>CM057350.1:181314522-183814522 GCA_030015575.1 Agapanthus africanus | reverse complement strand
CTCACTTTTGTATCGTCTTTTCATCTTTTTCACTGTTTTCGTTCCGAGAACCTGTAACCTGCAACTATATAGCAGACATGGATCAAAAGCACCCGTTTATTTGTAAAATGAACAAGAATAGGGAATATAAGAATGCAAAGTTATGATATGAACAAATACCCCCAAACTTATCTTTTGCTCGTCCTCAAGCAAACCTAGTTTTATTCTCGAAAAAGACCCAGCCTCACTTTCGCAGGAAAACGCGATTGCACTGAGCTCGTGCAACAAGCCGTTAAACCTCTAGGTGTCCCTAGTAGGAGGAGTGTTGTCTCCTGAGGGTTTTCAGCGGATACTACCCACAAAATCCTATCAATTTTTCTTATCGACTTTTATTTTCCAATTAGGTTTTCCAATAAGGAATTCTATTATCTTCGACTCAGAAATTATCCACCCGTATTTTTCACGCCTCCTTATCATTTAACTTAAGATTATATATGTTCTTGTAAATTTACTTAGTTTTTAGCATCTTTTAAGTTTTCCTTCTAGGGTTCTATCTCAACTTAAGAATTTTTATCATCTTTATTAAAGATATAAGTCCTATTCTTCATTCCTATCTCTCATCTAAATCCCAATCACATACCCCTATGTGTGTGTATATATCACCCCTACACTTGGAAATTCAAATCAAGCTATTATACTCTTGTCCATCGTCCAAAGTACTTTTCAATTGGTGAATTTTTAGATGAAATTTGCTCACACATTTTTCTTGCAACCGTTAATACTTCTTGAGGTACCAACGACCGATTACAAAATGTGTTTGCACATTAAAGCGTAATTTCTAGTCTTGTAACACCTAAGGCTTTAGCAGTGACTCTCAAACCAGTTGGTCTAAGGCACTAGGTGATAAAGCACCCTCGCTAAATATTTTTTCTGTTTATGCAGCCTTAAGTAATTACAAAAGCCAGTGTTCATTTTTTTTATCTCTTTATTCACACTTGTATTTTTATTTTATTTCCCTTTATACTAAGGACTTTAGACAAGAGCATTTCTTGGTCTCTTCTACTATTCCAAGTTTCAAGGTTCTTTTTTGTACAATTTGTAGGGTATATATTTTCAGAATCTAGACTTAAGCTTAGGAATTATTTTTCAAACTTACACTTTAATAAAAATTTCAATACTCTTCCCTTATTTTGACCTAGCCCAAGAAGTCAACTCGAAATTTGCTTATTTCTAATTAAACTACAAAGACATATACTTTCTACCGTTAAATTTTAAGAAAGGTTATTTTCAGGGTTTTTAATTTTACTAAGTCTAAGATCTAGTTGTTCCTAGCTAGTTAACCTATTTGGCAAACTCAAGTCAATTAAGGCCAAAATTGAATGCTTTAATTTTTATAATTTTTCAAATTTTTCAATTTTTATGGGTTTTAAAATAAGTATGCAAATGCAAAGATGTACATATGAATGCGAAGGAAGAAAGCTTACCGAGCATACCCCCAAACTTAAACTTGACAGTGTCCTCACTGTCAGGCTACACCAAGAAGGTCAAAATTGTCGGTGCTCCCCTGTTTATTTATTTATAAAAAAAATTTCTTTTTTTTATAGTTTTTATAATTTTTATGGGTTTTTAAAAAAAATAATAAAAACAAAATATATACAAAAAGGTCCTCCCAAACTTAAGTGAGACAGTGTTTCCACTGTTTTAAGCGTTAAAGTTCAGAGTTAGGGAGGGGAAAAATCAAACTATACAAGGCCTTACACAGGCCAAAGGTTAGCACCAACCATTCAAAATTTTTATCGTGATAATGGTAGGGTTGGTGGAAGAATGGAGTGTAGAGAAAGGAGTTGAGAAACACACGAGACCGTATGGGAAGAAGGGTGGAATAAGGTCTCGGTGGAGGAGAAGAATGGCGGAAAAGAGAAAGAAGTGTAGTACGAACTTGAGGGTGTAAATCGAGTGAATAAATTAGCACAATTTGTGAGGACCGTTGTGTTAAAAGTGATTGTGCTAATCTATCAACCCGTCGAGAAATGGAGTCAAATCCCTCAAGATTCGCGAGAAAACATGGGTACTTTGAACTTGGTAAACCATCCATTGAAAATGGAAACGCGACGGATTCTTGTGTGGTCGAAACGATAGGAAAGAAGAAAGGGAGTGATTTAGGGATAGTCTTATTCTCACCTAAGTAATCTGTCTCGAACTTGAAGGATTCCATCAATGGTTCGAAATGACTCTAAGCAACCGAGTCTGATGGTTCAACTAACTCATCTGAAAATTCAAAGGACTCAAACTCGGGCGGCGAGTCTTCAAAATCATCTGAAAAAGTGAAGCACTCGTAATAGTTATCAGCTGTGAGAACTGTGTCAGATTCAAAAAGGAACGCACTAGTGGCGTCAAAACCGTTGTGATCAAACAGAAATTTTTCAAGCTCACAGTCCTCAAGCGTGATCTTTTGCGTGGTCGGAACGATGGAAAGGAGGGGGTTTGATTTAGGAAGTATAACAGTTAAACGTTCAGGAGGATGAATTGGAAAATCCGACACATCAAACAAAACCGGTTCATCCTCGATAGTATCCTCAATACTCTCCTCAATACTATCCTCATAATTCTCCTAAAAAATTATCTCATCCATGCAATTATCATCAAAATCAAGACGCATATGAAGTTCGGGAGAAACATTTAATGACTCGGGATGATGAATTGGAGATAAAATTTCAGTCAAATCTACGGGTTCATCATCCAAAATATTCCCGGCGTTAATATCCTCAATCAAGTGAAAATCAATTTTTTTAGACACCTCATCAAAAGCATGGATGTTTATCAATTCAGGTTCTAAATTGGAGATGTAGAGGTCGAAAGGATTGGTGATGGTTTCACTCGAAAGGGACTCTTCACAATCAGGTAAATCAAACACTACAAAGTCGCACAACTCATTACACGTTTTATCTTGAACTGGTGAATCATTTGGGACACTTGTTTGAAAACCGGAGTTGGTGGATTCAGTTCGGTATGGGTATGTTTGATTTGGAAGTGTGTAGAATTCACTCTCACCACTCAAATTCTCACTCTGTCCAACCGCCTCATCATACATTGTAAGATTTGGAGCTAGTTGGAAACTAGCTACCGGTTCACTAAGTTGTCTTGATGAATTAAGGGCGGCAATGGACGCATCCAAATTCCTCATCTGTTGGTTTGTCGCTATAATATAAGCTTCCAACGACTCTTCCAGACTAGACATGGGTTATGAAGGGGTTTCAGTAAAAGATTCAAAATTGTTTGGATTCTGGACACTCCCAAAAGGCTGTATAGAAGCAATGTCTAGGGAAGGTGTGAAAGTTGGGTAGGACTGGTAGGAATTGAATGGTTGGACATGAGTAGGATCAACATTTGGATAAAAAGGTGAATGGACTTGTCGATCCCAAGAACTGGAAGTGTTGAAAGGTGTGAAAGATCGGTTACGAGATTGTTCAATATGTTCAGCGATAGACATGGGTTTCGGAGTTACAACAGGACTCGAAAAAGGGGTATCAACGTAAGAAGGTCGAGAAGGTTGAAATGGTTGATACAAGGTGGATTGTGGAGTCGAACTGTTTCTCCTAGACGCTTCTATTCGATCTTTCAAAGAAATTTTGGGCATGGAGGGGTCGTCCGTAATTCGACCAAAACAATTCACGTATAAAGCAATGTTTGGATGAGGGTACCAAAGTTCGGCAAGAGTTTTGGGAGTTGGAAAAAGAATGTGAAGTGCACGGATTTCTTAGCGACAAGTTGCAAGTTTTTGTAAAAAAAATTTTCTTTTTTTTCTTTTTGTGTTTTTTTATGTGGAGCTTTTTGCCAAAAAGATTTTTAATAAAAGGCTTAGACACACGTTCAATCAATCACAAATGCACAATCAAGCCTAGATCTAGGGTCACCTAGGTCAGCTAGACAGCTCCTAACTGTTCCAAAGGGCAAGAAGTAGGACCACAAACCGTCTCTTCACCGCCAATTGTGGCCAGGTAAGCACAAGTAGAGAAAGGAGGGATCCGCTCACGAATCACCGTGAGACAGGCCTTTTAAAGTTACCTTTCACTACCTGTCTAGCCTAGGCACCACAAAGTCAGGTTAGGATCAACGGTCGATACCTACAACTATTCCTTTGTCCTATTGAGAGCAAAGTCCTTAGGGCTGAGTCTAATCTTTTTTAATTAAATGATGGTCTATGCAATATGCCTTATGTGATTTTTGGGGTCCTGGGAAGGGTAATGAAATCCCCACCGAATCTGGATTGGTGTTCAAGCCCCTTAAAGTCAATTTAAAATATGCAAAGCAGAAAACACAATCATTTGCAAACAAATTTTTTTTTTAGTGCGGCACAAAGAATCCTGCACAAGATCAATTATTGGAAGGGGGAGAAATTTTTGGCGCAAAGAATCCTGCAAGCAAATTTTTACAGAGGAGATATTAGGGTTGCAGAGAAGAACAGAGGAGACTTACAGTGGGATTTCGGGTTGCTGACGTCAGCAACCCGCGGCGGATCCGCGGCGCGAGGTGGGTTGCGGCGGCGGTTCCGCGGTCGGAATTGTGGTTCAGATCTCCAGATTTCTTCTGCTACTCTGTTGTTGTAATCCTCTGTTGTTCAGATATGTTGTTTTCAGTTTTTCTCTCTGGATTTTTCCAGATCCGAATTTGTTCGTCGATCCTGCAAAATTCACACGAAAATACCCTTCACAAAATAAAAGATGATAAATTTTTTATATTTTTTTATTTTTCATTTTTTATGATTTTATATTAACCCGAAATTGCAAAAAGAAAATACTACGTCATCCCTGGCAACGGCGCCATTTGATTGATAGTTGTTTTGCGTGCTTGCGCTTTTTAAATATTTATAAACCGCAATCAAGAACGGCGTCGCTTGGTAGCTAGCCGGTGAGTACCGGTCAGTCTACATGGATTGTGTGTATTCTCGATTTGTTCTAACGAGTTAATTCCGATTGGTGTCGGATTGATTAAATCTAAAAAACTGAACTGATCTAGACTAGGATTAAAATCTTGCTAGGGTTAGGTTTAGGTTAAGTTTGGAAAGTCAATATTCCTCACCGCTTTCTATGCCCTATTTAAGATCTATGAGGTGTTATGGTAATAATTAATAAAGTGGATTAGTACTATCGGGAAGAAACAGTGTTTCTTCCTCTAGGTTCTTGTCCTTCCTTTCTTAATTCTTACCCTAACCTCCATGGAAAACACGCTCAACTGGTTCTTTATACTACGGTATCACCGCTACCTCGTGGGATAGGGTGCCGTAAGGAGCGGTGTGTGCATGTATGCATAGAGTCCTATAAAAACGTGTGATGGGCAAGAAAAGGGTGAGAGATCTTCATCTCTCAAGCCTTCCCCAAATCTAACCCTAACAAGCGAGGAGACTACTCACTCATTAGGGAATTGAAAAACATATTCTAAACAAATTAACTAGGGCAGAGAATGAAATCTAAAGTAGGGCAGAAAGGAAAATTATACTAGGGCAGATAATAAAATTAACTAGGGCAAGAATAGAAAACTTACTCTAATTTGATGCACTCTTCATTCTTTACAGAAATTTACAGATATGAATTTTGATAAAATGAAATGAGGCACAAGAAGAGGCATAACCTAAAAAAGGTTTTAGGGTTTCTATTTATAGAACATAGAAACCCTAGGGTTACAATCGCGTCATATCTGCAATTACAATTTTACCCTAAGAAGACTAGTTAACGCGCCGCCATACAGTAACAAATTTCCACCGACACGGGCATTATATGGCCGTGGAACCGTGGCCAAGACCCATGTTTGGCCGCGGATCCGCGGCCATATAGGGGCTTCTTTAGCTGCAATTTTTAGAGAATCTTCTGGTGGTCTGTCTTCTTGTTTCTTTGCTTGGTTTCTCAGGTTGTCTTTTAGTTTTCTTCCAGATTTTCACAGTGAGTAATGTCGTGGACTTTACCGTTTGCTTCGTGTTGAAATCTTGAACCTTGCGCTACCTTTGTACTTTGTAAACTTGTTCACTGATCTTCAATTTATTCTTCAACTGTAGGCTTGATCAAGATTCTTCCATTTGTTGATAGTAGTCTCACTTTTGTATCGTCTTTTCATCTTTTTCACTGTTTTTGTTCCGAGAACCTGTAACCCGCAACTATGTGGCAGACATGGATCAAAAGCACCCGTTTATTTGTAAAATGAACAAGAATGGGGAATATAAGAATGCAAAGTTATGGTATGAACAATTGTCAAGGCATTTGACGATTTCTTTCTTTACCGCATCCTTCATGACGGGGTTTAACCGTCTCTGTGGTTATCGTGTTGGTTTGGCTTTATCCATCAAATGTTTATGATGTTCAACAATCAAGGGACTAATCCCTTTGATGTCGCCATAGTCCAACCAAACGCCTGCCTATTAGACCTCAATACCGTAGCGCATTCTCTTGCTCTGAGGGTAGAGAAGCGGATATGATCACAGGTAAAGACTCATTCTCACCTAAATATGCATATTTAAGATGAGAGGTAAATGTTTGAGATCTAATGCTAGCGGAGAAACTATAGAAGGTGCGCTCATCGAATGATATTCAGAGTCACAAAGAAGCTCGTAGCCTGTATAGGATACAGACTCGGAAAGTGATGAGTCAAGAGTGTCAGATTCAAGAGTGGAAAGAGTGTCCTCACTAAGATGTGCAAGATCAAACATTGATGTGCTAGTGTCATCGAGATCTTCAAAGCAAAGTTCATCAACTTCGTAATTTCGGGAGCAATCTCGTGGACAAAACAGACATCAAGTATATGAGCAGAGGGTTCAGACGGCTGACTTCCAATTTTATAGATGTTCAGTTCAATTGTCATTTTTCCAAAAGATAGGTTCATTGAACCGTTTCAACAGTTAATGACAGCATTGGAAGTGGCAAGGAATGGTCGGTCCAGAATCACCGGAATTTGGTTCCGTGGGTTTGCTATAGGTTGTGTATCGAGAACAATAAAGTCCATAGGGAATATAAATTCCCCGACTTTTATCAACATATCCTCTAGTTCACCCCTAGGTTTGGTGATTGAACGATCTGCCATTTGGAGAGTGCAATGAGCTGGTTTTAACTCTCCAATCCCTAACTGCTCATAGACAGAATATGGAAGCAGGTTAACACTTGCGCCAAGGTCAAGTAAAGCACGGTTAATGTTTTTACCCCCAATAGAAATCGATATCGTAGGACATCCTGAGTCCTTACGTTTCTTTGGTAACCGTGGGGTAAAAGCAGTACTAATATTATTAGTCATGAAAACCTTTTTGGGCACTTGAGTCTTCCTCTTCCTAGTGCAAAAGTCTTTGAGAATTTTCGCATAAGCGGGAACTTGTTGAATAGCATCTAGGAGAGGGATATTGATGTTAACCTGTTTGAACATTTCCATAATTTTCTCCATATGTGGACTTAATTTGTTTCCCCTTAACCGATTCGGATAAGGAGCTTTGGCAATAAGAGCTGGGTCCAACATTGGAGAAGGTGATGTGTGTGGAACTGATCCCAAAATAGGAGTGGGGATCGTCTTTGGTGGACTAGAAGAGGTATGCTGAGGTGTCGAGCCTTGGGGAAAACGAAGAATAGGCTCGCAAGAAAGTGGTGGGGTAGACAAAGTAGGATTAGAAGTAGAAGTGTGTGTGGAAGGAAAAATCTCAGCCGGGGTATTATTGATAGATTTTTCATTATCATCAATCTCTTTCCCAACGTGATTATTCAACACTCTTCCTGATCTCACCGTTGTGATGGCATTCACATTGTAATGCCCATGATTTGGTAGGGGTTGAGACGGAAGTTTCCTTTTTTCTCTAGCACTTATTTCGGTTTTAATTGGGCAATTTGAGCTTCTATCGACTTAATACTCTCACTTTGGAAGTCATAGTTTTTCTGGAATTTATCGAGGGAAGACTTAAATTCAGCCGACATTTGTTTCATGAACATTTCAAAAGTCCGTTCGACTGAAGAGGAATTATCAGTACCGGTCAACTGCAAAGGATTATACGGTGCAGGTGTGTTGACCGGATTTTGAAAGTTTTATGATTGGTAGGGGTGCTGAGTCAGTTGTAGTGGTTGCTGTTGTGGTGGAGGAGCCCTTTGGAAATTGTTTTGGTTTGGAACCGTGTTTTGATTTTGTTGTTGATTCCAAGCAAAGTTAGGGTGATTCCTCCAACCTTGATTATAAGTGGAAGAATACAGATCGTTTCTAGGTCTTTGTTGGAAAGCAGCATTGGTATGCTCTTGACCTTGAAACGGAGAATTCAATGGATATTCTTCCGTAAGATGAGATGGATCAGAACAGCATCGACAGACAGTTTTGGGGAGCGACATCTGATTTAGGGAGGCTGCTAAAAATTTATGTTCCATAGCTTCGAGTTTCTTTTGCATTGCTGCCATTTCAGCTCTAACTCCTATGGAAACATCAATTTGGTGAATGCCACCCCTAGACGATGATTGGTTTATACTCTCCCACTGTAAAGATTTTTCAGCGAAATCTTCTAAAAATCTCCAGGCTTCACCATCATCTTTAGTCATGAAGGTGCCTTGACACATGGATTCAAGGATCTGTTTTGTGGTAGGATTAATGCCCTCATATATGATTCTGCACAGATCCCATCTAGGGATTTCGTGATGTGGACATTGAACCAACAGATCCTTGAAGTGTTCAAAACATTTCGAGAATGGTTCATTTGGAAGCTGGGTAAATTGATTTATTTCGCTACGGACTCGAGCTGTTTTATGATTGGGATAGAATTTCTTAAGGAAAGCTGCGACGAATTCATCCCAGTTTGAAATAGAATGTGCGGCTGTGTTATAAAGCTACTTCTCGGCTATATCGCACAAAGTAAATGGGAGAAGACGTAGACCCATAGCATCCACAGAAAGCTGTGAAGTACCCATTAGAGCGCATACATTTTCAAATTTGGTAATAAAGACGTATGCGTCTTCAGACTCAAGACCGTGATACTTGGGTAGAAGATTGATGTATTATGGTTTGATTTCAAAATTGTCACCATTGGCTGGTGGAATGGTAAGACAGGTCGAAAGAGGACCTCTCATAGGGTAACATCTCTCTTGGAGAGAGATGTGGGGTGGATTCTGCGCACCTGCGGACGGTGGCAGAGTAGTGTTAAAGAAGTTCGATGGAGAATTGTCCATCGAAGTGGGTGTGGTGGTGGGTAAAGAACAAGTAGATGTAGAAATACCGACTTCGGAGTCGATAGGAGGAACGCGGACAAGTCGGGCACTAGAATCCCGTGTCCAGCTGAGCATGCACTAAATGGTTTAGCACAAGTGGCAGCGTTGTGATAATTAAGGAAAAGATGAGTTTGGTGTTTGGTTTTGAAAAATACGGATTTTTGAAAAATTCAAATCACAAAAATGCACAAGCAACCCTAGATCTAATGGTCACCTAGGTCAATTCTCTAGGCCGCTCCTAGACTTCCAAAAGACAAGTCGCAAGATAGATCCTCTACTGCCTTTTTACCCCTCTTGTAACCAGATAAGTGCCAGGTAAGTGGGAGGTTCTCCACTACGTAAGTAGTGGGCCTAATTAAGTAACCACTTGCCTTAGACACACTTACCTTAGACACCACAAAAGAAACGCGGATAAGCAATAGATTACCCACGATCTCCTTCTGTCCTAATTGAGCGCGACGGTCCTTAGAGTCATGATTAGATATTTTTTAGTTAATGAGGGTGATGCGGATGCAAGTTTATGATTTTTAGGGCTTAGGAAGGCTAATGAACTCCCCACCTAATCTGAATTTGGTTTTTGCCCCTTAATTTCCATATTAAAAATGCAAACAACCAAGATCAAACATGCAACAATTTTTTTTCTTTTTGCGGCGCTGCGAATTTTTGTAAAGAATCCTGCAGAACTTGGTTAATGGATAGAGCAGGGAGGAGATGTCACGCCCCGTTTCCCAGAGTATGCTAAGATAGGCACGTGACATAGCCAACCATGCTACCTGTGGGTAGGAAATATCCATCCACAGTCACATTACGGCTGTAGAGATATCAAGAACAAAGATAAAACTATCTAATACATGTCCATAAGCCAAAATAAAATAAGTCAAGAATAATAATAATGCGGAAGCAAAAGATCCAATACAAGAATAACTAGAATGTATGTCCCATAATGCGGGCTCACATCAGGAATAAAATGCTGAAAAGTAAAAGAACTAACTACTACTGAATCCCCACTGCTCAGCCTGCTGGCTGAAGTACTCCTGCTCGGACTGCAGCAAAGGTACGGAATCTGGGCCATGCAAAACCCAGACGTCAGCGCGTCATGTCATCAAGAAATAAGATATAAATAGGGTAACAAGACATGCAAGTATAATCATAAGTGGTAAAGAAGGTGTAACAACAATGTAAAAACAGGGCAGTGAAGGGTAGTGTGCAGTGAGTAAGCTAAACTGGTCTATTGGGTTATTTACTCTCAAGTCTTTGAAATCAATTTGATGAATCATCAATGTAACTCAATAGTATCCCATGACTCTCGGGCTAAAACCGAGACGTGCCGCTAAGCAATAAAAGGAAAAGGGTAAAGACGAACGATGTCAGCAGCATCATCCCGAGGCGGGCCTAGCCTCTAAAACTGATCAGTATAAGCAAGCAACTGTCGAGTTACAAGTCAGGATTTCATCATTGATTTCCCCATACCCCCAAGTTATATGTGTCCAAATCAGGTATTAAGTAATCAAGAACTAATGCCAACTCAGGATCAGGTAGGTGCAGGTTTGTCTGGATAAACAACAGAAACGGTCCGTAAGGACTACATGTCAGGTTTGTTGGCATTAGACACAAGATTAGGTAACAGGTAAAGCCATGGTACATCAGGTCAAGTCGAGTAGTGTATTTAGATGTCATGTCATGTCAAGAGTGTACGGTACCATGTCATATCAAGTAGGAAGTGCAACAGGTCATGTCAGGACGCACAAAATATTATGTGGGTGCTCATATATCAAACTAATATAAACATAGTTATAAATAAACATGCACGGGTACTGTCAGAACAGTAAACTGGAACATGATATGCAAATAGGTCCAGATTAGTTTATATCGAGGCACGATTATCATTACCTAACTACAGTATACAAATATGGATGCTAGAATCATGTTAACATGTATTACAAAATCTAGAGATGCAATGATATGTATAATAGGTTTAATAGATGCCATTATAACAAGTCAAGGGTGCACACGGGTGTCCAATAGGGTAAACTATAGAAAGGGTACCATAAGCTAGGTAATTATTTATTATATGATTAAAGTATAAACGTGGTTAATAGGTTTAATAAAGTAAATGCAACGGGTAGTTTTCAAGTTTTGAAACTAAAGTGATATAACGTGACATCGAACATGTAAAAGGGTAATCATGGTATTAAAGTTAAACTGTAGGTTTAATGTGCCATCAAATGTATATATACTAAATTAAGTAGCATGTAGCAAGGTAAACTTGCCTCGACGGATCGCGAAGCGGTAAACGGAACGTCACGCGTCGGCGGGAAAAGTCGTGACGCGCGCACGGTACACGGAATGAATCCAAACAACGAACAGTGGGATCACACGGGTCAGATGTCCTCGCTGGGTCGTCGAGATCGTCGATGGCCCGACCGGATTCCGTCGATCAAACAAAAACAGTGAACACTAAAATTTCAAGAAATGTATAAAAGAAAAGAAGAGGAGAAGAGAAGGAGTATGGAGGAGAGGAGGCTCACAAGGGTCTGTAGAGGGGTCGTGAGGGTCGACGGCGTCGACGGAACTCCGGCGAGATACCTGCAGAGGCCATCGGCAGTTAAAGAAATCAGACACAGAACAAAATGAATGGAAGAAGGAGAAAGAAGGAGGAAGAAGGAGAGGAGGGAGAGGCAATGCTCACTGGGGTGTGCTCGAAGGCCAGGAACGCGGAACAAGTCACCGGCGGCGATCTCCTGGCGGTGCAGATGTGTGTAGGGGTGTACGGGCTGCGTGGTGCAAGTGCAGGGTGATCGGTGAAGAAGGGAGTGGAGGCGGAAGTGACGAGGGTGAGGAGGCGACAAGGTCTGCGATGGCGTCGTCGGCGTTAGGGCAACGACGAGAGGGAGACAGTAGCTAGGGTTTACAGGGGATGGGTTTCGTGAAAGAAGAATAATGAAGAGGAGATAAATAGAGAGAGAGAGGGAGGGGGAGAGATTCGCGCGAGAGGAGAGAGAAGTGAGTTCGAGAGGAGTGAGAGAGAGAGAGAGTAACAGTAAGGAGAGATGAAATTGGATTTTAGCGTAGGAAATAGTGAGGAGAGAGAGAGAGAAAGATAAAAGGGGAGAGAAAGAAAGAGAGGCGTGGGTCCCAGGGGGAAACGGGGGGTTTTGATGGGCTGGGGAGAAAGAAAGTGGGCTTGGGAACTTTGTAAAAGATTTTAAATATTTTTCAAGAATAAATTCGTTTGCTGGGAAACAGATTTTCATCACAAAAATATTTCTTCTGTTGCCTTAGCAGATAAAATAGGTTAAATGGATTTGAAGAATTTTTTTTTTAAATGATTAGAATTTGGCGGGAAATAAAACAATTCAGAAATGCGCCTGGATCGGGTCCAAAATTTTGAATTTGAAACATGAAAATTATTGGCAAGTCCCAAAAATTAAAATGAAGGATTTTGTAACAAAAAAGCATGCCCCCAAGAACGGACGCACGTACGTGCGAGTAGTCGTCCAAACACGTCCGTTTCACTGAACGGGACGAGAACACGATGCAAGGACGCTACCACAGGGTTAGGGGTATCGAGCAGGCCATGACATGTATTTTTAAATTATTTTAAGTGACTTAAATGGTTATAAGTAAGAATATGAAATGTTAGTGTAATCTATAATTAGGAAACAACGAACTCAAGTAAACGGGTCGAATATAAAGTAAATTACCATTTTGCAACCAAACATGATGAATGAAATAAATACCACAAACAACACATACGGTAACTGAACTTGGTATAACTGGACTCGGTTGTTACAGGAGATAAGAAAAACAGAAGTATACCTGAGAAGTTTGGTGCACTGAAACCCTAGGAATGCCGCGGAAACGCCGCACTATGGCTAGTTTCGCCGCGGATGCGCGATGTGATGATGAGATCCCTGCACAAAAATTGGTACAGATGCTCCTCTTCACTCACTGAACTCTCTGAGATGTCCTGAAAATTTTTCCTCTCGTTCTACAGATTCCAGATCTCCTTGCAACAAATCACAACAAATCGTTAAGCGCTTGTGCGAATTTTGATCTAAAAAAAACTGATGGAATAATAAATTTTCCAACTCAAATTACAAAAACGAATAAATTAGCACACTATCCCCGGCAACGGCGCCATTTGATTGATCATTTCCGTGTCGTGTTTAGAATGTTTCACAACCAAAGAAATTTATACCGCAATCAATTGACGGCGTCTATTGTAGTTTCGTCGATGAATGCGGATCGTCCACTGAGAAAGTGTGATTTGTTCGTTATTGTTTTAGTTGAGTTGAAAATTAAAGAATAAAGGAAAATGATTCAAAAATTGTGAAGTTTAGTTTCAAGAATCATAAAGAACTAGATCTAACATCAAGAAATACTAAAGATCAAGGAGATGTCCAAATCAAATGAATTATCAAGATTTGTAAAGAGGCTTGTAGGAATCGATCCAATCGATAGTGATGATGAAGAATAATGATTACAAATTCTTATCTATTGAAGATTTGTTGCTAGATCGATGACGATCAACGAGAATTAGGGATCTATTGAAGAAACTAGGGTTTCTCCATCATCATCCCTTGTCCTTTCGTCGATTATCATTCAAATTCTAGCCTCTAGGAAATTCAATCATCGATCGTTGATCTCTAATTTAGAGCGAGAACATTCAAGAAAGCATCTCGCTCAAAACTAGGTCATCGTTGATTCAATTTCCTAAAGTTTACAAAACTCATAAGACTTAAGAATCGTTCAAGAATTTAATCATCATCATCTATCTATTTTCTTGATTCCTCCACAAGCGGAGTTTTTACCCAAACATCATGAAAAAGAAAACAATCAAGAATTGATAACTCTTCATAATGCTCAAATGTAAAGAAAAGCAAGATTTATAATCTTCACCTTTATTAATCGATGATTAGTTACAAATCACTTAAGTCGAGGTTACAAGAATTGAGGAGAGAACTAGATCGTCGAATTTAGCTTCGCATCGGTTTTCTTGAGTCGCGGATCGTCGTGGATTTCTTGCTCGGATGAAGATCGGCGTTACTTCAAAAGGCTCGTTGAATGCTTGCTTGATTTGGTACTCGATGAATCTTGATTTGGATCAAATTGTGTCACTCAATTTGTTTAGAATTGATTTGGATCTTGCTATAATTTTTACCCTAATTGATGAACAACGAACAACCCCCGTAATGAAGCCCTGGGTCCCTTTTTATAGCTTTTCCTTTAGCTTCCCCTAGAAGCTAGGTTTAGCTTTCCTTGGAAGCTTGGTTGTTATGAAGCTTGCATAGGAACCTAGGTAGTTGTAGGGAAGCTTCTAGATTAAGGTAGTTAGCTAGCTTCCATGAGAAACTTGGTAGGTATTTAGCTTGCACAAGAAGCTTGGCTGTTAGAAGAGAAGCTTCTGGAGAATTCGAGGGACTTTAAAGTGTCTTGAAGAAGTTTGCCATTTAAGGAGAAGCCTCGGAAAAAGTGTCTGCCACTGATGAGTCAACGCGGCCGCGGATCCGCGGCGGATTAGCCTGACTCGGTCGCGGATCCGCGGCCGTTTAGTGCGATCACTGCATTCAATTTTCTGTGCTGATTTGTGATGTCTTCATGGTACTTTTCTGATGTCTGGACTATTTTTATACTTCCATGTTCACTGCCAGATTTCAAGTTTTTGACTTGACGTATTTTATCAGCACTTTTAGCAGTTCCGGCTCTTTTTCCTGGAGAATTTCCTGCACATAATCTCGAGAAAAGTGTTGATTCACAAAAGATCATGCGTGCAATAATAAACACACAATTTCCTTCATAATACTGGTTATAATGTATAACACATGTTATTTGGTATTTTGCAGACGAATTGCTAATATGTGCTATATTTTTACTAAACACCTTTAGATGATTGCAAAGAGCAGGGAAATTGATGTGTTAAAAATGCAATATTTTCGACTGATCAATATCTCCGAACCGCGGAGTGATCCGATTTGGAAGACGGGGTAAATTAAGTCCGAGATATATTGAACCGCTCGACATACTCGAACGAGTCGGTGAAGTGGCGTACCGCTTAGCGCTTCTACCTTCATTGGAAGGAGTGCATAATGTGTTCCACATATCCTAACTCAGAAGGTATGTGAGTGGCCCCAGCCATGTTCTCGATCATTCCGAGCTCACTATACAGCCTGACTTATCTTGTGAGTAACAACCTGTGGAAATCCTGGACAGGAAAGTGAAGACACTTCGGAACAAGGAAGTTAACTTGGTCCGAGTGATGTGGAGGAAAGACACTCCAGGAGAGTCTACTTGGGAAATGGAAGATGAAATGCGTGCAAGATATCCACACCTCTTTGTAAACTAGTTCTCAAATAAAAGTTGTAAATTTCGAGAACGAAATTTTTGTAAGGAGGGTAGAATGTAACAACTCCATTTTTAGTGTACAAAATTTGCTTAAAAATTAATGTATATTTGGAGTATTTACATTTGCAGTTATTACTTTAAGTAATTAATTAGCTTCATAATTACAAGAAGGAGCTTGTAGCTCATTGGTAATACCTTGCACTACTGAACCAAGCCCCCAGAATTCAAATCCAATACCCCACATTATTTTTAATATTGATTTTTTTAAAACCTTTAGAATACCAAGGGTTTACACGTGCATATCTCACAAAAACCACACTACACCCAAAAATGTAACATTGCCAGAGGTTAGATGAACCGTCGGGGGGGGAGGGGATCTCGGCCGCCTGACTCGGCCAGTAATCGGCCAAATCGGCCTCGACTCGGCCGACTCCGTCCTCCGACCGAGTCACGGCCGAGTCGGCCGATTCTGGCGACGACCCCAACACAAAAAATGTGTCTTTTGGTCTCCCCTGTACACCTGCAAAATTTTATCCTCAGACCATTTCCAGAGCTCTTTTAAAACTCCATTTACTCCACTTTTATTACATTTTAATATATTTTAATACATTTTTTAAATTAAAACCCTTCATCTACCCTAATCCTAGCCTAATCCTATAAATACAAACCCTACACACTACCCCCTCACCCTAAACTTTGATCCAACTCTCAAGAATTTCAAGAAAACTTGTGTACTTTGAAAACGAGCAAGAAGCGAAGCTACGACGAATTTTCCGGCGAACTTTCGACGACCATCCTAGGAGCTCCCGGCGACGAAACGACGCACCAGCGACTCCTCCCGATCCATCTCCCTCTCCTTGTTGTCCTAAACCCGTAAGTCCCATTTCTATCTTCCTTTTTCTTTCTAAAAATACGGAATTACAAAACCCGACGGAATCGGAACAAATCCGATTTCCGATTCGGTTTCTTTATAAAACTTCACTTTTTTTTAATACAATTATACTTAAACCTTTTCATGTTGACTATTAAACACTAATCAACCAAATTAATCAAGTTTCATATCATAAAAATAATTGCTATTTCATTTTTACCGTATTTTTCATTTAAATACCACATAGTTTTAGTTCTACATTTAACATCACAAAACTTGCTATACCTTTAAGTAGATCACGAGGTAATGACCTACCTCCTCATACACTCATATGCAATATAGCACCATACCCTCGGGAACATAGAATACGGGAAAACGCCACATTTTCATTTAAATACCATTTACTTAATAAAACCGTTTTCTAAAGGATTTGGTATTTATACAAATCTTTGCAAAGCGCCGCTACAATCCATTTTCAGGAATCCGTTCAGGATGGTACGGATTATCGCACATTCTTGGGCTTAGTAGTGCGAGATTTAGACCTCCGTAAGGAGCATTCGGTCTCAAAAAATTTAAAATACGATATCTTAAGAAAATGAGATTTTTAGAATATAATATATATATTAAAATTATTTTTGTATAAATATATGTATATTTATCATTAAAATACCTATTTTGTTATGATATAAATATTCCACCTTTTTCTAAAAATCACAAGAATCAATTTTACACTAAAATACCATGAATTCCATACAAAACCAATATTACAAATAAATACCACTTATTATGAAAATAGGATATTTTCACTAGAAATATCACAATATAAAATCTACATTCATTACAACTCTAAAGACGATTAATAAATACTTGGGGTGTATTTTGAAAACTATACCAGACTATTTTTACATAAAATCCCCTCAAGTTCTATAATTTACCCTAAGGACCCTAGTAAATATAGGTTTAAGCGGGACCAATTTCTTGAGCCTCAAGGAGCCGGAGAAGTGGGTGCTTGCCTATATAAGGTAGACAACTTAACAAACGGTGTTATCAATACGGTAATCGACTTTGAAAAAGACACAAATCTTGCCGCCCGTGTGCAGCGGTTACCGATACCATTAAAACAATCAGGACTTCAATTTACTTCTCTAATTGTCTAACTCAGATTGAGTCTCATTATAATCTGACTTGAATATGATTCAAGTACAATCTACAATCTACAATTTACAATATTACAATTCAACATGAATCCTTGAATCCATTATTCTATATATTCAATCTATCAACTTGACCGAACCGAACCATGGATATACATCCATTTACATGATTCTACAGTTATTCCATTTACATGATTATACAGTTACATCCGTTTACTGATATCATGGTTTTGGTCAGTCATCCAACTATATAATCTATACAATACAATACAACAATATAATCAAAACACTACGGGAATTAAGTGGTAGATTGGTACGGAAGGTGTTAAAAGTGGCACGAGACAGTAAGGTTAAGACACCTAACCTATATTCTGTTGCTGTTGTACCATGGCTTAACGGTTCCTTGTACATTCCGTTTGCCCTGGTCTCTAGCACATAGAGACCCATCTCGTATACACTGGCATCCTTCTGTACCAAGCTACAAACAACAGCGTTAACACAACATTACAACTATATAATACAACTTTAAAAGATACCTTCTTATTCTGTCTATTCTATTTCTCCCTTATCTTTGGGACTTACCGAGCGACCTGTTCGCTGATGACATTCTCTTTCTTTCTTCTTTGAATGTCGTCAGGTAATCTGGACACTTCAGAGATCGAGCCCACTGCTGAAGACTTGGACCAGTTCAGTGAAGACCCCGAGCTCTGGTCATTGTACACTTTCCATTCAGTACTTTTCATTTCTGTTATGCCATTGTTTAGACATTGCTTTATTTCAGTTGTATTTACTTTCCATGCATTGTACAGAAAGAATGTGAATAAATAAAGTTGATGTTTTTATTATATCTTGTCTTTTGTGCTTTATTTTTATATTGCTTAGATACGCTTAGCGTATTTACTTCACAGTAAATACGTAGCGGGCCTTGTCGCATTCCCTTCGCCGTACACCGGGAAGCAGGGCGTGACAGCAGTTCTGTGATGTTCAATCTTCACTTGCTGACATACTAAACACTTTGCTACGCTCCTAGTTACTTCTCGCTTCATTCCATGCCACCAGTAGTATTGCTGTAGATTCTTGTACATCTTCGTGCTACCGGGGTGTACCAAATAAGGAGAGCTGTGAGCTTCTTTCATCAACTTTTCTCGAACAAGGCTGACTGGCATGCATAAACGGCTCCCATACCGCAATGATCCATTTTCGTGGATGATGAAATCAGTTCGAAGTCCACTTTCTACTTGTTCTCGAATCATTTGTATCTTAGCATCATTTGCTTGAGCTGCCATGATCTGATTGATAAGAGTGGACTAGACTTGTAAGTTCATCAAAGATGAAGCGTTACCTAGCATAACTACTGTTTCCCCCAATAAGAAAGCAAGGCTCTGTTCAAAATTTGAACTAAGGCAGCGCCTCACGTGCAAAGCACGAGAGGTCCAACGCCTAGAGTTAAAAACTCTGAGGCAGCGCTTTACGTACAAGGCACGAGAGCGCCAGTGCCAAGAGTTAAAAACTCTGAGGCAGCGCCTCACGTGCAAAGAACGGAGCGCCAGCGCCCAGAGTTAAAAACTCTGAGGCAGCGCCTCACGTGCAAGGCACGAGAGCGCCAGCGCCAAAAGTTAAAAACTCTGAGGCAGCGCCTTACGTGCAAGGCACGAGAGCGCCAGCGCCAGAACTAAAAGTTCTCCACCCTTGGATCAAAGATCCAATGGAGATGATAAATCATCAGAGCACAGAATTAAATTCTGATTGAGGAAATACTCCTCAAATCGTTCTAAACAAGAAAGATTGTGCTCTGTAAATCAAAGCACCATTGGATCAAATATCCAATAGTGATTAAAAATCACCAAGATACAGAATAAGTTCTGTAAATATTTTCCCAATCTTGTTAAAAACAAGAAAGATGTCTTCTGTAAAACAGAAGTCCTTGGATCAAATATCCGACGGTGGATAAATTCCCCAAATCAATTAAGAAATCTTTCAATGAGAGATTTTCTTAACTGAATCAACAAATCAGCCTCCCCTATATAAAAGACCTAAGACTTCAAGTCTTGTACAGATGACCCCCCATTAATTTTAAGTTCAAAAAGAAGAGCAAGCAAAAAGAGCCTGAAGAGAGAAGAAAGAAGAAGAGCTTTTTTCAAGGTAAATAAAGATCATAGTATCTCATCTGCATACCCAAGGGTTTAACCCTTATAAAAGAACAAAGTTCTTTCCCTGGATCTGAGATCCATGAGACAAGTCTCCCGCAAATGAGAATTTAATTCTCATAGGGATGAATTTGTTCTCGGGGATTAAAGATCCAAGGGAGAACAAAGAATTGAATTCTTCAGAAAAATGCACAAAGAGGGAAAAAGCGCCAAGCGCTCCACGTGCCACTCACGTGGGCGCTGCTAAAATAAAGAGTGCTCTGCATTCAGTTATTGGCACCAAGCGCACCACGTGCCCCTCATGTGGGCGCTAATAAAATAAGGAGTGCTTAGCACTCAGTGGTTGGCGCCCAGTGCCGCGCTCCACATGCCCCTCACGTAGGCGCTAATAAAACAAGGAGGGCTTAGCACTTAGTGGTTGGCACCCATCGCCAAGCGCTCGACGTACCCCTCATGTGGGCGCTAATAAGATAAGGAGTGCTTAGCACTCAAGGTTTGGCGCCCAGTGCCAAGCGCTCCACCTGCCTGTCATGTGGGCGCTGATAAAGTAAAGAGTGCTCTGCACTCATTGGTTGGTGCCTAGCGCCGAGCGTCAAGCGCCCCACGTACTTCTCATGTGGGCGCTGTTTAATATAAAGCGCTCTATAAATGGAGCCCAGCACCATAAAGAATGTTTAACACTCAATATAAAAAAAACAAAGAAAGGGTGAGTATCAAAGCCCATATCAATGCTCAGCATTGTTGAACAAAAGGGACTGAGCCCAAAACAAGTGTTTAACGCTTTATTCAAAAATTGAGTGGGCGGAGTCCAAGCTGACCAAAAGCCCCTAATTCAGATCAACCAAGCCCATGGGCTCACAATTTTTCAAAATTTGCTCTTAGCCCTAAAACCAACTACAGATCTCTCAACTGACATTGGTTCAAGGGTACATCTCCCCATATCTCTGATATATGACGTCGTAATTCTTCAACGTTTTCAGAGAGGTAGCGAGTCCCGACAACCAACAATTCAATGGACCGCAATGTCCTTAAACTAACTATGGACCGCAATGTCCTTAAACTAATCTACATGGACCGTAATGTCCTTAAACTAACTATGGACCACAATGTCCTCAAACTAATCTACATGGACCGTAATGTCCTTAAACTAACTATGGATTGTAATGTCCTTAAACTAATCTTTATGGACTATGATGTCCTTAAACCCAATGGAAACCCAATGGACCGCAATGTCCTTAAACTAATGATGGACTATGATGTCCATAACCCTGACGGACTGTAACTTCCCTAAACTAAACTCCATGGATTATGATGTCCTTAAACCCAAAACTCTATGGACTATGATGTCCTTAAACATGGACTATGATGTCCTTAAACCTAATGGACCGTAATGTCCCTAAACTAAAATGATAGAATCCAAATGCTCTTTCGTTGGAATTAAAGTGATCCTGAACCACTGTTAAGTAGATCTTAGTCCAATATCGGATTAACATATCCTTAACAAACATTTAAGTTGGTCTTGATCTCAAACGAGGTTAACGATCTTTAAATCAAACCAAACCCAAATCTAAGAAAATACGGATTTGGACTAATTCCCGCCCTACGGGCGACAACACAAATTAGTCTGTATACAATCGACGGGCAACCAAAAATAAAACAAACACACACGACACGAAGTGACCTTCTGGAGCAGGAGAAAGTGGTTATCGCTACATGGTAACGTAATTAACTGCAGGGGCTTGCGCTTGCAGGGAAGATCGTCCCCACAATCAAAAAACCCCTCACAATGAGGGGGAATCTGACGAAATCTGCTACAACGGCCGCATCTGTTTAAACCTTCGATACATGGTGCCATAAATTAACTTGACATCTTCGGAGAGGTAGACAGATAAAACCAAATAGCATCTGCCCCTAAATTTAGGCAATACGTTTGTCTTTCCAGTTTCCGGTGGTAAACAGATTCTGGCACGCCCGGCGGGACCTTTTTCTCTTTTCACTCCACACTTCGTGTGTCGTGTTTCGTGAACAAATCACGCTCTGCTATGGTTTCCTGTGGATTCGAGGTACTAAGATTTGGTGTCTTTCTCCCGTGTAGAGAAAAGAAGATCAATGGCTTCCTACTGCACCAACTGCAACAACAGCTCCCACTCCACCTCGTCTGGACGAGTAACATACGGACCTCAAGCAGCCTCCATCTTCGTAATGCCGGTGGAACAGGTGATACAGGACACTACTGGATTGTTCTTCAGGACCATGCTCGCGCAAATAAGCTTCAACGCTCCAGTGCCGTCACAGGAAGCTCTAAAAAGTCGGTCTTCGATCGACTTACAACTACCGCGGCCCCTCTCAATGGGTCGTCCAAGTCTACTACCTCAGTCTTCGACAGGCTGAGCCTAAGCTCAAATAGGCCCACGAAGGGGCTCGCAATAACGGAGAAGGCTATCCCACTCCTGCTGCAGGTGAAGTTGTCCAAACTACTTCCCCTACTCGAAAGTCGGCCTTCGACAGGTTAATCATTCCTTCCCAGTGGATGTCAGTCTTTCAGAGGCTGGCGCCAAATAACAACCACTCCTCGAAGCAGGGGGCATGACGAAGCTACTCCGACGATAGAGGTGATCCCGGCTACACGACATGCTCGACGTCGTCACCGGCACCGAGTAAGGAAAGCTGTGGGCAGTTCTTCTTCTGGACTTACCCCACTAGCTCCGATGGTGGAAGTTGATACTGCCGTTCCAACTGGGAACAACTTTGAGCCGCTCAACAGGGTGCATAAGAACTCTCCAACTGCCGTGCTGAAAAAGCCTCCTCCACCTGCTGAAAATGTTACAAAGGTAAACCCGGAACAACCCTCTCAGCGGCTGTCCTCCAAAATCCATAGGGTCTGGCGAAAAGTCCAAGACTCTGTAATCGACAAAGACTACTCCCGCCAATCGAAGAAAATGAAGGTCTGGCAAGAGGAGAATCATCCCGCCATCGTACCACGGAAAGTATCGTTTGCGAAAGCCCCCTCAACTTCGACGGCCCATAAAAGGAGAAGGCCGAAGAAGATCCCTGTGTCTGCGACAACTTTCAAAGGCACTGAACAAACGCCCCAAGTCTGGGGGAATGGTAGTGCACACCATTCACATGGCTTCCGGAAAAGAGGAGAGCCGTGCTTCTGGAGGTCATCGACCACTTACGCGGTCTGTAACAAAGGCTCAAGAGCAACAACAGAAACTCCAGGAGACGCTGACAAAGATGGCCGCACTTACTGGGCAGAAAGAAAGCCCAGAAGTATCGTCGGATCAACGCTAGGAAAAAGAAACCGACGTCGAGTTCCTATGAAGGATGCTCGAGAAAAAAAATAAAGAATCCACGGAACAAGCAGCTAACATAAAACAAATGGCGCTTCTGTTCCAAGATATGGTGGGAATGATGATCCAGTCAGACCCTCCAGCTGAAGATCCCCCAATAATCATTGAAGACGACAGAGGGGAGACATCAAACCCTTTTCCGGCACTATCAACAGCCAAGGAGGAGACGATCTCGAAAGCTCCACTTGATGACTACATAGCTCAACAAATACGAGCTCATCAGGCAAGCGAAGCTGTTGGCCAAGTCGTCAGAACTGGGCGACCCTATCCAAGCTGGTACGATCAAATTAAGTACCCACCGGGATATACGATCCTAAAATTTCACGTGTATAAGGGGACATGCAACCCCCATCAGCATGTCGTTCAGTTCAGGGCTCTTTGTGGCAATACTGGAGGTGACAACAAATTGCTACTTCGCCAGTTCATCGGCGGCTTAGCGGAGACGACATTTGAATAGTACTCGGAGCTTCCGAATGAATCCATCAAAACATTCACGGAAATGGAGTTGCTATTCACCCAGCGTTTCGCAAGCGCCAATGAACGCACCCTGATCAGGGCATTGATCAATGCCAGAGTGAAGCCATGAGAGACATGTATTCAGTATGCAATTCGGTGGCGGAACCTATGGTCGAAATGCGAAAAACGTATAGAAGAAGCTCCTGCTGTAGGCATGTTCGTAGGGACCCTAGATCCGCAGGCAACTATATCCTAATTTATGATGTTCTTCAAGCCGACCACTTTCCAGGCCTTGATCGACAAGTTTGCCCAAATGAACCAGATGGGCCGTAGACCGTCCTCCTCGAAGACGGAGCTTCGAAATGAAAAGGGCAAAGGGAAAGCGACCTTCGTCGCCAACGCTCAGCAACAGCCGAGTGATCCAAAACCAGCTGCTCGCAAAAACGATAAACAACAATCACTCGAAGAAAAGCTGAGACGTCCTTACTCATTCCCTCAGGATAAAACGAGATGACTGTTCGAACTGGCAGTGCGCAACATGCTTATCACTCTACCAGATCCAAGACGCCCACTGCAACCGGGCGACGTCAACAATCCCAATTACTACTCCTACCACCGAATAGTGCGCCATCCAATTGAAGATTGCTTTGTCTTCAAAAATTGGATTGAGGACCAATACCAACAAGGAAAATTCGCACTGTCTGAAAATTGGAGGGTAAACCTACCACAACCGCATGCTCCTAAAAAGGTGGACACGTCGGGGGCATTATACTCATGTAGGGTTCCTAAGCATGACAGCAAGGTTTCAGGTGGCATCATCCATGCCAAATTAAAATTTTGCCATGCTTAAACAACCCTAAACAAGATCTTTAACTAGAGAATCATGCGGAATCGAAATGTAAACTACTTTACTTCTAAGTGATTATGGATTACAACCTTTGTAGTCCGCTCCTTCACTTCATAAGCTCCAAGTAGTGGTCCCTTCGTTGTGATCCAAGAACTCCCGGAATCTTGAGAGGCTCCACAAGGCGTATGATGCATGCTTGCTTATAGTCTTCGAAATCCAAGATGATCTACTTCAAGAAAACACGAACTCAAGCTATCTCTTCACTAATATGAAACTAGTGAAGCCAACACACTAAACTATATGACTAGTATAGAAGAGGATGACGAATAGGAATTTTGCTCACTTTAGTATTTATTTTCTCACAATTTTTCTTCTCTTTTTCAAAAGCAAGAGAGCTAGAAAATAAAGAGATGAAGAAGAAGATCAATGAATATTGAGGTGAGGTTAGAAATGCAACCATGGTAAGTTATGTCATCCTTAACCCATATAGAGAATAAACCATGAGCTAGGGTTAAAGGTTAGGTTAAGAAATATCTTAAGTAAAAACAAAAGAGGTGGACTTTAGTCAATTTTCTACAAGCTTCATCCAAAAGATCAAGTATGACTAATTCCATAATTTTGAATTTCAAAAATAATAAATATAAACCCTAATCTTAACCCTAGCATGGTATAAGTCTCTCACACACAAGTTGCATATATAACCTAGCAAGATACATAATATATAAAACATATATATAATGTATATACCAGTGAGAAAAAGAAATGGTCAAGTGAGCTAATATTAGTCAATGTAAATTCATATATCAAATATATAATTATACATTAAATCATTATATCAACACTTGATTTAATGATCCGGCTATATCATATTTAACCGACTAATATCAATAATATCAACTTACCGAATCAACACTTGATTCGATAACCCGGCTATATCACATATACCCAGCCGATATCACATATCGCAAGAATAGAATACGGTATCACATACACGTATCAATCTCGGTCCCTCACATATCATATATGTTCTCCTACTCCGTTTTGCCTGAGCCAGGAAACCTCTGTGTTGGACTCTAAAGACTCATCAATACGCCGGTAGTAGGTGATGATCATATCAAACACCCACTAGACGCAAGCGGTCAGCTAAACGTAACGGCCACCCGGGTATTGAGCGATCAAAAGATCAATAAGCAATCCTGTACATACTCCTGCGAATCCAATCAGTAACACTACCGTACAGTCCGGTCTCTTCGTCTGATATGTCGCATATCCAGTCCAGGGGTGGTGAACATCAGACCCCAGTAACCGATAAATCGTGTCGATATGAGGCTTATAACGGGTCGAGAAACTACTGATAACACTTACCAGTAGATCTCCATATTAGCCCTGGCCAGGGACTTCCAGTTATAGCCAATCGAGCACAGTGCAACATCAACCCCCAATACCGGGAGAGACGAATTCCCTCCTATCGATCATTTCCTCCATGTGATTCGGGACTGTACCCAAAAGCTACCGTTTTGCACGTTCTGTTGAACGTGGTAAGGTGGAAACCAAAGCACAGTGGGAATCACACAAGACTCTATGACGATCTCGGGTCTACAGACTAACCTGTACCAGTGTCACCAGAGAACTGCTATCTGACGATAGGTATAATACCAGCTAGGAGTTCTCGGTGAGTCCGTTCAGTATACCCAGTCTCCACTGAGCACCTGTATACCATCTTTGACGTCAAACGCCAATGGATGTGGGATCATCCATCGCCCATCATATGGGTCAAGATGCATATACGCTAGTCTACTCTGGAGTATCGATGCCCTGTCTCGATACACCCTCGACTAGGAAAAATTATAGGATGTACTTGTGGACTACCTTGGCCTCACTAGTATGATCTCCATCATAGTCCTAGTAGTCAAGTACACATTCTAAGGGCTTTATCAACATGTGAGAGCATAACAGTAACACAATACAAGTCAACATGTTGAGACAAAGAGTAACCAGATAGCATACTATCATATCGAGCAGGAAAGTCCTCTCTATATATATCCAAGCATCCACTATAATATACATCATATGTACAATAATGGCTTCTAGGGCATATACATAACTAATAATCTCCCACTTGCACTAAGGCCAGCTGTTGTAGTATCTCATACCCAACATTCCGAAGAGTCTCTCAAATTGTATCTGGGGTATGGCCTTCATGAGTGGATCCGTAGTGTTATCCTTCGTGTCAAATCTCCTCACCTCGATCTCTCGGCGATCAACTATCTCCCGGATCAGGGGATACCACCTCAAAATATGCCAGGATCTCTGATGGGACCTAGGTTCCTTGGCCAAAGCCACAGCTCCATTGTTATCACAATACAAAGGTATTGGATGCTCAAAGGACAGAACCACTCCAAGTTCGTTTATGGACTTCTTCATCCAGATAGCCTCTTTGGCAGCATCGTTGGCAGCTATGTATTCAGCCTCCATTGTCGAGTCTGCCACGGTTTCCTGTTTAGAACTCTTTCAATAAACTGCCCCTCCATTGAGGGTAAAGACAAATCCCGAGTGCGACTTAGAGTCGTCCTTATCACTCTGGAAGCTCGAATCGGTACAGGACTCCACCTGGAGTTCTCTGTTAC
This sequence comes from Agapanthus africanus, assembly GCA_030015575.1. Taxonomy (NCBI): domain Eukaryota; kingdom Viridiplantae; phylum Streptophyta; class Magnoliopsida; order Asparagales; family Amaryllidaceae; genus Agapanthus; species Agapanthus africanus. The sequence continues at coordinate 183,787,534 of CM057350.1, read as the reverse complement.
CATGCACCAAGAACATCTCTTTAGTCCTTCACAAGTACTTGAGAATGTTCTTCACAGCTGTCCAATAACTCTCTCCAGGATCTACTTGATACCTACTCACTACACTTAATGAGTATGCTATATCGGGTCTGGTATATAGCATCTCGTACATGATAGAGCGTACTGCCGAAGCATAGGGTATCCCTTGAAAGTGAGCTTTCTCCAAATCAGTCTTGGGAGACATCTCTTTAGAGGGAGTGAGTCCAGAGATCGTGGGTAAGTTCCCACGCTTGGATTCTTCCATACTAAACCTCTTTAGTATGGTGTCAATGTACATGGATTGGGACAATCCCAGTATCCTTTTAGATCTATCTCTATAGATCTTAATCCCCAAGATGCAGGAGGCATCACCTAGATCTTTCATTGAGAATCTTTGTGATAAGAAGAGCTTGACCGAGTGCAGCATAGGAACATCATTTCCTATCAAGAGTATGTCATCCACGTACAATACGAGGAAGAAAACCTTACTCTCTGCCACCTTCTTTTATATACAAGGTTCATCTACATTTTTGATGAAGTCAAACTCTTTGACTACCACATCAAAACAGATGTTCCAACTCTGCGATGCCTGCTTTAACCCGTAAATGGATTTAAGCAGCTTGCACACCTTTCCGCTACTCCCACTATCTACGAAGCCCTCTGGCTAAGTCATGTACACGCACTCTTCTAAATCACCATTTAGAATGGCGGTCTTAACATCCATTTGCCAGATTTCGTAGTCATGGTATGCAGAAATGGAAAGTAGGATCTGAATGGACTTAAGCATAGCCACTGGAGAAAAGGTTTCATCATAATCCACACCTGGTCGTTGACGAAAACCTTTTGCAACAAGTCTAGCTTTGAAAGTTTCAACTTTTCCATCTGCACCAAGTTTCTTTTTAAAGATCCATTTGCTCCCAATGGGTTTTACCCCTTCAGGAGCAATTTCCACAGTCCATACTTTGTTGGTGTACATGGATTCCATCTCAGATCGCATTGCATCCAGCCACTTCACAGAGTCCCCACTCATGATGGCCTGCTCGAAGCTAGTCAAGTCATCATCTTCCATGATGCAGTCCTCTCTCCCACTATCAATGAGAAAACCGTAGTACATCTTAGGTGGATGAGGAACCCTACTAGATCGGCGGAGAGGCTGGGGTTCGTCGGGAACTACCGAATTCTCTAGTTCTACCAAATCTTCTATCGTAGTTTGTATTGCTGGAACTTCTTCCAGTTCTACCTCCTTGCCACTAATTTCCTTCACAAGAAATTCCTTTTCTAAAAAGGTGGCATGTCGAGAAACAAACACCTTTTGTTCCTGTTAGTTATATGTATGCCCTAGAGGCCATTACTATACATAGGATGTATATTGTAGTGGGTGCTTGGACATATATAGGGAGGACTTTCTTGCTCGACATGATAGTATGCTATCTGGTTGCTCTTTACCTTAACATGTACACTGATTGTCTCTCTGTTACATGTTGGTAAAGCCCTTAGGGTGTGTACTTGACTACCTGGACTATGATGCGGATCATACTAGTGGGGATATGGTAGTCCATAAGTACATCCTTCAAAGTCCCTAGTCGTGGGTATATCGAGACGGGGCATCGATATACCAGAGTAGACTAGCGTATACCTTCTCGACCCATACAGATGGGCGATGGATGATCCCATATCCATTGGTGTTTGACATCAGAGATGATATACGGGTGCTCAGTGGAGACTGGGTACACTGGACGGACTCGCCGAGAACTCCCAGATGGTATTATACCTTACGTCAGATGGCAGTTCTCTGGTGACACTGGTACAGAGTAGTCTGTTGACCCGAGATCGTCATAGAGTCTTGTGTGGTTCCCACTGTGCTTTGATTTCCACCTTACCACGTCCAAGAGGGGGTGCAAAATGGTGGTTTTTGGGTACAGTCCCGAGTCACATGGAGGCAATGAGCGATAGGAGGGGATTCGTCTCTCCCGGTATAGGGGGTTGATGTTGCGCTGTGTTCGATTGGCTATAACCGGAAATCCCTGGCCAGGGTTGCTGAGATTTACTGGTAAGTGTTACCTGTAGTTTCTCGAATTGTTATAGACCTCATATCGACACGACTTATCGAGCTATTGGGGTCTGACGTTTACCACCCCTAGGCGAGATATGCGACATATCAGACGACGAGACCGGATTGTACGGTAAGTGTTACTGGTTGGATTCACAGGAGTATGAGCGGGCTTGCTCATCGATCTTCTGATCGCTCAATACCCGGGTGGCCGTTACGTTTAGCAGACCGCTTGCGGCTTGTGGGTGTTTGATATGATCATCACCTGCTGCCGGCGTATTGACGAGTCTTTAGAGTCCTACACAGAGGTTTCCTGGCTCAAGCGAAACGAAATAGGAGCGCATATGAGATATGCGCGGGACCGAGAATGATATTAGTATGTGATACTGTATTCGATTCTCGTGATTTGTGACACTGATCGGTTATACGCGATATAGCCGAGTTATCGGATCAAGTGTTGATTCGATAAGTTGTTACGATGGATATTAGTCGGTTATATGCGATATGACCGGATCGTTAAATCAAGTGTTGATTTAATGATTTAATGTATAATTATATATTTGATATATTACTTTGCATTAACTAGTATTGGTTCACTTTAAATGGATTTTCTCACTTGCAATGCACAAGTTGTATATGTGATATACTTTTGTGCACTTGATTGTATCATGTTTGATGATACATGATTGATAGGGTTTGTGTAAAGAATTAAACCTTGGTTAAGTAAATGGTTAGGGTTTTTATTTATTTATTCTTTCATTTATCTTTTTATTTTGGATTAAAAAGAAATGGGAAAAAGAGAAAATGGTTGCTTTCAAAGATAAAGCTTGTTGAAGCTTCATGAAGGTTTGACTAAAGTGACCATTTTGTCTTCATGCTTAACCCTAACCATTCATCTAACCTTAGTCAATTCTCTACACCTAACCATGGTTGATATTATGATAAGTATTCATTTTGTTTTCTATTTTTAATTATTCTTATCATAATTATCTTCTTCTTCTTCTTCTTCTTCAAAGAAGAAAACCTTGCTTCCATCAATGGTGATTTGATGAAAAGAGTGAGAAATCCAATTCTAAAGTGAACCCACCTCCTATTTCTTCATCCTCCACCTCTTGCCAAGTAGTATAGGGTGTTTTCTTCACAAGTTTCATGACTTGGTGAAGTGGGAGCTTGATCTTGTGATGCCTCGACGTAGATCATCTTCGGCATCGTAGTCGATGACCTAGCCCGCCCATTTCTCCGATGAAGCCGACGCTAGAGCCCGGGATTTGATTTGGACAGCAAGGAGACTTCATCATGGAGCTATGGAGGTGGAGGACCGGATCTACAAAGGTTGTATTTCCGTTCACTTAGTTAAATTGTTAACTCGTTTCTTTTTCGCCTAAAATTCTAGTTAACGATCCGTATTAGGGTTTCCCGGCACTTGTAAAATTTTAAATTGGCATGCTTGATGCCTTGTGAGACCTCATTAGTGTGCCTAGGAACCCTACAGTGGTATCAGAGCCTAGCTAGAGCCTTAGGCGATGCGTAGACGAAGTTTGAAACCCGACCGAACCCGAAACCCTAATCCGAGACCACTCTCTGTCCAATTTTTGAAAATGTGGATTTTTCAATATTAAAAATATGCAGAAAATTCAGCAGGGTTTTCTAAGAAAAACTGTGAAAAACGAGATCATGATTCCACTACAGTGCGGCGGAACCGCGGCATTAGCATGGCTAATGCGGCGGTTCCGCGGCAAGTTTGTCCCTCCTCCTAGTACTTTTTGCACAGTAACTCTTACATTTTAATGCTGTATTTTCTGGGAATTTTTAATTTGACTCAAGAGTTGAGTGTTCTGGGGTTGTATTGGGAGTTCGTATATTCGATCGGATTATCAAACTTTGTCTATGTGTTTTTCCGGGTAATTTTAGAATATGTTAAAAAGTTCGACCGGATATAAATACCCAATTTTCCCCCTGTTGGGGAATTTCCAAGTGTTGGATTTTTCCGTGGTTTAATGACGTTCTAAGTAGTGCAAGTAACGCGATGGACCCTCTAGAAGACAACAAACCTTAACTCGATTATGTGACCGTCTTGAACTGCCCTTTGAACCTTCGGGTTTGGGGCAGTACGGCTTGCCACATGTGAGGCGTTGGCTTGACCCTTCTACGGCTGGACCGTTGGTACTGAGGCATGAAGTGAATGTCTTTGAACTTATTTCATGAGTTGATCTGTATCGGGAAAACTTGGGTGTTTGAATGTTCGATCGGAAAGTTTAACATTTTCTATTTATCTGGAATGGGGTACAATAATTGGAATTCACAAGTAGTTATGAGATAACTGAATGAATGTTATAAACATAGCACTTTAGTCTCACTTGATCGGTTGCCACGGAATTTTGATGTGATCAAAAGTCCGTCGCAATCACGTAGCGTACGCGGATACTCGCCGGGTAAACTTAATAGACAGCCTCGCTCCATAGCCCCGACCAAGTGACTGTAGGAGAACCCCGTCGCCGAAAGCATCCGTTCGGGTGCTCGCGGCAGCGGTGTTCCTCCTTGGTGCACTTCGTCGACGGTATCGGGGGTGCGGCCGTCTACTAAAGTTTACGACGAGCATTCGATCAGGATGTCGGGAATCTTGTTGAATTGCCCGACTTGATATTGAAAAGTGTTTTCGATAATGAGACTAAAATGCGGGGTTTATAATTGTTAGGCATGTGATGTCTAAGGAATTCATTTGATTAGGCATGCGATGTCTATGCAGGTTGCGGATTCTAACTGTTGTAGTTTTACACTTTCTTTTCTGTGACCGTAAGTATAATATGTGATATCGCCGGTTTCGTTGCTATATGTCAACGACAATTGGGATACGCATGTTTACTTACGTTGATGACATGTGATGTTATGTGTTGCTGGATATGTTATATTGGATCGTCGTGTTTGAATAGCCGGGGGGTTTTTATGTGAGATGAGTGTTTTCATTTTCATTCATGTAAAAAACTTGTATGTAATATTCTTTTATTTGGGGCACTTCCAGGTTGCGGAAGATGTCACCCTTTGTATATTATTTACTTTTCCGCACTAGGATAGACCCAAGGAGGGGAGCACAAGTAACCGGGTTCTGGAGTCCAGTAAGAGACCAACTCGAGGAGTCGAGTCTGGGTCTCCTAACTCTAGAATTGGTAGGGTTGCTTGCTGCTCTCGTAGGGGTCTAGGGGTGTGGGATTGGCTATTCATCACGACCGTGGAATCCTTGTTTTATACTGGCTCGTATTGAAAACACGGACGTCCTAGTACATCCAATATTTCATATGTTTCTTCTGCTGCGATATCTGTGATGTGATCATGTGATGTTCTGTGATGGATACTTTATATAGTATATATGATATATTATATAGACGTTACTTATGTTTTACACCCGTGCTAGCCCTGCCCCGCTCTACCGTTAGTTACCTAACCTAACGGTGCACGAGGGGACATCGAGGCGAATGCGGATGGCATAAGTATACGTCGTATTTATCTGTGATGTTTAGGTACTTAAATGATGGGACTTCATTAATGTGATTAATGAAATAAAAGAAACCTAAGATGTTGTAGAATCGAATTTCAAAATAAAAAGGGTAGCTACAGTTCTTGCTTTGCACAGCGGTATATGTGATATATCCTGCACCTTATTCGATGAGGAAAGGACCGAGATCCCTTCACCGGGAGTGACTCCTTTAGCAATAACTGGCAGATGCTACACACTCGGTTTGTTTTCTGATTGCTTTTAAGAGTTTTTGCTTTGCACAGTGATATATATGATATATCCCGCACCTCATTCGACGAGGAAAGGGCCGACGATCCCTTCACCGGGAGTGACCCCTTTAGCAAAACTAGAAAAGCCTAAAAAACACTCTATTTTAAAATCATTTGATTCTACAACGATATCAAGTTCATTACGCAATAGGTTTTCAGAAAAAACCTGTCGTAGCCCTCCGTCATTTCAGATAAGTCCTATTTAGTATTCGTGCTACGTTTGTTGACCTCCGTCAAGGCGTAGTGTGCGGTAGCTAACTAGTATTTATCTGCTTATGCATATGATGCAGATTGGATTAGGGTAGTCGTGCGGCCTTGTTGACCTCCGTCAAGGGTCGTGCGGGTGGGTTTAATTCGATAAAGAAATGACGGGTTGAACTTGACTAAGTAGCCTATAGTTTGTTGACCTCCGTCAAGGTCATGGGGTGCTAGGGGCAAAATATTATCGGGAATTTCAAGTGTTGAAATTTGCAATGAGATTGCATACCTTCTATGAGATAGTTGGATCCCGATACCCGCTATGAGTAAGAGTTACTCCTGGGAGAGTTTTACACATTACAATTAGCCGATCAAGTAGGTGTCTAGAAAGGTGTCAACGGGGTTACGCCTCTTGGAAAACGAGGTTTACATTAATTAGGTTCGTGCGAAAGCACGGGGGACCTCCCTCAAAGTACCGACACTGGCCTGGCTGAAAGATTGGCGAACTTGTAGTGTGTAATTAATCCCGGCTAGTCTTTCCTTTTAGGGTTTGAAGGAAGATTTGATAAAACCAGTGGGAGCCATCCTGATTAGATAAAATAATAACCAATCTATTCTTGCAAGAGCGCACGCTGAGTGTTTTCTTCTCTCTCTCTCCAGGTAGCGACCATATCATGCCTTAATCAAGATAATAATACGGAATATTGACCGAACCCGCTTGTTATTCTGAGCTGGGGAACGTTGGTCCCGCTCCAACTTATAATTGTTATAAGACAGAGCAGGAAATTGGGGATTACCAGAATTCCCGTGCCGCCCAAACGAAGAGAGTGCATGCTGATGCATCATCTTCGGGTCTGTTCGTTACAAAGAACTGTTTCTCAGTATCCTCCGCATCCTGGGTATATGATACCGGATCAGGATCCCAGATATGTAATCTGTTACATAGGGCTGCAAAAAGGTAGAAAAACTGAGAATGGGTGATAAGTTTCATGAGGCAGAAAACGGGGCAAGTGTTGCAGCCAAGTCTGTTGGTCACTGTCACCCTGTATTACCAATACATTGATTCTAAACAAATGTTATTAGATATCGAACCTGATATACAAAATCATATCACTCTCTTTATTATTAAAGAAATGATAAAATTTTGTATTATTGGATAATGTTTTGAACATTTCCTATATCAAAAGTTGATCGGTTCAGGCACGTTATCTAAAAACATTGATGTTCTAAATCAAACTACAGTTCTTAGTATACGGAACACACACAAGAGGAAGAGTTCAGAAATGAACGAATCCTTCTTGAGGCATTGTAGACTAGGTCATATCAATGCGACCTGACTAGCTAAGTTGCACATAGATGCATATTTAAAACTGTTTGAATTTACATCTTGTGAAACTTGCCAGTCATGTCACAAAGATACGATGACCATAGCTCTGTTTAATGGAAACAGAGAAAGAGTTAGTGAACTCTTGGGATGATACATGTTGATGTATGTAGGTCCCCTGTCTACACTTGCCAAGACCGGTTCTTTATACTTCATTACATTCTCTGATGATCTTTCGAGATTCAGACCTATGTTCCTGTTGAAACACAAGTCCGAACCTTTTGAGATATTCACAGATTATAAGCAAGAAGTAGAGAACCAATACGGGTATAAGTATTATGTCCTTTGATGAGATCAAGGAGGAGAATACTTGAGCACGAAATTCTTGGACTTTTCTAAAGGAGAATGAGATTCTCTCTCAGCATTACTCCTCCGTATACACCATAGCACGATGGTATATCGGGGTGGAGCAATTGCACCCTATTCGATATGGTGTGCTCTATGATGAGTACTACTGAGTTACCTATTTCCTTTTTGGGAGTTATGCGCTTGAGAAGCTGCATACCTATTGAATAGGGTTCGAATCAAATCAGTTGCCTACCACTTCATATGTGATATGGAATGGAAAGAGCTCATCTCTTAAGCTAGTTAAGATTTGAGGTTGTCCGGCCTATGTCTAAAAGCAAAATCGGGACAAGCTCGAGGCAAGATCTGTTATGTACAACTGGAAATGTTCCAGCTATACAAAATACAGCAGATGATTTGATAAAACCAAAGGATTCAATAGTTACCAATAAACCTCAGCCTCTCCGCCGATCTAGTAGGGTTCCTCACCCACCTGAGAGATACTTCGGTTTCTCTATGACAGTGGGAGCGAGGATTGCATCATGAGATGATAACCCAACTAGGTTCGAGCTGGCCATCAGGAGTGGGACTCTGTAAGAATGGCTGGATGCTTAGCGATCTGAGATGGAATCCATGTACACCAACAAAGTATGGACTTTGGTTGCTATATCTGAAGGGTTAAATCCCCATCAGGAGCAAGTATATCTTGAGAAGATTACTTGGTGTAGATGGAAAAGTTGAGACTTTCAAAGCTAGACTTGTTAAAGCTTTTCGTCATCGACCAGGCGTGGATAATGATGAAACCTTTTCAAGTGGCTATGCTTAAGTCCATACAGATCCTACTTGCCACGGCTACATACCATGACTACGATATCTGGCGGTTAGGTGCCATGACTGCTTTTCTAAATGATGTTTTAGAAGAGAACGTCTATAAGTACACAGCCAGAGGGCTCCGTAGACAGTGGGAGCAGCGGAAACGTGTACAAGATGCTTTATAGGATAAAGCAGGTATCGCGGAGTTGGAACATCTGTTTTGATGTGTTAGTCAAAGAGTTTGACATCATCAAAATGGTAGATGAACCTTGTATAAACAAAAAGGTAGTAGGGAGTATAGTGACGATCCTCGTAGAGTACGTGGATGACATACTCTTGATAGGGAAGGATTTTCCTATGCTACGCTCGGTCAATCTCCGCTTATCACAATGATTCTCCATATAGGATCAAAGTGATACCTTCTAAATCCTGGGTTTTGGATCTATGAGATAGATCTAATTGGATATTAGGATTCTCACTAGTTGTAGTGAGATGGTATCAACCGATCCTGGGGAGAATCACTGGAAGGGTTCCAGGGTGATAAGCACGACTGAAAGTCAGTCACAGGCATTGTCTTTACCCTCAGTAAAGGGACGGTATGTTGGAAGAGTTCCAAGCTAGATACCGTGGCATACTAGACGATAAAGGCTCGATACATCGCTACTTAAGATGCTACCAAAGAGGCAGTCTGGATGTATATTTGTTCATGAGATGAACTAAGTTCCTCCCATTGTGTGACAATGGAGTTGTGGCTTATGCCAAGGAACGTCCGTCCCATCAGTGATCCAGACATATTCTAAGGCAGTATCACCTGATCATGGAGATGTTTGATCTCCAAGGGATCGAGGTTAGGAGAAGAGACGCAGAGGACAACACGGCGGATCCACTCACAAAGGCCTTTTCCCAGAGAGAGACTTTTATGGGATGGTTGAGTATGAGATACTACAACCACTGCTATCAGATGGCCCTAGTGCAAGTGGGAGATTGTTAGTTATATGTATGCCTTAGAGGCCATTACTATACATAGGATGTATATTGTAGTGGGTGCTTGGACATATATAGGGAGGATTTTCTTGCTCGACATGATAGTATGCTATCTGGTTGCTCTTTACCTTAACATGTACACTGATTGTCTCTCTGTTACATGTTGGTAAAGCCCTTAGGGTGTGTACTTGACTACCTGGACTATGATGCGGATCATACTAGTGGGGACATGGTAGTCCATAAGTACATCCTTCAAAGTCCCTAGTCGTGGGTATATCGAGACGGGGCATCGATATACCAGAGTAGACTAGCGTATACCTTCTCGACCCATACAGATGGGCGATGGATGATCCCATATCCATTGGTGTTTGACATCAGAGATGATATACGGGTGCTCAGTGGAGACTGGGTACACTGGACGGACTCGCCGAGAACTCCCAGATGGTATTATACCTTACGTCAGATGGCAGTTCTCTGGTGACACTGGTACAGAGTAGTCTGTTGACCCGAGATCGTCATAGAGTCTTGTGTGGTTCCCACTGTACTTTGATTTCCACCTTACCACGTCTAAGAGGGGGTGCAAAACGGTGGTTTTTGGGTACAGTCCCGAGTCACATGGAGGCAATGAGCGATAGGAGGGGATTCGTCTCTCCCGGTATAGGGAGTTGATGTTGCGCTGTGTTCGATTGGCTATAACCGGAAATCCCTGGCCAGGGTTGCTGAGATTTACTGGTAAGTGTTACCTGTAGTTTCTCGAATTGTTATAGACCTCATATCGACACGACTTATCGAGCTATTGGGGTCTGACGTTTACCACCCCTAGGCGAGATATGCGACATATCAGACGACGAGACCGGACTGTACGGTAAGTGTTACTGGTTGGATTCACAGGAGTATGAGCGGGCTTGCTCATCGATCTTCTGATCGCTCAATACCCGGGTGGCCGTTACGTTTAGCAGACCGCTTGCGGCTTGTGGATATTTGATATGATCATCACCTGCTGCCGGCGTATTGACGAGTCTTTAGAGTCCTACACAGAGGTTTCCTGGCTCAAGCGAAACGAAATAGGAGCGCATATGAGATATGCACGGGACCGAGAATGATATTAGTATGTGATACTGTATTCGATTCTCGTGATTTGTGACACTGATCGGTTATACGCGATATAGCCGAGTTATCGGATCAAGTGTTGATTCGATAAGTTGTTACGATGGATATTAGTCGGTTATATGCGATATGACCGGATCGTTAAATCAAGTGTTGATTTAATGATTTAATGTATAATTATATATTTGATATATTACTTTGCATTAACTAGTATTGGTTCACTTTAAATGGATTTTCTCACTTGCAATGCACAAGTTGTATATGTGATATACTTTTGTGCACTTGATTGTATCATGTTTGATGATACATGATTGCTAGGGTTTGTGTAAAGAATTAAACCTTGGTTAAGTAAATGGTTAGGGTTTTTATTTATTTATTCTTTCATTTATCTTTTTATTTTGGATTAAAAAGAAATGGGAAAAAGAGAAAATGGTTGCTTTCAAAGATAAAGCTTGTTGAAGCTTCATGAAGGTTTGACTAAAGTGACCATTTTGTCTTCATGCTTAACCCTAACCATTCATCTAACCTTAGTCAATTCTCTACACCTAACCATGGTTGATATTATGATAAGTATTCATTTTGTTTTCTATTTTTAATTATTCTTATCATAATTATCTTCTTCTTTTTCTTCTTCTTCAAAGAAGAAAACCTTGCTTCCATCAATGGTGATTTGATGAAAAGAGTGAGAAATCCAATTCTAAAGTGAACCCACCTCCTATTTTTTCATCCTCTACCTCTTGCCAAGTAGTACAGGGTGTTTTTTTCACAAGTTTCATGACTTGGTGAAGTGGGAGCTTGATCTTGTGATGCCTCGACGTAGATCATCTTCGGCATCGTAGTCGATGACCTAGCCCGCCCATTTCTCCGATGAAGCCGACGCTAGAGCCCGGGATTTGATTTGGACAGCAAGGAGACTTCATCATGGAGCTATGGAGGTGGAGGACCGGATCTACAAAGGTTGTATTTCCGTTCACTTAGTTAAATTGTTAACTAGTTTCTTTTTCGCCTAAAATTCTAGTTAACGATCCGTATTAGGGTTTCCCGACACTTGTAAAATTTTAAATTAGCATGCTTGATGCCTTGTGAGACCTCATTAGTGTGCCTAGGAACCCTACAGTTCCTCGGTGTGGTAGAAGATATACCCTTGTGAGTTTTTGAGATATCCCACAAACTTGCACAGAACAGACCTTGCCTCGAGTTTGTCTGGATTGTGTCTTTTGATATAGGCCGGACAACCCCATATCTTAATATAATTAAGAAATGATTTCTTCCCTTTCCATATCTCATATGGAGTGGTAGACACAGATTTGGTAGGGACAATATTCAATAGATGTATGGATGTCTCAAGCGCATACCCCCAAATGAAATAGGTAACTCAGTGGTTCTCATCATAGAGTGCACCGTATCTAATAGGGTGCGATTCCTCCGTTCCGATACGCCGTTGGGCTATGGTGTATACGGAGGAGTAAGCTGAGAGAGAATCCCATTCTCTTTTAGATAGTCCAGGAACTCATTGCTCAAGTATTCTCCTCCTCGATCAGATCGAAAGATCTTAATACTTTTACCCGTTTGGTTCTCGACTTCGTGCTTATATTCTTTGAATTTCTCAAAATCTTCAGACTTGTGTTTCAACAGGAACACATGTCTGTATCTTGAGAGACTGTCAGTGAATGTAATGAAGTACGAGAAACCATTCCTGGCATGTGTAGACATGAGACCGCATACATCACTATGTATCAGTCCTAAGAGTTCCGTAACTCTTTCTCTGTGTCCACTAAACGGAGTTTTGGTCATTTTGCCTTTGAGACATAATTCAAACGGATTCAAATATCCATCTTTATGTAACTTAGCTAGTCATGTCGCATTGATATGACCTAGTCTATAATGCCACAAGAAAGATTCGTTCATTTCTGAACTCTTCCTTTTGTGTGTGCTTTGTACATTAAGAACTGTAGTTTGATTTAGAACGTATATGCCATTATTTAACGAGCCTGATCCAATCAACTTTTGATTTAGGAAGATATTCATAAAATTATCCTGTAGTAAAAAATTATATCCTTCTTTACTCAATAAAGAAACTGATATAAGATTGCATATCAGGGTCGGAATGTAATAGCATTCGTTCAGAATTAATGTATTACCATTTGGTAATACAAGTTGATATTCACCAACTGTTTTGGCTGCAATATTTGCACCATTCCCTACTCTTATGGAATGATCACCCTCTCCCAGTTCGCTACCTTTCCGTAGCCCATGTAACATATTACATATGTGGGATCCCGATCCGGTATCTAATACCCAGGACGTGGAGTGAACTGAGAAACAGTTCTCGATAACTAACACACCCGAAGAAGATGCATCAACATGCTTATTCTTTGTTTGGGCGGCGTGGGAATCCGGATATGTCCCTATTTCCTGCTCTGTCTTATAACAATTATAAGAAAGAACGGTACCAACGTTCCCCTGCTCAGTATAACAAGCGGGTTCGGTCAATACATCCATATTATTATCTTGATTAAGGTCTGATATGGTCGCTACCTAGAGAGAGAGAGAGAGAAGAAAACACTTTAGCGTATGCTCTTGCAAGATTAGATTGGTTTATTATCTTATCTAATCTGGATGGCTCCCATTGCTTTTATCAATTCTTCCTTCAAACCCTAAAAGGTAAGACTATCCGAGATTAATTACACCTTACAAGTTCGCCAATCTTTCAGCCAGGCCAGTGTCGGTACTTTGAGCGAGATTCCCCGTGCTTTCCTACGGACCTAATTAAAATAAACCTCGTTTTCCTAGAGGCATAACCCCGTTAACACCTTTCTAGACATCTACTTGATCGGCTAATTGTGATGTGTAAAACTCTCCCAGGAGTAACTCTTACTCGCAGTGGGTATTAGGATCCAACTATTTCATAGAAGATATTCAATCTCATTGCAAATTTTAACACTTGAAATTCCCGATAATACTTTTACCCCTAACGTGCTATGACCTTGACGAAAGCCAACAAACCATAGTCCGCAAGTCAAGTTCAACCCGTACATTTCATGATTGAATTAAACCCACCCGTACGACCCTTGACGAAAGCCAACAAAGCCGTACGACTACCCTAATCCAATCCCATCATATGCAACAGATAAGCAGTAAATAGCTACCGCACACTACGCCTTGACGAAAGCCAACAAACGTAGCACGAATACTAAATATTACTTATCTGAAATGTTGGAGGGCTATGACAGGATTTTCAGAAAACCTTTTGCGTAATGAACTTGGTATCGTTGTAGAAACAAGTGATTTTGAAAAGGGGTGTTTTTGAGGCTATTACTAGTTTCGCTAAAGATGTCACTCCTGGTGAAGAGATCTCGGCTCTTTCTTTATCGAATAAGGTGCAGGATATTTCATAAATACCGCTATGCAAAGCAAGAACTATAGAGGCAATCAAAAAAAAAACCGAGTGAGTTGTATTATCTGCTAGTTTCGCTAAAGAGATCACTCCCGGTGAAAGGATCTCGGCACTTTCCTTATCGAATAAGGTGCTGGATATTCTATAAGGAATACCGCTATGTAAAGCAAAAACTAGAGCTACCCTTTTGAAAATTTGATTCTACAACATCTTTTAGGTTTTTTCCTTTCATTAATCTCATTAATAAAATCCCATCATTTATGCTTCCTAAGCATCACAGAAGAAACAAAAATAAAGCGTACGCTTATGCCATCCGCATTCGCCACAGTGTCCCGTTATACACCGTTAGGTTACTTAACTAACGGCATACCGGGGCGGGACTAGCGCGGGTGCAAAACATAAGCAACGTTTATTATATATCATATATACAATAATAAAGCATTCTTCTCACGCATATAAAATGATCACATCACAGAATATCAGCAGCAGAAGATAACATATGAAATATTGGATATACCAGGAGGTCCATGTTTTATTTTGAGCCTGTATAAAACACGGATTCCACGGTCGCGATGAATAGCCAAACCCACATCCCTAGCCCCTACGAGAGTGGCAAGCAACCCTACCAATTCTAGAGTTAGGAGACCCGGACTCGACTCCTTGAGTTGGTCTCCCACTGGACTCTAGAACACGGTTACTTGTGCTCCCCACCTTGGGTCTATCCTAATGCGGAAAAGTAAATAATATACAACAATGGTGACATCATCCTCAAGCCAGAAGTGCCCCAATAAAAGAATATTACATATAATGAATTTTACATGAATGAAAATAAAAATTCTCATCTCACATAAAACCCCCGGCTATTCAAAACACGACGATCAAATATAACATATCACAGCAACACATAAGATCACATGTTATCAACGTAAGTAAATATGCGTATCATAATTGTCATTGACATATAGCAACAAAAACGGCGAGACACCACATATTACACTTACGGCCGCAGAAAAGAAAATGTCAAACTACAACATTTGGAATCCACAATCATCTTAGACATCATAAACCCGAAATATCACATATTACGGATTTCATGCCTAACTATATGAATTGCACATATTGTATCACATTCCAGAAAAAGCTAGACGACGTTAAACATTCCGATCGAATCAACAAACACCAAAAATTTCCCAAAAAGCTCAATACTTGAGCGCAGTTTAAAAATACTCAGTACATTCCACAGTACTAATGAACCAGCCGTAGAAGGGTCAACCAATGCCTCACCTGTGGCGCCGCGGAACTACCGCTAACTCTAGGGTTTAGCGGCAGTTCTTACGTGCACAGAATCGAGTTAGGGTTTCGTTCTTCTAGAGGGTCCACCGCATCACTTGCACGATATTTGAATGTTCTTTAACTATGAAAAGATCCAACTCTTGGAAAATATTCCGGCAAGGGTTAAAGTGGGTATTTGATATCCGATCGAACTTTTTAACACCGTCTAAAATAACCCAAAAACAAACTAGAATTACGAATACGAGACACTCTGAATAGGCAATGCATAAAGATAACATCACATGCAAATTTAGCAAAAACAAACAACACCTGAAATACCAAACCTTAGAGACTGGAACACCAAAAACTTTTCAAGCCAAAACTCCACTAAGTGGCCGAGCAGGCCGGTTTTGGCACTGATGTGGCCGGCCAGATTCAGGCCAAATAGCTTCAAAATTTCTTGGTGTTCATGTTATATCACATACAACATTCTGTAGTGGTTTAAAAAAATTTTTGACTCTCAGAAAATTTCGACAGAAACTAGGGTTTCGATTCGGGTGTTTCGGAGTTGTGTCGGTTTAGTAATCCTACAATATCCGTCTAATTCTTTAGCTAGA
The DNA here is from genome assembly GCA_030015575.1 of Agapanthus africanus. Classification (NCBI taxonomy): domain Eukaryota; kingdom Viridiplantae; phylum Streptophyta; class Magnoliopsida; order Asparagales; family Amaryllidaceae; genus Agapanthus; species Agapanthus africanus. The sequence continues at coordinate 183,771,629 of CM057350.1, read as the reverse complement.
CTCTGATACCACTGTAGAGTTCCTAAGCACGACGGCAAGGTTTCGGATGGCATCATCCATGCCAAATTAAAATTTTGCCATGCTTAAACAACCCTAAACAAGATCTTTAACTAGAGAATCATGCGGAATCGAAATGTAAACTACTTTACCTCTAAGTGATTATGGATTACAACCTTTGTAGTCCGCTCTTTCACTTCATAAGCTCCAAGTAGTGGTCCCTTCGCTGCGATCCAAGAACTCCCAGACTTTTGAGAGTCTCCACAAGGTGTATGATGCATGCTTGCTTGTAGTCTTCGAGATCCAAGATGATCTACTTCGAGAAAACACGAACTCAAACTATCTCTTCACTAATATGAAACTAGTGAAGCCAACACACTAAACTATATGGCTAGTATAGAAGAGAATGATGAAGTAGGAATTTTTCTCACTTTAGTATTTATTTTCTCACAATTTTTCTTCTCTTTTTCAAAAGCAAGAGAGCTAGAAAATAAAGAGATGAAGAAGAAGATCAATGAATATTGAGGTGATGTTAGAAATGCAACCATGGTGAGTTATGCCATCCTTAACCCATGTAGAGAATAAACCATGAGTTAGGGTTAAAGGTTAGGTTAGGAAATATCTTAAGTAAAAACAAAAGAGGTGGACTTTAGTCAATTTTCTACAAGCTTCATCCAAAAGCTCAAGCATGACTAATTCCACAATTTTGAATTTCCTTAATAATAAATATAAATCCTAATCTTAACCCTAGCATGGTATAAGTCTCACACACACAAGTTGTAAATCCCCGTTCCCATCTTAATAAAAGTTTTCTATTTTTCCTAAATCCCCGAGTTTTCCTTTTCTTTTCCCTCGTAAAATTTTGTAGGGAAATTGTTTGCTTAAATTCCAATATTTAAAATTTCCCAAACCCTAAAAGTCAAAACCCAAAATTTAAACCCAATTAAAACAAAACTAAAACCAAAAAAATATATTAATAAATCCAAACCCAAACTATATTTATTCATTCAGTCCATTTTAAAATTAAAATCTTTTTTTTTCAGCCCAGCCCGTTTCCCTTCAGCCCAAAAGTAAAATAATTAATTAAAACACAAAAAAAACACCCGGCCCACTCCCTCCAGCCCGCTTCCCCAGCAAACCCGACCCGGCCCATACCCTAACCCTTCTTCCCCAACGGCTATCTCCTTTTTTCCCGCTCACTGTCCCCCGATCCGCTTCCTCCGCCAATGCCCGCGCCTACGCCCACGTCGTGCGCCGTTACTCCTCGCAATCCCCTCAACCTCATCCCCTCGTCTCCCATATCTCCCTCACACCCTCACTTCTCTCTCTTCTCAAATCTCCCCTCTCGTTCCCCAAAACTGATACGAACCTACTGCTTCCATCACTCGTCGCTCCCCTCCGACGACGACGGCGAACCTCCTCGTCGACCCTCATTCATCCTCCCTCGTTTCTCCTCCACCACAGAACCCTTCCCTATCTTCTTCCACCAACTTAGAACCCTACACACCCGAGATCCTCTGCACCCATTCGACCACCACCTAAGCTCGACGCCGGCGAGCCCCCGCCAACCTGAAACACCCGTCGACCTCTGCGCCCTCTGCATCTTCTCCTCCTCCTCCAAAATCCACACCCGAGCCCTACACACACTCTCTCTTTCCCTCTTCCTTTCAAAACCCACAACACACCCACGCCCCCATTGTTGCTCATCGCCGGAGCGCCGCCGCCGACCGTCGTTGACCCCAGCACACTCGCAATGAACCACTGAGCACCCCCTCCATTTCCAGTGACCGTGAAACATCTCCGGGCAGCTCCGACGTAAAACCCGTATCGCGAGCCAAGGTCGCGCAAATCGATTCACGCCGTTCGTCGCGCGTTTGTGACGTTACAGCCGCCGTGCATCCACGAAACGCTTCCAGGCAAGTATTTTTACTTGCTACATGCTAATCTATTTACATTACAAACTCAAATCGTATAAATTGCAAAGTTACAATTCATGATAACTCATATGTTATACCTGTTCGATGTGTGATTCCAAAGAAAATACTCACCTAATTTGACGGAATTGGGTTGTTTATGTTGGCCCATGTAGTGACGAATATTTTGTAGAAATCTCACTGGAAAATACGACTATTAGTGACTAAAATGAATACCCCGAAATATACCGGTGAAACTAGAAATTTCCCGTATCTGAAAATGGTTAAATTCACCGTAAATTATGTACATATTGAAATGATGCGTTCAAGGGCTTAAATCGAATCCTACTCGACGAACTTTAACCCTATGCAAGTTTCTAATGGTATCTGTATTAAAATTGTGACGATATTTGGATTGGAGTGCGACCCTGGACTGCAGTCCAGAGCGACTCTGATTATTGTTTACTGTTCCGTAACGTGTACCACTTGGTTTCCTGATCTCGTATGTTGCGGAACACTGCATCTTATTAAAGGTGAATATGTTAGCTAAATAACTCAAGTGGTTTCATTCCGTTTCATGGTCTTTTGCTATTTAATTTGTATATAAAAGGGGCAAGACGTATAACAGTTCAGGACAGATTCAGAAGTGACATACTAATGTTAAACAGTGTATAACTTTCGACGTACAGATGCGATTGAGGATCCATCTATTGCGTTGAATACCCTATGGAAAACCCTAGATTTTATTCAACTGTAACGTCGCTAAATTCTGATCCCAACTGGGTGAAATTCGTGTCGCGAAACGGACGTTCAGTTCAGAAACTGAATTCCCAGTCGCGAGCACTTAAAATGAAACTGCTGTAACTTCAATACCGGAAACCCGATAGAACTGAAATTAATTTTGATGAACTTCTGACAGAGTTTTCTATTTATCGTATTTGTATCATTTCGCTTAATACCGAACATATGAATTTATGAAAATTTTGTAAGTTGATGACGTGCATATTGGTTCATAACATACTTGGCTTGTTAATGGCATACATACACATATCTTACCCCATTTTCCATATACATAGTGTTAGTGCGTGTTAGTGTTCAGTGGACATTGCATTATCGTGTGTGATTGATGTTGGTTTAGGAGTGACGAGTATACCAATGAAAAGTGAACATTCGTGACAGTGATTGATACAGTGAACAGTGATAAAACCGTGCCATTGGTATACTTGTACACGACTAAATCAAAATCATAAATAGTGTAAATCTGGGGAAAAAGGGGAAATCGAAGTGGAAAGAGAATCGTATTTAGCGGGACCGTGTTTTAGAGGATGATCATTCGAGTAGTGATATATATATTAGGTAGGATCTAGCGATCCGGCTGACAGGGTTATGTCCCGGGAATGTGAGCCGTTGTCTCGGGTATGTACGAGACTCCTGTTAAACATGATCCTCTTTTCCACTATACGATTTCAAATATGACCTAGAGACTGATAGGGACACAGATCATACCTTGCATCATATAGTGACATAACGATTACACGCATTGTACTTTCACTGTTATTACCTTATTTACCTGTTTCACCTCATTATAATAATATTGCTATTATGTCGCTCTGACGACCTGAGTATGCATGCTCAGATTCCGTGGAAGAACCAGCGCAGGAGACGGATTTATCTTTCGAGCTCACGGAGATTTAGTTTGGAGTACTCTTCTTTCTTTACTGCTTTCCTTAAAAGAGATCGTGTAATTAAACTTGGTTAGTAACTGTTCTTGTTATTTGTAATTTGTGAACCATAGATTTTAATGTAATAACTTAGTGATGTAATTCCTTTACTACTGTGCTTTATTTACTGATTACCATATAATGCTAGAAACCGAAGTGTGACTACGGCGGGATTATTCCTTGACCGTAGGAGCCTGGCTGGCCTAATCATCCCTCGTTTTCCGTATTTTAGGAAGCGGGGCGTGACACAAGTTGCATATATAACCTAGCAAGATACATAATATATATCACATATATATATAATGTATATACAAGTGAGAAAAAGAAATGGTCAAGTAAGCTAATATTAGTCAATGTAAATTCATATATCAAATATATAATTATACATTAAATCGTTAAATCAACACTTGATTTAATGATCTGGTTATATCACATATAACCGACTAATATCAATAATATCAACTTACCGAATCAACACTTGATTCGATAACCCGGCTATTTAACATATACCCGGCCGATATCACATATCGTGAGAATAGAATACAGTATCACATACACGTATCAATCTCGGTCCCGTGCATATCATATATATGCTCCTACTCTATTTTGCCTGAGCCAGGAAACCTCTGTGTAGGACTCTAAAGACTCGTCAATACGCCGGCAGTAGGTGATGATCATATCAAACACCCACAAGCCGCAAGCGGTCAGCTAAACGTAATGGCCACCCGGGTATTGAGCGATCAGAAGATCAACAAGCAAGCCTGTACATACTCCTGCGAATCCAATCAGTAATACTACCGTACAGTCCGGTCTCTTCGTCTGATATGTCGCATATCCAGTCTAGGGGTGGTAAACGTCAGACCCCAGTAACCGATAAGTCGTTTCGATGTGAGGCTTATAACGGGTCGAGAAACTACTGATAACACTTACCAGTAGATCTCCATATCAGCCCTGGCCAGGGACATCCAGTTATAGCCAATCGAGCACAACGCAACATCAACCTCCAATACCGGGAGAGACGAAACCCTTCCTATCGCTCATTTCCTCCATGTGATTCCGGACTGTACTCAAAAGACACCGTTTTGCACGCTCTCATAGACGTGGTAAGGTGGAAATCAAAGCACAGTGGGAATCACACAAGACTCTATGACGATCTCAGGTCTACAGACTAACCTGTACCAGTGTCACCAGAGAACTGCTATCTGATGATAGGTATAATACCAGCTAGGAGTTCACGGCGAGTCCGTTCAGTGTACCCAGTCTCCACTGAGCACCCGTATACCATCTTTGATGTCAAACGCCAATGGATGTGGGATCATCCATCGCCCATCATATGGGTCAAGATGCGTATACGCTAGTCTACTCTGGAGTATCGATGCCCTGTCTCGATACACCCTCGACTAGGGATAATTATAGGATGTACTTGTGGACTACCTTGGCCCCATTAGTATGATCTCCATCATAGTCCTAGTAGTCAAGTACACATCCTAAGGGCTTTATCAATATGAGAAAGAAAGACAGTAACACAATACAAGTCAACATGTTAAGACAAAGAGTAACCAGATAGCATACCATCATATCGAACAAGAAAGTCCTCTCTATATATATCCAAGCATCCACTATAATATACATCATATGTACAATAATGGCCTCTAGGGCATATACATAACTAATAATCTCCCACTTGCACTAAGGCCCGCTGTTGTAGTATCTCATACCCAACATCCCGAAGAGTCTCTCAAATTGTATCTGGTGTATGGCCTTCCTGAGTGGATCCGCAGTGTTGTCCTTCGTGTCAACTCTCCTGACCTCGATCTCTCGGCGATCAACTATCTCCCGGATCAGGTGATACCGTCTTAGAATATGCCTGGATCTCTGATAGGACCTGGGTTCCTTAGACAAAGCCACAGCTCTATTGTTATCACAATACAAAGGTATTGGATGCTCAATAGACGGAACCACACCAAGTTCGTTTATGAACTTCTTCATCTAGAAGCCTCTTTGGCAGTATCGTTGGCAGCGATGTATTCAGCCTCCATTGTTGAGTCTGCCACGGTTTCCTGTTTGGAACTCTTCCAACAAACCACCCCTCCATTGAGGGTAAAGACAAATCTCGAGTGCGACTTAGAGTCGTCCTTATCACTCTGGAAGCTCGAATCGGTAAAGGACTCCACCTGGAGTTCTCCGTTACCATGCACCAAGAACATCTCTTTAGTCTTTCTCAAGTACTTGAGAATATTCTTCACAGCTATCCAGTGACTCTCTCCAGGATCTGCTTGATACCTACACACTACACTTAGTGAGTATGCTACATCTGGTCTGGTACATAGCATCGCGTACATGATAGAGCCTACTTCCGAAGCATAGGGTATCCCTTACATGCGAGCTCTCTCCAAATCAGTCTTAGGAGACATCTCTTTGGAGAGAGTGAGTCCAGAGATTGTGGGTAAGTTTCTAAGCTTGGATTCTTCCATACTAAACCTCTTTAGTATGGTGTCAATGTACATGGATTGGGACAATCCCAGTATCCTTTTAGATCTATCTCTATAGATCTTAATCCCCAAGATGCAGGAGGCATCACCTAGATCTTTCATTGAGAATCTTTGTGATAAGAAGAGCTTGACCGAGTGTAGCATAGGAACGTCATTTCCTGTCAAGAGTATGTCATCCACATACAATACGAGGAAGACAACCTTACTCTCTGCCACCTTTTTGTATATACAAGGTTCATCTACGTTTTTGATGAAGTCAAACTCTTTGACTACCACATCAAAATAGATGTTCCAACTTCGCGATGCCTGCTTTAACCCGTAGATGGATTTAAGCAGCTTTCACACCTTTCCGCTACTCCCACTGTCTACGAAGCCCTCTGGCTGAGTCATGTACACGCACTCTTCTAAATCACCATTTAGAAAGGCGGTCTTAATATCCATTTGCCAGATTTCGAAGTCATGGTATGCAGCAATGGCAAGTAGGATCCGGATGGGCTTAAGCATAGCCACTGGAGAAAAGGTTTCATCATAATCCACCCCTGGTCGTTGACGAAAACCTTTTGCAACAAGTCTAGCTTTGAAAGTCTCAACTTTTCCATCTGCACCAAGTTTCTTCTTAAAGATCCATTTGCTCCCAATGGGTTTTACCCCTTCAGGAGCCACTTCCACAGTCCATACTTTGTTGGTGTACATGGATTCCATCTCAGATCGCATTGCATCCAGCCACTTCACAGAGTCCCCACTCGTGATGGCCTGCTCGAAGCTGGTCGAGTCATCATCTTCCATGATGCAGTCCTCGCTCCCACCATCAATGAGAAAACCGTAGTATCTCTCCGGTGGATGAAGAACCCTACTAGATCGGCGGAGAGGATGGGGTTTGTCAGGAACTACCGAATCCTCTGGTTCTACCAAATCTTTTCTCGTGGTTTGTGTTGCTGGAACTTCTTCCAGTTCTACCCCCTCGCAACTAATTTCCTTCGCAAGAAATTCCTTTTCTAAAAAGGTGGCATGTCGAGAAACAAACACCTTTTGTTCTTCGGTGTGGTAGAAGATATACCCTTATGAGTTTTTGGGATATCCTACAAACTTGTACAGAACAGACCTTACCTCGAGCTTGTATGGATTGTGTCTTTTGACATAGGCCGGACAACCCCATATCTTAATATAATTAAGACATAGTCTCTTCCCTTTCCATATCTCATATGGAGTGGTAGGCACAGATTTGGTAGGGACTATATTCAATAGATGTATGGCTGTCTCAAGCGCATACCCCCAAAAGGAAATAGGTAACTCAGCGGTTCTCATCATAGAGCGCACCGTATTTAATAAGGTGCGATTCCCCCGTTCCGATACGACGTTGTGCTATGGTGTATACGGAGGAGTAAGCTGAGAGAGAATCCCATTCTCTTTTAGATAGTCGAGGAATTCATTGCTCAAGTATTCTCCTCCTCGATCAGATCGAAGGATCTTAATACTTTTACCTGTTTTGTTCTCGACTTTGTGCTTATATTCTTTGAATTTCTTAAAAGCTTCAGACTTGTGTTTCAACAGGAACACATGTCCGTATCTTGAGAGATTGTCAGTGAATGTAATGAAGTATGAGGAACCATTCCTGGCATGTGTAGACATGGGACCGCATACATCACTATGTATCAGTCTTAAAAGTTCCGTAACTCTTTCTCCGTGTCCACTAAACGGAGTTTTGGTCATTTTGCCTTTAAGACATGAATGGCAAGTTTCATAAGATGATAATTTAAACGGATTCAAATATCCATCTTTATATAACTTAGCTAGTCGTGTCACATTGATATGACCTAGTCTACAATGCCATAAGAAGGATTCGTTCATTTCTGAACTCTTCCTCTTGTATGTGCTTTGTACATTAAGAACTGTAGTTTGATTTAGAACGTATATGCCATTATTTAATGAGTCTGATCCAATCAACTTTTGACTTAGGAATATGTTCATAACATTATCCTGTACTATAAAATTATATTCTTCTTTACTCAATAAATAAACTGATATAAGATTGTGTTGGGTTAGCATAGCACCTTGTGAAGGTTTTTGCAAGCATCAATCATGCTACTTTAAAATTTTTGGGGTGCTAAACAAACCCTAACCAAGATCTTAACTAGAGAATTAGGGTTAACTTGCATGTAAACAACTTTACATCTAAGAGAGAGGGATTACAACCTTTGTAGTCCGTTCCTTCGCTTCATAAGCTCCGTGTTGAGGTCCCTTTGCTGCGATCATCAAGAACTCCGACTCTAGAGAGGCTTCATGAGGTGAACGAGGCACCTTGCTTGAAGTCTTCATGATCTAAGATGATCTACCTTGAAGAATCTCAAACCCAAGTTTACACTTCACTAATAAAGTAATTAGAGAAGTGAACACCCTAATCTAAGTGGCTAGAATAGATGAGGATGATGAAGTAGGAATTATGCTCTCTTTTGTTTTCAATTTCTCACACTAAATCATCATATGTAAAAAGCTAGCAAGCTTTTTCAAGGAGGAAGAAGAAGAAGAAAGCTTTTGTGATGAATAATGAATTATTGTTGTGGTTACAATTGCAACCATAGGTTAAGAATGAAATGCTTAACCCTTGTAGAGAATAAACCATAGGTAAATGGTTTGGGTTGGGTTAACAAATATCTACACAAAATATCAAGCTAGATAACAAAAGTGAAAGCTTCATAAAAAAGCTAACCCAAAAGCTAACCCTAATCCAAACCCTAACTTGGTTTAAACTTAACAACCATGTTGCATTTGTAACCCTAACATGTTACAATATTATATATCACATATATAATATATTTTTGTAACAAAAGAAAATAATACAATTAACATATATCGCATATATATCAATGTATTATCCGGTAAGAAAATGAATCAATAAAACGAACTTATATTAGTTAACGTAATGTAATATATCAAATATATGATTATACATTAAATTATCGAATCAATACTTGATCCGACAATCCGGCTATATAGCAAATAACCGACAAATATAACATGTACCAATTCATCGAATCAACACTTGATCCGATGACCCGGCTATATCACATATACCCGGCTGATATCATATATCGCGAGAATAGAATACGGTATCTCATATCGTATTATTCTCGGTCCCGCACATATCACATATGTGCTCCTACTCCGTTTTGCCTGAGCCAGGAAGCCTCTATGTAGGACTCTAAAGAATCGTCAATACGCCCGCAGTAGGTGATGATCATATCAAACACCCACAATGTGCAAGCGGTCAGCTAAACATAACAGCCACCCAGGTATTGAGCGATCAGAAGATCAACAAGCAAGTATGTACATTCTCCTGTGAATCCAATCAGTAACACTACCGTACAGTCCGGTCTCTTCGTCTGATATGTCGCATATCCAGTCTAGGGGTGGTAAACGTCAGACCACAGTAACCGATAAGTCATGTCGATGTGAGGCTCATAACCGGTCGAGAAACTACTGATAACACTTACCGGTAGCACTCCATATCAGCCCTGGCCAGGGACTTCCAGTTATAGCCAATCGAACACAGCACAACATCAACTCCCTATACCAGGAGAGACGAAACCCCTCCTATCGCTCATTGCCTCCATGTGATTCGGGACTGTACCCAAAAGCCACCGTTTTGCAAGCCCTCTTGGACGTGGTAAGGTGGAAATCAAAGCACAGTGGGAATCGCATAAGACTCTATGACAATCTCGGGTCTACAGACTAAACTGTACCAGTGTCACCGGAGAACTGCTATCTAAAGATTGGTATAATACCATCTAGGAGTTCTCGGCGAATCCGTTCAGTGTACCCAGTCTCCACTAAGCACCCGTACACCATCTTTGATGTCAAATACCGATGGGTATGGGATCACCCATCTCTCATCATATGGGTCAAGATGCGTATACGCTAGTCTACTCTGGTGTATCGATGCCCTGTCTCGATACACTCTCGACTAGGAACAGTTATAGGATATACTCGTTGACTACCCTGGCCCCACTAGTATGATCTCATCATAGTCTCACTAGTCAAGTACATATCCTAAGGGCTTTATCAACATGTGAGAGTAAGACAGTAAACCAATACAAGTCAACATGTTAAGACAAAGTGTAACCAGATAGCATACTATCATATCGAGCAGGAAAGTCCTCTCTATATATTTCCAAGCATCCACTATAATATATATCATATGTACAATAATGGCCTCTAGGGCATATACATAACTAACAATCTCCCACTTGCACTAAGGCCAGCTGTTGTAGTATCTCATATCCAACATCCCGAAGAGTCTCTTAAATTGTATCTGGGGTATGGCCTTCGTGAGTGGATCCACAGTGTTGTCCTTCGTGTCAACTCTCCTGACCTCGATCTCTCGGCGATCAACTATCTCCCAGATCAAGTGATATCGCCTTAGAATATGTCTGGCCTTCTGATGGGACCTGGGTTCCTTGGCCAAAGCCACAGCTCCATTGTTATCACAATACAAAGGTATTGGATGCTCAATGGACGGAACTACACCAAGTTCAGTGATGAACTTCTTCATCCAGACAGCCTCTTTGGCAGCATCATTGGCAGTGATGTATTCAGCCTCCATCGTCGAATCTACAACAGTTTCCTATTTGGAACTCTTCCAACTCACCGCCCCTCCATTGAGGGTAAAGACAAATCCCGAGTGCGACTTAGAGTCGTCCTTATCACTCTGGAAGCTCGAATCGGTAAAGGACTCCATCTGGAGTTCACCGTTACCATACACCAAGAACATCTCCTTAGTCCTTCTTAAGTACTTGAGAATGTTCTTCATAGCTGTCCAGTGACTCTCTCCAGGATCTGCTTGATACCTACTCACTATACTTAGTAAGTATGCTATATCGGGTCTGGTACATAGCATCGCATACATGATAGAGCCTACTGCCGAAGTATAGGGTATCCTTTGCATGCGAGCTCTCTCCACAGTCTTGGGAGATATCTCTTTGGAGAGAGTGTGTCACGACCCGAAGGTACGGAACGTGACCGGCACTTAAATTACGAAGCGTCTAGAGGTGCGACGTAATCTAAATAAGCCGAAGCCCAGAAATCTAAACCATTTTGAAAAAAAGAGTAAAGGAAAACATGTTTAAAAGCAACATCAATTTTTTCACAAAAGTTTTGGCAGATTCTCCTTTGTAAAAACTGGCCCCAAACTGGTACAAATAAGAATATATATACATAAGCAATAATAAAAAGGCATCCCTAAGCGGGAGCTAGCTCTTCGCCAACTGGCGGTCACAACCACGCAAGCAATATAATATACAATGCCGAAGGGCGAGGAACAAAACTCAAAGAAAACCATCAAACCACCAGAAAACCATAATAGTACAAGCGCGACTCTAAGGTCGAAATAAAAACAACTGGTCTTTTAAATCTATCAAGTAATATAAGTCTGGTTGATGGAGCTTACTATATACAAATGAAATAATAAAAGTACAACGGCGGTCCTGATACAAGTGAACCAACCTACCAAGCAAATCACCCTGAATAAAATGGTGTGCCAACAATCCGCCAAGGAAACCTGTACATCGAAACCTGTAAGAAAATTTGGCACAACGGGGGTGAGTTGCCAACTCGTGAGTAGAAGACATATGCGGGTAGAAATCGCATGCACGACGATCTCCTAGGTCATAATAATATACTTAATGTAACACTAGTCATCTAGTAGTGACAGGGTATTAATCTATGCGTAAGTGCAATGCTCAGTGCTCGTGTCAGTGCCTCAAGTAGTAACATGTCATGTGTATGAGTATGTATGCACCATGAATGTAAAACAATAAACCACGAAATTTGGATATATCTGTATAAGAAATCTGTAACTTTTATCATAGTAAAATTTGTATGGTAATCCAAAATATCATCAATAAAATCCATGGAAATCCGTGTCAAGTATTGACACAAAACATGTAAATCTCAAGTCTCAATACCTCATAATCTCAGTATCTCATAGTCTCAATATCTCGGGCTCCGTCGGTCCAGATCGGCCTATATCATCAAATCTCTCGACAACGGTCGGTATTCTCCGGATAACCGCCGTGCTAGACATCACCGGTAGGTAGTCTTCCCATGCCAGGCTCATCATCTATGACTCGATCTTCTTGCCCCGGGGTACCATACCGGGCCCACCATGTACCCGAGACGGTTCATCCACTTCTCGAATCGGGTCTCGAAATCCAACAGAAAACATGAAATCTCATGGTGGACGACACATACATCACGAGAAAACCGCAACTTGTATTTTAAAAAGAGAGGGAGAGAGAGAGAAGTTCTTATATATATTCTTGCGGTTTCCCCCAAATCCAGAAATCTCATAGAAATCCAAAATCCCAAAATCTTGAGTAAGTAATAATGAGTATCATCATAAGCCCCACAATAGTGCATGATAATATGAAAATGTGAATGCATGAAGTGTCTAAGTAATAAATGCAATGTCTAAACTAGCACATGAGAGTAATCACACAATATTATATTGGACTAGCATTTAGCTGATTATACCAATAAAAGATAATATGTTCTGAAGTGTACGTGACATGGCAATTACCGATGATGATGTGTGTGAGCCGGCAAATAAGTGTATGTGGAACATGTGCATCATCGGTAAAGGTGCCGGTGTCCTAACAGGCAGAGCTTCATATTAGCTACAGAACATATGTATAAATATGCGATGCGATGAACACAGCATGAATACAGCGGTGAAAATGTAGTAACGCACAACTATAAAATACATACTGATTATGAGTCATACGGTTTGTTGTTTGAGAAAGCACGATTCAACAGTCTGAAAATAAGTATGACTCGAGCCTAAACTAAGATCTACCTAACCAACTAAGGAACTAACTAAAGACACTAGTCGAAAGGTAAGAAGAATCCTCCTAAAGTCTGAGTCGATATCTCTAATAGTCGGCGATCCAGCCTCAATAGCGTCATGTACGTAGTACGACTTTCTCGAGTCACGAGTGCAGATCAATCATCACATCTATGCCTCGTACGGTAAAATCCATCATATGGCTTCCCAAAATCGGGGTACGGGTCAACTATCACATATATACATCATCGTTCGTATAGTATCATCATCAAACAATATCATGATCAAGGGTACTGTACTATAATCGCATACATCCCAATATCATCAAACATATATCATCGTTTGTGTAAATATACATCGTCAAATGATCCACTAAAATATCATGTCATATATCATGTCGTGATTAAGTCACATATTACAATCCGGGTTTTATTCTAGAGTCCCGTTCATTCCAATGTCATCAACACATATTATCGTTTATATAAATATATTTTATATAATCTCATTGTCCAACAATCCGCTACCATTATAACACATCTCATGTCATAACTCGATCATATATCCAATAAATCACGGCATCAAGCCTAGTCATATCGACTCATCCCCATGTATCATAACCTCCTCATATCACATGTATATGTTGTGTGTGTGTGTGTACCTACACACATCCCTATACACACACACACATACACATACACACCAAGTCAAGTTTATGTGTGTGCGTGCGTGTGTGTGTGTCTACATGAAACCTACGAATTCCTTCCAAGGCAGTCATCCTCTGGTTAAGTCTTTCTAAATCAGTCTAGCCCAACCTAAAGTCTTCAATAGGACCCTACTGACCAAGAATCTAAGGCCACGTTCGACTTCCTAATAATAGTACGTAATATCCTTATCCTACGTTTGCGGGGGTGCTATACGCCATCCACCCGACTTCCCCCGTAGATATACATCTACTCACCTGGTCCATGTCTGCCGAAGTCGATGCCGCCATCCTCTTCTTCATCGTCCGAAGTCCACGTGAGAGGTACCTATACGCAAACATATATAATATCGTAAACCGAAATCGCGGACAGAACCAAAACAGCGCATGAAACGTGCATAAGTTAAAACCTATGACCCGCTCATGCAAAATGACCAAATAACCCTCGACATCGGCGTACAAACGCCGATTGATCGAGATAAAATACAAACGTACAAATCGTAGTTCCAAAACTCATTAATTATAATATAAAACAGGGTTTAAATCATTAAAACCTTAAAATCAATCAAATCGTTGTATTTCGCAAAACCTAGAAAGCGTCAATTAACCGTTTCATTTTAAAACTCGATGTTTAAACGAAACTAATGGTCATAATATTCAATAAATATCATAACTAAGTCATACGAATCATTATTATATTTTTATCACACTAATTTGTATAAATCCAAAAATTCTAGTTTGCAAATTTATCAAATTTTAAAACCTTTAAAGCAAAAATTCACAAATCATCAACTAAACTAAGTTTTGCATGATCTAAGTTGCTAAACAACAAACTAAAATGTTAATAATGTCATGAAAACCATAATTTGATTTTAATCTCAATTATTTAATCAATTTCTAAAACCTAGTTAGCAAAATTAGCATATTTATCACAATTTCCAACTAACAATTTGAAACTAGTAACTAGATTAGCTTTTGCATTCAATTGACATGTTAATCTACCTATTAAAATCATAAACTAATGATAAAAACCCTAATTGGAATTTTATCTCACCAATATATATATATATATATATATATATATATATATATATATATTATAAAAACCTAGTTAACAAAAATCCTAATTATGACAATTTAAATGCAACAATTAATAAATTTGTTTCTAGATTAGGTTTTTCATTATTTAACATGTTAAACTACACCATGTAATCATAAACAATTTATAAAAACCCTAACTTGATTTACAAACCCTTTTCTTGAATTTTAAATCTTAAAATTAAACCCATGATTAAATTCCTAATTAAGCTAGATTAAAGTAATTTAACAACAATTTAAACATAGGTTAAGATTATACCTCCAAGTTTAGAAACCTAGCTTGCAACCTAGCCACCCCAACATGCTCTCTTGCTCCCAAAATCCATGCTATATTGGTCAAGGAATAATGGGTAGTATTTAAATTAGGAGATTAATGAAGGTTTTTATATGGATTTTTGAGGCAAAAATGATGAATTTTTGAAAGAAAATGAGAGGGGGGAAAATGAGGGCAGCCCAAGGTGATTTCGGCCATGGGGAGAGGGAGTGAGGGGAGAGAGAAAATGAGTGTGGAATAGTGTAGAAAGTTCTTTAATTAAACATTTCCTTTAAGTCTTTTCACTAATTTAATTTATTTTATTTATTTTCTTAAATGTTTCATGCTAGAATCTACTAGAATAATGAAGACATATTAAGAAAAGAGTGAGCATGCTAATAACTTGTTTTAATTTGTCATGGTTCACTCTGTAAAATTAACCCATTTCTAATTTGTAATTTGCACTAATTTAATGTATAATTAAAGCTTATGTTAATATTTGAAATTAATTAATTAAGGAAAAATATTTAAGTAAACTAATAATTTATAAGTCACTAAATAAATACCATTTACTAGTAATTACATAGTTAAAATAGGCATATTTAATTTTATGATGAAAAATAACTGTAGTTTAGTTTTACGGAAAATACGGTTTATTTTACCGATTATCAGAAAATTCACCTGAAGGATTTTTATTTAATTATTTATTTATTTTTAAAACGTTACAATCTCCCCCCTAAAGAAATTCGGTCCCCGAATTTAAATTAAAACTCCCCCAAATACTAAAACATTTAGCAAAACACTCAAATCGTCGGGGTTCCGAAATTATCAATACATAAAACACATCTTAGCGCAATACATGCGCATGAAAAACAAGTAGATAACTCAAAATTAAAACTCCGTCAAGCGTAACGCAATCATCGGAGTTATGGTATGAATACAATGTCAAAGTCCGATACGAAAACCAACATGATATACATCAGAACTATGACTTATATATAGTGTGCTCGTAGTAAAATCGTCCAAACATCTGAATAAAGAAGCATGCAAAACACCTAGCTGGTCTCAGGACAGTCCTGCTCGATTATCAAACCAAATAGTAAATATCATAAAAACGTACTGCTCAAAATGAAATCAATCTCAAATACAGTATACGAGGTACCACGTGCGTCCGGTGCGCATGGAAATCGAAATCAAATACAGAAACCACGAATATGCACAGAAACAAAACTGAGTGCAACGGGTGTGCACCAAAAACATCTGTCAAGTGCAACGGGCGTGCACGACAATAATATCAGGTGCATCTAATCTGTACAAAACCCCGATTTAGTGTATCTGGTGTGCACAAATCGCATCAAGTGAGCCAAGTGTGCGCAAGAATCTCAATCAAGTGCACATGGTGCACGAAAACATATTCCGAATATCAAAATCAAAATCACAGTACAAAAAGTGCATGAAAACTATGTCAAAGCATATGTCAAAATCATGTGCAACCCATATGCATGAAATCAAATCAATATCCCAAAATGTATAAAACCAAATCGAGTGCACTGGGTATGCACAAAACAACATCAATACAACTGATATATGAAACACGAATAGAGTGTAATGAATGTACACATAGGAAATACCAATCATAGAACAAAATCCTTAAAATACCAAAATCCAAACAACGGAAATATGAAATTCAAATCACCAAATCGCAATCGTAAACACTATCGTCAATGTGCGTCTTTTTTAATGTCGACTGATTCAGACTCGTTTCCTCATAGCTGTGCTGACTGCGCTACAAACGGCTATGCTCATATCTAGAGTCTCCCACGTAATCTATCCCTTCACCTGATATCTGGACCATGTTAAACTTTTCAATCGATTCATCAAAATCCCATAATTCCCCGAGAGCTCAACACTCAAGTACAGTTTAAAAATATCCAATACATGACCCAGCATCTGCGGACCAGTCGTAGAAGGGCAAATCCAAGCCTCACTAATGGCACCGCGGAACTGCCGTAAACCCTAAGGTTCAAAGGCGTTCTCATGGTCATTATGTCGAGTTAGGGTTTCATTCTTCTAGATGGTTCATAGAAATACCTGCATGTTCTTCCGAATACCTTAAACTTGGGAAAATGAGTTTCTGACAATCGTTTGAACGTTTTAACTTCGTCTAGACGACATGTGAATACTCTTCGTCCGTACGCTAAATAATGCTTCAACCCTCCAGAATAGACAATACCCTAACGGTCATCGCATTCTAGCCGCAGCTCTCTCTGCCCGTGCGACCGTGGTAACAGAAACCACCATCCGATATCGACGAAGATATATCAAAGGAACGAATAGAATACGGTGCAAAGAAATGTACATCCTAAGGCTTCTTAAGTAGAGTAGCGTATCATAAGTATGCCACGGATCATACCCACGGTACGTCACTCTACCTAAGTCACCTACTCCATTAACCAAGCTCAACCTAGACTTAGACAAGGGTTAAACCTAGCGTTCTGATACCAACTTTGTCACGACCCAAAGGTACGGAACGTGACCGGCACTTAAATTACGAAGCGTCTAGAGGCGCGACGTAATCTAAGTAAGCCGAGGCGCAGAAATCTAAACCATTTAAAAAAAAGAGTAAAGGAAAACATGTTTAAAAGCAACATCAAATTTTTCACAAAAATTTCGGCAGAGTCTCCTTTGTAAAAACTGGCCCCAAACGGGTACAAATAAGAATATATATACATAAGCAATAATAAAAAGGTATCCCCAAGCGGGAGCTAGCTCTTCGCCAACTGGCGGTCACAACCACGCAAGCAATATAATATACAACGCCGAAGGGCGAGGAACAAAACTTAAAGAAAACCATCAAACCACCAGAAAACTATAATAGTACAAGCGTGACTTTAAGGTCGAAATAAAAACAACTGGTTTTCTAAATCTATCAAGTAATACAAGTCTGGTTGATGGAGCTTACTAGATAGAAATGAAATAATAAAAGTACAACGGCGGTCCTGATACAAGTGAACCAACCTACCAAGCAAATCACCCTGAATAAAATGGTGTGCCAACAAGCCGCCAAGGAAACCTGTACATCGAAACCTGTAAGAAAATTTGGCACAACGGGGGTGAGTTGCCAACTCGTGAATAGAAGACATCTGCGGGTAGAAATCGCATGCACGACGATCTCCTAGGTCATAATAATATACTTAATGTAACACTAGTCATCTAGTAGTGGCAGGGTATTAATCTATACGTAAGTGCAATGCTCAGTGCTCGTGTCAGTGCCTCAAGTAGTAACATGTCATGTGTATGAGTATGCATGCACCATGAATGTAAAACAATCAACCACGAGATCTGGAAATATCTGTATAAGAAATCTGTAACTTTTATCATAGTAAAATTTGTATGGTAATCCGAAACATCATCAATGAAATCCATGAAAATCTGTGTCAAGTTTCGACACAAAACATGTAAATCTCAAGGTCTCAATACATCATAATCTCAATATCTCATAGTCTCAATATCTCGGGCTCCGTCGGTCCAGATCGGCCCATATCATCAAATCTCACGACAACGGTCGGTATCGTCCGGATATCCGCCGCGCCTGACATCACCAGTAGGTAGTCTTCCCCTGCAAGGCTCATTGTCTACAACTCGATCTTCTTGCCCCGGGGTACCATACCGGGCCCATCATGTACCTGAGACGGTTAATCCACTCCTCGAATCGGGTCTCGAAATCCAACAGAAAACATGAAATCTCATGGTGGACGACACATACATCACGAGAAAACTGCAACTTGTATTTTAAAAAAAGAGGGAGAGAGAGAGAAGTTATTATATATATTCTTGCGGTTTTTCCCAAAATCCAGAAATCTCATAAAAATCCAAAATCCCAAAATCATGAGTAAGTAATAATGAATATCGGCATAAGCCCCACAATACTGCATGATAATATGAAAATGTGAATGCATGAAGTGTCTAAGTAATAAATGCAATGTCTAAACTAGCACATGAGAGTAATCACACAATATTATATTGGACTAGCATTTAGCTGATTATATCAATAAAAGATAATATGTTCTGAAGTGTACGCGACATGGCAATTACCGATGATGATGTGTGTGAGCCGGAAAATAAGTGTACGTGGAACATGCACATCATCGGTAATGGTGCTGGTGTCCTAACAGGAAGAGCTTCATATTAGCTAAAGAACATATGTATGAATATGCGATGCGATGAACACAACATGAATATAACGGTGAAAATGTAGTAATGCACAACTATAAAATACATACTGATTACGAGTCATACGGTTTGTTGTTTGAGAAAGCACGATTCAACAGTTTGAAAATAAGTATGACTCGAGCCTAAACTACGATCTACCTAACCAACTAAGGAACTAACTAAAGACACTAGTCGAAAGGTAAGAAGAATCCTCCTAAAGTCTGAGTCGATATCTCTAGTAGTCGTCGCCTCAATAGCGTCACGTACGTAGTACGACTTCCTCGAGTTACGAGTGCGGATCAATCATCACATCTATGCCTCGTACGGTAAAATCCATCGTACGGCTTCCCAAAATCGGGGTACGGGTCAACTATCACATATATACATTATCGTTCATATAGTATCATCATCAAACAATATCATGATCAAGGGTACTGTACTATAATCGCATACATCCCAATATCATCAAATATATATCATCGTCTGTGTAAATATACCTCGCCAAATGATCCACTAAAATATCATGTCATATATCATGTCGTGATAAGTCACATATTACAATCCGGGTTCTATTCTAGAGTCTCGTTCATTCCAATGTCATCAACATATATTATCGTTTATATAAATATATTTTATATAATCTCATTGCCTAACAATCCGCTACCATCATAACACATCTCATGTCATAACTCGATCATATATCCAATAAATCACGGCATCAAGCCTAGTCATATCGACTCATCCCCATGTATCATAACCTCCTCATATCACATGTATATGTTGTGTATGCGTGTGTGTGTAGGTATGTGTGTGTGTGTATACCCCCCCCACACACACACCAAGTCAAGTTTATGTGTGTGGATATGTGTGTGTGTGTCTACATGAAACCTACGAATTCCCTCCAAGACAGTCATCCTCTGGTTAAGTCTTTCTAAATCAGTCTAGTCCAACCTAAATTCTTCAATAGGACCCTACTGACCAAGAATCTAAGGTCACGTCCGGCTTCCTAATAACAGTACGTAATATCCTTATCCTACGTTTGCGGTCGTGCTATACGCCATCCACCCGACTTCCCCCGTAGATATACATCTACTCACCTGGTCCATGTCTGCCGAAGTCGATGTCGCTATCCACTTCTTCATCATCCGAAGTCCACGTGAGAGGTACCTATATACAAACATATATAATATCGTAAACCGAAATCGCGGACAGAACCAAAACAGCGCACGAAACGCGCATAGGTTAAAACCTATGACCCGCTCATGCAAAATGACCAAATAACCCTCGACATCTGCGTACAAATGCCGATTGATCGAGATAAAACAAAAACGTACAAATCGTAGTTCCAAAACTCATTAATTATAATATAAAACAGGGTTTAAATCATTAAAACCTTAAAATCAATCAAATCGTTGTATTTCGCAAAACCTAGAAAGCGTCAATTAACCGTTTCATTTTAAAACTTGATGTTTAAACGAAACTAATGGTCATAATATTCACTAAATATCATAACTAAGTCATACGAATCATTACTATATTTTTATCACACTAATTTGTATAAATCCAAAAATTCTAGTTTGCAAATTTATCAAATTTTAACACCTTTAAAGCAAAAATTCACAAATCATCAACTGAACTAAGTTTTGCATGATCTAAGTTGCTAAACAACAAACTAAAATGTTAATAATGTCATGAAAACCATAATTTGATTTTAATCTCAATTATTTAATCAATTTCTAAAACCTAGTTAGCAAAATTAGCATATTTATCACAATTTCCATCTAACAATTTGAAACTAGTAACTAAATTAGTTTTTGCATTCAATTGACATGTTAATCTACCCATTAAAACCATAACCTAATGATAAAAACCCTAATCAGAATTTTATCTCACCAATATATATATATATATATATATATATATATATATATATTATAAAAACCTAGTTAACAAAAATCCTAATTAGGACAATTTAAATGCAACAATTAACAAATTTGTTACTAGATTAGGTTTTGCATTATTTAACATGTTAAACTACACCATGTAATCATAAACAATTTATAAAAACCCTAACTTGATTTACAAACCCTTTTCTTGAATTTTAAATCATAAAATTAAACCCATGATTAAAATCCTAATTAGTCTAGATTAAAGTAATTTAACAACAATTTAAACATAGGTTAAGATTATACCTCCAAGTTTAGAAACCTAGCTTGCAACCTAGCCACCCCAACATGCTCTCTTGCTCCCGAAATCCATGCTATATTGGTCAAGGAATAATGGGTAGTATTTAGATTAGGAGATTAATAAAGGTTTTTATATGGATTTTTGAGGCAAAAATGATGAATTTTTGAAAGAAAATGAGAGGGGGGAAAATGAGGGCAGCCCAAGGTGATTTCGGCCATGGGGAGAGAGAGCGAGGGGAGAGAGAAAATGATTGTGGAATGGTGTAGAAAGTTCTTTAATTAAACATTTCCTTTAAGTCTTTTCACTAATTTTATTTATTTTATTTATTTTCTTAATTGTTTCATGCTAGAATCTACTAGAATAATGAAGACATATTAAGAAAAGAGTGAGCATGCTAAAAACTTGTTTTAATTTGTCATGGTTCACTTTGTAAAATTAACCCATTTCTAATTTGTAATTTGCACTAATTTAATGTATAATTAATGCTTATGTTAATATTTGAATTTAATTAATTAAGGAAAAATATTTAAGTAAACTAATAATTTATAAGTCACTAAATAAACACCATTTACTAGTAATTACATAGTTAAAATAGGCGTATTTATTTTTATGATGAAAAATAACTGTAGTTTAGTTTTACAGAAAATACGGTTTATTTTACCGATTATCAGAAAATTCACCTAAAGGATTTTTATTTATTTAATTAATTATTTATTTATTTTTAAAATGTTACAGAGCGAGTCCAGAGATCGTGGGTTGGTTCCCAAGCTTGGATTCTTCCATACTAAACTTCTTTAGTATGGTGTCAATATACCCGGATTGGGACAATCCTAGTATCCGTTTAGATCTATCTCTATAGATCTTAATTCCAAAAATGCAGGAGGTATCACCTAGATTTTTCATTGAGAATCTATATGATAAGAAGAGCTTGACCGAGTGCAGCATAGGAACATCATTTCCTATCAAGAGCACGTCATCCACGTACAATACGAGAAAGACAACCTTACTCTCTGCAACCTTCTTGTAAATATAAGGTTCATCTATATTTTTGATGAAGTCAAACTCTTTGACTACAACATCAAAACAGATGTTCCAACTCCGCGATGCCTGCTTTAACCCGTAGATGGATTTAAGCAGCTTGAACACCTTTCCGCTGCTCCCACTGTCAACGAAGCCCTCTGGCTGAGTCATGTATACGCACTCCTCTAAATCACCATTTAGAAAGGCGGTCTAAACATCCATTTGCCAGATTTCGTATTCATGGTATGCAACAATGGTAAGTAATATCCGGATGGACTTAAGTATAGCTACTAGAGAAAAGGTTTTGTCATAATCCACACCTGGTCGTTGACGAAAACCCTTTGCAACAAGTCTAGCATTGAAAGTCTCCACTTTTCCATCTACACCAAGTTTTTTCTTAAAGATCCATTTGCTCCCAATGGGTTTTACCTCTTCAGGAGCAACTTCCAAAGTCCATACTTTGTTGGTGTACATGGATTCCATCTCAGATCGCATTGCATCCAGCCACTTCACAGAGTCCCCACTCATGATGGCCTGCTCGAAGCTAGTTGGGTCATCATCTTCCATGATGCAATCCTCGCTCCCACATTCTATGAGAAAACCGTAGTATCTCTCAGGTGGATGAGGAGCCCTGCTAGATCGGTGGAGAGACTGGGGTTCGTCAGGAACTACTGAATCATCTGGTTCCACTAAATCTTCAGTTGTAGTTTGTGGTGCTGGAACTTCTTCCAGCTCTACCTCTTCGCCACTAATTTCTTTTGCAAGAAATTCCTTTTCTAAAAAGATGGCATGTTGAGCAACAAACACCTTTTGCTCCTCACTGTGGTAGAAAAAATATCCATAAGAATTCTTCGGATATCCCACAAACTTGCAGAGAACTGATCGTGCCTCGAGTTTGTCCAGATTTTGCGTTTTGACATAGGCCGAACAACCCATATCTTAACTCGTTTAAGATAAGGTCTCTTCCCACTCCATATCTCATATGGTGTGGTAGGTACAGATATAGATGGAACTTGATTCAATAGGTATGCTGCTGTCTTAAGCGCATAATCCTAAAAGGAAATAGGCAACTCAGCATTGCTCATCATAGAGCGCACCATATCTAATAGGGTGTGATTCTTCCGCTCCGATTCACCGTTGTGCTGTGATGTATAAGGAGAAGTAAGCTGAGAGAGAATCGCATTCTCTTTTAGATAGTCTAGGAACTCATTGCTCAAGTATTCTCCTCTTCGATCAGATCGAAGGATCTTAATATTTTTTCCCGTTTGGTTCTCTACTTCGTGCTTATATTCCATGAATTTCTCAAAAGCTTCAGACTTGTGTTTCATCAGGAACACATGTCCGTATCTTGAGAGATCGTCAGTGAATGTAATGAAGTAGGAAGAATCGTTCCTGGCATGTGTAGACATGGGACCACATACATCACTATGTATCAGCCCTAAGAGTTCTGTAACTCTTTCTCCGTGTCCACTAAACAGAGTTTTGGTCATTTTGCCTTTGAGACATGACTGGCAAGTGTCATAAGATGAAAATTAGAACGGATTCAAATATCTATCCTTATGCAATTTAGCTAGCCGTGTCGCGTTGATATGACCTAGTCTACAATGCCACAAGAAGGATTCGTTCATTTCTGAACTCTTCCTCTTATGTGTGTTCTGTACATTAAGTACTGTAGTTTGGTTGAGAACGTATATTCCATTATTTAACGACCTGATCCAATCAACTTTTGATCCAGGAATATGTTCATAATATTATCCTATACTACAAAATTATATCCTTCTTTGCTCAATAAAGAAACTGATTTAAGATTGCATATCAGGGTCGGAATGTAATAGCATTCATTTAGAACCAATGTATTACCATTTGGTAACACAAGGTGATATTCACCAACTGCTTTGGCTGCAACATCTACACCATTCCCTACTCTTACGGAATGATCACCCATTCCCAGTTTTCTACCTTTACGTAGCCCACGTAACATATTGCATATGTGGGATCCCGATCCGGTATCTAATACCCAGGACGTAGAGTGAACTGAGAAACAGTTCTCGATAACTAACACACCCGAAGAAGATGCATCAGCATGCTTGTTCTTCGTTTGGGCGGCGTGAGAATCCAGATATTCTCCTATTCCCTGCTCAATCTTATAACACTTATAAGAAAGAATGGGACCAACGTTCCCCTGCTCAGTAGAATAAGCGGATTCAGTCAATACATCCATATTATTATCTTGATTAAGGCCTGACATGGTCGCTACCTGGAGAGAGAGAGAAGAAAACACTTTAGCGTATGCTCTTGCAAGATTAGATTGGTTATTATCTTATCTAATCAGGATGGCTCCCACTGTTTTCATCAAATCATCCTTCAAACCCTAAAAGGTAAGACTAGCCGGGATTAATTACACCTTACAAGTTCGCAAATCTTTCGGCCAGGCCAGTGTTGGTACTTTGAGGGAGGTTCCCCGTGCTTTCGCACGGACCTAATTAAAATAAACCTCGTTTTCCCAGAGGCATAACACCGTAAAAACCTTTCTAGACACCCACTTGATCGGCTAATTGTCCTGTATAAAATTCTCCCAGGAGTAACTTTTACTCGCAGTGGGTATCAGGATCAATCTATCTCATAGAAGGTATGCAATCTCATTGCAAATTTCAACACTTGAAATTCCTGATAATTTTCTGCCCCTAGCGATCTATGACCTTGACAAGGTCAACAAACCATAAATCGCAAGTCAAGTTCAACCCGTCATTTCCCGATTGAATTAAACCCACTCACATGACCCTTGACAAGGTCAACAAGGCCGTACGAATACCCTAATCCAATCACATCTCATGTTTTAGCAGATAAACACTAATTAGCTACCGTACACTGCACCTTGACAAGGTCAACAAACGCAGTATGAATACTAAGCAGGATTTATCTGAAATGACGGAGGGCTACGCAGGTTTTTCAGGAAACCTATTGCGAAATGAACTTGATATCGTTGTAGAAACAGGTGATTTTGAAAAGGAGTGTTTTTGAGACTTTTCTAGTTTCGCTAAAGAGGTCACTCCCGGTGAAGGGATCTCGGATCTTTCCTTATCGAATAAGGTGCAGGATATTTCACAAATACCGCTGTGCAAACCAAGAACTGTAGAAGCAATCAAAAACTAAACCGTGAGTTTGTAGCATCTGCCAGTTTTGCTAAAGAGGTCACTCCCAGTAAAGGGATCTCGGCTCTTTTCTCATCGAATAAGGTGCAGGGTATATCATATATACCAATATGCAAAGAAAAAACTGTAGCTACCCTTTTTTGAAAATTTGATTCTACAACATCTTTTAGGTTTCTTTTCTTTTATTAATCTCATTAATAAATCTCATCATTTATGCTTCCCAAGCATCACAGAAGAAATGAAAGCAGTAATATTTATATATCATCATCATATATATATATATATATATATATAATATAAGCATTCGTCTCAGGCAGTAATATGATCTCATCACAGAATATTGTAGCAGAAGATAACATATGAAATATTGGATATACTAAGACGTCCGTGTTTTATTTTGAGCTTGTATAAAACACGGATTCCACGGTCGCGATGAATAGCCAAACCCACATCCCTAGACCCCTACGAGAGCGGCAAGCAACACTGCCAATTCTAGAGTTAAGAGAACCGGTCTCGACTCCTTGAGATGGCCTCCCACTGGACCCTAGAACCCGGTTACTTGTGCTCCCCTCCTCGGGTCTATCATAATGCGGAAAAGTAAATAATCTACAATGGTGACATCATCCTCAACCCGGAAGTGCCCCAATAAAAGAATATTACATACAATGAATTTTACATGAATGAAAATAAAAACCCTCATCTCACATAAAACCCCCGACTATTCAGAACACAACTATCCAATATAACATATCACAGTAACACATAACAACACATGTCATCAACGTAAGTAAATATGCCTATCACAATTGTCGTCGATCTATAGCGACGAAAACGACGATATATCACATATTACACTTACGGTCATAGAAAAGAAAATGTAAAACTACAATATTTGGAATCCACAATCTCTTTAGACATCGTAAACCCGAAATATCACATATTACGGATTTCATGCCTAACTAAATGAATTCTACATATTGTATCACAACATAGATATCTAGGCGAAGTTACATAATTCGATCGATTCAACGAATTCCCAAAATATCCCAGTGAGCTCAACACTTGAGCAGAAAATAAAAAATTCCCAGAATGATGCCCTATCACCTATGGACCGTCGCTGAAGGGCCCGTCCCAAGCTTCCACAGTGGCGCCGCGGAACCGTCGCCAAAACCGGTTTTGGCCGCGGTTACGCGGCCACTGTAGCGAGTTAGGGACTCGTTCTTCAGGTGGGTCCATAAAATTCCCTGCATGATTTTCTGAGTATTTTTAATATGAAAATTTTCAACTTTTGAAAAATTTTCCAGAAAAGGGGTCGTTTCGGGGTTTCGGGGTTCGATCGGACTTCTAACTTCGTCTAGACAACTCCTAATGCTCTAGCTTGGCTCTGATACCACTGTAGGGTTAGCATAGCACCTTGTGAAGGTTTTGGCAAGCATCAATCATGCTACTTTAAAATTTTTGGGGTGCTAAACAAACCCTAACCAAGATCTTAACTAGAGAATTAGGGTTAACTTGCATGTAAACAACTTTACATCTAAGAGAGAGGGATTACAACCTTTGTAGTCTATTCCTTCACTTCATAAGCTCCGTGTTGAGGTCCCTTCACTGCGATCATCAAGAGCTCCGACTCTAGAGAGGCTTCATGAGGTGAACGAGGCACTTTGCTTGTAGTCTTCATGATCTAAGATGATCTACCTTGAAGAATCTCAAACCCAAGCTTACACTTCACTAATAAAGTAATTAGAGAAGTGAACACCCTAATCTAAGTGGCTAGAACAGATGAGGATGATGAAGTAGGAATTATGCTCTCTTTTGTTTTCAATTTCTCGCATTAAATCATCATATGTAAAAAGCTAGCAAGCTTTTTCAAGGAGGAAGAAGAAGAAGAAAGATTTTGTGATGAATAATGAATTATTGTTATGGTTACAATTGCAACCATAGGTTGAGAATGAAAGGCTTAACCCTTGTAGAGAATAAACCATAGGTAAAGAGTTTGGGTTGGGTTAACAAATATCTACACAAAATATCAAGCTAGATGACAAAAGTGAAAGCTTCATGAAGCTTCATGAAAAAGCTAACCCAAAAGCTAACCCTAATCCAAACCCTAACTTGGTTTAAACTTAACAATCATGTTGCATTTGTAACCCTAATATGTTACAATATTATATATCACATATATAATATATTTTTGTAACAAAAGAAAACAATACAATTAACATATATCGTATATATATCAATGTATTATCCGGTGAGAAAATGAATCAATAAAGCGAGCTTATATTAGTTAACGTAATGTAATATATCAAATATATAATTATACATTAAATTATCGAATTAACACATGATCCGACAATCCGGCTATATAGCATATAACCGACTAATATAACATGTACCAATTTATCGAATCAACACTTGATCCGATGACCCGGCTATATCACATATACCCGGCTGATATCATATATCGCGAGAATAGAATACGGTATCTCATATCGTATTATTCTCGGTCCCGCACATATCACATATGTGCTCCTACTCCGTTTTGCCTGAGCCAGGAAACCTCTGTGTAGGACTCTAAAGAATCGTCAATACGCCGGCAGTAGGTGATGATCATATCAAACACCCACAAGCTGTAAGCGGTCAGCTAAACGTAACAGCCACCTAGGTATTGAGCGATCAGAAGATCAACAAGCAAGCATGTACATTCTCCTGTGAATCCAATCGGTAATACTACCGTACAGTCCGGTCTCTTTGTCTGATATGTCGCATATCCAGTCTAGGAGTGGTAAACGTCAGACCCCAGTAACCGATAAGTCGTGTCGATGTGAGGCTCATAACAGATCGAGAAACTACTGATAACACTTACCAGTAGCACTCATATCAGCCCTGGCCAGGGACTTCCAGTTATAGCCAATCGAACACAGCACAACATCAACTCTCTATACCGGGAGAGATAAAACCCTTCCTATCGCTCATTGCCTCCATGTGATTCGGGGCTGTACCCAAAAGCCACCGTTTTGCATGCCCTCTTGGACGTGGTAAGGTAGAAATCAAAGCACAGTGGGAATCACACAAGACTCTATGACAATCTCGGGTTTACAGACTAACCTGTACCAGTGTCACTGGAGAACTGCTTTCTGACGATTGGTATAATACCATCTAGGAGTTCTCGACGAGTCCGTTCAGTGTACCCAGTCTCCACTGAGCACTCGTACACCATCTTTGATGTCAAACACCGATGGATATGGGATCATCCATCGCCCATCATATGGGTCAAGATGCGTATACGCTAGTCTACTCTGGTGTATCGATGCCCTGTCTTGATACACCCTCGACTAGGAACAGTTATAGGATGTACTCGTTGACTACCCTGGCCCCACTGGTATGATCTCATCATAGTCCCAGTAGTCAAGTACATATCCTAAGGGCTTTATCAACATGTGAGAGTAAGACAGTAAACCATTACAAGTCAACATATTAAGACAAAGTGTAACCAGATAACATACTATCATATCGAGCAAGAAATTCCTCTCTATATATATCCAAGCATCCACTATAATATACATCATATTTATAATAATGGCCTCTAGGGCATATACATAACTAACGGATTGCATATTAGGGTCGGAATGCAATAGCATTCGTTCAGAATCAATGTATTACCTAGCTGTGGACCGAAACGTCTCTAAACTAACTATGGACCGTAATGTCCTTAAACTAGCTGCGGACCGAAACGTCCCTAAACTAATTATGGACCGTAATGTTCTTAAATTAGCTGCGGACTGAAACGTCCCTAAACTAACAATGGACCGCAATGTCCTAAAACTAACAACGTACCGAAACGTTCCTAAACTAACAATGGACCGCAATGTCCTGAAACTAGCTACGGACTGAAACGTCCTTAAACTACTACGAACCGCTGCATCCTTAGGCTAACGCGGCAGAAAAAAACGGTACGTCCATAAGCGAAATAGGTACGGATGAAAACCCGAAAGGGCTCCGTGAGTAAAAACAGCAGGGCTACCGGCGAGTTTGTGAAAATCTGAAAGGGCGTAGACTCGTAAAAAAAATTCCTGTGCACTTGCAGGGTCCTCTCGACCTCGTAAGGAGAAAATACCCGCGTGAGATCCTTATGACTCACAAGGGAGCAAAACACTTAGGAATCCTCATGATTCCTAAGGAGAAATTACACTTACGAGATCGTCACGACTCGTAAGGAGAATTCCCTTATGAGACCCTTTCGGCTCATAGGATTCAAAAGCCTTAAACTACAAGGATCTTAACCTGTTCTTAAGCCACCACATCCCCCAAGATGCCCTACAAACGGTTCAATATTGACCCTTGTATACAATCCACGGGCATAAATAAACATCTCCCCCACCAAGTTCCACCAATGACGCGAAATGTCCTCATGTGGTGGAGGACACTTATAAGTCCTCTCGACTTATAAGGAGTAAACACTCTTGTAAGATCCTTACGACTTATAAGAGAACACGCACTTAAGAATCCTCACGATTCCTAAGAAGAAAACACACCTACGAGATCCCCACGACTCGTAGGGAGAAACACCTTTATGAGACCCTTACGACTCATGAAGTCAAAAGCCTTAGTCGACAGGATCTTAACCCTATTTGCTAAGCCACCTTTGTTCGAACCGACAAAGGCAAATGATGATTCGCTCCTGGCAATATCCCAGTTGTAGCGATGTTGATGCCTAAATCGGTAACAAATTCCAAGTCCTTTTACGGCAAGTGATGATTCGCTCCTGGCAATATTCTGGTCGCAGCGATGCTGATGCTAAGATTGGTATCAGATCTCAAGTCCATACTCGCAACAAAATCAGCGAACTAAAAATACATATAAAAATAGCCGAAATGATTGGGCACCGTGAAAAATAGCCGAAATGATTGAGCAATCGCGACTTTTGCGATATAAAAATCAGAAATGATAGAGCATCGCGGAAGGAAATAAAAAATGAAAGAATGAAATTTTTGCCCTGCAGGTAAGTCTATAGTGACCCCTGTATACGATCCATGGACATAAGCGAAAAGGGAACTACACTTCCCCACCGGGCTGCGTCAAAGGGAGGTCAGATCTCGACGACCACATCTACAGCCTAAAGATCAACAATGGCGTTTCTTCTCACTCCAACCAGATGCAGACGTGACTTCAACAACCGACCTCAGAGTCGCAACGAAGCGGAGCCATGGCAAAGTCCCTAGTTTCAAATCTCGACGACCACATCTACAGCCTGGAGACCAACAACGACATTCCTCCTCATTCCAGCAGGATACGAACGCGACATCACCAATCGGAGCCATGGTAAAGTCTCCAGTTCCAAGACTCTACAGTTCACAGACAACCTAGAGTCACCTAATGACCTCCCCGTCGGAGCAATGCTTCAACTCGGAAACAAGTCAGCCAATGACCTCCCCGCCGGAGCAACGCCCCATCTCGGAAACAAGTCAGCCATTGACCTCTCCGCCAGAGCAACGCCCCGTCTCGGAAACAAGTCAGCCAATGACCTCCCCGTTGGAGCAACGCCTCGTCTCGAAAACAAGTCAGCTAATGACCTCCCCACCGGAGCAACGCCCTGTCTCGGAAACAATTCGCCCAATGACCACCCTGCCGGAGCAATGCTTCAACTCGGAAACACGTCAACCCATGACCTCCCCATTGGAGCAATGCTTTGACTCGAAAACAAGTCTACCAAGGACCTTCCCATCGAAGCAATGCTTCGACTCGGAAACACGTCAACCCATGACCTCCCCGTCGAAGCAATGCTTCGACTCGGAAACAAGTCAACCAAGGACCTCCCCGTCGGAGCAATGCTTCGACTCGGAAACAAGTCGCCAAATGACCTCCCCGCCGGAGCAATGCTCTGTCTCGGAAAAAAGTCAATCCACGAACCTCTCAAACCGTAAAAAGAAAGTTCTCTTATAAGATCCTTAAGACTCTCAAGAGAAAACGCACTTAAGAGTCCTCACGGCCCCTAAAGAGAGATTACACCTACAAGATCCTCTCGACTCGTAGGGAGAAAAGTCATTATGAGACCCTCACATCTCATAAAGTTGAAAATTCTTAGGCAGCAGACTTGAACCTGTTTCCTAAGTCATCGCTACCCTACAAAGAAATCAAGATGGACCGTTATCTACCATCTATGGGCCACATTTGCTAAAGTAACATGCCAAGAAAAGAAAGCGATAATACGAGATAAAATGTGCCTTTTATTCATGAATTCAATTGAGTATAAGACACATCACATAAAATAATAAAAAATGAAATGATGAATGAGAATGAATGCATGTTATTCATAGATTACAAATTTTCAGTCGATACAAAGACAGCTATTGAGAAGGAGGCATCTTCAGTAAGTCGGCAAGCCGCTCACGCATTCCTCTTAACTCCTTTTCATAGTCAGCCACCACGGCTAACTCCGCTTCAATTCGAGCCCATTGCTGCAAACAGGATGAAAGCTTCTCATCGATTTCCTTCTGAACAGCTTCGCAACTCTGCGTAACCCCCTCAGCGAAGTCAAGCTTCTGCCTCAGCACCAGCCCGTCGGAAATACATCATTGGAGGTCTTCAAAAATAGCTTTCAGCTGCGCAGCATTCGCTTCGACCTGAGCATGTAATTAGACAGACTCGTTGGAAGCCGCCTCGTGTTCCTTCCATCTCAAGGTCGCCTCTTGTTCAAAATGGCGAAGGAAAGGAACACTCTGCTCAACCCATGAAACCCGCTGGGAGTTCAAAGCCAGAACCTCAGGAGCGAGACGCTTGAGCTCAATTTCATGCAGGCAAGCCTAGAGCTGTCTGCACTAATTAACCCAAGACCTGACGATATCTTCATCATGGAAGTTCACGAGAGTAGTTAGCATTGGATTGACCTCAACAGCAAAATCTGCAGCGGATGTGAGGGCCTCGGCATCAAGATCCTTAACGAATTCGCTCAACATTCGTCGGCTGTTTGCAGCACCCCACGAAGATGTGCGTCTACCAAACGGCCCTACGGGCATAGGAATGCCAGACTCAAAGGGAGCTGGAGCCGGTGCGATTGCTGCAAAATGAATTACGGTTAAATGCCGACTCATGAAATAAAGAAATCACATGGTCAATAAAGTCTATTATACCAGCTGTGACAGACGGTAGGAGGGGGAGTGTCGGAGCCACGGCTATTCTTTCGCCTCCTCCTTCGACCCGCGACACTATGATCAACATGAAGAAAAATTAAAAACAATACGTTTACGCGTAAAAGAAAAGGAGGAGCGCTGGCTAAAGACTATACTCACCGACACCAGCAGGTAGGGCAATCTCCGACTGGAAGGAGAAATGCGAGTTCAGCACCTGATATAGATGGTCAAAAAGGACTCCCGCAATGTTGTGACAATACACTATCAGTACAAGGAGGATATTACCCACAGTAAAACCGATAAATCACAAACCTATACCTTCCAGCATTTCAGAGGATATAGGAGAAGGCGAGGGAACAACAACTGTCATGGCGGCGACCGGAGGTGCTTCAGATGACACAATCTCAGCGTTCACTGCACCTATACTCAAAACAAACAAAATATCATTAGAAGGGGCTGAACGGGATTAAGAAATAAAAAGAGAACGGTGACTCAAGACTTACCTAATGGATCATCAACCAAAACCGCGACGGAAGCATCACCAGGCGTAGCGGCTTCTTCGCTCTCCCTCAGAGGAGTAGTTTCTGCGCCCATGGCTTCATCCCCTGATTCGACGAGGGCCGTCGTGATTCTTGCGACGACGGCCGATACCAGAGAGCCACACGGGGTAAAAGTGGCGGTTTGGGCAGTCCCAGACTCCCGAGAGAGAGAGGCCACTTTGGGCTCTGTGATCACCATCGTTTCACCCGTCATCCCATCACCAAGACTTGGCCTTGTAGAAAATACATATGTCAAAATTCGAAGATCAGGTTATAGTAAAAGACTCAGCGTTACGTTACATTGGAGCAGCTTTTCGGTTTCTTCCCAAGCCGCGTGCGCAACCTGTCTATGGACCGTGGACATGGCAGCAGGAACATCCGCCAAAGAAACATCAACAGACGGAATGTTACTTGAGCTTGCACTTACAGCCAAGGCGACATCACGTTCCTTCGTTGCATGCCTCCTGCGTTTTCTTTCGGTCTGGGCCGTGAGAACTGACCTCCTCAAGACTTCCGACAAGGGGACGCCGTCGTCTGAATCGAGCTCTGCCTCCGGCACCGTTACGGCGTCCATCATCGGCTGCTTTAGCGAAGCCTCCCGCGGTGGCTTGGGGATAACCGTGGTAGTGGTAGCCGGATCTAACAGTCCTGTTGTGTCACTACTCGGGAGTGGTACTGCACTTGGAATAACCCGAGTCAAGGTAGTTCCTGCAACAAGATAAAAGAGAGGGTCAGAGCATGAATAAAGAATAAAAGGGATAAAGGCATAATGAACTGAATTATACCAAGGCCCAAGGAAGCACGGAGCCTTTCTTCCTCTTCGAACGTTTTGAGGGAAGCCGCGAGAGCCTCTTCGGCAGAAATACCTGTTAAAGAAAAAAGCGTTAGTAGAAGCATAATAAAAAAAGAGATAGCCGCGGAAGAATGTAATTGAAGTATACCTAACTTTGCGATAGTGATTAGTGCCGCTTCATCACGAGCCAATTGCTCGGAAGCCACAAGGGCAGCTTGGAGATCAGTATCATCTGCAGGCGCGATGAACAAGCCATCGTTAGTTCCATACTCACACAAGCTTTTGCTGTAGGGAGCATGGGGCTCCTGGCCGAGTACAACGTCAGCAGAAAATAGCGACTTCTTCTTTTTCTGTGAGCGAACGTCGGCGGCCGATGACACGAGCTTGTGCTTGACAGGCATTTTTGGGCGACGAGTCCCGATCTCCATACCCACGCCAGGCTCTGAGGACGCGGCTGCTGCCGTTTCTACAGGAACACGGGGTAGCGGCTTCTCAGGAAAGGTGCGCGGGACCGTAACCGCAGTAGCTTCTCTTAAAGAAGGACCAACAGTGGTTCGGCGCTCTATGGGGACAGCTGGATTACCGACGGGGACCGTACCCTTGCGATCAAGCAGTAACCGCCTTTCTTCCTTAATAACAGCACCCGTTGCATGCTGGTACCACGCCACGTATGCGTTCGAAGCTTTCGGAACGTAGCTCGGATCACTGATAAAAAAGTTGGACCCGGTGTTTAGCCGCATGAAATGGTGCAGCGCACTGCAGATACCCTCTTCTGTAGCAACCAGCTCAGCTCAGAAAGCCCTAAGCGGGACAACCTGATCATAACTCGACTGTTGAGTAAAACGGTGTAGGTTGTACCTCATGAACAGCACCGAGTTGTTCTTCCTGAACACTAAAAAGCCTGGCCTGATTGAATATAAATGCAAAATCTCCCGAGCCTTCAATGTAGGAGCCCCGTCTTTGAAGGTATCGCGCAGCTGCTGCACCGTTTTAGTGGATTCCTTGCCGATAGTTAAGACCTTATCGACGAAGGTCATGCTATCCCCGACCATACGCGGGCGAAGGACCAGACCCCGAGCCTCTCGCTATGACGGATCTGAAGCAGAAGAGTCAATTAGAAACATCACCCAGGGGAAATTATAACTGTTATAGAAGCGGGGTCGTTTGTGGACTCCAAAAGCGCCAAGCACATGCAGCTCGATCCACGATGTGAAATAGTGCAGCGGAAGATGAACAGGCTGTACCCCCGGCTGAGTGGTATCTGTCGCTAAACTCAGGCCATGATATAGGTGAGCCAGCCCAGCGATCCCAATGGCTACTCGCGTCCCGGCAACCATTTGGTGAGCTGGATAGAAGACGGATGGCCTCATGTAGAGAGGGTGCATTGGGAGCACAAACCAGCTTAACCATAAGCCAAGAACCCTAAAAAGAACGTCTCCTCGTTGACGTCTGAAGCTGCGAGATGTGCAAAGGGGACGACCGGGGTGTCTGGGATGAAGAAATTGCTTTGATCCGCTTCCACTGTCGGCTGGTTGTCCAAATCAAAACCAAAGGGATCGTCAAGCTTGGCAAATTTCGCGGCTTCTTTTGATAAGACTTCCGAGCGAAGAAAGCGGGGGATGAAATCCGTGAAGCTGACTCCGTTCCCTCCAGACTCGAGAAACAGGCTCTCGTAAATATTCAACACCTTGATTAGGCTCGGGAATCGATGTTGAATAGCATTCTCTGGAGTCAGACCCATCACCACTGATTCGTTGGCGAAGATGCATTTGTCAGGGGGAAGTATTTCCTCATAATGGTTCCCTCTGACGGGTAGGCCCGAGATTTCCGCAAACTCATCCAGGGAAATTGAAACCTCCCGATCCGATAAGAGAAAGGTGTGAGTCGGGATGTTCCATTGCTCCAGGAAAGCCTTAACCCACCTCACAGGAGGCGCCGGATGCTGGAAAAGAGACACATAGATAGCAGGGTACAACCCGAGCTCCAGCAGCAGCGACTTTTTGGCCGATAAGATGTACCAAGCCCACTGCAGGTATCCGGCTGAATGGAGAGGATTCAAGCCGATCATATACACCTGTCCCCAAGGGCGCGACTCGCCCTGACATATGTGCCACCCTAGAATATCTAAAGCCATCGGCGGCTGCACGGGTATTGAGGTCATAGAGGGCTGAAGGCGACTCTCCGAAGTCCAGTTGACCTCCTCTACGACATAGTTCACTTGGGGTGAGTCGGCGTAGTGAATGGCTGAAATCATCTCTGAAGGCGTCGTACAAGAGAAGCTGCGTCGACCCCGGATAATTTGGTTGTACCACAACCCCCATAAATGAAGAGACTTCTGATCCGGGTCAAGATCTTTAATCAGTGCAAAAACTTCCCGATCCATGGGCGCGTCAGCATATGCACTCTCGGGGCGAGCAAATGGGAAAGAAGTATCGAAAGACATAGTAGCTGCGCGAAAAGGAATGAAGGTTAGCTGTCAATGCTACAGTCCAAATTCTGACACTTGGTACTTTAAATTTGTACCACACTGCAATGCAGTGGAAAGGGACCAAAGGGGACCCACAAAATCAAGGTGACGGCTCATCATTGATGAGACAGACACTCATTAAAGAGGAAATCCTAAAAGGATTCACATTTAATAAGAGACTCCTTGGACCAAGGAGTTAAACTCCTTTGAGAGCAGTGCTCTGCAACAGAAATTACATCTGTCAACTCTAATTATGAGGGAAATAAAAATTCCCCAAAAATTTCTAAGTGCCATGCTCTGTGAAAACGATGGAGTAATCTATCAGAACCCTAAAAAAGCAAAACTTTTTACAGAGTAAAAACTCCAAGATCTTTTAGATCTACAAAATGAACTCTAAGAGTTCTTCATAAGGATGAACAATGTTCTAACTAATGGATTAAGTAACCCTAAAAATCCATTTTAAGATCTATGATCTGAGAAGAGCAAAGTTCTGTTAATAGATTCGATCCTTACTAAATTTGGACAGAATTCTAACTCTAAAAAGAATTTCCTTGGGCAAAGATCTGAGCTCTGAAGGAAGAATTAAATT
Organism: Agapanthus africanus; assembly: GCA_030015575.1. Lineage (NCBI taxonomy): Eukaryota > Viridiplantae > Streptophyta > Magnoliopsida > Asparagales > Amaryllidaceae > Agapanthus > Agapanthus africanus. Next base: position 183,734,531 of record CM057350.1, on the reverse strand, counting down.
CTCAGAAACAAGAAAGAAAGAAGATGAACAGAAGTGATCTCAAGGGCCAAAGGTCCTACTTATAGGCGCTGGAAGACGATCCAACTTTCAAGATGATCCAACGGTGGAAAGGTTGCCACCGTTGCACTCACGTGTGAGCCACATCAACCGTCGGTAGCGGCCAGAAGGTGAGTTTGGGCAGTCGGATTCTTGCCCCGTGTCTCGAGATTCGTGCCAGGTGTGTTAATCATTGTTAACTCCTTATTTATCTCGTTTGATTTTTCTAAAACTGCCCAAACAAGGAGTGATTAGCACTCAGTGGTTGGCGTCCAGCGCCAAGCGCTCCACGTACCCCTCACGTGGGCGCTAATAAGATAAAGAGTGCTTAGCACTCAAGGGTTGGCGCCCAGCGCCAAGCGCTCCACGTGCCCCTCACGTGGGCGCTGTTAAATTAAAGAGTGCTCTGCACTCAATGGTTAGCGCCTAGCGTCGAGCGCCCCACGTGCTTCTCACGTGGGCACCGTTTAACATAAAGTGCTCTCTAAATGGAGCCCAACGACATAAAGAGTGTTTAACACTCAATATAAAAAAAACAAAGAAAGGATGAGCATCAAAGCCCATATAAATACTCAGCATTGTTGAACAAAAGGGACCGAGCCCAAAACAAGTGTTTAACAGTTTATTCAAAAATTTAGTAGGCTGAGTCCAAGCTGACCAAAAGCCCCTAATTCAGATCAACCAAGCCCATGGGCTCACAATTTTTCTAAATTTGATCTTAGTCTTAAAACCAACTACAGATCTCTCAACTGACAATGGTTCAAGGATACATCTCCCCACACTTCTGATATATGACGTCGTAATTCTTCAACGTCTTCAGAGAGGTAGCGGGTCCCGACAACCAACAATTCAATGGACCGTAATGTCCTTAAACTAACTATGGACCATAATGTCCTTAAACTAATCTACATGGACCGTAATGTCCTTAAACTAACTATGGACCGCAATGTCCTCAAACTAATCTTCATGGACCGTAATGTCATTAAACTAACTATGGAATGTAATGTCCTTAAACTAATCTTTATGGACTATGTTGTCCTTAAACCCAATGGAAACCCAATGGACCGCAATTTCCTTAAACTAATGATGGACTATGATGTCCTTAAACCTAACGGACCGCAACATCCCTAAACTAAACTCCATGGACTATGATGTCCTTAAACATGGACTATGATGTCCTTAAACCCAATGGACCGTAATGTCCCTAAACTAAAACGATAGAACCCAAATGGTCTTTCGTTGGAATAAAAGTGATCCTAAACCACCGTTAAGTAGATCTTAGTCTAATATCGGATTAACGTATCCTTAACAAACATTTAAGTTGATCTTGATCTCAAACGAGGTTAACGATCTTTAAATCAAACCAAACCCAAATCTAAGAAAATACGGATTTGGACTAATCCCCGCCCTACGGGCGACAACACAAATTAGTCTCCGTATACAACCCACGGGCAGCCAAAAATAAAATAAACACACACGACATGAAGTGACCTTCTGGAGCAGGAGAAAGTGGTTATCGCTACGCGATAACGTAATTAACTACAAGGGCTTGCGCCTGCAGGGAAGAGCATCCCCACAATCAAAAAAACCCTCATAATGAAGGGGAATCTGACGAAATCTGCTACAACGGCCGCATCTGTTTAAACCTTCAATACATGGTGCCATAAATTAACTTGGCATCTTCGGAGAGGTAAACAAATAAAACCAAATAGTATCTGCCCCAAAATTCAGGCAAGACGTTTGTCTTCCCGGTTTCCGGCGGTAAACAACTACTTCAATCTCCAATCTGTGCAATTCTTGATGTAGCTTCCACTGAGCGGTGAGGTTCATTGCTAATGGTCGGCGACTAAGTGCATTGGGAACTACGTTCACCTTTCCAGGATGATACTGTAGGTTGATGTCGAAGTCCGCCATGAGTTCTAACCATCTTCTCTACCGCATGTTGAGTTCCTTCTGAGTAAATACATACTTTAGACTTTATGGTCTGTGTATATATCCACTCATTCTCCCAAAAGGCGGTGGCACCAAATCTTGAATGCGAAGACCACGGCTGCCGATTCTACATCATGTGTTGGATAGTTGCGCTCATGAACTTTTAATTGCCTTGATGCAAAAGCCACAACTTTTCCATGTTGATATAGAACACATCTTAATCTTTTACTGGACGCATCACAATATACATCGAATTAGCCAGATTGATCCGATATTACAAAAATAGGTGCAAAGATTAATCTCGACTTGAGTTCTACAAAAACCTTCTCATATGCTTCTGACCACACGAATGCTTCATCTTTACGTGCGAGTTTAGTCAGGGGTGCTGCGATCTTTGAGAATCTTTCGATGAAACATCTGTAGTATCTTGCTAAGCCCAGAAAACTTCTTATATCTTTCACCGTCCTTGGCGTCGGCCACTCACTGACAGCTGACACCTTAGCTGGATCTACAGAGATTCCTTCACCTTAAACGATGTGTCTGAGAAATCTGACTTGATCTAGCCAAAATTCACACTTGCTGTACTTGGCGTAGGATTTATAATTTTGTAGTGTCTCTAAGATGATCCGTAAGTATTCAGCATACTCTTTTGGATTCTTTAAATACACTAGAATGTCGTCGATGAAGATAACAACAAACATGTCTAAGAACTCTCGGAAAACTTGGTTTATCAGGTTCATAAAAATGGCTGGTGCACTGGTCACTCCAAATGGCATTATGAGATATTCATAATGGCCATAACGAGTCTTAAACACCGTCTTCAGAATGTCGGACTCCTTGACCTTCACCTGATGATAACCTGAATGAAGATCTAACTTTGAGAAGACATAAAATCCACTTAACTGATCGAAAAGGTCATCGATGCGAGATAGTGGATACTTGTTCTTAATCGTTATTTCGTTCAGAGCTCAATAATCTACGCACATCCGATAGATACCTTCCTTCTTCTTTACTAGCAGTAGCGTAGATCACCAACTTGAGGTACTGGGTCGGATCCAACCTTTCTTCAGCAGTTCGTTCAACTAATACGGATCTCCTTTAATTCCTCCGAACTTAATCGGTACGGAGATTTTATTACCGGTTATGCACCGGGTTGCAAAATAATACTAAATTCAAGAGCTCGATCGGGAGGCAAACCTAATATATCTTCAGGGAAAACATCCTTGAACTACTTCTGGCTTCGATCCTTTCGCTTGCAACGCTGCAATCTCTCCCTTCTTTTGTTTTGCTCGGTAAATGCTAGGCTCCAAAGCCCGATCTCCTCTTTTGAAATAGAACACCGGGTGATCTGGTATTTCAAACACTACCCTCCTTTGGCGACAGTCGATGGTAGCAAAGAAAGTTCCCAGCCAGTCCATTCCCAAGATTATGTCGAAATTTATTATGTCCAACACCTTGAAGTACGCATAGAATTCTCGACTACAGACGTCCACTGGTTATAGATCGTATTCTATGGTTGCTTTTAGAACGCCGTTCCCTGAAATAACATTCTAGCTGGATACAAGCGGCTTAACTGGGATCGCATGAGTTATTACGAACCGTTGCGACATGAAGCAATGCGACACCCCAGTGTCGAAGAGCGTGAGTGCAGGTAGGGTGGTTACTAAGATTGTACCAGTGATATGAAAGTATGTCTTAGCATAACCACTAGGTTTCAAGGAGCATCAAGTATGCAATTTTAAAAAATCTAGAGTGCTAAGCTATACTAACCTAGAATCGAACTAGAGAATTAAGATTTCATAGCAAGGAAAAAATATCTAATCTAAGTGAAGAGGGTTACAACCTTTGTTGAAAGTACGTTTTAGCACCTCTACTAGGTTTATACAAGCATCTAGTAAGCAATTTTTAAAAAATCTAGAGGTCTAAGCTATACTAACCTAGAATCGAACTAGAGAATTAGGGTTTTAGTGTAAGCAAACAAGTTCTACGCTAAGTGAAAAGGGGATACAACATTTGTAGACCGGTCCTTCAGTTCTAAAGCTCCAAGTAGTAGTCCCTAGAACTCTTCTTAGACTCCATTTGGTGAAAGGAACGAGCTTGATTCGTAGTCTTCAAGGCCGAAGGTGTTCCACCTTGAAATCTCTTTAACTTAAGCTCACTCTTCACTAATCAAAGTATTAGTGAAGCAAACAACCTATACTAAAGGTTAGGATAGTGTAGGTTGATGAAGCAAGAATTTTACTCACTATATTCTCTTCTTTTTCCTTTTCACCTTAAGAAAATATCTAAAGAGGAAGAAGAAGGGAGCTGAACTTGGAGTGGAGAGAGAGAGCCATGAGGTGAAGTGATGAGATGGTGGGAAATATCTATGAATAAAAACAAGAAAATAGTGGTGAGTCATGACTTCTCAAAGCTTCCACAAGCATCTTGAATAAATAACTCATTTCCCATTTTCTTTAATTCATAAATAAATCCTTTATCCACTCATCTCATATCTCATGTGATTCTCATACATCCTAGTTCTATGTATCATCAACCATGATACAATATATAATACATACATACATACATACATACATACATACATACATATATATATATATATATATATATATATATATATATATATATATATATATATTAATATGTATGAAGAGAAGAAAATCTTTAGTGAGCTTTGATATTAGTTAATATATATGTGTATATCAAATATATAAATATATATTAAATTATTAAATCAACACTTGATTCAGTAATCCGGTTATATCATATATAACTGACTAATATCATATCTATGTATATTAAATTATATATACAAATCATTGAATCAACACTTGATTCAATAATCCGGTTATATCAAATTATAACCAACTGATATCAAATATCGCAAGATTAGAATACGGTATCACATACACGTATTTAATCAAGCTGCTGCACATATCACATATATGCCCTACTTCATTTTGCTTGAGCTAGAAAACCTCTGTATGGGACTTTAAAGACTCGTCAATACGCCAGCAGTAGATAATGATCATATCAGATGCCCATAAGCCGTCAGCGGTACTAGCTGGACGTAACGCTACCCAGATATTGAGAGAATAGAAGATCAACAAGAAAACTTGTCCAAACTCCTGTAAAGCCTATAAGCAACACTTACCGTAGAGTCCAGTCTCTTCGTTTGATATGTCGCATATCGAGACTGGGGGTGGAATCGTCAGACCCCAGTAACTTGATAAGTCATGTCGATGTGTGGCCTATAACCGTTCGAGAAACTACTGATAACACTTACCAGTAAATCTCATCAGCCCTGGCCAGGGACTTGCTGTTATAACCAATCGAGCATAGTGCAACATCATCTCCCAATATCGGAAGAGACGAAACCCCTCCTATCGCTCACTGCCTCCATGTGACTCAAGACTGTACCTAAAATCCACCTGTTTTCATGACTCCTTTGAGCCATGGTAGGGAGGAAATCAAAGCACAGTGGGAACCACACAAGGCACTGTGACGATCTCGGATCTACAGACTAACCTGTACAAGTTTCACCAAAGAACTGCTATCTGACGATAGATATGATCTAGGAGTTCTCGGCGAGTCTTGTTCGGTGTACCCATTCTCTAATGAGCACATTGTACAATCTTTGATGTCAAACACCAATGGCTGTGGGATCAACCATCGTCCCATACAGGGTCAAGAAATATACACACTAGTCTACTGTGGAATATCAATGCCCTATCTCGACTGTAACGTTTTAAAAATGAATAAATAAATAAATAAAATACTTTAGGTGAATTTTCTGATAATCGGTAAAATAAACCGTATTTTCTCTAAAACTTAACTATAATTATTTTCCAACATAGACTTAAATACACCCATTTTAACTATATAATTGCTAGTATTGGTATTTATTTAGTCACTTATAAATTATTAGTTTACTTCAATATTTTCCCTTAATTAATTATTTTTAATATTATTTTGAGCTTTCAATTGTTCATTAAATTGGTGTAAATTACAAATTGGAATGGGTTAATTATACATTAGTAAACCATGTCAACTTAGAATTAAGTTTGCACATGCTCTCTCTCTCTCTTTTTGTCTCCATAATTCTAGAGATTTCTAAGGGGGGAAAGGTAAATAAAAAGGAAAAATAATACAAGGTAATTATGAAGTGATTTAATAAAAGTATTAATGAGGGGTTTTCTTGAACTTTCCACACACACACACACCCACCCACACTCCTCAAAATTCTTGCCGAAATCAGCCCCTCTCTATCTTTTTAACATCCTTTCCATGCAACAAATGTGAAAGGAAATTAATTAATTAAAGAGTGGAATTAAAGGAGGTAGTAATTGGAAGTTTCTACACATATCTACACCTTTCTCTCTCTCTCTCTCCTCCCTTGAGATTTGGCCGAGAGTTCCCCCATGGCTGCCCATTTTTTTTCCCATCTCATTTCTTATCAAAAAATCTTCAAAATTCCATCAAAAAAAATCAAAATAAAACACCACTAATTCCTAATTAAACCCTTACACATTATTCTTTAGCCAAACAAGCTTGGATCTTGGATCTAGAGAAGCATATTTGGAGGCTAAGTTTCAAGCTTGACTCATGTTTTGTTGAGATAAATCCTAACCCTGGTGTTTAATTGTTAGTTAAATGCCTTAATCTAGCTTATTTAGATTTTTAATTGATTCTAATTACAAAATTTTGATTTTAAAGAGAAGGATTTTGAATTCAAGATAGGGTTTTATCACATCATTAAGGTTGCCATGAGTGGTTTAACATTTTAAGATATGCAAAATCTAGTTTAGTTGTTAATTTGTAAAGTGTTATTTTAAAATTGTTAAAATTAGAAAATTTTGCAATCTAGATGTTTAGGATTTAATTAAATTGGTGATATAAAATTATAGTAATGGTTTGTGTGACTTAGTTAAGATATTATGTGAATAATGTGGCCACTAGTTTTGCTAAAACATCAAGAATTGAATTAACACGATTAATGACCGCTTACTAGGTTTTTGGAAATTAATCGATTTGAATTAAATTGAGATTTTGAGGACCTATAACCTAATTCCTAAAATATTTAATGTGTTGTGAATGTGCAATTGATGCGATTTGGGTTTTAGGCTTGGCGTTTTTCACGTATAGTGACCCTAGTTGTAGTTTGTGGTGTTATCGCAAGCGCGTTTGTGAGCCAAGTGCGTGCGCGTTTAATTAGCGCGCATTGCTTGACTTGTGTCATTTGTGTCCACGTCTATTCGTATATTATCCTCATAATTGCTTGTATGCGATTCTAGGATCGGATGCAGAGGCATCGGACGCGGCGCGGAAAGACAGGGCAGATATCGGACCAAATTAGCCGAGGCGTCCCGGTGAGTAGATGTATACATCTATAGGGGGATCATTTGGATGGCGCGAGGTGCCCGACGGTAGGGTTATTAGTAGTAATTTTATTTATATGCGTAGTTTCCTAGTTAGCCATCTCATTGCATCGCATCATTATACTTATATATAAGTGATATTATTTCATAGGACACTTGCACCATTACCATCGGTTCCTGCTGCACGTGCACTATTTATACGAACACACACGCCATTGGTAATTGCTATGTCACGAACGCTATAGAACCTGCTTAGATTAGTATCGAAAATATTTGCTTCATACATGATATTTAAATTGGTAGTTGTATTTTCCATTTCATCAAGATTGACACTATGGATTGCTAGTCGTACATATACCGCATTTCATCATCATTCATACATAGTTTTCTAGTTATAATCGCATTTCATGATATGGGTATTATAGACATTATCATTTTCCTACATGATCATGTATCGTGATTCTTCTTGAGGATTTCTGTATTGATGAGATTTCTGGATTTTTGAGAAAACCGCAAAAATTCTAAAAACCTATTATTATTTTAAAAACAGAAATTGCGGTTTTCTCATGATGTGATGTGTGTGGCGTCCACCATGAGTTTTCTCGGTTCTTGAGCAGTATCATATACCCGATTCGAGGAGGGGATGCACCGTCTGCGGGTACATGGTGGACCGGGTATGGTACCTCGGGGCAAGAAGATCGCAGATGATAGCACTGAGCCCGGCAGGGGAGCACTACCTACCGGTTATTTATGACGCGGCGGATATCTGGAGGATACCGACCGTAGTCGTGTGATTTGATGATATGGGTCGATCCGGACTGCCGGAGCCCGAGATATTGAGATTTTGAGATTTGAGATACAAAGATATGAGATATTGAGACATTAAGATATACATATTTTGTGTCGATACTTGACACGGATTTCTATTGATTTCATTGATATTACTTCAGTTATTTCATAGGACATTTCTCAGATAAAAATAAAGAATTTCTCATACCAAACATACTCAGGTTTCATGTTGATTATGCATTCACGTTGCATACATGTTAGTACATTGCATCATATTAGTATATGCGTAGGTTGTGACGCATTTGCGTGCATGCTTACGATAGACTTATTAGATGTTACTTACTACTCACGAGTTGTGCCACAGTATCTTGCAGGTTTGACCCGTCAGCACAGTAGTGGCGGGCGTACCTTCTTTTCTGCTTCGTTGCAACGACTTACAGCTTGCGCACATGTAGGTTTTTGGAGGATTTGCTTTTGTTCCCACGGTGTATTTTCATTTGTATCTAGCATACTCCATCTACCCTTATATATTGGACTAGACGGTGAGACTTGAGACTTGTATTTGTGGTTTGGTGTCGATGCTAACTTAAGCCGACGTGATGCTTTTATGTTTTTATACTTATTTTGCATTATTATGATATATTAATTGCATGTGGTTGTGACTCCGCCTTGGGCGAAGAGCTATCTCCCGCTTGGGGATACCTTCATTCTTTATTTATATGTATTTTCTTGTATTGTACCCGTTTCGGGGCCAGTATTTACAAAGGAGACTCTGCCGAAATTTTCAGGAAATTCTGATGTTTTTAAATTATTTAATGCGACTTATTTAGTTTAAATTACTTTCGTTAAATAAGTTTTCCTTCACTCTATTTCTTTATTTGGTTTATATTTCTGGGCTTTGGCTTACTTAGATTACGTACGCCTCGAGACGTTCGTAATTTAAGTGCCAGTCACGTTCCGTACCTTCGGGTCGTGACAAAGTTGGTATCAGAGCGTGGTTTTACCTTTCTGAGTGTAGGATGACCCTTGGTAGATAGAGTAGGTGACTTAAGCAGAGTGACGTAGCGCGGGTATGTTCCGCGACATACTTACGATACGGTACTCCGCCTAAGTGACCTTAGGATATATATTTGCTTGTATTTCCTTCCTTGATTCCCGAAATCCTTTGATTCGATTGCAATATTCCTATCGATCCTGTTCCTCGTTCCACCCACTATGCCGTCGGAGATTACGAGGGCCAGAAGGCTGCCGCCGGAGATGATGTTAGAGTGGGCTCGTTTGAGACGAGGACCGATCAGGGCAGTACACCTACCCCTCAGGGCAGAGTGGTTCGCCTTTTTCCAGAATGGATGGCTAGGCTGGAGTCGAGTATTCACGATGTGTGACAGATGATTGGATTGTTACTGATGGTTAGCCGAGCTCCAAGAGATGATGATGTCCCTCCTATTTCAGGGACTGTGTTCCTACCTGCTGTTCAGGCAGCTGTTTCTGTTATTACCAAGTTTATTTCCGTATCCTTATAGAAGTTTTGAGGCTGAAGCCTCCAGTTTTTACCTGCACGGATGCGGCGGAGGATTCGTAGACTTTCCTCGACAGGATGGTTGGGAAGTGTTTTTCACCAAGATGTTCTGACAAGGTATGGGTTGAGCTTGCGAGTTTTCGTCTATAGGTCTTACTCAGACGTGGTGCGAGTTAGTTGAGAGAGGCCGGGATGCAAATCTACTTCTTATGACCTGGGATGAGTTCACAGCCATAATTCTTGCTCGTTTTCTTCCGGAGAGCGTTCGAAATGCCCGAGCTCGTAGTTTCGAGCCTTTGCATAAGACTTCTGGGATGGCAGTGTCCAACTACGACATTCAGATTTCTTGGTGGTTCGATATGCTCCTTACATGAAGGACACTGAAGAGAAACGGATAAAGAGGTTTGTGTAGAGATTGGACGTACAATTATTGCTTGCTATAGGCACCCATCATTTTGACACTTATGCAGCCGCGATGGATGCAACCTTACTGTTGGAGGAGCTTATGTTCTGTTCGTCAAGGAGAAAGACGGCAGTTGTGTTGGTGCATCGATTTTCGTCAGTTGAATTGGGCTACTGTGGAAGCAGATATCCCTTACCTCGTACTGAAGATTCATTTGATTAGTTCCAGGGTGCGGGACATTTTTTGAAGATTGACTTGCGATCAGGATACTAGTTGTGGGTTCTAGAGGATGGTATTCCGAAGATTATTTTTCACACAAGTTACAGGCGTTACGTGTTTTGGTGATGTTGTTCGAGCTCACCAATGCCCCAGCAGCGTTTATGGATTGGATGAACCGAATATCCAGGCCGTTCTTGATCCGTTTATCATCGTGTTCATTGAGGACGTCTTAGTGTACTTTTGGAGCCAAGTGGAGCCTGGGTAGTAATTGAGGATTTCATTGCAGACTTTGAGGGAGCGCCAGCTATTCGCTAAATTATCCACGTGTGTTTTCTGGTTGAATAGTGTGGACTTTTGGGACCCGTAGTTACGAGTGATAGTATATGTATGGAACCGAAGAAGATCGAGGTTGTTCGGTACTGGCCCAGACCTGTATCAGTGATGCAGGTTTACAACATTTTTGGGTTTGACCAGGTTGACCTGGAAGAGAGTTTCTTTTCTTTGGACCGAGGCATGCGAGTAGAGCTTTAAGCAGTTGAAGACTCGTTTGATGTCAGTGCCAGTATTATCTTTTCCTTAAGGATAAGGCGGTTTTGTTGGTTATTACGATGCTTCTCGACAGTTGAAGAAGAGCGAGCAGAACTATTCTACGCATGACTTAGAGATGGCTGCGGTGATTTTACACTTAAGACTTGGAGACACTACTTATACGACAAGTCGTGCTAGGTATTTATGGACCACAAGAAGCTTAAAGTATATCTTTTAGCAACGAGATCTAAATTTAAGACAGCGCCGATGAATGGAGCTAGTGAAAGACTATGACTGCGAATTCCTTATCGTCCGGGCAAGGCGAATGTTGTGGCAGATGTTTTGAGTTGGAGTCCCGAAGGTAGCTTTTGTTGTTTAAGCACGGTTCAGAGATAGTCGATGGCAGATTAGCAGATTCTTCATGACAGCCGGCCCTGTTTGAGAGTTCTGGCTTCAAAATTATTTTCCAGTGTTCCAGGATCTGGGTTTCAGTGTCTCAGGTGTTGCTTGTTGTGCTAAGTTTGCAGGTGGGGTGATCTTACAATATAGGCAATTCGGAGTATTTTGTATTCACAGTTTAACATTGTTTCGGGTTTTCGCATGTTGTCTAGGCGAAGTTAAAAAGTTCGAACGAATATCAAAGACCCGTTTTTCCAAGTTTAAGGTATTCGGAAAATCATGCAAGTAATTCTGTGGACCCTCTAGAAGAATGAAACCCTAACTCGACTTAATGACCATAGAACCGCTTTCGAACTTAGGATTTGCGGTAGTTCCGCGGTGCCATTAATGAGGCTTGGGTCTGCCCTTCTACGGTTGGTCCAGAGGTACTGTGGCATGTTCTGGGTAATTTAAAATTGTGCTCAAGTGTTGAGCTCTTGGGGAATTATGGGACTTTGATGAATCGATCGAAAAGTTTAACGTCGTCCGGATGTCATGTGAAGGGATGAAGAGAGATGTCATAGACTTGTTTTGAGATGCCGACTTATCAGCAAGTCAGGACCGAGAATCATGGGTCAGCAAGAGAATTACAACTTTTTCCCATTCTGGAGTGGAAATGGGAACAGATTTCTATGGATCTTATTGTGGGCCTACCTAGGACCAGTCAAGAGTATGACTCTATTTGGAGACTGTAGACCGATTGACAGAAAGTAGCTTATTTTCTGCCAGTCAAGACCATTTTCGGATTTGTTCAGTATGCTCAGATGTATGTTGATAAGATGGTGCGACTTCATGAAGTTCTGACTTGTATTATGTCTAACTGGGACACCTAGTTCACCAGCCGACGATGGCAGAAAACTTCAGGAGGCTTTGGACACTAATTGAGTCTAAGTGCAGTTTTCTATCCGCAGTCCGATGGTCAATCAGAAAGGACCATTCAGATTCTTGAGGATATGCTCCGAGCTTGCGTCTTAGATTTCGTGGCAGTTGAGATCACCACCTACCATTGATAGAGTTTTACAATAATAACAGCTTCCAAGAGGAGATTCAGATGGTACCCTTCGATGTATTATATAGGAGGAAATGTCGATCATCTGTACGTTGGACAGTGCTCAGTGAGAGCAGTATTTTGGGGCCACAGATGGTGTAAGAAACGATCGAAAGGATTCAGTGATTTAGGATAGGTCAATAGTGGCCCAGAGAGGGCAGAAATCTTATCTAGACTGACGTCGGCATAGATTTAAGTTTACTATTGGCGATCATGTTTTTCTTAAAGGTTTCTCCGATGAAGGGCGTGTTGAGATTCAGGAGGAAAGGAAAGCTTAGTTTAAGATATGTGGGTCCCTTAGAGACTCTCAAACGTGTTGGCGCAGTGTTTATCCTATAGCTCTTTTACCTAGTTTTCCAGATTGTTCGTCCCGTATTTTTTTTGTTGTATCGATGCTCTGCCGGTACCTTTATGACCCTCTCACGCGTTTCAGTACCGGACAATTCAGCTGGAGCACAATCTTTCTTTCACCAAGCAACCGATAGTCATCCTAGATTTGCAGGTGAGGAAACTGAGGTTCGAGGTCACACCGACTGTATTGGTTCTTTGGCGTGGCCCGAGCGACGAAGAGGTCACGTGGGAAGCCGAGGTCGAGATGCGGAAGAAACATTTCGGTCCCTTTGAGGGTACGTGTTGTTAGATTTTAAATTCGGGGATCGAATTTCTTCAAGGGGGAAGATTGTAACGTTTTAAAAATGAATAAATAAATAAATAAATAAAATCCTTTAAGTGAATTTTCTGATAATCGGTAAAATAAACCGTATTTTCCGTAAAATTTAACTATAATTAATTTTCAACATAGACTTAAATAAACCTATTTTAACTATGTAATTGCTAGTATTGGTATTTATTTAGTCACTTATAAATTATTAGTTTACTTCAATATTTTTCCTTAATTAATTATTTTTAATATTATTTTGAGCTTTCAATTATTCATTAAATTGGTGTAAATTACAAATTGGAATGGGTTAATTATACATTAGTAAACCATGTCAACTTAGAATTAAGTTTGCACATGCTCTCTCTCTCTCTTTGTCTCCATAATTCTAGAGATTTGTAGGGGGGAAATTAAATAAAAAGGAAAAATAATACAAGGTAATTATGAAGTGATTTAATAAAAGTATTAATGAGGGGTTTCTTGAACTTTCCACACACACACACACTCCTCAAAATTCTGGCCGAAATCAGCCCCTCTCTCTCTCTTTATAACATCCTTTCCATGCAACAAATGTGAAAGGAAATTAATTAATTAAAGAGAGGAATTAAAGGAGGTAGTAATTGGAAGTTTCTACACATATCTTCACCTTTCTCTCTCTCTCTCTCTCCTCCCTTGAGATTTGGCCGAGAGTTCCCTCATGGCTGCCCATTTCTTTCCCCATCTCATTTCTTATCAAAAACTCTTCAAAATTCCATTAAAAAAATCAAAATAAAACACCACTAATTCCTAATTAAACCCTTAACCATTATTTTTTAACCAAACAAGCTTGGATCTTGGAGCTAGAGAAGCATCTTTGGAGGCTAAGTTTCAAGCTTGACTCAAGTTTTGTTGAGGTAAATCCTAACCCTAGTGTTTAATTGTTGGTTAAATGTCTTAATCTAGCTTATTTAGATTTTTAATTGATTCTAATTACTAGATTTTGATTTTAAAGAGAAGGATTTTGAATTCAAGATAGGGTTTTATCACATCATTAAGGTTGCCATGAGTGGTTTAACATTTTAAGATATGCAAAATCTAGTTTAGTTGTTAATTTGTAAGGTGTTACTTTAAAATTGTTAAAATTAGAAAAATTTGCAATCTAGATGTTTAGGATTTAATTAAATTGGTGATATACAATTATAGTAATGGTTTGTGTGACTTAGTTAAGATATTATGTGAATAATGTGTCCACTAGTTTTGCTAAAACATCTAGAATTGAATTAACACGGTTAATGACCGCTTACTAGGTTTTTGGAAATTAATCGATTTGAATTAAATTGAGATTTTGAGGACCTATAACCTAATTCCTAAAATATTTAATATGTTGTGAATGTGCAATTGATACGATTTGGGTTTTAGGCTTGGCGTTTTTCACGTATAGTGATCCTAATTGTAGTTTGTGGCGTTGTCGCAAGCGCGTTTGTGCGCCAAGTGTGCGCGCGTTTAATTAGCGCGCGTTTCTTGACTTGTGTCATTTGTGTCCGCGACTATTCGTATATTATCCTCTTAATTGCTTGTATGCGATTCTAGGATCGGATGCAGAGGTATCGGACGCGGCACGGAAAGACAGGGCGGATATCGGACCAGATTAGCCGAGGCATCCCGGTGAGTAGATGTATACATCTATGGGGGATCATCTAGATGGCGCGAGGCGCCCGAAGGTAGGGTTATTAGTAGTAATTTTATTTATATGCGTAGTTTCCTAGTTATCCATCTCATTGCATCGCATCGTTATACTTATATATATAAGTGATATCATTTCATAGGACACTTGCACCATTACCATTCGTTCCTGCTGCACGTGCACTATTTATGCGAACACACATGCCATTGGTAATTGCTATGTCATGAACACTATAAAACCTGCTTAGATTAGTATCGAAAATATTTGCTTCATACATGATATTTAAACTGGTAGTTGTATTTTCCATTTCATCAAGATTGATACTATGGATTGCTAGTCGTACATATACCGCATTTCATCATCATTCATACATAGTTTTCCAGTTATAATCGCATTTCATGATATAGATATCATAGACATTATCATTTTCCTACATGATCATGTATCATGATTCTTCTTGAGGATTTCTTTATTGATGAGATTTCTGGATTTTTGAGAAAACCGCAAGAATTCTAAAAACCTATTATTATTTTAAAAACAAAAATTGCAGTTTTCTCGTGATGTGATGTGTGTGGTGTTAGTTGTATATATGTCCTAGAGGCCATTATTGTACATATGATGTATATTATAGTGGATGCTTGGACATATATAGAGAGGACTTTCTTGCTCGACATGATAGTATGCTATCTGATTGCTCTTTATCTTAAAATGTATACTTGTCTCTTGATACTGTCATATGGTTACATGTTGGTAAAGCCCTTAGGATGTGTACTTGACTACCAGGATTATGATGCAGATCATACTAGTGGGGCCGTGGAAGTCCATAAGTTCATCCTTTAATGTTCCTAGTTGTGGGTGTATCGAGACGGGACATCAATATACCAGAGTAGACTAGCATATACGCTTCTCGACCCATTAGATGGGCGATGGATGATCCCATATCCATTGGTGTTTGACATCAGTGATGGTATACGGGTGCTCAGTGAAGACTGGATACACTGGATGGACTCGCCGAGAACTCCTAGATGGTATTATACCTGACGTCAGATAGCAGTTCTCTGGTGACACTGCTACAGGTTAGTCTGTAAACCCGAGATCATCATAGAGTCTTGTGTGATTCCCACTGTGCTTTGATTTCCACCTTACCATGTTCAAGAGGACATGCAAAACGGTGGTTTTTGGGTACAGTCCCGAGTCACATGGAGGCAATGAGTGATAGGAGGGGATTTCGTCTTTCCCGGTATTGGGGGTAGATATCGTGCGGTGCTCGATGGTCTATAAATGGAAGTTCCTGGCCAGGGCTGATTTAGAAATTTACTGGTAAGTGTTATCATTAGTTTCTCGACCCGTTATGAGCCTCATATCGGCATGGCTTATCAGTTATTGGGGTTTGACGTTTACCACCCCTAGACTTGATATGCGACATATCAGACGAGGAGACCGGACTGTACGGTAGTGTTACTGACAGGCTTTACAGAAGCTAGAGCGGGCTTGCTTGTTGATCTTCTGATCGCTCAATACCCGGGTAGCCGTTACGTCCAGCGAGTACCGCTGACTGCTTGTGGGTGTTTGATGTGATCATCACCTACTGCCGGCGTATTGACGAGTCTTTAGAGTCCTACATAGAGGTTTTACTGGCTCAGGCAAAACGAAGTTGGAGCACATATATGATATGTGCGGGACCGAGAATGATACGAGCATGTGATACCGTATTCTATTCTCGCGATATTTGTATCGGTCGGTTATATGTGATATAGCCGGGTTATCGAATCAAGTGTTGATTCGATAAGATGGTACATATAATATTAGTCGGTTATATATGATATAACCGGACTATTAAATCAAGTGTTGATTTGATAATTTAGTGTATAATTGTATATTTGATATACTAGTTTACATTAACTAATATTAGCTCACTTAAGCATTTATTTTTCTCATATGTGCACACTTAATATATATGTGATATATATTAATTGTGTTATTTTTGTGTCATGGTTGTTGATACACACTACATGGGTGTATGAGACTTACACCATACTAATTATAATGTGGGGTTTAAGTATTTAAAGTAAATCCAAATTAGTGGATAATTGCTCACATGCATGAAGCTTGTAGAAGCTTGTGGATGCATTGACAAAGTCCACTCATTTTGTTTTACTTAAGATATTTATTAACCTAACCATTATAATTTAGTTATGGTTATCTCTCTACATGAGTTAGCTATATGATAGAAACTCACCCATAGTTGATTCTCTCACCTCATTAGTTCATTCTCTCCTCTTTGCTTCATCTTCTTCTTTAAAGCTCAAAAGCTCTCTAGGTTTTGTTCAAGTGAGAAAATATTGTGAGAAAAATAAAACTAAAGTGAGCCCACCTCCTACTTCATCATCCTCTACTAGATTAGCACTTTAGTATAGAGTGTTAGCTTCACTAATATCTCATTAGTGGAGTAGTAGCTTGAGTTAGTGTCTTTTCGACGTAGATCATCTTCGGCCTCGAAGACTTCAAGCAAGATCGTTCCTTTTGCCTTGAGAAGCCATGCAAGAGTCCGGGAGTTCCACGATCGCAGCGAAGGGACCACTACAAGGAGTCATTGAAGTGAAGGACCGGTCTACAAAGGTTGTATTCCGTTATCACTTAGAAGTAAAGATGTTTACTTTCTTGTTTAGCTCCTAAAACTCTAGTTAGATCCTTGGTTAGGGTTGTTTGGCACACTAAATTTTAAATATAGCATGTTTGATGCCTTGTGAAACCTTATGGTTGTGCCTAAGAACCCTACAGTGGTATCAGAGACTTACTAGAGCATAGGAGTTATCTATGCGAAGTTGGAAGTTCGAACGAACTCCGAAAACCCGATATTGCCCACTTTCTGGAAATTTTTCAAAATGTTGGAATTTTTCACATTAAAAATCCTCAGAAAATCATGCACGTAAAACTATGGACCCTCTAGAAGAACGACACCCTAACTCGACAACATGATCATGGAACCGCAGCCAAACCATGGGTTTGGCGGCGGTTCCGCGGCGCCATGTGTGAGTCTTAGGTCGACACATCTACGGTTGGTCCGTAGCTACTGGGGCATGCTTCTGGATATTTTTGATATTGCTCAAGTGTTGAGTTTTCTGGGGAAATTTTGGGAATTCGTTGATTCGATCGAAAGGTTTAATATCGTCTAGCTATCTGCAATGTGATACAATATGTGGAATTCATATAGTTAGGCATGAAATCCGTAATATGTGATATTTCGAGTTTATGGTGTCTAAGGTTATTATGGATTCCAAATGTTGTAGTTTGATATTTTCTTTTCTGCGAACGTAAGTGTAATATGTGGTGTATTGCCGGTTTCGTTGCTATATATCAACGACAACTGGGATGCACATATTTACTTACATTGATGACATGTGATGTTATGTGTTGCTGTGATATATTATATTGGATCGTCGGGTTTTGAATAGCCGGGTTTTTTTTTATGTGAGATGAGAGTTTTTATTTTCATTCATGTAAAATTCATTGTATGTAATATTCTTTTATTGGGGCACTTCCGGGTTGAGGATGATGTCACCATTGTTGTATATTATTTACTTTTCCGCATTAGGATAGACCCGAGGAGGGGAGCATAGGTAACCGGATTCTAGAGTCCAGTGGGAGACCAACTCGAGGAGTCGAATCCGGGTCTCCTAACTCTAGAATTGGTAGGGTTGCTTGCCGCTCTCGTAGGGGTCTAGGGATGTGGGTTTGGCTATTCATCACAACCGTGGAATCCGTGTTTTATACAGGCTCAAAATAAAACACGGACCTCCTAGTATATCCAATATTTCATATGTTTCTTCTGCTACTCTGTGATGTGATCACTGTGGATTCTGAGATGAATGGATATACATTATATATGAGATATATAGTAGACGTTGCTTATGTTTTGCACCCGCGCTAGTCCCGTCCCGGTATGCCGTTAGTTAAGTAACCTAACGGTGCATAATGGGACATTGTGGCGAATGCGGATGACATAAGCGTACGTTGTATTTTCGTTTCTTCTGTGATGCTTAGGAAGCTTAAATGATGGGACTTCATTAATGAGATTAATGAAAAGAAAGAAACTTAAAAGATGTTGTGGAATCAAATTTTCAAAAAGGGTAGCTACAGTATTTGCTTTGCATAGTGATATATGTGATATATCCTGCACCTTATTCGATAAGGAAAGAGCCGAGATCTCTTCACCGGGAGTGACCTCTTTAGCAATAACTGGCAGATGCTATAACACACGGTTTGTCTTTTGATTGCTTCTATAGTTCTTTCTTTGCACAGCGGTATTTGTGAATTATCCTGCACCTTATTCGATAAGGAAAAGGCCGAGATCCCTTCACCGGGAGTGACCTCTTTAGCGAAACTAAGAAAAGCCTCAAAAACACTCCTTTTCAAAATCACTTGATTCCGCAACGATATAAAGTTCATTACCCAAAAGGTTTTCAGAAAAACCTGTCTTAGCCCTTCGTCATTTCAGATAAGTAGTATCTAGTATTCGTGCTACATTTGTTGGCTTTCATCAAGGTGTAGTGTGCGGTAGCTACTTACTGCTTATCTGCTGCATGAGATGCGATTGGATTAGGGTAGTCGTACAGCTTTGTTGGCTTTCGTCAAGGGTCGTGCCGATGGGTTTAATTCAATCATGAAATGTACGGGTTGAACTTGACTAGCGCACTATGGTTTGTTGGCTTTCATCAAGGTCATAGCACGCTAGGGGCAAAATATATCAGGAGTTTCAAGTGTTGAAACTTGTAATGAGATTGCATACCTTCTATGAGATAGTTGGATCCCGATCCCGCTGCGAGCAAGAGTTGCTCCTGGGAAAGTTTTACACAAGATAATTAGCCAATCAAGTAGGTGTCTAGAAAGGTGTCAACGGGGTTACGCCCCTGGGAAAACGAGGTTTATTTTAATTAGGTCCATGCGAAAGCACGGGGAACCTCTCTCAAAGTACCGGCACTGGCCTGGCTGAAAGATTGGCGAAGTTATAGGGTGTAATTAATCCCACCTATTCTTTCCTTTTAAGATTTGAAGGAAGATTTGATAAAAATAGTGGGAGCCATCCTGATTAGATAAAATAATAACCAATCTGATCTTGCAAGAGCATACGCTAAAGTGTTTTCTTCTCTCTCTCTCCAGGTAGAGACCATGTCACGTCTTAATCAAGATAATAATATGGATGTATTGTCCGAACCCGCATATTATACTATGCTGGGGAACATTGGTTCAATTCTTTCTTATAAGAGCTATAAGACTGAACAGGATTTAGGGGAATTCGAGGATTCCCATGCCACCTGATTGAAGAAAGTACGTGTTGATGCATTTTCTTCGGGTGTGTTCGTTACGGAGAACTGTTTCTCCCTTTGCTCTACGTCCTAGGTATTGGATACCAAGTAAGGATCCCATATATGTAATCTGTTACATGGGCTAAGGAAAGGTAGAGAACTGGGAGAAGGTGATAAAAACATAAGGGTTGGAAATGGTGCAATTGTTGCAGCTAAATCCGTCGGGGAATATCACCTTGTATTACTAAGTGGTAATACATTGATTCTAAACGAATGCTATTACATGCCGAACCTGATATACAACATTATATCAGTTTCTTTATTAAGTAAAGAAAGATATAATTTTGTAGTACAGGATAATGTTATGAATATTTTCCTAAACCAAAAGTTGGTTGGATCAGGCACGTTGTGCAATGGAATTTATGTTCTAAATCAATCAACAGTTCTGAGCATAACAAACACACATAAGAGGAAGAGTTTAGAGATGAACAAATCCTTCTTGTGGTATTGTAGACTAGGTCATATCAATGCAACACGACTAGCTAAGTTGCGTAAGGATGGATATTTGAATCCGTTCGAATTTTCATCTTATGACACTTGCCAGTCATGTCTAAAAGGCAAGATGACCAAAACTCCATTTACAGGACACGGAGAAAGAGTTAGTGAACTCTTGGGACTGATACATAGTGATGTATGCGGTCCCATGTCTACACATGCCAGGAATGGTTTCTCGTACTTCATTACATTCACTGACGATCTCTCAAGATACGGACATGTGTTCCTGATGAAACACAAGTCTGAAGCTTTTGAGAAATTAGAGAATATAAACAAGAAGTCAAGAACCAAACGGGAAAAAGTATTATAGACCTTCGATCTGATCGAGGAGGTGAATACTTAAGCAATGAATTCCTGGACTTCCTAAAAGAGAATGAGATTCTCTCTCAGCTAACTCCTCCATATACACCACAACACAACGGTGTATCGGAACGGAGGAACCGCGCCCTATTAGATATGGTGCGCTCTATGATAAGCACAGCTGAGTTACCTATTTTCTTCTGGGGGTATGCGCTGGAGATAGCCGTACATCTATTGAATATGGTCCCCACCAAATCAGTGCCTACCACTCCATATGAGATATGGAAGGGGAAGAGACCACGTCTTAATTATGTTAAGATATGGGGTTGTCCGGTCTATGTCAAACGGCAAAATCCAGACAAACTCGAGGCACGGTCTGTTCTGTGCAAATTTGTAGGATATCCCAAAAATTCACAAGGGTATATCTTCTACCACACCGAGGAACAAAGGGTGTTTGTTTCTCGCCATGCCACCTTTTTAGAAAAGGAATTTCTTGCAAAAGAGATTAGTGTCCATGAGGTAGAACTGGAAGAGGTTCCAGCTGTAAGAGCTGTAACAAAAGATTTAGTAGAACCAGAGAATTCGATAGTGCCCAACGAACCCTAGCCTCTCCGTCGATCTAGTAGGGTTCCTCATCCACTTGAGAGATACTACGGTTTTCTTATTAATGGTGGAAGTGAGGATTGCATCATGGAGGATGATGACCCAACTAGTTTCGAGCAGGCCATCACGAGTGGAGACTCTATGAAGTGGCTGAATGCAATACGATCTGAGATGGAATCCATGTACACCAACAAAGTATGGACTTTGGAAGATGCTCCTGAAGGGGTAAAACCCATTGGGAGCAAGTGGATCTTCAAGAAAAAACTTGGTGTAGATGGGAAAGTGGAGACTTTCAAAGCTAGACTTGTTGCAAAGGGTTTTCGTCAACGACCAGGTGTGGATTATGACGAAACCTTTTCTCCAGTGGCTATACTTAAATCCATCCGGATCATGCTTGCCATTGCTGCATACCATGACTATGAAATCTGGCAAATGGATGTTAGGATCGCCTTCCTAAATGGTGATTTGGAAGAGTACGTGTACATGACTGAGCCAGAGGGCTTCGTAGACAGTGGGAGCAGCGGAAAGGTATGCAAGCTGCTTAAATCCATCTACGGGTTAAAGCAAGCATCGCGGAGCTGGAACATCTGTTTTGATGTCGTTATCAAAGAGTTTGATTTCGTCAAAAACACAGATAAGCCTTGTATATACAAAAAGGTGGCAGAGAGTAAGGTTGTCTTCCTCGTATTGTACGTGGATGACATACTCTTGATAGGAAATGATATTCCTATGCTACAATCGGTCAAGCTCTTCTTATCACAAAGATTCTCAATGAAAGATCTAGGGGATGCCTCCTACATCTTGGGAATTAAGATCTATAGAGATAGATCTAAATGGATATTGGGATTGTTCCAATCCAGGTACATTGACACCATACTAAAGCGATTTAGTATGGAAGAATCCAAGCGTAGGTTTTTACCCACGATCTCAGAACTCACTCTCTCCAAAAAGATGTCTCCTAAGACTGATTTAGAGAGAGCTCGCATGCAAGGGATACCCTATACTTTGGTAGTAGGCTCTATCATGTACGCGATGCTATGCACCAGACCCGATGTAGCCTACTCACTAAGTGTAGTGAGTAGGTATCAAGTAGATCCAGGAGAGAGTCACTGGACAACTGTGAAGAGCATTTTCAAGTACTTGAGAAGAACTAAAGAGATGCTCTTGGTGTATGGTAACGGAGAACTCCAAGTGGAGTCCTTTACCGATTCGAGCTTCCAGAGTGATAAGGACGACTCTAAGTCGCACTCGAGATTTGTCTTTACGCTCAATGGAGGGGCAGTATGTTGGAAGAGTTCCAAGAAGGAAACCATGGTAGACTCGACGATGGAGGCTGAATACATCGCTGCCAACGATGCTGCTAAAGAGGCTGTCTGGATGAAGAAGTTCATAACTGAACTTGGAGTGGTTCCATCCATTGAGTATCCGATACCTTTGTATTGTGATAACAATGGAGTGGTGGCTTTGGCCAAGGAACCCAGGTCCCATCAGCGATCCAGACATATTCTGAGGCGGTATCACCTGATCCGGGAGATAGTTGATCACCGGAAGATCGAGGTCAGGAGAGTTGACACGAAGAATAACACTGCGGATCCACTCACGAAGGCTATTCCCCAGATACAGTTCGAGAGACTCTTCGGGATGCTGGGTATGCGATACTACATCAGCTGGCCCTAGTGCAAGCAGGAGATTGTTAGTTGTATATATGCCCTAGAGGCCATTATTGTACATATGATGTATATTATAGTGGATGCTTGAACATATATAGAGAGGACTTTCTTGCTCGACATGATAGTATGCTATCTGGTTGCTATTTATCTTAACATGTATACTTGTCTCTTGATACTGTCTTATGGTTACATGTTGGTAAAGCCCATAGGATGTGTACTTGACTACCAGGATTATGATGCAGATCATACTAGTGGGGCCATGGTAGTCCATAAGTTCATCCTTTAATGTTCCTAGTCATGGGTGTATCGAGACGGGGCATCGATATACCAGAGTAGACTAGCGTATACGCTTCTTGACCCATTAGATGGGCGATGGATGATCCTATATCCATTGGTGTTTGACATCAGTGATGGTATACGGGTGCTCAGTGGAGACTGGGTACACTGGATGGACTCGCCGAGAACTCCTAGATGGTATTATACCTGACGTCAGATAGCAATTCTCTGGTGACACTGGTACAGGTTAGTCTGTAGACCTAAGATCGTCATAGAGTCTTGTGTGATTCCCACTGTACTTTGATTTCCACCTTACCATGTTCAAGAGGATGTGGAAAACGGTGGTTTTTGGGTACAGTCCCGAGTCACATGGAGGCAATGAGCGATAGGAGGGGATTGCGTCTTTCCCGGTATTGGGGGTAGATGTCGTGCAGTGCTCGATTGGCTATAACGGGAAGTCCCTGGCCAGGGCTGATTTAGGGATTTACTGGTAAGTGTTATCAGTAGTTTCTCGACCCGTTATGAGCCTCATATCGGCATGACTTATCGGTTATTAGGATCTGACGTTTACCACCCGTAGACTTGATATGCGACATATCAGACGAGGAGACCGGACTGTACGGTAGTGTTACTGACAAGCTTTACAGGAGCTAGAGCGGGCTTGCTTGTTGATCTTCTGATCGCTCAATACCCGGGTAGCCGTTACTGTAAGTCCACGGTAGTGCCCCGGCCGTCTAACAGACGCCAAATACGGTACAAAAATTTTTTACAAACTGGCGCTATCGTGTACCATAACCCGGATCTGCCATTAAAGCTAAACTAACAAATTACAAATAGGGTAGAAACGTTATACCGAATGATCCGAGTCCTTCGGTATTCTACCATAATCCCACGCTTTGTTGCGGCTGCTCCGATCTCCTGAATCTCCAGTCTCGTCGTCCAGGTGGCACCACGTCGACGGATCTTTAAACGGGCTCCCGCCTCTGAACCGAGGCAACTCGATCGTCAAGTTTGCTAAAAGAGACGACCAAGATGAACTAGAGAATGAGTAGAACAGTTTGTCTCGTTACGTCCAAGATCACGGACGAACGGTTAATGAAGTTGCCTTTTTTGGATCGGATTGAAATGAGATATGAAAATATATATGAACTAGATCTCTCTCTTCTCATTTTAACAACCCTTTCTTTTTCCCAAATCAATCATACATCTCAAGGGGAGGGGCCGACCATATATGTAGAGGGAGGGAGGTGAGGGTAGGAGGGGGGTGACCACAAGGAATAAAAGATCAAGTAGAAAATCTTAGCACAAACAAAACTCCATTAATGTAAATGACACCTTGCAAAGAACATTAATGCACCGTTAAAGCTCTAAGCCACCTCACCACCCTAGTCACCTCTTCTAGAAACTTCTAGAACCTTCCACACTCATCTCAAGAAAAGATAAATCCGTCTTTAACCGAATGTTAAAAGACGGGCGATAGAAAACTGGAAACTGGCAACTTCCAAAAGCGATCCTGAAACGAATTTCAGGATAACCCCGTATGAGTATAAACATACCCGCATTTGTATTACGACCGAATACAAATGCAACTGAGACAAAGATATTATATCTACACAGTATAATACTTGGATCTGGCTTAAACCAAAGCCGACCAGTATTATCTGCCCGAAAAATGACACATGCGAAAACGCACGTGCATTTTCCGAACCCTTCCATAAAACCATACGGCCTCTACAACGTTTTGCCCGAACTTGGGAAAGTGTCTGTGGGGGACTCTAATGACTCATCAACACACTGGCACTGGGTATAACCTCTAGCCCGTCAAAGGTACAAGCTGTACGTAACGTTTGCCTATGTATTGATTGGAAGGGAAGCTGACGAGCGAACTCATCCATAAACCCTACTGAGCCTGACAGTGACAATGTATATACAGTCCGGTCCGTTCGTCTAAAGAGTATCGCATATCGAGTCTAGGGGGGTGGATAAAGTCAGACCCCTAATAACGCGATAAATCGTGTCGGCATGAAGCCCATCACCACCTGAGAAACTACTGATACAAATCAGCAATTCTCCACTACCTCGGCCGAGGGTTTCTAGCGATGGCCACCCGTGCACTGTACGACATCAACCCCGAATACCGGGAGAGACGAATCCCCGACGATCCGCTCACTGCCTCCATGTGGCTCGGGACTGTACCCAAAAAATACCTGTTTGCACGTCTCCTTTGAGCGTGGTAGGGTATAAATCAAAGCACAGTGGGAACTCACACGAGACAAATGACGATCTCAGGTCGACAAACTAACCTGTACACATGTCACCAGGGAACCGCTATCTGACGATATGTATAATACCAACTAGCATGTTTCCGGCGAGTTCTGTCCGGTGTACTCATAACCCAATGAGCACCTGTATACATCTTAGGTGATCCAACTGACACCAGTGGCTTGTGAGACCGGCCACCGCCCCTCGTTGGGGTCTCGACTTTATATACTAGTATACTCTGGAGTATCGATGCCCTGTCTCGAAACTCCCACGACTAGGGACACTTTTAAGGATGTGCTTATAAACCCCAGCTCCCACGTATATGATCACCATCATACTGCTGGCTGTCAACCAGAATCATATGGGCTCTATCAATCATGCAATAGCGAACTAAAGCATGTAAACGATGATAAAGACAAACCAGATAGCATACCATCATTTCGAGCAAGATTGTCATATCGTGGTATAGGTCCTGCCTCAATCATTGCAATCACGTACCTGCGATCCAATAATTGACTTTGAGTGCACTATCTCCAACAATCTCCCACTTGCACTAAAGGCTAATTATTGCGATGTCGCATACTCACAGCCCGTGTGATATCGAACATCCAACTCCTCTACTAATCAGTTTCACAAAGCTAGTTTGTAAAACTCTTGTGTTCGAGCAATAGCCTCAGTGAGTGGATCCGCCCTGATGTTTCTTTCTATGTCTCTCTTAATCTCAAATTCGTGGAGAAATCCATCTCCCGAATCGAGTAATACCTATCTTAGAATATGTCTGGATATCTGATGGGACCTAGTTCATAAATGAACTCGAAATCCAAACTTCTTAGACCTTATTGATAACTGAACCTAATCAGTATCCAGCACCATGCCTCCCACAGTATCCTCTTGGACCACCTGTCCATAATACTGTCCCTCGTCAGAGGGAAAACCATAACTCTGACAATCACTCTGTCATCCATGTCACCTTGGAAGCCTGGAATGATAACCGTCTCCCAAAGGAGGCTGCCGTCATCAAATCCGTAGAACATGCACTTATGTTCTAAAACTATTTCCTTATGTTTCTTCAGGATTGGATTAATATAAACTTATCGCATCTAGTGCAAAAACAACATCTGGTGTGGTACTTGACATCATATGATTGACTCAATTGCCTAAGCAAGTGATCTGCCAATCATGCATATCCCTCTCTCCTTTAGTCTCTAAGACACCTTTAGAGAGGGTGACTCCATCACCTGCAGGTACACCACCATGCCAGGAATCATCTATTCTAAAATACTATTAGAATATTGTCAAAGTACCCATATTGGGAAACTACCCAAATCTAGATCTAAAACCATAGATCTAGAAACCAGAATGTCTGATATTATATCCATATCCTTTGTAGAGAAACAACTGTGTGACGACCAAAGTACAACCGACCGTAGTATAGGAATTTTACTTCCTACTCTGTGTATGTCATCCAAATACCAGGACATCACACCCTACTAGCTTCTTAACAGATCCATCCCCTATTCTGATGAAGTCAAACCCATGACTTTCACATCAAAAATAGATGATCTTATCTCCGCTATATCTGCTCAAGCCTATAAATAGACATAAGATACTTGCCCACTATACTTCCGCTGCTCCCACTGACTATGACAACCCTCTGGCAGAATTATATCCACGTACATTTCTAAAGCTAGTTTAGAACGACGTTATACTTATCCTCTTGCCGGGTCTCATAGTCTGGAACAACGGTAGTGTCAAGTCTGGGTAAACAAGAACCTCCCTGTCACCGTCCTTGAGGCTACCGGAGTACCTCTCGGGTGTCTGAGGTTACCCACCATATCTGCGGAGTGGCTATTGGAATGTCAAACCTGATTGAATATATAGGTCCTATTAAATTTTCCATAATCGTTTGCGGTTCTGGAATCACTTCCAGTTCTACCATACTCCCACTACTGTTTTCTGAAAAAGTCTATTTTAATAATACTGTAGCGAGTCAAGAACAATATCACTATTGATCTTCCAGATGGTAGAAATGTCAGCCCTCGTCAAAGCCAGGGTCAACCCATAAACTGCCATTACAGAAACGTGCCTTGAGTTATCCAGTGTCTGGTTTTAAGCATTAGCCGGACAACTCCCCGTACCTTAACATCATTAAGATATGAACCATTCTATATCCAATATAGAAATAGAGGCACTAATTTAATTGGAACCAAATTCAAATCATGCAGCTGTCTCCAGTGCATATCTACTTAATGGAAAAAGGCTAATCAGCATTGCTCAACTTAGGAATCCATCCAATTATGAGTAACCTGAAAGAGAAACAAGTTTCTCAAAACCATTACTATCATGTGAATACCAATCACAAGAATCTATATCTTCGATCTCTTTGAAGAATCCCGATACTTGCGATACCCGATTCTCTACTTTATTCTTATACCCACAACTTCTCAATACTTAGGCATTGTATTTCTACGAAACACCTGTCTAAAAACTAAAGAAGTTACAAGTAAACAGAACAGAGTACGAGGACCTACCCCTTTGTCCTGACGGACACTGGACAACATACAATACTCTGTATAAGTCCGCTGAGTTGAATAACTCAAAACCTGTGCATCGTAGGTTGAAAACTGTACCCGGACGATTTCCTCAAATATCACCAATTACAACGAATTCCGATATAATGAGGATGATCACCTAATTCCCAATAACTTACTCCCACTCATCATCTGTAAAACCATACAGATGTGAGAATCATACCTGGTAAATACATACCCTGGAGTAAGTATCTAATCGGGAAATCAGTTTTCTTTTAACAATGCACTGAAACATTAAAATGTTTCGTAGGGGTATCCTGGTATTCAAGGTAATGCCTCTTCCATAATCCAATTCATGACTTTAATCGTATATTTTATTGCCATCTCTCCAAATCCCTTTATTTGTCTTTATTCATTACCATCTATACACCATCGTTAGGCTAAATGGTTTTCTTCCTTCCCTACCGTTCGGCACCAGCCTATGCTTTGGAAGAAGACTATCCAGTAAGCATAATAGGTGTACTCTCCTAATCCTTGGAGTACTCGTAAATTGAGAGAAGGCGGTGATAAAAGACAACTGAATAATACCTTATTCTTTTAAAGGTGAAAAATGAGTGGCGATGAAGTACGCGGTTTGGTCGTGAATGATAACCGTCGCATTTTACTTTGCCCTCTTTCTAATCCCTTTATTTTGTCTTTAGTTATTATCTTCTGTACATCCTACTTAGGCTAATTGGTTTTCTCCATTCCCTACCTTTCGGCACCAGCCTATGGTTTGGAATAAGACTATCCAATAAGCGTAATAGGTGTACTCTCCTAAACTAAGGAGCCCTCGCAACCTGAGAGAAGGTGATAATAAAAGACAACTGAATAAACCAATTCTATTTCTCCTGAACCTGGATCCATCCTAGAAGAAGTCCTTCGAGTTCGTATATAACCATACGATGGATCTATCCAATGGAAGTGGATGTCCGTAGTAATACAGGGTGTTCTGAGAAATACAAAGGGTAAAAGAAGGAGCGGCAATGATTTATGCAACTCGGACAATCCAAAAATCCAGTATTTTAAGAAGGTTCGGTCAACTTGGTCACTGAGTTATAGTCTAGGGTCGGTCAAAGGTCGCTGCTAAAAAGAGAGAGAGAAAAGAAACACTCTGCGTGCACTCTAACCTAGATCAGAATGGTTATCACTTTATCTAATCAGGAAATCTCCCACTGTAATCTCAAATTCTCCTCCAAACCTGAAAAAAGAATTAGTCGGAATCACTCGAGGAGTAAACCAACTCATCAGTAAGAATCGGGATCCAACTATCATCGTATGATAACTTGATGGAAGCCACTCAAGTTATCACACTCCAGAAGGTATGCGCATGGCTGGCAAGTTTCCTGTATGTTTGAAACTCCCGATGTGATTTTTGCCCCATGCTCTTATGACCTTGGCTAAGGGCCAAGTATGTCATAAGTCACATGCCAAGTTCTATCCGTCACTATCCAGGTCAATTTGAACCCACTCGCACATGCCCTTGACTAAGGGCCAAGTATAACAGAACGACTGTTCCAAACCAACTCATCTATCTATGCCACAAATGAATACCCAGCAGCTACCAAACACTATGCCTTGACTAAGGGCCAAGCATGCATAGCTTGAATACTACTGACTATCCATAAGAAATGACGGAGGGCTACGGCTGGTTTTTGGCGAAAAACCTTTAACGTAATGAGCATCACAGAACAATACAGATAATCTGGGATCCTCGGGTTTCACAGAGCTGCTACTGAAACCCGACGTTCCCCTGGTCGTGTAGATAGACCTAGACCCCTACGGGTGCGGAAAGTTACCCGCCAAAACCTGAAGCGAGGTAGTCCCCCACAGCATAGTGAATGGAACACCCGGCACTTCACGGAATCCGGTAAATTGAGCACCCCTCCTTGGGTCAACCTGTACCCCCTATAAGTGCGGCGAATAGTCTGCCAATTCTAGAGTAAGGTCCCTCTGCCTCTCAAAGCCATGAGATACGGACCCGTTGCCCTCCAGAACCCGGCTATCCGTGCACTCCTTCGCGGGATAAACCTAGTACAGAAATAAAAATATGTACAACGGGTACATCAACCTCAACCCGGTCGTGCCCCAAAAGAATATTATACAACAGGCAGTGACGGCAGTCCACATGTTGGACGCTCGCCCCGCAATATCAAATGTACAAATAAATCCAAACTGCACTACCATTGCACACTGCTATCCACCACGACATATCCGCAACATCACAATACAATACAGAACATCAACGCGAATGTCACGTTCGCAAACCCGTCTAAAAGAACTATAGCAATCAGACGCGGTTTACCGATCAAATGACATTCCCGGTCGGAGATATAATGTAAATACTGCATACTAACAAATTTAAAATTTCGATCGACAAAATTTCCCGAAGTGGGCCCCACGTACATCTGCTGTAAAGTAACAAAATCTGAGCCCAAAATAACTATACCAAAAACCACAATTTCCATATAAAAGCTCTCTGGAAAAAGTTGACGCACTGTTCCCACTGAAGCGCCGCGGTTCCGCGGTGGTCTTGTGGGATCACGTGCGCAAATTTTTCCACAATGCTTAGAAAACCCTGCACGCTTTTCTGTGATATGCAAAATTATTTTTAGGCCCTTTAAAAAATCGACAGAAACTTGTGTGCATGAAAATTGCGATTTCGGAAATTCCGTTCGATCGATCTTTTAAACGCGTTAGCACAAGTTAGTATAGCTTAATGGTGAGGCTCTGATACCACTGTAAGTCCACGGTAGCGCCCCGGCCGTCTAATAGACGCCAAATACGGAACAAAAACTTTTTGCAAACTGGCGCTATCGTGTACCGTAACCCGGATTTGCCATTAAAGCTAAACTAACAAATTACAAATAGGGTAGAAACGTTATACCGAATGATCCGAGTCCTTCGGTCTTCAACCAACATCCCACGCTTTGTTGTGGCTGCTCCGATCTCCTGAATCTCCAGTCTCGTCGTCCAGGTGGCACCACGTCGACGGATCTTTAAACGGGCTCCCGCCTCTGAACCGAGGCAACTCGATCGTCAAGTTTGCTAAAAGAGACGACCAAGATGAAGTAGAGAATGAGTAGAACAGTTTTTCTCGTTACGTCCAAGATCATGGACGAACGGTTAATGAAGTTGCCTTTTTTAGATCGGATTGAAATGAGATATGAATATATATATGAACTAGATCTCTCTCTTCTTATTTTAACAACCCTTTCTTTTTCCCAAATCAATCATACATCTCAAGGGGAGGGGCCGGCCATATATGTAGAGGGAGGGAGGTGAGGGTAGGAGAAGGGGGTGACCACAAGGAATAAAAGATCAAGTAGAAATATCTTAGCACAAACAAAACTCCATTAATGTAAATGACACCTTGCAAAGAACATTAAATGCACCATTAAAGCTCTAAGCCACCTCACCACCCTAGTCACCTCTTCTAGAAACTTCTAGAACCTTCCACACTCATCTCAAGAAAAGATAAATCCGTCTTTAACCGAATGTTAAAAGACGGGCGATAGAAAACTGGAAACTGGCAACTTCCAAAAGCGATCCTGAAACGAATTTCAGGATAACCCCGTATGAGTATAAACATACCCGTATTTGTATTACGACCGAATACAAATGCAACTGAGACAAAGGTATTATATCTACACAGTATAATACTCGGATCCGGCTTAAACCAAAGCCGACCAGTATTATCTGCCCGAAAAATGACACGTGCGAAAACGCACGTGCATTTTCCAAACCCTGCCATAAAACCATACGACCTCTACAACGTTTCGCCCGAACTTGGGAAAGTGTCTGTGGGGGACTCTAATGACTCATCAACACACTGGCACTGGGTATAACCTCTAGCCCGTCAGAGGTACAAGCTGTACGTAACGTTTGCCTATGTATTGATTGGAAGGGAAGCTGACGAGCAAACTCATCCATAAACCTTACTGAGCCTGACAGTGACAATGTATATACAGTCCGGTCCGTTCGTCTAAAGAGTATCGCATATCGAGTTTAGGGGGGTGGATAAAGTCAGACCCCTAATAACGCGATAAATCGTGTCGGCATGAAGCCCATCACCACCTGAGAAACTACTGATCCAAATCAGCAATTCTCCACTACCTCGGCTGAGGGTTTCTAGTGATGGCCACCCGTGCACTGTGCGACATCAACCCCCAATACCGGGAGAGACGAATCCCCGACGATCCGCTCACTGCCTCCATGTGGCTCGGGACTGTACCCAAAAAATACCTGTTTGCACGTCTCCTTTGAGCGTGGTAGGGTATAAATCAAAGCACAGTGGGAACTCACACGAGACAAATGACGATCTCATGTCGACAAACTAACCTGTACACATGTCACCAGGGAACTGCTATCTGACGATATGTATAATACCAACTAGCATTTTCCCGGCGAGTCCTGTCCGGTATACTCATAACCCAGTGAGCACCTGTATACATCTTAGGTGATCCAACTGACACCAGTGGCTTATGAAACCGGCCACCGCCCCTCGTCGGGGTCTCGACTGTATACACTAGTCTACTCTGGAGTATCGATGCCCTGTCTCGAAACTCCTACGACTAGGGACACTTTTAAGGATGTGCTTATAGACCCCAGCTCCCACGTATATGATCACCATCATACTGCTGGCTGTCAAGCAGAATCCTATGGGCTCTATCAATCATGCAATAGCGAACTAAAGCATGTAAACGATGATAAAGACAAACCAGATAGCATACTATCATTTCGAGCAAGACTGTCATATCGGTATAGGTCCTGCCTCTATCATTGCAATCACGTACCTGCGATCCAATAATTGACTTTAAGGGCACTATCTCCAACAGTTACGTCAAGCTAGTAACGCTGACGGCTTGTGGGTGTTTGATGTGATCATCACCTACTGCCGGCGTATTGACGAGTCTTTAGAGTCCTACATAGAGGTTTTACTGGTTCAGGCAAAATGAAGTTGGAGCACATATATGATATGTGCGGGACTGAGAATGATACGAGTATGTGATACCGTATTCTATTCTCGCGATATTTGTATCGGTCGGTTATATGTGATATAGCCGGGTTATCGAATCAAGTGTTGATTCGATAAGATAGTACATATAATATTAGTCAGTTGTATGTGATATAACTGGATTATTAAATCAAGTGTTGATTTGATAATTTAGTATATAATTATATATTTAATATACTAGTTTACATTAACTAATATTAGCTCACTTATGCATTTATTTTTCTTACATGTGCACACTTAATATATGTGTGATATATATTAATTGTGTTATTTTTGTGTCATGATTGTTGATACACACTACATGGGTGTATGAGACTTATACTATACTAATTATAATATAGGGTTTAAGTATTTAAAGTAAATCCAAATTAGTGGATAATTGCTCACATGCATGAAGCTTGTAGAAGCTTGTGGATGCATTGACAAAGTCCACTCATTTTGTTTTACTTAAAATATTTATTAACTTAAACATTATAATTTAGCTATGGTTATGTCTCTACAAGAGTTAGCTATATGATAGAAACTCACCCATGGTTGATTCTCTCACTTCATTAGTTCATTCTCTCCTCTTTGCTTCATCTTTTTCTTCAAAGCTCAAAAGCTCTCTAGGTTTTGTTCAAGTGAGGAAATATTGTGAGAAAAATAAAACTAAAGTGATCCCACCTCCTACTTCATCATCCTATGCTAGATTAGCATTTAGTATAGGGTGTTAGCTTCACTAATCTCTCATTAGTGGAGTAGTAGCTTGAGTTAGTGTCTCCTCGACGTAGATCATCTTCAGCCATGAAGATTTCAAGCAAGATCATTCCTTTCACCTTGATAAGCCATGCAAGAGTCTGGGAGTTCCATGATCACAACGAAGGGACCATTACAAGGAGCATTTAAGTGAAGGACCGGTCTACAAAGGTTGTATTCCGTTATCATTTAGAAGTAAAGATATTTACTTTCTTGTTTAGCTCCTCTAGTTAGATCCTTGGTTAGGGTTGTTTGGCACACTAAAATTTTAAATATATCATGTTTGATGCTTTGTGCAACCTTATTGTAACGCTTCGAAAATCGTTTAGGCAGTTTTTCGATAATCGGCTGAATTAGCAGCTTTTTCCGTAAAAAGTCAAAATAGGTATTTTTCATTATACGCCTAATTAGACAAAATTTAGATAAGATATTACCATAATTTGGTCACTAAAATGTCACTTAAAATTTTCTAGTTAAATAAAAAAAAATCGTAATTAATTATTTTTAATATTATTTTAAGCTTTTAAAAATACATTAAATTAGTGATAAATACAAATTTAATTAGGTAAATTACACACTTAGGAAATATTATAAACTAAAATTTAGTGTTAATAAAATTGTATCATGACTTTTCAAGATTTTTTTTCAATGGTTTAAGAATCATAGCAAAAATGAGCTTAAAAAGGGGTTTTTTGTGAAAATTTGATGTGAAAGCATTTATTGCACTAGAAAGAGATTTTTCCATGGAATTTTCTACACCATTCCATTTCTCTCTTGCCCCCTCCCACCTTGGCCGAGCTTGGCACCAGCAGCTCTCCATTTTCCCCCTCACTTCTTGCTTCTAAAATCATGGTAAAATCAAGAAAAATCCACAAAATTACACCATTTTCTTCATAAATTCAAACCAAAATCCTAATCCATCACTTCCCTAACCCTAATTAGTTTGAGAAGTGGAGAAAGGAGGCCACTTTGGAGGCTTAGTGCAAGTTGGGGTTCACTTGGGAGGTATAAATCCTAAACTAGTTGTTAAATTGTAGTTTAAATAAACTAGTTTAGTATTTTAAAGTGATTAATTTCATTGTAATGGTTAGTTTTTGAAATTTCAAGAAAGGGATGATGTTCTAGATTAGGGTTTGATGTTGGATAAGTGGGTTTAAGCTAGTGTTGTGGCTATCTAGTGGGTTAGATCGAATATTTATGCGATGTTGCGATCGCGATATCGTAAATTAGCGATGTTTGCTTTGAAATCGGTATGCTATCGCTTACTAGATTTTTATGAATATTAGGAAGTGATCTAATTGCGTTATATTAGCAATATAATTAGCATCATATACGACTATTAGTGTGCGCGAATGCGAGGTTTTATTTAGTCGGGTTTTAGTTTTGACGATCGCCCCGAAAACGGTGATTTTAGTTAAGGTTTTAGCGATTTTCGTGCGTTTTCCGCGCACTGAGTGCACATTGTGATAAATTCGATAGTGTCAATATTTTCATATTATGAGTTGTGTCATTTCATGAACTTGTAATCTTATACTGTATGTTATGCAATTAGGATCGGTCGCGGAAACATCGGACGCGGCGCGAAAAGGCAAGGCGGTGGTCGGATCGGATTAGCGAGGCATTCAGGTGAGTAGATGTATTCATCTATGAGGGAATAGTCTGGATGGCGTGAAGCACCCCCTAGTTAGGATTACCTTATTTCTTGCAAGATTTGTATTGTTAGTTAGCTTACCCCTTCATTTACATTGCATACCCTTATAGCTAATCGTATACTAGATTGCATGGATATTCATATACACATATGCGATATCACTTCGTAGGACACGAACACCATTACCATTGGCTTCTGTTGCACGCGCACTATTCATGTGATACACACGCTTTTGGTAATTGCCATGCTACGAGCACCATAGAACCTGTTTAGCTTAGTGTCACCACTTGCATCATACATGATATATGAAATCGCATAGCATGTATATACCTTGCATCATCATCATACTTACATAGGTTTCTAGCCACAAATCACATCGCATACCTTGATATCATAGACATTTATCACATACAACATGTTGGGTATTATGATTTTCTTGAGGATTTCAGTATTGCTGCGATTTCTGGATTTTTTGGGGGGGGAAACCGCAAGAATTTAACAAAAGTTTATATTTATCATTTTTTAAAACAACGTTGCGGTTTTATCGTGATGTATGTGTCGTCCACCATGAGTTTTGATGTTTTCTGTTGGATTTCGAGACCCGATTCGAGGAGTGGATGAACCGTCTCGGGTACATGGTGGGCCCGGTATGGTATCCCGGGGCAAGAAGATCGAGTTGTAGACGATGAGCCTGGCAGGGGAAGACTACCTACCGGTGATGTCTGGCGCGGCGGATATCCGGAGGATACCGACAGTTGTCGTGAGATTTGATGATATGGGTCGATCCGGACCGACGGAGCCCGATATTTTGAGACATTGATACAGTGAGACATTGAGACAGATGTGATTTCATATTTGGTGTCGATGCTTGACACGGGTTTCAGATGATTTCTTGATGGTATTTAGCTATTATACAGATATTCTTTTTTTTCTTCTAAAGTTAAGAATGCAGAACTCATAGCATTTAAAATACTTAAAGATTTAGTAATGACATTGCATACATGTGCATGCATACTAGAGGTATTACATCACATCTGGACATACATGCTGTGACGCATTTGCGTGCATTCTTACGATTGCCTTACTAGATGTTATATTCTACTCACGAGCTGGCAACTCATCCCCGTTGTGCCACAGTGTCTTGCAGGTCGGACTCATCAGTCTAGTAGCGGCGGCTTACCTTGTTAGAGACTTCTTTTGCTCAGACTCGCGACATTGCTCGTAGGTGGGTTGCGAGAGTGCTTTTATCTCTTTTCTTTTGTACTATTTTTATATCTAGTATTCTCCATCTACCACTTCTTATTTGTATATGCGACCTAGTGATGAGACTGAGAGATTTGTGTATAGGTGGTTTCTTTTGGGTCGAGCTCACTTGAGCCGACGTTGTGTTTTCTTACATTTTGCATTTCTTTATGCTCTTTTCTGGATATTGCATATATATATTGCGTGTGGTTGTGATCCGCCTTGGGCGAAGAGCTAGCTCCCGCTTAGGGATGCCATTTTGTGATTACAGGTTATATATCTTGTTGTACCCATTTTGGGGGATAGAATTTACAAGGGAGACTCTGCCGAAATTTTCGGAAATTTTTGATTTTTTTTAAAAAAAGGGTTCAATGCAACTTAATTGATTTAAAAATCGTTTTCATGTAAGGTTTTCCTTCACACTCTTTTGATTTTGGTTTAGATTTTTCTGGGCTTTGGCTGACTTAGGTTACGGTACGTCTTTAGACGTCTCGTAATCTAAGTGCCAGTCACGTTCCGTACTTTCGGGTCGTGACACTTATGGTTGTGCTTAAGAATCCTACATGTGGCATTTACCATGAGTTTTCTCGGTTCTTGAGCAGTATCATATACCCGATTCGAGGAGGGGAATGCACCGTCTGCAGGTACATGGTGGACCCGGTATAGTACCTCGGGGCAAGAATATCGCAGATGATGGCGTTGAGCCCGGTAGGGTAGCACTATCTACCAGTTTTTTGTGACGCGGTGGATATCCGGAGGATACCGGCCGTAGTCGTGTGATTTGATAATATGGGCCGATCCGGACTGCCGAAGCCCGAGATATTGAGATATTGAGATTTGAGATACAGAGATATTGAGATTTTGAGATTTGAGATTTAGAGATATGAGATATTGAGACATTGAGATGTACATATTTTGTGTCGATACTTGACACGGATTTCTATTGATTTCATTGATATTACTTTAGTTATTTCACAGGAGATTTCTAAGATAAAAATAAAGATTTTCTCATACCAAACATACTCAGGTTTCATATTGATTTTGCACTCACGTTGCATACATGTTAGTGCATTGCATCATATTAGTATATGCGTAGGTTGTGATGCATTTGCATGCATGCTTATGATAGCTTTATTAGATGTTACTTACTACTCACGAGTTGGCAACTCATCCCCGTTGTGCCACAGTATCTTGCAGGTTTGACCCGTCAGCACAGTAGTGGCGGGCGTACCTTCTTTTCTGCTTCGTTGCACCGACTTACAGCTTGCGCACGGGTGGGTTTTTGGAGGATTTTCTTTTGTTCCCACGGTGTATTTTTATTTGTATCTAGCATACTCCATATACCCTTGTATATTGGACTAGATGGTGAGACTTGAGACTTGTATTTGTGGTTTGGTGTCGATGCTCACTTGAGCCGACGTGATGCTTTTATGTTTTTATACTTATTTTGCATTATTATGATATATTAATTGCATGTAGTTATAACTCCGCCTTGGGCGAAGAGCTAGCTCCCGCTTGGGGATGCCTTCAGTCTTTATTTATATGTATTTTCTTGTTTTGTACCCGTTTCGGGGCCAGTATTTACAAAGGAGACTCTGCCGAAATTTTCGGAAAATTATGATGTTTTTAAATTATTTAATGCGACTAATTTAGTTTAAATTGCTTTCGTTAAATAAGTTTTCCTTCACTCTATTTCTTTATTTGGTTTAGATTTCTGAGCTTTGGCTTACTTAGATTACGTACGCCTCGAGACGTTCGTAATTTAAGTGCCAGTCACGTTCCGTACCTTCGGGTCATGATATCGATACTCCCTCGACTAGGAATTGTTAAAAGGATGTACTTATGGACTACAGAAGCCCCACTAGTATGATCTGCATCATAGTCCTGGTAGTCAAGCCAACAGCCTAAGGGCTATATCAGCATGTATCAGAGAGACAGTATAATAATACAAGTGTACATGTTAAGATAAAGAGCAACAGATAGCATACTATCATGTCGAGCAAAAAAATCCTCTATATATATATGTCTAAGCATCCACTATAATGTACAATAATGGTCTCTAAGACATACATATTCCTAACATTTGTAGACCGGTCATTTGTTAGTTATATGTATGCCCTAGAGGCCATCACTGTACATACGATGTATATTGTAGTGGATGCTAGGACATATATAGGGAGGACTTTCTTGCTCGACATGATAGTATGATATCTGGTTGTACTTTATCTTAATATGTACTCTGATTGTCACTATGTTACATGTTGATAAAGCCCTTAGGATATGTACTCGACTACTGGGACTATGATGAGATCATACTAGTGGGGCCACGGTAGTCGACGAGTACATCCTATAACTGTTCCTAGTCGAGGGTGTATCGAGACAGGGCATCGATGCACCAGAGTAGACTAGCGTATACGCATCTTGACCCATATGATGGGCGATGGATGATCCCATATCCATCGGTGTTTGACATCAAGGATGGTGTACGGGTGCTCAGTGGAGGCTGGGTACACTGGACGGACTCGCCGAGAACTCCCAGATGGTATTATACCATACGTCAGATGGCAGTTCTCCGGTGACACTGGTACAGAGTAGTCTGTTGACCCGAGATCGTCATAGAGTCTTGTGTGGTTCCCACTGTGCTTTGATTTCCATCATACCACGTCCAAGAGGGCGTGCAAAAAGGTGGCTTTTGGGTACAGTCCCGAATCACATGGAGGCAATGAGCGATAGGAGGGGATTCGTCTCTCCCGGTATAGGGAGTTGATGTTGTGCTGTGTTCGATTGGCTATAACCGGAAATCCCTGGCCAGGGTTGCTGAGATTTACTGGTAAGTGTTATCAGTAGTTTCTCGAACTGTTATAGACCTCATATCGACACGACTTATCGAGCTACTGGGGTCTGACGTTTACCACCCCTAGGCGAGATATGCGACATATCAGACGACGAGACCGGACTGTACGGGAGTGTTACTGTTTGGATTCACAGGAGAATGTACAGGCTTGCTTGTTGATCTTCTGAGCGCTCAATACCTGGGTAGCTGTTACGTTTAGCTGACCGCTTGCAGCTTGTGGGTGTTTGATATGATCATCACCTACTGCCGGCGTATTGACGATTCTTTAGAGTCCTACACAGAGGTTTCTTGGCACAGGCAAAACGGAGTAGGAGCACATATGTGATATGTGCGGGACCGAGGATAATGCGATATGTGATACCGTATTATATTCTCGAGATATTTGATATCAGCCGGGTCATCGGATCAAGTGTTGATTCGATGAATCGGTACGGATAAATATTAGTCGGTTATATGCGATATAGCCGGATTGTCGGATCAAGTGTTGATTCGATAATTTAATGTATAATAATATATATTTGATATATTAAATTGCATTAACTAATATTTGCTCACTAAAAGATTCTTTTTCTCACTCGGGTAATACATTGATATATATGCGATATATGTTAAATGTATTATTTTATTTTGTTACGATAAATATTATATATGTGATATATAATATTGTAACATGATATGATAACTAATGCAACTTGTTTAGTAGAGATTAAACATGGTTAGGGTTTGATTAGGGTTAAGGTTTTCTAGAAGTTTCTAGAAGCTTTCCTTTTTTGTTTTGGAAAGGATATTTTGCTAGATATTTCCTTAACCTAACCAAACCTTTAACCTTAGTCAAATCTCTACAAGGGTTAGTTTGACCATGGTTACATTATTCATCATATCATTTCATTTACTATTCATCACAAAAGGATTCAACATTATTGTTCATCATCTTCTTCCTTCTTCTTCTTTGCTTGAAATGGTTTCTTGCTTTGATTTTTGTGATGGATAAATATGAGAAAAAGATAAATAAAGAGAGCAAAAATCCTACTTCATCATCCTCATCTTCCCTTGCCATTTAGATGAGGGTGTTCACATCATTTCATGAGTGTTAGCTTGTGTTAAAGAAACTTCAAGGTAGATCATCTTAGTATCGAAGATCGGAAGCAAAGGTTGCGTCTTTCTCTTCGTGGAACCTCTCGAGAGTCCGGATCCCGATGATCGCAGCGAAGGGACCACAACACGGAGCATATGAAGTGAAGGACCGGATCTACAAAGGTTGTAATCCCTCTCACTTAGTGTTAAAATGTTTAGCATGTTAGTTTTCGCCTAATCTCTAGTTTAAAGTTCCGTATTCGGGTTGTTCGGCACGGCTAAATTTTAAATCGGGCATGGTTGATGCCTCGTAGACCCTTGTGCGCGTGCCTAGCAACCCTACAGTGGTATCAGAGCCAAGCTAGAGCTTTAGGCGAAGTCTAGACGAAGTTTAAAGTCCGATCGAACCCGAAACCCCGACTCCAAAATGCTCTCTGGAAATTTTCTGAAAATTTGGATTTTTGTCAATTAAAAATTTCTAAAAAATTCAGCAGGGTCTTATTAGAATTACTGTGAAATTCGAGGGGCTAATTCGTCAAAAGTGCGGCGGAACCGCGGCAGAAGCATGGCTTCTGCGCCGGTTCCGCGGCCATTTGATGACGTCACCCCTCCTATTTTGCACAGTAATTCCTATTACACAGTGCTGAGTTCTCTGGGAATTTTTAATTTTTATTCTACAGTTGAGTTTTCTGGGGTTGTTTTGGGGATTCGATGTTTCGATCGGACTATTAGATTTTGTCTATGTGGCTTTCCGAATAAATTTAAGAAACTGTTAAAAAGTTCGAACGGATATCAATAACTCACTTTTTCCCCTGTCGGAAAATTTTTCAAAAGTTGGATTTTTTCTCGTGTTTAAGAATGTTCTAAGTCGTGCAAGTAACTCGGTGGACCCTCTAGAAGACAACAAACCTTAACTCGATTATGTGACCGTCTTGAACTGCCTTTTGAACCATAGGGTTTAGGGCAGTACGGCGTGCCACATGTGAGGCGTTGGCTTGACCCTTCTACGGCTGGACCATTGGTACTGTGGCATGTGATGGATGTTTTTAAACTGATTTCAAGTGTTGAGATATATTGGGGAAATCTTGGGTGCTTGATGATTCGATCGGAAAGTTTAACTTTTTCTATTTATCTGGAATGTGATACAATATTTGGAATCCACAGGTAGTTATGAGATAACTAATTTGAATATTATAAACATAGCAGTTTAGTCTCAGGTGATCGGTTGCCACGGAATTTTGATGTGATCAAAAGTCCGTCGCAATCACGTAGCGTACACGGATACTCGCCGGGTAAACTTAATAGACAGCCACGCCCCATAGCCCCAACCAAGTGACTGTAGGAGAACCCCGTCGTCGAAAGCATCCGTTCGGGTGCTCGCGGTAGCGGTGTTCCGCCTTGGTGCACTTCGTCGACGGTATCGGGGGTGCGGCCGTCTACTAAACTTTGCGACGAGCATTCGATCAGTTTTTCGGGAATCTTGTTGAATTGCCCGACTTGATATTGAAAAGAGTTTTCGATAATGAGATTAAAATGCGGGGTTTATAAGGAATTCATTTGGTTAGGCATGTGATGTCTAAGGAGGTTGCGGATTCCAACTGTTGTAGTTTTGCACTTTCTTTTCTGTGACCGTAAGCATAGTATGTGGTGTATCGCCGGCTTCGTTGCTATACATCAACGACAATCGGAGTACGCATACTTGCTTACGTTGATGATATGAGATATTATGTGTTGCTGTGATATGTTGTATTGGATCGTCGCGTTTGAATAGCCGGGGATTTTATGTGAGATGAGAGTTTTTTCTTTTTCATTCATGTAAAATTCATTTGTATGTAATATTCTTTTATTGGGGCACTTCCAGGTAGCGGAAGATGTCACCGTTGTATATTATTTACTTTTCCGCATTAGGATAGACCCAAGGCGGGGAGCACAAGTAACCGGATTCTAGGGTCCAGTGTGAGACCATCTCGAGGAGTCGAGACTGGGTCTCCTAACCCTAGAATTGGCAGTGTTACTTGCCGCTCTCGTAGGGGTCTAGGGATGTGGGTTTGGCTGTTCATCGCGACCGTGGAATCCGTGTTTTATACAGGCTCGTATTGAAAACACGGACGTCCTAGTATATCCAATATTTCATATATGTTCTTCTGCTGCAATGTTCTGTGATGAGATCATATTACTGCCTGTGACGAATGTTTATATTATATATATGAGATATATGTTATATTGCAGATTTCGTTTCAAAAGAGATGCTTGTGAAGCATATTAAAATGGGACTTCATTAATGAGATTAATGAAATAAAAGAAACCTAAGATGTTGTAGAAACTTGTTTTAAAAACTGGTAGCTCTAGTTCTTGCTTTGCATAGCGGTGTTCCTTGTAGAACATCCAGCACCTTATTCGATAAGGAAAGGACCGAGATCCCTTCACCGGGAGTGACTCCTTTAGCAATAACTGGCAGATGCTACAAACTCGGTTTGTCTTTTGATTGCTTCTATAGTTTCTGCTTTGCATAGTGATATTTGTGAAATATCCTGCACCTTATTCGATGAGGAAAAGGCCGACGATCCCTTCACCGGGAGTGACCCCTTTAGCAAAACTAGAAAAGCCTCAAAAACTCTCCATTTAAAATCACTCGATTCTACAACGATATCAAGTTCATTACGCAAAGGGTTTTCTTAAAAACCTGTTGTAGCCCTCCGTCATTTCAGATAAGGACTATTTAGTATTCGTGCTGCGTTTGTTGGCCTTTGTCAAGGCGTAGTGTGCGGTAGACTTATCTGCTTATGCATATGATGCAGATTGAATTAGGGTAGTCGTGCGACCTTGTTGGCCTTTGTCAAGGGCCGTGCGGGTGGGTTTACTTCAATCAAGAAATGACGGGTTGAACTTGACTAGCAGCCTATGGTTTGTTGGCCTTTGTCAAGGTCATAGGAGGCTTGGGGCAAAATATTATTGGGAATTTCAAGAGTTGAAATTTGCAATGAGATTGCATACCTTCTATTAGATAGTTGGATCCCGATACCCGCTGCGAGTAAGAGTTACTCCTGGGAGAGTTTTACACATTACAATTAGCCGATCAAGTAGGTGTCTAGAAAGGTGTTAACGGGGTTACGCCTCTGGGAAAACGAGGTTTACTTTAATTAGGTTCGTGCGAAAGCACGGGGGACCTCCCTCAAAGTACCGACACTGGCCTGGCTGAAAGATTGGCGAACTTGTAGCGTGTAATTAATCCCGGCTAGTCTTTCCTTTTAGGGTTTGAAGGAAGATTTGATTAAAACAGTGGGAGACATCCTGATTAGATATATTAGATAACCAATCTAATCTTGCAAGAGCATACGCTGAATGTTTTCTTCTCTTTCTCTCCAGGTAGCGACTATAT
Organism: Agapanthus africanus; assembly: GCA_030015575.1. Taxonomy (NCBI): domain Eukaryota; kingdom Viridiplantae; phylum Streptophyta; class Magnoliopsida; order Asparagales; family Amaryllidaceae; genus Agapanthus; species Agapanthus africanus. Next base: position 183,690,423 of record CM057350.1, on the reverse strand, counting down.
CATGCCTTAATCAAGATAATAAAACGGATATATTGACCGAACCCGCTTGTTATACTGAGCTGGGGAACGTTGGTCCCGCTCCAACTTATAATTGTTATAAGACAGAGCAGGAAATTGGGGATTACCAGAATTCCCATGCCGCCCAAACGAAGAAAGTGCATAATGATGCATCATCTTCGGGTGTGTTCATTACACAGAACTGTTTCTCAGTATCCTTTACGTCCTAGGTATGTGATACCGGATCAGGATCCCGTATATGTAATCTGTTACATGGGCTACAGATAGGTAGAGAACTGAGAACGGGTGATAAGTTTCATGAGACAGAAAACGGTGCAAGTGTTACAGCCAAGTCTGTTGGTCACTGTCACCCTGTATTACCGGAATACATTGATTCTGAACAAATGTTATTAGATACCGAACCTGATATACAAAATCATATCAGTCTATATATTAGTAAAGAAAGGATATAATTTTGTATTGTTGGATAATGTTTTGAACATTTCCTATATCAAGAGTTGATCGGTTCAGGCACGTTATCTAAAAGCATTAACGTTCTAAATCAAACCACAGTTCTTAGTATACAGAACACACACAAGAGGAAGAGTTCAGAAATGAATGAATCCTTCTTGAGGCATTGTAGACTAGGTCAGATCAATGCGACCTGACTAGCTGAAGTTACCTATAGATGCATATTTAAAATAGTTTGAATTTACATCTTATGAAACTTGCCGGTTGTTAGTTATATGTATGCCCTAGAGGCCATTACTGTACATAGGATGTATATTGTAGTGGATGCTGGGACATATATAGGGAGGACTTTCTTGCTCGACATGATAGTATGCTATCTGGTTGCACTTTACCTTAACATGTACGCTGATTGTCTCTCTGTTACATGTTGGTAAAGCCCTTAGGATGTGTACTTGACTACCTGGACTATGATGCGGATCATACTAGTGGGGACATGGTAGTCTATAAGTACATCCTTCAACGTCCCTAGTCGTGGGTGTATCGAGACAGGGCATCGATATACCAGAGTAGACTAGCGTGTACCTTCTCGGCCCATACAGATGGGCGATGGATGATCCCATATCCATTGGTGTTTGACATCAGAGATGTTATACGGGTGCTCAGTGGAGACTGGGTACACTGGACGGACTCGCCGAGAACTCCCAGATGGTATTATACCTCACGTCAGATGGCAGTTCTCTGGTGACACTGGTACAGAGTAGTCTGTTGACCCGAGATCATCATAGAGTCTTGTGTGGTTCCCACTGTGCTTTGATTTCCATCTTACCACGTCCAAGAGGGCGTGCAAAACGGTGGTTTTTGGGTACAGTCCCGAGTCACATGGAGGCAATGAGCGATAGGAGGGGATTCGTCTCTCCCGGTATAGGGGGTTGATGTTGCGCTGTGTTCGATTGGCTATAACAGGAAATCCCTGGCCAGGGTTGCTGAGATTTACTGGTAAGTGTTACCAGTAGTTTCTCGAATTGTTATAGACCTCATATTGACACGACTTATTGAGCTATTGGGGTCTGACGTTTACCACCCCTAGGCGAGATATGCGACATATCAGACGATCAGACCGGACTGTACGGTAGTGTTACTGGTCGGATTCACTGGAGTGTGAGCGGGCTTGCTCGTCGATCTTCAGATCGCTCAATACCCGGGTGGCCGTTACGTTTAGCAGACCGCTTGCGGCTTGTGGATGTTTGATATGATCATCATCCGCTGCCGGCGTATTGACGAGTCTTTAGAGTCCTACACAGAGGTTTCCTGGCTCAAGCGAAACGAAATAGGAGCGCATATGAGATATGTGCGGGACCGAGAATGATACTAGTATGTGATACTGTATTCGATTCTCGCGATTTGTGACATTGATCGGTTATATGCGATATAGCCGGGTTATCGGATCAAGTGTTGATTCGATAAGTTGTTACTGTTGATATTAGTCGGTTATATGCGATATGACCGGATCATTAAATCAAGTGTTGATTTAATGATTTAATGCATAATTATATATTTGATATATTACTTTGCATCAACTAGTATTGGTTCACTTTAAATGGATTTTCTCACTCGGATTGTACACATTGTATATGTGATATACTTTTGTGCACTTGATTGTATCATGTTTGATGATACATGTTATGCTAGGGTTTTTGTGTAAAGATCAAACCATGGTTACATGATTATGGTTAGGGTTTTGTTTTATTCACTTATTTATTTATCCATTTCATTTTGGAAAATAAATGAGAAGAGAAAAGAATGGTGGCTTTTTTTGTTGTTTAGTTGAAGCTTCATGAAGCTTTGACTTTGTCCATCATTCTTATCTCATCCTTAACCCTAACCATTCCTTTAACCCTTGGTTAATTCTCTACACATAACCATAGTTAGAATTATGATAAGGGTTGTTTTTCTATTCTTTTTATTTAACTTATCATATATCATTTTCTTCTTCTTCTTCCTTGAACAAAAGAAGAAAACTATTCTTCATCAATGGTGATTGATGAAAACAAGTGAGAAATCCAATTCTAAAGTCTACCCACTTCCTATTTCTTCATCCTCTACCTCTTGCCAAGTAGTAGAGTGTGTTTTCTTCACAAGTTTCTTGACTTGGTGAAGTCGGAGCTTGATTTAGCGATGCCTCGACGTAGATCATCTTCGGCATGGACATCGACGACCTAGCTCGCTTTTTCTCCGTCGAAGCCGACTCTAGAGCCCGGATTCCATTTGGACAGCGGAGACGACTTCGTTGCGGAGCTATGGAGGTGGAGCACCGGATCTACAAAGGTTGTATATCCGTATTCTCATAGTTAAATGTTAACTAGTTAGCTTTTTCGCCTAGTTTTTCTAGCAAACGATCCGTAGTCGGGTTTCTCGGCACCTAGATTTTTTGAAATTGGCATGGTTGATGCCTTGTGAGACCTCATTAGGATGCCTAGGAACCCTACAGTGGTATCAGAGCCTAGCTAGAACCTTAGGCGAAGTCTAGACGGATTTTGAAGTCCGAACGACCCGAAACCCCAACCGGAAAATGCTCTCTGGACGTTTTCTGAAAACGTGGATTTTTTCAAATTAAAAATTGCTAAAAAATTCAGCAGGAAAAAATAAGAATTATGATGCAAACTTTTTTCGATGAACAGTACAAACCGCGGCGGAACCGCGGCATAAGCCTGCCTTCTGCGGCGGTTCCGCGGCGGAATGATGACGTCATCGTACACTGTTTGCACAGTAACTCCTATTATTTTATGCTGGATTTTCTGGGTATTTTTCAAATTTATTCTAGAGTTGAATTTTCTGGAGTTGTTTTGGGGATTCGGTGTTTCGATCGGGGTATCAAATTTTGTCTATTTGGCTTTCCGGATATTTTTTTGATTATGTTAAAAAGTTCGACCGGATATAAATACCCAATTTTTTCCCTGTCGGGAAATTTCCAAGTGTTGGATTTTTCCGAAGTTTAACGACGTTCTAAGTAGTGCAAGTAACGCGATGGACCCTCTAGAAGACAACAAACCTTAACTCGATTATGTGAACGTCTTGAACTGCCCTTTGAACCTTCGGGTTTGGGGCAGTACGGCGTGCCACATGTGAGGCGTTGGCTTGACCCTTCTACGGCTGGACCGTTGCTACTGAGGCACGAACTGAATGTTGTTAGACTTATTTCATGTGTTGATCTGTATCGGGAAAACTTGGGTGTTTGATTGTTCGATCGGAATGTTTGACATTTTCTATCTATCCGGAATGGGATACAATAATTGGAATTCACAAAAGTTATGTGATAACTGAATGAATGTTATAAATCTAGCAGTTTAGTCTCACTTGATCGGTTGCCACGGAATTTTGATGTGATCAAAAGTCCGTCGCAATCACGTAGCGTACGCGGATACTCGCCGGGTAAACTTAATAGACAGCCTCACTCCATAGCCCCGACCAAGTGACTGTAAGAGAACCCCGTCGCCGAAAGCATCCGTTCGGGTGCTCGCGGTAGCGGTGTTCCGCCTTGGTGCACTTCGTCGACGGCGTCGGGGGTGCAGCCGTCTACTGAAGTTTGCGACGAGCATTCGATCAGGATGTCGGGAATCTTGTTGAATTACCCGACTTGATATTGAAAAGTGTTTTCGATAATGAGACTAAAATGCGGGGTTTATAATTGTTAGGCATGCGATGTCTAAGTAATTCATTTGGTCAGGCATGCGATGTCTGAGATGGTTGCGGATTCCAACTGTTGTAGTTTTACACTTTCTTTTCTGTGACCGTAAGTGTAATATGTGATATCGCCGGTTTCGTTGCTATATGTCAACGACAATTGGGATGCGCATATTTACTTACGTTGATGACATGTGATGTTATGTGTTGCTGGATATGTTATATTGGATCGTCGTGTTTGAAAAGCCGGGGGTTTTTATGTGAGATGAGTGTTTTTCATTTTCATTCATGTAAAAACTTGTATGTAATATTCTTTTATTGGGGCACTTCCAGGTTGCGGAAGTTGTCACCCTTTGTATATTATTTACTTTTCCGCACTAGGATAGACCCAAGGAGGGGAGCACAAGTAACCGGGTTCTGGAGTCCAGTGGGAGACCAACTCGAGGAGTCGAGTCCGGGTCTCCTAACTCTAGAATTGGTAGGGTTGCTTGCCGCTCTCGTAGGGGTCTAGGGGTGTGGGTTTGGCTATTCATCGCGACCGTGGAATCCGTGTTTTATACTGGCTCGTATTGAAAACACGGACGTCCTAGTATATCCAATATTTCATATGATTCTTCTGCTGCGATATCTGTGATGTGATCATATGATGTTCTGTGATAGATACAGTATATAGTATATATGATACATTATATAGACGTTACTTATGTTTTACACCCGCGCTAGCCCTGCCCCGCTCTGCCGTTAGTTACCTAACCTAACGGTGCACGAGGGGACATCGAGGCGAATGCGGATGGCAGAAGTGTACGTCGTATTTATCTGTGATGTTTAGGTACTTATTGATGGGACTTCATTAATGTGATTAATGAAATAAAAGAAACCTAAGATGTTGTAGAATCGAATTTCAAAATAAAACTGGTAGCTACAGTTCTTGCTTTGCACAGCGGTATATGAGATATATCCTGCACCTTATTCGATGAGGAAAGGACCGAGATCCCTTCACCGGGAGTGACTCCTTTAGCAATAACTGGCAGATGCTACACACTCGGTTTGTCTTTTGATTGCTTTTAAGAGTTTTTTGCTTTGCACAGTGATATATATGATATATCCCGCACCTCATACGACGAGGAAAGGACCGACGATCCCTTCACCGGGAGTGACTCCTTTAGCAAAACTAGAAAAGCCTCAAAAGCACTCCATTTTAAAATCATTTGATTCTACAACGATATCAAGTTCATTACGCAATAGGTTTTCAGAAAAACCTGTCGTAGCCCTCCGTCATTTCAGATAAGTAGTAGTTAGTATTCGTGCTGCGTTTGTTGGCCTTTGTCAAGGCGCAGTGTGCGGTAGCTAACTGGTGCTTATCTGCTTATGCATATGATGCAGATTGAGTTAGGGTAGTCGTGCGACCTTGTTGGCCTTTGTCAAGGGCCGTGCGGGTGGGTTTAATTCAATCAGGAAATGACGGGTTGAACTTGACTAGCATCCTATGGTTTGTTGGCCTTTGTCAAGGTCATAGGAGGTTAGGGGCAAAATATTATCGGGAATTTTAAGTGTTGAAATTTGCAATGAGATTGCATACCTTCTATGAGATAGTTGGATCCCGATACCCGCTGCGAGTAAGTGTTGCTCCTGGGAGAGTTTTATACATTGCAATTAGCCGATCAAGTAGGTGTCTAGAAAGGTGTCAACGGGGTTACGCCTCTGGGAAAACGAGGTTTACATTAATTAGGTTCGTGCGAAAGCATGGGGGACCTCCCTCAAAGTACCAACATTGGCCTGGCTGAAAGATTGGCGAACTTGTAGTGTGTAATTAATCCCGGCTAGTCTTTCCTTTTAGGGTTTGAAGGAAGATTTGATAAAAAGCAGTGGGAGCCATCCTGATTAGATAAAATAATAACCAATCTATTCTTGACAGAGCGCACGCTGAGTGTTTTCTTCTCTCTCTCTCCAGGTAGCGACCATATCATGCCTTAATCAAGATAATAATACGGATTATTGACCGAACCCGCTTGTTATACTGAGCTGGGGAACGTTGGTCCCGCTCCAACTTATAATTGTTATAAGACAGAGCAGGAAATTGGGGATTACCAGAATTCCCGTGCCGCCCAAACGAAGAGAGTGCATGCTGATGCATCATCTTCGGGTGTGTTCATTATACAGAACTGTTTCTCTGTATCCTCCGCATCCTGGTATATGATACCGGATCAGGATCCCAGATATGTAATCTGTTACATAGGGCTACAAAAGGGTAGAAAGACTGAGAACGGGTGATAAGTTTCATGAGGCAGAAAACGGGGCAAGTGTTGCAGCCAAGTCTGTTGGTCACTGTCACCCTGTATTACCAATACATTGATTCTGAACGAATGTTATTAGATACCGAACCTGATATACAAAATCATATCAGTCTCTTTATCAGTAAAGAAATGATAAAATTTTGTATTGTTGGATAATGTTTTGAACATTTCCTATATCAAAAGTTGATCGTATCAGGCACGTTATCTAAAAGCGTTGAAGTTCTAAATCAAACTACAGTTCTTAGTATATGGAACACACATAAGAGGAAGAGTTCAGAAATGAACGGATCCTTCTTAAGGTATTGTAGACTAGGTCAGATCAATGTGACCCGACTAGCTGAAGTTACATGTAGATGCATATTTAAATCAGTTTGAATTTACATCTTATGAAACTTGCCAGTCATGTCACAAAGATACGATGACCATAGCTCTGTTTAAGAGAAACAGAGAAAGAGTTAGTAAACTCTTGGGATTGATACATGTTGATGTATGTAGGTCCCCTGTCTACACATGCCAGGACCGGTTCTTTTACTTCATTACATTCTCTGATAATCTCTCAAGATTCAGACATACGTTCCTGTTGAAACATAAGTCCGAACCTTTTGAGATATTCACAGAATATAAGTTAGAAGTAGAGAACCAATACGGGTTTAAGTATTATGTCCTTTGATGAGATCAAGGAGGACAATACTTGAGCACGAAATTCCTGGACTATTCTAAAGGAGAATGGGATTCTCTCTCAGCATTGCTCCTCCGTATACACCATAGCACGTTGGTATATCGGGATGGAGCGATCACACCCTATGTGATAAGGTGTGCTCTATGATGAGTAATACTGAGTTACCTTTTTTCCTTTTTGGGAGTTATTGTTGGAGATAGTGCCCTCAGAGTCAATTATTGGGTCACAGGCACGTGATTGCAATGATTGAGGGGAGGACCTATCCCGGTAGGACAGTCTTACTCGAGATGATAGTATGCTATCTGGTTTATCTTTATCATCGTGTACTGCTTTAGGTGACCTTACGAGTCGCTATTACACGTTGATAAAGCCCCTAGGATTCTTGCTTGACTTCCAGCAGTATGAGGGCGATCATATAAGTGGGAGCTGGGGTCTATAAGCACATCCTTAAATGGTCCCTAGTCGAGGGAGTTTCGAGACAGGGCATCGATTCTCCACAGTAGACTAGTGTATACAGTCGAGACCCCGACGAGGGGCGGTGGCCGGTCTCACAAGCCACTGGTGTCAGTTGATTCACCTAAGATGTATACAGGTGCTCATTGGGTTATGAGTACACCGGACAGGACTCGCCGGGAACCTGCTAGTTGGGATATACCAGACGTCAGATAGCAGTTCCCAGGTGACATGTGTACAGGTTAGTTCATCGACCTGGGATCGTCATTTGTCTCGTGTGAGTTCCCACTGTACTTTGATTACTACCCTACCACGGCTCAAAGGAGTCGTGCAAACAGGTTTTAGTTGGGTACAGTCCCGAGCCACATGGAGGCAGTGAGCGGATCTGCAGGGGTTCGTCTCTCCCGGTATTGGGGGTGAGGTCGTGCTGTGTCTAGGAGAGCCAGAACATGAAAAGTCCTTGGCCAAGGCAGGAGATTTGCTGGTAGGTATTCCAGTAGTATCTCAGGGTGTTCTGGGCTACACTCCGACACGACTTGTACCGCTTTTGGGGGTCTGACTTTTACCAACCCCCTAGGCCCGCCATGCGATGCTCATAGACGAACGGACCGGACTGTACGGATATTGTCACTGACAGGCTCAGTAGGGTGTCAGGATGAGTTCGCTCATCGACGTCCCTTTTGGTCAATAGCTGGTGGCCCGTCACGTATGGCTAATACCTCTGACGTGCTAGTGGTTAAATCCACAGCCATAGTATTGACGAGTCTTTAGAGTCCACCACACAGACAGTTACTCAAGTTTCGGGCGAAACGCTGTAGAGGCCGTATGGAGATATGGCAGGGTTCGATCAGATAAGTGCGGTATTGCACGGATCGTGATCGGACGGTTTTTACTAGCCGGCTTTGGCTTAAGCCGGATACTAGTATTAGATAGTGTAGTTTTATCTCTTTGCATTTGTGTTCAGTGGGAATACAAATGCGGGCATGTATTTGCAGTAGCGGGGTTTTCCTGTAATTTATTACGGGATCGGTTTTCTGGGGTTGCCAGTTTGCATTCCGTTCCGGCCGGTTTTCTCTTTTTTCTTCCCGGTCGGACTTTTCGTTGGAAGGTGTTAATTGCAAGTTTGCAATTAACATTTTGTGAGGGGTTTCTTTGCTTGAGTGTGGCTTCATAATCATGAGATTCTTTTCTAGTCTTTATCCATTGCATTTATTGTGATGGTTTGTGAATGGATTGAATTGAAAATTGGTGTGACTAATTTCTCATTCATTCATTCATTTTCTTCTCTTTGTTTTGTTTAAATTCCATTCTTTTTCCCACTTGGACTTTTGAATGGGCCGGCCACTGTGGAGGATTTGGTGTGAGGTTTTATTTTTGTGTATGGTTTAATTTCCTTCATGCATTATTTTAGGTGGCCCCCCCCATTGGATGTGTGCTGTGAGAAAAATTTCTTTTTTCTCATTGGTATTAATTTGTGCATCCTTCACACATGAAGGAGAGAGAGTGCTTGCTTCATTTTTTCTCCAGTGAGCACTTGAGATGTTCTGGCCGAGCCCATTTTCCAAGCATGCTCCATTATTCCCTCAAGCCTCCATGAATATCCTTGTGCTAAAATTCCTCCAACCATGGCAACCTCATAAACCCCAAAAGAGATAACCTTCTACACTATTTCTATAGCAAGCCTTGGACGCGTCGGCTAGTCAACTTCGCGCCCGAGTTGCCTCGGTCAAGAGGCGGGAGCCCGTAAAAGATTCCGGCTACGTGGTGCCCTTTCCGACGAGCGAGGAGGTGACGGAGATTCCGCAGGAGATCGGAGTGGAGACAAAGACCGAAGGACACGGATCGCTTGGTATTGCATCTCTACTCTTTTCCTTTTTGCTTGCTAGCTAGGTTAATGGTTTGATCCGGGTAGAAAGTCCGCGGTGGTGCCGTTTTGCAAAGTTCGCAAAGTTTTTGTTTTCCGCGTTTCCGGCGTCGGATCGACGGCCGGGGCGCCCCCGCGGGCTTACATTGGTATCAGAGCCACGCCATTAACTTAGCCTAGCATGGTCCAGTGTGTTTAAAACCCGATTGAACAAAATCCCCAAAAACCGTATTTTTCATACTTCATGTTTCTGTCGAAATTTTTTCAAGCTCCAAAAATTTTTCAGGTCACTGCAGAAACACAAGCATGAAATTCTAAGACATCTGGTAAAATTTGATGCAGTGATCTCTTAGTACGGCCGCGGAAAAGCGGCCAAACCCCTGGTTTGGCCGCGGTTCCGCGGTGGGAAGGTGTGATCATTGCACCAAAATTTCCCAGTAGGCTTTAGACTTGGAAATAGGGCTTTTGGGATATTATTTTTGGGCCCAGATTTTCTGTAAGTGCTACAGTACTGCTTGGGGCCCACTTGATAAAATTTGTTCGATCGGATATTTTAAACATGCCAGTTCACAGTATTTACTTTATATCTGCGACCGTGAATGTCACTTGATCGGTAAATCCCGTCTAACTGCTATAACCCGGTTAGACGGATTTGCGAACGTGACTTTCATGTTGATGTTCTGTGATTGTACTGTGTTGTTGCGGATCGGTCGTGGGGGATAGCCTGGTTGCAGTATTAGTACAGTTTTGTTTTATATGTACATTTGATATTGCGTGGCGAGCGTCCGACATGTGGACTGCCATCACTGCCTGTTTGTATTATTATTTTGGGGCACGACCAGGTTGCGGTCGATGTACCCGTTGTATGTATATTTTACTTTCTGTACTAGGATTACCCCGTGGAGGGGTGCACGGATAGCCGGGTTCTAGAAGGCAACAAGCCCGCATCTCATGGCATTGAGACGGAGGGGGCTTCACTCTAGAATTGGCGGGCTATTCGCCGCACTCGTAGGGGGTATATGGTTGACCCAGGAGGGGTGCCCAAGTTACCGGATTCCGTGAGGTGCTGGGTGGTCCATTCATGTTGCTGAAGGGGGCTGCCTCGCTTCAGGTTTTGGCGGGTAACTTGCCGCGCCCGTAGGGGTCTAGTGTTCTCTTTGCATAGGCTATCCACACGACCAGGGGAACGTCGGGTTTCAGCAGCGGCTCTGTGAAACCCGGGGATCCCAGATATCTGTATTGATCTGTGTTGCTATACATTTCTGTGTTGCTGCTTTTTATCACGCCTTGAGCGAAATACTATATATTGATATATATTAGTAGATGTTGTATATGTTTTTTCATCCACGCTAGTCCAGTCCCCGCTCTGTCGTTAGTTAGCTAACCTAACGGGTGATGACGGGACCCAGTGGCGAATGCGGATGGCATATACGTACATCAGTATATTTTCGTTCTTTGTGGTGTGATCAATTGATGGGACTGCATTGATTCGGATCAATGCAAGTAAAACAAACCTAATCTGATGTTGTTGGAACACTTTTTCAAAAAGCTGTTATTGCAAGGGCGTTCTCTTTTGTTTTGCACAGTGGTATTCAGTTGGAATATCCTGCTCCTCAGTCGACGAGGCAAGGGCCGAGATCCCTTCACCGGGAGTGACCCCTTGGACAGAAGTTTGCGTCAGGGCATTAACTTCACTATAGCCGATTACTTTTGCTTTGCATCGTGGTATTCATTTGGAATATCCTGCACCTCATTCTACGGGGAAAGAGCCGAGATCCCTTCACCGGGAGTGATCTCTTTAGCAAAGGTTTTCGTCACTATATTTTCTAAAAAGCTATCCGTTCCTTCAGCGATATCAAGTTCATTACGTTAAAGGTTTTCGCCAGAAACCATTCGTAGCCCTCCGTCATTTCAGTTAAATATTCGGTAGTATTCAAGCTATGTATTTTGACCTCACGCCAAGGCATAGTGTTTGGTAGCTGCCGGGTATTTATCTGTTGCATAGATAGATGCGTTGGTTTGGGACAGTCGTACTACTATTTTGTCCTACGTCAAGGGTATGTACGGGTGGGTTCAAATTAACCAGGATAATGACGGGTAGAACTTGACATGTGACTTATGATATTTTGACCTCACGCCAAGGTCATAAGAGCATGGGGTAAAAATCCACATCGGGAGTTTCAAAAGAACTGAAACTTGCCAGGTATGCGCATACCTTCTGGAGTGTGATAACGTGAGCGGATTCCGTCACGTTATCATGCGATGAGAGTTGGATCCCGATTCCCACTGATGAGTTGGTTTACTCCTCGGGTTATCCCGGCTAATTCTTCTTTCAGGTTTGGGGAAGAATTTGACGTTACAGTGGGAGGTTTCCAGATTAGATAAATTGGTAACCATTCTGATCTAGGTTAGAGTGCACGCTGAGTGTTTCTTTTCTCTCTCTCTCTGGCAGCGACCATTGACCCGACCCTAGACTATGACTCAGTGACCAAGTTGACCGAACCTTCTTAACACTGGCTTTTGGATTGTCAGAGTTGCAGACCTCTTTGCCACTCCTACTTTTACTCTTTTCTCCGGGACACCCCGTATTACTACGAACGTCCACTTCCATTAGACAAAACCATCGTATGGTTATATACGAACTCGAATGACTTCGAGGATGGTTTCCGGTTCTGGAGAAAACGAATAGGACTATTCAGTTGTCTTTACCTTTTACCTTCTCTCAGGTTGTGAGTACTCCTTGGTTTAGGAGTAGTACACCTATTACGCAAATTGGATAGTCTTCTTCCAGATCCTAGGCTGGTGCCGACCGGTAGGGAATGAAGAAAGCCAATTAGCCTAAACGGTGTACAGAAGGTATTAAGTTCAGACAAAGCAAGGGATTAGTAAGAGGGCAAAGTAAATTGCGACTGCTATTCACGACCAAACCATGTACTTCTTTGTCAATCCTAAATCACCTATGAATTAAGTACATTCGGTTGTCTTTTATCCTCACCTTCTCTCGCATTGCGAGTACTCCTAGGACTAGGACAGTACACCCATTATGCTTATTGGATAGTCTTCTTCCAAACCATAGGCTGGTGCCGAACGGTAGGGAAGGAAGAAAACCATTTGGCCTAAAGGGGTGTACAGAAGGTAATGACTAAAGACATGTAAAGGGATTTGGAGAGGTGGCAAAGAATTATACAGTTATAGTTGTGAATCTGGATAATGGAAGAGGCATTACTAGGAACACCAGCATACCCCATCGAAACATTTCAATGTTTCAGTTTCACTGTGTACTGTTAAAAGAAAACTGATTTCCCGATTAGATACTTACTCCAGGGTATGTATTTACCAGGTATGAGTCTCACATCTGTATGGTTTTACAGATGATGAAGATGAGTAAGTTATTGGGAATTAGGTGACTATCCTCATTATATCGGGATTCGTTGGAATTGGTGATATTTGAGGAAGCCACCTGGGTTGTTTGCCGGTCGGCAAATATTTGGTTTTGAATATCCGTTGTTGTGCGCCAATTTCAAATTGATATATCTGTACGTCTATTTTTATAGAGTGAGATATACCTTTTTGAAATTATGTCTATGACATTTACCTATACCAGTGGGTGGTTAGGTAAGGAGCATTGAACAGCGGTGTAATTCTTCTTAACCAAAAGTACAGTTTTCAACCTACGACACACAGTGAATGAGTCACTTGACTCAAAGGACTTGTGCAGAGTATTGTATATTGTCCAGTGTCCATTAGGACAGAGGGGTAGGTACTCGTACTATATTCGGTTTACTTATGACTTCTCTAGTTCTTAGACAAGTGTTTCGTAGAAACACAAGGTCCAAGTTTTGAGAAGTTATGGGTATATGAATAAAGTAGAGAACCAGGTATTACAAGTATCGGGATTCTTCAAGGTGATCGAAGATGTAGATACTTGTGTTTGGTATTCAGTTGATAGTAATGTTTAAGAGAACTTGCTTCTCTTTCAGGTTACTCATAATTGGAAGCATTCCTAGGTTGAGTAACGCTGATCGGCCTCTTTCCATTTAGTTGACATGCACTGGAGACAGCTGCATGATTTGAATCTGGTTCAATTAAATCAGTGCCTCTGTTTCTTGGATATAGAACAGTTCATATCTTGACATTATTAAGATACGGGGAGTTGTCCGGCTTATGCTTAAAACCAGACTCTGGACAACTCAAGGCACGTTTCAGTAATGGCTGTTTGTGGGTTGACCTGGGCTATGACGAGGGTTGACTTTCTACCATCTGGAAGATCAATAGAGATATTGTTCTTGACTCGCCACAGTTTTATCAAAAATGTTTTTTTTTTCAGAAAAACAGTAGTGGGAGTATGGTAGAACTGGAAGTGATTCCAGAACCGCAAACGATTACTGAAGATTTGATAAGAACCTAAAGATTCAATCTGGTTTGACATTCCATTGGCCACTCCGCAGATATGGTGGGTAACCTCAGGCACCCGAGAGGTACTTCGGTATGCTCAAGGACGGTGGCAGGGAGGTTCTTGTTTACCCACACTTGCCATTGCTATTGGTCCAGGCTGCGAGACCCGGCGGAAGGATGAGTATAGCGTCGTTCTAAACTTGCTTTAGAAGCGTACGTGTATATGACTCTGCCAGAGGGTTGTCGTAGTCAGTAAGAGCAGCGGAAGCATTGGTGGATATCAGGCTTATGTCTATTTATAGACTTAAGCAGATATAGCGGAGATAGATCATCTATTTCTGATGTGACAGTCAGAGGTTTGACTTCATCAGAATAAGGGATGGATCTGTTAAGAAGGTAGTAGGGTGTGATGTCCTGGTGTTTGATGACATACACAGAGTAGGAAGTGATATTCCTATACTACGATCGGTTATACTTTGGTCGTCACACGGTGGTTTCTCCACATAGGACTTGGATATTATATCAGACATTCTGGTTACTAGATTTATGGTTTTAGATCTAGATTTGGGTGGTTTCCCAATCTGGGTACTTTGACCGCATTCTATGAGTATTTAGAATGGACGACTCCTAGCACGGTAGTGTACCTGCAGGTAATGGAGTCACCCTCTCTAAAGGTGTCTTACAAACTAAAGGGGAGAGGGACACGCATGATTGACAGATCACTTGCTTAGGCAACTGAGTCAATCATGAGATGTCAAGTACCACACCAGATATTGTTCTTGCAGAAGGTGCAATAAGTTGATATTAATCCAATCCTGGAGAAACAGTCGGAAGCAGTTTTAGAACATAAGTGGATGTTCTAGGGATATGATAATGGCAGTCTTCTTCGGTAGACAGTTATCATTCCAGGCTTCCAAGGTGACCTGGATGGCAGAGTGGCTGTCAGAGTTATAGTTTTCCCTCTGACGAGGGGCAGTATTTTGGACAGGTGGTCCAGGTGGATACAGAGGGAAGGTATGGCGCAGGATACTGATTAAGTTCAGTTGACGATACAGTCTAAGAAGTTTGGATTTGGAGTTCATTTCTGAACTAGGTCCCATCAGACATCCAGACATTCTAGGACAGGTATTGCTCATTTTCGGGAGATAGTTTTCTCTGCGAACATGAGATATAGAGAGACATAGAAAGAAACATCAAAGCGGATCCACTCACTGAGGCTATTCCTCGATCGCAATAGTCTCGCAAACGAGCTTTGTGAGACTGACTAGTAGAGGAGTTGGGTGTTCGGTATCACACGGGCTGTGAGTATGCGACATCGCAATAATTAGCCTCGAGTGCAAGTGGGAGATTGTTGGAGATAGTGCCCTCAGAGTCAATTATTGGGTCACAGGCACGTGATTGCAATGATTGAGGGGAGGACCTATCCCGGTAGGACAGTCTTACTCGAGATGATAGTATGCTATCTGGTTTATCTTTATCATCGTGTACTGCTTTAGGTGACCTTACGAGTCGCTATTACACGTTGATAAAGCCCCTAGGATTCTTGCTTGACTTCCAGCAGTATGAGGGCGATCATATAAGTGGGAGCTGGGGTCTATAAGCACATCCTTAAATGGTCCCTAGTCGAAGGAGTTTCGAGACAGGGCATCGATTCTCCACAGTAGACTAGTGTATACAGTCGAGACCCCGACGAGGGGCGGTGGCCGGTCTCACAAGCCACTGGTGTCAGTTGATTCACCTAAGATGTATACAGGTGCTCATTGGGTTATGAGTACACCGGACAGGACTCGCCGGGAACCTGCTAGTTGGGATATACCAGACGTCAGATAGCAGTTCCCAGGTGACATGTGTACAGGTTAGTTCATCGACCTGGGATCGTCATTTGTCTCGTGTGAGTTCCCACTGTACTTTGATTACTACCCTACCACGGCTCAAAGGAGTCGTGCAAACAGGTTTTAGTTGGGTACAGTCCCGAGCCACATGGAGGCAGTGAGCGGATCTGCAGGGGTTCGTCTCTCCCGGTATTGGGGGTGAGGTCGTGCTGTGTCTAGGAGAGCCAGAACATGAAAAGTCCTTGGCCAAGGCAGGAGATTTGCTGGTAGGTATTCCAGTAGTATCTCAGGGTGTTCTGGGCTACACTCCGACACGACTTGTACCGCTTTTGGGGGTCTGACTTTTACCAACCCCCTAGGCCCGCCATGCGATGCTCATAGACGAACGGACCGGACTGTACGGATATTGTCACTGACAGGCTCAGTAGGGTGTCAGGATGAGTTCGCTCATCGACGTCCCTTTTGGTCAATAGCTGGTGGCCCGTCACGTATGGCTAATACCTCTGACGTGCTAGTGGTTAAATCCACAGCCATAGTATTGACGAGTCTTTAGAGTCCACCACACAGACAGTTACTCAAGTTTCGGGCGAAACGCTGTAGAGGCCGTATGGAGATATGGCAGGGTTCGATCAGATAAGTGCGGTATTGCACGGATCGTGATCGGACGGTTTTTACTAGCCGGCTTTGGCTTAAGCCGGATACTAGTATTAGATAGTGTAGTTTTATCTCTTTGCATTTGTGTTCAGTGGGAATACAAATGCGGGCATGTATTTGCAGTAGCGGGGTTTTCCTGTAATTTATTACGGGATCGGTTTTCTGGGGTTGCCAGTTTGCATTCCGTTCCGGCCGGTTTTCTCTTTTTTCTTCCCGGTCGGACTTTTCGTTGGAAGGTGTTAATTGCAAGTTTGCAATTAACATTTTGTGAGGGGTTTCTTTGCTTGAGTGTGGCTTCATAATCATGAGATTCTTTTCTAGTCTTTATCCATTGCATTTATTGTGATGGTTTGTGAATGGATTGAATTGAAAATTGGTGTGACTAATTTCTCATTCATTCATTCATTTTCTTCTCTTTGTTTTGTTTAAATTCCATTCTTTTTCCCACTTGGACTTTTGAATGGGCCGGCCACTGTGGAGGATTTGGTGTG
The DNA here is from genome assembly GCA_030015575.1 of Agapanthus africanus. Lineage (NCBI taxonomy): Eukaryota > Viridiplantae > Streptophyta > Magnoliopsida > Asparagales > Amaryllidaceae > Agapanthus > Agapanthus africanus. Next base: position 183,673,612 of record CM057350.1, on the reverse strand, counting down.
AGGTTTTATTTTTGTGTATGGTTTAATTTCCTTCATGCATTATTTTAGGTGGCCCCCCCCATTGGATGTGTGCTGTGAGAAAAATTTCTTTTTTCTCATTGGTATTAATTTGTACATCCTTCACACATGAAGGAGAGAGAGTGCTTGCTTCATTTTTTCTCCAGTGAGCACTTGAGATGTTCTGGCCGAGCCCATTTTCCAAGCATGCTCCATTATTCCCTCAAGCCTCCATGAATATCCTTGTGCTAAAATTCCTCCAACCATGGCAACCTCATAAACCCCAAAAGAGATAACCTTCTACACTATTTCTATAGCAAGCCTTGGACGCGTCGGCTAGTCAACTTCGCGCCCGAGTTGCCTCGGTCAAGAGGCGGGAGCCCGTAAAAGATTCCGGCTACGTGGTGCCCTTTCCGACGAGCGAGGAGGTGACGGAGATTCCGCAGGAGATCGGAGTGGAGACAAAGACCGAAGGACACGGATCGCTTGGTATTGCATCTCTACTCTTTTCCTTTTTGCTTGCTAGCTAGGTTAATGGTCCGATCCGGGTAGAAAGTCCGCGGTGGTGCCGTTTTGCAAAGTTCGCAAAGTTTTTGTTTTCCGCGTTTCCGGCGTCGGATCGACGGCCGGGGCGCCCCCGCGGGCTTACATTGGTATCAGAGCCACGCCATTAACTTAGCCTAGCATGGTCCAGTGTGTTTAAAACCCGATTGAACAAAATCCCCAAAAACCGTATTTTTCATACTTCATGTTTCTGTCGAAATTTTTTCAAGCTCCAAAAATTTTTCAGGTCACTGCAGAAACACAAGCATGAAATTCTAAGACATCTGGTAAAATTTGATGCAGTGATCTCTTAGTACGGCCGCGGAAAAGCGGCCAAACCCCTGGTTTGGCCGCGGTTCCGCGGTGGGAAGGTGTGATCATTGCACCAAAATTTCCCAGTAGGCTTTAGACTTGGAAATAGGGCTTTTGGGACATTATTTTTGGGCCCAGATTTTCTGTAAGTGCTACAGTACTGCTTGGGGCCCACTTGATAAAATTTGTTCGATCGGATATTTTAAACATGCCAGTTCACAGTATTTACTTTATATCTGCGACCGTGAATGTCACTTGATCGGTAAATCCCGTCTAACTGCTATAGCCCGGTTAGACGGATTTGCGAACGTGACTTTCATGTTGATGTTCTGTGATTGTACTGTGTTGTTGCGGATCGGTCGTGGGGGATAGCCTGGTTGCAGTATTAGTACAGTTTTGTTTTATATGTACATTTGATATTGCGTGGCGAGCGTCCGACATGTGGACTGCCATCACTGCCTGTTTGTATTATTATTTTGGGGCACGACCAGGTTGCGGTCGATGTACCCGTTGTATGTATATTTTACTTTCTGTACTAGGATTACCCCGTGGAGGGGTGCACGGATAGCCGGGTTCTAGAAGGCAACAAGCCCGCATCTCATGGCATTGAGACGGAGGGGGCTTCACTCTAGAATTGGCGGGCTATTCGCCGCACTCGTAGGGGGTATATGGTTGACCCAGGAGGGGTGCCCAAGTTACCGGATTCCGTGAGGTGCTGGGTGGTCCATTCATGTTGCTGAAGGGGGCTGCCTCGCTTCAGGTTTTGGCGGGTAACTTGCCGCGCCCGTAGGGGTCTAGTGTTCTCTTTGCATAGGCTATCCACACGACCAGGGGAACGTCGGGTTTCAGCAGCGGCTCTGTGAAACCCGGGGATCCCAGATATCTGTATTGATCTGTGTTGCTATACATTTCTGTGTTGCTGCTTTTTATCACGCCTTGAGCGAAATACTATATATTGATATATATTAGTAGATGTTGTATATGTTTTTTCATCCACGCTAGTCCAGTCCCCGCTCTGTCGTTAGTTAGCTAACCTAACGGGTGATGACGGGACCCAGTGGCGAATGCGGATGGCATATACGTACATCAGTATATTTTCGTTCTTTGTGGTGCGATCAATTGATGGGACTGCATTGATTCGGATCAATGCAAGTAAAACAAACCTAATCTGATGTTGTTGGAACACTTTTTCAAAAAGCTGTTATTGCAAGGGCGTTCTCTTTTGTTTTGCACAGTGGTATTCAGTTGGAATATCCTGCTCCTCAGTCGACGAGGCAAGGGCCGAGATCCCTTCACCGGGAGTGACCCCTTGGACAGAAGTTTACGTCAGGGCATTAACTTCACTATAGCCGATTACTTTTGCTTTGCATCGTGGTATTCATTTGGAATATGTCGAAGAGTAAGGATCATTTCTTTGTCGTTGCTGAAATGCAGCATTGACTTGATCCTGTCCTTGAATAGGTGCATTATAAGGACACTCTTCGGTTAAATGCGATGGGTTCGAACAACAAGCACAAACAGTTCGTGTGGGTAGAGTAGGGGCAGGAGAAGACGATGAGATTTTGGTCTCAATGGCTTCTAGCTTTTTCATAAGTGAGGCCATCTCGGCCTTCATAGCTATCGACATATCTATTTGATGTATGCCTGCCCTAGATTGACCACTAGAAGAAGATGATGTGGTCTTGGTACTCTCCCATTGAATTGTTTGCTCACTTAGGTCCTCAAGAAACTGCCAAGCTTCGTCGCTAGACTTGGAGAGGAAATGACCTTGACATATTGTTTCTAGCAACTGCTTCGTTGCTGCATTCAATCCCTCGTATAATGTTTGGCAAAGTTGCCAATTTTCTATCCCATGATGAGGGCATTGAACAAGTAGGTCCTTAAATCTCTCGAAGCACTTCCAAAATGGTTCGGAAGGAAGCTGTGAAAATTGTATGATTTCGTTTCGGATTCTAGCAGTTTTGTGGTGAGGATAGAATTTTTTTAGAAAAGCTCTTACAAACTCGTCCCAATTTCTAATGGAGTGTGATGCGGTGCTATATAGCCACTTCTCGGCTAAGTCACATAAGGTAAAAGGAATGACCCTTAGCCTTATTGCGTCATCACTTAATTGGGTTGTCTTCATCATGCTGCAAACGTTTTGGAATTTATTAATAAAAATATATGCATCTTCGGATTCCAAACCATGAAACTTAGGCAGCATATTGATGAAATGTGGTTTTATTTCAAAATTATCCCCATTCGCCGGTGGGGGTGAAAGACATGTGGGTAAAGAAGTGCGAACGGGGTAGAAGAGATCCTGGAGCGCAACTCGTGCGGGCGCTACAACAGGCGGGAGATTCGGGTTATTCACACCTGGCGGAGGTGGAATCATTCCCGTCGGCAAGGTATAGTTGGGGTCGTGTCCCGACATACCTTCGAAAGAATTTGAGGTTGGAGGTAAGGAAATGGACGGAAGGTCGACGAAGGGTTCGTCGAAGGGTTCGTCGGTCGGTACCAACGAAACACGGACTAATCGGGCGTTAGTATCCCTAGTCCAAAATGACATACACTAAAGGGTAGTGCAGTCAGAAAAAAAAAAAGAAAAACAGAATGTGGGGGTAAGATAACGTCAATGAAGGAGAGATGGTGGAAGTGAGGTGCAAGTTTTCTTAGCGGCAAGTTGCAAGTTTTGAAAAGATTTTCTTTATTTTTTTTATTTGTGAGTTTTGCAAGGAGGTTTTTGAAAACGGACTCGTGACACAAAAGTTTCAACCACACATGCACAATCAGGCCTAGATCTAGGGTCGCCTAGGTCTGCTAGACAGCTCCTAACTAGGGCTAGAAATAGACCTCAAACCGCCTCTTCACGGACAAATACGGCCAGGTAAGTGGGAAGGAACCACCACTACAGTGGGCCTAATTAAAAACCACTAGCCTAGACACCGCAATGTCGGTTAGGAATAACGGCCGATACCTACCCTAGTCCTTTTCCTATTGAGCTCGCTGTCCTTAGGTCTGAGTCTAATCTTTTTTAATTAAAGGTGGTTGATGCAAAATGCTTAGGTGTTTTCTGGGGTCCTGGGAAGGGTGATGAAATCCCCACCCAATCTGGATTTGGTCAAATAGCCCCTTAGAGTCCGGTTAAATTATGCAAAACAAATAAAATTTCACTTGCAATCAGAATTTTTTAGCGCGGCGCAAAGAAACCTGCAGAAAATCTGTTATCGAGAAGGGGGAGAAAGACTCTTTACGCAAAGAAATCCTGCAGAAAAATTTTTAACAGTGGATATATGGAGGTTACAGAGGGAAGGAGAAGAAAACAAACAGTGCAAATTTTTCGCAACAAAGCCACGTGGAAGCCGCTGAAACGCGGTCTGGAAGGCCCTTTAGCCGCGGAAACGCGGTCAGGAAGTGGGATCACGCTCTGTAAAAATTTCTGCTGTTCTGTGCTTGTGATTCTTCTCTGTTTTTATGTACGAAATTTTGATTTGCCCTCTGTAAAATTCCAGATCCTCGATTCGACGCTGTCCCTGCAAGATTCAAAAATGTACACCCTTCAAACAGATCAAATTTGATAATTTTTATATTTTTTATATTTTCAGATTTTTATAATTTTTAAAATTTATATCAACCCGAAAATTCATAAAAAGAAAGATTACGCCGTCCCCGGCAACGGCGCCATTTGATTTGGTATAGATTTTACGATCAAAAATATAATTACCGCAATCAGAAACGGCGTCGCTTCGCAGCTAGCCGGTGAGTGCGGGTCGATCCACAGAGACGGGTAAATTCCTTTAGTGTGTCTTAACGAGTTGATTCTATTTGTAGTTTTGGTTTTATAAAAATCTAGACCTAAAACTTAATTAATCTAATTTAAATTCTTGTTAGGGTTAGGCTTAGAGGAAGTTTTGGAGATTGATGTTTCCTCACCGCTTTCAATGCCGTATTTTAGATCCATTAGGTGTTATAGTAATTATCGATAAAGTGGATACGACTCTTTTGGGAAGATGTTTTCTTCCTCTAGATTCGTATACTTCCTTTATCGTTAATTACCCTAACCCCCATGGAAAACGCGCGCAACCGGCCCTTTATACTGCGGTTCACCGTTACCTCGAGGGGTAGGGTGCCGCAGGGAGCGGTTGTGCGCGCATGCATGGAGTTCTTAATGGGTTAGTTTAATATGACATTGAAAGGGGTGAGAGATCTCATCTCTCAACCCTTTCCCTAAGGCTAACCCTAACAAGCGAGGAGACTACTCGCTCATTAGGGGATGAAATAACATTAAAAGAATAAAAGAATAAAATACTTACTAATGGTGATGGCTCCCTCCAAGCGATAAAGAACAGATCTGAATGTCACTTCCAGAATTTCTGAATTTTTATTTATTGAAAAGAGGCATACAATTTTTAGATCTAAAATTACAATTTATAGGAAAATAGGAAACCTAGGGTTACAGACTCTCGCGCACGCGCAATTACTGATTTGCCCACTTAAAATCACAACACCCACAACAGCGCATCGTCACAGAAAAACTGCGCCGACACGGGCTCTTAATGGCCGCGGATCCGCGGCGCCAGCATGGGTTTGGCCGCGGATCCGCGGCCAAACAGTGGATCCACTTTGTGAAACTTCTGGGCTTTATTCCTTGTTTCTTGGGCTTTCTATTTCCATAGTCCTTTTCTCTGTTGGACTTCTGGATCTTCTCCAGATTTTTAGTGAAGACTTGTATTGGGCTTTTTAACCGTTTCACTTGACTTTTTGGACCTTGCACTGTTCTTCGACTAGGCTTGACTGAGATCCGTCTAATTATTGGTCAAAAGTCCCTTTTTCTGTTGTTTTGTGTCTTTCTCACTGTATTTGCTCCAGAAACCTGTAACCTGTAATATGTAACAAACGTGCGTCAAGAGTACCTGTTTATTTATAAAAAGATAAGAAATAGGGGAATGATAAATGCAATATTATGGTCTGAACAAATACCCCCAAACTTACCTTTTGCTCGTCCTCGAGCAAACTTATTATTTATTCACCAAAATCCTAACCACACTTTCGCAGGGAAACGCGATTGCACTGAGCACTTGCAACAAGCCGTTAAACCTCTAGGTGTCCCTAGTAGGAGGAGTGTTGTTTCCTGAGGGTTTTCAGCGGATTACACCCACAAAATCCTATCAACTCAGCCCACTGACTTTTGTTTTCTAATAAGGTCTTCTAATAAGGAATTCTATTATCTTATACTTGTAAATCATCCACCCATATTCTTTACACTTCCTCATTATTTAACTTAAGATTATATATATGTTATGTAGCCCTACTTAGCTTTCGGCATCTTTTAAGTCTTCCCTCTAGGGTTTCATCTCTTCTTAGGAATTTTCTATCAACTCCATTAAAGATATAAGTTTTATCTTTCATTCCTCTCTCTTATCTAAATTCCAATCACATACCCCTACGTGTGTGTATAGATCACCCCTACACTTGGAAATTCAATTCAAGCAATCATGCCCTTGTCCATTGTCCAAAGTACTAATTAGTTGGTGAATGAAATTTGCTTACACATCCTTCATGCGACCGTTAATACTTCTTGAGGTACCAACGACCGATTACAAAATGCGTTTGCACTTTAAAGCGTACTTCCTAGTCCTTGCAACACCCAAGGCTTTAGCAGTGACTCCCAAACCAGTTGGTCTAAGGCACTAGGTGATGAAGCACCCTCGCTAAATATTTTTCTATTTTTGCAGCCTTAAGTAATCACAAAAACCAGTGTCCATTTTTTTCTTTATTCACTTTTTTTTTCTTTTATTGTACTAAGGACTTTAGACAAGAGTATTTCAAGGTCTCTTCTACTATTCCAAGTTTCAAGGTGCGTGATAGTGCAAATTGTAGGGTATACATTTTCAGAATCTAAACTTAAGCTAGGAACTATTTTTCAAACTTATACTCTAATAAGAATATCAATACTCTTCCCTTGTTTCGACAAAACCCAAGAAGTGAACCCAAAATTTGCCTATTTCTAAATAAACTACAAGGCATATACTTTCTACTGTTAAACTTTAAGGAAGGTTATTTTTAGGGTTTTTAATTCACTAAGTCTAAGATCTAGTTATTCCTAACCAGTTAACCTATTTGTCAAACTCAAGTCAAATAAGCCAAGATTGAATACAATAATTTTATAATTTTTCAAATTTTTCAAATTTTTATGGGTTTTCAAATAAGTATGCAAATGCAAAAATATGTACAAATGAATGCGAAGGAAGAAGACGTACCGAGCATACCCCCAAACTTGAACTTGACAGTGTCCTCACTGTCATGCTAAACCAAGAGGGTCAAAATACCGATACTCCCCTGTTTATTTATTTATAATATTTTTTTTTTATTGTTAAGAAAAACAAAAATATATACAAAAGGACCCTCCCCCAAACTTCAATTAAACTATGTTAGACAATACTGCCCAACTTTGCATAGGCCAAAAGTCAACACCAACCATTTGAAAAATTTATCAGTAAAGAATATTGGTGGGTGAAAAAATAAGTTGTGGTGGTCCGCAAAGAATTGGGGAAGATAGAAGTAGTGGAATGGGAGGTGTGGAGGTGAATATACAGGTGATGGTGATGCATCGAAACGAGAATGTAAATGATCAGCAATCAGTGGAGTGTTAGCATTCTCATACCTTATTAAAAAAAATGGGGGTATTTCAACTTCTAAGGGAGGAAGTTGACTCACCACAATACCCCCAAGATGTTCCTGTGGGTCCTCTATTGACATGGCATCATCCATCAATTGTGTATGATATTCACTTATGAGGGAACTTGTCTCCTCGACGTCCGCCATAGTCCTACCGAAAACTTGCCGCCAATCTTGTAAGACTTTTAAAATAGCGTTCTCTTGCTCGAAGGCTAGAGAGGCTGATATGATAATGGGAAAAGTCTCATTCTCACCTATGTAAGCACATCTAAGGTGAGACGGCAAGGGCGTGAGTTCGAATTTCTGAGGCGAAAGAATCATTGCGGAATCTACCTCGAACTCAAAGGACTCTAACACAGGTTCGAAATCACTGCAAACAACCGATTCGGATGGTTCGACTGACTCATCCAAAAATTCAAACGACTCATATTCAGGCTGTGAGTCGTCATCATCCAAAAAAGTGAAACATTCATAATCAACATCGGTTGTGTCAACAGTAGTAGGCTCAAGGAGGGACGCACTAGTGGCGTCAAAACTGTTTTCATCAAATAGAAATCCTTCAAGCACGCAGTCCTCCTGCGTGATTTCGTGAATAGAGCAAACTTCTCGTGTACTATTTTTAGGCACGGGGGGCAGACTTCCCATCTTATAAATATTGAACTCACTAGACTTCTTTCCGAAGGATAGGGTCATGGAGCCATTGCGACAATTTATTACGGCATTGGAAGTGGCCAAAAATGGTCGACCAAGAATCACCGGAATTTGGTTTATTGGGTTAGCAACAGGTTGTGTATCCATAACGATAAAATCAACGGGAAATATGAACTCCCCAACTTTGATCAACACATCCTCTAGTTGACCCCTTGGATAGGTGATTGATCGATCAGCCATTTGGAGAGTGCAACGAGTGGGTTTCAACTCTCCAACCCCTAATTGTTCGTACACGGAGTAGGGAATCAGGTTAACACTAGCCCCAAGATCTAAAAGTGCTTGATTAATTTTCTTATCCCCAATTGTAATTGAAATCGTAGGACAGCCGGGGTCCTTTCGTTTTTGGGGTAAGGTTTGATGGTGGTTAATAGCATTGCTCACTGCACTAGCCACTAGCACTTTCTTGGGTACTTGAGATGCTTTTCTCTTTGAAGTGCATAATCCCTTTAAGATTTTCGCGTATGAAGGGACTTGTTGGATAGCATCCAAGAGAGGTATATTTATGCTAACCTGCTTAAAGATCTCCACAATCTTCTCCACTTGTGTATTTGGTTTATTAGGACTCAACCTGTTTGGAAATGGTGCATTCTGAAAATTTGTTGAGTCAAAAGTCTGTGGAGTAGAATGTGGAATAGGAACGGATCCCAGTGTGGATGTGTTCGTGTTGTTAGAAATGGGTCCGTTAGAGTTAGAAGAAGTAGAGCCATGTGAAGGGTGGAGAATAGGCTCTAAAGAAAAAGGTGAAGAAGGAAGTGAAGAAAATGAAGAAGGGGAAGAAGAACCACCGGCGGGGATGTCATCACTAGTTTCCACATTATTTTGCAACTCTCTTCCGGATCTCAACGTGGTCACCGCATTTACATTGTGATTGTGATATGCGTTTTGTGCGTGACCGGGATTGGGCATTGGTTGAGATGGAAGCTTTCCCTTTTCTCTCTCGCTCAACGCAGCAGTTAATTGTGCAATTTGTGCCTCAATAGATTTGATACTTTGATCGTGTGAGGCATTGTTATTCATTAAAGATTGCACATAACTTTCAAATCTTGCTGCGGATTCTGTAGTTTGCTTGAGAAATGCTTCAAGACTTTTTTCGAGCGAGCTAACCTTATCATCATTAGGTTGAACCAAATTGTTCGTTTGATTTGTATAAGGTTGTTGTTGGAAAGGTTGCTGGTTTTGAGTTTGTAAGGGTGCTTGTTGTTGTTGTGGAGGAGGTCTTTGAAAATTATTGTTCCCTTGGACTTGTTGATTTTGGTTCCAAGCGAAATTCGGGTGACTCCTCCATCCCTGATTGTATGTCGAAGAGTAAGGATCATTTCTTTGTCGTTGCTGAAATGCAGCATTGACTTGATCCTGTCCTTGAATAGGTGCATTATAAGGACACTCTTCGGTTAAATGCGATGGGTTCGAACAACAAGCACAAACAGTTCGTGTGGGTAGAGTAGGGGCAGGAGAAGACGATGAGATTTTGGTCTCAATGGCTTCTAGCTTTTTCATAAGTGAGGCCATCTCGGCCTTCATAGCTATCGACATATCTATTTGATGTATGCCTGCCCTAGATTGACCACTAGAAGAAGATGATGTGGTCTTGGTACTCTCCCATTGAATTGTTTGCTCACTTAGGTCCTCAAGAAACTGCCAAGCTTCGTCGCTAGACTTGGAGAGGAAATGACCTTGACATATTGTTTCTAGCAACTGCTTCGTTGCTGCATTCAATCCCTCGTATAATGTTTGGCAAAGTTGCCAATTTTCTATCCCATGATGAGGGCATTGAACAAGTAGGTCCTTAAATCTCTCGAAGCACTTCCAAAATGGTTCGGAAGGAAGCTGTGAAAATTGTATGATTTCGTTTCGGATTCTAGCAGTTTTGTGGTGAGGATAGAATTTTTTTAGAAAAGCTCTTACAAACTCGTCCCAATTTCTAATGGAGTGTGATGCGGTGCTATATAGCCACTTCTCGGCTAAGTCACATAAGGTAAAAGGAATGACCCTTAGCCTTATTGCGTCATCACTTAATTGGGTTGTCTTCATCATGCTGCAAACGTTTTGGAATTTATTAATAAAAATATATGCATCTTAAGATTCCAAACCATGAAACTTAGGCAGCATATTGATGAAATGTGGTTTTATTTCAAAATTATCCCCATTCGCCGGTGGGGGTGAAAGACATGTGGGTAAAGAAGTGCGAACGGGGTAGAAGAGATCCTGGAGCGCAACTCGTGCGGGCGCTACAACAGGCGGGAGATTCGGGTTATTCACACCTGGCGGAGGTGGAATCATTCCCGTCGGCAAGGTATAGTTGGGGTCGTGTCCCGACATACCTTCGAAAGAATTTGAGGTTGGAGGTAAGGAAATGGACGGAAGGTCGACGAAGGGTTCGTCGAAGGGTTCGTCGGTCGGTACCAACGAAACACGGACTAATCGGGCGTTAGTATCCCTAGTCCAAAATGACATACACTAAAGGGTAGTGCAGTCAGAAAAAAAAAAAAGAAAAACAGAATGTGGGGGTAAGATAACGTCAATGAAGGAGAGATGGTGGAAGTGAGGTGCAAGTTTTCTTAGCGGCAAGTTGCAAGTTTTGAAAAGATTTTCTTTATTTTTTTTATTTGTGAGTTTTGCAAGGAGGTTTTTGAAAACGGACTCGTGACACAAAAGTTTCAACCACACATGCACAATCAGGCCTAGATCTAGGGTCGCCTAGGTCTGCTAGACAGCTCCTAACTAGGGCTAGAAATAGACCTCAAACCGCCTCTTCACGGACAAATACGGCCAGGTAAGTGGGAAGGAACCACCACTACAGTGGGCCTAATTAAAAACCACTAGCCTAGACACCGCAATGTCGGTTAGGAATAACGGCCGATACCTACCCTAGTCCTTTTCCTATTGAGCTCGCTGTCCTTAGGTCTGAGTCTAATCTTTTTTAATTAAAGGTGGTTGATGCAAAATGCTTAGGTGTTTTCTGGGGTCCTGGGAAGGGTGATGAAATCCCCACCCAATCTGGATTTGGTCAAATAGCCCCTTAGAGTCCGGTTAAATTATGCAAAACAAATAAAATTTCACTTGCAATCAGAATTTTTTAGCGCGGCGCAAAGAAACCTGCAGAAAATCTGTTATCGAGAAGGGGGAGAAAGACTCTTTACGCAAAGAAATCCTGCAGAAAAATTTTTAACAGTGGATATATGGAGGTTACAGAGGGAAGGAGAAGAAAACAAACAGTGCAAATTTTTCGCAACAAAGCCACGTGGAAGCCGCTGAAACGCGGTCTGGAAGGCCCTTTAGCCGCGGAAACGCGGTCAGGAAGTGGGATCACGCTCTGTAAAAATTTCTGCTGTTCTGTGCTTGTGATTCTTCTCTGTTTTTATGTACGAAATTTTGATTTGCCCTCTGTAAAATTCCAGATCCTCGATTCGACGCTGTCCCTGCAAGATTCAAAAATGTACACCCTTCAAACAGATCAAATTTGATAATTTTTATATTTTTTATATTTTCAGATTTTTATAATTTTTAAAATTTATATCAACCCGAAAATTCACAAAAAGAAAGATTACGCCGTCCCCGGCAACGGCGCCATTTGATTTGGTATAGATTTTACGATCAAAAATATAATTACCGCAATCAGAAACGGCGTCGCTTCGTAGCTAGCCGGTGAGTGCGGGTCGATCCACAGAGACGGGTAAATTCCTTTAGTGTGTCTTAACGAGTTGATTCTATTTGTAGTTTTGGTTTTATAAAAATCTAGACCTAAAACTTAATTAATCTAATTTAAATTCTTGTTAGGGTTAGGCTTAGAGGAAGTTTTGGAGATTGATGTTTCCTCACCGCTTTCAATGCCGTATTTTAGATCCATTAGGTGTTATAGTAATTATCGATAAAGTGGATACGACTCTTTTGGGAAGATGTTTTCTTCCTCTAGATTCGTATACTTCATTTATCGTTAATTACCCTAACCCCCATGGAAAACGCGCGCAACCGGCCCTTTATACTGCGGTTCACCGTTACCTCGAGGGGTAGGGTGCCGCAGGGAGCGGTTGTGCGCGCATGCATGGAGTTCTTAATGGGTTAGTTTAATATGACATTGAAAGGGGTGAGAGATCTCATCTCTCAACCCTTTCCCTAAGGCTAACCCTAACAAGCGAGGAGACTACTCGCTCATTAGGGGATGAAATAACATTAAAAGAATAAAAGAATAAAATACTTACTAATGGTGATGGCTCCCTCCAAGCGATAAAGAACAGATCTGAATGTCACTTCCAGAATTTCTGAATTTTTATTTATTGAAAAGAGGCATACAATTTTTAGATCTAAAATTACAATTTATAGGAAAATAGGAAACCTAGGGTTACAGACTCTCGCGCACGCGCAATTACTGATTTGCCCACTTAAAATCACAACACCCACAACAGCGCATCGTCACAGAAAAACTGCGCCGACACGGGCTCTTAATGGCCGCGGATCCGCGGCGCCAGCATGGGTTTGGCCGCGGATCCGCGGCCAAACAGTGGATCCACTTTGTGAAACTTCTGGGCTTTATTCCTTGTTTCTTGGGCTTTCTATTTCCATAGTCCTTTTCTCTGTTGGACTTCTGGATCTTCTCCAGATTTTTAGTGAAGACTTGTATTGGGCTTTTTAACCGTTTCACTTGACTTTTTGGACCTTGCACTGTTCTTCGACTAGGCTTGACTGAGATCCGTCTAATTGTTGGTCAAAAGTCCCTTTTTCTGTTGTTTTGTGTCTTTCTCACTGTATTTGCTCCAGAAACCTGTAACCTGTAATATGCAACAAACGTGCGTCAAGAGTACCTGTTTATTTATAAAAAGATAAGAAATAGGGGAATGATAAATGCAATATTATGGTCTGAACAAGTCCGGATCCCGATGATCGCAGCGAAGGGACCACAACACGGAGCATATGAAGTGAAGGACCAGATCTACAAAGGTTGTAATCCCTCTCACTTAGTGTTAAAATGTTTAGCATGTTAGTTTTCGCCTAATCTCTAGTTTAAAGTTCCGTATTCGGGTTGTTCGGCACGGCTAAATTTTAAATCGGGCATGGTTGATGCCTCGTAGACCCTTGTGCGCGTGCCTAGCAACCCTACATCATTCACTTCTAAATCTCCAAATAGTAGTCCCTAGAACTCTTCTTTGACTCCACTTTAGAAAGGATCGGGCTTGCTTTGTTGTCTTCGAAACCGAAGATGATCCACCTTGATGTCTCTCTAACTCAAGCTCACTTTTAGAAATCTTTTTCTCTTTCTTTTTCCAACTCAAGAAAAATCCTAGAGAGCTCTTGAGGAAGAAGATGAACTTGGGTGTGTGATTGAATTAATATGAGAGAATGAACCATGAGCTCAAGATAAGAATGGGATCAATAAATATCTAAGAGTAAAACAAAATTGAGGGGATGAGTCATGGTTTCTCAATGCTTCTCCAAGCATCCAAAGCCATGACTCATTTCCACTCAATTTTCTATTTTACTTAAAAATAAATCACCCCAAATTATCCTTAGCTCTAGTGTGAATCCCATACACCCATGTTCTATGTATCATCTACCATGATACAAAATCATTTTATATACATATATAAATATATATATATATATATAATTATATATAAAGAGAAGAGAAGAAAATCATTAGTGAGCTATATTAGTTAATATATATGTATATAAAAAATATATTAATATATATCAAATTATTAAATCAACACTTGATTTAATAATCCGGTTATATCATATATAACCGACTAATATCATATATATATGTATATGAAATTATCAAATCAACACTTGATTCAATAATCCGGTTATATCACATATAACCGACAATATTCAATACTAGATATTAAATCAACACTTGATTCAACAATCCGGTCATATCATATACAACCGGCCAATATCAAATATATATACATATAAGAAATTATTGAATCAACACTTGATTCAATAATCCGGTTATATCACATATAACCTAACCGATATCAAATATCGCGAGATTAGAATACGGTATCACATACATGTATTTAATCAAGCTCCCGCACATATCACCATATGTGCCCTACTTCGTTTTTCTTGAACTAGGAAACCTCTTTGTGGGACTCTAAAGACTTGTCAATGCACCAGCAGTAGGTATTGATCATATAAGATACCCACAAGCCGTCAGCGGTACTAGCTGGACATAACGGCTACCCAAGTATTGAGCGAATAGAAGATCAACAAGAAAGCTTGTCCAAACTCCCATGAAGCCTATAGGTAACACTTACCGTACAGTCCAGTCTCTTCGTCTGATATGTAGCATATCGAGTTTGGGGTGGAATAATCAGACCCCAGTAACTTGATAAGTCATGCCGATGTGCGGCCTATAACCGTTCAAGAAACTACAGATAACACTTACCAGTAAATCTCATCAGCCCTGACCAGGGACTTGCTGTTATAACCAATCGAGCACAGTGCAACATCAACTCCCAATACCGGGAGAGACGAAATCCCTCCTATCACTCACTGCCTCCATATGACTCGGAACTGTATCCAAAATCCACCTGTTTGCACGACTCCTTTGAGTCATGGTAGGGAGGAAATAAAAGCACAGTGGGAACCACACAATGCACTATGATGATATCGGGTCTACAGACTAACCTGTACAACTGTCACCAGAGAACTTCTATCTGACGATAGGTATAACACCATCTAGGAGTTCTCGGCGAGTCCTGTTCGGTGTACCCAATCTCTAATGAGCACATGTGTACAATCTTTGATGTCAAACACCAATGGCTGTGGGATCAACCATCGTCCCATACAGGGTCAAGAAACGTACACACTAGTCTACTCAGAAATATCGATGCCCTGTCTCGATACTCCCTCGACTAAAAACTGTTAAAGGATGTGCTTGAGGACTACTCAAGCCCCACTAGTATGATATGCATCATAGTCCTGGTATTCAAGCCAACATCCTAAGGGCTTTATCAACATGTATCAGAAAGACAGTATAATAATACAAGTATACATGTTAAGATAAAGAGCAACCAGATAGCATATTATAATGTCGAGCAAGAAAGTCCTCTATATATATGTCCAAGCATCCACTATATCATACAATAATGGCCTCTAGGGTATACATATTCCTAACATGATAACCTGACCCGTAGCTTCAGCCTATTCGACCAATATAGTGAATGCTTGGCGTCGCTGCACATTCCTCTGTGCCTGATTAAACACTTGGCATTGAGGTTGAGCGGTCTGGGTATGGGGAGCTGGTGCTGGTAGAGCTAACTGGGTAGGAGGAACTTGGATCGCCGGTGTAGCTGGAAGGTTGTTAGGTCCTCAGTTCTGGGGGTATGCTCCGATAGCGTGAGCAGAAGACCCACAGATCAAGCACAAGTTGTTTTCCCTATGACATTTCTTCACTAAATACCATGTTCTTTTGTAGTAGCTGCAAAAGTCTGGCCTGTTGTTAGCGAACGACCCTCCTGGCCTCCGAGATGGTCTGTTGAAAGCTGGAATGGAAGAGACCCCTCCTGTGATCTGGTACACAGGGCGTTTCACACCGGCTGACTGCGGCCTGCTCTTCTTCTTTACAACTGCATCATATCGTCAGGCAGCCTTTAAAGCAAGCTCGTAGGTTGGGAAATGCCCTGTAGTGAGTGCAGCTTGGATTTCAGGGTCCAACCCCTACTGGAATCATTGTGTCCGGATCTCAGCAGTGGGAATGAGGTGCGCAGCGAAGCTGTTACGACCTTGTGTTATCAGTATTGTAAGTGAGATAGGAAAATTGAACTTGAGACTATAGCTTACCTGCTGAGGATGATAAAATCAGGATCATATTCATCAACAGACTTGACCCACATCGAGCCTTGCTATAGATGGATGAATTGCTGCTCTATATAGAAGCAGGCAGACTCCGGAAAATACTTCTCATCGAAGAGGTCTTGGAATATTTTCCATTCTATCGGTTGCTCGAGACGGCTCTCCTCAGCTTTACACCATACTCTAGTATTATCAGTCAGTTGCAACTTAGCAACTCTTACCCAAGCCATATCTGGCACTTAAGCCGTTGCCAGATCATCCTCTATTGCCTGAGTCCATTCTTCTGTTTTAAATGGGCTCTCCTTATCCGAGAAGTTCTTTGGGTGCAGTACGCGAAACTGCTTAACTCCGGGTGGTTCGGTCTGGGGCGGTTCATAAGGATAGAAGTCTACTGCTGACCCTCTAATGGGCTCTTGATAGCCTCGAGAAGTACCGTTTGCTCGTTGATAGCAGCTGCAACGATAGGTGGTAGTGGTAGTGTAGGAGGTGGAGTATTGTCGTTGACGCTGGTGCCGGTATTGTTCAGAGAGTCCATCACCTTGATATAAAAGATAGGTTAGGATAGATTCAAGGAATTTAAAATGTAAGGAATGTAAATATTTGTTGAACTCATTAATTCTTGTGGTATATTGTTTACGATTTCATGCAGAACTGACCTGCATGAGCCACCAAAAAAATCTATCACGCCCTGCTTTCCAGTAGACGGAAACGATGATGTGGCAAGCCCGCGGCATATTTATTCAGAGAATGTCATTCCCTAAATAAATATACTAAGCGTCTTGAAACAATATTACACAATGCAAGAATAAATAGAGACTATATATTTTTTTAACAAACATCCTTATTTACATTCAACTTGAAATATTTACAAAGTACAATGAGTTTCAACTGAAAAGTAAAAATAATAAAAGAAATGCCTAAACATGTGGTATACATAAGCTGAAAGAAAATGAAAGTGAAGCTAATCCTGAGAAGCGATCTGGTCGTAATCCTCCTCAGTAGCCTCCACTTCCTCCATCTCGACCATATCTGACGAACATTCCAAGAAAATAAATGTGGGTGGAATGCCTGTCAGCGAACTAGTGCTCGGTAAGTCCCAAAGTGTTGGGTTCTGTCGGTGCCCTGGCTATCTACCATGGCCGATGCGGAACAAAAACTGGTGTTTAAAAAATTTGGCGCAAACAAAACCCGCTCCAAGATCAAAACCATAAACCTATACCAGTAAATACAAAGAGCTAAACTACTAGGTTTAGAAATGTTATACCGAATGAACCAAGTCTTTCGGTCTTCTACCACCTTCATTAGCTCCTAAGGGTCGCGGATCGAACTTGGTTGTCGGTCTTCCTCCATCAATGATGATCCACCCGAGGGAAATGACACAGGCTCCAGCCTCGCCAAGCAAGGCAACCAATGCTCCAAGGTTACTAGCAATGGAGAGTGGAGGTGTAGAAATGTTTCACTATATTTTTCTCTCATTACATGAGCTCAAATAAGCAACCCAAAAAGATGAAGAAGGAGGTGAGGAAAACAAGTGGCATGAACAATTCAAGAAAATGGCTAAGTCTCACAAGAGAGTGAGAACCAATGAAGCAAGTGATGAATGAATCACTAAGAGAGTAATGGATGGCATGTGAAGAATATAGCCAAGTCATTTGCAACCATACAACTAAAAAATATCTCTTTCATTTTCCAATAAAATAAACAAGAGCCATGCCTCTCAACATGCCTCACCATACTCATGCCACCTCACCCTCCACCTCATTTAGAAAAACAAATGATTTTCTAAAAAGAAAATCATCTAAATGAGGTGTCCAACTTCTAGAAGCTATTCCGTATAAATACGGAATACAACCTGGTATACGTATTGAAATATATATATATATATACGTATTCGTACAAAAAATACGAATAGCCAAGAGAGAAAATGAATAGTGAACAATAATAATAGAATACACACACACACACACACACACACATAAATTATTAAATCAAAACCTGATTTAATAATCCAGCTTAATCCTAAGCCGCTAGTATTATCAACCATCCGATTAAAGTCTGTATAGGCTGTACACAAATTTAATCGGACACCTGTATGTACCAACATACGTCATCTACACCTAAGCATGCTTATGCCGCGGAACCGCGGCGTTTTGGAGGAGTTGGCTCCTCGGATTTTGTGGGGTCCCCTGGTATGATGTTGTCTGCTGTTTGGTATATGTTTTTTCTCATAAACTCTTCACAATTTTTCCAGAATTCCAGCAGATCAAAAGGTGATTTGATGTGGATCTTTTTGTCATGATTTCCTCGAGCTCCGCGTAGATATGTTGGATCTTGTGTTGCCATTGAGCTTTGTGCATGAAAATGACATTGATTTGTCATTTTGTCTCTTAAACTGGTGTGCGGCAACATACGGATAGAGAGCGGAGACCCGTATTTTATCTGTGGTTGGCAGTAATCCGGATTTTGTCGTGCTTTTCCATGAATTTCACCGTTTGGAGCCGAGAACATGTATCCTGCAATTGACTAGCAAACACGGCTCAAGAGTACCTACCGATAAGAAATGTGATAAAAATTGGACGGTATAAAAATGCAAAAATCTGATATGAACAAATACCCCCAAACTTATCATTTGCTCGTCCCGAGCAAAGCCAATTTATTCACAAAAAATTTCCTAACCTCACTTTCGCAGGGAACGCGATTGCACTGAGCATGTGCAACAAGCCGTTAAACCTCTAGGTGTCCCTACTATGAGGAGTGTTGTCTCCTGAGGGTTTTCAGCGGATACTACCCACAAAATCCGGTCAAGCTAGTTTTGCAAAATTACTATGATTCAAACCCTGAAGTTTTGTTTCAGAAAATAACAATTCTATTATCCTAAGTCTAGACTATCGAACCCTTATTTTTCACACATCGCTTCTTATTTAACTAAAGATTTTATATGTCTTTACGTGCAGTGAAAATAGTGTCGTTAAGTTCCAGAAGGATCGATTAAAGTCATCATGTCACACAATAAAGCCCAGATAAAAATTTTAAAAGGATCACATAAGTTTTATAAAGAGTTAAGCATTTTTCAAGTTTCATTTTCCAGTAAAGTTTCAACTTCAGAATTTCTATCTTCCTTAACGGGAAACTAGGTCTTATTTTTCACTCCACCTTTTTCTTGTTTTCATTTCATACACACCTCTGTGAACGTCCAATAGTCTTTATCATAGAATAAAACTTTCATATCTCCGCTAAAATTTTTTTTTAAAAAAGCCTGTCTTTTATCAAGATTATTCTCACACAAAGAACCGTTAGGAATTTTAACTCGGAGAGAACACTTGCTTGACTTTGTTTTAATCTGGACTTTCTAGGCTTCTTAACGAGCATCGGGCCAATGCACCCAAACCAGTTGGCTTTAGGGCATTAGGTGTAGAAACACCCCAGCGGACTTAATTACTCAAGTTACCTAGGTCCAAAAACAAAAGAAAATTTGGCGAGAAAATCATGATGATTCAATACGAACGGAGATATAACCGGCAGTTCAATTTATTTTTTTGGATAAAAGACGTGTTTAGTGGGTTCGGTGTGTAATCATTCCAATCAAGTTCCAGATGGGTTATTTTTCAGACTTAGTTCCAATTAAGGTATCAATAACATTCCTTCATATTCACTTCACTTCATAAACTATTCTTGATATTACTTATTTCAGAACAAACCTATCTGATCCTCAGAAAATCATTTATCCATTTAAAAGTTTTCAGACATAAAAGACTTGTCATCTAATTTCCAAAACTCACGACATGTGTAGTGTGATGTAAAGACGTATATCAGCTATAGTTAACTTCAAAGGAGAGTTATCTTTCAGGTTTTCAAAATCTAAAAATAAGATTTAGTTATTCTTATCTTATCAAACAAAACCGTCGAAATGTTGAATCAGAGTTCTCCCACTAGCTAACTTGACAGAAAAGTTTTTAAGTTTTTAGAAAATTTTCTGAATTTTATGGATTTTATGGATTTTAGTATGCAGATGCAAAATATACATATGAATGCGAAGGTTAGAAATGCGTACCGAGCGTACCCCCAAACTTAAGCTGGACAGTGTCCTCACTGTCATTGCATGAAGAGATCATTTGAAGGGTCAAAATTGTCGGTTAGATATACAAATTTTTTTTTTTATGTTTTTGTTAAAAAAAAGAATATCCACAAATACATACAAAATGGTATATACATACCCCCAAATTTATTTGGAACAGTGTCCACTGTTCTTGGCTGGATAACCGAAGTTTGGTGGTAGGCAGAGGAAGATTATGCAGGGTAAACCGGCTCCTGTAAGACCAGGAGCTCCTCTGTTGGTTCAGCGCTAAGGTACGGTTTAAGTCGGTGTCCATTTAATTTGAAAAATGAACCGTCCTTTGGATTCTCCAAATCCACAGCACCATACGGATACACATTCCGCACAAAATACGGCCCTTTCCAGCGAGACCTGAGCTTGTAAGTGCACGGCGGCGCCCCGGCCGTCAATCCGATGGCCAAATGCGGAAGCGGTGATAAACTTTAATTTTGCAAACTAGCAAACCGGTACCACCGCGCACTAAACACCCGGATCGAACCATTAACTAGTCCTAGCTAACTACAAGATAGGGAAGAGATATACCGAGTGATCCGAGTCCTCCGGTCTTCTCGTCGTCGTCCCGATCTCCCGCGGAAACTCCGGTCGTCGCCTCCTTGCCGGAAGGGCACCACATCGTCTGCATCTTTTACGGGCTCCCGCCTCTATACCGAGGCAACTCGGGCGCGAAGTTGGCTAGCCGACGCGTCCAAGATTTGCTGTAGGCCGGTGTAGAGTCTATATCTCATTGGGGTTTTGTTGCCATGGAGGATGGAGGAATCAATATGAACTTTGGAGAGGTGAGAAGGATTTTGTGAGCAAGCCAAAATGAGATCATGAAATTTCCCTCATACAAAATGAAACCTCTCTCTCCCTCTCTCACAATGTGTGGCCGGCCCCCCCTTCAAATGAAATGGTGGAGGGAATAATAACATCAACCATGAAGGGAGGTGATGGTAGGAAAAGTAAGAGGTGACCACATCCAAAGCAAACCTCACATCAACTCCTAATCAACTCCAATCCATTCTAATCACCAAAAAGCAAAGGAAAAGACCAATAAAGAATCTCATCATGAGAGAACAATCATGAAGCCACAAAGTGCAAGAAAACCCTCCACAATAAGTTATTTGCAAAACTTCAAATAACCCCCTCCATCGGAAAAATCCGGCCGTGAAGGAACAAAGGAAAACTGGCCGGAACGGAATGCAAACTGGCAACTTCAGAAAACTGATCCCGTAATAAATTACAGGAAAACCCCGCTACTGCATATACATGCCCGCATTTGTATTCCCACTGAATGTAAATGCAAATAGACAAAATCTACACTGTCTAATACTAGGATCCGGCTTAAGCCAAAACCGGCGATCCGTGCAATACCGCACGTATCTGATCGAACCCTGCCATATCTCCATACGGCCTCTACAGCGTTTCGCCCGAAAACTTGAGTAACTGTAAGTGTGGTGGACTCTAAAGACTCATCAATACTATGGCTGTGGATTTAACCACTAGCACGTCAGAGGTATCAGCCATACGTGACGGGCCACCAGCTATTGACCAAAAGGGACGTCGATGAGCGAACTCATCCTGACACCCTACTGAGCCTGTCAGTGACAATATCCGTACAATCCGGTCCGTTCGTCTATGAGCATCGAATGGCGGGCCTAGGGGGTTGGTAAAAGTCAGACCCCCAAAAGCGGTACAAGTCGTGTCGGAGTGTAGCCCAGAACACCCTGAGATACTACTGGAATACTTACCAGTAAATCTCCTGCCTTGGCCAAGGACTTCGTGTAATGGCTCTCCTAGACACAGCGCGACCTCACCCCCAATACCGGGAGAGACGAACCCCTGAAGATCCGCTCACTGCCTCCATGTGGCTCGGGACTGTACCCAACTAAAACCTGTTTGCACGACTCCTTTGAGCCGTGGTAGGGTAGTAATCAAAGTACAGTGGGAACTCACACGAGACAAATGACGATCTCAGGTCGATAAACTAACCTGTACACATGTCACCAGGGAACTGCTATCTGACGTCAGGTATAAGACCAACTAGCATGTTCCCAGCGAGTCCTGTCCGGTGTACTCATAACCCAATGAGCACCTGTATACATCTTAGGTGAAGCAACTGACACCAGTGGCTTGTGAGACCGGCCACCGCCCCTCGTCGGGGTCTCGACTGTATACACTAGTCTACTCTGGAGAATCGATGCCCTGTCTCGAAACTCCCACGACTAGGGACCTTTTAAGGATGTGCTTATAGACTACCAGCTCCCATGTATATGATCGCCCTCATACTGCTGGCAGTCAAGCAAGAATCCTAGGGGCTCTATCAACGTGTAATAGCGACCTGTAAGGTCACCTGAAGCAGTACACGATGATAAAGGTAAACCAGATAGCATACTATTATCTTGAATAAGACTGTCCTACCGGGATAGGTCCTCCCTCAATCATTGCAATCACCTGCCTGTAATCCAATAATTGACTCTGAGGGCACTATCTCCAACAATCTCCCACTTGCACTCAAGGCTAATTATTGCGATGTCGCATACTCACAGCCCGTGTGATACCGAACACCCAACTCCTCTACTAGTCAGTCTCACAAAGCTCGTTTGCGAAACTATTGCGTTCGAGGAATAGCCTCAGTGAGCGGATCCGCCTTGATGTTTCTTTCTATGTCTCTCTATATCTCAAGTTCGCGGAGAAAGCCATCTCTCGAAATGAGCAATACCTATCCTAGAATGTCTGGATGTCTGATGGGACCTAGCTCATAAGTGAACTCCAAATCCAAACTTCTTAGACTGTATCGTCAACTGAACTTAATCAGTATCCTGCGCCATACCTTCCCTCAGTATCCACCTGGACCATCTGTCCAAAATACTGCCCCTCATCAGAGGGAAAACTATAACTCTGACAGCCACTTTGCCATCCAGGTCACCTTGGAAGCCTGGAATGATAACTGTCTCCCGAAGGAGAATGCTGCTATCATATCCCTAGAACATCCACTTATGTTCTAAAACTGCTTCCGGTTGTTTCTCCAGGATTGGATTAATATCACCTTATTGCACCTACTGCAAGAACAACATCTGGTGTGGTACTTGACATCTCATGATTGACTCAATTGCCTAAGCAAGTGATCTGTCAATCATGCACATCCCTCTCCCCTTTAGTCTATAAGACACCTTTAGAGAGGGTGACTCCATCACCTGCAGGTATACTACCGTACCAGGAGTCGTCCATTCTAAATAGTCTTAGAATGCTGTCTAAGTACCCTGATTGGGAAACCACCCAAATCTAGATCTAAAACCATAGATCTAGTAACCAGTATGTCTGATATAATGTCCAAGTCCCATGTGGAGAAACCACTGTGTGACGACCAAAGTATAACCGATCGTAGTATAGGAATATCACTTCCTACTCTGTGTATGTCATCCAAATACCAGGACATCACACCCTACTACCTTCTCAACAGATCCATCCCCTATTCTGATGAAGTCAAACCTATGACTGTCACATCAGAAATAGATGATCTATCTCCGCTATATCTGCTTTAGTCCATAAATAGACATAAGCTACCTGTCCACCAATGCTTCCGCTGCTCCCACTGACTACGACAACCCTCTGGCAGAGTCATATACACGTACACTTCTAAAGCTAGTTTAGAACGACGCTATACTCATCCTCCCGCCGGGTCTCGCAATCTGGAACAACAGCAATGGCAAGTCTGGGTAAACAAGAACCTCTCTGTCACCGTCCTTGAGGCTACCGGAGTACCTCTCGAGTGCCTGAGGTTACTCACCATATCTGCGGAGTGGCCAATGGAATGTCAAACCAGATTGAATCTTTAGGTTCCTATCAAATCTTCAGTAATCGTTTGTGGTTCTGGAATCACTTCCAGTTCTACCATACTCCCACTACTGTTTTCTGAAAAATTCATTTTTAATAAAACTGTGGCGAGTCAAGAACAATATCACTATTGATCTTCCAGATGGTAGAAAGTCAACCCTCGTCATAGCCTGGGTCAACCCACAAACAGCCATTATAGAAACGTGCCTAGAGTTATCCAGAGTCTGGTTTTAATCATAAGCCAGACAACTCCCCGTACCTTAACATCGTTAATATATGAACTGTTCTATATCCAATATAGAACCAGAGGCACTGATTTAATGTAACCAGATTCAAATCATGCAGCTGTCTCCAGTGCATGTCAACTAAATCGAAGGAGGCCGATCAGCGTTACTCAACTTAGGAATGCTTCCAATTATGAGTAACCTGAATGAGAAGCAAGTTCTCTTAATCACTACTATCAACTGAATACCGCACACAAGTATCTACATCTTCGATCACCTTGAAGAATCCTGATACTTGCAACATCTGGTTCCCTACTTTATCCATATACCTATAACTTCTCAAAATTCGGACCCTGTGTTTCCAGGAAACACCTGTCTAAAAACTAGAGAAGTCATAAGTAAACCGAATATAGTACGAGGACCAACCCCTCTGTCCTGATGGACCCTGGACAACATACAATATTCTGTACAAGTCCCTTGAGTCTGATAACTCAATCACTGTGTGTTGTAGGTTGAAAACTGTACCTTTGGTTAAGAAGAATTACACCGATGTTTAATGCTCCTTACCTAATCATCAACTGATATAGGTAAATGTCATAGACATAATTTCAGAAAGGTATATCTCACTCTATGAAAATAGACGTACAGATATATCAATTTGAAATTGGTGCATAACAGCGGATATTCAAAACCAAATATTTGCCGACCGGCAGCCCAGGTGATTTCCTCAAATATCACCGATTTCAACGAATCCCGATATATATTGAGGATAATCACCTAATTCCCAATAACTTACTCCCACTCATCATCTGTAAAACCATACAGATGTGAGAATCATACCTGGTAAATACATACCCTGGAGCAAGTGTCAAATTGGGAAATCAGTTTTATTTTAACAGTACACAGTGAAACTAAAACATTGAAATGTTTCGATGGGGTATCCCGGTATTCCTAGTAATGCCTCTTCCAGATTCACGACTGTAACCGTATAATTCTTTGCCACCTCTCCAAATCCCTTTATATGTCTTTAGTCATTACCTTCTGCACACCCATTTAGGCCAAATGGTTTTCTTCCTTCCCTACCGTTCGGCACCAGCCTATGGTTTGGAAGAAGACTATCCAATAAGCATAATGGGTGTACTGTCCTAATCCTAGGAACACTCGCAATGCGAGAGAAGGTGAAGATAAAAGACAACCGAATAAGCCTTATTCCTATTTCTCCTGAACCAGAATCCATCCCCGAAGTGGAACAAGTTCCTTTCGAGTTCGTATGTAACCATACGATGGAATATCCAAATAACTGTGGATCTTCGTAGTGATACGGAGTGTCCTGGAGAAATACAAAGGTGAAGTGGGAGTGGTAATGAAATACTTGGTTTGGTCGTGAATATCAGTCGCATTTTACTTTGCCCTCTTACTAATCCCTTGCTTTGTCTTAACTTAATACCTTCTGTACACCATCGTTATGCTAATTGGTTTTCTTCATTCCCTACCGGTCGGCACCTGCCTATGGTTTGGAAGAAGACTATCCAATTTGCGTAATAGGTGTACTATCTCCTAAACCAAGGAGTACCCGCAACCCGAGAGAAGGTAAAAGGAAAAGACAACTGAATAATCCTATCTGTTTCCTCCAGAACCTGAAACCATCCTCGAATAAATTCCTTCGAGTTCGTATATAACCATACGACGGTTTTGTCCAATGGAAGTGGACGTTTGTAGTAATACGGGGTGTCCTGTAGAAAAGGGTAAAAGTAGGAGTGGCAATGAGGTCTGCAACTCTGACAATCCAAAAGCCAGTGTTAAAGAAGGTTCGGTCAATTTTGGTCACTGAGTCATAGTCTTAGGGTCGGGTCAATGGTCGCTGCCAAAGAGAGAGAAAAGAAACACTCAGCGTGCACTCTAACCTAGATCAGAATGGTTACCAATTTATCTAATCAGGAAACCTCCCACCGTCACCTCAAATTCTCCTCCAAACCTGAAAGAAGAATTAGTCAGGAACACCCGAGGAGTAAACCAACTCATCAGTGGGAATGGGGATCCAACTATCATCGCATGATAACGTGACGGAATCCGCTCGCGTCATCACACTCCAGAAGGTATGCGCATATCTGGCAAGTTTCAGTTCTTTTGAAACTCCCGATGTGATTTTTACCCCATGCTCTTATGACCTTGACTTTGGCCAACAAATCATAAGTCACATGTCAAGTTCTACCCATCATTTTCCAGGTTAATTTGAATCCACCCGTACCTACCCTTGACTTTGGCCAACAAGGCAGTACGACTGTTCCAAACCAACACATCTATCTATGCTGCATATGAATACCCAACAGCTACCAAACACTGTGCCTTGACTTTGGCCAACAAACACAGCTTGAATACTATTGACTACCCATATGAAACGACGGAGGGCTACGAATGGTTTCTGGCGAAAACCTTTAACGTAATGAATTTGATATCGTTGAAGGAACGGATAGCTTTTTAAAATATAGTGACGAAAACCTTTGCTAAAGAGGTCACTCCCGGTGAAGGGATCTCGGCTCTTTCCCCGTAGAATGAGGTGCAGGATATTCCAACTGAATACCACGGTGCAAAGCAAAAGTAATCGGCTATAGTGAAGTTAATGCCCTGACGCAAACTTTTGTCCAAGGGGTCACTCCCGGTGAAGGGATCTCGGCCCTTGCCTCGTCGACTGAGGAGCAGGATATTCCAACTGAATACCACGGTGCAAAACAAAAGTGAACGTCCTTGCAATAACAGCTTTTTGAAAAGTGTTCCAACAACATCAGATTAGGTTTGTTTTTAACTTGCATTGATTCGAATCAACGCAGTCCCATCAATTGATCACACCACAAAGAACGAAAATATACTGATGTACGTATATGCCATCCGCATTCGCCACTGGGTCCCGTCATTACCCGTTAGGTTAGCTAACTAACGACAGAGTGGGGACTGGACTAGCGCGGATGCAAAACATATACAACATCTACTAATATATACCAATATATTATATTTCGCTCAAGGCGTGATAAAATGCAACATCACAGAAATGTGCAGCATCACAGAACAATACAGATATCTGGGATCCCCGGGTTTCACAGAGCCACTACTGAAAACCGACGTTCCCCTGGTCGTGTGGATAGCATGTGCAATGAAATCCTAGACCCCTACGGGCGCGGCAAGTTACCCGCCAAAACCTGAAGCGAGGCAGCCCCCTTCAGCAACGTGAATGGACCACCCAGCACTTCACGGAATCCGGTAACTTGGGCACCCCTCTTGGGTCAACCTGTACCCCCTACGAGTGCGGCGAATAGCCCGCCAATCCTAGAGTGAAGCCCCCTCCGTCTCAATGCCATGAGATGCGGGCCCGTTGCCCTCTAGAACCCGGTTATCCGTGCACCCCTCCGCGGGGTAATCCTAGTACAGAAAGTAAAATATACATACAACGGGTACATCGACCGCAACCTGGTCGTGCCCCAAAAGAATACTACAATAAAACTGTACTAGCATTGCATCCAGGCTACCCCCCACGACCGATCCGCAACATCACAGCAATACACAGAACATCAACGTGAAAGTCACGTTCGCAAATCCGTCTAACCGGGCTATAGCAGTTAGACAGGATTTACCGATCGAGTGACATTCACGGTCGCAGATATAATGTAAACACTGTGAAATAATGTGTTAAAAATATCCGATCGATCAAAAATTACCAAGTGGGCCCCCAAGTACTACTGTAGCACATCAAGAAATTTTGGGCCCAAAAATAATATTCCAGAAAACCTATTTTCCACTCAGGAGCATTCTGTAGAATTTTGGGGGCATGAACAGTGAACATTGCGGCGGAACCGCGGCTTAAGCATGGGTTTGGCCGCGGTTCCGCGGTGGTATGGTGAGTTCATGCTTCCAAATTTTTACAGTATGCTTATAATGCCCTGCACATCACTCTGAGACAACCTGAAAAATTTTTGGACTCCAAAAAATTTCGACAGAAACTAATGTGAAGAAAAATAAGGTTTTTGGAAAATTGTTCGATCGGAAATGTAAAACCCATTAGACAAAGCTAGACTATGTTAATGGCGAGTCTCTGATACCACTGTAAGTGCACGGCGGCGCCCCGGCCGTCAATCCGACAGCCAAATGCGGAAGCGGTGATAAACTTTAATTTTGCAAACTAGCAAACCGGTACCACCGCGCACTAAACACCCGGATCGAACCATTAACTAGTCCTAGCTAACTACAAGATAGGGAAGAGATATATCGAGTGATCCGAGTCCTCCGGTCTTCTCGTCGTCGTCCCGATCTCCCGCGGAAACTCCGGTCGTCGCCTCCTTGCCGGAAGGGCACCACATCGTCTGCATCTTTTACGGGCTCCCGCCTCTATACCGAGGCAACTCGGGCGCGAAGTTGGCTAGCCGACGCGTCCAAGATTTGCTGTAGGCCGGTGTAGAGTCTATGTCTCATTGGGGTTTTGTTGCCATGGAGGATGGAGGAATCAATATGAACTTTGGAGAGGTGAGAAGGATTTTGTGAGCAAGCCAAAATGAGATCATGAAATTTCCCTCATACAAAATGAAACCTCTCTCTCCCTCTCTCACAATGTGTGGCCGCCCCCTCCCCCCTTCAAATGAAATGGTGGAGGGAATAATAACATCAACCATGAAGGGAGGTGATGGTAGGAAAAGTAAGAGGTGACCACATCTAAAGCAAACCTCACATCAACTCCTAATCAACTCCAATCCATTCTAATCACCAAAAAGCAAAGGAAAAGACCAATAAAGAATCTCATCATGAGAGAACAATCATGAAGCCACAAAGTGCAAGAAAACCCTCCACAATAAGTTATTTGCAAAACTGCAAATAACCCCCTCCATCGGAAAAATCCGGCCGTGAAGGAACAAAGGAAAACTGGCCAGAACGGAATGCAAACTGGCAACTTCAGAAAACTGATCCCGTAATAAATTACAGGAAAACCCCGCTACTGCATATACATGCCCGCATTTGTATTCCCACTGAATGTAAATGCAAATAGACAAAATCTACACTGTCTAATACTAGGATCCGGCTTAAGCCAAAACCGGCGATCCGTGCAATACCGCACGTATCTGATCGAACCCTGCCATATCTCCATACGGCCTCTACAGCGTTTCGCCCGAAAACTTGAGTAACTGTAAGTGTGGTAGACTCTAAAGACTCGTCAATACTATGGCTGTGGATTTAACCACTAGCACGTCAGAGGTATCAGCCATACGTGACGAGCCACCAGCTATTGACCAAAAGGGACGTCGATGAGCGAACTCATCCTGACATCCTACTGAGCCTGTCAGTGACAATATCCGTACAGTCCGGTCCGTTCTTCTATGAGCATCGCATGGCGGGCCTTGGGGGTTGGTAAAAGTCAGACCCCCAAAAGCGGTACAAGTCGTGTCGGAGTGTAGCTCAGAACACTCTGAGATACTACTGGAATACCTACCAGTAAATCTCCTGCCTTGGCCAAGGACTTCGTGTAATGGCTCTCCTAGACACAGCGCGACCTCACCCCCAATACCGGGAGAGACGAACCCCTGAAGATCCGCTCACTGCCTCCATGTAGCTCGGGACTGTACCCAACTAAAACCTGTTTGCACGACTCCTTTGAGCCGTGGTAGGGTAGTAATCAAAGTACAGTGGGAACTCACACGAGACAAATGACGATCTCAGGTCGATGAACTAACATGTACACATGTCACCAGGGAACTGCTATCTGACGTCAGGTATAAGACCAACTAGCATGTTCCCAGCGAGTCCTGTCCGGTGTACTCATAACCCAATGAGCACCTGTATACATCTTAGGTGAAGCAACTGATACCAGTGGCTTGTGAGCCGGCCACCGCCTCTCGTCGGGGACTCGACTGTATACACTAGTCTACTCTGGAGAATCGATGCCCTGTCTCGAAACTCCCATGACTAGGGACCTTTTAAGGATGTGCTTATAGACTACCAGCTCCCACGTATATGATC
This sequence comes from Agapanthus africanus, assembly GCA_030015575.1. NCBI lineage: Eukaryota > Viridiplantae > Streptophyta > Magnoliopsida > Asparagales > Amaryllidaceae > Agapanthus > Agapanthus africanus. The sequence goes on along the minus strand of CM057350.1, from coordinate 183,643,444 downwards.
GCCCTCATACTGCTGGCAGTCAAGCAAGAATCCTAAGGGCTCTATCAACGTGTAATAGCGACCTGTAAGGTCACCTGAAGCAGTACACGATGATAAAGGTAAACCAGATAGCATACTATCATCTTGAGTAAGACTGTCCTACCGGGATAGGTCCTCCCTCAATCATTGCAATCACCTGCCTGTGATCCAATAATTGACTCTGAGGGCACTATCTCCAACAGAGCTTTCCTGGATGGAAGTGTAGCCGGGTGTCGTAAAGAAGTACCTGTTGACCAGGTATAAAAGTTTTGCGCAAAAGGTGTTTATCGTGAAACACCTTCGTTCGGTTCTTAACGACAACCGCGTTATCGTAAGCCTCATCCCTAAGCTCGCTCAATTCGTTCAACTGCAGCTTCCGATGGCTGCCCGCATCTTCGAGAGACAGATTCAGCTCCTTTATCGCCCAAAATGCGTGATGCTCTATTTCGACAGGGAGGTGGCAAGCCTTTCCGTACACAAGCCAATAGGGAGACATGCCAAGATCGGTCTTATAAGCAGTTCGAAATGCCCAAACGGCATCAGTGAGTTTCAACGACCAATCCTTACGGTTCTTGGAAACCGTCTTCTCCAGTATTTGCTTGATTTGCCGATTTGAAACTTCGGCTTGCCCACAGATTTGGGGGTGGTAGGGCGTAGATAGCTTATGATTAATGGAATATTTCCGCATCAAGGCCTCGAAAGTATTATTGCAGAAATGAGTTCCATTGTCGCTAATGATCGCTCGGGGGTGCCCAAAACGGGAGAAAATGTTTTCTTTAAGAAACCTAACGACAACCTTGTTGTCGTTAGTCCGGCTGGGCACAGGCTCGACCCACTTAGAGACGTAATCAACAGCGAGAAGGATGTACAAGTTCCCAAAAGAGCTGGGAAACGGCCCCATGAAATCGATCCCCCAAACGTCGAAAATCTCCACAACCAAGAGTGGTTGGAGCGGCATTTCATTCCTCCGGGATATCCGGCCTAAGTGTTGGCACCGGGAGAAAGTCTTGAAATAGTCATGAGCGTCTTTGAAGAGTTGTGGCCAGTAGAAACCACATTGCAAGATCTTCTCAGCGTCTTTCTGGGGCCAAAATGCCCGCCACATGCTTGATCGTGGCAAAATGACAGCACACTCTTGAATTCATCGTCAGGGACACACCGACGAATAATCTGGTCGGGACAGTATTTGAACAGATAGGGTTCGTCCCAGTAAAAGTGTTTTACTTGGGATAAGAATCGAAGTCTGTCCTGACTTGACCATTCAGTCGGTAGTAGCCCCGTGGCCAAATAGTTCACAATATCTGCGAACCAGGGTTCGCAAGATACGGTCAAGAGCTGTTCATCCGAGAAAACGTCGTTGATCGGAATTTGAAGCGACGGAGAAGAAGGAAGTCGTGAGAGATGGTCGGCGACTACGTTTTCACATCCTCTTTTGTCCTTGATGACAACGTCAAACTCTTGAAGCAAGAGGATCCAACGTATTAGCCGAGATTTTGCATCTTTCTTCACAAAAAGATGGCGCAGAGCAGAATGGTCTGTGTAGACAATGACTGGAGAGCCGATGAGGTAGGGCCTGAACTTTTCTAAAGCAAATACAACAGCTAAGAATTCCTTCTCAGTTGTTGTATAATTAAGTTGGGCGTCGTTCAGGGTTCGGCTAGCATAATAGATTACGTGCAGCATCTTGTTGATGTGTTGTCCAAGGACAGCACCAATGGCAAAGTCGGATGCATCGCACATAATCTCAAATGGGTGCGTCCAGTCAGGTGAAGAAAGAACGGGAGCAGAAGTGAGTGAGCTTTTTAGTAACTCGAACGCAGTCACACAGCTCGAGTTGAAGTCGAATGGCGTGTCCTTGGCCAGCAAAAGAGTCAAGGGCCTAGCAATCTTGCTAAAGTCCTTGATGAACCGTCTATAGAAACCGGTATGGCCAAGGAAGGCTCGGATGTCTCGGACGCATCTGGGAGGAGGGAGATTGGAAATGACCTCAATCTTCGCTTTGTCAACCTCTATGCCATTTTGCGAAATGATATGTCCTAAGACAATACCTTCGCGCACCGTGAAGTGGCACTTCTCCCAATTCAAAGTGAGGTTCTTGTCCTTACATCGGGTAAGGACAGCGTCGAGATGCAGCAAACACTCGTTGAAGGAATCGCCGAAGATGGAGAAATCGTCAATGAAGATCTCCAGGAATTTTTCCACCATGTCTGAGAAGATTCCCATCATACACCGCTGGAAGGTAGCGGGCGCATTGCATAACCCAAAGGGCATGAAACGATATGAAAACGTGCCGAAAGGACAAGTGAATATGGTCTTGTCCTAGTCTTTTTCGGCGATGGGAATTTGATTATAGCCGGAGTAGCCATCAAGAAAGCAGTAGTACTCGTGTCCGGCCAATCGTTCAAGCATTTGGTCAATGAAAGGTAGCGGAAAGTGGTCCTTCCGCGTTGCGGCGTTGAGTTTTCTGTAATCAATGCATACTCGCCACCCAGTTTGGGTGCGAGTAGGGATTAACTCGTTCGCCTCGTTAGTGATGACCGTTATGCTTGATTTCTTGGGGACAACGTGAATGGGGCTAACCCACTGGCTATCAGAGATAGGGTAAATGATACCACTATCCAGACATTTTACGATTTCCTTTTTCACAGCTTCCTTCATGACTGGGTTGAGACGTTTTTGTGGATCCCTGGCTGGTTTGGCATCATCCATCAGATGAATGTGATGTTCAACGATCAGGGGACTAATCCCCTTGATGTCCGCCATGGACCAGCCAAAAGCTTGCCTATTGCTGTGCAAGACCGCAAGAAGGGCTCTCTCTTGCTCGGGAGCTAGAGAAGCCGAGATGATAACAGGGAAGGTCTCGTTTTCACCCAAGTAAGCGTACTTAAGGTGAGATGGCAAAGGCTTGAGTTCGAGCGTTGGAGGTGAAACGATTGAAGGCAAGATTGGTGAAAAGGTCTCGAACTCAAAAGATTCCAGCAAAGGTTCAAAACGAGTGTAAGCGACCGAGTTGGATGGTTCAGGTAACTTATCCGGAAATTCGAAGGATTCAAACTCGGGTGGTGAGTGGCTAAGATCGTTCGAGAAAGTGAAACACTCGGAGTCATTGTCGGGCGCAGAAACAGCAGCAGGTTCGAAGAGAAACGCACCAGTGGCGTTAAGGTTATCGTGATCAAACAGAAACTCCTCGAATTCACACTCTTCTGGGGTGATCTCCTGGATCGAGCAAGCGTCTAGTATATGAGCATTAGGTTCGGAGGGCTGATTCCCCAACCTAAAAATGTTGAGTTCAATTGTCATGTTTCCAAAAGATAGGTTCATCGAACCATTGCGACAATTGATCACAGCATTTGAGGTTGCAAGGAATGGGCGACCGAGTATCACCGGAATTTGATTCCGGGGGTTAGCTACAGGCTGTGTGTCTAATACAATGAAGTCAACGGGGAATATAAAGTCCCCAACCTTGATTAACACATCCTCTAGCTCACCCCTAGGATGGGTGATCGATCGGTCGGCCATTTGGAGAGTGCAGTGTGTGGGTTTCAGCTCTCCTACACCTAGTTGCTCATATACTGAGTACGGAAGCAGGTTAACTCTGGCACCAAGATCTAATAGTGCGCGGTTGATGTTCTTATCCCCAATGGTAATAGAAATCGTAAGACAGCCAGGGTCCTTCCGTTTTTGAGGTAAAGATTGGGTAAGAGCATCACTCACAGCACTAGCCAAGAAAACTTTCTTGGGTACCTGAGACTTCCTCTTTTTCGTGCACAAGTCCTTTAAGATTTTCGCGTAAGACGGGACTTGTTGGACAGCATCTAAAAGGGGAATGTTTATGTTAACCTGCTTAAATAACTCCAGAATTCTCTCCATTTGTGGATTTTGTTTATTGGACCTCAACCGGTTTGGAAATGGAACGTTTTTAAAAGGGGTTGAGTCCAATGCTGGTGGAGGAGATTGTGGAGTTGGAACGGATCCCAGAGCTGGTGTTTTCGTGGAGTGAGAAGTGGGTCCATTCAGAGCAGAAGAAGAAGAAGGAGAGCCTTTTGAAGAATGAAGAATAGGCTCAGAAGATGAAGAAGAAGAAGAAGAAGCGGCGGCCGGGGTGTCATCGTCGATCCGTGTGCCGATGTTGTTTTGCAGCATCCTTCCCGATCTCAATGTAGTCACGGCACTCACATTATGGTTCTGTTGTTCAAGAGCAACATGTACATTATGTGGGTGACCGGGATTTGGGAGTGGTTGGGACGGAAGCTTCCCCTTCTCTCGCTCGCTTAAGGCTGCATTCAGTTGTGCTATCTGGGCTTCGATGGTTTTGATGCTTTACCCGTGAGCGGCAGTGTGTTGCACCAAGAACTGAATAGAAGACTGGATGTTGGCGGTGGATTGTGTCGATTGTTTAACGAACGCCTCCAGACTTCGTTCTAGCGAGGAAACCTTATCGTTGTTTGACAGAACAAAGTTGTTTTGAGGAAAAGAATTGTTGGGTGCAAAGTTGTTCGTCTGATTTTGAAAAGGTTGGGGTTGGAAGGGCTGCTGAAACTGATGTTGAGTTTGTTGTTGCACTTGTTGTTGCGGCGGAGGGGGCCTTTGGAAATTGTTGCCTTGGAATTGATGCTGATTCTGATTCCAGGCGAAATTGGGGTGGTTCCTCCAACCGGGATTGTAGGTGGAAGAGTATGGATCATTTCTTGGTCTTTGCTGAAATGCAGCATTAACCTGATCTTGTCCTTGAGATGGTGGATTGTAAGGACACTCTTCGGTTAAGTGAGAAGGATCGGAACAACAAGCACAAATGGTACGAAGGGGAAGAACAGGGGCAGGAGCAGGAGATGAAAATTTTCTTCTATATTTCTTCAAGTTTTCTCGTTATTGCAGCCATTTCAGCTTTCATCGCAATAGAGACATCGAGTTGGTGAATTCCTACCCTAGACTGACCGGTAGAAGTGGAGGTAGAAGAAGAAGAAGTCGGTCTGGTGCTCTCCCATTGTAGCGTTTGTTCCGCAAGGTCGTCGAAGAATTGCCACGCTTCCTCGTCAGATTTCGATAGGAAGTGGCCCTGACAAATGGTTTCCAACAACTGCTTGGTTACTGGGTTCAGGTCCTCGTATAAGGTTTGGCAAAGTTGCCATTTCTCGATACCATGGTGAGGACATTGAACAAGAAGGTCTTTATACCGGTCAAAGCACTTCCAGAAAGGTTCAGTAGGAAGCTGAGAGAATTGGTTGATTTCGTTACGGATCCTCGCGGTTTTATGATTCGGATAGAATTTCTTGAGAAACGCTTTCACAAACTCGTCCCAACTGGTTATGGAGTGGGAAGCGGTGCTATACAGCCATTTTTCAGTAAGATCGCACAAAGTGAACGGAATGACCCGTAGCCGTATAGCATCGTCCGATAGCTGGGTGGTTTTCATCATGGCACAAACGTTTTGAAATTTGTTGATGAAGATATAGGCATCTTCAGATTCAAGCCTATGAAATTTCAGAAGCATGTTAATAAAGTGGGGCTTAATTTCAAAATTATCCCCATTGGCCGGTGGAAGGGAAAGACAGGTGGGAAGTGCAGAACGGGTGGGGTACAAACGATCCTGGAGCGCGATTCGCTGTGGCGCTACAACAGGCGGTGGTGGTGGGTTATTCGCATCCATAGGTGGCGGAATCAATCCCGGGGGAGTCAAAGGGATGTTTGGATTAAATCCTGACATCGCGGAAGAAGAGGTTGGTGAAGGTGAAGGTGAGGATGTATGAACAGAATTCCGGTCAACGTCGGAGTTGGCCGGCAAAGGTAAGGGTGAAAGAGGCGTGGACGGAGTTTCGACGTCTGAGTCGATCGCGTAGTCGGTAGCGACTAACGTAACGCGGACTAAGCGGGCGCTAGTGTCCCGAGTCCAAGCGGACATACACTAAACGAGTTTAGTATAGTCAAAGCGGAGAAGGTGAGGGTAAGAGAACGTCAATGGAGAAATACGATGGGTAGTGGGTGAAAAATGGGATTTTGGTGACAAAGGGCAAGTTTTTATAAAAGTTTTTTATTTTTTCCTTTTTTTTTAGAAAGAGCTTTACAGAAGTATGTATGGACTTACGGCTTTAAGCAATCACAAACAAGATATGCACAACCACACCTAGATCTAGGGTCACCTAGATCAGCTAGACAGCTCCTAACTGTTCCAAAGGGCTAGAAATAGGACCTCAAACCGCCTCTTCTCCGTCAATTGCGGCCAGGTAAGTGCCAGCTAAGTGGGAGGCTCCCCACTACGTAAGTAGTGGTCCTAATTAAGTAACCACTTGCCTTGGACACACTTGCCTAAACACCGCAAAGTCAGGATAGGATAAACGGCCGATGCCTGTAACTAGTTCTCTGTCCTATTGAGCGCGAAGTCCTTAGGGCTGAGTCTAGTATTTTTTAATTAACAATGGTCAATGCATATGCTTTTTGTGATTTCTGGGGTCCTGAGAAGGGTGATGAAATCCCCACCCAATCTGGATTGGTTTCAAGCCCCTTAAAGTCCGTATTAATAAATGCAAAGCAGTAACAAATCAACTGCAATCAATTTTTATTTTTTAGCGCGGCGCAAAGAATCCTGCACAAAAACAATTTATTGGAAGGGGGAAGAGAATTTGCGCAAAGAATACTGCAGAAAACACAATTCAGTGGAGTCCAGAGGAGTGGGGGAGAGGTCAGAAAAACTCACAAAAATTTTGGCACCCTAAAGGCTCCAAATGGCCGCGGTTCCGCGTCCAAACACGTGCTAAGACCGCGGTTCCGCGGCAGAAAAGAGAGATTGGGCTTCCAATTTTTTTGTGTGTGCTGGTCTGGGAGTCCTCTGCTTGTCTGGATTTCCTGAATCTTGATTTGCTCACTGTATCTGCTCCAGATTTTTACAGTAGACCGTTGGCTCTTGTCTTGATCCGTCGCGGTGTAGCCGCGAGATATGGGTCTAACTTCCCACGTCTTTGGCACTGAACTCGAACTTCGTTTTATCCTGCACACTTGCACAAAAGCTAATCAAAAAATAACAAGATGATTTTTTTTACAATGTATATTTTTTTGTTTTGTTTTTCGGTTAGATTTATATTCACAAATTAACCCGAAATTACACAAAGAAATAAACTACCGTCTCCCCGGCAACGGCGCCATTTGATTGTTAGGTTTTTTGCGTGTTCAAAGTTTAGTTAATTACCGCAATCAAGACGGTTTCGCTTGTAGCTAGTCGGTTGAGTACGGGTCGTCCGTAGGGAGATGGGAATCTTTTTCTATGTGCTTTAACGAGTTAAGTCCAAATGTCCATATTTGTTTGTGATTAACTATGTGCTAAAATGATATGTAAAGAGAGCTTGTTAGGGTTAGGATTAGGTTAGTTTGAGTTAGGAGTCGCTCACTTCTTTCGTTGCCACTCTTAATATCGGTGTTACGGTAATCGGCAACAACGGGAATTAGCACGACTAGGAAGGAACTTGCGAGTATAAGCTAGGCTTTCCAACGCATAAGTTCTTCCTTTTGGTGCTTGTCCGTCCATTCTTGGCTCTTATCCTTAACCTCCGTTAATTTAACCACAACCGGTCTCACTACGGAATCACCGCTATCATGTAGGATAGGGTGTCGTATGGAGCGGATTGTGGTTCAATTTACGGGAGTCCGATTTAAGATGTTGGGCAAAGAAAGAGTGAGAGAGATTTCCTTCTCTCAAACTTCCCTTATCCTACCCTAACAAGTATGAAAACTACTCACCCATCACAAGAAAAAAGAAAATAAAACAAAGGAGAAAGATAGAAAGAAAGAGGTTAGAAGATTACAACTAGCTATTTGCGACCTCACCTCGGCAAGGATCAAGCGTAAGCATCATGGTTGTGTAAGGATAAAGAAAAAGAGAACAAGAAAGAAACAAAGACAAATAACAACAACTAAATTAGCAAATGAAAATTACAAGCAATTTATAATTAATAACATAACAAGAACAAGACAAGCATGATAATAAAAAGATCTCCTTTATTCATTCTTCACTCACAAAATCTCACTACAAGTTTTTAATGGAGAAGAGATGAGAGGAGGAAGAAGAACAACACATGTATATTAAAATCTAAATACAAGAATAAGCACCCTTGGCTTTGGTAAGTTCTGGACTATTTATAGACAGGGAGCTGGAAATCTAGGGCAACATTCTGAACCCTCATGAAAATACCAAACTGACCCTGAAGTTTCGTCAATTGAGGAGTCCGTACGGCCGCGGTTCCGCGGCCTAAGCATGCTTATGCCGCGGAACCGCGGCGTTTTGGAGGAGTTGGCTCCTCGGATTTTGTGGGGTCCCCTGGTATGATGTTGTCTGCTGTTTGGTATATGTTTTTTCTCATAAACTCTTCACAATTTTTCCAGAATTCCAGCAGATCAAAAGGTGATTTGATGTGGATCATTTTGTCATGATTTCCTCGAGCTCCGCGTAGATATGTTGGATCTTGTGTTGCCATTGAGCTTTGTGCATGAAAATGACATTGATTTGTCATTTTGTCTCTTAAACTGGTGTGCGGCAACATACGGATAGAGAGCGGAGACCCGTATTTTATCTGTGGTTGGCAGTAATCCGGATTTTGTCGTGCTTTTCCATGAATTTCACCGTTTGGAGCCGAGAACATGTATCCTGCAATTGACTAGCAAACACGGCTCAAGAGTACCTACCGATAAGCAATGTGATAAAAATTGGGCGTTATAAAAATGCAAAAATCTGATATGAACACATATCGTGTCTAGGGGGTGGATAAAGTCAAACCCCTAATAACGTGATATTTCGTGTCGGTATGAAGCCCATCACCCACGGAAAAACTACTGATCCAAATCAGTGATTCTCGTCCACCTTGGCCAAGAATTTCTGGTGATGGCCACCCGTGCACAACGCGACATCAACCTCCAATATCGGGAGAGACGAATCCCCGACGATTCGCTCACTGCCTCCATGTGGCTTGGGATTGTACCCAATTAAAACCTGTTTGCACGACTCTTTTGAGCTATGGTAGGGTAGTAATCAAAGCATAGTGGGAACACACACGAGACAAATGACGATCTCAGGTCGACAGACTAACCTGTACTCATATCACCAGGGAACTGCTATCTGACAATAGCTATAATACCTACTAGTATGTTTCCGGCGAGTCCGTCCAGTATACTCATAACCTAATGAGCACCTGTATACTATCTTAGGTGACTAACTGACACCAATGGCTTGTGAGACCGGCCACCGCCTCTCGTCGGGATCTCGATAAGTATACACTAGTCTACTCCGGAGTATCAATGCCCAGTCTCGATACTCCCACGACTAGGAACATTTAAGGATGTGCTTATAGACCACCCAGCTCCCATATATATGATCACCATCATAATGCTGGTAGTCAAGAAAGAATCCTATGGGCTCTATCAACATGTAATAGTGATCTATAATGTCACCTAATGCATGTACATAACGATAAAGACAAACCATATAGCATACGACCATCTCGAGTAAGACTGTTCTGTCCGTATAGGTCCTCCTTCAATCATCATAATCACCTGCCTGTGATTACAATAATTGCCTTGAGGGCACTATAGCCAACACAAAGATAGAGTAAGAGTAACAAGTGACAAGTATATAATAACCGAAATAATATAAATGACCAGTAAAAGTATGTAGATCTGAATATGGGTATATATATCTATAAGTCTCTATATGATCATTATGTTAACGTTAAGTTCCAAGTGTGAATATCAACACAGCCGTAAAAGTATTCACGAGCTCAAGAGTGGGGCCCCATGAGAAAAGAAACACGGGCCCATTTCATATGTTAGTATCGGGAATCCAAGCCGTGGAGGAGTCGACCCGACTGAGCTTTGAGTAAATGAAAAAATAAGTTAATACGGGACTCTTGAAGCTCCGTTGGATTCATACAAGAAACTATCCCAAATGCCCCGAGTATAATACATATTAACCGTAAGATATCTTTAGTTAATTGGGTTTTTTATAACATGTCTTGATCGAAACCATAGATTGCAAAAGTTGTAAATTGAAGTCGAGTAAGTCGAGTAGGATGCGAGTCATGTCAATTGCAATCTTGGGTCGAGTCAAGTTAGTCGAGTAGATTGAGTTCGAGTTTGGGTTCGAATTGGATTAGAGTTCGAGTTTGGGTTCGAGTTTGAGTTTAGATTCAAGTTTGGATTTGAGTTATAGATATTTCTTATGAATGGATTTAACTATTGAAATCTTAAATTCGGAAAAATCGGGCAACTGCTGCACATAGGTGGCATGATTTATGTTTTTTTCTAAAACAATTGTCAATGATAACTCCATTAAGTTGACTAACCTGAATAGGCAAGCAGTTACTTTCTCCAGCTCCCTAGGGCACAAAAGAAGTGATACCGCTTAAATCTATATTAATCTAGAGTCCTTAAATATTTATTAGTGTTGTTTACATTGTATTTATATTGTTTACATTTCTCAAGGGTTTTTATGAAAAATATTTTAATATTGTTTAAAAATAAATCTCGAGGGTGATTTATAATATTTAAAGTTTTTATGAACATGAATTTTAATTTCAATGGTATTTTAGTGATAAAACCTAGCTTTTAAAAGTTCATGATATTTTTATGAAAACTACTATCTTTGGAAACTTGGGGGTATTTTATTAAAATTTTAATCTTTCCTTTTAAAAGTATCTTTTCATAATTTTTTTGTATTGAAAATACGGTTTCATAATTTTTATATAATTTTCCAAAGTTTAATTTGTTTTAAAAAGTCGTATTTCATTTAAATCGTATTTTCATTTCTTTCAAAACTGAATTCTCCGTGAGGAACTCTACATCTCGCTTTACTATCCTAAAGACGTGCGATAATCCACACCATCCATTAGCGGGTCCCCTAACGAGAGTTGTAGAGGCACAATTGCCAAGAATCCAAAAATATCGATTAAAAACTTGTTTTATAATGAGATGGTATTTTTTTGAAAAATTGTTGCATTTAATTAAAATTTCTAACTAAACATTGTGCTATGAATCAAAAGTGTACGTGTGGGGTAGGTCATTATCCCGTGAATTTCTAAAGGTATATACACTAGTTATCGAAATAACGATTACACTAAATTTCATGGGATTTTTCTGAAAAAGTCTGTTATATGGTTATTTCATTTGGAAAACTTTATTACGCTAAAAGGCTAAACGATTTAAATAAGGTTAATAGTGGTTTTATAGTGTTGGTGTGACTTAATTTACTCATCAAGTGGATTTAAAAGGTTGAAAAGAAAATATTATTGAAGCTAACTTCACTTTATCGATGTGTTTTAAAAAAATACGGTTTGAGTCAAAACGAAAGGAAAGAATAGGGATTTATGGTTTTAAAGCGTTAACAAGAGAAGAAAAGAGTGAAAGGAAGCCTTCGGGGATCGTTATATCGTCGAGAAAGCTCCGGTCGTCGAGATTGCTTTGCTACTTCACTTGGTTGCTTAACTACACATGGTACTTATAGAGTTTTGAGAGAATTTTGTTAGAAATTTCATAATGGAAGAGAGCTAGGGTATGGAGTGGTAATAAATGAGTGTATGGAAATTAAAAAATGAATTAAAATGATGTAAATAAGAGATTTGAAGAGTCTCTGTTTGATTGCAGGAAAATCAAACAGTGCAGGGGAGTAGAGGGGAGTTAAAGAGACGTGTGTGTAAAGCACGGAATCGATCGGGGCTACATCAACCGTCGGTAGCGGCCAGAAGGTGAGTTTGGGCGGTCAGATTCTTGCCACGTGTCTTGAGATTCGTGCCAGGTGTGTTAATCAGGGTTAACTCCTCATTTATCCCGTTTGATTTTTCTGAAACTTTTCGATTCTCTGTGTATTGCACGTGCAACTCTTAGGCTTCCGAAAAGTTAAAAAAAATTATTAAAAATAATTGAGATGGATGAGATTCGAACACGCATGCTAAGAAACAGCAGTGGAGAGGCTTAACCAGTGAGCTACAAATTGTTTCTTACTTTTATTGAACAAAAATAACTTATAACTCCTAATCAGGCTGAAATACCCTTTCTATACATTAAACCGGTAAATTTTGTACAGGGATTTCAAAGTCGTTACACGTGTTCAATTGAACACCCGAGCGTAACCAAATATGCAAACTACATTTTTTCGCCTGAACCGGGAAACCCTCGGTGTAGGACTTTAAAGACTCAACAATACGCTGGCAGTGGGTTTAACTACAAGCACGTTAGTGGCACTAGCTATACGTAACTGCTATCCAGATATCTGTCGAAAGGAAGCTCGACAAGATAACTCGTTCGAAAACCCTAATGAGCCTATAGGTGACATTCTCCGTACAGTCTGGTCTGTTCGTCTAAGAGTGTCGTTTATCGAGCCTAGGGGCGATAAACGTCAGACCCCTATTAGAGCGACAAGTCGTGTCAGGGTAGAACCCAATACAACCTGAGAAACTACTGGTGTACCTATCAGTAAATCTCACTTGCTCTGACCAGAGACCTTTAGTATTGACCAACCTTATACGGCGTGATATCAAATCCCAATAACGAGAGAAACGAATCCCTTCTATCATCTATTGCCTCCATGTGCTTCGGGACTGCACCCAACTACTACCTGTTTGCACATCTCATTAGAGCCGTGGTAGGATAGTAATCTAAGTATAGTAGGAACACACTCGAGATGAATAGTAATGTCAAGTCAACGGACTAACCTGTCCTCATGTCACCGGAGAACTGCTATCCGACGATAGGTATAATACCAACCAGCAGTTCCCAGCGAGTCCGTCCGGTGTAACTCATAACCTAATGAGCACCTATATACTATCTTTAGTACCGTATACCAATGGCTGCGGAACAGGCCATCTCCTATGATAAGGATAAGAAACGTATACACTAGTATACTATAAAGTATCGATGCCCTGTCTCAATAATCCTACAACTGGGGGCAAGTTTAAAGTTGTGCTTATAGACTACCCAGCCTCTACTAGTGTGACTGCAATCACAACGCTGGTAGTCAAGAAAATATCATAGGTGCTCTATTAATATGTATTAGCGATACGTTAAAAGAACCATATACACATGTTAAGATAGATACAAACCAAATAGCATACTATCATATTGAGCAAGACTGTTATATATCTGTATATATCCCAAGCTTCCAAAATGTAATATACAATCATGTACTATACAATAATGGCCTCTAGGGCATATATCACTAACAATCTCCCACTTGCACTAAGGCCATGTATTGACGTATGCAGACTTATCATCTCGAATAGCCTCTCGAACTGTGTCTGAGGGATGGCCTTTGTGAGTGGATCTGCAGTGTTGTTCTCCATGTCTACTCTCCTCACCTCGATCTCCTGGAAATCCACGATTTCCCTGATCAGGTAATACCGCCTTAAGATATGTCTAGACTTCTGATGGGACCATGGTTCCTTCGCTAAAGCTATACCCTTGTTGTTGTCACAATACAAAGGTATTAGATCAACAATGGACGGAATCACCTAAAGTTCTGTAATGAACTTTCTCATCCAGACTGCTTCTTTTGCAGCATCACAACAGCGATATACTCTGCCTCCATTGTCGAGTCAGCAACGGTGTCCTGTTTGGAGCTCTTCCAATAGACCGCCCCTCCATTGTGGGTGAAGACATAACCCGACATGGATTTTGAGTCATCCTTGTCACTCTGGAAGCTAGAGTCGGCAAAGGCCTCGATCTAGAGATCTTTACTGCCGTATACCAAGAATATCTCCTTAGTCCTTCTCAGGTATATGAGAATGTTCTTTACTGCTATCCAGTGCTTCCTCCCTGGGTTCGACTGATACCTGCTTACCACGCTCAGTGCGTAAGAAACATCTGGTCTGGTACATAATATCACATACATTATAGATCCTACCGCCAAAATGTAGGGTATAATACTCATGCGGTCCCTCTTCAAATCAATCTTGGGAGGCATCTTTTTGGAGAGGATGATTCCGTGACAAGTGAGTAAATTACCGCGCTTGGAATCTTCTATACTAAATCTTTTCAGTATAGTGTCTATGTACCTGGACTGTGAAAGTCCCAACATCCTCTTCACGATAAATCTTGATCCCCAGAATATGGGAGGCATCATCCAGGTCTTTCATGGAGAACTTCTGTAACAAGAACCTTTTGACTGATTGTAGTATAGGAATGTCATTTTCTATCAAGAGAATGTCATCCACGTACAAGACGAGGAATACCACGGTTCTTGCTACAATCTTACTATAAATTCATGGTTCATCTACATTTTTGAAAATGTCAAATTCTTTGACCGTCTCATCAAAGCAGATGTTCCAACTCCGCGATGCATGTTTTAATTCATAAATGGATTTAAGCAACTTGTACACTCTTCCGCTGCTCCCACTCTCTATGAATCCCTCTGACTGATCCATATAAACACACTCTTTCAAATTTCTATTCAGAAAAGCGGTCTTTACGTCCATCTTTCAAATTTCATAATCATGGAAGGCAGCAATGGCAATTAGAATCCGAATGGATTTAAGCATAGCCGCTGGAAAAAAGGTTTCATCATAGTCCAAGTCAAGTCTTTGACGAGAACCTTTTGCTACAAATCTAGCTTTATAGGTATCAACATGTCCATCTATACCAACCTTCTTTTTGAAGATCCATTTGCAGCCTATGGCTTTTACCACTTGAGGTGCAATGTCCAAAGTCCAAACTTTGTTGGTGTACATGGACTCCATCTCGGATCACATTGCATCCAGCTAATTTACCGAGTCTCTGCTCATAATGGCCTGCTGGAAATTAGTTGGACCATTATCAACGATAATGCAATCCTGATTAATCTGTTTGAAGAGAAAAGTGTTGTTTGTAAATAAAGTAACCGCAATCAGGACGGTGTTGCTAGTATCTAGCCGCGATGAGTACCGGTCGTCCATAGGGAAATGTGAACCTTTTTCTTATTTTAGATAAGTTGATTGAAAGATCGGTTGATTGGTTGTAGATCTATTTTGATACGGATGTAAGATTTATGAAGAAGAGTTTTGTAGGGTTCATAAGACTTAGTAGTAATGGATGAATAATTAAAAATGACTCCTTTTATTTTTTAATAGTTTAAAACTAGATCGATAGTGATGAATATGGATTAGGGTTCTTTTGGAGGAAACTAGGGTTTCCCCACTCCTAACCCTTGTCCTTGCATTGATCTCTATTCATATCTAGCCCCTAACAAAACAAGTGTTGATAAGATCTCGAATCGTGGTCGAGACTAGCAATAAATTGGTAGCGCGCCCGATAAGGATGTTAACATTTGTTTCGCTAAAGTTTATAGTCTTTAAAATGTATAAAAGGAATTAAATGATTTTATTATCCAATGATCTACCCTAGCATACGAACCCTAGAAAGCTAGGAATTACTCACGCATGGTTGGAGAAGAAAGATAAAGAATGAGATCATAATGTAAGATGCATAAATTATGTGCAAAAATTAATTGCGAAAAAACTAATAAAAACTCTACCTTTATTAATCAACTATATCATGTACAATCCTTTTAAAGTAGAGTACAAGAACCCAAATTTTTGCTCTCGATCTCTATCTTGTTGGAAGTAGATGAACAGCAGATGATCATATAGATGCGTGGATCGCTTTGGACCTCTTGATCTCTTCAGTTGATGATCTTCAAAGTGTAAAGCTCTCGGTCCTATTTATAGTCACAGAAACTAGGGACCCTAGTTGCCAGACGTTAGGATATGCTGATACAACCACACCCAAAAAATCCTAAATTCTACGTCCAAAACCCTGCAGCGGATCCGCCACGAATATATGCATTTAGCCGCCCAACAGCGGCGGAATAGTTGTTAGTTGTATATATGCCATAGAGGCCATTGTTTTACATATGATGTATATTATAGTGGATGCTTGGATATATATAGTGAGGACTTTCTTGCTTGATATGATAGTATGCGATCTGGTTTCACTTTGTCTTAACATGTTGACTTGTATTGGTTTACTGTCTTGCTCTCACATGTTGATAAAGCCCTTAGGATATGTACTTGACTACTGGGATATGATGCAATCATACTAGTGGGGCCAGGGTAGTCAACGAGTACATCCTATAACTGTTCCTAGTCGAGGGTGTATCAAGACAGGGCATCGATACACCAGAGTAGACTAGCGTATATGCATCTTGAACCATATGATGGGCGATGGATGATCCCATATCCATCGGTGTTTGACATCAAAGATGGTGTATGGGTGCTCAGTGGAGACTGGGTACACTGAACGGACTCGTCGAGAACTCCTAGATGGTATTATACCTATCGTCAGATAGCAGTTCTCCGGTGACACTGGTACAGGTTAGTATGTAGACCCGAGATCGTCATAGAGTCTTGTGTGATTCCCACTGTGCTTTGATTTCCACCTTACCACGTCCAAAAGGGCGTGCAAAACGGTGACTTTTGGGTACAGTCCCGAATCGTATAGAGGCAATGAGCAATAGGAGGGGTTTCGTCTCTCCTGGTATAGGGAGTTGATGTTGTGCTGTGTTCGATTGGCTATAACTGGAAGTCCCTGGCCAGGGCTGATATGGAGTGCTACTGGTAAGAGTTATCAGTAGTTTCTCGACCTGTTATAAGCCTCACATCGACACGACTTATCGGATACTGAGGTCTGACGTTTACCACCCCTAGACTTGATATGTGACATACCAGACGAAGAGACCGGACTGTATGGTAGTGTTACTGATTGAATTCACAGGAGAATGTACAGGCTTGCTTGTTGATCTTCTGATCGCTCAATACCTGGGTGGCTGTTACGTTTAGCTAACCTCTTGCAGCTTGTGGGTGTTTGATATGATCATCGCCTACTGCCGGCGTATTGACGATTCTTTAGAGTCCTACATAGAGGTTTCCTGGCTCAGGCAAAACGGAGTAGGAGCACATATGTGATATGTGCGGGACCGAGAATAATACGATATGAGATACTGTATTCTATTCTCGCGATATGAGATATCGGCCGGGTATATGTGATATAGCCGAGTCATCGGATCAAGTGTTGATTCGATGAATTGGTATATGTTATATTAGTTGGTTATATGCAATATAGCCGGATTATCGGATCAAGTGTTGATTCGATAATTTAATGTATAATTATATATGTGGTATATTACATTACGTCAACTAATATAAGCTCGCTTTATTGATTCATTTTTTCAGTGGATAATACATTGATGTATATGCGATATATGTTAATTGTATTATTTTCTTTTGTTACAAAATATATTGTATATGTGATATATAATATTGTAACATGTTAGGGTTACAAATGCAACATGATTTTACAGTTTAAACCTAGTTAGGGTTTGGATTAGGGTTAAGCTTTGGATGAGCTTTCATGAAGCTTCTTGAAGGTTTGGCTTTTGTCTTCATCCTTTGATATTTTGTGAGGATATTTGTTAACCCAGCCCAAAACCTTAACCTATGGTTTATTCTCTACAAGGGTTAAACCTTTCATTCTTAACCCATGGTTGCAATAGTAACTATAACAATAATTCATTATTCATCACAAAAGGTATAGCTTCTTCTTCTTCTTGCTCTTGAAAAAGCTTCACTAGATTTTATATTTGTGATGATTAAGTGTGAGAAATTGAAAACAAAAGAGAGAAAAAATCCTACTTTATCATCTTCATCTATTCTAGCCACTTAGATTAGAGTGTTCACTTCTCTAATAAGTTCATTAGTGAAGTGTAAGCTTGGATTAGAGATTCTTCAAGGTAGATCATCTTAGATCAAGAAGACTTCAAGCAAGATGCATCATTCACCTCTTGGAGCCTCACGAGAGTCAGAGTTCTTATTGATCGCAGCGAAAGGACCTCAATACGGAGCTTATGAAGCAAAGGAATGGACTACAAAGGTTGTAATCCTAATCTCTTTAGTTTTTTGTATGTGATACAAACTTGTTACCCTAGAACTTCTAGTAAAGATTCATGGTTTGCTTGCTTTGCACCTCTCTAAATTTTAAAGTGGCATGAGTGATGCTACCAAACCCTAGACCAGGTGCAAGGGAAGCCCAACAGTGATATCAGAGCCAAACTAGAATTCTAGATACGGTGTTAAAAAAATTACGAAAATGAAATCGACTCCGAAATACGGTATTTTGAAACCCCCATTTTGCTCTCTGGAAATTTTCCAAAAAGTCCTTTAAAAATTTTTCAAACAGGTGCAGAATGATATTTGGGACTTTTTAAGAACATGGGAGAAATACGGAGGGAGGGGCTTGGATTTCGGCTGAGCCCCAGGCCTAAATTTCCGGCCAGGCCGACCCCATGGGCTCCTCTCCCCCCCGTATTCCCCCTGTGCTCTCATGTCTCCATTTTGGGTTTCCTAGTATTGTTTATTTAGCCCAATTTTCATGTGATGATTAGTTTGACATGGGGCTAATTCGTAGTATTTCGTAGTCATATAATTTAACACTGTATTGGTAACCTTGACTATTTTTTGCAGTTCGATCGAACTTCGCACACCACATTTTGTACCCCGCTGAAATTTCCAAATGTTGTAATTTTCCGTAATTGATTATATTCGTAAAATCGTGCAAGTACCCTTACGGACCCCCTAGAAGACTATACTAACCTTAACTCGATTCTATGCCCACGGAACCGCGAACGAACCATAGGGTTTGCCGTAGTTCCGTGGTGTCATAGGTGAGGCATTGGTTAACTCTTTCTACGGCTGGTCCATGGACACTGTGGCACGGTTTTTGAGTGTTTCGACTCTGCTCAAGCGTTGAGCTTACGGGGGTAATTTGTGAGTGTATGTTGATTCAATCGAAATGCTAAACATCGTCATGATATTCTGCGATTGTGATACAGTATGTGGAATTCATATAGTTAGGCATGAAATCCGTAATATGTGATATTTCGGGTTTACGATATCTAAGGCGACTATGGGTTCCAAATGTTGTAGTTTTTCACTTTTCTTTTCTACGACCGTAATTGTAGTATGTGGGGTATTGCCGGCTTCGTTGCTATACATCAACGACAATCGGGATACGCATACTTACTTACGTTGATGATATGAGATATTATGTGTTGCTGTGATATATTATATTAGATTGTCGTGTTCTGAATAGCCGAGGGTTTTATGTGAGATGAGGGTTTTTATTTTCATTCATGTAAAATTCAATGTATGTAACATTCTTTTATTAGAGTACTTCCGGATTGAGGATGATGTCACCATTGTATATTATTTACTTTTCCGCATTAAGATAGACCCAAGGAGGAGAGCATAAGTAGCCGGGTTCTAGGGTCCAGTGGGAGGCCATCTCGAGGAGTCAAGACCGGGTCTCCTAACCCTAGAATTGGCAGTGTTACTTGCTGCTCTTGTAGGGGTCTAGGGAAGTGGGTTTGGCTATTCATCGCGACCGTGGAATCCCTGTTTTATACAGCCTCGAAATAAAACACGGACCTTCTAGTATATCCAATATTTCATATGTTTCTTCTGCTGCCGATATACTGTGATGTGATCATATTATATGCATGAGACGAATGCTTTATTATTGTATATATGATATATAATAAATGTTGCTTATGTTTTACACCCGCACTAGTCCCGTCCCGCTATGCCGTTAGTTAAGTAACCTAACGGTGCATAACGGAACATTGTGGCGAATGAGGATGGCATAAGCGTACGTTGTATTTTCGTTTCTTCTGTGATGCTTAGGAAGCATAAATGATGGGATTTATTAATGAGATTAATAAAAGAAAAGAAACCTAAAAGATGTTGTAGAATCAAATTTTCAAAAAAGGTAGCTACAGTTTTTGCTTTACATAGCGGTATATGTGATATATCATGCATCGTATTCGATAAGGAAAGAGCCGATATCCCTTCACCGGGAGTGACCTCTTTAGCAAAACTGGCAGATGCTATAAAACTCACGGTTTAGTTTTTGATTGCTTCTATAGTTCTTGCTTTGCACTGCAGTATTTGAAAAATATCCTGCACCTTATTCGATAAGGAAAGAGCCGAGATCTTTTCACCGGGAATGACCTCTTTAGAGAAACTAGAAAAGCCTCAAAAACACTCCTTTTCAAAATAACCTATTTCTACAACGATATCAAGTTCATTACGCTCATGGTTTTCTGAAAAACCTGCGTAGCCCTCCGTCATTTCAGATAAGTCCTACTTAGTATTCGCGCTATGTTTGTTGACCTCCGTCAAGGCGTAGTGTGCGGTAGCTAATTAGTGTTTATCTGCAAAAACATGAGATGTGATTGTTTTAGGGTAGTCGTACGACCTTGTTGACCTCCGTCAAGGGCCGTGCGGATGGGTTTAATTCAATCAGGAAATGATGGGTTGAACTTGACTAGTACCCTATGGTTTGTTGACCTCCGTCAAGGTCATAGGATGCTAGGGGCAGAATATTATCGGGAATTTCAAGAGTTGAAATTTGCAATGAGATTGCATATCTCCTATGAGATAGTTGGATCCCGATACCCACTGTGAGTAAGAGTTACTCCTGGGAGAATTTTACACAGGACAATTACCCGATCAAGTAGGTGTCTAGAAAGGTATTAACGGGGTTATGCCTCTGGAAAAATGAGGTTTATTCTAATTAGGTCCATGCGAAAGCATGGGGAACCTCCCTCAAAGTACCAACACTAGCCTGGCCAAAAGGTTGGCACGCTTGTAAGGTGTAATTAATCCCGACTAATCTTACCTTTTAGGGTTTTAAGGAAGATTTAATAAAAAGCAGTGGGAGCCATCCTGATTAGATAAGATAATAACCAATCTAATCTTGCAAGAGCATACGCTAAAATGTTTTCTTCTCTCTCTCTCCAGGTAGCGACCATGTCAGGCCCTAATCTAAGATAATAATATGGATGTATTGACTGAACCCGCTTTTTATACTGAGCAGGTGAACGTTGGTCCCACTCCAACTTATAATTGTTATAAGTCCGAGCAGCGAATAGGAGAATATCTGGATTCTCACGCTGCCCAGACGAAGAACAAGCATGCTGATGCATCTTCTTTGGGTGTGTTGGTTATCGAGAACTGTTTCTCAGTTCACTATACGTCCTGGGTATTAGATACCGGATCGGGATCCCATATATGTAATATGTTACATGGGCTACGTAAAGGTAGGGAACTGGGAGAGGGTGATCATTCCGTAAGAGTTGGGAATGGTGCAAATGTTGCAGCCAAAGCAGTTGGCGAATATCACTTTGTGTTGCCAAATGGTAATACACTGATTCTGAACGAATGCTATGACATTCCGAGCATGATATGCAATATTATATCAGTTTCTTTATTGAGTAAAGAAGGATGTAATTTTGTAGTACAAGATAATGTTATGAACATCTTCCTGAAGCAAAAGTTGATTAGATCAGGCTCGTTATTTAATGGCATATACGTTCTCAATCAGACTACAGTACTTAATGTACAAAACACACACAAGAGGAAGAGTTCAGAAATGAACGAATTCTTCTTGTGGCATTGTAGACTAGGTCATATCAATGCGACACGACTAGCTAAGTTGCATAAGGATGGATATTTGAATCCGTTCGAACTTTCATCTTATGACACTTTCCAATCATGTCTCAAAGGCAAGATGACCAAAACTCCGTTTAGTGGAAATGGAGAAAGAGTTACAGAACCCTTGGGACTGATACATAATGATGTATGTGGTACCATGTCTACACATGCCAGGAACGGTTCTTCCTACTTCATTACATTCATTAACGATTTCTCAAGATACGGACATGTGTTCCTGTTGAAACACAAGTCTAAAGCTTTTGAGAAATTCAGAGAATATAAGAAAGAAGTAGAGAACCAAAAGGGTAAAAGTATTAAAATCCTTCGATCTGATCGAGGAGGAGAATACTTAAGCAATGAGTTCTGGGATTATCTAAAAGAGAATGGGATTCTCTCTCAGCTTACTCCTCCTTATACACCACAGCACAACGGTGTATCGGAGCGGAGGAATCGCACCCTATTAGATATAGTACGCTCTATGATAAGCACTACTGAGTTGCCTATTTCCTTCTGGGGGTATGCGCTTGAGACAGCCATATACCTATTGAATAGAGTTCCTACCAAATCAATGCCTACCACTCCATATGAGATATGGGAGGGGAAGAGATCATGTCTTAATTATGTTAAGATATGGGGTTGCCTGGCCTATGTTAAAAAACAAAATCCGGAAAAGCTCGAGGCAAGGTATGTTCTGTGTAAGTTTATAGGATATCCAAAGCATTCGCGAGGACATATCTTCTACCATCCTGAGGAACCAAAGGTGTTTGTTGCTCAGCATGCCACCTTTTTAGAAAAGGAATTTCTCGCTAAGGAAATTAGTGGCAAGGAGGTAGAACTGGAAGAGGTTCCAGCAATACAAACTACGACAGAAGATTTGGTAGAACCAGAGGATTCAGTAGTTCCTGACGAACCCCGATCTCTCCGCCGATCTAGTAGGATTCCTCATCCACCTGAGAGATACTACGATTTTCTCATAGATGGTGGGAGCGAGGATTGCATCATGGAAGATGATGACCCGACTAGTTTCGAGCAGGCCAGCACGAGTGGAGACTCTGTGAAGTGGCTGGATGCAATGCGATCTGAGATGGAATCCATGTACACCAACAAAGTATGGACTTTGGAAGTTGCTCCTGAAGGGGTAAAACCCATTGGGAGCAAATGGATTTTTAAGAAGAAACTTGGTGTAGATGGAAAAGTTGAGACTTACAAAGCTAGACTTGTTGCAAAGGGTTTTTTTCAATGACCAGGTGTGGATTATGACGAAATCTTTTCTCCAGTGGCTATGCTTAAGTCCATCCGGATCTTCCTTGCCATTGCTGCATACCATGACTACGAAATCTGACAAATGGATGTTAAGACCGCCTTTCTAAATGGTGATTTAAAGGAGTGCGTGTACATGACTCAGCCAGAGGGCTTCGTAGACAGTGGGAGCAGCGGAAAGGTGTGCAAGCTGCTTAAATCCATCTACGGGTTAAAGCAAGCATCGCGGAGTTAGAACATCTGTTTTGATGTTGTAGTCAAAGAGTTTGATTTCATCAAGAACGTAGATGAACCTTGTATATACAAGAAGGTTGTAGAGAGTAAGGTCGTCTTCCTCGTATTGTACGTGGATGACATACTCTTGATAGGAAATGATGTTCCTATGCTGCACTCGGTCAAGCTCTTCTTATCACATATATTCTCAATGAAAGATCTAGGTGATGCCTCCTGCATTTTGGGAATCAAGATCTATAAAGATAGATCTAAACGGATACTGGGATTGTCTTAATCCAGGTACATTGACACCATACTAAAGAGGTTTAGTATAGAAGAATCCAAGCATGGGAACCAACCCACGATCTCTGGACTCACTCTCTCCAAAGAGACGTCTCCCAAGACTGATTTGGAGAGAGCTCGCATGCAAGGGATATCCTATGCTTCGGCAGTAGGCTCTATCATGTACGCGATGCTATGTACCAGACCCGATGTAGCATACTCACTAAGTGTAGTGAGTAGGTATCAAGAAGATCCAGGAGAGAGTTACTAGACAGCTGTGAAGAACATTCTCAAGTACTTGAGAAGGTCTAAGGAGATGTTCTTGGTGTATGGTAACGGTGAACTCCATGTGGAGTCCTTTACCGATTCAAGCTTCCAAAGTGATAAGAAAGACTCTAAGTCGCACTCGGAATTTGTCTTTACCCTAAATGGAGGGACGGTTTGTTGGAAGAGTTCCAAGCAAGAAACCGTGGCAGACTCGACGATGGAGGCTGAATACATCGCTGCCAACGATGCTGCCAAAGAGGCTGTCTGGATGAAGAAGTTCATCACTGAACTTGGTGTTGTTCCGTCCATTGAGCATCCAATACCTTTGTATTGTGATAACAATGGAGCTGTGGCTTTGGCCAAGAAACCCAGGTCCCATCAAAAGTCCAGACATATTCTGAGGCGGTATCACCTCATCTGGGAAATAGTTGATCGCCGCGAGATCGAGGTCAGGAGAGTTGACACGAAGGACAACACTGCGGATCCACTTACGAAGACCATTCCCCAGATACAATTTGAGAGACTCTTTGGGATGTTGGGTATGAGATACTGCAACAGCTGGCCTTAGTGCATGTGGGAGATTGTTAGTTGCATATATGCCATAGAGGCCATTGTTGTACATATGATGTATATTATTGTGGATGCTTGGATATATATAGTGAGGACTTTCTTGCTCGATATGATAGTATGCTATCTGGTTTCACTTTGTCTTAACATGTTGACTTGTATTGGTTTACTGTCTTGCTCTCACATGTTGATAAAGCCCTTAGGATATGTACTTGACTACTGGGACTATGATGAGATCATACTAGTAGGGCCAGGGTAGTCAATGAATACATCCTATAACTGTTCCTAGTCGAGAGTGTATCGAGACAGGGCATCGATACACCAGAGTAGACTAGCGTATACGCATCTTGACCCATGTGATGGGCGATGGATGATCCCATATCCATCATTGTTTGACATCAAAGATGGTGAACGGGTGCTCAGTGGAGACTGGGTACACTGAACGGACTCGCCGAGAACTCCTAGATGGTATTATACCTATCGTCAGATAGCAGTTCTCCGGTGACACTGGTACAGGTTAGTCTGTAGACCCGAGATCGTCATAGAGTCTTGTATGATTCCCACTGTTCTTTGATTTCCACCTTACCACGTCCAAGAGGGCATGCAAAACGGTGACTTTTGGGTACAGTCCCGAATCACATGGAGGCAATTAGCGATAGGAGGGGTTTCGTCTCTCCTGGTATAGGGAGTTGATGTTGTGCTGTGTTCGATTGGCTATAACTGGAAGTCCCTAGCCAGGGCTGATATGAAGTGCTACTGGTAAGAGTTATCAGTAGTTTCTCGACCTGTTATAAGCCTCACATCGACACGACTTATCGGTTACTGGGGTCTGACGTCTACCACCCCTAGACTTGATATGTGACATACCAGACGAAAAGACCGGACTGTACGGTAGTGTTACTGATTGGATTCACAGGAGAATGTACAGGCTTGCTTGTTGATCTTCTGATCGCTCAATACCTGGGTGGCTGTTACGTTTAGATGACCGCTTGCAGCTTGTGGGTGTTTGATATGATCATCACCTACTGCCAGCATATTGATGATTCTTTAGAGTCCTACACAGAGGTTTCCTGGCTCAGGCAAAACAGAGTAGGAGCACATATGTGATATGTGCGGGACTGAGAATAATACGATATGAGATACTGTATTCTATTCTCGTGATATGAGATATAGCCGGGTATATGTGATATAGCCAGGTCATCGGATCAAGTGTTGATTCGATGAATTGGTACATGTTATATTAGTCGGTTATATGCAATATAGCCGGATTATCGGATCAAGTGTTGATTCGATAATTTAATGTATAATTATATATGTGATATATTACATTACGTCAACTAATATAAGCTCGCTTTATTGATTCATTTTCTCACTGGATAATACATTGATGTATATGCGATATATGTTAATTGTATTATTTTCTTTTGTTACAAAATATATTGTATATGTGATATATAATATTGTAACATGTTAGGGTTACAAATGCAACATGGTTTTAGAGTTTAAACCTAATTAGCGTTTGGATTAGGGTTAAGCTTTGGATGAGCTTTCATGAAGCTTCATGAAGATTTGACTTTTGTCTTCATCCTTTGATATTTTGTGAAGATATTTGTTAACCCAACCCAAACCCTTAACCTATGGTTTATTCTCTACAAGGGTTAAGCCTTTCATTCTTAACCCATGGTTGCAATTGTAACCATAACAATAATTCATTATTCATCACAAAAGGTTTAGCTTCTTCTTCTTATTTTTCTTGCTCTTGAAAAAGTTTCACTAGGTTTTATGTTTGTGATGATTAAGTGTGAGAAATTGAAAATAAAAGAGAGGAAAATTCCTACTTCATCATCCTCATCTATTCTAGCCACTTAGATTAGGGTGTTCACTTCTCTAATAAGTTAATTAGTGAAGTGTAAGCTTGGGTTAAAGATTCTTCAAGGTAGATCATCTTAGATCAAGAAGACTTCAAACAAGATGCATCATTCACCTCTTGGAGCCTCACGAGAGTCGAAGTTCTTGATGATCGCAGCGAAGGGACCTCAACACGGAGCTTATGAAGCGAAGGAACGGACTACAAATGTTATAATCCTAATCTCTTTAGTTCTTTGTATGTGATACAAACTTGTTATCCTAGAATTTCTAGTAAAGATTCATGGTTTGCTTTTTTTGCACCTCTCTAAATTTTAAAGTGGCATGAGTGATGCAACCAAACCCTAGACTAGGTGCAAGGGAAGCCCAACAATAGTGAGATCAGGTCGTGGGATTTTTTGTGGTCTCTGGTGTTGACATTTGTAGATCTCTTTGATATCTGGATTTTGGAAATCTTACTCTCAGTCTTTGCTGTTGCTAGATCTTATATTTTCCCTCAATATTTCGGAAGATTTGATTCCGACATCTCGGATCTTTTAATCTCCAAGCTAATATCTGCACAATATCTCAAGTCATAGTGTTAGTAATATTTGTTATTATTTTGAGATATTCTAACCATTTGTATGATACAATATATTAAGAATATTAATTAGAAATATTTGATATGATATGCATATTTTAATTACAATATTTCATATAAATATTATATGTATGTATTTTCCCTCATAATATTAATTTTAATGTAGAAACATATGATAATAAACTTTTTACACATAAACCCTCATATGTTCTATAATTACAATAAACACCTTTTAGAACTTAACAATAGTGGGGAAAATATTCATTCAAATGTGCAATATTTTATACTAATCAAATACCCCCAAACTTAATTTTGATCTTCCCGAGCAAACTAGTTATTAAAGAGAAGAAGAAGAAAAAGAAAAACTTAGCACACTTTCATAGGCAACATGATTGCACTGAGCACGTGCAACAAGCCTTTAAACCTCTAGGTGTCCCTAGTAAGAGGAGTGTTGTCTCCTGAGGGTTTTCAGCGGATTACACCTACAAAATCCCATAATAAAAGAAAGACGATGAAAGTTATATACAAAGATAAAAATCATATAAAATAAAGAACTTGAAAATAAGAGTTTCAAACTACACTAGATTTTTAGTAGCCATGAGCTCTATCTTAATAGTCATGAAAAGATATCAGAAATCATATCATTCCTCAATAAAATATCGCCTTTAGTCTTCTTCCCTACCTTTCTTCCAAACATCGATCATATACCCCTACGTGTGTGTAAAAGACATCCCTACACATAGAGAATTCAATTCAAGCTATCATACTTTTTGTCCATCTTCCTTAGTACTTTTTAGTCGGTGAATATTTTATAGATGGAATTGCTCACGCATTCTTCATGCGACCGTTAATACTTTTTGAGGTACTAACCGACCGATTACCAAATGTGCTCACTCTTTTAGCGTAAATAGAAATATCCTAGTCTTGCAACACCTAAAACTTAGCAGTGACTCCCAAACCAGTTGGTTTAAGGCACTAGGTGATAAAGCACCCTCGCTATATATTTTTTTATGCTGCCTTAAGTAATTACAAAACAAGTGTTCATTTTTTTCACCGTTTTTTTTATGTTTCACTTTTTTCATTTATTTTCATACTAAGGCTTTTAGAAAAGAACATTTCAAGGTATCTTCTACTAACCCAAATTTCAAGATGTGTGCAAGTGCATATAGTAGGGTATCAACATTCAGATGTTTGGACTCAAGAATAGGGACTATTTTTCAGACTTAATTCTATCATCAGATTAGTGATTTTCTTCATCTTACTAACCCTTAGGACAACAGCTCATGACTACCTATTACTAGCTTCGTTATAAAATATCTAATTTCTTGCTTTTCTTAAACTTTTCCTTCCTATCATATGTATTTTTCACTTTCTAACTTTTATTATCAAAAAATTTTTGTGCTTTTATTTAGTATAATGCAAAAAAAATGATGCGTGAATAAGCACAAAGCTCCCCCCAAATCTATTTGCAGTTGTGTCCTCACTGATATCATCTGTTAAGCTTAAAACCCGTAGACTTGGGAGAAAAAGTTAGTAACGGGGACAAGAGTTAATGACAGTGAAATCCTCCCCCAAACTTATTTTTGGCTCACAATTTTGTAAAAAATTGTTTTTCTTTCAAGAGCCAAAATATTTTTCTCCCTCCAAACTTGAGTAAAGCAGTATTAAGCATTATAAGAGGGGGGTAAAGTTATTGGTCTAAGCAAAGCTTTACAAAGACCAAAAGTCAATACCAACCATGGTTGGTGGAGGATTATAGATGTGAAGAAGTGGGGAGATAGGAGGCAGAATCGATCGGATTTACGTCTTGGTTGGTAAAGATGAAACGGTGTTGTACACTACTCGCATTTTTGTTCTTGATAAGAAGAAGGGGTGGCGATTCGACTTCTTTGGGTGGGGTTTGATTCATCACAACTCTCATATCTTTTAGGAATGAGAGTTCTTCAGCAAAAATATCTTCAAAACTTTCATCAAGATTCTGAATGATAATCTCATCGAAAAGAGAGTTATGAAACTCGCATTGCTCAACTAAATCATTCGACAAGTCAAAGGGTTCAGACTTAGGTGTGGACTTGTCGACATAAGGGTCTCCACGTGTATAATAAACAGTAGGATCAAACCTTAACGCACTAGTGGCGTCGAGATCAGAATCGTGAAGCTCCTCAAATTCGCAACTGCCGGAAGCTATCTTTTCGACAAAACAAATATGAGCATAGGGTTCTAATGGTTGACTTCCTAGCTTGTAGATGTTAAGCTCAATTGTTATCTTTCTAAAGGAAAGGTTCATTGAACCGTTACGACAATTGATTATCGCGTTTGAAGTTGGTAGGAAAGGTCGACCTAGAATCACCGGAATTTGGTTCTGTGGGTTCGCTA
Organism: Agapanthus africanus; assembly: GCA_030015575.1. NCBI lineage: Eukaryota > Viridiplantae > Streptophyta > Magnoliopsida > Asparagales > Amaryllidaceae > Agapanthus > Agapanthus africanus. Next base: position 183,614,524 of record CM057350.1, on the reverse strand, counting down.
CTGTAAGTGCACGGCGGCGCCCCGGCCGTCAATCCGACGGCCAAATGCGGAAGCGGTGATAAAATTTAACTTTTCTTGAACTGGCAAACCGCCGCGCACTAATACCCGGATCGAACCATTAATTAGTCCTAGCTAACTACAAGATGGGGAAGAGAGATATACCGACTGATCCAAGTCCTCCGGTCTTCTCGTCGTCGTCCCGATCTCCTGCGGAAGCTCCGGTCTCCACCTCGTCGCCGGAAGTGCACCACATCGCCTACTTCTTTTACGGGCTCCCACCTCAATGCCGAGGCAACTCGGGCACGAAGCTGGCTAGTCGACGTGCCCAAGATTTGCTGTAGAATATAGTGTGGATTACAAGTCTCACTTTGGGGTTGTGGAATTGCCTTTGTGGTGGAGGATTGATACAAGCTTTTTGGAGATGGTGTTGTGGGATTTTCCAACATGAAATGAATCAAAAATCCCACCTCAAAATTCATGAGCAGCCCCATACATGGCCGGCCATGACTTGGTGAGTGAGTGGAGAGAATGAAAGTGTCATATGATAGAAAAGAGAAAGCCATCCAATAATACAATGGAGAGAGAGAGAGAGAAGGCTATCATGCAAAAAGAATCATCACCAAATCAAACCCACACTCAACTAACAACCATCTCTCATCATCAACAACCATGATGAGCCAAAAGTCAAGTCATGATGGAAAAGAAAGAGTCAAATGGTCAAGGGATGGTGCAACCATCATGACACAAGAATATGCAAAGAACCCCTCCTCAAATACTTATTTGCAACAATGCAAATAAGCCCTCCTCCACCAATCTTCGGCCAATGAACGATACAAAGGAAATTGGCCGAAACGGAAAGCAAATTGGCAACTCCAGAAAACTGGTCCCGTAATAAATTACAGGAAAACCCCGATACTGTGCATACACACCCGCATCTGTATTTCGACCGAAATATAGATGCAATGAGACAGAATCTCCACTGTACTATACTAGGATCCGGCTTAAACCAAAGCCGGCTAGTAATATCCGTTCGATCCTGATCCGTGCAATACCGCACGCATCTGATCGAACCCTGCCATATATCCATACGGCCTATAGTACAAACTGTCCGATCCTGATCCGTGCAATACCGCACGTATCTGATCGGACCTTGCCATATCTCCATACGGCCTCTACAACCTTTCGCCCGAAAGCTGAGTAACTGAATGTGGGGGACTCTAAAGACTCATCAACACCTTGGTTGTGGATTTAACCACTAGCACGTTAGAGGTATAAGCCAATACATAACGGGCTACCAGGTATTGACCAAAAGGGACGTCTGTGAGCGAACTCAGCCCGACAACCCTACTGAGCCTGTCAGTGACAATATCCGTACAGTCCGGTCCGTTCGTCTATGAGTATCGCATGGCGGGCCTAGGGGGTTGGTAAAAGTCAGACCCCCAAAAGCGGTACAAGTCGTGTCGGAGTGAAGCCCAGAACACCCTGAGATACTACTGGAATACCTACCAGTAAATCTCCTTGCCTCGGCCGAGGGCTTCGTGTAATGGCTCTCCTAGACACAGCGCGACCTCACCCCCAATACCGGGAGAGACGAACCCTGAAGATACGCTCACTGCCTCCATGTGGCTCGGGACTGTACCCAACTAAAACCTGTTTGCACGACTCCTTTGAGCCGTGGTAGGGTAGTAATCAAAGTACAGTGGGAACTCACACAAGACAAATGACGATCCCCAGGTCGATGAACTAACCTGTACACATGTCACCAGGGAACTGCCATTTGACGTCTGGTATATGACCAACTGGCATGTTCCCGGCGAGTCCTGTCCGGTGTACTCATAACCCAATGAGCACCTGTATACATCTTAGGTGATCCAACTGACACCAATGGCTTGTGAGACCGGCCACCGCCCCTCGTCGGGGTCTCGACTGTATACACTAGTCTACTCTGGAGTATCGATGCCCTGTCTCGAAACTCTCACGACTAGGGACCATTTAAGGATATGCTTATAGACCCCAGCTCCCACTTATATGATCGCCCTCATACTGCTGGTGGTCAAGCAAGAATCCTAGGGGCTCTACCAACGTGTAATAGCGACTTGTCAGGTCACCTGAAGCAGTACACGATGATAAAGTTAAACCAGATAGCATACTATCATCTCGAATAAGACTGTCCTACCGGGATAGGTCCTCCATCAATCATTGCAATCACGTACCTGTGACCTAATAATTGACTCTGAGGGCACTATCTCCAACAATCTCCCACTTGCACTCAAGGCTAATTATTGCGATGTCGCATACTCACAGCCCGTGTGATACCGAACACCCAACTCCTCTACTAGTCAGTCTCACAAAGCTCGTTTGCGAAACTATTGCGTTCGAGGAATAGCCTCAGTGAGTGGATCCGCTTTGTTGTTTCTTTCTATGTCTCTCTATATCTCAAGTTCGACGAGAAAGCCATCTCCCGAAATGAGCAATACCTGTCTTAGAATGTGTCTGGATGTCTGATGGGACATAGCTCATAAATGAACTCCAAATCCAAACTTCTTAGACTGTATCGTCAACTGAACTTAATCAGTATCCTGCGCCATGCCACCCTCAGTATTTTCTTGGACCATCTGTCCAAAATACTGCCCTTCGTAAGAAGGAAAACTATAACTCTGACAACCTCCTTGTCGTCCATGTCACCTTGGAAGCCTGGAATAATAACTGTCTCCCGAATGAGGCTGTCGTTATCATATCCCTAGAACATCCACTTATGTTCTAAAACTGCTTCCGACTGTTTCTCCAGGATTGGATTAATGTCAACTTTTTGCATCCAGTGCAAGAACAATATCTGGTGTGGTACTTGACATCTCACGATTGACTCAATTGCCTAAGCAAGTGATCTGCCAATCACGCACGTCCCTCTCCAATTTAGTCTGTAAGACCCCTTTAGAGAGGGTGACTCCATTACCTGCAGGTACACTACCGTGCCAGGAGTCGTCCATCCTAAATGCTCTTAGAATGCTGTCAAGTACCCCGATTGGGAAACCACCCAAATCTAGATCTAAAACCATAGATCTAGTAACTAGTATGTCTGATATAAAATCCATTCCCTTCATGGAGAAACCACTGTGTGACGACCAAAGTATAACCGACTGTAGTATAGGAGTTTCTTTTCCTACTCTGTGTATGTCATCCAAATACCAGGATATCACACCCTACTACCTTCTCAACAGATCCATCCCCTATTCTGATGAAGTCAAACCCATGACTGTCACGTCAGAAATAGATGATCTATCTCCGCTACATCTGCTTTAGTCTATAAATAGACATAAGCTACCTGTCCACCAATGCTTCCGCTGCTCCCACTGACTACGACAACCCTCTGGCAGAGTCATATAGACGTACACTTCTAAAACTAGTTTAGAACGACGCTATACTCATCCTCCCGCCGGGTCTCGCAGCCTGGAACAACAGCAATGGTAATAGTGGGTAAACAAGAACTTCCCTGTCACCGTCCTTGAGGCTACCGTAGTACCTCTCGGGTGCCTGAAGTTACCCACCTTATCTGCGGAGTGGCCAATGGAATGTCAAACCAGATTGAATCTTTAGGTTCCTATAAAATCTTCAGTAATCGTCTGTGGTTCTGGAATCACTTCCAGTTCTACCATACTCCCACTACTGTTTTTCTGAAAAAATCCATTTTTAATAAAACTGTGGCGAGTCTAGAACAATATTGCTATTGTTCATCCAGATGGTAGAAAGTCAACCCTCGTCATAGCCTGGGTCAACCCACAAACAGCCATTACAGAAACGTGCCTTGAGTTATCCAGAGTCTGGTTTTAATCATAAGCCGGACAACTCCCCGTACCTTAACATCATTAAGATATGAACTGTTCTATATCCCATATAGGACCAGAGGCACTGATTTAATTGAACCAGATCCAAATCATGCAACTGTCTCCAGTGCATGTCAACTAAATGGAAGGAGGCCGATCAGCGTTACTCAACTTAGGAATGCTTCCAATTATGAGTAACCTGAAAGAGAAGCAATTTCTCTTAATCACTACTATCAACTGAATACCATTGACAAGTATCTACATCTTCGATCGCTTTGAAGAATCCCGATACTTGCTACACCTGGTTCTCTACTCTATTCAAATACCTATAACTTCTCAAAATTCGGACCCTGTGTTTCCAAGAAACACCTGTCTAAAAACTGGAGAAGTCATAAGTAAACCGAATATAGTATGAGGACCAACCCCTCTGTCCTGATGGACCCTGGACAACATACAATACTCTGTATAAGTCCCTTGAGTCTGACAACTCATTCACTGTGTGTCGTAGGTTGAAAACTGTACTTATGGTTAAGAAGAATTACACCGCTGTTTAATGCTCCTTACCTAACCATCCACTGATATAGGTAAATGTCGCAGACATAATTTCAGAAAGGTATATCTTACTCTATGAAAATAGACGTACAGATATATCAATTTGAAATTGGTGCATAACTGCGGATATTCAAAACCAAATATTTGCCGACCGACAAACAGCCCAGGTGATTTCCTCAAATATCACCGATTACAACGAATCCCGATATAATGAGGATAATCACCCAATTCCCAATAACTTACTCCCACTCATCATCTGTAAAGCCATACAGATGTGAGAATCGTAACTGGTAAATACATACCCTGGAGTAAGTATCTAATCGGGAAATCAGTTTTCCTTTAACAGTACACAGTGAGACTGAAACATTGAAATGTTTCGATGGGGTATCCCGGTATTCCTAGTAATGCCTCTTCCATAGTCACGACTGTAACCGTATAATTCTTTGCCACCTCTCCAAATCCCTTCATATGTCTTTAGGCTTTACCTTCTGCACACCCCTTTAGGCCAAATGGTTTTCTTCCTTCCCTACCGTTCGGCACCAGCCTATGGTTTGGAAGAAAACTATCCAATAAGCATAATGGGTGTACTGTCCCAATCCTAGGAACACTCGCAATGAGAGAGGGTGAAGATAAAGACAACCGAATAAACCTTATTCCTATTTCTCCTGGACCAGAATCCATCCCCGAACTGGAACAAGTTCCTTTCGAGTTCGTATATAACCATACGATGGAGTATCCAATAAACTGTGGATCTTCGTAGTGATACGGAGTGTCCTGGAGAAATACAAAGGTGATTTAGGATTGGCGAAGGAATACTTGGTCGTGAATATCAGTCGCAATTTACTTTGCCCTCTTACTAATCCCTTGCTTTGTCTTAACTTAATACCTTCTGTACACCATCGTTAGGCTAATTGGTTTTCTTCATTCCCTACCGGTCGGCACCAGCCTAAGGTTTGGAAGAAGACTATCCAATTTGCGTAATAGGTGTACTATCCCCTAAACCAAGGAGTACTCACAACTTGAGAGAAGGTAAAAGGAAAAGACAACTGAATAATCCTATCCGTTTTCTCCAGAACCGGAAACCATCCTCGAATAAATTCTTTCGAGTTCGTATCTAACCATACGATGGTTTTGTCCAATGGAAGTGGACGTTCGTAGTAATACGGGGTGTCCTGGAGAAAAGGGTAAAAGTAGGAGTGGCAATGAGGTTCGCAACTCTGACAATCCAAAAGCCAGTGTTTAAGAAGGTTCGGTCAACCTGGTCACTGAGTCATAGTCTTAGGGTCGGGTCAATGGTCGCTGCCAAAGAGAGAGAGAAAAGAAACACTCAGCGTGCACTCTAACCTAGATCAGAATGGTTGCCAATTTATCTAATCTGGAAACCTCCCACTGTACCGTCAAATTCTCCTCCAAACCTGAAAGAAGAATTAGTCGGGGTCACCCGAGGAGTAAACTAACTCATCAGTGGGAATCGGGATCCAACTATCATCGCATGATAACGTGACGGAATCCGCTCACGGTGTCACACTCCAGAAGGTATGCGCATATCTGGCAAGTTTCAGTACTTTTGAAACTCCCGATGTGATTTCTGCCCCATGCTCTTATGACCTTGGCGTGAGGTCAAAATATCATAAGTCACATGTCAAGTTCTGCCCATCATTATCCAGGTTAATTTGAACCCACCCGTACATACCCTTGACGTAGGCCAAAATAGTAGTACGACTGTCCCAAACCAACACATCTATCTATGCAACAGATAAATACCCGGCAGCTACCAAACACTATGCCTTGGCGTGAGGTCAAAATACATAGCTTGAATACTACCGAATATTTAACCGAAATGATGGAGGGCTACGAATGGTTTCTGGCGAAAACCTTTAACGTAATGAACTTGATATCGTTGAAGGAACGGATAGCTTTTTGAAAATATAGTGACGAAAACCATTGCTAAAGAGGTCACTCCCGGTGAAGGGATCTCGGCTCTTTCCCCGTAGAATGAGGTGTAGGATATTCCAACTGAATACCACGGTGCAAAGCAAAAGTAATCGGCTATAGTGAAGTTAATGCCCTGACGCAAACTTTTTGTCCAAGGGGTCACTCCCGGTGAAGGGATCTCGGCCCTTGCCTCGTCGACTGAGGAGCAGGATATTCCAACTGAATACCACGATGCAAAACAAAAGTGAACGTCCTTGCAATAACAGCTTTTTGAAAAGTGTTCCAACAACATCAGATTAGGTTTGTTTTTAACTTGCATTGATCCGAATCAATGCAGTCCCATCAATTGATCACACCAAAAAGAACGAAAATATACTGATGTACGTATATGCCATCCGCATTCGCCACTGGGTCCCGTCATTACCCGTTAGGTTAGCTAACTAACGACAGAGCGGGGACTGGACTAGCGCGAATGCAAAACATATACAACATCTACTAATATATATACCAATATATTATATTCGCTCAAGGCGTGATAAAATGCAACATCACAGAAATGTACAGCATCACAGAAACAATACGGATATCTGGGATCCCCGGGTTTCACAGAGCCGCTGAAACCCGACGTTCCCCTGGTCGTGTGGATAGCCTGTGCAATTAAATCCTAGACCCCTACGGGCGCGGCAAGTTACCCGCCAAAACCTGAAGCGAGGCAGCCCCCTTCAGCTCCGTGAATGGACCACCCAGCACTTCACGGAATCCGGTAACTTGGGCACCCCTCCTGGGTCAACCTGTACCCCCTACGAGTGCGGCGAATAGCCCGCCAATCCTAGAGTGAAGCCCCCTCCGTCCCAATGCCATGAGATGCGGGCTTGTTGCCCTCTAGAACCCGGCTATCCGTGCACCCCTCCGCGGGGTAAGCCTAGTACAGAAAGTAAAATATACATACAACGGGTACAACGACCGCAACCTGGCCGTGCCCCAAAATAATAATACAATCAGGCAGTGACGGCAGTCCACATGTCGGACGCTCGCCCCGCAATATCAAATGTACATAATACAACAAAACTGTACTAGCATTGCATCCAGGCTATCCCCCACGACCGATCCGCAACATCACAGCAAAAACAGAACATCAACGTGAAAGTCACGTTCGCAAATCCGTCTAACCGGGCTATAGCAGTTAGACCGGATTTACCGATCAAGTGACATTCACGGTCGCAGATATAATGTAAATACTGTGAAATAATGTGTTTAAAATATCCGATCAATCAAATTTTAACAAGTGGGCCCCAAAGCATTACTGTAGCAGATCAAGAAATTCTGGGCCCAATGTTATTATTCCAAAACCTCTATTTTCACCCCAGAAAGATACTGTAGAAATTTGGTGCAGGGAACCCAAAATAGTGCGGCGGAACCGCGGCCCAAAGGGGTGTTTGGCCGCGGTTCCGCGCTCCTACAGTGGAGTTAGCGCATCGAATTTTCACAGAACTCTTATAATCTCCATTACATCAATTTTATACAACCTGAAAAATTTTTGGAGACCAAAAAATTTCAACAGAAAACTGTCGCTAGCAAAAATGTAGATTTTGGAATTTTGGTCGATCGGAAATGCAAAACACATTAAACAAAGCTAGACTAAGTTAATGGCGAGGCTCTGATACCACTGTAAGTGCACGGCGGCGCCCCGGCCGTCAATCCGACGGCCAAATGCGGAAGCGGTGATAAAATTTAATTTTTCTTGAACTGGCAAACCGCCGCGCACTAATACCCGGATCGAACCATTAATTAGTCCTAGCTAACTACAAGATGGGGAAGAGAGATATACCGACTGATCCAAGTCCTCCGGTCTTCTCGTCGTCGTCCCGATCTCCTGCGGAAGCTCCGGTCTCCACCTCGTCGCCGGAAGTGCACCACATCGCCTACTTCTTTTACGGGCTCCCATCTCAATACCGAGGCAACTCGGGCACGAAGCTGGCTAGTCGACGTGCCCAAGATTTGCTATAGAATGTAGTGTGGATTACAAGTCTCACTTTGGGGTTGTGGAATTGCCTTTGTGGTGGAGGATTGATACAAGCTTTTTGGAGATGGTGTTGTGGGATTTTCCAACATGAAATGAATCAAAAATCCCACCTCAAAATTCATGGGCAGCCCCATACATGGCCGTCCATGACTTGGTGAGTGAGTGGAGAGAATGAAAGTGTCATATGATAGAAAAGAGAGAGCCATCCAATAATACAATGGAGAGAGAGAGAGAGAAGGCTATCATGCAAAAAGAATCATCACCAAATCAAACCCACACTCAACTAACAACCATCTCTCATCATCAACAACCATGATGAGCCAAAAGTCAAGTCATGATGGAAAAGAAAGAGTCAAATGGTCAAGGGATGGTGCAACCATCATGACACAAGAATATGCAAAGAACCCCTCCTCAAATACTTATTTGCAACAATGCAAATAAGCCCTCCTCCACCAATCTTCGGCCAATGAACGATACAAAGAAAATTGGCCGAAACGGAAAGCAAATTGGCAACTCCAGAAAACTGGTCCCGTAATAAATTACAGGAAAACCCCGATACTGTGCATACACACCCGCATCTGTATTTCGACCGAAATACAAATGCAATGAGACAGAATCTCCACTGTACTATACTAGGATCCGGCTTAAACCAAAGCCGGCTAGTAATATCCATTCGATCCTGATCCGTGCAATACCGCACGCATCTGATCGAACCCAGCCATATATCCATACGGCCTATAGTACAAACTGTCCGATCCTGATCCGTGCAATACCGCACGTATCTGATCGGACCTTGCCATATCTCCATACGGCCTCTACAACCTTTCGCCCGAAAGCTGAGTAACTGAATGTGGGGGACTCTAAAGACTCATCAACACCTTGGTTGTGGATTTAACCACTAGCACGTTAGAGGTATAAGCCAATACATAACGGGCTACCAGGTATTGACCAAAAGGGACGTCTGTGAGCGAACTCAGCCCGATAACCCTACTGAGCCTGTCAGTGACAATATCCGTACAGTCCGGTCCGTTCGTCTATGAGTATCGCATGGCGGGCCTAGGGGGTTGGTAAAAGTCAGACCCCCAAAAGCGGTACAAGTCGTGTCGGAGTGAAGCCCAGAACACCCTGAGATACTACTGGAATACCTACCAGTAAATCTCCTTGCCTCGGCCGAGGGCTTCGTGTAATGGCTCTCCTAGACACAGCGTGACCTCACCCCCAATACCGGGAGAGACGAACCCTGAAGATACGCTCACTGCCTCCATGTGGCTCGGGACTGTACCCAACTAAAACCTGTTTGCACGACTCCTTTGAGCCGTGGTAGGGTAGTAATCAAAGTACAGTGGGAACTCACACAAGACAAATGACGATCCCCAGGTCGATGAACTAACCTGTACACATGTCACCAGGGAACTGCCATCTGACGTCTGGTATATGACCAACTGGCATGTTCCCGGCGAGTCCTGTCCGGTGTAATCATAACCCAATGAGCACCTGTATACATCTTAGGTGATCCAACTGACACCAATGGCTTGTGAGACCAGCCACCGCCCCTCGTCGGGGTCTCGACTGTATACACTAGTCTACTCTGGAGTATCGATGCCCTGTCTCGAAACTCTCACGACTAGGGACCATTTAAGGATATGCTTATAGACCCCAGCTCCCACTTATATGATCGCCCTCATACTGCTGGTGGTCAAGCAAGAATCCTAGGGGCTCTACCAACGTGTAATAGCGACTTGTCAGGTCACCTGAAGCAGTACACGATGATAAAGTTAAACCAGATAGCATATTATCATCTCGAATAAGACTGTCCTACCGGGATAGGTCCTCCATCAATCATTGCAATCACGTACCTATGACCTAATAATTGACTCTGAGGGCACTATCTCCAACAGCTACAGGCTGTGTAACTATAACTATAAATTCCACAGTGAATATAAATTCCCCGACTTTGATTAACACTTCCTCTAGCTCATCCCGAGGTTGGGTGATAGATCGATCGGCTATCTGGAGAGTGCAATGCGTAGGTTTCAACTCTCCTATCCTTAATTGCTCATAAACAGAATATGGAAACAAGTTAACACTCGCACCTAAATCGAGTAGAGCACGGTTGATATTTTTACCCCCAATAGTTATAGATATTGTAGGACAACCAGGGTCCTTACGTTTCATGGGCACCAATTGGGTAAGAGAATTGCTCATATTACTCGCTAAGAAAACCTTTTTTGGTATTTGAGTTTTCCTCTTCGTAGTGCACAAGTCATTTACAATTTTCGCATAGGACGGAACTTTTTTGATAGCATCTAGGAGAGAGATATTTATGTTAACTTGATTAAAAATGTCTGCAATCTTCTCCAATTGGGGACTTGGTTTGTTGGCCCTCAACCTATGTGGAAAAGGAGATTTATCAATAAGAGTTGTGTCCAACTTTTGAGGAGAAGTTTGTGGGGATGGAATGGATCCTAAAATTGGATTTGGGATTGTCGTAGATGGTAATTCCTTCAAGAAAGTGGGATGAGGGTTCGAGCCTAGTGAAAAACAGAGAATAGGATCGAAAGAAGATGGTGGACTAGACGAGGTAGGATTAGAAGTAGTAGCCGGGGTTTCATCTGATTCATCCTCAACAACTTGTTTACCAATATTGTTATTCAGCACTCTTCCCGATCTCAACGTAGTTACGGCACTCACATTATGATTTTGAAGGATGATATTCGCGCTTTGTGAGTGGCCGGGATTTGGTAGAGGTTGAGATGGAAGTTTTCTTTTCTTTCTCTCACTCATCACGACATTTAACTGTGAAAGTTGTGCTTTATCGATTTTATGCTTTCACTGTGGGAAGCAGTGTGTTGCACTAATGTTTGCATAGAAGACATTAAATTAGTCGTCGTTTGCGTGAATTGTTTAATGAACGTTTCTAAGTTACGATCAAGCACAGAGGTTTTATCGGTACCGGCCGTTGAAATATTATAAGGATCAAAGGTGTTGGTCGGATTTTGAAAAGGTTGCGGTTGAAAGGGGTGTTGATTTTGTTATGGTGGTTGCTGTTGCTATGGGGGAGGCCTTTGATAATTGCTTGGGAACTGGTTTTGGTTTTGAGTTTGGTTTTGGTTCCAAGCAAAATTAGGATGATTCCTCCATCCCTGATTGTATGTGGAAGAATAAGGACCGTTTCTAGATCGTTACTGAAAAGCAGTATTAGTTTGTTCTTGACCTTGAAACGGAGGATTTAAAGGACATACTTCCGTTAAATGTGATGGGTCATAACAGCAACCACACACGGTTTTGGCGAGCGTAACTTGGCTTAGGGAGGCTGATGAGAATTTGTTTTCGATAGAGTCAAGTTTCTTTTGCATCGCGGCCATTTCCGCTCTTACTATGATGGAAACATCGAGCTAATGAATACCTGCCATAGATGAAGTTATTCTAACGCTTTCCCACTGTAAGGTTTGTTCGGCGAGATCTTCCAGGAATTACCAAGCTTCGCCATCGTCTTTAGACATGAAATGGTATTAACAAATGGTTTCAAGCATTTGTTTTGTGGCAGGATTAACACCCTCATATATAATTCGGCAAAATTGCCATCTATCAATTCCATAATGGGGGCATTGTAGAAGAAGATTCTTAAACCGCTAAAAGCATTTCCAGAATAGTTCATTAGGAAGTTGGGTAAACTGGTTAATCTCGCTTCGAACACGGGCGGTTTTGTGATTGGGATAAAATTTCTTAAGGAATGCTATAACGAATTCATCCCATATGGCGATAGAATGTATGGCAGTGCTAAAAAGCCATTTTTCTGATAGGTCGCACTAGGTAAAAGGGAGAAGACGTAATCATATAGCATCCCCTGAAAGTTGGGTTATACCCATTATTGCACATACGTTCTTAAATTTTGTTATGAAAACGTATGCATCTTCGAATTCAAGCCCATGAAATTTGGGCAACAAGTTGATGAAGTAGGGTTTAATTTCGAAATTATCCCCATTGGCCGGTAGAAGAGACAGACAAGTAGGAATGGGTCCACGTACAGGGTAGCATCTTTCTTGGAGAGAGATGCGTGGTGGATTCTGCGCACCTACGGGTGGTGGCAGGGTGGTATCAAGAAATTCCGATGGAGATCCGTCAATTTCGGGAGATGTGGTGGGTGGAGGGGAAATAGAAGATGAAGAAGTACCGACTTCGAAGTTGATAGCAAAGATGCGGACAAGACGGGCACTAGAATCCCGTGTCCAGCCGATCATGCACTAAGCGGGTTTAGCGCATGTGGCAGCGTGTGTGAGAACGATTTTTAGAAAGGTTTGTTTTGAAAAAGTGTCGGACGTGAGGCTTGACTCAATAAATCATAAAAATGCACAATCAAACCGTAGAACTAGGATCACCTAGGTCAAGTCAGTAGACCGCTCCTAGACTTCCAAAGGAAAAGTTGCAGGATCAATCCTCTACCACCTCTTTATCGCTCTTGTGGCCAGGTAAGTACCAAGTAAGTGGGAGGTAACCGCTATACGAATCACCGAAAATAGCGGACCTAATTAATTAACCACTTTCCTTAATCACACTTGACTAGACACCACAAGAGAGATGCGGATAAGCGATAGATTACCCACGACCCTACTCGGTCTTAATTCAGCGCGGCGGTCCTTAGAGGCTCGATCTAGATATTTTTTAATTAATGTAGAGTGAAAATATGCTTGTTTTGTGATTTGTGGGGCCTGAGAAAGGTGATGAAATCCCCACCGAATCTGGATTTGGGTTATTATCCCTTAATGTCCGGTTAAGATATGCACAAACAAACCAATATCAAAACACGCAAAATGAATTTTGAGCGGCGCTTTTTGCAAAGAATCCTGCAGAAAAATCAGATTATTAGATTTTAGAGGAGAGAGAAAGATCAGAGAAAGTTACCAGAGGATTTTGGGGAATCAACTCCTCCACTTTGTCATGGTTCCACCGCAAAAAGAACCTTATTGCCGCGGTTCCGCCGCACTCTAGTAAGTTCTTTTGCTTATTTTTCTTCAGTGCGCTCCAATTCTCCTCTGGTCCTCTTTGAAAGTCTCTGAATCTCTTTTCCCTCGCTCCAGTTACTCTAGATTCCCTTGCAAAATTCGCACACTAATCGTTAAATACACAATATCCATTTTTGGTTATCTTTTATTTAATGTTCGCTGGATTTTAGAATAATTCAACACGAATAGCAAGAAAAAAATTATAGCCGTTTCCCCAGCAACAGCGGCATTTTGCTTGATCTGTTTTAAAAAGTGTTGTAAATAAAGTAACCGCAATTAGGACGGTGTCGTTAGTAGCTAGCCACGATGAGTACGGGTCGTCCACAGGGAAACGTGAACCTTTTTCTTACTTTAGACGAGTCGATTGAAAGATGGGTTGATTGGTTATAGATCTATTTTGATACGGATGTAAGATTTATGAAGAAGAGGCTTGTATTGTTCATAGGACTTAGTAATAATGGATGAATAATTAAAAATGACTGCTTTAATCTTTTAATAGTTTAAAACTAGATCGATAGTGATGAATGTGGATTTGGGTTCTTTTAGAAGAAACTAGGGTTTCCCCACTCCTAGCCCTTGTCCTTGCATTGATCTCTATTCATATTTATCCCCTAATAAAACAAGTGTTGATCAGATCTCGAATCGTGGTCGAGACTAGCAATAAATTGGTAGCGCGCCGAATAAAGATGTTAACATTTCTTTTGCTAAAGTTTATAGACTTTAAAATGTATAAAAAAAGTTAAATGATTTTATTATCCATTGATCTACTCTAGCCTACGAACCCTAGCATGTTAGGAATTACTCATGCATGGTTGGAGAAGAAAGGATGAAGAATGAGATCATAATGTAAGATGCAGAAATTAAGTGCAGAAAGTAATTGCAAAAAGACTAATAAAAACTCTACCTTTATTAATCAACTATATCATGTACAAATCCTTTTAAAGTAGAGTACAAGAACCCTAGTTTTTGCTCTCAATCTTTTGTTGGAGATAGTGCCCTCATAGTCAATTATTGGATCGCGGGTACGTGATTGCAATGATGGAGGAGGACCTATACCGGTAGGACAGTCTTACTCGAGATGATAGTATGCTATCTGGTTTGCCTTTATCAGTCGTGTACATGTTCAGGTGACTGATTACATGTTACACTTTGATAGAGCCCTTAGGATCTTGCTTTACTACCAACTGTATGACGGCGATCATATACGTAAGAGTTGGGTAGTTTATATGCATATCCTTAATTATGGTCCCTAGTCGTGGGAATTTCGAGACAGGGCATCGATACTCCAGAGTAGACTAGTGTATACAGTCGAGACCCCGACGAGGGGCGGTGGCCGGTCTTACAAGCCACTGGTGTCAGTTGGATCACCTAAGATGTATACAGGTGCTCATTGGGTTATGAGTACACCGGACAGGACTCGCCGGGAATCTGCTAGTTGGTATTATACATATCGTCAGATAGCAGTTCCCTGGTGACATGTGTACAGGTTAGTTCATCGACCTGAGGTCGTCATTTGTCTCGTGTGAGTTCCCACTATGCTTTGATTTCTACCCTACCACGGCTCAAAGGAGTCGTGCAAACAGGTAGCTTTTGGGTACAGTCCCGAGCCATATGGAGGCACGTGAGCGGATCGGCAGGGGATTCGTCTCTCCCGGTATTGGGGGCGAGATCGTGCTGTATCTAGGAGAGCCATTACACAAAGCCCACGGTCGTGGCAGGAGATTTACTGGTAGGTACTCCAGTAGTGTCTCAGGGTGTTATTGGGCTACACTCCGACACGACTTATACTGCTATTGGGGGTCTGACGTTACTAGCCCCCTAGGCAGATATGCGATACTCATAGACGAACGGACCGGACTGTATATACATTGTCACTGTTAGGCTCAGTAGGGTTTCCGGATGAGTTCGCTCATCGGCATCCCTTGAGGTCAGTCCATGGGCAGCCGTTACGCATTGCTAGTGCCGCTGACGGTTTGTGGTTAAACCCACTGCCAGGGTACTGACGAGTCATTAGAGTCCCCCACAGACAGTTTCCCAAGTTCGGGCGAAACGTTGTAGAGGCCGTATGGTTTTATGGCAGGGTTCGGAAAATGCACGTGCGTTTACGCACGTGTCAGTTTTCGGGCAGATGATACTGGTCGGCTTTAGTTTAAGCCGGATCCGAGTATTATATTGAGTAGATATAATATCTTTGTCTCAGTTGCATTTGTATTCGGTCGTAATACAAATGCGGGTATATTTATACAGTTACGGGGTTATCCTGAAAGTCGTTTCAGGATCACTTTTGGAAGTTGCCAGTTTCCAGTTTTCTATCAGCCGTCTTTTAACATTCGGTTAAAGACGGATTTATCTTTTCTTGAGATGAGTGTGGAAGTTTCTAGAAGCATCTAGATGAGGTGACTAGGTTAAATGGTGTTGTGTTTTCATTGGTTGCTTTTGGTGTGTTCACACTTTGTGTTCACACTAGAGATATTTGTTTGTGTTCACAGTAGAGATATTTGTTTGTGTTCACACATAATATTTTCTTGTGGTCACCCCCCCTCTCCTACACTCACCCTCCTCCTCCCTATATATGGCCGGCCCCTTCCCCCTCTCTCACTTGATGTTTCATTTGGTAAAAAGATTATGATAGATTTTGGGGTGTATGGAATTTCACAGCTCATTTCATTCCATCACCCGATTCCCATGGCAACTTCATTAACCGATCGTCCACGGATTTGGACGAAGTGAGACAAAGTCATCTACTCATTCTCTACATCATTCTTAGTTGTCTCTTTTAGCAAACTTGACGACCGAGTTGCCTCGAGTCAGAGGCGGGAGCCCGTTTAAAGAATCGTTGACGTGGTGCCACCTGGACGAGGAGATCGGAGATCGAGGAGATCGGAGATCGAAGAGATCGGAGCAGCCACAACAGAGCGTGGGATGATGGTTAAAGAACGAAGGACTCGGATCGTTCGGTATAACCTTTCTACACTCTTTACAGTTTGTTAGTTTAGCAATAATGGCAGATCCGGGTTATAGTATACGATAGCGCCAGTTAAAAGTTTTTTGTTCCGCATTTGGCGTCTGTAGACGGCCGGGGCGCTACCGTAGACTTACAGTGGTATCAGAGCCTCACCATTTTGCTATACTAACTTATGCTAACACGTTTAAAATATCGATCGAACCGAATTTCGAAAAACACAATTTTCAAGCTTCACAGTTTCTGTCGATTTTAAATGATGTCCTAAAATTATTCTACATATCTCAGAAAACTGTGCAGGGTTTTATAAGAACACCGTACAAATTTGGGCTCATGAATCGACAAGACTGCCGCGGGATCGCGGCCAAACCCATGGTTTGGCCGCGCATCCGTGGCCATTTGGTGTGATCATGCCCCCAAACTTGCACAGTGTATTCTTCTCTGGAAATTGGGTTTTTGGAATATATCTTTTGGGCCCAGATTTTGTTACTGTACACCAGTTGTTCGTTGGGCCCACTTCATGATATTTAGTCGATCGAAATTTAAACATGTTAGTTTACAGTGCTTACATTATATCTCCGACCGGGAATGTCATTTGATCGGTAAACCACGTCTGATTGCTATAGTTCTTTTAGACGGGTTTGCGAACGTGACATTCGCGTTGATGTTCTGTGTTGTGCTGTGATGTTACGGATTTGTCGTGGTGGATAGCAGTGTGCAATGGTAGTGCAGTTTGAGTTTATTTGTACATTTGATATTGCGGGGCGAGCGTCCAACTTGTGGACTGCCGTCACTGCCTGTTGTATAATATTCTTTTGGGGCACGACCAGGTTGCGGTCGATGTACCTGTTGTACTATTTTTCATTACTGTACTAGGTTATGCCCCACGACGGAGTGCACGGATAGCCGGGTTCTGGAGGGCAACGGGTCCGCATCTCATGGCTTTGAGAGGCAGAGGAGCCTTACTCTGGAATTGGCAAACTACTCGCCGCACTCGTAGGGGGTACAGGTTGACCCAAGGAGGGGTGCCCAAGATTACCGGATTCCGTGAAGTGCTGGGTGGTCCATTCACTTTGCTGTAGGGGGCTGCCTAGCTTCAGGTTTTGGCGGGTAACTTGCCACACCCGTAGGGGTCTAGGTTTCATTGCACAGGCTATCCACACGACCAGGGGAACGTCGGGTTTCAGCAGCGGCTCTGTGAAACCCGGGGATCCCAGTTTATCTGTATTGTTCTGTGATGCTTATTACTTTTCTGTAATGTTGCATATTATCATGCCTGGAGCGATTGTTGTATATTGGTTTATATACTATTAGATGTTGTATATGTTTTACACCCGCGCTAGTCCAGTCCCCGCTCTGTCGTTAGTTAAGTAACCTAACGGGTGATGACGGGACCCAGTGACGAATGCGGATGGCATATACGTACATTTTATTTTCGTTCTTTTCTGGTGTGATTGTTTGATGGGACTGCGTTGATTCTGATCAATGCAAAGTAAAACAAACCTATTTGGCAGTTGTTGGAACAAATTTAAAAAGTGTTATTACAAAGATATTTCCTTTTGTTTTGCATAGCGGTATTCAGTGGAATATCCTGCACCTCATTCGACGGGGCAAGGGCCGATATCCCTTCACCGGGACTGACCCCTTGGGCAGAAGTTTGCGTCAGGGTAATAACTTCACTATAGTCGATTACAAGTTGCTTTGCATCGCGGTATTCAGTGGAATATCCTGCATCTCATTCCACGAGGAAAGAGCCGAGATCCCTTCACCGGGAATGACCTCTTTAGCAAAAGGTTTTCGCCACTATATTTTAAAAAGCTATCAGGTTCCTTCAGCGATATCAAGTTCACTACGTTAAAGGTTTTTCGCCAAAAACCAGCCGTAGCCCTCCGTCACTTCTTTTGGGTATTCAGTAGTATTCAAGCTATGCATTTTAGCCAAAGTTAAGGCATAGTGTTTGGTAGCTGCTGGGTATTCAATTGTTGTATAGATAGATGAGTTGGTTTGGGACAGTCGTTATGCCGATTGGCCAAAGTCAGGGGCATGTGCAGGTGGGTTCAAATTGACAAGATAGTGACGGGTAGAACTTGGCATGTGACTTATGACATTTTGACCAAAGCCAAGGTTATAAGAGCATGGGGCAAAAATCTTATCGGGAGTTTCTAAAGAAACTGAAACTTGCCAAGTATGCGCATACCTTCTGGAGTATGAGTAACGTAGATGCATTCCATCACGTTATCATACGATGAGAGTTGGATCCCGATTCATACTGATGAGTTGGTTTACTCTTCGGGTGATCCCGATTGATTCTTCTTTTAGGTTTGGAGGAGAATTTGACAGGACAGTGGGAGGTTTCCGGATTAGATAAAGTGATAACCATTCTGATCTAGGTTAGAGTGCATGCAGAGTGTTTCTTTTCTCTCTCTCTTTGGCAGCGACCTTTGACCGACCCTAGACTATGACTCAGTGACCAAGTTGACCGAACCTTCTTAAAATACTGGCTTTTGGATTGTCCGAGTTGCATAAGTCATTGCCACTCCTTCTTCTACCCTTTGAATTTCTCAGAACACCCGTATTACTACGGAAATCCACTTCCATTGGATAGATCCATCGTATGGTTATATACGAACTCGAAGGGACTTCTTCGAGGATGGATCAAGGTTCAGGAGAAATAGAATTGGTTTATTCAGTTGTCTTTTATTATCACCTTCTCTCAGGTTGCGAGAGCTCCTTGGTTTAGGAGAGTACACCTATTACGCTTATTGGATAGTCTTATTCCAAACCATAGGCAGATACCGAAAGGTAGGGAATGAAGAAAACCAATTAGCCTAAGTAGAGTGTGCAGAAGGTAATATGTAAAGACAAAATAAAGGGATTAGAAAGAGGGCAGAGTAAATTGCGACTGAAATCATTCACGACCAAAACCGCGTACTTCATCGCCACTCCTATTTCACCTTTAAAGGAATAAGGTATTATTCAGTTGTCTTTTATCACCACCTTCTCTCAAGATATGAGTACTCTTTGGTTTAGGAGGGTACACCTATTATGCTTACTGGATAGTCTTCTTCCAAACCATAGGCTGGTGCCGAATGGTAGGGAAGGAAGAAAACCATTTAGCCTAACGATGGTGTACAGAAGGTAACGACTAAAGACAAATAAAGGGATTTGGAGATATGGCAGAGAGATATACGGTTATAGTCATGAATTGGATTATGGAAGAGGCATTGCTATGAATACCAGGATACCCCTACGAAACATTTTCATGTTTCAGTGCATCGTTAAAGGAAAACTGTTTTCCCGATTAGATACTTACTCCAAGGGTATGTATTTACCAGGTTTCATTCTCATATCTGTATAGTTTTACAGATGATGAGTGGGAGTAAGTTATTAGGAATTAGGTGATCATCCTCATTATATCGGAATTCGTTGTAATTGGTGATATTTGAGGAAATCGCCAGGGTACAGTTTTCAACCTACGACGCACAGGTTTTGAGTTGCTTAACTCAGCGGACTTATACAGAGTATTGTATGTTGTCCAGTGTCCATCAGGACAAAGGGGTAGGTCCCCGTACTTTGTTCTGTTTACTTATAACTTCTCTAGTTTTTAGACAAGTGTTTCATAGAAATACAAGGTCTAAGTTTTGAGAAGTTGTAAGTATAAGAATAAAGTAGAGAACCAGATGTCACAAATATCGGGATTCTTCAAAGAGATCGAAGATATAGATTCTTGTGATTGGTATTCAGATGATAGTAATGATTTTGAGAAACTTGTTTCTCTTTCAGATTACTTATAATTGGAAGGATTCCTAAGTTGAGTAATGCTGATCAGTCTCTTTCCATTAAGTTGATATGCACTGGAGACAGCTGCATGATTGAATATGGTTCCAATTAAATAAGTGCCAAAGTTTCTATATTGGATATAGAATAGTTCGTACCTTAAAAGATGTTAAGGTACGGGGAGTTGTCCAGCTTATGCTTAAAACCAGACACTGGATAACTCAGGGCACGTTTCTGTAATGGCTGTTTGTGGGTTGACCCTAGCTATGACGAGGGTTGATATTCTACCATTTGGAAGATCAATAGTGATATTGTTCTTGACTCGCCACAGTTTTAGTAAAATGGATTTTTTCAGAAAACAGTAGTGGGAGTATGGTAGAACTGGAAGTGATTCCATAACCGCGAACGATTACAGAAAATTTAATAGGACCTATATATTCAATCAGGTTTGACATTCCATTAGCCACTCCGCAGATATGGTGGGTAACCTCAGACACCCGAGAGGTACTTCGGTAGCCTCAAGGACGGTGACAGGGAGGTTCTTATCTACCCAGACTTGACACTACTGTTGTTCCAGACTATGAGACCAGGCAGGAGGATAGGTATAGCGTCGTTCTAAACTAGCTTTAGAAGTGCACGTGTATATTATTCTGCCAGAGGGTTGTCGTAGTCAGTGGGAGCAGCGGAAGCATAGTGGGCAAGTAGCTTATGTCTATTTATAGACTAGAGCAGTTATAGCGGAGATAGATCATCTAATTTTGATGTGACAGTCATGGGTTTGACTTCATCAGAATAGGGGATGGATCTGTTAAGAAGGTAGTAGGGTGTGATGTCATGGTATCTGGATAACATACACAGAGTAAGAAGTAAAATTCCTATACTACGATCGGTTGTACTGTGGTCGTCACACAGTTGTTTCTCCAGACAGGATATGGATATAATATTTGACATTCTGGTTTCTGGATCTATGGTTTTAGATCTAGATTTGGGTAGTTTCCCAATGTGGGTACTTTGACAGATATTCTAATGGTTTTTAGAATAGTTGACTCCTAGCATGGTGGTGTACCTGCAGGTGATGGAGTCACCCTCTCTAAAGGTGTCGTATAGACTAAAGGGGAGAGGGCTGTGCATGATTGGCAGATCACTTGCTTAGGCAATTGAGTCAATCGTGAGGTGTCAAGTACCACACCAGATGTTGTTTTTGCACTAGATGCGATAAGTTTGTATTAATCCAATCCTGGAGAGACATAAGGAAGCAGTTATAGAACATAAGTGGATGTTCTACGGATTTGATGACGGCAGCCTCCTTCGGGAGACAATTATCATTCCAGGCTTCAAAGGTGACGTGGATGACAGAGTGATTGTCAGAGTTTTAGTTTTCCCTCTGACGAGGGACAGTATTATGGACAGGTGGTCCAAGAGGATACTGTGTGTGGCATGGTGCCGGATACTGATTAGGTTCAGTGATCGATACAGCCTAAGAAGTTTGGATTTGGAGTTCATTTATGAACTAGGTCCCATCAGATATCCAGACATATTCTAAGACAGGTATTACTCGATTCGGGAGATAGTTTTCTCTGCGAACTTGAGATTTAGAGAGATATAGAAAGAAACATCTAGGCGGATCCACTCACTAAGGCTATTTCTCGAATATAATAGTTTTACAAACGAGCTTTGTGAAACTGATTAGTAGAGGAGTTGGATGTTCGGTTTCACATGGGCTGTGAGTAGTCGACATCGCAATAATTAGCCTTGAGTGCAAGTGGGAAATTGTTGGAGATAGTGCCCTCATAGTCAATTATTGGATCGCAGGTACGTGATTGCAATGATGGCGGAGGACCTATACCGGTAGGAAAGTCTTACTCGAGATGATAGTATGCTATCTGGTTTGCCTTTATCAGTCGTGTAGATGTTCAGGTGACTGATTACATGTTACACTTTGATAGAGCCCTTAGGATCTTGCTTTACTACCAACTGTATGACGGCGATCATATACGTGAGAGTTGGGTAGTTTATATGCATATCCTTAATTATGGTCCCTAGTCGTGGGAGTTTCGAGACAGGGCATCGATACTCCGGAGTAGACTAGTGTATACAGTCGAGACCCCGACGAGGGGCGGTGGCCGGTCTCACAAGCCACAGGTGCTCATTGGGTTATGAGTACACCGGACAGGACTCGCCGGGAATCTGCTAGTTGGTATTATACATATCGTCAGATAGCAGTTCCCTGGTGACATGTGTACAGGTTAGTTCATCGACCTGAGGTCGTCATTTGTCTCGTGTGAGTTCCCACTGTGCTTTGATTTCTACCTTACCACGGCTCAAAGGAGTCGTGCAAACAGATAGCTTTTGGGTACAGTCCCGAGCCATATGGAGGCACGTGAGCGGATCGGCAGGGGATTCGTCTCTCCCGGTATTGGGGGCGAGATCGTGCTGTGTCTAGGAGAGCCATTACACAAAGCCCACGGCCGTGGCAGGAGATTTACTGGTAGGTACTCCAGTAGTGTCTCAGGGTGTTATTGGGCTACACTCCGACACGACTTATACTGCTATTGGGGGTCTGACGTTACTAGCCCCCTAGGCAGATATGCGATACTCATAGAAGAACGGACCGGACTGTATATACATTGTCACTGTTAGGCTCAGTAGGGTTTCCGGATGAGTTCGCTCATCGGCATCCCTTGAGGTCAGTCCATGGGCAGCCGTTACGCATTGCTAGTGCCGCTGACGGTTTGTGGTTAAACCCACTGCCAGGGTACTGACGAGTCATTAGAGTCCCCCACAGACAGTTTCCCAAGTTCGGACGAAACGTTGTAGAGGCCGTATGGTTTTATGGCAGAGTTCGGAAAATGCACGTGCGTTTACGCACGTGTTAGTTTTCGGGCAGATGATACTGGTCGGCTTTGGTTTAAGCCGGATCCGAGTATTATATTGAGTAGATATAATATCTTTGTCTCAGTTGCATTTGTATTCGGTCGTAATACAAATGCGGGTATATTTATACAGTTACGGGGTTATCCTGAAAGTCGTTTCAGGATCACTTTTGGAAGTTGCCAGTTTCCAGTTTTCTATCAGCCGTCTTTTAACATTCGGTTAAAGACGGATTTATCTTTTCTTGAGATGAGTGTGGAAGTTTCTAGAAGCATCTAGATGAGGTGACTAGGTTAAATGGTGTTGTGTTTTCATTGGTTGCTTTTGGTGTGTTCACACTTTGTGTTCACACTAGAGATATTTGTTTGTGTTCACACTGTAAGTGCACGGCGGCGCCCCGGCCGTCAATCCGACGCCGGAATGCGGAAGCGGTGATAAACTTAAATTTTGCGGACTTTGCAAACCGGCACCACCGCGCACTAAACTCCGGATCGTAACCATTAACAAGTCTAGCTAACCAATAAGAAAGGGAAGAGATGTATACCGACGATCCAAGTCCTCCGGTCTTCATCTCCACTCCGATCTCCTCGCGGGATCTCCGTCCGTCTCCTCCTCGTCGGAAAGGGGCACCACATCGCCTGTAGCTTTTACGGGCTCCCACCTCAATACCGAGGCAACTCGGGCGCGAAGCTGGCGAATCGACGCGTCCAAGATTTGCTGTAGGAATATAGTGTAGAATCGTAGTCTCTTTTTGGGGTCTTGGAGTTGCCTTTAGATGGAGGGAAGAATGAAACTTTGGAGGCAAATGATGCTATCAATTTATGCAAGGAAATGAGATGAACAAATGAAGCACAAAATGAACCTCTCATTTTTCCTCTCCTCACAATGTGTGGCCGGCCAATCCCATATCAAAATGGTGGAGGAAAACAACATATATCATATGAGGGAGGTGACCACAACCCAAGACAAGAAAACAAAACACCATGCTTTACCCTTTTTCAAACCATACCCTTTCATGTCACAAATAAAAACAAAAGCATGGTGGAAAACATAATGATAGCTATCATAATCAATCATTTATGCAAGAAAACCCCTCCACAAATGTAATTTGCAAAACTGCAAATTACCCCCTCCATCGGAAAAGTCCGGCCGGGAAAGAACAAAGGAAAACCGGCCGGAACGGAATGCAAACTGGCAACTCCAGAAAACTGGTCCCGTAATAAATTACAGGAAAACCCCGATACTGTGCATACACACCCGCATCTGTATTCCGTCCGGATACAAATGCAAAGAGACAAAATCTACACTGTACTAAACTAGGACCGGCTTAAACCAAAGCCGGCTAGTAATATCCGTTCGATCCTGATCCGTGCAATACCGCACGTATCTGATCGAACCCTGCCATATACCTATACGGCTACTAGTACAAACCGTCCGATCCTGATCCGTGCAATACCGCACGTATCTGATCGGACCCTGCCATATCTCCATACGGCCTCTACAGTGTTTCGCCCGAAACTTGAGTAACTGAAAGTGTGGTGGACTCTAAAGACTCATCAATACAATGGCTGTGGATTTAACCACTAGCCCGTCAGAGGTATAAGCCAATACGTAACGGGCCACCAGCTATTGACTAAAAGGGACGTCGATGAGCGAACTCATCCTGACACCCTACTGAGCCTGTCAGTGACAATATCCGTACAGTCCGGTCCGTTCGTCTATGAGCATCGCATGGCGGGCTTAGGGGGTTGGTAAAAGTCAGACCCCCAAAAGCGGTACAAGTCGTGTCGGAGTGCAGTCCAGAACACCCTGAGATACTACTGGAATACCTACCAGTAAATCTCCTGCCTTGGCCAAGGACTTCGTGTAATGGCTCTCCTAGACACAGCGCGACCTCACCCCCAATATCGGGAGAGACGAAACCCCCGAAGATCCGCTCACTGCCTCCATGTGGCTCGGGACTGTACCCAACTAAAACCTGTTTGCACGACTCCTTTGAGCCGTGGTAGGGTAGTAATCAAAGTACAGTGGGAACTCACACGAGACAAATGACGATCCCCAGGTCGATGAACTAACCTGTACACATGTCACCTGGGAACTGCTATCTGACGTCAGGTATAAGACCAACTAGCATGTTCCCGGCGAGTCCTGTCCGGTGTACTCATAACCCAATGAGCACCTGTATACATCTTAGGTGATCCAACTGACACCAGTGGCTTGTGAGACCGGCCACCGCCCCTCGTCGGGGTCTCGACTGTATACACTAGTCTACTAATGGAGTATCGATGCCCGGTCTCGAAACTCCCACGACTAGGGACCTTTTAAGGATATGCTTGTAGACCCCCAGCTCCCACTTATATGATCGCCCTCATACTGCCGGTGGTCAAGCAAGAATCCTATGGGCTCTATCAACGTGTAATAGCGACGTGTCATGTCACCTAAAGCAGTACACGATGATAAAGGTAAACCAGATAGCATACTATCATCTCGAGTAAGACTGTCCTACCGGGATAGGTCCTCCCTCAATCATTACAATCACGTACCTGTGACCTAATAATTGACTCTGAGGGCACTATCTCCAACAATCTCCCACTTGCACTCAAGGCTAATTATTGCGATGTCACATACTCACAGCCCGTGTGATACCGAACACCCAACTCCTCTACTAGTCAGTCTCACAAAGCTCGTTTGCGAAACTATTGCGTTCGAGGAATAGCCTCAGTGAGTGGATCCGCTTTGTTGTTTCTTTCCATGTCTCTCTATATCTCATGTTCGCGGAGAAACCCATCTCCCGAAATGAGCAATACCTGTCTTAGAATGTGTCTGGATGTCTGATGGGACATAGTTCACAAATGAACTCGAAATCCAAACTTCTTAGACTGTATCTTCAACTGAACTTAATCAGTATCCTGAGCGCCATGCCTCCCTCAGTATTGCCTTGGACCACCTGTCCAAAATACTGCCCCTCATCAGAAGGAAAAACTATAACTCTGACAACCTCCTTGTCGTCCATGTCACCTTGGAAGCCTGGAATGATAACTGTCTCCTGAATAAGGCTGTCGTTATCATATCCCTAGAACATCTACTTATGTTCTAAAACTGCTTCCGACCGTTTCTCCAGGATTGGATTAATGTCAACTTATTGCATCTAGTGCAAGAACAACATCTGGTGTGGTACTTGACATTTCACGATTGACTCAATTGCCTGAGCAAGTGATCTGCCAATCATGCCCGTCCCTCTCCCCTTTAGTCTGTAAGACACCTTTGGAGAGGGTGACTCCATTACCTGCAGGTACACTACCGTGCCAGGAGTCGTCCATCCTAAATACTCTTAGAATGCTGTCAAGTACCCTGATTGGGAAACCACCCAAATCTAGATCTAAAATCATAGATCCAGTAACCAGTATGTCAGATATAAAATCCACTTCCTTTGTGGAGAAACCACTGTGTGACGACCAAAGTATAACCGATCGTAGTATAGGAGTTTCTTTTCCTACTCTGTGTATATCATCCAAATACCAGGATATCACACCCTACTACCTTCTCAACAGATCCATCCCCTTTTCTGATGAAGTCAAACCCATGACTGTCACATCAGAAATAGATGATCTATCTCCGCTACATCTGCTCTAGTCTATAAATAGACATAAGCTCCCTGTCCACCAATGCTTCCGCTGCTCCCTCTGATTACGACAACCCTCTGGCAGAGTCATATAGACGTACACTTCTAAAACTAGTTTAGAACGACGCTATACTCATCCTCCCGCCGGGTCTCGTAACCTGGAACAACAGCAATGGCAATTGTGGGTAAACAAGAACTTCCCTGTCGCCGTCCTTGAGGCTACCGTAGTGCCTCTCGGGTGCCTGAAGTTACCCACCTTATCTGCGGAGTGGCCAATGGAATGTCAATCCAGATTGAATCTTTAGGTTCCTTATCAAATCTTCAGTAATCGTTTGTAGTTCTGGAATCACTTCCAGTTCTACCATACTCCCACTACTGTTTTCTGAAAAAATCCATTTTTAATAAAACTGTGGCGAGTCTAGAACAATATCGCTATTGTTCATCCAGATGGTAGAAAGTCAACCCTCGTCATAGCCTGGGTCAACCCACAAACAGCCATTACAGAAACGTGCCTTGAGTTGTCCAGTGTCTGGTTTTAATCATAAACCGGACAACTCCCCGTACCTTAACATCGTTAAGATATGAACTGTTCTATATCCAATATAGAACCAGAGGCACTGATTTAATTGAACTAGATTCAAATCATGCAGCTGTCTCCAGTGCATGTCAACTAAATGGAAGAAGGCCGATCAGCGTTACTCAACTTAGGAATGCTTTCAATTATGAGTAACCTGAAAGAGAAGCAATTTCTCTTAATCATTACTATCAACTGAACACCATACACAAGTATCTACATCTTCGATCTCTTTGAAGAATCCCGATACTTGCTATACCTGGTTCTCTACTCTATTCAAATACATATAACTTCTCCAAATTCGGACCCTGTGTTTCCACGAAACACTTGTCTAAAAAATAGAGGAGTCATAAGTAAACCGAATATAGTACGAGGACCATCCCCTCTGTCCTGATGGACACCGGACAACATACAATACTCTGTATAAGTCCGCTGAGTCTAACAACTCTTTCACTGTGTGTCGTAGGTTGAAAACTGTACTTATGGTTAAGAAGAATTACACCGCTGTTTAATGCTCCTTACCTAACCATCCACTGATATAGGTAAATGTCGTAGACATAATTTCAGAAAGGTATATCTCACTCTATGAAAATAGACGTACAGATATATCAATTTGAAATTGGTGCATAACAGCGGATATTCAAAACCAAATATTTGCCGACCGGCAAACAACCCAGGTGATTTCCTCAAATATCACCGATTACAACGAATCCCGATATAATGAGGATGATCACCCAATTCCCAATAACTTACTCCCACTCATCATCTGTAAAACTATACAGATGTGAGAATCGTACCTGGTAAATACATACCCTGGAGTAAGTATCTAATCGGGAAATCAGTTTTCCTTTAACATTACACAGTGAAACTGAAACATCGAAATGTTCCGATGGGGTATTCTGGTATTCCTAGTAATGCCTCTTCCAGATTCACGACTGTAACCGTATAGTTCTTTGCCACCTCTCCAAATCCCTTCATATGTCTTTAGTCATTACCTTCTGCACACCCATTAGGCCAAATGGTTTTCTTCCTTCCCTACCGTTCGGCACCAGCCTATGGTTTGGAAGAGGACTATCCAATAAGCATAAAGGGTGTACTGTCCTAATCCTAGGAGCACTCGCAACGCGAGAGAAGGTGAAGATAAAAGACACCTGAATGTACTTTATTCCTATTTCTCCTGAACCAGGATCCATCCCCGAACTGGAACAAGTTCCTTTCGAGTTCGTATATAACCATACGATGGATTATCCAATAAAATGGGATCTTCGTAGTGATACGGAGTGTCCTGGAGAAATACAAAGGTGATTTAGGATTGGCGAAGAAATACTTGGTTTGGTCGTGAATAGCAGTCGCAATTTACTTTGCCCTCTTACTAATCCCTTGCTTTGTCTGAACTTAATACCTTCTGTACACCGTTTAAGCTAACTGGTTTTCTTTATTCCCTACCAGTCGGCACCAGCCTATGGTTTGGAAGAAGACTATCCAATTTGCATAATAGGTGTACTACTCCTAAACTAAGGAGTACTCGCAACCTGAGAGAGGGTGAAAAGAAAAGACAACTGAATAATCCTATCCGTTTTCTCCAGAACCGGAAACCATCCTCGAATCCCTTCGAGTTCGTATCTAACCATACGATGGTTTTGTCCAATGGAAGTGGACGTTCGTAGTAAAACGGGGTGTCCTGGAGAAAAGGGTAAAAGTAGGAGTGGCAATGAGGTTTGCAACTCTGACAATCCAAAGGTCGGTGTTTAGGAAGGTTCGGTCAACTTGGTCACTGAGTCAAAGTCTTAGGGTCGGGTCAATGGTCGCTGCCAAAGAGAGAGAGAAAAGAAACACTCAGCGTGCACTCTAACCTAGATCAGAATGGTTACCAATTTATCTAATCTGGAATCCTCCCACTGTACCTCAAATTCTCCTCCAAACCTGAAAGAAGAATTATTCGGGGTTACCCGAGGAGTAAACTAACTCATCAGTGGGAATCGGGATCCAACTCTCATCGCATGACAACGTGACGGAATCCGCTCACGGTATCACACTCCAGAAGGTATGCGCATATCTGGCAAGTTTCAGTACTTTTGAAACTCCCGATGTGATTTCTGCCCCATGCTCTTATGACCTTGACTTTGGCCAACAAATCATAAGTCACATGTCAAGTTCTGCCCGTCATTCTCCAGGTTAATTTGAATCCACCCGTACATACCCTTGACTTTGGCCAACAAGGCAGTACGACTGTTCCAAACCAACGCATCTATCTATGCTGCATATGAATAACCAACAGCTACCAAACACTGTGCCTTGACTTTGGCCAACAAACACAGCTTGAATACTATTGACTACCCATATGAAACGACGGAGGGCTACGAATGGTTTCTGGCGAAAACCTTTAACGTAATGAACTTGATATCGTTGAAGGAACGGATAGCTTTTTAGAAATATAGTGACGACAACTTCCGCTAAAGAGGTCACTCCCGGTGAAGGGATCTCGGCTCTTTCCCCGTAGAATGGGGTGCAGGATATTCCAACTGAATACCACGGTGCAAAGCAAAAGTAATCGGCTATAGTGAAGTTAATGCCCTGACGCAAACTTATTGTCCAAGGGGTCACTCCCGGTGAAGGGATCTCGGCCCTTGCCTCGTCGACTGAGGAGCAGGATATTCCAAATGAATACCACGATGCAAAACAAAAGTGAACGTCCTTGCAATAACAGCTTTTTGAAAAAGTGTTCCAACAACATCAGATTAGGTTTGTTTTTAACTTTGCATTGATCCGAATCAATGCAGTCCCATCAATTGATCACACCAAAAGGAACGAAAATATACTGACGTACGTATATGCCATCCGCATTCGCCACTGGGTCCCGTCATCACCCGTTAGGTTAGCTAACTAACGGCAGAGCGGGGACTGGACTAGCGCGGATGAAAAACATATACAACATCTACTAATATATATACCAATATATAGTATTTCGCTCAAGGCGTGAATAAAATGCAACATCACAGAAATGTACAGCATCACAGAACAATACAGATATCTGGGATCCCCGGGTTTCACAGAGCCACTACTGAAACCCGACGTTCCCCTGGTCGTGTGGATGGCCTGTGCAATGAAATCCTAGACCCCTACGGGCGCGGCAAGTTACCCGCCAAAACCTGAAGCGAGGCAGCCCCCTTCAGCGCCGTGAATGGACCACCCAGCACTTCACGGAATCCGGCAACTTGGGCACCCCTCCTGGGTCAACCTATACCCCCTACGAGTGCGGCGAATAGCCCGCCAATTCTAGAGTGAAGCCCCCTCCGTCTCAATTCCATGAGATGCGGGCTTGTTGCCCTCTAGAACCCGGCTATCCGTGCACCCCTCCGCGGGGCAATCCTAGTACAGAAAGTAAAATATACATACACCGGGTACATCGACCGCAACCAGGTCGTGCCCCAAAATAATAATACAATCAGGCAGTGACGGCAGTCCACATGTCGGACGCTCGCCCCGCAATAACAAATGTACATAATACAACAAAAACGGTACTAGCATTGCATCCAGGCTATCCCCACGACCGATCCGCAACATCACAGCAAATACATAGAACATCAACGTGAAAGTCACGTTCGCAAATCCGTCTAACCGGGCTATAGCAGTTAGACCGGATTTACCGATCGAGTGACATTCACGGTCGCAGATATAATGTAAATACTGTGAAAAATGTGTTTAAAAAATTTCCGATTGATCAAACAATTAACAAGTGGGCCCCAAAGAAAACTGTAGCACTCACAGAAACAATTGGCCCAACTTTAATATTCCAAAGCCCATATTTTAAGCCCAGAAGGCCTCTGTAAAAAAATGGTGAAGTGATGTGAATAGTGCGCGGCGGAAGGGCCGCACAAAGGTGGCTTTCGCGGCGGTTCCGCGCTCCAACTGTGGAGTTACTTCATCAAATTTTTACAGAACTCTTAGATTATCCAGTACATCAATATTTTACAACCTGAAAAATTTTTCGAGACCAAAAATTTTCAACAGAAACTGATGCGAACTAAAATGCAGTTTTGGAACTTTTTGATCGATCGGAAATGCAAACACATTACACAAAGTTAGACTAAGTTAATGGCGAGGCTCTGATACCACTGTAAGTGCACGGCGGCGCCCCGGCCGTCAATCCGACGCCGGAATGCGGAAGCGGTGATAAACTTAAATTTTGCGGACTTTGCAAACCGGCACCACCGCGCACTAAACTCCGGATCGTAACCATTAACAAGTCTAGCTAACCAATAAGAAAGGGAAGAGATGTATACCGACGATCCAAGTCCTCCGGTCTTCATCTCCACTCCGATCTCCTCGCGGGATCTCCGTCCGTCTCCTCCTCGTCGGAAAGGGGCACCACATCGCCTGTAGCTTTTACGGGCTCCCACCTCAATACCGAGGCAACTCGGGCGCGAAGCTGGCGAATCGACGCGTCCAAGATTTGCTGTAGGAATATAGTGTAGAATCGTAGTCTCTTTTTGGGGTCTTGGAGTTGCCTTTAGATGGAGGGAAGAATGAAACTTTGGAGGCAAATGATGCTATCAATTTATGCAAGGAAATGAGATGAACAAATGAAGCACAAAATGAACCTCTCATTTTTCCTCTCCTCACAATGTGTGGCCGGCCAATCCCATATCAAAATGGTGGAGGAAAACAACATATATCATATGAGGGAGGTGAGTGTAGGAGAAGAAGGAGGTGACCACAACCCAAGACAAGAAAACAAAACACCATGCTTTACCCTTTTTCAAACCATACCCTTTCATGTCACAAATAAAAACAAAAGCATGGTGGAAAACATAATGATAGCTATCATAATCAATCATTTATGCAAGAAAACCCCTCCACAAATGTAATTTGCAAAACTGCAAATTACCCCCTCCATCGGAAAAGTCCGGCCGGGAAAGAACAAAGGAAAACCGGCCGGAACGGAATGCAAACTGGCAACTCCAGAAAACTGGTCCCGTAATAAATTACAGGAAAACCCCGATACTGTGCATACACACCCGCATCTGTATTCCGTCCGGATACAAATGCAAAGAGACAAAATCTACACTGTACTAAACTAGGACCGGCTTAAACCAAAGCCGGCTAGTAATATCCGTTCGATCCTGATCCGTGCAATACCGCACGTATCTGATCGAACCCTGCCATATACCTATACGGCTACTAGTACAAACCGTCCGATCCTGATCCGTGCAATACCGCACGTATCTGATCGGACCCTGCCATATCTCCATACGGCCTCTACAGTGTTTCGCCCGAAACTTGAGTAACTGAAAGTGTGGTGGACTCTAAAGACTCGTCAATACAATGGCTGTGGATTTAACCACTAGCCCGTCAGAGGTATAAGCCAATACGTAACGGGCCACCAGCTATTGACTAAAAGGGACGTCGATGAGCGAACTCATCCTGACACCCTACTGAGCCTGTCAGTGACAATATCCGTACAGTCCGGTCCGTTCGTCTATGAGCATCGCATGGCGGGCCTAGGGGGTTGGTAAAAGTCAGACCCCCAAAAGCGGTACAAGTCGTGTCGGAGTGCAGTCCAGAACACCCTGAGATACTACTGGAATACCTACCAGTAAATCTCCTGCCTTGGCCAAGGACTTCGTGTAATGGCTCTCCTAGACACAGCGCGACCTCACCCCCAATACCGGGAGAGACGAAACCCCCGAAGATCCGCTCACTGCCTCCATGTGGCTCGGAACTGTACCCAACTAAAACCTGTTTGCACGACTCCTTTGAGCCGTGGTAGGGTAGTAATCAAAGTACAGTGGGAACTCACACGAGACAAATGACGATCCCCAGGTCGATGAACTAACCTGTACACATGTCACCTGGGAACTGCTATCTGACGTCAGGTATAAGACCAACTAGCATGTTCCCGGCGAGTCCTGTCCGGTGTACTCATAACCCAATGAGCACCTGTATACATCTTAGGTGATCCAACTGACACCAGTGGCTTGTGAGACCGGCCACCGCCCCTCGTCGGGGTCTCGACTGTATACACTAGTCTACTAATGGAGTATCGATGCTCGGTCTCGAAACTCCCACGACTAGGGACCTTTTAAGGATATGCTTGTAGACCCCCAGCTCCCACTTATATGATCGCCCTCATACTGCCGGTGGTCAAGCAAGAATCCTGTGGGCTCTATCAACGTGTAATAGCGACGTGTCATGTCACCTAAAGCAGTACACGATGATAAAGGTAAACCAGATAGCATACTATCATCTCGAGTAAGACTGTCCTACCGGGATAGGTCCTCCCTCAATCATTACAATCACGTACCTGTGACCTAATAATTGACTCTGAGGGCACTATCTCCAACACACACTAGAGATATTTGTTTGTGTTCATACATGATATTTTCTTGTGGTCACCCCCCCTCTCCTACACTCACCCTCCTCCTCCCTATATATGGCCGGCCCCTTCCCCCTCTCTCACTTGATGTTTCATTTGGTAAAAAGATTATGATAGATTTTGGGGTGTATGGAATTTCACAGCTCATTTCATTCCATCACCCGATTCCCATGGCAACTTCATTAACCGATCGTCCACGGATTTGGACGAAGTGAGACAAAGTCATCTACTCATTCTCTACATCATTCTTGGTTCTCTCTTTTAGCAAACTTGACGACCGAGTTGCCTCGAGTCAGAGGCGGGAGCCCGTTTAAAGAATCGTTGACGTGGTGCCACCTGGACGAGGAGATCGGAGATCGACGAGATCGGAGCAGCCGCAACGGAGCGTGGGATGATGGTTAAAGAACGAAGGACTCGGATCGTTCGGTATAACCTTTCTACACTCTTTACAGTTTGTTAGTTTAGCAATAATGGCAGATCCGGGTTATAGTATACGATAGAGCGCTATTTGAAAGTTTTTTGTTCCGCATTTGGCGTCTGTAGACGGCCGGGGCGCTACCGTAGACTTACATCTTTATTTTGTTGGAAGTAGATGAACAGCTGATGATCATCTGAATGCGTGGATCGCTTTGGACCTTTTGATCTCTTCGTTTGATGATCTTCAATGTATGAAGCTCTCGGTCCTATTTCTAGTCACAGAAATTAGAAACCCTAGTTTCCAGACGTTAGGATATGCTGATATGATCACACCCAAAAAATCTTAAATTCTACATCCACAACCCTGTTGTGGATCCGCCGTGAATATATGTATTTGGTCGCCGAACCGCGGCGGAATAGTGAGATCAGGTCTTAGGATTTTTTGTGGTCTCTAATATTGACATTTGTAGATCTCTTTGATGTCTGGATTTTGGAAATCTTACTCTGAGTCTCTACCATTGTTAGATCATCTATTTTCCCTCAATATTTCAGTAGATTTGATTTCGACATCTCGGATCTTTTAATCTCTAGATCTGAGCTAATATCTACACAATATCTCAAATCATAGTGTTAGTAATATTTGTTATTATTTTAAGATATCATCCTAACCATTTCTATGATACAATATGTTAAGAATATTGAGTAGAAATATTTGATATGATATACATATTTTAATTACAATATTTCATATAAATATTATATGCATGTATTTTCCCTCATAATGTTAATTTTAATGTAGAAACATATGATAATAAACTTTTTACACATAAACCCTCATATATTCTATAATTACAATAAACACTTTTTAGAACTTAACAATAGTGGGGGAAATATTTATTCAAATGTGCAATATTTTATACTAATCAAATCCTCTCTATCCCCGTCTATGAGAAAACTATAATATCCCTCAGGCGGATGAGACTGTCTACTAGACCTGCGGAGTGGCGCAGGGATGTCCGGCTCGTTTGAAACTTCGAGTTCCACCAAACTTTCAGTAATAGATTATGGTTCTGGAATTTCTTCCAGCTCTATTGCGCTCCCGCTTATTTATTTTTCAAGAAATTGAGTCTCCAGAAAGTGGGCATGCCGAAAAACAAAAAGCTTTTGTCCATCTGCGTAATAGAAAAGATACCCTCTGGAGTTTCTTGGGTATCCCACAAACTTACACAATACTGATCATGTCTTGAGCTTGTCCGCATGCTGTTTTTTGACAAAAGCTGGACATCCCCATATCTTAAGATATTTAAGAGAGGGTTTCTTCACACTCCACATTTCATATGGAGTGGTAGGCACAAACTTAGTCGGAACTTCATTCAAAAGATATACAGCAGATTTTAGTGCATAACCCCAGAAGGATTGAGGTAACTCAGCATTACTCATCATGAAACACACCATATCTAGTAAGTTGCGGTTTCGCCTTTTCGATGCACTGTTATGTTGAGGTGTGTATGGAGGAGTAAACTGAAAGAGAATTCCATTCTCTTTTAAATATCTCAGGAACTTGACACTCAAGTATTCATCACCCTAATCAGATCGAAGTGTCTTGATACGTTTGCCTGTTTGTTTTTCAACTTCATTCTTGTACTCCTGAAATTTCTCATAGGTCTTAGATTTATGTTTCATCAAGAATACATGATCATACCTTGAGAAATCATCCTTAAAAGTAATGAAATAGGAATAATCACTTCTTGCATGTATAGACATTGGACCACACACGTCACTGTGTATGTGTCCCAAGAGCTCGGTAGCTCTTACTCCGTGTCCAGTGAATGAAGTCTTTGTCATCTTTCTTTTGATACAGGATTGACAAGTTGCATAAGATAGATATTCAAACGGATCCAAATATCCCTCTTTATGTAACTTTGTCAACTGTGTTTCATTGATGTGACCTACTCTATAATGCCATAAGAAAGCTTGATTCAATTCTGGAGTCTTTCTTTTGAGTTTGTTCTGGACATTGAAAACTTGGTGTTGATTTAATACGTATATAACATTATCTAGTGTACCAGACCCAATCAAACCATGATTAAGGTGAATGTTTACAACATCGCTTACAAATGTAAAATCATAAACTTTTTTAGATAGTAAAGATACAGAGATGATATTATATGTTATTACATGTCAAACATGGTACACAAAAAAAGTTATGCAAAATCAAAATGTTTCCACTTGTCAATCCTAGGTGATATTCCCCTATGGAAACAACATCCACGCTAGCTCCGTTTGCAACCCTGAGGGTTATATCATCTGCCTTCAAAACTCTTTGGTTTCTCAATGCCTGGAATGAATTATAGATATGTGATCCTGAACCGGTATCCAATACCCAGGAAGTAGAGTTTATTGACAAACAGTTTTCAATTATAAATACACCTGAAACCAAAACCGCAACTTGCTTCGAATCCTGATTCCTGGCTTTCCAAGCCCTGCAGTCCTTCTTCCAATGGTCTTTCTTCTGACAATAGAAGCATTCCACTTTCCTTACTGTTGGCCTCCCAACTTTTGCCTTGCCCTTCCCTTGTACCTTAGTGACACGGTCTTTCGGCTTGATGGGGGCCTTCTTCTTCCCCTGGGATTTTATCTTGGATTTAGATAAAGAAGATTCCTCAATAAGTAGAGCGGGTGTTGTTCACACCATAATATTGTATTATTATATTTCCCATTCTTAATCGTTTTATAAATAAACGGGTGCTTTTGACGCATGTCTGCTACATATTACAGGTTACAGGTTCTTGGACAGAAAACAGTGAAAACAACGAAAAGACGATACAAAAGAGGGACTTTTGACCAACAAGTAGAAGGATTCTAGTCAAGCCTAGACGAAGAACAGTTCACAATTAACAAGGCAGCGCAAGGTCCAAGATTACAAAGCGAACGGTTAAAAGTCCACTGCAAAGTGTTCACTGGAAATCTGGAAGAGAACCAGAAGCTAAATTGAGAAAAGATATAAAGAAGTAGAAAGACCAAACAGCCCAGAACCAAGCCCAAAAGTTTAAGAAGCCAACTCCACCTTTTGGCCGCGGAACCGCGGCCAAACCAGGCCTCGGGCCGCGGTTCAGCGTGTTAGTGTATATGCCCTAGAGGCCATTACTGTATCATACTAGTTTGTATATTACTTAATGGATGCTTGGGATATTCACCTTGTATATACAATCTTGCTCAAAATAGTAGTATGCTACTTGGTTTGTTTCTACTTCAATGTGTACATGTGTTTATTTTAGTATATCGCCTATACACATTAGTGGAGCCCTTAGGATCTTTGCTTGATTACCAGCGATGTGATGGCAGTCACACTAGTGGGGCTGGGTAATCTATAAGCACATCCTTATGCAGGTCCCTGGTCGCAGGACTGTCGAGACAAGGCATCGATACTCCGGAGTAGACCAGCGCATGCGCTTCTCATCCCAGTATGGGAGACGGTCTGTCCCACAGCCGTCGGTACGTCGTACTTGAGATAGTATGCGGGTGCTCGTTAGGTTACGGGTACACTGGACAGGACTCGTCGGGAACTGATTAGTTGGTATTATGCCTATCGTCAGTTATCAGTTCCCAGGTGACATGAGTACAGCTTAGTCCGCTGACTTGACACTGTCACTTCGCCTCGAGTGTGTTCCCACTGCACTTTGATTACTACCCTACCACGGCTCAAAGGAGTCGTGCAAACAGGTAGTAGTTGGGTGCAGTCCCGAAGCACTTGGAGGCAGTGACGGTTAGACAGGATTCGTCTCTCCCGGTATTGGGGGTTGACATCGCGCTGTGTCTAGGAGAACCATTACACGAGTAGTCCCTGGCCAGGGCGAACGAGATATACTGGTAGGCTTCCAGTGTTATCTCAGGGTGTTTTGAGCTTCGCTCCGGCACGACTTGTACCGCTATTGGGGGACTGACGTTTACCGCCCCCTAGGCCCGCCATGCGATGTATCAGACGAACAGACCGGACTGTACGGAGAATGTCACACTCAGGCTCAGTAGGAGTTCAGATGGGTTTCTCCTCGTCGGTCTTCTTGTCGGCATTACCTGGGGACCGTTACGCACAGCTAGTGCCGCTTGCGGTCTGTGGTTAAACCCACTGCCAGCGTAGTGTCGAGTCTTTAGAGTCCCACACAGAAAGCTTTTCGCCTTTAGGCAAAAGAGTAGAGGTCGCATGGTTTTGCGACAGGTCGCATGGTTTTGCGACAGGGTTCGTCACATCCGTGCACTTGCGCACGTACAGTGTCCGGACAGTTTGCACTAGCGGGCTTTGGTTTAAGCCAGATCCTAGTGTACGTTTTAGGATTGGATTTATCCAGTATGCATTCGTGTTCCTCGAAACGCGGATGCGGGTGCGTGTGCACAGTTGACAGGGAGACAGAGGCAGCTGATTCTCATTAGGGTTGTTGACAGTTGACCGTTGACTATTTGACTTTTTGCTCAACCCTAATGAGAATATAATATGAGATTAACTATTATATTAATTAAGTATTATGGTGACATGGTTGTTGACTTTTGTTGACTTTGTTGACTTGTTGACTTTTGTTGACTTGTTGACTTTGTTGACCGGTTGACTAGGCTTGACTAGTTGACCATCATGATAACCATAGCCATCATTTCATAGCAAAGACTTTTGCTTGCTTGCTCATTTGTGCAAAATGAGTGCATGAAATGATATGGTTATGGTTGCTTCAACCATCACATAACACTTGATTTGGTATAATGAGTTATGATGACTTTGGATTATGAGAGGGTGAGAGACAAAAGACTTGCTCACTCTTTCTTGCTCATTCTCTCTCTTGTTCTTGAGCTCTCTTGTTTTGCTCTCACCCTCTTGCTCCTTTTCCCTCTCTTTAATCTATGGTTCTCTTGTCTCATGAGTTGAGAATCAAGAACCATAGATAAAATCCCATACAAACTCTTCTCTACTCACTCTAGTTCACAAGGTTTAGCAAACCGAGTGAACTAGTTTCTTCAAAGAACGAAGAAGGAGCCAAAGGTTGGAGCTTTCAGGTGGATCTATCTTCGGCGTACGGAGACGACGGGAAGAAGCCAATCCGGACCACCATCGGAGTTTGAAGACGAATGAGTTCAAGACAAGCAAGGTATAACCCCCTAACCGAGTAACTAGAAACTCGTAGTTAGGTTGTTAGATAGATATTTAACCAAGATCCGGGTTTTTAGGTCCATGTTACCACCTCCATAAAAATCGTTTTTTACCAAATTCCGCATTCCCGAAAGTACCGGGAGAGGTAGCATGGACTTACACCGCGGCCGTCTATGGCACGTGTCGGTGCAGAAAAATTATGGCAGTGTGTCGGTGCGTTTGTTGGGATTTTTAGGGGGTATTTTTGTAATAGCAGATGTGCGAGTCATTGTAACGCTAGGGTTTCCTATCCTCTATAAATAGGAACTCTAAATTCTGTATGAGGCTATGCCTCTTTTCATTTCACAAATTCAGATCTGTACTGCGTTGATGTTTGGAGAGAGCCATCAATAAAAATTAGTAAGTTACTTTTATTTCTTGTTTTAGTTCTCTTTTAAATTAGAATGTCTTTTAATCCCCTAATGAGCGAGTAGTCTCCTCGCTTGTTAGGGTTAGCCTTAGGGAAAGGTTTGAGAGATGAGATCTCTCACCCCTTTCTTACCCCTTCACACCTAAGAATTAGAACTCTATGCATACACGCACACACCGCTCCTTACGTCACCTTACCCCTCGAGGTAACGATGATACCGTAGTATAAAGGACCGGGTGCGCATGTTTTCCATGGAGGTTAGGGTAAGGATCGATAAAGGAAGGACAAGAACCTACAGGAAGAAATATCTTCCTAAAAGATTCTAATCCACTTTATTGATAATTACCATAACATCTAATTGATCTAAAATAGGGTATTGAAAGCAGTGAGGAAACCTTTGATCTCTCAACTTCCCCTAAGCCTAACCCTAGCAAGACTTAGATATAGATAATTTTAGTATAACTCAATTTGGTAGTTTTTAGATTTAATAAATCAATCCGACACCCATCGGAATTAGCTCGTAAGAACATTTAGGAAAATTACAAAATCCCTGTGGACCGATCCGTACTCACCGGCTAGCTACACGCGACGCCGTTCTTGATTGCGGTAATAGATAGTTTTTGAGATAAATCAAATGGCGCCGTTGCCGGGGATGGCGTAAAATTTCCTTTTTGCAATTTCGGGTTAATATAAAATATAAAAAACCATAAAAATTTGAAAAATCAAAAATATAAAATTTCTCGCATCTTTTATTGTTTGAAGGGTTTCTCGTGTGAATCTTTGCAGGATCGACGGATCTGGAAAAATCCAGAGTGCGAAACAAAAAAAGATATATCAAAACAAAGAGGGATTGCAAGTACAGAACTGCAGCAACTTTTTGGAGACCTGAAGACTCCTTTACACCGCGGAATCGCGGCCTTGACGAGCCAAACCGCGGAACCGCGGTCATCTTGACCCCTCTGTGCGCGATATTTTGTCGGTTTGATTCCTCTTTCCCTCCTCTGCCAATCTCCACATATCTTTTTGCCAAATTTTCTGCAGGATTCTTTGCGCATAAAAATAAGAACATCTTTCCCCTTCTCAATAATAGATTTTCTGCAGGATTCTTTGCGCCGCGCTAAAAAAAAAAATTTAATTGCAAGTGAATTTACTGTTTTGCATATTTTAATCGGACTTTAAGGGGCTTTTGACCAATTCAGATTGGGTGGGGATTTCATCACCCTTCCTAGGACCCCAGAAATCACATAAGGCATATGCATTGACCATCCATTAATTAAAAAATACTAGACTCAGCCCTAAAGACTTCGAGCTTAATAGGACAGAGGACTAGTTATAGGCATCGGCCGTTTATCCTAACCTGACTTTGCGGTGTCTAGGCAAGTGTGTCAAGGCAAGTGGTTACTTAATTAGGACCGCTACTTGTAGCGGGGAGCCTCCCACTTACCTGGCACTTACCTGGCCGCAATTGGCGGTGAAGAGGCGGTTCGAGGTCCTATCTTTAGCCCTTTGGAACAGTTAAGAGCTGTCTAGCTGACCTAGGTGACCCTAGAGTTAGGCCTGATTGTGCATTTTTGATTGATCAACAGTGTGTCGTAGCCGTTTATCAAAAATCTTTTTTGCAAACAGTTCTAAAAAAAAGGGTAATAAAAAAAATCTTTTATAAAAACTTGCAACTTGTCGCGTAAAATCCTTGCACCCCATCACCACTCACTTTCTTCTCATTGACGTTATCTTACCTCCACATTCTGTCTTTCATTTTTTCTGACTACACTACCCCTTTAGTGTATGTCACTTTGGACTAGGGACTCTAGCGCCCGATTAGTCCGTGTTTCGTTGGTACCGACCGACGAACCTTTCGACTCTGAAGTCGAAATTCCTTCCATTTCCTTACCTCCACCTTCAAATTCTTCTTCCGAAGGTATGTCGGGATATAATCCCAACAACACCTTACCCACGGGACAGATTCCGCCTCCGTTAGGTGCGAATAACCCGAATCTTCCGCCTGTTGTAGCGCCCCAACGAATCGCGCTCCAGGATCTCTTCTACCCCGTCCGCACCTCTTTACCTACCTGTCTTTCACCCCCACCGGCAAATGGGGACAATTTTAAAATAAAACCCCACTTCATCAATATGCTGCAAAAATTTCATGGATTGGAATCCGAAGATGCTTGTATCTTTATCAATAAATTCCAAAACGTTTACGCCATGATGAAAACAACCCAATTAAGTGATGACGCTATAAGGCTAAGGGTCATTCCTTTCACCTTATGTGACTTAGCCGAGAAGTGGCTATACAGTACAACATCACATTCAATTAGAAATTGGGACGAGTTTGTTAAAACTTTTCTTAAAAAGTTTTATCCTCATCACAAGACCGCGAGAATTCGCAATGAGATAATACAATTTTCCCAACTTCCTTCCGAACCATTTTGGAA
This sequence comes from Agapanthus africanus, assembly GCA_030015575.1. Taxonomy (NCBI): domain Eukaryota; kingdom Viridiplantae; phylum Streptophyta; class Magnoliopsida; order Asparagales; family Amaryllidaceae; genus Agapanthus; species Agapanthus africanus. The sequence goes on along the minus strand of CM057350.1, from coordinate 183,572,613 downwards.
GTGTTTTGAAAGATTCAAAGACCTACTTGTTCAATGTCCTCATCATGGGATCGAAAGTTGGCAACTTTGCCAAACATTATACGAGGGATTGAACCCGGCAACGAAGCATTTGCTAGAAACCATTTGTCAAGGTCACTTTCTAACCAAATCTAGTGAGGAAGCATGGCAGTTTCTCGAGGATCTTAGTGAACAAACAATTCAGTGGGAGAGCACAAAGACCACCTCATCTTCTTCTATTGGTCAATCTAGGGCAGGCATACATCAAGTAGATATGTCGATTGCTATGAAGGCCGAGATGACCGCACTTATAAAAAAGCTTGAAGCTATTGAGACCAAAATCTCATCGTCTTCTCCTGCCCCTGCTTTACCCCTACGAACTGTTTGTGCTTGTTGTTCGGATCCATCACACCTTACCGAAGAGTGTCCTTACAATCCACCTGTTCAAGGACAAGATCAAGTCAATGCTGCCTTTCAGCAACGACAAAGAAACGATCCATACTTTTCGACCTACAATCCAGGCTGGAGGAGCCACCCAAATTTTGCTTGGAATCAAAATCAGCAACTCCAAGGAAACAACAACTTTCAAAGGCCTTCTCCACAACAACAAGCACCCCAACAAACTCAAAACCAGCAACCTTTCCAACCACAACCTTATCCAAATCAATCGAACAATTTGGTTCAACCAAATGATGATAAGGTTATCTCGCTAGAAAAAAGTCTAGATGCGTTTCTCAAGCAATCTACAGAATCCGCAGCAAGATTGGAAAATTGCATCCAGTCTTTAGTGCACAACAATGCTTCACACGATCAAAGCATCAAATCTATTGAGGCACAAATTGCACAATTAACCGCTGCGTTGAACGAGAGAGAAAAGGGAAAGCTTCCATCTCAACCATTGCCAAATCCCGGTCACACACAAAACGCATATCACAATCACAATGTAAATGCGGTGACTACGTTGAGATCCGAAAAAGTGTTGCAGAGTAATGTGGGTATTAGTGATGACATCCCCACCGGTGGTTCTTCTTCTTCTTCACCATCTTCATCTTCTCCTTGTTCTCCTTCTTCTTCTGCATCCTCATCTCCTCCGCTAGAGCCTATTCTCCATTCTTCAAAAGGCTCTTCTTCTTCTTCTAATCCGAACGGACCCACCTCTCACTTCACGAACACACCCACACTGGGATCCGTTCCAATTCCACATTCTACTCCACAGACTTTGGGCTCAACAGATTTTCCAAATGCTCCATTTCCAAACAGGTTGAGTCCCAATAAACCAACTGCACAAATGGAAAAGATTGTGGAGTTATTTAAACAGGTTAGCATAAATATACCTCTCTTGGATGCAATCCAACAAGTCCCTTCATACGCGAAAATCTTAAAGGGCTTATGCACATCCAAGAGAAAGTCGTCTCAAATACCCAAGAAAGTGCTAGTGGCCAGTACAGTGAGCAATACTATTAACCAACCTCAACCCTTACCCCAAAAACGAAAGGACCCCGGCTGTCCTACGATTTCAATAACAATTGGGGATAAGAAAATCAATCGAGCACTTTTAGATCTTGGGTCTAGTGTTAACCTGCTTTCCTACTCCGTGTATGAGTAATTAGGGGTTGGAGAGTTGAAACCCACTCGTTGTACTCTCCAAATGGCTGATCGATCAATCACCCATCCTAGGGGTGAGCTAGAGGATGTGTTGATCAAAGTTGGGGATTTCATATTCCCCGTTGATTTTATTGTTATGGACACACAACTTGTTGCTAACTCACGAAACCAAATTCCGGTGATCTTCGGTCGACCATTTTTTGCCACTTCCAATGCCGTAATAAATTGTCGCCATGGCTCCATGACTCTATCCTTTGGGAAGACGTCTAGTGAGTTCAATATTTACAAGTTAGGAAGTCTGCCCCCCGTGCTTAAAACTAGTACACGAGAAGTTTGCTCTATTCACGAAATCACGCAGGAGGACTGCGAGCTTGAAAGATTTTTGTTTGATGAAAACAGTTTTGACGCCACTAGTGCGTCCCTCCTTGAGCCTACCACAGTTGACACAACCGATATTGACTATGAATGTTTCATTTTTTCGGATGATGACGACTCACAGCATGAATATGAGTCTTTTGAATTTTTGGATGAGTTAGCTGAACCATCCGAATCGGTTGTTTGCAGTGATTTCGAACCTGTGTTGGAGTCCTTTGAGTTCGAGGTAGATTCCCCAATTTTACCTATAATTCTTTCGCCTCCGAAACTCGAACTCATGCCCTTGCCGTCTTACCTTAAATATGCTTACATAGATGAGAATGAGACCTTTCCCATTATCATATCGACCTCTCTAGCTTTCGAGCAAGAGAACGCTCTTTTAATGGTCTTACAAGATAGGCGGCAAGCTTTCGGCTAGACTATGGCGGACATCGAGGAGATTAGTTCCCTCATAATTGAATATCATATGCATATGATGGATGATGCCAAGTCGATAAAGGATCCACGGAAATATCTTGGGGATAGTGTGGTTAGTCAACCTCCTCCTTTAGAAGTTGAACCACCCCCATTTCTTTTAATAAGCTACGAGAATACCAATATTCCACTGATTGCTGATCATTCCCATTCTCGTTTTGATTCATCACCACCTCCTATCTATTCACTTCCACACTTTCCATACCACCACTTCTATCTTCCCCAATTATTTTTGGATCGGTACAGCATATTCTTCCACCAACCGATACTCTTTACAGATAAATTTTTCGACTGATTGGTGTTGTCGTTTGGTCTTTGCAAAGTTTGGCAATGACATCTAACTCTGTTTCAATGAAGTTTGGGGGGCCTTTCTGTATATAACAATTCAAAAAATAAAAAAAAATTGTAAATAAATAAACAGGGGAGTGCCGACATTTTGACCCTCTTGGTGTAGCATGACAGTGAGGACACTGTCAAGTTTAAGTTTGGGGATATGCTCGGTACGTCTTCTTCCTTCACATTCATGTGTACATTTTTTTGCATTTGCATACTTATTTGAAAACCCATAAAAATTGAAAATTTTCAAAAATTATAAAAATTATTGTATTCAATTTCCGCCTTATTTTGACTTGAGTTTGACAGATAGGTTAATTGGCTAGGAACAACTACATCTTAGACTTAGTAAATTAAAAACCCTAAAAATAACCTTCCTTAAAGTTTAACGGTAGAGAGTATATGTCTTTGTAGTTTATTTAAAAATAGGCAAATTTTGAGTTCAGTTCTTGGGATAAGTTGAAACAAAGGAAAAGTATTGATGTTCTTATTAGAGTATAAGTTTGAAAAATAGTTCCTAGCTTAAATCTAGATTCTGAAAATGTATACCCTACAATTTGCACAATCACGCACCTTGAAACTTGGAATAGTAGAAGAGACCTTGAAATGCTCTTGTCTAAAGTCCTTAGTACGAAGAAAATAAAAATAGAAATACAAGTGTGAATAAAGAAAAAAAATGAATACTGGTTTTTGTGATTACTTAAGGCTGTAAACATAGAAAAATATTTAGCGAGGGTGCTTCATCACTTAGTGCCTTAGACCAACTGGTTTGGGAGTCACTACTAAAGCCTTGGGTGTTGCAAAACTAGGAATTACGCTTTAATGTGCAAACACATCTTGTAATCGGTCGTTGGTACCTCAAGAAGTATTAACGGTCGCATGAAGGATGTGTAAGCAAAATTCATTTAAAAATTCACCAATTAATAAGTACTTTGGACAACGGACAAGAGTATGATTGCTTGATTTGAATTTCCAAGTGTAGGGGTGATTTATACACACACGTAGGGATATGTGATTGGAGTTTAGATGAGAGAAAGCAGTGAAGAATAGAACTTGTATCTTTAGTAAAGTTGATAAAAATTCCTAAGTGGAGATGGAACCCTAGAAGGAAAACTTAAGAGATGCCGAAAGCTAAGTAAGTCTGCAGAACATATATAATCTTAAGTTAAATGATGAGGAAGTGTGAAGAATATGGGTAGATAATTTGTAAGTCGACGATAATAGAATTCCTTGTTAGAAAACCTAAGTGGAAAACAAAAGTCAAAAAAGTCAAATTGATAGGATTTTGTGGGTAGTATCTGCTGAAAACCCTCAGGAGACAACACTCCTCCTACTAGGGACACCTAGAGGTTTAACGGCTTGTTGCACGTGCTCAGTGCAATCGCGTTCCCTGCGAAAGTGCGGTTAAGTTTTTTGTCGAGAATAAAAAATAAGTCTGCTCAAGGACGAGCAAAAGATAAGTTTGGGGGTATTTGTTCACACCATAATATTGTATTATTATATTCCCCATTCTTAATCGTTTTATAAATAAACGGGTGCTTTTGACGCATGTCTGCTACATATTACAGGTTACAGGTTCTTGGACAGAAAACAGTGAAAACAACGAAAAGACGATACAAAAGAGGGACTTTTGACCAACAAGTATAAGGATTCTAGTCAAGCCTAGACGAAGAACAGTTCACAATTAACAAGGCAGCGCAAGGTCCAAGATTACAAAGCGAACGGTTAAAAGTCCACTGCAAAGTGTTCACTGGAAATATGGAAGAGAACCAGAAGCTAAATTGAGAAAAGATATAAAGAAGTAGAAAGACCAAACAGCCCAGAACCAATCCCAAAAGTTTAAGAAGCCAACTCCACCTTTTGGCCGCGAAACCGCGGCCAAACCAGGCCTCGGGCCGCGGTTCTGCGGCCGTCTATGGCACGTGTCAGTGCAGAAAAATTATGGCAGTGCGTCGGTGCGTTTGTTGGGATTTTTAGGGGGTATTTTTGTAATAGCATATGTGCGAGTCATTGTAACCCTAGGGTTTCCTATCCTCTATAAATAGGAACTCTAAATTCTGTATGAGGCTATGCCTCTTTTCATTTCACAAATTCAGATCTGTACTGCGTTGATATTTGGAGAGAGCCATCAATAAAAATTAGTAAGTTACTTTTATTTCTTGCTTTAGTTCTCTTTTAAATTAGAATGTCTTTTAATCACCTAATGAGCGAGTAGTCTCATCGCTTGTTAGGGTTAGCCTTAGGGAAAGGTTTGAGAGATGAGATCTCTCACTCCTTTCTTACCCCTTCATACCTAAGAATTAGAACTCTATGCATACACGCACACACCGCTCCTTGCGGCACCTTACCCCTCGAGGTAACGGTGATACCGTAGTATAAAGAACCGGGTGCGCATGTTTTCCATGGGGGTTAGGGTAAGGATCGATAAAGGAAGGATAAGAACCTACAGGAAGAAATATCTTCCCAAAAGATTCTAATCCACTTTATTGATAATTACCATAACATTTAATTGATCTAAAATAGGGTATTGAAAGCAGTGAGGAAACCTTTGATCTCTCAACTTCCCCTAAGCCTAACCCTAACAAGACTTAGATCTAGATAATTTTAGTATAACTCAATTTGGTAGTTTTTAGATTTAATAAATCAATCCGACACCCATCGGAATTAGCTCGTAAGAACATTTAGGAAAATTACACAATCTCTGTGGACCGATTCATACTCACCGGCTAGCTACACCCGACGCCGTTCGTGATTGCGGTAATAGATAGTTTTTGAGATAAATCAGGTGTCTTCCTGAATTTCTTTAGGGTGCCCTCTGTACTCCTCAACATATTAAAGAGCTCTGGAAGTGTAATTTCCTTCCCTTGAATATTGAAATTCATTATAAACTGGGCATAGGTAAAGAGGAAGGACTGTAGAATCAAGTCTGTATACAACTCGTTCTCCAACATGATCCCAAGGTCCGCGAGCTCTTCAATGAAGTTGATCATCTTAAGAACGTGATCCGCTACAAATGACCCGACAGCCAACCTCACCTAAAAGAGTTTCTTTGAGGTCTCGTATTTTACGATACAAGATTGCTCTTCATATAAATCCTTAATATGGAGGAAGATAGAAGCAAAATCTATCTTCTCGTGCCGCCTCTAGTGTTCATTATCCATAGAGGCCAGCATGAGGCACTTGGTTTTCGCACTATCAATATCCACAATGGTGGAATCTGGACCTGGGTCGGCGGGAGATTTAGTAGTAAGGAGGTAGCCCAGCTTGTCATAAGTAATGGCCATCTGGACATTTCTTAACCAATCTTTATAGTTTGGTCCCGTCAATATATTTTTATTTAATAGTAACTTAAGCCCAGTCATCTTGATCACTGTAATTAGTAGAGAGAGAGAAGAAACACTCAGCATGATACTCTTGCAAATTTAGATTGGTTTTTAATTTATATAAACAGGATGGCTCCTATCGTTTTCTCGAATTCTCCTTCAAACCATAAAAGAAGAACTAGTCAGGATTAATCGCACTCTACAATTCTTGTTTTAACCTTTCGGCCAGGCTAGTGTCAGTACTTCGAGAGAGGTTTTACAACGATTTCGCGAAGTTCCTTAATTAAATAACCTCTTTTCTCTAGAGGCGTAGCTTCGCTGACTTCTTTCTAGACACCTATTTGGTTTATAGCACTGATCGTAAAGTAAAAAACTCTCCCGATGAGTAATAATAATTACTCACAGTGGGATCGGGATCCAACTATCATTGTGTGATAAATTTGAAGGAATCCTACCAAAATCATCACACTCCAAATGGTATGCAAAACTAGCAAGTTTCCTTTTCCTTTGAAACTCCCGATGTGGATTTTTGCCCCAGGCGCTTATAACCTTGACGAATGCTAAAATATTATAAGACGCGAGTCAAGTTCTACCTGTCATTGTCCAGATTAAGCTAGACTCATTCGTACAAACTCTTGACGAAGGCCAAAATAGTTGGACACCTGTCCTAGATTAACGCATCTATCTTGCTACAAACAAATACCCAATAGCTACCAATCACTATGCCTTGACGAAGGTCAAAATACATAGTTTGAATACTAACGGTACCCATTTGAAATGACGGAGGGCTACGCTGGTTTTGGCGAAAACCGTGAACGTAATGAACTTGATATAGTCGAAAGAACCTGAATAGCTTTTAAAAGGAGTGGTTAGGCTCCGCATTTAAAAGTTGTTTTTAAAGAAAACCGAGTGGTTTTTAAATTGTTCCAACGATTTAAGCTTTTGCTTTGTTTTCTTTGCACTAATCAAAATTAATGCGGTCCAATAATTTAACCCTATCATTGCAGAAGAAACGAAAATAGAACGTACACTTATGCCATCCGCATTCGCTACGGGACCCCGGGTCTTCACCGTAAGATTACTTAACTTACGGCAGGGCAGGGCTGGACTAGCGCGGATGCAAAATATAAGCAACATTTATTATATATAATCTATATATAGCCATTCGTCTTATGCAATAATAGTCATCACAGATCATGGCAGAAGTAACACAGATGAAAATATTGGATATACTAGGATTTCCGTGTTTCGTTTTAGACTCTAACGAAAAAAGGATTCCACGGTCGTGATGAATAGTCAAAACCCTCACCCTAAACCCCTACGGATGCGGCAAACTACCCACCAAATCCCCGAAGTGAAGCAACATCCTTCAATGAGATGAATAGGCCACTCGGCACTTCAAGTACCCGGTAGTTTGTGCACCCCACCTTGGGTCTATCCTAGGTGCATAAAAAGTAAATAAAATAATACAACGGTGGCTACAATTTCAACCCGGATGTGCCCCGCAAAAGAATATTACATCACTTTACAAAAACATGAACGAAAGAAAAGAACACTCTTCTTACATCCCCGGTTATTCAATCACGACGATCCAATACTTCATATCCACAAATCATCGCAACAACAAGATACAAGATATGTGCAACCCCTACTAATCGACGTATAGTAATTAGTCGACGTTTAAAAACACATATACAAACACAAAGCGAATAAACGATGCTAAAATCTCGATTTCGAAACATCCCGTGAAGCCCGAATACAAAGAAAACACTATAAGAAATCTGGGCCAAAATTGCATATCACAAAAATCCTAATTCTAAGTGACCAAACCACTGTCCAAAACACGAGACCATTGGTACAGGTACAGCAGCAAATTGCGGCTCTAAGGAATATTTTGGCAGCCAAAAGTTTGCCAAATGGGTTCGTCTTTCTACAGTGATAAACTACTAGTATATAGATCTCTCTGCTATATGAAAAATAAATTTTAGAGCTCAAAAAAATTTCGACAGAAACTTGGTGTTCAGATTTTCGTTACAGAACTATTTCGGTTTTGAAACTTTAAACATTGTCTATTCAAGTTAGTTAAGTGTTTGGGTAAGCTCTAATACCAGTGTAAGTGCATGATGCTCCTTACCGTGACTACTACGGTTTTGTGGAATCAAAAACTTTAAAAAACTTGAGCACTACACACTTGAAACCCTAGAATACAATCCCAAACACTAAACTAAACTACACTAACTAGAGTTTTAGCTACTAGGTCAGTATAACAACCTTTGTAGATGGTCTTTCGGGTCTTAAAAGGTTTACTCCTCAAGCTCCTAGAGTTGATGGAACGAGCTCTCAAAGTCGAACTTCCCGTATCAAAGACAATCCACCCGAGAATGCCGATTCAAACGATAGCTTCTACCGAAGCAACTAAAGATCGAGTCTTGCTAGGTCAAGATACTTAGGATGGTGCAGTTTATAAACAAGATGCTCTCTTTTTATCTCTCAAGGCTCAAGTGAGTAAGTGAGGAAGAAGAAGAATGAGATGGCAACTCAAAAAAATATCAACACTTGAATGAAAAAACTCTCATCACTCAAAATATCCTCATACTCTCTTATCCCTTCAAGCTAAAAACAAAATAAATGGGTGGGCAAGTGACTCACTAGGGTGAGTCATAAGCCCACACACTTCTTAAAGAAATGAGAGAGAGTGTGTAGAGAGAGGCCACCTCATCTAGGTACACATATACCCACATATATAAATGTGTATATAATCAAGTTAACCCTAAAACCCATATTTATAATAAATATGTACACCGAATTTCTACCAAAATACGAATACTGTATTTATACCGAAAATACAAAATACGTGTATTCATATTTAGAAAGAAATACATGTATTTGTATCAAAGCACAAATACATGTATTCATATAAATACCGTATTCGTATAAATACCGTATTCGTGTTAAAATATAAATACCCAAAAGAGAGCAATATAATACAAGTATCAAAACTAGCTGTCTTTCAAACTTGCTAGTACTACTAAACCGTCCGATTAAAGCACGTGTATAAATACACATGTTCAATCGAACACCCTAGCGTATCGAAATATGCAAACTACACCTTTTCGCCTGAACTAGGAAACCCTCCGTGTGGGACTCTAAAGACCCGACAATACGCTGGTAGTGAGTTTAACCACAAGCACGTCAGTGGCACTAGCTGTACGTAATGGCTACCCAGCTATCTGTCGAAAGAAAGATCGGCAAGATAACTCATCCGAAAACCCTACTGAGCCTATAAGTGACATTCTCCGTACAGTCTGGTCTGTTTATCTAAGAGTATCGCATATTGGGCCTAGGGGGTGATAAACGTCATACCCTTAATAGCGCGACAAATCGTGTCGGTATGGAACCCAATACAACCTGAGAAACTACTGATGTACCTACCAGTAAATCCCACTTGCCTTGACCAGGGACTTTTAGTATTGGCCAACCGTACACAACGCGATATCAACTCTCAATACCGGGAGAGACGAATCCCTTCTATCACCTACTGCCTCCAAGTATTTCGGGACTGCACCCAACTACTACCTGTTTACACGACTCATTAGAGCCATGATAGGGTAGTAATCTAAGTATAGTGGGAACACACTCGAGACGAATAGTGATATCAATTCAACGGACTAACATGTACTCATATCACCAAAGAACTGCTATCTGACGATAGGTATAATACTAACCAGCAGTTCCCAGTGAGTCCATCCAGTGTAACTCATAACCTAATGAGCACGTGTATACTATCTTTGGTGCCGTATACCAATGGCTGTGGGACAAGCCATCTCCCCTGATGGGGATAAAAAAACGTATACACTAGTCTATTATGGAGTATCAATACCCTGTCTCGATAATCCTACGACTAGAGACAAGTTTAAGGATATGTTTATAGACTACCTAGCCCCCATTAGAGTGACTGCAATCACAACGCTGGTAGTCAAGCAAAAATCCTAAGGGCTCTATCAACATGTATTAGCGATACGTTAAAAGAAACATATACACATATTAAGATAGATACAAACCAGATAGCATACTATCATATTGAGTAAGACTGTTATATATCTGTATATATGCTAAACTTCCAAAATGTAATATACAATCATGTACTATACAATAATGGCATTTAGGGCATATATCACTAACAATAATACAATACCTTACACCACCGTGCATACATAACGCCCAACGATTTTTGTACCCCCTAAAATTTTGTTAATCCAAGCATCTGCCTCTGGATTTTATTTTCTAATTTGATCTCTTTTTTTAGTATAAATTAGAGGATCCAATGCACGGCCGGCTTCATACAACAAAAGCTATAATGATTCGTATTTGATTTTTTTCAAGAAATTAGCTCTGATACGCTGCAAACAGTAGCGATGATAATGAAGCGTATGCCAGCCTTGAGCTAGTGCCCTTGAAATTCTTTTCATCCGATCAGATAACCATATAATTTGGCAATGGCTTACACTAAGGATATACATACGAATACATGCGAAGAACCGTTCCTAATTTAGTTCAGTTTCACGACTGACAACCGCAAACGCCAAAGGATACAACCTTCCATCTGCATCCACCCTGATAGCAACAAGAAAAATCCCTTTATATTTACCATATCAATGCTCAGAACTGGACGACGGTATTCAGATCCTTTAATTGACGGTCCAAATGCCCAGAACACATCGGTAAACTGGACGACAATATTCAAATCAACACAATATCATCATTTACCATCACACCTAATAATAATAATAATTGTGAAATTATCGAAAACTCAACAAACAAACTTATACAGTTTACAACATTCACAGCAACAACATTCAATTCCTTAACACTAACATCCTAACCCCCAAAAATACCATAACTCTAATCCTCAAAATACCCTAACACTAGAACACACTAACACCCTGACCCCCTAAATACACTAACCCTGACCCTCCAAAATACCCTAAATTACCCTAACCCTAACCTCCAAAATACCTAACCCTTAACACTAAAATACCCTAAATTATCCTATCCCTAACCCCAAAATACCCTAACCTTAAATACCCAAACCCTAACCCCTAAAATACCCTAACCTTAACACTAAAAAAATCTAAATAACCATAACCCTAACCCCAAATAGCCTAACCCTAACACTAAAATACTCTAACCCCAAAAATTCACTAACCCTAACCCCCAAAATACCCTAAATTATCCTAACCCTAGCACTAAAATACCCTAAATTACCCTAACTCTTAACACTAAAATACCATAAATTATCCTAACCCTGGCTCCCAAAATACCCTAACCCTAACAATACAATACCTTAACCCAAAACCTACTAATTAAAAACCCAAAATTACAATAATTTCAAACAAATAATTTAAAATTAAAATTCACTGGTGAGGAAGAGGGGGTTCAGCCTGGACGAGGAGGGGATAGGCTACAGTAGAAAAGGCTTCGAAGGAGGAGGAGGGAGGACTGGAGATCGACCTTGGAGGATGGGGCTCGGGTTCGAAGAAGAAGGAGGAGGGAGAGAGGGAAAGAGATCTCGAGAGGAGAGAGAGGGAGGTGTGAAAGAAGAGAAAGAAAGATCTCGAGATATTTTAAAGGAGAAAGGGGGAGAGAGTCTGATATATTAAAGGGGAAAGGGGTGGGGCCAACTATTAAATTGTGTGTCAGACTATTCCGCACTTTGCAAGTGCGGAATAAACTTGGCCCTAACAGAGACTTAGCTCTCTGGATGAGAGGGCCAAGTCTCTGGGTTGGCTATTTTGGGATAGGCAAGTCTTATTCCACACTTGCAAAGCGCGGAATAAGACTTAGCGGATTTGTCTGATTCTAGATTTCTTTTGGGTTAAAATTTTCTAAAATTTGGGTTTTTTTATGTTAGGTTTCTTAATTTGGAAGTAAATAGAGGAGAAGAAACAAATTAAAGAGCTTATGAGAATAAAGAGGAAGAGAAGAGAATTAGAATGAATGAGACTTAATGATGAAAAGAAAGAGGATGAAGATGGGGTTTTGTTGGATTGTGGTGAAGAAGATGATGTTGATGAGAGTAAAGTTGGTATTTGAAATATAAATCAAATTAACAAAATAAACTTAACAGCAGGTAATAAGTTTAAGAGTATTTAAAAGATCTTAAAGAATTTTGAAAGGTGTGGGCAATAACGAAAAATAATGAAGATATAGAAGAAAGATAAAAATAGAAATATTTTAATTAAATACTTAAACGAAGGGTATTTCGGGAATCAATTAAAGTTGGGGTAGGGGGAGGGAAAAGTGCTTGTTTTAATAAGCCAGAGGCATTTTCTACTATTAGAGTAAATGTTAGGGGTATTTCCAGCCATCAAGCCTTATAGTGATATAGATTTTTTAATATACATATGTGCATCGCATGTGCAAAATGTAGCACGTAAAGTAAAATATCAGCAAGCAGGGAATATAAATTAAAAATTTGGCAGGCTGTTCTGCTTCTATATTCCCTTATTTTGTTTCGGACAAAATTTTGGATTATGCATGTTTTAAAAACTAATTAAGGATTTAGACACGTTTTGAAACTATTTTGAAAATAGCACATTTGGATCAAATCAACTGCCACATAAGTGCTATAATGGATTGGCAGTTTGGGATCTGTTGAAGTCCAATTCCGCACTTTGCAAGTGCGGAATAGGGACTCCGATGAAATTGTCTCTCTTGGGGAGGCCAAGTCAAATTCCGCATTTACAAAGTGCGAAATTGAACTTGGCCTTGCAACAAAAAACCAAATCGGTAAACACTTACAAAATATAACACCTAAATCAATCAAATCTTATAAGAAAACTTAACCCGATCAAGCAATTTTTGTTTTGGAAATCATCTAAGGAATAGGAAGAGATTATGAGAATATTTATATTTTTTTATCGATTACTTTCAAAATTAACCATCATTAAATGATATTGTATTTAAAAAACTTTAAGAATTTTTGAAGGTGTAGATAATATTGAAGAATAATTTGGTACATCAAATTTGCAAAGAATTTTACGAGATATTTCAGAAAACCCTTGATATAAATATTTTAATTAAATATTTAAATGATGGGTATTTTAGGAGTCAATAAAAGTTAAAGGGGGTAAAATACCGGTTTTAGAAAGTCAGGGGTATTTCCTGCTATCGGAATAAATGTTAGGAATATTCCATGCCATTTAGCCTCTCTACTGTTATAGGACAAAAAGCAGGGGTCGTTTAATTTTGAAATTGATAGGTGTTGTGCCTTCTTATTTTTTCAGAAAAATCAAACCAAAAAGCATCATTGTTTTATATGCAATGTACATAATTAAATGCCACATTATTGTTATTTTACAAGTGTAATACATGTAGTTAAATTAATAAAGAAATTTATCGTAAAAGCTCCCATAATTACTGTTAGTGATATATGCCCTAGAGGCCATTATTGTATAGTACTGGATTGTATATTGCATTTTGGAAGTTTGGAATATACACAGATATAATAACAGTCTTACTCAATATGATAATATGTTATCTTGTTTGATTCTATCTTAATATGTTTATATGTTTCTTTTAACGTATCGCTAATACATATTGATAGAGCCTTTATGATTTTTGCTTGACTACAAGCATTGTGATGGCAGTCACACTAGTAGGAGCTGGATAGTCTATAGACACATCCTTAAATTTGTTCTTAGTCGTAGGATTATCGAGACTGGGCATCGATACTCCAGAGTAGACTCGTGTATACGCTTCTTATCTTCATCAGGAAAGGTGGCATGTCCCTCAGCCATTGGTATACGGTATCAAAGATAGTATACAGGTGCTTATTAGGTTATGAGTTATACTGGACAGACTCGCTGGGAACTGCTGGTTGGTATTATACCTATCGTTAGTTAGCAGCTCCCTGGTGACATGGGTACAGGTTAGTCCGTTGATTTGATATCACTATTCGTCTCGAGTGTGTTCCCACTGTACTTAGATTACTACCCTACCACGGCTCAAATGAGTCATGCAAACAGGTAGTAGTTGGGTGCAGTCCCGAAGCACTTGGAAGCAGTAGGGGATAGAAGGGATTCGCCACTTCCGGTATTGGAAGTTGATATCGAGCTGTGTACGGTTAGCCAATACACAAAGTCCCTGATCAAGGCAAGTGAGATTTACTGGTAGGTACACCATTAATTTCTTAGGGTGTATTTGGTTCTACACCGACATGACTTATTGCTCTATTAGGGGTCTAACGTTTACCACCCCTAGGCCTGATATACGATACTCTTAGACGAATAGACCGGACTGTACGGAGAATTTCATCTATAGGCTCAGTAGGATTTTCGGACGAGTTATCGTGTCAATCTTCCATTCGACGGATACTTAGGTAGCCGTTACGTACAGCTAATGTCACCTACATGCTTATGGTTAAACCCACTGCCAGTGTATTGTCGAGTCTTTAGAGTCCCACACAGAGGGTTTCCCAGTTCAGGCGAAACGGTGTAGTTTGCGTATGCTTTTGCGCAGGGGTGTTCGATTGAACACGTGTATTTATGCAGTGCTTTAATCGGACGATTTAATAGTACTAGCAGGTTTGAAAGACAGCCAGTTTTGATGCTAGTATTATATTGCTCTCTTTTGGGTATTTGTATTTTAACACGAATATGGTATTTATATGAATACGTGTATTTTTATAAATACGGGTATTTGTGTTTTGATACAAATACATGTATTTCTTTCTAAATATGAATATACGTAATTTGTATTTTCAGTACAAATACGGTATTCGTATTATGGTAGAAATACGGTATACGTATTTATTATAAATACGGGTTTTGAGTATACTTGTTTATATACATGCATTTGTATTTATTTATAAGTGTATGTGTGTATACTTGTAAGGTGGCTACACTCTCTCACTTATCTCCTCACCATTTAATATGGAAATTTATGGGCTTGTGACTCACCCTAGTGAGTCACCAAGCCCATCCACTCTTTTGTTTTGTGTGAGTAGAGATAAGTATAAGAGTGAGATATTTTCGTGTGATGGTTGATATTTTTCAAGTAAGGAAATTTCTCTAATTGCCACCTCTCCATCTTCTTCTTCAATCCTCTTTCTTGAGTTGTGAGAATTAAAAGATAGCATTTAGTTTCACAAACTATACCAATCTAAGTATCTTGTCTTAGTAAGACTTAATCTTTAGTTACTTCGGATGAAACTATCGCTTGAATCGGTATCCTCAGATGGAGCGTCTTTGACACGGAAGATCGGTTTCGAGAGCTTATTCCATCAACCCAAATAGTTTGAGGAGTCAACTTTCAAGACCCGAAGGACCGTCTACAAAGGTTATAATTTCAACCGAGTAGCTAAAACTCTAGTTAGGGTTTGTTTAGTATAGTGTTTGAACTTGTAACCTGAGAATTTTAGTGTATTGTTCTCAAGTTTTAAAGTTTTTGATTCCGCATAACCGTAGTTGACACGGTAAGGAGCACATATACAATTACAATTACGTGCAACACACGTGCCAAAAACGCAAATGTATATAAGAATAGAAATACAGAATACATATGTATGATTTATTTTGTAATTCTTAAAATATAAGAAAATTTTCTATAAGAAATAAGTGCTTCGCTTACTATCGGCATGTTATTTCATTTTCTATGACCAACTTTATTTTTGGTTACAATAACAAATACTTAAATAAACACTGATTTAGTCTTTGCAGAATTATTGAATCATATAGAATAAAGTGGAAAAGTAACGATGAAAATCAATATATTTAGAAGAGTTTTATTATGAATGTAATTAGATAAATACATATATATAGTAAAATATAATAATTTAAAATTTTTAAAAAATAAATTTATGATTCATATATATGTTATGTAAAAATAATTGGGCCATGGGTGTATCAACTTGTTCAAACATTTTTTCACAAATATGTGAAATATTGGGATTCTTTTCAAAAAAATGATTGGGCCACTTTATTAAAAGCGAACGCTTAAACACCACGCGTTTTATTAAACAATAATTTAACAAAACTAAATCAAAAGTCTTCCAAACTAAATACAAAGGGAAGAAAAGCAAAAGAAAAAAAGAAAAAGATAATGGGGTACACATGCCCTATATAGGTAAAAATGTAAACTCATAAGGTTAAGGATATGAGTTAACAAGCTTAGGGTTAGAGTTCAATGAGCAAATTTCTCATTTTGTTTTACATTGCCTTGTCAAGAAAGGAGTAACTTTTTTGATACCCCCCTATGGTATGTTTATAATAGTAAAAATAGAGATATGTCCAAATTTATATATGGATTTTTTTTTTATTTCGCACCCCCAACATTTTGATATTTTTGAGAGAGAGAAAATCCGAAACTTAGTATTTCTAAGAACACGTCCAAATCTTAAAACTTAACTAAAATACACATGGCAGTTAACTTCCAGCCAAACCCAATTACTTCTCTTTTAAATCCATCGGTTGCATGCTATAAATGACCGAAATACCCTAACGATCAATTGAGGATCATAAAGGGGATTATTTTCTACTTTTCTCTCATATGAGATAGGTGAGAGTTATAGGGTTCATTTGATAGATGAAAGAACCAGAGGAGAAAAATAGGTAGCCACTGGGATCACTGGGAGTATATTTGAAGTTTTAAACCAGATCACTTAGAACATAAACTAGACCTAAAATCGATTAAACCTTGATAACTTGATAATTTAAAAGAGAATGGAAACTTGTAAACTGGGGTCATGGCATCTATCTTTTAGAAACTTACATATGCTCTGGTTGTCTTTTTACATTACACCTAATCCAGGTTTAATTAACTATACCCATTAATTAATTAATTCTAATTAACGGATGCTGTGTTTTAGATAATGGTAAGATTTGTGTGATTTCTAGAAATACCAAGCAGATGTGTTTTCCAAGAATTATCAAAGTTTTGTGGTGTGCAAAATTAAAATAAAGGGTTTTTTTTGAAATAGGATATAATAATATTAAAATTATTAAAATAAAATCATTTATTTTATATTTAGCAAGGTAGGGCGGTTTCACACCCCACTCGCACCCACCACTGTAGAGAGCGGGTTCCAAGAACCCGTCTCCACCCTCCTAAAGAAGAGGGCGGGTTCTAGAACCCGCCCTCTCCTTTATAAAGGAGCTAGAACCCGCCCTCTTCTTTAGAGGGTGGGGGGCGGGTTCCAGGAACCCGTCCTGTATTAATTTAAAAAAATAATAAATAAAAACAGAATTTAATAAATCTCATTTTAAAAAAATTAATAAATAATAATATTGTTGTTTTTGTTACGGACGGTTGACAATTGTTATTACAGTTCATATAGAATTACTATAAATATGAATCTTGTATACACTCCAATAACAAAATGAATCCGTCAAATTTATAATACAAAAAAATCATCTGTTTGTAAAAGTATACAATTATCGTTTTCCCTTTCCCTTTCTCAATCTGAGAAAGCTTGACATAAGCCTATGCCTCTTGGGATAACTGGACGACCCTCCCGTTTCTTGGGTATATGGCGGCGGCGGCGGCGTCTACTCTTCTACTTCGTCTTCAGTATCGTCTTGAACAGGTGGTTGTTCCGCAAATTCTGAATGTGGGACAGGTGTCGGATATGTGCTGCATCCCAACAACTGTATGTAGGACAAAAAATCCATCTCCCAACTGGGATGTTATTGCGAAGAACTTGTCCTGCTTTCATGCTGCTGCTGTTGAACAAAACCTGGCCCCCATGGCTGCGCAAAACCTGACCCCCAAGACTGTTGTTGTTGCGCAAAACCTGACCCCCAAAACTGTTGTTCCTCCGGTTGTTGCGCTTGTTCAATATGCCAGGGTTGCTGCTGACAGTATGGTGTTTCGAACCACTGATCCCACTGCTCTAGATCTCCCTAATGCTGTGGCTCTGGTTCCGGCTCATGCTGCGGCTCTGGTGCCGGCTCATACTGCTGCTCTGATGCCGACTCATGCTGCTGCTCTAGCGATGGCGATAAATGTGGAAGCATATTATATGAACTGAATATACCACCAATATATGAGTCTACAGTAGAAAATAAAGCCTGAGTATCTGAACCAGTATCAGTCGGATATGGATTCTGTATCAATGATTGTATATGATGCAACTCACGAGCCTATCGTTACATTAAAAATAAGATATAATTATTGACCCATACCGCCGGATGTTAAAAACTAATATAATTTAAAGAATTTAACTTACAATTTCTCGTTCCGCGTGGCCTCTAGGCTCGTAATGCTGGATGTTTGGAAAGTCGTTAGGGGGAGCAGAAAGATATCTTACAGTGACACGCTTATACCATTATAGATATGTTTCTGTAGCGTCGATGCTTATTTGGTCACCTATTTGCTGTAAGGCAATATTACGCTGCCTATCCTCCCATCTCAGCAAATATTGATGATGATGCTCCCTCCAATCATGCTCCATATTTCCTCCTCGCATGTCTCCCTCTATTGTCATAGGCGCAGGCGGCGGAACAGGAATATGTTACAATCTACTGAACTGTCGCAACACCCGGTCTGGTAGGTGCATGACCATGATATTAATGCAGAGTAATGGGCATCGAGCCCACCAAACCGGCTCTCCTTCGATACAGATGCCGGGTAATCCTTACATAGGATCTGCTGTATAAGGCGTCCACGTGAACTGCGCAAATAACATAGTACAAAAATTGTAATGAAGCTAATTTAAAATTTTTAAACAAAGTTAATTAGCTAAGATATGGTTACCTGAGTCGCCTCCATGCGATCCAATTCATCTCTACAATACTTAAGTACTCGACGAGGAGCCTTATAAGATTTCTTGCCACTCCACCAAGAGCCGAGAGGCTTTCCAGGGGTATCCACAGCAGAAGTATTAATGCGATTTGGTCTTCCCATACACATGTACTCTCATGACCAAATCTATATATAAAGTGTCAGATGATAAGAAAAAGAACTAATATTACAATTTTGCAAATGTCTAGCTATTAAAAATAAGGAATGTACCTGAAGTAATGTAATACAGCCACAAATTTTATTGTTCGTAGGAGCACATGCCTTATCTAGTTCCTTATAAAGATAGGTCAAGACCCCTGCTCCCCAAGCATACTGGCCACACACATCAAAATCCATAAGAAACCCAAGGTATAAAGGATGGACATGCGTTGTCGATTGGTCCGGCATCAACCAAGAGCCGATCATATACAGAATGTAGGCACGTGCATGTCTATCCAAGACATCATCGGTAGCTTCATCAGAGATATTAGTAAATATATTTTTGAGCCAATTTAAACTGATCTTATACACTTTAGTATAGCCTCCCGGTGCCTGAATTTTACAAATAATTGTTAATTAATATCACTGTAACATACTTAAACTTTTGATTAAAAAAACTACGAATTATACATGTCCGAGAGCAGACTCAGTATATGTATCCCAATATGGGTGCTCGGTATCTGGACCCACAATTTTACCTCCGACCAATCCAAACCCATTCACCCGTAAACCAAGTAAGATGCCAATATCCTGGAGTGTGATAGTGGCCTCATCCTATCTAAGACGAAAAGTGCGAGTCTCTTTTCTCCAACGCTCAATAAGAGAGGTAACGAGACTGTGATCGATTTGGATATGACGAAGCAATGAAGCTTCATAAAATTCGGCTCTTCGAATCCGCTCGATTATACGATAATCAGTAACTTGCCATTTGTCAGAACTATAACTGACGACTGTAAAATTATCTCCACCCTGCAAAATTTAATCATATTATTTTCAACTATTACAATTAAAAGAAATGGGGAATTAAAACAAATTTAATAAGTTTTGAATCTTTCCTCCCCGTGTAATATACTGAAAAATCTGTGTTTATTTTGATTTACGAGTAGTGATTTGTTAAATAGTTGATTCTCCATTGAAATTATTTTGATATTACAATTACTGAAAGATTGAGACAGTTGGTGGGTTAAGAAGGGAATTTGGATAGAGATAGTGGAAAAAAGATAGTGAAAATCAGAGTGAAGAGAACGGGGTTTTATAGGGAAAAGAGGGCGTGTTCTAAGAACCCGCCCCCATCTTTGCCCACAGAACACTTCTGTTTTTTCCTAAAATATTGTGTTGTCAAATCTCTTCTGTTTAAAAATTATGTGTTTTCATATCATTTTTCAAAGAAGAGGGCGGGTTCTTAGAACGCGCCCCCTTCAATAATTTTATGCCAGCGGGTTCCAAGAACCCGCCTTCATCTCTTCTGTTTTTTCATAATATCGTATGTTGTCAAATCTTTTGATTTTTTATTAAATCATATTGTGTTGTCAAATCTCTTCTGTTTAAAAATTATGTGTTGTCATGTCATTTTGCAAAGAAGAGGGCGGGTTCTGAGAACGCGCCCCCTTCAATAATTTTATGCCAGTGGGTTCCAAGAACCCGCCCTCATCTCTTCTGTTTTTTCATAATGTCGGGTGTTGTCAAATCTTTTTTTTCTTAAATCATATTGTGTTATCAGATCTCTTCTGTTTAAAAATTATGTGTTTTCATATCATTTTGCAAATAAGAGGGTGGGTTCTTAGAACGCGCCCCTTCAATAATTTTATGCCAACGGGTTCCAAGTATCCGCCCTCATCTTTCTGTTATTTCATAATGTCGTGTGTTGTCAAATCTTTTATTTTTTTCTTAAATCATATTGTGTTGTCAAATCTTACTTTTAAAAATTATGTGTTGTCATATCATTATGCAAAGAAGAGGGCGGGTTCTTAGAACGCGCCCCCTTCAATAATTTTATGTCAGCGAGTTTTAAGAACCCGCCCTCATCTCTTCTGTTTTTTCATAATATCGTGTGTTATCAAATCTTTTGTTTTTTCTTAAATCATATTGCGTTGTCAAATCTTACTTTGAAAAATTATGTGTTTTCATATCATACTTTTATCTTTTTTAAATTAATTTGTTGTCAAATTTATTCTCTGAACCCAAGCTAATTTGCAAAGAAGAGGGCGGGTTCTTAGAACACGCTCCCTTCAATAATTTTATGACAGCGGGTTCCTAAAACCCGCTCTCTAAATTAAAATTAAGGAATGTAAATAGCCCGTGACTCCTGTGACTCTGACCCATTGTATTGTCAAATCGAATTTGTCATACGGAAATGGCGGGTTATAAGAACCCGCCCTCTCATTTAAAAAGGAGATAGCGGGTTCTTAAAACCCACCCTCTAAATTAAAAATAAGGAATGCAAATAGCCCGTGACTCTTAACCCAATAGGCCGTGACTCTGACCTATTGTCAAATAGAATTTGTAGCGGGTTACAAGAACTCGCCCTCACATTTAAAATGGAGAGGGCGGGTTCTTGAAACATGCCCTTCTTAATATTTTAAATAATTTTAATTAATTCAAGACAAACCCGTGACCCCTTTACCACCAAACACCTATAAAACCCCCTCTCTCTCTCCCCTCCCATTTGCTCTCCATTCCGCTCCAATTTGGATCTGCACTCTCCTCCCATTTGCTCTCCATTCTGCTCCGATTTGCATCTGCACTTCCTACAAAATCTCATCCTGCTCCGATTTGCATCTGTGTCTCCTACAAAATCTCATCTGCACCCCTTCAAATGTATGTAAATTTATTTAAACGTTTATTTATTTTTCAATGAATATAATCATTATATAAGTTGTTAACGCTTTTTTTATTGTTAGCTTGATATTGTTTGATGCAGATAATGATAAGTTCAAGTTTTTTTGTTGTATGTAAATACGATGGCCAGATTGGCACAAGTGCACAAGGTCCCGAGTATATGGGCGGGTGCGCAAGAATTATGCGATTAGAACTATCAACGAATTATAATGAAATCGAGAATAAAGTGTTTAAAATCACGAAATACGATCCCCGTGAAATTAAGCTTAAGTTAAATTATATATGGCCCTTGTTTAGTGGAAATGCATTGGTTGAAATTATAGATGATGTATCAATATCTTCGATGATAGATTTCGGTCCGGCAAACACCCAGCATTCTTTTGAACTTTTAGTTCAGAAGGAACAATTGGATGTGTCAGATGTCGCTCCAACGGGTAATTTTGAGGGTAATGCTGGAGGTAGTTCCTGAGGGTACAGTCCCATGGTTAACGATGATACCGTTAGTCTCAGTGGATACGACTATACACAACATTATTCAAACCTTCAAATTCAAGGGTAAACATTTTATAAATCCACTTTTTGTAATACCAAAATACTAATATATTTTATATATTAAATACATATTTTCCCAATTGACCGCTACAGTTGCATGCACTCCTGAAGAACAACAAGAATTACCATATACAACTTTCCAAAGGTAAATAAATCTGAAACAAGTGGTGATTATGTTTATATTTTTCGTAATACGAAAATATTAAGGAAAATTATATAAGAACAATTTATATACTAAACGTGGATTTTCCCATACCTCTGCATCATTCCAACACGATTCAAGTAGCGCATTCCAAGCATGTCCGTCCACATCTTTCCGGTCTTTTCACCCCAAACCATCCACATTACACCGACCTCAACCATCATATATTGCACCTGAGCCTTATGTTGCTACGGGTGACATTGATATGGGAGGCAGTGATGATGATGATGAAACTGGTGAAGGTCATCAAGGGGAGGATAGCGTGGATTATACCGCTGGATTGAATGAAATAGCATTGATCGATGATATGGCTGCGAATAATGATTTTGTCGAACTAGAAGATTCCGGCCTCGATCCGCTGGAAGATGATAGTTCGGTAGACTTAGCCGTGGTAGAAGTAAATACTGAACCCTATTTGGAAGCAACTGTAGCAAGCGAAGATTGCGTCACTGTTGGAAATATGTTTCAGGAAAAAATAGATCTTATTTGTAAGCTGAAATCGTGGGCTATTCAAAAAAACGTTATATTTAAAACCGAAGAGTCAAATAAGACATACTATACCGTGGTATGTACGAAAGCTCCTGAATGTAAGTGGAGATTGCATGCATGTTGTTCCAAAAGAGCCAAAACTTGGAAGGTCACGAAATACAACCAAGAACATACTTGCATCAATTCTATTATGTTAAAAGATCACAGGAATTGTACTTTATCTTACATTTGCTCACTAATCATTTCACTAATCCGTACAGATGTGGCGATGACTCCCCGAGAGATACGGCTCTACGTCAGTGGAGAGCACAAAATTCAGATTTCGTATGTGAAAGCATGGGATGCTTGTAGAAAGGTTTTATGCAAGATATTTGTGGATTGGGAAAGCTCGTACAACTCACTAGTCCCTTTTATGGAAGCCATGAAAGTATCAAATTCGGGGTCCGTATACCGGTTAAAAACCACAGAAACAGATGTCGATGGTTGTGTCAGGTTTCAAAGAATTTTCTGGTGCTTTGCTCCTTATGCAGCTGGTTTCACACACTGTCGGCCGGTATTGTTCGTGGATGGGACGTATCTGTATGGTAAGTACAGAGCTTGCATATTAATTGCTACAGGTGTTGATGCTAATAACGGTATCTTTCCGTTAGAATTTTCTATTGTCGAGGGTGAAAATATATCATCCTGGTCATGATTTTTCCGTCAACTCAAAAGTATCCCATCTGTTATTGATAAAACAGATTTATGCATCATATCTGATAGACATCTAAAAATACCAGCTGAAATGAGAGCTGTATTTTCGACGACCCCACATAGGTTTTGCCTGCAGCACTTCAGTCAAAATTTTGATAGAAAATTTAAAAATTCAGATCTATATAAACTTATGTACAAAACCGGTGAAGCGTCTGACCCTAATATTTATGACATGTACATAATGAAAATTGGAGAGATGGGTCAAGCCGCGAAAGCGTGGTTAAATGAGTATCCAGTACGCATGTGGTCACAAGCACATGATAATGGATGCAGATATCTACTAATGACCACTAATATATCTGAAAGTTTCAACGGGGTCCTTTAAAGTGTTAGAGACTTGCCGATACAGGGGTTGATTGTTCGAAACTTTTTCAGAGTGAATACTTATTTTGTGCAAAGAAGGGAAAAGTCCTTGGCGATGGAGACTCCACTCAACACGTATTACGAAGATATATTCCGGAAAAGAGAACGAAGAGCACAATACTGCAGATCTGAAAGGTTTGACACAGCGGAGTTTCAAGTTACGGGAAGTAATGGAAATCAATATACCGTAATTTTTAGAGATGAAGGGCTCTTTTCGTGCACATGCGGTGTTTTCCAGCAACAACATTTACCTTGTGCCCACGCAATTGCTGCTGCGAGCGGCATACATAACTCACATTACAATATTGCTTCCCGTTACTATACAGTTTCCAATTATCAATGTGCATACGATCCAAAATTTTATCCTATACCAGACAGTCGCTATTGGCACTATTATACTGGGAACAAACAAACACCGACTGTATTACCACCAGACAAAAATATAGGACCCTGAAGATCTAAAGTACGTCGAGATCGAATGACAATAGATGCTGATCCTCAGCAAAGGCACGGCAGATATAGCCTATGCAAACAACCGGGTCATTATAGGACCAGATGTCCAGGACAGTCAACAGGGGCAGAACCTTTGAGATCGTAACAAGTGCACCGGAGGAAAATTGGTCAGCGCTTGTAAAGAAATTTGTATAATTTACCTTTTAATATGAGATGATTTTTTTGTATTATAAATTTGACGGATTCATTTTGTTATTGGAGTGTATACAAGATTCATATTTATAGTAATTCTATATGAACTGTAATAACAATTGTCAACCGTCCGTAACAAAAACAACAATATTATTATTTATTAATTTTTTTAAAAACGAGATTTCTTAAATTCTGTTTTTTTTATTTATTTTTTTAAATTAATAAAGGGCGGGTTCCTAGAACCCGCCCTCCCCTTTACAAAGGAGAGGACGGGTTCCTAAAACCTGCCTGCCCTCCCCTTTACAAAGGAGAGGGCGGGTTCCTAGAACCCGCTCCCCACCCTCTAAAGAAGAGGGCGGGTTCTAAGAACCCGTCCTCTTCTATAGGAGGGTGGGGACGGGTTCTTGGAACCCGCTCTCTGTACCGTGGATGCGGGTAGGAATGTGAAACCGTCCTATTTTACTAAATATAAAATAAATAATTTTATTTTAATAATTTTAATATTATCATACCCTATTTCGGGAAAAAACCCTAAAAAAAGTAAAACTTTCTATTTTCAATAGGATAAATTGCAGAAGCCATTTAATTAGTTTTGCTCGAGGACCTTTAACTTGAAAAATCTGTACTTGAAGCCGGTTTGAATGAGATTAGGATTCCCCAAAATTCAATTGGGAGCATCTCATTCCCATGAGAACCCTAAATCCTTGAAAACATTATTTCTGTTCAAACCAGCATGGAGCTATTTTGTAAGGATTTAGGATTAAGTTCCAAGATTTATTTGTTCTTCCACATGAAATGCTAATGTTATCTACTATCATAATCAGAAGGCTCCATGTGGCATTTTTTTCCCCATTGATTTTCCCACTAAATTAGTCAATAATTTCTTTACTCTTTTTTTTAAAGAGATGCCACCCCACCCTCTACCTTTCTTGTCGTATACGTCCGGACGGATGAGTAAAAAAGATGGAGAATTTCGGACACCCTTTGAGCAGGTTGGTGGGGACCACATTCCTATCTCTATATCTCTCATGTCTACGGCCGACACACTTAAAATTTTTCACTCCCTTCCCGCCCCCCCCCCCCTCCAGCCCACACTAACACCCCTCGATAAGTAGGAAATGTAAAATGGAAACTTAACGCATAAACGCTAAAAGTTTATTATTATATACACTATTAACTCATCTAAATATATTCTATTTTAACCCCTGCTTTCATTGTAATTTATATTTAAAATATAACAAAACTAGCTAAAAATAAGAACACATCAACATTTATCACAAATACGAATATTTTAGCGAAACTAAAGCCTGAATAGATTTACAATCATTTTTTGATAGACTATGCTAAAAGTTATTTTCACGTGCATCGCACACGCCATGATGCACACGCCATGATCGGTTAACCTAATTGATTAGTTCTTATTTAGTAATAATTTATTATTGTTGTTATTTACCATTTTTAAATAATTATAAAATGTTTAAAAACTACCAAATATGATAGCATGAACCAGTCCTGGTAATTGTTTCCTCCTTATTGATTTTTACTATATCTCTACTGTTATAATGCAAAAAGTAAAGAAACCGTGAGTCACTCTCAAGCTTTTATTTTAATTTAATATTTGGAAAAATTTAAAAAAAAATCCTTAATTCTAAGATAGTCCACGTCAAGATGGGCCACGATTACAAGCTTGCAGGGGCGGCTAGCGAAATTAAAGTTTTCATGAATTTGTTTTTTATTTCTAAGAAAATAATTAAATTGTAAAATATGCAAGTTGCCTTATATACTCACAAAAACTAGGATTTTTTTACTTTAATTCTACCACTTTGCAAAAGATCAAATATAAAAAAGAAATGACTAATGATTTTATTTTGAATATATATATAGAGAAGGGGGGTGTATAGGATTGAATTTTCTTTTATGGCGTCGAAAAATATACCCTCCATGATTTTTTCCAACGATCGGCAACAATCATCATAATCTTTATCATCTAAGATGTGAATTCACCAAGTTTTATATGATTTTACCGTTTTTTCACCGTTAAATTTGCAATATAAGAAGTTCTATTGTCGGTAAACCGTTAATTTTGCACCTACTAAATCAACTGTGAAAAAGTTGTAGAATTACCTAAAATTTGGTGTATCCACATCTTAGTAAAATAGGGGGTTGCCCCTATGGATATTGGAATCCGTAGGGGCAGATTTAACTTGGCCCTACGGATTAATCCGTAGGGCTAAAAGGTTGCCCCTACGGGCCCAGACGTCCAAGAATAAAAATATTAATTCTTAATTTGGTGTTTGCTCCTACGGAGCCGCAAACAAAGAACCTACGGGTATACCCGTAGGGGCAACTAAATATCAAATTACTAAAGCTCAGATCGATCGCCTACGCTCACAATTTCTTTCTCTCTCGATCTCGATCGCGCGCGAAAACAACTCCTCGTCGCCACCGTCGTCCTCCTCGTCGCCACCGCCGTTCAGGTCGTCGCCAGCGCCGTTCAGGTCGTCGCCACCGCCGGTCAGGTGAGTAAATCTTGAGGTAAATTAAAGAATTTTTTGATTAACATACGTGCTGGGTCTGGGGTCGGGGGGTTGCGCGCGCGCGAGTTGAGGTTCGGCAGGGGTCGCGGTCGGGGTCGGGGTCGGGGTTGGGGTTAGGGTTAGGGTTCGCTGCTGCTGGGGCTGGGGCTGGGATTAGGGTTTGCCTTAGGGTTGGTGTTGGGGTTTAGCTGGCCGCGCTGGGGTTAGGGTTAGGGTTAGGGTTAGGGTTAGGTTGGGGCTGGGCTGGGCTGGGGCTGGGGGCTGGGGGCTGGGGCTGGGGCTGGGCTGGGCTGGGGCTGGGGGCTGCCCCTGGGGCTGGGTGGGGCTGGGGCTAGGGTTAGGTTGGGGTTAGGGTTAGGTGGATTGATGACAACAAAATACATGGATGGATCGATGAATTTAGTGATGTTATGTGTCCCGCCAACATAGGAAATTCAAACGTATACTCCGTTTTCTCATCTTAAAACTAGCAACCAAAATGTGACTAAAAAATCTTTCTAAATATATTTGAAACGCATTTATTAGTTGGGTTGAATATTTGTGCTTCCATTATATTATATTGTAAGATGCAGAAATTGTATCCTAAAACTACTTGATCCAATCATCCAACAAATACATTCATAAGATACTTATTAATTTTCCTGTATCTTGTATTGAATCGTAAGATTGATTTGCATGTCGTAAGATATTTGACAACACTAGGATGTCTTTCATAAAACAGAAAGTAAATTGGTGTAGGGAGAAAGCTGCTTGATGGGTGGTGACTGGGTCCATTCTTTCTTCATAATCCCCTTCAACTCTATGCCTTTCAATTATTGTGGGAAAATTAGATATTACTTGAGTGATCATGATATCATTTTTTTTGAATATTTCTTCCGAGAATTTATGCATGGTCTTGACATTGAACTTTATCATATTCCTTAATATTACTTTAGTGATTGATAATATTCAATAAGCTTATGTTGTTGACCCAAATTAAGTAAGGGGGTTAGTCAATTGGAATTGGTGTTTGGAACTTTGAAGTATATCTTTAATGGGATAGGTTTATTTGGTGTCAGTCAAATAGAATGAGAAGTAGAACCTTTTATTGTTAGTTATGAATGAATCTAATATTGGAAGTTGATGGTTTCAGTTAGAACTTTTTTGGTATATGATAGATTTCCGCCTACCAAAATCGTTCCATCCAAAAAGTGAATACAGTGGAACTTCTGTTCTCATTGCCCATCCACTTTTTCTCTCTGGAAATTTGTAGTCTATATAACTATCTAAAATGTATTTGCTAATACAATTATTTTAACCTGACATACTAAAATATTATTATATTGTTTATGTTATCAATAAGTTATTAGTAGTATTCTCTTGATTGGTAAAAGGGGCATGGGCGTTCGGTCTATACATTCTTAATGGGATAGAAGCCTACCCCCCACAGCCGGAACACATACATACAACAAGAATACACAACAAACGCATAATTAGAGAGCGATTCGAGATGTTCGGGTTAAAACCAATATATGATACTCGATGATAATATGAAACCTTCATATCCCCATCGAAACTCATATATGAAACTAAAAGCGCCACTTAGTCCCCGTCTATCGGTTAACATACGTGCGATACTCGTCGTGACCTAGAACTATACGAAGGTTGTTAAATATCGGACAGTATAGCTCGATACTAACAACCGTCGTATAGTCTACGCGACGAGAAAATTCAATCGTATGGTAACCCATAGATTTGTCCCGTGTGGACAAGTTAAGAATGTATAAAGCAAACGCCTTCATTCACTTGTGTTTTCATCCGTTTCGAGATATTTCGTCGGTACCTTTCCGCTGGTTCTCCGTGTACAAAGATAGATTAGATGTTCATTTCAACGTTGTTTCACAGTTTTGAAATGATTATCTATTCTATTACAGTGTACTCGGAGAACAGCGGGGAGGTGCTGCCGAAATTTACTCGAAACGGTTGAAAGCACAAGTGATAGGCGTTCGCTCTATACATTCTTAATGGGATAGAAGCCTACCCCCGACAGCCGGAACACACACATACAAATGCATAACTAGAGAGCGATTCGAGATGTTCGGGTTAAAACCAATATATGATACTCGATGATAATATGAAACCTTCATATCCCCATCGAAACTCATATATGAAACTAAAAGCGCCACTTAGTCCCCGTCTATCAGTTAACATACGTGCGATGCTCGTCGTGACCTAGAACTATACGAAGGTTGTTAAATATCGGACAGTATAGCTCGATACTAACAACCGTCGTATAGTCTACGCGACGAGAAAATTCAATCGTATGGTAACCCATAGATTTGTCCCGTGTGGACAAGTTAAGAATGTATAAAGCAAACGCCTTCATTCACTTGTGTTTTCATCCGTTTCGAGATATTTCGTCGGTACCTTTCCGCTGGTTCTCCGTGTACAAAGATAGATTAGATGTTCATTTCAACGTTGTTTCACAGCTTTGAAATGATTATCTATTCTATTACAGTGTACTCGGAGAACAGCGGGGAGGTGCTGCCGAAATTTACTCGAAACGGTTGAAAGCACAAGTGATGGGCGTTCGCTCTATACATTCTTAATGGGATAGAAGCCTACCCCCGACAGCCGGAACACACACATACAAATCCATAACTAGAGAGCGATTCGAGATATTCGGGTTAAAACCAATATATGATAATATGAAACCTTCGTATTCCCATCGATACTCATATATGAAACTAAAAGCGCCACTTAGTCCCCGTCTATCGGTTAACATACGTGCGATAATTTATTCTTTTCAACGACAAACGCACACACAAAGCATATACACGGATTTTCTCCTTTGTCAGTAACTATCCCGTTCTTATATTTCTCAATATAGTCAGTATAACTTACAATTTATATGTTATTCAGTCTAACATGGCCCATGAGTACGTCAGAGTTAAGGACTGGATGTATGTGGATTGGAAACAACGTATGCAACCTAAGTTTGTCGCAGGAGTTGCTGCTTTCCTTGAATTTGCACGCGCACATAATAAGATCATAATAGAGAAGATTCTCTGTCCGTGCGATAGATGTGGCAATAAGTACTGGCAGAAGGTAGAATTGGCAGAGCTTCATATTGTAAAACATGGGTTTACTAGACTTTATTCAACTTGGAAATATCACGGGGTAGGAGAAGAATGCAGTACTGCGGTAGAAGAAGAAAGAGAACACGATAATGCGGCAGGAGAAGAAGAAGAATTCGGTAATACGGCAGGAGACGGAAATTTATTTCCATCAGAAGAAATGGAGGATATGGTAGAGGCTTCCCTAGGTGAATCTATTCGTACCGAAGATGACATTCCTTCCGGTCAGGGACCGCGTGCGGATAAATATGAAAATTTCATGAATGATGCTAGGAAACCAATTTATGAGAATGCGAAGTATTCCACCCTCTCATGGTTCGTCCAACTTTTCCAGATTAAGTGCCTAAATGGATGGAGCAACAAGTCATTCACAATGCTTCTTTCGTTCTTGAAAGATTCTATACCTCCGGGAAATAATGTGCCCGAAAGCTGGTACGAAGCCCAGAAGATGATGTCTGATTTGGGTCTAAAGTGCGAGAAGATTCAAGCATGTCCTAAAAATTGCGTGTTGTACCGGAAAGAGAATTCAGATTTGAAAGAGTGTCCAACATGCGGAGAGGCCAGGTATAAGCCGAAAGATTTTGATAAGAAGCCTGATATACCTGTGAAGATAGCACGATACTTTCCCATAACACAGAGGCTACAGAGGCTATTCAGGTGCAAGAAAACAGCCGAGGCAATGATTTGGCATCACCATGCTCCTCCAAGCGAAAATGGAAAAATGAGCCATCCAAGAGATTCATCGGCATGGAAGGATTTCGATAGGAGGCATGCAATATTCAGTAGCGATCCTCGCAATGTCCGGCTCGGACTGGCTACCGATGGCTTCTGCCCATTCAACTATATGGCTGGAAGTCACAGTACATGGCCCGTTGTAATGATAATTTATAATCTGTCGCCTTGGTTGGCTATGGACCAATCATACTTTATGATGCCTCTTCTTATCGACGGACCAAACTCACCGGGGAACAATATCGACGTCTATCTCCGACCTCTGATCGAGGAGCTGAAAACTTTGTTCATTGATGGTGTAGAGACATATGATTCAAACACAAATACAACCTTCATACTGCGTGCGGCTTTAATGTGGACAATTAATGACTTTCCTACGTATGGAATGCTATCAGATTGGTCCGTACATGGTCACAAAGCATGTCCTCATTGCCATGAACACACAACATCAAAATTTTTGAATTTTAGCAGGAAGGTTTGTTATTGCGGCCATCGACGTTTTCTGCCTTCAGACCACCCCTATAGGTTAGACACGGTTCACTTTGATGGTCATCAGGAGCTTCTTGGGCCTCCATCCCCATTGTCCGGAGAGGACATGACTGCTAAATGGGATGGTTACAATAACGTGACCTTCGGGATGGATCCGACGAAACAGGTCAAACCACAATATTGGAACAAGTTAAGCATTTTCTTCGAGCTTCCGTACTGGTCTACAAATTCAGTGCGTCATTGTCTGGACGTCATGCATATAGAGAAGGGAGTATCAGAGCACATACTTAACTTGCTTCTGTGTAAAGACGGAAAATCGAAAGACAACATGAATGCCCGGATGGATCTACAAGAGTGGGGAATAAGAAGTGAACTGCACCCTAAACCGGTAGCGGGTAAACCGGGCAAGTTTGTACTTCCCAATGCCGCTTATCATATGTCACAACCGGAGAAGAAAAGATTCCTGTAGGTGTTGCATGATTTGAAAGTCCCCACAGGTTTCTCAGGATCATTCAGCAAGAAAATAAAAATTGTGAAGGGCAAGATCGATGGGCTGAAAAGTCATGATCACCATGTTATCGTGGAGCACCTTCTTCCATTAGCCCTCAGGACTTCTCTCCCCGACTCGGTTGGTCTAGTAATCAACGACCTATGTTGTTTTTTCAGAGAGTTGTGTGCTAAAGCACTGGAGGTTGCGACGCTGGATAAACTAGAAAATTCTATTGCGTTGATACTTTGCAAGTTTGAGCGTATTTTCCCACCGTCATTCTTCGATATCATAATACACTTGACGGTTCATCTTGCAACTGAGGTGAAGTTAGCCGGACCGGTACAATATCGATGGATGTATCCCGTCGAGAGGTACATGTAATTTTTCGTTTCGCGCAATTTATAAATTTATTGTTGTCTTGTATGCCCGTGTTTATTTATTCAACATATTCTCATTAGGTACATTTACACTCTTAAGAAGTATATACGCAATAAAAATCGACCAGAGGGTTCTATCATGCAAGGTTATCTTCTTGATGAAGCAACCATATTTTGTTCCCGCTATCTGGACGAGAACATTGAGACAAGGCTTAACCGACCACGAAGAATTCAAGACGGGCCATATGGTAAAGCCGAGTATAAGAGGGTAGACACTATGTTTATCAACAAGATATACCGGTTTATCTTGCTTAATTGCGCATGTCTTGAACAAATTAGAGAGTAAGTTCTTTTGGATTAATTGTTATATCTGTGTTTGTATGTGTATGAAATGACATAATATTAATGCCACAATTATTTGTCGAAAACAGAACTCATTTTAACGAGGTACGTGAGGGGCATCCTGATTGGAACGAAGAACGTTTGGAAAAATACCATCAGGATAATTTTTGTGATTGGGTCACAGAGCATGTAAGTTATTCGAATTACATTTTATTGCTATCAGTTTTAATCTAAACTTGTATCGTTGTGTATTTATCGTAAAATTTGTTTTGTTAGATCCACGATCCGAACTTGTCTGCATCATTTGAGAGTGATTCAAGATGTTTAGCTCAATTTCCTAGTATGGAGGTTGCATATTACAAAGGATTTGGTGTCCTTGGATACAAATTCGAAGTTAAGAACATAGAAACATCTAGAACCACTCAGAATAGTGGGATTGCGACGGTAGGATCGGACGGTGTGATTTACTATGGGTACTTAAATTGTATACTCGGCATCTACTATCCCGGACGATCAGAACCCTTTTATATATTCCAGTGTACTTGGTACGATCCGCGAACCGATACAAACAGGTGGAGAAACAGTCTTGGGACTTGGAAAGATGAATATGGATTGACCAGTGTGAACACACTTCGATTTTACGGTCAGGACGATCCGTTTATCTTTCTGAACCAAGCGTTCCAAGTATACTACTCACAGTGTTTGAAGCATCCGGGGTGGAGTGTTGTATGCCGATGGAAACCTAGAGATGTCTACGATGTCCCAGAATACGAGGACAGCGATGAGGACGAAGAAGAGAGAAGGCTTAAAGTGCTCCGATCGTCTGTTTCGAAGGACGGGTTGTCTTCGACCGATCATGAAGTTACGTGGGTTAGAAATGACATCGACGATGAAATCCAAGTAGATATGTATGATGCGCCCACGAAACGAAAAAGGTTATCAGTAATGTTATATTATTACTTCATATTTTACGCTCTAGATCATATATAGTCAATACTTTTAATGATTGTCTAATGCGTCCACGAACCGTTTATCTAGATTTGATGACGATGTCGGGAGCAGCGAGGGGCGGCAGGAGCTCCAGCCGCGGCAGAGGCAGAGGCAGAGGCAGAGCGGTTCTGCCGCCCGGAGAGCTCCGTAGGGAGGTTCAGAGGGCCGGTCTTGCACCCAGATCGGAGACCCCTTCTGATGCCTCCTTCCATGTGGATTTTGCCACACCTCCAGGTATACTGCACGCATATCCATTTTGAATGTAATATTACAGATATTCATGCATGTTTATGTCAAAATTACTTATATTGTCAATGTTTGATTGTCTAGTTGTTGGTGATGCGTCCACATCTGGGACAGAGGCCACCCCCGCTCCTCCAGGTATGTTTATATATCATATAGTGTATGTATATTGATTTAGAATGCTATATCATAAATACACACATTCCTTTTGCTCTTACTTAGCAATTTTTATTATTGTCTAGCTGTAGGTGGTGACACCACCGCACCTGCGGGTATGTTTATATATCCTATAGTGCATGCATATTGATTTAGAACGTTATATTATTGATCTACACATTCTTTTTGCAATTACTTATATAATCTATTTTTAATTGTCTAATTATAGGTGGTGCGTCCACACCTTCCACAGGGGCCACTCCTGCCGCTTCCATACCCTCCGCATCGTCTGCAGGTTAGTATGAATAAATTTAAAATATTTATTCATTTTACATATTCTCTATAAAATAAATATGAACTTCATGGAAATTTAGCGTCGATGTTTATTTTATAGTTGGAGGGGATGCGTCCGGGTCCAGAACCCCGGTTGTTCCTCACCGGAGGAACTATCGTCCCGCTCGTGCTGCTGTTCGGGCCCAGGCTCGTGCGCTAGTCACCGGAGGTATATATCACACTTGAATTTTTGTTTAACCTTGATTTCTTAATACAACTTTGTCTTATTATTGATTGTCTTGATATTTCGTGCAGACGCAGGGCCTCTCCATCCCCAGAGGGGGACTCGAGGCCCGAATCAGTCCCATAGGCTGAGGCCTGATAGAGCTAGGGGGGAGGCAGCATTCCCCCTATTTTTTACCCTTGACTATCGCTATACCGGTCCTCATGCCGAGAGGTTCGGCCGGTATTTG
The DNA here is from genome assembly GCA_030015575.1 of Agapanthus africanus. Classification (NCBI taxonomy): domain Eukaryota; kingdom Viridiplantae; phylum Streptophyta; class Magnoliopsida; order Asparagales; family Amaryllidaceae; genus Agapanthus; species Agapanthus africanus. Next base: position 183,537,666 of record CM057350.1, on the reverse strand, counting down.
GGGGACGAGAGCCGGATCGTGAAGAACTATCCACTTCACGTTGAGTGGGGCGAGCAGCACCAGCGCTCATTCGCCCTCTTCTTTGATCAGGCTTGGGTATGTATTAATATATATTTTCATTTGATCTATCCAATATATTTATTATTAACACTTGCAATCTAATAACAATGTTTTTTTTTGTATTTTTAGTTGGATTACGATTTTCAGCCTGTAGCCGACCCTGATCACCCGGGGAGGGTGCTCGACCTTCATGCTCTGTACAATGGCCTGATGAAGAACATGCAGGCCAAGGTCCGATACAACAGGAATGATCTGAATGCCGACTGATACTCCCTGTGGATAGCGACCCCCGAGGCAGAGAGAGCGGCCCTCCTATCTACTCCGGCGTTTGCGAGAGTCGACGTAGAGACATGGCCTCTATTGTGCGCTTATTTCGACTCCGAACGCAAACAGGTATGTATTTTAAATTTAATTCATTATTTATGATATAATTTATTTCTTTGTGTTTCTTAATTAGAAAACTAAATGTTAATGCGTTGTGCAGAAACAGGCCGCTCAGAATATGGAGAACAGGAAGTCGGCGAAGAGGGGTCGCCCCACTTACACAGGTGGCTCGAGGAACATTACTCGAGCCATGGAGTTATCGGTAAATTAAGAGTTATTCTCTAATATTCTGCAATATTAAGAGTTATTCTCTAATATTTCTAATATTAAGAGTTGCTTTCTAATATTGCAGACATCTCGGACCGTGGCATCAGGTGGTACACCGAGCGTGCTGTCCGCATATCTTGCCGTCCAGGGCACCTCGACAGATCCCGCCACGGGCGAGCTTCGATATCCCGACGTCGCTACCCAGGAGTACTGCGTAAGTGTTAATATTTTTTCTACCCAAATTTGAAATTTTAGTTTTGGAAGGTTCAAGTTTAAATTTTATACTTATACTTTACTGCTTAATGTGGGTGTAGGAGCGGGTGGTTGAGCAGGCCCAGGCCTCGGGGATCGATTTTACCGGACAGAACGATCCGAGGCTGCTGACCCCAGTTCTGGACGCCGCACACGGAGGGCACCACGGAGGTTGGGAGAGAGGCCGGGGATTGGGCCCTAGAAGGGCCCATATGAGGTTGGACTCCACCCCGGCGGTTACTTCTTCCGTCTCCAGTGACCGGCATGTCCATCAGGAACTGGATAGCTTGAGGGCCACCGTTCAGGAGTTGAAGGAGATGCTGGTATGTATACTACTTTATAGTAAAATATCATTTCATATTATATACATATCAACATATCCATAATTAGTACGTAGCTTGAGCTTATTTGGTTTTAGACTTAAGTTTGATTAATCATACAAACATATGTAATTAAAACTAGATATCCAAACAGGGTTTCGAAATAACTTAATAATGATACGAATTCGAATAATACACAGTTTTACACGCTTCTTACACACGTTATGTCCAGACGCGACAGGGTAGATCGGCCGAGCCTCCACATGCATCTCCTTCGGCTGCGGCTCCGCAAGCCACTACATCGGCTGCGGTTCCGCAGACAGCTCCTGTAGCTCCACCGCCCACTCAGACTCCCGCAGCCGCGGCTCCGCAAGCGACTACCTCGACGGCGGCTGCGCAGACCACATCGCCAGCTCCACATGCCGCTCAGACTACCGCTCGCGACGCATTGCAGAGTGTATTGACCGAGGAGCAGGCGCGCGTTATTCTAACGTTATTCAGAGGTGGAGCTGGACCGAACTAGGGTAGCTTTTTGGTTCTTATATTTTGAAACATGTATTTATTTATATCACATTGTACTACATTTTGAAACGATATTGATATTGGTTTGTATTTATATCATATTCAGTTTTTGGGTTTCTTTTGTATATTATATATATGCGTGAGATGTGATTATGAATATTGCAATATATGATTTGATTGATGTATATAGTATTGTGCACAGGGTGGGAAAAAATCTAGCAGCCCATTTTTAAAAAAAAAATACAGACAATATGTACCTACGGATTAAGCCGTAGGTATATATGTTGCCCCTACGGACATATCCGTAGGGGCAAACTATCAGGAAACCGGATATTTTCTGCACTGATCTCAGTGCAGGGTGTTGGGAGTGCCCCTACGGACATATCCGTAGGGGCAACGGTCTATCCCCTACGGAGTTATCCGTAGGGGCCAAATATCAGGTTTCCTGATATTTTGCCCCTACGGCATATTACCTACGGATATATCCGTAGGGGTATAACAAGGACCTACGGGTATATCCGTAGGTACATACAATATATTCAAAAAAACATAAAAAAATATACGATTTGATTGCCCCTACGGAGTAATCCGCAGGGGCAACAACACCTACAGATATATCCGTAGGGGCAATATTTTGCCCGTAGGGGCAAGTTCAGGGCCTCAACTTGCACCTGCGGCCTTTGCACCTACGGGGTATTTTTTGGCCCCTACGCATATGTCCGTAAGGGCAGTGAGTTGCCCCTACGGATAAATCCGTAGGGGCAACCCTTATTTGTAGTAGTGATAGAGAAGGGGGGTGTATAGGATTGAATTTTCTTTTATGGCGTCGAAAAATATACCCTCCATGATTTTTTCCAACGATCGGCAACAATCATCATAATCTTTATCATCGAAGATGTGAATTCACCAAGTTTTATATGATTTTACCATTTTTTCACCGTTAAATTTGCAATATAAGAAGTTCTATTGTCGGTAAACCGTTAATTTTGCACCTACTAAATCAACTGTGAAAAAGTGGTAGAATTACCTAAAATTTGGTGTATCCACATCTTAGATGATAAAGATGATGTATGCCGATCGTCAAACGAAATCATGGAGAATGTATTTTTTCGATGCCATAGAAGGTAATTGTTGATAATCAATGTAATTCATAAAGTTCATTTATGGTGAAATTGAGCAAATAAAAAATAAAAATTATGCACTCATAAATCTAAACTTATTAAAAGTTAATTAATTATCTATTGACTTTCTACTTTCTTCAAAGGGTAAGGACATATTTCAAATAATAAAAAATAGACCAAGACAAAGCAATCCAACGAGTAGTCAATTCTTTCTTCTTCTTGTTTAACTCTCAATAGGGCAATCGGTTTTCTTATCTTTCCTCCATTATTTTTATTTTAGTAATTCTTATATTATGATTAAACTTGATAACTTAATTATTGCATGAGAGAGAATAGAGCAACAAAAAGAGTAGATTTGAAACTGTTAAGTATTGGGGAAGATGGAAAATAAAGATAGTTAACTTAGGGTCCATAATTTTTGGAGTAAGATTACATTTGGTTTTCTAGGATTACTAAGATAAAAGATTGCATCCCAACAATATGGGTTTAGAATCATAAAAATCAATCAAGTATTAAACAGAGGATCTATTTAGTTAAGAAAATCCTATAATATCAATACTATATATAAAAACCTTAGAAGTAGCTTTTAAACATACAGTATTTCAAAAGATTATTCGGGTTAACAAAAACCTCAACAACTATAACAAATTTATTAAATTCATCTTTAACCAGCTTCTTAATTTATTTTAGAATTTAATATTCAAAAAATGAGAAAAATCCTTAATGCTAAGATGTTCCATAAAAATAGTTTTTAAACAAAAAGTATTTAAAAAGATTATCTCTCCTATTATAATTGCAGAGGTGCATGTGTCGTTGTCACGTTTTTTCTCATAAGTATTATAAGTAGAGGAGGAAGGGTGCATCCCGAGATTAATTGAAAAAATATATATTAAAAAAATGAGAAAACCTTAAATATTCTACATATCCGTGGCTGTGTGGGTGTGTGTATATATATATATATATATATTAATTGAAAAAATATATTAAAAAAATGAGAAAACCTTAAATATTCTATGGTCTACATATTCGCGGGTGTGTGTGTATTAACATCATATATAAAGATGGATAAATAAAGATGGATGGCGATATAGCCAAACCTTTATTTGATAAATCCACACAAAATTGTGTATGGAAAAAATAACGCGGACCAAATCGATTTTTAATTATGATGATGGTTAAATTTATAAAGCATCCTTTTTATAACTGAAAAATTACTCTCTCTACCACCCCCTAATGATATATTAATTTATTTTTTTTAGATAATTAATTCATTCTTTAGCTAGAAATTGCAAATTTTTTTGTCACATGTTCTGGGAATATTTTGCTCTAATAGAATCTCTCACGGTGGTTCAATAATGTTTTGTAGGGAATATTTTGCTCTAATATCTATCTGTACGTACCACCACTTTCCAAAACGCCAAATTAGATTTCTTATCATAAAACGGTTTTTATAATCCGAACACAACAGACTCTTTAAACACAATAGAATATCCAAATGATGCCTCTGTAAATATGCATATGTTATATAAATCAATTTTACCAGTTTTTTCAACTATTACAAATCAATACCTATTCATTGATATATTCACTCAAACAAAGGACTTTAAAAATTGAATGGTTTTTAGAAGCTTGTCAATTCACATCCAAATGTTCATTAACAAACTATTACAAATCAATGCCTCTAACAGACAAAATTTCATAAAAGAGTGATCTAAATTGGCAAAAATATAACAAAAAAGATGCGGGATGAGAGATTAGAGTGATTTGAAAGGGTCGGTAGAGGGATTAGAGAGAATATTTTTTAAGTTATAAAAAGGGTATAGTAAATTGAACATCACAATTAAAGACTGATTTGATTGGGTTTATTTTGTCCATACATCATTTTTGGTGCGGGTTTATCAAATAGAGGTTTCACATTATCGCCACCCAAAAAGATTTTAAAATATTCTTCTTGAGATTTTAGTTTAGACAATAAAATTTTAGTGACTTTTAGTTAAGATGAACCTTTTGGTTAAGTGATGATAATGAAGATATCTACGTCAGTCAATCCTTTAGTTTAAATATAAACGTGTATTTCACGTACAAAATTACTAATATTAGTAGTCGGAAGTCGGAACTTAAGTTGCCAAATAGGATAAATTGCTTAAAAATCTGTCAATGTTTCATCACTTCTGCACTTACCTTTTAGTTTTTCTCAATACTTTAATATCGTATTGTATTTCTCCATGAACAACTTTGCTACGTTCCGTTTTTACTGCTATGTCTATTTTACATCGGCTAAATCATTGCAAATTGTTTCGGCAATTTATTATGTACATGTGTTAGGAATAAATCGACGTAAAATAGAGCCGACGGTGAATACTTAAGCTCGCAAAGTGCTAACAACGAAATGTATTAAGGTATCAAAGTGTTGAGAAAAAACTATCAGATATCAAAATATAGAATTCATGAAACATTGAGGTATTATTAAGCAATTTACCCAATAAATAAATAAATGGGGATGGCTAATTTATCCCAAGTGTTATCTCAAAAAAAAATTACCCAATAAATACCTTGAACTCTAAGTCAAATATTATTTCTATTAATAAATATCTTTTATTGGTTATCAGCTTCAAAACATCAAATCTTACCTATTTCTATACGGTAGCAAGCAACCCCGAAAATATGGAATTTTTTTATATTAAACCATATTAAAATAATATTTTTTATAAAAGAAACCACTTTCAAAACATATTACAAAAACATATCACTTTCTGTTTCGTAAGAGCCACGTCAGCGCCAGCGCAGCGCTGGCGTCAATAAAAAAGTTTTTATTAAAGGGCACAGTTAGAAATTGCACCTATTAAAAATGTATGGAACGCACTTTCAAACTGCGTCTCATACAATTGTACTAGGCGCAGTTTTAAATTGCGCCCATTACATTTGTACAGGGTGCAGTTTGAAAGTGCGTCCCATACATTTGTAATGGGCACGGTTTCAAACGACGCCCCTTAAATTTAGCAAAATAATATGAATCATTTTCATTGTTGGGACTTTGTTGTTTTTTTCTGACGTAGTTGCAAACTGCGTCTCAAAAAAAAATATGCTCATTCACGGATTTGTGTTTTTTTTAACGCAGTTTGCAGGTGCACCTGAAAAGGAAACACTATCATTCATGGATAGACTTTGGGTTTTTTTGGCGCAATTGCAAATTGTGTCCCAAAAATAAACATATTTATTCATGGGTCTGTGATTTTTTATGGCGCGATTTGTAAGCGTGCCCTAAAAGGAAACACAATCATTCACGGGTATGTGTTTTTCTTGGATACGGTTGCCAAATGCGTCCAAAAAAAACTCATACCCGTAAATGATTGTGTTCTTTATATTAAGAGTTCAATCTTTTCCTCTCTATCTCGAATCTTACTTTCTGTGCCGAGCTCTCTCACACTCTCTTAGAGCTCATCGCCATCACATTCTCTATCTTTCTCTCTCTCAATTCTGAGTCTCACTCTCTCTCTATATCAGGATCTTCATCTGCAGGATTGCCATCAATCGATGAAATTAAATGTTGCATCCCTTACACTATGGTGAAATCTGTATACACGATGATAGACTACTCTAATTACGAAGACATTCTTTATCGTTACGAGAGGGTATGAACGAGCCGATGAAGATAGATCGTGAAATCCTGCGGCTTTTGCACTTAGCCGTATTGGATGCGCTCTCGTCTTCCCTTGAAGAAGTAACCCATGACCACTATATGGAAGCAAATTGTTGTCTCCACTTCTTTCATTCTATGGGTTTTCTTTTATGTCGCAATATCGAGTACTCCGCAAGCTCTTTCTACCACATCTTTATGCACCGTCAGAGTTTGAACCATCTGGAACTCACTCGAGATTCCGTGATAGACGACAAGGCCATTGATGCAATTACAAAGCGAATTAACTCTGTTGCTGCGGAGCTCAGTAACGTAGAGGATTTATTTCTAAAATTTTAGTGATGAGTTTTGGTGTTGTTACCATTCTTGCTATCTATTTTGTTTGCGTCATTCTCGTGTATATTGTGGATATGTGTACCATGTGTGTGTAATATATCGTGTATGAACATGTATTTGTGTGAGAGAGAATCAACGTTTGAATTAAAATGAATTACAATGTTGTTTTGTAAAGAAATAATGTTTGAAAATCGGACAGCACCTCCTTCGTAAATTTTAAATAAAATTCATGTACAAGTATAGTAAAATAATAGCATCCACAGACGGAGCTAACTCAACACCCATACGGAGGAGACACAATCCACGCAAAATATATGACGCCCAAACGGGGAAGAACAATAAGCTGAAAACAATAAACAATATAAAATAAATAACGAACTCATCGCAACACAATACAACACAAACACTCTGTGCAATCTAACAAAGTCATCGCACCATCTCTGGTGTTCTCCTCTTCGCTACAGGACGTCGAGATTGTGACGGTCCAGCTTCGTCGACGGAAGGTGGCTGAGACAGCTCTGGCTGTGATGGTCCATGCTCATACTTATCGGGATGCTAAGACGGCTCCAGCTATGCTCGTCTACGTCTTGTTCATGCATATGCAATAAGAATGGGTGGTGCGGACAAAGCTGGTGGAAGCACGGGTGGTGTAGGCATGGGTGTTGGAGGCATGGGTGGTGCAGGCATAGTCGGTGGACGTGTGAATCTGTGCCTCATCATCACACTCCTGATGAGGGACTTGATATTCATAAAGCAGCTCGCTGAGTTCTTAGTGCCACTAATCCCCTCATCAATTATTTTCTAATGCATAAATATTTTGGCTTTATATTGATGATAAATAAGATAATGAATTTTATAAAAATAAGATTTTGGTTTTAAAAGATTTGATATAAACTTACCAAATCTCTCTCTATCGGTCCTCGAGACGTATATGAGGTGGGCGGAGGGGCGGCTGTGATGAAGAATCTGCGGGAAATCATCTAATACCAGGCAAGGTACTAGTCTATCGGTATACCTGGTTGTATCTCATTGGCTATATGGTGTACCCGACCGTATCATCGACACACCCAAATTTGATACTCTATGAGCCATGCATCCCCAACTAGCGCTCATCCCTGACGCGGTGTCCGCTCCACCGTGCCTGGTATGTGCCTCCTTAAGCCGAACTAGCGAAGAACACGATCTGGCATGTGCATTTGAATAACATCGTTGCAGATGATTGGCGTCCGCGCACGCCAGAAGTCGGCGCCTTCCAAGCATAATGGATGCTGAGTCTCATCAGGTCATGTGTGTACGGTGTTCACGTAACTGATGCATCCTCCATGACATCGAACTCATTGCGGTAGAAGCGGAGGCTACGATCCGGTATCGCATCCCATGACCTGGGCACATTCCACCTGCATAGAGATTACACACAAATTAATATTTAAAAAAAAACTTGAAATTTGAAATATGCGTATAGTTTCAATTACTTACTGGCAACTAAATGGTCTTTGGCCATCTAAAGCGAACTGTGTCGTAATGGTCGGGCGACCAATAGAAAGATATGTCCATGACCATATCTGAAATACAATATGATAGAATTACGTTTTACATTGAATATCAATTTAATTACGCAAAATTGGTAGAATGTGGTTTTAAGTATTTAATGCCTAAAGAAGCATCAAATAGCCCCCAAAACTCTTTTGCTCCATCAATGCAGCCATCCTCAGTTCGCTATAGAGGAATGAAAGAACTACACTCCCCTACGATAAAGTGGCACACTGGTCAAGATAAGCTAAAAGAGATAATCAGTCAAGACTAACTCTGCTCTTACTCCTATCCGGGAACAAGCGAACCCCTATCTGATATAAAATGTAGGTTCGTGCGTGCTGCTCGATCGCCACAGGGTAGCATCCATGGCAGGCTCAGCAATAAACATGTAACAACTCTGAATTTACTATACGGAATTTTCCAGTTTAATATACAGAAAATGAGTTATACAGCCTGAGTCTGAGTTATAAGTAAATTTTGTTAAATAACAATAAGAAACAACTTGTAGCTTACTGGTAAACCCCTTGCACTACTGTGACGTAGCCCCTGTGTTCGATCCCGATCAGACACATTATTTTTTCTGATTTTTCTTTTTAATTTTTTGGAAGCCCAAAAGTTTACACGTGCAATACACATAAAAATGAAAAGTCAGAAAAATCAAACATGTGGAAAATGGTTTAAACAGAGAGATGTACACGTGGCCAAAATCCAGAGCACCAAAGCTCTAGATCGACCGGCCAAATGCCCCCAAGGCCGGCACCGATGGTTCAACAGTGACCAATAAGGCCCGGGCTTTGTACACTCGACTCTTGGCCTACCCTTAACTCCCTTGCACTGTTTGATTGCCCTGCAATCAAATAGAGATCTTTCAATTCATAATTTATCACATTTTTAATGCATTTTAATTCACCATTTTAATTCCAAAACCCAAATTTTGCACTATAAATAATACCCCATGACCTCGCCCTTCATCTTCTGAAAATTCTTGCCAGAATTCTCAAAATTTTCTAAGTACAAGTGGAGTAGAAGAGGAGTTAGCAAGCGGTCAACTTCCGGCGAAGAATCGAAGCTATTCCGACGATCCCGCGACGCTAAGAAATTCAACCCTCCCTCTTCTACCTTTTCTTAGGCTAACTAACTTGTAAGTCCCTATCAATCTCTCTTCTTATTCTTTGAAATTCCATTTCAAATCATATATATCGGTAAGTGGAGTTAATACCGATATATTTTTCAAAACCCTAGAAAACTCTTTCTCTTTAATACCTTTTTCAATATAACTTGTACCCATCACTTGTAACCTTAAAACATAATGTTTAGAATAAAATTTTAATCAAGAATATCATTTAAAATAACTTTAATTTAAGTTTTTCGTTTAAATACCATGAACTTTATATATCATCGTTTATTGTTTTGCTTAAACATACGTTTAGAAAAATTTCATGAGATAACGACCTACCCCTCACATATACACATGGTTCCATAGCACGATACCTCTTTATGTGAATTCTTATTACGAATACATTATTACAAGAAAATATCATTTACTATAAAAACCGGTTTTCTTTTGAATTGTATTTTAAATTCCTTTACGATTATACCTCTACAACCCTTTTTAGGGGACCCGCTATTGGATGGTGCGGATTATCGCACATCCTTGGGCTAGTAGAGTGAGATGCAGACCTCCTCACGGAGCATTCGGTCTCGAAAGGTTTTAAATACGGTTTTTTTTAAAAACGCATTTTTCTACTTAAATAAAATTTAATTTTTAATAATTATATAAAATTACAAAATCCATATATTTTCAAATTATAATAAACTTACATTTTTTTAAAATGAAAGAATTACAGGTTTCACCAAAATACCATCAAGATACCAACAAAAGACAAGTTTTACAATAAAATATCATGAACTTTCCAAGCTAAGCCATTATCACTAAAATAGCTCAAATCCTTAAAATTCATATCCATGAAAACCCTAAATAATATAAATAAATTCTTGAGGTTTATTTTGAAATTTTACTAAAAATATCTTTCATAAAACCCCATCGAGTTATATAAAACAATACTTAAGAACTTTAGTAAATATAGATTAAAGCGGGATCAATTCTCTTGAGCCCCAGGGAGCCGGAGAAAGTGAGTGCTTGCATATTTAAGGTAGAAAACTTAACGGAGTTATCAATGGTAATTGTCTTGGAAAAAGACACAAATCCTGTCGTCCATGTGCAGCAGTTACCGATGTCTCTCGAACCTAAGTCAAGAACTAAATCAATTACAAGTGTCTGACCCGGTATGAGTCTAACTCAAATCTGAATCCAAACTCAAATCAGAATCCAATTCAAATATGAATCCAAAGTCTAACATGAATATTTGAACTTGAACCTAAATACTTGAATTCAAACACCAATATCAACATGAATACTTGACTTGACTTGACCGAATCATGGCTATAATTTGACATGACTACAAGATTACATCCTGAACCTGACTACTTGAACAACTTGTATCCATGGTTTTGGCAAGACTTATAAATATAACCTATACAATACATTACGCGGGGATAACGGGGTAGATCGGTACGGAACGTATAGCATGGTACGAGATGGTCACTTAAAAGACACTTACATGAACTCTCGTGCCGTTGTCCCGTGAGTTTTAACGGGGCCTTGTACTACATGTTACCATAGTCTACGGGGTAAGATGTGTTAGTGTTTATGCCCTAGAAGGCCATTACTGTATCATACTAGTTTGTATATTACTTAATGGAAGCTTGGGATATTCACATGTATATAACAGTCTTGCTAAACATGGTAGTATGCTACTTGGTTTTTTCTATCTTAATATGTGAGTATACGTATTGATAGAGCTCTTAGGATCTTGCTTGACTACCAGCGTTGTGATGGCAGTCACACTAGTGGGGGCTGGGTAGTCTACAAGCACATCCTTATTCAGGTCCCTAGTCGTTGGATTATCGAGACAGGGCATCGATACTCCGGAGTAGACTAGTGTGTACGCTTCTCATCCCAGTTGGGGAGATGGTCTGTCCCACAGCCGTCAGTACGTCGTACTGGAGATAGTATGCAGGTGCTCGTTGGGTTACGGGTACACCGGACAGGACTCACAGGGAACTGTTGGATGGTTTTATACCAGTCGTCAGTGAACAGTTCCCAGGTGACATGAGTACAGCATAGTCCGCAGACTTGACACTGCTACTTCGCCTCGAGTGTGTCCCACTGTTCTTAGATTGCTACCCTACCACGACTCAAAGGAGTCGTGCAAACAGGTAGCAGTTGGGTGCAGTCCCGAGCACTTGGAGGCAGTGGCGGTTAGACAGGATTCGTCTCTCCCGGTATTGGGGGTTGATATCGCGCTGTGTCAGAGAGCCATTACGCAAAGTCCCTGGCCAGGGCAAGCGAGATTTACTGGTAGGTTCCAGTAGTTTCTCAGGGTGTAATGGGCTTCGCTCCGACACGACTTATACCGCTATTAGGGGACTGACGCTTGCCGCCCCCCTAGGCCCGATATGCGATATTCTAAGACGAACGGACCGGACTGTATGGAGATTGTCACATCAGACTCAGTAGGAGTTCGGATGGGTTTCCTCATCGGCCGTCTTATCGACATCTACCTGGGGACCGTTACGTACAGCTAGTGCCGCTTGCGGTCTGTGGTTAAACCCACTGCCAGCGTAGTAGTCGAGTCTCTAGAGTCCCACACAGAGAGTTTCCCTACTCCAGGCGAAACGATATAGAGATCGTATGGTTTTACGACATGGGTTCGGACGCATACGTGTGTTTACGCACGTATGACTTTCGGACAGTTTTTACCAGTCGGCTTTGGTTTAAGCCAGTTACTGGTATCCGGTTATTGGATTTATACAGTCTAAAGTTTTTCCGTATTTTTACGGAAAGGAGGGGCGTTCTCGTAATTGCGCGAGAAGCTTCTAGAAGGTGGTGACTAAGGAGGTTTAGGTGGCATATACAATGAATGTGATTAGTGAGTCATATGGATGATTCATCCATGTCATTAATGCATCATAAATGCTTAATGACTCATGGAGATAAATCATCACTAGATATTATCAAGCATGGTTGTTAAATGATTTATTTTCTTTTCTTGATAAAAAGAAATGCTTGATATATATTATCATAACTCATTATTCTCACTTCATTATTATCTTCACCTTCTCTCTCCTCAAGCTCTCCCTCTTCAAACCCTAATCCTCCCCTCTCATGTGTTGAGTACAAGGATTAGTTAGACTAATTAAACCATAACCCTCACTCTATATCACCTAGCTTCTTTGATTAGCACTTAAAGAAAGTTAGTTGCCTCAAGTTTAGAGGCTAAGCTTGGAGTAAAGCTCTCGGGTGGATCGTCTACTACTTCGAGAAGGCCGAGGAAGGAGGTGGAGTTCGTAAAGACGAAGGACACGATTCGTTAGGTATAATCCCTTTACATAGTAGTTGTTAATTTCTATGTTTGATGTTAGTTATCGTTTAGCTTCGATTCATGCGGTTAGTCGATGTTTAAGCAAAGAACAAGATCGTTTTCCATATTTCCGCCTCCCCGCAAGTCGTGGGGTGTTGTACATCGACTTACAAGATGGACTCCTCTCGTATACACAAATACCTTATACACCAAGTTACAAACAATCGCGTTAGAATAACAATCATAACTTGTACAACTTACCAGTTCAATTCTCTTTACTGTTATATTTCATTCCTTCTTTTGGGACTTACCGAGCGCTAGTTCACTGACGATATTCCTGTCTATTTTCTTTCTTTGGAATGTTCGTTAGGAGGACCGGACTCTCAGGAGATCGAGCCTAACCAGGAGGACGTGGACCAGTTCACTGCCCAGCCGGACTTCTAGCTCTCTTGTACTTACTTTCAGTTTGTATACCATTGTTTAGGCATTACTTTATATCATTGTATCTTTCCTTTTCAAAGCAATTGTATTGTAAAGATGAATGTTAATAAAAGTTGTTGTTTATTTTATATCTCTTGTTATTCTTGTGCATTTTATATATATTGCTTAATTACGCTTAACGTATTTATTTTTTAGTAAATACGTTGCGGACTTGCCACGTTACCGTTTCCGTCTATTGGGAAGCGGGACGTGACAGGTTTTGTTGATGGCCTATATAGGTCAGTTCTGCATGAAGTCTTAAGCAATATATCACAAGAATAATAAGAATAAGCAACTATACATTCCTTACATTTCAAATTCCTTGAATCTATCTTAATCTTTCTTTTTCTATCAAGGTCATGGATTCACCGAACAACACCAGCACGAACGTCAATGGCAACACCCCACCGCCTACTCTACCACCACCACCTACTATTGCAGCTCCCATCAACGAGCAAACGGTACTGCTTGAGACGATCAAGAGCCTTCTGGAGGGTCAGCAGCAGACTGCTATCCTCATGCACCGCTCAGAAACCGAGGCACCCAGAGTTAAGCAATTCCGGGCACTGCATCTAAAACACTTTTCAGGAAAAGAGAGCCCACTGGAGGCGGAAGAATGGGCTCAGTCAATAGAAGATTATCTGGCAGCAGCATAAGTGCCAGAAATTGCTTGGGTGAGAGTTGCGGAACTGTAACTAACAGACAACACCAGAGTCTGGTCGAAGGCTGAAGAAAGCCGTCTCACTCAACCTATCGAATGGAAGACATTTCGCGATATATTCGATACGAAGTACTTCCCAGAGACTGCCCATTTCGACATGGAATAGCAGTTCATTCACTTACAATAAGGCTCAATGTGGAGCAAGCCCGTGGATGAATACGATACCGAGTTTACCATGCTTAGCAGGTAAGATATTGTCTATCACTTATTACACTGCTAACACAAGACCGTAACAGGTTCGCGGCACACCTCATTCCGACTGCTGAGATCCGGGCACAACGATTTTAGCAAGGGTTGGACCCGGAAATCCAAGCTTCACTCGTTACAAGAGATTTCCCAACCCATGATCTTGCTTTGAAGGCTGCCCGACGCTATGAGGTAGTAGTGAAGAAGGAGGGCAGACCTCAGACTGCCGGTGTAAAACACCCTGCCACACAGATGGCAGGAGGAGCCTCTTCCAAGCTAACTTTTTCACCCAGGAGACCGGGAGGATCATTTAACCGACCCAGTCCAGAGTTTTGCTTCTACTGCAAGTAGATTAGACACCTGGCGAAAGACTGCAGGCGTTCAAATGGCCTGTGTTTGGTTTGTGGCGCATCCACTCACGCCAGGAGCATGTCCATATTTTTCCTGTATCTAAAACCAACCTCACATAACTTAGGTACTATACTAGTAGCCTTCCTACCTGCTTTAGCACTTTTCGACACTAGAGCATCACATTGCTTCATGTCCCAACGATTTGTGAGAACGCATGCGATTCTCGTGAAACCACTCATTTCAAGCTGGAATGTCAGTTCTGGGAATGGAGTATTGAAAGCAACTTTAAGATTTGATCAGTGTCCAGTTGTAGTTTGCGGACGAGAATTCTACGCGAATTTCAAAGTACTGGACATCCCAAATTTCGATATTGTGTTCGGAATGGACTGGCTAGGAGTTTTTTATGCTTCGATTGACTGCCGTCAAAAGAGAGTAGTATTTGAGATACTAGATCACCCAGTCTTGTACTTCAATAGTGGAGATAGAACTTTGGAGCCAGGAATCTTCCGTGCTAAGCTAAAGAATGCAGAAGAGTTTACTCTACCAGCGGAAGAAGAAAAGCCAGAAGTAGTTCGAGAGTTCGAGGATGTGTTCCCTAAAGATATAACAGGTTTGCCTCCCGATCGAGTTCTTGAATTCAGCATTGACTTAATACTTGGTGCACAACCGGTAATCAAAGCTCCATACCGGTTAAGTCTAGAAGGATCGAAGGAGATCCGCACTCAGTTGGACGAACTTCTAAAGAAAGGTTGGATTCATCCCAATACTTTAAGTTGGGGATCTCTGGTATTACTTGTGAAGAAGAAAGAAGGTTCATGTGTAGATTACCGAGCTCTGCACAAAGTGACGATAAAGAACAAGTATCCACTACTGCATATCGATGATCTTTTCAATCAGTTAAGTGTGTCTTGTATATTTTCGAAGCTAGATCTTCGTTCGGGTTATCATCAGGTGAAGGTCATAGACTCCGATATTCCGAAGACGGCGTTTAGGACTTGATATGGTCATTATGAGTATCTCGTAATGCCATTTGGAGTAACCAATGCACCTGTAGGGTGTTTTTCGTCACTCTATTGAGATGGGTATACGCGTCGCTTGTCAGGCATATACAGATTCCCTCTGCCTAGGGTAGGCCGGGGTTTATTGATTGTGGGGATCCAAATCTCCGGCAGCCGCGGGCTAAGCTGCCGTTAATTACCCTTTGCCTTTAAAGTGAAGGAATCTCCGATTGACGGGTCAACTATTCATGCGAACTCAATGTGCAGTGCTTGTGTGTATGTTTTTGGACGTATCGGGGGCCTCGCAGAGTTTACGGGGGTCCCTCTACCCGGATAGTGGACTGGGGGTTAAAAGAGCTAGCAGCCCCCTTGCGGGGTGCAGGGCAGAGCCCCGTTAGAAAAAAATTTCTTATGGGGAAGGTATTTTTAGTGTAGAGCGTGAGGGAAAAGAGGGGTGAGAAGCGTCCTAAGGATGCGTGCGTGGTGCGTGGGCGCTGGACGCCTGTGGGCCACATGAGAGACGCGTGGGCTCTGGACGCCAGCGTTTCATGCGCCCGGCATGTGGGCGATGGGCGCCCACGGGCCACGTGAGAGGCGCGTGGGCGCTGGGCCTCATGCGCCCGGCATGTAGGCGCTGGGCGCCAGCGCTTCATGCGTCCGGCACGTGGGTGCTGGGCGCTAGTGCCTCACGCGCCCGACACGTGATCAGGAGTTAAACTCCTGCAGGAAAAGGGGCTTAGCCCTGGGATTAGGAGTTAAACTCCTGAAAGGATCTTGAGTGGAGTTAAACTCCCAAAAGAGTTTTTTTCGTGGAGTTAAACTCCAAAAGATTTTGATTTGTGGAGTTAAACTCCTAAAGATTTTGAAAAATGGAGTTGAACTCCCAGAAATCTTTGAAGATGATCAAAGGGGTCCCCTTTCTTCTCCCGTGAACCTTGGATCCTCTCCTAAGTCTCGGATCTTTCCCGAAGTAGGATTTTTAGAGATAGGTCTCCTTCTTCCTCCTCTCTGTTGGCTGGATCTTGGAGAAAGAGAGTGAGACTTAAAAATCTCCCCTTTTAGAGATTTGATAGGAGATCTGAATTCCCCTTCAAGGGTTTTATGCTAAAAAACTATTTATTTTTGGGAAAGGAAAAGTTGAACTCTTAATTTAATTCAGAAAAGAAAAGAAGCTTTAAAACCTTGAGGAAGGAGAAGGAGGCAAAGAAACCCTAATTTTTGAGGGGAATGAATTATTCTTTTTATTTCATTTTCATGTTGCCTTATATAGTCTTACAAATTTACACATAACCCCTTGGGCTTTACAAAATGGCATTTTGTCCATCTCATGCCTCTTGTGTTCATTTTTTTTGCATATGAGCCATAGGCTTTACAAAAATTTGGCTTTATGCCCATTTTTCATACATTTATTCATAAAATTTACATCAAAATTATTTATTACGTAATTTTCATTTTGGTATGGGAGAGGCCGGCCGCGGGACTCGACATGGGCATGGGCCTACTTGACCTGAACTTGGGCCCGCTTACTTGGGGTTGACTTTGACTTTGACTTTGACTTGGTCAACCGAGGTGTAATTTTTGACCCCAACAAAGTGCTTTCCATCAATAAATGCACACCACGTATATGAGTTGTGTCCATGAAATTGATGGATGTTGTAGTTGGACTTCGAGGTGGAACATCATTCCAGGGGCGGAGCATCATTCCGGGAGCATAATTCCAGGGATCGAAACATTATTCCGAGGATCGGAGCATCATTCCGAGATCAGAGCATCATTCCGAAGAGCGGAGCATGATTCCAGGGATCGGAGCATAATTCTGAAGAGCATAGCATGATTCCAGGGATCGGAGCATAATTTCGACGAGCGGAGCATAATTCCGGGGATCGGAGCATAATTCCAACGAGCGGAGTAGGATTCCAAGAGGAGGATATATTCTGAGACGAAATATAATTTCGACGCAGGGTTCTGGGAAGAAGCATGATTACGACACGGGACAGGTGTATCTTGGGATGAAGCTTAATTCCGGCACAGGGCAGACATTCTGAGCGAAACATAGTCCCGATGCAGAGGTTGATTCCGAATCGAAACATAATTCCGACAGGGAAGGTAGATGTTGGGTTACGGCAGCGCCCTGCCCATTAAACCGTGGCCGATTGCGGAACAAAAATTTATAAAAACCGGCGCTACCTCAACCCGCTTCTACGAATATACCATTAACCCTAAACTAGCAATATGTAAAGAGAGTTGAGAATGGTTATACCGAATGATCCGTGTCCTTCGGTCTTGAACCATCATCACAAGCTCCTAGAGGCCTCCTTGATCAAGCTTGATCTCCGGTCTCCCTCCATCGAAGATGATCCACCCGAGAGTCTATGAAACGAGCACCAACCTCATATCCGAAGTAACTAGGGTACCTAGATCGCTACACTAGATAGCCCAGAAGAAGTAGAAAGTGGTGAAGGATTAATTTGTCTCAAGACATTCTAGGTTTCTCAACACATGAGACATTAAGGGTGGAGGTAGAAGAAGATGCTTTGAGGATGAGAGTGTTGTAGGAGAGAGAATGAATAATGGCTAAGTGTTTTGAGTTGTGTTGTGAGAGTTAATGAAGCCATCCAATAAATAACCCATGTCTCCAAAATATCTTAAGCCAACCCAAAATATCTCAAGTCAACAAAACTCTCACATAATCTTACAACACAACAAAAAACCAAGTATGCTACAAAAAAATGCAATAAACACCTCATCCTCCGCCTCATAAACCTTTTAATCCAAAAGGTTTAAAACATAATGAGGTGTGATCTTCTAAAAGTAATCTTGTAAGAAATTACAAGAATACCTCTCATCCGTATATACATACCCGCATCCGTATTCTGAAGAATACGGATACAATGAGACGAAAATAATCCAACAACATAATACTAGGATCCGGCTTAAACCAAAGCTCATTAGTATTATCCGTCCGAATCATGATACGCGCACAAGTGCACGTATATGATCGAACCCTGTCGTAAAACCATACGGCCTCTACACCATTTCGTTCGAAGCAGGGAAACTCTCTGTATGAGACTCTAAATACTCATCAATACGCTGGCAGTGGGTTTAACCACAAGCACGTCAGCGACACTAGCTATACGTAACGGCTACCCAGATATTGAGCGAAAGGGAAGCCGACGAGCAAACTCATCCTGAAACCCCTACTGAGCCTGACAGTGACAATATCCGTACAATCTGGTCCGTTCGTCTATGAGTATCACATATCGAGTCTAGGGGGTGGATAAAGTCAAACCCCTAATAACACGACATTTAGTGTCGGTATGAAGCCCATCACCCACTGAGAAACTACTGATCTGAATCAGTAATTCTCGACTACCCTGGCCAAGGATTTCTGGTGATTGCCACCCGTGCACTGCGCGACATCAACCCCCAATACCGGAAGAGACGAATCCCCCGACGATCCGCTCACTGTCTCCATGTGGCTTGGGACTGTATCCAACTAAAACCTGTTTGCACGACTCTTTTGAGCCGTGGTGGGTAGTAATCAAAGCACATTGGGAACTCACACGAGACAAATGACAATATCAGGTCGATAGACTAATCTGTAGACATGTCACTTGGGAACTGCTATCTGACAATAGGTATAATACCATGTTCCCGGCGAGTCCGTCCAGTGTACTCATAGCCCAATGCGCACCTGTATACTATCTTAGATGAACAAACTAACACCAATGGCTTGTGAGACCTGGCCACCGCCCCTCGTCGGAGTCTCGATCGGTATACACTAGTCTACTCTGGAGTATCGATGCCCAGTCTCGAAACTCCCACGACTAGGGATATTTAAGGATGTGTTTATAGACCACCCAGCTCCCACGTATATGATCGCCATTATAATGCCGGTAGTCAAGAAAGAATCCTATGGGCTCTATCTACATGTAATAGTGATCTGTAATGCCACCTAATGCTGTACATGAAGATAAAGACAAACTAGATAGCATACTATCATCTCGAGTAAGACTGTTCTACCGGTATAGGTCCTCCCTCAATCATCATAATCACCTGCCTGCGACTATGATAATTGCCTTGAGGGCACTATAGCCAACAATCTCCCACTTGCACTTAAGGCTGATTATTGCGGTGTCGCATACTCACAGCCCATGTGATACCGAACACCTAACTTCTCTACTAATTAGTCTCACAAAGCTCGTTTGTGAAACTATTGCGTTCGAGAAATAGCCTCAGTGAGTGGATCTGCTCCAATGTTTCTTTCTGTATCTCTCTATATCTCAACTTCACAGAGAAAGCTATCTCCCGAAATGATCAATACCTGTCTTAGAATATGTCCGGATATCTGATGGGACCTAGTTCATAAATGAACTCCAAATCCAGCAAACTTCTTAGACTGTATCGTTCACTGAATTTAATCAGTATCATGCGCCATACCTTCCCCAGTATCCGCTTGGACCACCTGTCTAACATATTGTCCCTCAAAAAAGGGAAAACTAAAACTCTGACAGTCGCTCTATCATCCAGATCACCTTGGAAGCCTGGAATGATAACCGTTTCCCGAAGGAGGCTGTCGTTACCATATCCCTAGAATATCCACTTATGTTCATTACCGCTTCTCAATGTTTCTCCAGGATTGGATTAATATATATACTTATTGCATCTAGTGCAAAAACAATATCTGGTTTGGTACTTGACATAACATGATTGACTCAATTGCCTAAGCAAGTGATATGCCAATGTCATGCCCCGCTTCCTAGAGTGCGCTAAGATCGGCACGTGACAGAGCCAACCATCCTACCTATGGTTAGGAAACATCCCTCCACAGTCACATTACGGTTGTCTATAAGATATCAAGAACAGTAAAATAAAATAAACTATCTAGTACATGTCCATATGCCAGAATAAAAGAGTCAAGAAATAATATGCGGAAGCAATAAATCCAAAAACAATAACAATCTGGAAAGTACGTCCCAAATACGGGCTCACATCAGGGAATGAAAATGCTGAAAGGAAACTAAACTAGAATACTAACAGGGTCCTCACTGCTCGGCCTGTCGACTGAAGTACTCCTGGTCGGCCTGCGGGAGAGATAAAGGATCTGGGCCATGCAAAACCCAGACGTCAGTGCGTCATAATATCAATAATAATAAGCAATCAGGATGTAACAAGATATGCAGGCATGAATTATAAATAGTAATATGAATGTAATAAGTAAACACGGATATAAAACAGTGAAGAGTATCAGTATTTGTGATGTGAAGTGATAAAACTAAACTGTGCTACTGGGTTATCTATTCTAAAGTTTGTTTGAAATCAATTAGTGTACTCTTCCATGTAACTTAAAGAATGTGTCCCGTTATCCCCCGGGACCACGGATCAGGTAGTGGGAGTCACGAATGACTCTGTCCCATTATCCCTCGGGACCACGGATCAAGTAAGAATCACGAATGATTCTGTCCCGTTATCCTCCGGGACCACGAATTAAGTAATACCCTTTTAAGCTACACTTCAGTTACACTTTTGATTTCCCCAGACCCCCAAGGTTATGTGTTCAAGTCAGGTATTGATAATCTGGAGTTAATGCCAACACAGGATCAAGCAGGTACAGGTTTGTCTATGTAGACAACAGGATACGTCCGTCAGGACGACAAGTCAGGATTGTCGGCATTAGGAAAAGAATCAGGTAATAGGTCAAGTAGTGGTGTATCGGGTCATGTCAGGTAGTGCACATGCATTAAATGGATGCCCAACAGTAAAATGTAGCAAGTATCGAATCACGGTAAAAGTACGGATGTACGGTAAAGCATGGATGCACAAATATCTATTAGGGGTTACATCATGACTATGCAAGATGCACTTTATCAAGCATGGGGTGTTAATATAATAGTAATATGAAATAATGTGACATGGAATGCGAATAGATATATAATTAATGGTATGGATGCATACGGGTATCCTAAAACAGTAACATATTAATATGGGTGTACAGTGCAATCAACATGTGATATTTTTATTCATATGGATGCATAATAAGATACATAGCATGTAGCAAGATGAACTTGCCTGATCGGATCTCACGACGGGGTGTATACGCAGCGTTCGACATCGAGTAAACGTCGCAATGTACACACGCGCACACAGGACAGGACCAGGCAAAGCAAGAACACGACCACGCTAGCTGGGGATGTCCACTGGGTCTCCCAGATTGGCGGTGGCGCACGGCTCCGGCGATCACCGGAAAGAGTACGAGATTAAGAAAAGAAAGAGAGGAAAGAAGAAGGAGAAGGTGGTCTCTAGGGTGTGGTGATCTGGGGTGTGGTGCTCTGGGGCAGAGGCGAGGGGAGACATGACGACGAGTCGTGGGTCTCCGGCGATGGCGTGCCGGTGAGGGCATAGGCGATGGTTGCAGTGGGTTCTTGGGTTAAGTTTGCAAGGGAGAGGAGAGAGAGGTGAAGAAGAAGATGGAGGTGGTGGTGATAGGGTGAGGCCGACGGGGTCGGAGCTCAGGCGAGGTGTAGCGAGGGTTCTCGGGTTGCAGTGGGTTATCGTGTGCAGGGATCTCGGGCTCAGGTTT
The DNA here is from genome assembly GCA_030015575.1 of Agapanthus africanus. Taxonomy (NCBI): domain Eukaryota; kingdom Viridiplantae; phylum Streptophyta; class Magnoliopsida; order Asparagales; family Amaryllidaceae; genus Agapanthus; species Agapanthus africanus. The sequence continues at coordinate 183,515,554 of CM057350.1, read as the reverse complement.
TCTTGGGTCGGGCTCGATGCAGGGGAAAGGAAGAGGGAGGTGATGTGGTGGAGGTAGTTGAGATGATGAGGGGAGGCCAACGAGGGAATCGGCTGTGGTGGCGACAGCCACGGGCGTGAGCGGGGGCACGGGCGTGGGTTCGAGAGATGGGTTGTTGTGGTCGGGGCTCGGGGTTGTAGTCGGAGGTGAAGGAGAGAGAGGGAAGGAGGATGTCAACGGAAGTGAGGGGTGGTCGAGGTCGACGGCATGAGGTCGGGAAATGGGGGCGAGGCGATGGGTTCGTAGGCATGGGCGTCGGTGATGGCGGTGGTGATCGTGGTGATGGGAGGAGGTGTTGTCGGTGATGAGAGGAGATGAGAGAGGTAAAGGAGAGGAAGTCGAAAGTGTGAGGAGACGGAGGTGAAGGTTGAGGCGGTGACGGCGGTGAGGCGCGGCGAGGGTTGCACGGTTGGGTCGTCGCGGGTTTTGGAGATAGGAGAGAGAAGATGCAGGCGAAGGTGGAGGTGAGGAGAAGGAGGAGGTGGTGACGACGAGAGCGAGGGTGGTGTTGACGGCGAGGCTGGGAGATGGGTTCGAGCTTGGAGGCTTCGCGTGAAGACGAGAGGAGGCGGGGAAAAAAATAGGGAAGGAGAGAGAGAGGTGTGCGTGGGTTGTATGGGAAAAAAACTTTCTTAAAAAAATATGTATATATTTATACATTGAGAAGAGAGAGAGAGAGGCATGTGAGATTTGAGGGGTGGGGTGTTAGGATTTGATAGGAAAATATATTAAATATATATATATATATATAGTTAAAAATATTTATAAAAGTATATAAAGAAACAGTTTATATATAAAGAATTTTATATTATATATTTTGAGATTTCTGGCTAATACAAAAAATAGTCAAAAACACGTCCGGGTTGGGTCTAAACTTACGATTTGAAAATACTGATAATATGCATATCAATCAAAACCAAAATAGGATATCCGGGTCACGAAAAAGTACCCCCAAGAACGGATGCACGCACGTGCACGTAGCCATCCAAACGAGTCCGTTTCACTGAACGGGACAAGAACAAGATGCGTGGATGCTACGACAGGGTTAGGGGTATGATGCAGGCCATGCTAGATATTTTTTAAATATTTTATTTGAATTTAAATGTTATATTAAAAAGATGCAGGTGCTAGATATAATGCCAATATGTAGTATATAAAAAAATGAAAGTGCACGGATCCACATAACAAGCCGGGATAAACATAAACTGGAATCAATACGGTTTTCCAGTATGCGGGTCGGGTCGGATGCAAGAAAGGATATCAATTACACTATTTACACCCAAACAACAATAAATCAAGAAATAGCCATAAATAAAGAAATACCCAAAATAGAACTGGTATAAATGAACTAGAGTGTTACATTATACCCAAGTACAAAAGAATTTCGTCCTCGAAATTCCCAAAACAAGAAAAACAAACAAATATGAAATTAAGAGAAGAGGTGTGGAAACTTCTATCGAATATCATCTTCTCGTTCCCAAGTCGATTCTCTATGCGAGTGATTCCCCCATGAAACAAGTACGAGCGGGATAACCTTGTTCTTGAGGACCTTTTCTCTTCGATCAACAATCGACATCGGTCATTCTTCATAGGTCAAGTTCTTCCTTACAGTCAGCTCCGAATGATCTAGTACGTGCATCTCATCTCGAACATACTTATGGAGTTGAGACACATGAAACACGTCATGAACATTCGCCAAAGATGGTGGTAAAGCCAATCGATAAGCCACTTCTCCAACACGCTCAATAATATCGAAAGGCCCCACGAATCGAGGGCCGAGCTTGCCTCGACTCCCAAAACAAATCATTCCTCTAGTCGGTGATATCTTCAAGAATACCATATCACCAACAGCGAACTCTAGAGGTCTTCTCGATGTATCAGCCCAACTCTTCTGCCGATCTTGTGCCGCCTTCATGTGATTTTGGATAGTATTAACCTTCTCTACTATTTGCATGATCAAATCTGGTCCCAACAATCTTCGTTCTCCAATATCGTCCTAACAAACGGGTGAGCGACACTTGCGACCATACAATGCTTCAAAAGAAGCCATCTGAATAGTCGCCTGAAAGCTGTTATTGTAAGAAAACTCCACCAAGTGTAGATGATCCTCCCATAAACCCTTGAAGTCCAACATGCAAGCTCTCAACATATCTTCAAGAGTTTGGATCGTTCTCTCCGACTGGCCATCTGTCTGAGGATGATAAGCAGTGCTAAATTTCAATCGCGTCCCCAAACTTTTCTATAAACTCCTCCAGAAGTGCGATAAGAATCGGGTATCACGATCGGAAACGATGCTCACAGGTACTCCATGCAATCTCACAATCTCCTGCATGTACCGTTCTGCTAACGCTTCCGTTGACTGACCAACTCGAAATGGTATGAAATGAGTTGCCTTGGTCAATCGATCAACAATCACCCAAACTGCATTGTTGCCCTTTGGACTCCGCGGTAAAGCTGTCACGAAATCCATGGTTATATGTGTAAGTGCACGGCGGCGCCCCGGCCGTCAATCCGACGCCGGAATGCGGAAGCGGTGAAAAACTTTAATTTTGCGGACTTAGCAAACCGGCACCACCGCGCACTAAACACCCGGATCGAGCCATTAAACTAGGTCTAGCTAACTAGAAGATGGGTTAGAGATATACCGACGATCCGAGTCCTCCGGTCTTCTCGTCATGGTCCCGATCTCCTGCGGAAAAGTCCCGTCTCCTCCTCGTCGCCGGAAGTGCACCACATCGCCTACTTTGTTTACGGGCTCCCACCTCAATGCCGAGGCAACTCGGGCACGAAGCCGGCTACTCGACGTGCCCAAGATTTGCTGTAGAATATAATGTGGATTACATGTCTCATTTGGGATTATGGAGTTGCCATTTGTGGAGGAATAGAAGTGAACTTTTGGAGAGGGAGTTGGAGGGATTTCTCAAATACTCAAGATACAAAATTTCCCACCCCATGAAAATGAAAATCCCCCCTTCCTCACAAGGAATGGCCGGCCCCCCCATATTGGTGTGATTGGAGAGAGAGAGAGAATGGCTTGAACAATAATGCAAAGAAAAAATGATGGCTTGAAAAGTCCAACACTCAACAACCATCTCTTCTCCCATCATCACAACCAAAGTCAAGAAATCATGAAAACAAAGTCAAGAAGTCAAGGTAAGGTGCAACCATGATGAAGTCAAAAAGTCAAGCAAGGTCAAGGTATGGTGAGCCATCATGACACAAGGAAATATGCAAAGACCCCCTCCACAAATGCCTATTTGCAATAATGCAAATAAACCCTCCTCCACCAATCTTCGGCCAATGAACGGAACAATGGAAATCGGCCGAAACGGAAAGCAAACTGGCAACTCCAGAAAACTGGTCCCGTAATAAATTACAGGAAAACCCCGATACTGTGCATACACATCCGCATCTGTATTTCGACCGAAATACAAATGCAATGAGACAAAATCTACACTGTACTATACTAGGATCCGGCTTATACCAAAACCGGCTAGTAATATCTGTTCGATCCTGATCCGTGCAATACCGCACGTATCTGATCGAACCCTGCCATATAACCATACGGCCTATAGTACAAACTGTCCGATCCTGATCCGTGCAATACCGCACGTATCTGATCGGACCTTGCCATATCTCCATACGGCCTCTACAACCTTTCGCCCGAAAGCTGAGTAACTGAATGTGGGGGACTCTAAAGACTCGTCAATACCTTGGTTGTGGATTTAACCACTAGCACGTCAGAGGTATGAGCCAATACGTGACGGGCTACCAGGTACTGACCAAATGGGATGTCGATGAGGAAGCTCACCCCGACACCCAACTGAGCCTGTCAGTGACAATATCCGTGCAGTCCGGTCCGTTCGTCTATGAGTATCGCATGGCGGGCCTAGGGGGTTGGTAAAAGTCAGACCCCCAAAAGCGGTACAAGTCGTGTCGGAGTGTAGCCCAGAACACCCTGAGATACTACTGGAATACCTACCAGTAAATCTCCTTGCCTTGGCCAAGGACTTTGTGTAATGGCTCTCCTAGACACAGCACGACCTCACCCCCAATACCGGGAGAGACGAACCCCTGAAGATACGCTCACTGCCTCCATGTGGCTCGGGACTGTACCCAACTAAAACCTGTTTGCACGACTCCTTTGAGCCGTGGTAGGGTAGTAATCAAAGTACAGTGGGAACTCACACGAGACAAATGACGATCCCCAGGTCGATGAACTAACCTGCACACATGTCACCAGGGAACTGCCATCTGACGTCTGGTATATGACCAACTAGCATGTTCCCGGCGAGTCCTGTCCGGTGTACTCATAACCCAATGAGCACCTGTATACATCTTAGGTGATCCAACTGACACCAGTGGCTTGTGAGACCGGCCACCGCCCCTCGTCGGGGTCTCGACTGTATACACTAGTCTACTAATGGAGTATCGATGCCCGGTCTCGAAACTCCCACGACTAGGGACCTTTTAAGGATATGCTTGTAGACCCCCAGCTCCCACTTATATGATCGCCCTCATACTGCTGGTGGTCAAGCAAGAATCCTAGGGGCTCTATCAACGTGTAATAGCGACGTGTCAGGTCACCTAAAGCAGTACACGATGATAAAGGTAAACCAGATAGCATACTATCATCTCGAGTAAGACTGTCCTACCGGGATAGGTCCTCCCTCAATCATTACAATCACATACCTGTGACCTAATAATTGACTCTGACGGCACTATCTCCAACAATCTCCCACTTGCACTCAAGGCTAATTATTGCGATGTCGCATACTCACAGCCCGTGTGATACCGAACATCCAACTCCTCTACTAGTCAGTCTCACAAAGCTCGTTTGCGGAACTATTGCGTTCGAGGAATAGCCTCAGTGAGTGGATCCGCTTAGATGTTTCTTTCTATGTCTCTCTATATCTCAAGTTCGCGGAGAAAGCCATCTCCCGAAATGAGCAATACCTGTCTCAGAATATGTCTGGATGTCTGATGGGACCTAGCTCATAAATGAACTCCAAATCCAAACTTCTTAGACTGTATCGTCAACTGAACTTAATCAGTATCCTGCGCGCCATGCCACCCTCAGTATTACCTTGGACCACCTGTCCAAAATACTGTCCCTCATTAGAAGGAAAACTATAACTCTGACAACCTCCTTGTCGTCCATGTCACCTTGGAAGCCTGGAATGATAACTGTCTCCCGAATGAGGCTGTCGTTATCATATCCCTAGAACATTCACTTATGTTCTAAAACTGCTTCCGACCGTTTCTCCAGGATTGGATTAATGTCAACTTATTGCATCTAGTGCAAGAACAACATCTGGTGTGGTACTTGACATATCACGATTGACTCAATTGCCTGAGCAAGTGATCTGCCAATCATGCCCGTCCCTCTCCCCTTTAGTCTGTAAGACACCTTTGGAGAGGGTGACTCCATTACCTGCAGGTACACTACCGTGCCAGGAGTCGTCCATCCCAAATACTCTTAGAATGCTGTCAAGTACCCTGATTGGGAAACCACCCAAATCTAGATCTAAAACCATAGATCTAGTAACCAGTATGTCTGATGTAAAATCCAAGTCCCATGTGGAGAAACCACTGTGTGACGACCAAAGTATAACCGATTGTAGTATAGGAGTTTCCTTTCCTATTCTGTGTATGTCATCCAGATACCAGGACATCACACCCTACTACCTTCTCAACAGATCCATCCCCTATTCTGATGAAGTCAAACCCATGACTGTCATGTCAGAAATAGATGATCTATCTCCGCTACATCTGCTTTAGTCTATAAATAGACATAAGCTGCCTGTCCACCAATGCTTCCGCTGCTCCCACTGACTACGACAACCCTCTGGCAGAGTCATATAGACGTATACTTCTAAAACTTGTTTAGAACGACGCTATACTCATCCTTCCGCCGGGTCTCGCAACCTGGAACAACAGCAATGGTAATTGTGGGTAAACAAGAACTTCCCTGTCACCGTCCTTGAGGCTACCGTAGTACCTCTCGGGTGCCTGAAGTTACCCACCTTATCTGCGGAGTGGCCAATGGAATGTCAATCCAGATTGAATCTTTAGGTTCCTTGTCAAATCTTCAGTAATCGTTTGTGGTTCTGGAATCACTTCCAGTTCTACCATACTCCCACTACTGTTTTCTGAAAAAAAAATTCCATTTTTATTAAAACTGTGGCGAGTCTAGAACAATATTGCTATTGTTCATCCAGATGGTAGAAAATTAACCCGCGTCATAGCCTGGGTCAACCCACAAACAGCCATTACAGAAACGTGCCTTGAGTTGTCCAGTGTCTGGTTTTAATCATAAACCGGACAACTCCCCGTACCTTAACACCGTTAAGATATGAACTGTTCTATATCCAATATAGAAACAGAGGCACTGATTTAATTGAACCAGATTCAAATCATGCAGCTGTCTCCAGTGCATGTTAATTAAATGGAAGGAGGCCGATCAGCGTTACTCAACTTAGGAAGCATTTCCAATTATGAGTAACCTGAAAGAGAAGCAAGTTCTCTTAATCATTACTATCAACTGAACACCATACACAAGTATCTACATCTTCGATCACTTTGAAGAATCCCGATACTTGTGACACCTGGTTCTCCACTCTATTCAAATACCAATAACTTCTCCAAATTCGGACCCTGTGTTTCCACGAAACACCTGTCTAAAAACTAGAGAAGTCATAAGTAAACTGAATGTAGTACGAGGACCAACCCCTCTGTCCTGATGGACCCTGGACAACATACAATACTCTGTATAAGTCCCTTGAGTCTGATAACTCATTCACTGTGTGTCGTAGGTTGAAAACTGTACTTATGGTTAAGAAGAATTACACCGATGTTTAATGCTCCTTACCTAACCATCCACTGATATAGGTAAATGTCGTAGACATAATTTCATAAAGGTATATCTCACTCTATGAAAATAGACGTACAGATATATCAATTTGAAATTGGTGCATAACAGCGGATATTCAAAACCAAATATTTGCCGACCGGCAAACAGCCCAGGTGATTTCCTCAAATATCACCGATTACAACGAATCCCGATATAATGAGGATGATCACCCAATTCCCAATAACCTACTCCCACTCATCATCTGTAAAACCATACAGATGTGAGAATCATACTTGGTAAATACATACCCTGGAGCAAGTGTCTAACTGGGAAATCACTTTTCCTTTAACAGTACACAGTGAAACTGAAACATTGGAATGTTTCGATGGGGTATCCTGGTATTCCTAGTAATGCCTTTTTCCATTATCCAGATTCACAACTGTAACCGTATAATTCTTTGCCACCTCTCCAAATCCCTTCATATGTCTTTAGTCTTTACCTTCTGTACACCCCTTAAGCCAAATGGTTTTCTTCCTTCCCTACCGTTCGGCACCAGCCTATGGTTTGGAAGAAGACTATCCAATAAGCATAATGGGTGTACTGTCCCAATCCTAGGAACACTCGCAATGAGAGAGGGTGAAGATAAAAGACAACCGAATAAACCTTATTCCGATTTCTCCTGAACCAGAATCCATCCCCGAACTGGAACAAGTTCCATTCGAGTTCGTATATAACCATACGATGGAGTATCCAAATAAACTGTGGATCTTCGTAGTGATACGGAGTGTCCTGGAGAAATACAAAGGTGATGTGGGAGTGGTAACGAAATATTTGGTTTGGTCGTGAATATCTGTTGCAATTTACTTTGCCCTCTTACTAATCCCTTGCTTTGTCTGAACTTAATACCTTCTGTACACCGTTTAGGCTAACTGGTTTTCTTCATTCCCTACCGGTCGGCACCAGCCTATGGTTTGGAAGAAGACTATCCAATTTGCGTAATAGGTGTACTACTCCTAAACCAAGGAGTACTCGCAACCTGAGAGAAGGTGAAAAGAAAAGACAACTGAATAATCCTATTCGTTTTCTCCAGAACCGGAAACCATCCTCGAATTCCTTCGAGTTCGTATCTAACCATACGATGGTTTTTTCCAATGGAAGTGGACGTTCGTAGCAATACGGGGTGTCCCGGAGAAAAGGGTAAAAGTAGGAGTGGCAATGAGGTCTGCAGCTCTGACAATCCAAAAGCCAGTGTTAAGTAAGGTTCGGTCAACTTGGTCACTGAGTCATAGTCTTAGGGTCGGGTCAATGGTCGCTGCCAAAGAGAGAGAGAAAAGAAACACTCAGCGTGCACTCTAACCTAGATCAGAATGGTCACCAATTTATCTAATCTGGAAACCTCCCACTGTACCTCAAATTCTCCTCCAAACCTGAAAGAAGAATTAGTCGGGAACACCCGAGGAGTAAACTAACTCATCAGTGGGAATCGGGATCCAACTATCATTGCATGATAACGTGACGGAATCCGCTCACGCTATCACACTCCAGAAGGTATGCGCATATCTGGCAAGTTTCAGTTCTTTTGAAACTCCCGATGTGATTTTTTGCCCCATGCTCTTATGACCTTGACTTTGGCCAACATATCATAAGTCACATGTCAAGTTCTGCCCGTCATTCTCCAGGTTAATTTGAATCCACCCGTACATACCCTTGACTTTGGCCAAAATGGCAGCACGACTGTCCCAAACCAACGCATCTATCTATGCTGCATATGAATAACCAACAGCTAACAAACACTGTGCCTTGACTTTGGCCAACATACACAGCTTGAATACTATTGACTACCCATATGAAACGACGGAGGGCTACGAATGGTTTCTGGCGAAAACCTTTAACGTAATGAACTTGATATCGTTGAAGGAACGGATAGCTTTTTAAAAAATATAGTGACGAAAACCTTTACTAAAGAGGTCACTCCCGGTGAAGGGATCTCGGCTCTTTCCCCGTAGAATGAGGTGCAGGATATTCCAACTGAATACCACGATGCAAAGCAAAAGTAATCGGCTATAGTGAAGTTAATGCCCTGACGCAAACTTCTGTCCAAGGGGTCACTCCCGGTGAAGGGATCTCGGCCCTTGCCTCGTCGACTGAGGAGCAGGATATTCCAATGAATACCACGATGCAAAACAAAAGTAAACGTCCTTGCAATAACAGCTTTTTGAAAAGTGTTCCAACAACATCAGATTAGGTTTGTTTTTAAACTTGCATTGATCCGAATCAATGCAGTCCCATCAATTGATCACACCAAAAAGAACGAAAATATACTGATGTACGTATATGCCATCCGCATTCGCCACTGGGTCCCGTCATTACCCGTTAGGTTAGCTTACTAACGACAGAGCGGGGACTGGACTAGCGCGGATGCAAAACATATACAACATCTACTAATATATATACCAATATATTATATTTCGCTCAAGGCGTGAATAAAAATGCAACATCACAGAAATGTACAGTATCACAGAAACAATACAGATATCTGGGATCCCCGGGTTTCACAGAGCCGCTGAAACCCGACGTTCCCCTGGTCGTGTGGATAGCCTGTGCAATGAAATCCTAGACCCCTATGGGCGCGCCAAGTTACCCGCCAAAACCTGAAGCGAGGCAGCCCCCTTCAGCAACGTGAATGGACCACCCAGCACTTCACGGAATCCGGTAACTTGGGCACCCCTCCTGGGTCAACCTGTACCCCCTACGAGTGCGGCGAATAGCCCGCCAATCCTAGAGTGAAGCCCCCTCCGTCTCAATGCCATGAGATGCGGGCTTGTTGCCCTCCAGAACCCGGCTATCCGTGCACCCCTCCGCGGGGCAATCCTAGTACAGAAAGTAAAATATACATACACCGGGTACATCGACCGCAACCAGGTCGTGCCCCAAAATAATAATACAATCAGGCAGTGACGGCAGTCCACATGTCGGACGCTCGCCCCGCAATATCAAATGTACATAATACAACCACAACAGTACTAGCATTGCATCCAGGCTATCCCCCACGACCGATCCGCAACATCACAGCAAAAACAAAACATCAACGTGAAAATCACGTTCGCAAATCCGTCTAACCGGGCTATAGCAGTTAGACCGGATTTACCGATCAAGTGACATTCACGGTCGCAGATATAATGTAAATACTGTGAAAAATGTGTTTAAAATTTTCCGATTGATCAAACAATTAACAAGTGGCCCCCCAAACAAAACTGTAGCAATCACAGAAAACCTGGGCCCAATTTCAATATTCCAAAACCCCTAATTTAAGCCCAGAAGCCCACTGTAAAAACCCAACCCACTGATTCCTGTATGCTGCGGCGGAAGCGCGGCCAAACGTGGGTTTTGGCCGCCCTTCCGCGCTCTAGTGAGAGGATCAGTGCCTCGAATTTGAACAGTGTTCTTATAATTTTTAGTACATAAATATTTTACAACCTGAAAAAATTTTCGACACCAAAAATTTCCAACAGAAAACTGATGTGGGCAAATACGGGTTTTTGGACATTTCGATCGATCGGAACTAAAAAACACATTACACAAAGCTAGACTAAGTTAATGGGGAGGCTCTGATACCACTGTAAGTGTACGGCGGCGCCCCGGCCGTCAATCCGACGCCGGAATGCGGAAGCGGTGAAAAACTTTAATTTTGCGGACTTAGCAAACCGGCACCACCGCGCACTAAACACCCGGATCGAGCCATTAAACTAGGTCTAGCTAACTAGAAGATGGGTTAGAGATATACCGACGATCCGAGTCCTCCGGTCTTCTCGTCATGGTCCTGATCTCCTGCGGAAAAGTCCCGTCTCCTCCTCGTCGCCGGAAGTGCACCACATCGCCTACTTTGTTTACGGGCTCCCACCTCAATGCCGAGGCAACTCGGGCACGAAGCCGGCTACTCGACGTGCCCAAGATTTGCTGTAGAATATAATGTGGATTACATGTCTCATTTGGGATTATGGAGTTGCCATTTGTGGAGGAATAGAAGTGAACTTTTGGAGAGGGAGTTGGAGGGATTTCTCAAATACTCAAGATACAAAATTTCCCACCCCATGAAAATGAAAATCCCCCCTTCCTCACAAGGAATGGCCGGCCCCCCCATATTGGTGTGATTGGAGAGAGAGAGAGAATGGCTTGAACAATAATGCAAAGAAAAAATGATGGCTTGAAAAGTCCAACACTCAACAACCATCTCTTCTCCCATCATCACAACCAAAGTCAAGAAATCATGAAAACAAAGTCAAGAAGTCAAGGTAAGGTGCAACCATGATGAAGTCAAAAAGTCAAGCAAGGTCAAGGTATGGTGAGCCATCATGACACAAGGAAATATGCAAAGACCCCCTCCACAAATGCCTATTTGCAATAATGCAAATAAACCCTCCTCCACCAATCTTCGGCCAATGAACGGAACAATGGAAATCGGCCGAAACGGAAAGCAAACTGGCAACTCCAGAAAACCGGTCCCGTAATAAATTACAGGAAAACCCCGATACTGTGCATACACATCCGCATCTGTATTTCGACCGAAATACAAATGCAATGAGACAAAATCTACACTGTACTATACTAGGATCCGGCTTATACCAAAACCGGCTAGTAATATCTGTTCGATCCTGATCCGTGCAATACCGCACGTATCTGATCGAACCCTGCCATATAACCATACGGCCTATAGTACAAACTGTCCGATCCTGATCCGTGCAATACCGCACGTATCTGATCGGACCTTGCCATATCTCCATACGGCCTCTACAACCTTTCGCCCGAAAGCTGAGTAACTGAATGTGGGGGACTCTAAAGACTCGTCAATACCTTGGTTGTGGATTTAACCACTAGCACGTCAGAGGTATGAGCCAATACGTGACGGGCTACCAGGTACTGACCAAATGGGACGTCGATGAGGAAGCTCACCCCGACACCCAACTGAGCCTGTCAGTGACAATATCCGTGCAGTCCGGTCCGTTCGTCTATGAGTATCGCATGGCGGGCCTAGGGGGTTGGTAAAAGTCAGACCCCCAAAAGCGGTACAAGTCGTGTCGGAGTGTAGCCCAGAACACCCTGAGATACTACTGGAATACCTACCAGTAAATCTCCTTGCCTTGGCCAAGGACTTTGTGTAATGGCTCTCCTAGACACAGCACGACCTCACCCCCAATACCGGGAGAGACGAACCCCTGAAGATACGCTCACTGCCTCCATGTGGCTCGGGACTGTACCCAACTAAAACCTGTTTGCACGACTCCTTTGAGCCGTGGTAGGGTAGTAATCAAAGTACAGTGGGAACTCACACGAGACAAATGACGATCCCCAGGTCGATGAACTAACCTGCACACATGTCACCAGGGAACTGCCATCTGACGTCTGGTATATGACCAACTAGCATGTTCCCGGCGAGTCCTGTCCGGTGTACTCATAACCCAATGAGCACCTGTATACATCTTAGGTGATCCAACTGACACCAGTGGCTTGTGAGACCGGCCACCGCCCCTCGTCGGGGTCTCGACTGTATACACTAGTCTACTAATGGAGTATCGATGCCCGGTCTCGAAACTCCCACGACTAGGGACCTTTTAAGGATATGCTTGTAGACCCCCAGCTCCCACTTATATGATCGCCCTCATACTGCTGGTGGTCAAGCAAGAATCCTAGGGGCTCTATCAACGTGTAATAGCGACGTGTCAGGTCACCTAAAGCAGTACACGATGATAAAGGTAAACCAGATAGCATACTATCATCTCGAGTAAGACTGTCCTACCGGGATAGGTCCTCCCTCAATCATTACAATCACGTACCTGTGACCTAATAATTGACTCTGAGGGCACTATCTCCAACAATATGTTCCCACTTCCATTGAGGAATCGGAAGTGGTTGCAATAAACCAGCTACCCTTTAATGTTCAACCTTAACTTGCTGACACATCAAGCACTTCGCTACAAAGCGGGCAATCTCCCTTTTCATGCCTTCCCACCAGAAATGCTGTCGTAGATCACGGTACATTTTCGTGCCTTCTGGATGTACGGAATATGCTGAACTGTGTGCCTCCTTCATAACTTCTTCACGAATGTCTCCTTTCGGCACACACAAATGGCTACCATAATGCAACGAACCATTTTCATGAATCAACAAATCCGTTCAAAGTCCCGCTTCAACTTGTCCTCGAAACTTCTGCAATCTTGGGTCCTGTGACTGCGCTTCTTTTATATTATCGATCAATGACGACTGTACTTGTAGCTGCATAACTGTCCTGAAGAATGCGGTAACACGACCTCCAACTCAAATCTCCGAAAAACATCGATAAGCTCCTTCTTTGCAATCAACATCCGAATTGCTGGCAACCGACTAAGTGCATCCAGCACTACATTAACCTTCCCCGGATGATACTTGAGATCAAGATCATAGTCAGCCAGCAGCTCCAACCATCTACGCTGTCTCATGTTAAGCACTTTCTGTGTGAACACATAGTTTAGGGTTTTGTGATCGGTGAACACTTCGACATTTTCGCCTAATAAGTAGTGTCTCCAAATCTTCAAAGCGAAAATCACAGCTGCAAGCTCCAAATCATGAGTTGGGTAATTCTTCTCATGGGTCTTCAACTGCCGCGATGCATAAGCTATAACTTTCCCATGCTGCATCAAAACACATCTCAAACCTTTTCCAGATGAATCGCTATGAATCACCAATCCTCCGGAACCGTCTGTTATGGTCAAAATAGGAGCGGTTATCAACCTTTGCTTCAACGCCTCAAAAGCTGACGCATAACTATCCGTCCATACGAATGGTACCTCCTTTCGCGTAAGCTTGGTCAAAGGCTCAGCCAATCGAGCAAAATTCTCCACGAATCTTCTGTAGTATCCTGCAAGTCCAAGAAAACTTCTGATCTCCACTACATTCCTCGGAATCGGCCAATCTTGAACTGCTGCAATCTTCTCAGGGTCAACGGCGATTCCATCTCCGGATACGACATGCCCCAAAACTTCACTACTTCAAGCCAAAACTCGCACTTGCTCATCTTTGCATATAATCTTTCTTGCCTCAATGTCTGCAGTGCGATCTTCAAGTGTTCTGCATGATCTTCCGAGCTTCTTGAATAGAACAGAATATCATCAATGAACACCACTATAAACTGGTCTAAGAATGGTGAGAAGATTCGGTTCATCAAGTCCATAAATATTGCTGGTGCATTCGTGACTCCGAATAGCATCACTAAATACTCGTAATGCTCATATCGGGTTCGGAACGCAGCCTTGCAAATATTCTCTGATTTAACTCGGACCTGATGATATTCAGATCGCAAATCCAGCTTTGAGAATACCCTCGCGCCACTAAGTTGCTCGAATAATTCGCCAATACGAGGGATCGGGTACTTGTTCTTAATAGTCACCCGGTTCAATTCTCGATAATCGATGCACATCTTCCTTATGCTATCTTTCTTCTTGACTAGAAGAACTAGAGCTCCCCAAGGTGAATTGCTGCTGCGAATCCAACCCTTTTCTAGCAATTCGGTAACCTGCTTCCTGACTTCCTCCAACTCCACTGGTGCCATCGGATAGTACGCCTTTGAGATTGGCGCTGCACCAGAAACAAGATCGATCGTGAACTCCATATCTCGTTTTGGTGGTAAACCCGAGATGTCCTTGAACACGTCTATGAACTCTCGAACTACAGCTGGCGCTTCCTCCTTATCAACTTCCATCGACGAAAGAACACTATGTGTTGGTCTAGCCTTAAACTCGACTGGCCCGACAGAACTGCTTCCTCCAGCAAAAACAAACTCCGGATGTCCGGGAATCTGGAAAATCACTTTCTTTGCCCTACAATCAATGTGAGCGTGGAAAGTGCCAAGAAAATCCATTCCTAAGACAACATCATAACTGCCAGTATCGATCACCAAGAAATCTGCAAATAACTCCCGTCCGCAAATAACAACAGAACAATCCTTGCACTCACTACTAGATATGATCTTCCCATTTCCAGTATGTATGTCCTAACAACAAGACAGGGCCGTGCAAGCAATCAAGTGTGCAGCAATAAATTTGGACGACATACAACAATGGGATACACCAGAATTGAATAATGCTAATGCAGGAAAAACGTGAACAAGTAGGATACCCGAAATGACTTCACCTGAAGCCAAACACTGAAGAAGATAAGCACGGTAAACAGGATTCAAGTTTGCGATAAAACATAAACTAGTAAGCAATGAAACTGAGAGAAGCAAGGTAATATAACGACCATAAAATAAGGAAGTGAATCAAGATTAGGACTACAAGTTACTTAAATAGAGTACCGCATTGTAACCGTGCTGCAATTCATAGTTACAATCACATAACTCCGTTCAAGTTGCCCAAATCCTAGTATCAGATTAGAAAGAAACAATAGGAAACCAGAAAGTTTCAAGTCGAGATGCAAAGTTGTTTGCATATCGTCACGACAAGGGTCAAGAAACAGATATGATTCAAGAATCACGATAACAATGTGGCAGGACATGTTCCTAATTATGTGTTTTCTGATTCGTGTATGGGGTTTAATACCTAACTACAAAAGAATCAAACCCGATTAACCTAAATCCTATGGCTCTGATACCAAACAAACCCTGTCACGTCCTGCTTCCCAGAGTGCGCTAAGATCGGCACGTGACAGAGCCAACCATGCTACCTGTGGCTAGGAAACATCCCTCCGCAGTCACATTACGGTTGTCTATAAGATGTTAAGAACAGTAAAATAAAATAAACTATCTAGTATATGTCCATATGCCAGAATAAAGGAGTCAAGAAATAATATGCGGAAGCAATAAATCCAAAAACAATAACAATCCGGAAAGTACGTCCCAAATATGGGCTCATATCAGGAAATGAAAATACTGAAAGGAAACTAAACTAGAATACTAACAGGGTCCTCACTGCTCGGTCTGTCGACTGAAGTACTCCTGGTCAGCCTACGGGAGAGATAAAGGATCTGGGCCATGCAAAACCCAGACGTCAGTGCGTCATAATATCAATAATAATAAGCAACCAGGATGTAACAAGATATGCAGGCATGAATTATAAATAGTAACATGAATGTAATAAGTAAATACGGATATAGAACAGTGAAGAGTATCAGTATTTGTGACGTGCAGTGATAAAACTAAACTGTGCTACTGGGTTATCTATTCTAAAGTTTGTTTGAAATCAATTAGTGTACTCCTCCATGTAACTCAAAGAATATGTCCCGTTATCCCCCTGGACCACGGATAAGGTAGTGGGAATCATGAATGACTCTGTCCCGTTATCCCTCGGGACCACGGATCAAGTAAGAATCACGAATGATTCTGTCCTGTTATCCCCCGGGACCACGGATCAAGTAATACCCTTTTAAGCTACACTTCAGTTACACTTTTGATTTCCCATACCCCCAAGGTTATGTATTCAAGTCAGGTATTGATAATCTAGAGCTAATGCCAACATAGGATCAAGCAGGTACAGGTTTGTCTATGTAGACAACAAGATACGTCCGTCGGGACGACAAATCAGGATTGTCGGCATTAGGAACAGAATCAGGTAACAGGTTAAGTAGTGGTGTATTAGGTCATGTCAGGTAGTGCACATGCATCAAATAGATGCCTAACAATAAAATGTAGTAAGTATCGAATCACGGTAAAAGTACGGATGTACGGTAAAGCATGGATGCACAAATATCTATCAGGGGTTACATCATGACTATGCAAGATGCACTTTATCAAGCATGGGGTGTTAATATAACAGTAATATGAAATAATGTGACATGGCATGCAAATAGATATATAATTAATGGTATGGATGCGTACGGGTATCCTAAAACAGTAAAATATTAATATGGGTGTACAGTGCAATCAACATGTGATATTTTTATTCATATGGAGCATAATAAGATACATAGCATGTGGCAAGATGAACTTGCCTGATCGGATCTTACGACAGGGTGTATACGCAGCATCCAACGTCGGGTAAACGTCGCAATGTACACGCGCGCACACGGGACAGGACCAGGCAAAGCAAGAACACGACCACGCTGGCTGGGGATGTCCACTGGGTCTTCCAGATCGACGGTAGCGGCACGGCTCCGGCGATCACCGGAAAGAATACGAGATCAAGAAAAGAAAGAGGAAAGAAGAAGAAGGAGAAGGTAGTCTCTAGGGTGTGGTGCTCTGGGGCAGAGGCGAGGGGAGACGTGACGACGAGTCGTGGGTCTCCGGCGATGGGGTGCCGGTGAGGGTAGAGGCGATGGTTGCAGTGGGTTCTTGGGTTGAGTTTGCAGGGGAGAGGAGAGAGAGGTGAAGAAGAAGATGGAGGTGGTGGTGATGGGGTAGGCCGACGGGGTCAGAGCTCAGGCGAGGTATAGCGAGGGTTCTCGGGTTGCAGTGGGTTATCATGTGCAGGGATCTCGATCTCAGGTTTTCTTGGGTCGGGCTCGGTGCAGGGGAGAGGAAGAGGGAGGTGATGTAGCGGAGGTGGTTGAGATGATGAGGGAAGGCCAACGAGGGCATTGGCTGTGGTGGCGGCAGCCACGGGCATGAGCGGGGGCGCGGGCGTGGGTTCGAGAGATGGGTTGTTGTGGTCGGGACTCAGGGTTGTAGTCGGAGGTGAATGAGAGAGAGGGAATGATGATGTCAACAGAAGTGAGGGGTGGTCGAGGTCGACGGCGTGAGGTCGAGAAACGGGGGCGAGGCGATGGGTTCATGGGCGCGGGCGTCGGTGATAGCGGTGGTGATCATGGTGATGGGAGGAGGTGTTGTCGGTGATGAGGGGAGATGAGAGAGGTAGAGGAGAGGAAGTCGACGGTGTGAGGAGACGGAGGTGAAGGTTGAAGCGGCGAAGGCGGTGAGGCACGGCGAGGGTTGCACGGTTGGGTCGTCGCGGGGTTTGGAGAGAGGAGAGAGAAGATGCAGGCGAAGGTGGAGGTGAGGAGAAGGAGGAGGTGGTGACGACGAGAGCGAGGGTGGTGGCGACGGCGAGGCTGGGACGTGGGTTCAAGCTCGGAGGCATCGCGTGAAGACGAGAAGAGGTGGGAAAAAAATAAGGAAGGGGAGAGAGAGGTGTGCGTGGGTTGTATGGGAAAAAAACTTTCTTAAAAAAAATATGTATATATTTATACTTTGAGAAGAGAGAGAGAGGTAGGTGAGATTTGAGGGGTGGGGTGTTAGGATTTGATAGGAAAATATATTATATATATATAGTTAAAAATATTTATAAACGTATATAAAGAAACAGTTTATATATAAAGAATTTTATATTATATATTTTGAGATTTCTGGCTAATACAAAAAGTAGTCCAAAAAGTGCCCGGGTTGGGTCTAAAATTACGATTTGAAAATACTGATAATATGTGTATCAACCAAAACCAAAGTAGGATATCCGGGTCACGAAAAAGCATACCCCCAAGAACGGATGCACACACGTGCACGTAGCCATCCAAACGAGTCCGTTTCACTGAACGGGACGAGAACAAGATGCGCGGATGCTACGACAGGGTTAGGGGTATGATGCAGGCCATGCTAAATATTTTTAAAATATTTTATTTGACTTTAAATGTTATATTAAAAAAATGCAGATGCCAGATATAATGCCAGTATGCAGTATATAAAAAAATGTAAGTGCACGGATCCACATAACAAGCCGGGATAAACATAAACAGGAATCAATACGGTTTTCCAGTATGTGGGTCGGGTCGGATGCGAGCAAAGATATCAATTACACTATTTACATCCAAACAGCAATAAATCAAGATATAGCCATAAATAAAGGAATACCCAAAATAGAACTGGTATAAATGATCTAGGGTGTTACAGCCAATCAAGCAAATCCCTCTCCCTTTTAGTCTGTAACACATCTTTTAAAGAGGGTGACTCCATCATTTGTAGGTACACCACTGTTCCATGAGTCAACTATTCTAAAACACCTTTAGAATAATGTCAAAATACCCATATTGGGACACTTCACAAATCTAGATCTAAAACCATAGATCTAGCAACCAGAAACCCTGATATTATATCCATGTCCTATGTAGAGAAACAATTTTGTGACAACCACAGTATAACCGATCGTAGCATATGAATTTCACTTCCTATGCATGTCATCCAAATACCAGGACATCACACCCTACTACCTTCTTACCAGATCCATATCCTATTTTGATGAAGTCAAAGCCTATGACAGTCACATCAAAAATAGATGATCTTTCTCCGCTATATCTGCTTTAGTATATAAATAGACATAAGCTACCTGTAGGGTTCCTAGGCACACTATAGAGGTCTCACAAGGCATCAACCATGCCAATTTCAAATTTTATGGGTGCCGAGAAACCCTAATACGGATCGTTGACTAGAAGTTTAGGCGATATATGAATCTAGTTAACAACTTAACTAAAGATAAGAAGCTACAATCTTTGTACATCCGGATATCCACTTCCTTGGCTCCATGTAGGCATCCTCTCGCTGTCCATCTCAAATCCCGGACTCAATCATCGGCTTGATCGGAGAAATGGGCGGACTAGGTCGTCGGCTTCGTGCCGAAGATGATCTACGTCGAGGCATCACAAGTTCAAGCTCCGACTTCACAAATTTGTGAAACTTGTGAAGAAAACACCCAAAACAACTTGGCAAGAGGTAGAGGGTGAAGAAATAGGAGGTGGGTTCACTTTGGAATTGGATTTCTCACTTTAGAACTCAAGTTGCCATTGATGGCATCAAGCTTTCTTGAAGAAGAAGATGATGAAGAAGAAGAAAGAATATGATAAGTGTTGTTAAAAGAATAATAAAAATGAATACTTATCATCTTCTAACCTTGGTTAAGTGTAGAGAATAGACCATGGTCAAGTGAGAATGATTAGGGTTAAGGATGATGACAAAATGGTCACTTTAGTCAAAGCTTCATGAAGCTTCATCAGGCTTCATGAAAGAAACCATTTTGTTATCTTTTATTTATTTATCAAAAAAGAATAGATAAATAAATAAGTAAATAAATCAAAACCCTAACTATTATCATAACCATGGTTTAAGTCTTAACACAAAACCAATTTACATGCATCATCAAACATGACACATTGTAGTGCACAAAAGTATATCACATATACAACTTGTGAACTACAAGTGAGAAAATCCTATTAAAGTGAACCAATACTAGTTAATGCAAAGTAATATATCAAATATATAATTATACATTAAATCATTAAATCAACACTTGATTCAATGATCCGGTCATGTCGCACATAACCGACTAGTATCCAATGTATCGACTTATCGAATCAATCTACGATTCGATAACTAGGTTATATCGCATATAACCAATCGAAACATTCATCGCGAGAATGAAATACGGTATCACATACACGCATCATTCTCGGTCCTGCACATATCTCATATGCACTCCTATTTCATTTCGCTTGAGCCAGGAAACCTCTGTGTAGGACTTTAAAGACTCGTCAATACGCCGGTAGCAGATGATGATCATATCAAGCACCCACAAGCCGCAAGCGGTCTGCTAAACGTAACGGCCATCCAGGTATTGAGCGATCAGAAGATCGACGAGCTAGCCCGCTCACACTCCTGTGAATCCAACCAGTAACACTTACCGTACAGTCCGGTCTGTTCGTCTGATATGTCGCATATCAAGTCTAGGGGTGGTAAACGTCAGACCCCAATAACCGATAAGTCGTGCCGATGTGAGGCTCATAACGGGTCGAGAAACTACTGGTAACACTTACCAGCAAATCTCTGATCAGCCCTGGCCAGGGACTTCCCTGTTACGGCCAATCGAGCACAGCGCAACATCAACCCCCAATACCGGGAGAGACGAAACCCCTCCTATCGCTCATTGTCTCCATGTGACTCGGGACTGTACCCAAAGACCACCGTTTTGCACGCCCTCATGGATGTGGTAAGGTGGAGATCAAAGCACAGTGGGAATCACACAAGACTCTATGACGATCTCGGGTCTACAGACTAACCTGTACAAGTGTCACCTGAGAACTGCCATCTGACGTGAGGTATAATACCATCTGGGAGTTCTCGGCGAGTCCGTCCAGTGTACCCAGTCTCCACTGAGCACCCGTATACCATCTCTGATGTCAAACACCAATGGACATGGGATCATCCATCGCCCATCTCATGGGTCGAGAAGCGTATACGCTAGTCTACACTGGTATATCGATGCCCTGTCTCGATACACCCACGACTAGGGACCTTGAAGGATGTACTTATGGACTACCATGTCCCCACTAGTATGATCTGCATCATAGTCCAGGTAGTCAAGTACACATCCTAAGGGCTTTATCAACATGTAACTATAAGACAGTTTAAAGAGACAAGTGTACATGTTAAGATAAAGAGTAACCAGATAGCATACTATCATATCGAGCAAGAAAGTCATCTCTATATATGTCCAAGCATCCAATATAATATACATCATCTGTACAATACTGGCCTCTAGGGCATACATACAACTAACAATCTCCCACTTGCACTAGGGCCAGCTGCTGTAGTATCGCATACCGAGCATCCCGAAGAGTCTCTCAAACTGTATCTGGGGAATGGCCTTCGTGAGTGGATCCGCCGTGTTGTTCTTCGTGTCAACCCTCCTGACCTCGATCTCCCGGCGATCAACTATCTCCCGGATCAGGTGATACCGCCTCAGAATATGCCTGGATCACTGATGGGACCTAGGTTCCTTGGCCAAAGCCACCGCTCCATTGTTATCGCAATACAAAGGTATTGGATGCTCAATGGATGGAACCACACCAAGTTCAGTAATGAACTTCTTGATCCAGACAGCCTCTTTGGCAGCATCGTTGGCAGCGATGTATTCAGCCTCCATCGTCGAGTCTGCCACGGTTTCCTGCTTGGAACTCTTCCAGCTAACCGCCCATCCGTAAAGGGTAAAGAGAAAACCCGATTGCGACTTAGAGTCGTCCTTATCACTCTGGAAGCTCGAATCGGTAAAGGACTCCACTTGGAGTTCTCCGTTACCATACACCAAGAGCATCTCTTTAGTCCTTCGCAAGTACTTGAGAATGCTCTTCACAGCTGTCCAGTGATTCTCTCCAGGATCAGCTTGATACCTACTCACTATACTTAGTGAGTATGCAACATCGGGTCTGGTACATAGCATCGCATACATGATAGAGCCTACAGCTGAAGCATAGGGTATCCCTTGCATGCGAGCTCTCTCCGAATCAGTCTTGGGAGACATCTCTTTGGAGAGAGTGACTCCAGAGATCGTGGGCAAGTTCCCACGCTTGGATTCTTCCATACTAAACCTCTTTAGTATGGTGTCAATGTACCTGGATTGGGACAATCCCAATATCCGTTTGGATCTATCTCTATAGATCCTGATTCCCAATATGCAGGAGGCATCACCAAGATCTTTCATCGAGAATCTTTGTGATAAGAAGAGCTTGACCGATTGCAGCATAGGAATATCATTTCCTATCAAGAGTATGTCGTCCATGTACAATACGAGGAAGACAACCTTACTCTCTGCTACCTTCTTGTAGATACAAGGTTCATCTGGGTTTTTGACGAAATCAAACTCTTTGATAACGACGTCAAAGCAGATGTTCCAACTCCGCGATGCTTGCTTTAATCCATAAATGGATTTAAGCAGCTTGCACACCTTCCCGCTGCTCCCACTGTCTACGAAGCCCTCTGGCTGAGTCATGTACACGCACTCTTCTAAATCACCATTTAGAAAGGCGGTCTTAACATCCATTTGCCAGATTTCGTAATCATGATATGCAGCGATGGCAAGCATGATCCAGATGGATTTAAGCATAGCCACTGGAGAAAAGGTTTCGTCATAGTCCACACCCGGTCTTTGACGAAAACCCTTTGCTACAAGTCTAGCTTTGAAAGTCTCCACTTTCCCATCTACACCAAGTTTCTTCTTGAAGATCCACTTGCTCCCGATGGGTTTTACCCCTTCAGGAGCAACTTCCAAAGTCCATACTTTGTTGGTGTACATGGATTCCATCTCGGACCGCATAGCATCCAGCCATTTCACTGAGTCCCTACTCGTGATGGCCTGCTCGAAGCTAGTTGGGTCATCATCCTCCATGATGCAATCCTCGCTCCCACCATCCATGAGAAAACCGTAGTATCTCTCAGGTTGGCGAGGAACCCTACTAGATCGGCGGAGAGGCTGAGGTTCATCAGGAACTACTGAATCCTCTGGTTCAACCAAGTCTTCTGTCGTAGTCTGTATTGCTGGAACCTCTTCCAGTTCTACATCCTTTCCACTAATCTCTTTTTCAAGAAATTCCTTTTCTAAAAAGGTGGCATGTCGAGAAACAAACACCTTTTGTTCCTCGGTGTGGTAGAAGATATACCCGCGCGAATGTTTGGGATATCCAATAAACTTACACAGAATGGACCTTGCCGCGAGTTTGTCCGGATTTTGCGTTTTTACATATGCCGGACAACCCCATATCTTAACATAATTAAGACATGGTCTCTTTCCTTTCCATATCTCATATGGAGTGGTTGGCACGGTTTTGGTGGGAACCATATTCAATAGATCTGCAGCTGTTTCCAGTGCATATCTCCAGAAGGAAATAGGTAACTCAGCTGTGCTCATCATAGAGCGCACCATATCTAATAGGGTGCGGTTTCTCCGTTCTGATACACCGTTGTGCTGTGGTGTATATGGAGGAGTCAGCTGAGAGAGAATCCCATTCTCTTTTAGGTCGTCCAGGAATTCATTGCTCAAGTATTCACCTCCTCGATCAGATCGAAGGATTTTAATACTTTTTCCGGTTTGGTTCTTAACTTCTTGTTTATATTCTCTAAATTTCTCAAAAGCTTCTGATTTGTGTTTCATCAGGAACACATACCCGAACCTAGAGAGATCGTCAGTGAATGTAATGAAGTATGAAGAACCATCCCTGGCATGTGTAGACATAGGACCGCATACATCACTATGTATCAGTCTTAGGAGTTCAGTAACTCTTTCTCCGTGTCCTGTAAACGGAGTTTTGGTCATCTTGCCTTTGAGACATGACTGGCAAGTGTCATAAGATGAAAATTCAAACGGATTCAAATATCCATCCTTATGCAACTTAGCCAGTCGTGTTGCATTGATGTGACCCAGTTTACAATGCCACAAGAAGGATTCGTTCAGTTCAGAACTCTTCCTCTTGTGTGTGTTAGTTATGCTCAGAACTGTTGATTGATTTAGAACATAAATGCCATTGCACAACGTGCCTGATCCAACCAACTTTTGGTTACGGAAAATGTTCATAACATTGTCCTGTAATACAAAATTATATCCCTCTTTACTTAGCAAAGAAACCGATATAATGTTGCATATCAGGTTCGGCATGTAATAGCATTTGTTCAGAACCAATGTATTACCAGTTGGTAATACAAGGTGATATTCCTCGACAGTCTTAGCTGCAACAATTGCACCATTTCCTACTCTAACGTCTTTATCACCTTCTCCAAGTTCTCTACCTTTCCTAAGCCCATGTAACTGATTACATATATGGGATCCTGACCCGGTATCTAATACCCAGGACGTAGAGCAAATGGAGAAACAGTTCTCTGTAACGAACACACCCGAAGAAAATGCATCAACATGTACTTTCTTCATTCGGGCGGCATGGGAATCCTGGTATTCCCCTATGTCCTGTTCATTCCTATAACTCTTATAAGAAAGAACGGAACCAACGTTCCCCAGCACAGAATGACATGCGGGTTCTGTCAATACATCCATATTATTATCTTTATTAGGGCATGAAATGGTCGCTACCTGAAGAGAGAGAGAAGAAAACACTTTAGTGTATGCTCGTGCAAGATTAGATTGGTTATTATCTTATCTAATCAGGATGGCTCCCACTGGTTTTTATCAAATCTTCCTTCAAACCCTAAAAGGAAAGATTAGCCGGGATTAATTACACACTACAAGTTCGCCAATCTTTCAGCCAGGCCAGTGTCGGTACTTTGAGGGAGGTCCCCCGTGCTTTCGCACGAACCTAATTAATGTAAACCTCGTTTTCCCAGAGGCGTAACCTCGTTAACACCTTTCTAGACACCTACTTGATCGGCTAATTGCAATGTGTAAAACTCTCCCAGGAGTAACTCTTACTCGCAGCGGGTATCGGGATCCAACTATCTCATAGAAGGTATGCAATCTCATTGCAAATTTCAACACTTTAAATTCCCGATAATATTTTGCCCCTAGCGTCCTATGACCTTGACGCAGGCCAACAAACCATAGTGCGCTAGTCAAGTTCAACCCGTCATTTCCTGATTGAATTAAACCCACCCGTACGACCCTTGACGCAGGCCAACAAAGTCGCACGACTACCCTAATCCAATCTGCATCATATGCATAAGCAGGTAAATACTAGTTAGCTACCGCACACTATGCCTTGACGCAGGCCAACAAACGTAGCACGAATACTAACTACTACTTATCTGAAATGACGGAGGGCTACGCAGGTTTTTCTGAAAACCATGAGCGTAATGAACTTGATATCGTTGTAGAATCAAATGAAGTTTTGAAAATGGAGTGATTTTGTGGCTTTTCTAGTTTTGCTAAAGGGGTCACTCCCGGTGAAGGGATTGTCGGCCCTTTCCTCGTCGAATGAGGTGCGGGATATATCATATATATCACTGTGCAAAGCAGAAACTATAGAAGCAATCAAAAGTCAAACCGAGTGTGTAGCATCTGCCAGTTATTGCTAAAGGAGTCACTCCCGGTGAAGGGATCTCGGTCCTTTCCTCATCGAATAAGGTGCAGGATATATCACATATACCGCTGTGCAAAGCAAGAACTGTAGCTACCCCTTTTTTATTTAAAATTTGATTGTACAACATCTTAGGTTTCTTTTCTTTCATTAATCAAATTAATGAAGTCCCATCATTTAAATACCTAAACATCACTGATAGATATGACGTACACTTATGCCATCCGCATTCGCCTCGATGTCCCCTCGTGCACCGTTAGGTTAGGTAACTAACGACAGAGCAGGGCAGGGCTAGTGCGGGTGCAAAACATAAGTAACGTCTATATAATATATCATATATACTATATACTGTATCTATCACAGAACATCACATGATCACATCACAGATATCGCAGCAGAAGAAACATATGAAACATTGGATATACTATGACGTCCGTGTTTTCAATACGAGCCAGTATAAAACACGGATTCCACGGTCGTGATGAATAGCCAATCCCACACCCCTAGACCCCTACGAGAGCGGCAAGCAACCCTACCAATTCTAGGGTTAGGAGACCCGGACTCGACTCCTCGATATGGTCTCCCACTGAACCCTAGAACCCGGTTACTTGTGCTCCCCTCCTTGGGTCTATCCTAGTGCAGAAAAGTAAATAATATACAAAAGGTGACAACTTCTGCAACCTGGAAGTGCCCCAATAAAAGAATATTACATACAAGTTTTTACATGAATGAAAATGAAAAACACTCATCTCACATAAAAACCCCCGGCTATTCAAACACGACAATCCAATATAACATATCCAGCAACACATAACATCACATATCATCAACGTAAGTAAATATGCGCATCCCAATTGTCGTTGACATATAGCAACGAAACCGGCGATATCACATATTACACTTACGGTCACAGAAAAAAATTTGTAAAACTACAACAATTGGAATCCGCAACCTCTTTAGACATCGCATGCCTGACACTTATAAACCCCGCATTTTAGTCCCATTATCGAAAACTCTTTTCAATATGAAGTGAGACTAAACTGCTAGATTTATAACGTTCATACAGTTATCTCATAACTGTTTGTGAATTCCAATTATTGTATCCCATTCCGGATAAATAGAAAATATTAAACTTTCCGATCGAACATTCGAACACCCAAGTTTTCCCGAAACCGATCAACACATGAAATAAGTTCAAAGACATTCACTTCATGCCTCAGTACCAACGGTCCAGCCGTAGAAGGGTCAAGCCAACGCCTCACATGTGGCACGCCGTACTGCCCCAAACCCGAAGGTTCAAAGGGCAGTTCAAGACGGTCACATAATCGAGTTAAGGTTTGTTGTCTTCAAGAGGGACCATCGCGTTACTTGCACTACTCAGAACGTCCTTAAACCACAGAAAAATCCAACACTTGGATATTTTCCGGCAAGGGAAAGATTGGGTATTTACATCCGGTCGAACTTTTTAACATTTTCCAAAATATCCGGAAAGCCACATTGACAAAGTCTGATAATCTGATCGAAATACCGAGTCCCTAATACAACCCAGAAAACTCAACTCTGGAGTGATATTTAAAAATTCCCAGAAAATCCAGCATCAGAAAAGAGGAATTACTGTGCAAAAATTATAGGGTATTGTGACCATACGGCCGCGGAACCGCCGCAGAAGCCATGCTTCTGCCGCGGTTCCGCGGTAGGTTGATGGAATTGGGTTGTCGAATTTCACAGTAAGTCTTAGAAAGTCCTGCTGAATTTTCTGCATATTTTTAATTTGGAAAAAACCCAGTTTTTAAAAAATGTACAGAGAGCAACTTTGATATTAGGGTTTCGGTTCGATCGGACTTCAAACTCCGTCTACACTTCGCCTAAGGCTCTAGCTAGGCTCTGATACCACTGTAGGGTTCCTAGGCACACTATAGAGGTCTCACAAGGCATCAACCATGCCGATTTCAAATTTTATGGGTGCCGAGAAACCCTAATACGGATCGTTGACTAGAAGTTTAGGCGATATATGAATCTAGTTAACAACTTAACTAAAGATAAGAAGCTACAACCTTTGTAGATCCGGATATCCACTTCCTTGGCTCCACGTAGGCGTCCTCTCGCTGTCCATCTTGAATCCCGGACTCAATCGTCGGCTTGATCGGAGAAATGGGCGGACTAGGTCGTCGGCTTCGTGCCGAAGATGATCTACGTCGAGGCATCACAAGTTCAAGCTCCGACTTCACAAATTTGTGAAACTTGTGAAGAAAGCACCCAAAACAACTTGGCAAGAGGTAGAGGGTGAAGAAATAGGAGGTGGGTTCACCTTGGAATTGGATTTCTCACTTTAGAACTCAAGTTGCCATTGATGGCATCAAGCTTTCTTGAAGAAGAAGATGATGAAGAAGAAGAAAGAATATGATAAGTGTTGTTAAAAGAATAATAAAAATGAATACTTATCATCTTCTAACCTTGGTTAAGTGTAGAGAATAGACCATGGTCAAGTGAGAATGGTTAGGGTTAAGGATGATGACAAAATGGTCACTTTAGTCAAAGCTTCATGAAGCTTCATGAAGCTTCATGAAAGAAACCATTTTGTTATCTTTTATTTATTTATCAAAAAGAATAGATAAATAAATAAGTAAATAAATCAAAACCCTAACTATTATCATAACCATGGTTTAAGTCTTAACACAAAACCAATTTACATGCATCATCAAACATGACACATTGTAGTGCACAAAAGTATATCACATATACAACTTGTGAACTACAAGTGAGAAAATCCTATTAAAGTGAACCAATACTAGTTAATGCAAAGTAATATATCAAATATATAATTATACATTAAATCATTAAATCAACACTTGATTCAATGATCCGGTCATGTCGCACATAACCGACTAGTATCCAATGTATCGACTTATCGAATCAATCTACAATTCGATAACTAGGTTATATCGCATATAACCAATCGAAACATTCATCGCGAGAATGAAATACGGTATCACATACACGCATCATTCTCGGTCCTGCACATATCTCATATGCACTCCTATTTCGTTTCGCTTGAGCCAGGAAACCTCTGTGTAGGACTCTAAAGACTCGTCAATACGCCGGTAGCAGATGATGATCATATCAAGCACCCACAAGCCGCAAGCGGTCTGCTAAACGTAACGGCCATCCGGGTATTGAGCGATCAGAAGATCGACGAGCTAGCCCGCTCACACTCCTGTGAATCCAACCAGTAACACTTACCGTACAGTCCGGTCTGTTCGTATGATATGTCGCATATCAAGTCTAGGGGTGGTAAACGTCAGACCCCAATAACCGATAAGTCGTGCCGATGTGAGGCTCATAACGGGTCGAGAAACTACTGGTAACACTTACCAGCAAATCTCTGATCAGCCCTGGCCAAGGACTTCCCTGTTACGGCCAATCGAGCACAGCGCAACATCAACCCCCAATACCGGGAGAGACGAAACCCTTCCTATCGCTCATTGTCTCCATGTGACTCGGGACTGTACCCAAAGACCACCGTTTTGCACGCCCTCATGGACGTGGTAAGGTGGAGATCAAAGCACAGTGGGAATCACACAAGACTCTATGACGATCTCGGGTCTACAGACTAACCTGTACAAGTGTCACCTGAGAACTGCCATCTGACGTGAGGTATAATACCATCTGGGAGTTCTCAGCGAGTCCGTCCAGTGTACCCAGTCTCCACTGAGCACCCGTATACCATCTCTGATGTCAAACACCAATGGACATGGGATCATCCATCGCCCATCTCATGGGTCGAGAAGCGTATACGCTAGTCTACACTGGTATATCGATGCCCTGTCTCGATACACCCACGACTAGGGACCTTGAAGGATGTACTTATGGACTACCATGTCCTCACTAGTATGATCTGCATCATAGTCCAGGTAGTCAAGTACACATCCTAAGGGCTTTATCAACATGTAACTATAAGACAGTTTAAAGAGACAAGTGTACATGTTAAGATAAAGAGTAACCAGATAGCATGCTATCATATCGAGCAAGAAAGTCATCTCTATATATGTCCAAGCATCCAATATAATATACATCATCTGTACAATACTGGCCTCTAGGGCATACATACAACTAACAATACCTGCCCTCTATGCTTCCGCTGCTCCTACTGACTACAACAACCCTCTGGCAGAGTCATATACACGTGCATTTCTGAAGCTCGTTTAGAACGACATTATACTCATCCTCCTGCCGGGTTTCATAGTATAGAACAACAGCAATGGCAAGTTTGGGTAAACAAGAACCTCCCTGTCACCATTTCTGAGAAGACCGAAGTACCTCTCGAGTGCCTGAGGTTGCCCACCATATCTGCGGAGTGGCTAATGGAATATCAAAACCAGTTTAATATTTAGGTTCTATTAAATTTTCAGTAATCGTTTGTGGTTCTGGAATTACTTCCAGTTCTACCATACTCCCACTAATGTTTTCTGAAAAGAATCCATTTTACTAAAACTGTGGCGAGTGAAGAACAATATATCTATTGATCTTCCAGATGGTAGAAAGTTAACCCTCATCATATCCCGAATAACCCATAAACTGTCATTACTGAAACATGCCTTGAGTTTGTCCAGAGTCTGGTTTTAGGCATAAGCCGGACAACACCATATACCTTAACATTGTTAAGATATGAACCATTCTATATACAATATAAAAACAGATGCACTAATTTAATTGGAACCAGATTCAAATCATGCAGCTATCTCCAGTGCATGTAAACTAAGTGGAATGAGGCCAAGCAGTATTACTCATCTAGGAGTGCATCCACTTTTGAGTAACCTGAAAACGAAGCAAGTTCTCAAAAACATTACTATCAATGGAATACCTAGCACAAGATCTACATCTTCGATCACCTTGAAGAATCTTGATACTTTACAACATATAGTTCTCTAATTTATTCTTATACCTATAACTTCTCAAAACTTGGACCTTGTATTTCAACGAAATACTTGTCTAAAACTAGAGAAGTCATGAGTAAATGGAATATAGTACGAGTACCAACCCCTTTGTCATAATGGACATTGGATAACATACAATACTCTGTATAAGTCCCCTGAGTTTAATAACTCAAACGCTATGTGTCGTAGGTTGAAGACTGTACTATGGTTAAGAAGAATTACACCGCTGTTGAATACTCCTTACCTAACCATCAACTGATATAGGTAAATGTCATGGACATAATTTCAAAAAGTTCACTACTAAAATAAAGGGTTTCCCCTACGGATAACGAAATCCGTAGGGGTAGATTTAGTTTGGCCCTACGGACTAATCCGTAGGGCCAAAAGGTTGTCCCTACGGTCCATACATATTAATTTAAAAATTATTAAATCGTAAATTGTTGTTTGCCCGTACGGAGCCGTAAACTAAGAACCTATGGACTTATCCGTAGGGGCATCTAAATAGGGATTTAATTAAAAAGGCACAGATCGATCCCTACGCAGATTACCTAAATATCATTTTCCCATCGTGTGCGAACCCAAAATCCCTAAACCCTCGTTCCCGCCGATCGCCTTTGTTTCGTCGCCGTTCTCGTCGTCACCAACGCAGGCCGATTCGTCGTCGCCACCGCCTGGTTCTTCCTCATCTCCGTTTTCGTCGTCGCCTCCTTTCGTCGTCGCCTCCAATCGATCGTCGCCTCTACTGCACAGGTTAGGAAATCTTAAATTAAACAAATTTTTGATTATTTTAGGGCTAAGGTTCATGGTTTGGGTACCGATGAGGCATCGGTTGGGGTTAGCGTTAGGGTTAGGGTTGCGGTTGGGGTTGCGGTTGGGGCTGGGGCTGGAGCTGGGGTTGCGGTTGGGGTTAGAGTTCGGCAGAGGGTTGCGGTTGTGGTTGTGGTTGGGGTTAGGGTTAGGGTTAGGGTTCGACTAGGGTTGGGGCTGGGGCTGGGGTTAGGGTTAGGGTTAGAATTGGGGTTGGGGTTAGGGTTAGAAACCACTTCTTGACATTATTGATAGCAGTGACACACACACACATAAATAATGCTCTCAAAATTAAAGCTTGATCACATGAGTTTAATCCATTACTAATGCTATTAATTGTGTCTCTTCCTTTATTTGTTGTTACATTGCTATTAAGCATATTTTACTTATGAAGGAGGATAATGTTGATAAAAGACCTTTTAGAATAGAATACTATGTTGAGGCAAATAAGCTGTCTGAGAAAAAAATGGAGTAGAACACTTCTCATTATATATAAAATAACCTAGAAATTATTTAATGATATAACTATAGGGATCACACTACACTACAGTTATTATCATGGAAAATCAAATAAACTAATAAATGGGTGTCCTTAAATTAATTTGTGAGATTAAGGTAATGAATGATGGTGGCAATGTTGGTGATATAGTGTTTTATTATGATATATATGGTATTATGCAAATCTTTCCAGACTTAACTAGTACCATTTCTAAAGATTATCATATATATCATGCTAAACATACTATATCTAGGAACAAGTAAAGCAAATGTCATTAATGTACATTTTAGCCTCAGTTTGCTTCATGCACGCTCCCATTAGGAAGATTAGTTGTATTATAGCGATAATTTTAAGTATTGTCTCTAATTTTTCTTTCTAAAGCCTTCCTTAAATTTCAATATCAACATTACAAACAAATAGTTAATTACTATCATATTTTCAGATATATTCTTATGTGAGTGCAACAATATCTTTAATAGCAAACGACAATTTGGATTTAGACTTCAATTCATGCTTAAGCTATATGTGATACAATACAATATTAAAATATATGTTCAATATATATAGTGTTATATGATAATGGACCAATTATTTAATTGATATGCATTCTTTTGTACCTGCATCATGCACAGTACTAGTTACAAAATACTTCAGATACATTAGACATCCATTTGGCTAACAAATTAAGATCATGATTGGAACTTTATTTTTTATACAAAATATAAATCTAAATGTGATAATGAATATTATGGAAGTAGAGCAAGTACCATATATGAAGATCGACATGAATGCACAAGAAGAACGAAGTTGGAGAATTGATTTATATTATTAGGGTAAAGTGGGGAATGCCTTATGTCTGCATGCTACATATGCTTTGTTGAGTTTCAATAGCTTGCAAGAAATGGACATGAAAGAATACTGCAAAACTTTATAATTGGAGTTGAAAAATGAGCTTGATTTGTGTTGTTGAAGATGACATGAAAATAATAGTAACTAGGCTTGTTAGGTAATTGCTTAAACATTTTGCATGTGTAGGAGATCTAAAATTTAATTATTTATATCTTGTTGTCTATTAATTAGATCCAATGAGTATATATATTTCTTAGTTTTTATATGTGCTTATCCATGATATTAACCTGTGATGATCATTTTTCTCTATGACACATTTTCATACCAATGATTTCATAAGTAATAGAGATTGTATTATTCAGTTCATTTACAACTTTTCAATCTTTTCTCCTTTAATGCTTTAGATGCATATAAGTTTTCTTTTTTTTTAGAACAATAGCATAGAAAACACTACTAAAATAGGGGGTTGCTTAAACATTTTGCATTATTTATGTGTGTGTGTGTCACTACTACAAATAAGGGTTACCCCCGACATCCGAAACACACACACAACAAGAATACACAACAAACGCATCATTAGAGAGTGATTCAAGATGTTCAAGTTAAAACCAATATATGATACTTGATGATAATATGAAACATTCCTATTCTCATCGATACTCATAGATGAAACTAAAAGCGCCACTTAGTCCCCGTCTATCGGTTAACATACGTTCGATATTCGTCGTGACATAGAACTATACGAAGGTTGTTAAATATCGTATGGTATAGCTCGATACTAACAACCGTCGTATAGTCTATGTGACGAGAAGATTCAATCGTCTCAATCGTATGATAACCGATAGATTTTTCCCGTGTGGACAAGTTAGGAATGTATAAAGCAAACACCTTCATTCACTTGTGTTTTCATCCGTTTCGAGATATTTCGTCGGTACCTTTCCGCTGGTTCTCCGTGTACAAAGATATATTAGATGTTCATTTCAACGTTGTTTCACAGCTTTGAAATGATTATCTATTCTATTACAGTGTACTCGGAGAACAGCAGGGAGGTGCTGCCAAAATTTACTCGAAACGGTTGAAAGCACAAGCGAATGGGTGTTCGCTCTATACATTCTTAATGGGATAGAAGCCTTACCCTCGACAGCCGAAACACACACACACAACAAGAATACACAACAAACGCATCATTAGAGAGTGATTCAAGATGTTCAAGTTAAAACCAATATATGATACTCGATGATAATATGGAACTTTCCTATTCTCATCGATACTCATATATGAAACTAAAAGCGCCACTTAGTCCCCATCTATCGGTTAACATACGTTCGATATTCGTCGTGACATAGAACTATACGAAAGTTGTTAAATATCGGACGGTATAGCTCGATACTAACAACCGTCGTATAGTCTATGTGATGAGAAGATTCAATCGTATGATAACCGATAGATTTGTCCCGTGTGGACAAGTTAGGAATGTATAAAGCAAACACTTTCATTCACTTGTGTTTTCATCCGTTTCGAGATATTTCGTCGGTACCTTTCCGCTGGTTTTCCGTGTACAAAGATAGATTAGATGTTCATTTCAACGTTGTTTCACAGCTTTGAAATGATTATCTATTTTATTACAGTGTACTCGGAGAACAGCGGGGAGGTGCTGCCGAAATTTACTCGAAACGGTTGAAAGCACAAGCGAATGGGTGTTCGCTCTATATATTCTTAATGGGATAGAAGCCTTACCCCCGACAGCCGAAACACACACACAACAAGAATACACAACAAACGCATCATTAGAGAGTGATTCAAGATGTTCAAGTTAAAACCAATATATGATACTCGATGATAATATGAAACTTTCCTATTCTCATCGATACTCATATATGAAACTAAAAGCGCCACTTCATCCCCGTCTATCGGTTAATATACGTTCGATAATTTATTCTTTTCAACGACATACACACACACAAAGCATCTACACGGATTTTCTCCTTTGTCAGTAACTATCCCGTTCTTAGATTTCTCAATATAGTCATCATAACCTACAGTTTATATATTATACAGTCTAACATGGCCCATGAGTACGTCAGAGTTAAGGACTGGATGTATGTGGATTGGCAACAACGTATGCAACCTAAGTTTGTCACGGGAGTTGCTGCTTTTATTGAATTTGCACGCGCACATAATAAGATCGTGATAGAGAAGATTCTCTGCCCGTGCGATAGATGTGGCAATAAGTACTGGCAAAAGGTAGAATTGGCAGAGTTTCATATCATAAAATATGGGTTTACTAGACTTTATACAACTTGGAAATATCATGGGGAAGGAGAAGAACACAGTAATGTGGCAGAAAAAGAAGGAGAACACGATAATGCGGCAGCAGAAGAAGGAGAAGACGGTAATGCGGCAGAAGAAGAAGAAGGTAATTTATTTCCATCAGAAGAAATGGAGGATATGGTAGAGGCTGCCCTAGGTGAATCTATTCGTAGCGAAGATGACATTCCTTCCGGTCAAGGACCGCGTGCGGATAAATATGAAAATTTCATGAATGATGCTAGAAAACCAATTTATGAGAATGCAAAGTATTCCACTCTTTCATGGTTCGTCCAACTTTTCCAGATTAAGTGCCTAAATGGATGGAGCAACAAGTCATTCACAATACTTCTTTCGTTCTTGAAAGATTCTATGGCCCCGGGAAATAACATACCCGACAGCTGGTACAGAGCCCAGAAGATGATGTCTGATTTGGGTCTAAAGTGCGAGAAGATTCAAGCATGTCCTAAAAATTGCGTGTTGTACCGGAAAGAGAATTCAGCTTTGAAAAAGTGTCCAACATGCGGAGAGGCCAGTTATAAGCCGAAATATTCTGATAAGAAGCCTAATATACCTGTCAAGATAGCACGATACTTTCCCATAACACAGAGGCTACAGAGGCTATTCAGGTGCAAGAAAACAGCCGAGGCAATGATTTGGCATCACCGTGTTCCTCCAAGTGAAGATGGAAAAATGAGCCATCCAAGAGATTCACCGGCATGGAA
This sequence comes from Agapanthus africanus, assembly GCA_030015575.1. Lineage (NCBI taxonomy): Eukaryota > Viridiplantae > Streptophyta > Magnoliopsida > Asparagales > Amaryllidaceae > Agapanthus > Agapanthus africanus. The sequence continues at coordinate 183,479,803 of CM057350.1, read as the reverse complement.
GGATTTCGATAGGAGGCAAGCAATATTCTGTAGCGATCCTCGCAATGTCCTGCTCGGACTGGCTAGTGATGGCTTCTACCCATTCAACTATATGGCTGGAAGTCACAGCACATGGCCCGTTGTAATGATAATTTATAATCTGTCGCCTTGGTTGGCTATAGACCAATCATACTTTATGATGCCTCTTCTTATCGACGGACCAAACTCACCGGGAAATAATATCGACGTCTATCTCCGACCTCTGATCGAGGAGTTAAAATCTTTGTTCATTGATGGTGTAGAGACATACGATGCAAACACAAATACAACCTTCATACTGCGTGCAGCTTTAATGTGGACAATTAATGACTTTCCTGCGTATGGAATGCTATCAGGTTGGTCCGTACATGGTCACAAAGCATGTCCTCATTGCCATCAACACACAACATCGAAATTCTTGAATTTTAGCAGGAAGGTTTGTTATTGCGGCCACCGACGTTTCCTGCCTCTAGACCACCCTTACAGGTTAGACACTGTTCACTTTGATGGTCATCAGGAGGTTCTTGGACCTCCAGCCCTATTGTCCGGAGAGGACGTGACTGCTCAATGGGATGGTTACAATAATATGACCTTCCGGATGGATCCGACGAAACAGGTCAAACCACCATTTTGGAACAAGTTAAGCATTTTCTTCGAGCTTCCGTACTGGTCAACAAATTTAGTGCGTCATTGTCTGGACGTCATGCATATAGAGAAGGGAGTATCAGAGCACATACTCAACTTGCTTTTTTGTAAAGACGGAAAATCGAAAGACAGCTTGAATGCTCGGATGGATCTACAGGAGTGGGGAATAAGAAGTGAATTGCACCCTAGACCAGTAGCGGGTAAACCTGGCAAGTTTGTACTTCCCAATACCGTTTATCATATGTCACAACCGAAGAAGAAAAGATTCTTGCAGGTGTTGCATGATTTGAAAGTTCCCATAGGTTTCTCAGGATCATTCAGCAAGAAAATAAAAATTGTGAAAAGCAAGATCGATGGGCTGAAAAGTCATGATCACCATGTTATCGTGGAGTACCTTCTTCCATTAGCCCTTAGGACTTCTCTCCCCGAATCGGTTGGTCTAGTAATCAACGACCTATATTGTTTTTTCAGAGAGTTGTGTGCTAAAACACTGGAGGTTATGATGCTAGATAAACTAGAAAATTCTATTGCGTTGATACTTTGCAAATTTGAGCGTATTTTCCCACCGTCATTCTTCGATATCATAATACACTTAACGGTTCATCTTGCAACTGAGGCTAAGTTAGTCGGACCGGTACAATATCGATTGATGTATCCCGTCGATAGGTACGTGTAATTTTTCGTTTCGCTCAATTTTTAAAATTATTGTTGTCCTGTATGCCCGTATTTATTTATTCAACATATTTTCTTTAGGTACCTCTACACTCTTAAAAAGTATATACGCAATAAAAATCGACCAGAGGGTTCTATCATGCAAGGTTATCTTCTTGATGAAGCAACCACATTTTGTTCTCGCTATCTGGACGAGAACATTGAGACGATACTTAACCGGCCTCGAAGAATTCAAGACGGGCCATATGGTAAAGCCGATTATAAGAGGGTAGACACTATGTTTATCAACAAGATATACCGGTTTATCTTGCTTAATTGCGCATGTCTTGAACAAATTAGAGAGTAAGTTTTTTTTGGATTAATTGTTATATTTGTGTTTGTGTGTGTATGAAATGATATAATATTAATGTCACCATTATTTGTCGAAAACAGAATTCATTTTATCATCAGGATAATTTTTGTGATTAGGTCACAGATAATGTAAGTTATTCGAATAACATTTTATTGCTATCAGTTTTAATCTAAACTTATATCGTTATGTATTTGTCGTAAAATTTGTTTTGTTAGATTCACGATCCGAACTTGTCTGCATCATTTGAGAGTGATTCAAGATGTTTAGCTCAACTTCCTAGTATGGAGGTTGCATATTATAAAGGATTTGGTGTCCTTGGATACAAATTCGAAGTTAAGGACATAGAAACATCTAGAACCACTCAGAATAGTGGGATTGCGACGGTAGGATCGGACGGTGTGATTTATTATGGGTACTTAAATTGTATACTCGGCATCCACTATCCCGGATGATCAGAACCTTTTTATATATTCCAGTGTACTTGGTACGATACGCGAACCGATACGGATAAGTGGAGAAGCAATCTTGGGATTTAGAAAGATGAATATGGATTGACCAGTGTGAACACACTTCGATTTTACGGTCAGGAAGATCCGTTTATCTTTCCGAACCAAGCGTTTCAAGTATACTACTCACAGTGTTTGAAGCATCCGGGATGGAGTGTTGTATGCCGTTGGAAACCCAGGGATGTCTACGATGTCCCAGAATTCGAGGACAGCGATGAGGATGAAGAAGAGAGAAGGCTTAGAGTGCTCCGACCGTCTGTTTCTAAGGACGGGTTGTCTTCGGCCGATCATGAAGTTACGTGGGTTAGAAATGACATCAATGATGAAAACCAAGTAGATATGTATAATTCGCCCACGAAATGAAAAAGGTTATCAGTAATGTTATATTATTACTTCACATTTTACGATCTATAAATATATAGTCAATACTTGTAATGATTGTCTAATGCGTCCATGGACCGTTTATCTAGATTTGATGACGATGACGGGAGCAGCGAGGGGCGGCAGGAGCTCCACCCACGGCACCGGCAGAGGCAGAGGCAGAGCAGTTCTGCCGCCCGGAGAGCTGCGTAGGGAGCTTCAGAGGGCCGGTCTTGCACCCAGATCGGAGACCCCTTCGGATGCCTCCTTCCGTGTGGACTTTGTCACACCTCCAGGTATATTGCACGTATATCCATTTTGAATGTAATATTATAGATATTCATGCCTGTTCATGTCAAAATTACTTATATTGTCAATGTTTGATTGTCTAGTTATTGGTGATGCGTCCACATCAGGGACAGAGGCCACTCCCGCTCCTCCAGGTATGTTTATACATCATATAGTGCATGTATATTGATTTAGAATTCTATATCATAAATATACACACATTCTTTTTGCTCTTACTTAGATAGTAATTTTTTTATTGTCTAGCTGTAGGTGGTGACACCACCGCACCTGCGGATATGTTTATATATCCTATAGTGCATGCATATTGATTTAGAATGTTATATTATTGATCTACACATTCTTTTTGCAATTACTTATATAATCTATTTTTAATTGTCTAATTATAGGTGGTGCGTCCACATCTGACGCAGGGGCCACTCCTGCCACTTCCGTACCCTCCGCATCGTCTGTAGGTTAGTATGAATAAATATAAAATATTTATTCATTTTACATATCCTCTATAGAATAAATATGAACTTCATGGAAATTTAGCGTCAATGTTTATTTTCTAGTTGGAGGGGATGCGTCCGCATCCGGGACACCGGCTGTTCCTCACCAGAGGAACTATCATCTCGCTCATGCTGCTGCCCGGGCCCAGGCTCGTGCTTTAGTCACCGGAGGTATATATCACACTTCAATTTTCATTTAACCTTGATTTCTTAATACAACTTTGTCTTAATATTGATTGTCTTGATATTTCTTGCAGACGTAGGGCCTCCCTATCCCCAGAGGGGGACTCGAGGCCCGAATCAGTCCCATAGTCTGAGGCCTGACAGAGCTAGGGGGAGGCAGCATTCCCCCTCTTTTTTACCCTTGATTATCGCTATACCGGTCCTCATGCCGAGAGGTTCGGCCGGTATATGGGGGATGAGAGTCGGCTCGTGAAGAACTATCCACTTCACGTTGAGTGGGGCGACCAGCACCGGCGCTCATTCGCCCTCTTCTTTGATCAGGCTCGGGTATTAATATATATTTTCATTTGATTTATCCAATATATTTATTATTAACACTTGCAATCTAATAACAATGTTTTTTTGTATTTTCAGTTGGATTACGATTTTCAGCCTGTACCCGACCCTGATCACCCTGGGAGGGTGCTCGACCTTCATGCTCTGTACAATGGCCTGATGAAGAACATGCAGACCAAGGTCCGATACAACAGGAATGAGCTGAAGGCCGACTGCTACTCCCTGTGGATGGCGACCCCCGAGGCAGAGAGAGCGGCCCTCCTATCTACTCCGGCCTTTGCGGGAGTCGACGTAGAGACATGGCCTCTATTGTGCGAATATTTCGACTCTCAACGCAAATAGGTATGTATTTTAAATGTAATTCATTGTTTAGTATATAATTTATTTTTTTGTGTTCCTTAATTAGAAAACTAAATGTGAATGTGTTGTGCAGAAACAGACCGCTCAAAATATAGAGAATAGGAAGTCGGCGAAGAGGGGTCTCCCCACTTATACAGGTGGCTCGAGGAATATTACTCGAGCCATGGAGTTATCGGTAAATTACAATAGACCGGCCTTTCTGATATAATGCAATATTAAGAGTTATTTTCTAATATATCTAATATTAAGAGTTATTTTCTAATATTGCAGACAGCTCAGACCCTGTTGCAAGGTGGTACACCGAGCGTGCTGTCCGCATATCTTGCTGTCCACGACACCTCGACAGATCCCGTCATGGGCGAGCTTCGATACCCCGACGTCGCTACCCAGGAGTATTGCGTAAGTGTTAATATTTATTCAACCCCTATTTGAAATTTTAGTTTTGGAAGGTTCAAATTTAAATGATATACTTATATTTTACTGGTTAATGTGGGTGTAAGAGCAGGTGGTTGAGCAGGCCGAGGCATCGGGGATCGATTTTACCGGACAGAGCGATCCGATGCTGCTGACCCCAGTCCTGGACGCCGCACACGGAGGGCACCACGGAGGTTGGGAGAGAGGCCGGGGACTGGTCCCTAGCAGGGCCCATATGAGGTTAGACTCCACCCCGGCAGTTACTTCCTCCGTCTCCAGTGAGCGACGTGTCCAGCAGGAACTGGAGAGCTTGAAGGCCACCGTTCAGGAGTTGAAGGAGATGCTGGTATATATACTACTTAATAGTAAAATATCATGTCATATTATAGATATCAACATATCCAATATTAGTACGTAGCCTGAGCTTATTTGGTTGTAGACTTAGCTTTGATTAATCATACATACATATCTAATTAAAATAAACTACGGTTTTCCAAACTAGATATCCAAATGGGGTTTCGAAATAACTTGATAATGATACGAATTTGAATAATACACAGTTCTTACTCGCTTATTACACACGTTAGGTCCAGACACGACAGGGTACATCGGCCGAGCCTCCACATGCATCTCCTTTGGCCGCGGCTCCGCAGGCCACTGCATCGGCTGCGGTTCCGCAGACAGCTCCTATAGCTCCACCGCCCGCTCAGACTCCCGCAGCCGTGGCTCCGCAAGCCACTACCTCGACGGAGGCTACGCAGACCACATCGCCAGCTCCATTGCCCGCTCAGACTCCCACAAGCTCCGCATTGCATGATTTATTGACCGAGGAGCAGGCGCGCCAGATTCTGGCGTTTATCAGAGGTGGAGCTGGACCGAGCTAGGGTAGCTTTTTTATTCTTATATTTTAAACATGTATTTATTTATATGATACATATTGTACTACATTTTGGACGATATTGATATTGGTGGTGTTTGCGTGTTTATATTGATATCATATTCTGCTTTTTGGTTTCTTTTGTATATTATGCGTGAGATGTGATTATGAATACTGCGATATATGTTCTGCGTGATGATTAATTTTATATATGATCGATGTATATATTATTGTGCACAGGACGAGAAAAAAATAGGCAGCCCTTTTTAAAAAAAAACCCTGATAATATGTACCTACGGATTTCTCCGTAGGGCCCAACTATGTACCTACAGATTTATCCGTAGGGGCAAAATATCAGGATACCTGATATTTTGGCCCTATGAACTCAGTATCAGGGGTTAAGCTTGTCCCTACGGATATATCCGTAGGGGAAAACAAATGCCCCTACATAGTTATCCGTAGGGGCAAAATATCAGGAATCCTGATATTTTGCCCCTACGGATTTATACCTACGCACTTATCCGTAGGGCCAACAACTTGGCCCTACGGATATATCCGTAGCGACACATAATCTATTTTATAAAACCGTAAATAAAATAATTTTTTTGTCCCTACGGCGTAATCCGTAGGGAAACCCGGACCTACAGATATATCCGTAGGGGCTCTTTTTAGTCTATAGGGGCAAGTTCAAGGCTTCGACTTGCAACTACGGCGTTTGTACCTACAGGGTGTTTTCTTTCCTCTACGGATATATCCGTAGGGGCAGTGGTTTGCTCATACGGATAAATCCATAGGGGAAACCCTTATTTGTAGTAGTGGTTATATCTCACTTTACAAAATAAATGTATAGATATATCAGTTTAAAATTGGTGCATAACAACGGATATTCAAAACCAAAAAAATTTGTCGTCAGGAAAAACCTAGGTGATTTTCTCAAATATCACCAATTACAACGAATTCCGATATAATGAGGATATAATCACCTAATTCCTATTATTCTACTCCCACTCATCATCTGTAACGCTATATAGATGTGAAAATCAAAACTGGTAAATACATACTCTGGAGTTAGAATCTAATTGGGAAATCAGTTTTCAATTAACAACACACAGTGAAACTGAAGCATGAAAATGTTTCGAAGGGGTTTCCAGGTATTCCTAGTAATGCCTCTTCCACTATCCATATTCATGACTGTAATCGTATATTTCCTTGCCATCTCTCCAATCCTTTTATTTGTCTTTACATATTACCTTCTGTACACCACCCTTAGGCTAAATGGTTTTCTTCCTTCCCTATCGTTCGACACCAGCCTATGGTTTGGAAGAAAACTATCCAATAAGCACCATAGGCGTACTCTCCTAATACTAGGAGCTCTCGCAACCTGAGAGAAGGTAAAGGGAAAAGACAACGGAATAATCCTTATTCTATTTCTCCTAAACCAGAATCCATTCTCGAAATGGAACAAGTTCCTTCGAGTTCGTATGTAACTATACGATGGCTTATCCAATAAATGTGGATCTTCGTAGTGATACGGAATGTTTAGGAGAAATGCAAAGGTGAAGTAGGAGTGGTGATGATATACGCGGTTTCGTCGTGAATGATAGCAGTTGCATTTTACTTTGCCCTCTTTCTAATCCTTTTAGCTTTCTTTACTTATTACCTTCTGTACACCACACTAAGGCTAATTAGTTTTCTTCCTTCCCTACCTTTCGGCACCAGTCTATAGTTTGGAAGAAGACTATCCGATAAGCGTAATAGGTATACTCTCCTAATACCAGGAGCTCACGCAACCTGAGAGAAGGTAAAGGGAAAAGACAATTGAATAGTCCTATTCAATTTCTCCAGAGCCGGAAACCATTCTCGAATCTGAAACAAGTTTCTTCGAGTTCTTACGTAACTATACGATGGTCATATCCAAGAAAAGTGGATCTTCGTAGTGATACGGAATGTTCCGGAGAAATGAAAAGAGGAAAAATAGGAGCGGCAATGATATATGCGACTATGACAATCCAATGGCCAATGTGTTTTAAGAAGGTTCGGTTAACTTGGTTCATGAGTTTTAGTCTAGGGTCGGGCCATGATCACTGCCAAAGAGAGAGAGAAAAGAAACACTCAGCGTGCACTCTAACTTAGATTAGAATGGTTAATCGCTTTATCTAATCAGGATGTCTCCCACTGTTTCCTCGAATCCTCCTCCAAACCCAAAAGGAGAATTAGTCGGGATCATTTAAAATCACCCGAGAAGTAAACCTACTCATCAGTGGGAATCGGGATCCAACTATCATCGCATGATAATCTGATGGAAGTCACTCAAGTCACCACACTCCAGAAGGTATGCGCATGCCTGGCAAGTTTCTTGTATGTTTGAAACTCCCGATGTGTGTTTTTACCCCTAGGACCCAAGTGACCTTGACGAATAATCAACAAATCAAAAGGTCCTAATCAAGTTCAACCCATCATTATCTTGATTGCGTTAAACCCACCAGCACGACCCTTGATGAATAATCAGCAAAGTCGTACGACTGTCCTAACCAATCCACATGTCCATGTGACAGAAAAGCATTACAGAGCTACCGCACACTACGTCTCGGCGAATAGCAATGACAAACGTAGCACGAATACTAAGCAATACTAATCTGAAATGACGGAGGGCTACGGCTGGGTTTTGGCAAAAAAACTTTAACGTAATGAACTTGATATCGTTGAAGGAATCCAAGTGGTTTTACAAATATATAGTGGCGCAAAATTTTGCTAAATAGGTCACTTCCGGTGAAGGGATCTCAGCTCTTTCCTCATCAAATGAGGTGGAGAATATTCCAAACTGAATACCGCGATGCAAAACAAAAGAATCGGCTATAGTAAAGTTATTACGATGACGCAAACTATTGCACAAGGGGTCACTCCCGATGAAGGGATCTCAACCCTTGCCTCGTCGAATGAGGTGCAGGATATTCCCAATCGAATACCACTGTGCAAAGCAAAAGAAAACGTCTGTAATGTCTGTTTTCAAAAAACTTGGTTCCAACAATATCATATACGTTTGTTTTATCCTTACGTTGATCAAAATCAACGCAGTCCCATCAATTAAACATATCATACCAAATAAAGGAACGAAAAATAAAATGTACGTATATGCTTTCCGCATTCGCCACTGGGCCCCGTCATCACCCGTTAGGTTACTTAACTAACGACAGAGCGGAAGTTGGACTAGCGCGGGTACAAAACATATACAACATCTACTAGTATATATATAAATATATATATAACAATCGTCCCAGGCATGATATAAAGCAACATCACAGAATCTCAGCTAAGCAACACAGAGTGGTGGATAATCCTGGAGCCTTGGGTTTCACTTGAGCCGCAAATGAGAGCCGACGTTCTCTGTCGTGTGGATAGCCTGTGCAATGAAAACCTAAACCCCTACGAGTGCGGCAAGTTACCCGCCAATTCCAGAAGCGAGGCAACCCCAATCAACAACGTGAATGGGCCACCCAGCACTTCACGGAATCCGATAACTTGGGCACCCCTCCGTGGGTCAACCTATACCCCCTACGAGTGCGGTGAATAGCCCGCTAATTCTAGAGTAAGGTCCCCTCAGTCTCAACGCCATGAGATGCTGTAACATTTCAAAAAAATAAAATATTATATTTTGGAATTTTTATAATTTTCTATTAATTTTAAATGAATATTTTAATATTTCGGTATAATTAAAAACCGATAAATTGGGAAAATTTTGGAAAATTATAGAAATTACTAAAAGAGGGTGTTTTAAGGGAATTATGCAATTTTTAAGTTTTTATGATTAATTATATGCTAATATAGTGCTAATCGCGATTAAAAATCGCTAATCGCGATTAAAAATCGCTAATCGCGTTTAAGCTTGTTTTGTGCAAAACATGCACCATATCTTTTTCTTTCACTTGTGCATTTTCTACCATGGTTTGTTTTGGGTTTACTATTGAGGAGAGAAAGAAAATGGATTAGAAAAGAAAAGAAAAGAGTATTATATTAGGTATGGTGAAGATAGAGAAAGAAAATGGATTAGAAAAGAAAAGAGTATTATATTAGGTATGGTGAAGAGAGAGAGAAAGAGTGGGTAAGGGGGGGTCAACCCTTGTCTTGAGCCATCCCTCATCATTCCTTACACTCATTTCCTCCCCCTCTCTTTCCTTTGTTGCTGCTGCTGCCTCTTCCCCCCTCCTCCTCCATCTTCAACCCCCTAATACACCATGAAAATCAACTCAAAACCCAAACCCCATTTCACAAAAAGGATGCACAAGCTCACTAGCAATCCCATGGACCAAGAAAGAGAAGATTTTGAGGACTTTGAGCAACTCAAGAAAATTCTTGAGTTGCCAAAGGAGGTAATTTCTGCACCATTAGAGTAATGTTTCAATTCCTTATACATCCATACATGTTTCATGTCGATATTGAGTGGTTATGTGGACTTAGAAAATTCTAGTTATGGTTTGAGGGAATTTTGGGTTGTGATGGGTAATTAAGCTCAGTAGAGGCCACACAAACCCCCTAGTGCTAGAACCCAGGCCTAAAACCAGAGACTTGAAACCCGGAATACGGATTTAGAAAGCCGATATCGGAAAAACTGTGATTCTGTGAAGGTTAAATGGAATCTGTTATCACCCCGAGACTCTGAAAATTATTTTGCACGGACAGTGATACATGCAGGCACTCAGGAAGCTACCACCAAAACCCTAGCCCCTAACTCCCGACCATAGCCGCAGATTTATTCCTTCTGGCCGCAATTTGCGGCCAGACCTGGAGCATTTTGGCTCGTTCTTATTCTGTTGCTCCTACATCTATAAATTAGACCCCTGGCATATGCAAAATTGTCCAATTTGACCTAGGGTAGGATCTGGAGCCTTTTTCCTGAGTTGCTGTTTTAATTCGTGTTTTCGTTTTGCGTATTTTAAATTCTGGATTTGTATAATTGCGTTTTACCTCGATTACTTGGCGTTTATACGACGATATCGAGGATGGTTTGATGGTTTTGAAAGCGTAGTCCATAGGTTCTAACCTATAGGCCTTAGCGCGTCGTTTGGTTTTCTCGATGTGATTTTAAGGTTTATTTGCGATTGTGTTATCTTGTAGGTACCTTCTCGAGGGCTTCGTATGATGAAGAAGATGAAGGCGACATCGACACCGACACGCAGGATACAAAGTGAGTAGATTATATCTACGGGGGAAGTCGGGTGGATGGCGTATAGCACCACCGCAGTTCGTGGTGATGTATACGAATACGTATACACACATATATATTTTATATGTTGATTTGTGTTTATTGATGATAAAGATGGATTCTAGGTGTTCTTGGATTGGTTTAGTGTTAGTTGCGAAACCCTAGAGTAGTGGTTGCACCCACACACGCACACACATACTTGCATACATTCTTTCTTTCACGTGTGCGTATATGGGAATATGTATATATGTGTTCACATGGGTATGGGACTATGTGTACATATACTGGGTTATGAGGATAGTACTTGGAATTTGAGATGAGTCGATGAGATTCGATTTGAGGCCGTGAGATCGGTGATATGACAGGGTTCGTATTTGAGATACAACATGATGTTTTAGCGGATCCTTTGACGTAGTGTTTCATACACGTGCATGCATACATAGATGGTATCAGTATTGTACTAGACGTAGATCAGTACCCCGGATTATAATCTTTGATAAAGAGGATACCAGTTGAATATTGTGATGAATGTGATATTGACCCATACCCAGATTTGGGATGCCGTACGACGGATTTACGTACGAGCTATATATTGATGATAGATCCGCACTCTTGACTTGAGGATGTCTATTATAGATATTGTGTCGTATGTGATACTATTGAGGCGGGATCACCGACTAATATATATATATATATATATATATATATATATATATATATATATATATATATCGACTCAGATGTTAGGCGGTTTCCTTACCTTTCGTTTAGCCTGTTAGCTCAGCCCTATGGTTTAGTGTAGTTGTTAGACTAAATTCGATTCCTACCTATTTCAAAAACTAACGAATCATGGGTATTTTAAAAGACAGGCCAAGGGATTCTACGAATATTTCAAAGGACGTATCTTTCTTAAAAACACCGTAGCCCTTATTTCCAAAACACCGCGATTCGTGTTATTTCAAAAGGCACTACTGTATGACTTATATTTATATTAAATGCAGATTAGTTATCATTGTGTTTATCATTCAGCTCCCGTACATTATTGCTGTTCGCTCCGCATCGCATACTTATATTGTGATTTCATATACCATTATTGATATCATGCTGTTAGGACACCAGCACCATTACCGATGATGCGTATGTTCCACATACACTTACCTGCCGGCTCACACACATCATCATCGGTAATTGCCATGTCACGTACACTTTAGAGAATACTATTTCATTGACATAGCTTGTTAGCTGATAGTTTCGACATGATATTAGTGTACTTGCCCTATATGCCAGTTTAGACATTGCGGTTATTACTTGCTACATCATGCATATTATTATTCGCTGTTATGCGGTATTATGGAGTTTTATGCCTATATTCACTATTTACATACTGTTGATGATTGGATTTCGGATTTTCATGAGATTTCCTAGATTTGGGAGAAAACCGCAAGAATATTTATAAACTTCTCTCTCTTTTTAAAAGAAAAACTGCGGTTTTCTCATGATGTATGAGTCGTCCACCATGAGTTTTCATGACTACTGTTGAATTTGAGACCCGATTCGAGGAGCCAGATGAACCGTCTCGGGTACATGGTGGACCCGGTAAGGTACCCCGGGGCAAGAAGATCGAGTAGTAGACGATGAGCCCGGCTGGGGAAGACTACCTACCGGTGATTTTATCTGACCCGTCGGATATCCGGAGGATACCGTCGTGGTCCTGTGATTGATGTTAGGGGCCGATCCGGACTGATGGCACCCTAGATAGTGAGATTGAGACACTGAGATTTTGAGATTTGATGATACAGACCAGTCCGGATAGCCGGAGCCTGAGATATTGAGATATTGGGATTTATGTTTTGTGTCGATGCTAGACACTGTTTATGCTGATTTCATTTATGATACCTCATTTTAAATGTACAGAAATCTCACTAAGTTATGAAAGCAGTTTCTTCATTTACATGTATTCTGTTTTCATGCATTCATACCTCATCCATATGATATATTGCTACCTGAGGCACTGACACGAGCACATGGGATTACACTTGGGTTAGATGGTTACCCTTGCCACCTTTTCATACTTCAGACTTATCATTTTGAGGATTATATATATATTGATCGTATGACCTAGGATTGCGTCATACATGCGGTTTCTGCTCGTAGATGTTTTCTACTCACGAGTTGGCAACTCACCCCCGTTGTGCCACAGTTTCTTACAGGTTTTGCCGTACAGGTTTCATTACGGCTTGCTGGCACACTGCTGTTAGTTGTATGTATGCCCTAGAGGCCAGTATTGTACAGATTATGTATATTATATTGGATGCTTGGACATATATAGAGATGACTTTCTTGCTCGACATGATAGTATGCTATCTGGTTGCCATTTATCTTAACATGTACACTAGTCTCTTTATACTGTCTTATAGTTACATGTTGGTAAAGCCCTTAGGATTTGTACTTGACTACCTAGACTATGATGCAGATCATACTAGTGGGGACATGGTAGTCCATAAGTACATCCTTCAAGGTCCCTAGTCGTAGGTGTATCGAGACGGGGCATCGATATACCAGAGTAGACTAGCGTATACGCTTCTCGACCCATGTGATGGGCGATGGATGATCCCATATCCATTGGTGTTTGACATCAGAGATGGTGTACGGGTGCTCAGTGGAGACTGGGTACACTGGACGGACTCGCCGAGAACTCCCAGATGGTATTATACCTCACGTCAGATGGCAGTTCTCAGGTGACACTTGTACAGGTTAGTCTGTAGACCCGAGATCGTCATAGAGTCTTGTGTGATTCCCACTGTGCTTTGATCTCCACCTTACCACGTCCATGAGGGCGTGCAAAACGGTGGTCTTTGGGTACAGTCCCGAGTCACATGGAGGCAATGAGCGATAGGAGGGGTTTCGTCTCTCCCGGTATTGGGAGTTGATGTTGCGCTGTGCTCGATTGGCCGTAGCAGGGAAGTCCCTGGCCAGGGCTGATCAGAGATTTACTGGTAAGTGTTACCAGTAGTTTCTCGACCCGTTACGAGCCTCACATCGGCACGACTTATCGGGTTATTGGGGTCTGACGTATACCACCCCTAGACTTGATATGCGACGTATCTGACGAAGAGACTTGACTGTATGGTAAGTGTTACTGGTCGGATTCGCAGGAGTGTGAGCGGGCTAGCTCGTCGATCTTCTGATCGCTCAATACCCGGGTGGCCGTTACGTTTAGCAGACCGCTTGCGGCTTGTGGGTGCTTGATATGATCATCATCTGCTACCGGCGTATTGACGAGTCTTTAGAGTCCTACACAGAGGTTTCCTGGCTCAAGCGAAACGAAATAGGAGCGCATATGAGATATGTGCAGGACCGAGAATAATGCGTGTATGTGATACCGCATTTCATTCTCGCGATATATGTTTCGAATGGTTATATTCGATATGACCTAGTTATCGAATCATTGATTCGATAAATCGATACATTGGATTCTAGTCGGTTATGTGCGACATGACCAGATCATTGAATCAAATGTTGATTTAATGATTTAATGCATAATTATATATTTGATATATTGCATTGCATTAACTAGTATTGGTTCACTTTAAACGGATTTTTCTCACTTGATTTGCACATTGTATATGTGATATACTATTGTGCACTTTTATGTATCATGTTTGATGATACTTGACCATATTGTTAAGTGTATGGAATTAAATCATAGTTAACTTGAGATTAGGGTTTTATTTATGCCTTTATTCATTTAATTGTTTATTCATTTATTTGGATAAAGATTTAGAGGAGAATGGTGGCATTTCTTGTTTTATGTTGAAGCTTCAAGAAGCTTTGACTTTGCTAACCATCCTTATCTTCATGCTTAACCCTAACCCTCTAAAGTGACCATGGTTTATTCTCTACACTTAACCCTAGTTTAGTTATGATAAGTATTTGATTTTCTATTTTCTTTTTATCATACTTATCATAACTAGCTCATTTTTCTTCTTCTTCTTCAAGTGAGCAACCTTGATGCCATCAATGGCAACTTATGATCTAGTGAGCAAAATCCAAATCTAAAGTGAACCCACCTCCTATTTCTTCACCCTCTACCTCTTGCCAAGTTGTTTTGGGTGTTTACTTCACAAGTTTCACAAGTTTGTGAAGTCGGAGCTTGAGTTTGTGCAACCTCGACGTAGATCGTCTTTGACACGAAGCCGACGACCTATTCCACACGTTTCTCCGATGAAGCCGTCATGAGAGTTCAAGCTTCAAGATGGACAGCGAGAGGACGCCCTTGCGGAGCAGTGGAGGTGGATATCCGGATCTACAAAGGTTGTAATTTCCGTATCCCAGTAGTTAACTGTTAACTAGCTTTTAGTTTCGCCTAGAATTCTAGCAAACGATCCGTAGTCGGGTCTCTCGGCACCGTTAAAATTTTAATATGGCATGTTCGATGCCTTGTGTGACCTCATTAGGGTGCTTAGGAACCCTACAGTGGTATCAGAGCCTAGCTAGAGCCTTAGGCGAAATCCAGACGGAGTTTGAAGTCCGAACGAACCCGAAAACCCATTACAAACATGCTCTCTGTACTTTTTCCAAAAACGTGGATTTTTCTATATTAAAAATTGCCAAAAAATTCAGCACGGAATATAGTGAGTTACTGTGAAACACGTGCTGATAACTCGCCAACCCAAGCGCGGATCCGCGGCCTCCTCTATACAAAACGCGGCGCTTCCGCGGCCAGTGTATTGATTTACAGCACGTGGCTTGCACAGTAATTCATGTAGTGTAGTGCTGAGTCTTCTGGAAATTTTTAGTATTTTTTCCAGAGTTGATTTTTTCTGGGTTGTTTTGGGATTTCATGGACTCGATCGGATTATCAAATTTTTGTCTATTTGGCTTTCCGGATAAATTTTAGAATATGTTAAAAAGTTCGACCGGATATAAATACCCAATTTTTCCCCTGTCGGGAAATTTCCAAGTGTTGGATTTTTCCGTAGTTTAACGACGTTCTAAGTAGTGAAAGTAACTCGATGGTCCCTCTAGAAGACAACAAACCTTAACTCGATTATGTGACCGTCTTGAACTGCCCTTTGAACCTTCGGGTTTGGGGCAGTACGGCGTGCCACATGTGAGGCGTTGGCTTGACCCTTCTACGGCTGGACCGTTGGTACTGAGGTACGAACTGAATGTTGTTAGACTTATTTCATGTGTTGATCTGTATTGGGAAAACTTGGGTGTTCGATTGCTCGATCGGAAAGTTTAACATTTTCTGTTTATCTGGAATGTGATACAATAATTGGAATTCACAAGTAGTTATGAGATAACTGAATGAATGTTATAGATCTAGCAGTTTAGTTTCACAAGATATCGAAAAGAGTTTTCGATGATGGGACTAAAATGCGGGGTTTATAACTGTTAGGCATGTGATGTCTAAAGAGGTTGCGGATTCCAATTGTTGTAGTTTTACACTTTCTTTTCTGTGACCGTAAGTGTAGTATGTTCATATCGCCGGTTTCGTTGCTATACGTCAACGACAATTGGGGTATGCATACTTACTTACGTTGATGACATGTGATGTTATGTGTTGCTGGATATGTTATATTGGATCGTCGTGTTTGAATAGCCGGGGGTTTTTATGTGAGATGAGTGTTTTTCATTTTCATTCATGTAAAAACTTGTATGTAATATTCTTTTATTCGGGGCACTTCCAGGGTGCGGGAGTTGTCACCCTTTGTGTATTATTTACTTTTCTGCACTAGGATAGACCCAAGGAGGGGAGCACAAGTAACCGGGTTCTGGGGTCCAGTGGGAGACCAACTCGAGGAGTCGAGTTCGGGTCTCCTAACCCTAGAATTGGCAGTGTTGCTTGCCGCTCTCGTAGGGGTCTAGGGGTGTGGGATTGGCTATTCATCACGACCGTGGAATCCGTGTTTTATACTGGCTCGTATTGAAAACACGGACGTCCTAGTATATCCAATATTTCATATGTTTATTCTGCTGCGATATCTGTGATCTGATTCTGTGATGGATATAGTATATAGTATATATGATATATTATATAGACGTTACTTATGTTTTACACCCGCGCTAGCCCTGCCCTGCTCTGTCGTTAGTTACCTAACCTAACGGTGCACGAGGGGACATCGAGGCGAATGCGGATGGCATAAGTGTATGTCATATCTATCTGTGATGTTTAGGTATTTATATGATGGGATTTCATTAATGTGATTAATGAAAGAAAAGAAACCTAAGATGTTGTAGAATCAGATTTTAAAATAAAACAGGTAGCTACAGTTCTTGCTTTGCATAGCGGTATATATGATATACCCTGCACCTTATTCGATGAGGAAAGGACCGAGATCCCTTCACCGGGAGTGACTCCTTTAGCAATAACTGGCAGATGCTACACACTCGGTTTGGTTTTGATTGCTTTTAAGAGTTTTTGCTTTGCACAGTGATATATATGATATATCCCGCACCTCATTCGACGAGGAAAGGACCGAGATCCCTTCACCGGGAGTGACTCCTTTAGTAAAACTAGAAAAGCCTCAAAATCACTCCATTTCAAAACTTCATTTGATTCTACAACGATATCAAGTTCATTACGCTCATGGTTTTCAGAAAAACCTGCGTAGCCCTCCGTCATTTCAGATAAAGACTAGTTAGTATTCGTGCTGCGTTTGTTGACCTTAGCCAAGGCGTGGTGTACGGTAGCTAATTAGTATTTATCTGCTAAAACATGAGATGTGATTGAGTTAGGGTAGTCGTGCGACTTTGTTGACCTTAGCCAAGGGTCGTACGGGTGGGTTTAATTCAATCAGGAAATGACGGGTTGAACTTGACTAGCGCTTATGATTTGTTGACCTTAGCCAAGGTCATAAGTTGCTAGGGGCAAAATATTATCGGGAATTTCAAGTGTTGAAATTTGCAATGAGATTGCATACCTTCTATGAGATAGTTGGATCCCGATACCCACTGCGAGTAAGAGTTACTCCTGGGAGAGTTTTACACAGTGCAACTAGCCGATCAAGTAGGTGTCTAGAAAGGTGTTAACGAGGTTACGCCTCTGGGAAAACGAGGTTTACATTAATTAGGTTCGTGCGAAAGCACGGGGGACCTCCCTCAAAGTACCGACACTGGCCTGGCTGAAAGATTGGCGAACTTGTAGTGTGTAATTAATCCCGGCTAGTCTTTCCTTTTAAGGTTTGAAGGAAGATTTGATAAAAAGAAGTGGGAGCCATCCTGATTAGATAAGATAATAACCAATCTGATCTTGCACGAGCATACGCTAAAGTGTTTTCTTCTCTCTCTCTCCAGGTAGCGACCATTTCATGCCTTAATCAAGATAATAATATGGATGTATTAACCGAACCCGCATGTTATACTGTGCTGGGGAACGTTGGTTCCGTTCTTTCCTATAAGA
Source organism: Agapanthus africanus (assembly GCA_030015575.1). Classification (NCBI taxonomy): domain Eukaryota; kingdom Viridiplantae; phylum Streptophyta; class Magnoliopsida; order Asparagales; family Amaryllidaceae; genus Agapanthus; species Agapanthus africanus. The sequence goes on along the minus strand of CM057350.1, from coordinate 183,461,675 downwards.
GTTATAGGAATGAACAGGATATAGGGGAATACCAGAATTCCCATGCCACCCGAATGAAGAAAGTACATGCTGATGCATTTTCTTCGGGTGTGTTCGTTACTGAGAACTGTTTCTCTATTTGCTCTACGTTCTGGGTATTGGATACCGGGTCGGGATCCCATATATGTAATCAGTTACATGGGCTAAGGAAAGGTAGAGAACTTGGAGAAGGTGATAAAGACATTAGAGTCGGAAATGGTGCAATTGTTGCAGCTAAGACCGTCGGGGAATATCACCTTGTATTACCAACTGGTAATACATTGGTTCTGAACGAATGCTATTACATGCCGAACCGGATATGCAACATTATATCAGTTTCTTTATTAAGTAAAGAGGGATATAATTTTGTATTGCAGGACAATGTTATGAACATTTTCCATAACCAAAAGTTGGTTGGATCAGGCACGTTGTGCAATGGCATTTATGTTCTAAATCAATCAACAGTTCTGAGCATAACAAACACACACAAGAGGAAGAGTTCTGAACTCAACGAATCCTTCTTGTGGCATTGTAGACTGGGTCACATCAATGCGACACTACTGGCTAAGTTGCATAAGGATGGATATTTAAATCCATTTGAATTTTCATCCTATGACACTTGCCAGTCATGTCTCAAAGGCAAGATGACCAAGACTCCGTTTACGGGACACGGAGAAAGAGTTACCGAACTCTTAGGACTGATACATAGTGATGTATGCGGTCCCATGTCTACACATGCCAGGGATGGTTCTTCATACTTCATTACATTCACTGACGATCTCTCTAGATTCGGATATGTGTTCCTGATGAAACACAAATCAGAAGCTTTTGAGAAATTTAGAGAATATAAACAAGAAGTCGAGAACCAAACCGGAAAAAGTATTAAAATCCTACGATCTGATCGAGGAGGGGAATACTTGAGCAATGAATTCCTGGACTTCCTAAAAGAGAATGGGATTCTCTCTCAGCTAACTCCTCCATATACACCACAGCACAACGGTGTATCGGAGCGGAGGAACCGCACCCTATTAGATATGGTGCGCTCTATGATGAGCACAGCTGAGTTACCTATTTCCTTCTGGGGATATGCGCTGGAGACAGCCATATACCTATTGAATAGAGTTCCAACTAAATCTGTGCCTACCACTCCATATGAGATATGGAATGGAAAGAGACCATCTCTTAAAAGAGTTAAGATATGGGGTTGTCCGGCTTATGTTAAAAAGCAAAACCCGGACAAACTCAAGGCACGATCAGTTCTTTGTAAGTTTGTACGATATCCAAGCAATTCGTATGGATATCTATTCTACCACAGTGAACAACAAAAGGTGTTTGTTGCTCAACATGCCACCTTTTTAGAAAAGGAATTTCTTGCAAAAGAGATTAGTGGCTCTGAGGTAGAACTGGAAGAAGTTCCAGAAACACAAACTATAACTGAAGATTTAGTGGAACCAGAGGATTCAGTAGCTCCCAATGAACCTCAACCTCTCCGCCGATCTAGTAGGGTTCCTCGCCAACCTGAGAGATACTACGGTTTTCTCATTGATGGTGGCAGTGAGGATTGCATCATGGAGGATGATGACCCAACTAGCTTCGAGCAGGCCATCACGAGTGGGGACTCAGTGAAATGGCTGGATGCTATGCGGTCCGAGATGGAATCCATGTACACCAACAAAGTATGGACTTTGGAAGTTGCTCCTGAAGGTGTAAAACCCATTGGGAGCAAGTGGATCTTCAAGAAGAAACTTGGTGTAGATGGGAAAGTGGAGACTTTCAAAGCTAGACTTGTAGCAAAGGGTTTTCGTCAAAGACCAGGTGTGGACTATGACGAAACCTTTTCTCCAGTGGCTATGCTTAAATCCATCCGGATCATGCTTGCCATCGCTGCATATCACGACTATGAAATCTGGCAAATGGATGTTAAGACCGCCTTTCTAAATGGTGATTTAGAAGAGTGCGTGTACATGACTCAGCCAGAGGGCTTTGTAGACAGTGGGAGCAGCGGCAAGGTGTGCAAGTTGCTTAAATCCATTTATGGATTAAAGCAAGCATCGCGGAGTTGGAACATCTGCTTTGACGTCGTTATCAAAGAGTTTGATTTCGTCAAAAATCCAGATGAACCTTGTATCTACAAGAAGGTGGCAGAGAGTAAGGTTGTCTTCCTCGTATTGTACGTGGACGACATACTCTTGATAGGAAATGACATTCCTATGCTGCAATCGGTCAAGCTCTTCTTATCACAAAGATTCTCAATGAAAGATCTTGGTGATGCCTCCTGCATATTGGGAATCAGGATCTATAGAGATAGATCCAAACGGATTTTGGGATTGTCCCAATCCAGGTACATTGACACCATACTAAAGAGGTTTAGTATGGAAGAGTCCAAGCGTGGGAATATGCCCACGATCTCTGGAGTCACTCTCTCCAAAGAGATGTCTCCCAAGACTGATTTGGAGAGAGCTCGCATGCAAGGGATACCCTACGCTTCGGCGGTAGGCTCTATCATGTATGCGATGCTATGTACCAGACCCGATGTAGCATACTCACTAAGTGTAGTGAGCAGGTATCAAGCTGATCCTGGAGAGAGTCACTGGACAGCTGTGAAGAGCATTCTCAAGTACTTGCGAAGGACTAGAGATATGTTCTTGGTGTATGGTAACGGAGAACTCCAAGTGGAGTCCTTTACCGATTCCAGCTTCCAGAGTGATAAGGACGACTCTAAGTCGCAGTCGGGTTTTGTCTTTACCCTTTACGGAGGGGCGGTTAGCTGGAAGAGTTCCAAGCAGGAAACCGTGGCAGACTCGACGATGGAGGCTGAATACATCGCTGCCAACGATGCTGCTAAAGAAGCTGTCTGGGTCAAGAAGTTCATTACTGAACTTGGAGTGGTTCCATCCATTGAGCATCCAATACCTTTGTATTGCGATAACAATGGAGCGGTGGCTTTGGCCAAGGAACCCAGGTCCCATCAGCGATCCAGGCATATTCTGAGGCGGTATCACCGGATCCGGGAGATAGTTGATCGCCGGGAGATCGAGGTCAGGAGAGTTGACACGAAGAACAACACGGCGGATCCACTCACGAAGGCCATTCCCCAGATACAGTTTGAGAGACTCTTCGGGATGCTCGGTATGAGATACTACAGCAGCTGGCCCTAGTGCAAGTGGGAGATTGTTAGTTGTATGTATGCCCTAGAGGCCAGTATTGTACAGATTATGTATATTATATTGGATGCTTGGACATATATAGAGATGACTTTCTTGCTCGACATGATAGTATGCTATCTGGTTGCCATTTATCTTAACATGTACACTAGTCTCTTTATACTGTCTTATAGTTACATGTTGGTAAAGCCCTTAGGATTTGTACTTGACTACCTAGACTATGATGCAGATCATACTAGTGGGGACATGGTAGTCCATAAGTACATCCTTCAAGGTCCCTAGTCGTAGGTGTATCGAGACGGGGCATCGATATACCAGAGTAGACTAGCGTATACGCTTCTCGACCCATGTGATGGGCGATGGATGATCCCATATCCATTGGTGTTTGACATCAGAGATGGTGTACGGGTGCTCAGTGGAGACTGGGTACACTGGACGGACTCGCCGAGAACTCCCAGATGGTATTATACCTCACGTCAGATGGCAGTTCTCAGGTGACACTTGTACAGGTTAGTCTGTAGACCCGAGATCGTCATAGAGTCTTGTGTGATTCCCACTGTGCTTTGATCTCCACCTTACCACGTCCATGAGGGCGTGCAAAACGGTGGTCTTTGGGTACAGTCCCGAGTCACATGGAGGCAATGAGCGATAGGAGGGGTTTCGTCTCTCCCGGTATTGGGAGTTGATGTTGCGCTGTGCTCGATTGGCCGTAGCAGGGAAGTCCCTGGCCAGGGCTGATCAGAGATTTACTGGTAAGTGTTACCAGTAGTTTCTCGACCCGTTACGAGCCTCACATCGGCACGACTTATCGGGTTATTGGGGTCTGACGTATACCACCCCTAGACTTGATATGCGACGTATCTGACGAAGAGACTTGACTGTATGGTAAGTGTTACTGGTCGGATTCGCAGGAGTGTGAGCGGGCTAGCTCGTCGATCTTCTGATCGCTCAATACCCGGGTGGCCGTTACGTTTAGCAGACCGCTTGCGGCCTGTGGGTGCTTGATATGATCATCATCTGCTACCGGCGTATTGACGAGTCTTTAGAGTCCTACACAGAGGTTTCCTGGCTCAAGCGAAACGAAATAGGAGCGCATATGAGATATGTGCAGGACCGAGAATAATGCGTGTATGTGATACCGCATTTCATTCTCGCGATATATGTTTCGAATGGTTATATTCGATATGACCTAGTTATCGAATCATTGATTCGATAAATCGATACATTGGATTCTAGTCGGTTATGTGCGACATGACCGGATCATTGAATCAAATGTTGATTTAATGATTTAATGCATAATTATATATTTGATATATTGCATTGCATTAACTAGTATTGGTTCACTTTAAACGGATTTTTCTCACTTGATTTGTACATTGTATATGTGATATACTATTGTGCACTTTTATGTATCATGTTTGATGATACTTGACCATATTGTTAAGTGTATGGAATTAAACCATAGTTAACTTGAGATTAGGGTTTTATTTATGCCTTTATTCATTTAATTGTTTATTCATTTATTTGGATAAAGATTTAGAGGAGAATGGTGGCATTTCTTGTTTTATGTTGAAGCTTCAAGAAGCTTTGACTTTGCTAACCATCCTTATCTTCATGCTTAACCCTAACCCTCTAAAGTGACCATGGTTTATTCTCTACACTTAACCCTAGTTTAGTTATGATAAGTATTTGATTTTCTATTTTCTTTTTATCATACTTATCATAACTAGCTCATTTTTCTTCTTCTTCTTCAAGTGAGCAACCTTGATGCCATCAATGGTAACTTGTGATCTAGTGAGCAAAATCCAAATCTAAAGTGAACCCACCTCCTATTTCTTCACCCTCTACCTCTTGCCAAGTTGTTTTGGGTGTTTACTTCATAAGTTTCACAAGTTTGTGAAGTCGGAGCTTGAGTTTGTGCAACCTCGACGTAGATCGTCTTTGACACGAAGCCGACGACCTATTCCGCACGTTTCTCCGATGAAGCCGTCATGAGAGTTCAAGCTTCAAGATGGACAGCGAGAGGATGCCCTTGCGGAGCAGTGGAGGTGGATATCCGGATCTACAAAGGTTGTAATTTCCGTATCCCAGTAGTTAACTGTTAACTAGCTTTTAGTTTCGCCTAGAATTCTAGCAAACGATCCGTAGTCGGGTCTCTCGGCACCGTTAAAATTTTAATATGGCATGTTCGATGCCTTGTGTGACCTCATTAGGGTGCCTAGGAACCCTACAACTGCTTCCTTTCCGGATGATTTGCTTGGTAGGTGGGTTCACTTGCATATTGACCACCATTATAACTTGTATATTATTTATTTCAGTTGTATCTAGTAAACTCCATCAACCAAACATGTATTTATTTCAGAGATAAAGACCAGTGATGTTTATTCTTTCGACCTTAGAGTCGCGCGTTGTATTTCTATGGATTTCATGCTATTTTGAGTTTCCTTTCTGTTGCGATCCTCGCCCTTCGGCATTGTATATTATATTGCTTGCGTGGTTGTGACCGTCGATTGACGAAGAGCTAGCTCCCGCTTGGGGATGCCTTTATTCATTATATGCTTTATCAGGTTTTGTACCCGTTTGGGGTCAGTATTTACAAAGGAAACTCTGTCGAAATTTTTAGAAAAGGACTTGTGATTTTAAAATGCATATTTCGGCGTATGTTGCAAACTACTTGATTTAAATTGGTTTTTCCTTCATTCTACTACGTTTCTTGGTTTTGATTTCTGGGTTTTCGGCTTACTTAGATTACGTACGCCTCGAGACGTTTTGTAATTTAAGTGTCGGTCATGTTCCGTACTTTCGGGTCGTGACAAAGTTGGTATCAAAGCGTTAGGTTTTACCTCCTGAGTGTAGGATGACCCTGGTTGATGGAGTAGGTAGCTTGAGTAGAGTGACATACCGTACGTATGTTCCGCGGCATATTTACGATACGCTACTCCACTTAATAAGCCTTAGGATGTACATTTCTTTGCTCAGTATTATATTCATTCATGATCTAGCCTTATCGGTACCAGTTTATGGTTTTTCTGCAACGATTACAGGCAGGAAGAGTTACGGCTAGAGTTGCGGTCAGCACGAGCTCATCACGAACGAGGACTGACCAGGGCGTGATTCCGGCGACACACGATTGCAGAGATGTGTCTTTTTATTGTGTTTTCGCGCCATGAGCGTTTGATGGATCGCGGTATGAGATTTCTCGGACGTGCAGATTTGCGCCAGAGGATTGAGCCACTGATAGAGGCCAGCCAGAATGTGATGACCATGGAGGTGTCGCTTGTTCATGATGATTGGGGCACTGTTTAGCGTACAGACGAATGGGCCAGTTGTTGCTGCGAACGACGGGATATTGCCCCAGATGTTGGAGCTATTGCAGTACGAGTTGTACTTAGAGATATGATAGAAGGTCGCTAGTCACCCGAGGATGAATGACTAGGACATGTAGTTCGTTCGCTTACCCCGATGCGAGGTCATCAGATAGATTGATTCCAGCTAGAGACGACTTTATGCGGATACGTTGAGAGTCGACAGAGGCGATCGAATGTCAGAAACCCATATTCCAAGTTTAAAGTATTTGGAAAGACATGCAGGCAATTCTATGGACCCTCTAGAAGAATGAAACCCTAACTCGACATAATGACCGTGTGAAAGCCTTTGAACCTTAGGGTTTGCGGCAGTTCCGCGGCGCCATTAGTGAGGCTTGGGTTTGCCCTTCTACGGCTGGTCCACCGATGCTGTGGTATGTACTCGATATTATGAAACTGTACCCAAGATGTGGAGCTCTTAGTGGATTATGAAGTTTTGACGAATCGATCGAATGGTTCGACTTCATTCGGATGCTAGGTGGTGAGATGCACTTCTTGGGAGACTCCAGATACGAGGATAGCCGTTGGAGCTCAATCCATGCAGCCACGACGAGACGAGTCCGAAGAAGTCGACATTAAAGAAAGGTGGAGTAAGAGGTTCGTACGAGATCTTGATAAGATGACGTTCCACTCCGCCGACATCAGAGATGCGATATGCATGCAGGGGCGTTGTATATGGATATATCTTCCAGAAGGAGTCGCGATGAGTATTCAGCCATTCCGGAACAAGAAACAGATATAGTAAAGGACGATGACTTCCGGACAGTTCGGCAGAGACGAGATTTAAGAGACCTCGACAGGACCTTTCTGGAATACTATACGAGAAGACTTGGACCCAGGAGCGGTCATATTGCGCACGTCCAGCAGGCCAGAGCTCGGCATTGTCGACGAGACATGCTATGAGTGACCACGACAGTTGGCCAGAGATTCTTAGAGGGTGTGCTTGAGCGGGACTATTCCACCATACTTGATTTCGGTATTTTGGGTGATCTATTTGCATGATTGATTTTGATGATTGAATTTCATGATATTTATTTTCGTGCACCATGATTGCACCTACTGAGTATTTACGATTTTTGCACAGTTGTTGCACTTGATATCGTTTTCGTGCCTTGTTTTCACATGTTTACGATTTTATGGGTTTCATACAGTTGAGTTGATTTTGTGCATATGTACGCACACGATTTGGTTTTTGCACTCGGTATAGTTCACATATGCTTGCAGTGCAGTGATACGTATTTTGTGCACCACAGTTGCGCTGGACTTCGATTTCGATTGTGATGTTCGATATTTGTTTTGTGCACCTTGTGCACCTGATCGGATTTTTGCGCATGTTCGGCGCTTGATATTGAATTTCATGATTTCGTGCATGATGGGTGCACCTGATTTGGATTTTCGCGTATGTTGGGCGCATGTTATGAGATGCGATTTTGGTGCACACCGGATGCACTAATTTGAGATTCTTCGTGCATGTCAGATGCACCTGATTTTGCTGTCAGGCACACCTGTTGCCCTTGACAGATGTTTCGTGCACACCTGATGCACTTAGATGTTGTTTCTGTGCGCATGTATGGAACATTCATGGATTTTGATTTCCGTGCGCACCAGACGCACGTAGTATTCTTATGCACATTTTGGGATTGATTTCTTATGGAGCAGTACGCTTTTATGATATTTGCTATTGTTTTCGTACTGAGCAGGACTAGTCAGAGGACAGTACCTGGATATATTTTGCATGCATTGATAGTTGTCCAAGGGATTTCCAAAAAGGGAGCTATAGTCTCAGTATTTACCTACGTGTCTTATATGACACGAAACGTTCAAAAACAAGGAAACCCTTCTAAATTGTTTTTTAAAAAAAACGGCGGGACGTGTATATTAAACAAAGGATATATATAGAGTTATTTTCTTACTAGAGACGCCCGCCACTGTGCAGCGTTATGCGCATCGCACAGCGATTTGAAACGGTTTGGCATGCATTTCCTTCAGGTGTTTATATATATAGTGTTGATGTATATCATATTGGTTTTCGTATTGGATTTAGACATTGATATCTTCCCCATGACTCCGATGATTGCGAGATGTTTGACGGAGTTTTGATTTTGAGTTATCTGCTCATTGTTCATGCGCATGCATTGTGCTATGATGCGTTTTCTGTATTGATGATTTCGGAGCCCCGACGACTTGGACTTTTTACTGAAACGTTTTAGTATTTGAGAGGTTTAAATTTAAATTCAGGGACCGAATTTCTTTATGGGGGGAAGATTGTAACATTTCAAAAAAATAAAATATTATTTTTGGGAATTTTTATAATTTAATATTAATTTTAAATAAATATTTTAATATTTCGGTATAATTAAATACCGATAAATTGGGAAAATTTTGGAAAATTATAGAAATTACTAAAAGAGGGTGTTTTATGGGAATTATGCATTTTTTAAGTTTTTATGATTAATTATATGCTAATATAGTGCTAATCGCGATTAAAAATCGCTAATCGCGTTTAAGCTTGTTTTGTGCAAAACATGCACCATATCTTTTTTTTCTCACTTGTGCATTTTCTTCCATGGTTTGTTTTGTGTTTACTATTGAAGAGAGAAGGAAAATGGATTAGAAAAGAAAAGAAAAGAGTATTATATTAGGTATGGTGAAGAGAGAGAAAGAGTGGGTAAGGCGGGGGTCAACCCTTGTCTTGAGCCATCCCTCATCATTCCTTACACTCATTTCCTTTCCATCTCTTTCCTTTGTTGCTACTGCTGCCTCTTTCCCCCTCCTCCTCCATCTTCAACCCCCCAATACACCATGAAAATCAACTCAAAACCCAAATCCCATTTCACAAAAATGATGCATAAGCTCACTAGCTACCCCATGGACCAAGAAAGAGAAGATTTTGAGGATTTTGAGCAACTCAAGAAAATTCTTGAGTTGCCAAAGGAGGTAATTTCTGCACCATTAGAGTAATGTTTTAATTCCTTATACATCCATACATGTTTCATGTCGATATTGAATGGTTATGTGGACTTAGAAAATTCTAGTTAGGGTTTGAGAGAACTTTGGGTTGTGATGGGTAATTAAACTCAGTAGAGGCCACACAAACCCCCTAGTGCTAGAACCCAGGCCTAAAACCAGAGACTTGAAACCCGGAATACGGATTTAGAAAGCCGATATCAGAAAAACTGTGATTCTGTGAAGGTTAAATGGAATCTGCTATCACCCCGAGACTCTGAAAATTATTTTGCATGGACAGTGATACATGCAGGCACCCAGGAAGCTACCACCAAAACCCTAGCCTCTAACTCCCAACCATGGCCGCAGATTTATTCTTTCTGGCCGCAATTTGTGGCCAGACCTGGAGCATTTTGGCTCGTTCTTGTTCTGTTGCTCCTACATCTATAAATTAGACCTCTGGCATATGCAAAATTGTCCAATTTGACCTAGGGTAGGATCTAGAGCCTTTTTCCTGAGTTGCTGTTTTAATTCGTGTTTTCGTTTTGCGTATTTTAAATTCTGGATTTGTATAATTGTGTTTTACCTCGATTACTTGGCGTTTATACGACGATATCGTGGATAGTTTGATGGTTTTGAAAGCGTAGTCCATAGGTTCTAACCTATAGGCCTTAGCGCGTCGTTTGGTTTTCTCGATGTGATTTTAAGGTTTATTTGCAATTGTGTTATCTTGTAGGTACCTTCTCGAGGGCTTTGTACGATGAAGAAGATGAAGGCGACATCTACACCGACACGCAGGATACAAAGTGAGTAGATTATATCTACGGGGGAAGTCGGGTGGATGGCATATAGCACCCCCGCAGTTCGTGGTGATGTATACGAATACGTATAACACACACATATATTTTATATGTTGATTTATGTTTATTGATGATAAAGATGGATTCTAGGTGTTCTTGGATTGGTTTAGTGTTAGTTGCGAAACCCTAGAGTAGTGGTTGCACCCACATACGCACACACATACTTGCATACATTCTTTCTTTCACGTGTGCGTATATGAGAATATGTATATATGTGTTCACATGGGTATGGGACTATGTGTACATATACTGGGTTATAAGGATAGTACTTGGGATTTGAGATGAGTCGATAAGATTCGATTTGAGGCCATGAGATCGGTGATATGACAGGGTTCGTATTTGAGATACGACATGATGTTTTAGCGGATCCTTTGACGTAGTGTTTCATACACGTGCATGCATACATAGATGGTATCAGTATTGTACTAGACATAGATCAGTACCCCGGATTATAATCTTTGATAAAGAGGATACCAGTTGAATAATGTGATGAATGTGATATTGACCCGTACCCAGATTTGGGATGCCGTACGACGGATTTACGTACGAGCTATATATTGATGATTGATCCACACTCTTGACTTGAGGATGTCATATTATAGATATTGTGTCATATGTGATACTATTGAGGCGGGATCACCGATTAATATATATATATATATATATATATATATATATATATCTGTGTGTGTGTGTGTGTATCGACTCAGATGTTAGGCAGTTTCCTTACCATTCGTTTAGCCTGTTAGCTCAGCCCTATGGTTTAGTGTAGTTGTTAGACTAGATTCGATTCCTACCTATTTCAAAAACTAACGAATCGTGGGTATTTTAAAAGACAGGCCAATGGATTCTACGAATATTTCAAAGGACGTATCTTTCTTAAAAACACCGTAGCCCTTATTTCCAAAACACCGCGATTCGTGTTATTTCAAAAGGCGCTACTGTATGACTTATATTTATATTAAATGCAGATTTGTTATCATTGTGTTTATCATTAATCTCCCGTACATTATTGCTGTTCGCTCCGCATCGCATACTTATATTGTGATTTCATATACCATTATTGATATCATGATGTTAGGACACCAGCACCATTACCGATGATGCGTATGTTCCACGTACACTTACTTGCCGGCTCACACACATCATCAGCGGTGATTGCCATGTCACATACATTTTAGAGAATACTATTTCATTGACATAGCTTGTTAGCTGATAGTTTCGACATGATATTAGTGTACTTGCCCTATATGCCAGTTTAGACATTGCGGTTATTACTTGCTATATCATGCATATTATTATTCGCTGTTATGCGGTATTATGGAGTATTATGCCTATATTCACTGTTTACATACTGTTGATGATTAGATTTCGGATTTTCATGAGATTTCCTGGATTTGGGAGAAAACCGCAAGAATATTTATAAACTTCTCTCTCTTTTTAAAAGAAAAACTGCGGTTTTCTCATGATGTATGAGTCGTCCACCATGAGTTTTCATGACTGCTGTTGGATTTCGAGACCCGATTCGAGGAGCCGGATGAACCGTCTCGGGTACATGGTGGACCCGGTAAGGTACCCCGGGGCAAGAAGATCGAGTAGTAGACGATGAGCCCGGCTGGGGAAGACTATCTACCGGTGATTTTATCTGACGCGTCGGATATCCGGAGGATACCGTCGTGGTCCTGTGATTGATGTTAGGGGCCGATCCGGACTGACGGCGCCCTAGATATTGAGATTGAGACACTGAGATTTTAAGATTTGATGATACAGGCCAGTCCGGATAGCCGGAGCCTGAGATATTGAGATATTGGGATTTATGTTTTGTGTCGATGCTAGACACTGTTTATGCTGATTTCATTTATGATACCTCGTTTTAAATATACAGAAATCTCACTAAGTTATGAAAGCAGTTTCTTCATTTACATGTATTATGTTTTCATGCATTCATACCTCATCCATATGATATATTGCTTCCTGAGGCACTGACATGAGCACATGGGATTACACTTGGGTTAGATGGTTACCCTGGCCAACTTTTCATACTTCAGACTTATCATTTTGAGGATTATATATATATTGATCGTATGACCTAGGATTACGTCATATATGCGGTTTCTGCTCGTAGATATTTTCTACTCACGAGTTGGCAACTCACCCCCGTTGTGCCACAGTTTCTTGTAGGTTTTGCCGTACAGGTTTCATTACGGCTTGCTGGCACACTGCTTCATTTCCGGGTGATTTGCTTGGTAGGTGGGTTCACTTGTATCGTGACCACCATTATACCTTGTATATTATTTATTTCAGTTGTATCTAGTAAACTCAATCAACCAAACATGTATTTATTTCAGAGATAGAGGCCAGTGATGTTTATTCTTTCGACCTTAGAGTTGCGCGTTGTATTTCTATGGATTTCATGCTGTTTTGAGTTTCCTTTTCTGTTGCGATCCTCGCCCTTCGGCGTTGTATATTATATTGCTTGCGTGGTTGTGACCGTCGATTGACGAAGAGCTAGCTCCCGCTTGGGGATGCCTTTATTCATTATATGCTTTATCAGGTTTTGTACCCGTTTGGGGTCAGTATTTACAAAGGAAACTCTGCCGAAATTTTTAGAAAAGGACTTGTGATTTTAAAATGCATATTTCGGCGTATGTTGCAAACTACTTGATTTAAATTGGTTTTTCCTTCACTCTACTACGTTTCTTGGTTTGGATTTCTTGGTTTTCGGCTTACTTAGATTACGTACGCCTCGAGACGTTTCGTAATTTAAGTGCCGGTCATGTTCTGTACTTTCGGGTCGTGACAGATGCGGACCCGTTGCCCTCCAGAACCCGGCTACCCGTGCACTCCACCGCGGGGTAATCCTAGTACTGAAAAGAAATATGTATAAGGTGACATCGACCTCAAACTGGTCGTGCCCCAAACAAATAATATACAAACTGGCAGTGACAGCAGTCCATATGTCGGACGCTCGCCCCGCAATATCAAATATACAAATGAATCTAAATTGTACTACCATTGCACCACTGGCTATCCACCACGACAATCCAACCACAACCATAGCACAACACAGAATATCAACGTGAATGTCACGTTCGCAAACCCGTCTAAAAGAGCATATAGCAATTAGACGAGTTGTACCGCTCTAATGATATTCACGGTCACAAATAGTAATGCATGTACTGAAAACCACATATTTAAAATTTCGATTAACTAAACTTTTCCAAATTGGCACCAAATGCAAATCCAGGACTCAAACAAATCTAGGCCAAAACTATATATCAAAAAAATCATATTTCCATGAACTAGAGCCCCAGAAAAATTTTGGGGCACTGTAGCCCAAAAAACGCGGCGGTTCCGCCGCAAAATGTGACATTTTGCTCCAGTTCTGCGGTGGAATTTCGGAGTTAGGTGTCCAAATTTTTTTCGTAACTCTAGTTTTGCCTGCACATATTTTTAAGATACCCAAAAAAAAATTTTGAACAACTTTGAAATTCGACAACAAGCACATGAATATGGAACCGTGATCCGAAAAAATTGGTCGATCGAGATTTTAACCTTGTGCAAACTAGCTAATAGGGTTAATGGGTTGGCTCTGATACCATGTTAGGTTACGGAAGTGCCTAGGCCATCAAACCGTGGCCGATTGCGGAACAAAATTTATAAAAACCGGCACTGTCTCGACCCGCTTCTATGAATCTACCATTAACCCTAAACTAGCAATATGTAAAGAGAGTTGAGAATGGTTATACCGAATGATCCGTGTCCTTCGGTCTTGAACCTGTTTGCACGACTCTTTTGAGCCATGGTAGGGTTGTAACCAAAGCATAGTAGTAACTCACACGAGACAAATAACGATCTTAGGTCGATAGACTAATCTGTACACATATCATCTGGGAACCGCTATATGACAATACGTATAATACCAACTAACATGTTCCCGGCGAGTCCGTCCAGTGTACTTATAGCCCAATGAGCACATGTATACTATCTTAGGTGAACAAACTAACATCAATGGCTTGTGAGACCTGGCCACCGCCTCATGTCGGGGCCTCGATCAGTATACACTAGTCTACTCTAGAGTATCGATACCTAGTCTTGAAACTCCCACGACTAGGGACATTTAAGGATGTGCCTGCAGACCACCCAGCTCCTACGTATATGATTGCCATCATAATGCTGGTAGTCAAGCAAGAATCCTATGGGCTCTATCAACATGTAATAACGATCTGTAATGCCACCTAATGTTGTATATGAAGATAAAGACAAACCAGATAGCATACTATCATCTCGAATAAGACTGTTCTACTGGTATAGGTCCTCCCTCAATCATCATAATCACCTGCCTACGACTATGATAATTTCCTTGAGAGCACTATAGCCAATAGTAGATACTCCGGGGTAAAGCATAATTCTAACACGAGGCACATTTTGAGACGAAGCATGATTCCGACGTAAAGACTATTGGTTGACTTGATTCCAAGACGGAACATAATTCCTACAGGGAGGTCGTTGGTTGACTTGATTCCGAGTCGGAGCATAATTCCGACAGGGAGGTCGTTGGTTGACTTGATTCCGAGTCGAAGCATAATTCCGACGGGGAGGTCGTTGCTGCCCTTTCGCGACTTGGACGGTCGGTGCTGCTATTTTAGTGACATGGACGATCAGTACTGGATTTGACTTGCTCCGCTTCTTGCGGTGTCAAGGATTGGATTTGACTTACTCCGCTTTTTACGGTGTCAGGGTTGAAGTTGACTTGCTCTGCTTTCTGCGGTGTCGGGATTTGATTTGACTTGATCCACTTTCTGCGGTGTCAGAGTTGAAGTTGACTTGCTCCGCTTTCTGCGGTGTCGGGATTTGATTTGACTTACTCCGCTTTCTGTGGTGTCGGGATTCGACTTGTTTCTGAGGTGGAGCTTGATTCCGCCAGGGAGGTCGTTGGTTGTCCTGATTTGATGTGATTTAGGTTGACATCAGCATCATTACACTGGAATATGGTACCAGGAGCGAATCATCATTTGCCATGAGTGGATTTGGAGATTTTGGTTTTGGTTTGGCATCGACACCGCTACACTAGAATATGGTACCGGGAGCGAATCATCATTTGCCGTGAGGAGATTTCCCTCATTCCCAGTTTAACGACTTAGGGGTCATCTGTTCCCAGTTTAACAACTTAGAGGTCATCTGTTCCCAGTTTAACGACTTAGGGGTCTATTGGATCGGAAGTTTGGAATTTTGGGGTTGGGGTCAGCAACAGCGTTGCTAACACTGAAGCACAGGTGCCAGGAGAAATTCTTCATTTGTCTTTACCTGTTGGGGAGCGATGACTTAGGAGACAGGTTTAGGTCCTTATCACCTAAGACTTTTCAATTTTATGATCCGTAAGGGTCCTATAAAAGCATTTTCTCCCTACGGGTCGAAAGGATCTCATAGGTGTACTTTCTCCTTAAGAGTCGTGGGGACTCCCAAGTGTGTTTTTCCTTTGTGAGTCGTAAGGATCCTACAATGGTGTTTTCTTACGAGTCGAGAGGATCTCGTAAGGTTTTTTCTCCTTATGTGTTGTGAGGACACAGGAGTATAAATCCGATGGCGGAGACCGGCCGCGGGAATGGTGATTGCGATAGGGTATGGGTGTGATGAGAATTATTTGAGCCCGTGGATTGTATACGGTAGTAAACTTGGGGACCAACCGTAGCGCTGGGAGAATTTTAGGAAATTGGGTTTTGGTTGGCGTCTGCATCGCTGCACTGGAATATGGTACCAGGAGTGACTCATCATTCGCCGTTTGGGGATTTGGGATTTGGGTTTTGGTTGGCGTCTGCATCGCCGCACTGGAATATGGTACCAGGAGCGACATATCATTCGCCGTTTGAGGATTTGGGATTTGGGTTTTGGTTGGCGTCTGGATCGCTGCACTGGAATATGGTACCAGGAGCGACTCATCATTCACCGTTTGGGGATTTGGGATTTGGATTTTGGTTGGTGTCTGCATCGCTGCACTAGAATATAGTACCAGGAGCAACTCATCATTCGCCATTTGGAGGTTTTTTTTATTACCGCGATTGTTCTATCATTTCAGCTTTTCTTATCGTGAAGGTCACGATTGCCCTATCATTTCAGTTATTTATTCGCGGTTGCCCCATCATTTCGTCTTTTTTTTACTTTATTTTTTTATTTTTTATTTATTTACACATTTTTTACATCCCCGGTTTAACGACGTGGCGGTTAACTGTTCTCAGTTTAACGACGTGGCAGTCAACTGTCCCCAGTTTAATGACATGGTGGTCAACTTGTCCCCAGTTTAATGACGTGGCGGTCAACTGTTGGAGCTTAGGCTCGATTCTGCAAGAACCACGGGCTCCTTTGGCTTAATTGCATAAGCGGGCTCTTCGTTATTTAGATCAAGCCGGTGTTGGAAGGCAACAACCACGTCATCGTAATGGCTGTAAGGCGTAGGAAGACTTATTCCTCTGGGCTCCATCATGTAGACCGTATGGGGTGTGTACCTGTCCATCACTTCTTCATTGGCAATATTGCTCGTTTGGCTCTTAGCTTGTTGCCTTGGTTCACTCTTTTCAGATAGAGGCAGATGCCTGAGAGAATCAGGTTTCCGAAGGGCTTCAGTCTCCGTTTGTATGAAATTGGCGATCACAGCTTGACTGTTTGTATTAGTGTCGCACCCCGCTTTCCGGTGTACGGGAAGGGAACGCGGCGAGGTCCGCTACGTATTTATTCAGAAGTAAACATGCTAAGCGTATCTAAGCAATATAAAGTAAAATGTACACAAGAGACATGAATATAAATGAACAGCAACTTTTATTTATTAAACATTCTTTTACAGGTACAACTGGAAATGTAAATACAAAGATAGAAAGCAATGCCTAAAAATGGCATGAACTGAAAAGAAAATATGTACAAGTGACTATAGCTCGGGGTCTTCAGTGAACTGCACTAAGTGCTCCTGGCTGGTCTCAAACTCTTCAGAGTCGGGTCCTCCTGACAACATTCCAAAGAAGAAGAGAAATATGAATGTCGTCAATGAACAATCGCTCGGTAAGTCCCAAAGAAAGAGAAAAGTAGAATAGACAGAAAGGAGAGTATATCTAGTATAATATTTGATTGTTATGTTATCGTAGTGTTTATAGCTTGGTACAAAATATGCCAGTGTATACGAGAGGAGTCCAACTTACACTGTGGATTTTGGTAACCCGTAGTATAAGGCTCCGTCGAAAATACCACGAAACAACGACATGGATATAATTACTTCTTTTAGTGACCACCTCGTGCCACCTTTAACATGTTATGTACCAGTCTACCCCTTTATAAACCCCGTAATATTTATTGTATTGTTTGTATTGATTGTACTGATTGTATTGTATTGTTTTGTAGTAAATGGAAGACTTGCCGAAACCATGATATCAGTAAATGGAATGGATATAAATGGATAGTCATGTAATCAGGGTATATCTATGGTTCGGTTCGGTCATGTTCATATTGATATAGATTGTATTCTGGCATTCATGGATTCATATTGAAAATGGAGTTATACTTGAATTGATTTCAAGTCAGATTATAATCAGATTTGATCGTGACTCGAACTGAGTCAGACTCTTAAAAAGAAATTGAAGTCCTGAATTAGTTTTGATGTTATCGGTAACTGCTGTACATGGACGGCAGGATTTGTGTATTTTTCCAAGAGAATTACCATGTTGATAACACCGTTTTTTTTAGATTATCTATCTTAGATAGGCAAGCACCCATATTCTCCGGCTCCCTGAGGCTCAAGAGAACTGGTCCCGCTTAAACCTATGTTTACTAGGGCCCTTATTGTAATTTAGTATAACTTGAGGGGGCTTTATGTAAAATTAGTTTTGATATAATTTCAAAATACACCCCAAGTGTTTAATTATCGTCTTTAGAGTTTTCATAGATGTATATTTTATAAAGTGAAATATTTTAGTGGATATAACCTGGATTTCATTGTATATGGTATTTTAATGAAATATTGGAATTTGTATTGAATTGTAATGGTAGTTTCATGAAATTGTGATTCTTTTGATTTAGAAAACATGGAATATATATATAATATATTTAAAGTAGATATTTTGATAATATATATATATATCTAATATTTATAAAAATAGATTTTATTTATTAAATAGAAATCACATTTTTCTTTAAAATTACATTAAAAATTCTATCGAGATCGAATGCTCCTTGCGGAGGTCTGCATCTCACTCTACTAGGCCCGAGGATATGCGATAACCCGCACTTTCCCGATCGGGGTTCCCCAAAATGGGTTGTAGAGGCATAATTGCAAGGAATTTAATTAACACACTTTTTAAAGAAAACGGTTTTTAATTATTTAAGATATTTATTCGTAAAAGCGTATTTTCCCATAACTAGAATCCTAAAATTCATCGTGCTATGTCTAAAATTTATGTTGTGATGAGGTAGGTCATTACCTCGTGAGTTTTCTAAAAGTAATATGGTTAAATTGAATATTTACAAGTTGAATGTAACATGATGGTATTTTACTGTAAAGGTGAAATAAAAATTGCAACATAAATTATTTTGAGATGAAACTTGTTCTAATGTGTATATTTATGTTTGTTAAATATTATATGAGAATATGGTATTTTATTGTTTAATAAAACTGGAGTTTTTAAAGAAAAACGAATCGGAAGTCAGAATAACTCTGCTTCCAACAAGTTTTGAAAAGGAGAATTTTTAGAATAGAAAAAGAGAAGGGGAGAGGAGACTTACTGATTATAAAGAAAGAGGGGAGAAAGGGGAAGCTTCCGAAACCGTCGGGGCATCGTTTCGTCGCCGGAATCTCCTCGAAACGTCGTCGGAACATCGCCCTTTGCTAACTCCACTTGCACAACTTGGGACTTGGAAATTTTAGAGAGTTTTTGTAATGAAATTCTGAGTGAGGAGAGGTGAAATGTGGTGTGGTATTTATAGGGAAAATTAGGGTTTAGGGTAGTGAATTGGAGAATTAAAAATACATTTAAAATTTGGTTTAATGTCACTTTTTAATTCTCTGTTTATTTTTAATAAAAACAAACACTACAAGGGTTAGGGGGAGGCCATAAGGTGTGGAGTTAAATTTTGGGGATCATCCCCTACGGGGGGCTCGATGGTGCTGGTCCTGGCTGAAGATCTCGCCGGTCGAAATCGGTGAGGGGTGTGTGTGATCTACGCCACGTGTCCCCATCGCTTCGACTAGCCTATTACACATGTTTGTTTAATCTGTGACTTTTCATTTTACGTATAGTGCACGTGTAAACCTTTGGGCTTCTAAAAGATTTAAAGAAAAATCAACAAAAAAGTTAATGTGGCTGGGGGGATTCGATCACAGGGGCTACGTCACAGCAGTGCAAGTCTTTACCAATGAGTTAGAAGTACTTTCTTGCTGTTCAAAAGCAAATTAAATTTATAACTTGTACTCAGGCTTAGGTATCCCTTTCTGTATTTTGGAAAAATTTGTACAGAAAATTTAGGGTTGTTACATTCTACTCTCCTTATAAAAATTTCGTCCTCAAAATTTGTAGAAGGAAAGTGTAACAGATTCAAAGCAATTTGGTGATAGAACTATTGATAGTGCATGAAAAATATTTGGAACGAAAGAATGCAAAAGTTTTGGAAAGACTGAAAAAGATGTGAGGGAAATACCATGGTTACCTTAGTCTACAGTCTCGGCTTCTACGGCTGCTAATGTGAAAGCCTGGCGCCGGGTACATTCCTCTTAGCTTGAGGCACATTCCTCCTAGCTTAAGGCACATTCCTCTGTCTTTGAGGCATGTTCCTCAGTGCCTGTTAGAATTGGCGATTAGGCTGTACAGGAGGTCCACGTGGAGGTGGAGCTGGAAGAGCAAGACGAGGTGTAGGACCCTAGATAGCTGGCCGCTGCGGATAAGTGTTGTGAGTTAGAACTGTGTTGCGTCTATAAGGACATCTTCCAATTCCATGATTGGATGGGCCACAAACTAAGCACAGGCCTTTTGCGCGCCTACAATCCTTCCACAGGTGTCCATTCCTCTTGCAATAGAAGCAAAAATCTGTACATGGCTGGTTATTTGTTTCTTCCAGTCTCCTGGGTTCAAACGATGGCCTGGAAGAGGCTCCTCCTGCCATCTGGGTGGCAGGGCATTTCACACCGGCAGATTGAGATCTGCCCTTCTTCTTCACTACTGCCTCGTATCTTCGGGCAGCTTTCAAAACCAAATCATGGGTTAGGAAATCCCCTGTAGCTAAGGCGGCTTGGATTTCCTGGTCCAACCCTTGCTGAAATCATCTAGACCTGATCTCAGCAATCGGAATGAGGTGTGCCGCAAACCTGTTACAGTCTTGTGTTAGCTTTGTAGTATGTGATATTTGAAAATCGAACATTGAGACATATCTTACCTAATGAGCATGGTAAACTCAGCATCATACTCATCTACAGATTTAGTCCACATCGAATCCTATTGTAGATGGATGAATTGCTGTTCCATGTCAAATCAGGCAGTCTCTGGAAAGTACTTCGCGTCGACCATGTCGCGAAAGATTTTCCATTCAATCGGCTGTTCAAGATGGCTTTCTTCCGCTTTCCACCAAACTCGGGCATTGTCGGTGAGTTGCAGCTTTGCAACTCGTACCCAAGCGATCTCTGGCACTTGTGCTACTGCCAGATCATCCTCAATGCTCTAAGCCCATTCTTCAGCTTCCAGAAGGCTCTCTTTTCCCGAAAATTGTTTTGGGTGCAAAGCCCGGAATTGCTTTACCCCGGGCGCTTCCACTTCTAGACGGTTCAGTAAGATAGCAATCTGCTGCTGTTGTCCTTCTAGGAGGCTCTGGATCGCCTCAAGCAGTACCGTCTACTCATTAATAGGAGTATCGACGGTAGGCGTAAGTGGTAGAGGTGGTGGTGTGTTGTTAAAATTGGTGCTGGTGTTGTTTGGAGAATCCATAACCTTGAAAGAAAAATATGGTTAGGATAGATTCAAAGCATATGAAATTGTAAGATTCAAGAAAAATGAATTGTAAAGAATGTTTTTAGTAGATGATTCTTGTGTTATATTTCATAGGACTTCATGCAGAATTGATCCGCATGTCCATGCAGAACTGACCTGCATGGTCGGGTTCCATGCAGCACTGACCTATATGGGCCGCTAACAAAACCTGTCACACCCTGCTTCCCAGTGTACGGGAAGGGGACGAGGCGAGACCCGCTACGTATTTACTCAGAAGTAAACACGCTAAGAATATCTAAGCAATATAAAGTAAAATTTACACAAGAGAGATGAATATAAATGAACAACAACTTTTATTTATTAAACATTCTTTTACAGGTACAACTGGAAATGTAAATACTAGGATGGAAAGCAATGCCTAAATAATGGCATGAACTGAAAAGAAAATATGTACAAGTGACTATAGCTCAGGGTCTTCGGTGAACTTCTCCAAGTGCTCCTGGCTAGTTTCGAACTCTTCAGAGTTGGGTCCTTCTGACAACATTCCAAAGAAGAAGAAAAATAGGAATGTCGTCAGTGAACAATCGCTTGGTAAGTCCCAAAGAAAGAGAAAACTAGAATAGACAGAACGGAGAGTATATCTAGTATAATGTTTGATTGTTATGTTATCGTAGTGTTTGAAGCTAGGTACAGAATATGCGTGTTTGTAGCTTGGTACAGAATATGCCAGTGTATATGAGAGAAATCCAACTTACACCGTGAACTTTGGTAACTCGTAGTACAAGGCCCCGTCGAAAATACCACGGAATAACGACATGGATGTAATTACGTCTTTTAGTGACCACCTCGTGCCACTTTTAAAATGTTTCGTACCAGTCTACCCCTTTATAAACCCCCTAATGTTTATTGTATTGATTATACTGATTGTATTGT
Source organism: Agapanthus africanus (assembly GCA_030015575.1). Classification (NCBI taxonomy): domain Eukaryota; kingdom Viridiplantae; phylum Streptophyta; class Magnoliopsida; order Asparagales; family Amaryllidaceae; genus Agapanthus; species Agapanthus africanus. Next base: position 183,439,434 of record CM057350.1, on the reverse strand, counting down.
ATTGTCTTGTAGTAAATAGAAGACTTGCCGAAACCATGATATCAGTAAACGGAATGGATATAAATCGATAGTCATGTAATAAGGGTATATCCATGGTTCGGTTCGGTCATGTTCATGTTGATATAGATTGTATTCTGGCATTCATGGATTCATATTGAAAATGGAGTTATACTTGAATTGAATTCAATTCAAATTATAATCAGATTTGATTGTGACTCGAACCGAGTCAGGCTCTTAAAAAGAAATTGATGTCCTGAATTAGTTTTGATATTATCGGTAACCGCTGCACATGGACGGCAGGATTTGTGTCTTTTTCCAAGACAATTACCGTGTTAATAACACCATTTTTTTTGATTGCCTACCTTAGATAGGCAACCACCTATATTCTCCGGCTCCCTAAGGCTTAAGTGAACTGGTCCCGCTTAAACCTATGTTTACTAGGGTCCTTATTTTAATTTAGTATAACTTGAGGGTTTTTTTATGTAAAAATAGTTTTGATATAATTTCATAATACATCTCAAGTATTTAATTATCGTCTTTAGAGTTTTCATAGATGTATATTTTTATAAAGTGAAATATTCTAGTGGATATAACCTGAATTTCATTGTATATGGTATTTTAATAAAATACTGGAATTTGTATTGAATTGTAATAGTAGTTTCATGAAATTGTGATTCCTTTGATTTAGAAAATATGGAATATATATATAATATATTTAAAGTAGATATTTTGATAATATTTATATATATATATCTAATATTTATAAAAATAGACTTTATTTATTAAATAGATATCACATTTTTCTTTAAAATTGCATTAAAAATTCTATCGAGATCGAATGCTCCTTACGGAGGTCTGTATCTCGCTCTACTAGGCCCGAGGATGTGCGATAACCTGCACCATCCCGATCGAGGTTCCCCAAAATGGGTTGTAGAGGCACAATTGCAAGGAATTTAATTAACACACTTTTTAAAGAAAACGGTTTTTAATTGTTTAAGATATTTATTCGTAAAAGCGTATTTTCCCATAACTAGAATACCAAAATTCATCGTGCTATGTCCAAAATATGTGTTGTGATGAGCTAGGTCATTACCTCGTGAGTTTTTTAAAGGTAAAACGGTTAAATTGAATATTTACAAGTTATATGTAACATAATGGTATTTTACTGTAAAAGTGAAATAAAAATTGCAATATGAATTATTTTGAGATGAAACTTATTCTAATGTGTTTATTTATGTTTGTTAAACATTATATGAGAATATGGTATTTTATTGTTTAAGAAAAATGGAGTTTTTAAAGAAAAACGAATCGGAAGTCGGAATAACTACGCTTCCGACGAGTTTTGAAAAGGAGAATTTTTAGAATAGCAAAAGAGAAGGGGAGAGGGGACTTACTGATTATAAAGAAAGAGGGGAGAAAGAGGAAGCTTCCGGAACTGTCGGGACGTCGTTTCGTTGCCGAAATCTTCTCGAAACGTCGTCAGAACTTCGCCCTTTGCTAACTCCACTTGCATAACTTGGAACTTAGAAATTTTAGAGAATTTTTGTAATAAACTTCTGAGTGAGGAAGGGTGAAATGTGGTGTGGTATTTATAGGGAAAATTATGATTTAGGGTAGTGAGTTGGAGAATTAAAAATGCATTTAAAATTTGGTTTAATGTCACTTTTTAATTCTCTGTTTATTTTTAATAAAAACAAACACTACAGAGGTTGGGGGGAGGCCATAAGGTGTAGAGTTAAATTTTGGGGATCATCCCCTACGGGGGGCCCGACGGTGTTGGTCCTGGCTAAAGATCTTGCCGGTCGAAACCGGTGAGGGGTGTGCGTGATCTTCGCCACGTGTCCCCGTCGCTTCAACTAACCTATTTCACATGTTTGTTTAATCTGTGACTTTTCATTTTACGTGTAGTGCACATGTAAACCTTTGGTCTTCTAAAAGATTAAAAGAAAAATCAACAAAAAGATAATATGGCTGGGGGGATTCGATCACAGGGGCTACGTCACAGCAATGCAAGGCTTTACCAATGAGTTACAAGTGCTTTCTTGTTATTCAAAGGCAAATTAAATTTATAACTTGTGCTCAGGCTTAGCTATCCCTTTCTGTATTTTGGAAAAAAATATACAGAAAGTTTAGGGTTGTTACATTTAATCAGTTCTATCTCTCCTGCCATGTATTGCTTTTCAAACCAATCTTTGGAGACAAAACAGTCCTTAATGGCATGATCTATCTCTCTGTGATAGGAGAAATATTTGGGGTCATCGGTCATATTCGCTTCTTAAGGTTTTTTATTCTGGCAATTGTAGACCGTTTCTTAGGGCATCCTTAAATATTTTATGGACTTTTTCCCTTCTGAAGGAATAGACCTTATCCAGCTTCTCTTTCAGTGGAGATTATCCTCCCTCTCCGAACACTGGTTTCCAAGGCTAGTTGGCATTAGGCCCACTCATCTCTCTTTTATTTCGGTTAGCCGAAATGTTAAAAGATTTAGTATCGTCGAAATTTCTGCCTTTATGATTATTGTCCTTTCAGTTTCTCCAGGACCTATTGTTATTTTGGGAATCACAGGAGGACTCCTGCTTTGAGTGCTCTAACATCTGAACTTTCCTGGTCAGCTCTTGATATGTTTTGAGACTCGCGGTGCATAGAAATGGGGCCATCCAATTGTTGAGATTTCCGACGAGGAGGCTGACAGATTGGTCCTGCTCTATCGGCGGTTCATATTTGACGGAGAGATTGCGCTATCGGGTAATAAAATCCGTGCTGCTTTCGTTGTTCTTTGGCTTGGTTCTTACGAGGTCGGAAATGGTGATCTTATCACTGACACTCATGAACTTTAGTCGAAACAGAGATTCCATTTGGACAAAAGTAGTAACGGAGCCATCCAGTATGCTCGCATACTAGTCAAAAGCGATATCGGTCAAGCTATTAACAAACTGGCGGGGGAGAAGTACATCATTGCCCCCGGTATTCCCGCATGAGGCTTTAAACTGGGCTATATGCTGATTCGCATTTCCCGTCCCACCAAATCTTCCAAATTTGGGGATGACATGGCCGCTAGAAAACTCTACCAGATCATACTGAGCAGGAAATTGTCTCTCGCTACTGCTGATATATTTTTGCACTCCGGTTTCGGCTACCAATGTTTTGACTTTGTTGGTGACCAAATCCATGATTTGATCTTGCGTTAGCGGGCTGCTGTCATGGGTAGTCAAGACATTTCCCGAGATAGGATGCGGCCAACTTTCATGCGGCCCGCCCACATTTGGATTTGAGGGAATAGGCGTCGGCTGTCTCGGAACACCATTTCCCGGTTCATGAGCAGAGCCCTGCGCTTGATTGGGCGGCTGAGAGGCAACTTGGGCCATGAGCCGTAAGACAACGTTTGTCAAGTCGTCAATCTTTGAGTAAAGCTTGGCCATTTCCTTGTCTTTGTTTCTGAGCTCTTAGAGGAGCTCCTGCTCTGCGGTCTTGGGGAGGAAAGTCGGCTCTTCCTCGTTGTCCGAGCTTAACTCCACATGGACTGAGGGGTCTTTCTACCTATCGACCTCATCGAGACAGTTTTCATCATTCAACGGAGGCGACTGATCTTGGGAAGCGGCAACCACATTCAAGCCAGATTGGGCTTGGGATGTGATGGCCCCATAATTGCTTTTGTTGCGGTGGTTGTCACTGGGGCACGCGCCCGCCATATAGACAATGTGGATAACATATTTGGCCGTCCTTTCGTTATTGGTAGCTTATTTTGTGGACCGCTGTCGAGGCCCTTCATTTTTGGTAACGGGCAATCGACTGATGGCAGCTGGCCTGACCGAGTTTTTGAATAGTGCCGGCGCTTCCTTTTTGGTTTTGCCTCGCTGTTTTCATGCGGACCAGAGTGCCTGATAGACTCTTGAAGAGACGGTGTCATGCTTTCCCTGTTGGGGCTGGGACGCGTCTCTTTGTAGCATCATTCGGACTGCTGTCTTCTTGATTCTGGCGGTCATGGAATTTTTCTGAACCCACTTCAGAGGTTCAAAGGAATTGCTTTACGTTCGAATCAGCCGTCGTCATGGGGTAACCCTGCTCTTGGAACCTCACAAGATTCTACTTGGCCGGAGTCCTGGCACTCTTGTTGGCTTAATACCTGAGCCGCTTCTACCTTAATTTTTCTGATTTAAGCACTTGGCAGGCTTCGGCTCTTCAGGGAGACACCATAGACCGAGTGAAGGAGTGCTTTGGAGATACGCCTGATTGTGTAATTGTCAGAGGCATCGCCTGTGCTTGTCCGCGACGTTCGATGATGCCCTTTGTTCCGGTAGTCTTGCCTCCAGCTGGAGCACCAGAGGGTTGTTCGGACATCGTTTTACGTTTGGGTTGTGGTGCCTTGGCGATCACAACGTTCGGCCTCTTGCCGCTTGAGACCGGTTTAGCCATCTGGTTTGCCATGACCTCCGCCAGATGAGCGCTTCTGGCAGGGTAGATGATAACGGAACCAAATTAACGGGGTGGCTCCTCCCATTGCCGGCTGAGACTTGCAGGGAGAACCACGCGGGCATTGATCTTGACCACGTACTGGATCAGAGTATCGTCAGAAACGAAGCTCGATTTGGGAGACATGATTGCTGAGTTCGAGATTGTGACTGAAAACTTGTTAACCTGTACACACAAAGAAATTACTTCATTACAGGCGATCGATATATATGTTGATTGAGTTCGTATGAACGTTTAACCCGAAATATGAGAGGAGAGATAAGGTCCCACTGGGCGTTCCAGAATATGTAGGGTGTTTTTCGTTACCCTATTGAGATAGGAATACGCATCGCTTGTCAGGCGTATACAGATTCCCCCTTCCTAGGTTAGGCTGGGGTTTATTGATTGCAGGGATCTGAATCTCCGGCAGCCGTGGACTAAAATGCCGTTAATTACCCCTCGCCTTTGAAGTAAAGGAACTTCCAATTGATGGGTCAAATAATCATGCGAACTCAATATGCAGTGCTTATGCATTTTTTGACGTATCGGGGGTCCCGCTACCCGGATAGCGGACTGGGGGTTAAAGGGGCTAGTAGCCCCCTAGCAGGGTGCGGGGCAGTACCCCATTAGAAATTTTTTTCTAACATGAAAGGTATTTTTAGTGTGGAACGTGTGGGAAAAGAGGGGTGTGAAGCATGCTAAGGACGCGTGCATGGAGCGTGGGCACTGGGCGCCTGCGGGCCACGTGAGAAGTGCGTGGGCGCTGGGCGCCCGTGGGCCACGTGAGAGGCATATGGGCACTGGGCGCCAGTGCCTCACGCCCCCGGCACGTGGGCGCTAGGCGCTCGCGGGCCACGTGAGAGGCACGTGGGTGCTAGACGCCAGCGCCTCATGCGACCAACATGTGATCAAGAGTTAAACTCTTGCAGGAAAAGGGGCTTAGCCTCGGGATTAGGAGTTAAACTCCTGAAAGGATCTTGAGTGGAGTTAAACTCCTAAAAGAGTTTTATTTGTGGAGTTAAACTCCAAAAGATTTTGATTTGTGGAGTTAAACTCCTAAAAGAGTTTTATTTGTGGAGTTAAACTCCAAAAGATTTTGATTTGTGGAGTTAAACTCCCAAAGATTTTGAAAAATGGAGTTGAACTCCTAAAAATCTTTGAAGATGATCAAAGGGAACCCCTTTCTTCTCCCCTGAGCCCCGAATCCTCTCCTAAGCCTCGGATCTTCCCCAAAGTGGGATTTTTGTAGACGGATCTCCTTCTTCCTCCTCTCTGTTGGCTGGATCTTGGAGAAAAAATGGTGAGACTTAAAAAATCTCCCCTTTTAGAGATTTGATGGGAGATCTGAGTTCCCCTTCAAGGTTTCTATGATGAAAAACTATTTATTTTTGGGAAAGGAAGAGTTAAACTCTTGATTTAATTCAGAAAAGAAAAAAAGCTTTAAAACCTTGAGGAAGGAGGAGGCACAAAAACCCTAATTTTTGAGGGGAATAAATTATTCTTTTTATTTCATTATCATGTTTCCTTATATAGGGTTACAAATTTATACATAGCCCTTTGGGCTTTACAAAATGGCATTTTCCTCATCCCATGCCTCATGTGTTCATTTCTTTTGCACATGAGCCATGGGTTTTACAAAAATTTGGCTTTATACCTATTTTTCATACATTTATTCATAAAATTTACATCAAAATTATTTATTACGTAATTTTCAGTTTGGCATAAGGGAGGCCGGCCACGAGGCTCGACTTGGGCATAGGCCCACTTGAACTGGACTTGAGCCCGCTTACTTGGGGTTGACTTTGACTTTGACTTGGTCAACCAGGATGTAATTTTTGACCCCAACAACACCTGCTATTTTTATGAATCTGATGAACCAAGTTTTCCTAGTAGACATGTTTATTGTTATTTTCATCAACGACATCCTGGTGTGTTCAAAGAATTGGAAAGAACAAGCCGAGCATTAATGGATTGTCCTGGAAACATTGCGACAACACCAACTCTATACCAAGTACAACAAGTGTGAATTTTTGCTAGATCAAGTCGGATTTCTCGGACATATCATTTCAGGCCAAAGAATCTCAGTAGATCCAGCTAAGGTGTCAGCTGTCAGCGAATGGCCGACATCAAAGACGGTGAAAGATATATGAAGTTTTTTGGGATTAGAAAGATACTGCCGAGGATTCATTGAAGGTTTTTAGAAGATTGCAACACCCCTGACCAAGCTCACACGTAAAGATGAAGCATTCGTGTGGTCAGAAGCATGTGCAAAAGATTTTGTAGAACTCAAATCAAAATTAACTTCTGCTCCTATTCTCGTAATACCGGATCAATCTGGAGGATTTGTTGTGCATTGCGACGCGTCCGGTAAAGAATTAGGATGTGTTCTACACCCATTGAAAAGTTGTAGCCTTTGCATCAAGAAAACTGAAGTTTCATGAGTGGAACTATCCAACATATGATCTGAAATTAGGAGCCGTTATCTTTGCACTTAAGATATGGCATCACTATCTTCTAGGAGAACGAGTGGATATATACACTGACCACAAGAGTCTGAAGTGTGTATTTACTCAGAAGGAATTAAACATGCGGCAGAGAAGATGGCTAGAACTCATGGTGGACTTCGACATCAACCTACAGTATCATCCTGGGAAGGTGAATGTAGTTCCTGATGCACTTAGCCGCCAGCCATTAGAATTGAATCTCACCGCCCAGTGGAAGCTACAGCAGGAATTGCACGGAATGGAGATCGAAGTAGTTATACCAGGCGACGCTTCGTATTTGATGAACTTACAAGTCCAGTCCACTCTTGTCAATCAGATCAAAGCAGCTCAAGCAAATGATGCCAAGCTACAAAATATCCGAGAACAAGTAGAAAGTGGATTTCGAACTGACTTCATCATCCACGAAGATGGATCCTTGCGGTATGGAAGTCGATTATGTGTACCAAACGGCTCTGTTCGGGAAGAGTTGATGAAAGAAGCTCACAACTCTCCTTATTCTATACACCCCAGTGGTACAAAGATGTACAAGGATCTACGGCAACACTACTGGTGGCATGGAATGAAGCGTGAAGTAGTAAGGAGCGAAGCCAAGTGTTTGGTGTGTCAGCAAGTAAAGGCTGAACATCATAGAACTGCTGGTCTACTTCAGCTATTACCAATCCCATAATGGAAATGGCAGCACATTAGCATAGACTTCGTGACTACCCTTCCTCGCAGCACGAAGGGTAACGACACGGTATGGGTTATTATGGATCGACTCACCAAGTCGGCTCACTTTATTCCCTTTCGAGTTAGCCAATCTACCGAGATGTTAGTAAAGAAGTACATGGAGGTAAGCATGAATCTAAAGTAAGATTTAACCTCAAGATGTACTATATTTTATACCCATGAAACTCGTGCAGGAGAACATGAGATTACATGGTGTACCAATTTGCATCATCTCCGATCGTGATACCAAATTCCGATCACGGTTTTAGCAAAGTCTGCAAGCTAGCCTGAGAACGAGTCTAAACTTCAGCACGGCTTACCATCCATAAACGGACAGACAGTTTGAGCGAACAATTCAGATTCTGGAGGACATACTAAGAGCTTGTATGTTAGACTTCGGAGGTTCGTAGGAAGATCACCTACACCTTATGGAGTTTTCATACAACAACAGCTATCAAGCGAGCATTGGAATAGCACCATTCACAGCACTCTACGGACGGAAGTGTCATTCACCACTAAGTTGGGACGACATCGAAGATCGTGAAATCCTTGGACTAAAGATAATCGTGTCAACTGTAGACGTAATTCACACGATCAGGAAAAGAATGCGCATAGCCCAAAACTGACTGAAACATTGGCCAGATTCAAAGCACTGACATCAGGAGTTCTAACATGGAGACCATATTTTCTTAAAGATCTCTCCAAACCGAGGAGTGATCCGCTTTGGCAAGAGGGGTAAGCTTAGTCCCAGATACATAGGACCGTTCGATATACTCGAACGAATTGGAGAAGTGGCATACCGTTTAGCACTTCCACCCTCATTGGAAGGAGTGCACAACGTGTTCTACATATCCCAGCTATAAATATATGTCAGCAACCCTGGCCACATCCTTAATCATATAAAGCTTACAGTCCAGACCGACCTGACTTGCGAGTAACAACCTGTTGAGATCCTGGACCGAAAGGTGAAGACACTACAGAACAAGGTAGTAAATTTGGTCCGAGTGATGTGGAGAAAAGATTCACCAGGAGAATCAACTTGGGAATGAGAAAAAAACATGCGTGCAAGATACCCTCACTTATTTGTAAATTAATCCTTATGTAAATGTAAATTTCGAGGACACAATTTTTATAAGGAGGGTAGAATGTAACAACTCTGAATTTATTGTACGGAATTTTTCAGTTCAATATACAGAAAATGGGTTATACATCCTGAGTTTGAGTTATAAGTAAATTTTGTTAAATAACAAAAAGAAGCAACTTGTAGCTCACTGGTAAAGACCTTGCACTGCTGTGATGTAGCCCCCATGTTCGATCCTACCACACATATTATTTTTTCTGATTTTTCTTTTTAACTTTTTGGAACCCCAAAAGTTTACACGTGCAATACACACAAAATGAAAATTCAGAAAAATCAAATATGTGGAAAATGGTTTAAACAGAGAAATGTACACGTAGCCACAATCCAGAGCACCAAAGCCCTAGATCGACCGGCCAAATGACCCCTAGGCCGGCACCGATGGTCCAACAGTGGCCAATAAAGCCCGGGCTTTGTACACTCGACTCTTGTCCTACCCCTAACTCCCCTGCACTGTTTGATTTTCTTGCAATCAAACAGAGACCCTTCAATTCACAATTTATCTCCTTTTTAATGCATTTTAATTCACCATTTTAATTCCAAAACCCTAATTTTACACTATAAATACTACCCCATACCCTAGCCCTTCATCATTCTAAAAATTCTAGCCAAAATTCTCAAAATTTTCTAAGTACAAATGGAGTAGAAGAGGAGTTAGCAAGCGGTCAACTTCCGGTGAAAAATCGAAAGTATTCCGGTAATCCCTTGACGCCACAAAGTTCAACCCTCCCTCTTTTACCTTTTCTTAGGCTAACTAACTTGTAAGTCCCTATCAATCTCTCTTCTTATTCTTTGAAATTCCATTTCAAATCATATATCGATAAGTGGAGTTAATACCGATATATTTTTCAAAACCCCAGAAAACTCTTTCTCTTTAATACCTTTTTCAATCTAACTTATACCCATCACTTGTAACCTTAAATCATAATGTTTAGAATAAAATTTTAATCAAGAATATCATGTAAAATAACTTTAATTTATGTTTTTCATTTAAATACCATGAACTTTATATATCATCTTTTATTGTTTTTCTTAAACATACCTTTAGGAAAATTTCACGGGGTAACGATCTACCTCTCACATACACATATGGTTCTATAGCACGATACCTCTTTATGTAAATTTTTGTTACGAATACATTATAACAAGAAAATACCATTTATTATAAAAAAAACAGGTTTTCTTTTGAATTGTATTTTAAATTCCTTTGTGATTATACCTCTACAACCATTTTTAGGAGACCCGCTATTAGATGGTGCGGATTATCGCATATTCTTGGCCTAGTTGAGCGAGATACAGACCTCCTCATGGAGCATTCAGTCTCAAAAGGTTTTAAATATGGTTTTTAAGAAAAACGCATTTTTCTACTTAAATAAAATTTAATTTTTAATAATTATATAAAGTTACAAAATCCATATATTTTCAAATTTTAATAAACTTACATTTTTTTAAAATGAAATAATTACAAGTTTCACCAAAATACCATCAAGATACCAACAAAAGACAAATTTTACAATAAAATATCATGAACTATCCAAGCTAAGCTATTATCACTAAAATACCTCAAATCCTTAAAATTCACATCCATAAAAACCCTAAATAATATAAATAAATTCTAGAGATTTATTTTGAAATTTTAATAAAAATATTTTTCATAAAACCTCCTCGAGTTATATAAAACAATATTTAAGGGTTTTAGTAAATATAGGTTAAAACGGGATCAATTCTCTTGAGCCCTAGAGAACCGGAGAAAGTGAGTGCTTGCCTATTTAAGGTAGAAAACTTAACGGAGTTATCAATAGTAATTGTCTTGGAAAAAGACATAAATCATGCCGTCCATGTGCAGCAGTTACCGATGATTCCCGAACCTAAGTCAGGATATAAATCAGTTACAAGTGTCTGACTCAATCCGAGTCTAACTGAAACCTGAATCCAAACTCAAATCAGAATCCAATTCAAACATGAATCCAAAGTCTAACATGAATAGTTAAACTTGAACCTGAATACTTGAATTCAAACACCAATATCAACATGAATACTTGACTTGACTTGACCGAACTATGGCTATAACTTGACATGACTACAAGTTTACATCCTGAACCTGACTCCTTGAACAACTTGTATCCATGGTTTCGGCAAGACTTGTAAATATAATCAATACAGTACATTATGTGGGGATAACGGGGTAGATTTGTACGGAACGTATAGCGTGGCACGAGATGGTCACTTAAAAGACACTTACATGAACTCTCGTGCCGTTGTCTCGTGGGTTTTGACGGGGCCTTGTACTACATGTTACCATAGTCCACGGGGTAAGATGGACTCCTCTCGTTTACATAAATACCTTCTGTACCAAGTTACAAACAAGTATGTTAGAATAACAATCATAACTTGTACAACTTACCAGTTCAATTCTCTTTTCTGTTATATTTCATTCCTTCTTTTGGGACTTACCGAGCGCTAGTTCGCTGACGACATTTCTGTATATTTTCTTTCTTTGGAATGTTCGTCAGGAGGACCGGACTCTCAGGAGATCCAGCCTAGCTAGGAGGACATGGACCAGTTCACTGACCAGCCAGACTTTTAGCTCTCTTGTACTTACTTTCAGTTTGTATGCCACTGTTTAGATATTACTTTATATCATTGTATCTTTTCTTTTCAAAATAGTTGTATTGTAAAGATGAATGTTAATAAAATTGCTATTTATTTTATATTTCTTGTCATTCTTATGCATCTTATATATATTGCTTAATTACGCTTAACGTATTTATTTCTTAGTAAATACGTTGCGGGCTTACCATGTCACCGTTTCCGTCTATTGGGAAACGGGGTGATTGCCGTAGCGGAACGCGATACGTTTTATGATATGCGTTCTGCTTCTGTTCTCTACTTACCGCAATCAAGACGGTGGTCTTGATTTGTGTTGTTGGTTGGTCTGTCTCAACATGGTGTATAGCATGAAAAACCATTCTTTACAAGATAGGGTCGGGCCGTTCACATGAAAGAAGAGAAGAAACAGCTAGCCGATTGAGCACGGGTCGATCCACAGGGAGATGGTAGTATGTCCGTTCGTGTTTTAGACGAGTCAATGAAAGAATGTATATGTGTTATGTTCAATTCTATTTTAAGTGTTCGTATTTATATTCAAGTAAGCTTGTTAGGGATAAGGTTGGTTAGTAGAGTTAGGATTAGCCTTGTACTTTTCTTTTGCCATTCTTAAAATGAAGTTGGGATAATAGAAAGTAGCAGGGATTAGGAGGACATAAGAATGCGATTTGCGAGTTTAAGCAAGCTTTCTAACGCTAAATCCATTCCTAGTGCCCCTTGTCCTTCCGCTACGTGCGCTTATTTCCAACCCTAGTCCAAACACCCGCAACCATGTATCCAATTAAGTCACAACTACATGTCACGTTGTAGTGCGCCTAAAGGACTTCTCGACTTAGGTCGCGGCTATATATCACGTAAAGCGTGTCTATGTGAGGGGGTTGCGTTTGTTTGGTCTAGGCTCGTTTCAAGATGTTTGGCGAAGAGAAACACAAGGGATTTTTCCGTCCCACATACTAATCTTCCTTAGCCCCTAACAAGTGTGGAAATTATTCACACATTTAAATGAAAATAAAAACAAAACAAGAAGAAATAAAAGAAAAAAAAGGAAAAATACGGTTTTACAAAGATGGTAGCAAGCTAACTACTTGGGCCCTCACCTTAGCAAGGGACTCCGTCGAGTATCATGGCTTGAAAATACGGATAAAAGGGAAAGAAAAAGAGCAAGAAATAATAACAACTACTTAACAACAATAAATAAAAGTTAGACTAGGAATTAAAATTACAAGACAAGAATAGAAATTACAATACAAGAAAATTAAAAATACAAGATAATAAAAACACCATCATCTTCATTTAACTTCCACTCAAGAGCTCTCACTACACTTTAATGGAAGAAAGATGATGAAGAAGAAAAACTACAAACTAAACTACACTAAAATCTAACTAAAAATAAGCATCCTTTACATGGCACAAAACTGGGCGATTTATAGGCAGAGAGCTGAAACCCTAGGGCCAAATTCTGAGCCCCGAAAAAATTACAAAACTACCCCCAAAATATCGTATGACGCCGAGTCAACTCGGCCGCGGAACCGCCGCATAAGTGACACTTTGGCCGCGGTTCTGCGGTTTTTTAGGGGACTTAGGTTGTCATTTTCTCTGGGTTTTCTTGTGTTGCTATTTTCATGTGTTTGACATGTCCCAAATTGCAAATTGACTCCATAATTTCTTCAGATCTTCAACGGTACAAAATGGCTTCACTTTTAATTCATTTGACATTTATCTCCCTCGAGCTCCGCGCACCCATTGAATCTTGTACTGCCCCTCTCGTGCTCTGTGCTTGTCCGAGACACGAATGACCACTGTTTTTCGACTTGTCTCATAAACTGGTAAGCGGCACCGGACGGATGCGGATGACCGGAACCCGGCTTTTATCTGTCTATAACAGATGTTCTGGATTTTGGCGTAAATGTGGAGATTTTGTATGATTTGCGTTATTTTGGACCGGGAACCTGTAACCTGTAACCTATAAATATGTAGCAAATATGGATTAAAAGCACCTGGCTATAAACAAACGAGCAGAAAAATGGGCAGTATTAAATGCAATATTCTGGTATGAACAAATACCCCCAAACTTAACTTTTTCTCGTCCCGAGCAAAACCAATTCATTCACAGAAAGTTCTAACCTCACTTTCGCAGGGAACGCGATTGCACTGAGCTCGTGCAACAAGCCGTTAAATCTCTAGGTGCCCCTAATAGGAGGAGTGTTGTCTCCTGAGGGTTTTCAGCGGATACTACCCACAAAATCCCGTCAAGCTAGTTTCATAAGTTAACATCGACTCTACTCCTACGGTTTAGTATCTAAGTTAGAAATTCTATCATTCTAAGTTAGAAATATTCAACCCTTATTTTTCACACCTCTATTTATTCAACCTCAGATCCTACACGTTTTTACAGCTTAAAAAGATCTCGGTATCTCTTGAGTTTTTCTTCTAAAGCGTGGTCTTCAATCCGGAATTTTTATCATCTTTATGGAAAACATAAATCTTATTCTTTATCCGTATCTTTCCTCCAAATTTCGATCATATACCTCTACGCGTGTGTAAATTTTCACCCATACACTTCAGAATTCAATTCAAGCTATAGTACCCTTGCCTTAATACCTAATACTACTTCTTTTCGTTAATGATGGACGGATTTTCTCACACATCTTTCATGTGACTATTAATACTTCTTGAGGCACTAACAGCCGATTACTGAATGTATGAGCTTAAAGCGTCAATAGCAGTTTCCAGGTCTTGACTTTATTTATTTCTTTTTTCTTTTTTTTTATTTTCAAGACTGGATATATTTTTTCATTGATGCTCTTTTGGTGGTTAGCTTTAAATACCATTTTTTCTTTCATACTAGGCTTTCAGGCAAGAGTATTTCTAGGTATCCTCTACTATCCCAAGTTTAAAGGTGTGTGTATGTGTAGTTTGTAAGGTATATACTTTCTAAATTTGGACTTAAGAATAGGAACTATTTTTCAGACTTATCCTTCAATAAAGCTTTCAATACTTTCCCTTCATCTCGACTTAACTCAAGAACTGAACTCAAGATTACCTGCTTCTAAAATAAAACTGTAAGGACGTATAATTACCAAGGTTAAACAGAAGGAGGATTATTCTTAGGGTTCTCAATTCCTAAGCCTAGGATTTAGTTATTTCTAACGTATCAACTAAATTTTCGGAATAAAAATCTAAGTTACCCTATTAACTAACTTGACGACAAAGTTTTCATATTTTTGTAAATTTTTTTGATTTTTGTGGGTTTTTAATAAGTATGCAAATGCAAAATATACACATGAATGCGAAGGTAGAAACCTTACCGAGCACACCCCCAAACTTAAACTTGACAGTGCTCTTACTGTCATGCTACACCAAGAGAGTCAAAAATGTCGGCGCTCCCCTGTTTTTTTTTTACAAAACAAAAAGAAAACCAAAAAATATATATACACAAAAAGGTCCCCCCAAACTTAAGTAAAACAGTGTTTCCATTGTTTAAGCGGTGAAGTTCAGGATTGAGGGGAGAATGGTATCAATCTATACAAGGCCTTACACAGGCCAAAAGTTAACACCAACCATTCAAAAAATTTATCGTGATAAAGCTCGGGCTGGTGAAAGAATGCGAAGAGGAAAGAAATGGAGAATACGCGAGACCGTATGGGGATGGAAGCGGCGTACGGTCTCGGTAGAGGAGAAGAATGGCGGAGGGGGGAAAGAAATGGAATACGAACTTGAGGGTGGAAATTGAGTGAACAAATTAGTACAATGTGTAATGACCGATGTGTAAAAAGCGATTGTACTAATCTATCAACCTGTTGAGAAATGGGGTCAAACCTCTTAAGATTCGTAAGAAAACATGGGTAGACCAAACTTGGTGAACCATAAATAAGAAATGAAGATGATACGGTGGCTTGCGAAGTGGGAACGATAGAAATGATTGAAGGAAGTGATTGAGGAATGGTATCAGTTAAATATTCAGGAGGGTGTACACAGTCAATGAAAGGACATGATGAATTGGAAAATCCGACTCATCAAGTAAAACTGCTTCATCCTCAATGCTATCCTCAAAATTCTCCTCAAAAATCATCTCATTCATGCACTCATCATCAATTTCCAGACGCATATGGGGTTCGGGAAAAACAGTTAATGACTTGGGATGATGTCCACACGGAAGTCAAAGGACATGATGAATTGGTGAGAAATACTCATCCAAAACTGTGGGTTCATCATCCAAAATATTTCAAGCGTCGATATCCTTAATCAAGTGAAAGTCAAATTTCTCAGACACCTCATCAATAGCATGGATTTTAATCAATTCTGGTTCTAGAGTGGAGATGTAGAGATCAACGGGATTGGGTGTGGTTTCACTTGACAGGATCCCTTCACAATCAGGTAAATCAAACACTATAAAGTCACACAACTCATCAACTATTCTATCTTTAATTTGTGATTCATTTGGGACACTCGATAGACTTTCGAAACTGGAGTTGTGGAATTCGACTTGAAACGAGTAGGTTTTATTTGGAAGGGTGGAATGCTCACTCTAACGACTCAAATACTTAAACTGTCCAATCGCCTCATCATACATTGGAAAATTCGGAGCTAATTGGAAACTAGCTGTCGATTCGTTAGGTTGTATGAGGGCGGCAATGGACGCATTCAAATCCATCATCTGTTGGCACGACACTGCCCAAAATTCTTCCAAAGTTTGTTCAAGACTAGACATGGGTTGTGAGGGGGTTTCAGTAAGTGATTCAAAGTTGTTTGGATACGTGAAACTTCCAAATGGTTGTTTAGAAGAAATGTCTAAAGGTGTAAAAGTCGGGTAGGATTGATAGGAATTGATTTGTTGGACAGGACTAGGATCAACATTCTGATAAGAAGGTGATTAGAATCGTTGATCAAAAGAATTGGAAGTAGTAGAAGGAGTGAAAGATCAGTTATGAGATTGTTTGATTCTGTCGGCAATGGACATGGATCTTGGAGTCGGAACATGACTCTCAAAAGGGGTATCAACACAAGAAGGTGGGGGAGGTTGAAACGGTTGATACGAAGTAGATTGCGAAGTCCAATTGTTTGTCCTAAAAGCGTCTATCCAATCTTTCAAAGAAATTTTGGGCATGGATGGATCATTCGAAGTTCGACCAAAGTAAGAACCGTAAGAAGAAATGTCTGGTTGTGGGTACCAAAGTTCAGCAAGAGTTGGTCATTTTGGAGTACCCATGTTATGAAAAGGTAGGGAGGGAAAAAAATTTTTGTTGAAGATTTTGAAATTGTTTGTTTGGTTTTTGAAAGAATACGAAATTATGGGACTAAACTTTACAAAAGCATAATCACAGTCATAATATGCACAAACAACACCTAAAGCCAGGGTCTTCAAAGTCCAACTAGACTGCTCCTAGACTTCTAAGCGACAAGTTACAGGATAACCCTCGAATCTCCTCTTCACTGTCAATTGTGGCCAGGTAAGCACAAGTGAGGTAAGGAGGGTTCCGCTGACGAATCACCGTGAGATCGGCCTTTTAAAATTACCTCCTCACTTGTCTAGCCTAGGCACCACAAAGTCAAGTTTAGATAAACGACCGATTCCCCACAACCTTCATTTGTCCTAAATGAGCGCGATAAGTTCTTATAGGTTTGGTCTAGATATTTTTTATAAACTCAAGGTAATGTGAATGCCTTTAATGATAAGGGTGATGAAATTCCCACCCAATCTTAATTGGTGTTCAAGCCCCTTAATGTCCATATTAGTATATGCAAAGTGTATAAACAAATAAAATCTAAAACAAAATAATTATTTGGCGGTAGCACAATCTGTGCAAAGGAACCTGCATAAAATACATTTTAGTGGAATTCACAGAGAAGATTAAAGGAAAGAGAAGGGGTGGGAAAAATTGGGGCAAAGAAACCATAATAGAACCGCGGAACCGCAGCGACAACCAAGTTTTGACCGCGGTTCCGCGGTCAAATTATTGAATTGGCACCTGAAACTTTGGTCCCTGCACTCCTCTTGCTCTGTACGACAGAATAAAAACCTCTATCTCTTGATTTGAATACTGTACTTGCTCCAGATAGCCTGCACACTTGCACACAAAACATATCAAAAATAACAAAAAGGGTTTTTTAATATTTATTTTATTATATGTAAACAAAAAAATATTAACCCGAATAACAAGAAAAAAAATACGTTACCGTCTTCCCGGCAACGGCGCCATTTGATTGTCATAGTGGAACGCGATACGTTTTATGATATGCATTCTGCTTCCATTCTCTACTTACCGCAATCAAGACGGTATCACTTTGCAGCTAGCCGGTTGAGCACGAGTCGATCCACAGGGAGATGGTAGTATGTCCGTTCGTGTTTTAGACGAGTCAATAAAAGAATGTATATGTGTTATGTTCAATTCTATCCTAAGTGTTCGTATTTATATTCAAGTAAACTTGTTAGGGTTAAGGTTGGTTAGTAGAGTTAGGATTAGTCTTGTACTTTTCTTTTGTCATTCTTAAAACGAAGTTGGGATAATAGAAAGTAGCGGGGATTAGGAGGACATAGGAATGAGATTTGCGAGTTTAAGTAAGCTTTCCAACGCTAAATCCATTCCTAGTGCCCCTTGTCCTTCCGCTACGTGCGCTTATTTCTAACCCTAGGCCAAACACCCGCAACCATGTATCCAATTAAGTCACAACTACATGTCACGTTGTAGTGCGCCTAAAGGACTTCTCAACTTAGATCGCGGCTATATGTCACGTATAGTGCGTCTAAGTGAGGGGGTTGTGTTTGTTTGGTTTAGGCTCGTTTTAAGTTGTTTGGCGAAGAGAAGCACAAGAGATTTTTCTGTCTCTCATACTAACCTTCCTTAGCCCTTAACAAGTGTGGAAATTATTCACACATTAAATGAAAATAAAAACAAAACAAGAAGAAAGAAAAGAAAGAAAGGAAAATTACGGTTTTACAAAGATGGCAGCAAGCTAACTACTTGGGCCCTTACCTTAGCAAGAGACCCCGTCGAGTATCATGGCTTGAAAATACGGCGGGTTCTTATTCATAATTACTACTACTAGAGTACTTATAGTTTCTAAAGGAGTGTAAATTCCTAATAACTTATCCAATTACAATGTCTAAGAGGGAAAGAAAAAGAGCAAGAAATAACAACTACTTAAAAACAATAAATAAAAGTTAAACTAGGAATTAAAATTACAAGACAAGAAAAGAAATTACAATACAAGAAAATTAAAGATACAAGATAATAAAAACACCATCATCTTCATTTAACTTCCACTCAAGAGCTCTCACAACACTTTAATGGAGGAAAGATGAAGAAGAAAAAGAATTACAAACTAAACTACACTAAAATCTAACTAAAAAGAAGCATCCTTTACATGACACAAAACTGGGCGATTTATAGGTAGAGAGCTGAAATCGTAGGGCCAAATTCTGAGCCCCAACAAAGTTACAAAACTACCCCCAAAATATTGTATGACGCCGAGTCAACTCGGCCGCGGAACCGCCGCATAAGTGCCATTTTGGCCGCGGTTGCGAGACTCTTTGGGGGACTTAGGTTGTCATTTTCTTTGGGTTTTCTTGTGTTGCAATTTTCATGTGTTTGACAGGTCCCAAATTGCAAATTGACTCCATAATTTCTTCAGATCTTCAACGGTCCAAAATGGCTTCACTTTTAATTTATTTGACCTTTATCTCTCTCGAGCTCCGTGTTGGATATATGTATGCCCTAGAGTCCATTATATGTATAGTGGATGCTTGGACATGTATATATGTATATAGATGACTTTCTTGCTCGACATGATAGTATGCTATTTGGTTTACTTTATCTTGACATGTTCATTTGATCATGCATCTTATTCATTTGGTACATGTTGATAAAGCCCATAAGATATTTGCTTGACTACTGGGACTATGATGTAGATCATACTAGTGGGACACCTATAGTTTAAAAGTATATCCTTTAACTGTTCCTAGTCATGGGTATATCGAGACGGGGTATCGATATTCCAGAGTAGACTAGCGTATACCATTCTTGCCCCATATGATGGGCGATGGATGATCCCATATCCATCTGGTGTAGTGACACCAAAGATTGTACGCGGGTGCTCAGAAAAGACTGGTTACACTGAACTGACTCACCGAGAACTCCTATGTGGTATTATATCTATCGTCGGATAGCAGTTCTCAGGTGACACTGGTACATGTTAATCTGTAGACCTAAGATCGTCATAGAGTCTTGTGTGTCCTCCCACTGTACTTTGATCTCCACCCTACCACGGCTCTACTGAGTCATGCAAACATGTGGACTTTGGGTACAGTCCCGAGGCACATGGAGGCAATGAGCGATAGGAGGGGTTTCGTCTCTCCTAGTATTGGGGGTTGATCTTGTGATATGCTCGATTGGCTATAATAGGAAGTCCCTGGCCAGGGCTGCTGAGATTTACTGATAAGTGTTATCAGTAGTTTCTCGATCTGTTATAAGCCATACACCGAAATGACTTATTGAGTTATTGGGGTCGACGATTCCATCCCTAGACTCGATATGCAGTATATCTGACGAAGAGACCGGACTGTACGGTATGTGTTGTCAGTTGGCTCGACGGGAGTTTTGACAGCTTCTCCAGTTTTCTTCTGATCGCTCAATACCCGGAAAGCCGTTATGTTTAGCTGACCACTTGCGGCTTGTGGGTGTTTGATATGATCATCACCTACTGCCGACGTATTGACGAGTCTTAGAGTCCCACAATGGAGTTTCCTAGCTCAGGTGAAACAATGTGGTGTGAATATGAGATATGCGCGGGCACCCGATTAAATGGGTATATGTGATACCGTATATTAATCGGGCGTTTTTCTATTGGTCGGGTCGTATATGATATGACCGGTTTGTTAAATCAAGTGTTGATTTAATAAAAACTTTTGGATTAATTCTTTATTTAAACTCTTTTCTTTGATGATGTATGCATGCATGTATGCACATGATGATGTGCATGGACACATACATACATACATTGTATCATGGTTGTTGATACACAAATGGTGGCAATGCAAGACTCACATGGTTGTAAATATGTATATATTTATTTATTTTGAGAAAAGGAAAAGATAATTCACTCATGCTTAATGTTTATCATCTTTGACCATTCTTGACCTAACATTTAACCATGAGTTAATTTTCTTTTGTTTTGTAAACTCAATTGTAAATATCTAGATATTTACTAACCATGGTTTAAAGTGAGAATGATTTAATATTGATTATTCATTCTCATCTCATTATTCATCACAAAACACTTTGAGCAAAAGCCACCATTATCTTCTTCTTCCTCCTAGCTCTCTTGAGTTTTCTCTTGAGTGAGGTTGATAAAAAGAAAGGGTTTTGATTATAGAATACACATCTCCTCATCATTCTACACCTCTCTAGCCTATTTGTATAAGGTGTTTTGCTCTACTTCTTTTAAAGATCAAGTAAAGCAAGGAGCTTTGGACAAAGGGACTTCAGGTGGATCATCGTGGACGAGGAAGACCTCTAGCGATCCGTTCCATACTCTCAAAGGTCCAAGGAGTCACCACGGGAGGTCTACAAAGGTTGTAATCTCTACACTTAGTAATAGATTCTCTTTAGTATATGATACTTTGTATGTTACCCTAAAATTCTAGTTTAGTTTGCTTAGCACCTTTAAAATTTTAATCGTGGCATGTGTGATGCTTCCAAACCCTAGATGAGGTGCTAGGTAAACCCAACAAATGGTATCAGAGCCAAGCTAGAGGTTTAGAGTAACGTAGACAACGTTAAAAACCTCGAACGAACGAAAAATATCGCCCGGAACATGCTCTCTGGAAATTTTTCAAAAAGTTGGATTTTTTCATATTAAAAATACTCAGAAAAATGTGCAGGGAATTATATAGGCCCACAGGAAGAACGAAGCACTAACTCAACCAAACGACCGCAGAACCGCGGCCAAAATGGTCATTTTGCGGTGGTTCCGCGGCACCGTTGGTGAGGCATGGACCGTGCCTTCTTGTGCTGGCCCGTATGAGCTTGTAGCAGTCTCTGGTGTATTTTAATGTTGCTTAAGTGTTAAGCTTTCTGGGAATTATTTGGGTAATTGATCATTCGATCGAATGTTTTAACTGTGCCTAGTGTTTGAGAATGTGATACAATAATTAGAATATACAAATTTGTTTGTTGCGTGTAAATCTAACATTTCGGTCTCAGGTTTAATCGGAAATATTGTTGAATTATCCGATTTAATTTGAAAAAATGTTTTCATGGGTGAGACCTAAATGTGAGCTTTACATTTGTTGGACATGAAATCTTTGATATGTGATATCCTGGGTTTTTGATGTTTAAGAGCAGTTACGATTCCAATTGTTGTAGTTTTTCAATTTTTTTTCTGCGACCGTAAGTGTAGTATGTAGTGTATCATCGATTTCGTTGCTATACATCAACGATAATCGGGGTATGCATACTTGCTTACGTTGATGATATATGATATTATGTGTTGCTGAGATGTGATGTGCAAGATTGTCGTGATCGAATAGCCGAGGGTTTTATGTGAGTTGAGAGTTTTATTTTCATTCATGTAAAAATCAAATGTATGTAATATTCTTTTATTTGGGACACTTCCGGGTTGAGGATGATGTCTCCATTATTGTATATTATTTACTTTTCCGCATTAGGATAGACCCAAGGAGGGGAGCACAAGTGACCGGGTTCTAGGGTTCAGTGGGAGGCCATCTCGAGGAGTCGAGACCGGGTCTCCTAAACTCTAGAATTGGTAGGGTCACTTGCCGCTCTCGTAGGGGTTTAGGGGTGTGGGCTTAGCTATTCATCATGACCGTGGAATCCGTATTTTCTATTGTTGGCTTAATACAAAATACGGACCTCCTAGATATCCTTTTATTTTCATATGTGCTTCTACTGATATTCTGTAATGTGATTACTTAGTATCTGAGACGAATGGATTATTATTATATATATGATATATAATAAACGTTGCTTATGTTTTACACCCGTGCTAGTCCCGCCCCGCTATGCCGTTAGTTAAGTAACCTAACGGTGCATAACGGGACACTATAGCGAATGCGGATGGCATAAGTGTACGTTCTATTTTCGCTTCTTTTCTGTGATGGCTTAGGAGATTAAATGATGGGACTAAATTAATAGGATTAATGTAAAGAAAAAGAAACCTAAAGATGTTGTAGAATCAGATTTGAAACCCACTCGGCCTTTTTATGAAAAATGCAAGTTTCAAAAGATGCGGAGCTTAAGCCATTCCTTTTCTAAATTGTTTTGATTCTACAACGATATCAAGTTCAAAACGTTAAAGGTTTTCATAAAAACCATCCGCAACCATCCGTCATTTTAGGAAGCAGAGTACTTAATATTCGTGCTACGTATGTTGATCATAGTCAAGGCGTAGTGTATGGTAGCTAAGTGATGTCTTCCTACAAAGCATATGATGCGATCAGTTAGGACATTCATGTGATTATGTTGATCATATTCAAGGGTCATATGGGTGGGTCTAATTAATCTAGAAATGATGGGTAGAACTTGACTAGTGCTTATGATATGTTGACCATAGCCAAGGTCATAAGAAACTAGGGGTAAAAACCATATCGGGAGTTTCAAGAGTTGAAATTTGCAATAAGATTGCATACCATCTATATGATGGTTGGATCCCGATCCCACTGTGAATAAGAGTTGCTCCCATGAGAGTTTTGCACTTTACAATTAGCTAATCCAGTAGGTGTCCAGAAAGGTGTCAACGGGGTTTGACCTCTGGGAAAACGAGGTTTATTTTAATTAGGTCCGTGCGAAAGCACGGGGAACCTCCCTCAAAGTACCGACACTGGCCTGGCTGACTGGTTAGCGAAATTGTAGAATGTAATTAATCCTGGCTAGTTTTCTTTTCAGGTTTTGAAAGAAAATTTGATAAAAATCAGTAGGAGACATCGATTAGATAAGATAATAACCAATCTAAATCTTTGCAAGTGCATTTCGCTAAGTGTTTTCTTTTCTCTATCCTAATGGCAGATACCGATGATGGGACTTAAGCTTCTTTTAGAGAAAAATAAACTGACAGGACCTAATTATAAAGAAAGGTTGAGGAACTTGAACATTGCACTCACATATGATAAAGTATTATATGTCCTCACTACCAAAGCCCCACCCGTCCCAGGACCTGAATCATCTGTTTTGGATAGAGAGATTCGAAAAACATGGGATATTGATTGTAACATGGCCAAATGCCTCGCGCTTGCTTCTATGGACAGTATTCATCAGAAGCAGCACGAGAATATGGATGTACAATCCATCTTTCTTCATACAGAGGAGTTGTATGAAGTGCAATCTCGTACTTTACGATACGAGGCATCTCGAAAGTTGTTTCAGATGCGGATGGCCCCTAGTACATCAGTAGGAGAACATGTTCTGAAGATAATTGGTCTTATAGAAGAACTCGAGGAACTAGGATGGACCATGGATGTAACGTTTTGAAAATCGTTTCGGTGAAATTTCGAAAAAATCGGTAAAATAAGGGGGTTTTCTGTAAAAAGTCAAAATACAAATATCTTATTATAAAAATTAAATATACATATTCTAGCTATGTAATTGCTATTATTTGGTGTTTATTGAGCCGCTGGTGAAATTTCAAATTTTCTGAAAAAAATATTATTTTATTATTATTTAAGCCGTTACTAATACATTTAATTAGGGAAAATTACAAATTGGAATGAGTTGAAACAAATTTTGTGCATCATAAAATATTAAATAAAATTTTATCATGTGGTTTTTGGAACGAAATCATTTGTCAAAACGGTTTAGAAATTATTGAAGAAAAAAGGCTTTTTTTTAGCGTAAATGGATGTTTGGGGTATTGTATTTATCATTTTTCATCACCCCACACCCGTACCCACACCCACACCCCCCCATTCACTTATCCCCTTGAAGAATTCAGCAGCCCCCTCTTTTGTCCCCACTTGGATTTCAAGGAAAAGAAATGAAAGAAAAGAAAAGAAAATGGATAAATTAGTTAGACTTTTGACTTTGCTTTGACCTTGACTTTCTCCCCCCACTTTCTCTACCTCCCTCTCTCTCCTCTCCCCCTCCCATTCCAGCCGACCCCCCCCTCTCCTACTGCAGCAACAGCCCCCCCCATTTCCCTTCTCTTTTCTCTTCAAAACTTCATCAAAAATTGCCCCAAAATCCATCAAAAAAATCCCAAAACCCAAATCCGACTCCTACCCATTTTAGCTTAGCCCGTATAGCATGGATCCTTATGAAAAGAGAGCATTTTGGAGGGCCATGGATGCTTGTGGATCTTCAAATGTTTTTGGGTATAATTCTAAACTTTTTGCTTAGTTTGTTACTTAATTTCTTAAAGCTAAGTTAATTAAGTGTTAATTTGGGTTATGTGAGTTTAATTGCATGATTAAAGATTTCAAGTTAGGGTTTGTTGTGGAAATGAGTTGTGTTTGATTGTGTATGGTTTAGTGAGGTGGATTAACATATTTAGTTTTGTAGAAAACTAATCTAGTTGTAAATTACAAGTTGTTACTTGAAAAATGTCCAATTTAAGCTTTTGTGCAAACTAGGGTTTTATGAAATGCATTTATATGTGAGATTAAAAATATGGTTAGGGTTTTTATCATATTATTAACTTTATTAAGTGTAGTTTAACACTTTAGTTCATGGAAATCCAACCTAAATTGTAGTTTGCGCATTTTTTTGCTATGAAATTGTTAAAAAAAGAGAGGGTATTTTGTAAACTAGAATATTAGGGTTTTTGGAATTTAATGAGATTAAATTCCGGAAATTGTTTCTATGACTTATTTAAGATATTTAATAAATGTATTGGCCGCTACATTCATTTAACATCCTGTTTTGTACAAAAACGGCGAATTGTGCTTGCTAGATTTTCGGAAAAGTGACTTTTTAAGTAAAGTTGGGGTTTTTGTGAGTTTTAACCTAGTTTATATTAAAATTAGTGTTCGTGAATGTGCAAATGAGTGTGATTGGATTTTTCTCGATGGTTTGATGTTTGTACATCGACATCGAGGGTTGGTTTGACTATTCTTGCATGCGTAGGCGATAGGTTTGGACCTATGCGTGATACGCGCGCCGATTTGATTTTCGTATGCCGTTTCGATTTCGAATTTTGTTTTAATGCGATATGGTGCGTTATGATATGTAGGTACCCCCATGTGGACTTCGAGACGACAAGCAAGCGCGTGGCGACGTCGGCACCGGCTAGCGAGGACCAGGTGAGTAGATTTATATCTACGGGGAGAAGTCGGGTGGATGGCCTATAGAACCCCCGCAGTCCGTGGTGGTGTATACGGATGCGTATACACACCAACATTTATTATATGTTATTTGAGATTAATAACGTTGCTTAGGATGGATATTGGTGTGTTGGATTACCTTAGTGTTGCGAACCCTAGGGTAGTGTTGCACTACACATACACACATACATACTTGCATACATTCCTATTGATATGTGCTCATGGGATTCTTTATAGTTATGGGTTCACATGGGTATGGGACTATGTGTTCATATACGGATTTGAGGATGATACTTGGGATTGAGCTGAGTCGATGAGATTTGATTTGAGGCCGTGAGATCGGCGATATAGCAGGGTTCGTATTTGAGATACGACATGACGTTGTAGCGGGTCCTTGACGTAGTGTTTCACACACGTCCATGCATACGTAGGCGGTATCAGTATGGTACTAGACGTAGATCAGTACCCCGATCATGATATTTGATAAAGAGGATACACGGTGAATAGTATGATGAATGTGATATTGACCCGTACCCAGATTGGGATGCCGTACGACGGATTTACGTACGAGCTATATTGATGATTGATCCGCACTCTTGACTTGGGATGCCTGATTATAGATAGGGTATCGGATATGATATTATTGAGGCGGGATCACCGACTATACATATACAGGTATGTATATGTATCGACTCAGATGATAGGCGGTTCCCTTACCTTTAGTTCAGCTTGTTAGTTCAGCCGTATAGTTTAGTGTAGTTGTTAGATTAGATTAGACTTCGTACCTATTTCAAAAACCAACGAATCGTGGGCATTCTTAAAGACAGCCCAAGGGATCCTACGGATATTTCAAAAGACGTATCTTTTCATAAAAAACACCGTAGCCCCTATTTTCAAAACCCATGATTCGTGTTATTTCAAAAGGCACCATTTGTAGGACTTATAGTAGATTAATGCAGATTGTTATAGTTGCGTCTAGTTTTCAGCTCCCGCTCATTTTTGTGGTCCGCTTCGCATCGCATGCTTATTTTATATTTCATACTCCATTAGTGATATCATGCTGTTAGGACACCAGCACCATTACCGATGATGCGTAGGTACCACGTACACTTAATTGCCGGCTCACACACATCTTCATCGGTAATTGCCATGTCACGTACACCTTAGAAAACATTATTGCTTAACTTAGCTAGATAGCTAGTAGTTTGACATAATATTAGTGTACTTACCTTATATGCCAGCTTAGATATTGTAGTTATTACTTGTCACTTCATGCATACTGTTATTCATCGTTATGCCGCATTCATGGATTCTCATGCATATATTCACTATTTTACGTGTTATTGAGGTTTTGGATTCGGATTTCCATGAGATTTTCTGGATTTGGAGGAAAACCGCAAAAACATAAATAAACCTTTTCTCTCTTTTAAAATAAAAAGTGCGGTTTTCCTATGATGTATGAGTCGTCCACCATGAGTTTGCTGATGGATTTCGAGACCCGATTCGAGGAGTGGAGGAACCGTTTCGGGTACATGGTGGGCCCGGTATGGTACCCCGGGGCAAGATGAATGTGGTGTTGACGTTGAGCCTGGCAGGGGACAGATTACCTACCGGTGATATTACCCGACGCGTCGGATATCCGGAGGATACCGTCGTGGTCTTGAGATGGATGGTAGGAGCCGGTCTGGACTGACGGCGCCCTAGATATTGAGATTGAGATATTGATATTTCGAGACAGTGAGATTTATGTTTTGTGTCGATGCTAGACACTGTTGATACTGATTTCATTATGATACCTCAGTTTAAAAATACGAAGGAAATCTCACTAATTTATGAAAACAGTTTCTTCATTTACATGTATTCTGTTTTCATGCATTCATACCTCATTCATATGATATATTGCTACCTGAGGCACTGACACGGGCACATGAGATTTCACTCGGGTTAGATATTTACCCTAGCCTTGTTATAGGCTGCATGTTATATACATTTTTGAGGATATATTATGATCATTGACCTAGGATTGCGTTATTTATGCGATTTCTATGCGTAGATGTTTTTCTATTCACGGGTTGGCAACTCACCCCCGTTGTGCCCCAGTTTCTTGCAGGTTTGCCGTACAGGTTTCATTACGGCTTTGCGGGCTCAGTTTTATTCGGGTGACTTGCCAGTAGGTGGGTTTTTCTTGTATCGTATCCATCCTATTACCTTGTATAATATTATTCCGTTGTATCTAGTAAATTCCATCAACCAAACATGTATTTATTGAGATAGAGACCAGTGTTGGTTATTCTTTCGACCTTAGAGTCGCTCGTTATATTTCTGGTGGTTTTGAGTTTCCTTTTGAGTTTTGATCCTCGCCGTTGGCGTTGTATATTATACTGTTTGTGTTGTTGTGACCGTCGATTGACGAAGAGCTAGCTCCCGCTTGGGGATGCCCTTTTCTTGATTTCGTATACTATTCATGTTGTATCCCGTTTGGGGGCCAGTATTTACAAAGGAGACTTTGCCGAAATTTTCAGTAAATTTTTGATGTTTTAAAAACCGCATAATTCGGCTTATGCTATTGAAATTACTTGCTTTAAGTTGGTTTTTCCTGCACTCTACTATTTTCTTGGTTTGGATTTCTGGGTTTTCGGTTTACTTAGATTACGTACGCCTCGAGACGTTCGTAGTTTAAGTGCCGGTCATGTTCCGTACTTTCGGGTCGTGACAAAGTTGGTATCAGAGCGTTAGGTTTTAACCTTCGGAGCGTAGGATGATCCTTGATTGATGGAATAGGTGACTAAAGTAGAGTGACGTACCGTTGATATGTTCCGCGGCATATTTACGACACGCCACTCCACTTATGAAGCCTTAGGATGTACATTTCCTTGTTCAGTATTATATTCCTTCCTGATCTAGCCTCATCGGTACCAGTTTGGTTTTGCTGCTACGGTTACGGGCAGGGAGAGCTACGGCTAGAGTTGCGGTCAGCACAAGCTCGTCACGAACGAGGACTGACCACGACGAAATTCCGGCGACACACGATTGCAGAGATGTGTCTTTTTACTGTGTTTCCGCGCCACGAGCGATTGGCGGATCGCCTTTATGAGGTTACTCGGAGGTGCTGATCGACACTAGAGAATTGAGCCAATGATGGAGGCCAGCCAGATTTTGATGACCGTTGGTGTGTTGCTTACTCCTGATGATTGAGGCACGGTTCAGCATGCAGACGAGTGAGCCAGTTATTGCTGCGAACGACGAGATATCGCCCCAGATGTTGGATCTATTGCAGTATAAGTTGTACTAAGAGATGATAGGAGGTCGCTAGTCATCTAGGATGAATGACTAGGACATGTGGATCGTTCGCTTACCCCGATGCGAGGTCATCAGATAGATTGATTCCAGCTAGAGACGACTTCACGCAGAGACGTGAGGGTCGACAGAGACGATCGAATGTCGGAAACCTATTATTCCAAGTTTAAAGTAGTCGGAAAGACACGCAGGCAATTCTATGGTCCCTCTAGAAGAATGAAACCCTAACTCGACTTAATGACCGTGTGAAAGCCTTTGAACCTTCGGGTTTGCGGCAGTTCTACGGCGCCATTAGTGAGGCTTGGGTTTGCCCTTCTACGGCTGGACCACCGATGCTGTGGTATGTACTCGATACTATTAAACTGTACCCAAGATGTTGAGCCCTTGGGGGATTATGAGGTTTTGACAATCGATTGGATGGTTCGACTAAATTCGGATGCTAGGTGGTGAGATGCATTTCTTGGGAGACTCCAGATTCGAGGATAGTCGTTGGAGCTCAGTCCATGCAGCCGCGACGAGACGAGTCCAAAGCAGACGACATTAGAGAAAAGTGGAGTAAGAGGTTCGCACCAGATCTAGATGAGATGATGTTCCACTCCGCCGACATCAGAGAGGCGATGCGCATGCCGAGGCATGGTACTTGGACTTACCTTCCAGAAGGAGTCGCGATGAGTATGCAGTCGTTCCAGAGCAAGATGCAGATATAGGAAAGGACAACGACTTCCGGACAGTTGGCAGAGACGAGACATGGAAGAGACCGTGAGCAGGATTCCTTCCAGGACACTGCTGCAATGATACTTGCACCCAGGATCAGATGTGTCACGTACATTCAGAGAGCCAGAGGCCGACACCAGTGATATGTTGTCTTACGAGTGGTCGCGATGATTGACCAAGAGATGACCAGAGAAGTGCCAGAACGGAATCGTCCCCGTTAGCATACCTGATAGGGCCGATGAGCCGATGGACCGAAAGATTGGTAATTCACAGTGAAGACCTTGACCCAGGAGTGGTCATGGTTACGCACACCAGCAGGCCAGAGTTCATGATCATCGACGAGACGTCCCATTAGTGACCGCGACAGTTGGCCCAAGATTCTTAGAGGATGCACTTGAGCGATACTATTCCGCCATTATTGATTTCGATGTTTTGGGTGATTTATTCGCATGATTTGATTTTGATGATTGAGGATTTACGATCTTTGCACAGTGTTGCACTTGATATCGTTTTCGTGCTTGGGTTTCACATATTTGTGATTTTACGGTTTTAGACATTTGAGTTGATTTTGTGCGTATGCACGCACACGAATTGGTTCCTGCACTCTGTATAGTTATTATATGCTTGCAGTGTGCACTGGACTTCGATTTCGATTGTGATACTCGATATTTGTTTTGTGCACCTTGTGCACCTGATTGATTTTGCGCACGTTCGGTGCTTGATATTGGATTTCATGATTTCGTGCACGATGGATGCACCTGATTTGGATTTTCGCGCATGTTGGGCGCATGTTTTGAAGGGTGATTTTGGTACACACCAGAGGCACTTAATTGAGAATTTTTCGTGCATGTCAGGTGCACCTGATTTTGCTGTCAGGCACACATGTTGCCTACGACAGATGTTTCGTGCACACCCGATGCACTTAGATGTTGTTTCTGTGCGCATGTACGGACATTCATGGATTTTGATTTCCGTGCGCACCAGACGCACGTAGCATTCATGTGCATATTTTGGGATTGACTTCGTATAGAGCAGTACGTTTTTATGATATTGCTATGTGTTTTCGTACTGAGCAGGACTAGTCAGAGGACAGTACCTGAATATATTTTTGCATGCATTGATAGTTATTGAAGGGATTTCCAAAAAGCGAGCTATAGCCTCAGTATTTACCTACGTGTCTGATATGACACGAAATGTTTAAAACAAGGAGACCCTTCTAAATTGTTTTCAAAATGGCGGAACGTACATTTCAAACAAAGGTATATATGTAAATAGTTATTTTCTTATGATAGACGTCCGCCACTGTGCAGTGTTATACGCGTTGCACAGCGACTTAAAGAGATTTGGCATGCATTTCCTTCAGATACTTACAGATATAGATTCGATATTTACATGTATAGTTTCGAGTTATGTCATATTTGTTTTGATTTGGATTTGGCATTGATGTCTTCTCCATGACTCCGATGATTGCGGGATGCTTGACGGAGTTTTGATTTGAGTTATATGCTCATTTTTCAAGCGCATGCGCTGCGCTACGATTTGTTTTATGTATTTACAATTTCGGAGCCCCGACGACTTGATGGGTTTTCTTAGATGTTTTAGTATTTGGGGGAGTTTGAATTTAAATTCGGGGACCGAATTTCTTTAAGGGGGGAAGATTGTAACGTTTTGAAAATCGTTTCGGTGAAATTTCGAAAAAATCGGTAAAATAAGGGCGTTTTCTGTAAAAAGTCAAAATACAAATATCTTATTATAAAAATTAAATATACATATTCTAGGTATGTAATTGCTATTATTTGGTGTTTATTGAGCCTCTGGTGAAATTTCAAATTTTCTGAAAAAAATATTATTTTATTATTATTTAAGCCGTCACTAATACATTTAATTAGGGAAAATTACAAATTGGAATGAGTTGAAACAAATTTTGTGCATCATAAAACATTAAATAAAATTTTATCATGTGGTTTTTGGAACGAAATCATTTGCCAAAACGGTTTAGAAATTATTGAAGAAAAAAGGCTTTTTTTTAGCGTAAATGGATGTTTGGGGTATTGTATTTATCATTTTTCATCACCCCACACCCGTACCCACACCCACACACCCCCATTCACTTATCCCCTTGAAGAATTCAGCAGCCCCCTCTTTTGTCCCCACTTGGATTTCAAGGAAAAGAAATGAAAGAAAAGAAAAGAAAATGGATAAATTAGTTAGACTTTTGACTTTGCTTTGACCTTGACTTTCTCCCCCCACTTTCTCTACCTCCCTCTCTCTCCTCTCCCCCTCCCATTCCAGCCGACCCCCCCTCTCCTACTGCAGCAACAGCCCCCCCCATTTCCCTTCTCTTTTCTCTTCAAAACTTCATCAAAAATTGCCCCAAAATCCATCAAAAAAATCCCAAAACCCAAATCCGACTCCTACCCATTTTAGCTTAGCCCGTATAGCATGGATCCTTATGAAAAGAGAGCATTTTGGAGGGCCATCGATGCTTGTGGATCTTCAAATGTTTTTGGGTATAATTCTAAACTTTTTGCTTAATTTGTTACTTAATTTCTTAAAGCTAAGTTAATTAAGTGTTAATTTGGGTTATGTGAGTTTAATTGCATGATTAAAGATTTCAAGTTAGGGTTTGTTGTGGAAATGAGTTGTGTTTGATTGTGTATGGTTTAGTGAGGTGGATTAACATATTTAGTTTTGTAGAAAACTAATCTAGTTGTTAATTACAAGTTGTTACTTGAAAAATGTCCAAATTAAGCTTTTGTGCAAACTAGGGTTTTATGAAATGCATTTATATGTGAGATTAAAAATATGGTTAGGGTTTTTATAATATTATTAACTTTATTAAGTGTAGTTTAACACTTTAGTTCATGGAAATCCAACCTAAATTGTAGTTTGCGCATTTTTTTGCTATGAAATTGTTAAAAAAAAGAGGGTATTTTGTAAACTAGAATATTAGGGTTTTTGGAATTTAATGAGATTAAATTCCGGAAATTGTTTCTATGACTTATTTAAGATATTTAATAAATGTATTGGCCGCTACATTCATTTAAACATCCTGTTTTGTACAAAAACGGCGAATTGTGCTTGCTAGATTTTCGGAAAAGTGACTTTTTAAGTAAAGTTGGGGGTTTTTGTGAGTTTTAACCTAGTTTATATTAAAATTAGTGTTCGTGCATGTGCAAATGAGTGTGATTGGATTTTTCTCGATGGTTTGACGTTTGTACATCGACATCGAGGGTTGGTTTGACTATTCTTGCATGCGTAGGCGATAGGTTTGGACCTATGCGTGATACGCGTGCCGATTTGATTTTCGTATGCCGTTTCGATTTCGAATTTAGTTTTAATGCGATATGGTGCGTTATGATATGTAGGTACCCCCATGTGGACTTCGAGACGACAAGCAAGCGCGTGGCGACGTCGGCACCGGCTAGCGAGGACCAGGTGAGTAGATTTATATCTACGGGGAGAAGTCGGGTGGATGGCGTATAGCACCCCCGCAGTCCGTGGTGGTGTATACGGATGCGTATACACACCAACATTTATTATATGTTATTTGAGATTAATAACGTTGCTTAGGATGGATATTGGTGTGTTGGATTACCTTAGTGTTGCGAACCCTAGGGTAGTGTTGCACTACACATACACACATACATACTTGCATACATTCCTATTGATATGTGCTCATGGGATTCTTTATAGTTATGGGTTCACATGGGTATGGGACTATGTGTTCATATACGGATTTGAGGATGATACTTGGGATTGAGCTGAGTCGATGAGATTTGATTTGAGGCCGTGAGATCGGCGATATAGCAGGGTTCGTATTTGAGATACGACATGACGTTGTAGCGGGTCCTTGACGTAGTGTTTCACACACGTCCATGCATACGTAGGCGGTATCAGTATGGTACTAGACGTAGATCAGTACCCCGATCATGATATTTGATAAAGAGGATACACGGTGAATAGTATGATGAATGTGATATTGACCCGTACCCAGATTGGGATGCCGTACGACGGATTTACGTACGAGCTATATTGATGATTGATCCGCACTCTTGACTTGGGATGCCTGATTATAGATAGGTTATCGGATATGATATTATTGAGGCGGGATCACCGACTATACATATACAGGTATGTATATGTATCGACTCAGATGATAGGCGGTTCCCTTACCTGTAGTTCAGCTTGTTAGTTCAGCCGTATAGTTTAGTGTAGTTGTTAGATTAGATTAGACTTCGTACCTATTTCAAAAACCAACGAATCGTGGGCATTCTTAAAGACAGCCCAAGGGATCCTACGGATATTTCAAAAGACGTATCTTTTCATAAAAAACACCGTAGCCCCTATTTTCAAAACCCATGATTCGTGTTATTTCAAAAGGCACCATTTGTAGTACTTATATTAGATTAATGCAGATTGTTATAGTTGCGTCTAGTTTTCAGCTCCCGCTCATTTTTGTGGTCCGCTTCGCATCGCATGCTTATTTTATGTTTCATACTCCATTAGTGATATCATGCTGTTAGGACACCAGCACCATTACCGATGATGCGTAGGTACCACGTACACTTAATTGCCGGCTCACACACATCTTCATTGGTAATTGCCATGTCACGTACACCTTAGAAAACATTATTGCTTAACTTAGCTAGATAGCTAGTAGTTTGACATAATATTAGTGTACTTACCTTATATGCCAGCTTAGATATTGTAGTTATTACTTGTCACTTCATGCATACTGTTATTCATCGTTATGCCGCATTCATGGATTCTCATGCATATATTCACTATTTTACGTGTTATTGAGGTTTTGGATTCGGATTTCCATGAGATTTTCTGGATTTGGAGGAAAACCGCAAAAACATAAATAAACCTTTTCTCTCTTTTAAAATAAAAAGTGCGGTTTTCCTATGATGTATGAGTCGTCCACCATGAGTTTGCTGATGGATTTCGAGACCCGATTCGAGGAGTGAAGGAACCGTTTCGGGTACATGGTGGGCCCGGTATGGTATCCCGGGGCAAGATGAATGTGGTGTTGACGTTGAGCCTGGCAGGGGACAGATTACCTACCGGTGATATTACCCGACGCGTCGGATATCCGGAGGATACCGTCGTGGTCTTGAGATGGATGGTAGGAGCCGGTCTGGACTGACGGCGCCCTAGATATTGAGATTGAGACATTGATATTTCGAGACAGTGAGATTTATGTTTTGTGTCGATGCTAGACACTGTTGATACTGATTTCATTATGATACCTCAGTTTCTTAATACGAAGGAAATCTCACTAATTTATGAAAACAGTTTCTTCATTTACATGTATTCTGTTTTCATGCATTCATACCTCATTCATATGATATATTGCTACCTGAGGCACTGACACGGGCACATGAGATTTCACTCGGGTTAGATATTTACCCTAGCCTTGTTATAGGCTGCATGTTATATACATTTTTGAGGATATATTATGATCATTGACCTAGGATTGCGTTATTTATGCGATTTCTGTGCTTAGATGTTTTTCTATTCACGGGTTGGCAACTCACCCCCGTTGTGCCCCAGTTTCTTGCAGGTTTGCCGTACAGGTTTCATTACGGCTTTGCGGGCTCAGTTTCATTCGGGTGACTTGCCAGTAGGTGGGTTTTTCTTGTATCGTATCCATCCTATTACCTTGTATAATATTATTCCGTTGTATCTAGTAAATTCTATCAACCAAACATGTATTTATTGAGATAGAGACCAGTGTTGGTTATTCTTTCGACCTTAGAGTCGCTCGTTATATTTCTGGTGGTTTTGAGTTTTGATCCTCGCCGTTGGCGTTGTATATTATACTGTTTGTGTTGTTGTGACCATCGATTGACGAAGAGCTAGCTCCCGCTTGGGGATGCCCTTTTCTTGATTTCGTATACTATTCATGTTGTATCCCGTTTGGGGGCCAGTATTTACAAA
This sequence comes from Agapanthus africanus, assembly GCA_030015575.1. Taxonomy (NCBI): domain Eukaryota; kingdom Viridiplantae; phylum Streptophyta; class Magnoliopsida; order Asparagales; family Amaryllidaceae; genus Agapanthus; species Agapanthus africanus. The sequence goes on along the minus strand of CM057350.1, from coordinate 183,403,799 downwards.
GGAGACTTTGCCGAAATTTTCAGTAAATTTTTGATGTTTTAAAAACCGCATAATTCGGCTTATGCTATTGAAATTACTTGCTTTAAGTTGGTTTTTCCTGCACTCTACTATTTTCTTGGTTTGGATTTCTGGGTTTTCGGTTTACTTAGATTACGTACGCCTCGAGACGTTCGTAGTTTAAGTGACGGTCATGTTCCGTACTTTCGGGTCGTGACAATGGATAATGAGCAATATACAGATATTGTTCTGCAGTCTCTCCCCTGCCTTTGCACCGTTCATAGTGAATTTCAATATGAACGATTTGGTGAAATCATTGCCTGAACTTCTCAATATGTTGAGAAGTGCAGAGAGCACGCTTAAGACGGCGAAAACTCCCGCTCTGATTGTTGGGCCATCTTCTTCTTCTGTCCCAAAAGCCAAGGCCAAGGTAAAGAAGAAGAAGAAACCCATTAAACCGAAAAGTGGAGTTCAAAGAGCGAAAGGGAAAGACAAATCCGGGGCTGCGGGAAGTGGAAAAGGAGAATGTTTTTACTACCACAAGTCGGGACATTGGAAATGCAACTGTGCTCTGTATCTTGCTGATCTCAAGAAGAAGAAGCATGTTGATGCTTCCGCTTCAGGTGTGTTTGTAACTGAAAACTGTTTTTCAATAAACTTTGTATCTTGGGTATTAGATACCGGTTCTGGTTCTCACATCTGCAATTGTATGCAGGGATTGAGAAACAATAGAGTTTTGAAGATTGGTGATCATACTCTGCGGGTTGGAAATGGTTCCAATGTACATGCTGTATCCGTAGGAGAGTATCATCTGGGGTTGCCTTCGGGTTGTATTTTGGTTTTGAACCCGTGTTATTATGTACCTAGTATGCTATGTAATATAATATCCATTTCTTTGTTGGACAATGAAGGATATCATTTTGTGTTGCAGAATAATGTTATGAACATTAACTTGAATCAACAAATGATTGGGTATGGTACATTAAATAACGGTATTTACGTCCTGAACCAACACAGTTTTCAATATACAACATACTAATAAAAGAAAGTTTTCAGACATAAATGAAGCTTTTCTTTGGCATTGTAGACTTGGTCATATTAATGAAACAAGACTAAATAAGCTACATAAAGATAGATATTTGAATCCTTTTGAATATAAATCTTATGCGACTTTCCAATCTTGTTTCAAAGGTAAAATGACCAAAACTCCGTTTACTGGACACGGAGAAAGAGCTGTGGAACTCTTAAGCCTCATACATAGTGATGTATGCGGACCAATGTCTACACATGCAAGAGGCGGTTTTTCATACTTCATTACTTTTACTGATGATTTCTCAAGATTTGGACATGTGTTTTTGTTAAAGCATAAATCCGAAGCTTTCGAGAAATTCAAGGAGTACAAACTTGAAGTGGAAAAGTAAACAGGCTTAAGCATCAAGAAACTTCGATCAGATCGAGGTGGAGAGTATTTGAGTACAGAGTTTTCAGACTTCTTAAAAGAGAATGGGATTCTCTCTCAGCTCACTCCTCCTTACACACTACAACATAACGGTGTGTCAGAACGGAGGAATCGTATCCTATTAGATATGGTACGGTCCATGATGTGTGATGTTGAGTTACCGCTTTCCTTTTGGGGACATGCATTGGAGACAACAATGTATCTGTTAAACAGGGTTCCAACCAAGACCGTGTCTACCACACCATATGAGATATGGAGTGGAAAGAGACCATCTCTTAAAAGAGTTGGGATATGGGGTTGTCCAGCTTTTGTTAAAAAGCAGAATCCAGACAAACTCGAGACACGATCGGTCATGTGTAAATTTGTGGGATATCCAAAACATTCATATGGATATCTATTCTACCACAAGGAGGAACAAAAAGTGTTTGTTTCTCAACATGCCACATTTTTAGAAAATAAGATTTTTACAAAAAGGTGATGATGGCAATGCGGTAGAACTAGAAGAGGTTCTAGAGACATAAATTACTCAGGACGAATTGGTTGAAACTGATGTTGCAGTAGAACTTCAAGAACCTCAGCCGCTCCGGAGATCTAGTAGAACTTCTCGCCCACCAGAGAGATACTATGGGTTTCTCATTGATGGTGATAGAGAAGATTGCATCATAGATGATGATGACCCTACTAGTTTTCAGCAAGCTATCATGAGTAGAGACTCAGTGAAATGGCTGGAAGCCATGAGATCCGAAATGGAGTCCATATACACCAACAAAGTTTGGACTTTGGACGCTGCAACTCCTGGGATAAAATCCGTAGGGTGCAAATGGATCTTTAAGAGAAAGATTGGTGTAGATGGACAGGTAGAGACCTATAAAGCAAGGCTTGTAGCGAAAGGTTTTCGTCAAAGACCAGGATTGGATTATGATGAAACTTTCTCTCCGGTAGCAATGCCTAAATCCATTCGGATACTACTTGCTATTACTGCTCACTACGACTATGAAATCTGGCAGATAGACGTTAAAACTGCATTTCTAAATGGTGATTTAGAAGAATGCGTTTTTATGGATCAACCAAAGGGTTTCATTGACAGTGGGAGCAGCGGAAAAGCATGTAGGTTGCTTCAATCCATTTATGGATTAAAGCAGGCTTCGCGGAGCTGGAACATCTGCTTTGATGATACAATCAAAGAGTTTGATTTTGTTAAAAATATAGATGAACCATGTATTTATAAGAAGATTGTAGGGAGTACTGTCACATTCCTCGTATTGTACGTGGATGACATTCTCTTGATAGGGAATGATATTCCTATACTACAATCGGTCAAACTATTCTTATCACAAAGGTTCTCCATGAAGGACCTGGGTGATACTTCGTGCATTTTGGGCATAAGGATCTATAGAGATAGATCCAAGAGGTTATTGGGATTGTCCCAAACAAAGTACATTGACACCATCCTAAAAAGTTTAGTATAGAAGATTCCAAGCGTGGTGCCTTGCCCGCTTGTTATGGAATCACTCTCTCCAAAGACTTCTATCCAAAAACAGATGAAGAGAGAGCTCGCATGAGCATTATACCCTATGCTTCATCCGTAGGTTCTATAATGTATGCGATGTTATGTACTCGTCCTGATGTAGCTTATGCACTAGCTGTAGTAAGCAGGTATCAATTCAACCCAGGGGAGAAACATTGGATAGCAGTGAAGAACATTCTTAAGTATTTGCGAAGGACTAAAGAATTGTTCTTGGTGTATGGTAATGGGGATCTCCAGATGGAAGCCTTTACCGATTCCAGCTTCCAAAGTGATAAGGATGACAACAAATCTATCTCAGGGTTTGTATTTACCCTCAATGGAGGGGCGGTTAGTTGGAAGAGTTCCAAACAGGATACCGTTGCAGACTCCACGATGGAAGCTGAGTATATTGCTGCAAATGATGCTGCCAAGGAAGCCGTCTGGATGAGGAAGTTCATCGAGGAAATAGGAGTAGTTCCAACCATTTTTAATCCAATACCATTGTATTGTGATAATAATGGGGCTATGGCATTAGCCAAAGAACCAAAGTCCCATTAGAAATCCAGACACATCCTGAGGCGACATCATTTGATCCGGGAGATAGTAGATCGCCAAGAGATCGAGATTCGGATAGTAGATACAAAGAATAACACCGTGGATCCACTCACCAAGGCCCTTCCACAGCCGCAGCATGAGCGACTTTTTGAGATGTTGGGTATGAAATACGCCAATAATTGGCCTTAGTGCAAGTGGGAGATTGTTGGATATATGTATGCCCTAGAGGACATTATATATATAGTGGATGCTTGGATATATATGTTAGTTATATGTATGCCCTAGAGGCCATTACTATACATAGGATGTATATTGTAGTGGATGCTGGGATATATATAGTGAGGACTTTCTTGCTCGACATGATAATATGCTATCTGGTTGATCTTTACCTTAACGTGTACACTGATTGTCTCTCTATTACATGTTGGTAAAGCCCTTAGGATGTGTACTTAACTACCTGGACTATGATGCGGATCATACTAGTAAGGACATGGTAGTCCATAAGTACATCCTTCAAAGTCCCTAGTCAAGGGTGTATCGAGACGGGGCATCGATATACCAGAGTAGACTAGCGTGTACCTTCTCGACCCATACAGATGGGCGATGGATGATCCCATATCCATTGGTGTTTGACATCAGAGATGATATACGGGTGCTCAGTAGAGACTGGGTACACTGGACGGACTCGCCGAGAACTCCCAGATGGAATTATACCTTACGTCAGATGGCAGTTCTCTGGTGACACTGGTACAGAGTAGTCTGTTGACCCGAGATCGTCATAGAGTCTTGTGTGGTTCCCACTGTGCTTTGATTTCCATCTTACCACGTCCAAGAGGGCATGCAAAACGGTGGTTTTTGGGTACAGTCCCGAGTCACATGGAGGCAATGAGCGATAGGAGGGGATTCGTCTCTCCCGGTATAGGGAGTTGATGTTGCGCTGTGTTCGATTGGCTATAACAGGAAATCCCTGGCCAGGGTTGCTGAGATTTACTGGTAAGTGTTACCAGTAGTTTATCGAATTGTTATAGACCTCATATCGACACGACTTATCAAGCTATTGGGGTCTGACTTTTACCACCCCTAGGCGAGATATGCGACATATCAGACGATCAGACCGGACTGTACGGTAGTGTTACTGGTTGGATTCACTGGAGTGTGAGCGGGCTTGCTCGTCGATCTTCTGATCGCTCAATACCCGGGTGGCCGTTACGTTTAGCAGACCGCTTGCGGCTTGTGGATGTTTGATATGATCATCATCCGCTGCCGGCGTATTGACGAGTCTTTAGAGTCCTACACAGAGGTTTCCTGGCTCAAGCGAAACGAAATAGGAGCGCATATGAGATATGTGCGGGACCGAGAATAATGCGTGTATGTGATACCGTATTTCATTCTCGCGATGAATGTATCGATTGGTTGTATGCGATATAACCTAGTTATCGATTCAAGGATTGATTCGGTAAGCCGATACATTGGATACTAGTCGGTGATATGCGATATGACCGGATCGTTAAATCAAGTGTTGATTTAATGATTTAATGCATAATTATATATTTGATATATTACTTTGCATTAACTAGTATCGGTTCACTTTAAAAGGATTTTCTCACTTGATTGTACAAGTTGTATATGTGATATACTTTTTTGTGCAAATGATTGTATCATGTTTGATGATACATGTTAACTTGGTTAAGTGTAAAGATTAAACCATGGTTAAATTGATGATTAGGGTTTTCTTTTTCTTAATCATTTATTTATTTATTTATTTGGAAAAGATTAGAAATAAAATGGTTGCAAATTTTGTTTCTTTCTTTGAAGCTTCATGAAGCTTTGACTTTGTGACCATTTTGTCTCTTGCTTAACCCTAACCCTTGCAATTAACCATGGTCTATTCTCTACACCTAATCATGGTTATTATTATGATAAGTATCCTTTTTCTTTTCTTTTTAATTAACTTATCATAAGAATATTCTTCTTCTTCTTCATTTCTTCATGTGAAGAAAGCTTGCCTCCATCAATGGCAAGTGATGATAAAGAGTGAGAAATCCAATTCTAAAGTGAACCCACTTCCTATTTTTTCATCCTCTACCTCTTGCCAAGTAGTAGAGTGTGTTTCCTTCACAAGTTATCTTGACTTGGTGAAGTTGGAGCTTGATCTAGCGATGCTTCGACGTAGATCATCTTCGGCATGGACATCGACGACCTAGCTCGCCTATTCTCCGATGAAGCCGACGCTAGAGCCCGGAATTTGTTTTGGACAGCGAGAGGACTTCATTGCGGAGCTATGGAGGTGGAGCACCGGATCTACAAAGGTTGTATTTCCGTATTCTCTTAGTTAAGTGTTAACTAGTTTGTTTTTCGCCTAAATATCTAGCCAACGATCCGTTGTCGGGTCTCTCGGCACCTAGATTTTTTGAAATTGGCATGGTTGATGCCTTATGAGACCTCATTAGGGTGCCTAGGAACCTTTCACTGGTATCAGAGCCTAGCTAGAGCCTTAGGCGATGCGTAGACGGAGTTAGAAGTCCGATCGACCCGAAACCCCGACTTGAAAGTGCTCTCTGGACATTTTCTGTTTTCGTGGATTTTTGAGAATTAAAAATATGCAGAAAAATCAGCAGGAAATTCTAAGAATTACGGTGCAAAAAGTAACTAATGATCCCTCAAAAGTGCGGCGGAACCGCGGCATTAGCATGCTAAAGCGGCGGTTCCGCGGCTGTTTTGTCTTATTAGGCATTCAATTTTGCACAGTAATTCCTATTTTGCAGTGCTGGTTTTCCTGGGAATTTTTTTTTCTGAAATCAAGAGTTGAGTTTTTTGGGTTGTATTAAGAGTTCGTACATTCGATCGGATTGTCTAATTTTGTCTATGTGTTTTTCGGATATTTTAGAATATGTTAAAAATTTCGAACGGACATAAATACCCACTTTTTCCCCTGCCGGAAAATTTCCAAGTGTTGGATTTTTCCGTGGTTTAAGGACGTTCTGAGTAGTGCAGGTAACGCGATGGTCCCTCTAGAAGACAACAAACCTTAACTCGATTATGTGACCGTCTTGAACTGCCCTTTGAACCTTAGGGTTTGGGGCAGTACGGCGTGCCATATGTGAGGCGTTGGCTTGACCCTTCTACGGCTGGACCGTTGGTACTAAGGCATGAAGTGAATGTCTTTGAACTTATTTCATTCGGTTGATCGGGAAAACTTGGGTGTTCGATTGTTCTATCGAAAAGTTTAACATTTTCTATCTTATCCGGAATGTGATACAATAATTGGAATTCACAATGGTTATGTGATAACTGAATGAATGTTATAAACATAGCACTTTAGTCTCACTTGATCGGTTGCCACGGAATTTTGGTGCGATCAAAAGTCCGTCGCAATCACGTAGCGTACGCAGATACTCGCCGGGTAAACTTAATAGACAGCCTCACTCCATAGCCCCGACCAAGTGACTGTAGGAGAACCCCGTCGCCGAAAGCATCCGTTTGGGTGCTCGCGGTAGCGGTGTTCTGCCTTGGTGCACTTCGTCGACGGTATCGGGGGTGCAGCCGTCTACTGAAGTTTGCGACGAGCATTCGATCAGGATGTCGGGAATCTTGTTGAATTGCCCGACTTGATATTGAAAAGAGTTTTCGGTAATGAGACTAAAATGCGGGGTTTTTAATTGTTAGGCATGCGATGTCTAAAGAATTCATTTGGTCAGGCATGCGATGTCTGAGGTGGTTGCAGATTCCAACTGTTGTAGTTTTACACTTTCTTTTCTGTGACCGTAAGTATAATATGTGATATCGCCGGTTTCGTTGCTATATGTCAACGACAATTGGGATGGACATATTTACTTACGTGGATGACATGTGATGTTATGTGTTGCTGGATATGTTATATTGGATCGTCGTGTTTGAATAGCCGGGGGTTTTTATGTGAGATGAGTGTTTTTCATTTTCATTCATGTAAGAACTTGTTTGTAATATTCTTTTATTGGGGCGCTTCCAGGTTGCGGAAGTTGTCACCGTTTGTATATTATTTACTTTTCCGCACTAGGATAGACCCAAGGAGGGGAGCACAAGTAACCGGGTTCTGGAGTCCAGTGGGAGACCAACTCGAGGAGTCGAGTCCGGGTCTCCTAACTCTAGAATTGATAGGGTTACTTGCCGCTCTCATAGGGGTCTAGGGGTGTGGGTTTGGCTATTCATCACGACCGTGGAATCCGTGTTTTATACTGGCTCGTATTGAAAACACGGACGTCCTAGTATATCCAATATTTCATATGTTTCTTCTGCTGCGATATCTGTGATGTGATCATGTGATGTTCTGTGATAGATACAGTATATAGTATATATGATATATTATATAGGCGTTACTTATGTTTTACACCCGCGCTAGCCCTGCCCCGCTCTGCCGTTAGTTACCTAACCTAACGGTGCACGAGGGGACATCGAGGCGAATGCGGATGGCATAAGTGTACGTCGTATTTATCTGTGATGTTTAGGTACTTAAATGATGGGACTTCATTAATGTGATTAATGAAATAAAAGAAACCTAAGATGTTGTAGAATCGAATTTCAAAATAAAACAGGTAGCTACAGTTCTTGCTTTGCACAGAGGTATATGTGATATATCCTGCACCTTATTCGATGAGGAAAGGACCGAGATCCCTTCACCGGGAGTGACTCCTTTAGCAATAACTGGCAGATGCTACACACTCGGTTTGTCTTTTGATAGCTTTTAAGAGTTTTTGCTTTGCACAGTGATATATATGATATATCCTGCACCTCATTCGACGAGGAAAGGACCGACGATCCCTTCACCGGGAGTGACTCCTTTAGCAAAACTAGAAAAGCCTCAAAAGAACTCCATTTTAAAATCATTTGATTCTACAACGATATCTAGTTCAATACGCAATAGGTTTTCAGAAAAACCTGTCGTAGCCCTCCGTCATTTCAGATAAATGGTAGTTAGTATTCGTGCTACGTTTGTTGGCCTGCGTCAAGGCGTAGTGTGCGGTAGCTAACTAGTATTTATCTGCTTATGCATATGATGCAGATTGGATTAGGGTAGTCGTGCGACTTTGTTGGCCTGCGTCAAGGGTCGTGCGGGTGGGTTTAATTCAATCAGGAAATGACGGGTTGAACTTGACTAGCGCACTATGGTTTGTTGGCCTGCGTTAAGATCATAGGACGCTAGGGGCAAAATATTATCGGGAATTTCAAGTGTTGAAATTTGCAATAAGATTGCATACCTTCTATGAGATAGTTGGATCCCGATACACGCTGTGAGTAATTGTTACTCCTGGGAGAGTTTTATACATTACAATTAGCCGATCAAGTAGGTGTCTAGAAAGGTGTCAACGGGGTTACGCCTCTGGGAAAACGAGGTTTACATTAATTAGGTTCGTGCGAAAGCACGGGGGACCTCCCTCAAAGTACCGACACTGGCCTGGCTGAAAGATTAGCGAACTTGTAGTGTGTAATTAATCCCGGCTAGTCTTTCCTTTTAGGGTTTGAAGGAAGATTTGATAAAAAGCAGTGGGAGCCATCCTGATTAGATAAAATAATAACCAATCTATTCTTGCAAGAGCGCACGCTGAGTGTTTTCTTCTCTCTCTCTCCAGGTAGCGACCATATCACGCCTTAATCAAGATAATAATACGGAATATTGACCGAACCCGCTTGTTATACTGAGCTGGGGAACGTTGGTCCCGCTCCAACTTATAATTGTTATAAGACAGAGCAGGAAATTGGGGAATACCAGAATTCCCGTGCCGCCCAAACGAAGAGAGTGCATGCTGATGCATCATCTTCGGGTGTGTTCATTACAGAGAACTGTTTCTCAGTGTCCTTTACGTCCTGGGTATGTGATACCAGATCAGGATCCCAGATATGTAATATGTTACATAGGGCTACAGAAAGGTAGAGAACTGAGAACGGGTGATAAGTTTCATGAGACAGAAAACGGGGCATGTGTTGCAGCCAAGTCTGTTGGTCACTGTCACCCTGTATTATCAGTACATTGATTCTGAACAAATGCTATTAGATACCGAACCTGATATACAAAATCATATCAGTCTCTTTATCAGTAAAGAAATGATAAAATTTTGTATAGTTGGATAATGTTTTGAACATTTCCTATATCAAAAGTTGATCGGTTCAGGCACGTTATCTAAAAGCGTTGATGTTCTAAATCAAACCACAGTTGTTTAGTATACGGAACACACACAAGAGGAAGAGTTCAGAACTGAACGAATCCTTCTTGAGGCATTGTAGACTAGGTCATATCAATGCGACCCGACTAGCTGAAGTTACATGTAGATGTATATTTAAATCAGTTTGAATTTACATCTTATGAAACTTGCCAGTCATGTCACAAAGATATAATGACACCAGCTCTGTTTATTGGAAACAGAGAAAGAGTTAGTAAACTCTTGGGATGATACATGTTGATGTATGTAAGGTTCCCTGTCTACACATGCCAAGACCGGTTCTTTATACTTCATTATATTCTCTGATAATCTATCAAGATTCAGTCATATGTTCCTGTTGAAACATGAGTCCGAACCTTTTGAGATATTCACAGAATATAAGCTAGAAGTAGAGAACCAAAATACGGGTATAAGTATTATGTCCTTTGATGTGATCAAGGAGGAGAATACTTGAGCACGGAATTTCTGGACTTTTCTAAAGGAGAATGAGATTCTCTCTCGGCATTACTCCTCCGTATACACCATTGCACGATGGTATATCGGGATGGAGCAGATACACCCTATTTGATATGGTGTGCTCTATGATGAGTACTACTGAGTTACCTATTTCCTTTTGGGAGTTATGCACTTGAGAAGCTGCATACCTATTGAATAGGGTTCCACTCAAATCAGTTGCCTACCATTTCATATGTGATATGGAAAGGGAAGAGCCCATATCTTAAGCTAGTTAAGATTTGGGGTTGTCCAGCCTTTGTCTAAAAGCAAAATCCGGACAAGCTCAAGGCAAGGTCTGTTATGTAGAACTGGAAATGTTCCAGCTATACAGACTGCAGCTGATGATTTGATAGAACCAAAGGATTCAGTAGATTCCAACGAACCTCAACCTCTCCGCCGATCTAGTAGGGTTCCTCACCCACCTGAGAGATACTTCTGTTTCTCTATGACAGTGGGAGCGAGGATTGCATCATGAGATGATGACCCAACTAGTTTTGACCTGGCCATCAGGAGTAGGACTCTGTGAGAATGGCTGGATGTTTATCGATCTGAGATGGAATCCTTATACACCAACAAAGTATGGACTTTAGTTGCTATATCTGAAGGGTTAAATCCCCATCAGGAGCAAGTAAATCTTGAGAAGATTACTTGGTGTACATGGAAGAGTTGAGACTTTCAAAGCTAGACTTGTTAAAGGTCTACATCATTGACCAGGTATGGATGATGATGAAACCTTTTCTAAGTAGCTATGCTTAAGTCCATCCAGATCCTACTTGCCACGGCTATATACCATGACTACGATATCTGGCGGTTGGGTGTCATGACTGCTTTTCTAAATGATGATTTAGAAGAGAACGTCTATAAGAACACAGCCAGAGGGCTTCGTAGACAGTGGGAGCAGCGGAAACGTGTGCAAGATGTTTTATGTGATAAAGCAGGCATCGCGGAGTTGGAACATCTGTTTTGATGGATAAGTCAAAGAGTTTGACATCATCAAAATAGTAGATGAACCTTGTATAAACAAAAAGGTAGTAGGGAGTATAGTAATGATCCTCGTAGAGTACGTGGATGACATACTCTTGATAGGGAAGGAGTTTCCTATGCTACACTCGATCAATCTCCGCTTATCACGATGATTCTCCATATAGGATCAAAGTGATACCTCTTAAATCCTGGGTTTTGGATCTATGAGATAGATCTAATTGGATGTTAGAATTCTCACTAGTTGTAGTGAGATGGTATCAATCGATCCTGGGGAAAATCACTGGAAGTGTTCCAGGGTGATAAAGACGACTGAATGTCAGTCACAGGCATTGTCTATACCCTCAGTAAAGGGACGGTATGTTGGAAGAGTTCCAAGCTAGATACCGTGGCATACTAGACGATAAAGGCAGGATACATCGCTACTTAAGATGCTGCCGAAGAGGCTGTTTGGGTGTATATTGGTTCATGAGATGAACTACGTTCCTACCATTGTGAGACAATGGAGTTGTGGCTTATGCCGAGGATCGCCGGTCCCATCAGTGATCCAGACATATTCTAAGGCAGTATCACCTGATCATGGAGATGGTTGATCTCCAGGGGATCGAGGTCAGGAGAGTAGACTCAGAGGACAACACAGCGGATCCACTCACAAAGGCCTGTTCCCAGAGAGAGACTTTTATGGGATGGTTGAGTATGAGATACTTCAAACCACTGCTACAGATGGCCCTAGTGCAAGTGGGAGATTGTTAGTTATATGTATGCCCTAGAGGCCATTACTATACATAGGATGTATATTGTAGTGGATGCTGGGATATATATAGTGAGGACTTTCTTGCTCGACATGATAGTATGCTATCTGGTTGATCTTTACCTTAACGTGTACACTGATTGTCTCTCTATTACATGTTGGTAAAGCCCTTAGGATGTGTACTTAACTACCTGGACTATGATGCGGATCATACTAGTGGGGACATGGTAGTCCATAAGTACATCCTTCAAAGTCCCTAGTCGAGGGTGTATCGAGACGGGGCATCGATATACCAGAGTAGACTAGCGTGTACCTTCTCGACCCATACAGATGGGCGATGGATGATCCCATATCCATTGGTGTTTGACATCAGAGATGATATAAGGGTGCTCAGTAGAGACTGGGTACACTGGACGGACTCGCCGAGAACTCCCAGATGGAATTATACCTTACGTCAGATGGCAGTTCTCTGGTGACACTGGTACAGAGTAGTCTGTTGACCCGAGATCATCATAGAGTCTTGTGTGGTTCCCACTGTGCTTTGATTTCCATCTTACCACGTCCAAGAGGGCGTGCAAAACGGTGGTTTTTGGGTACAGTCCCGAGTCACATGGAGGCAATGAGCGATAGGAGGGGATTCGTCTCTCCCGGTATAGGGAGTTGATGTTGCGCTGTGTTCGATTGGCTATAACAGGAAATCCCTGGCCAGGGTTGCTGAGATTTACTGGTAAGTGTTACCAGTAGTTTATCGAATTTTTATAGACCTCATATCGACACGACTTATCAAGCTATTGGGGTCTGACGTTTACCACCCCTAGGCGAGATATGCGACATATCAGACGATCAGACCGGACTGTACGGTAGTGTTACTGGTTGGATTCACTGGAGTGTGAGCGGGCTTGCTCGTCGATCTTCTGATCGCTCAATACCCGGGTGGCCGTTACGTTTAGCAGACCGCTTGCGGCTTGTGGATGTTTGATATGATCATCATCCGCTGCCGGCGTATTGACGAGTCTTTAGAGTCCTACACAGAGGTTTCCTGGCTCAAGCGAAACGAAATAGGAGCGCATATGAGATATGTGCGGGACCGAGAATAATGCGTGTATGTGATACCGTATTTCATTCTCGCGATGAATGTATCGATTGGTTGTATGCGATATAACCTAGTTATCGATTCAAGGATTGATTCGGTAAGCCGATACATTGGATACTAGTCGGTGATATGCGATATGACCGGATCGTTAAATCAAGTGTTGATTTAATGATTTAATGCATAATTATATATTTGATATATTACTTTGCATTAACTAGTATCGGTTCACTTTAAAAGGATTTTCTCACTTGATTGTACAAGTTGTATATGTGATATACTTTTTTGTGCAAATGATTGTATCATGTTTGATGATACATGTTAACTTGGTTAAGTGTAAAGATTAAACCATGGTTAAATTGATGATTAGGGTTTTCTTTTTCTTAATCATTTATTTATTTATTTATTTGGAAAAGATTAGAAATGAAATGGTTGCAAATTTTGTTTCTTTCTTTGAAGCTTCATGAAGCTTTGACTTTGTGACCATTTTGTCTCTTGCTTAACCCTAACCCTTGCAATTAACCATGGTCTATTCTCTACACCTAATCATGGTTATTATTATGATAAGTATCCTTTTTCTTTTCTTTTTAATTAACTTATCATAAGAATATTCTTCTTCTTCTTCATTTCTTCATGTGAAGAAAGCTTGCCTCCATCAATGGCAAGTGATGATAAAGAGTGAGAAATCCAATTCTAAAGTGAACCCACTTCCTATTTCTTCATCCTCTACCTCTTGCCAAGTAGTAGAGTGTGTTTCCTTCACAAGTTATCTTGACTTGGTGAAGTTGGAGCTTGATCTAGCGATGCTTCGACGTAGATCATCTTCGGCATGGACATCGACGACCTAGCTCGCCTATTCTCCGATGAAGCCGACGCTAGAGCCCGGAATTTGTTTTGGACAGCGAGAGGACTTCATTGCGGAGCTATGGAGGTGGAGCACCGGATCTACAAAGGTTGTATTTCCGTATTCTCTTAGTTAAGTGTTAACTAGTTTGTTTTTCGCCTAAATATCTAGCCAACGATCCGTTGTCGGGTCTCTCGGCACCTAGATTTTTTGAAATTGGCATGGTTGATGCCTTGTGAGACCTCATTAGGGTGCCTAGGAACCTTTCAATATATATATATATATATATATATAGATGACTTTCTTGCTTGATATGATAATATGCTATCTGGTTTACTTTATCTTGACATGTTCATTTGATCATGCATCTTATTCATTTGGTACATGTTGATAAAACCCATAGGATATTTGCTTGACTACTGGGACTATGATGTAGATCATACTAGTGGGACACCTGTAGTTTATAAGCATATCCTTTAACTGTTCCTAGTCGTGGGTATATCGAGATGGGGCATCGATATTCCAGAGTAGACTAGCGTATACCATTCTTGCCCCATATGATGGGCGATGGTGTAACGCTTTGAAATTCGTTTAGGTTAATTTCGCGTTAGTTAGTAATGATGCGTGTTTTCATAAAAACCCGTAAATTTTAATTTCCTTTTTTAAACTAGAATAAAACTAGTTCTAATTGTGATGAGAAGTGTTTTTATATATAAATGGGTTTTATTAATTATAATTTAGTTTGTGTTCACTTTAATTAGAAATTTTCCTTAATTACTTTCCTAAGCAAGGATTAGTGTGACAAGCATGCACACTTATCACATTTTTGTGACATAGGTTAAAGTTTTAGCATGTAACCATTTTTCTTTTCTTCTTACATGGTTCTTATCCCCCCTAAATCAAATTAAACCCTCAATTTAAAATAAAATTTAAAGAATGGGAGGTATGGGTTGGATTAGGTGAGGAATGGGCTTGACCTTGACCATCTCTCTCTCTCATTTCTCTCTCCCTCTCATTTCTGGAAAATTCCAGCAGAGTAGCAGCAGCAACATCTTCATCTTCTTCTTCTTCTTTTGCTCCTCTTCATATTCAACTTAAACCCTACACAAAAATCTCATTTTCCTTCACAAAAACCTTTGGAAAAATGACTCTTTTAAGGATTTTGGTGGCAAATCAGTGCCTTTGAAAGCAAGGGCTGGAAGTTAGGTTTCCCTAAGGTCTTTTAGAGGTATTAAACTCACCCTTAGCACTTTAGCTCGTAACTTGTATTTTCTTTTGCTAAAAATCTTTTTTGTGCGTTTTAGTGCTAATGAGAGGAAATTAGTGAAGTTTATGATAAGTTGGAAATTTTATGGCTTGGTTAACTTATTTAAGTGCTATTAGTGTTGTTTAAACCAGGGTTTTTCTTCAGTTTGCACTAAAATACCTTTTAGTACCAAATTAGTGTTTTTAAAACGTTTTTAAACAAGATTATAGGATACGGTGATCTGCTATGTCTACGATTATTTTATGGTGTCGCAAACAATTACAGAATAGTGTACAGGGTAGCTAGGGTTTTGGGTTGATGTTCGAGCCCGTTCCACCCCATAAAAACCGGCGACCTCCCTTGACAATCAGGCGACGCCGGCTCTCCCTGTTCTGTGGGTGTTGGTGTTTTTCAGGGTGGTGTCTGTGTTGGTTTTACAGTGTTTGGTTTTGTTTTCTTTTTGGGTCTTCTTCCAGATAAGAATCTGGGACCTGTTGCCCTTAAATTGGAGTTGTGTGTTTAGCGTGACATGTACGCTTCGTCATGGTCTGGTGGGTTCTGTGCATCGCAGCGCATCGGGGTAGTTCTGGGATTAGCACACGCTCGTTTTAGTGTATCGAGTTCACGCATTTAGCTTGCGACGCTACTTTTTCCGTACTGCCTTAGTATCACCTTTTATAGCATTTTAGCTTATGCTTATTCTTTGTGTAATTCTAGGTTCGCAGGAGAGTACGACGAACGCCGCTAAGAAGGGGAAGCAAGTAGTCGGCTACACTTAGCACGAGACCACTGTGAGTAGATTTAACATCTATGGGGAAATCGCCCGTATGGCGTTATGCGTCAGGGCTTGATAGGCTATAATAGCTGCATATTTGCATTCATATACCTTGGTTGCATACTGTATTTCCTGCTATATATATGTATATGGACTTAGAATTAATAACACACAGCACTGTTACTAACGGTTCATGTTGCACGAGCACTAATCTGCATGTTACACACACACCGTTAGTAATTGCCAAGACACTCACACTATAGAATTGCCATGAACAATATATTGTAGCTCACCTCATATATGATTCAACATGATTACGTTACTTGTGCATATACTCATTTGTATATCCATACTTATGCATATACAATTGTACCTACCTAGATAAGCTGATTTTTGGTAAAACTGGGGACCGCATGATACCTTTTAAAACTGAATCTACTTAAAGAGCGGTTTCTCCCTTTTTCTCATAGTACGACTTATGATGCATATATTACATCACATGGATTTACGCATTGGCTTTGGATTTCATGTGATTTCTGGATTTGAGAACCGTGGTATTATTTTAAGAAAGCATACATAGTTTTAAAAACTCGGTTCCTCTTGATATGATATTTTGGTGCGTCCACCACGCGTTTTCTCGGTTCTGAGACGTGTGCTTGAAACCCGATTCAAGGAGTTGGATGATCCGTTTGCGGGTTCGTGGTGGACCCGGTATGGTTCCCCGGGGCGAGAAATGTTTTTCGTGGAGCAGACGATGAGCCTGGCAGGGTGGCTAGTATCTACCGGTGATTGATTGGACCTGGCGGTTATCCGGAGGATACTGACCAGAGTCGATAGATGGTTACGGGATAACCCGTACTGCCGGGGCCGAGGGCCGATTCCGCAGACGGAGCCCGTGGGCCGATCCGGACTGACGGAGCCCGATGTATGAGGATTTGCGTGTCGATGCTGGACACGATTATTTCATGATATTTTCGAGTGTCGATATTGGGCTTTCACGATTTTCAGAGATTTACAGGATTTGAGGGCCGATGAGGGTGACGGCGCCAGAGTTTTATTGGGATTTGGGTGCATTGATGGACACCGGTTATTTTTTCCACGTTGACATTCTGTGTAGATGCTATTTTATCCCATGCTCAGCGTTCATTATTATGCATCTCATCCTGTAGTCGTATTACCTGATAGAGTACTTATGCATGATTATTGCACTTCCTGCTCATCGCATATAGATGTTATCTGCTGGTATATGTTAGAGTATCGCAGTACGTGTATACTCGTGATTACCTTTATATGTTATTTCTATTCACGAGTTGGCAACTCACCCCCGTTGTGCCACAGTATTTGCAGGTTGCCCCTCAGAGTAGCCGCGGCAGGCTGCTTTCTTGTATATTTTTGGCTACGGACACCACTGCAGTTGGTGCGTGAGCTGTTTGCTGCTAGGTGGGTTTGTGGTATCCGGTTATTTTCTATTATACACACTTTTGTATATAGTACTCTCCATCTACTATTTCATGTATTGACTTAGAGACCAGTGTGAGGACGATGATGTATATTATTTGTACTCTGGTGTCGAGCTCGTGTGAGCCGACTTTACTTATGCAGTTTTTATCATTTGTGATGTTTTTCACTTATTGTTCATTTCTTCGCTACGGCGTCGTATATTACTCTTGGGTGGTTGTTTCTGCCGTTGGGCGTTATTGCTCCTGTTTAGGATGCTTTATTCTTATTGTATATCATTTTACTCATATCTTGTCTTGTACCCGATTTCGGGGTTAGTTTTTACAAAGGAAGTGCTGCCAAAATTTTTAAGATAATAACTTGAACTTTAAAGAAAGTTACTGTTCCCCTCCGAACGGCGGCCAAGACATGGACGTCTTGCCTGAGATTCGGGGCAGATGCTATTTGGTTTTATCCGTCCACCTCTCCGAAGATGCCAAGTTGATTTATGGCACCGTGTATCGGAGGTTTAAACGGATGCGGCCGATATAGCAGACTTCGTCAGATTCCCCTCGCTTGAAGGATTTTTGATTGTGGGGATGCTCTTCCCTGCAGGCGCAAGCCTCTGCAGTTAATTACGCTACCGCATCGCAGTAACAACTTTCTCCTTCTCCAGAATTTCACTTCGTGTCGTAGGTGTTTGTTTTGTTTGTGGTTGCCCGTGGATTGTATACGGAGACTAATTTATGTCGTCGCCTGTAGGACGTGGATTAGTCCAAATCCGTATTTTCTTAGATTTGGGTTTGAGGTTTTGGTTTAAGGATACGTTAGCCATATTTGAGGTTAAGATCAACTTAAACGTTTGTTAAGGATACGTTAGTCCAATTTGAGACTAAGATCAACTTAACGGGATCGTTTGGATCCGAGAAAAGAGCATTTAGGGGCTCTATTGTTCCAGTTTAGGGACATAGTGGTCCATTGCCAGTTTAAGGACATAGTGGTCCATTTAATGTATGGCCGTCGGGACCCGTCACCTCTCTGACGACGTTGAAGGATTACAACGACAAATATCAGAGGAGTTCAGAGATGTACCCTTGAACCGGGTGTAAATTGATTTGAGAGAGCAGTCGTGCTCAGTTCAATTTAATTTGAGGACTTATGGCCAGTATTGGGTTAAGTCCAGTTGAAAATGTTCAACATTTTATTTGCATTTGGCCTGTTAGGCCTTTGATTGGGCTCTGCCCTTTTTAAAATGATGCACAGCATCTAGATTGGTCTGTTAGACCTTTATTTGGGCTCTGCCCCTTTTTAATAATGCATTGCATTTTTATTAGGCCTGTTAGGCCTTTTAATTGGGCTCTGTCCCTTCTTTAATAATGCAGAGCATTTATTATTCTGACAGTGTGCCACGTGGCTTGTCAGGCGCTTTGCGCTGATTGAGTAGCGCAAGACGCAAACTCATGTGGGTGTGACACGTGTCACGCTCTGGTGAGCGCAAGTCTGTTAGCGCAGCGCGCTGCTGACACGTGGCGCGCTCTGATGACTTGCGCCAATTTAAGAGAGCAGTGCTCTGTTTTTAGAAGCGCAAGGCGCAGCTGTTCTGTGATTGACACGTGGCGCTCGCTGGTGGCTTGCGCCAATCCAAGGAGCACAACAGTGCAAACTCAAAAGTGCAAGGCACTGTTTAATATTTGGATCAAATTTGATCAAAGGGAACAAATTTTTCTTGTTTTCCAGAGAGGTTCTACCTTAAATCTCAAGAACCAGTGGTTCATCAAAAGGCAATGCCTCTATACAGAAGTAAATTACTTCTTCTTTTATTATTATTATTTATCGAAGATTTTGATCTTGTTCTTAGATCAATGATCTTTTTAGAAGAAACTCGTCTTTTTTCAAAGGTTTACCTTTTCTCTCTTTGAGTTCTTCTCAAAATTTTAGAGGAATTCTCTGGTTTCTCTCTCTGTGTGTCTTTTAGACTTGGAGTCTAGGGGCCTTTATATAGGGCCAATTGATTTGTTAAATCAGTTAAAGAGATCTTTCTCTGAGTGATTTAGGGATTTTCCCCCACCGTTGGATTTTTGATCCAAGGGCTTCTGTTTTACAGAAGATAATCTTCTTGTTTTAATAAGATCAGAATGATCTTTCTGGAATTTTAATTCTGTTTTAGTGCTGGCACAGTTGGCGCAAGCGCACCTGCGCTTGACACGTGTCGCGCAGCGCAGAGCACAGCGCAACTGCGCTGACACGTGTTGCGCAGCGCAGCGCAACTGCGCTGACACGTGTCGCGCAGCGCAGAGCGCAAGTCAGCTGAAGCGTTGCTTCCATAATTTTAACTTTAATTTCAAAGCAGAGCTTTGCTCTGATTGGGGGAAACAGAAGCGTTGCTTCGTTTCCCGCCTTGGAATTTGAACAGAGTTTTGCTCTGATTGGGGTAAACAAATGCCCCCCCCACCGTTGTGCTTACGTGGCCCCAATCGTGAGCGCAGCGGTGGAAGAATTCCAACCGTTGCGCCACCTTTTGGAAGTTGAAACGGCTCTCAATGCCTATAAATAGGACCTTTGGTCCCTTAGATGATTTTCATCTCTTTTCTTAAGAATTTTTATTCAGAGCCTTGCTCTTCAATTTAAGAACTTTTCAAGAGTAAAACTCTGTCAACACTTAGGTAAAGTTTAAAAACTTTTAAGAATCCAGGGTTTTACCCATTAACAGATCTTTGCTCTTCATAGATCTTTGATCTAAAGAAAACCCATTTAGGGTTTCATTAATAGAGCTTTGCTCTCTTCAGATCATGATCTTTTCTTGGGGTTTCTTAGCCCATGAATCAGAGCTCTGCTTCTTGATACATGTAGATTTCTTAATCTTTTGTGAAGAACTCTTAAGAGTTTGATCATGGATAATGAAGATCAAAAATGGAGTTTTATCTTTGATTGATTATATCATCTTTTCAGAGCAAAGCTCTCAATGTTCTCGGGGAATTTCTTTAAATTCCCCTCATTACTGAATTTGATAGGTGTCACTCCTGTTTGCAGAGCATTGCTCTCGAGGAGTTTAACTCCCTGTGCCTGTTTTTAATAAGAATTCGCTTAATCAGTCTGTTTTTAACTAATTCTGTTAATTTTCTTTTACAAGAGCAATGGACGCCCACATGTACGATCTCGATGAAATCATCTCTTACGGAGACATCCGTCGACTCGGCCGTTCTCAGAACCGAGAATTTACCAATGCCGAGTGTGCCGAAATCATGAGCCGCTTTGACGCATACAACGGTCAACTGCTTTCTCGGCGCTCCCCTCTCCTGAAGCTTATTGTGGGAGCAATTTGGGAAGCACTTCCCCTATTCTTTACTGGTGTGCCGCTTAGGGCATTGGACGCCGCTGAGGACAAGGTGCACTCGGTGTACCTGATGAACTTAATATCGAAGAGACGGCGAGACAATCTTGTCGATCTCTTACACCAGGCCTTTCAACAGTCCGCCATTCTCGCTACCTACCAGAGGGTGGAGGACATCAGTAGGGATCCCGACGCCCGTGCTCGCGAAAGGAAGCACACCAGGATGGCTCGCCAAGCTTGGAAAGTCTTGGACAAGGTCACTTTCGAGTTCCTCAATCCCTGTCTAGGATCTGAGGTTTTGCCGTTGTAATCATTTGGATAATGTCTTTGTTTATTTCTTTATGATTGTAAGAACCCTTTGCAATATGAATGGAAAATTTCTCATTTCAGCTTGTCTTATTTCTCGTTCTGAGTCTTTTGCATGCGCATGAATGGATGTGTCTCAAATGCGTGATCAAATGCAAATCGGATATTCTTTCTGTCGCTTTCTTCTTTCTTTATTATCAGCATGTTACCTTAGTAAACATGGTCGATAGATGATAGAACGAGCATCCTTTCTTGGCTCCTTCAAGAGGCAGTGATGGCTTAGGAGGCAGGTTCAGATCTGCTGTCTAAGACTTTTCAACTCTATGAGCCGTAGGGGTCTCATAAAGACTTTTCTCCCTACGGATCGAGAGGATCTCGTAGGTGTATTTTCTACTTAGGAATCGTGAGGATCCCTAAGTGCGTTTTCTCTTATAAGTTGTAAGGATCTTATAAGAGAATTTTTCCCCCTTACGAGTCGAGAGGACCCGTAAGCGGTTGTTTCCCTCCTTGTCGAGATTTGACTTTGGAGAGTGTGACCCGTGAATAGTATGCAAGAGTCCATTTTGGACCGACTTGCAGGGTCCCAGTGCTTAGGAAACAGGTTTTTTAATCCCCGCTGCCTAAGGCTTTTCCTCACGAGTCGAGCCGAATCGAGCACTCCTCGCAAGAATATCCTAACGTCACAGTTAACCTCTGCTCTTTACGACAGAGGTCCATTAGGGTCTGTGGTACTTAGGGTTTTGGCCGTCGTACCATCACGTTGGCTGATATATTCCTCGATAGGCAATCTTGCTGTTCGAGTAGCCTTGCGATTGTCGTGTCTCTGATCCCTTTGGGGGCTAGACAAGACGTCTTCAAGTAATCTTCCAGGTAATATTACCGTCGAAAGAGCAAGCGTAGGGATATTCCATATCACTTTTCACTTGAGGTTAGGCTCATTTTGGAGAGCCCCGATGAGTCATAACCACTCCACGCTGGTGTGGGATGATCTCCAATAGTCTTTCAGGCTTTATATGACTTGCCGTTAAGACCCTGAAGCTAGGAATTTGGCCTTTGCTTCGTTTGCTGGCATTGCATCCTCTATATCGAGACGAATGTCGTGGTTGTCTCTAGGTTGTTGGTGAACCGTCGAGGTTTGGAACTAGGGATTTTGCCGTGGCTCCGTTGTTGTTGTCGCGTCTGAACCCTGCTGGAGGAAGAATGCTATGGTGGTGACCACTCTGCACTAGCGCGAGAGGATCTCCGATTGTCTTTCAGGCTTTATATGACTTGCCGTTAAGACCCCGAAGCTAAGAATTTGGCCTTCGCTTCGTTTGCTGGCATTGCGTCTGCTCTATTGAGACGAATGTTGTTGTTTTCTCTAGATTGCTGGTGAACCGTCGAGATTTGGAACTAGGGATTTTGCCGTGGCTCCTTTTGGTGATGTTGCGTCTGCTGTGTCGAGACGAACGTCGAGGTGGTGACCGCTCTGCACTGTGGCGAGATGATCTCCAATTGTCTTTCAGGTTTTATATGACTTGCCGTTAAGACCCTGAAGCTAGGAATTTGGCCTTCGCTTCGTTTGCTTGCATTGCGTCCGCTGTATCGAGACGAATGTCGCGGTGGAGCTAGAATTTTGCCGTCACTCCCTTTGTTTTGACCGTGAGGTCTTTCGTTGACGTTGCATCTGCATCCCGGTGGACTTTGCGAAGGAATGCCGTTGTTGACATTGCGTCTGCTGTATCGAGACGAATGCTGAGGTGGTGATCACTTTATGCTGGTGTGAGATGATCTCCGATGGTCTTTCAGGTTTTATATGAATTACCGTCAAGACCCTAAAGCTTGGAATTTGGCCTTTGCTTCGTTTGTTTTGTCACGTCTGAATCCTGCTGGAGAAAGAACGCTGGGGTGACATCTCATCTGCTGTATTGAGAAGATCGTCGAGGTGGTGACCACTCCGCGTTGGTGCGAGATGATCTCTGATTGTCTTTCAATATGAGTTGCCGTCAAGACCCTGAAGCTAGGAATTTGGCCTTTGCTTCATTTGCTTTGGTGCGTCCGAATCCTGCTGGGGGAAGAACGCTGTGGTGACATTCCGTCTGCTATATCGAGACGAATGCTGATGTGGAGTTGGGGTTTTGCCATCACTCTGCTTTGTTTCGACCGTAAGGTCTTCTGTCGGTGTTGTATCCGTATCCTGCTGGACTGCGAAGGAAAGCCATTGCTGATTCTTAGGCTGTAGATATTGCCGTTAAGATTTGGAACTAGGGACTATGTCATGGCTCCGTTTCGTTGCGACTCCGAGGTCAGTTTTTGACGTCATGTCTGCATCTGGTTGGAATGAGGAGAAACACCGTTGGTGATCTCTAAGTTGTCGATGTTGACATCGAGACCCTGAAGCTAGGGATCTTCCTTTGCTTCGTTTGTTGACATTGTGTCTGCAATATTGCGAAAAATGTCGCGGTTGTCTCTAGGTTGTCCATGAACCGTCGAGATTTGGCTTCGCTTTCTGGTGGAGCCTGTTGGGAAGGTATGGTTGCCTCTTTGTTTGTGCCCCCTGGATTGTATATAGGGATCGATGTAATCTCACCTGTAGGGCAAAAAGTTTCATTCTTTTAATAAAATTTTTTATTCTTTCCGCGATGCTCTATCATTTCAGCTTCTTATATCGCGAAAATCGCTATTGCCCAATCATTTCTGCTATTTTTCGCGGTGCCCAATCATTTCGGCTATTTATTTTATTTTCACTCGCTGCTTTTTATTGCGAGTCGCCCAATCATTTCGGCTGTTTTTTTAATTTTACTCGCTGCTTTTTATTGCGAGTTGCCCAATCATTTCGGCTATTTTGCTTACATACATTTTTACTTGCTGACTTTGTTGCAGGTTGCTCCATCATTTCGGCTATTTCGTATGCATGTGTGGCTTGCTGCCTTTTCGTTGCAAGCTTGGGATTAGATACCGATTTCAGCATCAGCACCGCTACAACTGGGATATTGCCAGGAGCGAATCATCATTTGCCTCTGTCGATGTGGAACAAAGGCGGGGCTCAGTAAACAGGGTTAGGATCCTGTTGACTAAGGCTTTTGACTTCATGAGCCCTAAGGGTCTCACAAAGGTATTTCTCCCTACAAGTCGTGAGGATCTCGTAGGTGTGTTTTCTCCTTAGGAATCGTGAGGATTCCTAAGTACATGTTCCCCTATAAGTCGTAAAGATCCTACAAAAGGGTTTTCTCTTTATAAGTCGAGAGGACTTACAAGGGTTGTTCACCATATGGACATATCCCTAGTCACGGGTGGGACTTTGTTAGGGAAATGTTTATTCGCGCACGTGGATTGTATACAAGGGTCAGTACTGAGCCACTTGTAGGGCACTATCGAAGGTTGTGGGGGTTGCTTAAGAACAGGTTCAGGTCTCTGTAACTTAGGACTTTCAAATCTTATGAGCCATGATGGTCCCATAAGAGAGTTCTCCTTACGAGTCGTGAGGATCTCGCAAGTGTAATTTCTCCTTAGGAATCGTGAGGATTTCTAAGTGTGTTGCTCCCTTGTGAGTCGTAAGGATCTCACGCGGGTGGTTTCTCCTTACAAGGTTGAGAGGACCCTGTAAGTGTCTTTTAACGAGATTGCACCCTTTCGGGTTTTCGCAAAACTCGCCGGTAGCCCTGCTGTTTTTACTCACGGAGCCCTTTCGGGTTTTCATCCGTGCCCTTTTTCTTATGGGCATACCATTTTTTTTAACGAGGTTGCGCCCTTTCGGGTTTTCACAAAACTCGCCGGTAGCCCTGTTGTTTTTACTCACGGAGCCCTTTCGGGTTTCCATCCGTGCCCATTTTGCTTGCGGACATACCGTTTTTTTTCTTTTTCTTTTTTTTACACGAGTCCGTGCCCTTTCGGATTTTCACAAGCTCGTCGGCAGTCCTGCTGTTTTTACTCACGGAGCCCTCTCGGGTTTTCATCCGTGCCCATTTTACTTATGGACATACCTTTTTTTTTACTACGTCAGCCTGAAGGTGCCGCGGGTTGGTATTAGTTTAACGACGTTTCGGTCAACAGCCAGTTTTAAGACATAGTGGTCCATGGGGCTTTCTCTATGAACAAGCATGATGCCCCCGACATGTCCATCTTTTTCGGATGATGTGGTCGTGGCGGGCTCACCTTCCAGTTGTCCGACAACGAGAATTTGCCCTGTTGGTATTCATCCTCAATCCGGCCTTTGAAGACATAGCAATTTTCGAGTGGGTGACCCATTACTCTGTGGTAGGGACAATAGTTAGGATTGTTAATGTCACCTGGCTGCAACGGACGTTTTGGATCTGGCAGAGTGATGATCCCGCTGCGCACTGCTAGCTCGAACAATCTCTTTATTTTATCTTTGGGAAACGAGTAAGGACGTTTCAACTTCTCATTGAGGTATCGTGGCTTGTTGTTTTGACGACAAAACGGTCTCGGGTTACTCGGCTGTTGTTGAGTGTTGGCGACGAAGGTCGCTTTTCCATTCCCCTTATCCCTTTTGTCTGATCCCTTGTTTGCGGGTCCGAGATTCTTTTCGGGTAGCGTGCGATTGCGCAGCTGAACGTTCTCGCAGCTCTTCTTTTCTTCCTCTTTTCCTGAGGTGGATTCTTTGAAGAGAGGGCTGAGAGTCATTTCTTCTTCAGAATTGCTCCCGAAGGTGAGAGCTTGCGATCTACTGCCGTCAACCATATGACCGTTGCCGGCAGTTTTCATATGCTCATTTGTCGTGCTTCTCTGTTTCCGACGAGTTTTGCACTTCAATCGCTGACCGCGCTGCCGGTGAGCAACGTATCCCTGCCACCAGTTTTTAAAGGAATTACACTCTTCGATTGGGTGCGCAATCTTTCGATGATATAAGCAGTAGCTAGGATGTACATCCGCTTCATCAAGAGTGTTTCCTTCAGAGGGTGGCGGCTTCATTCCCATCGATATGGCTTTGGCGAATCTTTTCCTCATCTTGAACCTGCTTTTATTTCCAGCGGATGTACTTTGATCCGGTGGGAGTGTTTCGACCCTTTCATCTAGTCGCCGGCGTTTGGCTTTCTCGAATATGGCTATCTCGCGCTCTCGATCAGCTTTGCTTTTAAGACGGGCTTCGTTCAGGAATGCATCAATCATTTCGTCTGATGGTCCTAGAAGTTCAGGCTCAAGATTTTCCCCTGGTTTTTCTACATCCAAAGCTTCTTCATCGTTTATTAACGAGTGAGAGATCACATGACAACTTGCCACATAATCCTCAGACTCATCCGACGAGTCTTCTCCGTTGTCATCATCTTTGTCCACAAGGACGTGGGTGAGAAATTCTTGGAGTGTGACTGGGGTCTGCGCTTTCTGATTATATTCTTCCAACGCGTCAATCTGATTTTGCAGGTCCGTGCGCTTGTCACCAGGCTTCACGGGCTTTTTGGTCATCTTCTTCTTCTTCAAAAGCTTTGACGGCTGGGTGTGAGCGCTCTGACCATCACCACTAGTTTTTGGAGTTGGGCGTGGTTTCAGCATTCCCTCAATGATCTCGGGTTCCAGTGGATTTTTCCACCTGGTCGCCGGGCATGTTTGGAGATCCTTCAGCATTCTTTTCGTCTTGGCTGAAAGAACGTCCTCCCATGGGGCTTCCCTTATGAATGAGCACGATGCCCTCGGCATGTCCACCTTTTTAGGGGCGTGAGATTGTGGTGGGTTCACCTTCCAATTTTCGGATAATGCGAACTTGCCTTGTTGGTATTGGTCCTCCATCCAGCCTTTGAAGACGAAACAATCTTCGATTGGATGGCTTACTGCTTGGTGGTAAGGGCAGTAATTAGGATTGTTGACATCGCCCAGCTGCAACGGATCGGTCACTGAAAACCATCCCGCCCTCATTCGATTGGATGGCTTAGTGTTTTGGATCCGGTAGATTGATGAGTTTGTTGCGCACTGCCAGCTCGAACAGTTTCCTCATTTTATCCTGGGGAAATGAGTAAGGACGTCCCAGTCTCTCCTCGAGGGATGGGCATGGACGCATGTTGTTTTGGCGAACAACCGGTTTTAAGTTGCTCGGCCATTGTTGAGTATTGGTAACGAAAGTTGCTTTCCCTTTGCTCTTTTCATTCCAAGGCTCTGTCTTTGAAGAGGAAGGCCTATGGACCATCTGGTCCATTTGGGCCAGCTTGTCAATCAAGGCCTGGAAAGTGGTCGGCTTGAAGAATATCATGAATTGAGAAATAGTCGCCTGAGGGTCGAGGGTTCCTATGAACATGCCTACGGCTGGAGCTTCTTCTATGCGCTGTTCGCATTTTGACCACAGGTTCCGCCATCGGATTGCGTATTGAACCCAAGTCTCGCCTGACTTCACCCTGGCATTGATCAATGCTGTTATTGGGGTGCGTTCACTAGCGCTCGTGAATCGCTGGGTGAATAACAGCTCCATTTCTGCGAAAGTCTTGATGGAGTCATTTGGAAGTTTAGAATACCATTCGAACGCCGTCTCCGACAAGCTGCCGACGAATTGGTGGAGCAAGAGCTTATCATCGCCGCCAATATTGCGACAGAGGGCCCTGAACCGAGCACATGTTGATGGGGATTGCCCGTCCCCTTGTACACATGGAATTTCGGGATCGTATAGCCTGGCGGGTACTTTATCTGATCATACCAGCCTGGATACGGTCGCCCAGTTCTAATAATCTGCCCAGCCGCTTCATTTGCCTGGTGAACTCTTATTTGCTGGGCAATATAGTCATCCAGGGTGGCCTTGGAGATAGTTTCTTCTTTGGCTGCTGAAAGAGCCGGCAGAGAATTCGATGTCTCTCCTCTATCATCTTCAATTATTATTGGAGGATCTTCAGCTGGAGGGTCCGGCTGGATCATCATGCCTACCATCTCCTGGAATAGAAGGGCCATTTGCTTTATATTGGCCGCTTGTTCCGCAACCTCCTTGTCCTTCTTTTCGAGCATTCTCCGAAGGAATTCAGCGTCAGTCTCGTGTTCGTGACGTTGTTCTGATGACGCCTCCGGGCTTTCTTTTGGCCCGGTAAGTGCGGCCATTGCAGTCAGCATCTCTTGAAGCTTCTGTTGTTGCTGTTCCTGAGCTCTTGTGATGGATCGGGTGAGTGGTCGGTGACCTGTAGAAGCGCGGCTTTCCTCCTTTCCGGAAGCCATATAAACAGTATGCACCTTTATGCCCCCAGACTTAGGGCGTTTCGTCTCAGTGCCTTTGACATTTGTCGCAGGCATGGGGATTTTCTCCAGCCTTCTCCTTTTATGGGCGGTCGAAGTTAAGGGGGCCGTTGCAGTGGACACCCAGGTAGCCGTCGTCTTTTGTGGCTTAGCAGGACGGTTTTCTTCCTGTCGGACCTTCAGCTTCTTTTGCTGGCGGGAGAAATTTAGATCAATCACCGAGTCTTGGACTTGACGCCAGACCTTGTAGATTTTAGAGGATAGCCGTTGAGGGGGCTGCTCCAGCTTCACCTTTGGGGCATTCTCCACAAGTAGAGGAGATCTTTTCAATACAGCAGTTGGCGAGTTTTTGCGCACCTTGTTCAGCAATTCAAAACTGTTCTCAGTTGGAACAGCAGCATTGACTTCCACCGTTGGGGCTGGTAGAGTTAGCCCAGAGGGGGAGTTTCCCCCAGCCTTTCTTACTCGGCGCCTGTGGCGACGTCGAGCGCGTCGAGCTGATGGAGTTGGTTTGGTGATGGGGAAGGCTTTGTCTTGCCCCCTATGCAGGTGAGGGGCTGCTGCTGGCGTCAGCCTGTTGAAGACTGATGTCCTTTGAGAAGCAGTATCCAATCAATTGAAAATAGTCTTCTGAGCAGGGACAGGAACCGTAGCGGGAGCCG
The DNA here is from genome assembly GCA_030015575.1 of Agapanthus africanus. NCBI lineage: Eukaryota > Viridiplantae > Streptophyta > Magnoliopsida > Asparagales > Amaryllidaceae > Agapanthus > Agapanthus africanus. The sequence continues at coordinate 183,375,026 of CM057350.1, read as the reverse complement.
GAACAGTCAATCTTGTAAAGACCAACCCTTTAGTAGGAGAAGCCGTCTTGACGACTTCAGGAGCAGGGATGGCTATCCTCTTCGGAACAACCTTCTCTGGGATTGCAAGCTTCATTGTAGGTTCACAGGAATTTTGGCCCAGTCTGGCGAAGATCGAGGAGCTGGAGTTGGACGACCCATTGAGAGGGGCCGCAGTAGCTGTAAGTCGATCGAAGACCGACTTCTTGGGAGCTTCTGGTACGGGTACGGGAGCGGTAAAGCTCGTTGGCGGGAGCATGGTCCCGAAAAACAGCCTTGTGGTGGCTTGAGTGACCTATTCCATGGGCATCGTGAACAGGGAAGCAGCTTGGGGCCCGTAGGTTATGCCCCCAGTTGAAGCAGGACGTGGGTTGCAGCTTTATGTGGAACACTTTGAACAGGTGAATGCCATTGATCCTTTGCTTTCTGCACCAAGACAAACGCCAAATCTTAGTACCTTGAAACCCAAGGGCAACCATTAGCAAACCGCGATTGGTTCACGAACACGACACACGAAGTATGGAGTGGAAAGAGGAAAAGGTCACACCGGGCGTGCCAGAATCTGTTCCCCTCCGAACGGCCGCCAAGACATGGACGTCTTGCCTGAGATTCGGGGCAGATGCTATTTGGTTTTATCCATCCATCTCTCCGAAGATGCCAAGTTGATTTATGGCACCGTGTATCGGAGGTTTAAACAGATGCGGACGATCTAGCAGACTTCGTCAGATTCCCCCTCGCTTGAGGGGTTTTGATTGTGGGGACGCTCTTCCCTACAGGCGCAAGCCCCTGCAATTAATTACGCTACCGCATCGCGGTAACAACTTTCTCCTTCTCCAGAATTTCACTTCGTGTCGTGGGTGTTTGTTTTGTTTGTGGTTGCCCGTGGATTGTTTACGGAGACTAATTTATGTTGTCGCCCGTAGGACGTGGATTAGTCCAAATCCGTATTTTCTTAGATTTGGGTTTGAGGTTTTGGTTTAAGGATACGTTAGCCATATTTGAGGCTAAAATCAACTTAAACGTTTGTTAAGGATACGTTAGTCCAATTTGAGACTAAGATCAACTTAACGGGATCGTTTGGATCCGAAAAAAGAGCATTTAGGGGCTCTATTGTTCCAGTTTAGAGACATAGTGGTCCATTGCCAGTTTAAGGACATAGTGGTCCATTGCCAGTTTAAGGACATAGTGGTCCATTTAATGTATGGCCGTCGGGACCCGTCACCTCTCTGACGACGTTGAAGGATTACAACGACAAATATCAGAGGAGTTCAGAGATGTACCCTTGAACCGGGTGTAAATTGATTTGAGAGAGAAGTCGTGCTCAGTTCAATTTAATTTGAGAACTTATGGCCAGTATTGGGTTAAGTCCAGTTGAAAATGTTCAACATTTTATTTGCATTTGGCCTGTTAGGCCTTTGATTGGGCTCTGCCCTTTTTTAAATGATGCACAGCATCTAAATTGGTCTGTTAGACCTTTATTTGGTCTTTGCCCCTTTTTAATAATGCATTGCATTTTTATTAGGCCTGTTAGGCCTTTTAATTGGGCTCTGTCCCTTCTTTAATAATGCAGAGCATTTATTATTCTGACAGTGCGCCACGTGGCTTGTTAGGCGCTTTGCGCTGATTGAGGAGCGCAAGACGCAAACTCATGTGGGTGTGACATGTGTCACGCTCTGGTGAGCGTAAGTCTGTTAGCGCAGTGCGCTGCGCCCGCGCGCTGCGCCAGCGTGCTGCTGACACGTGGCGCGCTCTGATGACTTGCGCCAATTTAAGAGAGCAGTGCTCTGTTTTTAGAAGCGCAAGGCGCAGCTGTTCTGTGATTGACACGTGGCGCTCGCTGGTGGCTTGCGCCAATCCAAGGAGCACAACAGTGCAAACTCAAAAGTGCAAGGCACTGTTTAATATTTGGATCAAATTTGATCAAAGGGAACAAATTTTTCTTGTTTTCCAGAGAGGTTCTACCTTAAATCTCAAGAACCAGTGGTTCATCAAAAGGCAATGCCTCTATACAGAAGTAAATTACTTCTTCTTTTATTATTATTATTATTATTATTTATCGAAGATCTTGATCTTGTTCTTAGATCAATGATCTTTTTAGAAGAAACTCTTCTTTTTTCAAAGGTTTACCTTTTCTCTCTTTGAGTTCTTCTCAAAATTTTAGAGGAATTCTCTGGTTTCTCTCTCTCTCTCTGTGTCTTTTAGACTTGGAGTCTAGGGGCCTTTATATAGGGCCAATTGATTTGTTAAATCAGTTAAAGATACTCTTTCTCTGAGTGATTTAGGGATTTTCCCCCACTGTAGGATTTTTGATCCAAGGGCTTCTGTTTTACAGAAGATAATCTTCTTGTTTTAATAAGATCAGAAAGATCTTTCTGGAATTTTAATTCTGTTTTAGTGCTGGCACAGTTGGCGCAAGCGCACCTGTGCTTGACACGTGTCGCGCGGCGCAGAGCGCAGCGCAACTGCGCTAGCGCAACTGCGCTAGCGCGTGTCGCGCAGCGCTGAGCGCAAGTCAGCTGAAACGTTGCTTCCATTATTTTAACTTTAATTTCAAAGCAGAGCTTTGCTCTGATTGGGAGAAACAGAAGCGTTGCTTCGTTTCCCGCCTTGGAATTTGAACAGAGCTTTGCTCTGATTGGGGTAAACAGTTTCAAAACTACTTAAGGTTTTCCAAATATTTTTAAACAATTGTTTTCAACACTCACTACTTTAATGGTTTTGATTTCTGGGTTTCGGCTTACTTAGTCGTGTTACGCCTGTAGACGTTACGTGGTTAAGTGCCGGTCACGGGTCGAACTTCGGGTCATGACAGATGGATGATCCCATATCCATCTGGTGTGGTGACACCAAAGATTGTATGCGGGTGCTCAGTAGAGACTGGGTACACTGAACAGACTCACCGAGAACTCCTATGTGGTATTATATTGTCACGACCCAAAATGGTACGCGACTGGCACTTGAATCATATAAAGTCTATAGGACCCCATCTAATTCAAGTAAGCCAAGAAATCCCAGAAATCTAAACCATTTAAAGAAAGAAGTGAAGAAAATATGTTTTAAAACAAGGGGTTTTTAAATAAGTAAGCCGAATATGCATTTTTAAAATCTCAAGTCTTTTCTGAAAATTTCGGCAGAGTTTCCTTTGTAAAAATTGGCCCCAAACGGGGTACTACAAGAATAATATATGCACAATGATAAAAGGCATCCCCAAGCGGGAGCTAGCTCTTCGTCAATCGATGGTCATAACCACGCAAGCAATATAATATACAACGCCGAAGGGCGAAGATCAGAACTCAAAAAGAAACTCGAAATCATCAAGAAAACCATAATACTACAACGCGGGACTCTAAGGTCAAAATAATACATAACTGGTTTTCTATGTCTGAAATAAATATACAAGTCAGGTTGATGGAATTTTACTAGATACAACTGAAAATAAATAAGTACAATGGTGGTCATGATGCGAGTGAACCCACCTACCAAAGCAATCACCCGGAAAAGGACGGTGTGCCAGCAAAGCCGCAACAAACCTGTACGGCAAAACCTGCAAGAAACTGTGGCACAACGGGGGTGAGTTGTCAACTCGTGAGTAGAAAATATCACCGAGTAGAAATCGTATGTATGACTCAATCATAGGTCAATACGATCAATATATATATATATATATATATATATATGATAAAGTCTGAAGCATGATAAGGTGGCAAGGGTAAACATCTATACATAAGTGTAATACCAAGTGCTCGTGTCAGTGCCTCAGGTAGCAACATATCACAAATATAAGGTATGATCAATATAATAAACATGAAATCAGTGTCAACTATATCATGAAGTCTAATAGTATGTGGATATCATCCAACTATGTAATCAATACCTGAATGCATGTGGATCTCGTCCACGTGTCAACCAATGACACAACACATCATGCATGTAAATATCATAAAGCATATACATGGAAGTATGAGGATATAAATCAACGTGTGTCCCTCGCGACACATCAAAACCATGGAACCTGCGTGTCTAGTATCGACACTCAAAAATATCATGAAACCTGTGCCCAGCATCGGCACGTAAATCCTTATATAAATATAGGGCTCCGTCAGTCCGGATCGGCCCACGGGCTCCGTGAGTCCGGATCGACCCGTATCATCTCTCAACTCCGGTCAGTATCCTCCGGATATCCGCCGAGCTCAAATACAATCACCGGTAGGTAGCAGTCCCTCTGCCAGGCTCACCGTCTGCAGCACAGCAATCCGTTCTTGCCCTAGGGTACCATTCCGGGTCCACCATGTACCCGCAATCAGCCTCATCCATCTCCTCGAATTGGGTTTCACATGTCATACGTCTCAGAACCGAGAAAACACATGGTGGACGCACTGAAATATCATATCAAGGGAAACCTGGTTTTTAAAACAATACATACTCTCTTTTGAAATAACCATGGTTCCCAAATCCAGAAATCTCATGAAAACGAATATCTCAATACGTATAATCTAAGGCATGATGTATACGACATATAACAGAAATGTAAGTATATCCGTATATCATGCAACATGGAACAGTAATATACACATATCGAGGGAAAACCGCTTTTTTAAAATGAATCCAGTTTTAAAATATATCTTGCGGTTCCCAAATCTCCAAAATCAAGCCAGAATCATCTATGTATGAGCAAATACGTATGTATGCAAGTATGGGTGTACACAAGTATGTCATGCAAGGGGTCATATACTGATGCAACAATTCTACTGTGTAGTGACATGGCAATTATCGATGATGAAGTGTGTGAGCCGGTAAGTAGGTGTACGTGGAGCATACTCATCATCGATAATGGTGCTGGTGTCCTGACAGCATGGGTTTAGTATAATATAACTCACAAGTATATACGCATGCAATGCGCTAATAACCACATGAATATATGGAAATGGAAAGTAAATGCAACAATAAGGAATCTACATTAGTTATACGAGTCATACAGTTTGTCATTTAAAATCACATAAATCGTGGTGTTTTGGAAAAATAGGGCTACGGTGTTTTTAAGAAAAGAGGTACGTCCTTTGAAATATCCGTAGAATCCCTTGGCCTTTCTTTAAAATACTCACGATTCGTTAGTTTTGAAATAGGTATGACTCGAGTCTAGTCTAACATCTATAAGTAAACTACAGGATTAATCGAAAAGTAAGGAAGCCACCTAAATCTGAGTCGATACATATAAATATAATAGTCGGTGATCCCGCCTCAATAGTATCACATACGACACAATATATATTATGACATTCTCGAGTCAAGAGTGTGGGTCTATCATCAATATATAGCTCGTACGTAATCCATCGTACGGCATCCCAAATCTGGGTACGGGTCAAATATCACATTTATCTCATCATTTATCTGGTATCCTTATCATCATATCTCATGAACAGAGGGTACTGATCTAAGTCTAGTACTAACTGACACCATCTATATATATATATATATATATATATATATATATATATATATATATATGCGTGTATGAAAACACACGCCTAAAGGCTTGCTAAAATCTCATGTCGTATCTCCTAATACGAACCACATCATATCACTGATCTTGTGGAATCATGCCCAATCTCATCGACTCATCTCCAAATACCATATACAATCCTCATCATCCATGTGTAGGTATACGTGTATATATATACATCGTCCTATACCTACGTGTGTATATATATATACGTATCCCCATATACGCACAAGTATAACAAAGTAAGCATGTGTGCGCATGTGGGTGTAAACATATTCTAGGGTTCGCGACTAAGAAGCTATACTGGTTCACTTCTAATAACCCTAAACTAACCATGAACACATAATCATATCTTGAATATCCATGTCACACATAAAAGATATCATATATATATAGTATATATATAGCATACTATACATCGAACTGCGGGGGTGCTATACGCCATCCACCCGACTTCCCCCGTAGATATAATCTACTCACATTGCTCTTCGCTTGTCGTTGCCAACGTCACCACGCGCTTGCTTGTAGTCTCGAAGTTCTCGTGGGGGTACCTACACATCATAACGTAACGCAAATGCGTATTATAATCACATCGGAAAACCAAAACGACACGCTAAAGGCCTATAGGTTAGAACCTATGGAGCACGCATTCAAAACCACCAAGTAACACTCGATTTCGATGTACAAACGTCAAGTGATTGAATATAACACAAAGTACAAAAATCCAGAATTCAAAATACGCAAAACGAAACCCCAAATCAAAACAGCAACTCTTGAAAATGGTCATAGATTTTACCCTAGATGAAATTAGTCAATTTTGCATATGCCAAGGGTCTAGTTTACAGGAGATGGAGCTACAGACCAAACATGAACCCATTTGAACCAGGTCTGGCCGCAATTTGCGGTCAGAATGACTTTATTTGCGGCCAAAGGGTGGAGTCAGGGGCTGGGGTCTTGGGGTTAGCTTCCTGGGTGCCTGCATGTATCACTGTGTATGCTAAATAATATTAAGAGGCTCCGGGTGATAGCAGATGTCAAAATACCCTCACAAAATTCACAAAATACGATGTCGGGGATTTCTAAGTTCGCTAATTGGGGTTCTAGTATCTAGTTTAGGTGTAATAACCTAGTTCATTTATACCAATTCCAGTTCTCGTATTTTCTTAATTGTGGTATTTTTCCTGATTTATCGTGTTTTGGGTACGAATAGTATTTTACATTTTACATTGCATTCAACCGGACCCGCTTGCTTGAAACTTGTTTGATTCATATTTATGAATTATCCTGACTTATTACGTAGACTGGTGCATTTTTAGTGCATACTGGCATTTTATCTGACATTGCATCTTTTACCATATAACATTTTAAGTCACAAAAAATAATTTAAAGATACATAACATGGCTTGCATGATACCCCTAACCCCGTGGTAGCATCCGCGCAACTTGATCTCGTCCCGTTCAGTGAAACGGACGTGTTTGGATGGCTACGCGCACGTATGTGCATCCGTTCTTGGGGGTATGCATTTTCGTTACCTGAGCATTCATTTTGAATTTTGAAAATCGCATATATTTTTCATATTTTAAATCTGAAATTTTAGACCCGACCCGGGCGCGTTTTGGAATATTTTGTATCCCCGCCAAAATTCAAATTTATTTAACCTAATATCTTTATTTTAAAAAAATCCTTTTAAAATCTTAACCCTTTTAAAATCTTTCTAAATTTTAAATCATTAATCCTAACAACTACCCAGCTCTCTCTCTCTCTCCCTCTGGTCCCACCGAACCCATTTCTCTCTCTTTCTCCCTCTGGTCCCACCAAGCCCTCACCTCTCTCTTTCTTTCTCTCTTTCTCTCTCCCCCGCTACCTTCCAACTTTCTTTCTCCTCCTCTCTCTCTCCTCTCGCTCTCTCTCTCTATCTCTCTCTCTATCTCTCTCCTCTCGCGACCTCTCTCTCTCATCTCGCGGATTCCGTAACAGTTGGGATACGGTCACCTTCCCGCCAGTGCAATCACCTCCCTCCTAGATTTTCACTTCTTCCTTATTTTTAAGACGAGCCTCCACGACGAGAACCCATGAAAACTCAGCCTCCTCCTCAACCCTAACCCTAACTTCATCACAACTCCCCTCAACCGAGCCTCCTCCTCCTCCTCGTCACCTTTCCCTCTTCTTCTTTCTCCTCTCCTCTGCAACACCCTACACACACCCTGCAACTGAGAACAACCCATCACCACCGCCTTTCCTTCGCCACCAACCACCTCATCTCGTCGCTACTTCCTTCCTCTCCTCTTCTTCCTCTCCTCTGCTTTCTCCCGAGCACCACCCTGCACCCACAAACCAACCAAGAAACCCCAACAAACAAAAACCAAACCCTAACCAAAACCCTAACACCAAACCCTAGCTTTGCCGGAGATCGTTCACGGCCGTCGACACCCTCACGACCCCCTCTCTGCAAACCTAGTGTGCAATCCCTCTTCTTCTCATTCTTCTTCTTCCTCTTTCTTTTCTTCTCTTTCTTTCTCTCTTTCTTTCTTTTCTTTTCTTTTCTTTAATTCTGATTTCTGTAGATCGCCGGAGCCGGACGTGACGCCGACGATCCAGACGACCCGGCGACGTACCTGACTTGTGTGATCACCCTTGTGCGTTGTTTGGAACCGTTCCGTGTAGCGTGCGCGCGTCGCGACTTTTCACCGACGTGAGACGTTCCGTACACATCCGTTTCTTGATCCATCTAGGCAAGTTAATCTTGCTACATGCTATTTAACTCATTATATGCCTATTTAAATAAATATCATACCTGTATTTTAAATCTAGTATCCCATGTTTCATATTATAGCTTTTCGATGTTCCGTTTGCATCCATTCATATCATTTCAGATCTAGGTCATGAAAACTTATCTTGTTACATACTAGATTACAATATACTGCATCAATATTTATATCACATATTGCTTAGTTGTACATCCTACATTATCATTTTACAACTTTACTGTTTTTCGGATACCCGTTGCATCCATCTCATTTAAATTATATCTATTTGCATACCATATCACATTATTCCATTTTATTGTTATATTAGTACCCCATACTTGATTTTATGTACCCATACTTATTACAGTTTGATTATGAGCACCACTCGACACTTGTGCACTACTTGACATGACCTGATACATTACTACAGACATGACTTGATACCTGTGCACTACTTGACGTGACTTGATACATGTACACCACCTGACATGACCTGATGTACCACAGCGTGACATATTACCTGTTCTTGTTACTAATGCCGACAATCTTGACCTGTTGTCCCTACGGACATATCCTGTTGTCTATACAGACAAACCTGTACCTGCTTGATCCTGTGTTGGCATTAGTCTCAGATTTATCAATACCTGACTTACACACATAACCTTGAGGGTATGGGGAAATCAAGAATGTATCCGAACGTAACTCAAAGGGCTAATACATCTTGTTACCGTGGTCCCGTGGGGTTGAACGGGACATAGACTCACAGTCTATTACATTGTGTTACCGTGGTCCCGTGGGGTTGAACGGGACATAGACTTACAGTCTATCATATCTTATTACCGTGGTCCCGTGGGGTTGAACGGGGCATAGACCGATGGGTTACGATGAGGATTACATTAATTAATTTCGAATGACTTAGAGTAGATAGCCCTATAGCACAGTTTAGACTACTCACTGCACTTCACCTGTTTATATCCTGTTCACTGATCTATATTCATGTTACGTTTTACTTGTTACTGAGGACTTGTTACTGTTCATACTTCATGCCTGCATATTTCATTATATCCTGCTTGCCTCGAATTATTGATATTATGACGCACTGACGTCTGGGTTTTGCATGGTCCAGATCCCTTTTCCTTATCGCAGGCTGTCCAGGAGTACTTTGATCAACATGCCGAGCGGTGATGACCTGTTATTAGTTTAGTTTAGTTTCTTTTCAGTATTTTCATTCCTAATGTGAGCCCGCATTATGGGACGTACATTTCAGTTTATTATTGTATTGGATCTTTTTGCTTCCGCATTATTTTATTCTTGACTCGTTATTCTGGCTCATGGACATGTATTAGATAGTTGTTTATTATTGTTCTTGATATCTCTACAGCCGTAATGTGACTGTGGAGGGATATTTCCTATCCACAGGTAGCATGGTTGGCTTTGTCACGTGCCTATCTTAGCGTACTCTGAGAAGCGGGGCGTGACAGGGTTTGTTTGGTATCAGAGCCATAGGATCTAGGTTAATCGGGTTTGATTCTTTTGTAGTTGGGTATTGGACCCAATACACGAATCAGAATACTCGTGATTAGGAACATGTCCTGCCACTTTACTATCTTGCCATTTTTGAATCTTAACTTCCTCCTGATTCCACCTTGACGATATGCAAACCTCTTTACATTTCGACTTGAAACTTGGTTTCCTATTGTTTATCTCTAGAACTTAGGCGACTTGGGTGGAGTTATGTAATTATAGGTATGTACCGCGGCATGGTTACAATGCGGTACTCTATTTAAGTAACTTGGAGTTCTAGTCTTGATTCATATCCTTGATCTATATTTTGAATCTGTTATCATACTAATCCTTTCGGTGTTTTGGTTTCAGGAACATAGCAGGCAGAAATCTGAAAACATACCAGAGGCGTGTTGATGAAGCCGCTTTGCTTGGAGTAATTCGTGGGATGCTGGAGAACCAGAAGCGGCTGACCGAGCTGAACCAGTAGCAAGCCGAAGCTTTTCAGGAAGGTTTGCGGACCGTCCAGCAGTCCGTAAACAGTGTTGTGGCCAAACCAGTTGATCGTGTGGGTACCGTGGCGGATTTCAGGAGACTTGGTCCGTCCATCTTTACTAGTCTGGAAGAGCCATTGCCAGCAGAGCAGTGGCTGGTTGATACGGAGAATTTTCTCGTTGCGGCACAGATCCCAGAAGACAAGAGAGTGGATGTGGTACGCATCCAATTAGTGGACTATGCCCATGAATGGTGGCTTGTGGAAGAGACTCGCTTGCCCAAGCCGATCAGTTGGGCGGATTTTTCGAAGAGTTTCTTGGGGAAGTTCTTCCCACAGACGGTACGGGAGGAAATGGAAGAAAATTTTATCAGTTTGAAGCAGAACGGCGTACCTGTGGATGTACATGCGGCTGAGTGGACACAGCTCAGTAGATTCGCTAGACCTTTGGTTGCCAACGATGCTGATAGGGCAAGGAGGTTCATGCGCAGTTTGGATGTGGACATCCAGAGGCAAATTATATCTCTGGGTTTGACCACTTTCTCACAAGTGCTTACAGCGGCCCGAGAGCAGCAGAGCCTATCTATGAAGACTGGGGGTACGCAGCAGCAAGCAGTGGCAGTACGGAAGCCAGTGTTTACACCAAACCGAGCGCATACACGCAGAGGTATTCCGGTAAATAGACGTGGTGTGGTACCTATGAAGAAGCCCGTCGCAACCGTGCAGAAAGGAAGAACAGTGTGCGACTACTGCCAACGATCGGGACACTTATGAAAGGATTGTCGAAGAAGACTTGAACTTTGCTTTGTTTGTGGGTCGACTGATCATAGCGTTGATACTTGTCCGTCGAAGCTTCGATTGAAGGATGATGTTCAGAGGCCACCGCAGAAGCAGTTTCAGGGGCAGAAGCAGTTGACTCAAGAACCCAATCAAGCTCGAGCTTTTACCCTGACGGCTGAGGAAGCTAAGGCTTCAGAGGAAGTCGTTTCAGGTATCCTACTTGTTCATGGTTTTCCCGCATTAGCGTTATTCGATTCTGGTGCATCCCATTATTTTATATCATCCAAGTTTATTGCTACACACTCGATTGCTTGCACGACTCTGTCTAGTTGTTGGGACATACACACTGGGAATGGGAAGATCATAGCTAGTAGAGAATGTAAGGATTGTTCAGTTGTTGTTTGCGGATGGGAGTTATTTGCAGATTTCTTGGTGATTGATACAGGCAGCTATGAAGTCGTCTTGGGAATGGATTTTCTCGGCACTTTCCACGCTCACATTGATTGTAGGGCAAAGAAAGTAATTTTCCAGATTCCCGGACATCCAAAGTTTATCTTTACTGGAGGAAGCAGATCTGTCGGGCCAGTCGAGTTTAGGGCTAGGCCAACAAACAATGTTCTTTCGTCGATGGAAGTTGATAAAGAAGAAGCGCCAGCGGTAGTTCGAGATTTCATGGGCGTGTTCGAGGACATCTCAGGTTTACCGCCAAAACGGGACGTGGAGTTCGCGATCGATCTTGTTCCTAGTGCGGCGCCAGTCTCAAGGGCGTACTATCCAATGGCACCAGTGGAATTGGAAGAAATCAAGAAGCAGGTTACTGAATTACTTGAGAAGGGTTGGATTCGCAGCAGCAATTCATCTTGGGGAGCTCCGGTTCTTCTAGTCAAGAAGAAAGATGGCACAAGGAGGATGCGCATCAATTATCGAGAATTAAACCGGGTGACTATTAAGAACAAGTACCCGATCCCTCGCATTGGCGAATTATTCGAGCAGCTTAGTGGTGCAAGGGTATTCTCGAAGCTGGATTTGCAATCCGGATATCATTAAGTCCGAGTTAAATCAGAAGATATTTGCAAGACTGCGTTCAGAACTCGGTATGGACATTACGAGTATTTAGTGATGCCCTTCGGAGTAACGAATGCACCGGCGATATTTATGGACCTGATGAACTGAATCTTTTCACCTTTCTTGGACCAGTTTATAGTGATGTTCATTGATGATATTCTGGTCTACTCTAAGAATATTGAAGAGCATGCAGAACACTTGAAGAACGCACTACAGACATTGAGGCAAGAAAAATTGTATGCAAATATGAGCAAGTGCGAATTTTGACTTGAAGAAGTGAAGTTTTTGGGGCATGTCGTGTCCGGAGATGGAATCGCCGTTGATCCCGAAAAGATTGCAGCAGTTCAAGATTGGCCGATTCCGAAGAACGTTGCAGAGATCAGAAGCTTTCTTGGACTTACCGGATATTACAGAAGGTTCGTAGAGAATTTTGCTCGTTTGGCTGAGCCTCTGACCAAGCTTACGCGCAAGGAAGTACCATTTGCGTGGACGGATAAGTGTGCGTCATCTTTTGAGGCGTTGAAGCAGAGATTGATAACCGCTCCTATTTTAACTGTGCCAGACAGTTCCGGAGGATTGGTGATTCATAGCGACGCATCTGGGAAAGTATTGGGATGTGTTTTGATGCAGCATGGGAAGGTTATAGCTTACGCATCAAGACAGTTGAAGACCCATCAGAAGAATTACCCAACCCATGATTTGGAGCTAGCATCTGTAATTTTCGCTTTGAAGATTTGGAGACACTACTTATTGGGCGAAAGGGTCGAAGTATTCACCGATCACAAAAGCCTAAAGTACGTGTTCACACAGAAGGAGCTTAATATGAGGTAGCGTAGATGGTTGGAGATGATGGCTGACTGCGATCTTGATCTTAAATACCATCTGGGGAAAGTTAATGTTGTGCCGGATGCGCTTAGTCGGTTGCCGGCAATTCAGATGTTGACTGCACAGAAGGAACTTATCGAAGACTTTCGAAGATTCGATTTGGAGATTATACTACCGCATTCTTCGGGACAGTTGATGCAGCTGCAAGTACAATCGTCGTTGATCGAGAATATTAAAGCAGCGCAATTGCAGGACCCAAGATTGCAGAAGTTTCGAGAACAAGTTGAAGCTGGACTTCGAATGGACTTGTTGATCCATGAAGATGGTTCGTTGTGATATGGTAGCCGTTTGTGTGTGCCAAAAGGAGATATTCGCGAAGAGGTTATGAAGGAGGCGCACAGTTCTGCATATTCCGTACATCCAGGAGGCACGAAGATGTACCGTGATCTATGACAGCATTTCTGGTGGGAAGGCATGAAACGGGAGATTGCCCGCTTCGTAGCGAAGTGCTTGGTATGTCAGTAAGTTAAGGCTGAACACCAAAGGTTTGCTGGTTTATTGCAACCACTTCCGATTCCTTAATGGAAGTGGGAACATATAACCATGGATTTCGTGACAGCTCTACCGCGGAGTCCAAAGGGCAACAATGCAGTTTGGGTGATTGTTGATCGATTGACCAAGGCAGCTCATTTCATCCCATTTCGAGTTGGTCAATTAACGGAAGCTTTGGCAGAACGGTACATGCAGGAGATTGTAAGACTGCATGGAGTACCGGTGAGCATCGAGTCCGACCGTGACACCCGTTTCTTATCACACTTCTGGAGGAGCTTACAGGAAAGTTTGGAGACTCGATTAAAATTTAGCACAGCTTATCATCCTCAAACAGATGTCCAGTCGGAGAGAACGATCCAAACTCTTGAAGACATGTTGAGAGCTTGCATATTAGGCTTCAAGGGTTCATCGGAGGATCATCTACACTTGGTGGAGTTTTTTTACAATAACAGTTTTTAGGCAACTATTCAGATGGATCCATTCGAAGTATTGTATGGTCGCAGGTGTCGTTCACCTGTCTGTTGGGACGATGTTGGAGAACGAAGGTTGTTGGGACCGGATTTGATCGTGCAAACAGTAGAGAAAGTTAACACTATCCGGAAACATATGAAGGCAGCGCAAGATCGGCTACATCGAGAAGACCTCTAGAGTTCGCTGTTGGTGATTTGGTATTCTTGAAGATATTACCAACTAGAGGGGTGATTCGTTTCGGAAGTCGAGGCAAGTTTAGTCCTCGATTCGTTGGGCCTTTCGAGATTTTGGAGCATGTTGAAGAAGTGGCGTATCGATTAGCTTTACCGCAATCTTTGGTGAATGTTCATGACGTGTTTCATGTATCTCAACTTCGTAAGTATGTTCGAGATGAAACACACGTGCTGGATCATTCGGAGCTGACTGTATGAGAAGATTTAACCTTTGAGGAACGACCGATGTCAATTGTGGATCGAAAGGAAAAGGTTTTTAAGAACAAGGTTATCCCTCCCGTACTTGTTTCTTGGGGAAATCGTTCGCATGGAGAATCAACTTGAGAACGAGAAGAAGAAATCCGACAGAAGTTTCCACATCTATTCCTGTAGTTTCTTGATTGTTTATCCTTTCTTGTTTTTAGAATTTCGAGGACGAAATTCTTTTGTAGTTGGGTATAATGTAACAACCTAGTTCATTTATACCAATTCCAGTTCTCGTATTTTCTTAATTGTGGTATTTTTCCTGATTTATCGTGTTTTGTGTACGAATAGTATTTTATATTTTACATTGCATTCGACTCGACCCGCTTGCTTGAAACTTGTTTGATTCATATTTATGAATTATCCTGACCTGTTACGTAGGCTAGTGCATTTTTAGTGCATACTGGCATTTTATCTAACATTTTATCTTTTACCATATAATATTTTAAGTTACAGAAAATAATTTAAAGATACATAACATGGCTTGCATGATACCCCTAACCCCGTGGTAGCATCCGCGCATCTTGATCTCGTCCCGTTCAGTGAAACAGACGTGTTTGGATGGCTACGCGCACGTACGTGCATCCTTTCTTGAGGGTATGCATTTTCGTTACCTGAGCATTCATTTTGAATTTTTTAAGTCGCATATATTTTTCATATTTTAAATCTGAAGTTTTAGACTCGACCCGGGCGCGTTTTGGAATATTTTGTATCCCCGCTAAAATTCAAATTTATTTAACCTAATATCTTTATTTTAAAAAAATCAACCGATTAAAATTTTGATAACTTACAAATCTTTTTAAAATCTTAACCCTTTTAAAATCTTTCTAAATTTTAAATTATTAATCCTAACAACTACCCAGCTCTCTCTCTCCCCCTCTGGTCCCACCGAGCCCATTTCTCTCTCTTTCTCCCTCTGGTCCCACCAAGCCCTCACCTCACTCTTTCTTTCTCTCTTTCTCTCTCCCCCGCTACCTTCCAATTTTCTTTCGCCTCCTCTCTCTCTCTCCTCTCGCTCTCTCTCTATCTCTCTCCTCTCGAGGCCTCTCTCTCTCTCATCTCGCGGATTCTGTAGCAGTTGGGATACGGTCACCTTCCCACGAGTACAATCACCTCCCTCCTAGATTTTCTCTTCTTCTTTATTTTTAAGCCGAGCCTCCACGAAGAGAACCCATGAAAACTCAACCTCCTCCTCAACCCTAACCCTAACTTCATCACAACTCCCCTCAATCGAGCCTCCTCCTCCTCCTCATCACTTTTCCCTCTTCTTCTTTCTCCTCTCCCCTGCAACACCTTACACACACCCTGCAATCGAGAACAACCCATCACCACCATCTTTCCTTCACCGCCGACCACCTCATCTCGTTGCCACCTCCTTCCTCTCCTCCTCTTCCTCTCTTCTGCTTTCTCCCGAGCACCTCCCTGCACCCACAAACCAACCAAAAAACCCCAGCAAGCAAAAACCAAACCCTAACCGAAACCCTAACACCAAACCCTAGCTTCGCCGGAGATCGTTCACGGCCGTCGACACCCTCACGACCCCCTCTCTGCAAACCCAGTGTGCAATCCCTCTTCTTCTCATTCTTCTTCTTCCTCTTTCTTTTCTTCTCTTTCTCTCTTTCTTTCTTTTCTTTTATTTAATTCTGATTTCTGTAGATCGCCGGAGCCGGACGTGACGCCGACGATCCAGACGACCCGGCGACGTACCTGACTTGTGTGATCACCCTTGTGCGTTGTTTGGAACCGTTTCGTGTACCGTGCGCGCATCGCGACTTTTCACCGACGTGAGACGTTCCGTACACATCCGTTTCTTGATCCGTCTAGGCAAGTTAATCTTGCTACATGCTATATAACTCATTATATGCCTATTTAAATAAATATCATACCTGTATTTTAAATCTAGTATCCCATGTTTCATATTATAGCTTTTCGATGTTCCGTTTGCATCCATTCATATCATTTCAGATCTAGATCATGAAAACTTATCTTGTTATATACTAGATTACAATATACTGCATCCATATCAATATTTATATCACATATTTCTTAGTTGTGCATCCCACATTATCATTTTACAGCTTTACTGTTTTTCGGATACCCGTTGCATCCATCTCATTTAAAATATATATAATTGCATCTATAGATCACATTAATACATAATACTGTGATATTAACACCCCATGTCTAATAAAGTGTATCCTAATTAGTATTGGAACTATAAATGTAACCCTAATCGATAATTGTGCATCCATATCTTCGAATTTATATCTATTTGCATACCATATCACATTATTCCATTTTATTGTTATATTAGTACCCCATACTTGATTTTGCGTACCCATACTTATTAAAGTTTGATTATGAGCACCCACTCGACACTTGTGCATTACTTGACATGACCTGATACACTACTACAGACATGACTTGATACCTGTGCACTACTTGACATGACTTGATACCTGTGCACCACCTGACATGACTTGATGTACCATAACGTGACATATTACCTGTTCTTGTTACTAATGCCGACAATCTTGACCTGTTGTCCCTACGGACATATCCTGTTGTCTATACAGACAAACATGTACCTGCTTGATCCTGTGTTGGCATTAGTCTCAGATTTATCAATACCTGACTTACACACATAACCTTGGGGGTATGGGGAAATCAATAATGTATCCAAACGTAACTCAAAAGGCTATTACATCTTGTTACCGTGGTCCCGTGGGGTTGAACGGGACATAGACTCACAGTCTATTACATCGTGTTTCCGTAGTCCCGTGGGGTTGAACGGGACATAGACTTACAGTCTATTACATCGTGTTACCGTGGTCCCGTAGGGTTGAACGGGGCATAGACCGATGGGTTACGATGAGGATTACATTAATTGATTTCGAATGACTTAGAGTAGATAGCCCTATAGCACAGTTTAGACTACTCACTGCACTTCACCTGTTTATATCATGTTCACTGATCTATATTCATGTTACGTTTTACTTGTTACTGAGGACTTGTTACTGTTCATACTTCATGCCTGCATATTTCATTACATCCTGCTTGCCTCGAATTATTGATATTATGACGCACTGACGTCTGGGTTTTGCACGGCCAAGATCCCTTTTCCTTATCGCAGGCTGTCCAGGAGTACTTTGATCAACAGGCCGAGCGGTGATGACCTGTTATTAGTTTAGTTTAGTTTCCTTTCAGTATTTTCATTCCTGATGTGAGCCCGCGTTATGGGACGTACATTCCAGTTTATTATTGTATTTGATCTTTTTTCTTCCGCATTATTTTATTCTTGACTCGTTATTCTGGCTCATGGACATGTATTAGATAGTTGTTTATTATTGTTCTAGATATCTCTACAGCCGTAATGTGACTGTGGAGGGATATTTCTTATCCACAGGTAGCATGGTTGGCTCTGTCACGTGCCTATATTAGCGTACTCTGGGAAGCGGGGCGTGACATTAGGTCTCCAATCAATCACCACAGGGGTTGTATAGCCTCTATTAACCTTAATTTCACTTTTGGGTTCAACTCAAACCCTAATCCTCAACTTAAAGTTTTCAATGCTCCCAAAACGACACAATATCGATTCTAATTTAACATGGATGCTAAAGGAATGGAAATTCCACACTAATGATGGAATAATTACCTCATTTTGCACTCATAAATCCCCTAGGGCACCAAAATCAAAATTTTCTTGGTCCATAGTGTAGCTTATGAGCTTGTGCACAAATTTTGTGAAAGTGAGATAGACTTTTAATGGGTTTTTATTGTGATGGATTGTGAGGAGGTGGAGGGGAACAAGGGAGATAGGGCAGTAGCAGCAGCAATGAGTGAGAGAGAGGAGAGAAAATGATGAAGATGGTGAAATGAGAGAATGGCCAAGTCAAAGTTAACCCCTCACCTTTCTCTCTCTCACCCATACTTATTTGTTTATTTCTTTCCCTTTTCTTTTCTTTTCTTTTCCTTTTCTTTTCTCTTCTCACAAAACCAAAGCCATGAATGAAAAATGAAGAGAAAACCATGTAGGAAATTGTAACACAAGTGTAAAAATGATATGATGCATGTTTTGCACAAAACAAGCTTAATGCGCGATTAGCGATATTTAATCGCGATTAGCACTGAATAGCGTATAATTAATCATAAAAAAACTTATAATTTTCTTAAATCACAAAAAGCACCTTTATTTCAGTAATTTCCATAATTTTCCAAATTTTTCCCAATTTGTCGGTATTTAATTATACCGCCTTAATAAAATATTCAATATAATATTATTTAATTATAAAAATCTCCGAAAATAATATTTTATTTTTCTGTAATGTTACATATATCTATCGTCGGATAGCAGTTCTCAGGTGACACTGGTACAGGTTAGTCTGTAGACTCAAGATCGTCATAAAGTCTTGTGTGTCCTCCCACCGTACTTTGATTTCCACCCTACCACGGCTTTACTGAGTCGTGCAAACAGGTGGACTTTGGGTACAGTCCCGAGGCACATGGAGGCAATGAGCGATAGGAGGGGTTTCGTCTCTCCCGGTATTGGGGGTTGATGTTGTGCTATGCTCGATTGGCTATAACAGGAAGTCCCTGGCCAGGGCTGCTAAGATTTACTGATAAGCGTTATCAGTAGTTTCTCGATCTGTTATGAGCCATACACCGGCATGACTTATTGAGTTATTGGGGTCGACAATTCCATCCCTAGACTTGATATGCAGCATATCTAACGAAGAGACCTGACTGTACGGTAAGTGTTGCCAGTTGGCTCGACAGGAGTTTTGACAGCTTCGCTGGTTTTCTTCTGATCGCTCAATACCCGGGAGGCCGTTACGTTTAGCTGACCGCTTGCGGCTTGTGGGTGTTTGATATGATCATCACCTACTGCCAGTATATTGACGAGTCTTAGAGTCCCACAATGGATTTTCCTAGCTCAGGCGAAACGATGTGGTGTGAATATGAGATATGCGCGGGGACCCGATTAAATGCGTATATGTGATACCGTATATTAATCGGGAGTTTTTCTATTGGTCGGGTCATATATGATATGACCGGTTTGTTAAATCAAGTGTTGATTTAACAAAGAATTTTAGATTAATTCTTTATTTAAACCCTTTTCTTTGATGATGTATGCATGCATGTATGCACATGATGATGCGCATGGACACATACATACATACATACATACATACATACATTGTATCATGGTTGTTGATACACAAATGGCGGCAATGCAAGACTCACATGATTGTAAATATGTATATATTTATTTATTTTGAGAAAAGGAAAAGATAATTCACTCATGGTTAATATTTATCATCTTTGACCATTCTTGACCTAACATTTAACCATGAGTTAATTTTCTTTTGTTTTTTAAACTCAATTGTAAATATCTAGATATTTACTAACCATGGTTTAAAGTGAGAATGATTTAATATTGATTATTCATTCTCATCTCATTATTCATCACAAAACACTTTGAGCAAAAGCCACCATTATCTTCTTCTTCCTCCTAGCTCTCTTGAGTGAGGTTGATAAAAAGAAAGGGTTTTGATTATAGGATACACACCACCTTATCATTCTACACCTCTATAGCCCATTTGTGTAGGGTGTTTTGCTCTACTTCTTTTAAAGATCAAGTAAAGCAAGGAGCTTTGGGCAAAGGGACTTCGGGCGGATCATCGTGGACGAGGAAGACCTTTAGCGACCCATTCCATACTCTCAAAGGTCCAAGGAGTCACCAAGGGAGGTCTATAAAGGTTGTAATCTCTACACTTAGTAATAGATTCTCTTTATTATATGATACTTTGTATGTTACCCTAAAATTCTAGTTAAGATTCTAGTTTAGTTTGCTTAGCACCTTTAAAATTTTAATTGCGGCATGTGTGATGCTTCCAAACCCTAGATGAGGTGCTAGGTAAACCCAACAGTCCGCGCATCCATTGAATCTTGTATTGTCCCTCTCGTGCTCCATGCTCTTCTGAGACACGAATGACCATTGTTTTTCATCTTGTCTCATGAACTGGTAAGCGGCACTGGACGGATGCGGATGACCGGAACCCGGCTTTTATCTATCTGTAACAGATGTTCTGGATTTTGGCATAACTGTGGAGATTTTGTATGATTTGCGTTATTTTGGTCTGGGAACTTATAACCTGTAAATATGTAGCAAACACGGATTAAAAGCACCAGCCTATAAACAAAAGGGCAGAAAAATGGGCAGTATTAAATGCAATATTCTGGTATGAACACGGGGTGTGACAAAATGTCTCCCGCAGCCAACTCAAGTTAATGCTACTGCCTCTTCTCTGCCCAACAGGCAGAATCCTACCCAACAAGCTGGAACACAGATCTTCCCAATCGTGGCTGTACTCCACAGCAACCACCTCTCCATCTATAGGCAGACCAAGCAGCACAACGAAGTCCTGAAGGGGGATAGTCATCTCACCAACTCTAAAATGAAATTTGGAGGTCTCTGATCTCCATCTATCTACCAGAGCCATAATCAAGCCTCTATCCAAACGTATATACTCTAATCTGGATAGAATATGAAAGCCTGCCCATTGCAGCTCAGCCTACACACGGGCATCTCCAGGTAGGATCCTGCTGCTCTGGACTGAGTGGTCAATGCAGATAATCACCTGATCACTCTGCCAATTACAAAAAGAAGACGTGTATCGGTGACGTATAAATTACATATGTAATTAGAGAAAATAATATTATAAAGTTTTACCTGTACTACTGCGGCGTTGGCCAACTTGTGGTCAACCTGCAAGTACAAGACATTCGTATATATAAGTTCAAGCTCCATAAGTATAACTATACAATGAAAAGGTCGAGTTTTATTATCTTTGAGAAAATGAGCATGTATAACAAAGAACATATGTGTGCATGTATGTGTGTGTAGATATATGTTTGTTTTTTGTGTTTGGACGTGTGTGTGTGTGTATGCATGTGTATGTACTTCAAAATATAGGCGGTGATTACCAATGGCGGCGTGGGCTGGAGGATTTTTGCATCGTGCCTTGTTATGACCATACTCATTGCAGATGCTGCATCTATTTTTCCTACATCTTTTTCATGAATCATCCATAACACTTTTAATACGCGTAGAACATGGTCGTCATTCTTGTCTCCTACCGATAGGTAGTAATATCATTGTACCATTGTATGCCTCCCAATATCAGCTATCAGGTACAGAATGGAACAACGGGACATAAGCAGTTTTGTATTTAGGGACAAAATACCACTTTAAAGTAAGATCGTGATGTGCAATGTTTTCCCCACCCTCTGCTCATGTGAATGCTGAAATTACAGGTGAACAAGGAAACTTTTGCAACTTAGATATATTGCACGTACAACTGCAGTTCCTACCATCGATGACTACGCCGTAATTTTTTCCATTTTTGTCAGTCACCTGCCATTCGGACTGGATGAACCTCATGATCCAAGCATACCTAGTATTAGTAGCCCTTTTTGTTATTAATTATTCGAACTTAGGATATAATTTTGTCATCCACTCTTATTCCTCCTGACGTTGTGCAAAGAAGTATTTGTTCGCCCGATAAAAAGTCCATCCTACTAAGGCCTAAATAAGGAAATATCGAGATCCTTTTAAGACCCGTTAAAGCTTTCTGAAGTATTCTTAGTCATCATGCAAAATCGTCTGCCACCATCTTTCAAAAGAGCCCATCTTTTTTCTTCATTTTTAGACTAATTTCAATCCAAGCATCTGCTCTTGGAAATATATGTTTAAGTTCCTCTCTCGGCTCTATATATGTTGAGTCATTTGATACACATGCAATTTGAGAGAACAAACTCTGCAAGGTTTTACCACTAAATCCAGCAGTTGAGAAGTTGGCTCTGATATGTCGCATACAGTAACGATAACTATGAGGTTTCGGTCATGATTTTCTTAGTGCAGTTGGAATCACTTTCATCCAGTCAGATATGAAAGTAATGTGTCTTCCCCGCATGGATGGAATGTAGAGATGAATGCAAACAATGAATTGCTCCCACTTTTCAGTGGTTTCACCTCCAACTACAGCATATGCCAAAGGATAAAGATCATCATTTGTATCAGCACTGCTAGTAATGAGAAAAATCTCTTTGTATTTACCATATAAATGTGTCCCATCAATACTAAGAATGAGACGATAATAAGCGAAACGATCAATGGCCGGTCCGAATGCCCAAAATGCACCGGTAAAATATCCCATTCTTTCTGACATTGAAGCGGTCTGCTAAACTACTGGTAAGTGTTACCAGTAGTTTCTCGACCCGTTATGAGCCTCACATCGGCACGACTTATCGGTTATTGGGGTCTAACGTTTACCACCCCTAGACTTGATATGCGACGTATCAGACGAACAGACCGGACTGTACGGTAAGTGTTACTGGTTGGATTCACAGGAGTGTGAGCGGACTAGCTCGTCGATCTTCTGATCGCTCAATACCCGGATGGCCGTTACGTTTAGCAGACCGCTTGCGGCTTGTGGGTGCTTGATATGATCATCATCTGCTACCGGCGTATTGACGAGTCTTTAGAGTCCTACACAGAGGTTTCCTGGTTCAAGCGAAACGAAATAGGAGCGCATATGAGATATGTGCAGGACCGAGAATAATGCGTGTATGTGATACCGCATTTCATTCTCGCGATATATGTTTCGATTGGTTATATTCGATATGACCTAGTTATCGAATCATTGATTAGATAAATCGATACATTGGATTCTAGTCGGTTATGTGCGACATGACCGGATCATTGAATCAAATGTTGATTTAATGATTTGATGCATAATTATATATTTGATATATTGCATTGCATTAACTAGTATTGGTTCACTTTAAATGGATTTTCTCACTTGATGTACATGTTGTATATGTGATATACTTTTGTGCACATCTTTGTATCATGTTTGATGATACTTGCTCATTAGGTTAAGTGTGAAGTATTAAACCATGGTTAAGAGATGATTAGGGTTTTGCCTTTTTATTTATTTATTTGTTTGTTTATTTAGAAAAGGTTTAGATGAGAATGGTGGCTTTCTTTGTCTCTTGTTGAAGTTTCTTGAAGCTTTGACAAAGTCCACCATCCTTATCTCATCCTTAACCCTAACCATTCCTATTAACCTTAGTTTAATCTCTACACTTGACCATGGTCAAGATATGATAAGTATTCATATTAGTTTCTTTTTCAAATAAGAAACTTATCATATTCTTTCTTCTTCATCATCTTCTTCTTCAAGAAAAGCTTGATGCCATCAATGGCAACTTGAGCAAAAGTGAGTGAAATCCAATTCTAAAGTGAACCCACCTCCTATTTCTTCACCCTCTACCTCTTGCCAAGTTGTTTTGGGTGTTTTCTTCACAAGTTTCACAACTTGGTGAAGTTGGAGCTTGAACTTGTGCAACCTCGACGTAGATCATCTTCGGCACGAAGCCGACGACCTATTCCGCTCGTTTTCCCGATGAAGCCGACAAATGAGTCTAGGATTCGAAAAGGACAGCGAGAGGACGACTACGTGGAGCTAAGGAAGTGGATATCCGGATCTACAAAGGTTGTAGCATCTAACTTTTAGTTAAGTAGTTAACTAGATTAACTTTTCGCCTAGAATTCTAGCCAACGATCCGCGTTAGGGTTTCTCGGCACCCATAATTTTTTAAATTGGCATGGTTGATGCCTTGTGAGACCTCTATAGTGTGTCTAGGAACCCTACAGTGGTATCAGAGATACTAGGCATTGGATGTCGACCTATGGGGGGTTCTCACTGTGTGACAGTGTGGCGAAGCATAGGCTCTTACCCCCAGGGTGTCCCGAGACCGGAAGGTGTTCCGGCGGGTTGTAGTCCTCGCGAGGGGGCATGCGTAAAAAGTAGCGGCTGAGGGACCCGTTGGTACCACGGCGACCCCATTGGATGGGGTGGCTGCCTGACCTACAGTGGTATCAGAGCCTAGCTAGAGCCTTAGGCGAAGTCTAGACGATGTTTGAAACCCGATCGAACCCGAAAACCTAACTTTAAGATGCTCTCTGGACTTTTTCTAAATTCTGGGATTTTTCCAGATTAAAAATTGCTAAAAAATTCAGCAGGAAAATATATGAATTACGGTGCAAAAATTTCTTTATGAACAGTCTAAAGCGCGGCGGATCCGCGGCCTAAGCCTCCTTAGGCAGCGGATCCGCGGCAGATTTATTAAATTATTATATAATTTTTGCACAGTAACTGATATCTTCTGGTGTTGGATTTTCTGGGAATTTTTAAAATTTATTCAAGAGTTGAATTTTCTGGGGTGTTTTAGAGCTTCGATGTTTTCGATCGGATTATCAAATTTCGTCTTTGTGTATTTCCGGATAATTTTTAGAATATGTTAAAAAGTTCGACCGGATATAAATACCCAATTTTTTCCCCTTTCGGGAAATTTCCAAGTGTTGGATTTTTCCGTAGTTTAACGACGTTCTAAGTAGTGCAAGTAACGCGATGGACCCTCTAGAAGACAACAAACCTTAACTCGATTATGTGACCGTCTTGAGCTGCCCTTTGGACCTTCGGGTTTAGGGCAGTACGGCGTGCCACATGTGAGGCGTTGGCTTGACCCTTCTACGGCTGGACCGTTGGTACTGAGGCACGAACTGAATGTTGTTAGACTTATTTCATGTGTTGAGTTGTATCGGGAAAACTTGGGTATTCGACTGTTCGATCGGAAAGTTTAACATTTTCTGTTTATCTGGAATGTGATACAATAATTGGAATTCACAAGTAGTTATGAGATAACTGAATGAATGTTATAAATCTAGCAATTTAGTCCCATATGATATTGAAAAGAGTTTTCGATAATGAGACTAAAATGCGGGATTTATATCTGTTAGGCATGCGATGTCTAAAGAGGTTGCGGATTCCAACTGTTGTAGTTTTACACTTTCTTTTCTGTGACCGTAAGTGTAGTATGTTCATATCGCCGGTTTCGTTGCTATACGTCAACGACAATTGGGGTATGCATACTTACTTACGTTGATGACATGTGATGTAATGTGTTGCTGGATATGTTATATTGGATCGTCGTGTTCGAATAGCCGGGGGTTTTTATGTGAGATGAGTGTTTTCCATTTTCATTCATGTAAAAACTTGTATGTAATATTCTTTTATTTGGGGCACTTCCAGGTAGCGGAAGTTGTCACCTTTTGTATATTATTTACTTTTCCGCATTAGGATAGACCCAAGAAGGGGAGCATAAGTAACCGAGTTCTGGGGTCCAGTGGGAGACCAACTCGAGGAGTCGAGTCCGGGTCTCCTAACCCTAGAATTGGCAGGGTTGCTTGCCGCTCTCGTAGGGGTATAGGGGTGTGGGATTGGCTATTCATCACGACCATGGAATCCGTGTTTTATACTGGCTCGTATTGAAAACACGGACGTCCTAGTATATCCAATGTTTCATATATTTCTTCTGCTGCGATATCTGTGATGTGATCATGTGATGTTCTGTGATGGATATAGTATATAGTATATATGATATATTATATAGACGTTACTTATGTTTTACACCCGCGCTAGCCCTGCCCTGCTCTGTCGTTAGTTACCTAACCTAACGGTGCACGAGGGGACATCGAGGCGAATGCGGATGGCATAAGTGTACGTCATATCTATCTGTGATGTTTAGGAATTTAAATGATGGGACTTCATTAATGTGATTAATGAAAGAAAAGAAACCTAAGATGTTGTAGAATCAGATTTTAAACAAAACAGGTAGCTACAGTTCTTGCTTTGCATAGCGGTATATATGATATACCCTGCACCTTATTCGATGAGGAAAGGACCGAGATCCCTTCACCGGGAGTGAATCCTTTAGCAATAACTGGCAGATGCTACACACACGGTTTGGCTTTGATTGCTTTTAAGAGTTTTTGCTTTGCACAGTGATATATATGATATATCCCGCACCTCATTCGACGAGGAAAGGGCCGACGATCCCTTCACCGGGAGTGACCCCTTTAGCAAAACTAGAAAAGCCTCAAAATCATTCCATTTTAAAACTTCATTTGATTCTACAACGATATCAAGTTCATTACGCAATAGGTTTTCAGAAAAACCTGTCGTAGCCCTCCGTCATTTCAGATAAGTACTAGTTAGTATTCATGCTACGTTTGTTGACTATGTTAAGGCGTAGTGTGCGGTAGCTAATTAGTGCTTATCTGTATAAGCATATGATGCGATTGGATTAGGGTAGTCGTGCGACTTTGTTGACTATGTTAAGGGTCGTGCGGGTGGGTTTAATTCAATCGGGAAATGACGGGTTGAACTTGACTAGCACTTATGATTTGTTGACTATGTTAAGGTCATATAGCTGCCAGGGGCAAAATATTATCGGGAATTTCAAGTGTTGAAATTTGCAATGAGATTGCATACCTTCTATGAGATAGTTGGATCCCGATACCCACTGCGAGTAAGAGTTACTCCTGGGAGAGTTTTACACATTACAATTAGCCGATCAAGTAGGTGTCTAGAAAGATGTTAACGAGGTTACGCCTCTGGGAAAACGAGGTTTACAGTAATTAGGTTCGTGCGAAAGCACGGGGGACCTCCCTCAAAGTACCGACACTGGCCTGGCTGAAAGATTGGCGAACTTGTAGTGTGTAATTAATCCCGGCTAGTCTTTCCTTTTAAGGTTTGAAGGAAGATTTGATAAAAAGCAGTGGGAGCCATCCTGATTAGATAAGATAATAACCAATCTGATCTTGCACGAGCATATGCTAAAGTGTTTTCTTCTCTCTCTCTCCAGGTAGCGACCATTTCATGCCTTAATCAAGATAATAATATGGATGTATTGACCAAACCCGCATGTTATACTGTGCTGGGGAACGTTGGTTCCGTTCTTTCTTATAAGAGTTATAGGAATGAACAGGATATAGGGGAATACCAGGATTCCCATGCCACCCGAATGAAGAAAGTACATGATGATGCATTTTCTTCGGGTGTGTTCGTTACTGAGAACTGTTTCTCTATTTGCTCTACGTCCAGGGTATTAGATACCGGGTCAGGATCCCATATATGTAATCAGTTACATGGGCTAAGGAAAGGTAGAGAACTTGGAGAAGGTGATAAAGACATTAGAGTTGGAAATGGCGCAATTGTTGCAGCTAAGACTGTCGGAGAATATCACCTTGTATTACCAACTGGAAATACATTGGTTCTGAACGAATGCTATTACATGCCGAACCTGATATGCAACATTATATCGGTTTCTTTGCTGAGTAAAGAGGGATATAATTTTGTATTACAGGACAATGTTATGAACATTTTCCGTAACCAAAAGTTGGTTGGATCAGGCACGTTGTGCAATGGCATTTGTGTTCTAAACCAATCAACAGTTCTGAGCATAACAAACACACACAAGAGGAAGAGTTCAGAACTGAACGATTCCTTCTTGTGGCATTGTAGACTGGGTCACATCAATGTGACACGACTGACTAAGTTGCATAAGAATGGATATCTGAAACCTTTCGAATTTTCATCTTATGACACTTGCAAGTCATGTCTCAAAGGCAAGATGACCAAAACTCCGTTTACGGGACACGGAGAAAGAGTTACCGAACTCTTGGGACTTATACATAGTGATGTATGCGGTCCCATGTCTACACATGCCAGGGATGGTTCTTCATACTTCATTACATTCACTGACGATCTCTCTAGGTTCGGGTATGTGTTCCTGATGAAACACAAATCAGAAGCTTTTGAGAAATTTAGGGAATATAAACAAGAAGTTGAGAACCAAACCGGAAAAAGTATTAAAATCCTACGATCTGATCGAGGAGGGGAATACTTGAGCAATGAATTCCTGGACTTCCTAAAAGAGAATGGGATTCTCTCTCAGCTGACTCCTCCATATACACCACAGCACAACGGTGTATCTGAACGGAGGAACCGCACCCTATTAGATATGGTGCGCTCTATGATGAGCACGGCTGAGTTACCTATTTCCTTCTGGGGTTATGCGCTGGAGACAGCAGCATACCTGTTGAATCAAGTTCCATCTAAATCTGTACCTACCACACCATATGAGATATGGAGTGGGAAGAGACCATATTTTAAACGAGTTAAGATATGGGGTTGTCCGGCCTATGTCAAAAGGCAAAATCCAGACAAACTCGAGGCACAGTCAGTTCTCTGCAAGTTTGTGGGATATCCTAAGAATTCCCAAGGATATTTTTTCTACCATGCTGAAGAACAAAAAGTGTTTGTTTCTCAATATGCCACCTTTTTAGAAAAGGAATTCCTTGAAAAAGAAATTAGTGGCAAAGTGGTAGAGCTGGAAGAAATTCCAGATACACAAACTATAACTGAAGATTTAGTGGAACCAGAAGATTCGATAGTACCCGACGAACCCCAGCCTCTCCGCCGATCTAGTAGGGTTTCTCGTCCACCTGAGAGATACTACGGTTTTCTCATTGATGGTGGAAGCGAGGATTGCATCATGGATGATGATGACCCAACTAGCTTCGAGCAGGCCATCACGAGTAGGGACTCAGTAAAATGGCTGGATGCTATGCGGTCCGAGATGGAATCCATGTACACCAACAAAGTATGGACTTTGGAAGTTGCTCCTGAAGGGGTAAAACCCATTGGGAGCAAGTGGATCTTCAAGAAGAAATTTGGTGTAGATAGGAAAGTGGAGACTTTCAAAGCTAGACTTGTATCAAAGGGTTTTCGTCAAAGACCAGGTGTGGACTATGACGAAACCTTTTCTCCAGTGGCTATGCTTAAATCCATCCGAATCATGCTTGCCATTGCTGCCTTTCATGACTACGAAATCTGGCAAATGGATGTTAAGACCGCCTTTCTAAATGGTGATTTAGAAGAGTGCGTGTACATGACTCAGCCAGAGGGCTTCGTAGACAGTGGGAGCAGCGGGAAGGTGTGCAAGCTGCTTAAATCCATTTATGGATTAAAGCAAGCATCGCGGAGTTGGAACATCTGCTTTGACGTCGTTATCAAAGAGTTTGATTTCGTCAAAAATCCAGATGAACCTTGTATCTACAAGAAGGTGGCAGAGAGTAAGGTTGTCTTCCTCGTATTGTACGTGGACGACATACTCTTGATAGGAAATGATATTCCTATGCTGCAATCGGTCAAGCTCTTCTTATCACAAAGATTCTCGATGAAAGATCTTGGTGATGCCTCCTGCATATTGGGAATTAGGATCTATAGAGATAGATCCAAACGGATTTTGGGATTGTCCCAATCCAGGTACATTGACACCGTACTAAAGAGGTTTAGTATGGAAGAATCCAAGCGTGGGAACTTGCCCACGATCTCTGGAGTCACTCTCTCCAAAGAGATGTCTCCCAAGACTGATTTGGAGAGAGCTCGCATGCAAGGGATACCCTATGCTTCGGCAGTAGGCTCTATCATGTATGCGATGCTATGTACCAGACCCGATGTAGCATACTCACTAAGTGTAGTGAGCAGGTATCAAGCTGATCCTGGAGAGAGTCACTGGACAGCTGTGAAGAGCATTCTCAAGTACTTGCGAAGGACTAGAGATATGTTCTTGGTGTATGGTAACGGAGAGCTCCAAGTGGAGTCCTTTACCGATTCGAGCTTCTAGAGTGATAAGGACGACTCTAAGTCGCAGTCGGGCTTTGTCTTTACCCTTTACGGAGGGGCGGTTAGCTGGAAGAGTTCCAAGCAGGAAACCGTGGCAGACTCGACGATGGAGGCTGAATACATCGCTGCCAACGATGCTGCCAAAGAAGCTGTCTGGATCAAGAAGTTCATTACTGAACTTGGAGTGGTTCCATCCATTGAGCATCCAATACCTTTGTATTGCGAAAACAATGGAGCGGTGGCTTTAGCCAAGGAACCCAGGTCCCATCAGCGATCCAGGCATATTCTGAGGCGGTATCACCTGATCCGGGAGATAGTTGATCGCCGGGAGATCAAGGTCAGGAGGGTTGACACGAAGAACAACACGGCGGATCCACTCACGAAGGCCATTCCCCAGATACAGTTTGAGAGACTCTTCGGGATGCTCGGTATGCGATACTACAGTAGCTGGCCCTAGTGCAAGTGGGAGATTGTTAGTTGTATGTATGCCCTAGAGGCCAGTATTGTACAGATGATGTATATTATATTGGATGCTTGGACATATATAGAGATGACTTTCTTCCTCGATATGATAGTATGCTATCTGGTTACTCTTTATCTTAACATGTACACTAGTCTCTTTAAACTGTCTTATAGTTACATGTTGGTAAAGCCCTTAGGATGTGTACTTGACTACCTGGACTATGATGCAGATCATACTAGTGGGGACATGGTAGTCCATAAGTACATCCTTCATGGTCCCTAGTCGTGGGTGTATCGAGACGGGGCATCGATATACCAGTGTAGACTAGCGTATACGCTTCTCGACCCATGAGATGGGCGATGGATGATCCCATATCCATTGGTGTTTGACATCAGAGATGGTGTACGGGTGCTCAGTGGAGACTGGGTACACTGGACGGACTCGCCGAGAACTCCCAGATGGTATTATACCTCACGTCAGATGGCAGTTCTCAGGTGACACTTGTACAGGTTAGTCTGTAGACCCGAGATCGTCATAGAGTCTTGTGTGATTCCCACTGTGCTTTGATCTCCACCTTACCACGTCCATGAGGGCGAGCAAAACGGTGGTCTTTAGGTACAGTCCCGAGTCACATGGAGGCAATGAGCGATAGGAGGGGTTTCGTCTCTCCCGGTATTGGGAGTTGATGTTGCGCTGTGCTCGATTGGCCGTAACAGGGAAGTCCCTGGCCAGGGCTGATCAGAGATTTGCTGGTAAGTGTTACCAGTAGTTTCTCGACCCGTTATGAGCCTCACATCGGCACGACTTATCGGTTATTGGGGTCTGACGTTTACCACCCCTAGACTTGATATGCGACGTATCAGACGAACAGACCGGACTGTACGGTAAGTGTTACTGGTTGGATTCACAGGAGTGTGAGCGGACTAGCTCGTCGATCTTCTGATCGCTCAATACCCGGATGGCCGTTACGTTTAGCAGACCGCTTGCGGCTTGTGGGTGCTGTAAGTCCGTGTTGCCCATCCCGGTGCTTACGGGAGGCGGAAAACATAATAAAAATCGGATTTTTAATGACTTAGGCAACATGGACTATGCTTGTGAGGATCTTTGCTAAACTAAAACTAGCTAAAGTAAACTAACAACTAACAAAGTTGTAGAAAGGTTATACCTTTGGTCTTTAGTCCTTCTCTCCTTGCTCCTAGGTATGGTAGAAAAGGATCACCTTGCTTGTCTTCTCCCGTCAAAGAAGGATCCACCCGAAAGCCACCACCTTTAGCTTCAACTCCAAGCTAGGAGTAACTAGAGTGCAAGAAATGCTAAGACTTGAACCCTAGAAGTGAGTAGAGAAGATCAAGAGAGGGTTTTTTTCTCAAGCTTTTTGTTTCTCAACACATGAGAGGGAGAGAGCTTGAGGGAGAGGATGAGCAAGAGAGAGAAAAGAAAATGAGAGAATGAGAATAATAGTGAGCCATTCTCACTAATATGTGAGGATAAGTTTAATTAGATAATTAGCTTGAAAATTGTCATGATAAATCATGAATTGACCATTATCATTTCATTTTTGCAAAGATCAAAGAGCATCTTCCAAATGAAATGATTATGGTCAAGTTGTCAACATGGTCAACAAGTCAATGAAGTCAAATTGTCAACAACAACCATGCACAATAATTAAGCTAATTATCAATTAACAATAATCCACACAAAATCAATAGGGTTAATAAAATGACAAAGGCCATTAACCCTAAACAAGGTCCTCTCCCCCAATCTCAAGCAACTGTGCATACGCACCCGCATTCGTGATCCGAGGAACACGAACACAATGAGAAAAACCAATCTCAAATCATATACTAGGATCCGGCTTAAACCAAAGCCCGCTAGTATAAACTGTCCGGACAGCAAACGTGCACAAGTGCGCGGATGCGAACGAACCCTGTCGCAAAACCATGCGACCTCTACTCGTTTTGCCTAAAGGCGAATAGCTCTCTGTGTGGGACTCTAAAGACTCGACACTACGCTGGCAGTGGGTTTAACCACAGACCGCAAGCGGCACTAGCTGTACGTAACGGTCCCCAGGTAGATGTCGATAAGAAGACTGACGAGGTGAACCCCATCTGCACTCCTACTGAGCCTGTATGTGACAGTCTCCGTACAGTCCGGTCTGTTCGTCTGATACATCGCATGGCGGGCCTAGGGGGGCGGTGAACGTCAGTCCCCTAATAGCGGTACAAGTCGTGTCGGAGTGTAGCCCAGAACACCCTGAGATAACACTGGAAACCTACCAGTATATCTCGCTTGCCCTGGCCAGGGACTACTCGTGTAATGGCTCTCCTAGACACAGCGCGATGTCAACCCCCAATACCGGGAGAGACGAATCCTGTCTAACCGTCACTGCCTCCAAGTGCTTCGGGACTGCACCCAAAAACTACCTGTTTGCACAGCTCCTTTGAGCCGTGGTAGGGTAGTAATCAAAGTGCAGTGGGAACACACTCGAGGCGAAGTGACAGTGTCAAGTCAGCGGACTAAGCTGTACTCATGTCACCTGGGAACTGATAACTGACGATAGGTATATTACCAACCAACAGTTCCCGACGAGTCCTGTCCAGTGTACTCGTAACCTAACGAGCACCCGCATACTATCCCAAGTACGACGTACTAACGGCTGTGGGACAGACCGTCTCCCACACTGGGATGAGAAGCGCATACGCTAGTCTACTCCGGAGTATCGATGCCCTGTCTCGATAGTCCAACGACCAGGGACCTGTATAAGGATGTGCTTATAGATTACCCAGCTCCCACGTGTGCGAGCGCCATCACAACGCTGGTAATCAAGCAAAGATCCTAAGGGCTCTACTAATATGTATACCAGCAATATGCTAAAAGAAACACATGCACATATTAAAGCAGAGACAAACCAAGTAGCATACTACCATTTCGAGCAAGATTGTATATACAACTGTGAATATCCCAAGCTTCCATTAAGTAATATACAAGCTAGTATGATACAGTAATGGCCTCTAGGGCATATACACTAACAATCTCCCACTTGCACTAAGGCCATGTACTGGCGTATCGAAGACCTATCATCTCGATCAGCCGCTCGAACTGAGTCTGGGGCAAGGCCTTGGTGAATGGATCTGCTGTGTTATCCTCTGATGCAACTCTCCGGACCTCGATCTCCTGGCGATCCACGATCTCCCTGATCAGGTGATACCGCCTTAAGATGTGTCTGGATTTCTGATGGGACCTGGGTTCCTTCGCTAAAGCTATAGCCCCGTTGTTGTCGCAATACAGAGGTATTGGGTCAACAATGGACGGAACCACCTGAAGTTCTTTCAAGAACTTCCTCATCCAGACAGCTTCTTTTGCGGCATCAGATGCAGCGATGTATTCCGCTTCCATAGTCGAGTCAGCAACGGTTTCCTGTTTGGAGCTCTTCCAACACACCGCCCCTCCATTGAGGGTAAAGACAAAACCCGACATGGACTTGGAATCATCCTTGTCACTCTGGAAGCTGGAGTCAGCAAAGGCCTCAACCTGCAGGTCTTTTCCGCCATACACCAAGAACATCTCCTTAGTCCTTCTCAGGTACTTGAGAATGTTCTTTACTGCTATCCAATGTTTCTCCCCTGGGTTTGACTGATACCTGCTTACCACACTCAGTGCATAAGCCACATCTGGTCTGGTACATAACATCGCATACATTATAGAGCCTACCGCAGAAGCGTAGGGTATAATAGACATGCGATCCCTCTCCAAATCAGTCTTGGGAGACATCTCTTTGGAGAGGGTGATCCCGTGACAAGCCGGTAGATTACCGCGCTTGGAATCTTCCATACTGAATCTCTTCAGTATGGTGTCGATGTACCTGGACTGCGAGAGTCCTAATATCCTCTTGGATCTGTCACGGTAGATCCGGATACCCAGAATGTAGGAGGCATCACCCAGGTCTTTCATGGAGAACCTGTGTGACAAGAACCCCTTGACAGATTGTAGCATAGGAATGTCATTTCCTATTAAGAGAATGTCATCCACGTATAACACGAGGAATACTACAGTTCTCGCTACAAATCTACAATAGATGCATGGTTCATCTGGATTTTTGATAAAGCCAAATTCTTTGACCGTCTCATCAAAACAGATGTTCCAGCTCCGCGATGCCTGCTTGAGTCCATAAATGGACTTGAGCAACTTGCACACCTTTCCGCTGCTCCCACCCTGAATGAAACCCTCTGGCTGGTCCATATAGACACACTCCTCTAAATGACCATTTAGAAAAGCTGTCTTTACGTCCATCTGCCAAATCTCATAATCGTGGAAAGCAGCGATGGCAAGAAGGATCCGAATGGATTTCAGCATAGCTACTGGAGAAAAGGTTTCGTCATAGTCCAAACCAGGTCGTTGACGAAAACCCTTTGCTACCAGTCTAGCTTTATAGGTCTCAACCTGTCCATCTACACCAATCTTCCTTTTGAAGATCCACTTGCATCCTACGGGTTTTACCCCGTCTGGAGCAATGTCCAACGTCCATACTTTGTTGGTGTACATGGACTCCATCTCGGTCCGCATTGCATCCAGCCATTTTACCGAGTCGACGCTCTTAATGGCTTGCTGGAAGCTAGTAGGCTCATCACAATCTAGGATGCAGTCCTCTCTATCCCCGTCAATGAGAAAACCGTAGTATCTCTCGGGCGGATGAGACTGCCTACTACTCCTGCGGAGCGGCGTAGGAATGTCCTGTTCTTTTGAACCTTCTGGTTCCACTAAACTTTCAGTAATAGTTTGTGGTTCTGGAATTTCTTCCAGTTCTATTGCGCTCCCACTTATTTCTTTTTCTAAAAACTGATGTTCCAGAAAGTGGGCATTGCGAGAAACAAGGACTTTTTGTTCCTCTGCGTAATAGAAAAGATACCCCCTGGAGTTCTTTGGGTATCCCACAAACTTGCACAGTACTGAGCGTGCCTCGAGCTTGTCCGTATGCTGCTTTTTGACATAAGCTGGACATCCCCAAATCTTCAAGTATTGAAGATAGGGTTTCTTCCCACTCCATAACTCATATGGTGTGGTAGGCACAGTCTTAGTGGGAACACGGTTCAAAAGATATGCAGCTGTTTCTAGCGCATATCCCCAGAAAGATCGCGGTAACTCAGCATTACTCATCATGGACCGTACCATATCCAATAGGGTTCGGTTCCGTCTCTCCGATACACCGTTATGTTGCGGGGTGTATGGAGGAGTAAGCTGAGAGAGAATTCCATTCTCTTTTAAGTAATTCAGGAATTCGGCACTTAAGTATTCTCCTCCTCGATCCGATCTTAGGATCTTGATACTTTTGCCGGTCTGTTTTTC
The DNA here is from genome assembly GCA_030015575.1 of Agapanthus africanus. Classification (NCBI taxonomy): domain Eukaryota; kingdom Viridiplantae; phylum Streptophyta; class Magnoliopsida; order Asparagales; family Amaryllidaceae; genus Agapanthus; species Agapanthus africanus. The sequence continues at coordinate 183,339,190 of CM057350.1, read as the reverse complement.
TACTTCATTCTTATATTCCTGGAACTTATCAAAAGCTTCAGATTTATGCTTTATTAAGAAGACATGTCCGAATCTTGAGAAATCATCCGTAAAAGTTATGAAGTAAGAAAAACCGCTTCGCGCATGTGTAGACATTGGACCGCACACGTCGCTGTGTACGAGTCCCAAGAGCTCGCTCGCTCTTTCTCCGTGTCCAGAAAACGGAGCCTTTGTCATCTTTCCTTTGAGACAGGATTGACAAGTTGCATACGATTGATAATCGAACGAATCTAAATATCCTTCAGTATGTAACTTAGTCAATCTTCTCTCGTTGATGTGACCCAGTCTACAATGCCATAAGAAAGTTTTATTAATATCTGGAGACTTTCTTTTATGTGTATTCTGGATATTGAAAACCTGTGGTTGGTTTAAAACGTAAATACCGTTGTTTAATGTACCTGACCCAATCAAAACTTGATTAAGGTGAATGTTCACTACATTACTTACAAATGCAAATTCATAACCTTCTTTAGATAATAAAGATACAGAAATGATATTACAGGTTGCATTTGGTACATAATAACAACTACGCAAAACCAAAAAGTGTCCATCTGATAATCCCAGGTGATAGTCCCCCACGGCCTCTGCATCCATGCTAGCACCGTTCGCAACTCTGAGGGTCATGTCACCTGCCTTCAAAACTCTACGCTTTCTCAACGCCTGCAAAGAATTACAGATATGAGATCCTGATCCGGTATCCAATACCCAGGATGTAGAGTTTATTGATAGACAGTTTTCAATAACATACACACCTGAAGCTGAAGCTGCAACTCGCTTCAAATCCTGTGTTCTGGCTTTCCAAGCCTTGCAATCTTGTTTCCAGTGGCCACTTTTGTGACAATAGAAGCATTCTTCCTTCCCCACCAGCTTCCCCGCTACCTTTGTTGCTTTACCCTTTCCCTTCGTATCCACTTTACCGACACCGCCTCTTGGTTTGGCGGGGGCTTTCTTCTTCTTGCCCTTGGCTTTCGCCCTGGACCTAGAAGAGGAAGATCCTCCTACAAACAAAGTGGATGTCTCCCTACCCTTCTGTAGGGTGCCCTCAGCAGTCCTCAACATGTTCAGAAGCTCGGCAAGTTCAACCTCCTTTCCTTGCATGTTGAAGTTAAGAATGAACTGGGCGTAAGTGGAAGGAAGGGACTGGAGAATCAGATCAGTATAGAGTTCATTCTCCAACGTGGTCCCAAGGTCCGCGAGCTCCTCTATGTAGCCGATCATCTTAAGCACGTGGTCCGCTACCGATGATCCGACGGCCAACCTTGCCGAAAAGAGCTTCTTCGACACTTCGTATCTTGCGATACGAGACTGCTCTCCATACAGTTCTTTTGTATGGAGAAATATGGACTCTAGGTCCATATTCTCGTGCCTCCTCTGATGGTCGTTGTCCATCGAGGCTAATACGAGGCATTTGGCCCTCGCGCAATCTATCTCCCATGTCTTACGGATTTCTACATCCGCGACGCTGGAGGTGGGACCTGGGACGGGGGGAGCTTTGGTGGTAAGTATATACCCCAGCTTGTCATAAGTGATAGCCATCTTGACATTCCTGAGCCAATCTTTGTAGTTTGGCCCTGTCAATATGTTTTTATCTAATAGTAACTTAAGTCCGGTCATCTTGAATGGTCGCTGCAATTAGGAGAGAGAAAAGAAACACTTTAGCATGATGCTCTTGCAAGTTTAGAGTGGTTTTTAGTTTGTCTAAACTGGATGGCTCCCACTGTCTCTCGAATCCCTTCTCAAACCATAAAGAAAAGGATTAGCCGGGATCATTCTCACCGTACAATACTTGCTTAACCGTTCAGCCAGGCCAGTGTCGGTACTTCGAGGGAGGTTTTCCAACGCTTTCGCGAAGTTCCTTAATTAAGTAACCTCTTTTCCCTGTGGGCGTAGCCCCGCTAACACCTTTCTAGGCACCTACTAGGTTTATAGCATTGATCGTTAAGTGAGAGTTTTCCCGAGGAGTAGCATATACTCACAGTAGGATCGGGATCCAAATATCATCGCGTGATAAAACCGAAGGAATCCTACCAGAATTATCACACTCCAAATGGTATGCAACGCTAGCAAGTTTCAGTACTTATGAAACTCCCGATGTGGATTTTTGCCCCATGCTCTTATGACCTTGGCGTAAGGTCAAAATGTCATAAGTCACATGTCAAGTTCTTCCCATCATTATCCTGGTTAATTTGAACCCACCCGTACCTACCCTTGACGTAGGCCAAAACGGCAGTACGACTGTCTCAAATCAACGCATTCTATCTATGCAACGGATAAATATCCGGCAGCTACCAATCACTATGCCTTGGCGTGAGGTCAAAATACATAGCTTGAATACTACCGAATATTTAACCGAAATGATGGAGGGCTACGGATGGTTTTGGCGAAACCGTGAACGTAGTGAACTTGATATAATCGATGGAACGAGATAGCTTTTAAAAGGAGTGGTTCAAGCTCCGCGTTTAAAAGTTTTAGTTTTGAAAAGAACCGAGTGGTTTTCAAAGTGTTCCAATCGACTTTTACTTGGTTTATTTCTTGCATTAGTTCTTTTAATGCGTCCCATCATTTAATCCTACCATTGCAGAAAACAACCAAAATATGACGTACGCTTATGCCATTCGCATTCGCCACGGGGCCCCGTCATCACCCGTTAGGTTACTTAACTAACGACAGAGCGGGGGCTGGGCTAGCGCGGCTGTAAAACATAAGCAACGCCTAAATAGTTATTATATATAAATATATAGCAATGATAGACATTACAGATCACAGATGAATACATTGGATATACTAGGAATCCGCAATGCGTTCGAGCCTGCAACGCAAAGCGGATTACACGGTCGCGGTGAATAGCCAATACCCCACCCAAGACCCCTACGGGTGCGGCAAACTACCCGCCAAGCACCCGAAGCGAAGCAACCTCCCTCACCACCGTGAGTAGGCCACTCGGCACTTCGAGTACCCGGTAGTTTGTGCACCCCCTCCATGGGTCTATCCTAGGAGCAAAAACAGTAAAAAGAATTATACAATGACGGCTACAACCCCGACCCGGTTGTGCGGCCATACAAAGAATATTATTACATCAATTTACATGTTACAAATGAATGAAAGAAAAACAACGCTCATCTCACATCCAACCCGGCTATTCACCCGCGACAATCCAATCCATTCATATCCACAAACCAACAACAAACACAGATCATGTATAACCCCGACTAATCGTCTTATAGCGATTAGCCGACGTTCAATACATGCAAGCATTACAGATATAACCGATGTAGTTAAAGCGTAGTGAAGTTCCGGAAAAATACGGATTTATAGGCCCGCAAAAGCAAATTTTAGTTCTGGAAAATCTGGGCATATAATATATATCCTAAAAATCCCAAAAACAATACAGAAAAACACTGCACGAAAAACGATGCAGTGAAGACATCAAACCGCGGCGCTTCCGCGGCACGAGCCTACCTCGTGCGGCGGAAGCGCGGCGGTTTGGATGATTCTCTGTCTCGTTTTTCGTGGGTGTTTTTAAAAAACCCAGAGATGAATTTACAAATATAAAGTTTTCTATTTTGAGCAGAAAAAATTTCAACAGAAACTAGGGTTTTTCAAAGTTCGGTTTTTGGATTTTTCGGTTTCGAAACTTCGCTACACTTTACTACCTAGCTAGTTTGAGTTTAGTTAGGCTCTGATACCACTGTAAGTCCGTGTTGCCCATCCCGGTGCTTACGGGAGGCGGAAAACATAATAAAAATCGGATTTTTAATGACTTAGGCAACATGGACTATGCTTGTGAGGATCTTTGCTAAACTAAAACTAGCTAAAGTAAACTAACAACTAACAAAGTTGTAGAAAGGTTATACCTTTGGTCTTTAGTCCTTCTCTCCTTGCTCCTAGGTATGGTAGAAAAGGATCACCTTGCTTGTCTTCTCCCGTCAAAGAAGGATCCACCCGAAAGCCACCACCTTTAGCTTCAACTCCAAGCTAGGAGTAACTAGAGTGCAAGAAATGCTAAGACTTGAACCCTAGAAGTGAGTAGAGAAGATCAAGAGAGGGTTTTTTTCTCAAGCTTTTTGTTTCTCAACACATGAGAGGGAGAGAGCTTGAGGGAGAGGATGAGCAAGAGAGAGAAAAGAAAATGAGAGAATGAGAATAATAGTGAGCCATTCTCACTAATATGTGAGGATAAGTTTAATTAGATAATTAGCTTGAAAATTGTCATGATAAATCATGAATTGACCATTATCATTTCATTTTTGCAAAGATCAAAGAGCATCTTCCAAATGAAATGATTATGGTCAAGTTGTCAACATGGTCAACAAGTCAATGAAGTCAAATTGTCAACAACAACCATGCACAATAATTAAGCTAATTATCAATTAACAATAATCCACACAAAATCAATAGGGTTAATAAAATGACAAAGGCCATTAACCCTAAACAAGGTCCTCTCCCCCAATCTCAAGCAACTGTGCATACGCACCCGCATTCGTGATCCGAGGAACACGAACACAATGAGAAAAACCAATCTCAAATCATATACTAGGATCCGGCTTAAACCAAAGCCCGCTAGTATAAACTGTCCGGACAGCAAACGTGCACAAGTGCGCGGATGCGAACGAACCCTGTCGCAAAACCATGCGACCTCTACTCGTTTTGCCTAAAGGCGAATAGCTCTCTGTGTGGGACTCTAAAGACTCGACACTACGCTGGCAGTGGGTTTAACCACAGACCGCAAGCGGCACTAGCTGTACGTAACGGTCCCCAGGTAGATGTCGATAAGAAGACTGACGAGGTGAACCCCATCTGCACTCCTACTGAGCCTGTATGTGACAGTCTCCATACAGTCCGGTCTGTTCGTCTGATACATCGCATGGCGGGCCTAGGGGGGCGGTGAACGTCAGTCCCCTAATAGCGGTACAAGTCGTGTCGGAGTGTAGCCCAGAACACCCTGAGATAACACTGGAAACCTACCAGTATATCTCGCTTGCCCTGGCCAGGGACTACTCGTGTAATGGCTCTCCTAGACACAGCGCGATGTCAACCCCCAATACCGGGAGAGACGAATCCTGTCTAACCGTCACTGCCTCCAAGTGCTTCGGGACTGCACCCAAAAACTACCTGTTTGCACAGCTCCTTTGAGCCGTGGTAGGGTAGTAATCAAAGTGCAGTGGGAACACACTCGAGGCGAAGTGACAGTGTCAAGTCAGCGGACTAAGCTGTACTCATGTCACCTGGGAACTGATAACTGACGATAGGTATATTACCAACCAACAGTTCCCGACGAGTCCTGTCCAGTGTACTCGTAACCTAACGAGCACCCGCATACTATCCCAAGTACGACGTACTAACGGCTGTGGGACAGACCGTCTCCCACACTGGGATGAGAAGCGCATACGCTAGTCTACTCCGGAGTATCGATGCCCTGTCTCGATAGTCCAACGACCAGGGACCTGTATAAGGATGTGCTTATAGATTACCCAGCTCCCACGTGTGCGAGCGCCATCACAACGCTGGTAATCAAGCAAAGATCCTAAGGGCTCTACTAATATGTATACCAGCAATATGCTAAAAGAAACACATGCACATATTAAAGCAGAGACAAACCAAGTAGCATACTACCATTTCGAGCAAGATTGTATATACAACTGTGAATATCCCAAGCTTCCATTAAGTAATATACAAGCTAGTATGATACAGTAATGGCCTCTAGGGCATATACACTAACAGGTGCTTGATATGATCATCATCTGCTACCGGCGTATTGACGAGTCTTTAGAGTCCTACACAGAGGTTTCCTGGTTCAAGCGAAACGAAATAGGAGCGCATATGAGATATGTGCAGGACCGAGAATAATGCGTGTATGTGATACCGCATTTCATTCTCGCGATATATGTTTCGATTGGTTATATTCGATATGACCTAGTTATCGAATCATTGATTAGATAAATCGATACATTGGATTCTAGTCGGTTATGTGCGACATGACCGGATCATTGAATCAAATGTTGATTTAATGATTTGATGCATAATTATATATTTGATATATTGCATTGCATTAACTAGTATTGGTTCACTTTAAATGGATTTTCTCACTTGATGTACATGTTGTATATGTGATATACTTTTGTGCACATCTTTGTATCATGTTTGATGATACTTGCTCATTAGGTTAAGTGTGAAGTATTAAACCATGGTTAAGAGATGATTAGGGTTTTGCCTTTTTATTTATTTATTTGTTTGTTTATTTAGAAAAGGTTTAGATGAGAATGGTGGCTTTCTTTGTCTCTTGTTGAAGTTTCTTGAAGCTTTGACAAAGTCCACCATCCTTATCTCATCCTTAACCCTAACCATTCCTATTAACCTTAGTTTAATCTCTACACTTGACCATGGTCAAGATATGATAAGTATTCATATTAGTTTCTTTTTCAAATAAGAAACTTATCATATTCTTTCTTCTTCATCATCTTCTTCTTCAAGAAAAGCTTGATGCCATCAATGGCAACTTGAGCAAAAGTGAGTGAAATCCAATTCTAAAGTGAACCCACCTCCTATTTCTTCACCCTCTACCTCTTACCAAGTTGTTTTGGGTGTTTTCTTCACAAGTTTCACAACTTGGTGAAGTTGGAGCTTGAACTTGTGCAACCTCGACGTAGATCATCTTCGGCACGAAGCCGACGACCTATTCCGCTCGTTTTCCCGATGAAGCCGACAAATGAGTCTAGGATTCGAAAAGGACAGCGAGAGGACGACTACGTGGAGCTAAGGAAGTGGATATCCGGATCTACAAAGGTTGTAGCATCTAACTTTTAGTTAAGTAGTTAACTAGATTAACTTTTCGCCTAGAATTCTAGCCAACGATCCGCGTTAGGGTTTCTCGGCACCCATAATTTTTGAAATTGGCATGGTTGATGCCTTGTGAGACCTCTATAGTGTGTCTAGGAACCCTACACTTAACAGATCAATCCCCTATTCTGATGAAGTCAAAGCCCATGACTATCACATCAAAAATAGATGATCTATTTCCGCTATATCTGCTTTAGTCTATAAATAGACATAAGCTTCTTGTCCACTATGCTTCCGCTGCTCCCATTGACTACGACAAGCCTCTGGCAGAATAATATACGCGTGCACTTCTAAAACTAGTTTAGAACGACGCTATACTTATCCTCCTGCCGGGTTTCATAGTCTGGAACAGCAGTAATGGCAAGTCTGGGTAAACAAGAACCTCCCTGTCACCGTCCTTGAGGCTACCGGAGTACCTCTCGGGTGTCTGAGGTTACCCACCATATCTGCGGAGTGGCTAATAGAATGTCAAACCTGATTGAATCTTTAAGTCTATTAAATTTTCCGTAATCGTTTGCAGTTCTGGAATCTCTTCCAGTTCTACCATACTCCCACTACAGTTTTCTGAAAAAATCCATTTTACTAAAACTGTGGCGAGTCAAGAACAATATCACCATTGATCTTCCAGATGGTAGAAAGTCAACCCTCGTCAAAGCCAAGCTCAACCCACAAACAGCCGTTACAGAAACGTGCCTTGAGTTATCCAGAGTCTGGTTTTAAGCATAAGCCGGAAAACTCCATATACCTTAACATCGTTAAGATATGATCCATTCTATATACCTTTATAGAAACAGAGGCACTGATTTAATTGGAACCAGATTCAAATCATGCAGCTGTCTCCAGTGCATGTCAACTAAATGGAGAGAGGCCGATCAGCATTACCCAACTTAGGAGTACATCCAATTATGAGTAACCTGAAAGAGAAGCAAGTTCTCTGAAACATTACTATCAACTGAATACTATACACAAGTATCTACATCTTCGATCACCTTGAAGAATCCCGATACTTGCGACACCCGGTTCTCTACTTTATTCTTATACCTATAACTTCTCAAACTTGGACCTTGTATTTCTACGAAACACGTGTCTAAAACTATAGAAGTCACAAGTAAATAAAATATAGTACGAGGACCAACCCCTTTGTCCTAATGGACACTGGACAACATACAATACTCTATATGAGTTCTCTGAGTTGATAACTCAAACCCTGTGCATCGTAAGTTGAAAACTGTACCGAGGCGATTTCCTCAAATATCACCAATTACAACGAATTCCGATATAATGAAGATGATCACCAAATTCCCAATAACTTACTCCCACTCATCATCTGTAAAACCATACAGATGTGAGAATCATACCTGGTAAATACATACCCTGGAGCAAGGACTAATTCGGAAATCAGTTTTCTATTAACAATACACAGTGAAACTAAAACATGAATATGTTTCGAAGGGGTATCCGGGTATTCCTAGTAATGCCTCTTCCATTATCCAGATTCATGACTATAACCGTGTATTGCTTTACCATCTCTCCAAATTCCTTTATTTGTCTTTAGTCATTACTTTCTGTACACCATCGTTAGGCTTAATGGTTTTCTTCCTTCCCTACCGTTCGGCACCAGCCTATGGTTTGGAAGAAGACTATCCAATAAGCATAATAAGTGTACTATCCTAATCCTAGGAGTACTCGCAATCTGAGGGAAGGTGATGATAAAAGACAACTTAATAAACCTTATTCTATTTCTCCTGACCCAGAATCCATCCCCGAAATAGAATAAGTTCCATCGAGTTCGTATATAACCATACGATGGATTATCCAAATAACTGTGGATCTTCGTAGTGATACGGGGTGTTCCGGAGAAATACAAAGGTGAAGTAGGAGTGGCGATGAAATACTTGGTTTGGTCGTGAATAGCAGTCGCATTTTACTTTGCCCTCTTTCTAATCCCTTTATTTGTCTTTACTTATTACCTTCTGTACACCACCGTTAGGCTAATTGGTTTTTTTCATTCCCTACCTTTCGTCACCCGCCTATGGTTTGGAAGAAGACTATCCAATAAGCGTAATAGGTGTACCCTCTCCTAATCCTAGGAGGCCTCATAACCTTAGAGAAGGTAAAAGGAAAAGACAACTGAATAGTCCTATTCAATCTCTCCAGAACCAGAATCCATCCTAAAATCTGGAATAAATTCCCATATGATGGATTTATCTAATGGAAGTGGATATTCGTAGTGATACGGGGTGTTCTGGAGAAATGCAAAGGGTAAAAGAAGGAGTGGCAATGATGTATGCAACTCAGACAATCCAAAAGCTAGTGTTTTAAGAAGGTTCGGTTAACTTGGTTACTGAGTCATAGTCTGGGGTCGGGCCATGGTCGCAGTCAAAGAGAGAGAGAAAAGAAACACTCAGCATGCACTCTAACCTAGATCAGAATGGTTATCACTTTATCTAACCAGGAAACCTCCCACTGTATCCTCAAATTCTCCTCCAAACCTGAAAGAAGAATTAGTCGAGATCACCCGAGGAGTAAACCAACTCATCAGTGGGAATCGGGATCCAACTATCATTGCATGATAACGTGACGGAATCCACTCACGTTATCATACTCTAGAAGGTATGCGCATACCTGACAAGTTTCAGTTTCTTTAGAAACTCCCGATGTGATTTTTACCCCAAGCGGCTCATAACATTGACAGAGGTCAACATATCATAAGTCGCAAGTCAAGTTCAACCCGTCATTGTCCTTGATCAAATTAGACCCACCCGCACGTGCCATTGACAGAGGTCAAAATGACCGTGCGACTGTCCTAAATAATCCCATTTATGCAACAAACAAGCATTACCCAGCTACCAAGCACTGTGCCTTGACAAAGGTCAACATACACAGCATGAATACTAAGTAATACCTGTAAGAAATGACGGAGGGCTACGACTGGTTTTTGGCGAAAAACCTTTATCGTAATGAACTTGATATCGTTGAAGAACTGCATAGTTTTTACAAAATATAGTGGTGAAAACTTTCGCTAAAGAGGTCACTCCCGGTGAAGGGATCTCGGCTCTTTCCTCGTAGAATGAGGTGCAGGATATTCCAAACTTAATACCACGATGCAAAACAAAAAGTAATCGACTATAGTGAAGTTATTACCCTGACGCAAACCTCTGTCCAAGGGGTCACTCCCGGTGAAGGGATCTCAGCCCTTGCCTCGTCGAATGAGGTGCTGGATATTCTAAACTGAATACCACTGTGCAAAACAAAAGAGAACGTCCTTGCAATAACAGCTTTTTGAAAATTGTTCCAACAACATCTGTATAGGTCTGTTTTCTTTGCATTGATCCGAATCAACGCATTCCCATCAATTAATCACACCAGAAAAGAACGAAAATAAAATGTACGTATATGCCATCCTCATTCGCCTCTGGGTCCCGTCATCACCCGTTAGGTTACTTAACTAACGACAGCGCGGGTGTAAAACATATACAACATCTACTAGTATATATATCAATATACAATAATCGCTCCAGGCGTGATAAATGCAACATTACAGAAAAGTAATAAGCATCACAGAACAATACAGATATACTGGGAGCCCCGAGTTTCATAGAGCCACAAATGAAACTCGATGTTCCCCTGGTCGTGTGGATAGCCTGTGCAATGAAAACCTATACCCCCTACGAGTGCGGCGAATAGCCCGCCAATCCTAGAGTGAGGTCCCATCCCTCTCAAAGCCATGAGATGCGGACCCGTTGCTCTCCAGAACCCGGCTATCCGTGCACTCCACCGCGGGGTAAACCTAGTAAAGAAAAGAAAATATATACAACGAGTACATCGACCTCAACCCGGTCGTGCCCCAAAAGAATATACAAACAGGCAGTGACGGCAGTCCACATATCGAACGCTCGTCCCGTGATATCAAATGTACAAATATCAAAACTGCACTACCATTGCACAGGAACTATCCACCACGACAAATCCGCAACATCACAGCACAACACAGAACATCAACGTGAAAGTCACGTTCGCAAAACCCGTCTAAAAGGACTATAGCAATTAGACAAGTTTTACCGATCAAATGACATTCACGGTCACAGATGGTAATGTAAAGCACTGCAGAACTTAAACAATGTTAGAAAATATCGACTCCGAAATAACCCCGAAATAGCCCAAACATACTGATAAAACCATATCCAAATTGGGCCAAATAAATAACACCACAGAACCAAATTCCCAGACTAGAGCAACGCCCAAAACACGAACAGCAAAGGCCTTACCAGGGCCGGCGACGCCGGAAAACTGGGTATGGTGGCCGGCCGAAATCTGGTGCCAAGGGTCCGTGTTTGGGGTGTGTTCATGTGGTCTCCCCAGAAGGCTTCTGCAGATGTTTAAATAATTTTTCTGGGACTTTTTAAAAACAACAGAAACTGATGATGCCGTGGCGTCGTTTGGGTTTGTTCCGGTTTCAATACTTTAACACTGTCTAAAACAACTAGTTAACGGTTAATAGTTTGGCTCTCATACCATGTTGGACTGCGGCAGCGCCCCGGCCGTCTTTCCAAGGCCAAATGCGGAACAAAAACCTTTTACGAACTGGCGCTAACCGCATCCAAATCCCGAATCGTTCCATTAACCGTAAACTAGTATAATGTAAAGGGGTTTAGAGATTATACCGATCGATCCGTGTCTTTCGGTCTTTAACCTCTGCCCCTAGCATGTTGCGGTTGCGTCGACGAAGCTCGCTCTCCGATCTCGATCGATCTACTGTCTCCTCCTCGCCAAAAGCTGCGCCACGTCAACGAATCTTTATACGGGCTCCCGCCTCTGAACCGAGGTAACTCGAACACGAAGTTTGCTAGCCGACGTGTCCAAGGTTGTTGTAGAATAAGTGTAGAACACTTTGTCTCGAGTCACCCAATGAATCGGGTGAACGGTTAAACGAAGTTGCCCTTTGGAAGTGGGGCGATAAAATGAGCAAATGGATTTTTCTTTGCAATGAAATGAATCTCATTCTCAAAAAAATGGGGCTGCCAAAATCAGTGCTCGGCCAAGGCCAGAGCAAGAAAGATGGGGTGAGTGCAAGCATGAGGGAGTGGTAACCTTAAGCAAAAATCCTCACTCAAAATATCCTAGCCCAATCCAAAAACCAATAATGCAAACCAATGAGTCACAAGCCTCAAACATTCAAGAATGTTCAAGGAGCATGCTGGAATGCCCTGGAACCCCCACACCACGGAAAAGCCCCTCCATTTACTAATCTCCACATTTGCAAAAAAAACCCTTCAAAGCAAATTTCAGCCAAATAAATATAGGTGATGTTTTGGCCAAAGAAAGGAAACAAACTGGCAACTTCAAAAAGCAATCCCATAATAAATTATAGGATAACCCCGCAACTGTAAATACATACCCGCATTTGTATTCCGAACGAATACAAATGCAATGAGACAAAATCTACACAGTATAATATTAGGATCCGGTTTAAACCAAAACCCGCTAGTATTATCCGTCCGAACCATGACATGTGCACAAGTACACACGTATGTTCGAACCCTGCCATAAAACCATACGGCCTCTACAACGTTTCGCCCGAACTGGGAAACTTTCTGTGGGGGACTCTAAAGACTCGTCAATACTCTGGCTGTGGGTTTTACCACAAGCCGTCAGTGGTACTAGCTGTACGTAACGGCTGCCCATGTACTGAGTGAAAGGGAGTCCGATGAGCGAACTCATCCTGGAACCCTACTGAGCCTATGTGTGACAATATCCGTACAGTCCGGTCCGTTCGTCTATGAGTATCGCATATCGGGCCTAGGGAGCTGGTAAACGTCAGACCCCCAAAAGCGGTATAAGTCGTGTCGGAGTGTAGCCCAAAACACCTGAGATACTACTGGAATACCTACCAGTAAATCTCGCTTACCATGGCCATGGATTTTTTGTAATGGCTCTCCTAGACACAGCATGATCTCACTCCCAACGTAGGGAGAGACGAATCCCCTGCCGATCCGCTCACTGCCTCCATGTGGCTCGGAACTGTACCCAACTAAAACCTGTTTGCACGAATCCTTTGAGCCGTGGTAGGGTAATAATCAAAGCACAGTGGGAACTCACACGAGACAAATGACGATCTCAGGTCGATAGACTAACCTGTACACATGTCACCTGGGAATTGCTATCTGACGACGGGTTTCAAAAAACAGCTAGCATATTCCCGGCGAGTCCTGTCCGGTATACTCATAACCCAATGAGCACCTGTATACATCTTAGGTGAACCAACTGACACCAATGGCTTGTGAGACCGGCCATCGCCCCTCGTTGGGGTCTCAACTGTATACACTAGTCTACTCCGGAGTATCGATGCCCTATCTCGAAACTCCCGCGACTAGGGACCACTTTTAAGGATGTGCTTATGGACTACCCAACTCTTACGTATATGATCGCCATCATACTGTTGGTAGTCAAGAAAGAATCATATGGGCTCTATCAACGTGTAATAGTGATACATATCATGTCACCTAAATCAGTACACGATGATAAAGATAAACTAGATAGCTTACTATCATCTCGAGTAAGACTGTCCTACCGGTATAGGTCCTCCCTCAATCATTGCAATCACGTGCTTGCGATCCAATAATTGACTTTGAGGGCACTATATCCAACATTATTTGTTATCAGTCAGGTTATATGTGATATAACCGGATTATTGAATCAAGTGTTGGTTTGATAATGTGATATTCAGATTAATGATATTAGTCGGTTATATGTGATATAACCGGATTATTAGATCAAGTGTTGATTTAATAATGTGATATATATTATATATGATATAATTATATCTTAACTAATATCATTAGCTCACTAATTGCTTTATATATATATATATATATATATATATATATATATATATAATGTATATTTGATATATATAAATATATATATGTATTATTATATGAAGTATGGCAAGTTTTTCTATTTTTAGTAAATAGAAAAATGAGGTGTAAATTGTGGAGATATTTGTGGTATGGTTCAAGGTATGGGTTTATATATTTTTATATTACTCTTGACTCACTATTCAAGTATGGTTGCAATTTTAATTGCATTTTTATTCCATGCTTGAATGAGTGAGGAGAGAGATGATTCATTTTATTCATTCTACACTTGCTTCATGGTTCATGCCTTAGCCATTTTTTAAGAGCTCTTTTCTTCTCTTGCTTTCTACAATTTTCTTCACATCACCTCCAAACTCAAAACCCTCATATAAGATGTGAATCATTGAGCTTGTGAGACCTTAGTGAGCTTTACTTATCCCCTACTTCATGATCCCACATCAAACTAGCAATTTAGTGTGGTGTGTTTCCCACACTAAAAGTGTTTGGTGTAGTGAAAAGTTTGTGCTTGTAGACTTCGGGTGGATCGTCTTTGGCGCGAAGATCACTAAGGAGGTTCGTTCAACTTGAAGAGGAGCCTTGAAGAGTCGCGTGGAATTCATCCCGAAGCTTTTGAAGAGAAGGACATGAACTACAAAAGTTGTATGCTCTTAAACTTTCTCTTAAGCTTTATCACATCACAAAGGAAAATCCTAAAATTCTAGTAGTGATCTTGTTAGTCTAGCTTATCACCTAGAAAAATTAAAATTTGGCATGCTTGATACCTCTTGAACCCCTTGGCGGTGCTAAGGTCGACTTTCATGGTATCAGAGTCAAGCTAGAACATTAGGATTACTTGTAGAGACGTTAGAAATCCGCCATTTTTATCGCGCAAAAACTGCCGAAAAAACAGTTTTCAAAATTGATGTTTTGAGTTGTTTGCACACCCCGCGGGCTCACGGATTGAACCGAGAAGCCGCGGGGTAGAGCGTGCACACCCCGGGGACACCCCGGGGGGACCGAACGGCTGTGCCTACTCCCCAAGACCACCACAAGGTGGTCTTGGCGGTGGGGACCCAAAATTGCCCAACCTTGGACAGTTTCGGGTCTGCCTCACCCCCTGGCCACCTCGTGGTGGCTTCGGGGGTGGGTTGCCCCTTCTAGGCCCCCTTTCGATACTTATTTGTGGGTATTCGCCCCCGCGAAAATTCTGGCGGGTTTCGAGTTCGTTTCAACTCCCGGATTGGCTTAAAACGATCGGTTTTGAAACTATTAGCTCACTGTTTTTTCAAGTGTTGAAAAAATTGGTTTAAGTTTGCTAAATGCGTGCGGAATTCTAATGTCGCGGTTTATTTACAAGTTTTTTTATGTGTGATACAATTATTAGAATCCGGATTAATTAGTTTTATGAAAACTAGTTAGTAAACCTAGCCGTTTAGTCTCATTGATCGATTGCAACGAAGTTTTGATTCGGATCAAAACTCCGTCGCAATTGCGTATTGTACGTGATCATCTAGTCGGGAATCTTGTTGAATTATCCGACACATTATTGAAGAGTGTTTTCAATTTGAGACTAAAATGCAAGTTTTACATGTTAGGCATGAAATTCGGAATATGTGATATTCCGGGTTTATGATGTCTAAGGATAATGCGGATTCTAATCATTGTAGTTTTCTATTTTTTTTCTGCGACCGTAAGTGTAATATATGGGGTATCCCGATCTCGTTGCTATATGTCAAAGA
Source organism: Agapanthus africanus (assembly GCA_030015575.1). Taxonomy (NCBI): domain Eukaryota; kingdom Viridiplantae; phylum Streptophyta; class Magnoliopsida; order Asparagales; family Amaryllidaceae; genus Agapanthus; species Agapanthus africanus. The sequence goes on along the minus strand of CM057350.1, from coordinate 183,323,718 downwards.
GTTTTCGGGATACACATATTTACTTACGTTGATGACATGAGATGTTATGTGTTGCTTATGATATGATTTATTAGACTGTCGTGATTGAATAGCCGGGGGGTTTTATGTGAGATGAGAGTTTTTATATTTTCATTCATATAAAATTCGATGTAATATTCTTTTATTGGGGCACTTCCGGGTTGAGGATGATGTCACCACTGTTGTATATTATTTACTTTTCCGCATTAGGATAAACCCAAGGTGGGGAGCACACGTAACCGGGTTCTAGAGTCCAGTGGGAGACCATCTCAAGGAGTTAAGACCGGGTCTCCTAACTCTAGAATTGGCATGGTTGCTTGTCGCTCTCGTAGGGGTCTAGGGATGTGGGTTTTGGCTATTCATCACGACTGTGGAATCCGTGTTTTACATTATTGGCTAAATTTAAAATACGGACATCCTAGTATATCCAATATTTCATATATTGCTTCTCCTGCTTAATTCTGTGATGGTTATCATATAACTGCGTAAGAGGAATGTAATATTATATATATGATATATAATAAACGTTGCTTATGTTTTGCACCCGCGCTAGTCCATCCCCCGCTCTGCCGGTAGTTAAGTAACCTAACGGTGCATGACGGGGCCCCGTGGCGAATGCGGATGGCATAAGCGTACGTTCTATTTTCATTTCATTTTTCTGTAATATTTAGGAAACATTAATTGATGGGACTTCATTAATGAGATTAATGAAAAGAAAGAAACCAAAAGATGTTGTAGAATCAAATTTTCAAAAATGGTAGCTCTAGTTTTTGCTTTTCATAGTGGTATTCCTTGATGAATATCCAGCACCTCATTCGATGGGGAAAGAGCCGAGATATCTTCACCGGGAGTGACCTCTTTAGCGAAACTAACAAATGCTACAACTCACCCGATTTTGTTTTTGATTGCTTCTGCAGTTCTTGCTTTGCATAGCGGTATTCCTTGTAAAATATCCAGCACCTTATTCGATAAAAAAAGAGCCGAGATCCCTTCACCGGGAGAGACCTCTTTAGCAAAACTAGTAAAAGCCTCAAAACACTCATTTTCAAAATCACTCGATTCTACAACGATATCAAGTTCATTACGCTTATGGTTTTCTTAAAAACCTGTGTAGCCCTCCATCATTTCAGATAAGTACTATTTAGTATTCGTGCTGCGTTTGTTGGCCTTTGTCAAGGCGTAGTGTGCGGTAACTAACTAGTGCTCATCTGCTTAAGCATATGATGTGATTGGATTAGGGTAGTCGTGCGACCTTGTTGGCCTTTGTCAAGGGTCGTGTGGGTGGGTTTAATTCAATCAGGAAATGACGGGTTGAACTTGACTAGCGCCCTATGGTTTGTTGGCCTTTGTCAAGGTCATAGGATATTAGGGGTAAAAACATTATCGGGAATTTCAAGTGTTGAAATTTGTAATGAGATTGCATACCTTCTATATGATAGTTGGATCCTGATACCCACTGCGAGTAAAAGTTACTCCTGCGAGAATTTTACACATCATAATGAGCCGATCAAGTAGGTGTCTAGAAAGGTGTTAACGGGGTTATGCCTCTAGGAAAACGAGTTTTATTTTAATTAGGTCCGTGCGAAAGCACGGGGAACCTCCCTCAAAGTACCGGCACTGGCCTGGCTGAAAGATTGGCGAACTTGTAAAGTGTAATTAATCCCAGCTAGTCTTACCTTTTAGGGTTTGAAAGAAAATTTGATAAAAACAGAGGGAGTCATCCTGATTAGATAAGATAATAACCAATATAATCTTGCAAAGAGCGCACGCTAACGCGTTTCCTTCTCTCTCTCTCCAGGCAGCAACCAATGTCACGCCTTAATCAAGATAATAATATGGATGTATTGACCGAACCCGCTTGTTATACTGAGCAGGGGAATGTTGGTTCCACTCTAACTTATAAGTGTTATAAGTCCGAGCAGGAAATAGGGGAATATCCGGATTACCACGCCTCCCAGACGAAGAATAAGCATGTTGATGCATCTTCTTCAGGTGTGTTAGTTACCGAGAACTGTTTCTCAGTACACTCTACATCTATTAGATACCGGATCGGGATCCCACATATGCAATTTGTTGCATGGGCTAAGGAAATGTAGAGAACTGGGAAAAGGTGATCATTCTCTAAAAGTAAGGAATGGTGCAAGTGTTGCAGCCAAAGCAGTTGGTGAATATCATCTTATATTGCCAACTGGGAATACATTGACCTGAATGACTGTTATTACGTACCCTCTATGATATGCAATTTAATATCAATTTCTTTATTAGATAAAGAAGGATATAACTTTGTAGTAGAGAATAATGTTATGAATATTTACCTAAATCAAGTGTTGATTAGGTTTGGTGCGTTGTGTAACGGATTATACGTTCTGAATCAAAACACGGTTTTTAACGTACAGAACACACACAAGAGGAAAAGTTCAGAAATGAATGAATCCTTCTTGTGGTATTGTAGACTAGGTCATATCAATGCGACACGACTAGCTAAGTTACATAAAAATGGATATTTGCATCCGTTCGAACTTTCATCTTATGAAACTTGCCAGTCATGTCTAAAAGGCAAGATGACCAAAACTCCGTTTATAGGACACGGAGAAAGAGTTACGAAACTCTTGGGACCGATACATAGTGATGTATGCGGTCTCATGTCTACACATGCAAATGATGGTTCCTTGTACTTCATTACATTCACTGACGATTTTTCAAGATTCGGTCATGTGTTCCTATTGAAACACAAGTCCGAAGCTTTTGAGAAATTCAAATAATATAAGCATGAAGTTGAGAACCAGACGGGTAAAAGTATTAAAATCTTTCGATCTGATCGGGGAGGAGAATACTTGAGCACGGAATTCCGTGACTATCTAAAAGAGAATGGGATTCTCACTCAGCTTACTCCTCCGTATACACCACAACACAACGGTGTATCGGAGCGGAAGAATCGCACTCTATTAGATATGATGCGCTCTATGATGAGCACCGCTGAGTTACCTATTTCCTTTTGGAGTTATGCGCTTGAAACAGTTGCATACCTATTGAATCAAATTCCATCTAAATCTGTACCTACCACGCCATATGAGATATGGAGTGGGAAGAGACCATGTCTTAAAGGAGTTAAGATATGGGGTTGTCCGTCCTATGTCAAAAGGAAAAATTAGGACAAACTCGAAGCACGGCCTGTTCTTTATAAGTTTGTGGGATATCCCATATATTCACATGGATATCTTTTCTACCACAGCGAAGAGCAAAAGGTGTTTGTTTCTCGACATGCCACCATTTTAGAAAAGGAATTTCTTGAAAAGGAAATTAGTGGCAAAGAGGTAGAACTGGAAGAAATTCCGGCTACACAGACTGCAACAGAAGATTTAGTGGAACCAGAGGATCCAATAGTGCCCAACGAACCCCAGTCATTTCGCAGATCTAGTAGGGTTCCTCATCCACCTAAGAGATACTACGGTTTTCTCGTAAACTGTGGGAGTGAGGATTGCATCATGAAAGATGATGACCCGACTAGTTTCGGGCAGGCTATCACGTGTGGGGACTCTGAGAAATGGCTGGATGCTATGCGGTCCGAGATGGAATCCATGTACACCAAAAAAGTATGGACTTTGGAAATTGCTCCTGAAGGGGTAAAACCCATTGGGAGCAAGTGGATCTTCAAAAAGAAGATTGGTGTAGATGGAAAAGTTGAGACTTTCAAAGCTAGACTTGTAGAAAAAGGTTTTCGTCAACGACCTGGCGTCGACTATGATGAAACCTTTTCTCCTGTCGCTATGCTTAAGTCCATCACGATCCTACTTGCCATTGCTGCATATCATGACTACGATGTTTTCCCCAATTAGAGCAAAGCTCTGTTTGAAATTCGAATTTCAAAAGTTGAAGCAACGCTTCAGATCTAGCGCCAAATGCGCTGCGCCCTAGGCAGTGCACCATGTGTGCGCTAGCGCTAGGCGCACTACGCGCCACGTGTCAAACACGGGTGCGCTAGCGCGGGCTGCGCTGTGCCCTAGGCAGTGCACTATCTGTGCGCTAGCGCTAGGCGCGCTGCGCGCCACGTGTCAAACATGGGTGCGCTAGCGCAGGCTGCGCTGCGCTCTGAACAGCGCACCACGTGTCAAACACAGGTGCGCTAGCGTAAAGTGCGCTACACTCTGAGCAGCGCACCATGTGCAAAGCACCGGTGCGCCAGCGCTGGAATTATAAAATTCCCCACCGTTAGATCAAAAGATCTAATAATAATGATAAATCATTAATTAATCATAATTAAATTCTGTTATGAAAATATCTTTTCAATCTTGTTAAAAACAAAAAGATTGCCTTCTCTAAAACAGAAGCCCTAGAATCAAAGATCCAACGGTGGGAAACATCCCCAAATCAATCAGAGAAAGATCTCTTTAACTGATTCAACAAATCAGCTTGCCCTATAAAAAGGCCCCAAGACTTCAAGTCTGATATGGAGAAACCCTCCCATAAACTTTGAAAAAAATTCAAAGAAAAAGAAGCATAGCTATCAGCAAAAGAAGATTTTTTCTTCAAGGTAAAAAGAGAATGGTGATAAACAAAGAGATGGAATTATCTCATAATTAAAAAGAAGAATTATCTTCTTAAAAGATCATAGATCTACAAAGACCAAGGTCTTTTATAAAAGATCAAAAGATCTCATTTTAAAAACAAAGAAGTACTTATTTCGTTCACAGATCATAGATCTATAAGACAAATTGTCTTTCTGAGATCATGAACATCTCATCATAAAAGGGGAGAAAATTATTAAATTTTCTGAAAGATCATGGATCTATAAAGGCAAAGCCTTTCAAAAAATAAGAACTGTTGTTCTTGAATCTTGAGACAAAGTCTCTTTTAAAAGAACATAAATTTGTTCCCAGATCATAAAATTGATCAGATGCGCTTTGCGCTCTTGAAATGCGCCTTGCGCTCTTAAACTGCGCTTCTGCGCTCCTTGGATCGGCGCCCAGCACCAAATACGCCACGTGTCAACCACGTATGCGCCAATTAAACAACTTGCGCTTTGCGCTTCTGAAATAGCGCACTGCGCTCATGGGCTGGCGCTCAGCGCCAAGCGCACCACGTGTCACTCACGTGTGCGCCACTAAATTGGAAGCGCAATGCGCTCATAAATTAGCGCTTAGCGCTAATAAACTGGCGCAATGTGCCCATCATCTGGTGCTTAGCGCCAAGCGCGACACGTGTCATTCACGTGTGCGCTACTTGGCAGAAGCGCATTGCGCTCTTTAACTGGCGCAAAGCGCCTGGCACGCCACGTGTTGCGATGTCAGAACATAAATTCTTCTTTAATCAACCCAGAGTTTTGATCAATGCTCACCATTGTTAAAAGGGCCAAGCCCAAATAAAAGCTCAACAGCCCTAAATAAAATGTTAAACATTTTAATCTGATTGGACTTAGCCCAAGATTGGCCATAAGTCCTCAACTTATATTTAATTGAGCCCATCTGCTCATGAATATTTAATAGATTTTAGTCCCAAATTGGACTACAAATCTTTCAACCAATTCACACCGGTTTGAGGGTACATCTCTTCACTCCTCTGATATCTGTCGTTGTAATCTTTCAACGTCTTCAGAGAGGTGACGGGCCCCGACAACCACATATTTCACGGACTATGGGGTCCTTAAGCCCACGGACTATGATGCCCCTAACCTTGACTATGAGGTCTTTAAACTCACGGACTATGATGTCCTTAACCTTGACTGTGAGGTCTTTAAACTCACGGACTATAATATCCTTAACCTTGACTGTGAGATCTTTAAACTCACGGACTACGATGTCCTTAACCTGGATCGAGATGTCCTTAAACTAACAATGGACCGAGATGTCCTTAAAATAACATTGGACCGAAATGTCCTTAAATTAACAATGGACCGTAATTTCCTTAAACTAACATTGGACCGCAGTGTCCCTAAACTAAACAATAGAGCCCAATTACTCTCTTATTGGATCTAAACGATCATGTTAAGTTGATCTTAGTCTAAAAATTAGACTAACGTATCCTTAACATACGTTTAATTTGATCTTAGTCCCAAATGAGGCTAACATATTCTTAAACCCAACCCCCAAACCCAAATCTAAGAAGATACGGATTTGGACTAATCCACGCCCTACGGGCGACAACATAAATTAGTCTCCATATACAATCCACGGGCAACCAAAAACAAAACAAACACCCACGACACGAAGTGACCATATGGAGAAGGAGAAAGTTGTTACCGCGATGCGGTAGAGTAATTAACTGCAGAGGCTTGCGCCTGCTGGGAAGAGCGTCCCCACAATCAAAAACCCCTCAAACGAGGGGGAATCTGACGAAGTCTGCTATATCGGCCGCATCCGTTTAAACCTTTGATACATGGTGCCATAAATCAACTTTGCATCTTCGGAGAGGTGGACTGATAGCACCAATTAGCATCTGCCCCGAAATTCAGGCAAGACTTCCACCGTGTCTTCGCACATCTTTCGGCGGGGAACAGTTTCTGGCACGCCCGGTGGGACCTTTTTCCTCTTTCCACTCCACACTTCGTGTGTCGTGTTCGCGAACGAATCGCGGTTTGATATGGTTGCCCTTGGGTTCGAGGTACTAAGATTTGGATTCTTGCTTGGCGCAGAAACCAAAAGATCAATGGCGTCTACTTGCACAAAGTGTTCCAGCTGCAACTGCAACTCACGTTCCGCCTCATCTGGAGGTATAGCTTACGGACCTCAGGCGGCCTCCCTATTCACAATGCCGGTAGAGCAGGTAACGCAGGCTACCACCGGGTTGTTTTTTCGGGACCATGTTCCCACCAGTGAGCGTTAATATCCCGCTGCCGCAAAAAGCGCAAAAGAAGTCGGTCTTTGATCAGCTCACTACCACCACGGCCCCTCTCAATGGGTCATCCAATGTCAAGCCAGCAGCATCAGTCTTCGATAGGCTGAGCCTGAACTCCAATAGGCCCATCAAGAAGCCCACGATACCTGAAGCGGCCATCCCGAAACGGATAGCCATTCCTGCCCTCGAGGTCACTAAAGAAGCTTCTCCCGTCAAGGGATCGGTCTTTACGAGGTTGACCACCCCGGCTCCCGTTCCTGCTCAAAGGTCTGTCTTTGACAGATTGGATACTGCTGCTCAACGGACGTCGGTCTTCAAGAGGCTGGTACCAGCAGCGCCTCACCAGAACAGGGGGCATGACGAAGTCACCCCTAAAGCTGAAACAATCCCAACGGCTCGACACGCTCGACGTCGCCACTGGCTCCGAGTAAAGAAGGCTGGGGGCAACTCCCCCTCTGGGCTAACTCCACCAACCCCAACGGTGGAAGTCAATGCTGCTATTCCAACTGGGAACAGCTTCGAGCTACTTAACAGGGTGCGCAGGAGTTCACCCACCGCCATACTAAAAAGATCTCCTCCACCCGTGGAGAATGTTACAAAAACGAAGCCGGAGCAATCCCCTCAGCGGCTTTCTTCCAAAATTTATAAAGTCTGGCGACAAGTTCAGGACTCAGTAATTGATCAAGATTATCCTCGCCGACAGAAGAAAGTGAAAGTTTAGCAAGAAGAAGATCATCTTGCCAAGACACAAAAGGCAGCAGCTGTTTGGGTGCCCACTGCAACGGCCCCCTCGACTTCAACTGCTCAAAAAAGAAGGAAGCCAGAGAAAGCCCCTGTGAATACGGCAAACCGTAAAGACGCTGAGCCCAAATGCCCCAAGTCTGGGGGCATGGTGGTGCACACTATTTATATGGCATCCGGGAAAGAGGATAACCGCGCGTCTACGGGTCACCGACCGCTCACCCGATCAATGAAAAAAGCCCAGGAGCAGCAACAGAAGCTTCAGGAAATGCTAACGCAAATGGCCGCACTCACTGGGCCAAAAGAAAGCCCGGAGGCGTCATCAGAGCAGCGTCATGAAAAAGAAACCGATGCTGACTTCCTCCGCAGAGTCCTCGAAAAGAAGGACAGAGAAGCGGTAGAACAAGCGGCTAATATAAAACGAATAGCGCTTCTCTTCCAAAACATGGTCGGGATGATGTTACAGCCAGAACCTCCAGCTGAAGACCCTCCGATCATCATTGAAGACGACAGAGGGGAGACAACGAATCCTCCTCCGGCACTTTCAGCAGCCAAAGAGGAAACCATTTCCAAGGCCGCTCTGGATGATTACATTGCCCAGCAAATATGAGCTCTCCAGGCGAATGAAGCGGCCGGCCAAGTCGTCAGAACTGGGCAACCATATCCTGGATGGTACGATCAGATCAAGTATCCGCCAGGATACACGATTCCTAAGTTCCATGTATATAAAGGGACGGGGAATCCACATCAGCATGTCGCTCAATTCATGGCCTTATGTGTAACGTTTTGAAAATCGTTTTAGTGAAATTTCGGAAAATCGGTAAAATAAGGGGTTTGAATTAGAAATAGGGTTTTATCAATTGATTATGTTTGGATGTGTAGATTAATATCTTAAGTTATGCAAAATGTAATCTAGTTGCTAAATTTGCTGATTTTTACGTTTAAATTGCTCTAATTAAGCTATTTTGTAAACTAGGTTTTAAAAATAATTATATTTTTGTGAGATAAAATTCAAATTAAGGTTTCATGTCATTATAAATATTATATTGAGTGGGTTAATGCCTTTAGTTCATGAAAATCCAAGCTAAATTATTGTTTGTGCATTTTTGCTATAAATTGTTAAAAATTGGGTATTTTGTAAACTAGAATTTTGGGGTTAATGGAATTTAATGAGATTAAATTGTGGAAATTGTTTTTTATGACTTATTTAAGATATTTAATAAGTATTATGGCCGCTAGATTTGTTTAAACGTCGAGTTTTGTACTAAAACGGGTAATTTTTGCTTGCTAGATTTTCGGAAAAATGGCTTTTAAGGTGAATTTGGGGTTTTTGTGAATTTTAACCTATTTTATATTATAATTAGTGTTCGTGAATGCGCAAATGAGAGTGTTTGGGTTTTTCTCGATGGTTCGACATTTGTACATCGACATCGAGGGTTGGTTTGGCTATTCTTACATGCGTAGGCGATAGGTTTTGACCTATGCGTGATACGCGTGCCGATTTGATTTTCGTATGCCGTTTCGATTTCGAATTTGGTTTTAATGCGATACGGTGCGTTATGATATGTAGGTACCCCATGTGGACTTGGAGACGACAAGCAAGCACGTGGCAACGTCGGCACCGGCGAGCGAGGACCAGGTGAGTAGATGTATATCTACGGGGGAAGTCGGGTGGATGGCGTTTAGCACACCCGCAAACGTAGAATAGGAATATTGCTTTTTGTCATTAGGAAGCCAGACGTGACCTTAGATTCTTGGTGAGTAGGACCCTGGTAATGACCTTAGGTTGGACTAGACTGATTTAGGAAGACCTTATAAGAGGATGAATATCTTGGAGGAGATTCGTAGGATTCAGGTAGACACACACACGCACACAAAGAAACTTGACCTGGTGTATATGTGTATGTGTATATATATAGGACTATGTGTAGGTATATATATACACAACATGTATATGTGATATGGGGATGTGATATGATGCATGGGGATGAAACAACATAACTGGGCTTAATGCCGTGATCTCTTGGCTACAGTAGTATTATGATCTTAGCGGATAGTTGGAAAATGAAAGAATGGATATGTATACATATACGATAATAGGTGATGATGACATTGAGAGATACGAGACTCTAAAATAGAACCCGGACTGTAACCTGTGACTGAATCACGATATGATATATGTGTGACTTGATTACGATATCATATAGGTGTGACTTGATCACGATACGATATACGTGTGACTTAATCACGATACGATATATGTGACATGATATTTCTGAGGATAAATTGACGATGTATATTTATGCTGGCAATGATATATGATTGATGTATGCGATTACAGTACAGTACCTTGATCATAACATTATTTGATGATGATATTATACGAATGATGATGTACGTAGGTGATATTTGACCCGTACCCCGATATTGGGATGCCGTACGATGGATTTTACCGTACGAGGTATAGATGTGATGATTGATCCGCACTCTTGATTCGAGAAAGCCGTACTACGTACGTGACGCTATTGAGGCTGGATCGCCGACTATTAGAGATATGGACTCAGACCTTAGGTGGACTCTTATTTCTTATCGACTAGTTTCTTAGGTTTAATTCCTTAGGGGGTTAGATAGATACTAGTTTAGGCTCGAGTCATATAGTTGTAGTTAGACTTGTATATTACAAATGAGTGGTTATACACTTCTGTCTTTATATTCAGAACATAATCATCATGTTGCATGTTCATACATATGTTCTTTAATCAGTATGAAACTCTGCCTGGACACCAGCACCATTACCGATGATGCGCATATTCCACGCACACTTATTGCCGGCTCACACACATCATTATCGGTAATTGCTATGTCATGTACACTTTAGAACATATTATCTTTTATTGATAGAATCAGCTAGAGGCTAGATCAATATAATATTGTGATTACTCTCAGGTGTTAGTCTAGACATTGCATTTATTACTTAGACATTTCATGCATTCGCATTTTCATGTTATCATGCAGTATTGTGGGGTTTATGCCGACACTTATCATTTGCTTACTCATGATATTGGGATTTTGGATTTCTATGAGATTTCTGGATTTTTAGGGAAAACCTCAAGAATATATATAAAAACTTCTCTCTCTCCTCCTCTCTTTTTAAAATATAAGTTACGGTTTTCTCATGATGTATGTGTCGTCCACCATAAGATTTCATGTTTTCTGTTGGATTTCGAGACCCGATTCGAGGAGTGATGAGCCGTCTCGGGTACATGGTGGGCCCGGTATGGTACCCCGGGGCAAGAAGATCGAGTTATAGACGATGATCCTGGCAGGGGCAGGCTACCTACCGGTGATGTCTGGCGCGGCGGATATCCGGAGGATACCGACCGTTGTCGTGAGATTTGATGATATGGGCCGATACGGACTGACGGAGCTCGAGATATTGAGACTATGAGATATTGAGACTTTGAGGTATTGAGACTTGAGTTTTACTTGTTTTGTGTCGATGCTTGACACGGATTTTCATGGATTTCATCGATGATGCTTCAAATTTCCATACCCATTTACCATGATAAAAGTTAAAGATTTCTTATACAGACATATCCAGATTCCAGGATTGGTTGTTTTACATACATGGTGCATGCATACTCATTCACATGACATATTACTATTTGAGGCACTGACACGAGCTCGGAGTATTTGCACTTCACGTAGTTTATTACCCTGCCATTACTAGATAACTAGTAATATATTAATATATTATTATTGACCTAGGACAGCGTCGTGCATTCGATTTCTTTTCGCAGATGTCTTCTACTCACGAGTTGGCAACTCACCCCCATTGTGCCAAATTTTATTACAGGTTTTCTTGGCAGCTTGCTGGCACACCTTTTCATTCAGGGTGATTTGCACGGTAGGTTGGTTCACTTGTATCAGGACCGCCGTTGTACTTTTATTATTTTATTGGTATCTAGTAAGCTCCTTCAACCAAACTTGTATTACTTGATAAGTTTAAAGGACCAGTTATTTATTTCGACCTTGGAGTCGCGCATGTATTATTATGGTTTGATGGATTTGTTTTCTTTTGAGTTTTGAGCCTCGCCCTTTGGCGTTGTATATTATTGTGCTTAGTGTGGTTGTTTCCGCCTGTTGGCGTAGAGCTAGCTCCCGCTTGGGGATGCCATTTTATCGTTGTATATATTATACTTGTTTGTACCCGTTTGGGGCCAGTTTTTACAAAGGAGACTCTGCCGAAATTTTTGAGAAAATTTGATCTTGTTTTTAAACTTGTTTTCCTGTATGTTTTCCTTTACTTCTTCTTTTATATGGTTTAGATTTCTGGGCTTCGGCTTACTTAGATTACGATGCGCCTCTAGACGCTTCGTAATCTAAGTGCCGGTCACGTTCCGTACTTTCGGGTCGTGACAAAGTTGGTATCAGAGCGCTAGGTTTAACCTTGTATAAGTCTAGGGTGACCCTTGGTTGATGGAGTAGGCGACTTAGGTAGAGTGACGTACCGTGGGTATGATCCGCGGCATACTTACGATACGCTACTCTGCTTAAGAAGCCTTAGGATGTACATTTCTTTGCACCGTATTCTATTCATTTCTTCGATCTATCTTCGTCGATATCGGATGGTGGTTTCTGTTACCACGGTCGCACGGGCAGAGGGAGCTGCAGCTCGAATGCGATAACCCTTAGGGTATCGTTTATTCTTGAGGATTGAAGTATTGTTTAGCGTGCGGACGAAGGGTGTTCACATGCCGTTCAGACGAAGTTAAAGGATTCGAACGATTGTCAAAAACCCATTTTCCCAAGTTTAAGGTATTCGGAAGAACATGCAGGTATTTCTATGGACCCTCTAGAAGAATGAAACCCTAACTCGACATAATGACCATGAGAACGCCCTTGAACCTTAGGGTTTACGGCAGTTCCGCGGTGCCATTAGTGAGGCTTGGGTTTGCCCTTCTATGGCTGGTCCGCAGATGCTGGGGTATGTACTGGATATTTTTAATTGTACTTGAGTGTTGAGCTCTCGGGGAATTATGGGATTTTGATGAATCGATCGAAAAGTTTAATGTAGTCCGGATATCAGGTGAAAGGATAGATTACGTGGGAGACTCTAGATATGTGTATTGCCGTTGGTAGCGCAGTCAGCACACCTACGAAGAGACGAGTTTAAAGCAGTCGACATCAGAGGAAGGAGGCGCACATTGACGATAGTGTTTACAATTGTGATTTGGTGATTTGAATTTCATATTTCCGTTGTTTGGATTTTGGTATTTTTAGGATTTTGTTTTACGATTGGTATTTCTTATGTGTACATTCATTATATTCTATGTGTGTTTCATATATCGGTTGTATTGATGTTGTTTTGTACATACCCAGTGCACTCGATTTGGTTTTATACATTTTGAGATATTGATTTGATCTCGTGTATATGGGTTGCACATGATTTTGACGTACGTTTCGATATAGTTTTCATGCATTTTTCGTACCGTGATTTCGATTTTGATATTCGGTGGATGTTTTTCGTACACCATGTGCACTTGATTGAGATTCTTACGCACACTTGGTGCACTTGATGCGATTTTGTGCACACCAGATGCACTAAATCGAGATTCTTCGTGCGTGTCAGACGCACCTGTCCTTGCTGTCAGGCACACACGTTGCCTATGACAGATGTTGTGTGCACACCCGATGCACTTAGATGTTGTTTTTGTGCGCATGTATGGCACATATATGGATTTTGATTTCCGTGCGCACCAGACACATGTAGTATTCATATGCGTATTTGGGATTGATTTCTTATAGAGCAGTACGTTTTTATGATATTTGCTATGTGTTTTCGTACTGAGCAGGACTAGTCAGAGGACAGTACCTGAATGTATTTTGTATGCATTGATAGCTATCGAAGGGAATTCCAAAAACCGAGCTATAGTCTCAGTATTTACCTACGTGTCTGATATGACACGAAACGTTTAAAACCAGGAAACCCTTCTAAATTGTTTTCCAAAACGGAGGAACGTACATTTTAAACAAAAGGTATATATGTATATGGTCATTTTCTTATGATAGACGTCCGCCACTGTGCAGTGTTATGCGCATTGCACAGCGACTTTAAAAGATTTGTCATGCATTTCATTCGGATATTTACATATATAGATGTGATGTTTACGTGTACAGTTTCGAGTTATATCATATTGGTTTTGGTATTGGATTTGACATTGTGTCTTCACCATGACTCCGATGATTGCGGGATACTTGACGGAGTTTTGATTTTGAGTTATATGCTCATTTTCCATGCGCATGCGCTGCGCTATTATTTGTTTTATGTATTTATGATTTCGGAGCCCCGACGACTTAATAGTTTTGCTTGGATGTTTTAGTGTTTGGGGGGGAAGTTTTAATTTAAATTAGGGGACCGAATTTCTTTAAGGGGGGAAGATTGTAACGTTTTGAAAATCGTTTTGGTGAAATTTCGGAAATCGGTAAAATAAGAGGGTTTGAATTAGAAATAGGGTTTTATCAATTGATTATGTTTGGATGTGTAGATTAATATCTTAAGTTATGCAAAATGTAATCTAGTTGCTAAATTTGCTGATTTTTACGTTTAAATTGCTCTAATTAAGCTATTTTGTGAACTAGGTTTTTAAAATAATTATATTTTTGTGAGATAAAATTCAAATTAAGGTTTCATGTCATTATAAATATTATATTAAGTGGGTTAATGCCTTTAGTTCATGAAAATCCAAGCTAAATTGTTGTTTGTGCATTTTTGCTATAAATTGTTAAAAATTGGGTATTTTGTAAACTAGAATTTTGGGGTTAATGGAATTTAATGAGATTAAATTGTGGAAATTATTTTTTATGACTTATTTGAGATATTTAATAAGTATTATGGCCGTTAGATTTATTTAAACGTCGAGTTTTGTACTAAAACGGGTAATTTTTGCTTGCTAGATTTTCGGAAAAATGGCTTTTAAGGTGAATTTGGGGGTTTTGTGAATTTTAACCTATTTTATATTATAATTAGTGCTCGTGAATGCGCAAATGAGAGTGTTTGGATTTTTCTCGATGGTTCGACGTTTGTACATCGACATCGAGGGTTGGTTTGGCTATTCTTGCATGCGTAGGCGATAGGTTTTGACCTATGCGTGATACGCGTGCCGATTTGATTTTCGTATGCCGTTTCGATTTCGAATTTGGTTTTAATGCGATACGGTGCGTTATGATATGTAGGTACCCCATGTGGACTTGGAGACGACAAGCAAGCACGTGGCAACGTCGGCACCGGCGAGCGAGGACCAGGTGAGTAGATGTATATCTACGGGGGAAGTCGGGTGGATGGCGTTTAGCACACCCGCAAACGTAGAATAGGAATATTGCTTTTTGTCATTAGGAAGCCAGACGTGACCTTAGATTCTTGGTGAGTAGGACCCTAGTAATGACCTTAGGTTGGACTAGACTGATTTAGGAAGACCTTACAAGAGGATGAATATCTTGGAGGAGATTCGTAGGATTCAGGTAGACACACACACGTACACAAAGAAACTTGACCTGGTGTATATGTGTATGTGTATATATATAGAACTATGTGTAGGTATATATATACACAACATGTATATGTGATATGGGGATGTGATATGATGCATGGGGATGAAACAACATAACTGGGCTTAATGCCGTGATCTCTTGGCTACAGTAGTATTATGATCTTAGCGGATAGTTGGAAAATGAAAGAATGGATATGTATACATATACGATAATAGGTGATGATGACATTGAGAGATACGAGACTCTAAAATAGAACCCGGACTGTAACCTGTGACTGAATCACGATATGATATATGTGTGACTTGATTACGATATCATATAGGTGTGACTTGATCACGATACGATATACGTGTGACTTAATCACGATACGATATATGTGACATGATATTTCTGAGGATAAATTGACGATGTATATTTATGCTGGCAATGATATATGATTGATGTATGCGATTACAGTACAGTACCTTGATCATAACATTATTTGATAATGATATTATACGAATGATGATGTACGTTGGTGATACTTGACCCGTACCCCGATATTGGGATGCCGTACGATGGATTTTACCGTATGAGGCATAGATGTGATGATTGATCCGCACTCTTGATTCGAGGAAGCCGTACTACGTACATGACGCTATTGAGGCTGGATCGCCGACTATTAGAGATATGGACTCAGAATTTAGGTGGACTCTTATTTCTTATCGACTAGTTTCTTAGGTTTAGTTCCTTAGGGGGTTAGATAGATACTAGTTTAGGCTCGAGTCATATAGTTGTAGTTAGACTTGTATATTACAAATGAGTGGTTATACACATCTGTCTTTACATTCAGACCGTAATCATCATGTTGCATGTTCATACATATGTTCTTTAATCAGTATGAAACTCTGCCTGTTAGGACACCAGCACCATTACCAATGATGCGCATATTCCACGCACACTTATTGCCGGCTCACACACATCATCATCGGTAATTGCTATGTCACGTACACTTTAGAACATATTATCTTTTATTGATAGAATCAGCTAGAGGCTAGATCAATATAATATTGTGATTACTCTCGGGTGTTAGTCTAGACATTGCATTTATTACTTAGACATTTCATGCATTCACATTTTCATGTTATCATGCAGTATTGTGGGGTTTATGCCGACACTTATCATTTGCTTACTCATGATATTGGGATTTTGGATTTCTATGAGATTTCTGGATTTTTGGGGAAAACCGCAAGAATATATATAAAAACTTCTCTCTCTCCTCATCTCTTTTTAAAATATAAGTTGCGGTTTTCTCATGATGTATGTGTCGTCCACCATGAGATTTCATGTTTTCTGTTGGATTTCGAGACCCGATTCGAGGAGTGGATGAACCGTCTCGGGTACATGGTGGGCCCGGTATGGTACCCCGGGGCAAGAAGATCGAGTTGTAGACGATGAGCCTTGCAGGGGCAGGCTACCTACCGGTGATGTCTGACGCGGCGGATATCCGGAGGATACCGACCGTTGTCGTGAGATTTGATGATATGGGCCGATCCGGACTAACGGAGCCCGAGATATTGAGACTATGAGATATTGAGACTATGAGGTATTGAGACTTGAGTTTTACTTGTTTTGTGTCGATGCTTGACACGGATTTTCATGGATTTCATCGATGATGCTTCAGATTTCCATACCCATTTACCATGATAAAAGTTAAAGATTTCTTATACAGACATATCCAGATTTCAGGATTGGTTGTTTTACATACATGGTGCATGCATACTCATTCACATGACATATTACTATTTGAGTCACTGACACGAGCTCGGAGTATTTGCACTTCACGTAGTTTATTACCCTGCTATTTCTAGAAGACTGGTAATATATTAGTATATTATTATTGACCTAGGACAGCGTAGTGCATTCGATTTCTTTTCGCAGATGTCTTCTACTCACGAGTTGGCAACTCACCCCCGTTATGCCAAATTTTATTAAAGGTTCGATGTACAGGTTTCCTTGGCAGCTTGCTGGCGCATCTTTTCATTCAGAGTGATTTGCACGGTAGGTTGGTTCACTTGTATCAAGACCGCCGTTGTATTTTTATTATTTCATTGGTATCTAGTAAGCTCCATCAACCAAATTTGTATTACTTGATAAGTTTATAGGACCAGTTATTTATTTCGACCTTAGAGTCGTGCATGTATTATTATGGTTTGGTGGATTTGTTTTCTTTTGAGTTTTGAGGCTCGCCCTTTGGCGTTGTATATTATTGTGCTTACTGTGGTTGTTTCCGCCTTTTGGCGTAGAGCTAGCTCCCGCTTGGGGATGCCATTTTATCGTTTTATATATTATACTTGTTTGTACCCATTTGGGGCCAGTTTTTACAAAGGAGACTGCCGAAATTTTTGAGAAAATTTGATCTTGTTTTTAAACTTGTTTTCCTGTATGTTTTCCTTTACTTCTTCTTTTATATCGTTTAGATTTCTGGGCTTCGGCTTACTTAGATTATGATGCGCCTCTAGACGCTTCGTAATCTAAGTGTCGGTCATGTTCCGTACTTTCGGGTCGTGACATTATGCGGCAACACTGGAGGCGACGACAAACTGTTGCTTCGCCAATTCGTCGGCAGCTTAGCGGAAACAGCCTTTGAATGGTATTCGGAGCTACCTAACGACTCTGTCAAAACATTTGCAGAGATGGAGCTGCTGTTTACACAGATATTTGCAAGCGCTAGCGAGTGCACCCCTATCACCGCATTGATCAACGCCAGGTAAGGCCAGGTGAAACGTGGGTTCAATACGCAATACGGTGGCGGAACTTATGGTCGAAGTGCGAACAACGCATCGAAGAGGCTACTGCGGTAAGCATGTTTGTGGGTACTCTCGACCCTCAAGCGACCATCTCGCAATTCATGATGTTTTTCAAGCCAACTACTTTCTAGGCCTTGATTGACAAGCTGGTCCAAATGGATCAAATGGGTCATAGACCATCTCCTCCAAAGACGGACTCTCGAAATGAAAAAGGGAAAGGAAAAGCAACTTTCGTCGCCAATACTCAACAACAGCCGAGCAACTTAAAGCCGGTTGTTCGCCAAAACAATATGCGTCCACGCCCATCCCTCGAGGAAAGACTAGGACATCCTTACTCGTTTCCCCAAGATAAAACGAGGAGACTGTTCGAGCTGGCAGTGCGCAACAGACTCATCAATCTGCCAGATCCAAAATATCCGTTGCAGCCAGACGATGTCAACAATCCTAATTACTGCCCTTACCACCAAGCAGTAAACCATCCAATCGAAGATTCCTTCATCTTCAAAGGCTGGATTGAGGACCAATACCAATAAGGCAAGTTCGCATTATCGGAAAACTGGAAGGTGAACCCGCCACAATCTCATGCCCCTAAAAAGGTGGACATGCCGGGGGCATCGTGCTCCGTCATAGAGAAAGCCCCATGGACCGAAAAGTCAGTAAACTAGAAATTCGCCTCAAATACGGCAACGATGGACTACTATGTCCTAAAACTGGCATCGGACCGAAACGTCCTTAAAACTAACGATGGACCACTATGTCCTAAAACTAGCTGTTGACCGAGACGTCGATAAACTACTGTAGATTGCAGCATCCCAAGGATGACAAAAAAATGGGGGGTATGTCCATAAGCAAAATGGGTACGGATGAAAACCCGAAAGGGCTCCGTGAGTAAAAACAGCAGGGCTACCGGCGAGTTTTTGTGAAAACCCGAAAGGGCGCAACCTCGTTAAAAGACACTAGCAAGATCCTCTCGACCTTGTAAGGAGAAACCACCTGCGTGAGATCCTTACGACTCACAAGGGATCAACACACTTAGGGATCCCCATGATTACTAAGGAGAAATTACACTTATGAGATTCTCACGACTCGTAAGGAGAACCCTCTTATGGGACCCTCACGGCTCATAAGATTCAAAAGTCTTAAGCTATAGAGATCTGAACCTGTTCTTAAACGGCCACCATAACCTTCAATGTTGCCTTACAAGTAGTTCAATATTGACCATTGTATACAATCCACGGGCACAAATAAACATTTTCCTAACAAAGTCCCATTCGTGACAAGGGATATGTTTGCACAGTGAACCCCCCTTGTAAGCCCTCTCGACTTATAAGGAGAAAGCGCTCTTGTAAGATCCTTACGGCTTATAAGAGAACATGCACTTAGGAATCCTCACGATTCCTAGAGAGAAAATGCACCTACGAGATCCTCACGACTTGTAGAGAGAAATACCTTTATGAGACCCTTACGGCTCGTGAAGTCAAAAACCTTAGTCGACAGGATCCTAACCATGTTCGCTAAGTCACCTTTTTTCGACATCGACAGAGGCAAATCATGATTCGCTCCTCGAAATATCCCAGTTGTAGCGGTGTTGATGCCGAAATCGGTGTCTAACTTCAAGCTTGCAGCAAAGAAGCTAGCGAGCTACACATGCATAAAATAATGGGACAACTTACAACAAAATCAGCAAGTAAAAATATATGCATACAAAATAGCCGAAATGATTGAGCACCGCGAAAAAATAGCCGAAATGATTAGGCAATCATGATTTTCGCGATATAAAAAGCTGAAATGATAGAGCATCGCGGAAAGAAATAAAAAAAATGAAAAAAGTGAAACTTTTTGCCCTACAAGTGATATCACATCAATCTCTGTATACAATCCAGGGGCGCAAACAAAGAAGGAATCATACCTTCCTCCCCAGGTTCTATAAAAAAGAATGCCAAGTCTCGATGGCCACATCTACAGCATGGAGACCCACAACATCGTTCCTTCACAGTCCAGCAGGATGCAGATGCAACGCCAACGAAAGACCTCACGGTCGAAATAAAGCGGAGTGATGGCAAAATCCCAGCTCCACCTTAGCATTCGTCTCATTACACCAGACGCAATGTCCACAATATCATTCCTTCGCAGTCTAGCAGGATGCAAATGCAATGTCAACGAAAGACCTTACGGTCGGAACAAAGCGAAGTGATGGAAAAATCTCAGCACCACCTCGACGTTCGTCTCGATACAGCAGACGAGATGTCACTACAGCGTCCTTCCTCCAACAGGATTTAGATGCGACAATCAAACAACGGAGCCACGGCAAAATACCTTCCAAACCTTGACGGTTCACCAGCAACCTTGAGACAACCGTGATATTCGTCTCGATACAGCAGACGCAATGCCAGCAAATGAAGCAAAGGCCAAATTCCTAGCTTCAGGGTCTTGACGGCAACTCGTATAAAACCTGAAAGACTATCGGAGATCATCCCACACCAGCGCGGAGTGGTTACCACCTCGACGTTCATCTCGACACAGCAGACGAGATGTCACCACAGCGTTCTTCCTCCAGCAGATTCAGACGTGACAATCAAACAACGGAGCCACGGAAAAATACCTAGTTCCAAACTTCGACGGTTCACCAGCAACCTAGAGACAACCGCGACATTCGTCTCGATACAGCAGACGCAATGCCAGCAAACGAAGCAAAGGCAATATTTCTAGCTTCAGGGTCTTGACGGCAATTCATATAAAACCTAAAAGACTATCGGAGATCATCCCACACCAGCGCGGAATGGTCACCACCTCGACGTTCGTCTCGATACAGCAGACGAGATGTCACCACAGCGTTCTTCCTCCAGCAGGATTCAGACGCGACAATCAAACAACGGAGCCACGGCAAAATACCTAGTTCCAAACCTCGACGGCTCACCAACAACCTAGAGACAACCGCGACATTCGTCTCGATACAGCAGACGCAATGCCAGCAAATGAAGCAAAGGCAGTATTCCTAGCTTCAGGGTCTTAACGGCAACTCGTATAAAACCTGAAAGACTATCGGAGATCATCCCACACCAGCGCGGAGTGGTCACCACCTCGACGTTCGTCTCGATACAGCAGACGAGATGTCACTACAGTGTCCTTCCTCCAACAGGATTCGGACACGCCAAAGCAAACGAAGCAAAGGCCAAATTCCTGGCTTCAGGGTCTTGACGGCAACTCGTATAAAACCTGAAAGACTATCGGAGATCATCCCACACCAGCGGGGAGTGGTCACCACCTCGACGCAGACGAGATGTCACCACAGCATTTTTCCTCCAGCAGGATTCAGACGCGACAATCAAACAACGGAGCCACGGCAAAATCCCTAGTTCCAAACCTCGATGGTTTACCAACAAGCTAGAGACAACCGCGGCATTCGTCTCGATACAGCAGACGCAATGCTAGCAAACGAAGCGAAGGCCAAATTCCTAGCTTCAGGGTCTTGACGGCAACTCATATAAAACCTGAAAGACTATCGGAGATCATCCCACACCAGCGCGGAGTGGTTATGACTCATCGGGGCTCTCCAAAATGAGCCTAACCTCAAGTAAAAAGCGGTATGGAAAAATTCCTAACGCTTGCTCTTTCGATGGTCAAACTGCCGAGGAGGATTGGTTGAAGACGTCTTGTCCAGCCCCCGAAGGGATCAGAGATACGACAGTCACAAGGCTACTCGAACAGTAAGATTACCTATCGAGGAATACATCAGCCAACATGACGGTACGACGGACAAAACCCTAGGACCACAAACCCTAACGGACCTCTGTCGTAAAGAGCAGAGGTTAACTGTGACGTTAGGATATTCTTGCAAGAACTGCTCGATTCGTCTCGACTCGTGAGGAAATTAGTGCCTTTGTGAGAACTTCTCGATTCGTCTCAACTCGTAGGGAAAAGCCTTAGGCAATGGGGATAAGAACCGGTTTCCTAAGCACTGGGGCCCTGCAAGTCGGTCCAAAATGGACTCTTGCATACTATTCACGGGCCACACTCTCCAAAGTCGAATCTCGACAAGGAGGGAAACAACCGCTTACGGGTCCTCTCGACTTGTTGGAGGGAAAATTCTCTTGTGATATCCTTACGACTCTCAAGAGAAAACGCACTTAGGAATCCTCATGATTCCTAAGGAGAAAATACACCTACGGGATCCTCTCGACTCGTAGGGATAAAAGTCTTCATGAGACCCTCACGGCTCATGAAGTTGAAAAGTCTTAGGTAGCAGATCTAAACCTGCTTCCTAAGCCATCACTACCTCTCAAAGAGTTCAAGACGGAATGCTCTCTATCATCTACAGGCTACGTTTACTAAGGTAACAAGCCGGCAACAAAGAAAAGAGAAGAAAGCAGTAATAGAACAAAAAAATATGTATCTTTTATTCATGAATTCAGTGTAGTACAAGTTGAATCGTATGAAAGAACAAAAAAATGGATACATGTTATTCAAAGATTACAAACAAAACAGCTACTGATAAGGAAGCGTTTTCAACAAGTCCGCAAGATGCTCTCGCACTCCTTTCAGTGCCTTCTCGTGATCAGCCGCTGCGGCTAGCTCCGCTTTGATTCGAGTCCTTTGCTGCAAGCATGATGAAATCTTCTTATCGATTTCCCGTTGGGCAGCTTCGCGACTCTGCGTAACCCGCTCGATAGAGTCGAGCTTCCGCCTCAATACATGCCCGTCCGAGATACATTGCTGCAAGGTGTCAAAAAAAGCTCTCAGTTGCGTGGCGTTCGCTTTAACTTGGGCGCGCAGCCGGGCAGATTCACCCGAAGCCTCCTCGCGTTCCTTCCACCTCAAGGTCGCTTCTTGTTCGAAATGGCGGAGGAAGGACACACTCTGCTCGACCCATGCGGCCCGCTGGGAGTTCAAAGCTTGAATCTCAGGGGCAGGACGCATAAGCTCAAGCTCATGCAGGCAGGCCTCAATCTTCCTGCAGTGGTTAACCCAAGACTCAATGACGCCTTCGTTATGGAAGTTCACAAGCGTCGCCAGCATTGGATTAACTTCGGCAGCAAAATCTACATCAAACGTAGCGGCCTCCGCGTCAAGCTCTTCGATATAAGCGCTCAACATACGCAAACTGGTCACAGCGCCTTTGGAAGATGGACGTCTAGAAAAGGGCCCTGCCGGCATTATGATGCGAGACTCGAACGGAGCTAGAATCGACGTGATTGCTGCAAAATAAATCATAGTCAGATATCGGCTCAAGAAATAAAGAAAATACACGAACAATAGAGTCTACTGTACCGGCTGCAACAGGGGGCAGAGCTGGGAGTACTGGTGGCGCAACGATACCCTCGTCCCCTCCTTCAATTTGTAAGGCTAAAAGCAATGCAAAGAAGAATTAGCAATAACGTGACTACCCGTTAAAGAAAGGACGTCGGTTAGAAAAGATACTCACCGACACCTGCAGGGGACTAATCTCTGACTGGAATGAGAAGTGTGGGTGTAGCACCTGATACAGGTGATCAAAAAGGACTCCTGCAAGGTCGCAGTAATGCAATGTCAGTACATAAATTATACAGCCTAGAAATAAAACTGATGGGTCACAAATCCGCACCTTCCAACATCGAGATGGTACGAGAGAAGGTAGAGGAGTGGTCACCGTCAAAGCGGTAACTGATGGCGCTGCCTCGGGTAGAGCAACCTCAACGCTCGCCACGCCTGCATTAGAAATAAGATAAATACTGTCAGGAAAGATTGAAAGGGATTGCAGAATAAAAAGAAAAGCAATGACCCAAAATCTACCTGGTAAGTCGCCGGTCGGAACCGCAACAAGGGTGTCACTTGTGTTAGTGTATATGCCCTAGAGGCCATTACTGTATCATACTAGTTTGTATATTACTTAATGGATGCTTGGGATATTCACCTTGTATATACAATCTTGCTCAAAATAGTAGTATGCTACTTGGTTTGTTTCTACTTCAATGTGTACTTGTGTTTATTTCAGTATATCACTTATACGCATTAGTGGAGCCCTTAGGATCTTTGCTTGATTACCAGCGTTGTGATGGCAGTCACACTAGTGGGGGCTGGGTAATCTATAAGCACATCCTTATACAGGTCCCTAGTCGCAGGACTATCGAGACAGGGCATCGATACTCCGGAGTAGACTAGCGTATGCGCTTCTCATCCCAGTGTGGGAGATGGTATGTCCCACAGCCATCAGTACGTCGTACTGGAGATAGTATACGGGTGCTCGTTGGGTTACGAGTACACTGGACAGGACTCGTCGGGAACTGACAGGTTGGTATTATACCTATCGTCAGTTATCAGTTCCCAGGTGACATGAGTACAGCTTAGTCCGCTGACTTGACACTGGCACTTCGCCTCAAGTGTGTTCCCACTGCACTTTGATCACTACCCTACCACGGCTCAAAGGAGTCGTGCAAACAGGTGGTGGTTGGGTGCAGTCCCGAAGCACTTGGAGGCAGTGACGGTTAGACAGGATTCGTCTCTCCCGGTATTGGGGGTTGACATCGCGCTGTGTCTAGGAGAGCCATTACACGAGTAGTCCCTGGCCAGGGCAAACGAGATATACTGGTAGGTTTCCAGTGTTATCTCAGGGTGTTTTGGGCTTCGCTCCGGCACGACTTGTACCGCTATTGGGGGACTGACGTTTACCACCCCCTAGGCCCGCCATGCGATGTATCAGACGAACAGACCGGACTGTACGGAGAATGTCACATTCAGACTCAGTAGGAGTTCAGATGGGGTTTCACCTCGTCAGCCTTCTTGTCGGCATCTACCTGGGGACCGTTACGCACAGCTAGTGCCGCTTGCGGTCTGTGGTTAAACCCACTGCCAGCGTAGTGTCGAGTCTTTAGAGTCCCACACAGAGGGTATTCGCCTCTGGGCAAAACAGAGTAGAGGTCGCATGGTTTTGCGACAGGGTTCGTTCTCATCCGCGCACTTATGCACGTTTGGAGTCCGGACGGATTATACTGGCAGGCTCTGGTTTGAGCCAGATACTGGTATATGTTTTGGGGTTGCTTTTATATCTCGGTATTCTTGTTCCTCGGAACGAGAATGCAGGTGTGTATGCACAGTTGCTTGAGGCGGAGGATGAGTTTTTTCATTAGGGTTTCGGAACGGGTGCGTATGCACAGTTGACAGTTATCATTTTCCAAACCCTAATGGATTTATGGATTATCTATTTATAATAGTAATTAAATGAGAATTTTGTCTATTTATAATAGTAATTAAATGAGAATTTTGTTATGGTTGTTTTTTTGTTGACTTGTTGACCATGGTTGACTTGTTAACCATTGACCACCATCATGCTTTAAAAAGTCTTCCTTGATTCATGCTTACATTTTTAAATGAAGCATGGTAGTGGTCATTCCAAATTACCATCAACTATTCTCATTTTCAATTATTATTATTAGATAATTCTTTTCTTTTGCATTATGGTTGCAAGAAAGAAAAGAATATAGCTCATTCTATCATATTCATTCTCTCTCCTCTCTTCATCATCTTCTTCCTCTAGCAAAGAGAAACCTTCTCATGTGTTGAGAATCCTTCTCTTTAAAAAGAAAAGCAAACCCTAGTCACTCTCTACTCACTCTAGGATCAAAGGATTAGCAAGCCGGAGATTCTAGTTCACTCCAAGTTCGAGAAAGAGCCCAAGGTCGAACCCTCGAGGTGGATCCATCTTCGACGGAAGAAGGCGACGAAAAAGAACCATCAACCTCTACAAGTTTTCAAGAAGAAGGAGTTCAAGTTTAGGTATAACCTTCATCCGAGTAGCTAACTCCTTTTAGCGTATTTGCTAGTTTAGTTTAGACACGATCCCGACCTTGTTTAGTCCATGTTGCCTCTTGCGATAAAAATTTGTTTTTTATACCGTTTCCGCCTCCCCGTAAGCACCGGGGGTCGCAATATGGACTTACAGTAGTATCAGAGCCTAACTAAACATAAACTAGCTTGGTAGTGAAGTGTAACGAAGTTCGGAACCGAAAAAATCACAAAACCGGAAAATTACAAAACCTGAGTTTCTGTTGAAAATTTTTTGGCTCAAAATGAAAAACTTTATACTTGTAAATTCGGCTCAGGGTTTTGTGTGAACACCCAAGAAAAACGATACAGTGATTCGACCAAACCGCCGCCCTTCCGCCGCAGAATCTAGGTAGTTGCCGCGGAACCGCCGCGCTTTGTCGTGTTCTATGCATCGTTTTTCGTGCAGTGTGTGTCTGTGTTGGTTTTGGGATTTTTGAAATATATTATATGTGCCCAGATTTTGCAGAAAAGAAATTTCCTTTTGGGGTCCTATAATTCCGTATTTTTTCCGAACTTCACTACACTTTGACTATGATGGTTATATCTGTGATGTTTGCATGTATTGAACGTCGGCTAATCGCTATAAGACGATTAGTCAGGGTTATACATGATCTGTAATGTGCTGGAATGTGTATATGAATGTATTGGACTGTCGCGGGTGAATAGCCGGGGTGGATGTGAGATGAGCTTTTGTTTTTCTTTCATTCATTGTAAATGTAAATTGATGTAATAATATTATTTGTTTGGCCGCACAACCGGGTCGGGGTTGTAGCCGTCATTGTATAATTCTTTTTACTGTTTTTGCTCCTAGGATAGACCCATGGAGGGGTACACAAACTACCGAGGACTTGGCGGGTAGTTTGCCGCACCCGTAGGGGTCTTGGGTGGGGTATTTGGCTATTCACCGCGACCGTGTTATCCGCTTTTCGTTCCAGGCTCGAAAGGATTGCGGATTGCTAGTATATCCAATGTATTCATCTGTGATCTGTAATGTCTATCATTGCTTTCTATTTAGGCGTTGCTTATGTTTTACAGCCGCGCTAGCCCAGCCCCCGCTCTGTCGTTAGTTAAGTAACCTAACGGGTAATGACGGGGCCCCGTGGCGAATGCGAATGGCATAAGCGTACGTCATATTTTGGTTGTTTTCTGCAATGGTAGGATTAAATGATGGGACGCATTAAAAGTACTAATGCAAGAATATCACGCATTAAAAGAACTAATGCAAGATAATAAACCAAGTTTAAGTCGATGGAACACTTTCGAAAAACCACTCGGTTCTTTTCAAAACTAACTTTTAAATGCGGAGATTGAGCCACTCCTTCTAAAAGCTATCTCGTTCCATCGATTAAATCAAGTTCACTACGTTCACGGTTTCGCCAAAACCATTCGTAGCCCTCCGTCGCTTCGCATGAATAGGCAATAGTATTCAAGCTATGTATTTTGGCCAAAATCAAGGCATAGTGATTGGTAGCTATTGGGTGTTCATGTGTAGCATAGATAGATGCGTTGGTTTGGGACAGTCGTGCTGCCATTTTGGCCAAAGTCAAGGGTAGGTACGGATGGATCCAAATTAACCTGGATAGTGACGGGCAGAACTTGACATGTGACTTATGATATTTTGGCCAAAGTCAAGGTCATAAGAGCATGGGGCAAAAATCCACATCGGGAGTTTCATAAGTACTGAAACTTGCTAGATTTGCATACCATTTGGAGTGTGGTGATTCTGGTAGGATTCCTTCAGTTTCGTCACGCGATGATATTTGGATCCCGATCCTACTGTGAGTATATGCTACTCCTCGGGAAATTTCTCACTTAACGATCAATGCTATAAACCTAGTAGGTGCCTAGAAAGGTGTTAGCGGGGTTACGCCCCCAGGGAAAAGAGGTTATTTAATTAAGGAACTTCGCGAAAGCGTTGGAAAACCTCCCTCGAAGTATCGACACCGGCCTGGCTGAACGGTTAAGCAAGTATTGTACGGTGGGATTGATCCTGACTAATTCTTCCTTTATGGTTTGAGGAGGGATTCGAGAAACAGTGGGAGCCATCCTGTTTAGACAAACTAAAAACCACTCTAAACTTGCAAGAGCATCATGCTGAGTGTTTCTTCTTCTCTCTCCTAATTGCAGCGACCAATCAACATGACTGGACTTAAGTTACTCCTAGATAAAAACAAACTGACAGGGCCAAACTACAAAGATTGGCTCAGGAATGTCAAGATAGCAATCACTTATGACAAGCTGGGGTATCTTCTTACCACCAAAGCTCCCCCTGTCCCTGGTCCAACTTCCAGTGTCACGGATAAGGAAATCCGCAAGACTTGGGAGATTGATAGCGCGAAGGCCAAGTGCCTCCTGCTTGCCTCGATGGACAACGAACATCAGAGGAGGCATGAGAATATGGACATGGAGTCCATATTGCTCCATACAAAAGAACTGTATGGAGAGCAATCACGTATCGCAAGATACGAAGCGTCGAAAAAGTTGTTTTCGACAAGAATGGCCGTCGGATCATCAGTAGCCGAGCACGTGCTAAAGATGATCGGCTACATTGAGGAGCTCGCTGACCTAGGGATCACATTGGAGAGTGAGCTATATACGGATATAGTTCTCCAGTCCCTTCCTTCCACTTACGCCCAGTTTATACTGAACTTCAACCTACAAGAAAAGGAGGTTGAACTATCAGAGCTCCTCAACATGCTGAGGAGCGCAGAGGGCACCCTACAGAAAAGTAGGGATACATCCACTTTGTTTGTAGGAGGATCATCTTCTTCTAGGTCCAAGGCGAAAGCCAAGGGAAAGAAGAAGAAGGCTCCCGCCAAACCAAGGGGCGGTGTTAGTAAAGTGGATACGAAGGGAAAAGGGAAAGCAACAAAGATAGCGGGGAAGCTTGTGGATAAGGAAGAATGCTTCTTTTGTCATAAGAAAGGACACTGGAAGAATGATTGCAGGGCCTGGAAGGCCAGAACACAGGAATTGAAGCAGGTTGCAGCTTCAGCTTCAGGTGTGTATGTTATTGAAAACTGTCTTTCAATAAACTCTACTTCCTGGGTATTGGATACCGGATCAGGATCTCATATCTGTAATTCTTTGCAGGCGTTGAGAAACCGTAGGGATTTGAAGGCAGGTGACATGACCCTCAGAGTTGCGAACGGAGCTAGCATGGATGCTAAAGCCGTGGGGGACTATCACCTGGGAATGTCAGATGGACATGTTTTGGTTTTGCGTAATTGCTTTTTTGTACCCAACGCAACTTGTAATATCATTTCTGTATCTTTAGTTTCTAAAGAAGGTTATGAATTTGCGTTTGTAAGTAATGTTGTAAACATTCACCTTAATCAAGTTTTGATTGGGTCAGGTACTTTGAGTAATGGTATATACGTGTTAAACCAACCACAGATTTTTAATGTCCAGAATACACACAAAAGAAAGTCTCCAGAAATAAATCAGACTTTCTTATGGCATTGTAGATTGGGTCACATCAATGAGAGAAGGTTGACGAAGTTACATACAGAAGGGTATTTGAATGCGTTCGAATATCAATCGTATGCCACTTGTCAATCCTGTCTCAAGGGAAAGATGACAAAGACTCCATTTACTGGACATGGAGTAAGAGCGAGCGAGCTCTTGGGACTCGTACACAGTGACGTGTGCGGTCCAATGTCTACACATGCCCGAAGCGGACATTCTTACTTCATTACTTTTACGGATGACTTCTCAAGGTACGGTTATGTCTTCTTAATGAAACATAAGTCCGAGGCCTTTGGAAAATTCCAGGAGTATAAGAATGAAGTAGAGAAACAGACCCGCAAAAGTATTAAGATTCTAAGATCGGATCGAGGTGGAGAATACTTAAGTGCCGAATTCCTGGACTATTTAAAAGAGAACGGAATTCTCTCTCAGCTTACTCCTCCTTACACCCCGCAACATAACGGTGTATCGGAGAGACAGAACCGCACCCTATTGGATATGGTGCGGTCCATGATGAGTAACGCTGAGTTGCCGCGATCATTCTGGGGATATGCGCTAGAATCAGCCGCATACCTTTTGAACCGAGTTCCCACTAAGACTGTGCCTACCACGCCATTTGAGATATGGTGTGGGAAGAGACCCCATCTTAATCACATTAAGATATGGGGAAGTCCAGCTTTTGTCAAAAAGCAGCATGCGGACAAGCTTGAGGCACGATCAGTACTGTGCAAGTTTGTGGGATATCCGAAGAATTCCAAGGGATATTTCTTCTACTGTGAAGAGGAACAAAAAGTTCTTGTTTCTCGTCATGCCCACTTTCTAGAACACCAGTTCATAGAAAAGGAAATAAGTGGGAGCGCAGTAGAACTGGAAGAAATTCCAGAACCACGGACTATTACTGAAAGTTTAGTGGAACCAGAGGGTTCGGAAGAACAGGACATTCCTACGCCGCTCCGCAGGAGTAGTAGGCAGTCTCATCCGCCCGAGAGATACTACGGTTTTCTCATAGACGGGGATAGAGAGGATTGCATCATAGACTATGATGAGCCTACTAGCTTCCAGCAGGCCGTTCAGAGCATTGACTCGGTAAAATGGCTGGATGCAATGCGGACCGAAATGGAGTCCATGTACACCAACAAAGTATGGACGTTGGACATTGCTCCAGACGGGGTAAAACCCGTAGGATGCAAGTGGATCTTCAAAAGGAAGATTGGTGTAGATGGACAGGTTGAGACCTATAAAGCTAGGCTGGTAGCAAAGGGTTTTCGTCAAAGACCTGGCTTGGACTACGACGAAACCTTTTCTCCAGTAGCCATGCTGAAATCGATTCGGATCCTTCTTGCCATTGCTGCCTTCCACGATTATGAGATCTGGCAAATGGACGTAAAGACAGCTTTTCTAAATGGAAATTTAGAGGAGTGTGTCTATATGGACCAGCCAGAGGGTTTCATTCAGAGTGGGAGCAGCGGAAAGGTGTGCAAGTTGCTTAAGTCCATCTATGGACTAAAGCAGGCATCGCGGAGTTGGAACATCTGCTTTGATGAGACAGTCAAAGAATTTGGCTTTATCAAAAATCCAGATGAACCATGCATCTATAGTAGATTTGTAGCGAGAACTGTAGTATTCCTCGTTTTATACGTGGATGACATTCTCTTGATAGGAAATGACATTCCTATGCTACAATCTGTCAAGGGGTTCTTGTCACAAAGGTTCTCCATGAAAGACCTGGGTGATGCCTCATACATCCTGGGGATCCGGATCCATCGTGATAGATCCAAGAGGATATTGGGACTTTCTCAGTCCAGGTATATCGACACCATAGTGAAAAGATTCAGTATGGAAGATTCCAAGCGCGGTAACCTACCGGCTTGTCACGGGATCACCCTCTCTAAAGAGATGTCTCCCAAGACTGATTTGGAGAGGGATCGCATGTCTATTATACCCTACGCTTCTGCGGTAGGCTCTATAATGTATGCGATGTTGTGTACCAGACCGGATGTACCTTATGCACTGAGTGTGGTAAGCCGGTATCAGTCTAACCCTGGGGAGAAACACTGGATAGCAGTAAAGAACATTCTCAAGTACCTGAGAAGGACTAAGGAGATGTTCTTGGTGTATGGCGGAAAAGACCTCCAGATCGAGGCCTTTGCTGACTCCAGCTTCCAGAGTGACAAGGATGATTCCAAGTCCATGTCGGGTTTTGTCTTCACCCTCAATGGAGGGGCGGTGTGTTGGAAGAGTTCCAAACAGGAAACCGTTGCAGACTCGACGATGGAAGCGGAATACATCGCTGCATCTGATGCCGCAAAAGAAGCTGTCTGGATGAGGAAGTTCTTGAAAGAACTTCAGGTGGTTCCGTCCATTGTTGATCCAATACCTCTGTATTGCGACAACAACGGGGCTATAGCTTTAGCGAAGGAACCCAGGTCCCATCAGAGATCCAGGCACATCTTGAGGCGGTATCACCTGATCAGGGAGATCGTGGATCGCCAGGAGATCGAGGTTCGGAGAGTCGCTTCAGAAGACAACACTGCAGATCCATTCACCAAGGCCTTGCCCCAGACTCAGTTCGAGCGGCTGATCGAGATGATAGGTCTTCGATACGCCAGTACATGGCCTTAGTGCAAGTGGGAGATTGTTAGTGTATATGCCCTAGAGGCCATTACTGTATCATACTAGTTTGTATATTACTTAATGGATGCTTGGGATATTCACCTTGTATATACAATCTTGCTCAAAATAGTAGTATGCTACTTGGTTTGTTTCTACTTCAATGTGTACTTGTGTTTATTTCAGTATATCACTTATACGCATTAGTGGAGCCCTTAGGATCTTTGCTTGATTACCAGCGTTGTGATGGCAGTCACACTAGTGGGGGCTGGGTAATCTATAAGCACATCCTTATACAGGTCCCTAGTCGCAGGACTATCGAGACAGGGCATCGATACTCCGGAGTAGACTAGCGTATGCGCTTCTCATCCCAGTGTGGGAGATGGTATGTCCCACAGCCATCAGTACGTCGTACTGGAGATAGTATACGGGTGCTCGTTGGGTTACGAGTACACTGGACAGGACTCGTCGGGAACTGACAGGTTGGTATTATACCTATCGTCAGTTATCAGTTCCCAAGTGACATGAGTACAGCTTAGTCCGCTGACTTGACACTGGCACTTCGCCTCAAGTGTGTTCCCACTGCACTTTGATCACTACCCTACCACGGCTCAAAGGAGTCGTGCAAACAGGTGGTGGTTGGGTGCAGTCCCGAAGCACTTGGAGGCAGTGACGGTTAGACAGGATTCGTCTCTCCCGGTATTGGGGGTTGACAGCGCGCTGTGTCTAGGAGAGCCATTACACGAGTAGTCCCTGGCCAGGGCAAACGAGATATACTGGTAGGTTTCCAGTGTTATCTCAGGGTGTTTTGGGATTCGCTCCGGCACGACTTGTACCGCTATTGGGGGACTGACGTTTACCACCCCCTAGGCCCGCCATGCGATGTATCAGACGAATAGACCGGACTGTACGGAGAATGTCACATTCAGACTCAGTAGGAGTTCAGATGGGGTTTCACCTCGTCAGCCTTCTTGTCGGCATCTACCTGGGGACCGTTACGCACAGCTAGTGCCGCTTGCGGTCTGTGGTTAAACCCACTGCCAGCGTAGTGTCGAGTCTTTAGAGTCCCACACAGAGGGTATTCGCCTCTGGGCAAAACAGAGTAGAGGTCGCATGGTTTTGCGACAGGGTTCGTTCTCATCCGCGCACTTATGCACGTTTGGAGTCCGGACGGATTATACTGGCAGGCTCTGGTTTGAGCCAGATACTGGTATATGTTTTGGGGTTGCTTTTATATCTCGGTATTCTTGTTCCTCGGAACGAGAATGCAGGTGTGTATGCACAGTTGCTTGAGGCGGAGGATGAGTTTTTTCATTAGGGTTTCGGAACGGGTGCGTATGCACAGTTGACAGTTATCATTTTCCAAACCCTAATGGATTTATGGATTATCTATTTATAATAGTAATTAAATGAGAATTTTGTTATGGTTGTTTTTTTGTTGACTTGTTGACCATGGTTGACTTGTTGACCATTGACCACCATCATGCTTTAAAAAGTCTTCCTTGATTCATGCTTACATTTTTAAATGAAGCATGGTAGTGGTCATTCCAAATTACCATCAACTATTCTCATTTTCAATTATTATTATTAGATAATTCTTTTCTTTTGCATTATGGTTGCAAGAAAGAAAAGAATATAGCTCATTCTATCATATTCATTCTCTCTCCTCTCTTCATCTTCTTCTTCCTCTAGCAAAGAGAAACCTTCTCATGTGTTGAGAATCCTTCTCTTTAAAAAGAAAAGCAAACCCTAGTCACTCTCTACTCACTCTAGGATCAAAGGATTAGCAAGCCGGAGATTCTAGTTCACTCCAAGTTCGAGAAAGAGCCCAAGGTCGAACCCTCGAGGTGGATCCATCTTCGACGGAAGAAGGCGACGAAAAAGAACCATCAACCTCTACAAGTTTTCAAGAAGAAGGAGTTCAAGTTTAGGTATAACCTTCATCCGAGTAGCTAACTCCTTTTAGCGTATTTGCTAGTTTAGTTTAGACACGATCCCGACCTTGTTTAGTCCATGTTGCCTGTTGCGATAAAAATTTGTTTTTTATACCGTTTCCGCCTCCCCGTAAGCACCGGGGGTCGCAATATGGACTTACAACTTGATACAGCGACTGCTTCACCCTCCTCCATCGGAATGGTTTCGCCGCCCGTGGCTTCATCCCCCAACTCCACGAGAATCATCGTGATACTCGCAGCGCCCGGCAATGGCAAGGAGCCGCAAGGGGAAAGAGCGACGATTGGAGCAGTGCCCGACTCTTGAGAAAGAGTGGCTACCTCGGGCTCGGCGGCTGTAGCCATCTCACCCACCGCTACCTCTGGCTCGGCAACTGTAGCCATCTCACCTACCGCCACCTCGAGCTCGGCGATTGTAGCCATCTCTCCTACCGCTGCCTCGAGTTCGACGATCACGGCTATCTCCTCTACCACTACCCCAGGCTCAGTGGTCGCCGCCACTTCTTCGGCAAGACTCGGCCCTACAAGATAAGATATATGAGAACCTGAAAGTTAAAACTTTGACAAACGAACCCAATGTCACGTTACCTTGAGTTGGTCTTCCGATTGCTTCCCGAGACGCACGTGCCGCCTGTCTGTGGGCAGTGTACAAAGCAGCCGGAGCATCCTCTGAAGGAGTAGGGCAGGGGTAGCGGTGCTTAAACTTGCACCCGCGGCCAAGGCAGCACTACGCTCCCTTGTCGCGCGCATTCTGCGCTTCCTTCCCGCTCGGGCCGTCAAAGCGGATCTTCTAGAAGCCTCCATCAATAGGACGTCATCGTCCGTGCCAAGGGTTACCTCTGGAGCCGTCAAGGCATCCTTTATCGGTCGTTTGAGTAAGGCCTCTTTCGGCAGTGCTGAGGAGGCCGGGACTTTGATGGCTGGCCCGGGAAGCATCTCCGCATCACCTTGCAGGATTAGCATTGTAGTCCCTGCGATAAGATAAAGAAGGGGTCAGATTGTCCATGAGAAAGGAGAATGAAGATGTAATGAGCCGAGAAATACCAATGCTCAGCAAAGCATGAGTCCTCTCCTTCTCCTCAAAGGTCCTAAGGGAAGACGCTAGAGCCTCTTCAGTGGAAAAGCCTGTTATATAAAGAAAAATGTCAGTCAAAACATGATAATAAAAATATAATGCAATGACAGAAGTTACGGCTTATACTCACTTGATTGCGCGAGGATGGGCATTTCCGCTTTGTGGCTTGCGGATCGCACAGAAGCTGCAATGGCTGCCTCGAGATCAGTATCGTCCGGCGCTATGAATAGACCTTCGTTGGTCCCATATTTGCTCAGGCCCTCGTTATAAGGAGCATGAGGCTCCAGGACGAGTACAGCGTCTATAGAGAGAACCGACTTCTTCTTCCACTTCTGCGAGCGAGCTCCAGTCGCAGCCAGCATAAGTTTACGCTTGGTGGGCACTTTGGGGCGACGAGTCCCGATATCTGAACCCACGCCAGACTCAGGGGAAGCTATGTTCACCGTCTCCACGGGAGCACGGGGCACCGGTGGTACATTCACTGTCTCCACGCGAGCACGGGGCACCGGTAGCTCAGGCCTGTCGTGGAGGACTTCAATCACGGCAGCTTCTCTTAGCGGAAGAAGGATAATGGTCCGTCGCTTCAATGGGATGTTTCAATCACCAGCAGGGGGTGCACCCTTGCGGTCGAGTAGCAATCGCTTCTCCTCCCTGATAACAGCACCCATTGCATGTTGGTACCAGGCCACATGTACATTAAGGGCCTTCGGGACACAACTCGGTTCACTGATAAAGAAGTGAGACCCCGTATTCAAGCGCATGAAATGATGCAGCGCGCCCTGCATTCCCTCTTCGGTGGCAGCAGGTTCTACCAGGAAAGCCTCCAGCGGGACTCCCTGATTGTAACTCAGCTGCTGGGCAAAACGATAGGGGTTGTATCTCATGAATAGCACCGCATCATTTTGCCTGGATACAAGAAAGCCCGGCCTGATGGAGTACAAATGAAGAATCTCCCGGGCTTTCAACATGGAGGCCCCGTCTTTAAAAATGTCTGGCAATGGCAGCACCGCCTTTGAAGTTTCCTGGCCGATGGTCAAGACTTTGTCTATGAAAGACATACCATCTCCAACCGTGCGGGGACGAAGGAGCAAGCCCCTAGCTTCCCGCTGTGACGGACTCACGATGGAGGCGTCAACCAGCCGCATGATCCGAGGGAACTTGCATCTGTCGTAAAATGAAGGTCTTTTGTAGATGCCAAAGACCCCAAGCACATACAGCTCCATCCATGAAGTGAAGTAATGCATTAGGAAATTGGCAGGATGCACCCCCGGTTCAGTGGTATCCGCTGCTACGCTAAGACCGTGATATAGGTGGGCTAATCCGGCGATCCCGTGGCCACTTGTATTCCGGCAACCATGCGATGCGCAGGGTAGAAGACGGAAGGCCTCATATAACGAGGATGCATAGGGAGCGCGAACCAGCTTAACCATAAACTGAGGAACCCGAGAAAGAACGCCTCTTCATCAATGCCCGGGGCGGCGATTTCTGACAGAGGAACAATCGCGACGTCAGGAAGAAAGAAACCCTTCTGATCAGCTTCCAGTATCAGCCGACGGTCCAAGCTAAAGCCGAAGGGATCATCAAGTTTAGCAAACTTTTCTCCTTGTCGCGACAAAATCTCCGGGCGAAGACAACGGGCAATGAAGTCCGCAAAGCTGACCCTTCGGCCTCCGGATTCAAGGAAGAGGCTCTCATACATGATCAACACCTTTATCGGACTTGGGAACTGGTGCTGAATAGCGTTCTCTGGGGTGAGGCCCATCACCACTGGCTTGGTGGCAAAAACATATTCATCCGGAGGAAGCAGCTCCTCGTAATGCTCCCCCTGACTGGTAAACCAGAAACCTCGGCGAATTCTTCCAAGGAAATGGAGACCTCTCTATCCAATAGGAGGAAGGTATGGGTCGGGATATTCCACTGCTCCAAAAACGCCTTGATCCACCATGTGGGAGGTGCAGAATACTGGAACAAGGAAGCGTAGACTGCAGGGTATAAGTCGAGCTTTAGAAGCTGCGATTTCTTTGCCGACAAGATATACCAGGCCCACTACAAGTACCCGGCCGAATGACGGGGAGTTAACCCGATGTTGTAGGATTATCCCCAAGGGCGCGACTCGCCCTGGCATATGCGCCGCCCTAGGGTGTCCAAAGCAGCCGGCGGCTGCACGGGTACGGCAGCGATCGAAGGCTGAAGGAGACCTTCCGAAGTCCAATTAACCACCTCCACGGCATAGTTCACCTGGGGTGCATCTGCATACGGGATCGCCGAGATAGGCTCCGAAGGCGTCGCACAAGAAAAACTCCGGCGGCCTCTGATGATCTGATCATACCATCTACCCCATAGATGAAGATTCTTGTATTCCGGGTCGTGGTCTTTGATGAAAGCGAGAACATCCCGGTCTACAGGCGCCTCAGGGAATCCTCCCTCTGAACGGACAAACGGAAAGGAAGTGTCAAAAGACATGTCGCCTGCGCAAAAAAGGACAGAAGTCAACTGTCAGTGCTATAATTTAATTTAAATTCTGACACTTGGTACTTTAAAATTTGTACCACACTGCAATGCAGTGAAGAGGGACCAAAGGAGGCCCACAAAATCTGGATGACAATTCATCAATTAATAATTAATAAAACAGCATCATCATTTGATGAGACTGTTAATTAAATGAGGATATCCTCAAGAAAATTCTCATTAAATGAGAGATCCCTCGGGAAAAGGAGAAAATCTCCCTTTGAGAGCAATGCTCTATGACAGAGTGACACTTGTCAAACTCTGATCATGAAGGAATAAAAATTCCTCAAGAGCCTGGCTCTGTAAAGATGATGAAAAAAATCCATCAGAAAAAGAAAATTAAAATCATTTTTTTTATGAATTAAAAATTCAGGGATCTTCAAGATCCATGAACAAACTCTTAAGAGTTCTTCGCAAGAGATTAAGAAATCTACATGTTATCAAAAGAACAGAGCTCTGTTCATGGGCTAAGAAACCACAAAACAAGATCTCTTTAGATCTATGAGTTCAAGAGAGCAAAGCTCTATTAATGAAACCCTAAAAGGGTTCTCTTTAGATCAAGGATCTATGAAGAGCAAGGCTCTGTTAATGGGTAAAACCCTAGTTTATTAAAAAATTTAAACTTTACCTTGACAGAGTTTTTACTCTTGAAAAGTTCTTAAACTGAAGAGCAATGCTCTGAATAAAAATTCTTAAAGAACAAGATGAGCATTATCTAAGGGACCAAAGGTCCTATTTATACGCATTGAAACGCCTCTTCAACTTCTGAGTTGATCCTAGGGCGCAGATGTTGCCACCGCTGTACTCACGTGTGGGCCACGTGAGCGCAACGGTAGGGGGGCATTTTTTCCCCCAATCAGAGCAAAGCTCTGTTTGAAATTCGAATTTCAAAAATTGAAGCAACGGTTCAGATCCAGCGCCAGATGCGCTGCGCCCTAGGCAGTGCACCATGTGTGCGCTAGCGCTAGGCGCTCTGCGCCACGTGTTAAACACGGGTGCGCTAGCGCGGGCTGCGCTGCGCCCTAGGCAGTGCATCATGTATGTGCTAGCGCTAGCGCTAGGCGCGCTGCGCGCCACGTGTCAGACACAGGTGCGCTAGCACAGGCTGCGCTGCGCTCTGAGCAGCACACCACGTGTCAAACACAGGTGCGCTAGCGCAAAGTACGCTGCGCTCTGAACAACGCACCACATGCAAAGCACGGGTGCGCCAGCGCTGGAATTATAAAATTCCCCACCGTTAGATCAAAAGATCTAATAATAATGATAAATCATTAATTAATCAGAATTAAATTCTGTTATGGAAAGATCTTTTCAATCTTGTTAAAAACAAGAAGATTGCCTTCTGTAAAACAAAAGCCCTAGGATTAAAGATCCAACGGTGGGAAACATCCCCAAATCAATCAGAGAAAGATCTCTTTAACTGATTCAACAAATCAGCTTACCCTATAAAAAGGCCCCAAAACTTCAAGTCTGATATGGAGAAACCCTCCCATAAACTTTGAAAAAAATTTAAAGAAAAAGAAGCATAGCTTTCAGCAAAAGAAGATTTTTTCTTCAAGGTAAAAAGAGAATGGTGATGAACAAAGAGATGGAATCATCTCATAATTAAAAAGAAGAATTACCTTCTTAAAAGATCATAGATCTACAAAGACCAAGGTCTTTTATAAAAAGATCAAAAGATCTCATCATAAAAACAAAGAAGTACTTACTTCGTTCACAGATCATAGATCTATAAGACAAATTGTCTTTCTGAGATCATGAACATCTCATCATAAAGGGGGAGAAAATTATTAAATTTTCTTAAAGATCATGGATCTATAAAGGCAAAGCCTTTCAAAAAATAAGAACTGTTGTTCTTGAATCTTGAGACAAAGTCTCTTTTAAAATAACATAAATTTGTTTCCAGATCATAAAATTGATCAGATACGCTTTGCGCTCTTGAAATGCGCCTTGCGCTCTTAAACTGCGCTTCTGCGCTCTTTAGATCGGCGCTCAGTGCCAAATGCGCCATGTGTCAACCACGTATGCGCCAATTAAACAACTTGCGCTTTGTGCTTCTGAAATAGCGCACTGCGCTCATGGGCTGGCGCTCAGCGCCAAGCGCACCACGTGTCACTCATGTGTGCGCCACTAAATTGAAAGCGCTTAGCGCTCATAAATTAGCGCTTAGTGCTCATAAACTGGCGCAATGCGCTCATCATCTGACGCTTAGTGCCAAGCACGACACGTGTCCTTTACGTATGCGCTACTTGGCAGAAGCGCATTGCGCTCTTTAACTGGCGCAAAGCGCCTGGCGCGCCATGTGTTGCGCTGTCAGAAGATAAATTGTTCTTTAATAAGCCCAGAGTTTTGATCAATGCTCACCATTGCTAAAAGGGCCAAGCCCAAATAAAAGCTCAACAGCCCTAAATAAAATGTTAAACATTTTAATCTGATTGGACTTAGCCCAAGATTGGCCATAAGTCCTCAACTTATATTTAATTGACCCCATCTGCTCATGAATATTTAGCAGATCTTAGTCCCAAATTGGACTACAGATCTTTCAACCAACTCACACCGGTTTGAGGGTACATCTCTTCACTCCTCTGATATCTGTCGTTGTAATCCTTCAACGTCTTCAGAGAGGTGACGGGTCCCGACAACCACATATTTCACGGACTGTGAGGTCTTTAAACTCACGGACTATGATGTCCTTAACCTTGACTGTGAGGTCTTTAAACTCACGGACTATGATGTCCTTAACCTTGACTGTGAGGTCTTTAAACTCACGGACTATGATGTCCTTAACCTTGACTATGAGGTCTTTAAACTCACGGACTACGATGTCCTTAACCTGGACTGAGATGTCCTTAAACTAACAATGGACCGAGATGTCCTTAAAATAACATTGGACCGAAATGTCCTTAAACTAACAATAGACCGTAATGTCCTTAAACTAACATTGGACCGCAATGTCCCTAAACTAAACAATAGAGCCCAATTACTCTCTTATTGGATCTAAACGATCCTGTTAAGTTGATCTTAGTCTAAAAATTAGACTAATGTATCCTTAACATACGTTTAAGTTGATCTTAGTCCCAAATGAAGCTAACGTATCCTTAAACCCAACCCCCAAACCCAAATCTAAGAAGATACAGATTTGGACTAATCCACGCCCTACAGGCGACAACATAAATTAGTCTCCGTATACAATCCACGGGCAACCAAAAACAAAACAAACACACACAACACGAAGTGACCATCTGGAGAAGGAGAAAGTTGTTACCGCGATGCGGTAGCGTAATTAACTGCAGGGGCTTGCGTCTGCAGGGAAGAGCGTCCCCATAATCAAAAACCCCTCAAATGAGGTGGAATCTGACGAAGTCTGCTAAATCGGCCGCATCCGTTTAAACCTTCGATACATGGTGCCATAAATCAACTTGGCATCTTCGGAGAGGTGGACGGATAGCACCAATTAGCATCTGCCCTAAAATTCAGGCAAGACGTCCACCACATCTTCGTGCGTCTTTCGGTAGGGAACATACGAAATCTGGCAGATGGACGTCAAGACCGCTTTTCTAAATGGTGATTTAGAAGAGAGCGTGTACATGACACGGCCAGAAGGCTTCGTAGACAGTGGGAGCAGCGGAAAGGTGTGCAAGCTGCTTAAATCCATCTACAGATTAAAGCAGGCGTCGCGGAGTTGGAACATCTATTTTGATAAAGCTATCAAAGAGTTTGACTTCATCAAAAATATAGATGAACCTTGTATATCAGAAGGCTGTAGAGAGTAAGGTGGTCTTCCTCGTATTGTACGTGGATGACATACTCTTGATAGGGAATGATATTCCTATGCTACACTCGGTCAAGCTCTTCTTATCACTTAAGTTCTCCATGAAAGATCGTGGTGATGCCTCCTACATCCTGGGAATAAAGATCTATAGAGATAGATCTAAACGGATTTTGGGATTGTCCCAATCCAGGTACATAGACACCATACTAAAGAGGTTTAGTATGGAAGATTCCAAGCCAGGTAATTTACCCGCATGCTCAAGATTCACTCTCTCCAAAGAGATGTCTCCCAAGAATGATTTGGAGAGAGCTCGCATGCAAAGGATACCATATGCTTCGGTAGTAGACTCTATCATGTATGCGATGTTATGTACCAGACCGGATGTAGCTTACTCACTAGGTGTAGTGAGCAGGTATCAATCAGATCCTGGGGAGAACCATTGGACGGCTGTGAAGAACATTCTTAAGTACTTGAGAAGGACTAAAGAAATGTTCTTAGTGTATGGTAACGGTTAACTCCAGGTGGAGTCCTTTACCGATTCGAGCTTCCAGAGTGATAAGGACGACAGTAAGTCGGTC
This sequence comes from Agapanthus africanus, assembly GCA_030015575.1. Taxonomy (NCBI): domain Eukaryota; kingdom Viridiplantae; phylum Streptophyta; class Magnoliopsida; order Asparagales; family Amaryllidaceae; genus Agapanthus; species Agapanthus africanus. The sequence goes on along the minus strand of CM057350.1, from coordinate 183,282,025 downwards.
TCGGGTTTTGTCTTTACCCTCAACGGAGGGGCGGTGTGTTAGAAGAGTTCCAAGCAAGACACCATAGCAGACTCGACGATGGAGGCTGAATACATCGCTGCCAACAATGCTGCCAAAAAGGCTGTCTGGATGAAGAAGTTCATTGCTGGGCTTGGTGTGGTTCCATCCATTGAGCATCCAAAACATGTGTATTGTGATAACAATAGAGCGATGGATTTGGCCAAGGAACCCAGGTCCCATCAGAGATCCAGACATATTCTGAGACGGTATCACCGGATCAGGGAGATAGTTGATCGCCAGGAGATCGTGGTCAGGAGAGTTGATACGAAGGACAACGTAGCGGATGTTGGGGTCAAAATTTGCACCCCGGTTGACCGAGTCAAAGTCAAAGTCAACCCAAGCCAGGCGGGCCCAAGCCCAGGTCAAGCAGGTCCATGCCCAAGTCGAGCCCGCGGCAAGCCTCCCCATGCCAACAATAAAATCATGTAATAAATAATTTTTATGTAATTTTTTATGTATGAATGTAAACAAAATGGGCATAAAGCCAAATTTTTGTAAGCCCATGGCTTATGTGCAAAAAGAAATGGCACATGAGCCATGGGATGGGCAAAACGCCATTTTGTAAAGCCCAAGGGGCTATATGTAAATATGTAAGCCTATATAAGGCAACATGATGATGAATAAAAAAAAGACTTTTTCATTCCCCCAAAAAAAACTAGGGTTCTTTGTGCCTCCTGCTCCGTCTCCAAGGTTCTAAACCTTCTCATTTCTTTTGAATTAAATCAAGAGTTTTACTCTTTCTTTTCCAAAACTAAATAGTTTTCCACCACAAAACCCACAAAGGGGAACTCAGATCTCCCATCAGATCTCAAAAAGGTGAGATTTTTAAAATCTCCTACTTCTTGATCTTCAAGATCCGGCCAACAAAGGAAGAAGAAGGAGACCGATCTTCAGAAACCCCACTTTGGGGAAGAACTGGGGCTCAAGGGGAGAAGCCCTTCATCAGCTTCAAAACATCCTAGGAGTTCAACTCCACACACACACACACACACACACACACACACACACAGAATAATAAGTGCTCCTTTCTGGGAGTACAACTCCCATTGCAGGGACCAAGTCCCTTTTGCTGCTCGAGCACCCACGTGCTGACATGTGGCGCGCTAGCGCTCTTGCGCTAGTGTCCAAAGCGCTAGCGCCCGAGCGCCCACATGCTGACACGTGGTGCACTAGCGCTCTTGCGCTTAGAACGCTAGCGCCCAAAGCGCTAGCGCTCGAGCGCCCACGTGGTGCGCTAGCGCTCAAAGCGCTAGCGTTCTTATGCTTAGAGCGCCAGCGCCCAAAGCGTAGCGCCCGAGCTCCCACGTGCTGACACGTGGTGTGCTAGCGCTCAAAGCGCTAGCGCTCTTGCGCTCAGAGCGCTAGCGCCCAAAGCGCTAGCGCCCGAGCGCCCACGTACTGACACGTGGCGCGCTAGTGCTCTTACGCTCAGAGCGTTAGCGCCCGAGCGCCCACGTGCCGACACGTGGTGCGCTAGCGCTCTTGCGCTCAAAGCGCTGGCGCTGGCCCCACGCATCCTTTGGATGCCTTTTCCCCTTTTATATATATATATATATATATATACATATATATATATATACATATGTATACATATATACACATACATATACACATACTCTACAACACTATCCTTCCCAAAGAAATTTTGGGCCGGGGCGCTGCCCTGCACCCCGCAAGGGGGCTGCTAGCCCCCTTGACCCCCAGCCCGCTAACCGGGTAGTGGGAACCCCGTAAAAACTCTGTGTGGCTCCCGATATATCCATGCCCCCCTAAAACAAAAACACGCGTACACTGCACGTTGAGTTCGCATGACCAGTTTAACCCGTTAATCGGAGGTTCTCTCGCTCTAAAGGCGAGGGGTAATTAACAGCAGCTTAGTCCATGGCTGCCGGAGATTCGGATCCCCACGATCAATAAACCCCAGCCTACCCTAGGCAGGGGGAATCTGTAATGTGCCTGACAAGCGCGAGCGTATTCCCATCTCAATGGGGTGACGAAAACACCCTACAGATTCTGGCACGCCCGGTGGGACCTATCTCTCCTCCCATATTTCGGGTTAAACGTTCATGCGAACTCAATCAATATGCATACCTATATTTATACTAAAATAATGCTTTTTCATGCAGGTTTTCAAGCAATCACTTTTCAACAATGTCTCCTATGATGAACTCAGCTCTCAGCATGGCTCCCATCTCCTACACGATGAAGATGAACGCCAGGACGGTCCTTCCGTCCAGTCTCGAGCGACAGTGGGAGGAGCCGCCGCTACCATTTGGCTCTATTCTGTTCGTGTCAGCTAATGCTATCCCAGCTCCTCAAGCCCCGGTGACAGACAAACCGGTCTCGAAAGACAAGAGGCCAAATGTGGTGGTCTCGAAGGCGCCCCAACTCAAACGCAAGTCGGTGTTTGAACAACTCTCCTTGGCCCCAGCTGGGGGCAAGGCCATCAACACCAACAAAGCAACGAGGCATCTCGAGCAAGCTCCGGCGGTTCCCCTAACAACTGCTCGATCGGGTGTCTTCTCTAAGCTTCCCGCTAATCGACTCACGGTGGCTTCCCATGAAATGGATGCTCGCCAAGCCCTTAAAATTAAGAAGCTAAGGCAGAAAAAGCTCAGATATAGAGCCAACAAAAGGGCTAGGGCTCCGGCTAGGCTGAACCTGATAAGGTTCGAAGAACAGGGTTACCCCGCCAAAGATGAGGAAACGGCTGGATATGTGGTCCACACTGTCTACACGGTGGGCATGTGCAGCAAGATCAAGGATGGGGCCACCACATCTCAGATCCCATCTGGCTTGAATGTGGTTGCCGCTTCCCAAGAACACCCGCCTCCACTGGATGATGAAAACCCTCTCGATGAGGATGATAGGAAGAAAGACCCTTCGGTCCATGAGGAGTCGGGCTCGGAAAGCGAAGATGAGCCAATCTTCCGTCCCAAGAATGCAGAGCAGCAACTTCTCCAAGAGCTCCGAAAATAGCTCAGAAGCAAAGACAAGGAGATGGCCAAACTTTACTCCAAAATTGATGACTTGACGAACGTCGTCTTGCAGCTCACGGCCCGACTTGCCTCTCAGCCACCCAATCAAGCGCAGGGCTCTGCTCTTGAACCGGAAAATGGTGTCCCAAAACAGCCGACTCCCGTTCCCTCAAATCCAAAAGTGGGCGAACCGCATGAAAATCAGTCGCATCCTATCTTGGGAAATGTCTTGGCTACCGATGACAGTAGCCCGCTAACTCAAGATCAAATCATGGATTTGGTTGCCAGAAAAGTCAAAACATTGGTAGCTGAAGCCGAAGCGCAAAAAGATGTTAGCAGTAGCGGGAGACCATATCCTGCTCAGTATGATCTGGTAGAATTTCCCAGCGGCTATGTCATCCCTAAATTCGGAAGATTTGATGGGACGGGAAATGCGAATCAGCACATCGCCCACTTTAAAGCATCATGCGGGAATACTGGGGGCAATGTTGCGCATCTCCTCCGCCAGTTCGTTAATAGCTTGGCCGACGTTGCTTTCGACTGGTACGCGAGCATACCGGATGGCTCCGTCACAACTTTTGTCCAAATGGAGTCTCTGTTTCGACAGAGGTTCATGAGCGTTAGCGATAAGATCACCATCGCCGACCTCGTAAGGACCAAGCCAAAGAACAATGAAAGCAGCATGGATTTTATAACCCGATGGCGCAATCTCTCCGTCAAATGCGAACCGCCGATAGAGCAGGACCAATCTGTCAGTCTCCTTGTCGGAAATCTCAACAATTGGATGGCCCCATTTCTATGCACCGCGGGTCTCAAAACATTCCAAGAGCTGACCAGGAAAGTCCAGATGTTGGAACGCTCAAAGCAGGAGTCCTCCTCTGACTCCCAAATTAACAATAGGTCGTGGAGAAACCGAAAGGACGAAAATCGCAAAGGCGGAAATTCCGACGATACTGAATCTTTCAACGCCTCGGCTAACTGAAATAAGCAAGGGTTGAGCGGGCCTAATGCCAACCAGCTTCGGAAGCCAATGTTCGGAGAGGGGGGAGAATCTCCGCTGAAAGAGAAGCTGGACAAGGTCTATTCCTTCAAAAAGGACAAATCCGTAAAATATTCAAAGACGCCCTGAGGAACGGTCTACAACTGCCAGAGTCAAAAAGACCGCAGGAAGCGAATAGGACCAACGACCCCAAATACTGCTCCTATCACAGAGTGATAGGTCATGCCATTGAGGACTGCTTCGTCTTCAAAGATTGGGTCGAAAAGCAATACAAGGCAGGAGAGATAGAACTGTCCAAAGGCGTGTTAACAAACAGTCAAGCTACAACCGCTAATTTCATACAAACGGAGACCGAAATTCTTCGCGAAACTGATTCTTTCAGATGTCTGCCTTTCTCTGAAAACAATCGACCACCACGTCATTAAACTGGGAACAATCGACCTCTAATTCGTTAAACTGGGAATGTAAAAAATATATATATACATGTAAATAAACAAAAAAAATGTGTAAATAAAAGAAAAATAAAGAAAGCCGAAATGATGGGGCAACTCGCAATAAAAATCAGCGAGTAAAATAAAGATGAAAATAAAGCCGAAATGATGGGGCAACCGCGAATAAAAGCCGAAATGATAGGGCAATCGCGATCTTCGCGATAAGAAAAGCTGAAATGATAGAGCAATCGCGGTAAAAAAAACAACATAAATAAAAAAAAAACGGCGAATGATGAGTCGCTCCTGGTACCATATTCCAGTGCAGCGATACAGACGCCGACCAAAATCCAGTTTCCCAAAATTCTTCCAGCCCTACGGCCAGTCCCCAAATTGACTGCCGTATACAATCCATGGGCTCAAATAATTCTCGTCATACCCATGCCCCACCATAATCACCAGTTATGCGGCTGGTCTCCGCCTTTTGAATTATGCTCCATTGAGAAGACCCACTCATGTGTCCTCACGATACATGAGGAGAACAAACCTTTGTAGGATCCTTACGACTCATAAAGGAAAAACACACCTAGGAGTCCTCACGACTCCTAAGGAGAAAATACACCTGCGGGATCCTTACGACTCGAAGGGAGAAAATGCTTTTATGGGACCCTCACGGCCCATAAAATTAAAAAGCCTTAGGCGATAGGGATCTAAACCTGTCTCCTAAGCCATTGCTCCCCAATCCCCAAGTGGCGAATGATGAGTCGCTCCTGGTACCATATTCCAGTGCAGCGATGCAGACGTCAACCAAATTCCGAATTCCAATCCCTAAATGGCTAATGATGAGTCGCTCCTGGTACCATATTCCAGTGCAGCGATGCAGACGCCAACCAAATTCCAAATCCCATACCCCAATGGAAAATGATGAGTCGCTCCTAGTACCATATTCCAGTGCAGCGATGCAGCCGCAAACAAAATCTTGAAATTTTTCCGTCCCTACGGTCTGGATCATACATCCTGCAAAATCGTATACAATCCAAGGACGTAAAACGACCCCAATCACTCCCAAGTACTACCGGCGAGACCATATTCAAAGTCCCACCAGCGGGGAAGATTCAAAAAAAAGGAAGAGAAGAAAAAAAGAAGGTATGTCCACAAGCAAAATGGGCATGGATGAAAACCCGAAAGGGCTTCGTGAGTAAAAACAGCAGGACTGCCGGCGAGTTTGTGAAAACCCGAATGGGCGCAAACTTATGAAAAAGAGATGAAATGCACTCGCAAAGTCCTCTCGACTTTGTGAGGAGAAAATTCCCGCGTGAGATCCTTACGACTCACAAAGGAGCAATACACTTGGGAGTCCCCACGACTCCTAAGGAGAAAATACACTTACGGGATCCTTACGACCCGTAGGGAGAAAATGCTTTGTGAGACTCTTACGGCTTACAAAAGTGAAAAGTCTTAAGTGATGGGGACCTAAAACCTGTCTCCTAAGCCATCGCTTCCTGATAAGCAAGCGCAAATGATGATTCGCTCCTGGTACCATATTCCAGTGTAGCGATACTGATGCCAAGCAAAAACCAATTCCCAAATCCTCCCGGGGCAAATGATGAGTTGCTCCTGGCATTATTCCAATGCAGCAATACAGATGCCAAACCAAAACCAATTCCCAAATCCTCTCATGACAAATGATGATTCGCCTCTGGTACCATATTCCAGTATAGCGATGTTGATGTCAACCCAAATCAAATCAAACCAACAACCTCTGCGGCGGAATCATGCTTCGTCTCAGAATTTACCCCGTGTCGAAATCATACTTCGCCTCAGGATATCTACCTTCCCTGCCGGAATTATGCTCCACCTCGGAATCAAATCAACCAACAAGCTCTGTGCTGGAATCATGCTCCGCTCTTCGGAATGATGCTCCGCTCTTCGGAATGATGCTCCGACCCCTGGAATTATGCTCCACCCTTTGGAATGATGCTCTGATCCCCTGGAATCATGCTCCGCCCTTCGGAATGATGCTCTGATCCCTGGAATCATGCTCCGTCCTTCGGAATGATGCTCCGATCCCTGGAATCGTGCTCCGCCCTTCGGAATGATGCTCCGACCCCTGGAATCATGCTCTGCTCTTCGGAATGATGCTCCGACCCCTGGAATTATGCTCCACCCTTCGGAATAATGCTCCGACCCCTGGAATTATGCTCCACCCTTTAGAATGATGCTCTGATCCCCTGGAATCATGCTCCGCCATTCGGAATGATGCTCCGAACCCTGGAATCATGCTCCGCCCTTCGGAATGATGCTCCGAACCCTGGAATCATGCTCCGCCCTTCGGAATGATGCTCCGATCCCTGGAATCATGCTCCGCCCTTCGGAATGATGCTCCGACCACTAGAATCATGCTCCGCCCTTCGAATGATGCTCCGATCCTTGGAATCATGCTCCGCTCTTCGGAATGATTCTCCGACCCCTGGAATCATGCTCCGCCCTTCGGAATGATGCTCCGATCCTTGGAATCATGCTCCGCCCTTCGGAATGATGCTCCGAACCCTGGAATCATACTCTGCCCTTCGGAATGATGCTCCGAACGCTGGAATCATGCTCCGCCCTTCGGAATGATGCTCCGATCTCTGGAATTATGCTCCGCAAATCGGAATGATGCTCCGATCCCCGGGGATCATGCTCCCCGAGGGATACTCCGACCCTGGAACTATGCTCTGCGAATCAGAATGATGCTCCGATCCACGCTCCACGGGATGATGCTCCGCCCCCGGAATAATGTTCCACCTCGAAGTTCAGCTTCAAGATCCATCAATTTCATGCACACAACTCAAATGTGCGGTGTGCATTTATTGATGGGGGGCACTTTGTTGGGGTCCAAATTTGCACCCCGGTTGACCGAGTCAAAGTCAAGGTCAACCCAAGCCAGGCGGGCCCAAGCCTAGGTCAAGCAGGCCCATGCCCAAGTCGAGCCCGCGGCCAGCCTCCCCATGCCAACAATAAAATCATGTAATAAATAATTTTTATGTAATTTTTTATGCATGAATGTAAACAAAATGGACATAAAGCCAAATTTTTGTAAGCCCATGGCTTATGTGCAAAAAGAAATGGCATATGAGCCATGGGATGGGCAAAACGCCATTTTGTAAAGCCCAAGAGGCTATATGTAAATATGTAAGCTTATAAGGCAACATGATGATGAATAAAAAAAGACTTTTTCATTCCCCAAAAAAACTAGGGTTCTTTGTGCCTCCTGCTCCTTCTCCAAGGTTCTAAACCTTCTCATTTCTTTTGAATTAAATCAAAAGTTTTACTCTTTCTTTTCCAAAACTAAGTAGTTTTCCACCACAAAACCCACAAAGGGGAACTCAGATCTCCCATCAGATCTCAAAAAGGAGAGATTTTTAAAATCTCCTACTTCTTGATCTTCAAGATCCGGCCAACTAAGGAAGAAGAAGGAGACCGATCTCTAGAAACCCCACTTTGGGGAAGAACTAGGGCTCAAGGGGAGAAGCCCTTCATCAGCTTCAAAACATCCTAGGAGTTTAACTCCTCACACACACACACACATAGAATAATAAGTGCTCCTTCTGGGAGTACAACTCCCATTGTAGGGACCAAGTCCCTTTTGCTGCTCGAGCACCCACGTGCTGACACATGGCGCGCTAGCACTCTTGCACTCGGAGTGCTAGTGCCCAAAGCGCTAGCACCCGAGCACCCACGTGCTGACACTTGGTGCGCTAGCGCTCTTGCGCTCAGAGCGCTAGCGCCTAAAATGCTAGCACTCGAGCGCCCACGTGGTGCGCTAGCGTTCAAAGCGCTAGCGCTCTTGCGCTCAGAGCGCCAGCGCCCAAAGCGTAGCGCCCGAGCGCTCACGTGCTGACACGTGGTGCGCTAGCGCTCAAAGCGCTAGCGCTCTTGCGCTCAGAGCGCTAGCGCCCAAAGAGCTAGCGCCCGAGCGCCCACGTGCTGACACGTGGCACGCTAGCGTCCAAAGCACTAGGGCCCGAGCGCCCACGTGCTGACACGTGGTGCGCTAGCGCTCTTGCGCTCAAAGCGCTGGCGCTGGCCCCATGTATCCTTTGGATGCCTTATCCCCTTTTATATATATATATATATATATACATATATATATATACATATGTATACATATATACACACAAATATACACATACTCTACAACACTGTCCTTCCCAAAAAAAATTTAGGCCGGGGCGCTGCCCCGCCCCCCCCCCAAGGGGGCTGCTAGCCCCCTTGACCCCCAGCCCGCTAACCGGGTAGCGGGCCCCCGTAAAAACTCTGCGTGGCTCCCGATATATCCATGCCCCCCTTAAAACAAAAACACACGTACACTGCACGTTGAGTTCGCATGACCAGTTTAACCTATCAATCGGAGGTTCTCTCGCTCTAAAGGCGAGGGGTAATTAACGGCAGCTTAGTCCGCGGCTGCCGAAAATTCGGATCCCCACGATCAATAAACCCCAGCCTACCCTAGGCAAGGGAAATCTGTAATGCGCCTGACAAGCGCGCACGTATTCCCATCTCAATAGGGTGACGAAAAACACCCTACAGCGGATCCACACACGAAGGCTCTCCCCCAGATACAGTTTGAGAGACTTTTTGGGATGTTGGGTATGAGATACTACAGCACATGGCCTTAGTGCAAGTGGGAGATTGTTAGGGATATGTATGCCCTAGAGGCCATTATTGTACATGCGATGTATATTATAGTGGATGCTTAGACATATATAGAGGACTTTCTTGCTCGACATGATAGTGTGCTATCTGGTTACTCTTTATCTTAACATGTTGACTGGTATTCTATATTGTCTTGCTCTCGCATGTTGATAAAGCCCTTAGGATATGTACTTGACTACCAGGACTATGATGAGATCATACTAGTGTTGGAGATAGTGCCCTCAGAGTCAATTATTAGGTCACAGGTACGTGATTGTAATGATTGAGGGAGGACCTATCCCGGTAGGACAGTCTTACTCGAGATGATAGTATGCTATCTGGTTTACCTTTATCATCGTGTACTGCTTTAGGTGACCTGACACGTCGCTATTACACGATGATAGAGCCCCTAGGATTCTTGCTTGACCACCAGCAGTATGAGGGCGATCATATAAGTGGGAGCTGGGGGTCTATAAGCTTATCCTTAAAAGGTCCCTAGTCGTGGGAGTTTCGAGACTGGGCATCGATACTCCATTAGTAGACTAGTGTATACAGTCGAGACCCCGACGAGGGGCGGTGGCCGGTCTCACAAGCCACTGGTGTCAGTTGGATCACCTAAGATGTATACAGGTGCTCATTGGGTTATGAGTACACCGGACAGGACTCGCCGGGAACATGCTAGTTGGTCATATACCAGACGTCAGATGGCAGTTCCCTGGTGACATGTGTGCAGGTTAGTTCATCAACCTGGGGATCGTCATTTGTCTCGTGTGAGTTCCCACTGTACTTTGATTACTACCCTACCACGGCTCAAAGGAGTCGTGCAAACAGGTTTTAGTTGGGTACAGTCCCGAGCCACATGGAGGCAGTGAGCGTATCTTCAGGGGTTCGTCTCTCTCGGTATTGGGGGTGAGGTCGTGCTGTGTCTAGGAGAGCCATTACACAAAGTCCTTGGCCAAGGCAAGGAGATTTACTGGTAGGTATTCCAGTAGTATCTCAGGGTGTTCTGGGCTACACTCCGACACGACTTGTACCGCTTTTGGGGGTCTGACTTTTACCAACCCCCTAGGCCCGCCATGCGATACTCATAGACGAACGGACCGGACTGCACGGATATTGTCACTGACAGGCTCAGTAGGGTGTCAGGCTGAGTTCGCTCACAGACGTCCCTTTTGGTTAATACCTGGTAGCCCGTTATGTATTGGCTTATACCTCTAACGTGCTAGTGGTTAAATCCACAACCAAGGTGTTGACGAGTCTTTAGAGTCCCCCACATTCTGTTACTCAGCTTTCGGGCGAAAGGTTGTAGAGGCCGTATGGAGATATGGCAAGGTCCGATCAGATACGTGCGGTATTGCACGGATCAGGATCGGACAGTTTGTACTATAGGCCGTATGGTTATATGGCAGGGTTCGATCAGATACGTGCGGTATTGCACGGATCAGGATCGAACAGATATTACTAGCCGGCTTTGGTATAAGCCGGATCCTAGTATAGTACAGTGTAGATTATGTCTCATTGCATTTGTATTTTGGTCGAAATACAGATGCGGGTGTGTATGCACAGTATCGGGGTTTTCCCGTAATTTATTACGGGACCAGTTTTATGGAGTTGCCAGTTTGCTTTCCGTTTCGGCCAATTTCCATTGTTCCGTTCATTGGCCGAAGATTGGTGGAAGAGGGTTTATTTGCATTGTTGCAAATAGGCATTTGTGGAGGGGGTTTTTGCATATTATCATGTCATGATACTTGTCCCATCATTTGACTTCATATCTTCTTGATGGCTTGACTTTTAGTAACCATCATGGTTGTTGATTACTTGTTTTGGTGAGTGGGTTATGGTTGTGATCATTGGATTCTTTCATCATCTCTTTTCATCATTGCTTCCACCCACTCCCTTGACCTTACTCTTTCTCTCTCCAATCACACATGGTGGGGGGGGGGGGGCGGCCATTCCTAAGATGGGGAATGGGATTCATTTTCTTTTGGTGGGGAAAAATTGTTATTCTCATTCTTTAGTATGCTACATTATTCCCACCTCTCTCCAAGTTCTTCTTCCTCCACAAAAGGGCAACTCCATAATCCCAAATTGAGACATGCAATCCACATTATATTCTACAGCATATCTTGGGCACGTCGAGTAGCCGGCTTCGTGCCCGAGTTGCCTCGGCATTGAGGTGGGAGCCCGTAAACATAGTAGGCGATGTGGTGCACTTCCGGCGACGAGGATGAGACGGGACTTTTCCGCACGAGATCGGGACCATGACGAGAAGACCGGAGGACTTGGATCGTCGGTATATCTCTAACCCATTCTTGTAGATAGCTTAGACTAGTTAATGGTAACGATCCGGGTGTTTAGTGCGCGGTGGTGCCGGTTTGCTAAGTCCGCAAAATTTAAGTTTTTCACCGCTTCCGCATTCCGGCGTCGGATTGACGGCCGGGGCGCCGCCGTGCACTTACAGTGGTATCAGAGCCTCGCCATTAACTTAGTCTAACTTTGTGTAATGTGTTTGCATTTCCGATCGATCAAAAAGTTCCAAAACTGCATTTTAGTTCGCATCAGTTTCTGTTGAAAATTTTTGGTCTCGAAATTTTTTTCAGGTTATAAAATATTGATGTACTGGAAAATCTAAGAGTTCTGTAAAAATTTGACGAAGTAACTCCACAGTTGGAGCGCGGAACCGCCGCGAAAACCACCTTTGTGCGGCCCTTCCGCCGCGCACTATTCACATCACTTCACCATTTTTTTACAGAGGCCTTCTGGGCTTAAAATATGGGCTTTGGAATATTAAAGTTGGGCCAATTGTTTCTGTGAGTGCTACAGTTTTCTTTGGGGCCCACTTGTTAATTGTTTGATCAATCGGAAATTTTTTAAAACACATTTTTCACAGTATTTACATTATATCTGCGACCGTGAATGTCACTCGATCGGTAAATCCGGTCTAACTGCTATAGCCCGGTTAGACGGATTTGCGAACGTGACTTTCACGTTGATGTTCTATGTATTTGCTGTGATGTTGCGGATCGGTCGTGGGGGATAGCCTGGATGCAATGCTAGTACAGTTTTGTTGTATTATGTACATTTGATATTGCGGGGCGAGCGTCCGACATGTGGACTGCCGTCACTGCCTGACTGTATTATTATTTTGGGGCACGACCTGGTTGCGGTCGATGTACCCGGTGTATGTATATTTTACTTTCTGTACTAGGATTGCCCCGTGGAGGGGTGCACGGATAGCCGGGTTCTGGAGGGCAACAAGCCCGCATCTCATGGCATTGAGACGGAGGGGGCTTCACTCTAGGATTGGCGGGCTATTCGCCGCACTCGTAGGGGGTACAGGTTGACCCAGGAGGGGTGCCCAAGTTGCCGGATTCCGTGAAGTGCTGGGTGGTCCATTCACGGGGCTGAAGGGGGCTGCCTCGCTTCAGGTTTTGGCGGGTGACTTGCCGCGCCCGTAGGGGTCTAGGATTTCATTGCACAGGCTATCCACACGACCAGGGGAACGTCGGGTTTCAGTAGTGGCTCTGTGAAACCCGGGGATCCCAGATATCTGTATTGTTTCTGTGATGCTGTTCATTCTCTGTGATGTTGCATTTTATTCACGCCTTGAGCGAAATATAATATATTGGTATATATATTAGTAGATGTTGTATATGTTTTGCATCCGCGCTAGTCCAGTCCCCGCTCTGTCGTTAGTAAGCTAACCTAACGGGTAATGACGGGACCCAGTGGCGAATGCGGATGGCATATACGTACATCAGTATATTTTCGTTCTTTTTGGTGTGATCAATTGATGGGACTGCATTGATTCGGATCAATGCAAGTTAAAACAAACCTAATCTGATGTTGTTGGAACACTTTTCAAAAAGCTGTTATTGCAAGGACGTTCACTTTTGTTTTGCATCGTGGTATTCATTTAGAATATCCTGCTCCTCAGTCGACGAGGCAAGGGCCGAGATCCCTTCACCGGGAGTGACCCCTTGGACAAAAAGTTTGCGTCAGGGCATTAACTTCACTATAGCCGATTACTTTTGCTTTGCACCGTGGTATTCAGTTGGAATATCCTGCACCCCATTCTACGGGGAAAGAGCCGAGATCCCTTCACCGGGAGTGACCTCTTTAGCAACGGTTTTCGTCACTATATTTTTAAAAGCTATCCGTTCCTTCGACGATATCAAGTTCTTTACGTTAAAGGTTTTCGCCAGAAACCATTCGTAGCCCTCCGTCGTTTCATATGGGTGGTCAATAGTATTCAAGCTGTGTATGTTGGCCAAAGTCAAGGCACAGTGATTGGTAGCTATTGGGGTATTCATATGCAGCATAGATAGATGCGTTGGTTTGGGACAGTCGTGCTGCCATTTTGGCCAAAGTCAAGGGTATGTACGGGTGGATTCAAATTAACCTGGAGAATGACGGGTAGAACTTGACATGTGACTTATGATATGTTGGCCAAAGTCAAGGTCATAAGAGCATGGGGCAGAAATCACATCGGGAGTTTCAAAAGAACTGAAACTTGCCAGATATGCGCATACCTTCTGGAGTGTGATAGCGTGAGCGGATTCCGTCACGTTATCATGCAATGATAGTTGGATCCCGATTCCCACTGATGAGTTAGTTTACTCCTCGGGTAACCCCGACTAATTCTTCTTTCAGGTTTGGAGGAGAATTTGAGGTACAGTGGGAGGTTTCCAGATTAGATAAATTGGTAACCATTCTGATCTAGGTTAGAGTGCACGCTGAGTGGTTCTTTTCTCTCTCTCTTTGGCAGCGACCTTTTGACCCGACCCTAAGACTTTGACTCAGTGACCAAGTTGACCGAACCTTCTTTAACACCGGCTTTTGGATTGTCAGAGTTGCAAACCTCATTGCCACTCCTACTTTTACCCTTTTCTCCAGGACACCCCGTTTTACTACGAACGTCCACTTCCATTGGACAAAACCATCGTATGGTTAGATACGAACTCGAAAGAATTTATTCGAGGATGGTTTCCGGTTCTGGAGAAAACGGATGGGATTATTCAGTTGTCTTTTCCTTTTACCCTCTCTCAGGTTACGAGTACTCCTTGGTTTAGGGGTAGTACACCTATTACGCAAATTGGATTGTCTTCTTCCAAACCTTAGGCTGGTGCCGACCGGTAGGGAATGAAGAAAACCAATTAGCCTAACGATGGTGTGCAGAAGGTATTAAGTTAAGACAAAGCAAGGGATTAGTAAGAGGGCAAAGTAAATTGCAACAGATATTCACGACCAAACCAGGTATTTCTTCGCCAATCCTAAAATCACCTTTGTATTTCTCCAGGACACTCCGTATCACTACGAAGATCCCATTTTATTGGATAATCCATCGTATGGTTATATACGAACTCGAAAGGAACTTGTTCCAGTTCGGGGATGGATCCTGGTTCAGGAGAAATAGGAATAAAGTACATTCAGGTGTCTTTTATCTTCACCTTCTCTCGTGTTGCGAGTGTTCCTAGGATTGGGACAGTACACCCATTATGCTTATTGGATAGTCTTCTTCCAAACCATAGGCTGGTGCCGAACGGTAGGGAAGGAAGAAAACCATTTGGCCTAAAGGGGTGTGCAGAAGGTAAAGACTAAAGATATATGAAGGGATTTGGAGAGGTGGCAAAGAACTATACGGTTACAGTCGTGAATCTGGAAGAGGCATTACTAGGAATACCAGGATACCCCATCGAAACATTTCAATGTTTCAGTTTCACTGTGTACTGTTAATAGAAAACTGATTTCCCGATTAGATACTTACTCCAGGGTATGTATTTACCAGATACGATTCTCACATCTGTATGGTTTTACAGATGATGAGTGGGAGTAAGTTATTGGGAATTGGGTGATTATCCTCATTATATCGGGATTCGTTGTAATCGGTGATATTTGAGGAAATCACCTGGGTTGTTTGCCGGTCGGCAAATATTTGGTTTTGAATATCCGCTGTTATGCACCAATTTCAAATTGATATATCTGTACGTCTATTTTCATAGAGTGAGATATACCTTTCTGAAATTATGTCTACGACATTTACCTATATCAGTGGATGGTTAGGTAAGGAGCATTAAACAGCGGTGTAATTCTTCTTAACCATAAGTACAGTTTTCAACCTACGACACACAGTGAATGAGTAATCAGACTCAAGGGACTTTTACAGAGTATTGTATGTTGTCCAGAGTCCATCAGGACAGAGGGGATGGTCCTCGTACTATATTCGGTTTACTTATGACTCCTCTAATTTTTAGACAGGTGTTTCGTGGAAACACAGGGTCCGAATTTGGAGAAGTTATATGTATTTGAATAGAGTAGAGAACCAGGTATAGCAAGTATCGGGATTCTTCAAAGAGATCGAAGATGTAGATACTTGTGTATGGTGTTCAGTTGATAGTAATGATTAAGAGAAATTGCTTCTCTTTCAGGTTACTCATAATTGGAAGTATTCCTAAGTTGAGTAACGCTGATCTGGCCTCCTTCCATTTAGTTGACATGCACTGGAGACAGTTGCATGATTTGGATCTGGTTCAATTAAATCAGTGCCTCTGGTCCTATATGGGATATAGAACAGTTCATATCTTAACGATGTTAAGGTACGGGGAGTTGTCCGGTTTATGATTAAAACCAGAAACTGGACAACTCAAGGCACGTTTCTGTAATGGCTGTTTGTGGGTTGACCCAGGCTATGACGAGGGTTGATTTTCTACCATCTGGATGAACAATAGCGATATTGTTCTAGACTCGCCACAGTTTTAATAAAAATGGATTTTTTCAGAAAACAGTAGTGGGAGTATGGTAGAACTGGAAGTGATTCCAGAACCACAAACGATTACTGAAGATTTGATAAGGAACCTAAAGATTCAATCTGGATTGACATTCCATTGGCCACTCCGCAGATAAAGTGGGTAACTTCAGGCACCCGAGAGGTACTCAGGTAGCCTCAAGGACGGTGACAGGGAAGTTCTTGTTTACCCACACTTGCCATTGTTGTTGTTCCAGGCTGCGAGACCCGGCAGGAGGATGAGTATAGCGTCGTTCTAAACTAGTTTTAAAAGTGCACGTCTATATGACTCTGGCAGAGGGTTGTCGTAGTCAGTGGGAGCAGCGGAAGCATTGGTGGACATCAGGCTTATATCTATTTATAGACTAAAGCAGATGTAGCGGAGATAGATCATCTATTTCTGATGTGACAGTCATGGGTTTGACGTCATCAGAATAGGGGATGGATCTGTTGAGAAGGTAGTAGGGTGTGATATCCTGGTATTTGGATGACATACACAGAGTAGGAAAGGAAACTCCTATACTACAACCGGTTATACTTTGGTCGTCACACAGTGGTTTCTCCACACAGGACTTGGACATTATATCAGACATACTGGTTACTGGATCTATGGTATTAGATCTAGATTTGGGTGGTTTCCCAATCAGGGTACTTGACAGCATTCTAAGAGTGTTTAGGATGGACGACTCCTGGCACGGTAGTGTACCTGCAGGTGATGGAGTCACCCTCTCTGAAGCTGTCTTACAGACTAAAGGGGAGAGGGATGTGCATGATTGGCAGATCACTTGCTCAGGCAATTGAGTCAATCATGAGATGTCAAGTACCACACCAAATGTTGTTCTTGCACGAAATGCAATAAGTTGATATTGATCCAATCCTGGAGGAACAGTCGGAAGCAGTTTTAGAACATAAGTGGATGTTCTAGGGATATGATAACGACAGCCTCATTCAGGAGACAGTTATCATTCCAGGCTTCCAAGGTGACATGGACGACAAGGAGGTTGTCAGAGTTATAGTTTTCCTTCTGATGAGGGGCAGTATTTTGGACAGGTGGTCCAAGGCAATACTGAGGGAGGCATGGCTCGCAGGACACTGATTAAGTTCAGTTGTCAATACAGTCTAAGAAGTTTGGATTTGGAGTTCATTTATGAGCTACGTCCCATCAGACATCCAGACATATTCTAAGACTGATATTGCTCATTTCGGGAGATGGCTTTCTCCGTGAACTTGAGATATAGAGAGACAAAGGAAGAAACAACTATGCGGATCCACTCACTGAGGCTATTCCTCGAACACAATAGTTCCGCAAACGAGCTTTGTGAGACTGACTAGTAGAGGAGTTGGATGTTCGGTATCACACGGGCTGTGAGTATGCGACATCGCAATAATTAGCCTTGAGTGCAAGTGGGAGATTGTTGGAGATAGTGCCCTCAGAGTCAATTATTAGGTCACAGGTACGTGATTGTAATGATTGAGGGAGGACCTATCCCGGTAGGACAGTCTTACTCGAGATGATAGTATGCTATCTGGTTTACCTTTATCATCGTGTACTGCTTTAGATGACCTGACACGTCGCTATTACACGATGATAGAGCCCTTAGGATTCTTGCTTGACCACCAGCAGTATGAGGGCGATCATATAAGTGGGAGCTGGGGGTCTATAAGCTTATCCTTAAAAGGTCCCTAGTCGTGGGAGTTTCGAGACTGGGCATCGATACTCCATTAGTAGACTAGTGTATACAGTCGAGACCCCGACGAGGGGCGGTGGCCGGTCTCACAAGCCACTGGTGTCAGTTGGATCACCTAAGATGTATACAGGTGCTCATTGGGTTATGAGTACACCGGACAGGACTCGCCGGGAACATGCTAGTTGGTCATATACCAGACGTCAGATGGCAGTTCCCTGGTGACATGTGTGCAGGTTAGTTCATCGACCTGGGGATCGTCATTTGTCTCGTATGAGTTCCCACTGTACTTTGATTACTACCCTACCACGGCTCAAAGGAGTCGTGCAAACAGGTTTTAGTTGGGTACAGTCCCGAGCCACATGGAGGCAGTGAGCGTATCTTCAGGGGTTCGTCTCTCCCGGTATTGGGGGTGAGGTCGTGCTGTGTCTAGGAGAGCCATTACACAAAGTCCTTGGCCAAGGCAAGGAGATTTACTGGTAGGTATTCCAGTAGTATCTCAGGGTGTTCTGGGCTACACTCCGACACGACTTGTACCGCTTTTGGGGGTCTGACTTTTACCAACCCCCTAGGCCCGCCATGCGATACTCATAGACGAACGGACCGGACTGCACGGATATTGTCACTGACAGGCTCAGTAGGGTGTCAGGCTGAGTTCGCTCACAGACGTCCCTTTTGGTTAATACCTGGTAGCCCGTTATGTATTGGCTTATACCTCTAACGTGCTAGTGGTTAAATCCACAACCAAGGTGTTGACGAGTCTTTAGAGTCCCCCACATTCTGTTACTCAGCTTTCGGGCGAAAGGTTGTAGAGGCCGTATGGAGATATGGCAAGGTCCGATCAGATACGTGCGGTATTGCACGGATCAGGATCGGACAGTTTGTACTATAGGCCGTATGGTTATATGGCAGGGTTCGATCAGATACGTGCGGTATTGCACGGATCAGGATCGAACAGATATTACTAGCCGGCTTTGGTATAAGCCGGATCCTAGTATAGTACAGTGTAGATTATGTCTCATTGCATTTGTATTTTGGTCGAAATACAGATGCGGGTGTGTATGCACAGTATCGGGGTTTTCCCGTAATTTATTACGGGACCAGTTTTATGGAGTTGCCAGTTTGCTTTCCGTTTCGGCCAATTTCCATTGTTCCGTTCATTGGCCGAAGATTGGTGGAAGAGGGTTTATTTGCATTGTTGCAAATAGGCATTTGTGGAGGGGTTTTTTGCATATTATCATGTCATGATACTTGTCCCATCATTTGACTTCATATCTTCTTGATGGCTTGACTTTTAGTAACCATCATGGTTGTTGATTACTTGTTTTGGTGAGTGGGTTATGGTTGTGATCATTGGATTCTTTCATCATCTCTTTTCATCATTGCTTCCACCCACTCCCTTGACCTTACTCTTTCTCTCTCCAATCACACATGGTGGGGGGGGCCGGCCATTCCTAAGATGGGGAATGGGATTCATTTTCTTTTGGTGGGGAAAAATTGTTATTCTCATTCTTTAGTATGCTACATTATTCCCACCTCTCTCCAAGTTCTTCTTCCTCCACAAAAGGGCAACTCCATAATCCCAAATTGAGACATGCAATCCACATTATATTCTACAGCATATCTTGGGCACGTCGAGTAGCCGGCTTCGTGCCCGAGTTGCCTCGGCATTGAGGTGGGAGCCCGTAAACATAGTAGGCGATGTGGTGCACTTCCGGCGACGAGGAGGAGACGGGACTTTTCCGCACGAGATCGGGACCATGACGAGAAGACCGGAGGACTTGGATCGTCGGTATATCTCTAACCCATTCTTGTAGATAGCTTAGACTAGTTAATGGTAACGATCCGGGTGTTTAGTGCGCGGTGGTGCCGGTTTGCTAAGTCCGCAAAATTTAAGTTTTTCACCGCTTCCGCATTCCGGCGTCGGATTGACGGCCGGGACGCCGCCGTGCACTTACAACTAGTAGGGCCAGGGTGGTCCAAAAGTACATCCTTTAATCAGTTCCTAGTCGAGGGAATATCGAGACTAGGGCATCGATATTCCAGAGTACACTAGTGTGTACGTTTCTTGTCCGTTAGAGGGTGATGGTTGATCCCACAACCATTGGTGTATGACATCAAAGATTGTACATAAGTGCTCATTGGAGAATAGGTACACCGAATGGACTCGCCGAGGAGTCCTAGTTGGTAGTATACCTATCGTCAGATAGCTGTCCTCTGGTGACACTGGTACAAGTTCGTCTGTAGGCCCGAGATCATCATAGAGTATTGTGTGGCTCCCACTGTACTTTGATTTCCTCCCTACTACGGCTCAAAAGAGTCATGCAAACAGGTGGATTTTGGGTACATTCCCGAGTCACATGGAGGCAATGAGCGATAGGAGGGGTTTCGTCTCTCCCGGTATTGGGGGTTGATGTTGCGCTATGCTCGATTGGCTATAACTGGAAGTCCCTGGCCAGGGCTGCTGAGGAGATTTACTGATAAGAGTTATCAGTAGTTTCTCAAACTGTTATAGGCCAAATATCGGCATGACTTATCACGTTTCTTGGGGCTGACGTTTACCACCCCTAGACATGATATGTGACATATCAGACGAAGAGACCGGAATGTACGGTAGTGTTACTGATAGGCTTCATGGAGAGTATGGACGAGCTTGCTTGTTGATCTTCATATCGCTCAATACCCGGGTAGCCGTTACGTCCAGCTAGTACCGCTGACGGCTTGTAGGTGACTAATGTGATCATCACCTACTGCTGGCGTATTGACGAGTCTTTAGAGTCCCACTGTCACTCCCCGCTTCCCAGAGTGCACTAAGATCGGCACATGACAGAGCCAACCATGTTACCTGTGGTTAGGAAACATCTCTCCGCAGTCACATTACGGCTGTCTAGAGATATCAAGAACAGGAAAATAAAATAAACTATCTAGTACATGTCCATGAGCCAGAATAAACGAGTTAAGAAATAATATGCAGAAGCAATAAATCCAATAAACAAAACAATCTGGAAGGTACATCCCAAATACGGGCTCACATCAGGAAATAAAAAAATGCTGAAAGGAAACTAAACTAAACTGGAATACTAACAGGTCCTCACTGCTCGGCCTGTCGACTGAAGTATTCCTGCTCGGCCTGCGACAAGGGTAGCGGATCTGGGCCATGCAAAACACAGACGTCAGCGCTTCACAATATCAACAATAATATAATCAGGGGTAACAAGATATGTAGGCATGAATAATAGACAGTAATACAAGTATAACAGTAACATGAATAAAGAATATTGAAGTGTAACAGTATATGTGACGTACAGTGATAATCTGAACTGTGCTACTGGGTTATCTATTCTAAAGTCTTCAAAATCAATTAATGTAATCCTCATCGTAACCCATCGGTGATTATTCCGTAACGCCCAGAAAAACAGCAAACAATATATTCCGTAACGCCCGGAAAAACGGCAAACAATATATTCCGTAACACCCGGAAAAACGGAAAACAATATATAATAGCCCTTTGAGTTACGTTCGGTTACATTCTTGATTTCCCCATACCCCCAAGTTATGTGTTCGAGTCGGGTATTGCCAATCAATATCTAATGCCAACACAGGATCAAGCAGGTGCAAGTTTTGTCTATAAAGACAACAATAACGTCCATCAGGACAACAAGTCAGGATTGTCGGCATTAGAAATAGGATCAGGTAACATGTCAAGTAGTGGTATATCAGGTCATGTCAAGTAGTGCACAGTGTATCACCTGGGTGCCCAACAGTAAAATGTTGCAAGTATTGAATCGGGGAAAAGGTACGGATGTACAGTAAAAGCATGGATGCACAAATATCTATCAAGGGTTACATCATGACTATGTAGGATGCACATTATCAAGCATGGGGTACTAATGTAATAATAATATGAGTTAATGTAATATGGCATGCAACTAGGTATGCAGAATTAATGGTATGGATACACAATAAAGCATGGATGCATAAATAACTATCAGGGGTTACAACTACAGCTCCATGACTATGTGGGATGCACATTATCTAGTATGGGGTACTACTACAACAATAACATGAATTAATATGATCTATAGATGCAGCTATATATATTTTAAATGATATGGATGCATACGGGTATCTGAAAACGGTAAAACTTTAATATGGGTGTACAATTCAATCAACATGTAATATTTTTATTCATATGGATGCAAGATAAGTACTATAGCATGTAGCAAGATAAACTTGCCTCGATTGGATCACACGACGGGTACGTACGGCACGTCCGACGTCAGGTAAACGTCGTAATGTACGCACGGCACGCGAGACGGGTCCTAGGCAAGGCAAGAGGGTACTCACGCAAGCAAGGGACGTTCACTGGATTACTCGGATCGGCAGCGATGAGCACGGCTCCGGCGGTGACTGGAAAAACCAAGATCAAGAAAGAGAAAGAGAAGAGAAGAGCAAAGAAGAAGAGAAAGAGGAAGAAGAAGATAGGGGATGGGTTCACTGGATATGGGACAGAGGAGGTAGTGGCGAGGGAGTCATCGACGACGGTGATCGGTCGACGGCGAGGTGCAGGCAAGGGTTTGGCAAAAGGCAGTGGGTGTTCTTGGATTGCCGGGAATGGGTATGCAGGTGCTCGGGAAAGGAGATAAGGAGAGAAGGAAGGTGTCCACGAAGGAGAGGGATGGTTGACGAGGTGGTGACGGCGAGGTGGATCGGAGGTGAGGTCGGGCGAGGGTGCAGCGATGAGTATGGGTCGCGGGGTTTTGTGGGGCTCGAGGTTGGAGAAAGGGAAGAGAAAGAGGGAAGGAGGACGAGGAGGTGAAGAAGGAGGTGAGGTCGATGAGGATGAGATGAGCGACGACGAGGAAGAGAAGGCGGCGGAGTTAGGGTTAGGATTGCATGGGTCTCGTCGTCGCGGTGCATGGGTTTTAAAGGAACGAAGAGGAAAGAAAAGATGAGGGAGGTGACGCTAGCGCGTGAAGGAAGGTGAGCAGATCACGAGGAATAGTAATCGCGATTGGTGAGAGAAAGAGTAGAGAGAGAGAGAAAGAAAGAAGGAAAGAGAAAGAGAGAGAGAGAAAGAGAGAGAAAGAAAGAGAGAGAGAGAGAGAGCTGTCAGTTTAAAAAAAGATTTCCTTAAAAAAATTTAAAAAGATTATTCTGTTAAGGATTTTTAAATATAACTGTTTTAAAAATATTATATTATATTAATAAAACATTTAATATTTGGCTAATACAAAATAGTCCAAAACACGTCCGGATCGGGTCTAAAATCCAGTTTTAAAATACAGAAAATATACGTGTCAACCAGAACCAAAATTGGATATCCGGGTAACGAAAAAGCATACCCCCAACAACGGATGCACGCACGTGCACGTAGCAATCCAAACAGGTCCGTTTTACTAATCAGGACAAGAACAAGATGCGCGGATGCTACGACAGGGTTACGGGTATCATGCAAGCCATGCAATGTATTTTAAAAATATTTTTCTTGACTTTAAATGTTATATTAAAAAAATGTGGATGCCAGATATAATTCCAGTATGCAATATACAAAATAAAAATGCACGGATCCACATAACAAGCCAGGATAAACCATAAACAAGGATTAAGACAGGTTTCCAGCAAGCGGGTCAGGTCGGATGCAAATACAGATGTCAAATACACTATTCGCACCCAAAAATACCATAAATCGGGAAAATACCATAAATAAAGAAATACTCGAAATAGAATTGGTATAAATGAACTAGGGTGTTACACCCACACAGAAGTTTCCTAGTTCAAGCGAAATAAAGTAGGACACATATGTGAAATGTGTGTGGGCCTGATTAAATACAAGTATGTGATACCATATTGTAATCTGGCAGTTATCTGCTATCAGTCAGGTTATATGTGATATAACCGGATTATCGAATCAAGTGTTGGTTTGATAATGTGATATTCAGATTAATGATATTAATCAGTTATATGTGATATAACCGGATTATTAGATCAAGTGTTGATTTAATAATGTGATATATATTATATGTGATATAATTATATCTTAACTAATATTATTAGCTCACTAATTGCTTTATATATATATATATATATATATATATATATATATTAATGTATATTTGAGATATATAAATATATATATATATGTGTTATTATATGAAGCATGGCATGTTTTTCTATTTTTAGAAAATAGAAAAATGAGATGTAAATTGTGGAGATATTTGTGGTATGGTTCAAAGCATGGGTTTATATGTTTTTATATTACTCTTGACTCACTATTCAAGTATGGTTGCAATTTTAATTGCATTTTTATTCCATGCTTGAATGAGTGAGGAGAGAGATGATTCA
The DNA here is from genome assembly GCA_030015575.1 of Agapanthus africanus. Taxonomy (NCBI): domain Eukaryota; kingdom Viridiplantae; phylum Streptophyta; class Magnoliopsida; order Asparagales; family Amaryllidaceae; genus Agapanthus; species Agapanthus africanus. The sequence continues at coordinate 183,258,068 of CM057350.1, read as the reverse complement.
TTTTATGCATTCTACACTTTCTTCATGGTTTATGCCTCAGCTATTTTTGAAGAGCCATTTTCTTCTCTTGCTCTCTACAATTTTCTTCACCTCACCACCAAGCTCAAAACCCTCACATGAGATGTGAATCATTGAGCTTGTGAGACTTTAGTGAGCTTTACTTATCCCCTACTTCATCATCCCACACCAAACTAGTAATTTAGTGTGGTGTGTTTCCTACACTAAAAGTGTTTAGTGTAGTGAAAAGCTTGTGCTTGTGGACTTCGGGTGGATCGTCTTTGGCGCGAAGATCACGAAGGAGGTTCGTTCAACTTGGAGAGGAGCCTTGAAGAGTCACGTGGACTTCATCCTGAAGCTTTTAAAGAGAAGAATACGAACTACAAAGGTTGTATGCTCTTAAACTTTCTCTTAAGCTTTATCACATCACAAAGGAAAATCCTAAAATTCTAGTAGTGATCTTGTTAGTCTAGCTTAGCACCTAGAAAAATTAAAATTTGGCATGCTTGATGCCTCTTGAACCCCTTGACGGTGTTGTTCTCCGCCGAACACAGAGACGCGACCGCGTAGGTTCGTCTTGCCTGAATTTCGAGGGCAGATGCTAATTGGTTCTATCCGTCCACCTCTCCGAAGATGCCAAGTTGATTTATGGCACTATGTATCGAAGGTTTAGATGGATGCGGCCGATGTAGCAGACTTCGTCAGATTCCCCCTTGTTTGAGGGGTTTTTGATTATGGGGACGCTCTTCCCTGCAGGCACAAGCCCCTGCAGTTAATTACGCTACCGCATCGCGGTAACTACTTTCTCCTTCTCCAGATGGTCACTTCATGTCGTGGGTGTTTATTTTGTTTTTGGTTGCCGGTGGATTGTACACGGAGACTAATTTATGTTGTCGCCCGTAGGGCGTAGATTAGTCCAAATCCGTATTTTCTTAGATTTGGGTTTGGTTTGGGTTTAAGGATCGTTAGTTTCATTTGAGACTAAGATCAACTTAAACGTTTGTTAAGGATACGTTAGTCTAATTTTAGACTAAGATCAACTTAACGGGATCATTTAGATCCAACAAAAGAGCATTTGGGCTCTATTGTTTTAGTTTAGGGACTTTGTGGTCCATTGTTAGTGTAAGGACATTATGGTCCAAGGTTAAGAACATCTTAGTCCATGGGTTTAAGAACCCCACAGTCCAAGGTTAAGGACATCATAGTCCATGGGCTTAAAGACCCCACAGTCTGAGATTAAGGACATCATAGTCCATGGGCTTAAGGACCCCACAGTCCAAGGTTAAGGACTTCATAGTCCATGGGCTTAAGGACCCCACAGTCCGTAAAGTTTAAGGACGTCTTAGTCCATGAGTTTAAGGACCTCACAGTCCGTGGAATGTTTGGTTGTCAGGACCCATCACCTCTCTGAAGGCGTTGAAGGATTACAATAACAAATATCAGAGGAGTGAAGAGATGTACCCTTGAACCAATATTGGTTGGGGGATCTGTAGTTGGATTGATTTAAGTATCGTTAATCTCGTTTGAGATTAAGATCAACTTAAATGTTTTTTAAGGATGCGTTAGTCTAATTTTAGACTAGGATCTACTTAACAGGATCATTTAGATCCAACAAAAGATCATTTGGGCTCTATTGTTTAGTTTAGGGACATTACGGTCCAAGTTCAGATGCAAACATGGGTTTAGAAATGCACCACATAGTTATTGGTCATTGGGACCCACTACCTCTCTGAAGACATTGAAGAATTACAACGACATGTATCAGAGGTGTGAAGAGATGTACCCTCGAACCAAAGTTGATTGAAAGGCTCTGAGTTTTGCTTTGAATGTCATATGAGATGACCAATTTTGGAAGACAAGAGTGTATTTGAGGTTCAGTCAAAGAAGGGGTACTGCCTCTGGAAAACTTGGCTAGCTTAAGCTAAGATTGACTTAGATATAGTATTAAACACTAGGGTACACTTAGCTATCGCGTGCTCCCACGTGATGCGCTCAGAATAGTGTTAAACACTAAAAAAGAAGCGCTCACGTGGGGTCACGTGAGACGCTTGAGTATTGGTCCCAAACTTCCCTTATTTTACTCTCAGAATAGGCGTATAAGTGTTAAACACTTGATTTCCAAAATTATCACGTGTGGACACGTGATGGTGCCCATGCATTGGGTATCAATTCCTCAGGTTTCCCCCCAAAAGGGTCTGTCAAGGGGTCACGTGGGGTCACGTGAGGGTGCCCAAAGTCTGTTCTGCCTTTTCTTTGTTCTCTTTATTTTGAAGAATTTATCCAAGGGTCACGTGGGAGCACGTGATCCCATCTAATTCATTCTCTCTTTTTTTACCATTGAGGGGAGGGTCACATGTTGCCACGTGATCATATTGGGTACTTGATCTTTTTACGTGCATGAAAAGTCTAAGTCCCTTGTTTAAGAATTAAATTTTTTTGTAGGGTTAAACCCTAATTTTATTTAGAAGAATTAAATTTCTCTGTGTTTGGAAGAATTAAATTCTTTAAACCCAATTCTCCCTCTGAGTTTTGGATCTGCATGGCAGAATCTTCCTGATGAGAATTAAATTCTCAACTTATGGGGAGATCTGCTTCTGCAGATCTTCAACCATGAAGAAGAACTAAGTTTTTATATTAAGGGTTAAGCCCTATCTTTGTTGGAGGAATTAAATTCCTATGTGCTTTGTGGGAGAATAAATTCTCTAAAACTTAGGTCCTCCCCTAGGTTTTAGATCTGCATGGCAGAATCTCCCCGATGAGAATTAAATTCTCAACTTGTGGGGAGATCCGCTTCTACAGATCTTAACCATAGGAAGAACTAAGTTCTTATTCAGAAGAGTTAAGCTCTTAGATTGAGAATTAAATTCTCTTTTTATTTTGTGGAAGCTTATAGGATGATCTCTTGTAGGGTTACTAGGCACTATCACAAGGCTCATGAGGCATCAACCATGCCAAATCTAAATTTTTTTCAAGTGCCGAACAACCTAAAGCGAGGATCTTTGCTAGAGTTTTAGGGTTAACATAGCATGTAAACAAGTTCAGATCTAAGAGAGAGGGATTACAACCTTTGTAGTCCGCTCCTTCACTTCATAAGCTCCGAGTAGTAGTCTCTTCGCCGCGATCCATGAACTTCCGGACTCTAGAGAGGCTCCACAAGCCGAATGATCCATGCTTGCTTGAAGTCTTCCTTTTTGAAGATGATCTACCTTGAAGAATCTTTAACTCAAGCTCTCACTTCTCTAATCAAGTATTAATGAAGTGAACACCCTAATTTAAGTGGCTAGAATAGATGAGGTTGATGAAGTAGGAATTTAGCACTCTTTTGTTTTTATTTTCTCACTTTAATTCATCACTTTGCTAAAAGCTAAAAAGTTTTTTCAAGGAGGAAGAAGAAGAAGAAGTCTTTTGTGATGAATAATGAATTATTTTTGTTACAAATCCAACCTTGGGCCAAGTAAGAAGGCTTAACCCTTGTAGAGAATTGACTAGGGTAAAGGGTTTGGGTTGGGTTAAGAAATATCTACACAAAATATCAATGCAAAATATCTAAGCTTAAAACAAAATAAAGCTTCTAGAAGCTTCATAAAAAAGCTAACCCAAATCAAACCCTAACTATGTTTAATCTCCACAAATCATATTGCATTTGTAATCATAACTTGTTACAATATTATATATCACATATATAACAAAAGAAAATAATACAATTAACATATATCGTATATATATCAATGTATTATCCGGTGAGAAAATGAATCAATAAAGCGAGCTTATATTAGATAATGTAATGTAATATATCACATATATAATTATACATTAAATTATCGAATCAACACTTGATCCGACAATCCGGTTATATCGCATATAACCGACTAATATAAGATGTACTGATTCATCGAATCAACACTTGATCTGATGACCCGGCTATATCACATATACCCGGCCGATATCATATATCGCGTGAATAGAATACGGTATCTCATATCGTATTATTCTCGGTCCCGCACATATCGCATATGTGCTCCTACTCCGTTTTGCCTGAGCCAGGAAACCTCTGTATAGGACTCTAAAGAATCATCAATATGCCGGCAGTAGGTGATGATCATATCAAACACCCACAAGCTGTAAGCGGTTGGCTAAACGTAATAGCCACCCAGGTATTGAGCGATTAGAAGATCAACAAGCAAGCATGTACATTCTCCTGTGAATCCAATCAGTAACACTCCTGTACAGTCCGGTCTCTTCGTCTGATATGTCGCATATCCAGTTTAGGGGTGGTAAACGTCAGACCCCAGTAACCGATAAGTCGTGTCGATGTGAGGCTCATAACAGGTCAAGAAACTACTGATAACACTTACCAGTAGCACTCTTTATCAGCCCTGGCCAGGGACTTCCAGTTATAGCCAATCGAACACATCACAACATCAACTCCCTATACCGGGAGAGACGAATCCCCTCCTATCGCTCATTGCCTCTATGTGATTCGGGACTGTACCCAAAAGCCACCGTTTTGCACGCCCTCTTGGACGTGGTATGGTGGAAATCAAAGCACAGTAGGAATCACACAAGACTCTATAACGATCTCGGGTCTACAGACTAACCTGTACCAGTATCACCAGAGAACTGTTATCTGACGATTGGTATAAATCCATCTAGGAGTTCTCGGCGGGTCCGTTCAGTGTACCCAGTCTCCACTGAGCACCCATACACCATCTTTGATGTCAAACACCAATGGATATGGGATCATCCATCGCCTATCATATGGGTCAAGATGCGTATACGCTAGTCTACTCTGGTGTATCGATGCCCTGTCTCGATACATCCTCGACTAAGAACAATTATAGGATGTACTCATTAACAACCCTTGCCCCACTAGTATGATCTCATCATAGTCCCAGTGGTCGAGTACATATCCTAAGGGCTTTATCAACATGTGAGAGCAAGACAGTAAACTAATACAAGTCAACATGTTAAGACAAAGCGAAACCAAATAGCATACTATCATGTCGAGCAAGAAAGTCCTCTCTATATATATCCAAGCATCCATTATAATATACATCATATATACAACAATGGCCTCTAGGGCATATATATAACTAACAATCTCCCACTTGCACTAAGGCCAGCTGTTGTAGTATCTCATACCCAACATTCCGAAGAGTCTCTCAAACTGTGTCTGGGGAATGGCCTTCGTGAGTGGATCCGCGGTGTTGTCCTTCGTATCAACTCTCCTGACCTCGATCTCCCGGCGATCAACTATCTCCCGGATCAGGTGATACCGTCTCAGAATATGTCTGGACTTCTAATGGGACCTGGGTTCCTTGGCCAAAGCCACAACTCCATTGTTATCACAATACAAAGGTATTGGATGCTCAATGGACGGAACCACACCAAGCTAAGTGATGAACTTCTTCATCCAGACAGCCTCTTTGGCAGCATCGTTGGCAGCGATGTATTCAGCCTCCATCGTCGAGTCTGCAACGGTTTCCTGTTTGGAACTCTTCCAACAAACCGCCCTCCATTGAGGGTAAAGACAAATCCCGAGTGCGACTTAGAGTCGTCCTTATCACATTGGAAGCTCGAATCGATAAAGGACTCCACCTGGAGTTTTCCGTTACCATACACCAAGAACATTTTCTTAGTTCTTCTCAAGTACTTGAGAATGTTCTTCACAACTGTCCAGTAATTCTCTCCAGGATCTGCTTGATACCGACTCACTACACTTAGTGAGTATGCTACATTGGGTCTGGTACATAGCATCGCATACATGATAGAGCCTACTGCCGAAGCATAGGGTATCCCTTGCATGTGAGCTCTCTCCAAATCAGTCTTGGGAGACATCTCTTTGGAGAGAGTGAGTCCAGAGATCATGGGTTGGTTCCCACGCTTGGATTCTTTCATACTAAACCTCTTTAATATGGTGTCAATGTACCTGGATTGGGACAATCCCAGTATCCGTTTAGATCTATCTCTATAGATCATAATTCCCAGTATGCATGAGGCATCACCTAGATCTTTCATTGAGAATCTTTGTGATAAGAAGAGCTTGACCGATTGCAGCATAGGAACATCATTTCCTATCAAGAGTATGTCATCGACGTACAATACGAGGAAGACAATCTTACTCTCTGCAACCTTCTTATATATACAAGGTTCATCTACGTTTTTGATGATGTCAAACTCTTTGACTACAACATCAAAGCAGATGTTCCAACTCCGCGATGCCTGCTTTAACCCGTAGATGGATTTAAGCAGCTTGCATACCTTTCCGCTGCTCCCACTATCTATGAAGCCCTCTGGCTGAGTCATGTACACGCACTCCTCTAAATCACCATTTAGAAAGGCGGTCTTAACATCCATTTGCCAGATTTCGTAGTCACGGTATGCAGCAATGGCAAGTAAGATCCGGATGGACTTAAGCATAGCCACTGGAGAAAAGGTTTCGTCATAATCCACACCTGGTCGTTGACGAAAACTCTTTACAACAAGTCTAGCTTTGAAAGTCTCAACTTTCCATCTACACCAAGTTTCTTCTTAAAGATCCATTTGCTCCAAATGGGTTTTACCCCTTCAGGAGCAACTTCCAAAGTCCATACTTTGTTGGTGTACATGGATTCCATCTCAGATCGCATTGTATCCAGCCACTTCACAGAGTCCCCACTCGTGATGGCCTGCTCGAAGCTAGTTGGGTCATCATCTTCCATGATGCAATCCTCGCTCCCACCATCAACGAGAAAACCGTAGTATCTCTTAGGTGGATGAGAAACCCTTCTAGATCGGTGGAGATGCTGAGGTTCGTTAGGAACTACTGAATCCTCTGGTTCCAATAAATCATCAGTTGTAGTTTGTGGTGCTGGAACCTCTTCCAACTCTACCTCTTCGCCACTAATTTCTTTAACAAGAAATTTCTTTTCTAAAAAGGTGGCATGTTGAGCAACAAACACTTTTTATTGTTCACCATGGTAGAATAGATATCCATACGAATTGCTTGGATATCCCACAAACTTGCAAAGAGTGGATCTTGCTTCGAGCTTGTCCGGATTTTGCTTTTTAACATAGGCCGGACAACCCCATATCTTAACTCATTTAAGAGATGGTCTCTTCCCATTCCATATCTCATATGGAGTGGTAGGCACCGATTTGGTTGGAACTCTATTCAATAGGTATATGGCTGTCTCAAGCGCATACCCTCAGAAAGAAATAGGAAACTCAGCAGTGCTCATCATAGAGCGCACCATATCTAATAGGGTGCGATTCCTCCGCTCCAATACACCGTTGTGCTGTGGTGTATAGGGAGGAGTAAGCTGAGAGAGAATCCCATTCTCTTTTAGATAGTCTAGGAACTCTCTCCTCCTCGATCAGATCGAAGGATCTTAATACTTTTGCCCGTTTGGTTTTCTACTTCGTGCTTATATTCCTTGAATTTCTCAAAAGCTTCAGACTCGTGTTTCATCAGGAACACATGTCCGTATCTTGAGAGATAGTTGATTGAATGATTCTTTGTGTGTCGTGTTTTGAAAATGTATAAAGATCATAATCAAAGAAATTTATACCGCAATCAATTAACGGTGTCGATGTAGCGCGTTAATGAATACGGATCGTCCACTGAGATGTGTGTTTTGCTCGCTTTCATTTTAGATGGGTCGAAATGAAAAGATAAAAGATAAATTGCAAGAAAATAGATTCAAGATTTTGAAATTTAGTTTCAAAAATAGTAAAGACTAGATCTAAAGATCAAGAATCTATAAAATTCTAGAAGATGTCCAAATCTAATGAACTATCAAGATTTGAAATGAGGCTCGTAGGAATCGATCGAATCTATAGAAGTAATGAACACTTGTGATTACGTATTCCTATCCATTGATGATTTGTTGCTAGATAAATGACGATCAACGAGGTTTAAGGATCTATTGAAGGAACTAGGGTTTCTTCATCTCATCTTTTGTCCTTTCGTTGATTATCATTCAAGTGCTAGCCTCTAGTAAATTGAATTATCGATCATTGATCTCTAATTAGGAGCGAAAACATTCAATAAAGCATCTCGCTCGAAACTAGATTGTCGATGATTCAATCTACTAGAGTTTATAAAACTCATAGGAATTAAGAATCGTTTCAAGATTGTGATCATCATCATCTATCTATTCTCTCGACTCCTCCACGAGCGGAGTTTTTACTCAAGCATCATAACAACGAAATCAATCAAGAATTGAAAACTAATCATAATGCTTAAATATAGAGATAAGCAAGATAAAGAAATTTCACCTTTTATTATTCAACAATTTTGTTACAATTCGTTCAAGAACTACAAGAGAAAAGAACTCGATCGTCGAATTTAGCTCCCCACCATCTCCGTGAGTCGTGGATCGTCTTGTATCACTTGCTCGGTTGAAGATCGGCGTCGCTTCTAAAAGGTTGATGGCTTTTTGCTTGAATTGGCACTCGATAGATCTTGATCTCAATCAAATTGTGTCATTCAATTTGATTTGAAATTTGATTTGGATCTACAATTTTTCCCTCCAAAATGAACCACTCACTAACTAACTCACTAACTCCCCAAAACCCTAGATCTAGATCTCATTTTATAATCCCTCATTTTGAATCTTCCCTCCAAAGTTAGGTTGTTAGAGAGAGGCTTCTAGAAGAAGTTTGTTGGAGAGAATATTCTAGAATGAAGAATATTCTAGGGTAAGGTTGTTAGGCCGAGCCTTCTGGATAAAGCCATGTGGTATTTGGGAGTCTTCTGGAAGCATTGGCCGTTACGAGAAGCCACGTGGAGGAATCTGAACCAATGAAGAGCTACTATAGCCGCGGATCCGCGGCGGATCAGCCAACTCGGCCGCGGATCCGCGGCCAAGTTGTAGAGTTGATTCATTCAATTTCCAGGGGACTCTGCTGTTGGGTTTAGGGTCTTTATCTGATGTCTGGAATCCTATTTTGCCTTCTTGATTTCTGCCAGATCTCAAGTCTTGGACTTAGCGTATTTTTGTCAGCACTTTTCACAGTTTCGGCTCTTTTACCTGGAATTTCCTGCACACATTCTCGAGACAAGTGTTGCGCTATACAAAGATTATGCGTGCAATGATAAACACTCAATTTCACTCAAAGTGCCGGTTATAAAGTATAACACAAGTTATTTGGTATTTTACAGTCAATTTACTAATATGTGCTATATTTATACCGAACACTTTTAAATGAGTGCAAATGGTAGAGAAATTGATGTGTTAAAAATGCAATATTTTCGACTGATCAAATTCCCCCAAACTTATTTTTGGTCGTATCGAGCAAACTTGTTTTATTAAAAAGAGAAGAAGAAAATAAAGAAAAAGAAAAACTAACTAGCACACTTTCGTAGGCAACATGATTGCACCGAGTACGTACAACAAGCTTTTAAACCTCTAGGTGTCCCTAGTAGGAGGAGTGTTGTCTCCTGATGGTTTTTAGCGGATTTCACCCACAAAATCCAATAATAAAAGGAAGACCGTGAAAGTTACATATAAAAATAAGAATTGTAAAAGAAAGACTTAGAAAATTAGAGTTTCCAACTATACTAGCTTTTCAGTTGTCATGAGCCCTATCTTAATAGTCATGAAAAGATGTTAGAAATCACATCATCCCTCAATAAAACATCGTCTTTATTCTTCATTTCTACCTTTCTTCCAAACATCGATCATATAACCCTACGTGTGTGTAAAGAACATCCCTACACTCGGAGAATTCAATTCAAGCTATCATACTCTTGTCCATCTGCCTCAGTACTTTTTAATTTGATGAATATTTATATGGATTTGCTCACACATTTTCATGCGGCCGTTAATACTTCCTGAGGTACTAACCGACCGATTACTCATGTGCTTGCTTATTAGGTGTATTTTCCTCGTCTTGCACCACCTAAGGCTTAGCAGTGACTCCCAGACCAGTTGGTCTAAGGCACTAGGTGATGAAGCACCCTCGCTATATTTTTTTATTGTTGCCTTGGCGATAACAAAACCAGTGTTCATTTTTCTTCACCATTTTATATTTTTTATTCATTTTTTTATTTCCTTCATACTTTGGCTTTTAGACAAGAGCATTTCAAAGTATCCTCTCCTATCCCGAGTTTCAAGACGTGTGTACGTGCGTATAGTAAGGTATCAACATTCAAATATTTGGCTTCCAGAATAAGAACTATTTTTCAGACTTATTTTTATCCTCAGATTAGTGACTTCCTTCATCTTACTAACCCTTGGGACAACGGCTCATAACTACTTATTACTGGTTCGTTTAAAAAAACCTCTAATTTTCTAGGTTTTCTTAAATTTTTCTAATCTTATGGATATAATTTTTCACTATCTAATCTTTTATTATCTTATTTATGTACAAAAAAAATTTATTTTTTTGAAAATTTTTAAATTTTTATATGTTTTATATGTTTTAAAAGATATGTTTTGGGCTTATGCGAAGTATGCGAAGTGATGCGAAAATAAGCACAAACCTCCCCCAAACTTGTTTTCAACAGTGTCCTCGCTGTTGCTATCTGCTAAACCTCAAAAACCTGTAAGCTTGGGAGGACATTTATTAACGGGAGCAAAATATATTAAAGTGAAAATCCTACCCCAAACTTAATTTTGGCTCACAATATTGAGGACAACAGTTATTTCAAGAGCCAAAAATACACCCCCCCCCTCAAACATGAGTTAGACAATTTGAAGCATTTTAAGAGGGGGTGAGTCATTTGGTCAAAATAAGACTTTACAAAGACCAAAAGTTAATACCAACCATTCAAAGATTTTATCAGTAAAGCGTATAGGTTGGTGGAAGAATGTGTTGTATTGAGTCAGGAAAAAATGGGGAAGGGATAAGAGGTGGTCTGGAAAGGGTTTGAATTTTAAATTAGAGAAAAGAAAGAATGAGGATGAATGTGAATGATTAGGAAGAAGGAATGGTGGTGGTTCAACTTCTATAAGTGGAGGTTGATCAATCACAAAATCCGTGTTGTTTAAAAATTCAAGTTCGTCAGCAAAAAGTTCTTCAAAACTTTTATCAATGGTATGATCGAACATTTTGCTGTCAAAAAGTTTTGTGCCAGAATTTATCCTACATGATTCATCAAAAATTATTGAGGTAGAAGAATCGAAAAACTCATCTACCTCATTTTCAAAAATATCCAAATCAAGTTGGCTTTCTGGGATTGTCGAACTTGAACTATCGGATTGTGATTCATCAACACTCACTATCATTTGAGAAACAGAAGAAGAACCAGAGAGAGTGGAAGATGAAATGGGTAAACCTATTGATGTGTCGAGTGTCGCTAAACCAGATGTGGAAGATGAAGGCTGAATTTCGGTCGGATTTTCGGGTATACGAATATCAACAACTTCAAGACGCATTTGGGGTTCGGGAAGAATTAAAGGATCAAGATGATGACCACAAGGAAGTGAAAGGATCTCATGTATTGGTGGGACAAACTCATCCAAAATTTCGGGTTCATCAATCAATATATCCCCAACGTCAATCACCTCATTCAAGTGAAGGTTAAAATTCTTAAACACCTCATCAAAAGTATGGTTTTCAGTCAATTTTGGTTCAAGAGTGGAGGTGTAGAGATCACAAGGATTTGGTATGGTTTCACTTGAAATGGACCCTTCGCGGTCGGGTAAATCAAACATTGTATTATTACACAACTTGTCATACATTCTATCGTCCATTGGTGAATCATTTGGTGCACTCGATGAATCTGTGAAACTGGAGTTGTGGATTTCAGTTTGGAAAGGGAATGTTTGATTAGGAAAGGTGTATAACTCTCTCTCACTACCCAAATTCTCATTTTGTCCAATGCCCGAATTATATACTGAAAAAATTTGGGCTGGTTCTTCATATTTAGCCATGGTTCCCTTCCATTCCTCTCTGATGCTGTTCAACATCACTAAACCTTCTTCTAATGTCCGCTCAAGACTAGACTTGGGTCGACAAGGAGTTCCAGTATAAGGTTGAAATTCTGGTGGACAGTTAAAACTCTTAAATGGCTGATTAGAAGGACCGTTTAGAGAAGGTGGAAAAGTCGGATTTGATTAATAGAAACAGAATGGTTGAGAAAATTGGGCGGGAGTAGGGTCAACATTGTGATAAGAAGAATTTTGATATTGGTTCGTCGGTTGGCTATTGGACATCATACATGCCATAAACCGATTATGAAATTCTTCTTTGGAAAGTGGAGGTGATGATTGATATTGGTCCGGATTGAAACTTTGGCCTCTAGCCCTAGCTATATGCTCAGCAATGGAAATGCGTCTAGGGGCATCCTCACTCGGAGTATTAACAGAAACGGGTGTAGAATTAGGCTACGGTTGATATTGGTTCGGATTGAAACTTTGGCTTCTAGCCCTAGCTATATGCTCAGCAATGGACATTCGTCTAGGGGCTTCCTCACTTGGAGTATCAACTGAAACGGGTGTAGAATTAGGGTACGGTTGATATGACCTGGACTGAGGTGGCCAACTGTTTCTACCCGCTTGTTCTATCCGATCTCTTAAGGACATGGAAGAGCCGGACGGTATACCGAAGGGATTAGGAAAACAAGCAATATCTGGTTGTGGACAACAAAGCTCGGCAAGAGTTTTTCTATTTGGGTCACCCATTATAAGAAGAGAAGAGAGGGGAAAGGGTGAAAAGGGTGAAAAAGGGGGGAAATAATTGGTTTGTTTTAAAAAAGGACGGATTTATGAAAATTCACACAAACATGCACAAGCAACCCAATATCTAATGGCCACCTAGGTCAAGTCTCTAAACCGCTCCTAGACTTCCAGAAGACAAATCGCAGGATAAATCCTCTACTGCATCTTTGTCCCTCCTATGGCCAGGTAAGTGGGAGGTTCTCCACTACGTAAGTAGTGGGCCTAATTAAGTAACCACTTGCCTTAGACACATTTGCCTTAGACACCACAAAAGAAACGCGGATAAGCAATAGATTACCCACGACCTCCTTCTGTCCTAAATGAGCGCGACGGTCCTTAGAGTCTTGTCTAGATTTCTTTTAATTAATGAGGGTGATCAGGATGCAAGTTTGTGATTTCCGGGGCTTAGGAAGGGTAATGAACTCCCCACCTAATCTGAATTTGGTCTTTGCCCTTTAATTTCCGTATTAAAATATGTAAACAACCAATTTCAAGAATCGCAACAAATTTAATTTTTTAGCGGCGCTAAATTTTGCAAAGAATCCTGCAAGAAATTGATTATTGGACAAGATCAGAGAGAAGAGGGGAACACAGAGAGCAAACCTGAGAATTTTGGCACCGTACAAACCTTAAACGGCGGCGGTTCCGCCGCAAAAATGCCACTAAGGCAGCGGATCCGCGGCGCTATGGGGGAAATAGGGTTTGAAAATTTTTGTGCAGGTCCCTGTGCTTCTCTGGATTCTTAAGATCTTCTCTGAATCTTGATCTCACTGCTGAAATGATTCCAGATTCCCTCGCAAAAATTCAAACACTAATCGTTAAGCAATTAAAGAGAATCTTAGATGAAAATTTGATGGAATAATAATTTTTCAACTCAAATAACAAAAACGAACAAAATAGCACACATCCCCGGCAACGGCGCCATTTAATTGAATGATTCTTTGTGTGTCGTGTTTTGAAAATGTATAAAGATCACAATCAAAGAAATTTATACCGCAATCAATTAACGGTGTCGATGTAGCACGTTAATGAATACGGATCGTCCACTGAGATGTGTGTTTTGCTCGCTTTCGTTTTAGATGAGTCGAAATGAAAAGATAAAAGAAAAATTGCAAGAAAATAGATTCAAGATTTTGAAATTTAGTTTCAAAAATAGTAAAGACTAGATCTAAAGATCAAGAATCTATAAAATTATAGAAGATGTCCAAATCTAATGAACAATCAAGATTTGAAATGAGGCTCGTAGGAATCGATCGAATCTATAGAAGTGATGAAAACTTGTGATTACGTTTTCTTATCCATTAATGATTTGTCGCTAGATCGATACGATCAACGAGGTTTAAGGATATTTTGAAGGAACTAGGGTTTCTTCATCTCATCTTTTGTCCTTTCGTTGATTTTCATTTAAGTGCTAGCCTCTAGTAAATTGAATTACCGATCGTTGATCTCTATTTAGGAGCGAAAATATTCAATAAAGTATCTCGCCCGAAACTAGATTGTCGATGATTCAATCTACTAGAGTTTACAAAACTCATAGGAATTAAGAATCGTTTCAAGATTGTAATCATCATCATCTATTTATTCTCTCGACTCCTCCACGAGCGGAGTTTTTACTCAAGCATCATAACAACGAAATCAATCAAGAATTTAAAACTAATCATAATGCTCAAATATAGAGATAAGCAAGATAAAGAAATTTCACCTTTTATTATTCAACAATTTTGTTACAATTCGCTCAAGAACTACAAGAGGAAAGAACTCGATCGTTGAATTTAGCTCCGCACCGTCTCCGTGAGTCATGGATCGTCTTGGATCACTTGCTCGGTTGAAGATCGGCGTCGCTTCTAAAAGGTTGATGACTTCTTACTTGAATTGGCACTCGATAGATCTTGATCTCAATCAAATTGTGTCACTCAATTTGATTTGAATTTTGATTTGGATCTACAATTTTTCCCTCCAAAATGAACCACTCAGTAACTAACTCACTAACTCCCCAAAACCCTAGATCTAGATCTCATTTTATAATCCCTCATTTTGAATCTTCCCTCCAAAGCTAGGTTGTTAGAGAAAGGCTTCTAGAAGAAGTTTGTTGGAGGGAATATTCTAGAATGAGGAATATTCTAGGGTAAACTTGTTAGGCCGAGCCTTCTGGATAAAGCCACGTGGTATTTGGGAGTCTTCTGGAAGCATTGGCCATTACGAGAAGCCACGTGGAGGAATCTGAACCAATGAAGAGCTGCTATAGCCGCGGATCCGCGGCGGATCGGCCAACTCGGCCGCGGATCAGCGGCCAAGTTGTAGAGTTGATTCATGCAATTTTCAGGGGATTCTACTGTTGGGTTTAGGGTCTTTATTTGATGTCTGGAATCCTATTTTGCCTTCTTGATTTCTGCCAGATCTCAAGTCTTGGACTTGGCGTATTTTTGTCAGCACTTTTCACAGTTTTGGCTCTTTTACCTGGAATTTCCTGCACACATTCTCGAGACAAGTGTTGCGCTATACAAAAATTAGGCGTGCAATGATAAACACTCAATTTCCCTCAAAATGCCGGTTATAAAGTATAACACAAGTTATTTGGTATTTTACAGTCAATTTACTAATATGTGCTATATTTATACCGAACACCTTTAGATGAGTGCAAATGGTAAGGAAATTGATGTGTTAAAAATACAATATTTTCGACTGATCAATCGTCAGTGAATGTAATGAAGTAGGAAGAACCGTTCCAGGCATGTGTAGATATGGGACCACATACATCACTATGTATCAGCCCTAAGAGTTCTGTAACTCTTTCTCCGTGTCCACTAAACAGAGATTTGGTCATCTTTCCTTTGAGACATGACCGGTAAGTATCATAAGATGAAAATTCGAACGGATTCAAATATCCATCCTTATGTAACTTATCTAGCCGTGTCGTATTGATGTGACCTAGTCTACAATACCACAGGAAGGACTCGTTCATTTTTGAACTTTTCCTCTTGTGTGTGTTTTGTATATTAAGTATTGTAGTTTGGTTGAGAACGTACATGCCATTATTTAACGATCCTGATCCTATCAACTTTTGATTCAGGAATATGTTCATAACATTATCCTGTACTACAAAATTATATCCTTCTTTATTCAATAAAGAAACTGATATAATATTGCATATCAAGGTCGGAATGTAATAGCACTCGTTCAGAACCAATGTATTACCTTTTGGTAACACAAGGTGATATTCGCCAACAGTTTTGGCTGCAACATCTGCACCATTCCCTACTCTTACGGAATGATCACCCATTCCCAGTTCTTTACCTTTACGTAGCCCACGTAACATATTACATATGTGGGATCCCGATCCGGTATCTAATACCCAGGACGTAAAGTGAACTGAGAAACAGTTCTCGATAACTAACACACCCGAAGAAGATGCATCAACATGCTTGTTCTTCGTTTGGGCGGCATGAGAATCCAGATATTCTCCTATTTCCTACTCAGTCTTATAACACTTATAAGAAAGAACGGGACCAACGTTCCCCTGCTCAGTATAATAAGCGGGTTCAGTCAATACATCCATATTATTATCTTGATTAAGGCCTGACATGGTCGCTACCTGGAGAGAGAGAGAGAAGAAAACACTTTAGCGTATGCTCTTGCAAGATTAGTGTTGGGGTCGAAAATTGCACCCCGGTTGACCAAGTCAAAGTCATGGTTAACCTCAAGCCAAATGGGCCCAAGCCCAGATCAAGTGGGCTCATGCCCGGGCCGAGCCCTAACATGAAGCGGCTGGCCTCCCCCATGCTGAAATAAAAATCATGTAACAAATAATTTTGATGTAATTTTTTGTATGCATGAATGTATGCAAAATGGGTATAAAGCCAAATTTTTGTAAAGCCCATGGCTTATGTGCAAAAAGAAATGGCACATGAGCCATGGGATGGGCAAAATACCATTTTGCAAAGCCCAAGGGGCTATATGTAAACATGTAAGCCTATAAAAAGCAACATGATGAAAATATCTAATATACAATTTTCATTCCCCCAAAAAAAACTAGGGTTCTTTGTGCCTCCTGCTCCTTCTCCAAGGTTCTAAACCTTCTCATTTTTTTGAATTAAATCAAGAGTTTTACTCTTTCTTTTCCAAAACTAAGTAGTTTTCCACCACAAAACCTACAAAGGGGCACTCAGATCTCCCATCGGATCTCAAAAAGAAGAGATCTTTAAAATCTCATACTTCTTGTTCTTCAAGACCCAGCCAATAGAGGAAGAAGGAGGAGACCCATCTCCAAAAATCTCATCTGGGGAAGATCCGGAGCCAAAGGGAGAAACAAAGCAGCCCCCTTTGATCACTTCAAAAACCTTTTAGGAGTTTAACTCCACAAATTGGGAGCACAACTCCCAGTGCAGGGACCAAAGTCCCCCCTCTGTTTGACGCCCAGCGTCCAGCGCCCAGAGCGCTTGCGCCCACGTGCCGAGCACGTGGTGCGCCCAGGGTGCTTGCGCCCACGTGCCGAGCACGTGGTGCGCCCAACGCCCAGCACGCTTGTGCCCACGTGCCGACACGTGGTGCGCCCAGCGCCCAGGGCGCTTGCGCCTACGTGCCGAGCACGTGGCTCGCCCCGCGCCCAGGGCGCTTGTGCCCACATGCCGACACATGGCGCGCCCAGAGCGCCCAGCGCGCTTGAGCCCACGTGCCGAGCATGTGGAACGCCCAGCGCCCAGGACGCTTGCGCCCACATGCCTAGCACGTAGCGCGCCAAGCGCCTAGAGCACTCGCGCCTAGCGCCTAGTGCGCTAGCGCCCAGTGCCTGCATGCCCTGCACGCGAGGCACTGCCCCCCCACGCATCCTTTGGATGCCCTTTCCCTTTATACACACGCACACACACACACACTCTACAACACCATCCCCCTCAAAAATTTTGGGGCCGGAGCGCTGCCCCGCACCCCGCAAGGGGGCTGCTAGCCTCCCTTGACCCCCAGCCCGTTATCCGGGTAGCGGGACCCCCGTAAAAACTCTGCGTGGCTCCCGATGTATCCAAACCCCCCTTTCAAAACACAACACACGCACGCTGCACATTGAGTTCGCATGACCAGTTTAACCTGTTAATCGGAGGTTCCCTCGCTCCAAAGGCGAGGGGTAATTAACGGCAGCTTAGTCCGCGGCTGCCGGAGATTCGGATCCTTACAATCAATAAACCCCAGCCTACCCTAGGCAGAGGGAATCTGTAATGCGCCTGACAAGCGCGCACGTATTCCCATCTCAATGGGGTGACGAAAAACACCCTACAGATTCCGGCACGCCCGGTGGGACCTTATCTCTCCTCCCATATTTCGGGTTAAATATTCATGCGAACTCAATCAATATACATTGATTATCTGTACTGAAATCATGCTTCTTTTTGCAAGGGGTTAATGACTTTCGACTGCAATTTTCGAACGTAAGTCGGTATTTGATCGACTTTCCTTGGCTCCAGCTGGGGGCAAGGCCATCAACACCGATAAAGTAATAAGGCATTTCGGGCAAGCTCCAGCGGCGCCCCTGACAACTGCTCAATCGGGTATCTTCTCCAAGCTTCTGATCCAACTGACCACCACATCGTTAAATTAGGAATAATGACCTCTACGTCGTTAAACTGGAAACAGATGACCTCTAAGTCATTAAACTGGAAACTGATGACCTCTACGTCGTTAAACTGGAAACAGATGACCTCTACGTCGTTAAACTGGAAACAGATGACCTCTAAGTCGTTAAACTGGAAATAGCTGACCACCACGTTGTTAAACTGGGAACACCAGCTGACCACCACGTCGTTAAACTGGCAATGGTTGACCACCATGTCATTAAACTGGGAATAATCGACCTCTAAGTCGTTAAACTGGGAATGTAAAAAAATGTATATATGTATATATGTGTGTGTGTGTAAATAAAAGAAAAATAAAGAAAAGCCGAAATGATAAGGCAACTCGCAATAAAAATCAGCGAGTAAAAATAAAAATGAAAATAAAGCCGAAATGATGGGGGCAACTCGCAATAAAAATCAGCGAGTAAAAATAAAAATGAAAATAAAGCCGAAATGATAGGACAACCGCGAATAAAAGCCGAAATGATGGGATAATCGCGATCTTCGCGATAAGAAAAGCTGAAATGATAAAGCAATCGCGGTAAAACAAAAAAAAACAAAAAAAAAAACAAAACAGCGGCGAATGATGAGTCGCTCCTACTACCATATTCCAGTGCAGCGATGCAGACGCCGTCCAAAACTCTGAGTGTCCCAACGGCGAATGATGAGTTGCTCCTAGTACCATGTCCCAGTGCAGCAATGCAGACGCCAACCAAATTCCAAATCACATACCCCAATGGCGAATGATGAGTCGCTCCTGGTACCATATTCCAGTGCAGCGATGCAGACGCCAACCAAATTCCAAATCCCATACCCCAATGGCGAATGATGAGTCGCTCCTGGTACCATATTCCAGTGCAGCGATGCAGACGCCAACAAAATCTCGAAATTCTTCCGGCCCTACGGTCTGGATCATATATCCTGCAAAACCGTATACAATCCATGGGCGTAAAACGATCCCAATCCCTCCCAAGTCCTACTGGTGAGACCGCATTCAAAGTCCAAAAAAAAATAAAAATAAAAAATAAATAAAATAAAAATGGTATGTCCACAAGCAAAATGGGCACGGATAAAAACCCGAAAGGGCTCCGTGATTAAAAACAGCAGGACTACCGGCGAGTTTGTGAAAACCCGAAAGGGCGCAAACTCGTATAAAAGAGATTAAATGCACTCGCAAAGTCCTCTCGACTTTGTGAGGAGGAAATTCCCGCGTGAGATCCTTACGACTCGCAAAGGAGAAACACACTTAGGATTCCCCACGACTTCTAAGGAGAAAATACACCTACAAGATCCTTTCGACTCGTAGGGAGAAAATGCTTTTGTGGGACCCTTACGGCCCATAAAATTGAAAAACTTTAGGTGATAGGGATCTAAACCTGTCTCCTAAGCCACCAATTCCTAAATCCTTCCGGGGCAAATGATGAGTTGCTCCTGGCATTATTCCAGTGCAGCAATGCAGATGCCAAATAAAAACCAATTCCCAAATCCTTCCGGGTAAATGATGAGTTGCTCCTGGTATTATTCCAGTGCAGCAATGCAGATGCCGACAGAAAACCAAAATCCCTAAATCCTCTCATGGCAAATGATGATTCGCTCCTGGTACCATATTCCAGTGTAGCGATACTGATGCTAAGCAGAAACCAATTCCCAAATCCTCTCAGGGCAAATGATGAGTTGCTCCTGGCATTATTCCAGTGCAGCAATGCAGATGCCAAACAAAAAAAACCAATCCCCAAATCCTCTCATGACAGATGATGATTCGCTCCTGGTACCATATTCCAGTATAGCGATGCTGATGTCAACTCAAATCAAACAAATCAAACCAACCAATTCCAACATCGACCTTTGCGTCAAACAGAGACACTCTGCATTGGGGAAACGTCCAACACAGACACTCCGCATCAGGGAAACGTCCAACAACGATACTCCGTAACGGGGAAACGTCAAACATACACTCCGTCTCGGGGACACGTCAGCCAGCCGATACTCCACCTCGGGGAAACGTCAAGCAGACACTCCGTGCCGGGGGCACATCGACAACAGACACTCTGTCTCGGGGACACGTCAACCAGCCGATACTCCGCCTCGGGGAAACGTCAAACAGACACTCCGTGCCGGGGGCACATCGACAACAAACACTCCGTCTCGGGGACATGTCAACCAGCCGATACTCCGCCTCGGGGAAACGTCAAGCAGACACTCCATGCCGGGGGCACATCGACAACAGACACTCCGTCTCGGGGATACGTCAACCAGCCGATACTCCGCCTCGGGGAAACGTCAAACAGACACTCCATGCCGGGGGCACATCGACAATAAACACTCCGTCTCAGGGACACGTCAACTAGCCGATACTCCGCCTCGGGGAAACATCAAGCAGACACTCCGTACCGGGGGCACATCGACAACAGACACTCCGTCTCGGGGATACGTCAACCAGTCGATACTCCGCCTTGGGGAAACGTCAAGCAGACACTCCGTGCCGGGGGCACATCGACAACAGACACTCCGTCTCAGGGATACGTCAACCAGCCGATACTCCGCCTTGGGGAAACGTCAAGCAGACACTCCGTGCCAGGGGCACATCGACAACAGACACTCCGTCTCGGGGATAAGTCAACCAGCCGATACTCCGCCTCGGGGAAACGTCAAGCAGACACTCCGTGCCGGGGTCACATCGACAACAGACACTCCGTCTCGGGGATACGCCAACCAGCCGATACTCCGCCTCGGGGAAACGTCAAGCAAACACTCCGTGCCGGGGGCACATCGACAACAGAAACTCCGTCTCGGGGATACGTCAACCAGCCGATGCTCCGCCTCGGGGAAACGTCAAGCAGACACTCCGTGCCGGGGGCACATCGACAACAGACACTCCGTCTCTGGGACACGTCAACCAGCGACACTCTGTATCGGGGAAACGTCCAACACAGACACTCCGCATCAGGGAAACGTCGAACAACGACACTCCGTAATGGGGAAACGTTAAGCAGACACTCCGTCTCGGGGACACGTCAACCAGCGACACTCTGTAACAGACAAACGTCAAGCAGACACTCCACCTAGGGGAAACATCGGCCAGCGACACTCCGTGCCGGGGACACGTCTACCAAATCGCTCCGGATCAGAGCGTCGACCGTCCATGTCGCAAAAAGGGCAGTGCAGGCTTCCTACAAAGCAGGAACCAAATCGCTCCGGGCCAGGGAAACTTCTACCACGGGCACTCCATCTCGGAGACGCGTCAAGCGTCGACCATCCATGTCATAAAAAAGGCAACACATCCCAAAAAGTGGGAACCAAAGCAAGTCGCCTCCATGTGAAAGAAGATCCATCAATTTCATGCACACGACCCACATATGTGGTGTGCATTTATTGATGGGGGCACTTTGTTGGGGTCGAAAATTGCACCCCGGTTGACCAAGTCAAAGTCATGGTTAACCTCAAGCCAAGTGAGCCCAAGCCTAGATCAAGTGAGCTCATGCCCGGGTCAAGCCCTAACATGAAGCGGCCGGCCTCCCCCATGCTGAAATAAAAATCATATAACAAATAATTTTGATGTAATTTTTTATGTGCATGAATGTATGCAAAATGGGTATAAAGCCAAATTTTTTTAAAGCCCGTGGCTTATGTGCAAAAAGAAATGGCACATGAGCCATGGGATGGGCAAATGCCATTTTGCAAAGCCCAAGAGGCTATATGTAAACATGTAAGCCTATAAAAGGCAACATGATGAAAATATCTAATATACAATTTTCATTCCCCAAAAAAAAAACTAGGGTTCTTTATGCCTCCTGCTCCTTCTCCAAGGTTCTAAACCTTCTCATTTTTTTTTGAATTAAATCAAGAGTTTTACTCTTTCTTTTCCAAAACTAAGTAGTTTTCCACAACAAAACCCACAAAGGGTCACTCAGATCCCCCATCAGATCTCAAAAAGAAGAGATCTTTAAAATCTCATACTTCTTGTTCTTCAAGACCCAGCCAATAGAGGAGGAAGGAGGAGACCCATCTCTAAAAATCTCATCTGGGGAAGATCCGGAGCCAAAGGGAGAAACAAAGCAGCCCCCTTTGATCACTTCTAAAACCTTTTAGGAGTTTAACTCCACAAATCGGGAGCATAGCTCCCAGTGCAGGGACCAAAGTCCCCCCTCTGTTTGACGCCCAGCGTCCAGCGCCCAGAGCGCTTGCGCCCACGTGCCGAGCACGTGGTGCGCCTAACGCCCACGGCGCTTGTGCCCACGTGCCGACACGTGGTGCGCCCAGCGCCCAGGATGCTTGCACCCACGTGCCGAGCACGTGGTGCGCCCAACGCCCAGCGCGCTTGCACCCACGTGCCGAGCACGTGGTGCGCCCCGCGTCCAGCGCGCTTGCGCCCACGTGCCGACACGTGGCGCGCCCAGCGTGCTTGCGCCCATGTGCCGAGCACGTGGAGCGCCCAGCGCCCAGGGCGCTTGCGCCCACGTGCCTAGCACGTAGCGCGCCCAGCGCCTAGAGCCTAGTGCGCTAGCGCCCAGCGCCTGCGAGATTGCACGCGAGGCACTGGCCCCCCCACGCATCCTTTGGATGCCCTTTCCTTTTATACACACACACACACACACATACTCTACAACACCATCCCCCTCAAAAATTTTGGGGCCGGGGGCTGCTAGCCCCCCTTGACCCCCAGCCCGCTATCCGGGTAGCGGGACCCCCGTAAAAACTCTGCATGGCTCCCGATGTATCCAAACCCCCCTTTCAAAACACAACACACGCACGCTGCACATTGAGTTCGCATGACCAGTTTAACCCGTTAATCGGAGGTTCCCTCGCTCCAAAGGCGAGGGGTAATTAACGGCAGCTTAGTCCGCGGCTGCCGGAGATTCAGATCCCCACAATTAATAAACCCCGGCCTACCCTAGGCAGGGGGAATCTGTAATGTGCCTGACAAGCGCGCGCGTATTCACATCTCAATGGGGTGACAAAAAACACCCTACAATTAGATTGGTTATTATCTTATCTAATCAGGATGTCTCCCACTATTTTTATCAAATCTTCCTTCAAACCCTAAAAGGAAAGACTAGCCGGAATTAATTACACCTTACAAGTTCGCCAATCTTTCAGCCAGGCTAGTGTTGGTACTTTGAGGGAGGTTCCCCGCGCTTTCGCACGGACCTAATTAAAGTAAACCTCGTTTTCCCAGGGGCATAACCCCGTTAACACCTTTCTAGACACCTACTTGATCGACTAATTGTCCTGTGTAAAATTCTCCCAGGAGTAACTCGTACTCGCAGTGGGTATCAGGATCCAACTATCTCATAGGAGGTATGCAATCTCATTGCAAATTTCAACAAATGAAATTCCCGATAATGCTTTTGCCCCTAGCAACTCATGACCTTGGCTAAGGTCAACAAATCATAAGTGCTAGCTAAGTTCAACCCGTCATTTCCCGATTGAATTAAACCCACACGTACGACCCTTGGCTAAGGTCAACAAAGTCGTAGGACTACCCTAACTCAATCACATCTCATGTTTTAGCAGATAAATACTAATTAGCTACCGTACACTACGCCTTGGCTAAAGTCAACAAACGCAGCACGAATACTAACTAGTCTCTATCTGAAATGACGGAGGGCTACGCAGGTATTTCAGAAAACCATGAGCGTAATGAACTTGATATCGTTGTAGACCAAGTGTTTTTGAAAAGGAGTGTTTTTGAGGCTTTTCTAGTTTCACTAAAGAGGTCACTCCCGGTGAAGAGATCTCGGCTCTTTCCTCATCGAATAAGGTGCAGGGTATATCATATATACCGCGGTGCAGAGCAAAAACTATAGAAGCAATCAAAAACTAAACCACGAATTTGTAGTATCTGCCAGTTTTGCTAAAGAGGTCACTCCCGGTGAAGAGATCTCGGCTCTTTCCTCATCGAATAAGGTGCAGGGTATATTATATATACCGCGGTGCAAAGCAAGAACTGTAGCTACCCTTTTTATAAAGTTTGATTCTACAACATCTTTTAAGTTTCTTTTCTTTTATTAATCTCATTAATAAATCCCATCAGTTATGCTTCCTAAGCATCTCAGAAGAAACGAAAGCAGTAATATTTATATATCATCATATATATATTTAGTATAAGCATTCGTCTCAGGCAGTAATATGATCTCATCACAGAACATTGTAGCAGAAGATAACATATGAAATATTGGATATACTAGGACGTCCGTGTTTTATATCGAGCCTGTATAAAAATACGGATTCCACGGTCGTGATGAATAGCCAAACCCACATCCCTAGACCCCTACGAGAGCGGCAAGTAACACTGCCAATTCTAAGGTTAGGAGACCCGGTCTCAACTCCTCGAAATGGCCTCCCACTGGACCCTAGAACCCGGTTACCTGTGCTCCCCTCCTTGGGTCTACCTAATACGGAAAAGTAAATAATATACAATTGTGACATCATCCTCAACCCGGAAGTGCCCCAATAAAAGAATATTACATACAAATGAATTTTACATGAATGAAAATAAAAACCCCCATCTCACATAAAAACCCCGGCTATTCAGAACACGACGATCTAATATAACATATCACAGCAACACATAATATCTCATATTATCAACGTAAGCAAGTATGTGTATCCCGATTGTCGTTGATGTATAGCAACGAAGCCGGAAATACCCTACATACTACACTTACGGTCGCAGAAAAGAAAGTGTAAAACTACAACATTTGGAATTCACAATCACTTTAGACATCTTAAATCCGAAATATCACATACTTCGCATTTCATGCCTAACTATATGAATTCCAAATATTGTATCACATTCCAGATAAATAGACAATGTTAAACTTTCCGATCGAATAATCAAATACCCAAGATTTCCCAAATAGCTCAACACTTAAGCGAAGTTCAAAAAGTCCCAGAACATGTCACAGCCCCAATGAACTAGCCGTAGAAGGGTCAAACCAACGTCTCACATGTGGCAACGCTAAACTACCACAAACCCTAGGGTTCAGTGGCAGTTTTGACGGTCACATGATCGAGTTAAGGTTACGTTCTTCTAGAGGGTCCACAGATACGTTTGCATGATTTTCTGAAAGTTTTAAACTCGGGAAAAATTCAACACTTGAAATTTTTCCGTCATGGGAAAATGAGTTTTTGATATCCGTTCGAAACTTTTAACACGTTCTAAATTACCCAAAAAACTAAACGATGTTAAACTTTCCGATCGAATCAACGAATAAATAAGATCTCCAGAAAACTCAACACTTGAGTAATATTAAAAATTCCCAGAAGTATGTAGTAATACCTACGGATGTTACCTAGAAATATCTATCCCTGATACCCAAGTACGGCCGCGGAACCGCCGCGCAAAGCCTGATACTGCCGCTGTTCCGCGGTGACTTGAAAGAATTAGGGGTTCGTATTTCACAGTTATCCATAGAATCACCTGCTTAATTTTCTGAGTATTTTTTGTTAGTTATATGTATGCCCTAGAGGCCATTACTATACATAGGATGTATATTGTAGTGGATGCTTGGACATATATAGGGAGGACTTTCTTGCTCGACATGATAGTATGCTATCTGGTTGATCTTTACCTTAACGTGTACACTGATTGTCTCTCTGTTACATGTTGGTAAAGCCCTTAGGATGTGTACTTGACTACCTGGACTATGATGCGGATCATACTAGTGGGGACATGGTAGTCCATGAGTACATCCTTCAAGGTCCCTAGTCGTGGGTGTATCGAGACAGGGCATCGATATACCAGAGTAGACTAGCATATACCTTCTCGACCCATACAGATGGGGATGGATGATCCCATATCCATTGGTGTTTGACATCAGAGATGATATACGGGTGCTCAGTGGAGACTGGGTACACTGGACGGACTCGCCGAGAACTCCCAGATGGTATTATACCTCACGTCAGATGGCAGTTCTCTGGTGACACTGGTACAGAGTAGTCTGTTGACCCGAGATCGTCATAGAGTCTTGTGTGATTCCCACTGTGCTTTGATTTCCACCTTACCATGTCCAAGAGGGCGTGTAAAACGGTGGTTTTGGGTACAGTCCCGAATCACATGGAGGCAATGAGTGATTGGAGGGGATTCGTCTCTCCCGGAATAGGGAGTTGATGTTGCGCTGTGTTCGATTGGCTATAACCGGAAATCCCTGGCCAGGGTTGCTGAGATTTACTGGTAAGTGTTACCAGTAGTTTCTCGAACTATTATAGACCTCATATCGACACGACTTATCGAGCTATTGGGGTCTGGCGTTTACCACCCCTAGGCGAGATATGCGACATATCAGACGACGAGACCGGACTGTACGGTAAGTGTTACTGGTTAGATTCACAGAAGTGTGAGCGAGTTTGCTCGTCGATCTTCTGATCGCTCAATACCCGGGTGGCCGTTACGTTTAGCAGACCGCTTGCGGCTTGTGGGTGTTTGATATGATCATCACCTGCTGCCGGCGTATTGACGAGTCTTTAGAGTCCTACACAGAGGTTTCCTGGCTCAAGCGAAACGAAATAGGAGCGCATATGAGATATGTATGGGACCGAGAATAGTACCAGTATGTGATACTGTATTCAATTCTCGCGATTTGTGACATTGATCGGTTATATGCGATATATCCGGGTTATCGGATCAAGTGTTGATTCGATAAGTTGTTACTATTGATATTAGTCGGTTATATGCAGTATGACCGGATCGTTAAATCAAGTGTTGATTTAATGATTTAATGTATAATTATATATTTGATATATCACTTTACATTAACTAGTATTTGTTCACTTAAAGATGGATTTTCTCACTTGATGTGTACATTATATATATGATATAGTATTGTGCACTAGTTTGTATCATGTTTGATGATACATGCAAACTTGGGTGTATGTTTGATTTAAACAATGTTTAGTAAATGGTTAGGGTTTCTTTTCATTTGCTTTATTTACTTATTCATTTATTTATTTGTTCATTTTGGTAAGAAATAAAAAGGTGACTTTATTTGGATTTCACTTGAAGCTTCATGAAGCTTTAAAAGTCAAAACCATTTTGTTTCTTTCCTAAACCCTAACCCTTTAACTAAACCCTAGTTCATTCTCTACATGAGTTAGTCTCACCCATGGTTGCATTATGATAACTCTTCACTTGATTTTTTATTTTTAATTGAAATTGATATTCTTTTCTTCTTCTTCTTCTTCTTGAGAAAGAAAAGAAAAGCTTTCTTCAAAAATGTCAAGTGATGATTCCAAGTGAGAAATCCAAATCCAAAGTGAATCCACTTCCTATTTCTTCATCCTCTACCACTTGCCAAGTAGTATAGGGTGTTTTCTTCACAAGTTTCATGACTTGGTGAAGTTGGAGCTTGATCTTGAGTTGCATCGACGTAGATCATCTTCGGCATCGAAGTCGACGACCTAGCCCGATCATTTCTTCGACGAAACCATCGCTAGAGTCCGGGATCCGATGATCGCAGCGGAGGGACATCAACACGGAGCTATGGAGGTGGAGGACCGGATCTACAAAGGTTGTAGCCCCTTTCACTTAGCACTAAAGTAGTTTAGTAGCTTGTTGTTTCGCCTAAACTCTAGTTAACGATCGCATTAGGGTTTCTCGGCACCAGAAAAATTAGAATATGGCATGGTTGATGCCTTGTGAGACCTCATTAGTGTGCCTAGGAACCCTATAGTGATATCAGAGCCTAGCTAGAGCCTTAGGCGATGAGTAGACGAAGTTAGAAACCCGATCGAACCCGAAACCCTAACCCTAGACCACTCTCTGTACTTTTTCTGAAAATGTGGATTTTTCCAAATTAAAAATAGCCAAAAAATTCAGCAGGGTTTTATAGGAATTACTGTGAAATTCGTGATCCCAAATCCATTAAACCGCCGCAGAACCGCGGCCTTACCCTAGGTTGGGCGGCGGTTCCGCGGTAATACAGTGGCCTTTTTCACTTCTGTTTGCACAGTAATCCCTAGCTGGAGTTGCTGTATTTTATGGGAATTTTTAATTTATACTCAAGAGTTGAGTTTTCTGGGGTGTATTGGGGGCTCGACGATTCGATCGGAATCTTTAACTTTGTCTGTGTTTTTTCGGATAATTTAGAATATGTTAAAAAGTTCGACCGGATATAAATACCCAATTTTTCCCCTGTTGGGAAATTTCCAAGTGTTGGATCTTTCCGTAGTTTAATGACGTTCTAAATAGTGCAAGTAACGCGATGGTCCCTCTAGAAGACAACAAACCTTAACTCGATTATGTGACCATCTTGAACTGCCCTTTGAACCTTAGGGTTTGGGGCAGTACGGCGTGCCACATGTGAGGCGTTGGCTTGACCCTTCTACGGCTGGATCGTTGGTACTGAGGCATGAAGTGAATGTTTTTAAGCTTATTTCATGTGTTGAGCTGCTTCGGGAAAACTTGGGTGTTCGATTGTTCGATCGGAAAGTTTAACATTTTCTATTTATCCGGAATGTGATACAATATTTGGAATCCACAAATAGTTATGAGATAACTGAATGAACGTTATAAACATAGCAGTTTAGTCTCACTTGATCGGTTGCCACGGAATTTTGATGTGATCAAAAGTCCGTCGCAATCACGTAGCGTACGCGGATACTCGCCGGGTAAACTTAATAGACAGCCTCGTCCCATAGCCCTGACCAAGTGATTGTAGGAGAACCCCGTCGCTGAAAGCATCCGTTCGGGTGCTCGCGGCCGCGGTGTTCCGCCTTGGTGCACTTCGTCGACGGATCGGGGGTGCGGCCGCCTAATAAAGTTTGCGACGAGCATTCGATCAAAATGTCGGGAATCTTGTTGAATTGCCCGACTTGATATTGAAAAGAGTTTTCGATAATGAGACTAAAATGCGGGGTTTATAATTGTTAGGCATGCGATGTCTAAGGAATTCATTTGGTTAGGCATGCGATGTCTAAAGAGTTTGCGGATTCCAACTGTTGTAGTTTTACACTTTCTTTTCTACGACCGTAAGTGTAATATGTGATATCGCCGGTTTCGTTGCTATATGTCAACGACAATTAGGATGGGCATATTTACTTACGTTGATGACATGTGATGTTATGTGTTGCTGGATATGTTATATTGGATCGTCGTGTTTGAATAGCCGGGGGGTTTTTATGTGAGATGAGTGTTTTTTCATTTTCATTCATGTAAAAACTTGTATGTAATATTCTTTTATTGGGGCACTTCCAGGTTGCGGAAGGTGTCACCCTTTGTATATTATTTACTTTTCCGCACTAGAATAAACCCAAGGAGGGGAGCACAAGTAATCGGGTTCTGGAGTCCAGTGGGAGACCAACTCGAGGAGTCGAGTCCGGGTCTCCTAACTCTAGAATTGGTAGGGTTGCTTTCCGCTCTCGTAGGGGTCTAGGGGTGTGGGTTTGGCTATTCATCGCGACCGTGGAATCCGTGTTTTATACTGGCTCGTATTGAAAACACGGACGTCCTAGTATATCCAATGTTTTATATGTTTCTTCTGCTGTGATATCTGTGATGTGATCATGTGATGTTCTATGATAAATACAGTATATAGTATATATGATATATTATATAGAAGTTACTTATGTTTTACACCCGCGCTAGCCCTGTCCCGCTCTGCCGTTAGTTACCTAACCTAACGGTGCACGAGGGGACATCGAGGCGAATGCGGATGGCATAAGTGTACGTCGTATTTATCTGTGATGTTTAGGTAACTTAAATGATGGGACTTCATTAATATGATTAATGAAAGAAAAAGAAACCTAAGATGTTGTGGAATCGAATTTCAAAAATAAAACAGGTAGCTACAGTTCTTGCTTTGCACAGCGGTATATATGATATATCCTGCACCTTATTCGATGAGGAAAGGGCCGACGATCCCTTCACCGGGAGTGACCCCTTTAGCAATAACTGGCAGATGCTACACACTCGGTTTGTCTTTTGATAGCTTCTATAGTTTCTGCTTTGCACAGTGATATATATATGATATATCCCGCATCTCCTTTGACGAGGAAAGGGCCGACGATCCCTTCACCGGGAGTGACCCCTTTAGCAAAACTAGAAAAGCCTCAAAAACACTCCATTTTAAAATCATTTGATTCTACAACGATATCAAGTTCATTACGCAATAGGTTTTCAGAAAAACCTGTCGTAGCCCTCCGTCATTTCAGATAAGTAGTAGTTAGTATTCGTGCTACGTTTGTTGGCCTTTGTCAAGGCGTAGTGTGCGGTAGCTGACTGGTGCTTATCTGCTTATGCATATGATGCAGATTGGGTTAGGGTAGTCGTGCGACCTTGTTGGCCTTTGTCAAGGGTCGTGCGGGTGGGTTTAATTCAATCAGGAAATGACGGTTGAACTTGACTAGCATCCTATGGTTTGTTGGCCTTTGTCAAGGTCATAGGAGGTTAGGGGCAAAATTATCGGGAATTTCAAGTGTTGAAATTTGCAATGAGATTGCATACTTTCTATGAGATAGTTGGATCCCGATACCCGCTGTGAGTAAGAGTTACTCCTGGGAGAGTTTTACACATTACAATTAGCCGATCAAGTAGGTGTCTAGAAAGGTGTTAACGAGATTACGCCTCTGGAAAAACGAGGTTTACATTAATTAGGTTCGTGCGAAAGCACGGGGGACCTCCCTCAAAGTATTGATACTGGCCTGGCTGAAAGATTGGCAAACTTATAGCGTGTAATTAATCCCGGCTAGTCTTTCCTTTTAAGGTTTGAAGGAAGATTTGATAAAAACAGTGGGAGCCATCCTGATTAGATAAAATAATAACCAATATATTCTTGCAAAAGCGCACGTTGAGTGTTTTCTTCTCTCTCTCTCTCCAGGTAGCGACCATATCACGCCTTAATCAAGATAATAATACGGATGTATTGACCGAACCCACATGTTATACTGAGCTGGGGAACGTTGGTCCCGCTCCAACTTATAATTGTTATAAGACAGAGCAAGAAATTGGGAATTACCAGAATTCCCGTGCCGCCCAAACGAAGAAAGTGCATACTGATGCATCATCTTCGGGTGTGTTCATTATACAGAACTGTTTCTCAGTATTCTTTACGTCCTGGATATGAGATACCGGATCAGGATCCCGCATATGTAATTTGTTACATGGGCTACAGATAGGTAAAGAACTGAGAACGGGTGATAAGTTTCATGAGACAGAAAACGGTGCAAGTGTTGCAGCCAAGTCTGTTGGTCATTGTCACCCTGTATTCCAAATACATTGATTCTGAACGAATGTTATTAGATACCGAACCTGATATACAAAATCATATCAGTCTCTTTATTAGTAAAGAAATGATAAAATTTTGTATTGTTGGATAATGTTTTGAACATTTCCTATATCAAAAGTTGATCGGTTCAGGCACGTTATCTAAAAGCATTGATGTTCTAAATCAAACTACAGTTCTTAGTATACAGAACACACACAAGAGGAAGAGTTCAGAACTGAACAAATCCTTCTTGAGGTATTGTAGACTAGGTCATATCAATGCGACCCGACTGGCTGAAGTTACATTTAGATGCATATTTAAATTAGTTTGAATTTACATCTTGTGAAACTTGCCAGTCATGTCACAGAGATAAGATGACCACAGCTCTGTTTATTGGAAACAGAGAAAGAGTTAGTAAACTCTTGGGATTGATACATGTTGATGTATGTAAGGTCCCCCGTCTACACATGACAGGACCGGTTCTTTGTACTTCATTACATTCTCTGATGATCTCTCAAGATTCAGTCATATGTTCCTGTTGAAACACAAGTCCGAACCTTTTGAGATATTCACAGAATATAAGTTAGAAGTAGAGAACCAATACGGGTATAAGTATTATGTCCTTTGATGTGATCAAGGAGGAGAATACTTGAGCACGGAATTCTTGGACTTTTCTAAAGGAGAATGAGATTCTCTCTCAGCGTTACTCCTCCGTATACACCATAGCACGTTGGTATATCGGGGCAGAGCAATTGCACCCTATTCGATATGGTGCGCTCTATGATGAGTACTACTGAGTTACCTGTTTTCTTTTGGGGGTTATGCACTTGAGAAGCTGCATACCTATTGAATTAGGTTCGAATCAGATCACAGCCTACCACTCCATATAAGATATGGTATGGGAAGAGCCCATGTCTTAAGCTAGTTAAGATTTGGGGTTGACCGGCCTATGTCTAAAAGAAAAATCCGGACAAGCTCGAGGCAAGGTCTGTAATGTAGAACTGGAAAGGTTCCAGCTATACAAACTACAGCGGATGATTTGATAAAACCAAATGATTCAATAGTTACCAACGAACCTCAGCCTCTCCGCCGATCTAGTAGGGTTTCTCACCCACCTGAGAGATACTTCTGTTTCTCTATGACAGTGGGAGCGAGGATTGCATCATGAGATGATGACCTAACTAGTTTCGAGCTGGCCATCGAGAGTAGGGACTCTGTAAGAATGGCTGGATGCTTAGTGATCTGAGATGGAATCCTTATACACCAACAAAGTATGGACTTTGGTTGCTATATCTGAAGGGTTAAATCCCCATCAGGAGCAAGTATATCTTGAGAAGATTACTTGGTGTACTTGGAAAAGTTGAGACTTTCAAAGCTAGACTTGTTAAAGGTTTGCATCATTGACCAGGTATGGATTATGTTGAAACATTTTCTAAGGATCTATGTTTAAGTCCATCCAGATCCTACTTGCCACGGCTACATACCATAACTACGATATCTGATGGTTGGGTGTCATGACTGCTTTTCTAAATAATGTTTTGGAAGAGAGCGTCTAGAAGTACACAGCCAGAGGGCCTCGTAGACAGTGGGAGCAGCGGAAACGTGTGCAAGATGTTTTATGTGATAAAACAGGCATCGCGGAGTTGGAACATCTGTTTTGATGAGTTAGTCAAAGAGTTTGACATCATCAAAATGGTAGATGAACCTTGTATATACAAAAAGGTAGTAGAGAGTATGGTGGTGATCCTCGTAGAGTACGTGGATGACATACTCTTGATAGGGAAGGAGTTTCCTATGCTACGCTCGATCAATCTCCGCTTATCACAATGATTCTCCATATAGGATCAGAGTGATACCTCCTAAATCCTGGGTTTTGATCTATGAGATAGATCTAATTGGATGTTAGGATACTCACTAGATGTAGTGAGATGGTATCAATCGATCCTGGGGTGAATCACTGGAAGTGTTCCAGGGTGATAAGGACGACTGAATGTCAGTCACAGGCATTGTCTTTACCCTTAGTAAAGGTACGGTATGTTGGAAGAGTTCCAAGCTAGATACCGTGGCTAACTAGACGATAAAGGCTGGATACATCGCTACTTAAGATGCTACCAAAGAGGCTGTCTGGGTGTATATTTGTTCATGAGATGCACTTAGTTCCTCCCATTGTGTGACAATGGAGTTGTGGCTTATGCCAAGGAATGTCTGTCCCATCAGTGATCCAGACATATTCTAAGGCAGTATCACCTGATCATGGAGATGGTTGATCTCCAAGGAGATCGAGGTTAGGAGAGTGGACTGAGAGGACAACACGGAGGATCCACTCACAAAGGCCTTTTCCCAGAGAGAGACTATTATGGGATGGTTGAGTATGAGATACTACAACCACTGCTATCAGATGGCCCTAGTGTAAGTGGGAGATCATCTTCGGTATCGAAGTCGACGACCTAGCCTGATCATTTCTTCGACGAAACCATCGCTAGAGTCCGGGATCCGATGATCGCGGTGGAGGGACGTCAACACGGAGCTATGGAGGTGGAGGACCGGATCTACAAAGGTTGTAGCCCCTTTCACTTAGCACTAAAGTAGTTTAGTAGCTTGTTGTTTCGCCTAAACTCTAGTTAACGATCGCATTAGGGTTTCTCGGCACCGGAAAAATTAGAATATGGCATGGTTGATGCCTTGTGAGACCTCATTAGTGTGCCTAGGAACCCTACATTTTTAATACGGCAAAAACCAACTTTTTTAAAAATTTCCAGAGAGGGGGTCAAATATGACGTTTCAGGGTTCGATCGGACTTTTAACTTCGTATACATGTCGCCTAATGCTCTAGCTAGGCTCTGACACCACTGTAGGGTTACTAGGTACTATCACAAGGCTCATTAGGTATCAACCATGCTAAATCTAAATTTTTTTCAAGTGCCGAACAACCTAAAGCGAGGATCTTTGATAGAGTTTTAGGGTTAACATAGCATGTAAACAACTTTACATCTAAGAGAGAGGGATTACAACCTTTGTAGTCCGCTCCTTCGCTTCATAAGTTCCGAGTAGTAGTCCTTTCGCCGTGATCCATGAACTTTCGGACTCTAGAGAGGCTCCACAAGCCGAATGATCCATGCTTGCTTGAAGTCATACCTTTTGAAGATGATCTACCTTGAAGAATCTTTAACTCAAGCTCTCACTTCTCTAATCAAGTATTAATGAAGTGAACACCCTAATCTAAATGGCTAGAATAGATGAGGATGATAAAGTAGGAATTTAGCTCTCTTTTGTTTTTATTTTCTCACTTTAATTCATCACTTTGCAAAAAGCTAGAAAGCTTTTTCAAGGAGGAAGAAGAAAAAGAAGTCTTTTGTGATGAATAATGAATTATTTTTTGTTACAAATCCAACCTTGGGTCAAGTAAGAAGGCTTAACCCTTATAGAGAATTGACTAGGGTAAAGGGTTTGGGTTGGGTTAAGAAATATCTACACAAAATATCAATGCAAAATATCTAAGCTTAAAACAAAATAAAGCTTCTAGAAGCTTCATGAAAAAACTAACCCAAATCAAACCCTAACTATGTTTAATCTCCACAAATCATGTTGCATTTGTAATCATAACTTGTTACAATATTATATATCACATATATAATATATTTTTGTAACAAAAGAAAATAATACAATTAACATATATCGCATATATATCAATGTATTATCCGGTGAGAAAATGAATCAATAAAGCGAGCTTATATTAGATAATGTAATGTAATATATCACATATATAATTATACATTAAATTATCGAATCAACACTTGATCCGACAATCCGGTTATATCACATATAACCGACTAATATAAGATGTACCGATTCATCGAATCAACACTTGATCCGATGACCCGGCTATATCACATATACCCGGCCGATATCATATATCGTGAGAATAGAATACGGTATCTCATATCGTATTATTCTGGGTCCCGCACATATCACATATGTGCTCCTACTCCGTTTTGCCTGAGCCAGGAAATCTCTGTATAGGACTCTAAAGAATCGTCAATACGCCGGCAGTAGGTGATGATCATATCAAACACCCACAAGCTGTAAGCGGTCAGCTAAACGTAACAGCCACCCAGGTATTCAGTGATCAGAAGATCAACAAGCAAGCCTGTACATTCTCCTGTGAATCCAATCAGTAACACTCCCGTACAGTCCGGTCTCTTCGTCTGATATGTCGCATATCTAGTCTAGGGGTGGTAAACGTCAGACCCCAGTAACCGATAAGTCTTGTCGATGTGAAGCTCATAACAGGTCGAGAAACTACTGATAACACTTACCAGTAGCACTCTTTATCAGCCCTGGCCAGGGACTTCCAGTTATAGCCAATCGAACACAGCACAATATCAACTCCCTATACCGGGAGAGACGAATCCCCTCCTATCGCTCATTGCCTCCATGTGATTCGGGACTGTACCCAAAAGCCACCGTTTTGCATGCCCTCTTGGACGTGGTAAGGTGGAAATTAAAGCACAGTGGGAATCACATAAGACTCTATGACGATCTCGGGTCTACAGACTAACCTGTACCAGTGTCACCAGAGAACTGCTATCTGACGATTGGTATAAATCTATCTAGGAGTTCTCGGCGAGTCCGTTCAGTGTACCCAGTCTCCACTGAGCACCCGTACACCATCTTTGATGTCAAACACCAATGGATATAGGATCATCCATCGCCCATCATATGGGCCAAGATGCGTATACGCTAGTCTACTGTGGTGTATCGATGCCCTGTCTCGATACACCCTCGACTGGGAACAGTTATAGGATGTACTCATTGACTATCCTGGCCCCACTAGTATGATCTCATCATAGTCACAGTAGTCGAGTACATATCCTAAGGGCTTTATCAACATGTGAGAGCAAGACAGTAAACTAATACAAGTCAACATGTTAAGACAAAGCGAAACCAAATAGCATACTATCATATCGAGCAAGAAAGTCCTCTCTATATATATCGAAGCATCCATTATAATATACATCATATGTACAACAATAGCCTCTAGGGCATATATATAACTAAAATCTCTTACCTAAGATTTCTTTCTTTTCTAAAGAAACCTTCTTTTCTCGCTAGAGAATTAAATTCTCTTTTTTTTTGTATTCTCTCTCTGTTGTTGTATCTCTTCTTTTTTTTTGTATCCCTTTTCTCTTCCTTCTTGGCTCCTATTTATAGGAGAAAGAAAAGAATCAGTTTGTTTAGTCAATCTTTCATTGAAAGATTTTTGATTGATTTTATAACCAACATGATCTTTTAGATCACTCAGTGAATTTTATTAACCATTGGATTTTTAATCCAAAAGATATTTTGTTTGTCGTTCCTGGCAGATTTTAGGAAAATCTTTCCTTGTATAGAATCTTTCTATAAATTGGTGGTTTTTAATCACCATTGGATTTTTAATCCAACTGCTCCACTTTACAGAGCGCAATCTTTTTGTTTGGAAAGATCTAGGGAAACATTAGGGTTTTTGATTTCCCTTAATTAGAATTTAAATCTATTAGTTCAGAAGGTTTAAGAGCCTATCACGTGTTAGCACGTGACCCCACTGATTGACCATTTAATCAGAATTTAATCCATTTTTTTAAAGAGCTCGGGAACTCATCACGTGTCGGCACGTGACCCCTAGTCACGTGTGGGCACGTGATGCCCCATTGGGGGTTTTCCTTGTTGTTTTATTATACCTTTTAATTCCTTTCGGTGGGTTTAAAGGCCCATCACGTGTGGGCACGTAACCCCTTTTAATCAGAATTAAATTCTATTAGTTTAAAGGGTTCAGGAATCCATCACGTGCTGGCACGTGACCCTATCTCAAATTATGTATCTCAGCGCCTATAACTTTGCTCATAGAAGGTCACGTGTCCCCACGTGATGCTCTTCTTGTGTATTTCCTTGCTGTTTTATTCAGTTCCCATGAGGGAACAAATGCCCCCACAGCGTTGTTCTCACGTGTTTGCACGTGAGTGCAACGCTGTCATCTTTGTGGCTGTTGGATTTGCCTAGGGAAGGGGGCAGATGAACCGTTTCCCATCACATCCTATAAATGCGAGGGTCTCTTCAGAAGCGCCTCCACTCTTTCATCTTCTTCCTTGTTCATTTTCCTTTGAGAATTTAATTCTCTTCCTCAGAGCTCAGTTCTCTGTTCCAAAAAATTTCAGAGTTTAACTCTGTCCCAGAAAGAATCTTTTCTTCAGGTAATGGTTTTGAACAACCGAAGAACTTTTACATATAAAAACTCTTTGGATTTTAAATCCACACCAAGGGTTTTTCCCTTCAACAAAAGCCCATCTTTCCAAGTTCTTTAAGAATGTCCGATCTTTAAATAATAAACCCTCTCTGCTAGGCGTTTCTCTGATCTTAGGGGATTGATGATGATACTTGTCTGCCTCTGGAATTTAATTCCATTCCAAAGAGCTTAGCTCTGAAAATTTTTCTGGGAATTTAATTCCTCTGTTCAAAAAGAATTTAATTCCCTTAAAAAACTTAGTTCTTAAAAGAAGACTTCTTGGGATTTTTTTAATCCTGAGTTGTTCTTAACAACAAAATTTTAGGAGATATTCAGAGTTCATGATGGGCATCTTAATCAGCACTTAATTATTTTTTTCTCGATGCGGATATTAAGGGTTGTTCAAATTCCCATGTCTGGATCAGTCAGTCTACTGAACTTTCACTGATTTTCATTTTCAGGTGCTATGGCCGCTCATCTGTATGACCTTAATGAAATTATTTCATATGGGGACATTCGCGCATTAGGCCGCTGCCAAAATCAGGAGTTCACAAATGCTCAGTGCGCCGAAATCATGTGTCGCTTTGATGAATATAATGGTCGACTGCTTCCTCGTCGTTCCGCTCTTTTGAAGCTCATTGTGAGAGTGATCTGGGAAGCACTTCCTTTATTCTATGCAGGCATGCCGCTTAAGGTATTGGATGATGCCGAAGATAAGGTATACTCAGTGTATCTGATGGGCCGAATCTCAAAGAAAAGGCGAGACAATCTTCTTGATATTTTGCATCAAACTTTCCAACAGGCGACGATAATTGCTGCATATCGAAGGACGGAGGACATCAGTGAAGATCCTGACGCTTGCGAGCGTGAGAGGATGCATACGAGAATGGTCTGAGAGGCCCGCAACATTTTAGATGGCCTTACTTTTTAAATTCTCAATCCATGTCCTGGATTTGATGCCTTGCCATTGTAAACATTTAATGATGTTTTTGTTTACTGTTTTCATCACTGTAAGAATTTTCTGAAGTATGAATAGAAAATTCTTGTTTCCGCATGTTTATTTTATGCACTAAACCTTTTCCGCACATACACAAATGGATATGCTTCGAACGCTTAACTGGATGCGAATTAAATATTCCTCTTACTGTCATTCATAGTATGTGGTTGACGTCCGTAGGTTACGCCTTTTCCTTTCGATTTGATGCAGAGCAGTTTGTGCACTCTTGAGTAGCACCTCCATTTTTCTAACATGTGACTTTGGCAAATGTGGTCTGTAGACAGTAGGTAGCTGTCTATCTTGGACACTTTACAAGGCAGCGATGGCTTAGGAAACAGGTTCGGATCTGCCGCCTAAGGCTTTTCAACTTTATGAACCGTGAGGATCTCAAAAAGATTTTTCTCCTTACGAGTCGAGAGGATCTCGTAGGTGTATTTTCTCCTTAGGAATCGTGAGGATTTCTATGTGCGTTTTCTCTTGAGAGTCGTAAGGATCTCACAAAAGAATTTTCCCCTCTACAAGTCGAGAGGACTTGTAAGTGGTTGTTTCCCTCTTTGTCGATATTCGACTTCGGAGAGTGTGACCCATGAATAGTATGCAAGAGTCCATCTTGGACCAACTTGCAAGGCCCCAGTGCTTAGGAAACAGGTTTTTTAATCCCCATTACCTAAGGCTTTGCCTTACGAGTCAAGACGAATCGAGAAGTTCTCACAAGGATGTCCTCACGTCCAAGTTAACCTCTGCTCTATACGATAGGGGTCCGTTAGGGTCTGTGGTACTAGGGTTGTGTCCGTCGTACCGTCGCGTTGGCAGATGTATTCCTCGAGAGGCAATTTTGCTGTTCGAGTAGCCTTGCAACTGTCGTGTCTCTGATCCCTTCAGGGGCTGGACAAGACGTCTTCAAGCAATCTTCCAGGTAGCATTACCATTGAAAGAACAAGTGTTAGGGATATTCCATGTCACTTTTTACTTGAGGTTAGGCTCAGTTTGGGAGCCCCAATGAGTCATGACCACTCCGCACTGGTGTGGGATGATCTCCGATAATCTTTCAGGTTTTATATGAATTGCCGTCAAGACCCTGAAGCTAGGAATATTGCCTTTGCTTCATTTGCTGGCATTGCGTCTGCTGTATCGAGACGAATGTCGTGGTGGTGATCAATCCGCGCTGGTGTGGGATGATCTCCGGTAGTCTTTCAGGTTTTATATGAGTTGCCGTCAAGACCCTGAAGCTAGGAATATTGCCTTTGCTTCGTTTGCTGGCATTGCGTCTGCTGTATCGAGACGAAGGTCGCGGTGGTGATCACTCCGTGCTGGTGTGGGATGATCTCCGATAGTCTTTCAGGTTTTATATGAGTTGCCGTCAAGACCCTGAAGCTAGGAATATTGCCTTTGCTTCATTTGCTGGCATTGCGTCTGCTGTATCGAGACGAATGTCGCGGTGGTGACCACTCCACGCTGGTGTGGGATGATCTCCGATAGTCTTTCAGGTTTTATATGAGTTGCCGTCAAGACCCTGAAGCTAGGAATATTGCCTTTGCTTCGTTGTTTTGGCACATCCGAATCCTATTGAAGGAAGAACGCTGTGGTGACATCTCGTCTGCTGTGTCGAGATGAATTTCAAGGTGGTGACCACTCCAAGCTGGTGTAGGATGATCTTCGATAGTCTTTCAGGTTTTATATGAGTTGCCGTCAAGACCCTGAAGCTAGGAATTGCCTTTGCTTCGTTTGCTGGCATTGCGTCTGTTGTATCGAGACGAATGTCACGGAGGTGATCACTCCACGCCAGTATGGTATGATCTCCGATAGTCTTTCAGGTTTTATATGAGTTGCCGTCAAGACCCTGAAGCTAGGAATATTTCCTTTGCTTCGTTTGCTGGCATTGCGTCTGCTGTGTCGAGACGAATGTCGCGGTGGTGATCACTCCGAGCTGGTGTGGGATGATCTCCGATAGTCTTTCAGGTTTTATATGAGTTGCCGTCAAGACCTTGAAGTTAGGAATATTGCCTTTGCTTCGTTTGCTGGCATTGCGTCTGCTGTGTCGAGACGAATGTCGCGGTGGTGATCACTCTAAGGTGGTGTGGGATGATCTCCGATAGTCTTTCAGGTTTTATATGAGTTGCCGTCAAGACCCTAAAATTAGGAATATTGCCTTTGCTTCGTTGTTTTGACCCTGGGGTCGATTGTTGACGTTGCTTCTGCATCCTGCTGGAGTTGAGAAGAAACGTCGTTGTTGACACTGCGTCTGCTGTGACGAGATGAATGTCGAGGTGGTCTCTAAGTTGTTGGTGAACCGTCGGGACCTGGAACTAGGGACTTTGCCGTGGCTCCGTTATTGGTGTCGCGTCTGCGTCCTGCTGGAATGAGGAGGAACGCCGTTGTGGGTCTCCAGGCTGTAGATATTGCCATCAAGACTTGGCTTTCTTTCTGATGGAGCCTGGTGGGATGATATGGTTCCCTCTTTGTTTGTGTCCCTGGATTGTATACAGGGATCAATGTGATCTCCCTGTAGGGCAAAAGTTTCATTCTTTCATCATTTTTTAATTTCTTTCCGCGATACTCTATCATCTCAGCTTTTTATATCGCGAAAGTCGCGATCGACCAATCATTTCGGCTATTTTTCGTAGTGCCCAATCATTTCGGCTATTTTGTATGCATATTTTTTGCTTGCTGATTTTGTCGCAAGTTGCCCCATCATTTCGGCTATTTTATATGCATTTTTGGCTCGCTGATTTTTTTTTTAACGCAAGTATCGGACTTGGGATCTGATACCGATTTAGGCATCAGTATTGCTACAACTGGGATATTTCCAGGAGCGAATCATCATTTGCCTTTGTCGGTTCAAACAAAGGTGGCTTAGCAAACAGGGTTAGGATCCTGTTGACTAAGGCTTTTTGACTTCATGAGCCGTAAGGGTCTCATGAAGGTATTTCTCCCTATGAGTCGTGAGAATCTCGTAAGTGTATTTTCTCCTTAAGAATCATGAGGATTCTTAAGTGTATGGTCTCTTATAAGTCATAAGGATCTCACAAGAGTACTTTCTCCTTATAAGTCGAGAGGACTTACAAGTATCGTTCGCCATATGAAGCTATCCCTCATCATTAGTAGGACTCTGATAGGGAAATGTTTATTCGTGCCCGTGGATTTTATACAAGGGCCAATATTGAACCGCTTGTAGGGCAGCATTAGAGGTTGTGATGGCTTAAGAACAGGTTCAGATCCCTATAGCTTAAGGCTTTTGAATCCTATGAGCCGTGAGGGTCTCAAAGGTGAATTCTCCTTACGAGTCGTGAGGATCTCGTAAGTGTGTTTTCTCCATAGGAATCATGAGGATTCCTAAGTGTGTTGCTCCCTTGTGAGTCGTAAGAATCTCTCGCAGATATTTTCTCCTTACAGGGTCGAGAGGATCTTGCAAGTGTCTTTTAACGAGATTGCGCCCTTTCGGGTTTTCATAAATTTATCGGTAGTCCTGCTGTTTTTACTCACTGCGCCCTTTCGGGTTTTCATCCGTGCCCATCTCGCTTATGGACGTACCATTTTTTCCTTTTTTTATTTTTTTTCTTACGAGTTTGCGCCCTTTCGGGTTTTCACAAATATTGCCGGTAGTCCTGATGTTTTTACTCACGGAGCCCTTTCGGGTTTTCATCCGTGCCCATTTCGCTATGGACATACCGTTTTTTTTTTGTGTCAGCCTTGGGATGTTGCGGTCCGTAGTGGTTTATAGACGTCTCGGTCAATAGCCAGTTTTTAGGACATAATAGTCCATCGTTAGTTTAAGGACGTTTCGGTCCGTCGTTAGTTTAAGGACGTTTCGGTCCGTCGTTAGTTTTAGGACATTTCGGTCCGTTTGCCGGCTACTACTTATAGAGTTTGGGCTTAGGAAGATAGCGAGCGGACATAGGCGTCGTCATCTATCGTTGACCTAGGCCGTGACTCGTTAAGCGTAGTATTTTTTCAGGAATCAACCGTTTATTGGCCTGAAGGGTCTTTCGCCATGCATGTCCATGAGGAGATAGGCTCCACCATGGTAAACTTTGTCTATGATGTATGGGCCCTCGTAGTTCAGCTCGAATTTACC
Source organism: Agapanthus africanus (assembly GCA_030015575.1). Classification (NCBI taxonomy): domain Eukaryota; kingdom Viridiplantae; phylum Streptophyta; class Magnoliopsida; order Asparagales; family Amaryllidaceae; genus Agapanthus; species Agapanthus africanus. Next base: position 183,215,291 of record CM057350.1, on the reverse strand, counting down.
CCGTTTGGCACGATTAGGGATCATAGGTCTCTTGACCACTAGCATGAGTTCGCCTTGGCGAAATGTTCTCGGCCTAGTCAATCTCTCGTATGAGCGCGTCATCTTTGCTTTATAATCCTCCAGGTTTTGTTGCGCCATGAGCCGAGTTTCGTCGAGGGCATCAAGCTCCTCAAGCCGAAGAAGAGCATTCTCTTCGTCCGTTAGATAGTAATGAACTGCCACTCGTAAGGACGGTAGCTCTGTCTCCAAGGGGAGTACTGCTTCAGCGCCGAATACCAATGCATACGGCGTTGTGTTTGTGGCCGTTTTGAACATAGTTCGATACGCCCAGAGAGCTTCATGCAGTCTTTCGTGCCGGTCCTTCTTATTTCTGGACACCGTCTTCTTCACGATCTTGGTCAAGGTCTTGTTGAAAGCCTCAACTAGACCGTTAGCTCGGGGATTATAGACCGAAGAGTATCTCCAGTCTATATTATGCTGTTGTGCGAAGCGGCTGATCTTGTGGCTTCTGTAGGCTGGCCTGTTATCAGAGATAATCCGTCGCGGAGTGTCGAACCAATAAATGACGTGTGTCTTGAAGAAATAGAGGATATTCTCCGTCTTCACTTCTCTCAGCGGTATCGCTTCTGCCCACTTGGAGAAGTAATCGGTTGTTTCCAGTATGAACCGATGTCCTATGGACGATACTGGTTCGATGGGCCAGATTATGTCGGTTCCCCACATTTCGAACGACCAGCTAGCCATCGTTTGATGTAGTGGATTTGGATGCTGGTGGATAAAGTCCCCGTGAATTTGGCACGAGTGGCACTGTTTCGCGTATTCAAGGCAGTCCTGAATCATCGTGGGCCAATAGTAGCCCATCCTTTTGAGCTTCGGCTTCATATTTGGCCCGGCTTGATGAGAGACGCAGAGTTCGTCATGAGTTTCTTAGACGACTCTCTTTGTTTCTTTCGGCTCCAGGCATCTTAGCCATAGAGAGTCGAACGATCTCTTATACAGAGTATCATTGACGAAGGCGAAAGACAGAGCTCGTTTCATGAGCTGATGTCTTGAGGATGCATCTTCAGGTGTTCGTCAGGATTTGAAGTAGTCTATAAAGAGTTCTCTCCAATCCTTAGCATTTTCCTGATCTTTTATTTGTAAGGCTATTTGCTTGGTCGCTTCCTTTTCTTCAGACGATTCCGGAGATATTTCTGCCGGTGCAAGAACTCGACGGTTTTGTACCACGATCCTTACACATCGAGGTTTTCGTCAGCCAGTTCTTTAGCGAGTTTGGCTAACGCATCCGCTTTGCTATTTTCCGCACGCGGTATGCTTTCCAGGGCATAGGTGGGAATTTGAGCCAGCAATTGTTGCACTTTCTCACCGTACTTTACCAACTCTGGTTTGCACGTTTGATAGTCGCCGTTTACTTGGCTAACGACCAGCTGGGAGTCTCCGTATATGAAGAGGTTTTCGATTCCCATGTCGACAGCGATCTCAAGACCTGGTATTAAAGCTTCATATTCGGCTTCATTGTTTGTCCTCGGCTCTGTCAAGGAAAAGGCAAAGCGCATTATCCCTCCTTATGGAGTCGCGAAGATGAGGCCTACCCATGATTTGATTATGGGGGTGCTTTGTTCGCGCTTCTTCATGGAAGATGCTCCATCGAAGTAGAGTTCCCACCGGGTATCATTCTCTCTTCTCTCCCCATCGATCGTGTCAAATGCGTGCTCGTCGGGCAATTCGCAGTTCAAAGGAGAATCGGCAGGTATCGGATGCTCAGCGAGGAAATCGGCGATAGCTTGGCCTTTTACCGCCTTGAGGGGACGATAAGTTATCGAGAACTCCATCAAGAGCAGGACCCATTTAGCGAGTCGTCCTGTTAGTATGGCTTTTGACATCAAGTATTTGAGAGGATCCACTTTTGATATGAGGTGGACCTCATGTGCCAAAGCATAGTGTCTGAGCTTCGTTATCGCGAAGATTAACACCAGGCAGTGTTTTTCGATGGGGGAGTAGTTACTTTCTGCCCCCAGGAGAACTCGACTCAAATAGTAGAGGGCTCTCTCTTTTCATTGGTCATTCTCTTGTGCCCATAGCGCGCCTAAAGAACCTTCAAGGGCAGTTATATACAGAATGAGGGGCTTTCCCTTAACTGGAGCGGTCAGCACCGGAGGATTCTGTAGGTTTGCATGATTTCATCCAGTGCGCTTTATTCGCCTGATGAACTCGTATCTGCTAAGCGATGTAATCATCCAGGACGGCTTTTGAGATGGTCTCCTCTTTGGCTGCTGAACAAGCCGGAAGAGGGTTCGATGTCTCCCCTCTGTCATCTTCGAGGACAATCGGAGGGGCTTCAGCCGGAGGATCCGGCTGTATCATCATCCCGACCATGTCTTGGAAGAGAAGCGCCATTCGTTTTATATTGGCCGCTTGTTCCGCTGCTTCTCTGTCCTTCTTTTCGAGGATTCTGCGGAGAAAGTCAGCATCGGTTTCCTGTTCTTGACGTTACTCTGATGACGCCTCTGGGCTTTCTTTAGGCCCAGTGAGTATGGCCATTTGCGTTAACATTTTCTGGAGCTTCTGTTGTTTCTCCTGGACTTTTGTTACGGATCTGGTAAATGGTCGATGGCCCTTAGAGATATGGCTATCCTCTTTCTCGGATACCATATAGATAGTATGTACCACCATGCCCCCAAACTTGGAGCGTTTGGGTTCAGTGGTCTTATGATTCATCGCAGACTCGGGGATTTTCTCCAGCCTTCTCCTCTTGTGGGCGGTCGAAGTTAAGGGGGCCGTTGCAGTGGGCACCCAAGTAGCTGTCGCTTTCTGTGGCTTGACAGGGTGGTCCTCTTCTTGCCGAACCTTCATCTTTTTCAGTCGGTGGGAGTAATCTGGATCAATCATCGAGTCTTGAACTTGACGCCAGACCTTGTAAACTTTAGAGGATAGCCGCTGAGGGGACTGCTCTGGCTTCGCCTTTATGATCTTTTCAACAGGCGGAGAAGACATTTTTAGCATGGCAGTTGGCGAATTCCTGCGCACCCTGTTAAGTAATTCAAAACTGTTCCCAGTTGGAACAGCAACATCAATTTCCACCGTTGGAGCCGGCGGAGTCGATCCATAAGGGGAATTGCCTCCAGCCTTCCTTACTCGGCGCCAGTGGCGACGTCGAGCGTGTCGAGCCGACGGTACTGGCTCATGTAAGTCTACGGTAGCGCCCCGGCCGTCAAACAGACGCCAAATGCGGAACAAAAACTTTTAACTGGCGCTATCGTATACTATAACCCGGATCTGCCATTATTGCTAAACTAACAAACTACAAAGAGGGTAGAAAGGTTATACCGAACGATCCGAGTCCTTCGTTCTTTAACCATCATCCCACGCTTTGTTGCGGCTGCTCCGATCTCGTCGAGGTGGCACCACGTCAACGGATCTTTAAACGGGCTCTCGCCTCTAACTCAAGGCAACTCGGTCGTCAAGTTTGCTAAAAGAGACGACCAAGATTGATGTAGAGAATGAGTAGAACACTTTGTCTCGCTTCGTCCAAAGCCATGGACGAACGGTTAATGAAGTTGCCATTTGAGTCGGGTAATGGAAAATGAGCTATGAAATTTCCATACACTAATCTATCATAATCTTTTTCTCTCAAAAATGAATCCATCAAGTGAATGAGTGAGAGGGGAGGGGCCGGCCACTTTAAGGAGGTGGGGGGTAAGTGTAGGAGAGGGGAGAGTGACCATAGCATTAATGAAGAGAATGTGTCATCTAACACCTAGTATGAACTCATTTAAAGCAAAGGATGAATCATCTTAACCTAATCACCCTTTCATTAAATGCTACCAATGAACAAAGAACACCACACAAATTCTAGAAGGTTCCACACACTTCACCCTCATGACTCACCCAAGAGAAGAAAAGATAAATCCGCATTTAACCGAATGTTAAATACGGCTGATAGAAAACTGGAAACTGGAAACTGGCAACTTCCAAAAGCGATCCTGAAACGAATTTCAGGACAACCCCGTAACTGTATAAACATACCCGCATTTGTATTACGACCGAATACAAATGCAACTGAGACAAAGATATTATATCTACACAATATAATACTCGGATCCGGCTTAAACCAAAGCCGACCAGTATCATCTGCCCGAAATATGACACGTGTGTAAACGCACGTGCATTTTCCGAACCCTGCCATAAAACCATACGGCCTCTACAACGTTTCGCCCGAACTTGGGAAACAATCTGTGGGGGACTCTAATGACTCGTCAGTACCCTGGCAGTGGGTTTAACCACAAACCGTCATCGGCACTAGCTGTGCGTAACGGCTGCCCATGGACTGACCTCAAGGGAAGTCGATGAGCGAACTCATCCCGAAACCCTACTGAGCCTAACAGTGACAATGTATATACAGTCCAGTCCGTTCGTCTATGAGTATCGCATATCCGGCCTAGGGGGCTAGTAACGTCAGACCCCCAATAGCGGTATAATTCGTGTCGGAGTGTAGCCCAAAAACACCCTGAGATACTACTGGAGTACCTACCAGTAAATCTCCTGCCTCGGCTGAGGGCTATGTGTAATGGCTCTCCTAGACACAGCGCGATCTCACCCCCAATACCGGGAGAGACGAATCCCCTGCCGATCCGCTCATGTGCCTCTATGTGGCTCGGGACTGTACCCAAAAACTACCTGTTTGCACGACTCCTTTGAGCCGTGGTAGGGTAGAAATCAAAGCACAGTGGGAACTCACACGAAACAAATGACGACCTCAGGTCGATGAACTAACCTGTACACATGTCACCAGGAAACTGCTATCTGACGATAGGTATAATACCAACTAGCAGATTCCCGGCGAATCCTGTCCGGTACACTCATAACCCAATGAGCACCTGTATACATCTTAGGTGATCCAACTGACACCAGTGGCTTGTGAGACCGGCCACCGCCCCTCGTCGGGGTCTCGACTGTATACACTAGTCCACTCTGGAGTATCGATGCCCTGTCTCGAAACTCCCACGACTAGGGACCACTATTAAGGATGAGCTTATAGACTACCCAACTCTCACTTATATGATCGCCCTCATACTGTTGGTAGTCAAGCAAGATCCTAAGGGCTCTATCAACGTGTAACAGTGATCAGTCACCTGAACCTGTACACGACTGATAAAGGCAAACCAGATAGCATACTATCATCTCGAGTAAGACTGTCCTACCGGTATAGGTCCTCCTCAATCATTGCAATCACGTACCTGCGATCCAATAATTGACTTTGAGAGCACTATATCCAATCTCCCACTTGCACTTAAGGCTAATTATTGCGATGTTGACTACTCACAGCCCGTGTGAAACCGAACATCCAACTCCTCTACTAATCAGTTTCACAAATCCTGTTTGTAAAACTATTGTGTTCGAGAAATAGCTTCAGTGAGTGGATCCGCCATGATGCTTCTTTCTATGTCTCTCTTAATCTCAAGTTCGCGGAGAAAGCCATCTCCCGAATTGAGTAATACCTGTCTTAGAATATGTCTGGATATCTGATGGGACCTAGTTCATAAATGAACTCCAAATCCAAACTTCTTAGACTGTATCGATCACTGAACCTAATCAGTATCCGGCACCATGCCACCCACAGTATCCTCTTGGACCACCTATCCATAATACTGTCCCTCGTCAGAGGGAAAACTATAACTCTGACAATCACTCTGTCATCCAGGTCACCTTTGAAGCCTGGAATGATAACCGTCTCCCGAAGGAGGCTACCGTCATCAAATCCGTAGAACATGCACTTATGTTCTAAAACTGCTTCCTTATGTTTCTTCAGGATTGGATTAATACAAACTTATTGCATCTAGAGCAAAAACAACATCTTGTGTGGCACTTGACATCTCACGATTGACTCAATTGCCTAAGCAAGAGATCTGCCAATCATGCACATCCCTCTCCCCTTTAGTCTGTAAGACACCTTTAGAAAGGGTGACTCCATCACCTGCAGGTACACCACCATGTCAGGATTCATCTATTCTAAAAACTATTAGAATACTGTCAAAGTACCCACATTGGGAAACTACCCAAATCCAGATCTAAAACCATAGATCTAGAAACTAGAATGTCTGATATTATATCCATATCCTGTCTGGAGAAACAACTGTGTGACGACCACAGTACAACCGATCGTGGTATAGGAATTTTACTTCCTACTCTGTGTATGTCATCCAAATACCAGGACATCACACCCTACTACCTTCTTAACAGATCCATCCCCTATTCTGATGAAGTCAAACCCATGACTGTCACATCAAAATTAGATGATCTATCTCCGCTATAACTGCTCTAGTCTATAAATAGACATAAGCTACTTGCCCACTATGCTTTCGCTGCTCCCACTGACCACATCAACCCTCTGGCAGAATAATATACACGTGCACTTCTAAAGCTAGTTTAGAACGACGCTATTCTTATCCTCCTGCCGGGTCTCATAGTCTGGAACAATAGTAGTGTCAAGTCTGGGTAAGCAAGAATCTCCCTGTCACCGTCCTTGAGGCTACCGGAGTACCTCTCGGGTGTCTGAGGTTACCCACCACATCTGCGGAGTGGCTAATGGAATGTCAAACCTGATTGAATCTATAGGTCCTATTAAATTTTCCGTAATCGTTTGCGGTTCTGGAATCACTTCCAGTTCTACCATACTTCCACTACTGTTTTCTGAAAAAATCCATTTTACTAAAACTGTTGCGAGTCAAGAACAATATCACTATTGATCTTCCAGATGGTAGAAAGTCAACTCTCAACATAGCCCAGGTCAACCCATAAACTGCCATTACAGAAACGTGCCCTGAGTTATCCAGAGTCTGGTTTTAAGCATAAGCCGGACAACTCCCCGTACCTTAACATCGTTAAAATATGAACCATTCTATATCTAATATAGAAACTTTGGCACTTATTTAATTGGAACCAGATTCTAATCATGCAGCTGTCTCCAGTGCATATCAACTTAATAGAAAGAGGCTAATCAGCATTACTCAACTTAGGAGTACATCCAATTATGAGTAAGCTGAAAGAGAAACAAGTTTCTCAAAACTTTTACTATCATCTGAATACCAATCAAAAGTATCTGCATCTTCGATCTCTTTGAAGAATCCCGATACCTGCTACATCTGGTTCTCTACTTTATTCTTATACTCACAACTTCTCAAAACTTAGACCTTGTATTTCTACGAAACACTTGTCTAAAAACTAGAGAAGTCATAAGTAAACAGAACATAGTACGAGGACCAGCCCCTTTGTCCTGATGGACACTGGACAACATACAATACTCTGTATAAGTCCGCTGAGTTTCAATAACTCAAAACCTGTGCATCATAGGTTGAAAACTGTACTTATGGTTAAGAACTACTCCGCTGTTCAATGCTCCTTACCCAATCGCCAACTGATATGGGTAAATGTCATCGACATAATATCAAAAAGTTATATCTCACTTTATAAAAATAAACGTACAGATATATCATTTTGAAATTGGTGCACAACAACGGATACTCAAAACCAAAAACATGCCTGCCGGCAATAACCTAGGCGACTTCCTCAAATATCACCAATTACAACGAATTCCGATATAATGAGGATGATCGCCTAATTCCCAATAACTTACTCCCACTCATCATCTGTAAAACCATACAGATATGAGAATGAAACCTGGTAAATACATACCCTTGGAGTAAGTATCTAATCGGGAAAACAGTTTTCCTTTAACAATGCACTAAAACATGAAAATGTTTCGTAGGGGTATCCTGGTATTCCTAGTAATGCCTCTTCCATAATCCAATTCATGACTTTAACCGTATATTTCATTGCCATCTCTCCAAATCCCTTTATTTGTCTTTAGTCGTTACCTTCTGTACACCATCGTTAGGCTAAATGGTTTTCTTCCTTCCCTACCGTTCGGCACCAGCCTATGGTTTGGAAGAAGACTATCCAGTAAGCATAATAGGTGTACCCTCCTAAACCAAGGAGTACTCGCATCCTGAGAGAAGGTGATGATAAAAGACAACTGAATAATACCTTATTCTATTTCTTCCGAACTGGGGAAAAAAGCAAAGATGAAATAGGAGTGGCGATGAAGTACGCGGTTTAGTTGTAAATGATAACAGTCGCAATTTACTTTACCCTCTTTCTAATCCCTTTATTTTGTCTTTACATATTACCTTCTGCACACCCTACTTAGGCTAATTGGTTTTCTTCATTCCCTACCTTTCGGCACCAGCCTATAGTTTGGAATAAGACTATCCAATAAGCGTAATAGGTGTACTCTCCTAAAGCAAGGAGCCCTCGCAATCTGAGAGAAGGTGATAATAAAAAACAACTGAATAAACCAATTCTATTTCTCCTGAATCTGGATCCATCCTCGAAGAAGTCCCTTCGAGTTCGTATATAACTATACGATGGATCTATCCAATGGAAGTGGATGTCCGTAGTAATACGGGGTGTTCTGAGAAATGCAAAGGGTAAAAGAATGAGTGGCATGACTTATGCAACTCAGACAATCCAAAAGCCAGTATTTTAAGAAGGTTCGGTCAACTTGGTCACCGAGTCATAGTCTAGGGTCGGTCAAAGGTCGCTGCCAAAGAGAGAGAGAAAAGAAACACTTTGCGTGCACTCTAACCTAGATCAGAATGGTTATCACTTTATCTAATCCGGAAACCTCCCACTGTACTGTCAAATTCTCCTCCAAACCTGAAAGAAGAATCAATCGGGATCACACGAAGAGTAAACCAACTCATCAGTGGGAATCGGGATCCAACTCTCATCGCATAATAATGTGACGGAATCCACTCACGTTATCACACTCCAGAAGGTATGCACATGCCTGGCAAGTTTCAGTTTCTTTAGAAACTCCCGATATGATTTTTACCCCATGTTCTTATGACCTTGACGAAAGCCAACAAATCATAAGTCACATGTCAAGTTCTACCCGTCATATTCTTGTCAATTTGAACCCACCCGTACATACCCTTGACGAAAGCCAACAAGGTAATACGACTGTCCCAAACCAACACATCTATCTATGCAACAAATGAATACCCCAGCAGCTACCAAATACTATGCCTAGACGAAAGCCAACAAACATAGCTTGAATACTACTGACCATCCATAAGACACGACGGAGGGCTACGGCTGGTTTTTGGCGAAAAACCTTTAACGTAATGAACTTGATCTCGTTGAAGGAACATGATAGCTTTTTATAAAATACAGTGGCGAAAACCTTTTGCTAAAGAGGTCACTCCCGGTGAAGGGATCTCGGCTCTTTCCTCGTGGAATGAGGTGCAGGATATTCCACTGAATACCGCTATGCAAAGCAACTTGTAATCGACTATAGTGAAGTTATTACCCTGATGTAAACTTCTGCCCAAGGGGTCACTCCCGGTGAAGGGATCTCGGCCCTTGCCTCGTCGAATGAGGTGCAGGATATTCCACTGAATACCGCTATGCAAAACAAAAGGAAACGTCTTTGTAATAACACTTTTAAAATTGTTCCAACAACATCCAAACAGGTTTGTTTTCCTTTGCATTGATCAGAATCAACGCAGTCCCATCAATCAATCACACCAGAAAAGAACGAAAATAAAATGTACGTATATGCCATCCGCATTCGTCACTGGGTCCCGTCATCATCCGTTAGGTTACTTAACTAACGACAGAGCAGGGACTGGACTAGCGCGGGTGCAAAACATATACAACATCTAATAGTATATATACCAATATACAATAATCGCTCCAAGCGTAATAATATGCAACATTACAGAAAAGTAATAAGCATCACAGAACAATACAGATAATCTGGGATCCCCGGGTTTCACAGAGCCGCTGCTGAAACCCGACGTTCCCCTGGTCGTGTGGATAGCTTGTGCAATGAAACCTAGACCCCTACGGGTGCGGCAAGTTACCCGCCAAAACCTGAAGCGAGGCAGCCCCCTACAGCAAAGTGAATGGACCACCCAGCACTTCACGGAATCCGGTAACTTGGGCACCCTTTCTTGGGTCAACTTGTACCCCCTACGAGGGCGGCGAATAGTCTGCCAATACTAGAGTGAGGCCCCTCTGCCTCTCAAAGCCATGAGATGCGGACCCGTTGTCCTCCAGAACCCGGCTATCCGTGCACTCCGTCGTGGGGTAAACCTAGTACAGAAATAAATAATATGTACAACAGGTACATCGACCTCAACCTGGTCGTGCCCCAAAAAGAATATTATACAAACAGGCAGTGACGGCAGTCCACATGTTGGACGCTCGCCCAGCAATATCAAATGTACAAATAAATCCAAACTGCACTACCATTGCACACTGCTATCCACCACGACAAATCCGCAACATCACAGCACAACACAGAACATCAACGCGAATGTCACGTTCGCAAACCCGTCTAAAAGAACTATAGCAATCAGACGCGGTTTACCGATCAAATGACATTCCCGGTCGGAGATATAATGTAAGTACTGTAAACTAACATGTTTAAATTTCGATCGACTAAATATCACGAAGTGGGCCCCACGAACATCTGTTGTACAGTAACAAAAACTGGGCCCAAAAGATATATACCAAAAACCCCAATTTAACCAAGAGAAGCAACTGTATAAATTTGGATCACTGATTCAACATACTGGCCGCGGATGCGCGGTCAAACCCTAGATTTGACCGCGATTCCGCGGCGCTCTTGTTGAGTCACGTGCCCAAATTTATACCACGTGCTTAGAAAACCCTGCACAACTTTCTGTGATGTGTAAAATAATTTTTTGACTTGATTTAAAATCGATAGAAACTGTGAATGGAAAACTTGTAGTTTTTGTTATACGGTCCGATCGATATTTTAAACGCGTTAGCACAAGTTAGTATAGTATAATGATGAGGCTCTGATACCACTGTAAGTCTACGGTAGCGCCCCGGCCGTCAAACAGACGCCAAATGCGGAACAAAAACTTTTAACTGGCGCTATCGTATACTATAACCCGGATCTGCCATTATTGCTAAACTAACAAACTACAAAGAGGGTAGAAAGGTTATACCGAATGATCCGAGTCCTTCGTTCTTTAACCATCATCCCACGCTTTGTTGCGGCTGCTCCGATCTCGTCGAGGTGGCACCACGTCAACGGATCTTCAAACGGGCTCCCGCCTCTAACTCGAGGCAACTCGGTCGTCAAGTTTGCTAAAAGAGACGACCAAGATTGATGTAGAGAATGAGTAGAACACTTTGCCTCGCTTCGTCCAAAGCCATGGACGAACGGTTAATGAAGTTGCCATTTGAGTCGGGTAATGGAAAATGAGCTATGAAATTTCCATACACTAATCTATCATAATCTTTTTCTCTCAAAAATGAATCCATCAAGTGAATGAGTGAGAGGGGAGGGGCCGGCCACTTTAAGGAGGTGGGGGGTGAGTGTAGGAGAGGGGAGAGTGACCACAGCATTAATGAAGAGAATGTGTCATCTAACACCTAGTATGAACTCATTTAAAGCAAAGAATGAATCATCTTAACCTAGTCACCCTTTCATTAAATGCTACCAATGAACAAAGAACACCACACAAATTCTAGAAGCTTCCACACACTTCACCCTCATGACTCACCCAAGAGAAGAAAAGATAAATCCGCATTTAACCGAATGTTAAATACGGCTGATAGGAAACTGGAAACTGGAAACTGGCAACTTCCAAAAGCGATCCTGAAACGAATTTCAGGACAACCCCGTAACTGTATAAACATACCCGCATTTGTATTACGACCGAATACAAATGCAACTGAGACAAAGATATTATATCTACACAATATAATATTCGGATCCGGCTTAAACCAAAGCCGACCGGTATCATCTGCCCGAAATATGACACGTGCGTAAACGCACGTGCATTTTCCGAACCCTGTCATAAAACCATACGGCCTCTACAACGTTTCGTCCGAACTTGGGAATCAATCTGTGGGGGACTCTAATGACTCGTCAGTACCCTGGCAGTGGGTTTAACCACAAGCCGTCAGCGGCACTAGCTATGCGTAACGGCTGCCCATGGACTGACCTCAAGGAAAGCCGATGAGCGAACTCATCCCGAAACCCTACTGAGCCTGACAGTGACAATGTATATACAGTCCGGTCCGTTCGTCTATGAGTATCGCATATCCGGCCTAGGGGGCTAGTAACGCCAGACCCCCAATAGCGGTATAATTCGTGTCGGAGTGTAGCCCAAAAACACCCTGAGATACTACTGGAGTACCTACCAGTAAATCTCCTGCCTCGGCCGAGAGCTATGTGTAATGGCTCTCCTAGACACAGAGCGATCTCACCCCCAATACCGGGAGAGACGAATCCCCTGCCGATCCGCTCACGTGCCTCCATGTGGCTCGGGACTGTACCCAAAAACTACCTGTTTGCACGACTCCTTTGAGCCGTGGTAGGGTAGAAATCAAAGCACAGTGGGAACTCACACGAGACAGATGAAGACCTCAGGTCGATGAACTAACCTGTACCCATGTCACCAGGGAACTGCTATCTGACGATAGGTATAATACCAACTAGCAGATTCCCGGCGAGTCATGTCCGGTGTACTCATAACCCAATGAGCACATGTATACATCTTAGGTGATCCAACTGACACCAGTGGCTTGTGAGACCGGCCATCGCCCCTCGTCGGGGTCTCGACTGTATACACTAGTCTACTCCGGAGTATCGATGCCCTGTCTCGAAACTCCCACGACTAGGGACCACTATTAAGGATGAGCTTATAGACTACCCAACTCTCACTTATATGATCGCCCTCATACTGTTGGTAGTCAAGCAAGATCCTAAGGGCTCTATCAACGTGTAACAGTGATCAGTCACCTGAACCTGTACACGACTGATAAAGGCAAACCAGATAGCATACTATCATCTCGAGTCAAACTGTCCTACCGGTATAGGTCCTCCTCAATCATTGCAATCACGTACCTGTGATCCAATAATTGACTTTGAGAGCACTATATCCAACAGCTCAACTATAGGGGTGGCTTGATCGTGCCTCCTGTTCTGGTCAGGTGCTGTTATTGGCTCCAGCCTATTGAAAACGGACATCCGCTGAGCGGGGATAGTCAGTCTTGCGAAGGCTGACTTTCGAACAGGGGAAGCAGCCTTCGTGACTTCGCGTAGAGTAGGAGCTGAAATGGCCAGTCTTGTGAAGACCGACCCTTTAGCAGGAGAAGCCGCCTTGACGATTTCAGGAGCAGGAATGGCTATCCGCTTCGGGATGGCCGCTTCAGGTATCACGGGCTTCTTCATAGGCCCACTTGAGCTTTGGCCCAGTCTGTTGAAAACTGAGACACTGGACTTGGGCAACCCGTTGAGAGGGGCCGTGGTTGTTGCAAGCCGATCAAAGACTGACTTCTTCGCAGCTTGCTGTGACGGCATCTGAACGTTGAAGCTTGTTGGTGGGATCATAGTCCCGAAGAATAGCCCAGTGGTGGATTGGGTCACTTGTTCCACCGGCATTGTAAAAAGGGAGGCCGCTTGGGGCCCGTAGGTTACTCCCCCAGATGAGGCGGAAAGGGAGTTGTTGCAATTAGTGCAGTTTGAAGCCATTGATCTTCTGTTTTCTGCACGGAGCGAGATACCAAATCTTAATATTTCATATCCAAAGGCAACCATGTCAAACCGCGACTTGTTCGCGAAATACGACACACGAAGTGTGGAGTGGAAAGAGAAAAAGGTCCCACCGGGCGTGCCAGAATCTGTTCTCCGCCGAACACAGAGACGCAACCGCGTAGGTTCGTCCTGCTTGAATTTCGAGGGCAGATGCTAATTGGTGCTATCCGTACACCTCTCCGAAGTTGCCAAGTTGATTTATGGCATCATGTATCGAAGATTTAGACGGATGCGACCGATGTAGCAGATTTCGTCAGATTCCCCCTCGTTTAAGGGGTTTTTGATTGTGGGGACGCTCTTCCCTGCATGCGCAAGCCCCTGCAGTTAATTACGCTACCGCATCGTGGTAACTACTTTCTCCTTCTCCATATGGTCACTTCGTGTCGTGGGTGTTTGTTTTGTTTTTTGTTGCCCGTGGTTTGTATACGGAGACTAATTTATGTTGTCGCCCGTAGGACGTGGATTAGTCCAAATCCATATTTTCTTAGATTTGGGTTTGGGTTGGGTTTAAGGATCGTTAGTCTCATTTGAGACTAAGATCAACTTAAACATTTGTTAAGGATACGTTAGTCTAATTTTAGACTAAGATCAACTTAACGAGATCATTTAGATCCAACAAAAGAGCATTTGGGCTCTATTATTTTAGTTTAGGGACTTTGCGGTCCATTGTTAGTTTAAGAACATTACGGTCCAAGGTTAAGGACATCATAGTCCATGGGTTTAAGGACCCCACAGTCCGAGGTTAAGGACATCATAGTCTATGGGCTTAAGGACCCTACAGTCCGGGGTTAAGGACATCATAGTCCATAGGCTTAAGGACCCCATGGTCCGTAGAGTTTAAGGACATCATAGTCCATGAGTTTAAGGACCTCACAGTCCGTGAAATGTTTGGTTGTCGGGACCCGTCACCTCTCTGAAGACATTGAAGGATTACAACGACAAATATCAAAGGAGTGAAGAGATGTACCCTTGAACCAATATTGATTGGGGGACCTGTAGTTAGATTGATTTAAGGATCGTTAATCTCGTTTGAAATTAAGATCAACTTAAATGTTTGTTAAGAATACGTTAGTCTAATTTTAGACTAAGATCTACTTAACAGGATCATTTAGATCCAACAAAAGAGCATTTGGGCTCTATTGTTTAGTTTAGGGACATTGCGGTCCAAGTTAAGATGCAAACATGGGTTTAGAAATGCACCAGATAGTTATTGGTCATTGGGAACCACCACCTCTCTGAAGATGTTGAACAATTACAATGACATTTATCAGAGGTGTGAAGAGATGTACCCTCGAACCAAAGTTGATTGAAAGGCTCTGGGTTTTGCTTTGAATGTCATATGAGATGACCAATTTTGGAAGACAAGAGTGTATTTGAGGTTCAGTCAAAGAAAGGGGTACTGCCTATGAAAAATTGGCTAGCTTAAGCTAAGATTGACTTGGATATAGTGTTAAACGCTAGAGTACACTCAGCTATCACGTGCTCCCATGTGATGCGCTCAGAATAGTGTTAAACACTAAAAAAGAAGCGCTCACGTGGGGTCACATGAGATGCTTGAGTATTAGGCCCAAACTTCCCTTATTTTACTCTCAGAATAGGCATATAAGTGTTAAACACTTTCTTTCCAAAATTATCACGTGTGGACACGTGATGGTGCCCATGCATTGGGTATCAATTTCTCAGGTTTCCCCCCAAAAGGGTTTGTCAAGGGGTCACGTAGGGGCACGTAAGGGCGTCCAAAGTCTGTTCTGCCTTTTCTTTGTTCTCTTTATTTTGAAGAATTTATCCAAGGGTTACGTGGGAGCACGTGATCCCATCTCATTCATTCTTTTTTTTGGCCATTGAGGGGAGGGTCACGTGTTGCCATGTGATCATATTGGGTACTTGATTTTTTTACGTGCATGAAAAGTCTAAGTCCCTTGTTTAAGAATTAAATTCTTTTGTAGGGTTAAACCCTAATTTTATTTAGAGGAATTAAATTCCTATGTGTTTAGAAGAATTAAATTTTTTAAATCCAATTCTCCCTCTGAGTTTTGGATCTACATGGCAGAATCTCCCCGATGAGAATTAAATTCTCAACTTATGGGGAGATCTGCTTCTGCAGATTTTCAACCATAAAGAAGAAATAAGTTCTTATATTAAGGGTTAAACCCTATCTTTGTTGGAGGAATTAAATTCCTATGTGCTTCGTGGGAGAATAAAATTCTCTAAAACTTAGGTCCTCCCCTAAGTTTTAGATCTGCATGGCAGAATCTCCCCGATGAGAATTAAATTCTCAACTTGTGGGGAAATCCGCTTCTACAGATCTTAACCAGGGGAACGACTAAGTTCTTATTCAGAAGAGTTAAACTCTTAGATTGAGAATTAAATTCTCTTTTTATTTGGTGGAAGCTTATAGGATGATCTCTTACCTAAGATTTCTTTTTTTTCTAAAGAAACCTTCTTTTCTCTCGGGAGAATTAAATTCTCTTTTCTTTTGTATTCTCTCTCTCTTGTTGTATCTCTTCTTCTTTTTTTTGTGTATCCCTTTTCTCTTCCTTCTTGGCTCCTATTTATAGGAGAAAGAAAAGAATGAGTTTGTTTAGTTAATCTTTCATTGAAAGATTTTTGATTGATTTTATAACCAACATGATTTTTTAGATCACTCGGTGAATTTTATTCACCATTGGATTTTTAATCCAAAAGATATTTTGTTTGTCGTTCCTGGCAGATTTTAGGAAAATCTTTCCTTGTATAGAATCTTTCTATAAATTGGTGATTTTTAATCACCATTGGATTTTTAATCCAACTGCTCCACTTTACAGAGCGCAATCTTTTTGTTTGGAAAGATCTAGGGAAACATTAGGGTTTTTTATTTCCCTTAATTAGAATTTAAATTTATTAGTTCAGAAGGTTTAAGAGCCTATCACGTGTTAGCATGTGACCCCACTGATTGACCATTTAATCAGAATTTAATTCCATTCTTTTAAAGAGCTCGGGAACTCATCACGTGTCGGCACGTGACCCCTGGTCACGTGTGGGCACGTGATGCCCCCATTGGGGTTTTTCCTTGCTGTTTTATTATACCTTTTAATTCCTTTTAGTGGGTTTAAAGGCCCATCACGTGTGGACACATACCCCTTTTGATCAGAATTCAATTCTATTAGTTTAAAGGGTTCAGGATTGGATCACGTGCTGGCACGTGATCCAATCTCAAATTGTGTATCTCAGCGCCTATAACTTTACTCATAGAAGGTCACGTGTCCCCACGTGATACTCCTCTTGTGTATTTCCTTGCTGCTTTATTCAGTTCCCATGAGGGAACAGGTGCTAAGGTCGACTTTCATATGTGTGTCATTTCTCCTTAAAGGTAATGCTCGGATGCTCGAAATGAAGGATCAGGCACTTCAGAATAAGGCCCGGGCAGTTAAGCAGACGTCAATATCTCCTTTTTCACAAACAGCTCGATCGATTTCGATTCTGATGCAAGCATGACTTGTGTATCCCCGTCATCGGATACTTTAATGGCGGTATATTCAAACTCCGTCGGCCATTTGCATATTAAGGAGGTATTGAACTTTGACGGGTTGATTTTGGTAGCTTTGTACACTACTTGGCACAGCTCGTTGTATGTGCTAGACTTCTTGACTCTAGTCATCTTAGTTTTTCCACCGACATATTCAGAAATATTATTTTTTCCAATCGTTAATTGGTTACCGAAATAGCAAACTAGATGGATGTAATTATCCGTCATTATTCCACCTGTCAGAAATATTGACACACTTTGAGAGTCCTCATCAAATAATCTACTTATTTATCTTCACAATTATACCAACCTAATTACATAAAATTACAATAAAATCCATATTTATAACATGTAACAAGTTGCAAGAACTTGCATCCTACTCATTGATCCATCACAAGTAAAATCGGGGAAAACCCCTAATATGTACCAAGTTTGTTCGAATTGCTTACCTAATACAAAATTTTAGCCAAATTTTTTAATGAATTATTTTTAAATAAAATTAGAGTTTAGCTAACTTTCGAGATGCTCACAGTGGTGATGACGATGGCGAGAATGAAGGTGATTGTTCATCCGTGAATTTCCACCTAAATCTGCACAAGCGAGAGAATGTAAGATCGAAAGAGTTGAGTGAGACAGAGAGATGAGAGAGAGACAGAGGGAAAGAGATGAGAGAGACCAGAGGAGATCAGTAGGGGGAATCAAGGAGTTCTCGGGAGAGGTCGGAGGGGAAAAGAGGTCTCGGGGGGAGAAGAGATCGAGAGAGAGAGAGGGAGAGAGTAGAGAGAGTGTGTGTGTGTCTGAGATAGAGAGAGCGACCGAGAGAGAGGGAGAGAGCAGAGAGAGAGAGTACCTGAGACAGACAGAGAGAAAGAGATGAGAGAAAGAGAGAGAAGTCAGGAATGAGAAAAGTTAATATCTCGTATTGATTTAAGTAAGGAAATGGACGCACTTTTGAAGTGCGCCCATTATTTTGGACTAAAAT
Source organism: Agapanthus africanus (assembly GCA_030015575.1). Taxonomy (NCBI): domain Eukaryota; kingdom Viridiplantae; phylum Streptophyta; class Magnoliopsida; order Asparagales; family Amaryllidaceae; genus Agapanthus; species Agapanthus africanus. The sequence goes on along the minus strand of CM057350.1, from coordinate 183,197,162 downwards.
ATATGGCCGCAGTTTCAAACCGCGCCCCTTAATAATAAAAAAATTTATTGACTCCAACGTCAGCGCCGACGTGATGCCTGCGAGACAGAAAGTGACATGTTTTTGTAATATGTTTTGAAAATGGTTTTTTTTTTAAATATTATTTTAACATGGTTTAATATATAAAATAATTGTCCCAAAAATATTCTTGTTCTTAGTAAGTAAAGATATTTATTTGCAGAAACAAAAGTCAAAGGGTGACCTCATATCCATCTCGCAATATGTACTTTTTACTCAACCCTCTTGTCGATTCCCCATACAATATATTTTCTATAATTTGATTAGAATTTCTTAAGATTAGAGGCAATAATTAATCTTAAGCATTATTTTCTTCAATTCAATTGGGTTCGATGCATGCTTTCTGTATTTTTATTATAAGATTTCCTTTGGCTATTTAGGGTTTTGATTCAATCCGTTTGGAAGAAGTTCTGCCCTTCGGCTGGAACCTCTCTACTGCTCCCTTTATGGGATCCTATCGCACCGATCTTGACTGATTGAATAGACTTTGTTTGAACTAGCTAGGTGTTGGAAAATATTGTGAGTTGTTCTGATTCATAGTTTTAAGTTTTTTGCCATGGACTTGCATATAAGCAAGGAGACGACACTAAGCATAGCAGGAACCGAAGAAACAGATTCATAATTTTAGCCGATCCCAAAATTTTGGGATAAATGCTTATTGTTGCTGCGGCTGCCACTGGACTGATCTATGAAATTATTTATTTTTCTTGAGTTGTTTAAATCTACATGATAATTTAGCTGTTGTGGCATTGACATTTTGGAAGGTTATGATTGATCGAGTCTATGTTTCTTTTAATCAAGTTCGTTTCTATCAACCAAGTTAAGTCATGATATACACCGCGATATCTACTATATATCTTCTAACCAGTTGTAAATTGTGCATCAAACCATTGGTGCTCCTTCAGTTTTCCCTCCCAAATTATGTACGTCCATTCCCCTGTCTGCGGCTTAGTTGCATGTAGTTCAACATATTTTCATCACTGACATTGTGTATATTGTAAACCTAAGGATTTAAATGCGGATAACTGATTGCATAGTAGAATTGCGTTTTGGAAGACGAGTCATGTGAATTAAATACGGTTTGCCCTTGCATCGGATGCTTGCAAAATCAACGGTTTTCCGACAATAGAACATTTTAGGATCTACATGAAGCCGGGAGTTGAAGAAGGAGCAGCTGTTATAGAATCCACAGTTTTCAGGTTTTCTTGCCCCCTTATTCTGGGTGTGCCATGGGGGAATATTTCCGCGATAATGGAATGGAAGGTACGAAAAGCGACTTCAAGTGAGGCCGTAGGAGGGTCTTTAGCTTTGCTTGTGCTCTTCTGGTTAGGCTCGTTCTCACGGAGAAGGAGGGAGGAAGAGATCTGACCTTCGAGTACTCTGTCTTTAGGCATGGGCATTTAAAGAGATGACTAATCGGACACGTATGGGGTTATGGATAGATAGCTAAGACGGGTAAATCCCGTTGAATTGAAGCTTTTCCCGAAGAGCTTCCCTTTATTCGCTTCATGGGAGTCGCACACAGCACATAGCTGGAAGTCACAGGGCCTGTACAACCTGCCTAACCCTTCGCTCCGAGGGACCGTCTCTCTTGACAAAGGCTTTCTTTACTTACTTCTCCTTCTCGGAATGCCAGGCCTCATTGACTATGGTTTAGGTTTCTTGCGCAGCTCTTTCGGACCCTCTGTGGTATGATCGCGCAACGGCTTTCGTGCAAGACGGTCACTCCGTTGCTTGAGTTTTCAAACGACATGAAAATTGGTGTACACGTAATTTAGTAGATGAAGATTAATATGGCCGGTGAAAAAATCAACGGATAGTTGACTTTTCAAGCCATCAATGTAGAAGGTTTCCTACCATGTCACTAATTTATACTCTGCATCCTTTATATACATATATATTATTTTCCTCCCAATGTTTAGCTTTGAATTATACAAGTGCTTGAATCTTTCTTCATACTTTATTCCTTGATTATCAACTAATATATTATCATGGTTCATTTGTGGATTTTTATAAGCAGTTCGTTTCTTTACATAACCCTACGTTGCATTGCTCATAAACTATGAAAATTTGAATGTTTGAACAATATTATAGGTGTTTTTTGAGACGGCGGATGATGAGAAAGAGGGTGAGGTTATTCCAACTCGTGGGGCTGACCCAAATAAGGATGATATGGATAATAGCAGCCAAGAGCCTTCGATTCGGTTTTTCATATCCAGTCACTTTGTTTTCCCACCAAGCGAGCATGGGAATCTTCCGATAGAACCTCTTCGCGATGATATACACAACATATCCGAGGCAAAAAATGTACCATCTGTCGATAAAGAGTATGAGGATGATGATGATGATTATCAAGAAATCAAATTCCTTCAAGGAGCGAAGTTTGCCGAAGTTACAGTCGACTTTCAAGGGCCATACTCAACTCCTTATCCTGAAAGCACCGAGCCTGGCGATTCTCCTAAAAAGGATCATAATTCTCCTCATAATAAGAATATTAAGTCAAGTGATGATGGATCAGTCCATCCTCCTGCGGCGCGGCGGGAGGATGCATCGTCTCTATATCGTTGCACGGAAGAAGAAAACACGTTTTGGTATATCTTTGTGGACGGTCAGGAACTTAGGCGGTACCTGAGCAACAATTATGAGGTATGCCAAATTTTGTTCTGATAGCGATTAAATGATGAACCTGCAGCTAGTCTTGGATACATATTAATCTTCAAGTCCATTTTTCTTTCTGCTCTGAGACATGCACATTTCATATATGATGACTTTCTCTAAATAACTAATTTTAAGTATCTATTTGGCTAGCTTATCAGCTAAATCACTTTAAGTTGTTTGCTATTTCTATTTTAGAAAGTCTCTTGTGTTCTCTTCGGATTGTAACCGGGGTTTTCCTATATGATGAAACTCGACCTAGTTATAGATTGATGTACTATATAGGCGATTAATTCTCCCATGTTAACCGGTGTTCGCTTTAATATTCAGATTGCATGCACCTGATTAAACAGAATGCATATTTTATTTCTTCATATATATATATGATAGTCAAGCTCACATTTTATCCGTTCTTGAAGTGATTTATGTATTTTTCCCCACATTATTGTGCTATGCGATGGTTTGTCAAAAATATTCTTTTATGCGATTCTAACTATTCGGCAATGGCCTAGGACACCATATAAGCTTTGGCTGATTTCTGATTGCATACATTGTTAATGCTTTCCGTTGCTGTTTACGTAGAGGATGCTAAATATATATATTACAACAGGTTGTCTGATTCCCTTTTTTTCCCGATGAAAGGGGCGATGGGGCCAATGGGATGGCTCAAAGTTATCATTATCGATAGTGATCATCAGCGGAGTCCTTTGAGTTGATGATAATTAAAATGATGAAGTATGACATTTGTGTGTGCGATGGTTTGTCAATAAACAGAGCAAGTCCCTGGTTTTTATCTGAAAAACGGCAATAGTTACGGTTATTTATTTATAACAGAAAAAGTCCATGATATTAATCTGAAAAATGATGAAAGTTAACGATATTTATTTGTAACGGCCCGTCGTATTTATCTGGAAAATGTTGGATATTCATGGTATTTTTTATGGACAAAATTCATGGTATTTATTGGAAAATAGCGAAAGTTCATTGTATTTTAATGAAAATCTAATGGTACTTAGCAATAAAACATTGAAAGGTCATGATTTTTTAGGGAAAATCTATTGGGATTTTGAATTGATGTTGATGGAGCTCTGGATCTCCTTCAAATATTACCTTCCATTGATCCGCAGCGAGTGGTGATGAGTGGCTGAGATTGGATCTGAGGGTTTCCCCTTGGTGCATGTGGATCTCAGTGGGCTTGATGTGGATGGAGCCGAGCTACATGCAAGGAAGCCCCGGGCTGGTTGTGCCACCGAGGACCCTCCGACGATCAAGTTAGACAGGTTAATTGGGCAGAGTAGCGGCTTGTTGGAAAAAATTGCCTTACTTGAGTCGTCTGAGAAAGGGGTTTATATAGTGGCAGCCGTGGGCTGGCGGGCGTGAGATTCACACCGGCCGTTACGCCCCTGGCGTTACGCCTGCGTGAAAGGCGGGATTTCCCATTAATGATGAGATATGCTCGTTAATGGGGGAACGAGATGGCATGGAACGCGGGATCGTGGGTAGCAGATATCTCACGTCAGGAGAGATTCGCGAAACCGTGGCGGAGACGCATGTAATCCGTGCTGTGGGTCAGTCGATGAGACTGAGGAAACTAAGCTCGGCGGGAGGCTCGGGGGCGAGCGGGAGGCCAGACAGGCTTGGTTCATGCGATAGCTTGGAAGCGAGCTAGGAGGGCCGAGGGAACTCAGCGTGCGGGAAGGCTCGGAGGCGAGCCAATGATTGTTTGTAAGGCGGGCACAGGAATGGTTGGGAAGGCCGCTGAAGGTCGGGAACACCCTCGGGGCGAAGGCCCGGGGCATGCTTCCAATGTACCGTTCCTGCTCCTGTCCTGTAAGCCTCGGGACACGTCATCTGCCACGTGTCATGATCTGGAGAGTGCTCAGTACTGAGCATCATCATTAGCCCCCCACTCTTATCCTGACCTATTTATGGGTCGGGTCGAGAGTGGTCTAATCAGTCACCCGGGCTAAGTTCTTATTTGAAGACGGCGTCGACTCGGATTCCCGGGCAGTTAGTCGTGTTTTTTTGTCTTATTTTTCGATGACGTCAGCGGATTAGGGAAGAGATCTTGCATTAAAGAGGAAGCGCCGATTCGGGCGTACGTTCATCGGAGTGCCAGGTCAAGTGTCCGACGCTGATTAACTGACGTGATGGGCCGCCGGTGTTTTCGCGCCCGATGGGACACGCCCAATGCGCGTGTGGCAGGTGGAGCGTTGGTGGCCGTTGAATGCGAAGCGTCATTTTGGTGAGAGACGATCGGCGCCGCTGGATGTGTTCGCCGATTGCTATAAATAGAGGTAGGTGTTGGGGTAAAAATTTACACCCCGATTGACCAAGTCAGAATCAAAGTCAACCCCAAGCCAGGTGGGCCCAAGCCCAGGTCAAGCGGGCCCATGCCCAAGTCGAGCCCGCAGCCAGCCTCCCCATGCCAACAACAAAATCATGTAATAAATAATTTTTATGTAATTGTTTATGCATGAATGTAAATAAAATGGGCATAAAGCCAATATGTTGTAAGCCCATGGCTTATGTGCAAAAATGAAATGGCACATGAGCCATGGGATGGGCAAAACGCCATTTTTTTAAAGCCCAAGGGGCTATATGTAAATATGTAAGCCTATATAAAAAAAACAACACTTTTCATTCTCTCTCAAAAAAACTAGGGTTTGTATTTCTTTCCCTTTTCTGAAGGTCTCAAACCTTCTTCTTTCTTCTGAATTAAATCAAGAGTTTTACTCTTCCTTTTCCAAAACAAAATAGTTTTTCACCACGAAACCCACAAAGAGGAACTTGAATCTGTCATCAGATCTCAAAAAGGAGAGACTTTGAGATCTCACATCTCTTGATCTTCAAGATCTAGCTAACGGAGGAGGAAGAAGAAGAACCCTTTCACTAAACCCAAAAAAACACACTCAGGAGTCCAACTCCTTTCTGATTTCTCTCCCGAGAAATTTTTTTAGGCTAAAAGCCTCTTTTCCTCGCCGGCGCTCAAGCGCAGAGCGCCCACATGCCGAAACGTGGCGCGCTTGCGCTCAAGCGCTCTGCGCTCAAGTGCAAAGCACCCACGTGCCGACACGTGGCGCGCTTGCACAACAGCGCCCTGCGCTCGAGCGCAAAGCGCCCACGTGGCGCGCTTGCGCTCAAGCGCAAGCGCTCAAGCGCAAGTCGCCCCCGTGCCAACACGTGGTGCGCTTGCGCTCAAGCGCACAGCGCTCGGGCATAAGTCGCCTCCGTGCCGACACGTGGCGCACTTGCGCTCAAGCGCCCAGTGCTCAAGCGCAAGTCGCCCCCGTGCCGACACGTGGCGCACTTGCGCTCGAGCGTCAGGCGCTGAAGCGCAAAGCGCCCACGTGCCGACACGTGGCGCGCTTGCGCTACAGCGCCCTGTGCTCAAGCGCAGAGCGCCCACGTGGCATGCTAGTGCCTGAGCGCATAGCACCTGGGCGCACAGCGCCCAAGGCGCTGGCCCTACGCATCCTTTGAATGCCCTTTCCCCCTCTTTCTTTTATATATATATACATATATACATATATATATATATACACACATATACATACATATGTGCACACACACATACACCACGACGCTGTCCCTGTTAGAAAAAAAATTTCTAACGAGGCGCTGCCCCGCACCCCGCAAGGGGGCTGCTAGCCCCCTTGACCCCCAGCCTGCTATCCGGGTAGCGGGACCCCCGTAAAAACTCTGCGTGGCCTCCAATATATCCAAAAACCCTTCAAAACACAACACTGCACATTGAGTTCACATGACCAGTTTAACCCGTCAATCGAAGGTTCCCTCGCTCCAAAGGCGAGGGGTAATTAACGGCAGCTTAGTTCGCGGCTACCGGAGATTCGGATCCCTAAAATCATTAAACCCCGGCCTACCCTAAGTAGGGGGAATCTGTAGTACGCTTGACAAGCGCGCGCGTATTCCCATCTCAATGGGATGACGAAAAACACCCTACAGATTCTGGCACGTCCGGTGGGACCAATCTCTCCTCCCATATTTCGGGTTAAACGTTTATGCGAACTCAATCAATATACATACCTATATTTAAACTAAAATAATGCTTTTTCATGCAGGTTTTCAATCAATCACTCTCCAACAATGTCTCCAAGGACGATCTCAGATCTTAGCACGTCTCCCATCTCCTACACAATGAAGATGGATGCCAGGACAGTCCTCCCGGCCAGTCTCGGGCGACAATGGGAAGAGCCGCCGCTACAATTCGGCTCTATCCTGTTCGTGTCAACTAACGCCATCCCAGCACCTCAAGCCCCGGTGGCAGACAAACCGGCCTCGAAAGGCAAGAGGCCAAATATGGTGGTCTCGAAGGCATCCCAACCCAAACGCAAATCGGTGTCTGGACGGCTTTCCATGGCCCCAACTGGGGGCAAATCCATCAGAACAAAAGAAGTTGCCAGACGTCGTGGGCAAGCCCAGGCGATACCTTCGACGGACACACGGGTAGATGTCTTCTCAAGCATCCTCATCACTCGGCCTATGGCGGCTTCCCGAAAAGCAGAAGCCTGCCAAGCACTTAAGGCAGAGAAGCTGAGGCAGAAGCGGCTCAGATATGAAGCCAACAAAAGGGCTAGGGCTCTGGCCATGTTAAAATTTATGAATTTCCAAAGCCCGGACCGCTCCGCGAGACCAGCTGCCAGTGATGAAAGAATGGCTGAATGTATTATCCACACTGTCTATATGGCCCAACATGAAGAAACGAACCCTCCTCTTATTCACAGCCATGGTGATGATATGGTTGACGCTATCCAGTATCGGCTCGATCTAAATGATGAAGAGCCCGCTCAGGCCGATAACCCAGAGGAGCCCGTGGTTCCTACGGAATTGAGCTCAGGTAATAAAGATTACCCGGTTGTCATAGCCGGAACTACAGAACAAGCATTATTCCAATGGCTTCAAAGGCAATTTCAGGACAGGGATGAGAAGATGGCCAAGGTCTATTCCAAAGTTGACAAGATGGCAAACGTCGTGGCAGATCTCGCAACCCAAGTCGCCCGATTGCAATTACAGCAGAATCAAATTTTGGTTCATGAGCCAGGGATTGATACCCGGAAGCAGCCAACTGATATCCCCTTCAACCTAATAGCGGAGCGCCTTCGTGAAAAACGGCCGCAATCAGCCTCCAGTCCCTCCGATACATACGCCGGGGGGGAATCACCTCTGAAAGAGAAGCTGGAAAAGGTTTATTCCTTCAAAAGGGAAAAAGTCCACAAGATATTCAAGGACGCCCTAAGAAACGGTCTACAACTGCCAGAATCAAAGAGACTGCAAGAAGAGAATATGACCGACGACCCAAAATATTGCCCTTATCACAGGGTGATAGGTCATGCCGTTGAGGACTGCTCCGTCTTCAAAGATTGGGTCGAAAGGCAATACAAGATGGGAGAGATAGAACTGTCTAAAGGCGTGTTAGCAAACAGTCAAGCTACGATCGCCGATTTCATGCAAATGGAGACCGAAGCCTTTCGGGAACCTAATCCTCCCAGACATGTGCCTCGAGGACCAGCATCAGTAAAGGCACCTACTCCAATGGAGAGAAAGAAGAAGGTATACTCCTTCAGGAGGGATGAAGTCCGCAAAATATTCATGGACGCCTTGAACAACGGTCTGCAACTGCCTGTTCCAAAGAGGCCACAGGAAATGAACATGACCGGTAATCCCATATACTGCCCATATCATAGAATGGTGGGTCATACCATCGAAGACTGCTATATTTTCAAAGATTGGGCAGAGGACCAATATAAGCTTGGAAAAACCTCACAATCCTCGGATGTATCGGCAAGCCACAGAGCTAGGTCATCAACACAGCTCCGCCAAGATCAAAGTTCAAGGAGTTGGGATAAGCAAAAAGGATCACCACGTCGTTAAACTGGGAACACCTGATGACCACCACGTCGTTAAACTGGGAACAATCGACCTCTAAGTCGTTAAACTGGGAATGTAAAAATATACATATATATATATATGTAAATAAACAAAAAAATGTGTAAATAAAAGAAAAATAGAGAAAAGCCGAAATGATGGGGCAACTCGCGATAAAAATCAGCGAGTAAAATAAAGATGAAAATAAAGCCGAAATGATGGGGCAACCGCGAATAAAAGCCGAAATGATAGGGCAATCGCGATCTTCGCGATAAGAAAAGCTGAAAGGATAGAGCAATCGCGGTAAAACAAAAAAAAACAGAAACAAAAATCCAATTTTTCAAAATTCCCTCGGACATACGGCTAGTCCCCAAATTGACTGCCGTATACAATCCACGGGCTTAAATAATCCTCAGCATACCCATGCCCTACCGCAACCACCAGTTACGCGGCTGGCCTCCGCCTTTGGGATTATGCTCCATTGGGAAGACCCACTCATGTGTCCTGACACATGTGCTTCAGTGTTAACAACGCTGATGCTGGCCCCTACCCCAAAATTCCAAGCTCGCCATCAATAGACCCCTAAACCTTTAAACTGGAAACAGATGACCTCCAAGTCGTTAAACTGGAAACAGATGACCACCAAGTCGTTAAACTGGAAACAGATGATCTCTAAGTCGTTAAACTGGAAACAGTAGACCTCTAAGTCTCTAAACTGGAAACATATGACCTCTACGTCGTTAAACTGGAAACAGATGACCGCCAAGTCATTAAACTGGGCACAATAGACCTCTAAGTCTTTAAACGGGAAACAGATGACCGCCAAGTCGTTAAACTGGGCACAATAGACCTCTAAGTCTCTAAACTGGAAACATATGACCTCTACGTCGTTAAACTGGAAATAGATGACCGCCAAGTCGTTAAACTGGGCACGATAGACCTCTAAGTCTTTAAACTGGAAACAGATGACCGCCAAGTCGTTAAACTGGGCATAATAGACCTCTAAGTCTTTAAACTGGAAACAGATGACCTCTAAGTCATTAAACTGGAAACAGTAGACCTCTAAGTCTTTAAACTGGAAACAGATGACTTCTAAGTCGTTAAACTAGAAACAGATGACCACCACGTCGTTAAACTGGAAACAGATGACCGCCAAGTCGTTAAACTGGGCACAATAGACCTCTAAGTCTTTAAACTGGAAACAGTCGACCACTAAGTCGTTAAACTGGAAACAATTGACCTCTAAGTCGTTAAACTGGAAACAGATGACCACTAAGTCGTTAAACTGGAAACCAATGACCTCTAAGTCTTTAAACTGGAAATAGATGACCTCTAAGTAGTTAAACTGGAAATAGTAGACCTCTAAGTCTCTAAACTGGAAACGGATGACCTCTAAGTCGTTAAACTGGAAACAGATGACCACCACGTCGTTAAACTGGAAATAGATGACCACTAAGTCGTTAAACTGGGCACAATAGACCCCTAAGTCTTTAAACTGGAAAGAGATGACCTTTAAGTCGTTAAACTGGAAACAGTCGACCTCTAAGTCGTTAAACTGGAAACAATTAACCTCTAAGTCGTTAAACTGGAAGCAGATGACCACTAAGTCGTTAAACTGGAAACCAATGGCCTCTAAGTCGTTAAACTGGAAATAGTAGACCTCTAAGTCGCTAAACTGGAAACAGATGACCTCTAAGTCGTTAAACTGAAAACAGATGACCTCTAAGTCGTTAAACTGGAAACAGATGACCACCACGTCGTTAAACTGGAAACAGATGACTGCTAAGTCGTTAAACTGGGCACCACAGACCCCTAAGTCTTTAAACTGGAAACAGATGACCTCTAAGTCGTTAAACTGGAAACAGTCGACCTCTAAGTCATTAAACTGGGAACGAGGGAAATCCACTCATATGTCCTCACGATTCATAAGGACAACAAACCTTTGTGGGATCCTTACGACTCACAAAGGAAAAACACACTTAAGAGTCCTCACGACTCCTAAGGAGAAAATACACCTGCGGGATCCTTACGACTCGCAGGGAGAAAAAGCTTTTATAGGACCCTCACGGCCCATAAAATTGAAAAGCCTTAGGTGATAGGGATCTGAACCTGTCTCCTAAGCCATCGCTCCCCAATCCCCAAGTGGCGAATGATGAGTCGCTCCTGGTACCATATTCCAGTGCAGCGATGCAGACGCCAGCCAAATTCCAAATCCCAACGGCGAATGATGAGTCGCTCCTGGTACCATATTCCAGTACAGCGATGCAGACGCCAACAAAGACCCAAAATGTTTTTGGCCCTACGGTCTGGATCATACATCCTGCAAAACCGTATACAATCCACGGGCGTAAAACAATCCCAGTCCCTCCCAAGTCCTACCGGTGATACCACATTCAAAGTCCCACCAAAAATTAAATAAAGAATAGAAATAAAAAAAGGCATGTCCACAAGCAAAATGGGCACGGATGAAAACCCGAAAGGGCTCCGTGAGTAAAAACAGCAGGACTGCCGGCGAGTTTGTGAAAACCCGAAAGGGCGCACACTCGTAAAAAAGAGATGAAATGCACTCGCAAAGTCCTCTCGACTTTATGAGGAGAAAATTCCCGCGTGATATCCTTACGACTCACAAAGGAGCAATACACTTGGGAGTCCCCACGACTCCTAAGGAGAAAATACACTTACGAGATCCTTACGACCCGTAGGGAGAAAATGCTTTGTGAGACCCTTACGGCTCACAAAATTGAAAGTCTTAGGTGATAGGGACCTAAAAGCTGTCTCCTAAGCCATCGCTTCCTAATAAGCAAGTGCAAATGATGATTCGCTCCTGGTATCACATTCCAGTGTAGCGATACTGATGCCAAACAAAAACCAATTCCTAAATCCTCCCGAGGCAAATGATGAGTTGCTCCTGGCATTATTCCAGTGCAGCAATGCAGATGCCAAACAAAAAAAAACAAATCCCCAAATCCTCTCATGACAGATGATGATTCGCTCCCGGTACCATATTCCAGTGTAACGATGCTGATGTCAACGCAAATCGAACAGATCAAACCAATCAATTCCAACATCGACCTATGCGTCAACAAGCGACACTCCGTGCCGGGGAAAAGTCGATCAGCGACACTCCGTGCCGGGGAAAAGTCAACCCGACACTCCGCGCCGGGAAAAAGTCGATTAACGACACTCCGTGCCGGGGAAAAGTCAACCCGACACTCCGCGCCGGGGAAAAGTCGATCAACGACACTCCGTGCCGGGGAAAAGTCAACCCGACACTCCGCGCCGGGGAAAAGTCGATCAGCGACACTCCGTGCCGGGGAAAAGTCAACCCGACACTCCGCGCCGGGGAAAAGTCGATCAGCGACACTCCGTGCCGGGGAAAAGTCAACCCGACACTCCGCGCCGGGGAAAAGTCGATCAGCGACACTCCGTGCCGGGGAAAAGTCAACCCGACACTCCGCGCCGGGGAAAAGTCGATCAGCGACACTCCGTGCCGGGGAAAAGTCAACCTGACACTCCGCGCCGGGAAAAAGTCGATCAGCGACACTCCGTGCCGGGGAAAAGTGAACCCGACACTCCGCGCCGGGGAAAAGTCAATCAGCAACACTCCGTGCCGGGGAAAAGTCAACCCGACACTCCGCGCCGGGAAAAAGTCGATCAGCGACACTCCATGCCGGGGAAAAGTCAACCAGCGACACTCCGCGCCGGGGAAAAGTCGATCAGCGATACTCCGTGCCGGGGAAAAGTCAACCCGACACTCCGCGCCGGGGAAAAGTCGATCAGCGACACTCCGTGCCGAGGAAAAGTCAAACAGCGACACTCCGTGCCGGGGAAACGTCAAGCAGACACTCCGTGCCAGGGACACGTCAGCAAGCGACACTCCACTTCGGGGAAACGTCAAGCAAACACTCCGTGCCGGGGGCACATCGACAACAGACACTCCGTAACGGGGATACGTCAACCAGCCGATACTCCGCCTCAGGAAAACGTCGACCAGCGACACTCCGTGCCGGGGACACGTCTACCAAATCGCTCCGGATCAGAGCACCGACCGTCCATGTCGTAAAAAGGGCAGTGCATCCCAAAAAGTGGGAACCAAAGCAAGTCGCCTCCACGCAAAAAAAGATCCATCAATTTCATGCACACGACCCACATATGTTGTGTGCATTTATTGATGGGGGGAAATTTGTTGGGGTAAAAATTTACACCCCGGTTGACCAAGTCAGAATCAAAGTCAACCCCAAGCCAGGTGGGCCCAAGCCCAGGTCAAGCGGGCCCATGCCCAAGTCGAGCCCGCAGCCAGCCTCCCCATGCCAACAACAAAATCATGTAATAAATAATTTTTATGTAATTATTTATGCATGAACGTAAACAAAATGGGCATAAAACCAATATTTTGTAAGCCCATGGCTTATGTGCAAAAATGAAATGGCACATGAGCCATGGGATGGGCAAAACGCCATTTTTGTAAAGCCCAAAGAGCTATATGTAAATATGTAAGCCTATATAAAAAAACAACACTTTTCAGTCTCTCAAAAAAACCTAGGGTTTGTATTTCTTTCCCTTTTCTGAAGGTCTCAAACCTTCTTCTTTCTTCTGAATTAAATCAAGAGTTTTACTCTTCCTTTTCCAAAACAAAATAGTTTTTCACCACGAAACCCACAAAGGGAACTTGGATCTGTCATCAGATCTCAAAAAGGAGAGATTTTGAGATCTCACATCTCTTGATCTTCAAGATCCAGCTAACGGAGGAGGAAGAAGAAGAACCCCTTTCACTAAACCCAAAAAAACACACTCAGGAGTCCAACTCCTCTCTGATTTCTTTCCGGAGAAATTTTTTTAGGCTAAAAGCCTCTTTTCCTCGCCGGCGCTCAAGTGCAGAGCGCCCACGTGCCGACACGTGGCGCTCTTGCGCTCAAGCGCTCAGCGTTCAAGCGCAAAGCGCCCACGTGCCGACACGTGGCGCTCTTGCGCTCAAGCGCTCAGCGTTCAAGCGCAAAGCGCCCACATGCCAACACGTGGCGCGCTTGCACAATAGCGCCCTGCGCTCTGGCGTAAGTCACCCCCGTGCCGACATGTGGCACGCTTGCGCTCAAGCGCACAGCACTCTGGCGCAAGTCGCCCCCGTGCCGAGCGTCAGGCGCTGAAGCGCAAAGCGCCCACGTGCCGACACGTAGCGCGCTTGCGCTACAGCGCCCTATGCTCAAGCGCAGAGCGCCCACGTGCCGACGCGTAGCACGCTAGCGCCTGAGCGCATAGCACCTGGGCGCACAGCGCCTAAGGCACTGGCCCCACGCATCCTTTGGATGCCTTTTCCCCCTCTTTCTTTTATATATATATATATATATATATATATATATATATATATATATATATATATACACATATGCATACATATGTGCACACACGCATACACTACGACGCTGTCCCTGTTAGAAAAAAAATTCTAACGGGGCGCTGCCCCGCACCCCGCAAGGGGGCTGCTAGCCCCCTTGACCCCCAACCCGCTATCCGGGCAACGGGACCCCCGTAAAAACTCTGCGTGGCCCCCAATATATCCAAAACCCCTTCAAAACACAACACTGCACATTGAGTTCGCATGACCAGTTTAACCCATCAATCGGAGGTTCCCTCGCTCCAAAGGCGAGGGGTAATTAACGGCAGCTTAGTCCGCGGCTGCCGGAGATTCGGATCCCCACAATCATTAAACCCCGGCCTACCCTAGGCAGGGGGAATCTGTAGTACGCCTGACAAGCGCGCGCGTATTCCCATCTCAATGGGGTGACGAAAAACACCCTACAGTGGGATCCCCCCGAGGGTCCACACTTCGCTATAATTTCCTCTTCCCTTCGTGTGTTAGCTCGGCGCGCTTCCCTCTAGGTCGAATTTCCTGCGTTCTTTCCTCGTAGGACCCTTTCTCTTGATCAGGTTAGATGTCTTCCTCTGAGGAGTCCGTAGAAATAGTTCGGATAGAGTCTAGGGAGTCTTCTGCAGCTTCCTCTTCTTCGTCCGGGTCGGAATCTTCCCGGGAAGTTTGGGTTAGTCGCGCTTCCCGGGGTCGTGCGGCAGGGACGGTCCCCAAAGCGAGCTCCAGGAGTGTCCGCGACGTAGTTTCCCTTATGAGGCACGTGGATGAGCTCACCACAATTCGGGCTCGCTTCCACATTCCTCCCGGCTACTCGCTTCGTTTGGTCGGATAGGGAGAGAGGGCAAATCAGGTACAGGGCGAGGAAACTGCCTTGTACTTAGAAGCTTTTTGGGCCAGAATGTGCATGCCCTTCTCTCCCGAGATGAGTGCGGCATTGCATTGTTTTCAGTTAGCCCCGGGCCAGTTAGTGACGAACTCCTGAAGGATTCTTCTCGGGTTCCTGGTCCGGTTGAAATTGCGGGAGACCCCTTTCACTCTGAACCTTCTCCTTTCCTCTCTCTGCTAAAACCACCCTGACACTCGCAAGGACGAGCCGAGCTGGATATACATTTCTTTTAGAAAGCACCGGAGAGGTGCGGCCGGGTCGGGGGTCGTCACAGTGCCTTCTTCCATTCACGAGTGGAAGGAGAAGAATTTGTTTGTCGGGCCACCCGAGGGTGAGAATTGGCATGTGCCCATCCAGTGGCACAGAACCAACTGCCCGCGGGTGATACGGTCGAACGATCCCGACGCGGTGGCGGTGGCGGAGTGGGAGCCCGTCCCCGGGCCGATGTGTTGTTGTCTGAGCAGGCCCTCAATTGGGTCGGGCTCAGCCCCGTTTAGTTTGCGGGTAAGTTTAGGAGTTTTAGGCGACCTTCTTAGACTTTTGTATTCTTCCATCCCTTTTTTTTATTTTCGCTTTCTTGCAGAAACGATGGACCGAGCTAAATTTCGGGCGGCCCTAGTCGAACAGAAGAAAGGGAGGAAGGTTAGAGGCGCCGGCCCGTCACGTCCCGCTTCGAGCCCGGCTCCACCAGCGGCCGCTCCGACCAGGCGCTCGAGCACACCCCGGACCTCATAGCCCTCCCGCGTGCAGAGCCATAAACACGCTCGGGAGCAGGAGTCCTGAGCCCTGGAGGTTGGAGACGAAGAAGATGTTCCCGCGCCCCTCCTCAAGAGGCACCATAAGACGGTGCCCCGTACCCCGGCTTCCCCGATCTTCGTGGATGAAGGGGAGCTTCGCTTCGAGGTGCCCTCGGGGCTTTCCGTAGCCGACAGCCTGCTCTCGGAGATGGAAAGGTCAGTCGGGGGCAAAATCCCTCGGGGGACCCTCAGGACCCAAATGGCGGCCATAACCCAGGAAGCCGTGCAGTTCAGTGTTCACCCCCCACTCGGGTTTTTATTCAGTACTTTTTGTTCGCAAGATCGGGTGCCCCCTTTTCTTTTTAACCCTTCCTTTTGTTTTCTTCAGGTCTTCCAGCACTGTGCCCTCATTATCAGCATGGAGGACGAGGAAATTGCTCCGGCGATGCAGATCGCGGGCGAGTCCTCCTCGTGGGAGGAGAGCTCGAGGCTGGAGCTGCAAGCGGAGAAGGAGAGGATCGCCGTCCTCGAAGACCGGGTGGCGGCCGGGGATCGGGAGAACGCCAACTGCCGAGAGGCCGTTCGAATCTTGAGGGAGTCCAATAAGGCCACCGAGGCCAAGTTGGAAGATACCAGGGTGCTTTCCACCATCCTAAAGAAGACGGTGAGCACCCTCAGGAGGGAGAACGAGGCGGCGAAGGAAGGAGTTAGGCGTGCCAACCTCCGAGCGGAGAAGGCGGTGGAGAACTACAAGAAGTCGGACCAGTACTACACCGACCTCGCTGAAGCCGCTGCCCTCATTTGGCATGAGGCCCTTGATGCCGTCAAGGCCTTGATGCCGGAGTTTCCTGACGGCGATCTCCGGGGTGAGTACCCTCTCGAGGGTGAAGCGAAGGGGAATGCCCCCGGAAGCGCCGCCGGGGAGAAGGCCCCTGGTGGGATCGTCGGGGAGAAATCGGTCACCCCAACTCCCGACGTCGAGGCAACTGCGGTGGGCGCCAACCCTCAAGCCAGCATCCCAGCTATCGTGGTGGAAGCGAAGCTTGTTGAGGTTCTCCCCGGCCCCGAGACCTGAATCTCCTCGCTTCCTTCTTATTTTCTTTTGCGTTGAAATTTTGTAAGCCTCCGGGTGTTTTTGTAAGGCTAAGGAGCCCATAATACCTCTGTAAAGACTTTCGACCATTGTGAATGAAATCATTTTATAGGAATCTTTGCGTACATATTTTCCCTTTCTTTGTGGTAAAATCCTCATTTGCGCGGTACTGCTTTCACGATGCGTTAGGTTGGAGACCGGTCCTTCATTTGGCGATCGCACGTTGAGTTTAACTCAACCATTTGCCAAGTGTGCAAAGATTGGTGCAAGGTCGATATCTCCATGGCCCCGACGTCGAGATGGGGATCGCTTAGTAAAGACGGGTAGGAAGTCACCCCCTAAGAATGGATTGTGCAGGGAAGCTGCTCGGTGGCCTCTTGATGAGGGCTTTGATCCTTAGCGTACGTGGGTAAGAAATTACCCGCTAAGGATGGACCGAGCAAGGTAGCAGCTCGGTTGCCTCTTGGCGACGGCTTTGATCCTTAGCGTAGATGGGTAAGAAATTACCCGCTAAGGATAGACCGAGCAGGGTAGCTGCTCGGTTGCCTCTTGGCGAGGGCTTTTGATCCTTGGCGTCAGTGGGTAGTGAATTACCAGCCATGGATGGACCGAGCAGGATAGCTGCTCGGTGGCCTTTTGATGAGGGCTTTGATCATTGGCGTCGCTGGGTAAGAGATTACGAGCCAAAGATGGACCGAGCAGGGAAGCTGCTCGGTGGCCTCTTGATGAGGGCTTTGATCCTTGGCGTCGCTGGGTAAGAGATTACCAGCCAAGGATGGATCGAGCAGGGAAACTGCTCGGTGGCCTCTAGATGAGGGTTTTGATCCTTAGTGTCGTTGGGTAAGAGATTATCAGCCAAGGATGGACCGAGCAGGGTAGCTGCTCGGTTGCCTCTTGGCGAGGGCTTTAATCCTTAGCATAGATGGGTAAGAAATTACCCGCTAAAGATAGACCGAGCAGGGTAGCTGCTCGGTTGCCTCTTGGCGAGGGCTTTAATCCTTAGCATAGATGGGTAAGAAATTACCCGCTAAAGATAGACCGAGCAGGGTAGCTGCTCGGTTGCCTCTTGGCGAGGGCTTTTGATCCTTGGCATCGGTGGGTGGTGAACTACCAGCTATGGATGGACCAACCAGGGTAGCTGCTCAGTTGCCTCTTGATGAGGCTTTGATCCTTGGCGTCGCTGGGTAAGAGATTACCAGCCAAGGATGGACTGAGCAGGGAAGCTACTCGGTGGCCTCTTGATGAGGACTTTGATCCTTGGCGTCGCTGGGTAAGAGATTAATAGCCAAGGATGGATCGAGCAGGGAAGCTGCTCGGTGGCCTCTTAATGAGGTTTTTGATCGTTGGCGTCGCTGGGTAAGAGATTACCAGCCAAGGATGGACCGAGAAGGGAAGCTGCTCGGTGGCCTCTTGATGAGGGCTTTGATCCTTGGCGTCGTTGGGTAAGAGATTACCTGCCAAGGATGGACCGAGCAGGGAAGCTGCTCGGTGGCCTCTTGATGAGGGCTCTGATCCTTGGCGTCATTGGGTAAGAGATTACCAGCCAACGATGGACCGAGCGGGGAAGCTGCTCGGTGGCCTCTTGATGAGGGCTCTGATCCTTGGCGTCGTTGGGTTAGAGGTTACCAGCCAAGGATGGACCGAGCGGGGAAGCTGCTCGGTGGCCTCTTGATGAGGGCTCTGATCCTTGGCGTCGTTGAGTAAGAGATTACCAGCCAAGGATGGACCGAGCGGGGAAGCTGCTCGGTGGCCTCTTGATGAGGGCTCTGATCCTTGGCGTCGTTGGGTATGAGATTACCTGCCAAGAATGGACCGAGCAGGGAAGCTTTTCGGCTTTACGGGGTTTTGTCCGACCTTCCCTGGTGTGTAAACATCAGGAAAAGTGACCATCGCGGGCAGCACGCGGCAGAGACGCATGGGGGAGGCGAAGCGTCTTGAAGAGCCGCATCGGTCCGACTTCAGTTCGTCGAGAAATAAAGGATTTCCACCACGTGGCGGTGCGGTATCGGAGTAATTTAGCGCCCATGCACGTGCAAATTTGGGTCCTTAGGGATTCTGTTTGGGGTTATAAATAGAGAAGGGTATGTTTCCCATACTAAGCTTTGCAGCCCGAAACATAATAATGGACGGATTCCCTTTCTCCATTTCCCCTTTCTCCATTTCCGAGATCATTTCCTTTGAAGACGTATATTTGTATGATCAGCGGAGCTCCGAGGAGACGTTGCAGGCGGTGGTTCGGCGTGTGGAAGATCATGTCGGCCGCTTGCTTCCCCGGCGATTACCCCTGCTCCAGCTGCTGATGTATTCGATTTGGAGGGCGTCGCCGGGGCTGCACAACCCCTTGTCCGAACAATTAAAGGATGAGACGATTGGCAAGCTGAAATCACTATGCCGTCTCGCCCTGATCTCGATGAGTCGGCGGGATCGCTCAGTGGCACTCATCCTCGAGTGTTACCAACTGAGGCATCTCGCCGATGGGTGCCCGGCCGTAGAGCCCTCCGGCCCATCCGTGGCCTCGAGGGTTCGCGGACAGCATCAGAGGTAGAGGTCTGAGGCGGCCAGGGCTCGGCTGACGGCAGTTTCTTCGATGTACCACGAGCAATGCTTCTTGCACTCCCTCCCCCGCTGTTGTAAAATTTTTATTTTTCTTTTTGATGTAAGGCTGAGGAGCCTACAATACCTTTCAAATAAATAAAATTCTTCATTTTGCGACGCTCTATTGTTTCCCTCTTATTATTAAATAAAAATAACTTTAGAAAAATTTACATCGCTTTTGTAAAAGAAGAAATATACATCCATAGATATTCTTTTCAGAGGTACAGTTTGAGCTTCTCGGCGTTGTAAGGCCGTGGAAATTTACGACCATTCGCATCTTGTAGACGACAGGCTTGAACGGGCAGGACCTCGGAGACGAAGTATGGACCATCCCATTTCGGGAAAAACTTATGCAGCTTATCTTGATCGACGAACTTGTTCCGCCTTAGGACTAAATCTCCGGTTTTAAAAAAGCGACGCTTGACTCGCTCGTTGTAGTACCGGGCGGTTTGCTGTTGATAAGCGGCAGCTCTTATCTGAGCCCGTTCCCGTTTCTCTAACAACACGTCCAGATTAGTCCGGAGGGCCGAGGTGTTGGCTTCGTCGTCGAAGTGCTCGACCCTGTGACTAGACAGCCCGATCTCCGCTAGGACCATTGCCTCGGTGCCATAGCAGAGGCTGAAAAGGGTCTCTCCGGTGGGGGTCTTCTTCGACGTACACAAGGCCCATAAGACCCGGGGTAGTTCCGCGACCCAACGGTCATGTCGTCCTTCTAGGCGTGTCCGAAGACCTCGGATGACGTCCCGGTTTGCGACCTCAGCTTGCCCGTTGCACTGGGGATGCGCGACCATGGCAAACTTCATAAGGATATGGTATTCGCTGCAGAATTTCTTAACATTTTTGTTCTCAAAATTTGTCCCGTGGTCGGTGATGATACACCTCTGGATACTGAACCGGAGTATTACGTTGTTCTACAGGAACTTGATCGTCATAGTGGCATCCGGTTTCCTGATGGGGATGGCCTCGATCCACTTCGTGAAATAGTCCACTACGACGAGGACGTACTTGTGTCCGCCCGTACCGGTAGGGAACTGGCATATCATGTCCATTCCCCACTGGGCAAACGGCCAGGGGAGGTTAGGGCTGTTAGCTCGGTAGCCGGAAGGCGAGGTATGCTGCCATGGAGCTGGCAGCTTTTGCACCTCTTGACAAGCTTTTGGGCGTCCTGATGAATTGTTGGCTAATAGTACCCTTGGAGCAGTGCCTTCTGGATTAAGGTGCGGGCCCCTTGATGCGCACCGCCAACCCCTTCGTGAATCTCACGGAGGATGTAGTCGGCCTCGTGGGGATTGACGCACCAGAGCAGGGGTTGAGTGAAGGATTTCTTGTAGAGGTTCCCATTGCTCCAGACGAAATGGCGAGCATTGGCTCAGAGACGGCAGGCTTCCCCTCGATTTTCTGGGAGTGTACCTTCCCTCAGGAATTCCACGAGGGGCTTCCTCCAATCCCGGTCTTCTTCCCGGGCTGTGTACACTTGAAGTGACGTTGCCCGGTCTTCCACGCTAGGCCGTGGTAAGACCTCGAAGAGAATGTTTCTCTTGTTGTTGGCCGTATAAGATGAAGTCAGCTTACTCAAGGTGTCGGCCTGGGCGTTTAGTTGTTTGGGGATCTGCTCCACTTGGACTTCGTCGAAGTCCTTTCGTAATCTTCTTACCTCGGCCAGATACTTCACCATCAGAGGCTCCCGTGCCTCGAATCGGCCGGTCACTTGGACAACGACTAGGGCGGAGTCGCTGCGGATCCGGATCATTTTCAGCCCCACTCCGAAAGCTATCCGTAGTCCGGCCAGTAAGGCCTCGTATTCTGCCGCATTGTTTGAGACTTTGAACCTGAGGTTCAGAGAATACTCCATCTCTGTCTCGTTCGGACCCCGAATGATGAGGCCGGCACCACAGCCTTCCTCGGTTGAGGACCCGTCGATGAAAAGGACCCAATCAGGGACAGAGTCGGGCCTCTCATCGATTGAAGGTTGAGTTCCGAGGGCCGGCGTGGATTCTGCCTCTTTACTGGGGATGGTGCACTGGACGATAAAATCGACCAGGACTTGTGCCTTGATAGCCTGCCTCGGGCGGTATTTTATGTCAAACTGGGACAACTCCCACCTCCATTTCTCCAAACGACCAGAGGACTCGGGGGAGGTGGGGATATCCCCTAAAGGCCGCTTGGTAAGAACGAGGATGGTGTGCGCTTGGAAATAGTGTCATAGTTTCCTTGAGGCCACGATGAGTGCCAAGACGATCTTCTCTATGGCCGGGTACCTCATTTCTGCGTCCTTGAAGACGTGGCTCACATAGTATATCGGCTTCTGGACTCCTTCGACCTCTCGGACGAGCACCGAACCTGCAGCTTGGTCGGACACCACTAGATATAGCGATAGCTCGTCCCCTTCAACTAGCCGGATGAGCAGTGGGGGGTCGCAATGTGCCTCTTTAATTGCTCGAAAACGGTCTGGCACTCCTCTGACCATTCGAACCTTGGTATCTTCCTCAAGCCTTTGAAGAATGTGAGGCATTTCTCTCCGAATCGTGACATGAAGCGACTCAGAGCGGCTACCCGCCCTGTTAGCTGCATGATTTCGACGTTAGTTTAGGGCGCGGCCATGTTGAGGATGGTGCTGATTTTCTCCGGGTTAGCCTCGATTCCACGGTGGGTGACCATGAAGCCGAGGAACTTTCCACTGGTGACCCTGAATGCGCACTTGGCGGAGTTCAGTTTCATCTTGTATTTGCGGAGGACGTCGAAGGCCTCGCCCAGATCCTTGGCGTGTTCATCTGACGAGGTCAATTTGACGAGAATCTCGTCGACGTAAACGTCCATGTTTCTGCCGATCTGTGGCTTGAACATCCGATTAACCAAGCGTTGGTACGTAGCCCCGGTGTTTTTGAGGCCGAAGGGCATCACCTTATAGCAATACACCCCCGGTCCGTTGTGAATGCGGTGAGATCCTCATCCGCCGGATTCATACGGATCTGGTTGTAGCTGGAGAAAGCATCCATGAAGCTAAGTAGCTCATGGCCTGCCGAACTGTCGACAAGCTGATCTATCCGAGGGAGGGGATAGTTGTCTTTCAGGCAGGCTTTGTTGAGGTCAGTGAAGTCGACGCACATGCGCCACTTCCCGCTAGACTTTTTAACCATGACTACATTCGCCAACCATTCCGAGTAAGGCACGTTTCAAATGAAGTTGGCGGCGAGGATCCTGTCTACCTCGTCCTCGATCGCTTTTTGTTTGATCGAGGCGAAGCTTCGCTTTTTCTGCCTAACGGGCCGGACCGTAGGGTCCACTCCGAGTTTATGTGATATGATTTTAGGGTCAATCCCCGGCATGTCGGCAGGCACCCAGGCGAATACGTCCGAGTTATTTCTGAGGAAGTGGATCAGGTCGTCTCGGCGATTCCCTGTCAAGAGTGACCCGATCTGGACAGTTCGCTTATTGTCCCCCTCCGCAAGGGGGACCTCAGTCAGTGGTTCCACTGGGGTTCCTCGGACCTCTTTTTGCTCGTCTCGAGTATCCAGGAAAACCTTGATATCATCCTCGCCCTCGAGGCCATTGTTTTGCCGCTCAGACGTAGATGTTGCTGTGAAGCAAACCTTTGCGGTTTGTTGGTTCCCGTAGGCCTGACCTATCCGGCCTTGGTCGAGTGGGAACTTCATCGCTAGGTGGTAGGTCGATATCTGGGTCCGGATGGAGTTCAGTGTCGGGCGACCTAGGAGGATGTTATAGGCCGATAGAATTCACGCAACGATAAACTCCACAGGCACGGTGCGCGTACGGCCCGTCTCCCCGATGTTAAGTTGAAGGGTGATTACCCTTTCTGCCAGGATGGAGTGGTTGGTGAACCCCGACAGGATGTGGGCGGTCGGCTTTAGGTCCGACGGGATAAGTCTCATACGCAGAAAGCAGTCATAAAAGAGAATGTCTGCCGAGCTTCCCGAGTCGACCAATATCCTCTGCACTTCGTAGCGGTGGATCCGGGTTGTGATCACCAGAAGATCGTTGTGGGGCAGGGATATCCCATGGAGATCCTCATCGGTAAAGACTAAATGCTCGGCCACTTTAGCTCTCTTCCTTGGGTGGCTGTCAGTCCCCTTGACCGGTAAGGGGCGTCGCGTTTCGTCGGTCCCCGACGTACCCCCGCTGACACGACCATGATTTGGCTGATTGTCAAGTCGCGGGAGGGGGATGGTGCTCTTGCTCACGGTCGGCTTGCCGCTTGTCTCGCAAGTACCTTGCTAGGTGCCCTGAGCGGATCAACTCCTCGATGTAGTCTCGGAGCTGCTTGCGGGTCTCGGTGGGGTGGCCCTGCGACCTGTGGAAAGCGCAGTAGGGGCCCCGAGTATGCTTGGCCATCCTATTCGAGACTGGAGGGAGTTTGAAGAATGTCTCGCCTTTTGCCTCTTCCAATAGTTCCGTCTGGGAGACGTTGAACGGGGTGTACTCCTGAAACTTCAAGGAGTAGGGCTTTGGCCGCTCAATCTTCTTTTTCTCCTTCCTGGCCCTTTTCTTCTGATCGTCTTGGTTTGTCCGGGGTAGGTTGGCGTTCACCTCGGACTCAAGCTGGATCTCACGTTCGGTCCAGGCCTTTAGCTCGGCCATGGTCTTAGGTTGCGCTAATACAAAAGAGCGTAGCCACTCCTAGTGCCTACGACCGACCTAAGGGCCGTAATGACCGTCTCGTCCCGGTGCTCTAGGACTTCAAGGAGAGCGTTGTAGAAGCGGGTGACGTATCCTTTGAAGGATTCTTTGTCCCCGCTCTTTATGGTGAAGAGATGATCAACGGTCCGCTTCTGCCCTCTGTTCCCGACGAAATGACCAAGGAATTGGGTGGCCAGATCATCGAAGGTAGAGATTGAGCATGGCGCGAGTCCTCGGAACCAGTCTCGTCCAGAGCGGATGAGGGTGGCGGGAAAAGCACGGCATTGGTGGCGTCGGAATTATCCTGGAAACTCATCCCGGCTGTGAACGCGTCCAAATGGTCTTTCGGGTCGGACTTCCCGTCGAAGAGGGAGACCTTCGGAGGCTTGTTCCTGGAGGAGACGTGGACGGCGAGTAGCTCTTTGGTGAAGGGCTTCGTGAGTGAGTCGGCGGCATATCTAGCCCCATCGCTTGAAGGATGATTTTCCCGATATATGCCCTCGATCTTCTTTTCGAGGGCGTCGAGTCGGTCGTGGTATCTCGACGATTCGACATACTCTGGTTTATGGCCTCTACTGCTGGCGACCTGCGCCTAGTCGCGGCTTCGTGTCCGTTCGATGAGGTTCCTTAGGTCCCCTGGCAAGGTCGTCTTAGAGCTACTGTGGTGAGTCTCGTACACGCGACCCAGTCAATGTAAGTCCATATTGCGACCCCCGGTGCTTACGGGGAGGCGGAAACGGTATAAAAAACGAATTTTTTATCGCAAGAGGCAACATGGACTAAACTTGGTCGGGATCGTTGTCTAAACTAAAACTAGCAATCTAGCTAAAGAAAGTTAGCTACTATGGAAGATGGTTATACCTAAACTTGAACTCCTTCTTCTTCAAACCTTGTAGAGGTTGATGGTTCTCTTTACGTCGCCTTCTCCCGTCGAAGATGGATCCACCTCGAAGGTTCGACTTTGGGCTCTTCCTCGATCTTTGAGTGAACTAGGGTTTCCGGCTTGCTAAACCTTCATCCTAGAATGAGTAGAGAGAGATTAGGGTTTGCTTTTCTTTCTAAAGAGAATGATTCTCAACACATGAGAAGGTTTCTCTTTTCAAGAGGAAGAAGAAGATGAAATGAGGAGAGAGAGAGGTTATGATAGAATGAGCTCAATTATTTCTTTCTTGCAACCATATTGCAAAAGAAAAATATTATCTAAATGATAATAATTGAAAATGAGAATAGTTGATGGTAGTATTTGGAATGACCACAACCATGCTTCATTTAATAAAAAGTAAGCATGAATCAAGGAAGACTTTTTAAAGCATGATGGTAGTCAATGGTCAACAAGTCAACCAAGGTCAACAAGTCAACATAAAATCAACCATAACATAATTCTCATTTAATTACTATTATTAATAGATAATATATAAATCCATTAGGGTTTGGAAAATGAAGACTGTCAACTGTGCATACGCACCCGTTCCGAAACCCTAATGAAAAACCTCATTCTCCGCCTCAAGCAACTGTGCATACACACCTGCATTCTCGTTCCGAGGAACAAGAATACCAAGATATAAAAGCAACCCCCAAAACATATACCAGTATCTGGCTCAAACCAGAGCCTGCCAGTATAATCCGTCCGGACTCCAAACGTGCACCAGTGCGCGGATGAGAACGAACCCTGTCGCAAAACCATGCGACCTCTACTCTGTTTTGCCCAGAGGCGAATACCCTCTGTGTGGGACTCTAAAGACTCGACACTACGCTGGCAGTGGGTTTAACCACAGACCGCAAGCGGCACTAGCTGTGCGTAACGGTCCCCAGGTAGATGCCGACAAGAAGGCTGACGAGGTGAAACCCCATCTGAACTCCTACTGAGTCTGAATGTGACATTCTTCGTACAGTCCGGTCTGTTCGTCTGATACATCGCATGGCGGGCCTAGGGGGCGGTAAAACGTCAGTCCCCCAATAGCGGTACAAGTCGTGTCGGAGTGAAGCCCAAAACACCCTGAGATAACACTGGAAACCTACCAGTATATCTCGCTTGCCCTGGCCAGGGACTACTCGTGTAATGGCTCTCCTAGACACAGCGCGATGTCAACCCCCAATACCGGGAGAGACGAATCCTGTCTAACCGTCACTGCCTCCAAGTGCTTCGGGACTGCACCCAACCACCACCTGTTTGCACGACTCCTTTGAGCCGTGGTAGGGTAGTGATCAAAGTGCAGTGGGAACACACTCGAGGCGAAGTGTCAGTGTCAAGTCAGCGGACTAAGCTGTACTCATGTCACCTGGGAACTGATAACTGACGATAGGTATAATACCAACCTGTCAGTTCCCGACGAGTCCTGTCCAGTGTACTCGTAACCCAACGAGCACCCGTATACTATCTCCAGTACGACGTACTGATGGCTGTGGGACAGACCATCTCCCACACTGGGATGAGAAGCGCATACGCTAGTCTACTCCGGAGTATCGATGCCCTGTCTCGATAGTCCTACGACTAGGGACCTGTATAAGGATGTGCCTATAGATTACCCAGCCCCCACTAGTGTGACTGCCATCACAACGCTGGTAATCAAGCAAAGATCCTAAGGGCTCCACTAATGCGTATAAGTGATATACTGAAATAAACACAAGTACACATTGAAGTAGAAACAAACCAAGTAGCATACTACTATATTGAGCAAGATTGTTTATACAAGGTGAATATCCCAAGCTTCCATCAAGTAATATACAAACTAGTATGATACAGTAATGGCCTCTAGGGCATATACACTAACAATCTCCCACTTGCACTAAGGCCATGTACTGGCGTATCGAAGACCTATCATCTCGATCAGCCGCTCGAACTGAGTCTGGGGTAGGGCCTTGGTGAATGGATCTGCAGTGTTCTCTTCTGAAGCAACCCTCCGAACCTCGATCTCCTTGCGATCCACGATCTCCCTGATCAGGTGATACCGCCTCAAGATGTGCCTGGATCTCTGATGGGACCTGGGTTCCTTTGCTAAAGCTATAGCCCCGTTGTTGTCGCAATACAGAGGTACTGGGTCAACAATGGACGGAACCACCTGAAGTTCTTTTAAGAACTTCCTTATCCAGACAGCTTCTTTTGCGGCATCAGATGCAGCGATGTATTCCGCTTCCATAGTCGAGTCTGCAACGGTTTCCTGTTTGGAACTCTTCCAACACACCGCCCCTCCATTGAGGGTAAAGACAAAACCCGACATGGACTTGGAATCATCCTTGTCACTCTGGAAGCTGGAGTCAGCAAAGGCCTCAATCTGGAGGTCTTTTCCGCCATACACCAAGAACATCTCCTTAGTCCTCCTCAGGTACTTGAGAATGTTCTTTACCGCTATCCAATGTTTCTCCCCAGGGTTTGACTGATACCGGCTTACTACACTCAGTGCATAAGCTACATCCGGTCTGGTACACAACATCGCATACATTATAGAGCCTACCGCAGAAGCGTAGGGTATAATAGACATGCGATCCCTCTCCAAATCAGTCTTGGGAGACATCTCTTTAGAGAGGGTGATCCCGTGACAAGCCGGTAGGTTACCGCGCTTGGAATCTTCCATACTGAATCTTTTCAGTACGGTGTCGATGTACCTGGACTGTGAAAGTCCTAATATCCTCTTGGATCTATCACGATGGATCCGGATCCCCAGGATGTAAGAGGCATCACCCAGGTCTTTCATGGAGAACCTGTGTGACAAGAAACCCTTGACAGATTGTAGCATAGGAATGTCATTTCCTATTAAGAGAATGTCATCCACGTATAAAACAAGGAATACCACAGTTCTCGCTACAAATCTACTATAGATGCACGGTTCATCTGGATTTTTGATAAAGTCAAATTCCTTGACCGTCTCATCAAAACAGATGTTCCAACTCCGCGATGCCTGCTTTAGTCCATAGATGGACTTAAGCAACTTGCACACCTTTCCGCTGCTCCCACTCTGAATGAAACCCTCTGGCTGATCCATATAGACACACTCCTCTAAATTTCCATTTAGAAAAGCGGTTTTTACGTCCATCTGCCAAATCTCATAATCGTGGAAGGCAGCAATGGCAAGAAGGATCCGAATGGATTTCAGCATAGCCACTGGAGAAAAGGTTTCGTCGTAGTCCAAGCCAGGTCTTTGACGGAAACCCTTTGCTACAAGTCTAGCTTTATAGGTCTCAACCTGTCCATCTACACCAATCTTCCTTTTGAAGATCCACTTGCATCCTACGGGTTTTACCCCGTCTGGAGAAATGTCCAACGTCCATACCTTGTTGGTGTACATGGACTCCATTTCGGTCCGCATTGCATCCAGCCATTTTACCGAGTCAATGCTCTGAACGGCCTGCTGGAAGCTAGTAGGCTCATCATAGTCTATGATGCAATCCTCTCTATCCCCGTCTATGAGAAAACCGTAGTATCTCTCGGGCGGATGAGACTGCCTACTACTTCTACGGAGCGGCATAGGAATGTCCTGTTCATTTGAACCCTCTGGTTCCACTAAGCTTTCAGTAATAGTCCGTGGTTCTGGAATTTCTTCCAGTTCTACTGTGCTCCCACTTATCTGGTTTTCCAAAAACTCAGTTTCCAAGAAGTAGGCATGACGAGAAACAAGGACTTTTTGTTCCTCTTCACAGTAGAAGAAATATCCCTTGGAGTTCTTTGGATATCCCACGAACTTACACTGTACTGAGCGTGCCTCGAGCTTGTCCGCATGCTGCTTTTTAACAAAAGCTGGACATCCCCAAGTCTTGATGTGACTGAGATGGGGTCTCTTCCCACACCACATCTCATATGGTGTAGTAGGCACAGTTTTAGTAGGAACTCGGTTCAAAAGGTACGCAGCTGATTCTAGTGCATACCCCCAGAATGATCGCGGTAACTCAGCGTTACTCATCATGGACCGTACCATATCCAATAGAGTTCGGTTCCGTCTCTCCGATACACCGTTGTGTTGCGGAGTGTATGGAGGAGTAAGCTGAGAGAGAATCCCATTCTCTTTTAAGTAATTCAGGAACTCGGCACTTAAGTATTCTCCACCTCGATCCGATCTTAGAATCTTGATACTTTTGCCGGTCTGTTTTTCTACTTCATTCTTAAATTCCTGGAACTTTTCAAAAGATTCTGACTTATGTTTCATTAAGAAGACATAACCGTATCTTGAAAAATCATCCGTAAAAGTAATGAAGTAAGAATAACCGCTTCGTGCATGTGTAGACATTGGACCGCACACGTCGCTGTGTACGAGTCCCAAGAGCTCGCTCGCTCTTACTCCGTGTCCAGTGAACGGAGTCTTTGTCATCTTTCCTTTGAGACAGGATTGACAAGTGGCATATGATTGATATTCGAACGGATCCAAATATCCTTCTGTATGTAACTTAGTCAACCTTCTCTCATTGATGTGACCCAGTCTACAATGCCATAAGAAAGTCTGATTAATATCTGGTGACTTTCTTTTGTGTGTATTCTGAACATTGAAAATCTGTGGTTGGTTTAATACGTATATACCATTGCTCAATGTACCTGACCCAATCAGAACTTGATTAAGGTGAATGTTAACAACATTACTTACAAACGCAAATTCATAACCTTCTTTAGAAACCAAAGATACAGAAATGATATTACAAGTTGCGTTGGGTACAAAAAAGCAATTACGCAAAACCAAAACATGTCCATCTGACATTCCTAGGTGATAGTCCCCCACGGCTTTAGCATCCATGCTAGCTCCGTTCGCAACTCTGAGGGTCATGTCACCTTCCTTCAAAAACCTACGGTTTCTCAACGCCTGCAAAGAATTACAGATATGAGATCCTGATCCGGTATCCAATACCCAGGAAGTAGAGTTTATAGAAAGACAGTTTTCAATAACATACACACCTGAAGCTGAAGCTGCAACCTGCTTCAGTTCCTGTGTCCTGGCTTTCCAAGCCCTGCAATCTTTCTTTCAGTGTCCACTCTTGTGACAATAGAAGCATTCCTCTTTACCAACAAGCTTCCCCGCTATCTTTGTTGCCTTTTCCTTTCCCTTCGCACCCACTTTACTAACACCGCCCCTTGGTTTGGCGGGGGCTTTCCTCTTCTTTCCCTTGGCTTTCGCCTTGGACCTAGAAGAAGAAGATCCTCCTACAAACAAAGTGGATGTATCCCTACCCTTCTGTAGGGTGCCCTCTGCGCTCCTCAGCAGGTTGAGGAGTTCTGAAAGTTCAACTTCCTTTTCTTGCAAGTTGAAATTCAGTATGAACTGGGCGTAAGTGGATGGAAGGGACTGGAGAATTATATCTGTGTAGAGTTCACTATCCAACGTGGTCCCAAGTTCCGCGAGCTCCTCAGTGTAGCCAATCATCTTAAGCACGTGGTCCGCTACCGATGATCCGACGGCCAACTTAGTCGAAAATAACTTCTTCGACACTTCGTATCTTGCGATACGAGACTGCTCTCCATACAGTTCTTTTGTATGAAGAAATATGGATTCCAAATCCATATTCTCGTGCCTCCTCTGATGGTCATTGTCCATCGAGGCAAGTACGAGGCATCTGGCCTTCGCGCTGTCAATCTCCCAAGTCTTACGGATTTCCTTATCCGCGACGCTGGAGGTGGGACCTGGGACGGGGGGAGCTTTGGTGGTAAGAAGATACCCCAGCTTGTCGTAAGAGATTGCCAATTTGACATTCCTGAGCCAATCTTTGTAGTTTGGCCCTGTCAATATGTTTTTATCTAGAAGTAACTTAAGTCCAGTCATTTCGATTTGGTCGCTGCAGGGGGAGAGAAGAAACACTTAGCACGATGCTCTTGCAAGTTTAGAATGGTTTTTAATTTGTCTAAACAGGATGGCTCCCACTGTCTCTCGAATCCCTCCTCAAACCACAAAGGAAGAATTAGCCGGGATCAATCCCACCGTACAATACTTGCTTAACCGTTCAGCCAGGCCAGTGTCGGTACTTCGAGGGAGGTTTTCCAACGCTTTCGCGAAGTTCCTTAATTTAAGAACCTCTTTTCCCTGGGGGCGTAGCCCCGCTAACACCTTTCTAGGCACCTACTAGGTTTATAGCATTGATCGTTTAGTGAGAAATTTCCCGAGGAGTAGCATATACTCACAGTAGGATCGGGATCCAAATATCATCGCGTGACGAAAATGAAGGAATCCTACCATAATCATCACACTCCAAATGGTATGCAAATCTAGCAAGTTTCAGTACTTATGAAACTCCCGATGTGGATTTTTGCCCCATGCTCTTATGACCTTGACTTTGGCCAACAAATCATAAGTCACATGTCAAGTTCTTCCCGTCGTTATCCAGGTTAATTTGAATCCACCCGTACATACCCTTGACTTTGGCCAACAAGGCAGTACGACTGTTCCAAATCAACGCATCTATCTATGCTGCACATGAATATCCAATAGCTACCAATCACTATGCCTTGACTTTGGCCAACAAACACAGCTTGAATACTATTGACTATTTATGTGAAACGACGGAGGGCTACGAATGGTTTTGGCGAAACCGTGAACGTAGTGAACTTGATATAATCGATGGAACGAGATAGCTTTTAGAAGGAGTGGCTCAAGCTCCGCATTTAAAAGTTAGTTTTGAAAAGAACCGAGTGGTTTTTCGAAAGTGTTCCATCGACTTAAACTTGGTTTATTATCTTGCATTAGTTCTTTTAATGCGTGATATTCTTGCATTAGTTCTTTTAATGCGTCCCATCATTTAATTCCTACCATTGCAGAAAACAACCAAAATATGATGTACGCTTATGCCATTCGCATTCGCCACGGGGTCCCGTCATCACTCGTTAGGTTACTTAACTAACGACAGAGCGGGGGCTGGGCTAGCGCGGCTGTAAAACATAAGCAACGCCTAAATAGAAAGCAATGATAGACATTACAGATCACAGATGAATACATTGGATATACTAGCAATCCGCATTTCTTTCGAGCCTGAAACGAAAAGCGGATAACACGGTCGCGGTGAATAGCAAATACCCCACCCAAGACCCCTACGGGTGCGGCAAACTACCCGCCAAGTTCCCGGTAGTTTGTGCACCCCACCATGGGTCTATCCTAGGAGTAAAAACAGTAAAAAGAATTATACAATGACGGCTACAACCCCGACCCGGTTGTGCGGCCAAACAAATAATATAATTACATCAATTTACATTTACAATGAATGAAAGAAAAACAAAAGCTCATCTCACATCCACCCCGGCTATTCACCCGCGACAGTCCAACACATTCATATACACATTCCAGCACATTACAGATCATGTATAACCCCGACTAATCGACTTATAGCGATTAGCCGACGTTCAATACATGCAAACATCACAGATATAACCAACATAGCCAAAGTGCAGTGAAGTTCGGAAAAAAATACGGAATTATAGGACCCCAAAAGTGAATTTCAGTTCTGGAAAATCTGGGTACATATAATATATCTTAAAAATCCCAAAACCAACACAGAAGAACACTGCACGAAAAACGATGCAAAGATGACACCAACTTGCGGCGGTTCCGCGGCCATATGAGTAGGTGAGGCCGCGGAAGGGCGGCGGCTTGGAGGAAACATGCTATCGTTTTTCTTGTGTGTTCTTATAAAACCCTGAGACAATTTTACAAGTATAAAGTTTTTCATTTTGAGCCAAAAAAAAATCAACAGAAACTCAGGTTTTTAGTTTTCCGGTTTTGCGATTTTTCGGTTCCGAACTTCGTTACACTTCACTACCAAGCTAGTTTAAGTTTAGTTAGGCTCTGATACCACTGTAAGTCCATATTGCGACCCCCGGTGCTTACGGGGAGGCGGAAACGGTATAAAAAACGAATTTTTTATCGCAAGAGGCAACATGGACTAAACTTGGTCGGGATCGTTGTCTAAACTAAAACTAGCAATCTAGCTAAAGAAAGTTAGCTACTATGGAAGATGGTTATACCTAAACTTGAACTCCTTCTTCTTCAAACCTTGTAGAGGTTGATGGTTCTCTTTACGTCGCCTTCTCCCGTCGAAGATGGATCCACCTCGAAGGTTCGACTTTGGGCTCTTCCTCGATCTTTGAGTGAACTAGGGTTTCCGGCTTGCTAAACCTTCATCCTAGAATGAGTAGAGAGAGATTAGGGTTTGCTTTTCTTTCTAAAGAGAATGATTCTCAACACATGAGAAGGTTTCTCTTTTCAAGAGGAAGAAGAAGATGAAATGAGGAGAGAGAGAGGTTATGATAGAATGAGCTCAATTATTTCTTTCTTGCAACCATATTGCAAAAGAAAAATATTATCTAAATGATAATAATTGAAAATGAGAATAGTTGATGGTAGTATTTGGAATGACCACAACCATGCTTCATTTAATAAAAAGTAAGCATGAATCAAGGAAGACTTTTTAAAGCATGATGGTAGTCAATGGTCAACAAGTCAACCAAGGTCAACAAGTCAACATAAAATCAACCATAACATAATTCTCATTTAATTACTATTATTAATAGATAATATATAAATCCATTAGGGTTTGGAAAATGAAGACTGTCAACTGTGCATACGCACCCGTTCCGAAACCCTAATGAAAAACCTCATTCTCCGCCTCAAGCAACTGTGCATACACACCTGCATTCTCGTTCCGAGGAACAAGAATACCAAGATATAAAAGCAACCCCCAAAACATATACCAGTATCTGGCTCAAACCAGAGCCTGCCAGTATAATCCGTCCGGACTCCAAACGTGCACCAGTGCGCGGATGAGAACGAACCCTGTCGCAAAACCATGCGACCTCTACTCTGTTTTGCCCAGAGGCGAATACCCTCTGTGTGGGACTCTAAAGACTCGACACTACGCTGGCAGTGGGTTTAACCACAGACCGCAAGCGGCACTAGCTGTGCGTAACGGTCCCCAGGTAGATGCCGACAAGAAGGCTGACGAGGTGAAACCCCATCTGAACTCCTACTGAGTCTGAATGT
Source organism: Agapanthus africanus (assembly GCA_030015575.1). Taxonomy (NCBI): domain Eukaryota; kingdom Viridiplantae; phylum Streptophyta; class Magnoliopsida; order Asparagales; family Amaryllidaceae; genus Agapanthus; species Agapanthus africanus. The sequence continues at coordinate 183,163,312 of CM057350.1, read as the reverse complement.
GACATTCTCCGTACAGTCCGGTCTGTTCGTCTGATACATCGCATGGCGGGCCTAGGGGGCGGTAAAACGTCAGTCCCCCAATAGCGGTACAAGTCGTGTCGGAGTGAAGCCCAAAACACCCTGAGATAACACTGGAAACCTACCAGTATATCTCGCTTGCCCTGGCCAGGGACTACTCGTGTAATGGCTCTCCTAGACACAGCGCGATGTCAACCCCCAATACCGGGAGAGACGAATCCTGTCTAACCGTCACTGCCTCCAAGTGCTTCGGGACTGCACCCAACCACCACCTGTTTGCACGACTCCTTTGAGCCGTGGTAGGGTAGTGATCAAAGTGCAGTGGGAACACACTCGAGGCGAAGTGTCAGTGTCAAGTCAGCGGACTAAGCTGTACTCATGTCACCTGGGAACTGATAACTGACGATAGGTATAATACCAACCTGTCAGTTCCCGACGAGTCCTGTCCAGTGTACTCGTAACCCAACGAGCACCCGTATACTATCTCCAGTACGACGTACTGATGGCTGTGGGACAGACCATCTCCCACACTGGGATGAGAAGCGCATACGCTAGTCTACTCCGGAGTATCGATGCCCTGTCTCGATAGTCCTACGACTAGGGACCTGTATAAGGATGTGCCTATAGATTACCCAGCCCCCACTAGTGTGACTGCCATCACAACGCTGGTAATCAAGCAAAGATCCTAAGGGCTCCACTAATGCGTATAAGTGATATACTGAAATAAACACAAGTACACATTGAAGTAGAAACAAACCAAGTAGCATACTACTATATTGAGCAAGATTGTTTATACAAGGTGAATATCCCAAGCTTCCATCAAGTAATATACAAACTAGTATGATACAGTAATGGCCTCTAGGGCATATACACTAACAGTCAAGGGGGCGCCGGTCATGCCTAGGAGCAGGCGAGCTGACGGACACCTCCTCGGAAGGGACAGGAGCGCGATGGGCCTTAGGACGGGGTGCTCTGGCAAGAGACCTCGGTGTGGAGCTGTGAGGCGCCCATCGGCTCATTGAGTTGGTCGCCATGGGGGATCTGTGGCCGCCCGAGATAGCGAGGCGGCGCCCAGAATTGCCGACGCGGGTAGTGTCTTCTCTCCCCATGTGTCGCTCTCGAGATGGGGGAACGGTGACTTGGGGAGCTTGTCCCGCCGTTTGGATGCGGACAGGCGCATCCACGATAGACGCGAGCCGATCTATCCAAGCCGATAGGGCGTGAATGGCGTTCGGGAGAGGAGGGGATCCACCCGCGTCTCCGTTGTGGGGAGGACGGTGGCTGGAGCTCGGATCGTCATGATGATCACTCGCCATATGTTCGAGATCGGAAGGTGAACCTTCATTGAGTGGAAATAGCTTTCCTACAGACGGCGTCAATTGATGGAGCTCTGGATCTCCTTCACATGTTACCTTCCGTTGATCCGCTGCGAGTGGTGATGAATGGCTGAGATTGGATCTGAGGGTTTTCCCTTGGTGCGTGTGGATCTCAGTGAGCTTGATGTGGATGGAGCCGAGCTACCTGCAAGGAAGTCCCAGGGTGGTTGTGCCACCGAGGACCCTCCGACGATCAAGTTAGATGGGCTAATTAGGCAGAGTAGCGGCTTGTTGGAAAAAAATTTCTTACCTGAGTCGTCTGAGAGAGGGGTTTATATAATGGCAGCCGTAGGCTGGGGGGCGCGAGATTCACGCCGGCCGTTACGCCCCTGGCGTTATGCCTGCCTGAAAGGTGGGATTTCCCATTAATGACGAGATATGTTCGTTAATGGGGGAACGAGATGGCGTGGAACGCGGGATCGTGGGCAGCGGATATCTCGCGTCAGGCGAGATTCGCGGAGCCGTGGCGGAGACGCCTGTGATCCGTGCTATGGGTCGGTCGATGAGACCGAGGAAACTAAGCTCGACGGGAGGCTCGGAGACGAGCGGGAGGCCATGCAGGGTTGGTTCATGCGATAGCTCGGAGGCGAGTTAGGAGGGCCGAAAGAACTCAGCGTTCGGGAGGGCTCGGAGGTGAGGTAATGGTTGTTTGTAAGGCGGGCATATGAGTGGTCGGGAAGGCCGCTGAAGGTCGGGAACATTCTCGGGTCGAAGACCCGGGGCATGCTTCCAATGTACCGTTCATGCTCCTTTCCTATAAGCCTCGGGACACGTCATCTGCCACATGTCATGATCTGGGGAGTGCTCAGTACTGAGCATCATCAAATGTTGTACTTGTAATTATTGAAAGTTTCTGAACTAATAGCACATTTGTAAATATTGAGAAGTTGAGATGATGATAAAGATGTAAATAATGAGAAGTTGGCAAAACTTTACCATGAACTACCTAAAATACCTCAACCAAAACATTAGAATTTGCAAACAAATCTAAAGTAATATTCTATTATTATGGGCTTTTTGAAGATACCACCAAACTTCCACTTCTCATGTAGCTTTCTATTGTAACTATAACTCAAGGATTCTGTCCTTAAAAGGAAAATATCAAAAAATTATAGAGATTTCTACAATGTATTCTGGATCCGGGAAGAAAATGCCTTTGAATTTGAAAAGTAAAATTATACATGAGCCTTTTAATATTTGTCATCTTATACGCATTCCCTCGTACATATTCCATAAACCCTCTAAGAATTGATTAAATTTAGTATTCATAATTCCTGACGTTCAAGTTGGAAATGCGCAATATGTAATGTTTAATTTTTTGTAATTTTGGTGAGGACGATATACAAAATGCATCGAGCGCATCGAGCACTTTGACGGAGGTGGAATTGAGAAGTCTTAGTAATGAAAGACATGATTCTTCGATCGGAGGGGTTGTTGAATCTCTTTGATCTTTTGATAAAAAGAAGTGGAAAAGATTGATATGGAAGACATGTGTGCATCTTGTAACTGTTGGGATGCTCATTGCTTTTCTGATGGACTGCGATTACTGCTGCTCTTGCTCTAGTTGTGCTCGATTTTAAAGATGCCCGCCCTTGCCTTGACAAGGTAACTATATAATTAATCATATCCATAGATTTCGTTCTTGCTAAGATTATATTTGAGCTGATTTTTGTTGCTTTGCAATGTAAAACAGGTATCATACTCTTTGTTGATCTTCTTTTGTGGGATGTTTATAACTGTCGCGGGTCTTAACAAAACTGGCATACCGAGTGCGTTTTTGGATTTTATAGAACCACATGCTCAAATCGATAGTGCGGGGGGTTAGCAATGCTCTCACTTGTGATCCTTGTGCTCTCGAATGTTGCCTCCATTGTGCCTACATGCAAGTCACCAATTCTAGTTATTTCAACACTATAGTTGAGATGCACAAAGTCACTTGAAGTTCACCCCCTCTGCTTCCTCAAAACTTGATCTGTCCGAAAAATAATAGTGCTCGAGGATACCTGCATTGCTTTTTCAAGTTTCATCAGTTCATGATTATATATTGCAGCGGCCTAATCCCGGGACACACACAAACATACTCAGTTCTTTTACTTGGAGCAAGAGTGCAGCATCGGCATCAGGTGAAGAGACGAAGGCATGGCTCGTGCTGGCATGGGTCAGCACCATGGCTGGAAACTTGTCTCTCTTGGGATCAGTAGCGAACCTTATTTGTCTGCGAACAGGCTCTACGTGCTCACTGCTTCAGTTACAACCTCTCTTTTTGGAGCCATTGGGACCCTCATTGTCACTGCCATTGGCTTGCTCATGACCAGAAGTTACTAACTGCATATGTTTGTACATGCGACTTCTGTAAATTGATGCTTATGGACCATTTATATATAATCAAGAAAATAGTTAACTTCCCTTCATTATACATCTTAATTAGCGATGTGGACAACTTGTACTTAGACCGACTCCGAGTTTGGCTTGGACACGGTCGTTTGCAGACTCAATCTCTCAAATTTAGCTAACAGAAGATATCGGTTCTGATCTATAGTTCTGGTACATAGGTTTGGAACAAGGCTGAGTTTGTTCCTTTCCATCAGTGCAGAGAGTATCCAATAACCTGAAGAAATGGCTGCAAAGAGAAAACAACAATTACTACATCGAGAAAGAGGTAACGAGAGAGGAGACAATCTAAGAGAGAAAAGAGAGCTTTTGTCACAGAGTTGTTGTGCGCATACAATCTTCCTAGTCCGCACATTGCATTCTTTGAGTTTTCGTAAAAGTATAGCTTACACAGCAGGCAATTGGAACTTGCCTTTTATTAATCTGACCATGTCTCACAAGATGCCCTCAGGAAAAAAAAAAAGTTGAGAAAATAATCGATATCCTTCAACATGTTCCTATTTCGACATATCCATTGTTCAAGCATCAGTTTGCATACTGTTTCGATGTTACTGATTTCTGCAACACGCATGAGACTATTCTCGAATAGTATTGACTCCATTGGCAGCGTCAATTGAGCATTTACTTTTGGAAAAAGTAAATCGCATGCAAAACATGGACAGGTCAGCGCTCATTCATTTCATCCGCTATACACTGTACATAATACAAATATACAGGAACTATAATACAACCCCATACATCTCACAAGAGCTACCTAACACTGAAAGTTTGAATTTCACAGAAGCTTAAAGGCAGACGATCATCTACATTCGATGTACAAGCAGTCTTCGGTTTTCCACTGTACACCGTACATACAACTATGGCAAGCACAACATCATGGATTCTTGTTTCCTGCTCCCAGGTACATGATATGAAGTTCGAAACATCTCCATTGATCTCACACTTTCCAGCTCCAGATATCTCCTCCTGACCCTAAATTTCAACAATGGAATCTTAATCTTGAAGAGAACTTGCAGCGTCGGCTACATCAAATTGCGGAACTATAGTCCACATCTGAGGGTTCGAGGACTTGAGAAGTAATCCGAGAGCAAACGAACATGTTGATCGCACAACAGCCTCTTGTGATTGGCCCAACTTAACTACAAGCATCCCGAACACCTGGAGAAAGAGGAGGAAAAAACCCTTCTAATTTTTGGTCTGGGAAAAAGTCGAACTCTAAAATTTTCAGACCTGGGAAAAATAAGGAGCCAATGAGCGCTGATCCTCTAATAGCGACAGCATGCAACTGGCGAAGTATATCGCATTTGCTTGTATGACTGGCCAAGGTGCATCAAATGCCTGGAGAACACCAAGCACTTAGAGAGCAGTCAAAAGTTCTGATTAATGTAAGTAATTTGAATGCCTAAGATGAATACCTGGATCACAGATGCTAAGTAGGTATTAACTCTTGCAGCGAAATGTTGACCTAGATACCTTGTTAGATCCCTTACAAAGTCCTCATAGTCGCTTCTAATGTATGATTGAAGATTTTGTGTTACTTTTCAAATTAAGACAGTCTGAAGAGAATAAATCTTGATACCTGATACTCACCTGCGATCTGAATTAAGAAATTGTTTGTAGAAGAGAGCAGATAAGCCATCCACTTCCAGCAATGCAACCAATTGTTTAAAGGTATTCTGTTTAAACCACATCGCATAAGCTTATAACTTGTTCTTAATTGAGGGAAAATGACGGAAATATGAACTATCACTGTACCCTGCAAGCTTGACGAACACTGAGTTCATCATCATATAAATGGACAATCAGGCGAGGGAGAGTGGCATGAACCTGTGAAGCATAATCAAGTATTAAGATGGAGGTTTCTGAGGGAAATTTGTATTTAAGAATATGAAAGTAAGAGAATATAGACAAATTGATATGTGCAGTAGAACAAAGTTTATCTAGGCAAATGCAATTGTTGCGATTAGTGACATGGCTTGCCTGATAAAAATACCTATAATTAGCAAAAAGCCAGTATCAAAAACATTACGCATCACAAAGGATCCAACCTATCTACTGATTTTAATCATCTAAATGTGGTAATACCTGCTCAAGAAAGGCCTGCTGCTGCGAACCTACTCCAAAGTTGCTTAATGCTCCATATGATGCAAAGGCATTAGAACGTATATTTGCATTCATGCATGTCTGTTTTAAGAGATTCAAAACATCTTGAATAAGAAATCTGAGAGGAATACTAGTCACACATTGTGAGTGGACACAAAATTTTAAAATCCAAAATCCTAATTTCCATGTCTATACAATTATCAAAACCATTGTACACGAGGAATTGTAGACAACTGATCTTGGTACTTTTAGCAATTGCAAATTAGCTTAGCATATAAACAAGAATAAAGTTTATGGAAAGAATATAATTCATGCAGACAAATAAGTTCGTTCTAAACAGTGGTGGACCCAGGAATTTCAACCACAAGGGGCACCAAAAATTTCCTAGGTCAATTGAACAATCCAAAAAAATAGTTCTATATAAAAAACAAACACAAAAATTTGAAACAAAACAATAATTTATACATTTAGTAATACATTATAATAATATAGTTTACAATAGCATTTTTGTATTGCTTCATATCTTAGAAACGTTGCATGATAGCTTCATTCTTGAAATCTTTTCACTGCGGTTTCAAACTTAAGCGTTCAAAAATACAAAAATGACAATATAAAAAAAATATACGGAGAGAGAGAAGAGAGAGGCTTAGGGATTGTTTGGGTATGGGCCAAATGGGCTGGATGGGGATTGATAGATGATTTGGCCAAGATAGGGATTGAGAGAAGTAATTAGAGCATAGTAATTAGTAGTGGTGCTTTTTTCCCCAACATCCAGGGGGGTCACGTGATCCCCCCGGACCTTAGCTGGGTCCCGCCCATGATTCTAAACCTCTGACGTGTAGCGCACTCACAAAGACATATTGAGAATCCTTCTATAAGCCCTTCCTATGTTTTTTAACAGAGAAAGAGCTTATAATTTTACATTATCCATCTAAATTAGTTTATATGGTATCCTTACTTTTGCATAGTTTCCATGCAACATTTCAGAATATCAAGACTGAAATGTGTTGGGCTTACAGGCTAGTGCCCAAAATAAATGTGTACAAGTTTAAGATTCTATGTCCTTTGCAATAACGTATAATTGTAAATTAGTTCTGCACAATGTTGTAAACAATAAATATTAGAAATACTTTCTTAATGGCATTTCAATTAACAATTTTTGTTGAATATGTAATTTTATTCTATAGCTCATATGGTCAAGCACTACAGGTCCAAATGCATAACATGGAATTGAAGGTTGATATTATTAAAAGGTTTAAATGATCGGTCTCAAAGGCAGACACATGATCAACTGAAGTGTGGGAGAAGTCTGATTGAGAAAACAGTGGCACAATCAAATATGAAGATGCAAGGAAGAGCCCTCAAGCAAAGAGGCTTATATCGTTTTTGAATAGAAAGGTGTGCCTCGACTTGTAGTAAGTAATGTATTGAAACTGTACATAAATCATTTCATTCTCCAAGATTACAAGCATACAACGCCACCCATAGGAAAAGCGTGCATCCTTGAAATGCATATTCCAATACTAGTCTGTTTGACTGGAAAATGGAAAATAGGTTGAAGAATTTGAAAGGTTCCTAATTAAGCAACGACATGAAACCAATTTGGAGCTAAGCTTATTTTATTTCCTTTGATATTCTTTTTTATTACAAGCACTATTTGCAATTACATAAGATGTGTAGTTATCATTCAGTGAGCGACATAATAGATGAGTACATCAATAAGTAGTTGAAACTAAGGTTTGAAGTCCCAGGATTAGGATCGGGATGAGACTCATTTTTAGGACAGGAATCAGCAATATCGGTTATATCGTCCATCTCGGATTAGAAAGAACAGATTCGTTGCATCGGTTGTGTTAAGAATTGTTAAATTATTAGAATTCTTGAAAAAGAATAGTAAAAGCATATAGAAGTATTTTAACATATTTAAAATTTCGTTGAGCCATAAATCTAAATCCATTATATTTTTATGTTTAATAATCTAATGATTTATAATCTAAGTGATCTAATGTATTAAATGAATAATCTAATGGGTTTCTAAATTATATTGATTTAATAATCTAATGAGTTTAATAAAAATGATATCATAGGTTATTAATACTAGTATGTATTTCTACACTACAGTAGATATTTTATGGTTTAAATAAATATTACGTGATTTAAGTATTGAGCTTTGAGAATAAAGTTATAAAGATACCTTTTAAAGTTGAAAGAGATAATTTGGATATTGATGTTTGGATGTAAGTTGCGAAAGAAGAGGGAGAGCGAGGGTGTTTGAAATTTGAATTTGATTGAGTCAATTAAAATATTTATAAACGTTAAGGATATGGATAGCTTAATATGAGAAATGGATTGAATTATTTTTTTTATTTCTTATATTTTTATTTAAAATGATATCATCAATTGATTACCTTAATTACATGCTTGAAGTTTGCATTATAACAGTAGAGATTTGGAATGTGGATAAACACGTATGTATGGATAATATTTTTAGATTTTGTTAATGACAATGAAGATTTTCTGATACCTACCAGTGTTTCATCAAACTTTTAGATTTTGGATAGTTCAAAATCCAAGTAGCTAGTTTTTTTGCTTGAATAATTAGTTTTTAAAATTATATCTTCTAAAAAAATATGTTATTTTATCTTCAAAAAAAACGTTATCATAAATGGCTATTTAAAAATTTGGGTATTACAGAAAAATCATATGGTTAATATTCAAAATCATTAAAAGCCGCACGTCAATTTAAAATTCAATCAATTTAACACTTTTCCTTTTTAAGCTAAAATGATAAAGATAATACAAATATTATTAAACCAAGCCCAACAACAACAACAATACCCAAGCCTACCTAAACTTAAATTTACCTCAGCCTAAACTTAAACCCTATATATATATATATATATAAAAGATAAACTTAGTGGCCGCCGATGAGAAATTCACCTAAAAATCCCCATCTCCGTTGCTGCCCTTATTTTCCCTTTCCACGAGCCTGCTTCCTATGCCCTCAAAAATTCTTTTTTGCCAATAATGGATACATAGTCCATTTTATAGATCTGATCTCTTATTTTTTGTTTCGGTGATTTTATAGCGTAAATATCACTATTTTTCCATGGGCTTTCTATTTTTTCTGTGTTTTTTAGGTTTTACTTTCTAAGAAATTTTTTTTAGGATGGATCCATTCAGACCGATTTCACTGTTGTATGAACGACTGTTCTCCTAGATATTTGATTCCGCATCCAAGGGGTTGGTTCGTCTTGCTACTGTTGAAATCCGAGCCGAGCCGTCCGAGTTGGATCGTGATCGGCCGATTTTTCAAATCTTAATTGAAACCCATGAGCTAGCAAAAGAAGACCAAGTGATCAGTAGATTGAAATATTAACGAAAATATGCCAAAGACTAGGACCGATATCCTCCCAATCGATTGGTTGTAACATAACTAGAAATATATAGATAGATGATTTCATACAAGTTTGTAGATCGATAGATTTGGTAGCGATAAACAATTGAGGGGTCTACAAATAAAAGGGAAATATTGTCATGAAATACTTGCCATTGAAAAAAAATATCCTAATAAAATAGTATATCCACCAGGAATGAACCAAATATTCTGCCATTCGCATCCCTACCCTAATCTTTTCTAAGTGTCATGAGACTCATTTCCTCAATAAGCTTTGAGAACAGTAGGATAAGTTTCTCTTGGTAGAAAAGAAAACCTCCTGTAATCTTTTTAAATTAAAGCATTTTGCTCTCTTTCAAATATTCTACCACCAGGCACCAGCTAACTTGTAACGTTTCATAATTTTAAAAGATTATTTTAGAATTTAAATAATGGTATTATGAGTTTTACTAAGATTATTATAATTATATAATTGGTTTATCCTAATTTAGTATATATATAAATGTATCTACACTATTGATGATAATAAAACAAATATTTTCCTTATCTAATTAATACTCATTAAACATTTCAAACATATATTTATATTCATGGTTTGGGATGATGTTCTCCAAGTGAGAAATGGGGATTAATCTTTTTAGACATAGCTACATATTTTTACAAATTGTTGGAGAGGGGGAATGGCATGGGCTCACCCATGCCATGCCCCCTCCTTTTCTCCTATACTCTCCATCTTTTTCTCTCTCAAACTCTCAAACTCGCTAATTATCACCAAAAAACAATGGCTATTCTCACTCCCTTCAACCTAACTCTAAACAAAACTACAAGTTCTCCATCGCCTCAATCTTGATTCAAGTTGGAGCCACTTCAAGATTTAAGTAGAGACTATCATCATCATGTCTTCAAGTCATCACTTCTTTGAAGTAATTCTATGGGTAAAAAAATCCCTCCTTGATAAGTGAGTTTTATTTGCCATGAAAAGCCCCATCTTTGCATAAAAATGTCATTTTTATGGTTTTGATCTTACAAACATGGATTTTTAAATTGGTTTTAAAGCTTTGGTTTAGGTGTAGTAGAGTTATATAGTTTTCATAATGATTACAATCTATTTTGGTTAGTAGAGGGTATTTTGGTGCAAGGGTTTTGGATTTTAAGATTTTACAAATTTCAGAAATTTGCTACAGATATGTGGGCTCCAAAATTTCAAACGTCTGCCTACTATATGTTTTGTTTGATTTTGATGGACAGACGACTGGGCTCGAATCTCTGGTTGGATTTTAATTGAGCTTCAGACGTCAGCATATTTTTCTCTGGTTGCATTTGTGTTCTGGTCAAAGATATGAGACTTGAGCTTCAAACGTCTGCCTCTTCTCTGTTTCCATGAGATGCCTTCATCAGACGTCTGAAAGTTTGAACTTCAGACATCTGATGCCTTTATTGGCTGAATTGTTGATGGTCATCGTCGAATTTCGTTGGTTTTGGTTTAAATTGATATTGATGAGATTTCCCTTATATGTTAGTGATTATACTAGCTATAGAACCGAGTGCAGGTGATCCCGAGGCGAAGAGGCGCGGTAGTCATGTGACTGGCTAGTGCCGCAGTCGGTGGTCAGATTTGTATCTACGAGTAGGGGATCGAGTGGACAGCATATAGCATTCCCGTGAAACATATTTACTTTATGGTATCAATATACTTACGGTTCATGCTACGAATAATTACTTGTCCGTTAATAAGTATAATCCAGTAATTTAGTTTTAGTAAGTTTATCATAAACACACTGGGTAGAACACTAGCACAGCTACTAATGATTGTCATGTTGCACAAGCACTGACTCGCATACTGTAAGTGCGCGGCGGCGCCCCGGCCGTCGAACCGACGCCGGAAACGCGAAAACAAAAATTTTGCAAACTAGCAAACCGGCACCACCGCGCACTTTTCACCCGGATCGGGCCATTAACCTAGCAACTAGCAAAGTAAAATACGGGTAGAGAGTTATACCAAGCGATCCGTGTCCTTCGGTCTTCGTCTCCACTCCGATCTCCCGCGGAAACTCCGTTCATCTCCTCCTCGTCGGAAAGGGCACCACGTAGCCGGAATCTTTTACGGGCTCCCACCTCTGGACCGAGGCAACTCGGGCGCAAAGTTGGCTAGCCGACGCGTCCAAGGGATGCTGTAGAATAGTGTAGTAGCCATGTCTCTTTGGGGTTTGTGAGGTTGCCATTTATGGAGGAATTTGTGCACAAGAATTTTCATGGATGCTTGATGGAAAAAAATGGAGCATGCAATGAAAATGAGCTCGGCCAAAACAATTTTTGTGCTCACTGGAAATTTGTGGGTTAAGTGCATAAATTAAAACCATGCCTAAAAGAAATTCCCACCTCACAGCACACTCACAAGGGGGGCCACCAAATTGCATGAAGAAAACTTTTTCCCACTCTCACAAATCAAGTGGGCCGGCCACAATTTCCAAGTGGAAAAAAAAGAATTCTTTTTCAAGCAAGAGGAGAAAAAGAAAATGATAAACAAAAGAAATTCATCAAATCAATTTCCAATCCATTTCTAATCTCATAATGGCAATGGAATGACCATAAAAGAATCTCATGATGAAGAGGCTACAATTATGCAAGAAACCCCTCCACAAAATGTTATTTGCAAATGTGCAAATAACACCCTCCAACGGATAGTCCGGCCGTGAAGGAATAAAAGAAAACCGGCCGGAACGGAATGCAAACTGGCAACCCCAGAAAACCGATCCCGTAATAAATTACAGGAAAACCCCGCTACTGCAAATACATGCCCGCATTTGTATTCCCACTGAACACAAATGCAAAGAGACAAAACTACACTATCTAATACTAGAATCCGTCTTAAGCCAAAGCCGGCTAGTAAAATCTGTCCGATCACGATCCGTGCAATACCGCACGTATCAGATCGAACCCTGCCATATCTCCATACGGCCTCTACAGCGTTTCGCCCGAAACCTGAGTAACTGAGTGTGTGGTGGACTCTAAAGACTCGTCAACACCATGGCTGTGGATTTAACCACTAGCACGTCAGAGGTATAAGCCAATACGTAACGGGCTACCAGGTATTGACCAAAAGGGACGTCGATGAGCGAACTCATCCTGACACCCTACTGAGCCTGTCAGTGACAATATCCGTACAGTCCGGTCCGTTCGTCTATGAGCATCGCATGGCGGGCCTAGGGGGTTGGTAAAAGTCAGACCCCAAAAGCGGTACAAGTCGTGTCGGAGTGTAGCCCAGAACACCCTGAGATACTACTGGAATACCTACCAGCAAATCTCCTGCCTTGGCCAAGGACTTTTCATGTTCTGGCTCTCCTAGACACAGCGCGACCTCACCCCCAATACCGGAAGAGACGAACCCCTGCAGATCCGCTCACTGCCTCTATGTGGCTCGGGACTGTACCCAACTAAAACCTGTTTGCACGACTCCTTTGAGCCGTGGTAGGGTGGTAATCAAAGCACAGTGGGAACTCACACGAGACAAATGACGATCTCAGGTCGATGAACTAACCTGTACACATGTCACCAGGGAACTGCTATCTGACGTCTGGTATAATCCCAACTAGCAGGTTCCCGGCGAGTCATGTCCGGTGTACTCATAACCCAATGAGCATCTGTATACATCTTAGGTGAACCAACTGACACCAGCGGCTTGTGAGACCGGCCACCGCCCCGCGTCGGGGTCTCGACTGTATACACTAGTCTACTCTGGAGAATCGATGCCCTGTCTCGAAACTCCCACGACTAGGGACCTTTTAAGAATGTGCTTATAGACTCCAGCTCTCACTTATATGATCGCCCTCATACTGCTGGTAGTCAAGCAAGAATCCTAGGGGCTCTATCAACATGTAATAGCGACTCATAAGGTCACCTAAAGCAGTACACGATGATAAAGATAAACCAGATAGCATACTATCATCTCGAGTAAGACTGTCCTACTGGGATAGGTCCTCCCCTCAATCATTGCAATCACGTGCCTGTGATCCAATAATTGACTCTGAGGGCACTATCTCCAACAATCTCCCACTTGCACTCAAGGCTAATTATTGCGATGTCGCATACTCACAGCCCGTGTGATACCGAACACCCAACTCCTCTACTAGTCAGTCTCACAAAGCTCGTTTGCGAAACTATTGCGTTCGAGAAATAGCCTCAGTGAGTGGATCCGCTGTGGTGTTTCTTTCTATGTCTCTCTTTATCTCAAGTTCGTGGAGAAAGCCATCTCCCGAAATGAGCAATACCTGTCTTAGAATGTATGGATGTCTGATGGGGCCTAGCTCATAAATGAACTCCAAATCCAAACTTCTTAGACTGTATCGTCAACTGAACTCAATCAGTATCCTGCACCATGCCTTTCCTCAGTATCCACCTGGACCATCTGTCCAAAATACCGCCCCTCGTCAAAGGGAAAACTATAACTCTGACAGTCACTCTGTCATCCATGTCACCTTGGAAGCCTGGAATGATAACCGTCTCCTAAAGGAGGCTGCCGTTATCATTTCCCTAGAACATCCACTTATTGCACCTACTGCAAGAACAACATCTGGTGTGGTACTTGACATCTCATGATCAACTCAATTGCCTAAGCAAGTGATCTGCCAATCATGCGTATCCCTCTCCCCTTTAGTCTGTAAGACACCTTTAGAGAGGGTGACTCCATCACCTGCAGGTATACTACCGTGCCAGGAGTCGTCCATTCTAAATACTCATAAAATGCTGTCTAAGTACCCAAATTGGGAAACCACCCAAATCTAGATCTAATACCATAGATCCAGTAACCAGAATGTCTGATAAAATATCCAAGTCCTGTATGGAGAAATTATTGTGTGACGACCAAAGAATAACCGATCGTAGTATAGGAACATCACTTCCTACTCTGTGTATGTCATCCAAATACCAGAACATCACACCCTACTACCTCCTCAACTGATTCATCCTCTATTCTTATGAAGTCAAACCTATGACTGTCACATCAGAAATAGATGATCTATCTCCGCTATATCTGCTTTAGTCTATAAATAGACATAAGCCTGATGTCCACCGATGCTTCCGCTGCTCCCACTGACTACGACAACTCTCTGGCAGAGTCATACAGACGTGCACTTCTAAAGCTAGTTTAGAACGACGCTATACTCATCCTCCTGCCGGGTCTCACAGTCTGGAACAACAGCAATGGCAAGTCTGGGTAAACAAGAACCTCCCTGTCACCGTCCTTGAGCATACCGAAGTACCTCTCGAGCGCCTGAGGTTACCCACCATATTTGCGGAGTGGCCAATAGAATGTCAAACCAGATTGAATCTTTAGGTTCTTATCAAATCTTCAGTAATCGTTTGCGGTTCTGGAATCACTTCCAGTTCTACCATACTCCCACTACTGTTTTCTGAAAAAATCCATTTTTATTAAAACTGTGGCGAGTCAAGAACAATATCACTATTGATCTTTCAGATGGTAGAAAGTCAACCCTCGTCATAGCCCGGGTCAACCCACAAACAGCCATTACAGAAACGTACCTTGAGTCATCCAGAGTCTGGTTTTAAGCATAAGCCGGACAACTCCCCATATCTTAACATCGTCAAGATATGAACTGTTCTATATCCAATATAGAAACAGAGGCACTGATTTATTCGAACCAGATTCAAATCATGCAGCTGTCTCCAGTGCATGTCAACTAAATGGAAGGAGGCGGATCAGCGTTACTCAACTTAGGAGTACTTCCAATTATGAGTAACCTGAAAGAGAAGCAAGTTCTCTTAACCATTACTATCAACGGAATACCATATAAAAGTATCTACATCTTCGATCACTTTGAAGAATCCCGATACTTGCAACACCTGGTTCTCTACTTTATTCATATACCTATAACTTTTCAAAACTTGGACCTTGTGTTTCTACGAAACACTTGTCTAAGAACTAGAGAAGTCATAAGTAAGCCGAATATAGTACGAGTACCAACTCCTCTGTCCTAATGGACACTGGACAATATACAATACTCTGTATAAGTCCGCTGAGTCTAACAACTCATTCACTGTGTGTCGTAGGTTGAAAACTGTACTTATGGTTAAGAAGAATTACACCGCTGTTCAATGCTCCTTACCTAACCATCCACTGGTATAGGTAAATGTCATAGACATAATTTCAAAAAGGTATATCTCACTCTATAAAAATAGACGTACAGATATATCAATTTGAAATTTGTGCATAACAACGGATATTCAAAACCAAATATTTGCCGACCGGCAAACAACCCAGGTGACCTCCTCAAATATCACCAATCACAACGAATCCCGATATGATGAGGATGATCACCTAATTCCCAATAACTTACTCCCACTCATCATCTGTAAAACCATACAGATGTGAGAATTATACCTGGTAAATACATACCCTGGAGCAAGTGTCTAATTGGGAAATCAGTTTTCTTTTAACAGTACACAGTGAAACTGAAACATGTGAATGTTTCGATGGGGTGTCCTGGTATTCCTAGTAATGCCTTTTCCATTATCCAGATTCACAACTGTAACCATATAATTCTTTGCCGCTTCTCTAAATCCCTTTATATGTCTTTAGTCATTACCTTCTGTACACCCCTTTAGGCCAAATGGTTTTCTTCCTTCCCTACCGTTCGGCACCAGCCTATGGTTTGGAAGAAGACTATCCAATAAGCGTAATGGGTGTACTGTCCCAGTCCTAGGAACACTCGCAATACGAGAGAAGGTGAAGATAAAAGACAACCGAATAAACCTTAGAAATAGGTGATTTAGGATTGGCGAAGAAATACTTGGTTTGGTCGTGAATAGCAGTCGCAATTTACTTTGCCCTCTTACTAATCCCTTGCTTTGTCTTAACTTGATACCTTCTGTACACCGTTTAGGCTAATTGGCTTTCTTCATTCCCTACCGGTCGGCACCAGCCTAAGGTTTGGAAAAAGACTATCCAATTTGCGTAATAGGTGTACTATCTCCTAAACCAAGGAGTACTCGCAATCTGAGAGAGAAGGTAAAAGGAAAAGACAACTGAATAGTCCTATTCGTTTTCTCCAGAACCGGAAACCATCCTCGAATTCCTTCGAGTTCGTATATAACCATACGATGGTTTTGTCCAATGGAAGTGGACGTTCGTAGTAATACGGGATGTCCTGGAGAAAAGGGTAAAAGTAGGAGTGGCAATGAGGTTTGCAACTCTGACAATCCAAAAGCCAGTGTTAAGAAGGTTCGGTCAACTTGGTCACTGAGTCATAGTCTAGGGTCGGGTCAATGGTCGCTGCCAAAGAGAGAGAAAATAAACACTCAGCGTGCACTCTAACCTAGATCAGAATGGTTATCACTTTATCTAATCTGGAAACATCCCACTGTAACGTCAAATTCGTCCCCAAACCTGAAAGAAGAATTAGCCGGGATCACCCGAGGAGTAAACCAACGCATCAGTGGGAATCGGGATCCAACCATCATCGCATGATAACGTGACGGAATCCGCTCACGCTATCACACTCCAGAAGGTATGCGCATATCTGGCAAGTTTCAGTTCTTTTGAAACTCCCGATGTGGATTTTTACCCCATGCTCTTATGACCTTGACTTTGGCCAACATATCATAAGTCACATGTCAAGTTCTACCCGTCATTCTCCTGGTTAATTTGAACCCACCCGTACCTACCCTTGACTTTGGCCAAAATGGCAGTACGACTGTCCCAAACCAACGCATCTATCTATGCTGCATATGAATACCCAACAGCTACCAAACACTGTGCCTTGACTTTGGCCAACATACACAGCTTGAATACTATTGACTATCCATATGAAACGACGGAGGGCTACGAATGGTTTCTGGCGAAAACCTTTAACGTAATGAACTTGATATCGTTGAAGGAACTGATAGCTTTTTAAAAATATAGTGACGAAAACCTTTGCTAAAGAGGTCACTCCCGGTGAAAGGATCTCGGCTCTTTCCCCGTAGAATGAGGTGCAGGATATTCCAACTGAATACCACGATGCAAAGCAAAAGTAATCGGCTATAATGAAGTTATTGCCCTGACGCAAACTTTTGTCCAAGGGGTCACTCCCGGTGAAGGGATCTCGGCCCTTGCCTCGTCGACTGAGGAGCAGGATATTCCAACTGAATACCATGATGCAAAGCAAAAAAGAACGCCCTTGCAATAACAGCTTTTTGAAAAAGTGTTCCAACAACATCAAATAGGTTTGTTTATCTTGCATTGATCTGAATCAACGCAGTCCCATCAATTGATCACACCACAAAGAACGAAAATATACTAACGTACGTATATGCCATCCGCATTCGCCACTGGGTCCCGTCATCACCCGTTAGGTTAGCTAACTAACGACAGAGCGGGGACTAGACTAGCGCGGATGCAAAACATATACAACATCTACTAGTATATATATACAATATATAATTTTCGCTCAAGGCGTGATAAAATGCAACATCACAGAAAAGTATAGCAACACAGATCAATACAGATATCTGGGATCCCCGGGTTTCACAGAGCCGCTACTGAAACCCGATGTTCCCCTGGTCGTGTGGATAGCCTGTGCAATGAAAATCCTAGACCCCTACGGGCGCGGCAAGTCACCCGCCAAAACCTGAAGCGAGGCAGCCCCCTTCAGCAACGTGAATGGACCACCCAACACTTCACGGAATCCGGTAACTCGGGCACCCCTCCTGGGTCAACCTGTACCCCCTACGAGTGCGGCGAATAGCCCGCCAATTCTAGAGTGAAGCCCCCTCCGTCTCAAAGCCATGAGATGCCGGCTCGTTGCCCTCTAGAACCCGGCTATCCGTGCACCCCTCCGCGGGGTAATCCTAGTATAGAAAGTAAAATATACATACAACGGGTACATCGACCGCAACCTGGTCGTGCCCCAAAAGAATAATACAAACAGACAGTGACGGCAGTCCACATGTCGGACGCTCGCCCCGCAATATCAAATGTACATATAAAACAGAACTGTACTAACATTGCATCCAGGCTATCCCCCACGACCGATCCGCAACATCACAGCACAACACAGAACATCAACGTGAATGTCACGTTCGCAAATCCGTCTAACCGGGCTATAGCAATTAGACAGGATTTACCGATCAAGTGAAATTCACGGTCGCAGATATAATGTAAATACTGTGAACTAGCATGTTTAAAATATCCGATCGACCAAATTTTATCAAATGGGCCCCAAGCAGTACTGTAGCACTTACAGGAAATCTGGGCCCAAAAATAATATCTCAAAACCCCTATTTCCTATTCAAAAGCCCACTGGAAAAATTTGGTGCAACGATTCCACTTACCCACCGCGGAACCGCGGCCAAACCAGGGGTTTGGCCACGTTTCCGCAGTCATAGTAAGGAATCAGTGAATCGTATTTTTCCAGAATTCTTAGAATTTCTTGCATGTCTTTATGCAATGACCTGAAAAATTTTTGGAGCTGGAAAAATTTCAACAGAGAACACATGCACTAGAAATACAGTTTTTGCGATTTTTGTTCGATCGGGTTTTAAACACACTAGAGCAAGCTAGGCATGGTTAATAGCCTGGCTCTGATACCAATGTAAGTGTGCGGCGGCGCCCCGGCCGTCGAACCGACGCCGGAAACGCGGAAACAAAAATTTTTCAAACTAGCAAACCGGCACCACCGCGCACTTTTCACCCGGATCGGGCCATTAACCTAGCAACTAGCAAAGTAAAATACGGGTAGAGAGTTATACCAAGCGATCCGTGTCCTTCGGTCTTCGTCTCCACTCCGATCTCCCGCGGAAACTCCGTTCATCTCCTCCTCGTCGGAAAGGGCACCACGTAGCCGGAATCTTTTACGGGCTCCCACCTCTGGACCGAGGCAACTCGGGCGCAAAATTGGCTAGCCGACGCGTCCAAGGGATGCTGTAGAATAGTGTAGTAGCCATGTCTCTTTGGGGTTTGTGAGGTTGCCATTTATGGAGGAATTTGTGCACAAGAATTTTCATGGATGCTTGATGGAAAAAAATGGAGCATGCAATGAAAATGAGCTCGGCCAAAACAATTTTTGTGCTCACTGGAAATTTGTGGGTTAAGTGCATAAATTAAAACCATGCCTAAAAGAAATTCCCACCTCACAGCACTCTCACAAGGGGGGCCACCAAATTGCATGAAGAAAACTTTTTCCCACTCTCACAAATCAAGTGGGCCGGCCACAATTTCCAAGTGGAAAAAAAAAATTCTTTTTCAAGCAAGAGGAGAAAAAGGAAATGATAAACAAAAGAAATTCATCAAATCAATTTCCAATCCATTTCTAATCTCATAATGGCAATGGAATGACCATAAAAGAATCTCATGATGAAGAGGCTACAATTATGCAATAAACCCCTCCACAAAATGTTATTTGCAAATGTGCAAATAACACCCTCCAACGGATAGTCCGGCCGTGAAGGAATAAAAGAAAACCGGCCGGAACGGAATGCAAACTGGCAACCCCAGAAACCGATCCCGTAATAAATTACAGGAAAACCCCGCTACTGCAAATACATGCCCGCATTTGTATTCCCACTGAACACAAATGCAAAGAGACAAAACTACACTATCTAATACTAGAATCCGTCTTAAGCCAAAGCCGGCTAGTAAAATCTGTCCGATCACGATCCATGCAATACCGCACGTATCAGATTGAACCCTGCCATATCTCCATACGGCCTCTACAGCGTTTCGCCCGAAACCTGAGTAACTGAGTGTGTGGTGGACTCTAAAGACTCGTCAACACCATGGCTGTGGATTTAACCACTAGCACGTCAGAGGTATAAGCCAATACGTAACGGGCTACCAGGTATTGACCAAAAGGGACGTCGATGAGCGAACTCATCCTGACACCCTACTGAGCCTGTCAGTGACAATATCCGTACAGTCCGGTCCGTTCGTCTATGAGCATCGCATGGCGGGCCTAGGGGGTTGGTAAAAGTCAGACCCCAAAAGCGGTACAAGTCGTGTCGGAGTGTAGCCCAGAACACCCTGAGATACTACTGGAATACCTACCAGCAAATCTCCTGCCTTGGCCAAGGACTTTTCATGTTCTGGCTCTCCTAGACACAGCGCGACCTCACCCCCAATACCGGAAGAGACGAACCCCTGCAGATCCGCTCACTGCCTCTATGTGGCTCGGGACTGTACCCAACTAAAACCTGTTTGCACGACTCCTTTGAGCCGTGGTAGGGTGGTAATCAAAGCACAGTGGGAACTCACACGAGACAAATGACGATCTCAGGTCGATGAACTAACCTGTACACATGTCACCAGGGAACTGCTATCTGACGTCTGGTATAATCCCAACTAGCAGGTTCCCGGCGAGTCATGTCCGGTGTACTCATAACCCAATGAGCACCTGTATACATCTTAGGTGAACCAACTGACACCAGTGGCTTGTGAGACCGGCCACCGCCCCTCGTCGGGGTCTCGACTGTATACACTAGTCTACTCTGGAGAATCGATGCCCTGTCTCGAAACTCCCACGACTAGAGACCTTTTAAGGATGTGCTTATAGACTCCAGCTCTCACTTATATGATCGCCCTCATACTGCTGGTAGTCAAGCAAGAATCCTAGGGGCTCTATCAACATGTAATAGCGACTCATAAGGTCATCTAAAGCAGTACACGATGATAAAGATAAACCAGATAGCATACTATCATCTCGAGTAAGACTGTCCTACTGGGATAGGTCCTCCCCTCAATCATTGCAATCACGTGCCTGTGATCCAATAATTGACTCTAATGGCACTATCTCCAACACATACTACACTACACATCATTAGTACCGTCATACCATGTAGAACTTGCCATGATTATATATCATAGTATGGTTAACGTTAAAATAGGATTGATGTTATAGTAAATTTATAGTATGTGCACGTACGTGACTAGATGTCCATACTGATAGTTGGATGAGTACGCGACCGGAAGTCCGTACCAGTCGCTGTGTACGAGACTTGATATATGTACCGATCGTTGAGCGGGTGCGTGGACAAGATGTTCGCACTAATAATATTCTATTATTGTATGTGTGCATAGACTTGATGTACGCACTATTTGAAATATGTGTTTGCGTACGTAGACTATATGTCCGTACTATTTAAATTATGTGTTCGAGTACGTAAACTAGATATTCGTACCGAATATTATGATTTAATTAAATGGAATATTGGTTGTCATCATACGAAGGGGGATTCTGTACTGGATGAGATGATATTGAGTCCGATACGGCCTTTTATTATGTTAATTCATGAAGTCTTACTATTTATCTCTATTGAGAGATTACGGAAATATAAAGATATTTACCTATTTTCAAATAACGATTCGTTCATATTTTAAAAGCGATAATGCAAAGGACATACTGCTTGGATTTCAAAAGGATATATATATATATATAAACACCAGAGCCTACTTATTTTCAAACAGCATTTCATTCTACTTTAAAATATGTATATATATGGGATTATTCAGAAGTATTTGCCTATCTACTATGTTCGTTCATGCCACGCTCGCTTTACATGTTATTTGTCTGCGTTAAGTTTACTTTATCGATTATATTACCCTTATGTTAATAGTTCGCGCTTTATTTATCTTATTAGTTTGCGATATGCTTACTTTATATGTTATCGATTTATGCTACGCTCTATGATTTCCATTTGCGCTATGATTAGCAAATTGCGCTATGATTATGATACTGGCTTGTGCTATATTATGATACCCGTCTGTACTATGCTTATTCCACATAGACTAAAAGGGTACGATTTAAATGAGATTTAAATTATTGTGGATATAATATTATATCCATCCTATGAGATTGGATATATATGAAAGAAAATTAAAATGTGATCAATCCACGAGTGATTGAGGAAAGGAGACACAAGATGTCTGCGGTGGATATATTTATGTGTGATCAATTAATGAGTGATTGAGATAAGGAGATACAAGATGTCTGTGGTGGTTATATGTGTTTGTGAGGAATCGATGTAGATACCCTGTACAAAATGAAATGGATTATACTTTATAGTAACCGCACAGGACTGGTCCAAAAGACAATACCTGAATATTTTTTCATATCGATGTATATTAAAGAGGTTTTCAAAGCAACTATAGTCTCACTATTTTCCACATGGCTATGATCGACACAAGAATCTTTTAAAAAAACCTTTTAAATCATTTTCAAAAGGCGTGACGTATACTTTAAACAAAATGCTTACATTGCTTTACAAATTAACGTCCATTACTTATGCCGTGATATATACACAATACGGCTATTTTGAAAGGATTTACATACATATATATTTCGGCTACTTTTATATGATTACATGTGGATGCGTGTTATATATATATATATATATATATATATATATATATATATATAACCTTCATTGTGTTGTGCTTCACCGTATGCTATAGATATCATACTACGGTTACGGTGATTGTGGTCCGACACCGTTGTATATATATGCAGATGAGTTATTAACGATTGATGAGTGTTATTGTTTTATTGAGCGATTATGTATGTTGTTTCCGTGAATCATATGTTTTCTTATGCTTATGGTTATATCCGTATCGGGCGATATATAGATTATTTTGATGATACCACGATAACCACACGTATTGGTATACTTCATATGCTAGGTTATGTACGTGTGTACATGAGGGTTGTTATTGTTATTGTTATTCATCGCTCGAACTCCAGTTTCAACGCATGCTCATTTACTCTCATTGATGTACACATTTATCATGCTTTAGTTGTTTCATCGCTTATCCAGGCGATTTCTATCTTGTTATGCGAATTCTACTCACAAGTTGGCAATTCACCATCATTATGTCATAGTTTCTTGCAGGTTAGACCACTTGGATCAATAGCGGCTCTGTGGCACACTTATCTTCTTGTGAGCGTGGTTGTTTATCTCTTTTGAGTTAGGTGGGTCAGAATTTGTATCGGCATTTGCCTTGTACATTTTATTGTATCTGGATATACTCCATCAAAACCAAGTCTAGTGTATTGGACCGAGACCTTAGATGTATAATTTTTGTTAGTCGAGCTCGTGTGGAGTCGACTAGATCTTATGTATATAATGTTATTGCTTTCCGCTTATTGTCTTCCTTTTGGCGTCATATATTATTGTGTGGTTTGGCATCCTCCGTTGGGCGTCGAGCTCGCATTCGTGTGTGGATGCTTTTATTATATTCTATCATTGTACATAGTTTTCATTCAAAATTTATAAAGGAGGTGTTGTCCGTTTTTCAAACATCTTTTCAAACAAGCTTTACTTCTTTTTATAAAACTTTTCTTAAAACTTTACCTCCATTTTAGTATATTATATTATCTATTTCTCTTATAAATGGTTTAGATTCCCTAATTTTGACTTATTTAGGTTACGGTGGGGTCCACCGGACTTCACGTGATCCTTATACCGGTCATGTGTCATTTTTGAGTTGTGACAAAGTTGGTATCAGAGCACTAGGTTTTACCATTGTCGGGTCTAGGTTTAACCATGTGGGGTCTAAGTTACAATGTTTCGGAACTTAAGCCTAACCTTGCGGAACTTAGACTTGACATTGGAGAATTAAACCCGAACTTCGTTTTCCTTTGTTGAGTTTAAGTTTGATCATGTGGAGTTTAGAGTATGATCTTTCAAGACCTAAGCTTAACCTTGTGAAACTTGGACTTAACTTTGAGAGTCTTAAACCCGACCTTTCGATTCATAGGCTACCCTTGGTATGATGGAGTAGGTAGCGTAAGTAGAATCGTATACAGTACGTATGTTCCGTGACATATTTACGATACAGCGCTCCGCTTAAGTAACCTTAAGATGTATTTTCAAAGTCTTCCATGATTCTCTTTTATTCGTTTCTGATTTGTTGGTATTGCATTGCTATTTCGTTGAGATTTAGAAACCGACTGTTCGTTTCTTGTTCCAGTGCCGTCAGAGACTACGCAAGCCGAGAGGGCTGCAGTCAGAGATGAGATCAGGGTGGGCTCGTCAAAGACGAGAACCGATCAGGATGGCACTCCGGTGACTCGGGAACAGATAGATCTTCGTTCTTCGATTTCTCGTTTAGAGGCGAGCATTCAGGATCTGCATCGTTTGATGGGGTCGTCAGTAGAGACTATTCGGACCCAGAGAACTGTCGTTACGCAGTCAGCTCCAGAGATCTTACTGCAGCCTGATTCTCAGATATCGGTTGCGCCTCCTGTGATTGAGACTTTTGATGTGTCGCTTCAGAATTCATAAGGCTGAAGCCTTCGATGTTTACCGGTATGGATGCAGCAGAAGATCCTCAGTTATTCCTCGATGGGATGATAGGATATTTCGTTCGATGAGATGCTCCGACACGGGATCAATAGAGTTGGCTATTTTCCGTTTAGAGGGTCTTGCTCAGATGTGGTGCGATTCGATCGAGAGAGACCGAGCAGTGGGTGTTCCTCCTATGATTTGGGATGAGTTTTCAAAGGCCTTCTTAGCCCGATTTCTTCCTCAGAGTATCAGAGATGCCTGAGCTCGTAGTTTAAAATCGTTGCATAAGACTCCGGACATGACGGTGGCAGAGTAACACCTTCAGTTCACCTAGTTATCGCGATATGCTTCTTATTTGGTCCCTACTGAAGAGACCCGGATTAAGAGGTCCGTGCGCGAACTTGATGCACCTGTTTTCTCCATTGGTGCCCAACGTTTCGATACGCATGCAAAGGCCTTGGATGCGGCCATACTGATAAAGGAACATTATGTTGAGATTGGAGTGATTCCAGAGCCGAAGCGAGCTCGAGTTGAGACTCCATCTGTTGAGCAAGAGAGCAGCGGCGTGAAGGAATGGCCCTAAAAGCAGTTATTCTACACTGATGGGATGCAGACCAGCCCGATTGTGTTTTAATTGTAAGAGGCCCGGTCATAAAGTCAGGAACTGTCCCATCAGACGTCAGAACAGGAAGCGTCCCGACAAGCTGCTTCATTTTCTTTTCCTCCTCTACCGGTGATTACTCCGGTTCCATCCGGAGATCGGACGGGTTGTGGCTATGATGGTCCTGTGAAGAGAGAACAAGGATCCATTGATAGAGGACGTCAGGCCGTGAACAGTGAACAAGCGAGAATTCTTGCTCTGATTGTTCCGGATGCTCAGGCATCATTCGACATTGAAAAAGGTACACTTCAATATCGGTTGTTTTGATTTATGTTTTGGGCGATCTGGGTATCACACTCGACGTTGAAGAATGCATACTTCAATGTCGGTTGCTTTGGATTTATGTTTTGGTGATCCGAATATCACACTTCCATTTTCGTACATCGACTTTGCATTATAGTATTTTGGTGATCCGAGTATCATGCTTTTGTTTTCATACCCAGGATTATTTGCATTGAGATTTTCATGAACTTATGTTTTCCATGAGATTTGAGAAATCGCGTGATACTATTTCATAAAACTTGATTATATTTGCAAATTGCGGTTTTCTTTTGAAATGATGATTTTACACCCTCCATGAGTTTTGTGCATTTATGGTTTGCGTTGTCCGATATCGAGGAGAGAACCGATTACGGATACCCACAGGGTTTTATGATAAGTTCGATTATATAGCTGATCAGAGAGACAACGCCTAAGATATTTTGGGATTTCGAGTGTCGATAATTAGCACGGGATTTGATGATATTTTATTGATGTGGATTTTCTATTTATGAACAATCCATTGAGATGCGCTTACTTTTACTTATCATATATACTCGTTATTACGCATTATGTAGTATTTCTAGCTTGCGTGGGATTTCGGAGCCCTATTGATTTGATTAATGAAA
The DNA here is from genome assembly GCA_030015575.1 of Agapanthus africanus. Lineage (NCBI taxonomy): Eukaryota > Viridiplantae > Streptophyta > Magnoliopsida > Asparagales > Amaryllidaceae > Agapanthus > Agapanthus africanus. The sequence goes on along the minus strand of CM057350.1, from coordinate 183,137,206 downwards.
TGTTTTAAGAGTTGGGTTTAAATTTAAATTCGGGGACCGAATTTATTTAAAGGGGGAATATTATAACATTTTATAATTTTAAAAGAATATTTTAGAATTTAAATAATGGTATTATGAGTTTTATTAAGATTATAATAATTATGGAATTGGTTTATCCTAATTTAGTACATATATAAATGTATCTACACTATTAGTGATAATAAAACCAATATTTTCCTTATCAAATTAATACTCATTAAACATTTCAAATTGAGATTTATGTTTATGGTGTGATGTTCTCTAAGTGAGAAATGGGGATTAATATTTTTGGGCCTGGCTACAATTTCTTATTGAATTGTTGGAGGGAGAGAGAGAGAGTGAGGCATAGGCTTACCCATGCCATGCCTCATTTTCTCCCATACTCCTCCCCGTCTCCTATTTTCCACATCTTTCTCTCTCAAGCTCTCGTTATCACCCAAAAACCATGACTATTCTCACTTTCACTTCAACCTTACTCCATACAAAACTAAGAGTTCTCCAACTCCTCAAGCTTGATTCAAGTTGAAGCCACTTCAAGATTCAAGTAGAGACTACCATCATCATCAAGTCTTCAAGTCATCTCTTTGAAGTCCATTCTATAGGTAAAAAATTCCCTCCTTTGATAAATGTTAAGTTTTACTTGCCATGAAAAACCCTATCTTTGCATAAAAAGGTCTGGTTGGATTTTAGTTGAACTTCAGACGTCTGGGATACAAAACTTCAGATGTCTACATATTTTTCTCAGGTTGCATTTGTGTTCTGGCTAGACGTTTGAGACTCGAGCTTCAGACGTCTGCCTCTTCTCTGTCTCCATGAGACGTCTTCATCAAACGTCAGAGAGTTTAAACTCCAGACGTCCGATGCCCTTTTTGGCTGATATGTTGATAGTCTTCGTCGTATTTCGTTGGTTTTGGTTTATATCGATATTGATGGGATTTCCCTTCATGTTTGTGATTATATAGCTATAGGACCGAGTGCAGGTGCTCCCGAGGCAACAAGGAGGCAAAGTAGTCATGTAATTCGACTAGCTAATGCCGCAATCGGTGAGTAGATTTGTATCTACGAGTGGAGATCGGATGGATGGCGTATAGCACCCCCGTGAAACATATTTACTTTATGCTATCGTTATGTTTATGGTTAATACTACGAATAATTAAACTTGTCTGTTAATTAGTATATTCAATAGTTTAGCTTTAGTAGGTTTATCGTAAACACACTGGTAGAACAATAGCACAAATACTAATGATTGCCATATTGCACAATCACAGGCTCGCATGTTGTACGTACGTGACAAGATGTATGTACTGATTGTTGGACGAGTACGCGACCTGAGGTCTGTACCAGTCGTTGTGCATGTATAAGACTTGACGTCTGTACCGATCATTGAGTGGGTGCGTGGACAAGATGTCCGCACTAATAATATTCTATTGTTGTGTGTGTACGTAAACTTGATATCTGTACTATTTGAAGTATGTGTTTGCAAACGTAATTATATGTCCGTACTATTTAAACTATGTGTTTGGATACGTAGACTAGATGTTCGTACCGACTATTATGATTTGATTAAATAGAATATTGGTTGTCATCATACGAAGAGAGTTTCCGTATTGGATGAGATGATATTGAGCCGGATATAGCCTTTTATTATGTTTACTCACGGCGTCTTACTTTTTTTCTCTATTGAGAGATTATGGAAATATAAAAATATTTACCCATTTTCAAATAACGATTCATTCATATTTTAAAAGCGATAATACCAAGGACGTACTGCTTGGATTTCAAAAGGATATATATATTTTAAACATCGCAGGCTCCTTATTTTCAAACAACGTTTCGTTTTACTTTAAAATATATATGGGATTATTCGGAAGCATTTATCTATTTACTATTTTCATTCATGTTATGCTCGCTTTACATGTTATTCGTCCGCGTTATGTTTACTTTATCGATTATGCTACGCTTATGTTAATAGTTTGCACTTTATTTATTTTATTAGTTTATGATACGCTTACTTTATATGTAATCAGTTTATGCTACGCTTTATGAATTCCGTTTGCTATGATTATCAGATCATGCTATGATTATGATAATGGCTTGTGCTATGTTATGATACCAGTATGTGCTATGCTTAATTCACATAGACTAAAAAGGTATGATTTAAACGAGATTTATATTATTGTGAATATGATATTATATCAACTATGAGATTGGATATAAATGAAAGAGGATATATATGAAAGAAAATTAAAGTGTGATCAATTCATGAGTAATTGAGGCAAGTAGACACAAGATGTCTACGGTGGATATATTTATACGTGTGACCAATTCATGAGTGATTAAGGCAAGAAGACACAAGATGTCTGCGGTGGTTATACGTGTGAGGGATCGACATAGATGGCCTGCACAGAATGAGATGGATTATGCTTTATAATAGCTAAACAGAACTGGTCCAAGCGACGGTACCTAAATATTTTTTTCATATCAATATATATTAAAAAGGATTTCAAAGAAACTATAGTCTCACTATTTTCCACGTGTCTATGATCGACACAAGATCTTTCAAAAATAACACTTTTAAATCATTTTCAAAAGACGTGACGTATACTTTAAACAAAATGCTTATATTGCTTTACAAATTAACGTCTGCTACTTATGCCGTAATATATATACCATACGGCTATTTTGAAAAGATTTACATGCATACATCTTTCGACTATTTTTATATGATTACATATGGATGCGTGCTATATATGTATTATAGCATTAATTGTGTTGTGCTTGGTCGTGTGCTACGGCTCCGGTGATCGTGGTCTGACACCGTTATGTGTGTATGCAAATGAGTTATTGACGATTGATGATTGTTGTCGTTTTTTGTGCAATTATGCATGTTTCCGTGAATCGCGTGCTTTCTTATGCTTGTGGTTATGTTAAGCCCGTATCGGGTGATACATAGATTATTTTGATGATGACACGATAACCACACGTAATGGTATACTTCATATGCTAGGATAGAGGTACACGTATGTACACGAGGGTTATTATTATTATTGTTGTTATTCATCGCTCGAACTCTAATTTCAACGCATGCTCATTTACCGTCCTTGATGTACACATTCACTATTTTTTAGTTGTTTAACCGCTTATCCAAATGATTTCTATCTTGTTATATGAATTCTAATTACGAGTTGACAACTCACTCCCGTTGTGCCATAGTTTCTTATAGGTTTGACCGCTTAGATCAGTAGCGGCTCCATGGCACACTTATCTTCTTGTGGGCGTGATTGTTTATCTTTTTTAAGCTAGGTAGGTTAGAATTTGTATCGGCATTTGCCTTGTACATTTTATTGTATCTAGATGTACTCCATCAAAACCAAGTCTAGTGTATTGGATCGAGACCTTAGATGTATTATTGTTGTTTGTCGAGCTCGTGTGGAGTCGACTTGATCTCATGTATATAATGGTATTGCTTCCACTTATTGTCTTCTCGCCTTTTTGGCGTGGTATATTATTGCATGGTTTGGCCTCCGCCGTTGGGCGTCGAGCTAGTTCCCGTGTGGGAATGCTTTTATTATATTCTATCATTGTATAAGATTTTCATTCAAAATTTACAAAGAAGGCGCTGTCCGTTTTTTTACTTCTTTTTATAAAACTTTTCTTAAAACTTCTACTCCATTTTAGTATATTATATTATCTATTTATCTTATAAATGGTTTAGATTCTTGGTTTTGGTTTACTTAGGTTACGGTGGGATCCACGGGACTTCACGTGATCCTTGTACCGGTCATGTGCCCTTTTCGGATCGTGACATAACTGCCGACCCTAAAATAACTGATGCTTGTTTTTATTGAGGGAGAGCCAACAAGATCTTAGAGTTCTTCAACATCTTTCTCCTCTTTCTCCCATTACTTCACTCTTTGTTGGGTTTCACTGATTCTTTTGTTTTGCTTCTTCTATGAGAGAAAAGCATAGTTAAATGCTTTGATTGCTTTGATCAGCACTTTTGATCAATGAAGAAAGATGTGTACTTTTTGGCGGCGGCGGAGGTCGCTAATACGTGTGTCAGCTCCTCTCCTAATTTCTATGACTTTATGATGTCTTCTTTTGAAAATTCTGACTTTCATGCGGTTTTAGTTTTTTTGATCGAAAGTTGACAGTTTTTTTTTTGGGTGTGGTTGGTTGTGGCCAAAATTCGGCACGCCTGCAGTTTTGTTCCTTCTTTTCCTTTTTCCTCGAATGTGACACTTACTTTTGATTGGAGTATTTTCCTGTAACAAATTACAGGATCAGGGCCCTAGTCTATAAGCTATGACAAAAAATGAAGAAAGAGGGCAGTGGATTAGGGCAAAGAGAGAAGCAGCAGGAAAGGAGCAGCAAAGCAGGAAATAGTCAAAATGGGCCTGTTGGGTTTTTTTTTTCCCTAGGCTCTTTTGAGATCACATGTCACTAATGTTACATATAAGTGAACGACGTTGGAGTGTCACTGCTAACCATGTAGTTTTTGGTAGTTTTTGATAGTTTGCAACAGAACACCTAAACTTTTTGGTAGTTTTCCTAAATTTAGCCCTTTCTTTAATGAATGTGGTACATGTTACTAGTCATCAGATATTGTACTTGGTTGCTGCTACTGCAATTGTAGGACCATCTTGTCTGGAATACTTACATGGTGGAACATTTCACGATTACAGAATTATTCTCATACAGTAAGTGCATTTAAAATGAAGTTTTTATTTTTAACAGGAAAGGGAATCACCTGTAGATTTCGTAACCGTACAGAGAGATTGATTAGAACAGGATCCACAGCGTCTTTAGGACATGATTTCAGTACCTGCATACATACATATATAATCATACAATTTTAGCAGGAAGAATTTATGTAGATGATGATAGTAGCCAAATGAAAAGGGGGCTAATGATTTTACAAGGAAAAGAGAAACTCACTGTCAATAAGCACTGTGCTGCAGTTAATTGGACTGATTCCTCAGGATCTTCAAGTAAAGCTACTATTACACCAAGAACTTGTGCAATATATATGTTCATGTGACTTTCTGGTATCTGAAATGAAATATTAAAAATATTAAAAAAGCTAATGGATATTGTAGTGAGAAAAGGGAATAAAACAATTAGTCCTACACAACCCATTCAAAGAGTGCAGCATATAAACCATCTATGAGCGTTTCAACTTATTATTGGTTGCGTAATGATCAGATATATATGCAAGAAAAATAATAGAAACGATCAGGCATTGCATAGTTGCTTCCTTGGTTTATAAAAAATTGTGACCACTATGAATGCATTGTGGACCAGGCATTAACTATAGCCTATTTTTATTGCTCACTTTCAGTCACACCCGAGATTGGAGATGAAACAAAAAATTATTCTTGAACATAAAGTCAATAATCTGTCAAAACATGTAGAGTTAATGGAAGAAATAATAACAGAACATAGGAAAGCAATAAACAATGGTGCCTATGATTCAGAAGTTTCTAACCTTGAAAAGGAATTTTAGTAAATAATTGAATAGTACAAGGATGCAGTAAATATTTACCTGAACAAGTCCTCGCAAACACAGGCTTCTTACGGTTGCTGATTCATCTGAAACATGCAGACACATCACCTCAACCATATGTTCCAGTAAGGAGGCCACACCACTGAAAAAGTTGAGGATAATTAGTTACACAACAATCACAATCAAATTAGTCTCATATTTTCAGATTGAATAACTATAGAATGTACTGAAGGCACAGATCCAACTATGTACTGTGACGGAGTGACATTGAGCATCATTCCATATCCAGGTCAATACATAAATGTATAACATCATATGACCCCATGTACCATGAGTTGTGTGTAAACAATAGGACTGGTTCATCAGTTTTGTTTGTTGAAGGGGATCAGGATATTCTTGATATGACAATGATTTCTTCTTCGTTATTCCTTTCATAACACTATAAGTTGTTTTTACATGGTATATTTATAACGTGGTTGACACACAGATACGCAAAACATGGACAAAACAAAAACAAAAAGATTCAACACCTATAATAAAAATATAAGAATAGAATTACCTATCAACTTTAATTTTGGTAATATTCAAACTGAAGAACTAAAATGTTTTCCGTCATCTAATATTTAATCATGAAAATGAATATAAGAACAAGCAATTGAAAGTCAATCGTATTGTTTAATGCTGCTAATGAGTGTGATCCTGAATCAGCTGTGATCAATACCTCTTTGTAGGATTGATAGCTGAATGTTGGATCTAAATGAGAGTCATAGTCAAGACTAGTTTTTTAAAAAAAAATTAAAAAAAATATTCCCATTAAAATTTAACCAACCAATTCCAATAATTAAGATCTGGAGAACAAAAACTTATATAACCTGGGACAATGCAAACTAGTCCTGATTAATTCTTATTCCAGGTAAAATAAACATGATACAAATAGAATAAAGAATTGATAAACCATTGCTTATAGAAAAGAAAGAATGTCTGTTGTTGTAGAGAATAATGGAGGAAAGGTGCCAAGGAGGGAAATCCCCCCCCCCCCCCCGCGCCCCAAGATGATGGTCTCACTTTACAAAAAGTCAACCATACACATATTTGGATGATGGTCTCACGTTAATCTCTGCGGTTTAAAACACGAATACACCAAATTTCATATGATCTTAATATATTTTGCCTTTCCATCAATTGAGTGGAAATTGACACATCCAATACAGAACAGTTTCCACAGCTAGATCAATGGGTAAGTTTTTTAATATTAACTTTCATGGAATTTGATGAGTCTATGTTTTTTAGCACTGAAGATTAAGATGGATGGTGTCGATTATTAAAAAAAATGGTGTAAAGCTGACCTTTTTACCGTCACAGGTGGGAATTTCCCTTCTTGGCACCTTTATCATCATTCTTGGCATAACCAAAATCATATTCATAAACTCATCAACAGTATGTTTTTCACCAAGGAGCATAATTCTGGGGATAAGGTAGTGGAGTTTGATCAAGAACTATTCTACAGTTCTACCAGCATGATTACCCAACAAATTTTCCCAATTTTATTTGCAAAAGGAAGCCGAATGACTTTGCAAGATCAGAATTAAAGGATGGAAGAGGTGAAGGAATGTGTTCCCTGAACTGATGATTGAAAGGCTGCACCAGTTCACCTCCTAATGGATAATGCTAAATTCTTCAGATTCCATCGAGAAGATATTAAACAAGATATCCTGGAGGTTGTTCTCTTAATTTAAGATAAAGGGAAACTTTTCGGGGAGCTTATTCATTCATTTTTTACTCTACTTCCCACTAACTCTAGTGCTACAGGATAACTATACAAAATTACAGGCCTTTTGCCTGTCAATGTTTTCTACAAAGACAAATAAATAACTCTAGATAAATAACTCTGCAAAAGGATGAAGGATATGCACGGGGAATTGATCTCAAGTGGTTTCCTACCAAGGAGATCAATTTGTGAAATTGCTCTCCTCACTCATGAAATAATCAGGAGTTTTAATAAAAGGGGAAGAAGTGTTGAGGCTTTGTATGAAAGTTGATTTCAAAAAGCTTACGATAAAATCAATAGACCTCTAGTATGTCATATGATGAGCTGCATGGGTTTTCCTGCTAAATGGGTTGATTTGATCAAGGAATGTATCTGCACTCCTTTACTGTCTTAATCGATGACCAACTTACTTGGCAATGACGAATCGAGGATTGAGACAGGAGATCTTTTATCTCCATATCTCTTTACAATCGCCATAAAGTATTACGGATCTTATATAAGTAGACGATTTATTGGGATTTTTCTGGAAGGCTAATGAGGATATCTTCCATTCTATCAAAAATATATGCATCAATGCAAGGAGTACTATGGTTTGAAGCTGAATAATCGAAAAGTAGCTAAGGATGCTTTCAAGATTAAAGAATACACTAGAAGTAGATGAATGATCATTTCTTTTTTGCCAAATGGATGAATGATCAATACCTATCAGGAGTTTGGGCACTCCATTAACTATTTATTATTATTGTAGCAGGGAGTATGCAGTCTTAATTAATAAATGCATGAAAAAATGGAAGCTTGGCAAGCTAAGTTTATCTCAAGCAGACACGATAAAGTTGGCCAAAACCGTTATATCTACGATGGTGTTTTTTTTTTTTTGCTACCAACATTCAAAATTTTCATATATGTACTTGAGACTAGAAAGCTATGTGCTACTGCTAAATTCATTTGGAAGCAAAGTGTGAACTCTGTCTCATGGAGTAATTTATGCAAGCCAAGCCTAAAGATCTAGTAAAGATTAGGAAGGTTGAACTCCTTTGGAACTTTATATAGGGAGATTCATTGTCGGCTAAATGGATGACTCAAAAGTGTTTAAATGGGCCGATGTATGTGGGATATCTCTATAGACAACAATGCATCTGTTACTAAAAAATATTTCCAAGTCAGGAATATTGAATTGCAGTGCGAAGGAAATTCAAGGTTTAAAATCTCGGATAACTTTTGGGATCAGAATAAGTCATCTAAGCTGTATTAAACGTCTCGGATTGGAATTATCGGATTATATATCGTTGAAAAAAGTTATTTAAATTGTAGAAATGACTATAAAATATTTGACGAATTGTCTAGTGACTAATGATATCTAGCAGTTGTTTTAATATCTAGCAGAAGGCAATATATACTGCTTGAGATATTTTTAAGTCATTAGTGAGGTCAAATAAGCTGTGATACCCCATCTATTATTAAACATACTAACCTACTAATAAACTAAATCATAGACCCTGCTAATCAAATGGTAAACACAATGATACCTGGTATCACATGGTATCGGAATCGGAACTTAGATGGTCCGTTTTTGGATCGGAATTGGCTATCTCGGATCGGTATTCGGCCGAGATTTCAAACCATGGTAGGAATAAGGATAATTAATGAAGAGGATACTAGCCTATGATTTGATTGTGCATGGTAAAAAATTCATAGATAACCTTGGCTGATATTCTTTAGCTCTATTAGGGGGTAGCAGAACCCTTCTATGCTATATTCCTGAACAGAAAGACTGGAAGACTGAGAAATGGTATGCTGCAACTCCATTTTCTACTCATAAAGGTACAATCCACATATATGATAACCAAAACGATTTTTGGTGGTGGATCCCCAATGCGACTGGTGAATTTACTTTCAACCTTGTTGGGTAAAGTTAGAAATTAATATGTAAAAAACGACAGGCATGAAGTAATATGGTTCTCCGAATACTGCTCTGATACGAGTCTTTTTATAATACTATCCTCAAAAGATAACTATGGACAAACTACAAGCTCGGGGAATGCAGGTCGATGAAACCTGAGTTTTATCTTCACAAGATTTGGAAACAGACGATCATCTATACTTCAAATGTAGTTATTCAGCAATGTATGGAAACTGTGTAGGGTAAAGCTCAAGAGAACTAATAGAAGGGTCTCCTAGGCTCAAGAAGCCAACTTCATCCAATCATATTGCACCTTGAAGGATCGAATTGGTTAGCCTGCGAGATAAGCATTAACTGCAACCATGTGGCATATATGAAAAGAAAGGAAAAGAAGAATCGTTGAGGGGTCAAGATGCATAAATATATTATGGATGCTCTTAAAGTGGTAGATGTGATGTTGTTGATAAGCAAGAGTAAGAACATATAACATTAGTCTACTACATAATTGGGGGATTGAGCTTAAATCTTTGATGTGTGACTGTAGTTGAGTGCTATAATTCCTATCCTAACTTGTCTTATAGTGAGGGCTAGGTTTCCCCCTATTTGTCCGTTTAAGCATATGAATAATAATCGCCGTGTGAGGCACTTGAACATTCCCCCCACCCATAAATCTTTCTTTTCTCTGCTAATTTCTTTCGACTTCTCTCTATTCCCTCTAAACTCAATATCTTGAGTCAATTAAAACTACTTCCTTGTATTGTAAGGTAGAAGTTTTCCGGCATTTGCTTGTTGTGTACAGATTGCTACCTTGGAGTAACCAATATTCCCTCATTCCTCTGGACCCGTCTCAACCACACATCGACATACACAATGGGAAGGAAAAAAAATATAAGGTTCAAAAATGCCCTTCTTCTAAAAGATATTTTGATGTATAAAACCAAACATGTAGCACAGCTTTATACTTCATCCAGATTAAGGAACCACGCATCATTTAGTTGTATGCTTCCTGGACACAAACAAATTCAGTCAACTAGTCATTGATCTGACAACAGAAACAGCCTAAGTTGGAAATTGGAATTTCCAGATATTGCATAAGATAGAAGTTCTGATATAATTGGGAATGTCCACGTGATCGAATTAGGTGCTGGATGATCAATTAATTAATTTCCAGTCAACCAATTCACAAGTAGTTTCATAAATGAATACCCGAAGGATATTATTTCCCAGAAAAACATTATAGTAATTTCCAAATACCATCATATACTTGTCTAACATGTATTTAGCACCATTTTTAACCATCCATCAAATAGAAACTAATCTTACATTTGATAAGGCTAATGTAATTTGCCTGGAGTGAAGAATAAGAGGTGATTGATGGCAAACCTGTGATGGACAAACTCTGATAATGCAGCAGCGGCAGCTTCTCTCTGGAACCTTTCATGCCTCTTCAAGGATTTACTCAAAATCATACATATAGATGCAACCTATGCAGTTATAACACAAAAATAAACTAAACAGAAGTATGTAATAATTGTCATTGAAGATTTGAAAGGAGGCCATATATGAGTGTGCGCCGTGTGCAAAGAAAGTATGGATCCAAACCACTAATCATGATCTGCATCTCCTAGTATATGTATAAACATCCAGCAGGTTTGAATTCTCTCAAACTATGACTACCCAAAACAAATGCTTGTGACCATTTTCTGAAACTACGAAACCTTTTTCTTTATCTGTGTCATGGATGAAAGTAAAGCACATGAGGATCATGTGGATTTTCAGTCTGGTTGGTTTCCATTCACCTTTTCCTAATAGGATAAGGATTGCAGAACCATTGTCGGATGGCTAACTAAACAACTTGAAGCTACATTATTTGGGTAAAATATCTGAACTGGAGGATTTAGCCCCAGGCATGACAAGAAGACAGGATTGTACCTCGATGCAATCTACATGAACAACTTAAGGTTTTTAAATAATCTTGTTCAGTTTTGGTCTTTAGTGGCATTGTTGGCATGAAAATTAAGAAAAATATGGATTAAAACTTGGCTAAAAACAGTACCTCTTTAGGCCTCTTTATAGAAATGCAGCATGCAACCTCCTGAATAAGGTTGATCCACTTGTCTTTATCCTTGTGGTCTCCATCTCTAGCCAATATCTATATACAGATAAACAGTAACATTAATCTTTCCTTATGTAACAAAGAAATTGGTTTTAGTTTTCCATTAAATGTATTCAATTGACAGGCACTCCAAACCAATATAGCACTGATACCTTTCCCATTTCAAGATCTCCAACACAATCGCAGAAGGATTGGAATGCAGTCAACAATGTGCTTCAAGATAAAAGAACAGAACAACAAATCATCAGCAATTATCCAAGCTAACTTAAGGAAAGCAGAGGTAGTTTGTAAAACTTGAACCAATACCGCAACTGTTCCTGCTGACCCAACCCAGCAAGGCCATGGCAACTTCCTAGTTGAAGAGTAAGCGCAGAAAAAACAGAAGAATAACTTTGTTCAACTGCTTTCTTTCCAGTTTTTCCACCCCCTCTGTGATGATGCATTGTGAATTTAGCATCCCTTCACAAATGGAGAAAATCTAGCAAGTTTGAATACCAGAATTGAATGTTAATTATGCATACCTGAATAATGCAGTGAGAGCAAGAACAGATGCTTGCAGGATGTCCTTATCACTTGGAGACTCAAAGTTGTGGCTAGTGTTCTCTCCCCTCTCTGTATCTGCTTTAAGGAAAGATGCTCGATCTAGTACAGATATCAAATGCTCCAGAAATAAACTTGAAAGTAATGCATTCTGTGAAAATGCCTGTCACCAAGAAATGAAAAATATAAACATAGACTAATAGAATAATAGTAAGAAAACAACTAACTGCAGGTCATATAATGCCAGGAAAGTGGTGAAAAGTACAAAATAATGCAAACACAACAATTGCAGATTGCTCCATTTCCTGTGTTGCATGAATTATCTAACATTCATTTTCCTAAGTAATATCTGGTTTTATAAATATTTGATACTTTTCAACAAATTAGGTTTTTGATATAGGTAGTAATTCTATTTTGGTTATGCTACCGCACCAACATGATAGTTGCCCGACATTAAAGATGGAGTGCAGTAATCAAACAGAACTCCAAATATTAAATTATGTAAGGCATGTATATTCATCTCTTTAAATTAATAAGTATACCCTAGAGAATTGCTATCAATCACGGAGATTTCAAATTTTTAACTGTATCTTAATGGGGGGGGGGGGGGGGGGGTGCGCACGCGCGCGCGTGTCTCAGTTATCCTAGCATCTGATAAGTGGTATCTATTTGGTTAGAGTGCAAGGGTCATATCAATGTATGTCTGAAACTCTATTTTAGTAACTTTTTTCTGATTATGTATTGAGCTGAATGCGTAACGCATCCACTGTGGGACACTGGGGGTATTGTCAAATACAATGTCATAGACAGACTCAGCATGAGATCATTGCCTTATTTAGTTGGCTACTTCTGGAGGTATACAAACAGTAAGCAGCGATGTACTCATATGATACTCGCACGATAGACCATCCAACTCCATATTAATTCATTGTATATACAAAAAAGTATTTATTTGCTCTTGTTTCCATATCATGCCCACTCTAATAAATATACATATTTTTAAGTGAACGTAGTAATAGTATTCATTTCAGGGTAAATTAAACAATTCTTTCAACCAATGATGTCTCCTCTTCCTCTGCGTAGTAAATTGTCTTCTCTCATAAACTCGTCAGCATATGTTAAATTGGCCTTTTAGACCTATTCCAAATGCTCAGGAGAAGCATAATACGCAAGAATTGAAGCTTCATTTAACTAAGTCACCGAAAGATTGCTAATGCAAGGTTTTAGATTCTTAGAATCAACAAGGGTTTGTAAACTCTACCATTCAAATTGTATGTATAAAAGTTCAATGTGAACTATGAAACAAAAGAACTCACGCAGAATGCATCATGCATTGGCCAGCCACCTCGCAGCCTGGATACATCCTTCGTAACTATATCCCGCCCGGCAGACGCCAGAACTTCATTGAAAACAACATTTGACTTGGTAGTTTCTGCCAGACATGACATCTGTGTACTAATAAGGAAATCAATATCATCGTCGCATTAATACAAGTATTTTAGCATTAGAAACTGGGTGACTACAGTGCAGGAACTCCACGAAAGATTTGAAACAATCTTATGACCAGGTGTCTGCTTGACTTCAACCCTCTCTTAAATAGTTCAACATTTACAGCCGCAGAAACAATGCAGCCATAGAAGAACAGTAGCATCAAAATTCTCTCTTTTTTTGGATGGGGTGGAGGTGGGGTTGGGGATTGGTCAAGATGGGTACGAAATACAACACTGGAGGCAGAATCACGGTGACTTTTAGCAAAATCACATATCTCTACCATTATAATGCAAACTTCCAAGGTGTAGATCATAACATCAGTTGATGGTTTCTTCTTTCTACTCTTTTAAAGATGTCCACCTCATCATCTCATTAAAATATTTTAAGGATTTTTTAAATTCAAATCCCCCCACAATTAATATTTAAGCCATCCTTGCTATATTTCTAAAGACTTCTCTAATTATTCATTCTAAACTAGCAATGTAAAATTAAATAGAACCCATATAATATTGGTATACCTTCACATGCATTGCAAATGCAAAAAACTAGTGTGTTTTAACGTGACTGCGACTCTTACAAAGAGACTTTCAAATACAATCTTTATGAAATTTGAAATCACTCAAAACTAATTTTGTATCATCATCATTAGTATTCGTTATCTTACTATTACTAATATCACTATGGTTACTTAGTGTATCATGTTGATTATAAACAAAATATTTTTAGTTATCACGAGATATTACTAATGCAAAAATAATTAATTATCTTCTGAATAAATTCAATAATTTACAATGATGTATTATAGAAAGTTAAATCATTTAATAATTATCTTCCTAAACTATCATTTAAATATATTTATTATTTATATTAGTTTTAAATACTTGTTTATAGTTGTGGATTATGGTGATTATCAATTAGATGGTAATAATTACTAGTAAATTTATTAATGCATAAAAAGATAACTATCTTACAAACACATCAAAATTTATATCATAATACACTATAATGATTAAAAATTATATGTTAACAATTACTAAAACTACTATTTAAGTTTATCCAATCATAAGAGGTCTGGTTTTTTAGCACATTTAATATTTAAAATATAAAATAGAGGAGAAATATTGTAATAATAGTAATACGCATGAAGTAAATCCATTGGAACTTGCTAAAGGCTTGAGCAAAAAAAACTTTAAAAGAAGAGAGAGAAGGGAAGAAAAGTCTCAATTGGATTTGAGAAACACAGGATTCATCTTATGCCTTTGAAAGGATGATTTTTACCCCAAATATTATATTGTGTGACTACTGAGGTACTTATGTTATGATTCACCAAGATACATTGTATTCTAAACTACCTTCCAGCTTACATTAAACTTTGAAATTACAATTAAAACCCCTTTTCCTCTAACCTTTAATTTTCATATCACCATTTAAAATCCCTTTCCACTAACACTCTACTTCGAAAATACAAAAATTGACATCCTATGTTTTGAAAATACTTAAACACTAACACCCTAGAATCAAATGAAAAAATCTCCTAGGAGAAAGGTGGTAGATTAGCAATAAGAAATCAGCTTGCTTCCACAAAAACTCCCAATTTCTCTTATTCCAACAACTATGGGGGCAGATGAATTAGAGGTGGGGATGTGAGTTGGAGGAAAAGATGGGGCGAGGGATGCAATGAGGGGGGGGGGGGGGGTAGAGGGTTGGGGTTAGATTAAGTTTAAGGTTTTGCAAAAAAAGAAGAAGAAAGTAGTTAGGTATTGTTTATGTAACACCCGAGCCCAATAATACTATGTATATTACTAGTTGAGGGTTGTGGTTTGCTCATTTCCAATTTTCCCGATTTTCTGGTGTTTATTGCTAAATTTTACCCGGTTAAGTCATTTTGGCACATAACAAATTTTAACTCCGAAAGTGAAATTTAAGATGTCCATGTTGGCCTACTCGTCGCCACTAGTCGCGTGGTAGCGTCCGCGTGTCGAGATTCCGTTCCGTTTGGCTAAACGGGCAAGTTTGGGCGACTACGCGCGCGTGCAAGTGTCCGACTTGGGGGCATGCATTTTAATCATTAAACACCTATTTTCAAAATTTGGAACCCGCTTAAAATCATATAATTTGAATTTGGATCATTTGGGCGCAACCCGGGCGCGATTTGGAGATGTTTCATTTCGCGCCAAAAAGGGCCCATTTGAATTTAATATCGAATATATTCACACCTTCTAATCTATATTTCCTCGGCTGCATATCCCCAGAATCCTACGCGAATCCAATCTCCCAACCAATCACGAGCTCTCAATGGAGCTCGTGGGCCCCATCTCCTTTCCACCTCTCTCTCTGCCTCTCTCCTCTTTCTCTCTCTCTCTCTCTCTCTATCTCAACAACTCTCTCTCTTCCCTCAAATCTCTCACTCTCTCTCTCCTATCTCTCTCTCTCTCCCTCTATATAACCCCATGCAACAGCCGCCCCCCCCACGTCCTCTTCCTTACGAGCCCGACGCGAAACCCCCTCAACCCTAACCCTAGCTCACCGCAGAACTCACCACCGTCGCCACCGCGACCTCGCCGTCGCCGCCTGCGACGCCTCCGCGACAACCGCGCCTTCCTCCTCCCTCCTTCCTTCTCTCTCCCGCACCTGCACGCAACCCCGGCCTCGTCTCCACCCCCTCGCGACCTCGCCGTCGACGTCGCCTCCGACCGTCGAAGCCTCCCACGACCCCCTTTCACCCTCCTCGTCGAGACCTCGTCGTCGTTTCCTTCCTCCCCTCGCCGGAACAGTAAACCCGAGCCCAACCCTTCGCCTGCACCTCCCCTGTTCGCCGGAGAAGCGCGCCGGCGACCTCGTCGACTCCACCTCCGACCACCTCTCTGTTCCCTCGACCACCAGAGCCGACCCCCTCTCTCCTCTACTCGTCGCACCCCGCTCCAGCAAGCCCAGCGGCTGTTCCAGCCTTCGCTGCCACCGCCGTCGCCTTACCGGCGTTCCAGTGCCGTCGAACCCGCCGTGGTCACCCCCTGGTGTCTCCCTGTAAGTCTCCTTCTCTTTCCTTTTGGTACAACCCCCCGCTGGTCGTTTTGGCGTATATCGTATCTTTGTTGCTAACTTTGCTATTTGGGTATTGCCGGAACCCGACCGTGCCGTTTGACGAACCCGACACTCCAGCGAGGTCCCCTGGTCCGTGTGATTCCGTTGACCTCTGTTGGGACTCGATCCGTGGCCCGTGCTTCCATATCGCAGTTTCTGCCGACATCGCATCCGTGTTTCGATTTGCGGAACCGCCGAGGCAAGTATCTGAATACTTGCTTAACATGCTACAACTTAATCATCATATTATAACCACACAACTAATATAACATCGATACCTTTTATAACTTATAATTGCTAGCCACGATTATCCGTAACCTTAAATCAATGAAATCATTGCTCGCTTTAACCGGTCTGCAAATTCATACTTAACTAATCAAACCAAGTAGATCATCCCCAATTCATTTGTTAAAATCACTCATGAGACAATTATTGTACTTAGTTCAGATTCATGTAACTCCATTACGTATATTATCGATATTGTTCGTCTTGTGGCTTTTGCACCTCAAAGGTGCGTGAACCGGATTAATAAGAGAATATGGAACATCACTGTGTTTACCTAGATTTATATTTGTTATTTACTGTTTCCTGCTACTGTTCATTATTTGTTACTATACCGGTTATCATCATATACCTGATTGCGTTACATATTAACTGATCTTGATACACCTGACACATGTACTGATACACCGGACATGACACCCTGTACATATCGACTCTACCTGTTGAATATAACCTGACCTGTTACCTGATCTCAGGCCTAATGCCGACAAACCTAACCATCCCTGCTGTCGACCCAGACAGACCTACCTTTACTTGACTTGTGTTGGCATTAGTCCGTGACTACTGAATACCTGACCTGATATACATAGCTTGGGGGTATGGGGAAATCAAAGATGAAACCGACTTGTAACTCAACAGTTCGACACATTGTTCTGATCAGTCTTACGGGCTTGGCCAGCTCCGGAGTGTTGATGCTGACATCACTCATCTATCCTACTACCTTTTACTGCTTAGCGGCACGTCTCGGATTCAGCCCCGAGAATCATGACCGTGGTCCCGGGCATGCACGGGATACTATTGAGTTATATCGACGATTCATCAATTGGTTTCAAAGACTATAGAGTAGAAAACCTGATAGGACAGTTTAAGTCACCATTGCACATTACCCTGCTTATTACCTCTTATTACTGCTTTATTCATGTTCATGCTTGCATTGTTTATTACCATGTTTATGCTATATACTTGATACTTTGACGCGCTGACGTCTGGGTTTTGCATGGCCCAGATTCCATACCTTTGTCGACGACCGAGCAGGAGTACTTCAGCCAGCAGGCTGAACAGTGAGTCCTTAGGATTTAGTTTATTTATTGCTTTTCATTTCCAGATGTGAGCCCGCATTATGGGACGTACTGTTTATTCATTGTATTGGATCATTAGCTTCCGCACTTATTGTTTATTGATTCTTGTTATTATGGATTTGGACATGTATTAGTTTAGTTATTTTACTGTTCTTGATATCTCTACAGCCGTAATGTGACTGTGGACGGATGCGTCCTACCCACAGGTAGCATGGTTGGCTATGTCACGTGCCCAATTTTGCGTACTCTGGGAAGCGGGGCGTGACATGGTTTTATGGTATCAGAGACAGGTTAATTGGGTTGATTCTTTATAGTTGGGTATTGCACCCGATACGCGAATCATGATACCCGTGATTAGGAAACATGTCCTGCCACCTTGACCGTTTTACCGTCCTTGAATCATTCTTCCAGATCATGTCAACATGCAAACTTACTTTGCATTGTCAATTCGAAAACCCAATTTCTTGTTATCTCTAGGACTTAGGCGACTT
Source organism: Agapanthus africanus (assembly GCA_030015575.1). Lineage (NCBI taxonomy): Eukaryota > Viridiplantae > Streptophyta > Magnoliopsida > Asparagales > Amaryllidaceae > Agapanthus > Agapanthus africanus. Next base: position 183,118,934 of record CM057350.1, on the reverse strand, counting down.
GGGTGGAGTTAAGTAATTGCGGCTATGATACCGCGGCATAGCTACAATGCGGTACTCTATTTAAGTATCTTGGAGTTCTAGCCTTGATCCACATTCAGAAATCTATCATCATGCTAATGTTGGATGTTTTGAGTTCAGGATTATGACAGGTAAGAAGTTGAAGACGTACCAGAGGCGTGTGAACGAAGCCGCCATGCTTGGAGTGATAAGAGAAATGCTGGAAATCAAAGAAACAGACCGAGCTGATCCAGCAGCAAGCGGACTTGTTTCAGGAAGGTTTGCAGATCGTTCAGCCGTCTGTAAACGATGTTGGAACTAGACCAGTTGACCGAGTAAGGACCGTAGCAGATGTCAGACTTTTGGATCCGTCTACTTTCACTTTTCTGGAGGAGCCGTTGCCAGCCGAGCCGTGGCTAGCGACACGGAGAATTTGTTGATTGCGACACAGATTCCAGAGGACAAAGGAGTTGATGTGGTGCGCATTCAGTTAGTGGATTACGCCCGAGAGTGACGGCTTGTGGAGGAGACCCGCTTGCCCAAGCCGATCAGTTGGGCGAAGTTTTTCTAAGAACCCCCTGGAGAAGTTCTTCCCGCAGACTGCGCGGAGGAAAGGGAAGAAATTTATCGGACTAAGGCAGAATGGAGCAACCGTGGACGTGCATGCAGCGGAGTGGACGAGACTCAGTAGTCTCGCTGGACCTTTCGCGGCCAACGATGCAGACAGCAGTTGCGGTAAGGAAGCAGTTCTGTCGGGCCAGTCGAGTTTAGGGCTAGGCCGACAAACAGTGTTCTTGCGACTATGGAAGTGAATAGTAATGAAGAGCCAGCAGTTGTTCGCGACTTTATGGATGTGTTTGCAGATATTTCGGGCTTACCGCCAAAGCGAGATGTGGAGTTCGCGATTGACCTTATTCCTGGTGCAGCGCCAGTATCAAAATCTTATTATCCGATGGCACCGGTGGAATTGGAAGAAGTTAAGAAACCAGTGAGTGGATTACTTGAGAAGGGATGGCTTCGAAGTAGCAACTCACCGTGGGAAGCTCCAGTTCTTGTAGTGAAGAAGAAAGATCGCACTGCAGACACTGAGACAGGAGAAATTATTCGCGAAGATGAGTAAGTGCGAATTCTGGTTGGAAGAAGTGAAGTTTCTGGGGCATGTCGTGTCAGGCGATGGAATCGCCGTTGATCCCGAGAAGATTGCAGCAGTTCGAGATTGGCCTGTTCCAAAGAATGTTGCAGAGATAAGAAGTTTTCTTGGACTCGCCGGTTACTACAGAAGATTTGTGGAGAACTTCGCTCGTTTAGCTGAGCCGTTAACCAAGCTTACGCGTAAGGAGGTACCGTTTGTTTGGACAGATGGATGTGCATTGGCCTTCGAAACGTTGAAGCAGAAGTTGATAACCGCCCCTATCCTAACCGTACCGGACAATTCCGAAGGACTGAGGATTCACCGCGACGCATCTGGAGAAGGATTGGGATGTGTTTTGATGCAGAATGGGAAAGTCGTCGCTTACGCATCGAGACAGCTGAAGACTCATGAGCAGAACTATCCGACTCATGACTTGGAGCTTGCAGCCGTGATCTTCGCCCTGAAGATTTGGAGACACTACCTTCTGGGCGAGAGAGTTGAAGTCTTTACGGATCACAAGAGTTGAAATATGTGTTCACTCAGAAGGAGTTGAACATGAGGCAACGCAGATGGTTGGAGCTGATGGCCGACTACGACCCTAATCTTAAGTACCATCCGGGAAAAGTTAATGTCGTACCAGATGCACTAAGTCCGTTACCAGGAATTCAGATATTGACTGCACAGAGAACGATCATTGAGGAGTTTCGGAGATTTGACTTGGAGGTTGTGCTACCGCGTGCTACAGGACAGTTGATGCAGTTGCAAGTACAATCGTCCTTAGTTGAGAAGATTAAAGCGGCGCAATCGCAGGATCCTAGACTGCAAGAGTTCGAGAGCAGGCTGGAGCTGGACTACGAACCGATTTATTGATCCATGAAGATGGTTCGTTGAGATATGGTAGCCGTGTGGGTGTGCCAAAAGAAGATGTGCGTGAGGAGCTTATGGAGGACGCACACAGTTCAGCTTACTCTGTACATCCAGGAGGGACGAAGATGTACCGAGATATTCGACAGCACTTTTGGTGGGAAGGTATGAAACGGGAAATTGCTCGCTTCGTGGCTAAGTGCTTGGTGTGTCAGCAAGTCAAGGCTGAACACCAAAGGGTTGCTGGTTTATTGCAACCACTTCCGATTCCTCAGTAGAAGTGGGAACATATAACCATGGATTTCGTGACGGCTTGCCGCGGAGTCCAAAGGACAACAATGCCGTATGGGTGATTGTCGATCGTTTGACCACAGCAGCTCACTTTATTCCTTTTCGGGTTGGTCAATCGACAGAGACTTTGGCAGAGCGATACATGCAGGAGATTGTCAGATTGCATGGAGTACCGGTAAGCATCGTGTCCGATCGGGACACTCGGTTCTTAGCACACTTTTGGAGGAGTTTACAAGAAAGTTTGGGAACTCGATTGAAGTTCAGCACAGCTTATCATCCCCAGACTGATGGACAATCAGAGAGAACGATTCAGACCCTTGAAGATATGTTGAGGGCTTGCATGTTAGACTTCAAAGGTTCTTGGGAGGATCATCTACACCTGGCGGAGTTTTCGTACAACAATAGCTTCCAAGCGACAATTCAGATGGCTCCGTTTGAAACGTTGTATGGTCGTAAGTGCCGTTCACCTGTTTGTTGGGATGAAGTTGGTGAACGAAAGATATTAGGACCAGATTTGGTGGTACAGACAGTCGAGAAGGTAAATACAATCAGAAAGCATATGAAGGCAGCTCAAGACAGACAGAAGAGTTGGGCCGACACGTCAAGAAGACCTCTAGAGTTCGCCGTGGGCGATTTGGTATTCCTGAAGATATCACCGACTAGAGGGGTGATTCGCTTTGGAAGTCGGGGAAAGCTTAGTCCCCGATTCGTTGGACCCTTCGAGATATTGGAGCATGTTGGAGAGGTATCGTACCGGTTGGCGTTACTATCGTCATTAGCAGGAGTTCATGATGTATTTCATGTGTCTCAACTACAGAGGTATGTTCGTGATGAGACCCATGTTTTGGATCACTCGGAGTTGACCGTTCGAGAGGACCTGACTTTTGAGGAGCGACCAGTCGAAATCAGGGATCGAAGTGAAAAGGTTCTTACGAACAAGGTTATCCCCCTTGTACTAGTTTCTTGGAGTAATCGATCGCATAGAGGATCCACTTGGGAGCGAAAAGACGAGATCCGGCAGAAATTCCCTCATCCTTTCCAGTAGTTAGCTATCTTGTGTTCTTGGAATTTCGAGGACGAAATTCTTTTGTAGTTGGGTATGATGTAACACCCGAGCCCAATAATACTATGTATATTACTAGTTGAGGGTTGTGGTTTGCTCATTTCCAATTTTCCCGATTTTCTGGTGTTTATTGCTAAATTTTACCCGATTAAGTCATTTTGGCACATAACAAATTTTAACTCCGAAAGTGAAATTTAAGATGTCCATGTTGGCCTACTCGTCGCCACTAGTCGCGTGGTAGCGTCCGCGTGTCGAGATTCCGTTCCGTTTGGCTAAACGGGCAAGTTTGGGCGACTACGCGCGCGTGCAAGTGTCCGACTTGGGGGCATGCATTTTAATCATTAAACACCTATTTTCAAAATTTGGAACCCGCTTAAAATCATATAATTTGAATTTGGATCATTTGGGCGCAACCCGGGCGCGATTTGGAGATGTTTCATTTCGCGCCAAAAAGGGCCCATTTGAATTTAATATCGAATATATTCACACCTTCTAATCTATATTTCCTCGGCTGCATATTATCGAATATATTCACACCTTCTAATCTATATTTCCTCGGCTGCATATCCCCAGAATCCTACGCGAATCCAATCTCCCAACCAATCACGAGCTCTCAATAGAGCTCGTGGGCCCCATCTCCTTTCCACCTCTCTCTCTGCCTCTCTCCTCTTTCTCTCTCTCTCTATCTCAACAACTCTCTCTCTTCCCTCAAATCTCTCACTCTCTCTCTCCTATCTCTCTCTCTCTCCCTCTATATAACCCCATGCAACAGCCACCCCCCCACGTCCTCTTCCTTACGAGCCCGACGCGAAACCCCCTCAACCCTAACCCTAGCTCACCGCAGAACTCACCACCGTCGCCACCGCGACCTCGCCGTCGCCGCCTGCGACGCCTCCGCGACAACCGCGCCTTCCTCCTCCCTCCTTCCTTCTCTCTCCCGCACCTGCACGCAACCCCGGCCTCGTCTCCACCCCCTCGCGACCTCGCCGTCGACGTCGCCTCCGACCGTCGAAGCCTCCCACGACCCCCTTTCACCCTCCTCGTCGAGACCTCGTCGTCGTTTCCTTCCTCCCCTCGCCGGAACAGTAAACCCGAGCCCAACCCTTCGCCTGCACCTCCCCTGTTCGCCGGAGAAGCACGCCGGCGACCTCGTCGACTCCACCTCCGACCACCTCTCTGTTCCCTCGACCACCAGAGCCGACCCCCTCTCTCCTCTACTCGTCGCACCCCGCTCCAGCAAGCCCAGCGGCTGTTCCAGCCTTCGCTGCCACCGCCGTAGCCTTACCGGCGTTCCAGTGCCGTCGAACCCGCCGTGGTCACCCCCTGGTGTCTCCCTGTAAGTCTCCTTCTCTTTCCTTTTGGTACAACCCCCCGCTGGTCGTTTTGGCGTATATCGTATCTTTGTTGCTAACTTTGCTATTTGGGTATTGCCGGAACCCGACCGTGCCGTTTGACGAACCCGACACTCCAGCGAGGTCCCCTGGTCCGTGTGATTCCGTTGACCTCTGTTGGGACTCGATCCGTGGCCCGTGCTTCCATATCGCAGTTTCTGCCGACATCGCATCCGTGTTTCGATTTGCGGAACCGCCGAGGCAAGTATCTGAATACTTGCTTAACATGCTACAACTTAATCATCATATTATAACCACACAACTAATATAACATCGATACCTTTTATAACTTATAATTGCTAGCCACGATTATCCGTAACCTTAAATCAATGAAATCATTGCTCGCTTTAACCGGTCTGCAAATTCATACTTAACTAATCAAACCAAGTAGATCATCCCCAATTCATTTGTTAAAATCACTCATGAGACAATTATTGTACTTAGTTCAGATTCATGTAACTCCATTACGTATATTATCGATATTGTTCGTCTTGTGGCTTTTGCACCTCAAAGGTGCGTGAACCGGATTAATAAGAGAATATGGAACATCACTGTGTTTACCTAGATTTATATTTGTTATTTACTGTTTCCTGCTACTGTTCATTATTTGTTACTATACCGGTTATCATCATATACCTGATTGCGTTACATATTAACTGATCTTGATACACCTGACACATGTACTGATACACCGGACATGACACCCTGTACATATCGACTCTACCTGTTGAATATAACCTGACCTGTTACCTGATCTCAGGCCTAATGCCGACAAACCTAACCATCCCTGCTGTCGATCCAGACAGACCTACCTTTACTTGACTTGTGTTGGCATTAGTCCGTGACTACTGAATACCTGACCTGATATACATAGCTTGGGGGTATGGGGAAATCAAAGGTGCAACCGACTTGTAACTCAACAGTTCGACACATTGTTCTGATCAGTCTTACGGGCTTGGCCAGCTCCGGAGTGTTGATGCTGACATCACTCATCTATCCTACTACCTTTTACTGCTTAGCGGCACGTCTCGGATTCAGCCCCGAGAATCATGACCGTGGTCTCGGGCATGCACGGGATACTATTGAGTTACATCGACGATTCATCAATTGGTTTCAAAGACTATAGAGTAGAAAACCTGATAGGACAGTTTAAGTCACCATTGCACATTACCCTGCTTATTACCTCTTATTACTGCTTTATTCATGTTCATGCTTGCATTGTTTATTACCATGTTTATGCTATATACTTGATACTTTGACGCGCTGACGTCTGGGTTTTGCATGGCCCAGATTCCATACCTTTGTCGACGACCGAGCAGGAGTACTTCAGCCAGCAGGCTGAACAGTGAGTCATTAGGATTTAGTTTATTTATTGCTTTTCATTTCCAGATGTGAGCCCGTATTATGGGACGTACTGTTTATTCATTGTATTGGATCATTAGCTTCCGCACTTATTGTTTATTGATTCTTGTTATTATGGATTTGGACATGTATTAGTTTAGTTATTTTACTGTTCTTGATATCTCTACAGCCGTAATGTGACTGTGGACGGATGCGTCCTACCCACAGGTAGCATGGTTGGCTATGTCACGTGCCCAATTTTGCGTACTCTGGGAAACGGGGCGTGACAGTTTAGGAAAGAGAAGAGAAGAAGGGAAGGGCAGCGCCGACAGAGGGTGGCGCAGCGGTGGGCGGCAGTTAGATTAGGCTAAGGTTAAGGTTAGGATTAGGGGGTGAAGAAGAGGATATTTTGGTGATTTTTGAAATTTATGATGATATGGCAACTTAAGTGAAGGTGCTGACATGGCACCATTAGTGATGACATAGCATCGTTAGTTTTTGGAGTTATGATATTTTTGGTAGTTTGCTATGAAAGGGTAAAACTATTTGGTAGTTTTGTGGATAGACATTCCATTCATTCCTGCTGCACGAATAATGTCAAAACAAACTGAACGCATTCCAGCAGATTTCATTTTTATATAGAAACTGTAAATAGCTAACAGAAAGGATACAGCATTAAGAATCTCCAGACGGGAATGTTTGTCAGTAACAAATACAGTGGCTGCAAGCAATGATCGAGTTGTCCTGCAGGCACAGACATGACAAATTCAGTAATTCCTGATCAAACAAAAACATAAGATGTATCTGGTGCTAGTCTAAACCTTGAAACATCAGCTTCATTCAATTCATTGCCTCTCTTAATGATGAATTCATTAACAGCCAGAATAGCACCATCTGCAGACTGTTTAATCTTATCACATATGGCAGCAGTGCAGGTATGCAAAGAGACGACCAGCTGTTCCAGAAATTAAAAAAATTTGTTTCGAGTCTATATGAGAGCAAGGTTGAATTTGGTTCGAAGAGGAAAATAGTTACCTCATGTTTTGTTAGTAAAACACACACAGAAGAAATGACCCTATTAAAAACCTCCGACTGATCAATTGATTCATCCTGCGGAATCATGTCAGAGACGACTTGTTCACTTGCTTCAAAAATACTACAAGTACAAAACAATATTGTGAAGAACGAAATGATACTCACCCTTCTCAAAATGGAAATCACATCCTCAAGAGAGGATAATGCATTGTATGACAACTCTAAATCAATATCAGTAGCTATCAATCTTGGAAGGGACAAGGATATGCTGAAAAATAGGCCAACAATCTACAACACAGAAAAAAGGTATGGTTAGGACACGTTAAGATGCATAAAAAATTTCTGGAAGAAACAGGCAAGGAGCTTTCATATAAATCTACTAAAAGATAGAGTTCCTGATGTCCAACCTGAACTGCAGCCTTTCTGACTTCATAACTGGTGTCAGCACAGCGTGGTAGATAAGTTATGACTCTCTCCCCCAAACTTAAGGAGTCACGGCTTGGCAATACGTATGCAGCTGTTTGCAAAATTATGTCAAGTGGTGATTGATATATTGGTGAAGGGACGCATTGATAAAGCTAATAACTAAATGCAATTTTTACATGGCAAATTTGATAGGTTCTTTTGCACTGTCCGATCAATTTTGATCATGCGGTGTGAGCAACTTGAGTGACAACCAAGCCCGCAAATCCCGCCAGAACAAAGGGCACGAAACTTGAGCAACAATTCGTACACAGCTGCACAAGCCCTTCTTCTCTGATGCTCAACTGCAGATGAGACATATGAATCTACCTGCCTAAGTATATGTAACAGCTGCTCCGCTCGACTGCGACCATCTTCACCACTGATACGCATAGTTTATTAATGAGAACAGAGATCAATAATAATAAAATAATTTGTAGAAAATGGTTTTATGGTTGATTTTATAAAGTATAAACACTACAACAGCGCAAGTAATTCCGTCGTGACGTTGTATATAGCACTCCATGTAAGTAACAATTATAGGATTTTTCAGGCTGTAGGAAAGACCCAATGACATTAGTTGCTCACACACATCCCAACATTAATCTAATGGCTAAGAAGTTCAGAGGATTTGTTTCTATATCCTATCGATAGGAGCCAAGTCAAATTACACACACACACACACACTCACTCACATTTTTGTGTATATTAAGAGATGTGTACAAAATATTACATAACATATATGTATGATTTATTTAGTGATCCTTGAAACATATGAAACTAATTTCCATAAAAAATAAGTGCTTTTGCTTATTATCATTATGCTATTTCATTTCATGACCAACTCCGTTTTCGGTAACAATAACAAATACCTAAATTAACACCGATTCAGTTGTTGCAGAATTATTGAAGTACATATAATAAAACGGAAAAGGAACGACGGAAATCAGTATATTTAGAAAAGTTTTATTATGAATGTAATTAAATAAATAAATATAACTAGTGAATTATATGAGTGTGTGTGTGTAATACTATAAAAAATTAATTTCTGACTCATATGTAAGTAATATACAAATAATTGATGGGTGTGTATATCAACTTGTTTAAACTATTTTTCACAAATATGTTAATTATTGAGATTCTTTTTGGAAAAATAATTGGGCCACTTTCACCGACTACTTTTTCTTTTGAACGTTGTAAGGATAAAAAAATAACTCATGAGTTTGAGGGTATGAGTTGGCATGCTTTTGGGGCTAGAGTTTCATGAGAGAATTTTCTCATTTTTTGCATTATCTTATAGGCTTGTTTGGTAAAAACAACGTGAAAGAAGAAAGTTGGAAAGTAGAGAAAGTCATCACTTTATTTGTTTGGGGAACAAAGAATGTGCCAAGAAAGTGGTAGAACTTTCTTGGCCACATGGGATATCTTCCCAAAATCACTTTCTAGCTTTATAAAGCTAGAAAGTGAAGAGAAGAAAGTAGAAGTTAATTATTTATTTATCATTTTTTCACATGATTAGTTAGTTTTAAAGGATAATCTTGATAAGACTAATAAATTACTACATTTTATATCTATTATCTTATTGCCACATAAGCTCCAACTCATCATCTTTCCCGCTTTCTTTGAGACCAAACAAACAAGTTTTGTTACTTTCTTATAGTTTTCCTTTATCTACTTTCCTACTTTCTTACTTTCTTAACTCTTTCCATTTGCCAAACAGACCCTACAGAAAAAGGAGAAATTTCTTTTGATACCTCCATGCGTTGTGTGTGTGTGTGTGTGTGTGTGGAGAGAGAGAGAGTGAGACTAGGATCCACTTGATAGATTCGAAAACAATCCTATCAAGTTTTTAGCCATTGTATCCTCTTTAAGATTTGTGCAAGCATTGATATCATGCTTGGATTAAATGAGAGCTTTTCATCATTATTAATTGCACATATCCGAAGTGGATCTAATGGCTATAGACTTGATAGGATCTATCGAGTGGATCCTAGTCTAACTGTGTGTGTGTGTGTGTTCTGAAAAATCTCACCTTGTTAACAGAATGGCGCATAACAGAGTAATGAGGTTCTGTATGAGTGGGTCCACAATATCCGAAGGATGGTTTGGCAAAGTGAAAAAGCCTAATGTCGCCTGTTAAAGTAGTGCAATAATCAAAAGGAACAGACTAAAGAACTAAAGTGAATATCTATGGTCTATCATAGACTAAATTTCTTGATAACTACCTTCATAACAAGATTCCGTGTCTCCATTGGTAACCTTGGCTCTATTGAAACCAAAGTGGTACAAGCACTTAAAGCAAGGCTCTGCAGAAGAAAGCAAAAAATGGTATGAGAATTAAAGTGCATAGATCAGCAAGTATCAAACAGTCTTACTGCATATGCAATAAGAATGGAAGAGTAAACGTACTTGAGTGCGAAGGTGCTCATTACTTGAATCAACAGAACTATCGCTATCATCTCGACCCATCAAAGTAAGCACATAATCAAGAAGCTGGTCCCTTCTCTTTAGAGGGAAAGAAATTCCCATTTCAGCAGCATTGATAACAGCAGATCCTTTATAATCATACAACGGTATTAAGAGAAAGTTGGTGAATCTAAATATCTTAGAATAATGTGTGGATATTGGGAACAAGGTTCAAGAACTCGGTTTCGGTCTCTCATAATTTTATTAGTTTCGCTGGGTTTCGGCTAGTTTCGCTAATCACGGTTGGGGTTTCGGTTTCGACGGCAATACAATATACAGAAGTGTAGATATATTAAATACTTAAATTATGGTTCTATATTACAAGAAAATGATCCTTGTGTTTAAAAATCCAGCCATGATGCAAAATATATTGAAAAGTGTACTTAGATAAGTATTAAAATAGAGTTTGGGTTCACTTTTTTGCAGTTTTCTAACAATTAAAGCCTACAATGATCATAATGACAGTAAAAATGGTATAAAAAATAAGTTTTTAAAGGTTTCAACCGAAGCGATATTGTATGGTTAGTTTCGTATCAGTTTCGGATTTCATATCGGTCTCCACCGAAACCAATACAAAACCACCATATATTGGTGGTTTCTGCCGAAACCTCGAACCTTGATTGGGAAAAAGTTAATTGTTTGGCTCTTTGAATGTAGCTTCTGGCTAATAATAAAAAATATTATCCTAAAAGAAAGTTAACAATTTCTTTTCTCTATCTTAGTCTCAAGGGTTTTTCCCTTCTTATTGCAGGAACTTGAAACTGCATAAGCAACAAGATAGATTTCCTTACCTGAACAGATTATGATTAGCGCTCTTTAAGGAAGAATGGTACTTTATCAAAGGATCCAAACTATGTCCATTACATATCGCATATATTGATACCTTAGACTTGATGATATGTGTTAGATACACCATTTGATTTATGTAAAGTACAAGCCTCGAATAACTACGAGGATAAAAAATTATTTGAGCACTTAAGTTGCATGTCATGATTTGACGTGGGGATGCACTTATCGAATTTGACTTTTCTTTCCTACATAAATGGATAATCCAAAATCTACTTGTACTCAACAGATGCTCGTGAAATTACTTAAGTTTTAAAAAAAGTTAACAAACATGAGAGTGTTTAAGTTGTTTTGATTATCTTAACTTCTTTTATAATCCAAGTTTCTCAGTAACTTTCCACGATTGGTTATTGCTTTTGTAACAAGAAGACTTTATCCAAAATGTTTAGGCTTAGATATATAGATCATTTTTTCATTCCAGATTCCGTTCTTTTAAGGGTCATGTCCTTAATTGAATTGAAAACACATCTTTTGACATCATCTCTCCATGTTCGTTTAGGCCTGTCCCTAGCCTTTGTTGCACCTAACTGAAATTTTAACGCTCCTACTTCTCTTAGCTGCAGTAATTATTGGCTTTTGTTAAACAGGTGTGAACCATCACAATGGACTCTCTTTCTAATGTTATTCTCCATGGAAGCTACCTCTAATTACTTACTCATTCTATCTTTTAGAATATTGACACTCGTCCATATCAAAATTCTCGTTTCAGCTACATTCGTTTTTTAGGCACGTTGCTTCTTAGAATCTTAATGCCCCACATTTCGATCCACTAGGCAATGCCATTTTTGGTATCCTCTTTATAGTACATTTCCTTCAATTTCAAAGCTATTCTATAATCACATAATGCTCCTCAAGCACTTCCTCAGAAGAACCATCCGATTTGATCATATGAATTAAATCCTTCTCGCTCCTATCATCATGAATAATTATATATCCTGAGTAATGATTAATCATAGCCATCAATTTGCATCGTGCGTATGTATCTTCCTGTTTAGTAAACTTGCATTCCAAATAATTTGTGTTTGTTCTGTTAATCATAACCTTTCGGATTGAAAGCTGATATCAATCCATTATTCCTTAAGTATTGCTTACTATAATATACTTTAATTTTGTGCATTTACTAAGCACTACAAGATGGTTTCTATCCCTCTAACTCCCAAACGATAAATATTTCTTATGTTAGTTGATTAATTCGCAGTTATGGCTATCCAGTGGAAAACGAATAAGAAGTGTGCTATTGCATTCACTAAATAATTATTTTCTTAAACTTTAATTTGCATTGTGTGTTTTAATAATACCATCATTTTGAAGAAGCCATGCAATAACATTTTATGTACCGATGTATTTTGCAATGGTGTATCCTACTTGCAAAATTCCATGTACAAATCCTATTATATTGTATTCATGTGTGTGTATCTAGGAAACTTAGCCTTTGTCTTGTATGTAGCTTTGTCGAATTTTGACACCTATTCAGAGGCTTGGAATCAGGTTAGCACAGCTAGGTTGGCAGTTGTGTATAAAATCTTCCATGAAGCCTTTTTCTCATGGCAACAACAATTTGATGGGATAATGCCGATAACACACGTAATTTGTTAACCTCAAAGTACTAAAGAAAAAGAAAGGAAATTTCTCAAAAACAAGAGAGAACTGAATACCATTGAACGATGCAATTTATTGCACATGTAAAATAACAGAAACTTCACTGTTTATGACCATCTGACTTGAACTCATTTATACTAGTATTTTACACGTACGATGCACATGGATGTATAGTTAATATTCTACTATTTAAATAAAATCATTTAAATATTTAAGTTTGAGAGTAAACTTCTAGAAAGACCTCTAAAAAATGAAAAAAGGTAGCACGAATATTGGTGCCTAGATGGGGAGAGGGGGTGAATGTGTGTGCGCGCATGCCCGTGTGAGAGAGAGAGAGTTTGAAATTTGAATTAATGTTAGAATATTTAAATAGGTTCATGACGTGGATGGCTTCAGACGAGGAATAGGTTTAAAGGACTATTCTTAAATTCTCTTATAAAAAAGAAGAGGTCATCAATTGATGACCTCAGGGACACCCTTGGGGTTTGCATTATAATAATAAAAATGAGCCCTTACATAAAGGGGAACACACCCTTTTCTACCGCTAATACTATACCACCATTAAATGTTCAGAAGGTGAAAGTTAAACATAGAACTAGGATCAGTACCGGACCTCTTATTTTCAGGTATTGGTTTAAGGATCTTAGTATGTGATTTTAGATGTGGCACAAGAGCTTTAAAATTCCTGAAGAACAATAGAAGTTATAATAATATAAATATTAATTTAAACTTAGTTATTCTTATTTGTAATTGTTTCAAGCATTTTACTCAATCCCTCCCTCTACTTGCTCTTTTTATTTTTGCAGAATAAAGTTAGACCCATACAGGACCTACCGCCTCCCCTAAAAGAATAGGGATTGTCAGCTCTCCAATTGTGTTGATGGCATGCCTTGAATACGTGAGTCATGACATCCTTGTCCCAATTCTCATGTCCTACAATTCTACTAACTCCTTTTACTCTATGATCGATCGAGCTTCACTAAAGAAAAACTAATATATAATGTGTATCAAATTTTGGATCATTGTAGAGCATGTTGCTGTTTCACACTTCCACACAGATTTAAGGAGAAAAAAACCAAAACTAAAAATTTACACATTTAGAACTATGGTTGAAAGAGCCCATGGATTTCTCAATATTTGGGTACATAGTCATAAAAGCAAGATGCTAGGCTAGTCTAATTTTTCTGTGAACAAAGAAGAAAAACATATCATATGATCTTGCCCCTTATTGCATTTTGTGATCACCCAAACCGATACCTCATACTTCTTTAAAATTATATGCTCAATGTGTTCAATTAATAGGATAGTATAAAGGGATAATACACAGCTTACATATATGAAAATTGCACACTGAATAATATATTATATTGTACCACACAACATGTTACAGGCCATGCATACAAATGTCAGATCATATAGACTATTTTCCTACATCAGAATGCAATTTTAAGGGGAAAGACGCAAAGCAACTATCTCCCTCTCACAGGAAGAAATTGCTTAAAACTAACAAAAATTGAAAATGAACTTGAGAAGCCAAAGTAAAGGAATGTGCTAGATAATGAAAAAAGTTTGCACATCATGCCAAGGAAAAGAGAGTAACCTAGCAAATCAATTGCAGTTATAACAGCCTGTTTTGCAGTTGAATCTTGTACATGAAGAAGTCGTGAGAGCATATTGGTTCCCTGTAGATAGAAGTTGTAAGTAAAACCATCTGACTACAGATAACTGTAACATGCTGTGAGAGAATAGAGATTATCATTGGATCTAATAATAAAAAGCTATTAATTATAAATCAGATATGAGGAGTAAAAGGTCCAGCCATTAATTCCATCATGCAGCCCTTTTAGCAGAGAGGCAGAAGCCGCAGAACAGAATATGATATTATTCTGGAACCAGGCATACATTTTAGCTAATATATGTCTTATTGGGAAGCATGCAACAAAATGATCAAGACAACCAAAAATACCATCCATTATATCGAAACAAGGTGGTAACTTTTGATAACGGGTATTATTGGTTAAATCAAGGATGAGAACAAAGTATATGTTCTACAAAAAGTGGGCCTCCAAAAGCATTATAATCTGAGAAGTTGGGTTCCTTTCTCATGTTGAGGGACCTTCGAAAGCATCATGACCTTGACTTCCCTCAATTCTTCCACAAAACTCATCCTTAATTGAAGCTAGAAGATTTAAATGGAGGATTGTTCATTATTCTTTCCGATCCAAGCTGATGATGGAATGTCCCCCGGTCTAAATGAAAAGCTAATTTTCAAATTAGAAATCATACCACAAGAGCATTAATTCTAGCTTCTATAACTGTTGATGGAGCGTATCTTGCAGCATAACCATACATTAGAGCTAAACCAGCATATATATCATCAGCGTCTTCAACTCTAGTTCTCCTAGAGAAGAATGATAGGAACCTACAGCATGAAATAATATGGATTAATCATCATAACTGCTGCATTTGGAAACTTGCAAGCTATATATTTACAAGGAGAAAAGTCTAGAGTATCAATAAGTATTGATATGAAAATCATGTATCATTATTCTTATGTGCTTCTGACTCGATTATAACCAGTGACATCTATAAAACACTGTCGTGTAAATACCACATAAGTGATGTCATATTTCGCTGTAAAGCATCACATCACTTTTAGATAAGTATGTAAATGACATAAATAATAATGTTAGAACCAAAGTAGGTGTGCCTATCAATCTAATGAAGCTACAAAAGGCTTACGTACAGAATTCCCTCCATCTATCCTTGATAGTTCGGAGAATTCATTGCCCCCTCTCCTCATGCATATACACAGAAATGCATGCATATACATACATATGTATGTGCGTCCATAGTGTGTGTGTGTTCGTGTGTGTGTGTGTGTGTGTGGAGAGAGAGAGAGAGAGAGGACTAGGATCCTTTTGGTAGGATTTAAAAACAAATCCTAGCTACTGTGTATCCATGACATCTACATTGGGATGTATGCGAACAATAAGGCCATTGTTGAAAAGAATGAGAAGTTCTATTCATAATCGTTTGCACACATCCCCATGAGGTGAAATGGTAGAAAGTAGTCAAATCCGACCTATAGGATAGGATCTTTCTCTCCACACACAGGCACACACACGGATGTAGAGAGAGATAAAGGATATATAATGTTTCAAGAATTAAACCACAAGGCATCAACCTTTATGTAGCAGTGTCCAACTATAAGATTAAGTATGTGGACCTATGAAACAAGATACATATATAAGGAAGTTCAGGTTGTGGTTTGAGTTTCAAAAAAGACATTTCAAGGAAAATAGAAACTGCTAACTTCATGAATGATTTTTAGATACAAAAGTAGGGCAGCAAAGAGATAATGGCTAAAAGACTATCTATATGCTTGGTCAACTAACAGAGAAATGGATAGTTAGAAAATTAAAAACAACAGCTTTCATATAAAGCGTAATATACGCATGTGTCCAGGCATCTGTGTGTGTCGTTTTTTGATGTGGAGGTGGAAAAGGTAGGGTTAAGAGAAAAAAAATTCTCTTGTCTCTAGGAAAAAGGCCATCCGAATGAAACATGTTCTGCTTCCTGGCAATACAAGAGATTAGGGAAGGACCAAGAGAAACATAAATGGGCCATGTGAGCAATATAAATAAGTTTGGACTGGACCCCCTATATAGCCTGAACCCAGTCTTTTGACAACAATTGTAGGTATGCCTTAAATAGAAATTCAAGGGCTCAGCGATCATATTCACTACTAC
Source organism: Agapanthus africanus (assembly GCA_030015575.1). Lineage (NCBI taxonomy): Eukaryota > Viridiplantae > Streptophyta > Magnoliopsida > Asparagales > Amaryllidaceae > Agapanthus > Agapanthus africanus. The sequence continues at coordinate 183,102,695 of CM057350.1, read as the reverse complement.
AATATGGGGTTGCCCCTACGGATTCCTGAGTCCGTAGGGGCAAATATTTCTTGCCCCTACGGATTTATCCGTAAGGCCACATCGTTGTCCCTACGGTGCCTTACGTTCTAATTTTTTGTTTGGCCCTACGGAGCCGCAAACGGTGGACCTACGGTTATGTCCGTAGGGGCATATAAATAGGTTATTAATAATAAAAAAAGCACAGAAAAGTCATTCATCGTTGCCAAAATTTCTCTCTCACTCCCGCGCCTCATCGCCTGTTCCCACGCCTCGTCGCCACCGCGCTCCGCGCCTCGTCGCCACCTTCGTCGGTCGTTCTCACACCTTCGTCGACTTCCCGCGCCTTGTCGCCACCTTCGACGATCGTCGTCGACCACCGATTTCTGTCGTTTCCTCCACCGCGCGCCCGGTTAGTAATTAAATCTCAAATTATTTTTAATTTTGATGATGTTAGGTCTAGGGTTCAGGCCAGGTTCGGGTAGGGATGAGGGTTTGGCATCGGCATCGGCATCGGGTTCGGTTCGGGTTCGATTCTGGGGTTCGGTTGGGGTTGGGGTTGGGGGGCTAGCTAGGGCTTGGGCTTCATCACCTGATATAGCGAAATACAAAACGTACTTCAGTACACCCGACCTCATTGAGTTTCCTATTGAAGTTCCCGGTCAAACGGCATATGCATATTTTTATTCGCCATGAAATCCCAATTATCAAGCTACCGAGAACGAAAAGCCACCTTTGTTAGTCGAGAGTCATGGTAATAGACTTGTCATTATAGATCATAGTCAATTGTTTTTCCTATCATTTTCTTGATCCAGATGCTAATCAACTTGTTAATTAGTTACTGTTTTTATGACGTATTTGTCTATATTTGTTGACAGTGGCCTTTCTTTTGGATGAACATGTTTTTTTGATGCATGTTTCAGTCATGTGAATTCATATGTTGCGTATAACGCTTTATGATATCAGTATCCTACATTTGTAGTTTTAATTGTTGATTGTTATAGATGAATGCCATTGCAATAATGGTTTTTGGTTGATATATTAATTTTTCAAATATTTGCATGTATGTATCCATGCCTGCCTGCATATATGTATATATGAGGATAATGGGTATATTATTAGGTTGCCGTAGGAGAAAATTTTCCTTCATATAGCTGTCAAAAGTCAATCCTTAATCTCTTTGTGGATGATCAGTTCTATCAATCTTGATCTCAATGGTTTAAAATCATGTTACACATACAATACGAATGCACAACAAACGCATCATTAGAAAGTGATTCAAGATGTTCAAGTTAAAACCAATATATGATACTCGATGATAATATGAAACCTTCATATTCGCATCGATACTCATATATGAAACTAAAAGCGCCGCTTAGTCCCCGCCTATCGGTTAACATACGTTCGATAATTTATTCTTTTCAACGACAAACGCACACACAAAGCATATACACGGATTTTCTCCTTTGTCAGTAACTATCTCGTTCTTATATTTCTCAATATAGTCACCATAACCTACAATTTATATGTTATACAGTCTAACATGGCCCATGAGTACGTCAGAGTTAAGGACTGGATGTATGTGGATTGGCAACAACGTATGCAACCTAAGTTTGTCGCAGGAGTTGCTGCTTTCATTGAATTTGCACGCGCACATAATAAGATCATAATAGAGAAAATTCTCTGTCCGTGCAATAAATGTGGCAATAAGTACTGGCAGAAGGTAGAATTGACAGAGCTTCATATTGTAAAATATGGGTTTACTAGACTTTATACAACTTGGAAATATCACGGGGAAGGAGAAGAATGCAGTAATGCGGCAGAAGAAGAAGGAGAACACGATAATACGGCAGGAGAAGAAGGAGAATTCGGTAATGCGGCAGAAAGAGAAGACGGTAATTTATTTCCATCAGAAGAAATGGAGGATATGGTAGAGGTTGCCCTAGGTGAATCTATTCGTACCGAAGATGACATTCCTTCCGGTCAAAGACCGCGTGCGGATAAATATGAAAATTTCATGAATGATGCTAGAAAACCAATTTATGAGAATGCGAAGTATTCCACCCTCTCATGGTTCGTCCAACTTTTCCAGATTAAGTGCATAAATGGATGGAGCAACAAGTCATTCACAATGCTTCTTTCGTTCTTGAAAGATTCTATGCCCCCGGGAAATAACGTGCCCGACAGCTGGTACGGAGCCCAGAAGATGATGTCTGATTTGGATCTAAAGTGCGAGAAGATTCAAGCATGTCCTAAAAATTGCGTGTTGTACCGAAAAGAGAATTCAGATTTGAAAGAGTGTCCAACATGCGGAGAGGCCAGGTATAAGCCGAAAGATTCTGATAAGAAGCCTGATATACCTGTCAAGATAGCACGATACTTTCCCATAACACAGAGGCTATTCAGGTGCAAGAAAACAGCCGAGGCAATGATTTGGCATCACCGTGCTCCTCCAAGTGAAGATGGAATAATGAGCCATCCAAGAGATTCACCGGCATGGAAGGATTTCGATAGGAGGCACGCAATATTCAGTAGCGATCCTCGCAATGTCCGGCTCGGATTGGCTAGTGATGGCTTCTGCCCATTCAACTATATGGCTGGAAGTCACAGCACATGGCCCGTTGTAATGATAATTTATAATCTGTCGCCTTGGTTGGCTATGGACCAATCATACTTCATGATGCCTCTTCTTATCGACGGACCAAACTCACCGGGAAACAATATCAACGTTTATCTCCGATCTCTGATCGAGGAGTTGAAATCTTTGTTCATTGATGGTATAGAGACATATGATGCAAACACAAATACAACCTTCATACTGCGTGTGGCTTTAATGTGGACAATTAATGACTTTCCTGCGTATGGAATGCTATCAGGTTGGTCCGTACATGGTCACAAAGCATGTCCTCATTGCCATGAACACACAACATCGAAATTCTTGAATTTTAGCAGGAAAGTTTGTTATTGCGGCCATCGACGTTTCCTGCCTCCAGACCACCCCTATAGGTTAGACACGGTTCACTTTGATAGTCATCAGGAGCTTCTTGAACCTCCATCCCCATTGTCCGGAGAGGACGTGACTGCTCAATGGGATGGTTACAATAATGTGACTTCGGGATGGATCCGACGAAACAGGTCAAACCACCATTTTGGAACAAATTAAGCATTTTCTTCGAGCTTCCGTACTGGTCAACAAATTTAGTGCGTCATTATCTGGACATCATACATATAGAGAAGGGAGTATCAAAGCATATACTCAACTTCCTTCTTTGTAAAGACGAGAAATCGAAAGACAACCTGAATGCTCGGATGGATCTACAGGAGTGGGGAATAAGAAGTGAATTGCATCCTAGACCGGTAGCAGGTAAACCGGGCAAGTTTGTACTTCCCAATGCCGCTTATCATATGTCACAACCGGAGAAGAAAAGATTCCTGCAGGTGGTGCATGATTTGAAAGTTCCCAGAGGTTTCTCAGGATCATTCAGCAAGAAAATAAAAATTATGAAAGACAAAATCGATGGGCTGAAAAGTCATGATCACCATGTTATCGTGGAGCACCTTCTTCCATTAGCCCTCAGGACTTCTCTCCCCGAATCGGTTGGTCTAGTAATCAACGACCTATGTTGTTTTTTCAGAGAGTTGTGTTCTAAAACCTTGGAGGTTGTGACGCTGGATAAATTAGAAAATTCTTTTGCGTTGATACTTTGCAAGTTTGAGCGTATTTTTCCACCGTCATTCTTCGATATCATAATACACTTAACGATTCATCTTGCAACTGAGGCTAAGTTAGCCGGACCGGTACAATATCGATGGATGTATCCCGTCGAGAGGTACGTGTAATTTTTCGTTTCACGCAATTTATAAATTTATTGTTGTCCTGTATGCCCGGATTTATTTATTCAATATATTTTCATTAGGTATCTCTACACTCTTAAAAAAGTATATACGCAATAAAAATCGACCAGAGGGTTCTATCATGCAAGGTTATCTTCTTGATAAAGCAACCACATTTTGTTCCCGATATCTGGACGAGAACATTGAGACAAGACTTAACCGGCCTCGAAGAATTCAAGACGGGTCATACGGTAAAGCCGAGTATAAGAGGATAGACACTATGTTTATCAACAAGATATACCGGTTTATTTTGCTTAATTGCGCATGTCTTGAACAAATTAGAGAGTAAGTTTTTTTGGATTAATTGTTATATTTGTGTTTGTGTGTGTATGAAATAATATAATATTAATGTCACCATTATTTGTCGAAAACAAAATTCATTTTAACGAGATACGTGAGGGGCATCCTGATTGGAACGAAAAACGATTGGAAAAATATCATCAGGATAATTTTTGTGATTGGGTCACAGATCATGTAAGTTATTCGAATAACATTTTATTGCTATCAGTTTTAATCAAAACTTGTATCGTTATGTATTTTTCGTAAAATTTATTTTGTTAGATCCACGATCCGAACTTGTCTGCATCATTTGAGAGTGATTCAAGATATTTAGCTCAATTTCCTAGTATGGAGGTTGCATATTACAAAGGATTTGGTGTCTTTGGATACAAATTCGAAATTAAGGACATAGAAACATCTAGAACCACTCAGAATAGTGGGATTGCGACAGTAGGATCGGAGGGTGTGATTTATTATGGATACTTAAATTGTATACTCGGCATCCACTATTCCGGACGATCAGAACCCTTTTATATATTCCAGTGTACTTGGTACGACACGCGAACCGATACGGATAAGTGGAGAAGCAATGTTGGGACTTGGAAAGAAGAATATGGATTGACCAGTGTGAACACACTTCGATTTTACGGTCAGGAAGATTTGTTTATCTTTCCGAACCAAGCGTTCCAAGTATACTACTCACAGTGTTTGAAGCATCCGGGATGGAGTGTTGTATGCCGATGGAAACCCAGAGATATCTACGATGTCCCAGAATTCGAGGACAGCGATAAGGATGAAGAAGAGAGAAGGCTTAGAGTGCTCCGACCGAATGTTTCAAAGGACGGGTTGTCTTCGGCCGATCATGAAGTTACGTGGGTTAGAAATGACATCGACGATGAAATCCAAGTAGATATGTATAATGCGCCCACGAAACGAAAAAGGTTATCAGTAATGTTATATTATTACTTCACATTTTACGATCTATACATATATAGTCAATACTTTTAATGATTGTCTAATGCGTCCACGAACCGTTTATCTAGATTTGATGATGATGACGGGAGCAGCGAGGGGCGGCAGGAGCTCCAGCCGCGGCACCGGCAGAGGCAGAGTGGTTCTGCCGCCCGGAGATCTGCGTAGGGAGCTTCAGAGGGCCGGTCTTGCACCCAGATCGGAGACCCCTTCGGATGCCTCCTTCTGTATGGATTTTGCCACACCTCCAGGTATATTGCACGCATATCCATTTTGAATGTAATATTATATATATTCATGCCTGTTTATGTCAAAATTACTTATTTTGTTAATGTTTGATTGTCTAGTTGTTGGTGATGCGTCCACATCAAGGACAGAGGCCACTCCCGCTCCTCCAGGTATGTTTATATATCATATAGTGCATGTATATTGATTTAGAATGCTATATCATAAATATACACACATTCCTTTTGCTCTTACTTAGATAGTAATTTTTATTATTGTCTAGCTGTAGGTGGTAGCACCACCGCACCTGCGGGTATGTTTATATATCCTATAGTGCATGCATATTGATTTAGAATGTTATATTATTGATCTACACATTCCTTTTGCAATTACTTATATAATCTATTTTTAATTGTCTAATTATAGGTGGTGCGTCCAATCTGACGCAGGGGCCACTCCTGCAACTTCCGTACCCTCCGCATCGTCTGTAGGTTAGTATGAATAAATATAAAATATTTATTCATTTTACATATGCTCTATAGAATAAATATGAACTTCATGGAAATTTAGCGTAAATGTTTATTTTCTAGTTGGAGGGGATGCGTCCGCATCCGGGACACCGGTTGTTCCTCACCGGAGGAACTATCGTCCCGTTCGTGCTGCTGCCCGAGCGCAGGCTCGTGCTTTAGTCACCGGAGGTATATATTACACTTCAATTTTCGTTTAACCTTGATTTCTTAATACAACTTTGTTTTAATATTGATTGTTTTGATATTTCTTGCAGACGCGGGGCCTCCCCATCCCCAGAGGGGGACTCGAGGCCCGAATCAGTCCCATAGGCTGAGGCCTGACAGAGCTAGGGGAGGCAGCATTCCCCCTCTTTTTTACCCTTGATTATCGCTATACCGGTCCTCATGCCGAGAGGTTCGGCCGGTATATGGGGGATGAGAGCCGGCTCGTGAAGAACTATACACTTCACGTTGAGTGGGGCGAGCAGCACCGACGCTCATTCGCCCTCTTCTTTGATCAGGCTCGGGTATTAATATATATTTTCATTTGATTTATCCAATATATTTATTATTAACACTTGCAATCTAATAACAATGTTTTTTTTGTATTTTCAGTTGGATTACGATTTTCAGCCTGTACCCGACCCTGATCACCCTGGGAGGGTGCTCGACCTTCATACTTTGTACAATGGCCTGATGAAGAACATGCAGACCAAGGTCCGATACAACAGGAATGAGCTGAAGGCCGACTGCTACTCCCTGTGGATGGCGACCCCCGAGGCAGAGAGAGCGGCCCTCCTATCTACTCCGGCCTCTGCGAGAGTCGACGTAGAGACATGGCCTCTATTGTGCGAATATTTCGACTCTCAACGCAAACAGGTATGTATTTTAAATGTAATTCATTGTTTAGGATATAATTTATTTTTTTGTGTTCTTTAATTAGAAAACTAAATGTGAACGCATTGTGCAGAAACAGGCCGCTCAAAATATAGAGAATAGGAAGTCGACGGAGAGGGGTCGCCCCACTTATACAGGTGGCTCGAGGAATATTACTCGAGCCATGGAGTTATTGGTAAATTACAATAGACCGGCCTTTGTGATATAATGCAATATTAAGAGTTATTTTCTAATATATCTAATATTAAGAGTTATTTTCTAATATTGCAGACGGTTCAGACCCTGGCGCAAGGTGGTACACCGAGCGTGCTGTCCGCATATCTTGCCGTCCACGGCACCTCGACAAATCCCGCCACGGGCGAGCTTCGATGTCCCGACGTCGCTACCCAGGAGTATTGCGTAAGTGTTAATATTTATTCAACCCCTATTTGAAATTTTAGTTTTGGAAGGTTCAAATTTAAATTTTATACTTATACTTTACTGCTTAATGTGGGTGTAGGAGCGGGTGGTTGAGCAGGCCGAGGCATTAGGGATCGATTTTACCGAACAGAGCGATCCGAGGCTGCTGACCCCAGTCCTGAACGCCGCACACGGAGGGCACCACGGAGGTTGAGAGAGAGGCCAGGGACTGGGCCCTAGTAGGGCCCATATGAGGTTGGACTCCACCCCGGCGGTTACTTCCTCCGTCTCCAGTGAGCGACGTGTCCAGCAGGAACTGGAGAGCTTGAAGGCCACCGTTCAGGAGTTGAAGGAGATGCTGGTATGTATACTACTTAATAGTAAAATATCATGTCATATTATAGATATCAACATATCCAATATTAGTACGTCGCCTGAGCTTATTTGGTTGTAGACTTAGCTTTGATTAATCATACATACATATCTAATTAAAATAAACTACGGGATATCCAAATGGGGTTTCGAAATAACTTGATAATGATACGAATTCGAATAATACACAGTTCTTACACGCTTATTACACACGTTAGGTCCAGACGCGACAGGATACATCGGCCGAGCCTCCACATGCATCTCCTTCGGCTGCGGCTCCGCAAGCCACTACATCGGCTGCGGTTCCGCAGACAGCTCCTATAGCTCCACCGCCCACTCAGACTCCCGCAGCCGCGGCTCCGCAAGCCACTACCTCAACGGCGGCTGCGCAGACCACATCACCAGCTCCACAGCCCGCTCAGACTCCCGCACGCTCCGCATTGCATGATTTATTGACCGAGGAGCAGGCGCGGCAGATTCTAGCGTTTATCAGAGGTGGAGCTGGACCGAGCTAGGGTAGCTTTTTGATTCTTATTTTTTGAAACATGTATTTGTAGGGTTCCTAGACACACTAATGAGGTCTCACATGGCATCAACCATGCCAATTTCAAATTTTACAAGTGCCGAGAAACCCTAATACGGATCGTTAACTAGAGTTTAGGCGAAACAAATGCGAATAAACGACTTTACTCTAAAAGTGAACGGAAATACAACCTTTGTAGATCCGGTCCTCCACCTCATAGCTCCGTGATGAAGTCCCCTCGCTGCGATCATCGGATCCCGGGCTCTAGCGTCGGCTTCATCGGAGAAATGGACGGGCTAGGTCGTCGACTTCGATGCCGAAGATGATCTACGTCGAGGCAACACAAGATCAGGCTCCAACTTCACCAAGTCATGAAACTTGTGAAGAAAACACCCTATACTACTTGGCAAGTGGTAGAGGATGAAGAAATAGGAAGTGGGTTCACTTTAGAATTGGATTTCTCACTCTTTTTCTCAAATCACCATTGAAGCTAGCAAGCTTTTTCTTCTTGAAGAAGAAGAGGAAGAAGAAAAAGAATATCATAAGAATTATTGATCATCAAAATAAAAATGATTCTTATCATATATAGCAACCATGGTTAAGTGTAGAGAATAAACCAAGGTTAGGTGAATGGTTAGGTTAGGCAAAGAAACAAAAATGGTTGAACTTTTTCAAAGCTTCATGAAGCTTCAAGTAAATCCAAAAAGCAACCATTTCTTTTCTTGCCTTAAAAGGAAATAAACAAAATAAATAGATAACAAAACCCTAACCATTCACTTAAACATGGTTTAAAGTAAACCTACGCCCAAACTTGCATGTATCATCAAACATGATACAAACTAGTGCACAAAACTATATCATATATACAATGTGCACTTCAAGTGAGAAAATCCATCTAAAGTGAACCAATACTAGTTAATGCAAAGTAATATATCAAATATATAATTATGCATTAAATCATTAAATCAACGCTTGATTTAAAGATCCGGTCATAGTGCATATAACCGACTAATATCAATAGTAACAACTTATCGAATCAACACTTGATCCGATAACCCGGCTATATCGCATATAACCGATCAATGTCACAAATCGCGAGAATCGAATACAGTATCACATACTGGTATTATTCTCGGTCCCGCACATATCTCATATGCGCTCCTATTTCGTTTCGCTTGAGCCAGGAAACCTCTGTGTAGGACTCTAAAGACTCGTCAATACGCCGGTAGCAGATGATGATCATATCAAGCACCCACAAGCCACAAGCGGTCTGCTAAACGTAACGGCCACCCGGGTATTGAGCGATCAGAAGATCGACGAGCAAGCCCGCTCACTCCTGTGAATCCAACCAGTAACACTTACCGTACAGTCCGGTCTGTTCGTCTGATATGTCGCATATCTCACCTAGGGGTGGTAAACATCAGACCCCAATAGCTCGATAAGTCGTGTCGATATGAGGTCTATAACAATTCGAGAAACTACTGGTAACACTTACCAGTAAATCTCAGCAACCCTGACCAGGGATTTCCGGTTATAGCCAGTCGAACACAGCGCAACATCAACTCCCTATACCGGGAGAGACGGATCACCTCCTATCGCTCACTGCCTCCATGTGATTCGGGACTGTACCCAAAAACCACCGTTTTGCACGCCCTCTTGGACGTGGTAAGGTGGAAATCAAAGCACAGTGGGAATCACACAAGACTCTATGAACATCTCGGGTCAACAGACTACTCTGTACCAGTGTCACCAGAGAACTGCCATCTGACGTAAGGTATAATACCATCTGGGAGTTCTCGGCGAGTCGGTCCAGTGTACCCAGTCTCCACTGAGCATCCGTATATCATCTCTGATGTCAAACACCAATGGATATGGGATCATCCATCGCCCATCTGTATGGGTCGAGAAGGTATACGCTAGTCTACTCTGGTATATCGATACCCTGTCTCGATACACCCACGACTAGGGACCTTGAAGGATGTACTTATGGACTACCATGTCCCCACTAGTATGATCCGCATCATAGTCCAGGTAGTCAAGTACACATCCTAAGGGCTTTACCAACATGTAACAGAGAGACAATCAGTGTACACGTTAAGGTAAAGAGCAACCAGATAGCATACTATCATGTCGAGCAAGAAAGTCCTCCCTATATATGTCCAAGCATCCACTACAATATACATCCTATGTATAGTAATGGCCTCTAGGGCATACATATAACTAACAGTATTTATTTATATGATACATATTGTACTATATTTTGAACGATATTGATATTGGTGGTCCTACGGTATTTATATTTATATCATATTCTGTTTTTTGGTTTCTTTTGTATATTATATGCATGAGATGTGATTATGAATACTGCGATATATGTTGTGTGATGATTAATTTTATATTTGATCGATGTATATATTATTGTGCACAATGCGAGAAAAAAATAGGCAGCCTTTTTTTTAAAAAAAACTGATAATATGTACCTACGGATTAATCCGTAGGTACCAACGTTGCCCCTACGAATTAAACCGTAGGGGCAAAATATCAGGATAACTGATATTTTCCCCTGTGATCTCAGTATCGGGGGTTGAGCTTGCCCCTACGGATATATCCGTAGGGGCAAACAAATGCCCCTACCCAGTTATCCGTAGGGGCAAAATATCAGGATTCCTGATATTTTGCCCCTACGGATATGTACCTACGCATGTATCCGTAGGGGCTATTACTTGGCCCTACGGATTCATCTGTAGGTACACGTAATCTATTTTAAAAAACCGTAAATAAAATAAATTTTTTGCCCCTACGGCCTATTCCGTAGGGCAAACGGGACCTACACAGAACTCCGTAGGGGCAAATTTTTGTCCGTAAGGACAAGTTCAAGACTTCGACTTGCACCTACGGCGTTTGTACCTACAGGGTATTTTCTTGTCCCTACGGCTATATCCGTAGGGGCAGTGGTTTGCCCCTACGGATAAATCCGTAGAGGCAACCCTTATTTGTAGTAGTGATTATTTCAGATTCTATGAAGGAAATTAATATAGATAAAGAAGCAAGAAGGCATATGTGGAGGAGGCATAAGAGAACAGTATGTTATATTCCCCATGTTACTAATAGCGAAAAATACAGGCCATATGCAAAAACATTACTTTTCGTTTAAGTAATATGCCATTACATATTTAAAGCCAGAACAAATATTAATTATCAAGAATTCACGTTTATTGTTATTCAAAGCTAAATATAATTCATTAACATTACAAAATATATACATTCATAGAATGAAAAGATAACCCTACAAGTACCTTTGAAACCTACTGTCGCCAACATTATCCAGTATGGATTTAAGTTTTTCTAGAACAGTATCCAAATGCGATGCAGCTACCTGCAATAAAAAAAATCATCATCATAACAAAAAATAAAATTACTGAACATAACACAACTTGTATTACTAACATACCAACCCCATGCCTTTGGCAAGCCCGAGCCTATTTACAGGGACAGATATATTTGCTTGTTTATACATTGCTTCAATTTTGTTATGAACATAAATTCTATCATCAACTTTTTGAAGAAGCATGCCAAGGCATCTGCAATACAAACATTAAGGACATCTTCATACATGGCTTGATAGAAGGGAATTTTTGTGCTACAGCAAAGCTACATTTTAAGGACAACTACGAAATCAAAAATTCTGAAAGAGGAAAAGATACTAAGCCAGCACCCGGACCTCATAAGCAACCTGATCTCAATCACTGTAATTGATTATTTTTTATTTTTTTTGGGTCAACCGTTTTGATGACTTTTTTGCATGAGATGATGGGAGTAGTGTGATTCCGGAGATGTGTTCAATTTCTCTTTTATTTAACTTTGAATAGAGTTAAGCATAACTTCCTACAACTAATCTATCATTTACTATTATGGAAACTCCTCTCTTCTCCATAATCTCCTTGGTGGTTGAAATCAGATCCAGGTCTACAGCTGGTTCTAAAACATTGTCAAACATTACACTGACTTGTTCCAACCCCAATTTGATGGTAAAGGCTTATTAGAGATAATAATGATATTCTGCATAAACAGTATGCTTGAAGAAAGGAAATGAATTTGGCTTAAAACGAACTTCAAACATTTGTTCATGTGAAGTGAAATATCCCAAGCAGAATATCAATTCAAATATGCATGCATATGTATTATTTATCCATCTTTCCATGTGAGGTCACAGTAATAGATATATGGATCCCATGAAGCAACATATTTGGTTACGTTTACTATATTTCTAATTCTACATTTTTGCTTTCAAAACCTTGCTTGTCTGGCTGCCATCAAATGATTTTTATTTATTTTTGGGTTATGCCTACCTTTTTGAAACCTTTTGTCATGATACTATCATTTAGGTACATGTAGTCAAAACTATAGTTTATGCATCCATTCAGACTTAATAAGCTTTTGCATGTAAACTTCCTAGACCAAAGGTTGGCTTATCAATATCATATATGTAAAATTTGAACATTACCATATGCATCCATCCATATGTACAATCAATGGATAGGTTGAAAAATAATTGTGCGGGCGTATGTGTGTGTGTGTGTGGTTTGATAGATTACATGAAGCAGAATTACAAAACCTGGCTTGTGTCTAGCAAAGTTCATGATATGTATAAGTATACAATATTTTGCTTATTCAGATGCAGTCATGATTACCCAATTCATAAGTCAATTAAATGAAAAATACAAGGTCCTGAGCACAAGGTAAACAAATGAGATTATAGAATGAACACAAAGCAGAAAGTAACTAGTTAGCATGTGAAACAGAAAATTATTATGAACATATAATAATCGGTATGCATGAAAGTTAATATAACTAAGAGATAAATAGTCTAAGGTGGGTATGATAAGGATATGATATGGATATGATAGTTAGTAGTTATCTCAAATGGAAATTCGGTTCAGATGGTCAATAATACCTATGCAGCAGTGCTGAATGTTCATCATCAGCGACATACAGATCATACTGTCTTTCAAAGGCGTTGCCCAATGATAGGATCCATTCAATGTCTTGAAGAACATCCAAAGATTCTGATAGGAACTGTCATGAAAGACAACTTAATAGTAAATGCACAAACAACTGTTTGACAGTTTCCCTTGTTTGTTACAAATGCAGTGGTAAAAACTTAAGGTGTTACAGTGAAAAATAAAAATAATCAGAAAAAAACTCAAATTTTCTAGTGTATAATGTACAATGGGATCACACAATTCCTTACATAGAATATGGGCCTGTTTGTTTCAATGGAGTTAAAAATCAAGAGTTAAAAGTCATGCATGAACATGAGTGCAAACTTTGAATTCTTGTGTTTTTTCAGAAGATTGTTGTACTTTAAATTAGGGGTTTGAAGTAAGTGTTTGGTATGGCATTTTAAAAAATTAGGAGTTCCTAAATGAAAATGGAGGGAAATAGCATAGTTAAGAGAGGACAAGTAATTAATAAAAAATTTAGAAGTGCTTGATGTGACAAACTCCAGTCCAACTCCACCAAAAAGCCTTTGACTTCGAACTCCCGATTTAGTACATGCTGCGTAGGAAATTAGGCCTTCGAAATCACGAACTTTACTGACAAAACAAACACAAAAGATTTAAGTCTGGGCTAAAATCAGGAGTTGGAACTCCTGATTTTGCAAACTTCTTGCAAACAAACAGGCCCTATACATCTTATTTCCCCTTCTTCTAGACTTCCCTTGTAGTGTAGGAGTATCTTTAGGATGTTAACTGGTCGTTTAGGGTTACAAATAGCCCCTCTTTGTCATAGATTCATTTATCGGGGATTTGTCGCTAATTAAGAGGGTTTCTTTCAGGTCAGCATTGGTCGTAAAACTTTGTCGAATCTTTTAAGGAGCTTTGCTTCATAGATGATCTTATTGTTTATGGGGAGAAGGCTTCATAGATGCTGATGCTGATGCTGATATGGAATCCCACAATGCTTTCTTAGAATTGTACAATAATTAGGATGTAGAATGCATGAGCATCTATTAGAACAATGGATTTCACATCTGAAATAAGAAATTTTCTGCAACAAAAAGACTAATTAATAAGAATAAGCATTATGTAGCATCAAGCGAGTTGTAACACGTACAAAGCAGATAATAAATCTGCAAAGTTATGCAACAGTCGACAAACTGTAGACTTCGAAAGGTCTAGATAAAACTTACATTTATAATCATGTTATCCCAAGTCTCTTGGTATGAAATATCCTGCTTTAAGTCCTCAGGGTCACTGATATATGCCTTCATTTTAGGTACCTACCACAAGGACACAAGATAATTTATGATTGCAAATAGAAGAGGCAATTCTTGCCTTCAAAAGAAATAACAATGAGACAATTTTGAGATATAATTTTAGCGGCTGTGTACTACAGTAGTTACCACATCATCTACTGTATCAATTACTTCGATAATTGAACAGTGCTTATATGATGTAAGAATGTGAGTGGTGTAAATTCAGTTTCACTTGCAGATACATGCGTGCACACACTTTCAAAGACTCACATCTCTTTCCCTTTCTCTCTCACTTTGCTATCTCAATCCCTAGAATCTTCTGAAAATAGCAACCAAAGAATAATATATAACAAGTCTAACATTTAATTGACGCGTCATAATGAAAACGTGCAACCGTAAGTCATTCTCCTAATTTAACACCAATAATAACCAAGAGCGAGAATTGAATAAATGAAGAAAGAGTCCAGCTGTCGAATACGAAGGAGGATTATGATTTCTCTCATGTCAATGAATGAATAGGGCTTTTCCTTAGCGTGGCCACACTAAGGAGAAAGCGGGAGCAGAAGAGATTAGGCTAAGTCGATTAGAAGTTGTTCAGAGTTTTAAAAAGCAGACGCTTAAGCACTTCAACGTTTAAGCAGCGGAGTGTTCTTCACCACTCCGTTTTTTACCACTTATGCAGGATGATATTCTATCCCCTTTAATCAGGTATCATACTTTATTTATTACTGATTGGGATGCATTTAAAGGTTTATGGGTGTAGTTTTAGTATTTTTATTATCACGCCCTTTTTCTTGATGATTATACCTCTACAAACTCTTATAGTGAGTACGTATGTATTTCATTTGGTGTGCTAATAACATCTACAGTAACCCTAAATTCCTAATTCTTTTCACGTGTTTTCATTTCTGTATAGCCAAGACTTTGAAGTAGGGTTTTGAGGACTTCGACATGGAGGCTTCGACTTCAACTTGGAGGCTTCGACTTGGAACGTTAGGGTTTTTGACTTGGAAATTTCAACTTCGAGGTTGGAGGAGATCCGATATTGGCTTCAAGACAATGAATCGAGCAGCTAAAGTTTTCGAGTTTTGACTATGATTTCAAAGATAAGGTTTTTCAGAAACTTCAGCTTTGAGCTTTGAGTAGCTTCAACTTCGAGTTTTCGATTTTGACTTCAAACGCTATTGATTTTGACTTTGAAACTCGCACGAGAAGGGTTCGAGTATCTAAATGTAGTTAAAACCCCCATTAGAACCGATGTTTGACAAAAAAAACTTACAAGAAATAACAAAATTGAAGCAAGATAAGACTTGTTGGTATCTAATCGGCAGAAGTGGCCAGCCAACCGCTTAAGCGGCAATTACGCGGCCAGGCACTCCAGCCACTCCGATTTCTTTTTGCCACTTTTAAAGCATTGGGCTTGATCCACTTATTCATGACCTCAATTTCAAGCCCAATGGAATTCTCTTGTTTGACACATGTCAGGCATGAATCCGTTTCTAGCACAGGACGGTCCATTTTTGAGTGTCGGAGCAACCTAGACAAAAACACATTTGAGCACACGCATAATTGTCAATAATGGGGCTAATAAATATTCAACCTAATTGTCATTAATAAAAAAAAGGATACATATACATAGTTTTTCGATAAAAAGAGGTTGATCGCAAGCATATATATGTTTGCACTTTGCCATTGGTTAAACGATAAAAGAGATAATATTTAGATACTTTATTATGTGACCAATGGTCTCTTTATATAGGGATTACAATTACTTGATACCCAAGCACCATAATACGATATACCCTAATAACAATATATTCTAAACTATTCCAACACTCCCCCTCAAGCTGGAGCATAGATATCAATGATGTATAGCTTGGACAATAGATGAACGAATGCGGGTCTTTGAAAAGATTTCGTCAAAATATTTGCAATCTGTGCATGAGTAGAAACATGATGGAGATTGACTTTCTTTTCAACAATTTTCTCCAGGATAAAGTGGCAATCCACTTTAATATGTTTTGTGCGTTCGTGAAACACGTGATTCTCTGAAATATGAATTGCAGCTCTATTGTCACAGATCAAGGATGATGGTATTGTAGAACTAACACCGAGATCTCAAAGCGATGTGAAAAGCAACGTCAATTCTAAGACGGCATGGACCATAGCCCTATATTCAGCCTCGGTTGATGAACGTGCAACATGTTGCTTCTTGCTGATCCAAGTAACTAGGTTCCCCGCAAAAAAACACAAAATCCACTCGTGGAGCGACGGTCATCCACAGATCCGGCAAAATCGGCATTAGTATAGACTACAAGAGACATATTTGAACATGATTTATAGAGAAGACCTTACCCGGGTACACACTTCAAATAGCAGAGAATGTGCTCAACAGCCCGACGATGGGAAACTAAGGGCGACTGCATAAACTTGCTCACTGTGCTAACTATAAAAGATATGTCTGGACGAGTAACCGTGAGATAAATCAGCTTCCCAACTAACCATCGATACCGTCCTGGATCGGAAAGTGGCTGACCAGATCTCAAGTGTAATTAGACCTCAATGCCTGCAACTCTTCTATCATAACCTTATGCCAACCTAGATGACTCATAATTTCTTGAACAGAGTTAGGAAGGGAAACAGCAGATAAGGAAAAAACAAACTGACAAAGAGCTGGAGTAAGACAATGATATTAAATAAATGAAGAGGATGAGAAGTAGTGCATGTTCATTTATCTTTACGAAGAGCAATTAATAAATCGTCGGACAAACCATCGGAAGGAGGGAAAGGTGAGAGCTCGTCAGCTTCCGGCAGTATACATGGAAAAGGAGCTTCAGTATCTGCTGTTGAATTTATCATTTCTCGGTCGACGACGATAGACGTGCGTAATCGGAGGAAATTTGACGGTAGTAAACTCGGTTTGAATTGGTTGATCATATAAGAAATGGTGGAGGTGGCGGTGGTGAAACACGAGAACTTTCCGCTGGAGAGTAAATGGGCTGATTCTCAAGAAAGGTGATATCACGAGAGACTGCGACGATGGGTGTAGAAGGAAGAAGACAAACGTAACATTTTTGAGTTCTAGAATAACCAACAATTATATGTTTGACAGTCCCACGATCCAATTTACCACGATTTAATCGGTGATTATGAACGTAGCTAACACACCCAAATACTTTAGGAGGAAGGGGAAAAAGGTCTTGGTCGGGAAATAAATAGAGAACTGTGTTTGGTTTTGAAGAATCATGGAAGGCGTACGATTAATTAAAAAACACACAATAAGGCAAAATTCCAAAGGCGTTTTGGGACATGCATATGAAGCATGATAGACCGAGCAACGTCAAGCAAATGGAGGTTTTTTATTTCAGCAATGTCATTTTGTTGTGGTGTGTATGAGCAGAATGTTTGACGAATAATCTCACGAGATTGGCAAAGAGTTTGAAAAATACGACTTTTATGTATTCTTTGGCATTGTCAGTTCTTAGAGTTTTAATAGACGTATTAAACTGAGTAACCCCTTCATTAATAAATGTATTAAACATGTGGTAAATCAGATCGATCACGTAAAAGAAGCAGCCGTGTCATTCTAGAGTGATCATCAATAAAAGTGACAAAATTTATAGACAAATATGCTAGTATGCTTGTAAGGACCCCAAATATCAGAATGGACCAACTCAAATATCGAAGAACTGCGTTTATTAACTGAAAGAAAAAGATGAACGAAAATATTTCCCTAAAATACATGGCTCGTATGAAAAATCGGATAAAAAGAAATCAGGTAACATGGTACGTAGCATAAGAGGAGGTGGATGTCCAAGATGTCGATACCAGCAAATGGTAGAAACAACAGCAAATACAGAAGGTGGCGCATCCAAGTAGTACATGCCATTAACTTCTTTACCACCCACCAATTTGCTCTTTCGTCTGATTGTTCTGGATCACAAAGTATATAGAAGAGAGTTATTGAACAAGTGAAATCATTGGTAAAGCGACGAACAGATAAAAGATTTGTACGAAGTGAAGGAACAACTGGAACATTTTTAAACGGTAAGGAAGATATCACATCAATAATGGTACAACAACTAACAGGAAAGATATCCCCATTGGCAATGGAAATGAATTTATGCAAAATAGAAAGCACAAAGTTAGAAACAATACAAGTCATGTGATATGAAACCCCAGAGCCAAGGACCCAAGGGTTTGACTGAGATAGTAGAGATATACATGATGTGGTTAAATTGGTAGTAGAGATATAAGAGAAAATATGCCGCGGGTGTTGTAAGTCTTCAGGAGATATCTGCGAGGATGATAATACTGGCGGTTGGGTCGCTGTGGATGGAGGAGCAGTACTCTGTCGGGTAGTAGGAGTCTGATCCGGATAGCTATGCTTCTCCCAGCAGAATTGATCTATATGGTTGGTATAAACGCAATGAGAGAAAGAAATGGAACCACGGCCACGTCTGTGAGGATCAATCTTGTTGTCCTTCATATTCAACGTCGCACGCAAAGAGAGCAAGTAATAGAAAGTGCAGATCTAGAACATAATGAGCGAGAGAAAAATACTTGAGTTAACTCAAGCCAATTCTCGATCATTATAGATCGGGGAAAAAGGATTTTTTATGTTGAGGAGCATCACCGGTTTGGCTTCGAAGCACAGAAGGCGGATCTAGGCCGCCCTTGCGATGGTTGCCGACGCCTCAAGGAGGAGAGATCGAGACAAGATCTGGAGGCGGCGCAGGCGAGGTGAGATCGAGGGATGCACAGGCAAGACGAGATCTGGAGGTGGCGGGTGGGTTAGGGTTTTTTTTAGGATAAAGGTTAGAGTTTAGGAAACATAGCTCTAATACCATGTTAAACGATAAAAGAGAAAAGAGTTACGTACTTTATTATGTGACTAATAGTTTCTTTATATAGGGATTACAATTACTTGATGCCTAAGCATCATGGTACGGTGTACTCTAATAATAATATATTCTAAACTATTCCAATGGCCATGAACTTTAAGTTTAGGGGATTTAGGAAGGGTTTAGGGTGGAGGAATTGGTCCTATTTTATTTATCCAGTGCCGGAGATTTTAACTGTAGAAATGTAGGCCCCCAACATCGTCAGATCAAGACATGCATATATTATTCAGTATAGCAAGATGAAAGAATAAAGCATATCTTATTAGACATACGTGGTTTGGATGAACTTAGCTTATATCCGTAGGGAGATATTAAAAGAAGACTACAATCTAAATCCAAATGGAGTAAAAAAGAGTATAGACTCTCCCAGTAGGATCTAAATAAAATATCTCAAAAATATACATATTTGCCTCTAACAACAATGATATAAATCAATAACAAAAATTAAACCCTTGATAAAACACCATAGCCTTATGTAAAAAACCACTTAGTGGAAAAACCGTCAATGACTAGGGCTCATAAAGTTGAGACATTGTTCTCTCCAGCGTTTTAAAAGACGGCCGTCTAGACGCGCAGGAGCCTGCCTAGAAGTGTAAAAGAGCCTCACCGCACTGCATTAGTCGGGAATTATGCTTATCCTTGTGTTCTTGTAGGTACTCTTTTTATTTGTTAATTGGAGTGTAATATATGATAAATTAGAGTTGTTTTAGCACTATTAAAAGCATAGGGCCATCATGAGGGCCTTCCACTGCCGACTTCAAGAGCCGCCACCGACTTCGAAAGCCACCACCGATCTCGAGGACCATGAGGACTAGCAACCGCCGTCGACTTCAAATTTCTCCACGTCAATCTCAATCCAAGATATCTACTTCGATTTTCAACTTCGAACGCGCCTTTGACTTCGAGCTTCCACCGTGTCCCTTCGCCTTCAAGTTTCAACTGCTTCATTGAGCTGCGAGCCTTTAATGACAATAGTTTTTTGCTTTTTCTTTTTTTTCTTTTTTGGACTTAAACTTAGAGAGAGGCTTGGGTTGGAAAACTAATTTACTATTTAATTAAATTTTTTTGGATCAAAAATTGGCCGACCAGTATGCATTTAATTGTTAACACCTTTGAAAATACTTATTTAGACCGCATTTACAAGTAATTAATAAACTAAAATAGTTAATAATCAAATTAGAATTAATGTTCAATAAATAAGCTTAAGAAGATAACAAAATTAACTCAAAATGCGACTAAATTGATGTCAATGCAGCCTGGGCAGCCGCGGCAGAGCCCATGCACCCAAACCCTTTGGTCGCACCGCTTTTTTTGCCGTTTCTTTTTTGTTGGTTTTCTTTATTCACTCCTTGTCTCTTTTCCCTCTTGCATACTCACCATTATGATAGCTATTAAAGTCCTAGGAGAGGTCCTTAAGTCATGGCCTTTTAATTTCTAAATAAAGAAAATGTATTGGACATCCTGAATTAACTAAAACCTGGATACACTAAGATCAAAATCGCCAAAACATGGGAACATGAATGACAGAGAGACCTTAAGACATTTCCAAATGATATCAAAGAGTCACGAAAGCATTTTCCAATTAAATAATAGTGGGTAAATTAGTATTGGTCAAATATACAAGTTGAACAAAATTCAAGTTTTTAATTAACTAAATGATTTCTTTTTTCCATTGGCAATTGCAAATTACTTACCATCTTACATACAAGGTAACAAAACCCAACTCTTTTCACCATTGTTTTCCGTTAAAGCCTTTGACACATTTGATATTATTCACGATTGAGCTATGTTTATAACTTTGTTCCTTATCTTGGTTTTTCTAATGTCCCGTAATCCCCTTGAGCCATCGCGGACGACCAAGCACTCTTTATGAGGTTATGAGAACTATTCTTTTAAATCATCCTAAAACGTCCAACATGACGTCTGCAATGTTGTTATTGAGTACAAAGCACCACAATTTATACTTTATTGTGCACAATGTCTGCAATCTTGTTATTGAGTGCTAAGCGTCTTGATATACATGCAATTATACTTTATAGCGCATTTTGGTCAATATCCTAACATGCTGTGCTTGACCCTGCATGTCTCCCCACACAACTTGGCGTTCAGAAAATAACTAAATATCTTTGTTACTGTTTAATTACCTGTTTGTAGCATAATGATTCGAAGACTCCCTTCTTAGACTCGTTTTAGATATGAAACTCGAACATCGTGTTATTTCTTACAACTTTCGGCTATCACATTGGTAGACAATGTCGTATTTTAATTTCTATTGGTTGCTAACAGCAACGAGCAAGTAAAAATAGTTCCATCTTCCTTGATCGCCAAGATGATGATTTTGCCTTGACTTGTTTAGAGAAATATTGAGGTGGTTTTTTTCCGTGAGAGCTGGGGTTTTGACTTTTGAGGGCTTGTCTTATGCATTAAAGAACGAAATATCAAGGAGTTTAATAAGCGGAAAACATAGTTTTCTAAATGAAACCACTGAATGATATTCTGGAATGTTGTAGTTAGGTAGCAACATCTGTTGTCTTCTCCAGCATCAATGTGATCCTATAGATGACCACCAAGAGAAGTTTTACTTAGCCAGTTTGTGTCCAGTATAATTCACAAACAGACGGCTAAACGCATCAATCAAACTCCAAAATAGTCAACTCGATAACAGAGCATTGAACACACAACGTAAGCAGTAAGTTGATAAATTTCACCGGCTATCACGGGAGTGTATGATTCAGCCAGTTCCATAAATAATTATAAATCTAGGTATCATGTCAGCAGTTAATTTTTGAGGTATACAAAAAGCCGACCACAAAATACGGTATTAGCAGTATGACAAAAAATGAAATTAATCTATCTATATATGTAAAAGAAATACCTTAAGATTGCAATACCTCATCTTGCCAAAAGAAACTGAGGTTCTTCGGAAATAATGGTCCTAAGCAGCACAAAACCTGCAAGGTTTATAAATATAAGAGAAGTATAATTATCCTGAAAATAACTTCATTTTCTTGAGAGCTGCATTTTAAGTATATAATATGCTCAGGGTGCCCATATCCAGAAAGGTAGAAATAACATCTACGAATGAAAATCAGTAAATGAGATCGAACCACAAAGTGATAGTAGAAGACAAGTTGGAACATAAGATTTTTCAAGGCATAATCTCATTCATTATAAATGGATAACTATTAAGCGAATCCAGCTTGTGCTGCCAGACTAACTGAATAAAGTGCTTGACCAATTAAGCAGTTTAAGTGGCTAAGTTGATTAAATGGATGGACGGAAATTTCTTACCAATCTCTGTTGTTAAATGTAGATTGGCAGTATAATGGTAGTAAAAGTGTGCGGTAAAAATGACACCCTAAACAACTTGTGAGTTGCGAGAAATGCTTATGCGTTTTAATTAGGAAAAGATGGTTTGCAGGCACCGTTAAGATCTGAGTTGCCAACTGCTCCCTTGCTAGTGGATCATGCAGAAGCACAATCAAGCGTGCAAACATGTCCTGCATAGTTATAAGTTGAGTCAAGTTCGTAACAACTTATGCAGATATAAAAGGAACTCCTAACTTGAGCAGTGTGCTTACCACAGGGCTAGGTATATCTTTCAAGGATTTACATTCAAGCATTACATTTGTATCGGATGATCTATGCCTACACAGCCCAGATATGCACTTGCAGACCTGCAAATTACGAAGTAGGGATCAATAATTGAATCATATAAGATTAAAATGTCATACTAAAAGAGAAGAGAACAATAATTAAAAGTGCTGTGCTAAGACTAGTCAGATCAACCCATATATTACACCAATTATTACCAATAATCAGTGATTTCAGATGATTAAATAGAAGAACATCTTCCAAGTAAAGAGTGGTACAGATATAAATTTCAAATTGAAAAATGATGGTTTTTTGGATCTAGGGTCAAAGAAAGTTTGAAAGTGCTGGTTCTGGATCTGAATACTCCATTTCCTAAAGTATTATTTCCCATATATCCTTTTTTTCCTATTTTGAAACTCTTATAGTACTTCTCCTATATTTATTTAAGACATCGGAACTCTTGAGTGCTTGATATCGAATATAGTTTCAAAAGTTTGTGTTGCATCGTTTTACTCGATATGGCATTGAATGTTAGGAATTAGGATATCTTATTAGGATATGTCATTTCCATATTAGAGTTGTATAGTTCATTTGCATAAGATGTAGTGTCTGCTAAAATATTTTTCCTTTAGTTCAGTGTTAGCTCTTGAGAGTTAATCTTGAGAAAGGGAAATTGTCATCATTGACGACGCTTTAGATGCTTATTAATACTCATTGGATTGGGCCACCTGCAGGGAAATTTAAGAAAAATTTTGAAGGTCTTATGAGAAGTTCCAATGTTTCATCGATCAAGCTTTTTCTGAACAAAAGATTCTGAAAAACGAAAAAAACAAGGGTAGGTCTTTATGATGCATATATCTTTAATGGTCCATCTCAGGTGCTTCAAGGCCAAACTTCAGGCTCTAGTATATCGCTGATTTCTATGCAGCATTAATTATCAAAGGATCTGGTTGTTGATAGTTGAAACTGATAATTTGTTGTTCAGCAATGTAGAAATGTCGTAGACTGTCTCGATCATATTGAAGCTTGCATCTTCAGAATTTTAAGCTCCATGTTGATCTTATGGCATCTACTTTTCATTCAGCTGACTTCCGATGGAATTTCTTAAAATCCCAGATTTGGAATGATTGGATTTTATTTATTTATTTCAATTTTAGTCAACTGATGTATCTAATAATAAGCATTTCATTGTCTCATATCCCCTTATACAATCTTACACTCTACCTATAGCTAATAAAATATCAAGATGTGACTTAGGTCCTAAGAAGCCCTGACCTAGTAAGAGAAAGAAAATGGAATTAAAAAAAACTCATGCAAATAAGCTCTAAATAGCTCAGTAAGAATGCAAATCTTACCACTGCAACTGCGCCCGTATACTTCTTCGGAATTATCATCTTTAGTATATACGGCCAAAGAACATGCTGTAAAAGATTTGAGATTAAGAGCCCAACAGTAAGAGAATGTAACTAAAAGTATCCAGAAAAAAAATGGCATCATACAGTGACAACATTACAGCTGAAAAATTATTCATTTCGTGTGTGTGTGTGTGTGTGTTCTGCCAACCCGTGATGTCATATACCTCCATTTCAGGAATTGTAATAGCCAATAAAAGGAGTCCTTTTTCACATATTGCCCTCAACTCTGCAGGTGAAACTGGCCCTAGCATCACCTGGTAAGAGAAGCGCTCAATATACTACACTTAATCAAAGTAAAACAATCAAGTGCCGATACAATCATGGTTGTGAACAAACCTCTGTCTTCTTGTAATGAAAAGGTTGATAAGGGCCAGTTTTCCGCATAACTTCCTTGGAGGTCTTGAAAGCTTTTACTTCCTCATCTGATATAGCAGAATGACTTACGAGGAATTCAACAAAAAATTCTGCTGAAGTGCCACTGAAGTAGCAGTGTGAAGCCATAACAACAAGTAACTGTCACAGAAATATCAGTAGCATCATAGCAATTGACCAGATTTTCATCATTTATAGAACTAAAGGATAAATAATTATATGTTTAAATATAATGAAGAAATATACAGAGAGCACACAGCAAAAGCATTAACAGAAAAATCATGGAGGTAGATCAACAAGGGTTACCTCCGCAAGTGCTTTCCGAATGCCCAAGCTCTGCTCATCCAAAAGTGATTGCACGACTTCAACAAGTAAAATCCTTTTAGCATGCCAAGCTTCCAACAACCTTGAATGATGAAGCATTAGGAAATTAGAATTTTAATAAACTGCATTAACAGTAATACAGAGAGGGGGAGGTTATGTAAGTTAAAAACCTTGGTAGCAGATGCTTCAAAACACAAAGTGCTCCAATAATTGAAGGTTCATCTTTTGTCTGGCATCTCTGAATACAAAGCATCTAAAGAATATGAATTTGGTTCAAAAATACATGGTGATCTGTTAATACAGGACTTCTGCTTTTATGAAAAAAGATATATACTGTGACTCATCAACAGAGTGATTAACTGATTATCACACAAGAATATTGTGAATTAACTCACATTCAAAAGGAAGACATAGAGGTCCTCAGGGTATACTGAACCAATAACCAAACAGCAACGCTGAATTTCATTATAGGTCTGTAAAGGGGAAAAATCATAGATGTTACAAATAGGGAGAAATTTTAAATGAATAACTGGGTGCTACAAAAATTAGTTAAGTTATAAACGAATAATATAACAATTAAATTCTTCCAGCTTGACTTCTATAACTCACTGCAGAAGTGATGCAATAATAGTACAAAATACGTCTCACATTATACTGACCAAAAGACACGAATAGAAGAGAATGAGTTCAACTCTGAATTGTGCACTTGCTCCACGGGACTGAATGAAATACTCGGTTGGCATTTGTTAGAGTTTTTTTTTACAGTATTTAAACCTGAGGGAGTGATGGGCTTTTTATAGGTAGACATGGGCCTTTGATATAAATGGGTTCCAACAATAAAACTCAAGCCTTATTGAGGTTTTGACTCATCTTAATATCTTATACCCATGTGTTTCTTTTCTTATTTCCAATGTGGGACTGTCTTTAAAATTCCATCATTTGGTTTTTGCTTTCAACACTCCCCCTCACGTGCAACCATCACTTTTTCTTGGTGTGATTGTCATGTGGAAAGTATGAGTAGAGTTTCGTGCAACCATCATTTTTTCTTGGTGTGGTTGTGAGCTCTGATACAATGTTAGAGTTTTTTTAAAGTATTTAAAGTTGAGGGAGTAATGGGCTTTTTACAGGTTCACGTGGGCCTTTGATATAAATGGGTTCCAACAATAAGACTCAAGCCTTGTTGAACTTTGACCCAACTTATATCTTATGCTCATGTGTTTGTTTTGTTGTTTCCAATATGGGACTATCTTTAAAGTCCCATCATTTGGTTTTTACTCTCAACAGCATTTAAAGAGTAGCTAAAATTATTTAAAGAAAACCTGAAATTTGTGCACAGCCACATGGACAAACCGTGGCATCACAAGGATAAGAAATGGAGTAAAGACGGAATAATATCATTGATGTATAAGGTCAATTGCCTACTCTGGATGTTAAAAGGCTTCTGTTGTAATTGAAGGCAACATGTTTTTGAGTAAAACAGAAATGGAAGACAAGTGAGGGGTTCTAAAATTGAAAAACAAAATACAACTAGCTTACAAGAAGATAGAGACAAAAAATGAATAGTCGTCGAAAATATGACTCTTTCAGGTTAGAATACGAAGATAGAAATTACAAATGAAAAATGTAGACATATGAATTTGGGTGAAGGGTCACGTTGTCAGCAATAAATACAAACAAGATTCGCAAATGTCATGAGGAGTTCGGAAATAAACGACTATTAGTTTTTATGGTCTTCTCTTGGAGGTCTATTGTGAGATCCAGATGACTCATAAAAAAGAGACGAAAGGCAACTGCGAAGATTCTTTTAAGTGAAAGGCAACTCCCACAAAGGATGCAGTGGTAAGAGCAACTTGTATTGTCTAAGTTACATCAGCAAGCTGCATTGCGTGTCTACCCCAACTACCTAACCCTCCCCTCAACCCCACACACATCCACAAGTAAAAACCTACCTGAACTTACCAATTAATGTGGAAGGAGATGGTATGCATGTATGCATCGTAAATGAAAATTTAGAAAATATAAATATTGTCCTCGTTTGAAATTTGTAAAGAAAGAGGATTAATGCAGCAAGAACGTCAAAGAGAAGTCAATATCAACAATAATTAGCCATCACAATTGTAGCTTTCGCACAAAAGGAAAAACACTAAATAATTACTACGCACCTTCAGGCCAATTGAGAAGTCTGAATGATCATCATTCCTATCAGTAGTGAATGCCACCGGGAGAAGAGTGCACAATGTACTAGTGAGTTCCTGTGGATAAGAAAACAAGAGGCTGTTTAGTCTCAAGTGCCGATATATATAATTTAATGAAGCATTATACAGAAACTGTCACACCAGCTGCATGGAGTAAGTTGGCTCGACTGGTTAATTATAATAATCCATGCATTTGAAGGCTAGAAAATTTGAAAAGCAAGAACTAAAGCAACTAAAGACTAAATGAAGGAGTGACCATTAAAAATAGATATATGCATTATCAAGGATACGATGCACACAAAACACATCCATCTGCTTGTTTAAAGCTTCCTTCAAAGCAAGTGCAAGTAGAATGTAAAATTTGATCAAAATTCCAAGAACAGCACGCATGCACACAAAATTTGCGGCAGTCTGATCAAACCATATTTAGGAAACCCCTTATCCACTCAACGCCTCGTAACCGTCGATAACCAAACTTCAATAGCTTTAGACCAACAGGTCCCCTACCTTCGCCGCCCAACCAGACACATTGAGCTCCCTTCAGCACATATGCATGAAGCTGCGTATGACGTCCACCCATACTGATACACACCACTTGCCTTGGGGCTTGACCAGCTCTGTTTGTCATTGATCATCCCAAATCTGCTTTTCAACCAACACTGCAAATTACTAGATCTGGTTTAGATATAACTAGTTCCAAGGGTGATATGATCCAAACTTGACCCAGATCAGATCACCTGAGCCTAATGCACCAGATTCGCATATTTAATTCAAGAACTGAATCTAACTTGACCTGATCGGCTCAATTTCAAACCTATCCAATGCTGATTCAATCAGATCTTGTGGTTGTGCAATCCATTGGCTTGAATTTCAAGAACTCAAAAGTAAATTTATTTGTGGGTTTTTATATTTTATAACGAGAATCTGTGGATAGATATAGCCTATTTAACTAGATCAATAAATATTTTGATCTTTATAATAGCTGTTTAGCTAATTCGACTATATCACAACTGTTTGAGGTATTTAGAGTTGTTTGGGTTAGGGTTTTGGTGTGTGAGAGGAGAGGAAAAGAGGAAGATAAGAGATTTTTGGGGAAATGAAATTGGATGAATAGTGTTAAATTATTATGTTGTCTTGATATACATTGTTATTTCACAACCTAACAATTAAGCTTTTGGGTAAACCGGTTCATAACATAGCATCAAAGCACACCGTGTTTAAGAGGTCCATTGTCAGTTAAATCCTATTTAATTACCCGCCTTTGTTCCGCCTATACTTGCAAGAATTTCCGCAACAGGCCTTTCTTTCCACGCGGCCCGAAATTCAAAAACCCACGTGACGGGGAGTGTTAAAGTACTATATTGTCTTGATATGCATCCTTATCCCACAACCTAACAGCTTAAGATTTTGGGTAAATTGGTTCTTAACAATTACTGATCATTAAAACTGAATATTCAATTTTAAACCCTAACTCAAGTATGAAGACTGGCATCTAAAATGATCTGTGATCTCAGATATTTTATTATTGGGTTCTTTGTATGCTTGTTTTATATAATGTAGGGTTGTGCCTGCATCGCTTTATTTCTTTATATTAACTAATAATTGTTACATCTTGCACTGTATATAGTTCTCCTGGTTCTAGGGTTCAGATTTAGAGCTGTTAGGATAGTTAGATTCATATTGCATCATCATGTGATTGCATTTTCATATTGCATCCATCGTGTAGGACAGTGTTGTGTCAGGTAGTAAACATGACAGCAATCCCCTATAAGTCTATGAGTTGGTGAGATGTCTTTGACTCAAGTCAAAATACTAAAGGAGGGCTTCCCAGCCTTTCCTAGACAAGTGCAGACCAACTGAAGGACAGGCAGGCCTTAGTTTTTTCTACTTAATCAGGCTCATGCTACGAAGGAACAACCTTTTAAGATCCAATCAAGGTTCGAGGTTTCGGCCGAAACAACCGATACGTAGTGTTTTTGTATCGGTTTCAATGGAGACCAATACGAAACCAACCATACAATATCGTTTCGGCCGAAACCTTTAAAAACTTATTTTTTTTATACCATTTTTACTGCCATTGTGATCATTGTAGGCCTTCGTTGTTAGAAAACCGCAAAAAAGGGAACACAAACCCTATATTAATACTTATCTAGGTATATTTTTCAATATATTTTGCACCATGGCTGGATTTTTAAACACTAGGATCATTGTCGTGTAATATAGAACCATAAATTTAAGTATTTAATATATTTACACTTATGTATGTTGTATTACCGTCGAAATCGAAACCCGAACCGAGATTAGCGAAACTAGCCGAAACCCAGCGTAACTAATAAAATTATGAGAGACCGAAACCGAGTTCTCGAACCTTGGATTCAATAACCTAGGAAAGAGTCAAGACACAAGAAAAATAAAAAAGGCTACGTAGGGATTATATTAAATCTTATGCACTATATTGGAAGAAAATAACCCCATACCACTTAGTTGACAACTTTGTTTCTAATTTATGTTTGGTTAGACTTGATGAATCAAGCAGCATTTTGGTGCAACTTCAGCAAACTAGCCTAATAGATTGTGTTGCATGCAATTGAAAATGAAATTATCTCTAGTGATTTCAATCAATATAAATCTCTAGTTACCTCGTATAAATAGGCATGTACTTGCGGCCAAGGTTCGAGGTTTCGGCCGAAACCCCCAATACGTGGTGGTTTCGTATTAGTTTCGGTGGAGACCGATACGAAACCAACGATACAATATCGTTTCGGCTAAAGCCTTTAAAAACTTTTTTTATACCATTTTTTTTGTTATTGTGATAATTGTAAGCCTTCGTTGCTAGAAAACCGCAAAAACGTGAACCCAAACCCTATATTAATACTTATCTAAGTACACTTTTCAATATATTTTGCATCCCGACTAGATTTTTAAACACTAGGATCATTGTCTTGTAATATAGAACCATAAATTTAAGTATTTAATATATGTACACTTATGTATGTTGTATTGCCGTCAAAACCGAAACCCGAATCGAGATTAGCGAAATTAACCGAAACCCGTCGAAACTAATAAAATTATAAGAGACCGAAACCGAAACCGAGTTCCTGACCTTGCTTGCAGCACATCCAAACCTTGTAGCAACTATTCAGATCAGGTTCGACATTATGAATTCAAAGAATGATTCAAAAGTAAAATGGGAGGCTGCAAGATCTAATCAAGAATAGGAGCTAATATCCTTCATTTATCTATATACATAGATGATATAGAAAGGAGTCCACCAAGTAAGAGCAACACACTATGAACTTTAGTAAAGAGTAATGTAATAATGCTCTAGTATAAAAATAAAGACTATATGCAAAGTACCTCAAAATCAAGTAAAGGAGGTCCGCTTTCTGCTAATAAACATGCGGTGAGAAGATTATGCAGACTTTGAGTGGCTAGATAAGCACATTCTTGATCTCTTTTATAGCTGATAAAAGGGAAAGGGAAAGTTAAAAGTAAATAACGAAAGCTGTGTTGATATATGATTAGTGGCCGATCACTTAAATATTACTTTTTATAGTCACGGATGTGTGCTTACAGGTCCAGTATAGTTGGTATAAGCCTTGGCAATGCTGCCTTTAATTGTGACCGGGTGACAAGACCAACCATTTGTCCCATTGCCTCCACAGAAGAGAGTCGTACCTGTCTCCAACAATATAGGGTATAAATTGGATATGCATTACATTATATCATAGAATGCAATTCATTAACATATAGGAAAGTATTAGACTATTAACATCTTTACCCAAAACAAATTACCACTAGACTCGGTGTTTTAAATATCGGATATAGATATCGTATCGGCCCGAAAATTTTCATATCGGATATCATGATATATCGGGAGAAATTTTCTAAAAAACAGACTCTATGTTAGTCTATTTTCTAAAACCGATATCTAACATCCGATATATTGGCAGATTTTAAGATATATCAGCTAATATTTTCCCAAAATTACAAAAAGATATTAGATCAATATATCGCATTGTTTTCTTTCCAATTCCGATATGTCGGTGATATTTAGAACACTGTTAGAATGCAATCGCTAGAGCATATTTTGGATGCAAAAGGACAAGAAATAACTGAATTTCAAACATGGAGCATGTAGAAAGATATTTCAGTAACTCGCCATTCAAAAGACATGTTTTAAACAAAAGGAGGCCCGTTTCCACCTTAAAACTCTTACACGCCAATTTATACCAAATTCCAAACTTCATATCAGTGTTTTAAAAGCAGGAAAAATGCAAAACGGCTGTTGATGGTCAGATGACGCTCAGATTTTTCTACCTTACTTAAGATCACATCTCACCATGGCACCATATCATTACCATATATAGAGAGAGAATGCGGAATATATAGTGTCATTGTAGGAATTCCCTAGATTGGCGGGTCATATGTTAACACACCATTTGTTGATCCATATGCATGTTTATTCAGCAACTACAAGCATTGATTACATTAGAATGCAAAAAGGTAAAAAAGAAATAGGTCAATGAATGGTGTGGTGGCGTATCCCGTCAATGTAGGAAATTCGTACGGTGTCAATGAATACTCCGTTTTAGTGTGTGTGTGTGGAGTTAATTTATTGAGGTCGGGGATCATTTTCTAAGACGAGAGCAACTCATCAAACGCCCAACCCGTTGTGTTTTTCACCGTTCTGATCAGTCATCGTGATCTACATTTCTTAGATAGGTTATATATCAAAATTCATGAGATTTGAATATCTTTAACACATCCATCAAGCGGACTCAATATTAACAGTTTTTCGGTAAATGAAAAATGTGGTCACTTGATAGGTTTTTTAGAGGTTTACAAATCTCATGAAAATTGATATAAAACTTCGATCATAATGACCGGTTGGATAGGTAAAAAACACAACAGATTGGATATTTAAGGAGTTGGCCTCATTTTAAAAATGATGTCTGGCCTCAATAGATCTAGTCCCTACATATATGCCCCCCCAACACACACATATCTACATACATACGTATATATACATATACACAAGAAAAACTAGTTATGAGCTAACCACCAACTGTACAAAATGTGTCGCTGCTGAGATGATTGTTGAGGAGGCATGTGCAATGAATAACATGGTTTCTCGGTTTATGCACATAAGCTTATAAGCATCATTTTAAAACAGATACAACAGAAACCAAGCAAACACTTGCACCTCAACGTTTTCCGGGAAACGGTACCTTCCCTCTTTTTTCATATATCTTCTTCTCTTTCTCTTTCTCCCATTGATTATAAATCCTAAAGACACAAAAATTAATTGGTAGCTTTTTCGTTTAACACCCTCCTACGTATTATTCCCCAAGTCTTATCCCTTGTTAACTCCAACAGCTTTCATGTCTCTCTTCAATTTCAACCATTTTTTCTTTACTTACAAAGTAAACGTCAACATTCCAAATTTCACCTAAACTCCATGACTCAATATATAGCTTTGCCCAAATCAATCATTGCACGAGGTAAATTGAAATTATCTATTCTATGATCTGTGATTGAGATCAGTAAAAGAAAATGTTGGGGGATTCATAAACAAGTTCGTTATTTGAGTTGGCCAAGATCATGAAGTTACTTTGAAAGAGATTTCTCAGTGTGTGGATGAGGATGGAAGGGACTAGTTTGAAGAGACTAAGAAAGGCTTCATAATTTTAAGGTCTTACAAAAAATAGCTTTAATGATTTTTTTGAAATTTAATGTTTAATGAAGACGTGAAACTTTTTTAAGGGAACTTGTGTTGACACTTTGGTGTTATTGATCAATGATAATTTTTTATTTCGTATTCTGATTATTTTATTTGGTTGTGATTAGAAACATGCAATTTTGAGCAATTGTAATTTGGGAAAAGGATGCATGGTTAAAAGCTAAAACTTTGATCAATTGAGACTCCAAGAGTATACTTGAGTGTCTATTATTGTTGTATACCTTGGAGAACTTCATGGTTTCTCAAACAAATAACTATTCTAGTAAAGCATACATGTTTTGAATGAAAAAATAATACAAGCCTTCTTACTTATTTGCTTAGAATCTCCATTTTTGGCAAAAACAAAAAATAGCACAAAATTTCTCTCTTTGCTTTAAAGCACAATAAGTAGCATAAATCTTTTATAGAAATTAAGAGGGCATCATCAAAAAACTTCTCATTTGCTCATTTTAACTGATACATAAGAGATGATCAAAATTTTCCTTAATTTACAAGCCTGTTAAGGAAAAAATAGGAAATAGTCTGTAGTCATGAATATAAGAGTATTTCTTTCATGTTCAATGTTATAAATTTTTTATTTTTCTAGATTATTATGATTCTATAAACAGGGAAGATAAGAGTATTTCTTTCATGTTCAATATTATAAAATACGTTATATATGGTCACATATGGATATGCGGCCACTTGACGTATGAAAACGGGTGCATTTTTTATATATGCAGTAAAAAAGTATGCTGACACACAGAAATTGGTATGC
The DNA here is from genome assembly GCA_030015575.1 of Agapanthus africanus. Lineage (NCBI taxonomy): Eukaryota > Viridiplantae > Streptophyta > Magnoliopsida > Asparagales > Amaryllidaceae > Agapanthus > Agapanthus africanus. Next base: position 183,069,065 of record CM057350.1, on the reverse strand, counting down.
GGTATTGCGGCCGCAAAAAAAGCATATTAACTTGAGGATTGTATTGGATTATGAAACGGGTTTGGGGTTTTTTATTATACATGTACATAAACCTAATAACTTATAGGCAACTAAAAAACCTTAAGAGGCATCATAATAAGGGTGAAGACGGTGATGAAGTGAAGAATTAAGATAAAAAGGAGGTAGATTTGGATAACAAATATGAAAAACTTCCTTCTAAACATTTGACGACACCAATGAGTGATTGCTTGAATCATTGGACGATATCGATTAATGATTTAATTGTATTTTTTGAACTATTTACTACCATTGATGATTGATAGATTTATAGTCATGGTATTCTTCTTTTTTAATTTTTTAATCTTAGAATTCAATTAGTGTTTTACTATGAATCTAAGTGAAATTGCACGGATTTACGCATACTTTAGATGCATTAATTTTTTTACATTGAATTATTATGTTATCATTATATTTTTGCATATTTGAAATATGTTGACTTATAGTTCATCATAACATTGAAATTATGGAAACTAAATACTTGGTACACATGTTAAGTATTTTTCATGTTTTCATTTTTTTAAATTTATATTTATATATATATGGATTTTATAATTTAAATAATACAAATCGTATATGTGACGCATAATTCGCGTATGCGCTATGCGGTCCTCAAGCGCATGAAATTGTATATCATAGTTCATAACATTGCATTTGTTTTAGGTTTTTAAATCAACCGGCTTTAGATTAGGTTTGCGGGAAAAAAGAAGTGAAAAGATGGATTTAGAGAAAAGGTGGGAAAAGAAAATCATTGTTGTCCCCTAGAAAGTGGTGGCCGGTAAGATGCCAAGTAACTATAAAAAGTTGTTTATCGTTGGTGTTAACTCCTCTTTTACCCTTGTGCATAGATCGAGAAACCATTCCGTTGTTAAGCAACTAAACAACACATTTTGCAAAATAGATAGTTAGCTCATAACCGGTTTCTCACTCTCATATAGAGAGAGAGTGTGTGTATCCTATCGGTAGGATTCAGATTCAAATCCTACCTACTTGTGTGCTATTAGATCCATATTAGAACATGTGCAAATAATTATGAAGATGTTGGAATAAATAAGAATTTCTAAGAATGATTGTTTGCGTGTATTCCAATGTGGGTCCAATTGTAAAATGGAAGTATTTGTCTTTAGATCCTATAGGATTCTAGTGTGTGTCTAGATCCTATAGGATTCTAGTGTGTGTAGGGTAAAAAAGGCCTAGAATGTCCATATAGGGTGTACCCAGCAGAAGAGCATATGCAGCATCATTTCATTGGACTTTGCAAAATGTTTTTAATCTTAAGTGCAAAACCCAATAAAAAGAAGGAAGGACTCAAGTGCAAAAGCATTAATGCAATGTCTAGATAAATCATGCCACATATGCCCCTTTATAGGATGCACCCTAAAAGGGCACTCCAGGGCCCGTTTATATATCATTTTAGCGTATATAATTTCAAAACAAAAATAATTTCTCGATTCATCCTAAGTCATTTCCTTTCTTCTAGAATTTCCCTCCGTTTACAAGAGTTATACGGACACCCCAGTCGGTCATTTTATGTATTTACAAAAATTGTTACCCGGCAATCATTATCTTTATCTACTCTATTAAGAAAGTGGGCAAAAATAACATACATCAATGAATTATACTAAATTGTGAACCATTAATGTTCAGATTATTAGAGTCTAGCTTTTGACAAATTTCAAGTATATCTAGAATGATTTTAAAGAATGGCAGAAAAAAGTATAAGAGAATTATCCTTAAGTATTAAATTTGAATATCCGATATGGTTACATCTCTTTCAAGAATAACTAGTGCAACACACGCAGACCATTAATACTCTATTACACCCAAAAAAATTAATGAACGAAAAAATGTTTTCAACTGTCTGAATTAACTCGAACTTATTTTTTCATACATAGCTTTGCGCAAAAGCCTATCTAAGGAGGTCCGTAAATTAGTGAGCCTAATCCCTTTGTACTCAAAACGAAGAAAAGTTAAGAGAGACAAATGGTTGTAATAGGTTAGCTGGAGGTTTAGAATCCCTCAAATACTCCGGGGGAGGGGGGTGGGGGCGAAAAAGAAATGATTGGAATGTGGGAAGTGAATGAGTTCCAAGGTTGCAGGTCTCTAGACATAGAAGAGCGACATGTAGGCGACAGACGACTCGATTCTGGGAGACGAGTCAAGGCTTGGGAGTTTTAGGGAAAGATTAGAATTTGGCATTTCTGCGGATTTAATAAAGGTATAATAATCACTTTTAAAAATTGTTACCTTCGTTATAAGGTGAAGTGAAACTATGAAAGTTCAAGAGCGTTATGAATGATAAATAAAGTTCTAGGATTGCTCGCGTCGCTCTCCACATAAACAAGACGTGGAACCGGAAGAGCCTCCCGTGTAGTGAAAAAGGATGAAAATTGTGATATTGACCCATTTTTTGGTCTGTAGTACATTGATATATCAACATAAATCTGCTAAATGTTCGTTCGATGTTTACTACATCCCCGCTCACGCGACTCAATCAGCAGGCTAAAATGTTGGCTTGATCTATTCCTCACGTACATAAAGAATGAAAGTGATCTTATATCTTATATGTAGTTGCTTGTACTTTCTTTTCATTCGAAATTCTCGTACGATAGGACCCATTGGGCTAGATAGCTAGAATAGCGAAAAAAAGAGAAGGGAACGAGGTAGAGCAGCTTGCCAGGTGTGGAAAGCTACTGTCATAAGTTGGACAATTGAAATCTAATAATTTGCGGGATACGCTCACTATCCAAATGTCTAGAGAATCAGGTAGCTTACTTTCTCAAAGTTCAGATATGATGATCGGCAAGTCAAGAAAATCAGCATGACATGCAAATGTGAGAAAAATTTTGTGATTGGTCAAATAAGGATCAGGGGGATGGGGCAGAGAAACAAAAAGTGATGGGAGAAGGGAATGGAAGGAAAATGAAAAATTGGGGAAAAGAGGATAGGTCTGGTAGAACCATAATATCAGTGGAAGAACAAGTGAGAAGGCAGATGGTAGAACAGACCAAGAAAGCAACTCAAGGCTAGGTTAGGAAAGGTTTAGGGCTAACATTAGAATTAGGATACTAAATAAGAAACGGGAAAAGTTGCTACTTGGATAGTTTGAGAGTAACTTTTCCTTTTAGCCTAACAGTCAGCTAGGTCAACCAATAAAAGGATACATTTACATAAGATTAATTTTTCAAAAACTGTTGAGTTGCAGATGGATGCATTTGCACAACAAGTCAAAAAAATAAACAGTATGTAAATGAGAAGAAGAAATATATGGCATAAGAACCTTGAGGTTGATAACCAATAAAAGGGAAAGCGGCCTCTCTCACTTTCTTTTCTATTCCTTAATTTTTTCTAAGACCAGACCTAGGTTTGCTTGGGTGATCAAAATTGTCCAAGCTCCCAGCGAAGGTAATATCATCCATATAATCAATGTCACAATCATGTTCAGCTTTTACTACATGGTACCAGAAATGTGGTGGATGTCATTGTCTAGCAAAGAACAGCATGCCTTAAATTAATGGTTGCAGTCTGCTATATAAGGTTAAATATGTAGCAAATGAACTATTAGAAAACCATTTGCCATCAACTTCTAGCGAACAGTAAACTTTAGCAGATAATGATACACTGAACGCCATGTCAATTTCTAGTAAACGGTCACTTTAGCATATGAGGATGCATTGAAAACATCAATATGGTAGAAATCCTCAGTATTAGCCTACACAAGGAAAAGTAGATCATGGTACCTTCAAGTCTCGCGAACTTGCCCAGACTCTCAAAAGTAGTTCAAAAACAGAATTCAAAAATGACCTGCGTGAATACAAGTACTGATTTTAAAAAGGTGTGTCCTGGAAACAAATATAAGATGAAATATCATAAATCACTCTACTTACATTACATCGCTATCAAGAAACCGATCAGAAGGAACATCACCAAGATACTGCCAAGCAGCCTGACACCAACATTTAATTGCTGAAAGATAATCATATATAATTCATTAGTTGCAAAACAATAGAAAGTAAGTTCATTATAGAAATATCATGTGTCATGGAAAATTGTTTGCTATAAGCTATTACCTACCAGTCCTAATCGCTGAAAGATAATCATATATAATTCATTAGTTGCAAAACAATAGAAAGTAAGTTCATTATAGAAATATCATGTGTCATGGAAAATTGTTTGCTATAAGCTATTACCTACCGGTCCTAATCGCAATCGGAATTGTTAAGAATATAATTAGTTATGAGTATATTTAGTTAGTAGATATTAGTTATGAATATATTTTGTTATTATATTGACAGGTGATCTATAACTCTCTATATAGAGATTTGTACGGACCCTTGTTTAATTAAGCTAATAAATTATTCTCTTGATTCTTTTCACCATAGGTCCCATGATCGAAACCTGGCTCTGATACGGAAAAACTTCTATGCAAAGCGGCTTGCATGGTGCAAGCCCTTACATGCTAGTTTTTTTCCCTCTGGCATCATGAAAAGAACCAAGAGAAAAAAATTTATTGGCATAATTAAATAAGAGGCCATACAAATCTCTATATAGAGAGTTATAGATCACCTCTCAATCTAATAACAAAATATATTCATAACTAATATCTACTAACTAAATATACCCATAACTAATATATAATAACTAATTATATTCTTAACAGGAATCACAAAGAGCAATGAATGATTACATACTTCCATTTCGGAAGTTGACTGAAAAAGTAAATCATACCATTTGCAAAGATTGGCCGATGTGCATCCCGTACATTTCCAAGAATGGGCAGTACTCGTAAAAGCACGTCTTTCAAACGTGGGGTGAACTGCAAAGCTTCACATTGACAAAGTAGAATGGATATTCCAGCTTAGATATCAAATTAGCACACTGGGGAAAATGCTAAATATTGCTAAATATTGATAAGACTTATTTACTGAAAACTCCCCTCAGGTTTGGGCCTGTAACAGAAAACTACTACTAAATTTCAAAATGGCAGAAAACTATCATGACTTGACGGTCAATGTTATTGTTCATGTCAAATGATCATTTTGCCCTTTTCATAATATGATAAATTAATTATAAATTACATTTTAAATAATTTTAATAATTATTAAATATTAATTAAATAATTAATATTTTTTGTGGAGAGCTGAGGGGGAGCCGGAGCCGGAGTGCACCTGCGAGTGAGGGGCCAGCACCGGAGGAGGGGGGTAGCCTTTGTGGTTCCGGGGGAGAGAGGAAAGGGGTAGTGGAGGTAGGGTCGAGAAAGCGGTGGAGGGAGGCGGCGAGGGAGCGAAGGTGGAGTAGGCCCAGTAGGTGGACGGGTGGCGGCGACAGAGCTTGAGGAACCATTAGAGATGAGATGAGAATAATGATGATGGGGGTGGTGATGATGAAGATGAGATGGGGATGAGGATGGCGGCATATGGTGGAGATGCAAGGATGGGGGTGGCGCCAGATGGTGGAGGTGGGGCATGGAGGGGGTGAGGGAAGAGAAGCTGGGCTGAAGGCAGGGGTGAAAGAGAGGCCGGGCTGGGGCGGGCAAAGTGCAGGCTGGAGCGGGGGATTGGGGAAGGGGCAATTAAGAGGGAGGGGAAGGCCGGTGATGGCGGCTAGAGGGAAGGTTTTTTTTTATTTTTTGGAAATTAGGGTTAGGATTAGAAAAGGGGTATTTTGGAGGGTTTTTTTTTAAATGTTGACGTGGCAATTTAAGTGACATGGCACAGTCACGTGGCAATGCAATGATGTGGCATAGCCAGTGTTGTCGTGTCACTGTTAACCATGGTAGTTTTCTGTCATTTGAAACGTATAGTAGTTTTCTGTCATGGGACAAACCTGAGGGGGGTTTCAATAAATAAGCTATTGATAATGATGCTTTACCTTCAATTGATGCAAATTCCGCAAGTATTTGAACCATGGCGGGTAGAGCTGAATTTGGTCCAGAAAGGTGAAGAAAAATTTCCTCCATCATCTATAAATATATGACAAGAAAGAAAGGTTCGCTGTGAAGAAGTTATCGCCGACAAATAAAAACTTGCCTAAGAAAGGCGGACTCTAGCGACCAATAAGATATTTGTTGGGAATTCCAAAACTCGACTCAATCTCCGGTGTTTACTTGGTGATAAAAGGACGAAGGGCAAATGATTTTAAATAATTGACCATAAAAGATATAGGTAGACGCTCGTGCTCACAACGCAAACTAGCGGCAATGTGGAATACAAAACGAAAATTTTCGAGACTTGAGCACGAACTACTACAACCAAGAATCGAATCCAAACACCAAACAAGAAACATATAGAGTTTTAACTACTAAATTTGTGATTGCAACCTTTGTAGTCGTGTCCATCTTCTTTCCCACTTCCTTAGCTTCTAGGTCGTCGGGAACGAGCTTAGGAATCGGTCTTCCTTGCCGAAGATGATCTATCTCGAAGAAATCCTAACTAAGGCTCCAGCTTCACAAGTGAAGCAACTAGTATTCAAGACTTGCCAGGAATTGATTACTAGATTGATGTAATGGCTAATCTCTAAAATTTCTATCATAATCTTTTCATCTTTTCCATTTTAGAAAATCCAAGAGAGAAGGATGAAGGAGCAAACTTGGATGAATGTTTTTCAAGCAAGGCAACTAAAGAATGAATTATCATCTTTCTTTTCTCTCTTTCTTTTAATGTGAGAGAGTGGGTAGGTTGTGACTCACCATGGTGAGTCATGAGCCCACAACATTCTCACATCTAAAAGAAGAGATAAGACGAGAAAAAGGCCACCTTATTGTACACATATACATATGTATATATAAATATATACAAAATACACTAATACAAGTATATGCTACAAATACATACACCCGTATTCGTATCAAAATACGATACCGTATTCATATCAAAATACGAATACATGTATTCTTACTAATGATACAAATACTTGTATTAATATCAAGACACAAATACATGTATTTATGTAAATACTCGTATTCGTATAAATACCGTATTCTATCAAAATACAAAAACCGAAAAGAGATACTAAAAGAGATATATAATACTAGCTCACATTTAATCCAAAATATGATAACATGGCTATCTTTCAAACCGGCTAGTAATAACAAACTGTGCGATTAAAAATACGTGTACAAAAACACGTGTTTTAATCGAACCTGAGTGCGTATCAAAATACGTACACTACATCGTTTCACACGAGCTAGGAAACCCTCTATGTGGGACTCTAAAGACTCGACAATAAGCTGGCAGTGGATCTAACCACATGCACGTCAGCGGCACCAGCTGTACGTAACGGCTAACCAGGTATTGAACGAAAGGAAAGCCGACAAGTAAAATTGTCTGTATCCCTATTGAGCCTGAAAGTGACAGTCTTCGTATAGTCTGGTCTGCTCGTCTAACAGTATCGCATATCAGGTCTAGAGGTGGATAAAGTCAAACCCTTGATAACGCGATAAGTCGTGTCGGTGTGAAGCCCATCACCCACTGAGAAACTACTGATCCAAATCAGCAATTCTCATCCACCTTAGCCAAACATTTCTGGTGATGGTCATCCGTGCACAGCGCGATATCTACCCCCAATACCGGGAGATACGAATCTCCAACGATCCGCTCACATCCTCCATGTGGCTCGGTACTGTACCCAACTAAAACCTATTTACACGATTCAATAAAGCCGTGGTAGGGTAATAATCAAAGCACAGTGGAAACTCACACGAGACGAATGACAATCTCAGGTCAACAGACTAACATGTACTCGTGTCACCAGAGAACTGCTACCTGACACTAGGTATAATACCATTTAGAATATTCCCGACGAGTCCGTCCAATGTAACTCATAACCCAATGAGTACTTGTATACTATCTTTGGTGATTAACTGACACCAATGGCTGTGAGACCGGCCATCACCCCTCGTCGGGGTCAAGAAACGTATACACTAGTCTACTCAGGAATGTCGATGCCCAGTCTCAATATTCCACTGTAGGGTGTTTTTCGTCACCCATTGAGATGGGAATACGCGTGCGCTTGTCAGGCGCATTACAGATTCCTCCTGCTTAGGATAGGCTAGGGTTTATTGATTATGGGGATCCGAATCTCCGGCAGCCGCGGACTAAGCCGCCGTTAATTACCCCTCGCCTTTGAGGCGGAGGAACCTCCGATTGACGGGTCAAACTGGTTATACAAACTCAATGTGCAGTGTGCGTATGTATTTTGGAGGGGAATTGGATATATCGGGGGCCCCGCAGAGTTTTACGAGGGTCCCGCTATCCGAATAGCGGGCTGGGGGTTAAGGGCGTTGCTAGCCTCCTTGCGAGGTGCGGGGCAACGCCCCGTTAGAAATTTTTTCTAACGGGGACAGTGTTTTGGAATGTGTATATAAAAAAAGGAAGCATAGCATCCAAAGGACGCGTGGGTGCCAGCGCCCCACGTGCCTGGCACACGGGCGCGCCTCACACCGCCCCGCACGCTGGCGCGGGGCGCCTGCGGCACGCGGGCGCCGGCAGGAAAAGGGATTTTGTCCCTACACTGGGAGCTGTGCTCCCGATTTGACTTCTGGAGTTAAACTCCTAAAAGAGATTAATTTATAGAGACCAACAGATCTTGAATTGAGTTAAACTCCTAGAAATCTTTAGAAATGATCAAAGGGGGCCCTTTGTTTCTTTCCCCTTTGGCCCTGGATCTTCCCAAGATAGGATCTTTGGAGATGGATCTCCTTCTTCTTCCTCTTTGTTGGCCGGATCTTGGAGAAAGGGGGTGAGATTTAAAAATCTCCCCTTTTTGAGATATGATGGAAGATCTGAGCTCCCCTCTGTGGGTTTTGTGGTGAAAAACTATTTAATTTTGGAAAAAGAAGAGAAACTCTTGATTTAATTGAAAAGGGGAAGAAGGTTTAGAACCTTGAAGAAGGGGAAGGTGGCACAAAAACCCTAGATTTTGAGGGGAATGAAAAGTTCTCATTTATTTCATTATCATGTGGCCTTGTATAGGCTTACAAATTTACATATATAGCCCCTTGTGCTTTACAAAATGGCATTTTGCCCATCTCATAGCTTATGTGCTCATTTCTTTTGCACATGAACCATGGGCTTTACAAAAATTTGGCTTTATGTCCATTTTCCTTACATTCATGCATAAAAAATTACATCAAAATTATTTATTACATGATTTCATTTTAGCATGGGGAAGGCCGGCCGCGGGACACGACTTGGGCATGGGCCCACTTGACCTGGGCTTGGGCCTGCCTGGCTTAGGGTTGACTTTGACTTTGACTTGGTCAACCTGGGTGTAATTTTTTACCCCACCCACGATTAGAGACGTTTAAGGATATGCTAATAAAACTACCCAGTTCTTATAGGTGCGATCGCCACAATAACCCTGGTAGTCAAGCATGAATCCTAAGGGCTCTATCAACATATAATAGTAATCCGTAATATCACATAATACATATACATGATGATAGAGATAAACCAGATAGTATACTATCATCTCGAGTAACACTGTTCTACCCGTATAGATCCTCCTTCAATCATCATAATCGCCTGTTTGCGTTTACAATAATCCCCTTGAGGGCACCATAGCCAACAATCTCCCACTTACACTTAAGGCTAATTATTGCGGTGTCGCATACTCACAGCCAGTGTGATACAGAACGCCCAACTTTTCTACTAATCAGTTTCGCAAATCATGTATGCGAGACATTCGTGTTCGAGAAAGTCTCAGTAAGTGGATCCGCTCCATTATTTCTATTGTTATCTCTCTATATCTCAACTTTGCGGAGAAGAGCTATCTTCCGAAATGAGCGATACCTATCATAGAACTTGTCTGGATATCCGATGGGACCAAGTTCATAAATAAACTCCAAATCCAATAAACTTCTTAGACTGTATCTTCCACTGAATTTAATCGGTATTCTGCACCATACCTATCTCAGTATCCGCTTGGACCGCTATCCAACATACTGCTCCTCAGAAAAGGATAAACTTTAACTCTAACAGTCACTCTATCATCCAGGTCATCTTGGAAGCCTGAAACGATAACCGCCTTCAGAAGAAGACTGTTGTTACCATATATCAAGAACTCTCTCATGTTCATAACTATTTCTCTATGTTTCTCCAGAATTGGATTAATATCTGTTTATTGCACTTAGTGCAAAAGCAATATCTGATGTGGTACTTGACATCTCATAATTGACTCAATTGCCTAAACAGGTGATATGTCAATCATGCAAATCCCTCTCTGCATCAGGATGGAAGACATCACTTTAGAAAGGGTAACTCCATCACCCATGGGTACACCACCACGCTGGAGTCGTCCATTCTAAAATACTCTAGAATAATGTCCTAGTACCCGAATCGGAACATATCCCAAATCTAGATCTACAACCATAGATTTAGTTATCAGAATATCTTTGATATTTTATCCAGTTTCTATATGAAGAAACATCAGTGACAACCACGGTTTAACCGATCGTAATAGGAACGACATTTCCTATTAGGAATGTCATCCAACAAATCAGGACAGTACTCTCTACTCAACCTTCTTATCAGGTACATCTGTTATTCTTGATGAAGTCAAACACTATGACTATTACGTCAAGAATAAATGACCCATCTCCGCTATACTTGTTTTAGTCTATAAATAAACATAAGCATCTTGCCCACCACGCTTCCGCTGCTCCCACTGACTACAACCACCCTCTAACAAAATCATATACACGTGCACTTCTAAATTCAATTTAGAATGACGCTATAGTCATCCATCTGCCAGATCATATAGTCTAGGACAACAATAGTAATAAACTTGGGTCATCAAAACCTTCATGTCACCATCTTTAAGGAGAAAGAAATTCCTCTCGGGTGGCAAAGGTTACTAAATCTGCGGAATGGCTAATGGATTGTCGAATTCTTAGGTTCTATTAAAAATTCAATAATCGTTTATGGTTCTTGAATCACTTCCAGTTCTCCATACTCCCACTAATATTTTCTAAAAAGAATTCATTTTATTAAAAAGTGGCGAGTCAAGAATAATATAATTATTGATCTTGCAGATGATAGAATGTTAACCCTTGTCAAAACCCGGGATAACTCACAAGCTGCCATTACTGAAAACGTGCCTTGAGTTTACCCGGATTCTGATTTTAAATATAAGCCGGACAACTCAATATACCTTAACATCGTTAAGATATGAATCCATTATATATCCAATATAGAAACAAAGGCACTAATTTAATTTGAACCAGATTCAAATATTCTGCAGTTGTTCCTAGTGTACAACCAAAGAGAAAAAGGTCATACGACATTACCCCATCAGAGAGCGCGCACACGGATGAGTAACTTAAGAGAGAATACAATTCTCAAAATTACTATGACGGAATACCTATCATAAGTATCTACATTTTCGATCGTCTCGAAGAATCCTGATGCTTCTAACGCATGGTTCTCAACTTTATTCTTATACTTATAACTTCGCAAAATTTGGATCTTGTATTTCAACGAAATGTGTCTAAAAATAAATAAGGTATACGTAAATGGAATATAATACGAGTACCAACCTCTTATCCTAATGGACATCGGACAACATATAATACTTTTTATAAGTCCTCTGAGTTTAATAACTCATCTCTATGTGTCGTAAGTTGAAAACTGTATTATGGTTAAGAAGAATTACACCGTTATTGAATGCACCTTATCTAATCATCAACTGATAAAGGTAAATGCTATAAACATAATTTCAAAAGGTTATATCTCACTTAATAAAATAAATGTACAGATATATCAGTTTGAAATTGGTGTGAACGGATATTCAAAACCAAATATTTATCGTCAGACAAAACCCAGGTCATTTCCTCAAATATCACTAATTATAAAAAATTCTGATTTTTGAGGATCTAATCATCCAATTCCCAATATTCTATCCCCACTTCATATCTGTAATGCTGTACAGATGTAAGAATCAGTCTGGTAAATACATACCCTAGAGTAAGAATCTAATTGGGAAAACAGTTTTCAATTAACACCGCACAGTATAACTGAAACATAAAAATGTTTCGAGAGGGTGGCCAGGTATTCCTAATAATACATCTTCCAATATCTGACTCATGACATTATTTACAATTTCCATTGTTCTTTTTTCAATCCCTTTCTATGTCTTTACTTCTTAACTTTTATACATCTTACTTGGACTAATTGGTTTTATTCTTTCCCTACCTTTCGACACATGTCTAAAGTTTGGAAAAAGACTGTCCAATAAGCATTACAGGTGTACTCTCCTAATACTAAGAACCCTTGCAACCTAAGAGAGGGGTAAATAGAAAAGACAACCGAATAATCATAGTCTATTTTCCCGGAACTGGAATCCATTCTCGAACTGAAATAAATTTCTACGAGTACGTATGTAACCATACGAGATGGTTTTATCCATTCTTTATGAATCTTCGTAGTGATCCGAAATGTTCTAGAGAAAGCAAAGGGTAAAGCAGAAGTAGCATGGATACATGTGGCTTAGTCGTGAATCGTGACAAAACAAAGTCAGGTTGGTAAAAAGGTTTCAGTCAACTTGGTTTATGAGTTTTAGTTTAAGGCGGGTCATTGTCGCTGCCAAAGAGAGAAAAGAAACACTCGGCGTGTACTCTAACCTAAATTAGATTGGTTAATAACTTTATCTAATCAGGATGGCTCATACTGTTTTCTCGAATTCTCCTTCAAACCCTACAAGGAAAACTAGTCGGGATCATTAACACCGTACAAGTTCGCTAACCGTTCAGCAAAGCCAGTGTTGGTACTCCGAGAGAGGCTTCCCGTGCTTTCGCACGGGCCTAATTAAAGAACCTCGTTTCCGCAGAGACGTAACCTCGTTAACACTTTCTAGACACTTAATAGGTTAGCTAATTGTGAAGTGAAAATCTCCAGAGGAGTAATCCTACTCACTAATGGGAATCGGGACCCAACTATTATCGCGTAATAACCAGACGGAAGCCGCTCAAGTCACCACACTCCAGAAGGTATACGCATGCCTAGTAAGCTTCCTTTATGTTTGAAACTTCCGATGTGGTTTTTACACTTAGGACTTATGACCTTGACAGAGGTCAACAAAACATAAGTCACTAATCAAGTTCAACCCGTCATTATCCTGGATTAATCTAAACCCACCTGTACGACCCTTGACAGAGGTCAACAAGACCGCACGACTGTTCTAGCTAATCGCATCACCATACAACAAACAAGCATCACATAACTACCACATACTACGCCTTGACAGAGGTCAACAAACGTAGCATGAATATTAAGCACTACTCATAAGAAATGATGGAGCGCTACGGCTAGTTTTTAGGGGAAAACCTTTGACGTAATGAACTTAATATCGTTGAAGGAACTGAATAACTTTGAAAAGGAATGGTTTAGGCTCCACTTTTAAAACTCGGGCGCTCAACCAGGTAACCTAACCATCAAGAACAAGTGGTTTTGAAGAAAACCGAGTAGTTTTAAAATTTGTTCCGACATCATTTATGTTTGTTTTCCTTGCATTAACCTATAATGCGATCCTATCAATTAATAATATCACACCAAAAGAAACGAAAATAGGCATGCATATATATATCATCAGCATTCACCATAAGATCCCGGGTCTTCACCGTAAGGTTATTTAACTTACGGCAGGACCAGCGTGAATGCAAAACATATATAGCGTTTACTAAATAGATATATATATATATATAACACTATTCGTCTCGGGCATGATAACATATCGCAAACACAGAATCACTGCAGAAGCAAACATTATGAAATAGAGGGTATATTAGAAATTCCGTATTTCATTTAAGCCATAGATGAAACATGGATTCTACGGTCGTGTGAATAGCCAAACCCTAGTCCATAGACCCCTACAAGTGTGGCAAGTAGTCCCCGCCAATTCTAGAATGTGATGACTCGTGCTCAACTCCATGAGATGGCCATCCATTGCTTCCTAGAATCCGGCTACTTGAGCACTCCTCCTGGGTCTTCCTACATATAGAGATAAATCAAATATAATACATAGGCGACACAACCTCAACCCGAAAGTGTCTCAAAAGAATATACACCAAGCAGTGACGGTAGTCCATAAGCCGGACACTCGCCCGTAATATGAATATACAAATGTAAATATAAAACTCTCATCTCACAAAAACCCCTGACTATTCACAAGGACGACCGCAACTAATCCAATCCACGTAAGCATCACAGAGCTAAGTATTTGCAACACCGTCTAACTGACCTATAGCAATTAGACGACGTTCACAAACACAAAGAGATAAATGATGCAAAAATTTCGAGTTCAAAACGTTCCGTGTTGCCCGAATGCAAAGATAACACTAAGTGAAGTATGGGCAAAAAAGAAGTTTACCAAAAATCCCTATTTTCAATACCTAAGACACTGTACGAAGACGAGCCAAAATGGAGCAAGGAAGGCCTCGTGTTTGTACATTGTGATATACAAGTCTCTATCATCTTTCTGCAATACGCAAAATATTTTTTTAAAACAAAAAAAATTCGACAGAAACTTGAAACTTTGGGTTTTGAAAAACGGACATTTGTCGGTTCAAAACTTTAAATATCGTCTAAACTAGTTCTAGTGTTTGGGCGGCACTGATACCATGTAAGTAGACGCTCATGCCCGTGCCGCAAACTAGCGGCAATGCGGAATACAAAACGAAAATTTTCGAAACTTGAGCACGAACTACTACAACCAAGAATCGAATCCAAACACTAAACTAGAAACATATGAAGGAGTTTTAACTATTAGGTTTGTGATTACAACCTTTGTAGTCGTGTCCTTCGTTTTCTTTCCCACTTTCTTAGCTCCTAGATCATCGGAAAGGAGCTTGGGAGTTGGTCTTCCTTGCCAAAAATGATCCACCTCGAAGGAATCCTAGCTAAGGCTCTAACTTCACAAATGAAGCAACTAGTGATCAAGACTTGCTAGGAGTTGATCACTAGATTGATGTAGTGGTTAATCTCTAAAGTTTCTCTCATAATCTTTTCTTTCTCATCTTAGAAAATCCACGAGAGGAGGAAGAAGAAGCAAACTTGGGTGAAGGTTTTTCAAGCATGGCAACTAAAGAATGAATCATCATCTTTCTTTTCTCTTTTTCTTTTAATGTGAGAAGGAGTGGGTTGTGACTCACCATGGTGAGTCACAAGCCCACAACATTCTTACATCTAAAAAAAGAGATGAGAAGAGAAAAAGGCCACCTCATTGTACACATACATATGTAATATGTATATATAAATATATACAAAATACACTAATACAAGTATATGCTACAAATACATACACCCGTATTCGTATAAAATACATACATCCGTATTCGTATAAAATGCATGCATCCTATTCGTATAAAATACGAATACCCGTATTTGTATTAATGATACAAATACTTGTATTAATATCAAGACACAAATACACGTATTTATGTAAATACTCATATTCGTATAAATACCGTATTCTGTCAAAATACGAATACCGAAAAAGATATATATAATACTAGCTCACATTTAATCATAAATATGATAACCTGGCTATCTTTCAAACCGACTAGTATTAACAAACTGTCCGATTAAAAGTACGTGTACAAAAACATGTGTTTTAATCAAACCTGAATACGTACCAAAATACGTATACTATATCGTTTCGCCCGTGCTGAGAAACCCTCTGTGTGGGACTCTAAAGACTCGACAATACGCTAGCAGTGAGTTTAACTACAAGCACGTCTGCAGCACTAGCTGTACGTAATGGCTACCTAGGTATTGAGCGAAAGGAAGGCCGACAAGTAAACTTGCATGTATCCCTGCTGAGCCTGAAAGTGACGGTCTCCATACAATCTGGTCTGTTCATCTAAAACTATCACATATCGGGTCTGGAGGTGGATAAAGTCATACCCCTAATAGCGCGATAAGTCATGTTGGTGTGAAGCCCGTCACCCACTGAGAAACTACTGTTCCAAATCAGCAATTCTCATCCATCTTGGCCAAGGATTTCTGGTGATGCTACCCCTGTAGGGTGTTTTTCGTCACCCCATTAAGATGGAAATACGCACGCGCTTGTCATACGCACGCGCTTGTCGGGCGTATACAGATCTCCTGCCTAAGGTAGGCCGGGGTTTATTGATCGTGGGGATCCGAATCTCTAGCAGCCGCGGACTAAGCTGTCGTTAATTATCTCTCGCTTTTAGAGCGAGAGAATCTCCGATTGACGGGTCAAACTGGTCATGCGAACTCAATGTGCCGTGTGCGTGTGTTGTATTTTGAAAGGGTTTTGGATATATCGAGGGCCTCGCAGAGTTTACGGGGTCCCGCTACCCGGATAGCGGGTTGAGGGTCAAGGGGACTAGCAGCCCCTTGCGTGGTGCGAGTGCGGGGCAGAGCCCCGTTAAAAAAAAATTCTAACGGGGACGTGTTTTAGGTGTGGAGTGCATGGAAAATGAGGGGTGGAGAGCGTCTTAAAGACGTGTGCCTGGCACGTGGGCGCTAGACGACCGCGGGTCACGTGCCTGGCGTCCGCGGGTCACTTGCCAGGCCCGTGGGAACTGCGCGCCTGCGGGTCACGTGCCAGGCGCGTGGGTGCCAGCAGGTCGTATGCCCTGCACACGACCACTGGGTGCCAGAGGGTCACGTGCACGGCATGCAACCGCTGAGCGTTAGGCGCCCGCCGGTCATGTGCCCTGCACGCGACCTCTGAGCGCCCGCGGATCCCGTGAAGCGCACGTAGGCGCGGGCGCGGGGGCGGGTCAGGGTCACGTGCCCTGCAAGCGACCGCTGAGCGCCCGCGGTTCACATGCGCGGCACACGACCGCTGAAAACACCAGCGAAAAAGGGGCTTAGCCCCTGGGCTGGAGTTGAACTCCCAATGGGCTTTGGAGTTGAACTCCTAACAGAGATTATGTATAGATTTAGGGTTACACTCCTAAAAAGGGTTTTATTTATGAAGTTAAACTCTAACAGATCTTGAATAGAGTTAAACTCCTAGAAATCTTTGAAGATGATCAGAGGGGACCCCTTTCTTCTCCCCTTTAGCCTTGGATCTTCCTTTGAGCCTTGGATCTTCCCGAAATGGGAATTTTGGAAAAGGGTCTCCTTCCTCCTCTCCGTTGGCTGGATCTTGAAGAAAACGATGGGTGAAAATCAAAAATCTTCCCTTTTGGGGATTTGATGAAAGATCCGAGTTCCCCTTTAAGGGTTTTATGGTGAAAAACAGTTCCTTTTTGAAAAAAGAGGTATTGAACTCTTGATTTAATTCAAAAAAAGAAAGAAGATTTAGAACATCGAGGAAGGAGAAGGAAACAGAAACCCTAGAATTTAAGAGAATGAAAAGTTGTCCTTGATTTTTTCATCATGTTTGTCTTTATAGGCTACACACTTTACATATAGCCCCTTGAGCTTTGCCAAATGGCACTTGTGTCACCCCATGCTTTATGTACTTATCTCTTTTTACACATAAGTCATGGGGTTTACAAAATTTTGGCTTTTTGCCTATTTTACATACATTTATTTATATATATATATATAAAAGAATTACATTAAACCAATTTATGACTTCATTCCTTTTGTCTTGGGGTCGGTCCCTTTGACCTGGACTTGGACCCACTTGGCTTGGGGTTGACTTTGATTTTGACTTGGTCAACCGGGATGTAATTTTTGACCCCAACACCCCCAATACCGGGAGAAACGAATCCCTGACAATCCACTCACTGCCTCCATGTGGCTCGGGACTGTACCCAACTAGAACATGTTTGCACGACTCGGTAGAACCGTGATAAGGATTAAATCAAGGCACGGTGAGAACTCACACGAGACAAATGACGATCACATGTCAACAGACTAACATGTACTCATGTCACCAGATGACTGCTACCTGACACTAGGTATAATACCATCTAACATGTTCCCGACGAGTCCGTCCAGTATAACTCATAACCCAATGAGTGCATGTATACTGTCTTTGGTGATTAACTGACACCAATGGCTGTGAGACCGGCCATCGTCCCTCGTCGCGGTCAAGAAACGTATACACTAGTTTATTCTGGAATATCAATGCCCAGTCTCGATATTCCCACGACTAGAGACATTTAAGAATATGCTAATAAAACTACCCAGTTCTTATAGTTGCGATCGTCACAATAACCTGGTAGTCAAACATGAATCCTAAGGGCTCTATCAACATGAAATAGTGATCTGTAATATTACATAATACATGTACATGAGAATAAAGATGAACCAGGTAGCATATTATCATCTCGAGTAACATTGTTCTACCCGTATAGGTCCTCCTTCAATCATCATAATCACCTGCTTGCGATTACAATAATTGTTTGCTTGCGATTACAATAATTGCCTTGAAGGCACTATAGCCAACAAAAAATTTAGTAATTCAGAAAACAAAAATAGGAAACCACTTCATCAAGAAGTAGAGCATGGTACATTCTAAGCGCACATGTTTAAAAAAATGTTGCAAAGCACAAAATTGCCTGTGATTTAACATAATAATGTAAGGTTATTTCTTAAGGTAGGCTCAAGAAACCTTTTTTACTTCAAAAAGGGTCGACTAAGGTAGATGTGCCCCTTAGCGATATAACATCTTTCCATTTGCATCTCTTTTACATGCACACAACAAACAGGGGGAGGGACTACAAACTGCTAGTGTAATATGCCCAAAAAAATATGGATGGAGGATTTTTGAAAATAGTAGGACAGAGTTAGATTTACTTCTTTCATGTTTTCTCCTTTAGGTTAGTGCATGAAGATATTGTTTACAAAAGATATAAAGTACTAATTGGAGTTATTAGGTCCTTGCTGAAGACAATGGCGGTAGCGACTTTAATCAATTCACAGTCAAGGACTGAGATAGAATATATTGCTTGAGGGTGTGAAATATATTTTGTTTTATAAAAACATGCTGATATATTGAAAAATACTATTTAATTTTTTTAAATCATAATATAGTTTACTGTATCGATGCAACTGTATCGGTTTAAATTCAGCGAAGCCACATTTTTAGAAATAAAATAATACTTTCAGAAATATGGATTTAATCGGATCTTAATTATATAATAATTTGAACTAATAACTTTTAATAGCTTATTATATGTTGGATTTGATGTAGGATATAATATTTTTGGCTGAAATTAAACGAATCGTTCTATCAAGTCCAGAAGATATTCTATTAAATTTACACTTCCAACTAATTGCTGCACACTTTAAAGTTCTCAAGGGATTATAAATAATAGAAGGATGATGAGGCTTTAGAGATAAATATGAAAACAGAATTTCTTTAAGCAAGAACATAATATGTAGCCTTGCAAATTAAAATGCAGTGAGGAGTGTTCGAACCCATCCACCTTAAGCTCACAATGCAATTTATTTACCAACATACTAGATGCACATTGGATAAAAACATGTTAAGCTTTTAGGATTTGTATTTAATTCAAAGCCCCCCCCCCCCAACACACACACAAACATACATGGTAATGATATGGAGAAATTGTGAGATGAGATCTTAAAGCGAGATGGAAAAATCCGACCATCATCCATCAATCAAAACGACAATCGGCTCCATACATCTTGTTTTACATGTCGATCAACATAGGTGTACAAAAATTTATATGATTTACACACTTCTAATATATGAATATCAAGTTCGCAAAATGGATGATTGTTAAAGCATCGTAAAAGTTGCAATACATTGCATACCCTTGATGCATGACTTATAAGCCTCCAATTCGTCTAACTTTTTTTACACATACATACTTCGAGGTGTAGAACTCGATGCAAAATTCGATCATCGATCCTACGGTCGGATTTGGCCATCTCACTTTAACTCACCATATCATTACCCTACCATATCATTACCCTATACATACATATACATATATACATACATATAGTTACATATGGATACATATACGTGCGCATACACATATATAAGTTTTGTTTGGATCTTGGGGGACAGGCCCCTGCCCACGCCCCCTTGGCTCAGCCCTTGTCCGCCAGTAAATGGTTCTCACCGTCGATATAAATATATGGCCCCACCCCAATAGACAAATATAGGACTGATACAAAAATGAACTCTTTCTGGACTTTATAATGGTAGTCATAAGATAGCCTTGAAGTTTTTATAATTTTTTTTATTCTTTTAATTGGAGATGCTTGCCATTATAGTACTAAATAAAGCATTGAGCGCAATATAATCCCTCTACCTTCCGGACATCATATGGCTTGAGAGTGATAGGTCAGAATCAAATAAGTGTCTCATTGTCACATCGCGTATATTTTTCATGTATTTCCATATACCATAAACTCATACATGTTCTAATATCATTTGTAAATGACTGGTAAATAAGAAACTTTCAAGATTATGCGAGTAAAGTACCATCACCTTCTCAAAGAAGGTTATCAAGATTTTTTTAGATGTCTCATACCCAACAACCACAACAACAAGCCTTTGTCCCGAAATTTTGGAGTCGGTTATACAAATCCATTTCTTCCATTCGAATCTGATGAGGGTCATCTCCTCAATTGAATTAACATTTCATGCATCGTTTTAATTACCTCGTCGATGTTGTCGAGATTTACCCCCACCTGTTGTTGCGCCACTAACTACTATCTAGTCACTTCTCCTATCAAGAGCATTTATTTTCCTAAATATCTCACAAATAATAAACAGTCATCGCATGGGAGATAATTATTCACAAGATGAGAAGCAACAGTTGAAGACCCAAAATTTCTAGTTACCAAATAGAAAAAGCTCACCAGGTCAGGGACATGAGACCCTATGGAAACAAGAAGAGTAGCAGCCGCCCTCTGCCAATCGGTATTGAGTTCCTAATCCACCGAACGCACATTGATCAGAGATTCAAAACGAATCTCTCAACCCAAAAATCAAAAATTTCAAACAGACCTTTGCAGTTGAGGTGATGATCTCGGCCGTGGCGATCTTGGCGAGCTTGACCATGAACCCCGGGTCTACATGGCTTTGCTCCATGGCCCGCACCGACGAAGCCATTGCAAGAAACACCCCCGCCATGTTCCCAAACCGCTGCAGCAGCACAGCCAACTTATTAAAAATTCACAACAAAAAAAAAATCAAAGAAATTGAATTACCCGACGCCCTCCTTTGGAGACCGCAGTGCAACATTCTAGAACTAGAAGGGGATTTCTGGACAAATAAAAAATAAGAAAACAAAATCAGCATCCCAAATCAGGAGAGGTTAACGATGAGGATTAACAATGATGATTACAGAGGGGCTATATCTTTGAGAGAGGAGAGAGAAGCTTCTCGAACGATGAGGGAGTCATCGGCCAGCGATGAAACGAGCACCAGCACGGCCTCTGCGATTTGAGGAAGAAGATCGCTTAAATTGGAATCAAGAGAGGATTAATAGCTAAATTATTGAAATTAATTACCTGCTGCAGGGAGAGACGAGGCCATGAGAGGAAGATCCAAAGGAGGAGGAAGAGAAATGGAAAGGTATATTAAACATTTATTTATATAAATTAAAAGAGAGAGAAAAGCTGCAGGCGGTGACAGCTCAGCAAATTTTTGGAGAGCTTCGTTTGGTCTAGATGGCTCTTAGCACTTGACCTGACTCGAACCGGTGGGTCGAACCAGCTCATGGGCGCACGAAATCTTTGCCGTCTTCAAACTGTGTGAGGAATCACATAAGAATGGATGCCAAATTCGATTCCTAATGATACTCATAACTGGGAAATCCCCAAATCGTGACGCGTGGCGGATGACGAGTCCCGGGGCTCACGGAAACAGAACAAGCATCTTACATTGAAGGCATTCCCCGGGTACCGTCCCGAGGCATGGCCCGACCTACGACGAGTCCTTGAACACTCCTATGATCGCCCCTGCAAAGAACCATCGGCTTGCCTCTGAGCCCTCCGACATGCTGAGCTTCCTCAGCCCTCCCTGCTCGTCTTCGAGGTATCAGAGAACTGATGGTGGTCTTTTTCAGATCTCCCTCGGATGTTGTCTTCCGTCGATCTCCCGGTAGATTCTGGAGGGGATTCCATGCTGTGTGTGGATCTCAATGGGTTTTGAGGAGATTTGGTGATTAGAAGAGTTTGACGCCGAGTACCTGCAAAGAAGTCCCGGGGTGGTTTGATACCACCGAGGAGCCTCCGACGATCAAGTTAGTACTAGATCCGAGCAGCGTAACGGCTAAGTGGTGTCCAGATGGCTTACTTGACCCTTCTGTGATGGGGGTTTATATAGTGGTGGAGGCATGAAGCAGCACGCGCGAGAATCTCGCCGGCAGTTACGCTCCCGACGTCACGCCCGCGTAGAGAGCGGATCGCCCATGAATGGGGATCGTGAAGGCGTGGAACGTGGGATGTTGCTGGCGGAGAATCCGCGCATGGCGAGATTCGCGGAGCTGCGGTTGCGCCTGTGGCCGGCGGAACCGGTCGGATGTCCGAAGAAGACGGCCTCGGCAAGGAGCTCGGGAACGAGCGAGTAGGCCGAGGAGACTTGGTCTTGCGGCAGCTCGGGGCGAGTTGAGGGGCCGAGGAGGCCAATCTGCGGGAAGCCCTGAGGGGGGCTAATTCGTGCTGGCCAGTCGGGTACAGGGGTGGCATGGTCGGCCTTTGTTGGCCCTTTCTCCTGAGTTCTGGGACGTGCCGTCCGCCACGTGTCCCGGTCTTAAGGGTTGCCAATATTGAGCATTATCATTAGCCCCCCACTCTTGTCCCGACCAGCCAGTGGGTCGGGTCAGGAGTGGACCGCCGGGCCGCCCGGGGTGAGCTCCCTCCTAAGATTTCGTCGGGACGCGTCCCCGGGCCGCGAGCTGCCTTTTCTACCAGCGAATCAGGGCGAGACCCCCGCATTTAAGGAGGGTGCGCCAGTTCGTGTATCTTGCCTTTGAAGTGACGGCGCACGTGTCGAGCGTCAGTTGGCTGACGCGACGTGTGCAGACCTGCAACGCCTGAAAAGGTGCGGTCCAGTGTGGGGACGACAGGTGGAGCAATCGGGGCCGTTGGATGCGAGGAGGCGTCTTGGCGGGAGATGAAGGGCACCGTCGGATGAGGTCGCTTGTGGCGATAAAATAGGGGTGGGGCCCGTTCCAGGGCCCCTACTCCTTCATATTTCCCGTTCCAAGTCTCGGTTGCTCGGCGCTTGTCTTCTTCCTTCCACTTTCGTTCCCCGAGGATCATTCTTCCTAAGGTTAGATGTCTTCTCTTGTCGAGTCGGTAGATGTCTTCTAGGAACCCTTTAGGTGAGCCTGAGTCCTCCCGGAGGGCAGGGGTTGGCCCCTCTTCCCGGGATCGTGTGGCGGGGGCAGCCTCCAGGGAGGAGGCGGTAGATGCTGCCTCTAGCGCCTTATGTTGGATAAGGCATGAGGACGAGCTTGCCAACGCGCGGGCTCGCTTCCATACACCCTCACGCTATACGTTCCGCCTAGCCAAGGAGGGAAAGAGAGCAAACCAAGTACGAGGGAGATCGCTCTGTATTTGGAAGCATTTTGGGGTGGAATGCGTCTGCCCTTCTCTCCTGAGGTCGTTGAACTTCTTTGGGTTAGCCCCCGGTCAGTTGGTGCCAAACTCGTGGAGGATTCTCCTTGGGTTCCTGGTCCGCCTGAAGTTACAGGCGATCCCCTTCAGCCTTTCCCTCCTTGATTCTTCCCTCGTCTTCAAAAATCACCCCGGTAGTCGAGCGGGCGACCCGAGGTGGGTTTATCTCTCTTTCAGAAAGCGACCAGGGGGTACCGCCGGGACGGGGGTTGTGGCCCTGCCTTCTTCCATTCACGACTGGAAGAAGAAATTCTTCTTCGTTTCCCCTCCCGAGGGCGAGGACCGGCCCGTGCCTAGAGAGTGGTCGAGGGAGAAGCACTTGCCGGGGAACCAGTCCAGTGACCCCGTCACGGTGAGAGTGGCGTCGTGGGAGTCCATCCCCCGTTTCGACATGCTGCTGTCTGAGAGGGTTCTGAGTTGGGCCAGGTTCAGCCCCGTTGAGTTCGTCGGTAAATTTAGGTTTTCTTTCCTGGTTCGTATATTGCCCGTGTCGCTGACTCCCTTTACACTTGGTTCTATGCAGGACCCATGGACTTGGACTCGCTCCAGGCTTCAATGCGCCAGCCGAGACCGGTTGTGAAGGTTGGGGGCGCCGGCTCTTCCCGTTCACAGCCTGCCCCCGCTCCTTCTAGCTCGGCTGTAGTGCCCCGCGAGCGCTCGGAGGCGAATCTCGCCCCGGGGCCCAGCAGAACGTCGGGTCGGAGGCGGGCTTGGATTCTGGAGGAGCCGGCCTCGGAGGAGGAGACCAGCTCTCCCTCAAGGCTGCTCAAAAGGAGATCTGCTCGGGGACCGTCTTCGCCGATCACGGTGGAAGAAGGCAGTCTCCAGTTCGCCGTGCCTTCGGGGCTATCCGTCGCGGATAGCCTGTTGCATGAGATAGAGGCATCGGCCGGGGATAGAGTCCCCGGGGGGACTTTCAGGGCTCGGCTGGCGTCCATCGCCCAGGAGTCCGTGCAGGTAAGCGCTTGTCTTTCATCATTATTATTCTTTGAGCTTCGGTGCCTCTCTCATCTTCCTGATCTCTCTTCTGCCTTTCAGGTCCTTCAACACGTCGCCCTGGCCTTGCGCATGGAGGCCGAGGGGGTAGCCCCGGCGATGAAAGCTGCGGGCCAGCTCGCCTCGCTGGAAGAGAGCTCCAAGCGGGAGCTGGAGGCGATGAAGGCGAAGGTTGTCACCCTGGAGGGTGAGGTGGAGGCCGGGAAGCGGAAGGTTGCCCGGCACCGTGAGGCCGCCACGGTCGCTGAGGCCAAGCTTGAGAACGCTCAGGTGCTGGCCAGCAACCTGAAGAAGACAGTGAAAACCCTCCGGAAGGAGCTGGGGGCGGCGGCCTAGTGGGCGAAGTCGACCGACCTGAGGGCGGCTAAGTTGGCCGACCTCTCGGCGGCGAAGGCGGTGGAGGGCTACAAGAAGTCGGAAGACTTTTATGATGACCTGGCCGTCGCCACGACCCTCATCTGGCATGAGGCCCTCGACACTGTTAAGGCCCGGGTGCCGGGGTTCGCCGACGAAGAGCTCCGGGCCCAGTACCCCCTCGCGGACACCAGCGGGCAGGTGCAGGAGATTAATGGCGAGGAAGTCGCCGAGGACCCAGCTCGCCTCGTGGTGGATGTCGAGGGCCTCGAAGTTGCTTCTGGCCCCGAGGCCTAAAGCCCCCGTCTTCCCCCTCCCTTTTATTTTGTTGCGTCTGGAACCTTGTAAGCCTCCGGGCATTTTATGAGGCTGGGGAGCCAAGAATACCCTCTTGTAAAGACTACCTTTTAGTAATAAAACCTTTTCTTTGGTTTCATTGGCTTGCTTGTAAATTTTTTTTCTTCTCGCGCTGTTGGGCTTCCATGTCAGGTTGGTTATTTGCCTACCGATCGTCCGTCGAGTTGATTCAAGCACTGCTAAGGAGAAGGCATCTCCATGGCCCCGAAGTCGAGGGGAGATCGCTCGAGACTTGGATAGACCTGATGCCCTTAGTTGGTAGCTCGGATTCTCTGCGTGTGGTGGGCAGATGACTGTCCGCCTTATTTGCGCTGAGGATGGATGGAAGCTGCTCTGTTGCCTTTCGGCAAGGGATTCTGATTTCTGGTGTCGTGGGTAGGTAACTACCAACCTGGGATGACCGAGCAGGGTAGCTTCCCGGTTGCCTCTTGCGAGGTCTTTGATCCTTTAGGATGGGGACCGAGCAGGGTTACTGCCCAATGCCTCTTGGCGAGGACTTTTATCCCTGTCGGTTGTTGTAGGATGCTACCAGCTGGGGATAGCCGAGCAAGGGCTCGACTGCCTCTGGGAGGACTTTGGTCCTTGGCGCAGGAGGGGCTATAGGAGCCTACCAAGGACCCTTGGCCGGGCAGGGTTACTGCCCGGTGCCTCTTGGCGAGGGCCTTTTGTCCTGAAGGATAGCCGAGCGAGGGATCCTCGGGCTCGACTGCCTCTGGGAGGGCTTTCTGATCCTTGGCGTTGAGGTAGGGAAGCTACCCGCCAGGGATAGCTGAGCGATGGTTGGGCTCGACTGCCTCTGGGAGGACTTTCTGATCCCTGGCGTTGTGGTAGGGGAGCTACCCGCCAGGGATAGCCGAGCGATGGTTGGGCCCGACTGCCTCTAGGAGAACTTTCAGATCCCTGGCGTTGCGGTAGGGGAGCTACCCGCCAGGGAAAACTGAGCAGGGCAGCTGCTGGGTTTCTTCTTGATGAGGGCTTTGATTCCTGGCGTTGCGGTAGGGGAGCTACCCGCTGGGGATGACCGAGCAGAGCAGCCGCTAGGATGCCTCCGGGAGGACTTTCCGATCCCTAGCATTGCGGTATGGAAGCTACCCTCCAGGGATAACCGAGCAGGGAGGCTGCTAGGTTGCCTCTTGGTGAGGACTTTGACCTTTAGCGCTAAGGGGTCTGAGGAGACCGGCCGAGGATAACCGGGCAGGGCAGCTGCTCGGCCGAATCTTCAAGAGGTTTCGCCCGACCATACATTTGGGGAACAGGAACGGTTAGCATGCGCATTGAATGCGGGGGGAGGTGAAGCACCAGGGTCAAGTCGCTTCGATTCCGCCAGTGAGGGCTTGACGATTGCCGCGTGTCAGCGACCTCTTGGGCGAAAGCGAGCGACTGTTGAGCTTCGTTAGGACGCAGTGGGCTATATAAGGCCGGAAGAGTAATGGTCCTTCCTTCCTTTACAAACAGAAGATCGAGAATGCAAGACTTCCCGTTCACCATCCCTGACATCATCCACTTCGAAGGTGTGTACCTATATGATCAGAACTGCACCGAGGACACGGTGCAGTTGGTGTGCGGGAGCATCGAGGACCACTTCGGCCGGCTGCTCCCCCAACGTTCCTCCCTACTGCAGCTGCTGATGTACTCCATCTGGAGGGCGTCGCCACGGCTTTACAACCCCCTGTCCAAGCAGCTCTATGACGAGGCCGTGGGCAAGCTGCGGTCTCTGAGGCACTTCGGCCTGATCTCCGCGAACCGGCTGGCTCGCTCGGAGGCGCTCGTCCGCGAGTGCTACGAGTTGAGGCTTGAGATTAACGCGCGTGGGGGGAACCGAGGGTAGAGGTTGGATCTCGCGAGGCCTCAGCTGGCGGAGATCTTTACCGAGTATCACGAGCAGTACTCTCGGCACCCCCTTCCCCCGCTGTTGTAATAATAATTTTTTTTCTTTTTGTATGTACGGCTGAGGAGCCCATAATCCCCCTCATTTTTGAATAAATAAGAACTTTTCTACTTTCCTTGTAACGTTCAGTTGGTCTTTATTAAATTGACAATAGCCCTAGGGAGAGTTTACATTGCCCCAAAAGAAAAGTACAGGCTAATAGATGACCCTATCAGCGTGGCCCGAGCTTCCTGGAGGCTTGCTGGTCTCCGTGCCTGGCGCCGGGCATGGGGCACTCCAGGTGCCGGACTGGTCCTTCGTGGAAGCAAGCATGATCTGGACGATGGTCAGCTCGACGGGAGGAGGACGCTGCTCCTGCTCGCGGTCGGCCTGCCGTTTATCCCTTAAGTAGGCGGCAAGGTGCCCCGATCGGATGAGCTCCTCGATGTAGTCCCGGAGTTGCTTGCAATCCTCAGTGGCATGGCCCAGCATCCGGTGGAAGGTGCAGTAAGGGCCCCGGGTCCGCTTTGAGGCCTGACGCGGGATTGGAGGGAACTTGAAGAACCCTTCGCCTTGGGCCTCCTCTAGCAACACTGCGAGGGAGACGTTGAGCGGGGTGTACTCCTGGAACTTCGGGTGATAGGGCTGCTGAAGCTCCGGCCTCTCCTCCCGAGCCCTTTTCTTCTGGTCGGATCGTTCTGCCTGGGGGAGGTTCGCGTTCACCTCGGACTCTAGCTGAACCTCACGCTCGGTCCACGCCTTGACCTCGGCCATGGTCTTAGGCTGTGACAACGCAAAGGAGTGCAGCCACTCTTTGTGCCTCAGGCTAGATCTGAGCGCTGTGATGACGGTCTCGTCCCGATGCTCGGGAACCTCGAGGAGGGCATTGTAAAAGCGAGTGATGTAAGCCTTGAACGTGTTCTTGTCTCCACTCTTAATTGTGAAGGGGTAGTCGACCGTGCGCTTCTGCCAACGGTTCCTGTTCAGTTGATTAAACTGCACATTTGTATTACATTTTTCCTACCATTTTCACATTAAAAAAGGACTTTATTATAATATATTATACATATGAGGTTTATGTGTATAAACACTATTTTCCATGTGTTAATATATTTTAATTAGCATTTGGTAGGAAAATGTATGCAAATAAATTCATTGACCAAATCCTAGTAGAACAAGGTCTACTAAATCTTATTTGAGTTGTTGTGCAGAATATTTCCAAGTTGTGCAGAATTTTTCAAAGACTAGAATCAAGCAAATCAAGTTGTTGATGAAGACTTGCCTAATTAAGAATCAAAACTTGAAGACCAAGTCTGGCAGCAACCACGAGACGATTTCTGAAATACAAAAGTTCCAGAGAAATCCACATGTCACAATTACAGAGCCCAAGAAAAATGATAAGCGGAGGAGATTATATGGCCGCGGATCCGCGGCCATAACCACCCTTGGGCCGCGGATCCGCCGCAATCCTATGGAGTTAGGGGCTGAGATTTTGTGGAATGAATCTTTTCTAAATTTTACCAAATATTGAAGCAAATGATTCTGGCTTTGCACTATAAAAAGGCACCGAGAGCCTCTTGGAAAAATCATCAAGCCAACGCGATCACGAAGTCCCAGACGGCTCACGCATCCAGGCTGGTCATCAACTGTTCGTCTACCTCCTTGGAAGAGATCGAGAAGCAACTAGATTTATAATCATTTTCTAAGGATTCAAGTGTAATGAATTTTGTTGATTAATAAAGGTAGCTTTCTTTTTCTTATTCTATTTCTTCGTAGTTTAATTATGCAATTTCTTTCCATCTCTTTTTCTCCCAACATGCGCGGGTAATTCTCCGCTTGTTAGGGTTTGTAGGATTAGGGTAGGCTAATGAATGATGAACATCCCTAAACCTTTTTTAAGTCCTATAAAGTTTATGAACTTTATTAAAAGAATTATTAACATCCTAATCGGGCGCGCTAACAATTTTTTGTTAGTTCCGACCGCGATTAGAGATTAGATTAATGATTGTTTTGGTAAAGGCTAGATATGAACGGAGTTCCGTGTCGAGATAAGGGTTAAGAGTGGGATTCCTTTTCCCTCCAGAAACCCTAATCTACACGCATCACCGTCGTTCCAGTTTTAAATCTATTAATGGATAAAAAGGATAACTTTTAATTAATCGTCCATAACTACTAAATCCTAACGAACCCTACAAGCCCTCTTATTATATTAACTACATCCCTAAAATAATCTAGATCTATATTTTTGCATTCTTGCTTAACGTAGATCTAGAAACCATTCACTAAATTCTTTATTCCTCCTCTCTTTTTCAACACATCTAAAGTAAGAGTAAAAGGTTCCACGTTTCCCAGAGGACGACCCGTACTCATCTCGGTCTAGCTACACGCGACACCATTATTGATTGCGGTTAACTACAAACACACTCTTTCGAACCAATCAAATGGCACCGTTGCCGGGGATACGTGCGTAATTTTTTATTTTTACTATTCGTGTTGAATTCTTAGACGAGTCATATCATTATTAAAACAAAACTGCAAATTGCATATTTAACGATTTGTGCGTGATTTTTTGCAAGGAGATCTGGAGTCACAGAATTAAGGAAACAGGAAACAGAGACATTTTTAGAGATCCAGAGGAGCACAGAAGGATTTACGAAAAAATTTCATCAAGCAATCCCTCTTCCATGCGGCGGAACCGCGGAAAAAGTACCATTTCTGCGGCGGAATCGCGGCAGGATAGAGGAGTTAGGGCTTCAATCTTCTCTGGTATTTTTCTCAACTCCTTCTCTCTCCCCTCAAATCCAATAAAATCTATTTTCTGCAGGATTCTTTGCAAAATAGCGCCGCTCAAAAAAATCTTTTTGCAAAAGTTTTGTGATTGGTTTTGTTTTGCATATTTAATACGGACTTTAAGGGGCAAAGACCAAATCAAGATTAGGTGGGGATTTCATCATCCTTGCTAAGCCCCACAAATCACAAACCGAGCATATAGATCAACCCTTCATTAATTTAAAAAATATCTATACCAGACTCTAAGGACTGTCGCGCTCATTAAGGATAGAGGAAGGTCGTGGGTAATCTATCGTTTATCCGCATTACTTTTGTTGGCCTAGGCAAGTGTGTCAAAGGCTAGTGGTTTTTAATTAGGCCCACTACCGTGGTTCCTTCCCACTTACCTGGCACTTACCTGGCTACAAGGGTAGTACGGAGGCGGTAGAGGATTGATCCTGCGGCTTGTCCTTTGGAAGTCTAGGAGCGGTCTAGAGACTGGACCTAGGTGACCTTAGTTCTAGGGTTGCTTGTGCATCGTAGGGTGATTTGTCTTGAGTCCCACTTTTTCAAAACAAACCAATTATAAAAATCACACACACGCTGCCACTTGCACTAAACCCGCTTAGTGCATGCTCGGCTGGACACGGGATCCTAGTGCCCGTCTTGTCCGCGTTCCTGCTATCGACGCCGAAGTCGGTACTTCTTCATCTTCTTTTCCCCCACCACTACACACCACGACCGAGATGGACGGCACTCCATCAGAATATAACACCACGCTGCCACCGTCCGTAGGTACGCAGAATCCACTGCGCATCTCTCTCCAAGAGAGATGCTATCCTATCCGTGGTCCTCTTCCCACTTGTCTATCTCTTCCACCACCTAACGGGGATAATTTCGAAATTAAACCCCACTACATCAATCTGCTGCCCAAATTTCACGGGCTTGAGTCGGAAGACGCGTACGTTTTCATCACCAAATTCGAAAACGTATGCGCAATGATGGGTACTTCACAATTGACTTTAGATGCTATGCGCTTACGTCTTCTCCCATTCACACTGTGCGACTTGGCAGAAAAATGGTTTTATAATACTGTCGCACACTCTATCACTAATTGGGATGAATTTGTCATAGCATTTCTTAAGAAGTTTTACCCAAACCATAAGACTGCCCATATTAGGAGCGAGATCAACCAGTTCACCCAGCTTCCCAATGAACCATTTTGGAAGTGCTTTGAACGTTTCAAAGATCTGCTTGTCCAATGCCCCCATCACGGAATACAAAGATGGGATTTATGTCGGATTATATATGAGGGCATTAATCCAGTGACAAAGCAGATGCTTGAAATAATGTGTCAATGCAATTTCATGTCTAAAGATGACGGTGAAGCGTGGAAATATCTGGAAGACCTTGCTGAACACACGTTGCAGTGGGAAAGCATAAGACCACCTTCAACTAAGGGAGGTGTTACCCCAATCAGAGCAAAGCTCTGTTCAAATTCCGAGGCGGGAGATGAAGCAACGCTTCATCTTCCCCCAATCAGAGCGAAGCTCTGCTTTGAAAATTTAAACTTTAATAAATGAAGCAACGCTTCAAATTCTTTGCGCTGCGTGCAACGCGCCACGTGTCAGGCGCAGATGCATCAACGCAGCGCCCAAGGCAGCGCACCCAATCAGAGCAAAGCTCTATTTTAAGAAAAATTAAAGGAAGCAACGCTTCAGTTGCGCAAGCACTGCGCTGCGCGACACGTGTCAGCGCAGATGCGCTAGCGCAGTTGCGTTGCGCTGTGCGCTGCGCGACACGTGTCAGCGCAGATGCGTTTGCGCCAAACAGAATAAAGATTTTAAGAAATCTTTCTATTCTTCTTAAAACAAGAAGATTTTCTTCTGTAAAACAGAAGCTCTTGGATCAAAGATCCAACGGTAGGGAAAATTCCCCAAATCACTCAGAAAAAGATCTCTTTAACAAATTTAACTAATTTATGGGCACTATAAAAAGGACCCTAGGCCTCAATTCAAAGGCATCAACATTTTCTATAAAAAAAAGAAGAAGGGAAAGAGAACTCTGAAGAATTCCTCAAGAACAAAAAGGTAAAAACCTTTAGAAAAAAGAGAAATTTCTCTCATGAACAGATCATAGATCTAAAAACAAGATCAATGATCTTTAATAAAAAAAATAATAATAAAATAGTGCTTTGCACTTTTATGAACCTTTGGTTTTTTGAGATAAGAAAAACAAGAAAAACTTAACTTTTCTTTTATCTAAATTAGATCAAGAAATCAAATAGTGCTTTGCACTTCTGTTCTTGAATCTAAAAGATTCTTAGTGCTTTGCACTTCCAAACTGCGCTGTTGCGCTCTTGGGAGAGCGCCACGTGTCAGTTACAGAACAATTTGCGCTACGCGCTTTTGAAATAGAGCTTTGCTCTCTGAATTTGGCGCAACTCACCAGAGCGCGCCACGTGTCAGCGGCGCAACGGCGCAGCGCACTGGGGTAGCGCACTGCGCCAACTGCGCTTGCGCTCACCAGAACGTGACGCGTGTCACCTCCACAGAACGTGACGCGTGTCACCTCCACATGCGCTTGCGCTCAATAATTGGCGCAAAGCGCCTGACAAGCCACTATCAGATAATTAATGCACTGCATTATTTACAGAAGGGCCAAGCCCAATTAAAAAGGGGCTAACAAGCCAAATTAAATGCAATGCATTACTTTAAAAAAAAGGGAGAGCCTAAATAAAAAAACAGATGCTGCGCATCATTTATAAAAGGGCAGAGCCCAAATAAAGGTCTAATAGACCAAACAAAAATGCCATGCATTATTAAACAGGAGCAGAGCCCCATTAAAGGCCTAACAGGCCAAATGCAAATAAAATGTTGAACATTTTCAACTGGACTTAGCCCAATTCTGGCCGTAAGTCCTTAAATTAAATTGAACTGAGCACAAATGCTCTCTCAAATCAATTTACCTCCGGTTCGAGGGTACATCTCTGAACTCCTCTGACACCCATCGTTGTAATCCTTCAACGACGTCAGAGAGGTGACGGGTCCCGACGACCACACATCGATACGGACTGCGGGGTCCTTAAACTCGTGGACCGAAACGTCCTTAAATTAACATTGGACCGAAACGTCCTTAAACTAATGATGGACCACTACGTCCTTAAACTGGCGATGGACCGAAACGTCCTTAAACTAATGTTGGACCGAAACGTCCTTAAACTAATAGCGGACCACCACGTCCCAAAACTGGAATATAGACCACCACGTCCCTAAACTGGAATGCGGACCACCACGTCCCTAAATTGGAATGCAGACCGCAACGTCCCTAAACTACCTATGGACCACTACGTCCCTAAACTGGAACAATAGAGCCTCCAAATGCTCTTTTGCCGTATCTAAACGATCTCGTTTAAGTTGATCTTAGCCCCCAAACACGGCTAACGTATCCTTAAACATTCAAACGGACTATAAAACTCCAAATCAACCTTGGTTCGAGGGTATATCTCTGAACTCTTCTGACACCCATCGTTGTAATCCTTCAACGACATCAGAGAGGTGACGGGTCCCGACGACCACACATCGATACGGACTGCGGGGTCCTTAAACTCGTGGACCGAAACGTCCTTAAACTAACATTGGACCGAAACGTCCTTAAACTAATGATGGACCGAAACGTCCTTAAACTGGCGATGGACCGAAACGTCCTTAAACTAATGTTGGACCGAAACGTCCTTAAACTAATAGCGGACCACCACGTCCCTAAACTGGAATATAGACCACCACGTCCCTAAACTGGAATACGGACCACCACGTCCCTAAACTGGAATGCGGACCACCATGTCCCTAAACTGGAATATGGACCGCAACGTCCCTAAACTACCTATGGACCACTATGTCCCTAAACTGGAACAATAGAGCCTCCAAATGCTCTTTTGCCGGATCTAAACGATCCCGTTTAAGTTGATCTTAGCCCCCAAACACGGCTAACGTATCCTTAAACATTCAAACGGACTATAAAACTCCAAATCAACCTTGGTTCGAGGGTACATCTCTGAACTCCTCTGACACCTATCGTTGTAATCCTTCAACGACGTCAGAGAGGTGATGAGTCCCGACGGCCATATATTAAATGGATCACCACGTTAAGTTGATCTTAGTCTCAAATCAGACTAACGTATCCTTGATGAACGTTTAAGTTGATCTTAGCCTCAATACGGCTAACGTATCCTTAAACTAAAAACACCAAACCCAAATCTAAGTAAATACGGATTTGGACTAATCCACGTCCTACGGGCGACGGCATTACTCGGTCTCCGTATACAATCCACGGGCAACCACAAACAAAACAAACACACACGACACGAAGTGAAATTCTGGAGAAGGAAACCGCGATGCGGTAGTGTAATTAACTGCAGGAGCTTGCGCCTGCAGGGAAGAGCGTCCCCACAATCAAAACCCCCTCAAGCGAGGGGGAATCTGACGAAGTCTGCTATATCGGCCGCATCCGTCTAAACCTCTGATACACGGTGCCATAAATCAACTTGGCATCTTCGGAGAGGTGGACGGATAAAACCAAATAGCATCTGCCCCGAATCTCAGCGTCAGGACATCACAATCTTGTGCGCCGTCTTTCGGAGGGGAACAGATTCTGGCATGCCCAGTGGGACCTTTTCCTCTTTCCACTCCACACTTCGTGTGTCGTCTTCGCGAACCAATCGCGGTTTGTTAACGGTTGCCTTTGGATTTCAAGTTACTAAGATTTGGTCTTTTGCCTAGCGCAGAACTCAAGATTCAATGGCATTTAACTGCACCAACTGCTCGAAATGCCACTGCAACGGACGCTCCACCTCACCAGGAGGTGTTGTATATGGGCCCCAAGCGGCTTCCTTCCTCGCTCTGCCGGTAGACCAGGTGACCCAAGCCACCACTGGCCTGTTCTTCGGGACCATGATCCCACCTACAAGCTTCTCTGCGCCAATACCTGCACCGGAAGTGAACAAGAAGTCGGTCTTCGACCGGCTCACTGCTACGACGACCCCTGTCAACGGGTCGTCCACTACCAAACCGACAGCCTCTGTTTTCACAAGGCTAAATCAGAACTCTAATTTGGCTATCCCAAGGAAGGCAATAACTGCTGCTCCAGAAGTCGTCAAGGCGACTTCCCTGTCAAAGAGTCAGTCTTTTCAATACTGACGATTCCTGCTCCTGCCCCTGCCCGAGGATCTGTCTTCGACAGGTTAAACATCATCCCTCCAAGGACAACCTCAGTCTTTAAGAGGTTAACACCAGCGACGCCTCATTCAGACAGGGGGCAAAAAGAAGATGTCTCTATCTCCGAGCCAGTCCCAACGGCTCGTCATGCTCGACGTCGCCATTGGCAACGAGTGAGAAAGGCAGGGGGCAACTCCCCCTCAGGGCTAACTCCACCGGCTCCAGTGGTGGAAGTCAACGCTGCTGTTCCAACTAGGAACAGCTTTGAACTGCTGAGGAGGGTACGTAAGAACTCTCCAACCGCTACATTAAAAAGATCTCCTCCACCCGCGGGGAAAGTTCCGGAAACGAAGCAAGAACAGCCCCCTCAACGGCTGTCCTAAAAAATATACAAGGTTTGGCGGAGGGTCCAAGACTCCGTGATTGACCCAGGTCACTATCGTCAACAGAAAAAGGCGAAAGTGCAAGAAGAAAAGGATCTTCCTCTTAAACAGCAAAGGACGACAATCGCTAGGGTGCCCACTGCAACGGCCCCTTTAACTTCAACGGTCCATAAGAGAAGGAGGCCAGAGAAAGTCCCTACACCTGCAGTAAATACCAAAGGAGGTGAACCTAAACGCCCTAAGTCAGAGGGCATTGTAGTTCATACCATCTATGTGGTGTCTGGTAAAGAGGACAGCCGCATATCAACAGGTCATAGACCGCACACGAGGTCAGTGACCAAGGCTCAGGAGCAGCAGCAGAAGCTCCAAGAGATGATGAACGCTATGGCCGCACTTACAGGGCCAAAAGAAACCCCTGAAACGTCCTCGGACAAGCGTCAAGAACAAGAAACTGACACTGAATTCCTTCGTCGCGTACTGGAGAAGAAAGATAAAGAAGCTGCGGAACAGGCAGCCAACATAAAGAAAATGGCCCTCCTGTTCCAGGATATGGTGAGTATGATGATTCAACAAGATCCACCTGTTGAAGATCCCCCGATCATCCTTAAAGACGATAGGGGAGAGACGTCGAATCCTCCACCAGCTCTGTCAGCAGCTAAAGAAGAGACAATCTCCAAAGCCGATCTGGACGAATACATAGCTCAGCAGATCCGGGTCATCAAGCGACGGAAGCAGCGGGTCAGGTCGTAAAAACGGCGCGGCCGTATCCAAGTTGGTACGACCAAATCAAGTACCCACCCGGTTACACAATTCCTAAGTTCCATGTCTACAAGGGGACATGCAATCATCACCAACACGTTGCCCAGTTCAGGGCACTCTGCGGCAACACCGGCGGTGACGACAAGCTGTTACTTCGCCAGTTTGTTGGAAGCCTATCAGATACGGCGTTCGAGTGGTACTCTGAGCTCCCGAACGACTCGATCAAGACCTTCGCGGAGATGGAGCTGTTGTTTACTCAGCGTTTTGCAAGTGCCAGTGAACGTACCCCGATGACGGCACTGATTAATGCCAGGGTAAAACCAGGCGAGACATGGGTTCAGTACGCTATACGGTGGCGGAACTTATGGTCGAAGTGCGAGCAGCGTATTGAAGAAGCTCCCGCAGTGGGTATGTTTGTGGGAACCCTCGATCCACAAGCAACCGTCTCGCAATTTATGATGTTTTTCAAGCCGACTACCTTCCAGGCCTTGATTGACAAGCTAGCACAGATGGATCAGATGGGCCATAAACCTCCTCTCCCAAAGCCGGACTCCCGAAATGACAAGGGGAAGGGAAAAGCGATCGTCGTCGCTAATGCTCAACAACAACCGAGCGACTCGAAACCGGTTGCTCTTCAAAATAATGTGCGTCCGTACTTAGCCCTTCAGGACAGGCTAGGACGTTCTTACTCCTTTCCCCGCGATAAAACGAGGAGGTTATTCGAACTGGCGTTGCGCAACCAACTCATAAATCTGCCGGATCCAAAACGCCCGTTACAACTAAGTGACGTCAACGAGCCCAACTATTGTCCTTATCATCGAGTACTGGGTCATCCGATCGAGGATTGCTACGTTTTCAAAAATTGTCTTGAAAACCAGTACCGACAGGGCAAGTTCGCGTTATCTGACAAATGGAAAGTGAATCCCCCACAGCCCCACACATCTAAAGGGACGAATACGCCGGGGGCAACATGCTCCGTCGTTGAAGAAGCTCCTTGGGAAGTTGTATTATCAACCAAGACAAAGAGGATGCTGAACGACCTTCAGACATGCCCAGCGATCAAGTGGAAGAACCCGTTGGAACCGCAGGTCATTGAAGGGATGTTGAAGCCACGTCCAACTCCAAAGACCGATGGTGGTGGCTCAAGCACTCGCAACCAGCTGTCAAAATCCTCGAAGAAGAAGAAAAAGAAATCTAAGAAGTCTGTGAAGCCTGGCGACAAGCGCACAAACTTACAAAAACAAATTGACGCGCTGGAAGAATACAATCAGAAAGTACGGACTCCCATTACATTCCAAGAGTTCCTCAATCACGTCTTTCAAGAGGAAGGTGAAGGAGAAAGTTCGTCAGATGAATCTGAGGAACACGTGGCGAGCTGTCATATGATTTCCCATTCGTTCACAAACGATGAGAAAACTTCTTGTACTGAAACGCCGGGGGCAAACCCTGACTCAAAAATTCTAGGGCCATCAGATGAGGAAATTGACGCATTCCTCAACGAAGCTCGATTGAAGAGTAAAGCTGATCGAGAACGCGAGACGACTATATTGGAAAGGGCCAAGCGCCAGCGACTTGATGAAAGAGCTGAGATGATCCCGCTGAAGCAAAACACCTCCGCTGCCGACAAAAGCCAATTCAAGATGAGGAAAAAGTTTGCTAAGGCCATATCAATGGGCATGAAGCTACCATCCTCTGAAGGAAACATCACCAGTGAAGTGGAAATGCACCCCTCATATTGCTTATATCATCAAAAGATTTCGCACCCCACACAAGAGTGCAAAGATTTTGATAGATGGTGGCAAGGATACGTTGCTCATCGACAACACTTTAAGCGGGAAAAGCGTAAAACTCGTCGAGAGCAAAGAAATACGACCGAAGGGATTAAAAGAACTACCAGCAATTGTCGCATGGTCAACACCGGGAGATCACAAGTGCTCACGTTCGGGAGCGATTCTGATGAAGAGCTAGAACTTGCCCCTCTCTTTAAAGAATCCACTCCGGGAAAAGAAGAAGTGCCGAAGGTCTGCGAAAATATCCGGTTACGTAACCGCACACTGCCTGAAAAGAACCTCGGACCCTTAAACAGAAAAGATAAAGGGAAAGAAAGGGTCTCTGAAGATATCGTCTTAGACGACCAAGTGGTGGAAGAGCTAGCCGCCAAGGACCCGCCGAAGAAGAATAAGGTGGATTACAACGTCTTAGCGCATCTGAGGAAGCTACCCTCACAGCTCAGCATTCTTGACGCTCTTTTGCTATCAAAGGAGGCGAGGGATTCGTTAATTAAGGCACTCTAAGATCCGGAACAATTCCAAGCATGCCTGGCCGAGGAAAAGATGAAGGATGAATTAGAGGAAGTGCACACGGCCGATGTCACTTTCGGCGACGAGGACCTTCTCCTTGGGACGTGCGAACACAATCGCCCCCTCTATGTCTCAGGATACTGTCATGATATAAAGATAAGCAAAATCCTGATCGACAATGGATCCTCCGTTAATCTCCTCAATGTACGGGTCTTAAAAGAAATCTGCATGAGCGTCCAGCACCTTGCTCGTGACAAGATCACCATCTCCGGGTTCGACTCCCAGTCATCAAGAACTCTTGGGTCTGTGATACTGACGCTACGCTTCGGGCTGCTCGTCACGGATATTAAGTTCCACGTCATAGACGCCAAGACATACTACAACGCTTTGCTCGGCCGACCATGGTTACACGAGTACAACATCATCCCTTCTACACAACATCAGTGTATGAAGTATTTTAAGGATGGTTTCGAGTATACCGTGACGGGAGAACTGAACCCGTTCTCTGTGAACGAGGTCCGCAAACACGAAGATGCCAAATACTTCTTACCGGATTTCGAAGATACGGAGAAGTGTCACAAGCCGGAGAATAAAGCTAATGCCACCATCCCTGTCTTCGGCAGTGATACCGAGGACGAAGAGGAGATAGTGTATTCGGGTCCGCCCCAACACAACAAGCCAGGACCGTCCGCTCCTACGTTAATCTTTGGTAGTGACTCGGAAGATGAAGTCCATGCTATATTCTCTGCTCGGTCTTCAATACAAATGTTCGCTGATGAAGAGCAAAGTCTGCAAGTTGCCATGGTGCCGCTTAAACACCATAAAGAACTAGATGCACTTGATATCTACAGTGTAGAGGAGCTGCAAACGTTCTATATCCCTCCCAGGTGAGAAAGCGAAAAAGCAATTCTATTCTACTGCTCTGAAGAAACCAGAGTAGAGAAAGAAATCTGGCATGGCGCGGACCCTACGCTTGATAGGCTTCAGCCCATCCGTCTCCCCAGATATTATACGGAGGGTTTGAAAAAGCTGCTGAAACGCCAAGGGATATCCTTCAAGCAGACCGTTCGAAAAGCCAAGTTCTATGACAAAGTCTGGAACGTTCCCGGGACTCAACGCAAACTGCCTAATGGGAGAATGGAGACAAAAGGACTTGGATACATCATGTCAAAGAAACGAGAGCTACTAAACAGCTGCTATGTCATGTATGACTTCGATGAAGAAGCGAATGCTCAATGGGAGGACGCTAATCCTGAGACAGTGAAGGTTCCAGACGCAAAAGAGTCCAGTCCGCCGTTCGAAGAACAAATGGACAAGCTCATAAGGGAAGCAGGTCAAAAAGTCCGGGACGACCATAACCGCGAAATGGCCATCTACGAGAAAGCCAGAACGCAACGCCTCCTTCAACAGGCCGTGAAAGATGAAAATGCCGCTCCTTGTCAACCTGTTATAAAGAAGGCTCGGCGCAAAAGCAGAAATAAGTCGAAAAGCCAAAAAGGCGCTCAACAGCAACAAAGCAGGGCTAAGAAGCCACGCAAACGGGAGTCGAGCGTTATTGATCTATTACTCATGAAGAAGATGGGTCGAGCGTACTCTTTTCCTCGGGACAAGACGAAGAAAATACTCGTCCTCGCTCTAAAACATCAAATGCTTACACTGCCGGAGTCCAAACACCCCGAACAAGCGGGCGAAGTCTCACACCCGGACTATTGCTTTTACCATCGAGTAATAGGGCATCCTCTTGAAGATTGCTTCACCTTTAAGAATTGGGTCGAAGATCAGTACCGGCTCGGCAAGTTCGCTCTGTCTGACAACTAGAGGGTAACGCCACCACAGAAGCACAAACCCAAGGCCACGAAAGAAGAACCAGTTCCACATTGGGATTGGAAGCGAATTCGTACTAGTCGCATGATAACCATATTAAAAGAAAAGCCCGAGGATATGGATGACCTTCCCTGGTGCTTCGAAAAGAGCAACGACGAGGTAATCTCAGAATTTCCACCGGCGCCAAAAGAACTGGAGGATGGCATACATACTACTGCAGATAACCTCAAGTAGATTGAGTTGGGATCGGCAGACGATCCGCGACCGACATTCATCAGTGAGCTGCTATCTGAAGAAAGGATGGCTGTGTTAAAGGACGTGCTTCTACAGCATAGAGATTGCTTCGCGTGGAACTATTCCGAAATGCCGGGACTAGATCCAGAAATTGCCGTGCACAAATTGGCGATATCTCCGGACATCAAGCCAGTCAAATAAGCGCCGAGGAGAATGCGGCTCGAGCTTGAGATGAGCATCAACGCCGAGGTCAAGAAGTTAATCGACTCTGGCTTTATCTAGGAAGTTCAATACCCTGAATGGATCGCCAATATCGTCCCGGTGATGAAGAAAAATGGGCAGTGCGCATATGCGTAGACTTTCGGGATCTCAATAAAGCTTGCCCGAAAGACGATTTCCCAGTGCCAGTCACTGAATTGATGATAGACAATACGTCCACTCATGAGGTTTTCTCCTTCATGGACGGCTCATCAGGGTATAATCAAATAAAGATGCATCCCGAAGACCAGAAGCACACCGCCTTCAGGACTCCTTTGGGTATATTCTGCTACAAGGTGATGCCCTTC
The DNA here is from genome assembly GCA_030015575.1 of Agapanthus africanus. Taxonomy (NCBI): domain Eukaryota; kingdom Viridiplantae; phylum Streptophyta; class Magnoliopsida; order Asparagales; family Amaryllidaceae; genus Agapanthus; species Agapanthus africanus. The sequence continues at coordinate 183,027,855 of CM057350.1, read as the reverse complement.
GGTCTAAAGAACGCTGGTGCCACTTATCAGAGGGCCATGACAAAGATCTTCGATGACCTCATACATGAAATCGTCGAATGTTACATCAACTATATCGTAGTTAAAAGCAAATCATATGAGAAACATCTCGAGCACCTAAAAACTGTATTTCAACGCCTTCGGCAATACAACTTGAAGATGAACCCTCTCAAATGTGCATTCGGAGTTTCCTCGGGCAAATTCTTAGGATTCATCGTCCGACACCGGGGTATCGAAATAGATCCGTCCAAGATCAAGGCGATTATGGAAATGCCTCCGCCAAGGACTCTCAAACAGTTGCGGTCTCTCCAAGGAAAGCTCGCATATATTCGGCGATTTATAGCCAACCTCTCTGGCAAGTGCCGCCCTTACAGTCACCTGATGAAGAAGGGAACTCCATTCGTCTGGGATCAAAAATGCCAAGGCGCGCTGGACGAAATTAAACAGTACCTGCAGAACCCGCCGGTGTTGGCTGCTCCGGTCAAGGGAAAACCCCTCATTCTTTATACAACCGCCCTCGAAGGTTCCTTAGGCGCATTATGGGCACAAGAGAACGATCAAGGGAAAGAAAGAGCACTCTACTACTTAAGTCGAGTTCTGCTGGGGGCAGAAAGCAACTACTCCCCCATTGAAAAACACTGCCTGGCGTTGATCTTCGCGATAACAAAGCTCAGACACTATGCGTTGGCGCATGGGGTCCGTCTCATTTCGAAAGTGGACCCTCTTAAGTATTTAATGTCAAAGGCCATACTGACAGGTCGACTCGTTAAATGGGCTCTGCTCTTGATGGAGTTCTCGATAACGTATCAACCTCTCAAGGCAGTGAAAGGCCAGGCCATCGCCGACTTCCTTGCTGAGTATCCGATACCCGCCGATTCTCCTCTGAGCTGCGATCTACCAGACGAGCATGCGTTCGACGCAATCGACGGTGGTGATACCCGATGGGAGCTCTTTTTCGATGGAGCGTCTTCCATGAAGAAGCGCAAACAAAGTGCCCCTATAATCAAATCGGGGGTAGGCCTCATTTTCGTGACTCTACAAGGAGGGATAATGCGTTTCGCTTTCTCCTTAACAGAGCCGAGGACGAATAACGAAGCCGAATATGAAGCCTTGATAGCAGGTCTTGATATCGCCATCGACATGGGAATTGAAAACCTCCTCATATACGGAGATTCTCAACTGGTCGTTAGTCAAGTAAACGACGACTACCAAACGTGCAAACCGGAGTTGGTGAAGTACGGGGAAAAGGTGCAACAACTGTTGACCCAAATTCCCTCCTATACTTTGGAGAACATACCGCGCGCGGAAAACAGCAAAGCAGACACGTTGGCCAAACTTGCTAAAGAGCTGGCTGACGAGAACCTCGATGACGTCAGAATCATGGTACAAAGCCGTCGGGTGCTTGCCCCAGAAGAAATATCTCCGGAATCATCCGAAGAAAAAGGAGCGAACGAGCAGACGACCCTACAAGTAAAAGATTGGGAAAATACCGAGGATTGGAGAGAAGTCTTCATAGACTACTTTAAATCCCACCGAATGCCTGAAAGAGTGTCCACAAGACATCAGCTCATGAAACGAGCTCTGTCTTTCGCCTTCGTCAATGATACTCTGTACAAGAGGTCGTTTGATTCTCTGTGGCTGAGATGCTTAGGACCTGACGAAGCGAAAAGAGTCGTCCAGGAAGTTCACGACGGACTCTGCAGTTCTCACCAAGCGGGCCTAAAGATGAAGTTGATGATCAAACGGATTGGCTACTACTGGCCCACGATGATTCAGGACTGCCTCGAATATGCGAAGCAGTGTCACTCATGTCAAATTCATGGGGATTTCATCCATCAGCATCCAAATCCATTACATCCGACAGTGGCTAGTTGGCCGTTCGAGATGTGGGGAACTGACATAGTCGGCCCTATCGAACCAGCATCGTCTAGGGGACATCGTTTCATCCCGGCGATGACTGACTACTTCTCTAAATGGGCAGAAGCAGTACCGTTAAGAGAGGTTAAGATGGAGAATATCCTCCATTTCTTCAAGACGCATGTCATATATCGGTTTGGAACTCCGCGACGGATCATCTCCGATAACGGGCCAGCTTACAGAAGCCACTAGATCAGTCGCTTTGCGCAGCAGCACAATATAGACTGGAGATATTCCTCGGTTTATAATCCGCGAGCTAACGGTCTAGCTGAGGCCTTCAACAAGACCTTGACAAAGATGATAAAGAAAACGGTGTCCCGAAATAAGAGAGACTGGCACGAGAGATTGCAAGAGGCTCTTTGGGCGTATCGAACTACGTTCAAGACGGCCACGAACACAACGCCGTACGCGTTGATATTTGGGATGGAAGCAGTGCTCCCCCTCGAGATAGAGTTACCCTCTCTACGAATGGCAGTCCACTACGAGCTGACGGATGAAGAAAATGCTCACCTTTGGCTTGAGGAGCTTGACACCCTTGATGAAACCCGGCTCATAGCGCAACAAAATCTGGAAGCTTATAAAGCAAAGATGACGCGCTCATATGAAAAATTAATCCGACCGAGGACATTCCGCCAAGGCGAACTTGTGCTAGTGGTCAAAAGGCCTATGATCCCCAATCGCGCCAAGCGGGGAAAATTCGAGCCAAACTACGAAGGCCCGTACATCGTAGATAAGGTCTACCAGGGTGGGGCCTATCTACTCATGAACATGCACGGTGAAAGGCCTTACAGGCCAATAAACGGTCGCTTCCTAAAGAGACACTACGCTTAATGAGCCACAGACTAGGTCAATGATAGATGACGACGACTATGTCCGCTCGCTATCTTCCTAAGCTCAAACTCTATCAGCAGTAACCAACATTCTCAAAGTCGGACCGAAATGTCCTTAAACTAATAGCAGACCGAAACGTCTTTAAACTACTACCGCAGCATATTTTAGGCTGACGAGATATAAAAAAAAAACATATAAAAAAAAACAAAAAAAAAACGGTATGTCCATAAGCAAAAAGGGCACGGATGAAAACCCGAAAGGGCTCCGTGAGTAAAAACAGCAGGGCTACCGGCGAGTGTTCGTGAAAACCCGAAAGAGCGCGATCTCGTAAAAAAAATATATAAAAATAAAAAGAATAAAAAATGCGGTACGTCCATAAGCAAAATGGGCACGGATGAAAACCCGAAAGGGCTCTGTGAGTAAAAACAGCAGGGCTACCGGCGAGTGTTCGTGAAAACCCGAAAGGGCGCGGCCTCGTAAAAAATATATAAAAATAAAAAGAATAAAAAAAAAGTGGTACGTCCATAAGCAAAATGGGCACGGATGAAAACCCGAAAGGGCTCCGTGAGTAAAAACAGCAGAGCTACCGGCGAGTGTTTGTGAAAACCTGAAAGGGCGCAACCTCGTTAAAGGACACTTATAGGGTCCTCTCGACCTTGTAAGGGGAAACCACCTGCGTGAGATCCTTACGACTCACAAGGGAGCGACACACTTAGGGATCCCCACGATTCCTAAGGAGAAAATACACTTGCGAGATCCTCACGACTCGTAAGGAGAACTCTCTTATGGGACCCTCACGGCTCATAAGATTTGAAAGTCTTAAGTTACAGAGACCTAAACCTGTGCTTAAGCAATCCCCACGATTCCTAAAGAGAAAATACACCTACAAGATCCTCACGACTTGTAGGGAGAAACACCTTTGTGAGACCCTTACGGCTCATGAAGTCAAAAGCATTAGTCGACAGGACCTTAACCCTGTTCGCCAAGCCACCCTTTTTCGACGTCGACAAAGGCAGATGATGATTCGCTCCTGGCAATATCCCAGTTGTAGCGGTGTTGATGCCGAAATCGGTGTCTAACTTCAGGTTTCCGGCGAAAAGCCAGTAGACCGCACATGCAAAATAGCCGAAATGATTGGGCAACTTGTAATAAAAAGCAGCAAGTAAAAATGTATGCATGCAAAATAGCCGAAATGATTGGGCAACTCGCAATAAAAAGCAGCGAGTAAAAATAAAATAAATAGCCGAAATGATTGGGCACCGCGAAAAATAGCCGAAATTATTGGGCAATCGCGACCTTCGCGATATAAAAGCTGAAATGATAGAGCATCGCGGAGATAAAACAAAAAAAATGATGATAAAACTTTGGCCCTACAGTTAAGATCACATCGATTCCTGTATACAATCCAAGGGCGTAAACAAAGAGGGAACCATACTTTCCCAACAGGCTCCGCCAGAAGACGAAGCCAAATCTCGACGGTTCAGTCCAACTCCGAAGAAACCAGTGTCTTCAGCAGATACCTCAACTCAGGGAAACAAACACTCCCTGACAAGAGCCTCCTGATCCACGTCGACTCGCAGAGCCACCAGTGCCTCCGTGGGAAATTCTCGACTTGTTTCAAACCCCAAGGAAACAAATAATCCTTGGCGCTAGGGAAATAAATAATCCCTAGCAAATTCCTCGACTCACGGATACAAACACTCCTTGACGAGAGCCTCCTGATCCGCGTCGACTCGCAGAGCCACCAATGCCTCCGTGGGAAATTCTCGACTCGTTTCAAACCGCAAGGAAACAAATAATCCTTGGCGCTTGGGAAACAAATAATCCCTAGCAAATTCCTCGACTCACGGATACAAACACTCCTTGACGAGAGCTTCCTGATCCGCGTCGACTCGCAGAGCCACCAGTGCCTCCGTGGGAAATTCTCGACTCGTTTCAAACCCCAAGGAAACAAATAATCCTTGGCGCTTGGGAAACAAATAATCCCTAGCAAACTCCTCGACTCACGGATACAAACACTCCTTAACGAGAGCCTCCTGATCCGCGTCGGCTCGCAGAGCCACCAGTGCCTCCGTGGGAAATCCTCGACTCGTTTCAAACCCCAAGGAAATAAATAATCCTTGACGCTTGGGAAACAAATAATCCCTAGCAAATTCCTCGACTCACGGATACAAACACTCCTTGACTAGAGCCTCCTGATCCGCATCGACTCGCAGAGCCACCAGTGCCTCCGTGGGAAATCCTCGACTCGTTTCAAACCCCAAGGAAACAAATAATCCTTGGCGCTTGGGAAACAAATAATCCCTAGCAAACTCCTCAACTCACGGATACAAACACTCCTTGACGAGAGCCTCCTGATCCGCGTCGACTCGCAGAGCCACCAGTGCCTCCGTGGGAAATTCTCGACTCGTTTCAAACCCCAAGGAAACAAATAATTCTTGGCGCTTGGGAAACAGATAATCCCTAGCAAACTCCTCGACTCACGGATACAAACACTCCTTGACGAGAGCCTCCTGATTCGCGTCGGCTCGCAGAGAAACCAGTGTCTCCGCGGGAAATTCCCGATTCGTCTCAACTTGCAAGATGAAGCCTCAGGCAGCAGGAACTAAAAAACTTGCTTCCTGAACAATGGGACCCTGCAAGTCGATCCAAAAAGATCTCTTGCATACTATTCACGGGTCTCACTCTCCAAAGTCGAATCTCGACAAGGAGGGAAACAACCGCTTACGGGTCCTCTCGACTTGTAAGAGGGAAAAATTCTCTTATAGGATCCTTACGACTTATAAGAGAAAACCACACTTAGGAATTCTCACGATTCCTAAGGAGAAAAACCCACCTATGAGATCCTCTCGATCCGTAGGGAGAAAAGTCTCTATGAGACCCTCACGGCTCATAGAGTTGAATAGTCTTAGGCAGCAGATCTGAACCTGCGGCCTAAGCCATCGCTGTTTCTTGAGAGGGTCAGGATACTCGCTCTAATCATCCGTCAACCATGGTTATTAAGACAGCCTGCTAACAATAAAAGAAAGAAGAAAATGACAGAAAGAACATCCGATTTACATTTGACCAAGCGTTCGAGACACACTCATTTATACATGGGCAGAGGACTCAGGACGAGAAATAAGACAAGCTGAAATAAAAAAAGGGGGTTTCCATTCATGTTGCTAAAATTCTTACAATCATAAAAGCAATGAATAAGAAACATTATTCAAATTATTACAACGGTATAACCTCAGATCCGGGGCACGGATTGAGGAATTCAAAAGTAAGGCCATCCAGAGTTCTTCTGGCCTTTCTAATTATTCTTATGCGCAGCCTCTCGCGCTCCTGTGTGTCAAGATCCTCAGCAAGCCCTCCCGGCCTTCAATAAGCAGCAACTATCGTCGTCTGCTGGAAGATTTGATGTAGGATGTCAATGGGGCCGTCCCGCCGTTTCTTCGAGATCAGCCCCGTCAGGTACACTGAATGCACCTTGTCTTCGGCATCATCCAGCGCGTTGAGCGGTAGGGCCTCGTGAAGACCCGGAAGTGCTCTCCATATTGCTCCCAGCACGACTTTCAAGAGAGCCGAACGATGAGGAAGTAGCCAACCACCGCTTGCGTTCAGACGACCCATGACCTCTGCATATTGAGCGTCTGTAAACTCCTGGTTTTGTTGACGACCCTGTGCGCGGATATCGTCATAGGTGATGAACTCGTGCAAACTGTATAGACGCACCGCCATTATACCTGGAGGAAATACCACAGGAAGATTAGCGATAGAAGAAAAATAATATGCACTGAGGGCTAAATTCCTCGAGAGCAAAGCTCTGTTCAGGGATTAAAACCCATGAACAAAAGCTCTGCAGATCTATAAGTTTTTGAGAGCAAAGCTCTGTTGGTTAAGATTGATTAAAATTAATTTAATCTAAGAATCAATTTTACCTAAAGTTTTTCTAAAAACTTTGGAAAGGAGAGCAAGGCTCTGGAGTTCTTGAAGGCAAGAGCAAAGCTCTGAAGTTTTTTGAAAATAAAAATCTGAAAGATGATAAGATGTGGGGGACCAAAGGTCCTATTTATAGGCATCAAGTGCCTCTTCAACTTCCAAAAGTTGCCACGGCGGTTGGAATTCCGCCACCGTTGCGCTCACGTTTGGGGCCACGTAAGCGCAACGGTGGGGGGGGGGGCATTTGTTTACCCTAATCAGAGCAAAGCTCTGTTTAAATTCCGAGGCGGGAGATGAAGCAACGCTTCATCTTCCCCCAATCAGAGCGAAGCTCTGCTTTGAAAATTTAAACTTTAATAAATGAAGCAACGCTTCAATTCTTTGCGCTGCGTGCAACGCGCCACGTGTCAGGCGCAGATGCATCAGCGTAGTGCCTAAGGCAGCGCACCCAATCAGAGCAAAGCTCTATTTTAAGCAAAATTAAAGGAAGCAACGCTTCAGTTGCGCAAGCACTACGCTGCGCGACACGTGTCAGCGCAGATGCGCTAGCGCAGTTGCGCTGCGCGACACGTGTCAGCGCAGATGCGATAGCGCAGTTGCGCTGCGCTGTGCGCTGCGCGACACGTATCAGCGCAGATGCGTTTGCGCCAAACAGAATAAAGATTTTAAGAAATCTTTCTGTTCTTGTTAAAACAAGAAGATTTTCTTCTGTAAAACAGAAGCCCTTGGATCAAAGATCCAACGGTGGGGAAAATTCCCCAAATCACTCAGAAAAAGATCTCTTTAACAAATTTAACTAATTTATGGGCACTATAAAAAGGACCCTAGGCCTCAATTCAAAGACATCAACATTTTCTATAAAAAAAAAAGAAGAAGGGAAAGAGAACTCTGAAGAATTCCTCAAGAACAAAAAGGTAAAAACCTTTAGAAAAAAGAGAAATTTCTCTCATGAACAGATCATAGATCTAAAAACAAGATCAATGATCTTTAATAAAAAAAAATAATAATAAAATAGTGCTTTGCACTTTTATGAACCTTTGGTTCTTTGAGATAAGAAAAACAAGAAAAACTTATCTTTTCTTTTATCTAAATTAGATCAAGAAATCAAATAGTGCTTTGCACTTCTGTTCTTGAATCTAAAAGATTCTTAGTGCTTTACACTTCCAAACTGCGCTGTTGCGCTCTTGGGAGAGCGCCACGTGTCAGTTACAGAACAACTTGCGCTACGCGCTTTTGAAATAGAGTTTTGCTCTCTGAATTTGGCGCAACTCACCAGAGCGCGCCACGTGTCAGTGGCGCAACGGCGCAGCGCACTGGGGTAGCGCACTGCGCCAACTGCGCTTGCGCTCACCAGAACGTGACGCGTGTCACCTCCACATGCCCTTGCGCTCAATAATTGGTGCAAAGCGCCTGACAAGCCACTATCAGATAATTAATGCTCTGCATTATTTACAGAAGGGCCAAGCCCAATTAAAAAGGGGCTAACAGGCCAAATTAAATGCAATGCATTACTTTAAAAAAAAGGGAGAGCCCAAATAAAAAAACAGATGCTGCGCATCATTTATAAAAGGGCAGAGCCCAAATAAAGGTCTAATAGACCAAACAAAAATGCCATGCATTATTAAACAGGAGCAGAGCCCCAGTAAAGGCCTAACAGGATAAATGCAAATAAAATGTTGAACATTTTCAACTGGACTTAGCCCAATTCTGGCCGTAAGTCCTTAAATTAAATTGAACTGAGCACAAATGCTCTCTCAAATCAATTTACCTCCGGTTCGAGAGTACAGCTCTGAACTCCTCTGACACCCATCGTTGTAATCCTTCAACGACGTCAGAGAGGTGACGGGTCCCGACGACCACACATCGATACGGACTGCGGGGTACTAAAACTCGTGGACCGAAACGTCCTTAAACTAACATTGGACCGAAACGTCCTTAAACTAATGATGGACCACTACGTCCTTAAACTGGCGATGGACCGAAACATCCTTAAACTAATGTTGGACCGAAACGTCCTTAAACTAATAGCGGACCACCACGTTCCTAAACTGGAATATAGACCACCACGTCCCTAAACTGGAATATAGACCACCACGTCCCTAAACTGGAATGCGGACCACCATGTCCCTAAACTGGAATATGGACCGCAACGTCCCTAAACTACCTATGGACTACTACGTCCCTAAACTGGAACAATAGAGCCTCCAAATGCTCTTTTGCCGGATCTAAACGATCCCGTTTAAGTTGATCTTAGCCCCCAAACACGGCTAACGTATCCTTAAACATTCAAACGGACTATAAAACTCCAAATCAACCTTGGTTCGAGGGTACATCTCTGAACTCCTCTGACACCCATCGTTGTAATCCTTCAACGACGTCAGAGAGGTGACGGGTCCCGACGACCACACATCGATACGGACTGCGGGGTCCTTAAACTCGTGGACCGAAACGTCCTTAAACTAACATTGGACCGAAACGTCCTTAAACTAATGATGGACCACTACGTCCTTAAACTGGCGATGGACCGAAACGTCCTTAAACTAATGTTGGACCGAAACGTTCTTAAACTAATAGCGGACCACCACGTCCCTAAACTGAAATATAGACCACCACGTCCCTAAACTGGAATGCGGACCACCACGTCCCTAAACTGAAATATGGACCGCAACGTCCCTAAACTACCTATGGACCACTACGTCCCTAAACTGGAACAATAGAGCCTCCAAATGCTCTTTTGCCGGATCTAAACGATCCCGTTTAAGTTGATCTTAGCCCCCAAACACGGCTAACGTATCCTTAAACATTCAAACGGACTATAAAACTCCAAATCAACCTTGGTTCGAGGGTACATCTCTGAACTCCTCTGACACCTATCGTTGTAATCCTTCAACGACGTCAGAGAGGTGATGAGTCCCGACGGCCATATATTAAATGGATCACCACGTTAAGTTGATCTTAGTCTCAAATCAGACTAACGTATCCTTGACGAACGTTTAAGTTGATCTTAGCCTCAATACGGCTAACGTATCCTTAAACTAAAAACACCAAACCCAAATCTAAGTAAATACGGATTTGGACTAATCCACGTCCTACGGGTGATGGCATTACTCGGTCTCCGTATACAATCCATGGGCAACCACAAACAAAACAAACACACACTACACGAAGTGAAATTCTGGAGAAGGAGAAAGTTGCTACCGCGATGCGGTTGCGTAATTAACTGCAGGGGCTTGCGCCTGCAGGGAAGAGCGTCCCCACAATCAAAAACCCCTCAAGCGAGGGGGAATCTGACGAAGTCTGCTATATCGGCCGCATCCGTCTAAACCTCCGATACACAGTGCCATAAATCAACTTGGCATCTTCGGAGAGGTGGACGGATAAAACCAAATAGCATCTGCCCCGAGTCTCAGCGTCAGGACATCGCAGTCTTGTGCGCCGTCTTTTGGAGGGGAACATGAGGTATTCACCAGCTCGATGTTTCTATCACAGTAAAAGCCGAAATGGCAGCGATACAGAAGAAACTCGATGCTATTGAAAACAAGTTCTCATCATTCTCCCTAAATCAGGTCACGCTTCCTAAGACCGTCTGTGGTTGCTGTTCGGATCCTTCACACTTAACGGAAGAATGTCCTATGAATGCATCGTTTCAAGCTAATGCTGCTTTTCAGCGGCGACCTAGAAACGACCCTTATTCTTCCACGTACAATCAAGGATGGAGGAATCATCCTAACTTTGCTTGGAACCAAAACCAACAAAGCAATTATCAAAGACCTCCTCCACAGCAACCACAACCACAGAATCAGCCCCCCTTTCAGTCACCGAATTTCCAAAATCCGGCCAACATTTCTACACCACAAGTGGCCGGTACTGACAACTCACTTGTACAAACTTTGGATATGTTCATGAAACAATCCATGCAAATTTCGGCTGAGATGAGGTCTTCTATTGATACCATAACGAAAAACTCCGCCTCCCATGGTGAGAGTATTAAATCATTAGAAAACCAAATCGCACAGTTAAATGCTGCAATGAGTGCGAGAGAAAAAGGGAAACTCCCAGCTCAACCCCTACCGAATCCTGGCCATTCACAAAATCATAATGTGAGTGTTGTTACCACGTTGAGATCGGGAAAAGTGCTGAATAACCGAGTGGGTGAGCAATGTGATGATAGTGATACCAATGATACCCCAGCTTCTTCTTCTTCCCTTAATTCGTCTAGTCTTCCGACTTCACCCGAGCCTATTCTCCGTTTTTCCCAAGGCTTGAACCCTTCGCCCATTTCCTCGAATCTACCTAAAACGATCCCCACTCCAATTCTGGGATCCAATCCGTCCTCACAATCCTCTCCAATGTTGGACCAAACCCTTATTGATAAAGCACCTTATCCAAACAGGTTAAGGGGCAACAGACCAAGTCCACAAATGGAGAAGATTGTGGACTTTTTAAGCAAGTTAACATAAATATTCCTCTCCTAGATGCTATTCAACAAGTTCCGTCATATGCGAAAATCCTAAAGGACTTGTGCACTAGGAAAAGAAAAGTTCAAGTACCTAAAAAAGTTTTCCTTGCCAGTAATGTGAGCACTGCTTTTACACAACAACAACCCAAGAAACGAAAGGACCCCGGAAGTCCTACAATTTCTATTTCCATTAGGGGTAAAAATATCAATCGTGCTCTACTCGATCTAGGTGCTAGTGTTAACTTGCTTCCGTATTCTGTTTATGAACAATTAGGGATCGGAGAGTTAAAACCTGCGCATTGCACTCTTCAGATGGCCGATCGATCTATCACCCAACCTAGGGGTGAGCTAGAGGATGTGTTAATCCAAGTCGGGGAATTCATATTTCCCGTGGACTTTTTTGTTTTAGATACACAACCTGTGGCAAACCCACGCAATCAAATCCCGGTGATACTCGGTCGACTATTTTTGGCCACTTCCAACGCAGTAATCAATTGTAGAAACGGCTCTATGACCCTATCCTTTGGAAAGAAGTCAATTGAGCTTAACATTTACAAGTTGGGAAGTGAACCCTCCGAACCCTATGCTCATGTGTGTTCTGTCGAATTAATGGATGTCGACAGCAGCAAATTTGATCAACCTCATGATACTGACTCTTTTCATATGTTGTTGCTTGACACGGACTCTTCCACCGAGTTGTCCGGGTCAACATCTACACTGATGAGGAACTTTTTATAGAGTTGGACGATCACCTCATTTTTTCTGATGACATTATTCTTCGGGGTATCGACGAAAGCTTTGAGGAAATTTTCGCTGATGAACTCGCATTTTTACAAGACACGGGTGTTGAGATGAATCAACTCCAAGATGAAGAAATTGGACCTCCACCCCTTCTTTTGGACAATCATGATAATGCGAGTAATCCATCATCACTATCACTGTGTCGTCTCTCCAAAGTGAGACGCAATCATTTTCCATTACACCTCTTACCACCTCCCCACTTCTTCTTGTCAAAAGGTGACATGTTCTTCCACCAACCTTGGTGCTTCATCGATAAAATTTTTGAATGGTTGGTGTTGACCTTCGGTCTTTGCAAAGCTTGGCATTGACCAATAACCTTGACCCCATCGTGTGATTTTAAAAGATTAAAATTGTTTAACTCAAGTTTGGGGGGGGGGTGTGGTATATTTTGGCTCTTGAAAAGAAAATGATTTTTACAAATTTGTGAGCCTAAAATAAGTTTGGGGGAGGATTTTCACTTTCATATATTCTTGCCCCCATTAATAATTTCCTCCCAAGTCTACAGGTTTTTGAGCTTAACGGATGACATCAGTGAGGACACTGCTGTAAACAGGTTTGGGGGAGGTTTGTGCTTATACTTTGCATTATACTATATTAAAGCACAAAATTTTTTTGATAATAAAAGAATAGAAAGTGAAAAAATTACATCCAAAAGATAGGAATAGTTTAAGAAAACCAAGAAAATTAGAAGTTTTCTTAAACGAACTAGTAATAAGTAGTTATGAGCTGTTGTCCCAAGGGTTAGTAAGATGAAGGAAGTCACTAATCTGAGGATAAAAATAAGTCTGAAAAATAGTTTCTATTCTGGAAGCCAAACATTTGAATGTTGATACCCTACTATATGCACTTACACACGTCTTGAAACTCGGGATAGTAGAGGATACCTTGAAATGCTCTTGTCTAAAAGCCAAAGTATGATGGAAAAAAAATGAAGAAAATATAAAAATGGTGAAAGAAAAAAATGAACACTGGTTTTGTATCGCCAAGGCAGCAATAAAAAAATATAGCGAGGGTGCCTCTTCACCTAGTGCCCTAAGGCCAACTGGTCTGGGAGTCACTGCTAAGCCTTAGGTGGTGCAAGACGAGAAAAATATTATCACCTAATCAGCAAGTACATGAGTAATCGGTCGATTAGTACCTCAAGAAGTATTAACGGTTGCATGAAAATGTTTGAGCAAATCTAAATATTCATTAAATTAAAAAGTACTAAGGTAGATGGACAAGAGTATGATAGCTTGAATTGAATTCTCCGAGTGTAGGGATGTTCTATACATACAAGTAGGGGCATATGATCAATATTTGGATGAAAGGTAGGAATGAAGAATAAAGACGATGTTTTATTGAGGGATGATGTGATTTCTAACATTTTTTCATGACTATTAAGATAAGGCTCATGACAACTGAAAAGGTAGTATAGTTGGAAACTCTAAATTTTCAAAGTCTTTCTTTTATGGTTCTTATCTTTATATGTAAATTTCACCATCTCTCTTTTGTTATAGGATTTTGTGGGTGTAATCCGCTGAAAACCCTCAGGAGACAACACTCCTCCTACTATGGACACCTAGAGATTTAACGGCTTGTTGCACGTGCTCAGTGCAATCGTGTCTGCCTACGAAAGTGTGCTTAGTTTTCTCCTTTCTTTTTCTCCTCTTGAATAAACTAGTTTGCTCGGGACGATCAAAGATAAGTTTGGGGGTATTTGTTCAGTTGATTAAACTGCACATTTGTATTACATTTTTCCTACCATTTTCACATTAAAAAAGGACTTTATTATAATATATTATAAATGTGAGGGTTTATGTGTAAAAACACTATTTTCCATGTGTTAATATATTTTAATTAGCATTTGGTAGGAAAATGCATGCAAATAAATTTATTGACCAAATCCTAGTAGAACAAGGTCTACTAAATCTTATTTGAGTTGTTGTGCAGAATATTTCCAAGTTGTGCAGAATTTTTCAAAGACTAGAATCAAGCAAATCAAGTTGTTGATGAAGACTTGCCTAATTAAGAATCAAAACTTGAAGAGCAAGTCTTGTAGCAACCACGAGACGATTTCTGAAATACAAAAGTTCCAGAGAAGTCCACATGTCTCAATTACAGAGCCCAAGAAAAATGATAAGCGGAGGAGATTATATGGCCGCGGATCCGTGGCCATAACCACCCTTGGGCCGCGGATCCGCCGCAATCCTATGGAGTTAGGGGCTGAGATTTTGTGGAATGAATCTTTTCTAAATTTTACCAAATATTGAAGCAAATGATTCTGGCTTTGCACTATAAAAAGGCACCGAGAGCCTCTTAGAAAAATCATCAAGCCAACGTGATCACGAAGTTCCAGACGGCTCATGCATCCAGGCTGGTCATCAACTGTTCGTCTACCTCCTTGGAAGAGATCGAGAAGCAACTAGATTTGTAATCATTTTCTAAGGATTCAAGTGTAATGAATTTTGTTGATTAATAAAGGTAGCTTTCTTTTTCTTATTCTATTTCTTCGTAGTTTAATTATGCAATTTCTTTCCATCTCTTTTTCTCCCAACATGCGCGAGTAATTCTCCGCTTGTTAGGGTTCGTAGGATTATGGTAGGGTAATGAATGATGAACATCCCTAAACCCTTTTTTAAGTCCTATAAAGTTTATGAACTTTATTAAAAGAATTATTAACATCCTAATCGGGCGCGCTAACAATTTTTTGTTAGTTCCGACCGCGATTAGAGATTAGATTAATGATTGTTTTGGTAAAGGCTAGATATGAACGGAGTTCCGTGTCGAGATAAGGGTTAAGAGTGGGATTCCTTTTCCCTCCAGAAACCCTAATCTACACGCATCACCGTCGTTCCAGTTTTAAATCTATTAATGGATAAAAATGGTAACTTTTAATTAATCGTCCATAACTACTAAATCCTAACGAACCCTACAAGCCCTCTTATTATATTAACTACATCCCTAAAATAATCTAGATATATATTTTTGCATTCTTGCTTAACGTAGATCTAGAAACCATTCACTAAATTCTTTATTCCTCCTCTCTTTTTCAACACATCTAAAGCAAGAGTAAAAGGTTCCACGTTTCCAAGAGGACGACCCGTACTCATCTCGGTCCAGCTACACGCGACACCGTTATTGATTGCGGTTAACTACAAACACACTCTTTCGAACCAATCAGTTCCCAACGAAGTGGCCGAGGAACTGAGTATCCAGCTCGTCGAAAGTCGAGATCGAGCGAGGCTCGAGTCCTCGGAACCAGTCCCGACCAGAACGGATGAGGGTGGCAGGGAAGGCCCTGCACTGGGTGGCATCGGAATGGTCCTGGAAGCTCATTCCCACGGTGAAAGCATCCAAATGGTCTTTGGGGTCGGTTTTCCAGTCGAACAGAGAGACCTTCGGGGGTTTGTTGCGCGAGGAGACGTGGACATCGAGCAGTTCCTCGGTGAACAGTTTGGTGAGCGAGTCGGCGGCGTACTCGGCCCCGTCGGCTGAGAGGTGACCTTCCCGACGCATGCCCTTGATCTTCTTCTCGGGGGCGTCGAGTCGGCCGTGGTACCCCGAAGACTCGGCGCCTCGTGATCCTTGGCCTCTGCTGTGGGAGACCTGCGTCTGGGCACGGCTCCGGTTCCTCTCGATGAGGTTCCTCAGATCCCCTGGCGCGGTGGCTCTCGAGCCGTCGTGGAGAGCCCCTTCTGTGCGACCCCGTTGGGGGAGTGGGTGTCGGTCATGCCTGTGGGCAGGCGAGGTGACCGACATCTCCTCAGGGGGGCAAGGGTCGCGAAGAGGTTCGAGGCATGGTGCTCCGGCGGCGGGCCTGGGGGTGGAGCTGCAAGGCGCCCAACGGGCCTCAAGTAGTATCGGTCCGTGGGATCCGCGGTCGGGAGTCGCAGCCCACCGGTGGTCGGACGTGTCGACGGGTGCAGAGCATTCTAGAGGTGGAGGAGCGGCGATCTGGGGCCCGGGCCCGGCCGTTTGGGTGCGTACGAGCGTCTCCACAATGGACTGTAGCCGATCTATTCGGCTGGCGAGGGCGTGGATGATGGTCGCCGGAAGGGGTTCATCCGCACCTCCGGTTAGGGGGAGGCGGCGGCTGGTACCCGAATCTTCAGGATGGTCGCTTGCCATGTGGACAGAGATCAGAAGGCTAACTTTGTTTTTATGGAGTTTGCGTTTCCCACAGACGGCGCCAACTGATGGAGGTCCTTTTCAGATCTCCCTCAGATGTTGTCTTCCGTCGATCTCCCGGTAGATTCTTGAGGGGATTCCCTGTTATGTATGGATCTCAATGGGTTTTTAGGAGATTTGGTGATTGGAGGAGTTTGACGCCAAGTACCTGCAAAGAAGTCCCAGGGTGGTTTGATACCACCGAAGACCCTCCGACGATCATGTTGGTGTTGAAGTCGAAACTTGCACCCCGGTTGACTAAGTCAAAGTCGAAGTCAACCCCAAGCCAAGTGGGCCTATGCCCAGGTCGAGTCCGAACATGAAGCGGCCGGCCTTCCTCCATGCCAAAATGAAATCATGTAATAAATAATTTTTATGTAATTTTTTATGCATGAATATAAACAAAATGGACATAAAGCCAAATTTTTTGGAAGCCCATGGCTTATGTGCAAAAAGAAATGGCACATGAGCCATGGGATAGGCAAAATGCCATTTTGTAAAGCCCAAGGGGCTATATGTAAATATGTAAGCCTATATAAGGCAACATGATGATGAATATAGATACACTTTTCATTCCCCTAAAAAAATATAGGATTTGTAGCTCTTTCCCATTTCTGAAGGTTCTAAACCTTCTTCTTTTTTTTGAATTAAATCAAGAGTTTTACTCTTTCTTTTCCAAAACTAAATAGTTTTTCACCACAAAACCCACAAAGGGGAACTTGGATCTGCCATTAGATTTCAGAAAGGGGAGATTTTTAAGTCTCATCCCCTTTCTCCAAGATCCGGCCAAACGACAGGAAGAAGAAGGAGACCTATCTCCAGAAACCTCACTTTGGGGAAGAACTAGGGCTCAAGGGGAGAAACCCCTTCATCAGCTTCAAAATATCCTAGGAGTTTAACTCCTTACACACACACACAAAATAATAAGAGCTCCTTTCTGGGAGTACAACTCCCATTGCAGGGACCAAGTCTTTTTTGCCGCCCGAGCGCCCACGTACTGACACGTGGGGCGCTAGCGCTAAAAGCGCTAGCGCCCTTACACTCAAAGCGCTAGCGCCCGAGCGCCCACGTGCTGACATGTGGGGCGCTAGCGCTAGCGCCCTTACGCTCAAAGCGCTAGCGCCCGAGCGCCCACGTGCTGACACGTAGGGCGCAAGCGCTCTTGCGCTCAGAGCGCTAGCATCCAAGCATTCACATGCTGACACGTGGGGTGATAGCGCTCTTGCGCTCAGAGCGCTAGCGCCTAAAGCGCTAGCGCCCGAGCGTCCACGTGCCTGGCACGTGGGGCGCTAGCGCTCAAAGCGCTAGCCCCCAGAGCGCTGGCGCTTTTTCCCACGCATCTTTTGGATGCCCTTTCCCTTTCTTTTTTTTTATATATATGTATATATACACAAACATACTCTACAACACTGTACCTCTCCAAAAAATTTGGGCCGGGGCGCTGCCCCACACCCCGCAAGGGGGCTGCTAGCCCCCTTGACCCTCAGCCCGCTATCCGGGTAGCGGGACCCCCGTGAAAACTCTGCGGGCCCCCGATATATCCAAAACCTTTTTAAAACACAATATGCGCACACTGCACGTTGAGTTCGCATGACCAGTTTAACCCGTTAATCGGAGGTTCCCTCGCTCCAAATGCGAGGGGTAATTAACGGCAACTTAGTCCGCGGCTGCCGGAGATTCGGATCCCCAGAATCAATAAACCCTAGCCTACCATAAGCAGGGGGAATCTGTAGTACGCCTGACAAGCACGTGCGTATTCCCATCTCAATTGGGTGACGAAAAACACCCTACAGTTAGTACTAGATCCGAGCAGCGTAACGGCTAAGTGGAGTCCAGATGGCTTACTTGACCCTTCTGTGATGGGGGTTTATATAGTGGTGGAGGCATGCAGCAGTAGGCACGAGAATCTTGCCGGCAGTTACGCTCCCGACGTCACGCCCGCGTAGAGAGCGGATCGCCCATGAATGGGGATCGTGAAGCCGTGGAACATGGGATGTTGCTGGCGGAGAATCCGCGCATGGCGAGATTCGCGGAGCTGCGGTTGCGCCTGTGACCGGCGGAACTGGTCGGATGTCCGAAGAAGACGGCCTTGGCAAGGAGCTCGGGGACGAGCGAGTAGGCCGAGGAGACTTGGTCTTGTGGCAGCTCGGGGCGAGCTGAGGGGCCGAGGAGGCCAATCTGCGGGGAGCCCCGAGGGGGGCTAGCTCGTGCTGGCCAGTCGGGTACAAGGGTGGCATGGTTGGCCTTTGTGGGCCCTTTCTCCTGAATTCTGGGACGTGTCGTCCGCCACGTGTCCCGATCTTAAGGGTTGCCAATATTGAGCATTATCATGAACCGAGCTTCCTCGGCTTTCCACTCGCCTCCGAGCCTCCGGCCGAGCTAAGCCGTCCCGGTTCTGCCGAGCAACCAAGGATGCAGAGCCCAAGAACCCCGCCACGGCTCCACGAATCTCTCCAGAAGCGAGATATCCACCGCTCAACATCCCGCGTTCCACACCATCGTATCCCCCCATTAACGAGCATATCTCGTCATTAATAGGGGGATCCCGTCATTCACACAGGCGTAGCGCCAGGGGCGTAACGGCCGACGAAGATCTCACGCCAGCTCACTCCAAGCGACCACTATAAAATCCCATCTCCCAGACGACTCAGGTAAGGCAATTCCATTCCAGTAAGCCGCTACTTTGCCCAAATATCTCGGCTAACTTGATCGTCGAAGGGTCCATGGTGGTACAACCACCCCGCGACTTCTTTTGCAGGTAGCTTAGCTTCACCTCGAATCAAGCCCACTGAGATCCACACGCTCATGGAAACGACCCCTGTCACGCCCCGCTTCCCAGTGTATGGGTAAAGGACGCGACGGGTCACACGGCGTATTTACTCAGAAGTAAACACGCTAAGCGTATTTAAGCAATATAAAATAAAATATACACAAGAGACAAGATGTAAATGAACAACAACTTTATTTATTAACATTCTTTTTACAATACAACTGAAATGAAAATATATGGAATAAAAGCAATACCTAAACAATGGCATAATAGAAAAGAAAATGAAATGTAAAGGTAAACTAGAGCTCCGGGTCGAAGGCTAGCTGGTCTAAATCCTCGCTGGTGGGCTCTGTCTCATGAAGGTCCGAATCACCTGACAACATTCCAAAGAAAGAAGAAAAGGAATGTCGTCCGCTAACAATCGCTCAGTAAGTCCCAAATGTAGGAAGAGACAGAATAAACAAAAGAAGAATGTAACTTTTAAACTTGTGTTATATTGTTAACGCTGTTGTTTGTAGCCCGGTACAGAAATTGTCAGTGTATACGAGAGGAGTCCCACTATCCCGGAGACTTTGGTAACCCGTAGTACAAGGCTCCATCGATAATACCATGGAACAACGGTATGGATGTAATTACGTCTTAAGTGACCACCTCGTGCCACCTTTAACATGTTCCGTACCAGTCTACCCCTTATAAACCCCGTAGTGTATTATTGTATTGTTTGTATTGTTTTGTCTTGTATTGTAAATTGTATATGGATGACTTGCCGAAACCATAATATCGGTAAATGGATATAACTGGAGAATTATGTAGATGGATGTATATCCATGGTTCGGTCCGGTCAAGTTATATATTGAAATAGATTGTACAGACGGATTCATATTGAATGGTTGTATTGTACTTGAATCGTATTCAAGTCAGATTGATTAGATTGAGACTCAGTCTGAGTCAGACACTTTTAAAAAGAACTTGAAATCCTGAATTTGTTTTGATGTTATCAGTAACTGCTGCATATGGAAGAAAGAATTTGTGTCTTTTTCCAAGACAATTATCATGCTGATAACACCATTTATTAGATTGTCTACCTTAAATAGGCAAGCACCCATATCTCCGGCTCCCTGAGGCTCAAGAGTCTTAAACCTATGTTTACTAGGGTCCTTATTGTAATTTAGTATAACTTGAGGTTTTTTTTATGTAAACATAGTTTTAGTATAATTTCAAAATACGCCTCAAGCATTTAATCATCGTCTTTAGAGTTTTCATAGATGCATATTTTATAAATATGAAATTTCTAGTGAGTAAAACCTAATTTCATAATATATGGTATTTTCTTGAAATAGTGTACTTGTGTTGTATTTGTATGCTATTTTCATGTAATAGTGATCCCTTGATTTAGAAAACCTGGAATATTTATATAATTAAAATAGAAATTTTGCTAATATATTTATATATATATTTTATAAAAAATAATGTATTTATTTTATTGTAGAAATCTCATTTTCTAAATAAAAATGCATAAGAATTCCATCAAGATCGATTGCTCCTTGCGGTGGTTTGCATCTCGCTCTACTAAGCCCGAGGATGTGCGATAATCCGCACCATCCCGAACGGGGTCCCCAAAATGGGTTGTAGAGGCGTAATTGCATGGAAATGTTTAATACATCTTTTATAGAAAACGGTTTTGTAAGTTTAGGGTGTCTATTTGTAAAGTCTTATTTTCCCGTATTCTATTGTCCCAAACTTCATCGTGCTATGATAGAGATGTGTGTTGTGATGAGGTAGGTCATTAGCTCGTGAGTTATCTAATGGTATAGCAAGGAACATGTTAATTATGTCGAAATTGTAAAGTATGTGGTTTTTTTCTGTAAAAGTGCGATAAAAGACACAAAAATAATTCTTTTGAGGTGAAACCTATTTTAATAGGTTTATTAATGTTTTATAAACAATATGCGAGAGTATGGTATTTTCTTGATTAAGAAAAGTATAGCTTTAAAGGAAAACCGAATCGGAAGTCGGATTAACTCCGCTTCCGTCGGGTTTTGGAAATGTAAATTTTTAAAGAAGAAGAAGATAGGGGAGATGGGAGTTACTGGCTTGGGGTCAATAGGAGAGAGAGGGGGTCCTAAAGAAAGCTTCGGGGCATCGTATCGTCGCTGGAATCTCCTCGGAAGTTCGTCGGAGGTTCGTCTTTCGCTAACTCCACTTGTACACTAAAAGACTTGGGAATTTGGTATAGTTTTTGTAATAGAATTCTGAGTGAGAGGGGTGTAAAATGGGGTGGGTATTTATAGGGAAAAACTAGGGTTTATGGGTGATGCATTTGAGAATTAAAATGCATTTAAAGGGAATTAAATAGGTGATTTAAGTTATCTGTGTGAATGCAGAGAGAACAAGCAGTGTGAAAGGAAGTGGGGTAGGCCAAAGGTTGCAGGGAAAAAGATTGGGAGCATTCCCAACGGGGGAGACCGGCGGCGCCGGGCCTATTGGGCTTTTCATCAGTTTTGTACCGTCGGGTGGGGGTGGGTTTGGTGCCACATGTCGAGGTCGATTGATATTCCACAGTGCACATGTTTATATTATATGTTACTCTTAGTTTTACGTGTTGTGCACGTGTAGACTCTTGGGCTTTTAAAAAGATTAAAATAAATTAAAATAAAAAGATTTTGTGGTTGATGGGATTTGAACTCTGATGCTATGGTTCAGCAATGCAGGGTTTTACCGGTGAGCTACAAGCTCCTTCTTGCTGTTCAAAAGCAAATCAAACTTATAACTTGTGCTCAGGCTCAGGGGTTCCTTTCTGTATTTTTGAAAAAAAATTTGTACAGAAAATTAGGGTTGTTACAACCCCTATACCAATCACAGCCGTTCATCCACGCTCGCGACAGATCAATGGAGGACAATATC
Organism: Agapanthus africanus; assembly: GCA_030015575.1. NCBI lineage: Eukaryota > Viridiplantae > Streptophyta > Magnoliopsida > Asparagales > Amaryllidaceae > Agapanthus > Agapanthus africanus. The sequence continues at coordinate 183,006,082 of CM057350.1, read as the reverse complement.
TGCAGGAGATCCTAACCTCCATCAGTTGGCGCTGTATGTGGGAACGAAAATTCCACTTATCGAAAGTTGATCTTCCGATCTCGAACTCATGGCGAGTGAACACCGTGACGATCCAATCACAAGTCGCCGCCTTCCCCACAACGGAGGCGCGGACGGATCCACTCCTCCCCCTAATGCCATCCATGCCCTCTCTGCACGGATCGACAGGTTCACACCCATAGTGGATGCCCTTGTCCGCATCCAAACGGTGGGACAAGCCCTCCGGTCACTGTTCCCCCTCCCCCGGATCACGACCTCCACAGAGGGGGAGATGACACTGCCCACGCTAGCACCACTGAGCAGTGTCTTGATATCTCCAGCGGCTACCGGTCCCCGCGGTGACTAATTCAATGACCCGCTGGGCGCCTCACAGCTCCACGCCGAGGTCTCGTGAAAGTGCCCCTCGTCCCGAGGCCTGTCGTGCACCCGTCCCTCCCGAGGAGGTGTCGGTCAGCTCGCCTGCTCCCAGGCATAGCCGGCACCCTTTCCCTCGACGGGGTCACGCGGGCGGCACTCACCGCAATGACTCAAGAATGACCTCGCCAGGGGACCTGAGGAACCTGATAGAACAGAACCGGAGCCACAGCCAGGCGCAGGCCGCCAGCGGGAAGGGCCATAACTCTGACTACGCTGAATCCTCGGGATACCACGACTGTCTCGACGCCCTCGAAAAGAAAATCGAGGGTATACATCGGGAGAGTCATCCGTCGAGCGAGGGGGCCAGGTATGCCACCGACTCGCTTACAAAGCCCTTCACCAAAGAGTTGCTTGCCGTGCACGTCTCGTCCAGAAGCAAGCCTCCAAAAGTAGCCCTTTTTGATGAAAAGTCCATCCCGAAAGACCTTCTGGACACGTTTACGGTGGGCATGAGCTTATAGGACAACTCCGACGCTGCCCAATGCCGAGCGTTCCCCGCCACTCTCATCCGGGCTGGACGAGATTGGTTCCGAGGACTCACGCCACGCTCCATCTCTACCTTTGATGAGCTGACCGCCCAGTTCCTCGGACATTTTGTCGGGAACAGACGACAGAAGCGGACCATCGATTATCTCTTCACTATAAAGAGCGCGGACAAAGAATCCTTTCAAGGATACGTCACTCGCTTCTACAACGCTCTTCTTGAATTTCCCGAGCACCGGGACGAGACTGTAATCACAGCTCTGAGGTTAGGTCTTAGGCACAAGGAATGGCTCCGCTCCTTTGCATTGGCGCAACCTAGGACCATGGCCGAGGTAAAAGCTTGGACCGAGCTAGAAATCCAACTCGAGTCCGAAGTAAACGCAAGCCTACCCCGGCGCGACCAGGCCGACCAAAAGAAGAGGGGCAGAGAAGAGAAGGAGAAGGTCCACCGGCCAGAACCCTACTCCCTAAAGTTCCAGGAGTATACTCCTCTCAACATCTCCCAGACTGAGCTGTTAGAGGAGGCGAAGGGTGAGCGATTCTTCAAGCTTCCGCCGGTCACCCATAGAGCGGCTAAATGTATCCGGGGCCTGTAATACACCTTCCATAGGTCGCAGGGCCACCCGACTGAAAACTGCAAACAACTCCGCGACTATATCGAGGAGTTGATCCGCTCTGGCCACCTGGCGAAGTACCTGCGGGACAAGCGGCAGGCGGAACGAGAACAAAAAGACCCGATATCTCCCGAGGAATTAACTATCGACCAAATTTTAGTCGTTACCCAGGACCTTGCTCGGGAAACTGCGGCCTTACCACGCCGAGAAGCTCAAATTGTACAAGTGAATATGTTTTCAAAATTTTGTATCGGTGAATATGTTTCCTTCTTTGTCGAAGCGATGTAGTTTTTCTTTATTATTAAGTATCCCGAATTAGAGGAAACTCCTTCAATATGTTTCTCTCTTCCTCGGTTCCAAGACCCCTGGGTCCATTTTTGTGAAAATACGCAAATGCACAAAGGGAATAAAAAGGAGACAAAAATACATCGCAAAGGAAGAACTTTATTCATTGAAGGGTGTTAAGGGCTCCTCGGCGTTACACAAAAAATTATTATTACAATAAAGGGGGGTCGGGGATTGAGGAAGCATTGTTGATGATACTCCAACGAAATCTCTGTCTGCCGAGCCCTAGCTTCCTCGGCCACCTCTAAAGCGTCACCCACCGGACAAAAATCAACACTCAACCTCTTCCGGAAACACTCCAGAAGAAGGCCTGCCGATCGATCCCGCCTGCTCTTCGAGATTAGGCCGAGGTGGTAAAGCGAGAGCAACTTCTCTGTTCTCCGCCGAAAACAGAGACGAAACCGCGTAGGCCGTCTTCCCTGAATTTGGGGGCAGATACTATTTGGTTTTCTCCATCTACTTCTCCGAAGATGCCAAGTTGATTTATGGCGCCGTGTATCGGAAGTTTAGACGGATACGGCCGTTGTAGCAGACTTCGTCAGATTCCCCTTCATTGTGAGGGGTTTTTTTATTGTGGGGACGCTCTTCCCTGCAGGCGCAATTCCCTGCAGTTAATTAGTTTACCGCATAGCGATAAACACTTTCTCCTGCTCCAGAAGGTCACTTCGTGCCGTGTGTGTTTGTTTTATTTTTTATTGCCCGTGGATTGTAAACGGAGACTAATTTATGTTGTCGCCCGTAGGACGTGAATTAGTCCAAATCCGTATTTTCTTAGATTTGGATTTGGGTTGGTTTAAGGATCGTTAATCTTGTTTTAAATTAAGATCAACTTAAATGTTTGTTAAGGATACGTTAGCCTAATTTTAGACTAAGATCTACTTAACAAGGTTTTAGGATCATTTAGATCCAACGAAAGAGTATTTGGACTCTATCGCTTTAGTTTAGGGACATTGCGGTCCAATGGGTTTAAGGACATCGTAGTCCATGGAGTTTAAGGACATCATAGTCCGTAAGGTTTAGAGACATCATAGTCTGCTTTAAAGACGTCATAGTCTGTGAGGTTTAAAGACATCATAGTCTGGTTTAAAAACATCATAGTCTGTAAGGTTTTGGTTTTAACCGTTTGTGGATGCACCAAAAGTTATTGGTTATTGGGACCCTCCATCTCTCTGAAGACGTTGAAAAATTACAACGACATGTATCAGAGGTATAAAGAGATGTACTCTTGAACCAATATTGGTTGGGAGATCTATTGTCAGGTTTGGGACTAAGACCAATTAAAAAGATTGTGAGCACACGGGTTCGGTTAATTTGAACTAGAAACTTATGACCAACTTGGGCTCAGTCAACTCAGTTCTGAATAAAGTGGTTGGATACTTGTTTGGACTCCGTCCACTTATTTTGAATACAATGTTGAATATTTGTTTGGGCTCAGCCCCTTTTTGTTCAATAATGCTGAGCATTGATTTGGGTTCTGACATCCCTTTTCTTTTTTTGCCTTTTATTGAGTGTTGAACACTTTTTATGGCGCTGGGGTCTTATTTATAGTGCGCTTTATATTTCCTCAGCGCCTACATGAGGAGCACGTGGAGCACTTGGCGCTGAGAGCCAGACTTGGAACGCTAAGACGCTTCTTATAAAATAGCGCCCATGTGAGAAACACGTGGAGCGCTTGGCGCTAAGCACCAGACTGGGAGCGCTACGATGCTTCTTATAAAATGGCGCCCATATGAGGAGCACGTGGAGCGCTACGACGCTTCTTATAAAATGGCGTGCACATGAGGAGTACGTGGTGCGCTTGGCGCTGAGCGCCAGACTGGGAGCACTACGATACTTCTTATAAAATGGCGCTCACGTGAGGATCATGTGGTGCGCTGGGCGCTGAGCGCCAGACTTGGAGCGCTAAAGCGCTTCTTTGGCAATTTTGATCAATTCTATGCTCCGAGAATCAAGTTCTCGGTTTATAAGAGACTTTGTCTCGTGGATCTAAGAACTGAGTTCTTCTTTATGAGGAGATGCTACGATCTCTTTTTCTTTTGTGAAAGACTTCGTCTTGTAGATGTGTGATCTAGAAAAAGAACTGAGTTCTTCTGACGTGAGAATTAAACTCTGAAATATAGAGGAGATGCCATGATCTCTCTTCTTCTTTTTTTACCTTGAAGAAGGTTCTTCTTCGTAGAGCTTGCTCTTCTCTTTTTTTTTGAGAACTTGAAACTTATAGGGGGGTTCCTCTGTACAAGACTTGAAGTCTTGGGTCCTTTATATAGGGGAGGCTGATTTGTTGAATCAGTTAAGGAAATCTCTCATTGAGAGATTTCTCAATGATTTGGGGGTATTCCCCACCATTGGATCTTTGATTCAAGAGCTTCTGTTTTATAGAAGACATTTTTCTTGTTTTTAATAAGATTGGGAAAATATTTTCCCATACAGAACTTATTCTGTATCTTGGTGATTTTTAATCACCATTGGATCTTTGATCCAACGGTGCTCTGATTTACAGAGTACAATCTTTCTTGTTTGGAAAGATTTGAGGAGTGTTTCCTCAATCAGAATTTAATTCTGGTAATTTGATGATTTATCATCTTCGTTAGATCTTTGATCCAATGGTGGAGAACATTTAGTTCTAGCGCTGGCGCTCTCGTGCTTTGCACGTGAGGCACTGCCTCAGAGTCTTTAGCGCCAGCGCTCTCGTGCTTTGCACGTGAGCGCTGCTTCAGAGTCTTTGGCGCTGACACTCTTGGCGCCTGCGCTCTCTTACTTTGCACGTGAGCGCTACCTCTAAGTCTTTGACTCTTAGCGCCGAGGCTTTTGGCGCTAGCGCTCTCGTGCTTTGCACGTGAACGCTGTCTCAGAGTCTTTTACTCTTAGCGCAGGCGCTCTTGGCGCGAGCGCTCTTATGAGGCGCGGCCTTATTTCAAATTTCAAATTTTGAATAGAGCTTTGCTCTCTGATTAGGGGAAACAAATGACCCCCCTAACGTTGCGCTCACGTGGCTTACATGTGAGTGCAGCGGTGGCAGCTTTTCCGCCGTTGGATCAACTTGGAAGTTGAACCGATTTCCAGCGCCTATAAATAGGGCCTTTGGCCCTTGAGATGACTGCTTGTTCATGTTCTTGTTTTCTTGTTCCTGAGAATTTAATTCTCCTTCAGAGCTAAGCTCACTGCCTTAAGAAATTTTTTAGAGTCAAAACTCTGCCCAAATTTGGTAAGAATTGAACTTATTAACAGAGTTTTGCTCTTCTCAGATCGTAGATCTTAAAATGTTTTAGGGTTCTACCCATTAACAGAGCTGTGCTCATCTTTAGATCATAGATCTTCAAGATATACTATTTTTAGGGTGATTTTAACCCATGAACTGGAACACTGTTCATCTTCCATGAAGAACTCTTAGAGTTCGTTCACAGATCTTGAAGATCTTGAAGTTTTTATTCTGCTAAATCTTTGCTTTTTTAGGGTTTTGATGGATGATTCCGTCGTCTTCACAGAGCATAGCTCTTGAAATTTTTAGGGAATTTTATTCCTCTCATGATTAGAGTTGACAGATGTCACTCCTTTCTGCAGAGCGTTGCTCTCAAGGGAGTTTAACTCCTTGGCACGAGGGGCCTCTCATTGAATGAGAATCTTTTTAGGATTTACTTTTTAACGAGTGACTGTCTCATCAATGATGAACCGTCATCTTGATTTTGTGGGTCCCCTCTGGTCCCTTTCCACTGCATTGTAGTGCGGTACAAAATTTAAAGTACCAAGTGTCAGAATTTGAATTGTAGCCTTGACAGCTAACTCTTGTTCTTTTTCGCGCAGCTACTATATCTTTTGATACTTCTTTCTCATTCATTCGTCTAGAAAGCGCATTCCCTGACGCGCCCATAGATAGGGAAGCCTTCGCACTGATCAAAGATCACGACCCGGAGCAAAAGTCTCTTCATTTATGGGGTCGTGGTACAATCAAATCATCCGGGGTCGACGCAGCTTCTCTTGTGCGGTGCCTTCGGAGTCCATTTCGGCGATCCACTACGCCGACTCACCCCCAGTGAACTATGCCGTAGAGGAGGTCAACGGGACTTCGGAGGGTTGTCTTCAACCCTCTATGGCCACGTTACCCGTACAGCCGCCGATGGCTTTGGATACTCTGGGGCGGCGTATATATCAAGCCGAGTCGCACTCTTGGGGACAGCCGTACATGATAGGCTTGACTCCTCGCCATCCAGCCGGATACTTGCAGTGGGCTCGCTACATTTTGTCGGCGAAAAAATCACTGCTGCTAAAGCTTGGGTTGTACCCTGCAGATTAAGCGTCTCTTTTCCAGTATTCCACGTGTTAGTGTATATGCCCTAGAGGCCATTACTGTATCATACTAGTTTGTATATTACTTAATGGAAGCTTGGGATATTTACAGTTGTATAGACAATCTTGCTCAAAATGGTAGTATTCTACTTGGTTTGTTTCTACTTTAATATGTGCATGTGTTTCTTTCAGCATATCGTCTACACATATTAGTGGAGCCCTTAGGATCTTTGCTTGATTACCAGCGTTGTGATGGCAGTCACACTAGTGGGGGCTGGGTAATCTACAAGCACATCCTTATACAGATCCCTAGTCGTAGGATTATCGAGACGGGGTATCGATACTCCGGAGTAGACTAGCGTATGCGCTCATCCCAGCAGGGGAGATGGTCTGTCCCACAGCCATTAGTACGACGTACTGGAGATAGTATGCGGGTGCTCGTTAGGCTACGAGTACACTGGACAGGACTCGCTGGGAACTGTTGGTTGGTATTATACCTATCGTCAGTTATCAGTTCCCAGGTGACATGAGTACAGCTTAGTCCGTTGACTTGACACTGTCACTTCGCCTCGAGTGTGTTCCCACTGTTCTTAGATTACTACCCTACCACGGCTCAAATGAGTCGTGCAAACAGGTAGTAGTTGGGTGCAGTCCCGAAGCACTTGGAGGCAGTGACGGTTAGACAGGATTTGTCTCTCCCGGTATTGGGAGTTGATATCGCGCTGTGTCTAGGAGAGCCATTACACAAAGTCCCTGGCCAGGGCAAGCGAGATTTGCTGGTAGTGTTTCCAGTAGTTTCTTAGGGTGTTCTGGGATACACTCCGACATGACTTGTACCGCTATTAGGGGACTGACGTTTACCGCCCCCTAGGCCCGACATGCGATACTCTCAGACGAACAGACCGGACTGTACGGAGATTGTCACATTCAGGCTCAGTAGGAGTTCGGATGGGTTCACCTCATCGGTCTTCTTATCGGCATCTACCTGTGGATCGTTACGTACAGCTAGTACCTCTTGCGGCTTGTGGTTAAACCCCCTGCCAACGTAGTGTCGAGTTTTTAGAGTCCCACACAGAGCGTTGTTCACCTTTGGGCAAAACAGAGTAGAGGTCGCATGGTTTTGCGACGGGGTTCGTTCACATCCGTGCACTTATGCACGTTTGGTGTCCGGACAGTTATTACTAGCGGGCTTTGGTTTAAGCCAGATCCTAGTATTTGTTTTGGGATTGGTTTTGTCTCATTGTATTCGTGTTCTTCGGAACACGGATGTGGGTGTGTATGCACAGTTGACAGAGGTAGAGGAACCTCATTAGGGTTGTTGACCGTTGACTTTTTCTAAACCCTAATGAGAATGAGAAATATGATTAATAATATTAATTAAGGATAATTGTGCCATGGTTGAGGTTGGGTTGACCATTTGATTTTTGTTAACCATTTGACCATGATCATTTCTTTTGCAAGATGCTTCTTGATGCTTGCAATTTGCATTAAATGTGAAATGATAATGGTCACTTCAACTAACCATCACAATTTTCTTTAATTATTATTATTATTCTCATATTTTCTCATATGAGAGCATGGTTGTTATTCTTCTCTCATTCTCTCTTGCTCTTTCTCTCTCATGCAAAGCTTTCCTTCTTCCTCTCTCAAAGCTCTCTTTTTTCATGTGTTGAAAAACATAAGCTTTGTGAAATAAAACCATCAAGACAACTCTCTACTCATTCTAGGGTTCTTAGTCTAGCAAGCCAAGCACTCTAGTTACCTCTTGGTTGAGGTAGGAGCTCAATATAGAGGCCTTCGGGTGGATCTTTCTTCGGCAAAGAGAAGATGAAGAGGAGGAGCCGTCTACACCACTCCAAGGAGCAAGCAAGAAAGAGGACCACAACAAGAAGAGAATGAGTTCAAGATCTAGGTATAACTATCTAACCTAGCAACTAAAACTTTTAGTTAGTTTGTTAGTTTTTGTTTAGCAAAGATCCTCTAATTTTAGTCCATGTTAGCTTGTGTTAAAATTCCGTTTTTTACCTATTTCGCCTCCCCGCAAGTACCAGGGTGGGTAACGTGGACTTACAGTGGTATCAGAGCCAGGCTAAACAACAACTAACATGTTACCAAAGTGTTTAGAATTTTGATCCGAAAAAAAATCGCAAAATACATCAAAATCTTGTACTTTCTGCCGTTTTTAAAAACAGGTCTAAAAATATTTCCACACACCTGAAAAATACGTGCAGGGTTTTTTTTAGGAACACCCAAGAAAACCGAGCCCTTGACTCGATCAGACTGCCGTGGAAGCGCGGCGAAACCAAGAGTTTCGCCGCGGATCCGCGGCCGAGTCGACTCGGTCGCGACTCGTTTTTCCTGCAGTGTGTTCAGACTGATGTTTTGTGATTTTTTAAGATGATTTGTTTCTGCCCAGATTCTTCAGAGAACAGTATTGTATTTGGGGTAGTTTCAAATTGGAATATTGATCGAAATTCTATAAACTTTAGCTAATTGGTTATATCTGTAACGTGATATATGTACTGAACGTCGACTAATCGCTATACGTCGATTAGTGGAAGTTGTGCATATATGTGATCTGTGATGTTGGATTGTGTATATGAACTTGTTGGATTGTTGCGGATGAATAGCCGGGGTTGTGAGATGAGAGTTTCTTTATCTTTCATTTGATGTAAATTGTAAATTGATGTAATATTATTTTTATGGCCGCACAACCGGGTTGAGGTTGTAGCCGCCATTGTATATTATTTCTTTTACTGTTTTTGCTCCTAGGATAGACCCAAGGAGGGGGTGCACAAACTACCGGGTACTTTGAAGTGCTGAGCGGCCTACTCACGTTGTTGAGGGAGGTTGCTTCATTTCGGGTACTTGGCGGGTAGTTTGCCGCACCTGGGTCTAGGGTTGGGTTTTGGCTATTCATCGCGATCGTGTAATCCGTCTTTCGTTGGAGGCTCGAATGAAACGCGGATTCCTAGCATATCCAATGCGTTCATCTGTGATCTGGAATGGCTATCATTGCATCTGACGAATGTATATATATCTATATATGATATCTAGTAGGCGTTGCTTATGTTTTGCATCCGCGCTAGTTCAGCCCCCGCTCTGTCGTTAGTTAAGTAACCTAACGGGTGATGATGGGGCCCAGTGGCGAATGTGGATGGCATAAGCGTACGTCATATTTTCGTTGTTTTCTGCAATGGTAGGATTAATTGATGGGACGCATTAAATTAATGCAAAGAAAACAAACCAAAGTTAAATCGTTGGAACAATTTCAAAACCACTCGGTTTTTTCCAAAACAGAAAACTTTTAAAAACGCAGAGCTTAAACCACTCCTTTTAAGAGCTATCAGGTTCCTTCGATTATATCAAGTTCACTACGTTCACGGTTTTGCCAAAACCATTCGTAGCCCTCCGTCATTTCGTATGGATAGTCAATAGTATTCAAGCTATGTTTGTTGGCCAAAGTCAAGGCATAGTGATTGGTAGCTATTGGACATTCATATGTAGCATAGATAGATGCGTTGGTTTGGGACAGTCGTACTGCCTTGTTGGCCAAAGTCAAGGATAGGTACGGGTGGGTTCAAATTAATCTGGATAATGACGGGTAGAACTTGACATGTGACTTATGATTTGTTGGCCAAAGTCAAGGTCATAAGAGCATGGGGCAAAAATCCACATCGGGAGTTTCAAAAGAAACTGAAACTTGCTAGTGTTGCATACCATTTGGAGTGTGATGATTTTGGTAGGATTCCTTCAACTTTATCACACGATGATATTTGGATCCCGATCCTACTGTGAGTATATGCTACTCCTCGGGAAATTTTCTCACTTAACGATCAATACTATAAACCAAGTAGGTGTCTAGAAAGGTGTTAGCGGGGCTACGCCCATAGGGAAAAGAGGTTATTTAATTAAGGAACTTCGCGAAAGCGTCGTAAAACCTCCCTCGAAGTACCGACACTGACCTGGCTGAACGGTTAAGCAAGTATTGTACGGTGAGATTGATCCCGACTAATTCTTCTTTTATGGTTTGAGGAAGGATTCGAGAAACAGTGAGAGCCATCATGTTTAGACAAACTAAAAACCACTCTAAACTTGCAAGAGCATCATGCTAAAGTGTTTCTTCTCTCTCTCCTAATTGCAGCGACCAAACATCATGACCGGCCTTAAGTTACTACAAGATAAGAATATACTGACAGCGCCAAACTACAAAGATTGGCTCAGGAATGTCAAAATGGCAATCACTTATGACAAGTTGGGGTATCTCCTTACCACTAAAGCCCCCGCCGTCCCAGGTCCAAAATCCAGTGTCGCGGATAAGGAAATCCGTAAGACCTGGGAGATTGACTGCGCGAAGGCCAAGTGCCTCGTGCTTGCCTCTATGGACAATGAACATCAGAGGAGGCATGAGAATATGGACCTTGAATCCATATTTCTCCATACTAAGGATCTTTATGGAGAGCAATCTCGTATCGCCAGATACGAAACATCGAAAAAGTTGTTTTCAGCGAGGTTGGCCATCGGATCATCTGTAGCGGAACACGTGCTTAAGATGTCGGCTATATTGAGGAGCTCGCGGACTTCGAGACCACGTTAGAGAACGAGCTCTACACTGACTTGATTCTCCAGTCCCTTCCTTCCACTTACGCCCAGTTTATCCTGAACTTCAACTTGCAAGGAAAAGAAGTTGAACTTCCGGAACTCCTCAACCTGTTGAGGAGTGCAGAGGGCACCCTACAGAAAGTTAAGGAAACACCCGCTTTGTCTGTTGGAGGAGCTTCCTCTTCTAGGTCCAAGGCGAAAGCCAAAGGAAAGAAGAAGAAGGCCCCCACCAAACCAAGGGGCGGTATTAGTAAAGTGGAAGCCAAGGGAAAGGCAAGGTAGCAAAGGTAGCGGGACAGCATGTGGGAAAGGAAGAGTGCTTTTATTGTCATAAGAAAGGACACTGGAAGAAAGATTGCAGGGCTTGGAAGGCCAAGAACCAGGACCCGAAGCAAGTTGTGGTTTCGGCTTCATGTGTGTATGTTATTGAAAACTGTCTATCAATCAACTCTACTTCCTGAGTATTGGATACCGGATCGGGATCTCATATCTGTAATTCTTTGTAGGCACTGAGAAGGCATAGAGTTTTGAAGGCAGGTGATATGACCCTCAGAGTTGCAAACGGAGCAAGCATGGATGCTGAGTCCGTGGGGGACTATCATTTGGGATTGACAGATGGACATGTTTTGGTTTTACGCGACTGTTAATTTGTACCCAGTGTGACTTGTAATATCATATTTGTATTTTTAATGTCTAAAGAAGGTTATGATTTTGCATTTGTAAGCAATGTTGTAAACATTCACCTTAATCATGTTTTGATTGGGTCGGGTACATTGAACAACGATATATACGTATTAAACCAACCACAGATTTTCAATATCCAGAATACACACAAAAGAAAGTCTCCAGAAATAAATCATGCTTTCTTATGGCATTGTAGACTGGGTCACATCAATGAGACAAGGTTAACTAAGTTGCATAAAGAAGGATATTTGGACCCGTTCGAATATCAATCATATGCAACTTGTCAATCATGTCTCAAAGGAAAGATGACAAAGACTCCGTTCACTGGACACGGAGTAAGAGCGAGCGAGCTCTTGGGACACGTACACAACGATGTATGTGGTCCAATGTCTACACATGCGCGAAGTGGTTATTCTTACTTCATTACTTTTACGGATGATTTTTCAAGGTATGGACATGTCTTCTTAATGAAGCATAAATCTGAAGCCTTTGAAAAATTCCAGGAATACAAGAATGAACTAGAAAAACAAATAGGCAAAAGTATCAAGACACTGAGATCTGATCGAGGTGGTGAATACTTGAGTGCCGAGTTTCTGGATTACTTAAAAGAGAATGGAATTCTATCTCAGCTTACTCCTCCATACACTCCACAACATAACGGTGTATCGGAGAGACGGAACCGAACCCTATTGGATATGGTACGTTCCATGATGAGTAACGCTGAGTTACCACGATCTTTCTGGGGATATGCACTAGATTCAGCTGCATATCTTTTGAACCGAGTTCCAACTAAGTCAGTGCCTACCACACCATATCAGATGTGGAGTGGGAAGAAACCCTATCTTAAACACATTAATACATGGGGATGTCCAGCTTTTGTCAAAAAGTAGCATGCGGACAAACTCGAGGCGCGCTCAGTACAGTGCAAGTTTGTGGGATATCCAAAGAACTCCAAGAGATATTTCTTCTATTACGCAGAGGAACAAAAGGTATTTGTTTCTCATCATGCCTGCTTCTTGGAAACTGAATTTTTAGAAAATCAGATAAGTGGGAGCACAATAGAACTGGAAGAAATTCCAAAACCACGAGCTATTACTGAAAGCTTAGTAGAACCAGAAGGTTCGAAAGGACAGGACATTCCTGCGCCACTCCGCAGGAGTAGTAGGCAGTCTCATCCGCCCGAGAGATACTACGGTTTTCTCATAGACGGGGATAGAGAGGATTGCATCATTGATAATGATGAGCTGACTAGCTTCCAGCAGGCCATTCAGAGCACTGACTCGGTAAAATGGCTGGATGCAATGAGAACCGAGATGGAGTCCATGTACACCAACAAAGTATGGACATTGGACGTTGCACCAGAAGGGGTAAAACCCGTAGGCTGCAAATAGATCTTCAAAAGGAAGATTGGTGTAGATGGACAGGTTGAAACCTATAATGCTAGACTTGTTGCAAAGGGTTTTCGTCAAAGACCTGGTTTGGACTATGACGAAACCTTTTCTCCAATGGCTATTCTCAAATCCATTCGGATCCTTCTTACCATTGCTGCCTTCTACGATTATGAGATTTGGAAAATGGACGTAAAAACCGCTTTTCTAAATGGAAATTTAGAGGAGTGTGTCTATATGGACCAACCAGAGGGTTTCATTCAGAGTGGGAGCAGCAGGAAGGTGTGCAAGTTGCTTAAGTTCATTTATGGACTGAAGCAGGCATCGCGGAGTTGGAACATCTGTTTTGATGAGACGGTCAAAGTATTTGGCTTTATCAAAAATCTAGATGAACCATATATTTATAGTAAAATTGTAGCACGAACTGTCGTATTCCTCGTTTTATACGTGGATGACATTCTCTTGATAGGAAATGGCATTCCTATGCTACAATCTGTCAAAGGGTTCTTATCACACAGGTTCTCCATGAAAGACCTGGGTGATGCCTCTTACATTCTGGGGATCCGGATCTATCGTGATAGGTCCAAGAGGATATTAGGACTTTCACAGTCCAGGTATATCGACACCATACTGAAAAGATTCAGTATGGAAGATTCCAAGCGCGGTAATTTACCAGCTTGTAACGGGATCACCCTTTCCAAGGAGATATCTCCTAAGACTGATTTGGAAAGAGATCACATGTCTATTATACCCTAGGCCTCTGCGGTAGGCTCTATATTGTATGCGATGTTATGTACCAAACCAGATGTAGCTTATGCACTGAGTGTAGTAAGCCGGTATCAGTCAAACCCTGGGGAGAAGCACTGGATAGCGGTAAAGTACATTCTGAAGTACCTGAGAAGGACTAAGGATATGTTTTTGGTTTACGGCGGAAAAGATCTCCAGATCGAGGCCTTTGCTGACTCCAGCTTCCAGAGTGACAAGGATGACTCCAAATCCATGTCGGTTTATGTCTTTACTCTCAATGGAGGGGCGGTGTGTTGGAAGAGTTCCAAACATGAAACCGCTGCCGACTCGACGATGGAAGCGGAATATATCGCAGCATCTGATACCGCAAAAGAAGCCGTCTGGATGAAGAAGTTCCTCACGGAGCTTCAGGTGGTTCCAACCACTGTTGATCCAATACCGCTGTATTGCGACAACAATGGCGCTATAGCTTTAGCGAAGGAACCCAGGTCCCATCAGAAGTCCAGACACATCTTCAGGCGGTATCACCTGATCAGGGAGATCGTGGATCGCTGGGAGATCGAGATTCGGAGGGTTGCTATAGAAGATAACACTGCAGATCCATTCACGAAGGCCATACCCCAGACTCAGTTCGAGCGGCTGATCGAGATGATAGGTCTTCGATACGCCAGCACATGGCCTAGTGCAAGTGGGAGATTGTTAGTGTATATGCCCTAGAGGCCATTACTGTATCATACTAGTTTGTATATTACTTAATGGAAGCTTGGGATATTCACAGTTGTATAGACAATCTTGCTCAAAATGGTAGTATGCTACTTGGTTTGTTTCTACTTTAATATGTGCATGTGTTTCTTTGAGTATATCGCCTATACATATTAGTGGAGCCCTTAAGATCTTTGCTTGATTACCAGCATTGTGATGGCAGTCGCACTAGTGGGGGCTAGGTAATCTACAAGCACATCCTTATACAGGTCCCTAGTCGTAGGATTATCGAGACAGGGCATCGATACTCCGGAGTAGACTAGCGTATGCGCTTCTCATCCCAGCAGGGGAGATGGTCTGTCCCACAGCCATTAGTACGTCGTACTAGAGATAGTATGCGGGTGCTCGTTAGGCTACGAGTACACTGGACAGGACTCGCTGGGAACTGTTGGTTGGTATTATACCTATCGTCAGTTATCAGTTCCCAGGTGACATGAATACAGCTTAGTCCGTTGACTTGACACTGTCACTTCGCCTCGAGTATGTTCCCACTGTTCTTAGATTACTACCCTACCACGGCTCAAATGAGTCGTGCAAACATGTTGTAGTTGGGTGCAGCCCCGAAGCACTTGGAAGCAGTGACGGTTAGACAGGATTCGTCTCTCCCGGTATTGGGCCTTGATATCGCGCTATGTCTAGGAGAGCCATTACACAAAGTCCCTGGCCAGGGCAAGCGAGATTTGCTGGTAGTGTTTCCAGTAGTTTCTTAGGGTGTTCTGGGATACACTCCGACACGACTTGTACCGCTATTAGGAGACTGACGTTTACCGCCCCCCTAGGCCCGACATGCGATACTCTCAGACGAACAGACCGGATTGTACGGAGATTGTCACATTCAGGCTCAGTAGGAGTTCGGATGGGTTCACCTCATCGGTCTTCTTATCGGCATCTACCTGGGGATCGTTACGTACAGCTAGTACCTCTTGCGGCCTGTGGTTAAACCCACTGCCAGCATAGTGTCGAGTCTTTAGAGTCCCACACAGAGGGTTGTTCACCTTTGGGCAAAACAGAGTAGAGGTCGCATGGTTTTGCGACGGGGTTCGTTCACATCCTTGCACTTGTGCACGTTTGGTGTCCGGACAGTTATTACTAGCGGGCTTTGGTTAAAGCCAGATCCTAATATTTGTTTTGGGATTGGTTTTGTCTCATTGTATTCATGTTCCTCGGAACACGGATGCGGGTGTGTATGCACAGTTGACAGAGGCAGAGGAACCTCAGTAGGGTTGTTGACCGTTGACTTTTTCTAAACCCTAATAAGAATGAGAAATATAATTAATAATATTAATTAAGGATAATTGTGCCATGGTTGAGGTTGGGTTGACCATTTGACTTTTGTTGACCATTTGACCATGATCATTTCTTTTGCAAGATACTTCTTGATGCTTGCAATTTGCATTAAATGTGAAATGATAATGGTCACTTCAACTAACCATCACAATTTTCTTTAATTATTATTATAATTCTCATATTTTCTCATATGAGAGCATGGTTGTTATTCTTTTCTCATTCTCTCTTGCTCTTTCTCTCTCATGCAAAGCTTTCCCTCTTCCTCTCTCAAAGCTCTCTTCTTTCATGTGTTGAAAAACATGAGCTTTGTGAGATAAAACCATCAAGACAACTCTCTACTCATTCTAGGGTTCTTAGTCTAGCAAGCCAAGCACTCTAGTTACCTCTTGATTGAGGTAGGAGCTCAAGGTAGAGGCCTTCGGGTGGATCTTTCTTCGGCAAAGAGAAGATGAAGAGGAGGAGCCGTCTACACCACTCCAAGGAGCAAGCAAGAAAGAGGACCACAACAAGAAGAGAATGAGTTCAAGATCTAGGTATAACTATCTAACCTAGCAACTAAAACTTTTAGTTAGTTTGTTAGTTTTTGTTTAGCAAAGATCCTCTAATTTTAGTCCATGTTAGCTTGTGTGAGCACGTGATCATCAATCCCTTACAAAGAGACTCAGAGAGGGAAAAGGAGAAAGTTCCCGCTAGTGGAGTATCACGTGCAAGCACGTGATGCATCTGTATGCAGAATAGGCAGCTCCGTTTAAAAGGTGGCAACTAAAGCCTCCCGTGCAAGCACGTGATCATCTTTTCACATAAAACGTGTGGGACTCGGTTATAAAACAAATAAAGAACAAAGAGGCTCACGTGTTACCACATGATGCCTTGCATCTGTTGGACTCCTGCATGCAAACAAACCAAATTAATTCTGTGAGGGATCACGTGGTACACGTGATGGCTCCTATACCTTCTGAACAGATAGAATTAAATTCTAAATAAAGGGATCAAAAGCACTACTTGGGAAAATATTTCCTTGGATCTTTCTAAACAAGAAAGATTGCACTCTGTAAAGTAGAGCGCCGTTGGATTAAAAATCCAATGGTGATTAAAAATCACCAATTTATAGAAAGATTCTGTGCAAGGAAATATCTTCATAAATTTGCCAGGAACAACAAAACAAATATCTTCTGTAAAATAGAAGTCTTTGGATTAAAAATCCAACGGTGAATAAAATTCACCGAGTGATTTAAAAGATCATGTTGGTTATAAAATCAATCAAAATCTCTCAATGAGAGATTTGCTGAACAAACTGATTCTTTTCTTTCTCCTATAAATAGGAGCCAAGAAGGAGAAAAAAGAGAGAGAGAAGGAGAGAGAAAAACCCCCTTGAAAGCAAAAAAAGAAAAGAAAAGAGAATTTAATTCTCTAGAGAGAAGAAGATTTCTTCACAGAAAAAAAGAAACTCTAGGTAAGAGAAGGAAGGAGATCACCCCATAAGCTCCCACAAAACAAAAGAGAATATAATTCTCAAACCAAGTGTTTAACTCTTCTAAAAAGAACTTAGTTCTTCCTCTGGTTGAAGATCTGCAGAAGCAGATCTCCCCACAAGTTGAGAATTTAATTCTCATCGGAGAGATCTGTCATGCAGATTCAAAACTTAGGGGGGGAATTGAGTTTAAAGACTTTTAATTCTTTCAACGTAATATATAGGAATTTAATTCCTCTAAATAAAACTGGGGTTTAACCCTATAAAAGAATTTAATTCTTAAACAAAGGATTTAACTCTCCATGCACGTAAAAGAGATCAGCACCCAACATGATAAATGTCAGATCACATGCATCCACGTGAGCCTCCCCTCAATGATCAAAAGATAACAATTGATATCAGGTCACGTGCTCCCACGTGACCCCTGAACTAGCCTCTTCAAAAGGATAAAAGGAGAGTAGGCCTAAAATAGATCTCAATTTGAGGCGCCTCACATGATAACATGTGACCCCTCTATAGTGCTTAGCACTTTCATGAGATGAAACAAGGTAGTCTCTATATTTAGGGTGCCTCACGTGATATCACGTGACCCCTTTATAGTGCTAAGCACTTTCAGAAGAGAAGGGAGAATAAATCAAATGCAAGTGCGCCTCACGTGATCCTACGTGGCCCCAATAGTGCTCAGCACTCAGAAAAGAAAAGGGGTAATTCCAAAGAAGCTGTGCCTATTTTCCAAGCGTCTCACGTGAGCGCCTTAAGCTCTTAGTGTTTAACACTACTTTAAGGCATCACGTGACCCTACGTGAGTGCCAGACATACGCTAGTGTTTAACACTTCAAATAAAACAAAAGAATAAGGGGTGTCAGAGCCCACATTATTGTTCAGCATCGCTGATGCAGAAATGGGATCAATCCCAAATAAAAATGATTAAATGGGCTGAGTCCAAGATTGGCCAAACCCCAAATTGACTGAGCCTATTGGCTTTAGTCCCAAACAAGATTATCAAATCTTTAATGAACATTCACTGGTTCAAGGGTACATCTCTTCACACCCCTGATATATGTCGTTGTAATTCTTCAACGTCTTCAGAGAGGTGGCGGATCCCGGCAACCAGACACTCAATGAACCGCAACGTCCCCTAAACTAAACTCTACGGACTATGATGTCCTTAAACTCATGGACTATGATGTCTTTAAACTTTATGGACTATGAGGTCCTTAAAATCATGGACTATGATGTCCTTAAACTTTATGGACCGCAACGTCCCTAAACTAAACCCCACAGACTATGACATCTTTAAACTCCATGGACCGCAATGTCCTAAAACTAACAATGGACCGTAATGTCCTTAAACTAACTATGGACCGCAACGTCCCTAAACTATGAGATCCTTAAACTCATGGACTATGATGTCCTTAAACTTTACAGACAATGAGATCTTTAAACTAGACTATGATGTCTTTAAACTGGACTATGAGGTCCTTAAACTCATGGACTATGATGTGCTTAAACTTTATAGACTATGATGTCTTTAAACTAAACTATGATGTCTTTAAACAAAGACTATGATGTCTTTAAACTCCATGGACTATGATGTCCTTAAACTTATGGACCGCAACGTCCCTAAACTAAAACGATAGAGCCCAAACACCCTGTCATCGGATCTAAATGATTCCGAACCACCGTTGTGTAGATCTTAGTCTAAAATTAGACTAGCGTATCCTTAACAAATGTTTAAGTTGATCTTAATCTCAATAAGATTAATGATCCTTAAACCCAACCCAAACCCAAATCTAAGAGAATACGGATTTGGACTAATCCACGCCCTACGGACGATAACATAAATTAGTCTCCGTATACAATCCATGGGCAACCAAAAATAAAATAAACACACACGACACGAAGTGACCATCTGCAGAAGGAGAAAGTTGTTACCGCGATGCGGTAGTGTAATTAACTGCAGGTGCTTATGCCTGCAGGGAAGAGCATCCCCATATTCAAAACCCCCTCAAACGAGGGGGAATTTGACGAAGTCTGATACAACGGCCGCATCCGTCTAAACCTCCGATACACGGTGCCATAAATCAACTTGGCATCTTTGGAGAGGTAGACGGATAAAACCAAATAGTATCTGCCCCCAAATTCAGGCAAGACGAACCTATGCGGTTTCGTCACTGTATTCGGCGACGAACAGATTCTGGCACGCCCGGTGGGACCTTTTCCTCTTTCCACTCCACACTTCGTGTGTCGTGTTCATGAACAAATTACGGTTTGATATGGTTGCCCTTGGATTTGAGGTACTAAGATTTGGTGTCTTGCTCCCGTCTAGAGAAAATGGCTTTCAACTGCAACAACGACAATAACTCCCACTCCGTCCTTGCTGGAGGAGTGACCTATGGGCCTCAAACGGCCTCAGTTTTTATAATGCCAGTAGAACAGGTGACTCAGGCCACCACTGGACTGTTTTTTGGGACCATGCTCCCACCAATGAGCTTCAACGCCCCATTGCCGCCGGAAGAAGCTACGAAGAAGTCGGTCTTTGATCGGCTCACCACTACCGCGGCCCCTCTCAACGGGTCGTCCAATTCTAATACCTCAGTTTTCGAAAGGCTGAGCCTAAGCTCGGAGGAGCCCACAAAAAGGCTCGCAATACCAGAGAAGGCTTTCTCAGCTCCAGCTACAGCTGAAGCCGTCCAAACTGCTTTCTCTACTCGAAAGTCGGCCTTCGATAGGTTGACTCTTCCTTCCCAGCGGATGTCAGTCTTTGACAGGCTGGCGCCACTAATAGCCTCTCCTCAAAGCAGGGGGTAGGAAGAAGTTACCCCGACAACGGAGGTGATTCCGACCGTGCGACATGGTCGACGTCGACATTGGCGCCGAGTGAGAAAAGCTGGGGGCAGTTCCCCTTCTGGATTGACTCCACTAGCTCCGATGGTTGAAGTCGATGCTGCTGTTCCAACTGGGAACAGCTTTGAACCACTCAAGAGGGTCCGCAAGAATTCTCCGACAGCTGTATTGAAAAGATCTCCTCCATCTGTGGAGAATGTTACAAAGTCGAAGCCGGAGCAGCCCCCTCAGCGGCTGTCTTCCAAAATCCATAAGGTCTGGCGAGAGTCCAGGATTCTGTGATCGACAAGGACTATTTCCGCCAACAGAAGAAGATGAAGACTCAACAGGAAGAGGACTATCCCTCTGCCATGCTACGCAAAGTATCGTCTGCTCAGGTGCCTACTGCAACAGCCCCCTCAACTTCAATCATCCATAAAAAGAGGAGGGCGGGGAAGATGTTAGTGTATATGCCCTAGAGGCCATTACTGTATCATACTAGTTTGTATATTACTTAATGGAAGCTTGGGATATTCACCTTGTATATACAATCTTGCTCAAAATAGTAGTATGCTACTTGGTTTGTTTCTACTTCAATGTGTACATGTGTTTATTTTTAGTATATCACCTATGCACATTAGTGGAGCCCTTAGGATCTTTGCTTGATTACCAGCGTTGTGATGGCAGTCACACTAGTGGGAGCTGGGTAATCTATAAGCACATCCTTATACAGGTCCCTAGTCGCAGGACTATCGAGACAGGGCATCGATACTCCGGAGTAGACTAGCGCATGCGCTTCTCATCCCAGAGTGGGAGATGGTCTGTCCCACAGCCATCAGTACGTTGCACTGGAGATAGTATGCGGGTGCTCGTTGGGTTACGAGTACACTGGACAGGACTCGTCGGGAACTGACCGGTTGGTATTATACCTATCGTCAGTTATCAGTTCCCAGGTGACATGAGTACAGCTTAGTCCGCTGACTTGACACTGTCACTTCGCCTCGAGTGTGTTCCCACTGTACTTTGATTACTACCCTACCACGGCTCAAAGGAGTCGTGCAAATAGGTAGTAGTTGGGTGCAGTCGCGAAGCACTTGGAGGCAGTGACGGTTAGACAGGATTCGTCTCTCCCGGTATTGGGGGTTGACATCGCGCTGTGTCTAGGAGAGCCATTACACGAGTAGTCCCTGGCCAGGGCAAGCGGGATATACTGGTAAGCTTCCAATGTTATCTCAGGGTGTATTGGGCTTCACTCCGACACGACTTATACCGCTATTAGGGGACTGACGTTTACCGCCCCCTAGGCCCGCCATGCGATGTATCAGACGAACAGACCGGACTGTATGGAGATTGTCACATTCAGGCTCAGTAGGAGTTCAGATGGGTTTCACCTCGTCAGTCTTCTTGTCGGCATCTACCTGGGGACCGTTACGCACAGCTAGTGCCGCTTGCGGTCTGTGGTTAAACCCACTGCCAGCGTAGTGTCGAGTCTTTAGAGTCCCTCACAGAAAGCTATTCGCCTTTAGACAAAAGAGTAGAGGTTGCATGGTTTTGCGACAGGTCGCATGGTTTTGCGACAGGTCGCATGGTTTTGCGACAGGGTTCAGTTACATCCGTGCACTTGTGCACGTTTAGTGTCCGGACAGTTTACACTAGCGGGCTTTGGTTTAAGCCAGATCCTAGTGTACGTATTGGGATTGGTTTTTTCCTGTTTGTATTCGTGTTCCTCGGAACGCGGATGCGGGTGTGTATGCACAGTTGACGGAGAGACAGAGGCAGATGATTCTCATTAGGGTTGTTGACCGTTGACTGTTGACTATTGACTTTTTGCTCAACCCTAATGAGAATATGATATATGATTAACAATAATATTAATTAAGTATTATGGTGACATGGTTGTTGAGGGGTTGACTTTGTTGACTTGTTGGCTTTGTTGACCGGTTGACTAGGTTGGACTAGTTGACCATCATGATGACAATGGCTATCATTTCATGGCAAAGACTTTTCACTTGCTTGTTCTCTTGTGCAATATGAGTGCATGAAATGATATAGCCATTTTGACTTAAACCATTTACACAATACTTGATTACTATTTTTGTGATGATGGCTTTGGATTATGAGAGCCAAGAGAGAAAAGTCTTTCTCATTCTATCATTTTCATTCTCTCTCTTGTTCTTGAGCTCTCATCTTCTTCCTCTTGCTCTCCCTCTCTTTAGTCTATGGTTCACTTGTCTCATGTGTTGAGAACCTAGAACCATAGAGAAAATCCCAACACACTCTCCTCTACTCACTCTAGTTCACAAGGTTTAGCAAATCTAGTGAACTAGTTTCTTCAAAGTACGAAGAAGAAGCCAGAGGTAGAAGCTTTCAGGTGGATCGATCTTCGGCGCAAGGAGACGACGGGGTGAAGCCGATCCGGACAACCATCGAGGCTTGAAGACGAAGGAGTTCAAGAAAGAAAGGTATAACCCCCTAACCGAGTAGTTAACAACTCCTAGTTAGGTTGTTAGTTAGATGTTTAACAAAGATCCGGTTTTGAGTCCATGTTACCGCCTCTAGAAAATTGTTTTTCACCAAATTCTGTTAGTGTATATGCCCTAGAGGCCATTACTGTATCATACTAGTTTGTATATTACTTAATGGAAGCTTGGGATATTCATCTTGTATATACAATCTTGCTCAAAATAGTAGTATGCTACTTGGTTTGTTTCTACTTCAATGTGTACTTGTGTTTATTTTAGTATATCACCTATACACATTAGTGGAGCCCTTAGGATCTTTGCTTGATTACCAGCGTTGTGATGGCAGTCACACTAGTGGGGCTGGGTAATCTATAAGCACATCCTTATGCAGGTCCCTAGTCGCAGGACTATCGAGACAGGGCATCGATACTCCGGAGTAGACTAGCGCATGCGCTTCTCGTCCCAGTGTGGGAGACGGTCTGTCCCACAGCCGTTAGTACGTCGTACTGGAGATAGTATGCGGGTGCTTGTTAGGTTACGAGTACACTGGACATGACTCGTCGGGAACTGACCGGTTAGTATTATACCTATCGTCAGTTATCAGTTCCCAGGTGACATGAGTACAGCTTAGTCCGCTGACTTGACACTATCACTTCGCCTCGAGTGTGTTCCCACTGTACTTTGATTACTACCCTACCACGGCTCAAAGGAGTCGTGCAAACAGGTAGTAGTTGGGTGCAGTCCCGAAGCACTTGGAGGCAGTGACGGTTAGACGGGATTCGTCTCTCCCGGTATTGGGGGTTGACATCGCGCTATGTCTAGGAGAGCCATTACACGGGTAGTCCCTGGCCAGGGCAAGCGAGATATACTGGTAGGCTTCCAGTGTTATTTCAGGGTGTATTGGGCTTCACTTCGACACGACTTGTACCGCTATTAGGGGACTGACGTTTACCGTCCTCTAGGCCCGCCATGCGATGTATCAGACGAACAGACCGGACTGTACGGAGACTGTCACATTCAGGCTCAGTAGGAGTTCAGATGGGTTTCGCCTCGTCAGTCTTCTTGTCGGCATCTACCTGGGGACCGTTACGCACAGCTAGTGCCGCTTGCGGTCTGTGGTTAAACCCACTGCCAGCGTAGTGTCGAGTCTTTAGAGTCCCACACAGAAAGCTATTCGCCTTTAGGCAAAAGAGTAGAGGTCGCATGGTTTTGCGACAGGTCACATGGTTTTGCGACAGGGTTCAGTCACATCCGTGCACTTGTGCACGTTTAGTGTCCGGACAGTTTACACTAGCGGGCTTTGGTTTAAGCCAGATCCTAGTGTACGTATTGGGATTGGTTTTATCCAGTTTGTATTCGTGTTCCTCGGAACGCGGATGCGGGTGTGTATGCACAGTTGGCGGAGAGACAGAGGCAGATGATTCTCATTAGGGTTGTTGACCGTTGACTGTTGACTATTGACTTTTTGCTCAATCCTAATGAGAATATGATATATGATTAACAATAATATTAATTAAGTATTGTGGTGACATGGTTGTTGAGGGGTTGACTTTGTTGACTTGTTGACTTTGTTGATCGGTTGACTAGGTTGGACTAGTTGACCATCATGATGACAATGGCTATCATTTCATGGCAAAGACTTTTCACTTGCTTGTTCTCTTGTGCAATATGAGTGCATGAAATGATTTTGCCATTTTGACTTGAACCATTTTATACAATACTTGATTACTATTTTTGTGATGATGGTTTTGGATTATGAGAGCCAAGTGAGAAAAGTCTTTCTCATTCTATCATTTTCATTCTCTCTCTTGTTCTTGAGCTCTCATCTTCTTCCTCTTGCACTCCCTCTTTTAGTCTATGGTTCACTTGTCTCATGTGTTGAGAACCAAGAACCATAGAGAAAATCCCTACACACTCTTCTCTACTCACTCTAGTTCATAAGGTATAGCAAACCAAGTGAACTAGTTTTCTTCAAAGACCGAAGAAGAAGCCAAAGGTAGAAACTTTCAGGTGGATCGATCTTTGGCGCAAGGAGACGACGGGGTGAAGCCGATCCGGACAACCATCGAGGCTTGAAGACGAAGGAGTTCAAGAAAGAAAGGTATAACCCCCTAACCGAGTAGTTAACAACTCCTAGTTAGGTTGTTAGTTAGATGTTTAACAAAGATCCGGTTTTGAGTCCATGTTACCACCTCTAGAAAATTGTTTTTCACCAAATTCCGCATGCCCGAAAGTACCGGGAGAGGTAGCATGGACTTACAAATTCCGCATGCCCGAAAGTACCGGGAGAGGTAGTATGGACTTACAGAAGATCCCTATGCCTACGACGAATCTCAAGGGCACTAAACCCAGACGTTTCTAGTCCGGAGGCATGGTGTTGCATACTGTTTATATGGCTTCCAGGAAGGAGGAAAGCCGTGCCTCTGGGGGTCATCGACCACTCACCCGATCGGTAACAAAAGCTCAGGAGCAACAACAGAAGCTCCAGGAGATGTTAACGAAGATGGCTGCACTCACGGGACATAAGGAAAGCCCCGAAGCATCGTCGGATCAGCGCTAGGAACAGGAAACCGATGCCGAGATCCTCCGGAGGATGCTAGAAAAGAAAGATCAAGAGGCAGCGGAACAAGCGGCCAAAATAAAACAAATGGTGCTATTGTTCCAGGATATGGTGGGCATGATGATCCAGTCAAACCCTCCAGCCGAAGATCCATCAATAGTAATCGAAGACGACAGAGAGGAGACGCCAAATCCTTTTCCAGCCTTTTCAGTAGCAAAGGAGGAAACAATCTCGAAAGCTGCGCTCGATGATTATATAGCTCAACAGATATGAGCCCATCAAGCGAACGAAGTTGCTGGCCAAGTTGTCAGAATTGGGCGACCCTATCCCAGCTGGTACGATCAGATTAAGTACCCGCCAGGATACACAATCCCTAAATTTCATGTATATAAGGGGACAGGCAACCCCTACCAGCATGTCGCCCAGTTCAGGGCTCTGTGCGGCAAAACTGGAGGTGACGATAAGCTACTACTTCGCCAATTTGTCGGCAACATGGCAGAGACGGCGTTCGAATGGTATTCAGAGCTTCCCAATAACTCCATCAAAACTTTTACGGAGATGGAATTGCTATTCACCCAGCGTGTCGTAAGCACTAGCGAACGCACCCCAATCACGGCATTGATCAATGCCAGGGTGAAGCCGGGAGAAACATTGGTTCAATATGCGATACGGTGGCGGAACCTATGGTCGAAATGCGAACAGCGCATAGAAGAGGCTCCTGCAGTGGGCATGTTTGTAGGAACCTTCGATCCGCAGGTGACTATATCCCAGTTCATGATGTTTTTCAAGCCAACCACTTTCCAGGCTTTGATTGACAAGCTGGCCCAAATTGACCAGATGGGTCATAAGACTTCCTTTTCAAAGTCAGAGCCGTGGAATGAAAAGGGCAAAGGGAAAGCGACCTTTGTCGCCAACACTAAACAACAGCCGAGCAACATAAAACCGGTTGTTCACCAAAGCAACGTGCGCCCACGCCAATCTCTTGAGGAGAAACTGGGACGTCCTTACTCGTTTTCCCGAGATAAAATAAGGAGATTGTTCGAACTGGCAATGCGCAATGGGCTCATCACTTTGTCGAAGCCGAGACACTCATCGCAACCCGGAAACGCCAACCATCCTAACAATTGTTTCTACCATTGAGTAATGGGTCATCCAATCGAAAATTGCTACGTCTTCAAAAACTGGGTTGAAGACCAGTACTAACAGGGTAAATTCACGTTGTCTGAAAACTGGAAGGTAAACCCTCCACGATCGCACGCTCCTAAAAAGATGGACACGCCGGGAGCATCATGTTCATTCATAGAGGAAGATCCATGGGAGGTAGTTCTTTTGGCAAAAACAAAAAGAATGCTGAAGGATCTTTAAACATGCCCGGCGATCAGGTGGAAAAGCCCGCTAGAACCCAAGATCATCGAGGGAATGCTGAAGTCGCGCCCGACGCCAAGAATTGGCAGTGATAGTCAAAACGTTCAGGCCCGGCCGTAAAAGTCTTCGAAGAAAAAGAAGAAGACCAAAAAGCCCACGCAGTTTGACGATAAGCGCATGGATCTACAAAAGCATATTAACGCGCTGGAGAAATACAACCAGAAGGCGCGGACCCCAGTCACACTCCATGAGTTTCTCAACCATATCCTTGAGAACAGAGGCAATGCCAATGATGAGGGAGATGACGTGTCAGAAGAACCCGAAAATTATGTGGCAAGTTGTCACATGATCTCTCACTCGTCAATAGATGATAAAGAAGCTCCTGATGCAGAGAAGCTGGGGGCGAATCGGCACCAAAATCCTTGGAACCGTCCGATGAGTTGATTGACGTACTGCTAAACGAAGCCCATCAGAAGAGCAAAGTTGATCGAGAACGCAAAATGGCCATACTCGAAAAAGCCAGGCGTCGACGTCAAGTACAAGAAGTCGCGGTAGGGATGGATCATAAAACACCCCAACCAAATCAAATCGCACCCTAAATGGGTGTATTCCGTCGCGTGACAAATACACGTGCATACAGGACTAACAGCGGACCGTAATTATCACGCCCCGCTTTCCAGAGTACGCTAAGATAGGCACGTGACATAGCCAACCATGCTACCTGTGGATAGGAAAAATCCTTCCACAGTCACATTACGGCTGTAGAGATATGAAGAACAGGAAAGTAAACTAAACTATCTAGTACATGTCCATAATCCAGAATAAATGAGTCAAGAAATAATATAATATGCGGAAGCAAAAGATCCAATAAATAAAACACCTGGAAAGTAAGACTGGATACCAACAGGATCCTCACTGCTCGGTCTAACAGCGGCGGTACTCTTAATCAGCCCGCGACAAAGGTAGAGGATCTGGGCCATGCAAAACCCAGACGTCATAACATCAAGCAATAATATAAACATGGGGTAACAAGTCATGCAGGCAAGAGTATGAACAGTAATAACGGTATAACAGTGACATAAATAAGGACAGTGAAGGGTAAGACACAAGTGATGTGCAGTGAGTAATCTAAACTGGTCTACTGGGCTAACTACCCTCAAGTCTTTGAAATCAATTTGATGAATCATCGATGTAACTCAATAGTATCCCGTGCATGCCCGGGATTACGGTGAAGATTCTCGGGCTGAAACCGAAACATGCCGCTAGGCACTAAAAGGAAAAGGGGTAACGATGAATGATGTCAACAGCATCATCCCAAGGCGGGCCTAGCCTCTGAAAAGGTAGTGGGTAACGATGGATGATGTCAGCAGCAGCATCCCAAGGCTGGCCTAGCCTCTAAAACTGATCAGTAAAGATAGCGAACTGTCGAGTTACAAGTCAGGTTTCATCATTGATTTCCCCATACCCCCAAGTTATATGTGTTCAAGTCAGGTATTAAATAATCTGGAGCTAATGCCAACACAGGATTAGGCAGGTACAGGTTTGTCTGGATAGACAACAGGAAATGTCCGTACGGACAACAGGTCAGGTTTGTTGGCATTAGTAACAAGATCAGGTAACAGGTAAAGCCATGGTACATCAGGTCAAGTCAGGTAGTACATAGGTATCATGTCATGTCAAGTAGTAGTGTATCAAGTCATGTCAGGGGTGCACAAGTATCACGTGGGTGCTCATAATCAAACTATAATAAGTATGGGTACACAAAACAAATATGGGGTACTAATATAACAATAAAATGGAATAATGTGATATGGTATGCAAATAGATATAATTTCAAGGATATGGATGCACAGTTATCGATTAGGGTTACATTTATAGTTCCAATATTAATTAGGATGCAATTTATTAAACATGGAGTGTTAATATCACAGTATTATGTAGTAATGTGATCTATGGATGCAATTATATGTATCTTAAATGCGATGGATGCAAACGGATATCCGAAAAGTTATAAAACTATAAAATGGTAATGTGGGATGTACAACTAAGCAATATGCGATATAAATATTGATATAATAATATTAATATGGATAGCATATTCAAAACGATTAATAACTATAAAAGTGGTATTGATTAACCATGCACAAAAAAGTTCCGTTCAGAAATTCAGCGTCACCCTGATTTGTAAAATAGCTTAAAAATAACAAACGTTCTCCAAAAAGGACGTGTCTTATACCAAAATAAAGATAATTCAACAAGGTTTTCATTTTTATAAGTATAAGTATCTCAGGTTGTCCCTACAAAAAGCTATGAACATTCGAAATTGAAAGCTACTGCTGGAATTTCCTTGGACAGCAGTTTAGAGATATTTTCATTTGCATTTTATGTTATTTAAACAATTTATTTTGCAAGTAAATATTTCATAGAGTTATAGTATTCTTAGTTATCTTCGTAACGAACTAAAGAACGTATACTAATGATTTTTTTATGATTTATAATGAATTTTATAAAGTAAGGTGTACAGTAAATTTCAGATTTGTCGTATCCGCTTTGCGACGACGTTTCATGCGTAAACTATAATATTTTCAAATGTATAACATTATAAAATGCAGATTATAAACTAATTAAATATATAATAAGAAATATTACGACGATATATATTTTAAATGGTATGGATGCAGTATAATGTAATCTAGTATGTCACAAGATAAGTTTTCCTGATCTAGAATTAAAATGATATAAACGGATGCAAACGGAACATCGAAACGTTATAAAATTAAACATAGGGTACTAGATTTAAACTATAGGTATGGTATTTATTTAAATAGGTATAAAATGAATTATATAGCATGTAGCAAGATTAACTTGCCTAAACGGAACAAGAACGGATGTGTACGGAACGTCCTTCGTCGGCGAAATGTCGCGACGCGCGCACGGTACACGGAACGGTTCCAAACAACGCACGAGGGTGATCACGCAAGTCAGGTACGTTCACTGGATCACTCGGATCGTCAGCGACGAGCACGACTCCGGCGGTGATCACCGGAATCAAGAAACAAGATCAAGAAAAAGAAAGAAGAAAGAAGAAGAAGAAGAAGTAAGAAGAAGAGGTTGTGTATTAAATAAGGAAAGAAAAATTAAATAAATAAAATATATATATGCAGAGGAGAGAGAGAGAGAGAAAGGAGTTGTTAGTTTGTTAGGAAATTAGATTTAAAATTTTAAAAGATTTTTAGATTTAAAATTTTAGATAAGAGATTTCAGTTTGTTAAAGAAATCGTATGAAAATATTTAAACTAAATTTTAAAAATTAAATAAATTGAATTTTGGCGGGATACAAAAATATTTCAAAACGCGCCCGGGTCGGGTCTAAAAATTCAGATTTAAAATACGAAAAATATGTGCGGCTTTCAAAATTCAAAATGAATGCTCAGGTAACGAAAATGCATACCTCAAGAACGGATGCACGTACATGCGCGTAGCCATCCAAACACGTCCGTTTCACTGAACAGGACGAGAACAAGATGCGCGGATGCTACCACGGGGTTAGGGGTATCATGCAGGCTATGAAATACAATTTTAAATTATTTTACATGACCTAAAATGTTATATGGTAAAAGATGCAATGCCGGGTAAAATGCCTGTATGCAGTATACATGATATGCACGTGTCTATGTAACAAGTTAGGGTAATCTATAAATATGAATCGAACAGGTTCAAGCAAGCGGGTCGGGTTGAATACAATGTAAAATGTAAAATACTATTCGCACCCAAAACACGATAATCAGGAAAATACCACAATTAAGGAAATACGAGAACTGGAATTGATATAAATGAACTAGGGTGTTACATTATACCCAACTACAAAAGAATTTCGTCCTCGAAATTCCAAGAACAAGAAAGGATAAACAATCAACAAACTATAAGAATAGATGTGGAAATTTCTGTCGGATTTTATCTTCTCGTTCCCAAATTGATTCTCCATGCGAGCGATTTCCCCAAGAAACAAGTACGAGAGGGATAACCTTGTTCTTAAGACCATTTTCCCTTCGATCCACAATCAACATCGGTCGTTCCTCAAATGTTAAATCTTCTCGTACAGTCAGTTCCGAATGATCCAGCACGTGTGTTTCATCTCGAACATATTTACGGAGTTGAGATACATGAAACACGTCATGAACATTCGCCAAAGATTGTGGTAACACCAATCGATAAGCCACTTCTCCAACACGCTCCAAAATCTCGAAAGGCCCAATGAATAAAGGACTAAGCTTTCCTCGACTCCCAAAACGAATCACTCCTCTAGTCGGTGATATCTTCAAGAATACTAGATCACCAACAGCGAACTCTAGAGGTCTTCTCGATGTATCGACCCAACTCTTCTGCCATTCTTGCGCTGCCTTCATATGATTCCGGATAGTGTTAACTTTCTCCACTGTTTGCACGATCAAATTCGGTCCCAACAATCATCGTTCTCCAACATCGTCCCAACAAACAGGTGAACGACACTTGCGACCATATAATGCTTCGAATGGAGCCATCTGAATAGTCGCCTGAAAGCTGTTGTTGTACGAAACTCCACCAAGTGTAGATGATCCTCCTATGAACCCTTGAAGTCTAACATGCAAGCTCTCAACATGTCTTCAAGAGTTTGGATCGTTCTCTCCGACTGGCCATTTGTTTGAGGATGATAAGCTGTGCTAAACTTCCATCGAGTCCCCAAACTTTCCTTTAAGCTCCTCCAGAAGTGTGATAAGAATCGGGTGTCATGGTCGGACACGATGCTCACAGGTACTCCATGCAATCTCACAATCTCCTGCATGTACCGTTCTGCTAACGCTTCCATTGACTGACCAACTCGAAACGGTATGAAGTGAGCTGCCTTGGTCAATCAATCAACAATCACCCAAACTGCATTGTTGCCCTTTGGACTCCGCGGTAAAGCTGTCATGAAATCCATAGTTATATGTTCCCACTTC
Organism: Agapanthus africanus; assembly: GCA_030015575.1. NCBI lineage: Eukaryota > Viridiplantae > Streptophyta > Magnoliopsida > Asparagales > Amaryllidaceae > Agapanthus > Agapanthus africanus. The sequence goes on along the minus strand of CM057350.1, from coordinate 182,974,767 downwards.
CATTGAGGAATCGGAAGTGGTTGCAATAAACCAGCAACCCTTTGATGTTCAGCCTTAACTTGCTGACACACCAAGCACTTTGCTACAAAGCGAGCAATCTCCCTTTTCATACCTCCCCTCCAGAAATGCTGTCGTAGATCACGGTAAATCTTCGTGGCTCCTAGATGTACGGAATACGCGGAACTGTGTGCCTCCTTCATAACTACTTCGCGAATATCTCCTTTTGGCACACACAAACGACTACCATACCGTAACGAACCATCTTCATGAATCAATAAGTTCATTCGAAGTCTAGCTTCAACCTGTTCTTGAAACTTTTGCAATCTTGGGTTCTTCGACTGTGCTGCTTTAATACTCTCGATCAATGATGACTGTACTTGCAGCTGCATCAACTGTCCTGAAGAATGCGGTAGCACGATCTCCAACTGGAATCTCCGAAAGTCTTCCATAATCTCCTTCTGTGCAGTCAACATCTGAATTGTTGGCAACCGACTAAGCGCATCCGGCACAACATTAACTTTCCCCGGATGGTACTTAAGATCAAGATCGTAGTCAGCCATCAGCTCCAACCATCTACGCTGCCTCATATTAAGCTCCTTCTGTGTGAACACATATTTCAGGCTTTTGTGATCGGTGAATATTTCGACCCTTTCGCCCAATAAGTAGTGTCTCTAAATTTTTAAAGCGAAAATCACAGCTGCTAGCTCCAAATCATGAGTTGGTTAATTCTTCTGATGGGTCTTCAACTGTCTCGATGCGTAGGCTATAACCTTCCCATGCTGCATTAAAACACATCCCAATCCTTTTCCAGATGCGTAGCTGTGAATCACCAATCCTCCGGAATTGTCTGGTATAGTCAAAATAAGAGCGGTTATCAATCTCTGCTTCAACGCTTCAAAAGCCGACGCACACTTATCCATCCACACAAATGGTACGTCTTTGTGCGTAAGCTTGGTCAAAGACTTAGCCAAACGAGCAAAATTCTCTACGAACCTTCTGTAATACTCGGCAAGTCCAAGAAAGCTTCTGATCTCAGCAACGTTCTTCGGAATCGGCCAATCTCGAACTGCTGCAATCTTTTCGGGGTCAACGGTGATTCCATCTCCGGATACGACGTGCCCCAAAAACTTCACTTTTTCAAGCCAAAACTTGCACTTGCTCTTCATATAATCTTTCTTGCCTCAATGTCTGCAGTGCGATCTTCAAGTGTTCTGCATGCTCTTCAATATTCTTTGAGTAAACCAGAATATCATCAATGAACACCACTATAAACTGGTCCAAGAATGGTGAACAGATTCGGTTCATCAAGTCCATGAATATCGCCGGTGCATTCGTTACTCCGAAGGGCATCACTAAGTACTCGTAATGTCCATACCGAGTTCTGAACGCCGTATTGCAAATATCTTCTGATTTAATTCAGACCTGATGATATCCGGATCGCAAATCCAACTTCGAGAATACCCTTGCGCCATTAAGCTGCTCAAACAATTCGCCAATGCGAGGGATCGGGTACTTGTTCTTAATAGTCACCCGGTTTAATTCTCAAAAATCGATGCACATCCTCCTTGTGCCATCTTTCCTCTTTACTAGAAGAACTGGAGCTCCCCAAGGTGAATTGCGCGAATTCAACCCTTCTCTAGCAATTCGGTAACCTGCTTCTTTACTTCTTCTAACTCCGCTGGTGCCATCGGATAGTACGCCTTTGAGATTGGCACTGCACCAGGAACAAGATCGATCGCGAACTCTACATCTCGTTTTGGCGGTAAACCCGAGATGTCCTCGAACACGTCCATGAACTCTCAAAGTACAGCTGGCGCTTCATACTTATCAACTTCCATTGACGAAAGAACATTGCTTATCGGCCTAGCCCTAAACTTGACTAGCCCGACAGAACTGCTACCTCCAGCAAAACAAACTCCGGATGTCCGGGAATCTGGAAAATCACTTTCTTTGCCCTACAATCACTGTGAGCGTGGAAAGTGCCGAGAAAATCCATTCCCAAGACAACAACAAACAAAGGGATGCTCCAGAATTGAATAATTCTAATGCGGGGAAGACATGATCAAGTAGGATACCTGAAACGATTTCACCTGAAGCCAAACACTGAAGAAGATAAGCACGGTAAATAGAATTCAAGCTTGCGATAAAATATGAACTGGAAAGCAAGAGAATCAAGGTAATATAACGACCATGAAATAAGGAAGTGAATCAAGACCAGGACTCCAAGTTACTTAAAAAGAGTACTGCATTGTAACCATGCTGCAGTTCATAGTTACAATCACATAACTCCACTCAAGTCGCCCAAATCCTAGTATCAGAATCCAAGGGACAAGGAGAAACAATAGGGAACCAAAAGGTTTCAAGTTGAGATGCAAAGCGGTTTGCATATCATCAAGACGACGATCAAGAGAAAGATAAGATTCAAGAATCATGACAACAAGGTGGCAGGACATGTTCCTAATCTCGAGTATTCCGATTCATGTATTGGGTCTAATACCCAACTACAAAAGAATCAACCCGATTAACCTAGATCCTATGTCTCTGATACCAAACAAACCATGTCACGCCCCGCTTCCCAGAGTACGCTAAGATAGGCACATGACATAGCCAACCTTGCTACCTGTGGATAGGAAAAATACTTCCACAGTCACATTACGGCTGTAGAGATATCAAGAACAGGAAAATAAACTAAACTATCTAGTATATGTCCATAAGCCAGAATAAATGAGTCAAGAAATAATATAATATGCGGAAGCAAAAGAGCCAATAAATAAAACACCTGGAAAGTAAGACTGGATACCAATAGGATCCTCACTGCTTGGTCTAACAGCGGCAGTACTCCTAATCAGCCTGCGACAAAGGTAGAGGATCTGGGCCATGCAAAACACAGACGTCAGTGCGTCATAACATCAAGCAATAATATAAACAGGGGGTAACAAGTCACGCAGACACGAGTATGAACAGTAATAACGGTACAACAGTGACATAAATAAGGACAGTGAAGGGTAAGACACAAGTGATGTGCAGTGAGTAATCTAAACTGGTCTACTGGGCTAACTACCCTCAAGTCTTTAAAATCAATTTGATGAATCATTGATGTAACTCAATAGTATCCCGTGCGTACCCGGGATTACGGTGAAGATTCTCGGGCTGAAACCGAGACATGCCGCTAGGCACTAAAAGGAAAAGGGGTAACGATGAATGATGTCAACAGCATCATCCCAAGGCGGGCCTAGCCTCTGAAAAGGTAGTGGGTAACGATGGATGATGTCAGCAGTATCATCCCAAGGCTGGCCTAGCCTCTAAAACTGATCAGTAAAGGTAGCGAACTGTCGAGTTACAAGTCAGGTTTCATCATTGATTTCCCCATACCCCCAAATTATATGTGTTCAAGTCAGGTATTAAATAATCTGGAGTTAATGCCAACACAAGATTAGGCAGATACAGGTTTGTCTGGATAGACAACAGGAAATGTCCGTACGGACAACAGGTCAGGTTTGTTGGCATTAGTAACAAGATCAGGTAACAGGTAAAGCCATGGTACATCAGGTCAAGTCAGGTAGTACATAGGTATCATGTCATGTCAAGTAGTAGTGTATCAAGTCATGTCAGGAGTGCACAAGTATCACGTGGGTGCTCATAATCAAACTATAATAAGTATGGGTACACAAAACAAATATGGGGTACTAATATAACAATAAAATGGAATAATGTGATATGGTATGCAAATAGATATAATTTCAAGGATATGGATTCACAGTTATCGATTAGGGTTACATTTATAGTTCCAATATTAATTAGGATGCAATTTATTAAACATGGAGTGTTAATATCACAGTATTATGTAGTAATGTGATCTATGGATGCAATTATATGTATCTTAAATGCGATGGATGCAAACGGGTATCCGAAAAGTTATAAAACTATAAAATGGTAATGTGGGATGTACAACTAAGCAATATGCGATATAAATATTGATATAATAATATTAATATGGATAGCATATTCAAAACGATTAATAACTATAAAAGTGGTATTGATTAACCATGCACAAGAAAGTTCCGTTCAGAAATTCAGCGTCACCCTAATTTATAAAATAGCTTAAAAATAACAAACGTTCTCCAAAAAGAACGTGTCTTATACCGAAACAAAGATAATTCAATAAGGTTTTCATTTTTATAAGTATAAGTATCTCAGGTTGTCCCTACAAAAAGCTATGAACATTCGAAGTTGAAAGTTGCTGCTGGAATTTCCCTGGACAGCAGTTTAGAGATATTTTAATTTGCATTTTATGTTATTTAAACAATTTATTTTGCAAGTAAATATTTCATAGAGTTATAGTATTCTTAGTTATCTTCGTAACGAACTAAAGAACGTATACTAATGATTTTTCTATGATTTATAATGAATTTTATAAGGTAAGGTGTACAGAAAATTTCAGATTTGTCGTATCCGCTTTGCGACGACGTTTCATGCGTAAACTATAATATTTTCAAATGTATAACATTATAAAATCCAGATTATAAACTAATTAAATATATAATAAGAAATATTATGACGATATATATTTTAAATGATATGGATGCAGTATAATGTAATCTAGTATGTCACAAGATAAGTTTTCCTGATCTAGATTTAAAATGATATAAACGGATGCAAACGGAACATCGAAACGTTATAAAATTAAACATGGGGTAATAGATTTAAACTATAGATATGGTATTTATTTAAATAGGTATAAAATGAATTATATAGCATGTAGCAAGATTAACTTGCCTAGACGGAACAAGAACGGATGTGTACGGAACGTCCTTCGTCGGTGAAATATCGCGACGCGCGCACGGTACACGGAGCGGTTCCAAACAACGCACGAGGGTGATCACGCAAGTCAGGTATGTTCACTGGATCACTCGGATCGTCAGCGACGAGCACAGCTCCGGCGGTGATCACCGGAATCAAGAAACAAGATCAAGAAAAAGAAAGAAGAAAGAAGAAGAAGAAGAAGTAAGAAGAAGAGGTTATGTATTAAATAAGGAAAGAAAAATTAAATAAATAAAACATATATATGCAGAGGAGAGAGAGAGAGAGAAAGGAGTTGTTAGTTTGTTAGGAAATTAGATTTAAAATTTTAAAAGATTTTTAGATTTAAAATTTTAGATAAGAGGTTTCAGTTTGTTAAAGAAATCGTATGAAAATATTTAAACTAAATTTTAAAAATTAAATAAATTGAATTTTGGCGGGATACAAAAATATTTCAAAACGCGCCCGGGTCGGGTCTAAAAATTCAGATTTAAAATACGAAAAATATGTGCGGCTTTCAAAATTCAAAATGAATGCTCAGGTAACGAAAATGCATACCCCCAAGAACGGATGCACGTACATACGCGTAGCCATCCAAACACGTCCGTTTCACTGAACAGGACGAGAACAAGATGCGCGGATGCTACCACGGGGTTAGGGGTATCATGCAGGCTATGAAATACAATTTTAAATTATTTTACATGACCTAAAATATTATATGGTAAAAGATGCAATGCCAGGTAAAATGCTAGTATGCAGTATACATGTGATGCACGTGTCTATGTAACACGTCAGGGTAATTTATAAATATGAATCAAACAGGTTCAAGCAAGCGGGTCGGGTCGAATACAATGTAAAATGTAAAATACTATTCGCACCCAAAACACGATAAATCAGGAAAATACCACAATTAAGGAAATACGAGAACTGGAATTGATATAAATGAACTAGGGTGTTACATTATACCCAACTACAAAAGAATTTCATCCTCGAAATTCCAAGAACAAGAAAGGATAAACAATCAACAAACTATAAGAATAGATGTGGAAATTTCTGTCGGATTTCATCTTCTCGTTCCCAAATTGATTCTCCATGCGAGCGATTTCCCCAAGAAACAAGTACGAGAGGGATAACCTTGTTCTTAAGACCATTTTCCCTTCGATCCACAATCAACATCGGTCGTTCCTCAAAGCTTAAATCTTCTCGTACAGTCAGTTCCGAATGATCCAGCACGTGTGTTTCATCTCGAACATATTTACGGAGTTGAGATACATGAAACACGTCATGAACATTCGCCAAAGATTGTGGTAACACCAATCGATAAGCCACTTCTCCAACACGCTCCAAAATCTCGAAAGGCCCAATGAATAAAGGACTAAGCTTTCCTCGACTCCCAAAACGAATCACTCCTCTAGTCGGTGATATCTTCAAGAATACTAGATCACCAACAGCGAACTCTAGAGGTCTCAACGTGGTAAGTGCATCCATATCAATTTGTCAATTTGTTCACCCACATGATTGTCTTGCACTCTTCCAGATCTTAACATGGTAAGTGCATCCATATTTGTGTAATGTGAAAGTCCAGGATCAGGTAGAGATTGAGCTGGAAGTTTCCCTTTTTCTCTAGCACTCAATTCGGCTTTTAATCTTGCAATTTCTGCTTCCATCGATTTTATACTCTCCGCTTGAGAGGTGGAGTTTTTCTTTATATCATCGACGGAAGTTTTTATTTCAGCCAAAACTTGCATGAGATTTGTCAGAAGCAAATTCATGAGTGAAGAGGATTCATCAGTACCGGTCAACTGCAAAGGACTATTTGTTGCAGGTGTGTTGACCGGGTTATGAAAGTTTTGTGATTGGTAGGGGTGCTGACTCAATTGAAGTGGTTGCTGTTGTGGTGGAGGAACCTATTGCAAGTTATTCTGGTTTAGATCTGTGTATTGAGTTTGGTGTTGGATCCAAGAAAGATCAGGGTGATTCCTCCAATCTTGATTATATGAGGAAGAAGAAGGATCGTTTCCCGGTCTTTGCTGAAATGCAGCATTAGTGTGACCTTGAAACGGTATATCCAAAGGACATTCTTCCGTCAAATGTGAAGGGTTTGAACAGCAGCCACACACGGTTTTGGAAAGTGTGTATTGGTTTAGGGAGGCTGAAGCGATTTTGTTTTCTATAGCGTCGAACTTCCTTTGTATTGCGGCCATTTCGGCTCTCATTATGACGGAAACATCGAGCTGATTGACATCTTCCCTAGGCGGTGGTGGTCTAACACTTTCCCATTGTAATGTGTTTTGAGCTAAATCTTCTAGGTATTTCCAAGCTTCACCAGCATCTTTAGATAGGAATTGGCAATGACACATGGTTTCAAGCATCTGTCTAGTAGTGAGATCAATACCCTCAAAGAGAATTCGACACAAATCCCATCTGGAGATTCCGTGATGAGGGCATTGGATAAGAAGATCCTTGAATCGTTCAAAGCATTTCCAGAATGGTTCATTGGGAAGTTGGGTGAATTTGAAGATTTCACTCCGAACACGGCTGGTCTTGTGATTGGGATAAAATTTCTTAAGGAATGCTGTAACAAATTCATCCCATTTTGAAATAGAATGCGCGGTTGTATTATAAAGCCACTTCTCGGCTAAATCGCACAAAGTGAATGGGAGAAAACGTAAACGCAGAGCATCCAAAGACAGTTGTGATGTTCCAATCATTGCGCATACGTTTTCAAATTTGGAGATAAAAACGTATGTGTCTTCAGAATCAAGACCGTGAAATTTGGGTAACAGTTTGTTGAATTGGGGGTTGATTTCAAAATTGTCCCCATGGCTGATGGTATAGAAAGACAGGTGGGAAGGGGAACACGTGAAGGATAGCATCTCTCATGGAGAGAAATGCGTGGAGGATTCTGCGCACCTGCGGGCGGTGGCAGAGTGGTGTAAAAGTTTGATGGAAATCCGTCTATCGCGGAGGTGGTGGGAAAAAGAAAATGTAGAAATACCGACTTCGGGGTCGATGGGGGAAACGCGGACAAAACGGGCAATAGAATCCCGTGTCCAGCCAAGTTTGCACTAAAGGGTTTAGCACAAGTGGCAGCGTTAAGATAATTAGGGGAAATATGAAGTGGTGTTTGTTTTGAAAAAGATGCGGATATTTGAAAAAATGCAAATCACAAAAATGCACACACAACCCTAAGTCTAATGGTCACCTAGGTCAAGTCTCTAGACCGCTCTTAACTGCCAGAAGACAAATCGCAGGATCCATCCTCTACTGCCTCTTTGTCCCTCCTGTGGCCAGGTAAGTGGGAGGTTCTCCACTACGTAAGTAGTGGGCCTAATTAAGTAACCACTTGCCTTAGACACACTTGCCTTAGACACCACAAAATAAACGCGGATAAGCAATATATTACCCACGACCTCCTTCTGTCCTAAGTGAGCGCGACGGTCCTTAGAGTTAAGTCTAGATTTCTTTTAGTTAATGAGGGTAATGCGGATGCAGTTTTGTGATTTTCGGGGCTTAGGAAGGGTAATGAACTCCCCACCTAATCTAAATTTGGTCTTTGCCCCTTAATTTCCGTATTAAAAATGCAAACAACCAAGATCAAACACGCACAATTTTTTTATTTTTGCGGTGCTGCGAATTTTTGCAAAGAAACCTGCAGAAATTTGTTAATGGAGCAGATGAGGAAGGAGATAAGAAAGTGAGAATTATACCTGAAAATTTCCGTGCACTGAAACCTCTGATACGCGGCGGATCCGCCGCAATGAGCGTCTAATGTCGCGCTTCCGTGGTCCAATGGAAAGATTCCTGCACTAAAATTCTTTCAGCTGCTCCTATTCACCCCCTGAGCTTTCTGGAATACTCTGGAAAAAAAATTTCTCTCGCTCCACAGATTCCAGTTTTTCTCGCAACAAATCACAACAAATCGTTTAGTGTTTGCGTGAATTTTGATCTAAAAATTTTGATAGAATAAAATTTTCAACTCAAATTTAAAAAACGAACAAATTAGCACACGATCCCTGGCAACGGCGCCATTTGATTGAATGATTTTCTCGGTGTGTATATAAGTAAAGTGTAAGAAATCACAACCAAAGAAATTTTTGACCGCAATCAATAACGGTGTCGATGTAGCGCGTTAGTGAATACGGATCGTCCACAGGGAAAGTGAGATTTGCTTGTAATTGAATTAGATGAGTCGAAATGAAAAGAAGAAAAGAAAATGATTCATGAATTTTGAAATTTAGTTTCAAGAATTTTAAAGAAATACTAAAGATCAAGAATCGAGAATCAAGAATTATCTAAATAGAATTAGTAATCAAGATTTGTAATGAGGCTCGTAGGAATCGATCGAGTCGATAGTAGTGATGAAAACTAGTGATTACGTTTTCTTATCCATTGATAATTTGATGCTAGATCGATTATGATCAACGAGAATTAGGGATTTCTTGCGGAAACTAGGGTTTCATCATCTATCCCTTGTCCTTTCGTTGATTTCATTCACATTCTAGGCTCTAGTAAATTCAAGCATCGATCGTGGATCGCTAATTAAGAGCGAAAACATTCAAGAAAGTATCGCTCGAAACTAGGCTGTCAATACTTCAATTTACTAGGTTTACAAAACTCATAGGACTTAAGAATTGTACAAGAATCTAATCATCATCAACTTATCAATTTTCTCGATTCCTCCACGAGCGGAGTTTTTAATCAAGCATCATAACAAGAAACAATCAAGAATTGAGATCTCATCATAATGCTCAAATATAAAGATAAGCAAGATAAAGAAATTTCACCTTTTATTATTCAACAACTCCGTTACAATTCGCTCAAGAACTACAAGAATTAAGAAAAGAACTCGATCGTCAAATTAGCTTCGCATCGTCTCCGTGAGTCGCGGATCGTCTTGGATCACTTGCTCGGTTGAAGATCGGAGTCGTTTTTAAAAGGTTGAAAGCTTCTTCCTTGAATTGTACTCGGAAATCTTGAATTGATCAAATTGTGTCACTCAATTTGATTTGAATTTTATTTGGATCTACAATTTTCCCTCCAAAATGAACTACCTCATTTGAATTTTCTCTCCAAAATGAAGTTGTTAGAAAGAATCTTCTAGAAGAAGTTTGTTGGAGGGAATATTTTAGAATGAGATTGTTACAAGGAGGCTTCTAGAAGAAGGTTGTTATAAGGAGGCTTCGAGAAGAAGGTTGTTGGAGAGAGCCTTCTAGAATAAGTTTGTTGAAGGGAATATTCTAGAATGAGGAATATTCTAGGATAAGGTTGTTAGGCCAAACCTTCTAGATAAAACTACGTGGTCATATGGAGTCTTCTGGAAGCATTGGCCGTTACAAGAAAGCATGTGGGAAAATCTGCAACGCTGACGTGTCAATTAAGCCGCAGATCGGCGCATTCGGCCGCGGATCCGTGGCCCTTTGAAGGTTTTGATGCATGGAACTTCTGTGCTGATTTTATGCTGTCCTTGTGGCACTTTTCTGATGTGTGGAATCTTATAAATCTTTCTTGTTCACTGCCAGATCACAAGTCAATGACTTGACGTATTTGTATCAGCACTTTTAGCAATTTCAGCTCTTTTCCTGGAATTTCCTGTACAGATTCTCGAGACAAGTGTTGCGATATACACAGATGATGCATGCAATGATAAACACTCAATTTCCCTCAAAGTGCCAGTTATAAAGTATAACACATGTTATTTGGTATTTTATAGTCAATTTGCTAATATGTGATATATTCATTCCGAACACCTTTAGATGAGTGCAAATGGTAGGAAAATTGACGTGTTAAAAATACAATATTTTCGACTGATCAATAGTCAACAAACGTAACATGAATACTAACTAGTACTTATCTGAAATGACGAAGGGCTACGACAGATTTTTGAGAAAACCTTTTGCGTAATGAACTTGATATCGTCGTAGAATCGAGTGATTTTGAAAATGAGTGTTTTTGAGGCCTTTACTAGTTTTGCTAAAGAGGTCACTCCACGTGAAGGGATCTCGGCTCCAAGTGGTTCATATTCCGAGACCGGAGAAAGAGTTTTCCTCATCGAATGAGGTGCAAGATATTTCACAAATACTACTACGCAAAGCAAAAAACTAAAAAAGTAATCAAAAGACATACCGAGTTTGTAACATCTGCTAGTTTCACTAAAGAGGTCACTTCCGGTGAAGGGATCTCGGCTCTTTCCTTATCGAATAAGGTGCTGGATATTCTACAAGGAATACCGCTATGCAAAGCAACAACTAGAGCTACCTGTTTTTGAAAATTCGATTCCACAACATCTTTAGGTTTCTTTTATTTCATTAATCTCATTAATGAAGTCCTATCATTTTAAGTTACCTAAACATCACAGATAAATACAACGTACGCTTATGCCATCCGCAATCGCCTCGATGTCCCCTCGTGCATCGTTAGGTTAAGTAACTGACGGCAGAGCGGGGCAGTGCTAGCGCGGGTGTAAAACATAAGCAACGTCTATATAATATATCTCATATACTATATCCAGTATCTATCTCAACATATCAAATGATCATATCACAGATATCGCAGCAGAAGAACATATATGAAATATTGGATATACTAGGATTTCCGTGTTTTATATTAAGCCTATATAAAACACGGATTCCACGGTCGTGATGAATAGCCAATCCTACACCCCTAGACCCCTACGAGAGCGGCAAACAACCCTGCCAATTCTAGAGTTAGGAGACCCGGTCTCGACTCCTCGAGATGGTCTCCCACTGGACCCTAGAACCCGGTTACTTGTGCTCCCCGCCTTGGGTCTATCCTAATGCGGAAAAGTAAACAATATACAATGGTGACATCATCCTCAACCCGGAAGTGCCCCAATAAAAGAATATTACATACAATGAATTTTACATGAATGAAAAAGAAAAACTCTCATCTCACATAAAAAAACCCGGCTATTCAAACACGATGATCCAATATAACATATCCCAGCAACACATAACATCATATGTCATCAACGTAAGTAAATACGCGTATCCCAATTGTCATTGATATATAGCAACGAAACCGGCGATACACCACATATTACACATACGGTCGGAGAAAAGAAAGTGAAAAACTACAACAGTTGGAATCCGCAACCTCCTTAGACATCACATGCCTAACCAAATGAATTCCTTAGACATCGCATGCCTAACAATTATAAACTCCACATTTTAGTCTCGATCTCGAAAACAATTTTCAATATCTAGTCGGGCAATTCAACAAGATTCCCGACATCCTAATCGAATACTCGCCGGAAACTTTAGTAGACGGCCGCACCCCCGATGCCGTCGACGAAGTGCGCTAAGGCAGAACACCGCTGCCGCGAGTACCCGAACGGATGCTTTTGGCGACAGGGTTCTCCTACAGTCACTTGGTCGGTGCTATGGGGCGTCGCTATCTATTAAATTTACCCGACGAGTATCCGCGTACGCTACGTGATTGCGACGGACTTTTGATCACATCAAAATCCCGTGGCAACCGATCAAATGAGACTAAACTGCTAGATTTATAAAATTCAAACTAGTTATCTCATATCTACTTATGGATTCCAAATATTGTATCCCATCACTAGTTATCTCAAACTAGTTATCACATATGCGGGATCCTGATCCGGTATCACATACCCAAGACGTAAAGGATACTGAGAAACAGTTTTCTGTAATGAACACACCCGAAGAAGATGCATCATCATGCACTTTCTTCATTTGGGCGGTACGGGAATCCTGGTAATCCCCTATTTCCTGCTCCGTCTTATAACAATTATAAGTTGGAGCGGGACCAACGTTCCCTAGCTCAGTATAACAAGCGGGTTTGGTCAATACATCCGTATTATTATCTTGATTAAGGTGTGACATGGTCGTTACCTGGAGAGAGAGAGAGAAGAAAACACTCAGCATATGCTCTTGCAAGATTAGATTGGCTATTAATATATCTAATCAAGATGGCTCCCACTGTTTTAGTCAAATCTTCCTTCAAATCCTAAAAGGAAAGACTAGCCGGGATTAATTACACCCTACAAGTTCGCCAATCTTTCAGCCAGGCCAGTGTCGGTATTTTGAGGGAGGTTCCCCGTGCTTTCGCACGGACCTAATTAAAATAAACCTCGTTTTCCCAGAGGCGTAACCCCGTTGACACCTTTCTAGACACCTACTTGATCGGTTAATTGTAATGTGTAAAACTCTCCCAGTAGTAACTCTTACTCGCAGTGGGTATCGAGATCCAACTATCTCATAGGAGGTATGCAATCCCATTGCAAATTTCAACACTTGAAATTCCCGATAATGTTTTGCCCTTAGCAGCTATATGACCTTAACATAGTCAACAAATCATAAATGCTAGTCAAGTTCAACAAGTCATTTCCCGATTGAATTAAACCCACCCGCATGACCTTAACATAGTCAACAAAGTCGCATGACTACCCTAATCCAATCGCATCATATGCTTATACAGATAAGCACTAATCAGGTACCGCACACTACGCCTTAACATAGTCAACAAACGTAGCACGAATACTAACTAGTACTTATCTGAAATGACGGAGGGCTACGACAGGTTTTTAAGAAAACCTTTTGCGTAATGAACTTGATATCGTCGTAGAATCGAGTGATTTTGAAAATGAGTGTTTTTGAGGCCTTTACTAGCTTTGCTAAAGAGGCCACTCCACGTGAAGGGATCTCGGCTCCAAGTGGTTCACATTCCGAGACCGGAGAAAGAGTTTTCCTCATCGAATGAGGTGCAGGATATTTCACAAATACCACCACGCAAAGCAAAAACAAAAAAAGCAATCAAAAGACATACCGAGTTTGTGGCATCTGCTAGTTTCGCTAAAGAGGTCACTTCCGGTGAAGGGATCTCGGCTCTTTCCTTATCGAATAAGGTGCTGGATATTCTACAAGGAATACCGCTATGCAAAGCAACAACTAGAGCTACCTGTTTTTGAAAATTCGATTCCACAACATCTTTAGGTTTCTTTTATTTCATTAATCTCATTAATGAAGTCCTATCATTTTAAGTTACCTAAACATCACAGATAAATACAACGTACGCTTATGCCATCCGCAATCGCCTCGATGTCCCCTCGTGCACCGTTAGGTTAAGTAACTAACGGCAGAGCGGGGCAGTGCTAGCGCGGGTGTAAAACATAAGCAACGTCTATATAATATATCTCATATACTATATTCAGTATCTATCTCAACATATCAAATGATCACATCACAGATATCGCAGCAGAAGAACATATATGAAATATTGGATATACTAGGATTTCCGTGTTTTATATTAAGCCTATATAAAACACGGATTCCACGGTCGTGACGAATAGCCAATCCCACACCCCTAGACCCCTACGAGAGCGGCAAACAACCCTGCCAATTCTAGAGTTAGGAGACCCGGTCTCGACTCTTCGAGATGGTCTCCCACTGGACCCTAGAACCCGGTTACTTGTGCTCCCCACCTTGGGTCTATCCTAATGTGGAAAAGTAAACAATATACAATGGTGACATCATCCTTAACCCGGAAGTGCCCCAATAAAAGAATATTACATACAATGAATTTTACATGAATGAAAAAGAAAAACTCTCATCTCACATAAAATCCCCGGCTATTCAAACACGATGATCCAATATAACATATCCCAGCAACACATTACATCATATGTCATCAACGTAAGTAAATATACGTATCCCAATTGTCATTGATATATAGCAACGAAACCAGCGATACAGCACATATTACACTTACGGTCGCAGAAAAGAAAGTGAAAAACTACAACAGTTGGAATCCGCAACCTCCTTAGACATCATATGCCTAACCAAATGAATTCCTTAGATATCGTATGCCTAACAATTATAAACCCCACATTTTAGTCTCAATCTCGAAAACACTTTTCAATATCTAGTCCGGCAATTCAACAAGATTCCCGACATCCTGATTGAATACTCGCCGGAAACTTTAGTAGACGGCCGCACTCCCGATGCCGTCGACGAAGTGTGCTAAGGCAGAACACCGCTGCCGCGAGCACCCGAACGGATGCTTTTGGCAAAGGGGTTCTTCTACAGTCACTTGGTCGGGGATATGGGGCGTGGTTATCTATTAAGTTTACCCGGCGAGTATCCGCGTACGCTACGTGATTGCGACCGACTTTTGATCACATCAAAATCCCGTGGCAACCGATCAAATGAGACTAAACTGCTAGATTTATAAAATTCAAACTAGTAATCTCATATCTACTTGTGGATTTCAAATATTGTATCCCATCACATAAAATCCGGACGACGTTAAACTTTTCAATCGATTCATCAAAGTTCTACAATTTCCCGATAGCTCAACACTTGAGCACAGTTTTAATAATACCCAGAAAATACCACAGTACCTATGAACCAGACATAGAAGGGTCAAACCAACGCCTCACATGTGACAACGCTAAACTACCACAAACCTTAGGGTTTAGTGGCGGTTTTGACGGCCACATAATCGAGTTAAGGTTTCGTTCTTCTAGAGGGTCCACAGAATCACTTGCATGTTTTTCCGAATACATTAAACTTGGAAAAATGGGTATTTGACATTCGATCGAACTTTCTAACATCGCCTAGACAACATGCGAACAACCCGAAACAATATTAAAACTACGAATACGAAACACTCCGAATTGCTTATAGTGTAAAATTACATCATATGCAAAATTAGCAAAAATAAACAACAGCTGAAACACCAAAACCCAGTCACTTGAACACTGAAAAAATTGTGGGGGGTGGGGGGTGGGGCTCGGATTTAGCCGAGATTGCCATGGTTGTGCTCGGCCCAATTTTCACCAAATAGCCTCAAATTTTGTCAGTGTTCATGTTATATCCTATATATCACTCTGTACTTGTTTAAAAAAAAATTTGACAACTTTTTAAAATCGACAGTAAGCAGGTTTTGGCGATGCAGGTTTCGGAGTATTTCGGTTTCGTAATCTTAACAAAATCCGTATTAATTTCTAGCATGACTTTGATACCACTGTTGGGTTACCTAAGACGGCAGCAAGGTTTTGGGAGGCATCGTCCATGCCAAATTAAAAATTTGCCGTTTTAGCTAACCCTAAACAAGAATCGTATACTAGAAATCTACGGAATAACATATGCAAACACTTTGCAATCTAAGTGAGTAAGGAATACAACCTTTATAGATCGGTCCTTCATTTCAATAGCTCCGTGTAGTAGTCCCCTTCACTGCGATCGTAAACTCCGGACTCTAGAGAGGCTCTCATGAAGAAACGAACATGCTTGCTTCGATGACTTCGAGGCCGAAGATGATCTATGTCGATGAGACACTAACCCAAGCTATTCCTTCACTAGGTCAAGAACTTTGTGAAGAGAATGTTAGTTATATGTATGCCCTAGAGGCCATTACTGTACATAGGATGTATATTGTAGTGGATGCTGGGACATATATAGGGAGGACTTTCTTGCTCGACATGATAGTATGCTATCTGGTTACTCTTTACCTTAACGTGTACACTGATTGTCTCTCTGTTACATGTTGGTAAAGCCCTTAGGATGTGTACTTGACTACCTGTACTATGATGCGGATCATACTAGTGGGGACATGGTAGTCCATAAGTACATCCTTCAAAGTCCCTAGTCGTGGGTATATCGAGACGGGGCATCGATATACCAGAGTAGACTAGCGTATACCTTCTCAACCCATACAGATGGGCGATGGATGATCCCATATCCATTGGTGTTTGACATCAGAGATGATATACGGGTGCTCAGTGGAGACTGGGTACACTGGACGGACTCGCCGAGAACTCCCAGATGGTATTATACCTTACGTCAGATTGCAGTTCTCTGGTGACACTGGTACAGAGTAGTCTGTTGACCCGAGATCGTCATAGAGTCTTGTGTGGTTCCCACTGTGCTTTGATTTCCACCTTACC
Organism: Agapanthus africanus; assembly: GCA_030015575.1. Classification (NCBI taxonomy): domain Eukaryota; kingdom Viridiplantae; phylum Streptophyta; class Magnoliopsida; order Asparagales; family Amaryllidaceae; genus Agapanthus; species Agapanthus africanus. The sequence continues at coordinate 182,958,029 of CM057350.1, read as the reverse complement.
ACGTCCAAGAGGGCGTGCAAAACGGTGGTTTTTGGGTACAGTCCCGAGTCACATGGAGGCAATGAGCGATAGGAGGGGATTCGTCTCTCCCGGTATAGGGGGTTGATGTTGCGCTGTGTTCGATTGGCTATAACCGGAAATCCCTGGCCAGGGTTGCTGAGATTTACTGGTAAGTGTTACCAGTAGTTTCTCGAACTGTTATAGACCTCATATCGACACGACTTATCGAGCTGTTGGGGTCTGACGTTTACCACCCCTAGGCAAGATATGCGACATATCAGACGACGAGACCGGACTGTACGGTAAGTGTTACTGGTTGGATTCACAGGAGTATGAGCGGGCTTGCTCGTTGATCTTCTGATCGCTCAATACCCGGGTGGCCGTTACGTTTAGCAGACCGCTTGCGGCTTGTGGGTGTTTGATATGATCATCACCTGCTGCCGGCGTATTGACGAGTCTTTAGAGTCCTACACAGAGGTTTCCTGGCTCAAGCGAAACGAGATATGTGTGGGACCGAGAATAATGCGTGTATGTGATACCGTATTCTATTCTCGCGATTTGTATCATTGGCAGGTTATATGTGATATAGCCGGGTTACCGAATCAAGTGTTGATTCGATACATTGATACACTTGATACTAGTCGGTTATATGCGATATGACCGGATCGTTAAATCAAGTGTTGATTTAATGATTTAATGTATAATTATATATTTGATATATTACTTTGCATTAACTAGTATTGGTTCACTTTAAATGGATTTTCTCACTTGCATAGCACAAGTTGTATATGTGATATACTTTTGTGCACTTGATTGTATCATGTTTGATGATATATGCTAACTTGGTTAAGTGTATGATTAAACCATGGTTAGTTAATGGTTAGGGTTTCATTTGATTTATTTATGCATTTATTTATTTTGTTTTGACAAAAGAAAAAGGGAAAATGGTTGCTTTCAAAGATGAAGCTTGTTGAAGCTTCATGAAGGTTTGACTAAAGTGACCATTTTGTCTTCATGTCATAAACCTAACCATTCACTAACCCTAGTTCATTCTCTACACCTAACCATGGTTTGCATATGATAAGAATTCATTTTCTTTTCTATTTTATTATTCTTATCATAATATGATCATCTTCTTCTTCTTCTTCTTCAAGATGAAGAAGCTTGATTCCATCAATGGTGATTTGATGAGAAGAGTGAGAAATCCAATTCTAAAGTGGACCCACCTCCTATTTCTTCATCCTCTACCTCTTGCCAAGTAGTATAGGGTATTTTCTTCACAAGTTTCATGACTTGGTGAAGTGGGAGCTTGATCTTGTGATGCCTCGACGTAGATCATCTTCGGCATCGTAGTCGATGACCTAGCCCGCCCATTTCTCCGATGAAGCCGACGCTAGAGCCCGGGATTCGATTTGGACAGTAAGGAGACTTCATCATGGAGCTATGGAGGTGGAGAACCGGATCTACAAAGGTTGTATTTCCGTCCACTTAGTAAAGTTGTTTACTAGTTATCGTTTTCGCCTAAAATTCTAGTTAACGATCCGTATTAGGGTTTCTCGGCACTTGTAATTTTTGAAATTGGCATGGTTGATGCCTTGTGAGACCTCATTAGTGTGCCTAGGAACCTTACAGTGGTATTAGAGACTAGCTAGAGCCTTAGGCGATGCGTAGACAAAGTTTGAATCCCGATCGACCCGAAACCCTAACCCGAAAATGCTCTCTGGACATTTTCCAAAAACTGGGTTTTTTCCATATTAAAAATGCTTAAAAAATTCAGCAGGAAATTCTATGAATTACGATGCAAAAATTATCATGTGATATGGCTAAACGGCGGCGGAACCGCGGCAGAAGCATGGCTTCTGCGGCGGTTCCGCGGCTACATAGTAAGATCTGCCAATAGTTTTTGCACAGTAATTTATCACTTCAGGTGCTGAGTTTTCTGGGAATTTTTAATTTGAATTCAAGAGTTGAATTTTCTGGGGTGTATTGGGAGTTCGTAGATTCGATCGGATTATCAGATTTTGTCTATGTGGCTTTCCGGATATTTTAGAATATGTTAAAAAGTTCGACCGGATATAAATACCCAATTGTTCCCCTGCCGGGAAATTTCCAAGTGTTGGATTTTTCCGAGGTTTAAAGACGTTCTAAGTAATGCAAGTAACGCGATGGTCCCTTTAGAAGACAACAAACCTTAACTCGATTATGTGACCGTCTTGAACTGCCCTTTGAACCTTAGGGTTTGGGGCAGTATGGCGTGCCACATGTGAGGCGTTAGCTTGACCCTTCTCCGGCTGGACCGTTGGTACTGAGGCACGAAATGAATGTTTTTAAACTTATTTCAAGTGTTGATATGTTTCGGGAAAACTTGGGTGTTCGATTGTTCGACCGGAAAGTTTAACATTTTCTATTTATCCGGAATGTGATACAATAATTGGAATTCACAAGAAATTATGAGATAACTGAATGAATGTTATAAATCTAGCAATATAGTCTCACTTGATCGGTTGCTACGGAATTTTGATGCGATCAAAAGTCCGTCGCAATCACGTAGCGTACGCGGATACTCGTCGGGTAAACTTAATAGACAGCCTCACTTCATAGCCCCGACCAAGTGACTGTAGGAGAACCCCGTCGCCGAAAGCATCCGTCCGGGTGCTCGAGGTAGCGGTGTTCGGCCTTGGTGCACTTCGTCGACGGTATCGGGGGTGTGGCCGCCTACTAAAGTTTGCGACGAGCATTCGATCAGAATGTCGGGAATCCTGTTGAATTGCCCGACTTGATATTAAAAAGTGTTTTCGATTTTGAGACTAAAATGCGGGGTTTATAATTGTTAGGCATGCGATGTCTAAGGAATTCATTTGATTAGGCATGCGATGTCTATGCAGGTTGCGGATTCCAACTGTTGTAGTTTTACACTTTCTTTTCTGTGACCGTAAGTGTAATATGTGATATCGCCGGTTTCGTTGCTATATGTCAACGACAATTGGGATTCGCATATCTACTTACGTTGATGACATGTGATGTTATGTGTTGCTGGATATGTTATATTGGATCGTCGTGTTTGAATAGCCGGGGGTTTTTATGTGAGATGAGTGTTTTCATTTTCATTCATGTAAAAACTTGTATGTAATATTCTTTTATTGGGACACTTCCAGGTTGCGGAAGATGTCACCCTTTGTTTATTATTTACTTTTCCGCACTAGGATAGACCCAAGGAGGGGAGCACAAGTAACCGGGTTCTGAAGTCCAGTGGGAAACCAACTCGAGGAGTCGAGTCCGGGTCTCCTAACTCCAGAATTGGTAGGGTTGCTTGCCGCTCTCGTAGGGGTCTAGGGGTGTGGGCTTGGCTATTCATCGCGACCGTGGAATCCGTGTTTTATACTGGCTCGTATTGAAAACACGGACGTCCTAGTATATCCAATATTTCATATGATTCTTCTGCTGCAATATCTGTGATGTGATCATGTGATATGTTCTGTGATGGATACTGTATATAGTATATATGATATATTATATAGGCGTTACTTATGTTTTACACCCGCGCTAGCCCTGCCCTGCTCTGCCGTTAGTTACCTAACCTAACGGTGCACGAGGGGACATCGAGACGAATACGGATGGCATAAGTGTACGTCGTATTTATCTGTGATGTTTAGGTACTTAAATGATGGGACTTCATTAATGTGATTAATGAAATAAAAGAAACCTAAGATGTTGTAGAATCGAATTTCAAAAATAAAACAGGTAGCTACAGTTCTTGCTTTGCACAGCGGTATATGTGATATATCCTGCACCTTATTCGATGAGGAAAGGACCGAGATCCCTTCACCGGGAGTGACTCCTTTAGCAATAACTGGCAGATGCTACACACTCGGTTTGTCTTTTGATTGCTTTTAAGAGTTTATGCTTTGCACAGCGGTATATATGATATATCCTGCACCTTATTCGATGAGGAAAGGACCGAGATCCCTTCACCGGGAGTGACTCCTTTAGCAAAACTAGAAAAGCCTCAAAGACACTCCATTTCAAAATTCATTCGATCCTACAACCATATCAAGTTCATTACGCAATAGGTTTTCAGAAAAACCTGTCGTAGCCCTCCGTCATTTCAGATAAGTGGTAGTTAGTATTCGTGCTACGTTTGTTGGCCTGCGTCAAGGCGTAGTGTGCGGTAGCTAACTAGTATTTATCTGCTTATGTATATGATGCAGATTGGATTAGGGTAGTCGTGCGACTTTGTTGGCCTGCGTCAAGGGTCTTGCGGGTGGGTTTAATTCAATCAAGAAATGACGGGTTGAACTTGACTAGCGGACTATGGTTTGTTGGCCTGCGTCAAGGTCATAGGACGCTAGGGGCAAAATATTATCGGGAATTTCAAGTGTTGAAATTTGCAATGAGATTGCATACCTTCTATGAGATAGTTGGATCCTGATACCCGCTGCGAGTAAGAGTTACTCCTGGGAGAGTTTTACACATTACAATTAGCCGATCAAGTAGGTGTCTAGAAAGGTGTCAACGAGGTTACGCCTCTGAGAAAATAAGATTTACATTAATTAGGTTCGTGCGAAAGCACGGGGGACCTCCCTCAAAGTACCGACACTGGCCTGGCTGAAAGATTGGCGAACTTGTAGTGTGTAATTAATCCCGGCTAGTCTTTCCTTTTAGGGTTTGAAGGAAGATTTGATAAAAACAGTGGGAGCGATCCTGATTAGATAAAATAATAACCAATATATTCTTGAAAGAGCGCACGCTAAGTGTTTTCTTCTCTCTCTCTCCAGATAGCGACCATATCATGCCTTAATCAAGATAATAATACGGAATATTGACCGAACCCGCTTGTTATACTGAGCTGGGGAACGTTGGTCCCGCTCCAACTTATAATTGTTATAAGATAGAGCAGGAAATTGGGGAATGCCAGATTTCCCGTGCCGCCCAAACGAAGAAAGTGCATGCTGATGCATCATCTTCGGGTGTGTTCATTACAATGAACTGTTTCTCAAATGTCCTCTACGTCCTGGGTATTTGATACCGGATCAGGATCCCAGATATGTAATCTGTTACATAGGTCTACAGATAGGTAGAGAACTAAGAACGGGTGATAAGTTTCATGAGGCAGAAAACGGGACAAGTGTTGCAGCCAAGTCTGTTGGTCACTGTCACCCTGTATTACAAATACATTGATTCTGAACGAATGTTATTAGATACCGAACCTGATATACAAAATCATATCAGTCTCTTTATAAGTAAAGAAATGATAAAATTTTGTATTGTTGGATTATATTTTGAACATTTCCTATATCAAAAGTTGATCGGTTCAGGCACGTTATCTAAAAGCATTAATGTTCTAAATCAAACTACTGTTCTTTAGTATACGGAACACACACAAGAGGAAGAGTTCAGAAATGAACGAATCCTTCTTGAGGCATTGTAGACTAGGTCATATCAATGCGATCCGACTGGCTGAAGTTACATTTTAGATGCATATTTAAATCAGTTTGAATTTACATCTTGTGAAACTTGCCAGTCATGTCACAGAGATAAGATGACCATAGCTCCGTTTACTGGAAATAGAGAAAGAGTTAGTGAACTCTTGGGATTGATACATGTTGATGTATGTAAGGTCCCCTGTCTACACATGCCGGGAGCGGTTCTTTGTACTTCATTAAATTCTCTGATGATCTCTTTTGATTCAGACATATGTTCCTATTGAAACACAAGTCCGAACCTTTTGAGATATTCACAGAATATAAGTTAGAAGTAGAGAACCAAAATACAGGTATAAGTATTATGTCCTTTGATGTGACAGGGAGGAGAATACTTGAGCACGGAATTCCTGGACTATTCTAAAGGAGAATGAGATTCTCTCTCAGCATTACTCCTCCGTATACACCATAGCATGATGGTATATCGGGACGGAGCAATCACACCTTATATGATAAGGTGTGATCTATGATGAGTACTACTGAGTTACCTATTTCCTTTTGGGAGTTATGCACTTGAGAAGCTGCATACCTATTGAATAGGGTTCAAATCAAATCAGTTGCCTACCACTTCATATGTGATATGGAAAGGGAAGAGCCCATATCTTAAGTTAGTTAAGATTTGGGGTTGTCCGGCCTATGTCTGAAAAGAAAAATCCGGACAAGCTCGAGGCAAGGTCTGTTATGTAGAACTGGAAATGTTCCAGCTATACAAATTGCAGCTGATGATTTGATAGAACCAAAGGATTCAGTAGAAACCAACGAACCTCAGCCTCTCCGCCGATCTAGTAGGCTTCCTCACCCAACTGAGAGATACTTCGGTTACTCTATGACAGTGGGAGCGAAGATTGCATCATGAGATGATGACCCAACTAGTTTCGAGCTGGTCATCAGGAGTGAGACTCTGCAAGAATGGCTGGATGCTTAGCGATTTGAGATGGAATCCATGTACACCAACAAAGTATGGACTTTGGTTGCTATATCTGAAGGGTTAAATCCCCATTAGGAGCAAGTATATCTTGAGAAGATTACTTGGTGTAGATGGAAAAGTTGAGACTTTCAAAGCTAGACTTGTTAAAGCTTTTCGTCATCGACCAGACGTGGATAATGATGAAACCTTTTCAAGTGGCTATGCTTAAGTCCATCCAGATCTTACTTGCCACGGCTACATACCATGACTACGATATCTGGCGGTTGGGTGTCATGACTGCTTTTCTAAATGATGTTTTAGAAGAGAACGTCTATAAGTACACAGCCAGAGGGCTTCGTAGACAGTGGGAGCAGCGGAAACGTGTACAAGATGCTTTATAGGATAAAGCAGGTATCGCGGAGTTGGAACATCTATTTTGATGTATTAGTCAAACAGTTTGACATCAGCAAAATGGTAGATGAACCTTGTATATACAAAAAGGTAGTAGGGAGTATGGTGATGATCCTCGTAGAGTACGTGGATGACATACTCTTGATGGGGAAGGAGTTTCCTATGCTACGCTCGGTCAATCTCCGCTTATCACAAGCATTCTCCATAAAGGATCAAAGTGATACCTCCTAAATCCTGAGTTTTGATCTATGAGATAGAAGTGATTGGATGTTAGGATTTTCACTAGTTGTAGTGAGATGGTATCAATCGATCCTGAGGAGAATCACTGGAAGGGTTCCAGGGTGATAAGGACGACTGAAAGTCAGTCACAGGCATTGTCTTTACCCTCAGTAAAGGGACGGTATGTTGGAAGAGTTCCAAGCTAGATACCGTGGCATACTAGACGATAAAGGCTCGATACATTGCTACTTAAGATGCTACCAAAGAGGCAGTCTGGATGTATATTTGTTCATGAGATGAACTAAGTTCCTCCCATTGTGTGACAATGGAGTTGTGGCTTATGCCAAGGAACGTTTATCCCATCAGTGGTCCTGACATATTCTAAGGCAGTATCACCTGATCATGGAGATAGTTGATCTCCAGGATGATCGAGGTTAGGAGAGTAGACTCAGAGGACAACACGGCGGATCCACTCACAAAAGCCTTTTCCCAGAGAGAGACTTTTATGGGATGGTTGAGTATGAGATACTACAACCACTGCTATCAGATGGCCCCAGTGCACGTGGGAGATTGTTAGTTATATGTATGCCCTAGAGGCCATTACTGTATATAAGATGTATATTGTAGTGGATGCTGGGACATATATAGGGAGGACTTTCTTGCTCGACATGATAGTATGCTATCTGGTTACTCTTTACCTTAACGTGTACACTGATTGTCTCTCTGTTACATGTTGGTAAAGCCCTTAGGATGTGTACTTGACTACCTGGACTATGATGCGGATCATACTAGTGGGGACATGGTAGTCCATAAGTACATCCTTCAAAGTCCCTAGTCGTGGGTATATCGAGACGGAGCATCGATATACCAGAGTAGACTAGCGTATACCTTCTCGACCCATACAGATGGGCGATGGATGATCCCATATCCATTGGTGTTTGACATCAGAGATGATATACGGGTGCTCAGTGGAGACTGGGTACACTGGACGGACTCGCCGAGAACTCCCAGATGGTATTATACTTTACGTCAGATTGCAGTTCTCTGGTGACACTGGTACAGAGTAGTCTGTTGACCCGAGATCATCATAGAGTCTTGTGTGGTTCCCACTGTGCTTTGATTTCCACCTTACCACGTCCAAGAGGGCGTGCAAAATGGTGGTTTTTGGGTACAGTCCCGAGTCACATGGAGGCAATGAGCGATAGGAGGGGATTCGTCTCTCCCGGTATAGGGGGTTGATGTTGCGCTGTGTTCGATTGGCTATAACCGGAAATCCCTGGCCAGGGTTGCTGAGATTTACTGGTAAGTGTTACCAGTAGTTTCTCGAACTGTTATAGACCTCATATCGACACGACTTATCGAGCTGTTGGGGTCTGACGTTTACCACCCCTAGGCGAGATATGCGACATATCAGACGACGAGACCGGACTGTACGGTAAGTGTTACTGGTTGGATTCACAGGAGTATGAGCGGGCTTGCTCGTCGATCTTCTGATCGCTCAATACCCGGGTGGCCGTTACGTTTAGCAGACCGCTTGCGGCTTGTGGGTGTTTGATATGATCATCACCTGCTGCCGGCGTATTGACGAGTCTTTAGAGTCCTACACAGAGGTTTCCTGGCTCAAGCAAAACGAAATAGGAGCGCATATGAGATATGTGCGGGACCGAGAATAATGTGTGTATGTGATACCGTATTCTATTCTCGCGATTTGTATCATTGGCAGGTTATATGTGATATAGCCGGGTTACCGAATCAAGTGTTGATTCGATACATTGATACACTTGATACTAGTCGGTTATATGCGATATGACCGGATCGTTAAATCAAATGTTGATTTAATGATTTAATGTATAATTATATATTTGATATATTACTTTGCATTAACTAGTATTGGTTCACTTTAAATGGATTTTCTCACTTGCATAGCACAAGTTGTATATGTGATATACTTTTGTGCACTTGATTGTATCATGTTTGATGATACATACTAACTTGGTTAAGTGTATGATTAAACCATGGTTAGTTAATGGTTAGGGTTTCATTTGATTTATTTATGCATTTATTTATTTTGTTTTGACAAAAGAAAAAGGGAAAATGGTTGCTTTCAAAGATGAAGCTTGTTGAAGCTTCATGAAAGTTTGACTAAAGTGACCATTTTGTCTTCATGTCATAAACCTAACCATTCACTAACCCTAGTTCATTCTCTATACCTAACCATGGTTTGCATATGATAAGAATTCATTTTCTTTTCTATTTTATTATTCTTATCATAATATGATCATCTTCTTCTTCTTCTTCTTCAAGATGAAGAAGCTTGATTCCATCAATGGTGATTTGATGAAAAGAGTGAGAAATCCAATTCTAAAGTGGACCCACCTCCTATTTCTTCATCCTCTAGCTCTTGCTAAGTAGTATAGGGTGTTTTCTTCACAAGTTTCATGACTTGGTGAAGTGGGAGCTTGATCTTGTGATGCCTCGACGTAGATCATCTTCGGCATCGTAGTCGATGACCTAGCCCGCCCATTTCTCCGATGAAGCCGACGCTAGAGCCCGGGATTCGATTTGGACAGCAAGGAGACTTCATCATGGAGCTATGGAGGTGGAGAACCGGATCTACAAAGGTTGTATTTCCGTTCACTTAGTAAAGTTGTTTACTAGTTATCGTTTTCGCCTAAAATTCTAGTTAACGATCCGTATTAGGGTTTCTCGGCACTTGTAATTTTTGAAATTGGCATGGTTGATGCCTTGTGAGACCTCATTAGTGTGCCTAGGAACCCTACAGAGAACACCCTCTACTAAATGGCAAGTAGTAGAGGATGATGAAGTAGGAAGTTTGCTCACATTAGAAATGATTTTCTCACATTATATCTCATACCTCCATTAGAGCTAGCAAGCTTTTGAGGAGGAAGAAGAAGAAGTACTCATGAATAATTCTTCCAAATGAATTATTGCAACTATGGGTGAGTTAAAGCCATCATACTTAACTCATGTAGAGAATAAACCCAGGGCTATGGTTAAAGGTTGGGTCAAGGAAAAATATCCTAAGGAATGACAAAAGAGTTGACCTTGACAAAGTTCTACAAGCTTCTCCAAGCTTGAAAACATTGACCAAGTCTTTTGTTCTTTTGTAATAACTTAAGAAATAATCAAAACCCTAATTTAAGCCTAACATGGTATATGTCTCATACACCCATCTTGCATGTATCATCAAGCATGACACAAACATGTACACTTGCATATATCACATTTATGCAATGTGCACAATCTAGTGAGAAAAGAAATCTTAAGTGAGCTAATACTAGTTAATGTAATATAATATATCTAATATATAATTATGCATTAAATTATTAAATCAACTCTTGATTTAATAATCCGGCTATAACCAACTAATATCTTGTGTAACAACTTATCGAATCAACACTTGATCCGATAACCCGGCTATATCGCATATAACCGACTAATGTCACAAATCGCGAGAATAGAATACGGTATCACATACTCGTATCAATCTCGGTCTCGCACATATCACATATGTGCTCGTACTCCGTTTCGCTTGAGCCAGGAAACCCCTGTGTAGGACTCTAAAGACTCGTCAATACGCCAGCAGCAGGTGATGATCATATCAAACACCCACAAGTCGCAAGCGGTCTGCTAAACGTAACGGCCACCCAGGTATTGAGCGATCAGACTCCTGCTAATCCAATCAGTAACACTACCATACAGTCCAGTTTCTTCGTCTGATATGTCGCATATCTCGTCTAGGGGTGGTAAACGTCAGACCCCAGTAACTCGATAAGTCGTGCCGATATGAGGCTCATAACGGGTCGAGAAACTACTGATAACACTTACCAGTATATCTCTAAAGCAGTCTTGGCTAAGGACTTCCTGTTATAGCCAATCGAGCACAGCGCAACATCAACTCCCTATACCGGGAGAGACGAAACCCCTCCTATCGCTTATTGCCTCCATGTGACTCGGGACTATACCCAAAAGACACCGTTTTGCACGTTCTCTTGAACGTGGTAAGGTGGAAATCAAAGCACAGTGGGAATCTTACAAGACTCTATGACGATCTCGGGTCTACGGACTAACCTGTACCAGTGTCACCAGAGAACTGCCATCTGACGATAGGTATAATACCATCTGGGAGTTCTTGGCGAGTCCGTCCAGTGTACCCAGTCTCCACTAAGTACCCGTATATTATCTATGATGTCAAACACCAATGGATATGGGATCATCTATCGCCCATCTACATGGGTCGAGAAGCTATACGCTAGTTTACTCAGGTATATCGATGCCCTGTCTCGATACACCTACGACTAGGAACTTTTGAAGGATATACTTAGCGACTACACTGTCCCAACTAGTATGATCTGCATCATAGTCCTGGTAGTCAAGTATTCATCCTAAGGGCTTTATCAATATGTAATATAGAGACAATCAGTGTACATGTTAAGATAAATAGCAACCGGATAGCATACTATCATGTCAAGCAAGAAAGTCCTCCATATATATGTCCAAGCATCCACTACAATATACATCGTATGTACAGTAATGGCCTCTAGGGTATACATATCACTAACAGAAGGATCTTCGTAAAAGATAACCAGGGGGTAAGGCCTCTTCGGGACGCGCACGTTCTCAGTCTCATCCTGGGAACGCCTTATAGCCTCGGCCGATTGTGCGGCTTCATCGGCAGATGAACCCGGAAAGAGAAGACCATCATCCGGCTCTTGCATGGATATTGGGTCGTCTTGAACAATAGGCTCGGATTCCAGCAAAAGGTCAAGCAGACCGGTGACCGTCTTCTTTCTTATCTTCGACCCGGAACTAGCGCCGGTAGAAGATCTCTTCCTTCCTTTCGGCACTTTGGCGCGACGTTGGCCCACTTCGCCCCCGCTATCCTCTTTCGGCGACACCATTGCTGATAACGGCACTGTCGCTGGCACTTCGGCGGAAGCCGTTGTTTGAGCTCTAGTACACATTAGCAGCCCTATAATGGAAAGAGTTGATTCGGTTTCTGCGGCTTGCGAGATAAGGACCACGCCGCTATCCCGCAAGAGAGAGCGAACGACTGACCGTAGTCGCAACGGGACGCTGGCAGCTTGAGTCGGAGCAGGAGTCTTATACTCAAAGAACGCGATCAATGAACACCATCCCTCCTTCATTAGTATATGTATTGAGCAAAACACGGAGGGCCCTTAATTGAGTCGGATTGGGAGCGAAGGCTTCCACCAATCTCATAACTCGAGGGAAGGTATAGGAGTCATAGAAGTTCGGCCGTCGATGTGCCGTGAATGCCCCCAGCACATGCATTTCGATTCAAGATGTGAAGTAATAAAGGGGGAGATTCACAACATCTACACCTGGAGTCGAAATGTTGGCCGCAACACATAACCCATGATAAAGATGCGATAGTACCGCGATGCCGACGGCTAACTTTGCCCCTTTAGTTACACGATGGGCGGGATAGAAGGCGGAAGCTCTCATGAAGGTCGGTGCGACGGTATCACAAACCAACTGAGCCAAAGGTTGATAAAACTGACAAAGAAGGTCTCTTCATCCATGCCGGGAGCCGCAATCGAATCAAAAGGAACGACCGACAATATCGGGATGTAAAACTATGGTAAATCTTCTTCTTTGACCGGCTGTTTATCCAAACCAAACCCAAAAGGGTCATCAATACTCGCAAACTTCGGGGCTTCCTTGGATAAAATATCCCCCTGAATGAAACAGGCGATAAAGCTCTCGAAAGTGACACCCTGCCCCTCTGACTTCACAAACAATCTGTCGAAAATACCCAGGGCCTTGATCAGACTGGGATACTTATGACAGACGGCGGTTTCGGCTGTCAGACCATCAAGCACAACCGGCATGGTGGAGAAAACATATTCATCAGGAGGCAGCAGTTCCTCGTAATGCTCCCCATAATGGGCAGTCCTGAAATCTCACGGAATTCATCCAGTGAGATAGACACCTCTCGATCCCCTAGCAGGAAGGTGTTGGTGGGCAGATTCCACTGGTTTAAGAAGGCTTTGATCTACCAGACGTGAGAAGCATGGTAATGGAAGCGCGATGCATATACTGCCTGATATAGCCCGACCTTTTGCAGCCTTGCGCGGTGGGCAGAAAGAATATAGCGAGCCCAAATAAGGTAGCCCACTGGGTGCCGGAGGGTGATACCTACTTTATAAACCTGCCCCCAAGGTCGAGCTTCACCTTGGCAAATCCGACGCCCCAAGATATCTATAGCAGGCAGGGGCTGGTTAGGTATCCCAGAGGTAGAGGGCTCCAGCTGGCCCGAAAGAGTCCAATTGGTCACTTCCACTGCATAAGCAGTATGTGGGCGTTCCATCGGCAGTATAGGGCAAAGAGGTTCCACCGGCTCCCCGCAAATAAAACTTCGGCGACCCCGGATGATGTGGCCGTACCAAGTGCCCCATAAGAGCAAATTTGTCCGATCTTTATCATGAGCACTGATCATCGCCATTGCTTCTTCGATTGACGGCGATTGTGGAAAAGCAGCGTCTGAGCGAGTAAAAGGAAAGTAGGGAAGGGAAGCCATTGTCCTTGAAATAAATGGAGGAAAGACTGTTAATGCAACCTATATGTGCAAATATATATATATATATATATATATATATATATATATATATATATATAAAGCAGAAGAAAACGACAAGAAGCTTATTCCGTGAGATCATTGATTACAAAAACAATGGACGGCTCGCCAATCACGAGGCAGGGATATCATTGAGAGAATAAAAAAAGGATTCTCAATATATGCACATTGGAGTTTAAATGACTTGGAACATCCTCACAAAAGAACACCCATTACAAATCTTGGAAAAATCCCTTAAAAAGATTTTTCAAGAACACTGGGGAATCAAATTCTCGAAAGGCTTTCTTGAGCTTTCAGAGCTAAGCTCTTTGGTGAGGAATTAAATTCCTTTTATGCAATGGAATTAAATTCCAGAAACCCCATAAAGAGGAAATGAAAAATTAAATGTCATGCCCAAGACATTAAGAGTTATTATTCAAAAATCACATCTTGGATCTCTAAGAGATGGGTTTTAGATGAGAGCAAAGCTCTCATGATGGATTTAAAATCCAGAGGCTTTCTTTAAGAAATGGGTTTTCTGATGTTCTAGAGATTTACCTAAAAAGGGGTTCTTTTTGGCAGAGTTAAACTCTGAAAATTTTCAATAGACAGAGAACTAAGCTCTGAAGAGGAGAATTAAATTCTCAGAAGATAGCAAAGAAGGAAGAAAATGAAGGAACGGAGGTGTTGTAGAGACGACACCCCTGCATTTATAAGACATGATAGGAAACGGTTCATCTTTCTCATTCCCTACGCAGATCCAACGGCTGTATAGGTGACAGCGTTGCACTCACGTGTGAGCCACGTGAGAACAACGTTGTGGGGGCATTTGTTCCCTTATAAAAATTCAGAAGAAGAAGGGAAGGGGAAAATTCCCCACTAATGGAAGCATCACGTGTGAGCACGTGATCATCAATCCCTTACAAAGAGACTCAGAGAGGTAAAAGGAGAAAATTCCCGCTAGTGGAGCATCACGTGCAAGCACGTGATGCATCTGTATGCATAATAGGCAGCTCCGTTTAAAAGGTGGCAATTATAGCCTCACGTGCAAGCACGTGATCGTCTTTTCACACAAAACGTGTGGGACTCAGTTATAAAACAAACAAAGAACAAATAGGTTCACGTGTTACCACGTGATGCCTTGCCTATGTTGGACTCCTGCATGCAAACAAACCAAATTAATTCTGTGAGGGATCACATGGTACACGTGATGGCTCCTATGACTTCTGAACAGATAGAATTAAATTCTAAATAAAGGGATCAAAAGCACTACTTAGGAAAATATTTTCTTGGATCTTTCTGAAGAAGAAAGATTGCACTCTGTAATGTAGAACGCCGTTGGATTAAAAATTCAATGGTGATTAAAAATCACCAATTTATAGAAAGATTCTGTGCAAGGAAATATCTTCCTAAATTTGCCAGGAACAACAAAAGAAATATCTTCTGTAAAATAGAATTCTTTGGATTAAAAATCCAACGGTGAATAAAATTCACCGAGTGATCTAAAAGATCATGTTGGTTATAAAATCAATCAAAATTTCTCAATGTGAGATTTGCTGAACAAACCGATTCTTTTCTTTCTCCTATAAATAGGAACTAAGAAGAAGAAAAAAAGAGAGAGAAGGAGAGAGAAAAACCCCCTTGAAAGCAAAAAAAAAAGAAAAGTGAATTTAATTCTCCAGAGAGAAGAAAATCTCTTCAAAGAAAAAAAAGAAACTCTAGGTAAGAGAAGGAAGGAGATCACCCCATAAGCTCCCACAAAACAAAAGAAAATTTAATTTTCAAACCAAGAGTTTAACTCCTCTAAAAAGAACTTAGTTCTTCCTCTGGTTGAAGATCTGTAGAAGCAGATCTCCCCACAAGTTGAGAATTTAATTCTCATCGGGGAGATCTGTCATGCAGATTCAAAAATTAGGGAGAGAATTGAGTTTAAAGAATTTAATTCTTTCAACGTAACATATAGGAATTTAATTCCTCTAAATAAAACTGGGGTTTAACCCTATAAAAGAATTTAATTCTTAAACAAAGGATTTAACTCTCCATGCATGTAAAAGAGATCAACACCCAGCATGATAAATGTCAGATCAAGTGCGCCCACGTGAGCCCCCTTCAATGATCAAAAGAGAACAATCGATATCAGGTCACGTGCTCCCACGTGACCCCTGAACTAGCCTCTTCAAAAGGATAAAAGGAGAGTAAACCTAAAACAGGTCTCAATTTGAGGCGCCTCACGTGATAACACGTGACCCCTCTATAGTGCTTAGCACTTTCATGAGATGAAAAAAGGCAGTCTCTATATTTAGGGCGCTTCACGTGATATCACGTGACCCCTTTATAGTGCTAAGCACTTTTAGAAGAGAAGGAAGAATAAATCAAATGCAAGTGCGCCTCATGTGATCCCACGTGGCCCCAATAGTGCTCAGCACTCAGAAAAGAAAAGGGGTAATTCCAAAGAAGCTGAACATATTTTCCACGCGCCTCACATGAGCGCCTTAAGCTCTTAGTGTTTAACACTACTTTAAGGCATCACGTGACCCCACGTGAGCGCCAGACATACGCTAGTGTTTAACACTTCAAATAAAACAAAAGAATAAGGGGTGTCAGAGCCCAGATTATTGTTCAGCATCGCTGATGCAGAAATGGGATCAATCCAAAATAAAAATGATTAAATGGGCTGAGTCCAAGATTGGCCAAACCCCAAATTGACTGAGCCTATTGGCTTTAGTCCCAAACAAGATTATCAATTCTTTAATGAACATTCACTGATTCAACGGTATATCTCTTCACAACTCTGATATATGTCGCTGTAATTCTTCAACGTCTTCAGAGAGGTGGCGGGTCCTGGAAACCAGATGTAGGGTGTTTTTCGTCACCCCATTGAGATGGGAATACACGCGCGCTTGTCAGGCGTACTACAGATTCCCCCTGCTTAGGGACGTGGGCGCTTTGCGCTCGAGCGCAGGGCTCTGGTGAGGAAAAGGGGCTTTTAGTCCAAGAAATGGGGTTTAGAGTGGAGTTAAACTCCTAAAAATGTTTTGGTTGATGAAAGGGGTTCTTCTTCTTCCTCCACTGTTGGCTGGATCTTGAAGATCAAGAGATGTGAGATCTAAAAATCTCTCCTTTCTGAGATTTGATGGCAGATCTTAGCTCCCCTTTGTGGGTTTTGTGGTGAAAAACTATTTAGTTTTTTGAAAAAGAAAGAGTAACACTCTTGATTTAATTCAAAAGAAGAGGAAGGTTTAGAACCTTGAGAAAGAGCAGGAAGCACAAAGAACCTTAGTTTTTGGGGGAATGAAAAAGTCTTTTTTTATTCATCATCATATTGCCTTTTATAGGCTTACATATCTACATATAGCCCCTTGGGCTCTACAAAATGGCATTTTGCCCATCTCATGGCTCATGTGCCATTTCATTTTTGCACAAATGCCATGGGCTTACAAAATTTTGGCTTTATGCCCATTTTGCATACATTCATGTATATAAAAAAATTACATAAAAATTATTTATTACATGATTTATATTTTGGCATGGAGGAGGCTGGCCGCGAGCTCGACTTGGGCATGGGCCCGCTTAACCTGGGCTTGGGCCCACCTAGCTTGGGGGTTGACCTTGACTTTGACTCGGTCAACCGGGATATAAATTTTTACCCCAACAAATTGCCCCCCATCAATGAATGCACACCGCACATGTGGGTCGTGTGCATGAAATTGATGGATCTTCTTTTGCGTGGAGGCGACTTGCTTTGGTTCCCACTTTTTGGGACGCACTGCCCTTTTTACGACATGGACGGTCGATTCTGCCCTTTTTATTACTTGGACGGTGGGCGCTTGACGCGTCTCCGAGATGTATTGTCCGTGGTAGACGTTTCCCTGACTCAGAGTGATCTGGTTCCTGCTTTGTAGGAAGCCAGCACTGCCCTTTTTACGACATGGACGGTCGACGCTCTGATCCGGAGCGATTTGGTTCCCCATTTGTGGGAAGCCTGCATTGCCCGTTTTGCAACATGGACAGTCGACGCTCTTATCCGAAGCGATTTGGTTCCCTGCTTTGTAGGAAGCCTGCACTGCCATTTTTGCGACATGGACGGTCGACGCTCTGATCCGGAGCGATTTGGATCCCTGCTTTGTAGGAAGCCTGCACTGCCCTTTTTGCGACATGGACGGTCGACGCTCTGATCCGGAGCGATTTGGTTCCCGATTTGTGGGAAGCCTGCACTGCCATTTTTGCGACATGGACGGTCGACGCTCTGATCCGGAGCGATTTGGATCCCTGCTTTGTAGGAAGCCTGCACTGCCCTTTTTGCGACATGGACGGTCGACGCTCTGATCCGGAGCGATTTGGTTCCCGATTTGTGGGAAGCCTGCACTGCCCGTTTTGCGACATGGACGGTGGATGCTCTGATCCGGAGCGATTTGGTTCCCTGCTTTGCAGGAAGCCTGCACTGCCCGTTTTGCAACATGGACGGTCGACGCTCTGATCCTGAGCGATTTGGTTTCCAATTTGTGGGAAGCCTGCACTGCCTTTTTTGCGACATGGACGGTCGACGCTCTGATCCGGAGCGATTTGGTTCCCTGCTTTGTAGGAAGCCTGCACTGCCATTTTTGCGACAAGGACGGTCGACGCTCTGATCCGGAGCGATTTGGGTTCCCGATTTGTGGGGAGCCTGCACTGCCATTTTTGCGACATGGACGATCGACGCTCTGACCCGGAGCGATTTGGTTCCCGCTTTTTAGGAAGCCTGCACTGCCCTTTTTACGACTTGGACGGTCGACGCTCTGATCCGGAGCGATTTGGTTCCCGATTTGTGGGAAGCCTGCACTGCCCGTTTTGCGACATATCGACGCTCTGATCCGGAGCGATTTGGTTCCCGATTTGTGTGAAGCCTGCACTGCCCTTTTTATGACATGGACGGTCAACGCTTGACGCGTCTCCGAGATGGAGTGTCCGTGGTAGACGTTTCCCTAGCGCGGAGTGTCGCTGTTGGACGTTTCCTTGGCACGGAGTGTCTGCTTGACGTTTCCCCGGCATGGAGTGTCGTTGATCGACCTGTCCCCGGCACGGAGTGTCGCTGATCGACTTGTCCCCGGTACGGAGTGTCGCTGATGTTCGAGTTGTCCTCGGCACGGAGGGTCGCTGATCGACTTTTCCCCGGCACGGAGTGTTGCTGGTTGACTTGTCCCTGGCACGGAGTGTCGTTGATCGACTTTTCCCCGGCACGGAGTGTCGCCGTTCGACTTTTTCCCGGCACGGAGTGTCGCTGGTCGTCTTTTCCCCGGCACGGAGTGTCACTGTTCGACTTTTCCCCGGCACAGAGTGTCGTTGATCGACTTGTCCCCGGCACGGAGTGTCGCTATTCGACTTTTCCCCGGCACGGAGTGTCGCTGATCGACTTTTCCCCGGCACGGAGGGTCGCTGTTCGACTTTTCCCCGGCACGGAGGGTCGCTGATCGACTTTTCCCCGGCACGGAGGGTCGCTGATCGACTTTTACCCGGCACGGAGTGTCGCTGGTTGACTTTTCCCCGGCACGGAGTGTCGCTGATCGACTTTTCCCCGGCACGGAGTGTCGCTGATCGACTTTTCCCCGGCACGGAGTGTCGTTGGTTGATTCCGAGTCGAAGCATAATTCCGACATGGAAGGCAGATACGCCTAAGGCGAAGCATGATTTCGACACGGGGTATATTCTGGGACGAAGCATGATTCCGCCGCAGAGATTGTTGGTTTGATTTGTTTGATTTGAGTTGACATCAGCATCGCTATACTGGAATATGATACCAGGAGCGAATCATCATCTGTCTTTGAGAGGATTTGGGAATTGGTTTTTGTCTGGCATCTGCATTGCTGCACTGGAATAATGCCAGGAGCAACTCATCATTTGCCCTGGAAGGATTTGGGAATTGGTTTTTGTTTGGCATCTGCATTGTTGCACTGGAATAATGCCAGGAGCAACTCATCATTTGCCCCGGAAGGATTTAGGAATTGGTTTTTGTCTGGCATCTGCATTGTTGCACTGGAATAATGCCAGGAGCAACTCATCATTTGCCCCGGAAGGATTTGGGAATTGGTTTTTGTTTGGCATCTGCATTGCTGCACTGGAATAATCCTAGGAGCAATTCATCATTTGCCCCGGAAGGATTTGGGAATTGGTTTTTGCTTGGCATCAGTATCGCTACATTGGAATATGGTACCAGGAGTGAATCATCATTTGCGCTTGTTTATCAGGAAGTGATGGCTTAGGAGACAGGTTTTAGGTCCCTATCACCGAAGACTTTTCAATTTTGTAAGCCGTAAGGGTCTCACAAACATTTTCTCCCTACGGGTCGTGAGGATCCCGTAGGTGTATTTTCTCCTTAGGAGTCGTGGGGACTCCTAAGTGTGTTTCTCCTTTGTTAGTCGTAAGGATCTCACGTGGGAATTTTCTCCTCACAAAGTCAAGAGGACTTCGCGAGTGCATTTCATCTCTTTTATTTTACGAGTTTGCGCCCTTTCCGGTTTTCACAAACTCGCCGGCAGTCCTGCTGTTTTTACTCACAGAGCCCTTTCGAGTTTTCATCCGTGCCCATTTTGCTTGTGGACATACCATTTTTTATTTTTTTTATTTTTATTTTTGGCGGTACTTTGATTGTGGTCTCACCAGTAGGACTTAGGAGAGATTGGGATCGTTTTACGCCCGTGGATTGTATACGGTTTTGCAGAATGTATGATCCAGACCGTAGGGCCGAAAACATTTCGGGACTTTGTTGGCGTCTGCATCGCTGCACTGGAATATGGTACCAGGAGCGACTCATCATTCACCGGTTGGGATTTAAGTTTGGAATTTGGTTGGCGTCTGCATCGCTGCACTGGAATATGGTACCAGGAGCGACTCATCATTCGCCGCTTGGGATTTAAGTTTGGAATTTGGTTGGCGTCTGCATCGCTGCACTGGAATATGGTACCAGGAGCGACTCATCATTCGTCGCTTTGGATTTAAGTTTGGAATTTGGTTGGCGTCTACATCGCTGCACTGGAATATGGTACCAAGAGCGACTCGTCATTCGCCACTTGGGGATTGGAATTTGGTTGGCGTCTGCATCGCTGCACGGAATATGGTACCAGGAGCGACTCATCATTCGCCATTTTTTTTGTTTTTTTTTACCGTGATTGCTCTATCATTTCAGCTTTTCTTATCGCGAAGATCACGATTGCCCTATCATTTCGGCTTTTATTCGCGGTTGCCCAATCATTTCGGCTTTATTTTCATCTTTATTTTACTCGCTGATTTTTATTTCGAGTTGCCCCATCATTTCAGCTTTTCTTTATTTCTCTTTTATTTACACATTTTTTTGTTTATTTACATATATATATATATATATTTTACATTCCCAGTTTAACGACTTAGAGGTCGATTGTTCCCAGTTTAATGACGTGGTGGTCGATTGTTCCCAGTTTAACGACGTGGTGGTCAGCTTGCTTATCCCAGCTCCTTGAAATTTGATCTTGGCGGAGTTGTGTTGATGACCGTAGCTCTGTGGCTTGCCGATACATCCGAGGACTGTGAGGTTTTTCCAAGCTTGTATTGGTTCTCCACCCAATCTTTGAAAATATAGCAGTCTTCGATGGTATGACCCACCATTCTATGATATGGGCAGTATATAGGATTGCCGGTCATGTTCATTTCATGTGGCCTCTTTGGAACAGGTAGTTGCAGACCGTTGTTCAAGGTGTCCACGAATATTTTGCGGACATCATCCCTCCTGAAGGAATATACCTTCTTCTTTCTCTCCATTGGAGTAGGTGCCTTCACTGATGCTGGTCCTCGAGGCCGATCAGTCTTTGGTTCGCCCTTTTCAGATAATGGCACATGTCTGGGAGGATTAGGTTCTCGAAAGGTTTCGGTCTCCATTTGCATGAAATCGGCGGTCGTAGCTTGACTGTTTGCTAACACGCCTTTAGACAGTTCTATCTCTCCCGTCTTGTATTGCCTTTCGACCCAATCTTTGAAGACGAAGTAGTCCTCAATGGCATGACCTATCACCCTGTGATAGGGGCAATATTCTGGGTCATCGATCATATTCGCTTCTTGCGGTCTCTTTGATTCTGGCAATTGTAGACCGTTTCTTAGGGCGTCCCTGATTATCTTGTGGACTTTTTCCCTTTTGAAGGAATAGACTTTTTCCAGCTTCTCTTTCAGAGGCGATTCCCCCTCCCCCTGGCGTATGTATCAGAGGGACTGGAGGCTGATTGCGGCCGTTTTTCGCGAAGGCGCTCCGCTCTTAGGTTAAAGGGGGTATCAGTTGGCTGCCTCCGGGTATCAATCCCTGGCTCATGAACCAAGATTCGATTCTGCTGTAATTGCAATAGGGCGACTTGGGTCGCGAGATCTGCCGCGACGTTTGCCAATTCATCGACCTTGGACTGTACCCTGGATAACTTCTCATCCCTGTCCTGAAGCTGCCCCTGAAGCCATCGGAATAATGCTTGTTCTGTAGTTCCGGTTATGACAACTGGGTCATCTTTATTGCCTGAGCTCAATTCCGCAGGAACCACGGGCTCCTCTGGCTTATCGTCCTGAGCGGGCTCTTCATCACTTAGATCGAGCCGATGCTGGGTAGCGTCAATCATATCATCACCGTGGCTGTGAAGAAGAGGAGGATTCGTTTCTTCATGTCCGACCATGTAGACAGTGCGAACTCTATACCCAGCCATCTCTTTATCTTTGGCGGCTGATTTCGCGGAGTGGTCCGGGCATTGGAAATTCATAAATTTTAACATGGCCAGAGCCCTAGCCCTTTTGTTGGCTCTGTATCTGAGCCGCTTCTGCCTCAGCTTCTCTGCCTTGAGCGCTTGGCAGGTTTCTGCTCTTCGGGAAGCCGCCATAGGCTGAGTGATGGGGATGCTTGAGAAGACACCCAATCGAGCAGTTGTCAGAGGCGTCGCCGGATCTTGCCCGAGATGCCTTGTTGCTTGGTTGGTGTTGATGGCCTTACCCCCAGCTGGGGCCAAGGAAAGTCGTTCAGACACCGACTTGCGTTTGTATTGGGGCGCCCTCGCGATCATGACATTCGGCCTTTTCCCCTTTTAGACCGGTTTGTCTGTTACCAGAGCTTGAGGAGCTGGGACGACGTTAGCTAACACGAACATGATAGAGACAAATGGTAGCGGTTCCTCCTCCCATTGTCACCCGAGACTTGCCGGGAGGACCGTCCTGGAGTCTATCTTCATTGTGTAGGAGACGGGAGTCGTGCTGAGAGCTGAGTTCATCTTTGGAGACATTGTTGAAAAGCGATTGCTTGGAAAATCTGCATGAAAGAGCATTATTTTAGTATAAATATAGGTATGTATATTGATTGAGTTCGCATGAACGTTTAACCCGAAATATGGGAGGAGAGATTGGTCCCACCGGGCGTGCCAGAATCTGTAGGGTGTTTTTCGTCACCCCATTGAGATGGGAATACACGCGCGCTTGTCAGGCGTACTACAGATTCCCCCTGCCTAGGATAGGCGGGGGTTTTAATGATTGTGGGGATCCGAATCTCCGGCAGCCGCGGACTAAGCTGCCGTTAATTACCCCTCGCCTTTGGAGCGAGGGAACCTTCGATTGACGGGTTAAACTGGTCATGCGAACTCAATGTGCAGTGTACGTGTGTTTTGTTTTGGAGGGGGGTTTGGATATATCGGGAGCCACGCAGAGTTTTTACGGGGGTCCCGCTACCCGGATATCGGGCTGGGAGTCAAGGGGGCTAGCAGCCCCCTTGTGGGGTGTGGGGCAGCGCCCCGTTAAAATTTTTTTTCTAACAGGGACAGTGTCGTGGAGTATGTGTGTGTGTACATATGTATATATATATATATGTATATGTATAAAAAGAGGGGGAGAAGGCATCCAAGGGATGCGTGGGGCCAGCGCCTTGAGCGCTGTGCGCTTAGGCGCAAGCGCGCCACGTGTCGGCACGTGAGCGCTTTGCGCTGGAGCGCTAGCGCGCCACGTGTCGGCACGTGGGCGCTTTGCGCTGGGTGCTGGAGCGCAAGCGCACCACGTGTCGGCCCGTGGGCGCTTTGCGCTCGAGCGCAAGCGCGCCACGTGTCGGCATGTGGGTACTTTGCGCTCGAGCGCAGGGCGCTGGCGAGGAAAAGGGGCTTTTAGTCCCAGAAATGGAGTTTAGAGTGGAGTTAAACTCCTAAAAATGTTTTGGTTGATGAAAGGGGTTCTTCTTCTTCCTCCTCTGTTGGCTGGATCTTAAAGATCAAGAGATGTGAGATCTAAAAATCTTTCCTTTCTGAGATCTGATGGCAGATCTGAGCTTCCCTTTGTGGGTTTTGTGGTGAAAAACTATTTAGTTTTTGGAAAAAGAAAGAGTAACACTCTTGATTTAATTCAAAAGAAGAGGAAGGTTGAGAACCTTGAGAAAGAGCAGGAAGCACAAAGAACCCTAGTTTTTGGGGGAATGAAAAAGTCTTTTTTTATTCATCATCATGTTGCTTTTTATAGGCTTACATATCTACATATAGCCCCTTGGGCTCTACAAAATGGCATTTTTCCCATCCCATGGCTCATGTGCCATTTTATTTTTGCACATAAGCCATGGGCTTACAAAATATTGGCTTTATGCCCATTTTGCATACATTCATGTATATAAAAAAATTATATAAAAATTATTTATTACATGATTTATATTTTGGCATGGAAGAGGCTGGCCGCGGGCTCGACTTGGGCATGGGCCCGCTTGACCTGGGCTTGGGCCCACCTAGCTTGGGGGTTGACCTTGACTTTGACTCGGTCAACCGGGGTGTAAATTTTTACCCCAACACCAGAACTCAATGGACCGCAACGACCCTAAACTAAACTCGATGGACTATGAGGTCCTTAAACTCATGGACTATGATGTCCTTAAATTTTATAGACTATGAGGTCTTTAAACTAGACTATGATGTTTTTAAACTGGACTATGAGGTTCTTAAACTCATGGACTCTGATGTCCTTAAACCTTATAGACTATGATATCTTTAAACAAGACTGTGATGTCTTTAAACACAGACTATGATATCTTTAAACTCCATGGACTATGATGTCCTTAAACTTATGGACCGCAACGTCCCTAAACTAAAGCGATAGAGCCCAAACGCCCTGTCATCGGATTTAAATGATTCCGAACCCCCGTTGAGTAGATCTTAGTCTAAAATTAGACTAACGTATCCTTAACAAACGTTTAAGTTGATCTTAATCTCAATGAGATTAATGATCCTTAAACCCAACCCAAACCCAAATCTAAGAGAATACGGATTTCGACTAATCCACGCCCTACAGACGACAACATAAATTAGTCTCCGTACACAATCCAAGGGCAACCAAAAATAAAATAAACACACACGACACGAAGTGACCATCTGGAGAAGGAAAAAGTTGTTACCGCGATGCGGTAGCGTAATTAACTGCAGGGGCTTGCGCCTGCAGGGAAGAGCGTCCCCACAATCAAAAACACCTCAAACGAGAGAGAATCTGATGATGTCTGCTACAACGGCCGCATCCATCTAACCTCCGATACACGGTGCTATAAATCAACTTGGCATCTTCGGAGAGGTAGACGGATAAAACCAAATAGCATCTGCCCCCAAATTCAGGCAAGACGAACCTACGCGGTTTCGTCTCTGTATTCGGCGGCGAACAGCGTGGTACCAGCATGCGATGGGTGCTGTTATCAGGGAAGAAAAGAGATTATTGCTTGATCGCAAGGGTGCTGTCCCAGATGGTAATCCAGCTGTTCCCTTGAAGCGACGGACCATCGTTCGTCTTTCCTTGAGAGAAGCTGCTGCGGTGGTGGTCCCGCACGCCTTTCCTGATAAGCCTCCACCTCGTGTACCTGTAGAAGCGGTGGCTGCAGCGTCTCCTAAGTCTGGCGTGGGTACAGAGATCAGGACTTGTCGCCCAAAGTTGCCCGCCAAGCGCAAATTCCTGTCATCGGCTGCCAGCGCTCGCTCACAAAAGAAGAAGAAGTCGCTATTTTCTGCCGATGTTGTGCTCGGCCAGGAGCCACATGCCCCTTACAGCGAGGGTCTGTGCGAGTATGGGACCAATGAGGGTCTATTTATCACGCTCGCAGACGATACTGATCTTCAAGCGGCCCTTGTGGCTTCCGAACGACTGGCTCGCAATGAAGCAACACTGATCACTATCGCACAGTCAGGTAGACTTCAGTTGTATCTTTCCGTGGTTATTTTTATTACGCTTTTACTGACGCTTTCTTCTTTAACAGGTATCTCTGCCAAAGAGGCTCTCGTGGCTTCCCTCAAAATGTTTGAAGAAGAAGAGAGCCTCCGTGCTTCTTTGGGCCTTGGTATACTTCGGCTCATTGTGCCTTCGTTCCCTTTTTCTTTATTCGTGGTTTGACTCTTTCTTTTATTTTGCTGCAGAGACTACCTTGACTCGGGTAATTCTAAGTGCGGTGCCAATCGCGAGTGGTGACGCAGCGGCGTCGTTAGCACCGGCTACCGTAGCCACGGCTATCCCTAAGTCACTACAAGGGGTCTCGCTAAAGCAGCCGATGATGGACGTCGTAACGACGCCGGAGGCAGAGCTTGGTTCAGATGATGGTATACCCTTGTCGGAAGTCCTGAGGAGGCCAGCTCTCACGGCCCAGGCCGAAAGGAAGAACAAGAGGCGTGCAACGAAAGAACGTGATGCTGCCTTGGCTGTCGGTGCAGGCTCAAGCACTGCTCCCCTTGTCGCTATTCTTCCAGAGGATGCTCCAGCTGCCCTGTCTACCGCCCATAGACAGGTTGCGCGTGCGGCTCGGGAAGAAACCGAAAAGCTGCCCGAAGGTAACGTAACACTGAGTCTTTTTATTAGAACCTGATCTTCAAATTCTTATATACCATATCCTGCAGGGCCAAGTCCTTGCGATGATATGGCAGGTGAGATGACGGCAACCACAGAGCCTGAAACGGCTACTCTCTTTCGGGAGTGTTGGACTGCCCAAACCGCCGCTCTTTCTTCTTATGGTTCCCTGCTATCAATGGGCATCGTGAGTGCCATGACGGCCCTCGTCGAATCAGGGGACGAAGCCATGGGCGCCGAGACTACTCCTCTGAAGGAGAGCGTAGAAGCTGCAATGCTCGGTGATGCTTCCGTCGCGGCTTTGGTTGGTGACTGTTCCCGCCAAAAATTTCTGCGCAAAAGAGTCCAAGGTATCAAATGGCAGCGATACGCTTAAGAAAATGCAAACCAGTATCTTCCGGCGTATATTTTGATAAACTCCCTAATGAGGAACTGTAAAATTATGATGGTATTGAAAGCATATCGAAAAAACCTTCAATTTGATATATTATGGGCCTCATAATTCATCCGGGATCAAAAATTATGAGCAAATGTCTATGCACATGTGATCTGAGAAAGAATATGCGAACCAGTATTTTCCGAGCTGTATTTTGACAAACTCCAGAATGAGAAACAGCTAAATTCTGATGGTATTGAAAGCATCTTGAAAAGACCTTCGATTTGATAGAATCTGTTCCCTTCCGAACGGCGGCCAAGACATAGACGTCTTGCCTGAAATTCGGGGCAGATGCTATTTGGTTTTATCCGTCCACCTCTCCGAAGATGCCAAGTTGATTTATGGCACCGTGTATCGGAAGTTTGGACGGATGCGGCCGATGTAGCAGATTTCGTCAGATTCCCCCTCACTTGAGGGGTTTTTGATTGTAGGGACGCTCTTCCCTGCAGGCGCAAGCCCCTGCAGTTAATTACGCTACCGCATCGCGGTAACAACTTTCTCCTTCTCCAGAATTTCACTTCGTGTCGTGTGTGTTTGTTTTGTTTGTGGATGCCCGTGGATTGTATATGGAGACTGATTTATGTCGTCGCCCGTAGGACATGGATTAGTCCAAATCCGTATTTTCTTAGATTTGGGTTTGGGTTTTTGGTTTAAGGATACGTTAGCCATATTTGAGGCTAAGATCAACTTAAACGTTTGTTAAGGATACGTTAGTCCAATTTGAGACTAAGATCAACTTAACGGATCGTTTGGATTCGACAAAAGAGCATTTAGGGGCTCTATTGTTCCAGTTTAGGGACATAGTGGTCCATATTCCAGTTTAGGGACATGGTGGTCCATCATTCCCATTTGGGGACGAACATTAGTTTAAGGACATTTCGGTCCAACGTTCCCATGTTGGGACGAATGTTAGTTTAAGGACGTTTCGGTCCACGAGTTTAAGGACCCCGCAGTCCGTATTGATGTATGGTTGTCGGGACCCGTCACCTCTCTGACGTCGTTGAAGGATTACAACGATAGGTGTCGGAGGAGTTCGGAGATGTACCCTTGAACCGGGTGTAAATTGATTTAAGAGAGCAATCTTGCTCAGTCAATTTAATTTGAGGACTTATGGCCATGATTGGGTTAAGTCCAGTTGAGAATATTCAACGTTTTTATTTTCGGCCTATTAGGCCTGTGTTAGGGCTTTGCCCCTGTTTAATAATGCACTGCATTTCATTCTGGCCTGCTAGGCCTTTTTGATTTGGGCTCTGTCCCTTTATAAATGATGCAGAGTATCTGTTTGGGCTCTGCCCTTCTTTAAAATAATGCATTGCATTTAATTAGGCCTGTTAGGCATTTTTTAATTGGGCTTGGCCCTTCTGTAAATAATGCAGTGCATTAATTACTTGACAGTGGTTTGTCAGGCGCTTTGCGCCAATTATTGAGCTCAGGCGCTTGTCGTGGTGGCACGTGTCATACTCTGGTGAGCGCAAGCGCAACAGCGCAGTGCGCTGCGCCAGTGCGCTGCGCTGTTGCGCTACTGACACGTGGCGCGCTCTGGTGAGTTGCGCCAACTTTAAAGAGCAATGCTCTATTTTTAAAAGCGCAAAGCGCAAGTGGTTCTGGTGCTGACACGCGGCGCGCTCTGGTGAGTTGCGCCAACCTAGGAGCGCAACAGTGCAGACTTGCAAGTGCAAGGCGCTGTTTTAATATCTTGATCCAATTTTGGATTCAAGAAAAGAATCTTTTTAAGATTCTAGAACCAGTGGTTCATCAAAAGGCAATACCTTTGTGTAGATCAAATGATCTAATAAAGAAGTATATTACTTCTTATTTTATTCTTATTATTTGATCTTTTCTTTTTATTTTAAGATCTTGATCTTGTTCTTAGATCATTGATCTTTTCAGAAGAAATTCATTTTTTCAAAGGTTTACCTTCTTTTCTTTCTGATTTCTTCTCAAACTTTCTTTTTAGGAGTTCTCTGAATTCTTTCTCTGTTTCTCTGTCAATGTTCTCTCTTCTTCTTTTTTTTAATTTTAGAAACAAAGATCATTTGTCGTTGGGATCCACCACCTCTCCAACGACACTGAGAGATTACAGTGCCATATATCGAAGGTATAGAGGGATGTACCCTTTGAACCATGTCTCACTCATTAGGGGGGAAGAACAGGCTGGAGCTTAAACTTCTCGCTGCTGAAAAAGGCTTCTTTGCGTTGGGCGCACGTGCGTCGCACGTGTTGGGCGCTCATATTTGCACGTAGCGCACATGGAGCCTGCGCATATGCGCATTATGGAGGGAGCAAGCTCCTATGGAGAATGAGTCTCCTTTTGATTGAATATTCTCATGTGGTGCGCACGTGCGTTGCACGTGGTGCGCGCGTGGCGGGCACACATGCGTTGCACGTGGCGCACATGCGCATTATGAGGAGAAGCGGGGCTTCTATATATGGAGAACTAGGCTCGTTTTAATATTATTAAATATTCTCATATGGTGCGCACGTGCGTTGCATGTGGTACCGTTATAGCGGGCACACGTGCGTTGCACGTAGCGCACATGGCGCTTGCGCATATGCGCATTTTGGAGAGGAGCATGCTCCTATCTTGGAGAACTAAGCTCCTTTGGAGAACTAAGCTCCTTTGAGTATTGAATCCTTTGAGGATTCAACTCTCCCTTTCTAAGAGGTATCCCCTCTTATTTATGGGAGTGGTAGAGAAGCCATCTCTCCTTTTCCCGATGTGGGACTAAAAAATGCATTCCCCATTTTGTAGAGCATTACTTTAGATTACACGTGCATAACATATTTGCTCATAACATTTGATCTCGGATGAATTATGAGTCCCATAATATATCAAATCGAAGGTCTTTTTGAGATGCTTTCAATACCATCAGAATTTACCCGTTTCTTGTTCTGTAGTTTGTCAAAATACAGCTCGGAAAATACTGGTTCGCATATTCTTCCTTAGATCACATGTGCATAGACATTTGCTCATAACTTTTGATCCCGGATGAATTATGAGGCCCATAATATATCAAATCGAAGGTCTTTTCAAGATGCTTTTAATACCATCAGAATTTAGCTGCTTCTCATTCCAGAGTTTGTCAAAATACAGCTCGGTAAATACTGGTTCGCATCTTCTTTCTTAGATCACATGTGCATAGACATTTGCTCATAATTTTTGATCCCGGATGAATTATGAGGCCCATAATATAACAAATTGAAGATTTTTTCGAGATGCTTTCAATACCATCATAATTTAACAGTTCCTCATTGGGGAGTTTATCAAAATACAGGCCGGAAGATACAGGTTCGCATTTTCTTAAGCATATCGCTGCCATTTGATACCTTGGACTCTTTTGCGCCGAAATTTTTGGCGGGAACAAATGCCCCCCACTACTTTGCCCACATAAGTATATATATTGGTGAAGTAGTGCAGAGTAATGCATAGCGTATGACCAGTTTCGGGTTGGTATAAAACTTTCAGAATCTTGATCTGAGAAGATAACGAGCGGACACAAGCGTCGTCACTTATCATTGACTTAAATCTCGACTCTTAAAAAATATAGTTCCAAACTCTCAATTCCATGAGCCGCACCCTTTTATTTCTTTATGTTTTACTTTGGTGTGAAGTAGTTTATATGCTCATGAGTAATTTCTCCATTTCAGTGGCATGTAGCTTTGGCAAATGTGGCCCATAAATGGTAGATAACAATTCATCTTAAATCTTTTATAAGGTAGTGATGGCTTAGAAGACAGGGGTAAGATCTGCCACCTAAGACTTTTCAACTTTATGAACCGTGAGGGTCTCATAAAGACATTTCTCCCTACGGATCGAGAGGATCTCGTAGGTGTATTTTCTCCTTAGGAATCGTGAGAACTCCTAAGTGCGTTTTCTCTTATAAGTCGTAAGGATCTCGAAAAGTCCTTCGATTTGATATATTATGGGCCTCATAATTCATCCGAGATCAAAAGTTATGAGCAAATGTGTTATGCACGTGTAATCTAAAGTAATGCTCTACTACATGGGGAATGCATTTTTTAGTCCCACATCAGGAAAAGGAGAGATGGCTTCTCTACCACTCCCATATAAATAAGAGGGGATACCTCTTAGAAAGGGTGAGTTGAATCCTCAAAGGATTCAATACTCAAAAGAGCTTAGTTCTCCAAAAGAGCTTAGTTCTCCAAGATAGGAGCATGCTCCTCCCCATAATGCGCATATGCGCAAGCGCCATGTGCGCTACGTGCAACGCACGTGTGCCCGCCATGCGGCACCACGTGCAACGCACGTGCACACCACATGAGAACATTTAATAATATTAAAAGGAGCCTAGTTCTCCATATATAGAAGCCCTGCTTCTTCTCATAATGCGCATGTGCGCTACGTGCAACGCATGTGTGCCTGCCACGCGCGCACCACGTGCAACGCACATGCGCACCACATGAGAACATTTAATAATATTAAAACGAGCCTAGTTCTCCATATATAGAAGCCCCGCTTCTCCTCATAATGCGCATGTGCGCCACGTGCAACGCACGTGTGCCCGCCACGCGCGCACCACGTGCAACGTACGTGCGCACCACATGAGAATATTCAATCAAAAGGAGACTCGTTCTCCATAGGAGCTTGCTCCCCCCATAATGCGCATATGCGCAAGCTCCATGTGCGCTACATGCAAATATGAGCGCCCAACACGTGCGACGCACGTGCGCGAACGCAAAGAAGTCTTTTTCAGCAGCGAGAAGCTTAAGCTACAGCCTGTTCTTCCCCCCTAATGAGTGAGACATGGTTCAAAAGGTACATCCCTCTACACCTTCGATATATGGCACTGTAATCTCTCAGTGTTGTCGGAGAGGTGGTGGGTCCCAATGACGAATGATCCTTCTTCCTAAAATTAAAAAAAAAAGAAGAGAGAACATTGACAGAGAAACAGAGAAAGAATTTAGAGAACTCCTAAAAAGAAAGTTTGAGAAGAAATCAGAAAGAAAAGAAGGTAAACCTTTGAAAAAAAGAATTTCTTCTAAAAAGATCAATGATCTAAGAACAAGATCAAGATCTTAAAATAAAAAGAAAAGATCAAATAATAAGAATAAAATAAGAAGTACTATACTTCTTTATTAGATCATTTGATCTACACAAAGGTATTGCCTTTTGATGAACCACTGGTTCTAGAATCTTAAAAAGATTCTTTTCTTAAATCCAAAATTGGATCAAGATATTAAAACAGCGCCTTGCACTTGCAAGTCTGCACTGTTGCGCTCCTGGGTTGGCGCAACTCACCAGAGAGCGCCACGTGTCAGCACCAGAACCACTTGTGCATTGCGCTTTTAAAAATAGAGCATTGCTCTTTAAAGTTGGCGCAACTCACCAGAGCGCGCCACGTGTCAGTAGCGCAACAGCGCAGCGCACTGGCGCAGCGCACTGCGCTGTTGCGCTTGCGCTCACCAGAGTATGACACGTGCCACCACGAAAAGCGCCTGCGCTCAATAATTGGCGCAAAGCGCCTTACAAACCACTGTCAAGTAATTAATGCACTGCATTATTTACAGAAGGGCCAAGCCCAATTAAAAAATGCCTAACAGGCCTAATTAAATGCAATGCATTATTTTAAAGAAGGGCAGAGCCCAAACAGATACTCTGCATCATTTATAAAGGGACAGAGCCCAAATCAAAAAGGCCTAGCAGGCCAGAATGAAATGCAGTGCATTATTAAACAGGGGCAAAGCCCTAGCACAGGCCTAATAGGCCGAAAATAAAAATGTTGAATATTCTCAACTGGACTTAACCCAATCATGGCCATAAGTCCTCAAATTAAATTGACTGAGCAAGATTGCTCTCTTAAATCAATTTACATCCGGTTCAAGGGTACATCTCCGAACTCCTCCGACTCCTATCGTTGTAATCCTTCAACGACGTCAGAGAGGTGACGGGTCCCGACAACCATACATCGATACGGAGTGCGGGGTCCTTAAACTCGTGGACCGAAACGTCCTTAAACTAACATTCGTCCCAACATGGGAACGTTGGACCGAAATGTCCTTAAACTAATGTTCATCCCCAAATGGGAATGATGGACCACCATGTCCCTAAACTGGAATATGGACCACTATGTCCCTAAACTGGAACAATAGAGCCCCTAAATGCTCTTTTGTCGGATCCAAACGATCCCGTTAAGTTGATCTTAGTCTCAAATTGGACTAATATATCCTTAACAAACGTTTATCTTAGCCTCAAATATGGCTAACGTATTCTTAAACCAAAACCCCAAACCCAAATCTAAGAAAATACGGATTTGGACTAATCCACGTCCTAACGGGCGACGACATAAATCAGTCTCCGTATAGAATCCACGGGCATCCACAAACAAAACAAACACACACGACACGAAGTGAAATTCTGGAGAAGGAGAAAGTTGTTACCACGATGCGGTAGCGTAATTAACTGCAGGGGCTTGCGCCTGCAGGGAAGAGCGTCCCCACAATCAAAAACCCCACAAGCGAGGGGGAATCTGACGAAATCTGCTATATCGGCCGCACCAGTCCAAACCTCCGATACACGGTGCCATAAATCAACTTGGCATCTTTGGAGAGGTGGACGGATAAAACCAAATAGCATCTGCCCCGAATTTCAGGCAAGACGTCCATGTCTTGGCCGCCGTTCGGAGGGGAACAGATTCTGGCACGCCCGGTGGGACCTATTCCTCTTTCCACTCCACACTTCGTGTGTCGTGTTTTTCCCGTGATCAGATAATCGCGGTGTGTATGTTTGTGGTTGCCCTTAGGGAAGTGGATACTGAAGTCGGCGCTTCGTCTTTATGAAGAATGGCGTTTGTTCCAACCTTAGCAATACAGGCTCTGTCATATCTGGTGGAGTCAAGTACGGGCCACTTGCAGGCTCAAATCTCTGCAATCCGGCTCTTCAAGAAATCAACGGGCTTCTCTTTGGGTTGATGCTCCCATCTCTCACCCTCGGTGCCTCAACGCCGATGGAGGAAGCCAAGAGGATGTCTGTCGTCCACAGGCGGGCTCCCCAAGCAGCAGCTTTGCCGACGGAATCGGTCTTCAAACAACTGGCACATGCCAAAGACCAAGGTCGACACATGGGGCAGAATATTCAAGCTCTTCAAGAAATCAATGGCTTCAAACTGTACCAACTGCAACAGCAATTCTCGCTCTGTCCCATCTGGAGGAGTAACCTACGGGCCCCAAGCGGCCTCCCTTTTCACTGTGCCAGTGGAGCAGGTAACTCAAGCCACCACTGAGCTATTCTTCGGGACCATGCTCCCGCCAACGAGCTTCAGCGCTCCTGTACCATCGCAAGAAGCTCCCAAGAAGTCGTTTTTCAGCGCTCCTGTGCTTATTTAGGCCTTACTTTGCATTATACTATATATAAGCACTCACAAAAAAAATTGTGATAATAAAAGAGTAGAAAGTGAAAAAATTATATTTAAAAGAGAGGAATAGTTTAAGAAAAACAAGAAAGTTAGATGTTTTCTTAAATGAAACTAGTAATAAGTAGTTATGAGCTGTTGTCCCAAGGGTTAATAAGATGAAGGAAATTACTAATCTGAGGATAAAAATAAGCCTGAAAAATAGTTCCTATTCTGAAAGCCAAACATTTGAACGTTGATACCTTACTATACGCACTTATACACGTCTTGAAACTCGGGATAGTATAGGATACCTTGAAATGCTCTTGTCTAAAAGCCAAAGTATGAAGGAAATAAAAAAAATGAATAAAATATAAAATGGTGAAGAAAAATGAACACTGGTTTTGTTATCGCCAAGGCGGCAATAAAAAAATATAGCGATGGTGCTTTATCACCTAGTGCCTTAGACCAACTGGTTTGGGAGCCACTGCTAAGCCTTAGATGTTGCAAGACGAGAAAAAACACCTAATTAGCAAGCACATGAGTAATCGATCGGTTAGTACCTCAAGAAGTATTAACGGTCGCATGAAGAATGTGTGACCAAATTCCATCTAAATATCTATTAAAAAGTACTGAGGTAGATGGACAAGAGTATGATTTCTTGAATTGAATTCTCTGAGTGTAGGGATGTCCAGTTCACACACGTAGGGGTATATGATCAATGTTTGGGAGAAAGGTAGGAATGAAAACTAAAGGCGATGTTTTATTGAGGGATGATGTGATTTCTAACATCTTTTCATGACTATTAAGATAGGGCTTATAGCAACTGAAAAGCTGGTAGAGTTGAAAACTCTTATTTTCAAGTTCTTTCTTTTATAGTTCTTATCTTTATATAACTTTCACCATTTCTCTTTTATTATACGATTTTGTGGGTGTAATCCGCTGAAAACCCTCAGGAGACAACACCCCTCCTACTAGAGATATACCACTGGCGCCGAGTAAGGAAGACCGGGGGCAACTCTCCTTCTGGACTGACTTCGCCGACTCCAACGGCGGAAATTGATGCTGCTGTTCCAACTGGAAACAGCTTTGAACCACTTAGGAAGGTCCACAAGAACTCTCCGACCGCTGTGATGAAAAGATCTCCTCCACCTATGGAGAGTGCTACAAAGGTGAAGCCGGAAAAGCCCCCTCAACGGCTGTCCTCTAAAATCTACAAGGTCTGACGTCAAGTCCAAGACTCGGTAATTGATCAAGATTATCCACGTCGACAGAAAAAGGTGAAAGTTCAGTGGGAAGAGGACCATCCTATCAAGCCACAAAAGGCGATAGCTACTTGGGTGCCCGCTGCAACGGCTCCCTCAACCTCGACCGCCCACGAAAGAGGAGAAGGCCGGAGAAAATCCCTGGGTCTGCGACGAACTGCAAGACCACTGAACCCAAACACCCCAAGTCTGGGGGCATGATGGTACATACCGTCTCTATGGCATCCAGAAAAGAGGATAGCCATGTCTTCACAGGTCATAGACCGCTTACGCGATCAGTGACTAAGGCTCAGGGGCAACAACAACAAAAGCTCCAAGAAATGCTGACAGCCATGGCCGCACTTACGGGACCGAAAGCAAGCCCGGAGACATCCTCAGAGCAGCGCCGTGAGCAAGAAACTGATGCCGAGTTTTTTCAGAGAATCCTCGAAAAGAAGGACAAAGAGGTAGCGGAACAAGCTGCCAACATAAAACAAATTCAAGACGAGGAAAATGTTTGCTAAAGCCATATCATTGGAATGAAGCTACCACCCTCTGAAGAAAACACTCTCGGTGGAGTAGAGATGCATCCTAATTACTGCCTATATCATCAGAAGATCGCACATCCCACTAAAGACTGCGACTCCTTTAAGTGTTGGTGGCAAGGGTATGTCGCTCACAGGCAACACTTCAACAGGACAAAGCGTGAAGCTCGTAGACAGCGAAAAATACGACAGATGAGCATAAAAGAGTTGCCGGAAATTGTCATAGGAAAGTACCGCTGAGGGAAGTAAAGACGAAGAATATCCTCCATTTCTTCAAGACGCACGTCATCTATCCGTTTGGAACTCCGAGACGGATTATCTCCGATAACGGGCCAGCCTACCGAAGCCACAAAATTAGCCGTTTCGCACAACAGCACAATATAGACTGGAGATACTTCTCGGTTTATAATCCCCGAGCCAACGGCCTAGCTGAGGCTTTCAACAAAACCTTGATGAAGATCGTGAAGAAGACGGTGTCCCGAAATAAGAAGGACTGGCACGAGAGACTGCAAGAATCTCTCTGGGCGTATCGAACTACATTCAAGACAGCCACGAACACAACGCCGTACGCGTTGGTATTCGGTACAGAAGCAGTACTCCCTCTCGAGATAGAGTTACCCTCTCTATGAGTGGCGGTCCACTACGAGCTGAGGGACGAAGAAAATGCTCACCTTCGGCTTGAGGAGCTTGACGCCCTTGATGAAACCCGGCTCATAGCGCAACAAAATCTGGAGGCTTATAAAGCAAAGATGACGCGCTCATATGAAAGATTGACTAGGCCGAGGACATTCCGCCAAGGCGAACTCATGCTAGTGGTCAAAAGGCCTATGATCCCTAATCGCGCCAAGTGGGGAAAATTCGAGCCGAACTATGAAAGCCCGTACATCATAGACAAGGTCTACCAGGATGGAGCCTATCTACTCATGGATATGCACGGTGAAAGGCCTTTCAGGCCAATAAACGGCCGCTTCCTAAAGAAATACTATGCTTAATGAGCCATAGCCTAGGTCAATGATAGATAACGACGACTATGTTCGCTCGCTATCTTCCTAAGCTCAAACTTTATAAGCAGTAGCCGGCCTTAACCTGAGCGGACCGAAACGTCCTTAAACTAATGTCGGACCGAGACGTCCTTAAACTAATGACAGACCGAAACGTCCTTAAACTACTACCGCAGTATCCTTAGGCTGACGAGATAAAAAAAGAAAAAGAAAAAGGAAAAAATATGAATATAAAAATAAAATAAAAATAAAAACGCCATAAGCAAAAAGGGCACGGATGAAAACCCGAAAGGGCTCCGTGAGTAAAAACAGCAGGACTACCTTCGTAAAAACCCGAAAAGGCGTGACCTCGTAAAGAAATATAAAAAGAAAAAGAAAAAAAAGGGTATGTCCATAAGCAAAATGGGCACGGATGAAAACCCGAAAGGGCTCCGTGAGTAAAAACAGCAGGACTACTGGCGAGTGTTCATGAAAACCCGAAAGGGCGCAACCTCGTTAAAGGACACTTACAGGGTCCTCTCGACCTTGTAAGGAGAAATCACCCGCGTGAGATCCTTACGACTCACAAGGGAGCAACACACTTAGGGATCCCCACGATTCCTAAGGAGAAAATACACTTGCGAGATCCTCACGACTCGTAAGGAGAACTCTCTTATGGGACCCTCACGGCTCATAAGATTTGAAAGTCTTAAGTTACAGAGACCTAAACCTGTGCTTAAGCAAACCCCCCACAACCTTAGATATTGCCCTACAAGTGGTCCAATACTGGCCCTCGTATACAATCCATGGGCGCGAATAAACATTTCCCTAACCAAGTCCTATCCGTGACTGGGGATATGTTTGCATGACCCTTGTAAGTCCTCTCGATTTATAAGGAGAAAACCCTCCTGTAGGATCCTTACGACTTACAGAGGAACATACACTTAGGGATCCTCACGATTCCTAAGAAGAAAATACACCTACAAGATCCTCACGA
This sequence comes from Agapanthus africanus, assembly GCA_030015575.1. Classification (NCBI taxonomy): domain Eukaryota; kingdom Viridiplantae; phylum Streptophyta; class Magnoliopsida; order Asparagales; family Amaryllidaceae; genus Agapanthus; species Agapanthus africanus. Next base: position 182,920,050 of record CM057350.1, on the reverse strand, counting down.
CTTGTAGGGAGAAATACCTTTGTGGGACCCTTACGGCTCATGAAGTCAAAAGCCTTAGTCGACAGGACCTTTACCCTGTTCGCTAAGCCACCTTTGTTCGACATCGACAGAGGCAAATGATGATTCGCTCCTGACAATATCCCAGTTGTAGCGGTGCTGATGCCAAAGTCGGTGTCTAATTCCAGGCTTACAGCGGAAAGCCAGCAAGCCGCACATGCATACGAAATAGCCGAAATGATAGGGCAGCTTGCAATAAAAAGCAGCAAGTAAAGAAAACGTATGTATACAAAATAGCCGAAATGATTGGGCAACTTGCAATAAAAATCAGCGAGTAAGAATAAAATAAATAGCCGAAATGATTGGGCACCGCGAAAAATAGCCGAAATGATTGGGCAATCGCGACCTTCGCGATATAAAAGCTGAAATGATAGAGCATCGCGGAAATAAAACAATAAAAATGAATGAAACTTTTGCCCTATAGTTGAGATCACATCGATTCCTGTATACAATCCAATGGCACAAACAAAGAGGGAACCACACCCTCCCAGCAGGCTTCGCCAGAAAGCAAAGCCAAATCTCGAAGGTTCACCAACAGCCTGGAGACAACCGCGACATTCGTCTCAATACAGCAGACGCAGTGCCAGCAGACGAAGCGTAGATCAAATTCCTAGCTTCACGGTTTTGACGGTAACTTATGTAAAACCTGAAAGACCACCACAGATCAATTCAACCCCGAAGAAACCAGTGTCTTCAGCAAAATCCTTCGACCCAGGGAAACCAGTGTCCCTGACGAAAGCCTCCTGATTCGCGTCGGCTTGCAGAGAAATCAGTGTCTCCGTGAGAAATTCTCGATTCGTTTCAACCCCGAAGAAACCAGTGTCTCCGGCAAAATCCTTCGACTCAGGGAAACCAGTGTCCTTGACGAGAAAATCCTGATTCGCGTCGAACCGCAGAGAAACTAGCATCTCCGCAGGAATACATCGGTTCGTTTCAACCCCAGGGAAACAAGTGTCCTTGGCAAAATCCTCAACTCAGGGAAACTAGCGTCCTTGATGAGAGCCTCCTGATTCGCGTCGACCCGCAGAGAAACTAGCATCTCCGCAGGAATACATCTATTCGTTTCAGCCCTAAGGAAACAAGTGTCCTTGGCAAAATCCTTAACGCAGGGAAACTAGCGTCCTTGATGAGAGCCTCCTGATTCGCGTCGGCCCGCAGAGAAACCAGTGTCTCCGCGAGAAACTCCCGGTTCGTTTCAAACCCGAAGAAATTAGTGTCTTCGGCAAAATCCTTCAACTCAGGGAAACCAGTGTCCTTGATGAGAAAATCCTGATTCGCGTCGACTCCCAGAGAAACCAGTGTCTCCGCGAGAAATTCTCGAATCATTTCAACCCCAGGGAAACAAGTGTCTTTGGCAAATACCTCAATTCAGGGAAACTAGCGTCCTTGATGAGAGCCTCCTGATTCGCGTTGGCCCGCAGAGAAACCAGTATCTCCGCAGGAATACTCCGATTCATTTCAACCCCGAAGAAACCAGTGTCTTCGGCAAAATCCTTCGACTCAGGGAAACCAGTGTCCTTGACGAGAAAATCCTGATTCGCGTCGACCCGTAGAGAAACTAGCGTCTTTGCAGGAATACATCGATTCGTTTCAACCCCAGGGAAACCAGTGTCCTTGGCAAATACCTCAATTCAGGGAAACTAGCGTCCTTGATGAGAGCCTCCTGATTCGCGTCGGCCCGCAGAGAAACCAGTGTCTCCTCAGGAATACTCCGATTCGTTTCAACCCCGAAGAAACCAGTGTCTTCGGCAAAATCCTTCGACTCAGGGAAACCAGTGTCCTTGACGAGAAAATCCTGATTCGCGTCGACCCGCAGAGAAACTAGCGTCTTTGCAGGAATACATCGATTCGTTTCAACCCCAGGGAAACCAGTGTCCTTGGCAAATACCTCAATTCAGGGAAACTAGCGTCCTTGACGAGAGCCTCCTGATTCGCGTCGGCCCGCAGAGAAACCGGTGTCTCCGCAGGAATACTCCGATTCGTTTCAACCCCGAAGAAACCAGTGTCTTCGGCAAAATCCTTCGACTCAGGGAAACCAGTGTCCTTGACGAGAAAATCCTGATTCACGTCGACCCGCAGAGAAACTAGCGTCTTTGCAGGAATACATCGATTCGTTTCAACCCCAGGGAAACTAGTGTCCTTGGCAAATACCTCAATTCAGGGAAACTAGCGTCCTTGATGAGAGCCTCCTGATTCGCGTCGGCCCGCAGAGAAACCAGTGTCTCCGCAGGAATACTCCGATTCGTTTCAACCCCGAAGAAACCAGTGTCTTCGGCAAAATCCTTCGACTCAGGGAAACCAGTGTCCTTGATGAGAAAATCCTGATTCGCGTCGACCCGCAGAGAAACTAGCGTCTTTGCAAGAATACATCGATTCGTTTCAACCCCAGGGAAACCAGTGTCCTTGGCAAATACCTCAATTTAGGGAAACTAGCGTCCTTGATGAGAGCCTCCTGATTCGCGTCGGCCCGCAGAGAAACCAGTGTCTCCGCAGGAATACTCCGATTCGTTTCAACCCCGAAGAAACCAGTGTCTTCGGCAAAATCCTTCGACTCAGGGAAACCAGTGTCCTTGACGAGAAAATCCTGATTCGCATCGACCCGCAGAGAAACTAGCGTCTTTGCAGGAATACATCGATTCGTTTCAACCCCAGGGAAACCAGTGTCCTTGGAAAATACCTCAATTCAGGGAAACTAGCGTCCTTGACGAGAGCTTCCTGATTCGGGTCGGCCCGCAGAGAAACTAGTGTCTTTGCAGGAATACCCCGATTCGTTTCAACCCCGAGGAAACCAGCGTCCTCGGCAAAATACTTCAACTCAGGGAAATTAGTGTCCTTGACGAGAGCTTCCTGATTCACATCGGCCCGCAGAGAAACCAGTGTCTTTGCAGGAATACCCCTATTCGTTTCAACCCTGAGGAAACCAGTGTCCTCGGTAAAATACTTCAACTCAGGGAAATTAGTGTCCTTGACGAGAGCTTCCTAATTCGCGTCAGCCCGCAGAGAAACCAGTGTCTTTGCAGGAATACCCCGATTCGTTTCAACCCCGAGGAAACCAGTGTCCTCGGCAAAATACTTCAACTCAGGGAAACAAGTGTCCTTGACGAGAACATTTTGATTCGCGTCGACCCGCAGAGAAATCAGTGTCTTTGAAGGAATACTTCGATTCGTTTCAACTCCAGGGAAACCAGTGTCTTTGGCAACCTCCCCAACTCAGGGAAATTAGTGTCCTTGACGAGAGCTTCTTGATTCGCGTCGGCCCGCAGAGAAACCAGTGTCTTTGCAGAAATACCTCAATTCGTCTCAACCCCAGGGAAATCGGTGTCCTTGGAAAATACCTCGATTCAGGGAAATTAGCGTCCTTGACGAGAGCTGCTTGATTCGTCTCGACTCGTGAGGAAATTAATGTCTTCGCGAGGACTTCTCGATTCGTCTCGATTTGCAAGATAAAGCCTTAGGCAGCAGGGATTAAAAAACCTGTTTCCTAAGCACTGGGACCCTGCAAGTAGGTCCAAAATAGACTCTTGCATACTATCCACGGGTCTCACTCTCCAAAGTCGAATCTCGACAAGGAGGGAAACAACCGCTTACGGGTCCTCTCGACTCGTAAGAGGGAAAATTCTCTTATAAGATACTTACGACTTATAAGAGAAAACGCACTTAGGAATCCTCACGATTCCTAAGGAGAAAATACACCTACGAGATCCTCTCGATCCGTAGGGAGAAAAGTCTTTATGAGACCCTCACGGCTCATAAAGTTGAAAAGTCTTAGGTGGCAGATCCTACCCCTGTCTTCTAAGCCATCACTACCTTATAAAAGATTTAAGATGAATTATTATCTACCATCTATGGGCCACAGTTGCCAAAGCTACATGCCACCGAAATGGAGAAGTTACTCATGAGCATATAAACTACTTCACACCAGAGTAAAACATAAAGAAATAAAAGGGTGCGGCTCATCGAATTGAGAGTTTGGAACTATATTTTTTAAGAGTCGAGATTTGAGTCAATGATAAATGACGACGCTTGTGTCCGCTCATTATCTTCTCAGATCAAGATTCTGAAAGTTATATACCAACCCGAAACTGGTCATACACTAAGCATTACTCTGCACTACTTCACCCACATATATACTTATGTGGGCAAAGTAGTGGGGGACATTTGTTCCCGCCAAAAATTTCTGCGCAAAAGAGTCCAAGATATCAAATGGCAGATATGGCTTCTCTACCACTCCTATATAAATAAGAGGGGATACCTCTTAGAAAGGGAGAGTTGAATCCTCAAAAGATTCAATACTCAAAAGAGCTTAGTTCTCCAAGATAGGAGCATGCTCCTCCCCATAATGCGCATATGCCCAAGCGCCATGTGCGCTACGTGCAACGCACGTGTGCCCGCCATGCGGCACCACGCAACGCACGTGCGCATCACATAAGAACATTTAATAATATTAAAAGGAGCCTAGTTCTCTATATATAGAAGCCCTGCTTCTCCTCATAATGCGCATGTGCGCTACGTGCAACGCATGTGTACCTGCCACGCGCGCACCACGTGCAACGCACGTGCGCACCACATGAGAACATTTAATAATATTAAAACGAGCCTAGTTCTCCATATATAGAAGCCCCGCTTCTCCTCATAATGCGCATGTGCGCCACGTGCAACGCACGTGTGCCCGCCACGCGCGCACCACGTGCAACGCACGTGCGCACCACATGAGAATATTCAATGAAAAGGAGACTCGTTCTCCATAGGAGCTTGCTCCCCCCATAATGCGCATATGCGCAAGCTCCATGTGCGCTACATGCAAATATGAGCGTCCAACACGTGCGACGCACGTGCGCCCAACACGTGCGACGCACGTGCGCGAACGCAAAGAAGCCTTTTTCATCAGCGAGAAGCTTAAGCTCCACCATGTTCTTCCCCCCTAATGAGTGAGACATGGTTCAAAGGGTACATCTCTCTACACCTTCGATATATGGCACTGTAATCTCTCAGTGTCGTCGGAGAGGTGGTGGGTCCCAACGACCAATGATCCTTCTTTCTAAAATAAAAAAAAGAAGAAGAGAGAACATTGGCAGAGAAACAGAGAAAGAATTCAGAGAACTCCTAAAAAGAAAGTTTGAGAAGAAATCAGAAAGAAAAGAAGGTAAACCTTTGAAAAGAAGAATTTCTTCTGAAAATATCAATGATCTAAGAACAAGATCAAGATCTTAAAATAAAAAGAAAAGATCAAATAATAAGAATAAAATAAGAAGTAATATACTTCTTTATTAGATCATTTGATCTACACAAAGGTATTGCCTTTTGATGAACCACTGGTTCTAGAATCTTAAAAAGATTCTTTTCTTGAATCCAAAATTGGATCAAGATATTAAAACAGCGCCTTGCACTTGCAAGTCTGCACTGTTGCGCTCCTGGGTTGGCGCAACTCACCAGAGCGCGCCACGTGTCAGCACCAGAACCACTTGCGCTTTGCGCTTTTAAAAATAGAGCATTGCTCTTTAAAGTTGGCGCAACTCACCAGAGCGCGCCACGTATCAGTAGCGCAACAGCGCGGCGCACTGGCGCAGCGCACTGCGCTGTTGCGCTTGCGCTCACCAGAGTATGACACGTGCCACCACGACAAGCGCTTGCGCTCAATAATTGGCGCAAAGCGCCTGACAAACCACTATCAAGTAATTAATGCACTGCATTATTTACAGAAGGTCCAAGCCCAATTAAAAAATGCCTAACAGGCCTAATTAAATGCAATGCATTATTTTAAAGAAGGGCAGAGCCCAAACAGATACTCTGCATCATTTATAAAGGGACAGAGCCCAAATCAAAAAGGCCTAGCAGGCCAGAATGAAATGCAGTGCATTATTAAACAGGGGCAAAGCCCTAGCACAGGCCTAATAGGCCGAAAATAAAAACGTTGAATATTCTCAACTGGACTTAACCCAATCATGGCCATAAGTCCTTAAATTAAATTGACTGAGCAAGATTGCTCTCTTAAATCAATTTACACCCGGTTCAAGGGTACATCTCCGAACTCCTCCGACACCTATCGTTGTAATCCTTCAACGACATCAAAGAGGTGACGGGTCCCGACAACCATACATCGATACGGACTGCGGGGTCCTTAAACTCGTGGACCGAAACGTCCTTAAACTAACATTCGTCCCAACATGGGAACGTTGGACCGAAATGTCCTTAAACTAATGTTCGTCCCCAAATGGGAATGATGGACCACCATGTCCCTAAACTGGAATATGGACCACTATGTCCCTAAACTGGAACAATAGAGCCCCTAAATGCTCTTTTGTCGGATCCAAACGATCCCGTTAAGTTGATCTTAGTCTCAAATTGGACTAACGTATCCTTAACAAACGTTTAAGTTGATCTTAGCCTCAAATATGGCTAACGTATCCTTAAACCAAAACCCCAAACCCAAATCTAAGAAAATACGGATTTGGACTAATCCACGTCCTACGGGCGACGACATAAATCAGTCTCCGTATACAATCCACGGGCATCCACAAACAAAACAAACACATACAACACGAAGTGAAATTCTGGAGAAGGAGAAAGTTGTTACCGCGATGCGGTAGTGTAATTAACTGCAGGGGCTTGCGCCTGCAGGGAAGAGCGTCCCCACAATCAAAAACCCCTCAAGCTAGGGGGAATTTGACGAAGTCTGCTACATCGGCCGCATCCGTCCAAACCTCCGATACACGGTGCCATAAATCAACTTGGCATCTTCGGAGAGGTGGACGGATAAAACCAAATAGCATCTGCCCCGAATTTCAGGCAAGACGTCCATGTCTTGGCCGCCGTTCGGAGGGGAACAGTGACCCATCAGGTAAATCCTGAGTCACTGTTCTTTTTATTTCATAATCTCGCTCAGGCTATTCTAACAATGTTTTGTTGGTGCAGCGAATGCTGAGATCGTTCCATCTGAAGCACCTCCGGTCGCCGCCTTGACGGTTGTTGTTCCCTTGCCTTCTTTTGTGTCTTCTCAAATGCTGGAAGGTATAGATTCATGATTTATTTAGTTGAACTATGAACACCGTATTCCTTGTACTAAACATGTATCGTTACTACTCTGCAGGATTCCTCTTTGATCATCTGTATCAGGTGGTGAACCGGCATTTCTCCTTTCAGTCGGAAGTCATTCCGCCCGCTGGTATTGGTTAGTATATCCTTCAGCTATTGTTTCTTTCTTTCTTTTATGAATAGCCGTGCTGTTACTAAGCCTTCCATGTATTGATTGCAGTGCCACGGATTGGAGAAGGGGACGAGAGAATAGCACCGCCTCCGGTACTCCCAACTCTGCCATCAGCTCCGGCCGGTATAGTAGATTCCATTGCTCATGTATTTTCTTTTACCTCCCGAGTCGCCATTTGACCATGATTTGTTTTGCAGCGGTCGCACCGACTCCAGCTCCCTTCAAGTCTCGGATCCCAATGCCGGCAGGGCCTTTTGCTAGACGTCCATCTTCCAGGGGCGCTGCAACTAGCCTACGAATATTGAGCTAGTTCATCGAGAATCTTGACGCCGAGGCCCTCGCCTCTGCTGCAGACTTTGCTGCTGAGGTTAATCCCATACTGGCGACGCTCGTAAACTTTCATGATAAAGGCGTCGTCGAGTCTTGGGTCAACTACTACAGGAAGACCGAGGCCTGCCTGCATGAGATTAAGCTCAAGCACCCCGCTCCTGAAGTATAAGCTTTAAACTCCCAGCGGGCTGCGTGGGTTGAGCAAAGTGTTCCTTTCATCCACCATTTTGAACGAGAGATGACCTTGAGGCGACAGGATCATGAAGTAGCTCTAAGTGAATCCGTCCGGTTGCGCACCCAGATTGAAGCGAACGTTGCTTAGTTGAAAGCTGTCTTTGACAATCTTCAGCGATGCATTTCGGATGGGATGACTCTGAGACGGGCGCTTGACTCTTCAGAGCGGGTCGTGCAGGATTGCGAAGCTGCCATGCTGGGAACTGACGAAAAGCTTTCGTCCTGTTTGCAACAGCGGGCCCAAGTCGAAGCAGAGCTGGTCGAGGTGGCTAATCGTGAAAAGGAGTTGAGAGGAGTGCGCGAGCGGCTTGCTGATTTGTTGAGAACGCCTCCTCCTCAATAACTACCTTTGTATCGAGTGAAAATTTGTAATCTATGAATAACATGTTTACATTCATTCATTCATTTTTTTTATGATGTATCTTGTATTCAATTGAATTTATAAATAAAAGACACATTTTTTATCTCCTATTATCGCCTTCTTTTCTTTGCTGTGTTGTTGGCATGTTACTTTAGCAAGTGTGGCTTGTAGATGATGAATAACGGTTCATCTTGAACTCTTTGTGGGGGTAGCGATAACTTAGGAAACAGATTCAAGTCTGCCGCCTAAGACTTTTCAACTTTATGAGCCGTGAAGGTCTCATAAAGACTTTTCTCCCTACGAGTCGAGAGGATCTCGTAGGTGTATTTTCTCCTTAGGAGTCGTGAGGATTCCTAAGTGCGATTTCTCTTGAGAGTCGTAAGGATCTTACAAGAGAATTTTCTTCCTTACAAGTTGAGAGGACTCGTAAGTGGTTGTTTCCTTCCTCGTCGATGTTCAGCTTCAGAGAGTGTGGCCCATAGATAGTCCATCTTGACCTCCTTGTAGGGCAGTGATGGCTTAGGAGACAAGGTTAGGATATGCCACCTAAGACTTTTCAACTTTATGAACCATGAGGGTCTCATAAAGACTTTTCTCCCTATGAGTTGAGAGGATCTCGTAGGTGTATTTTTTCCTTAGGAGTCATGAGGACTCCTAAGTGCGTTTTCTCTTGAGAATCGTAAGAATCCCACAAGAGAATTTTCTTTATGCGCAGGGACACTAATTTCCCCGCAGGTCAAGACGAATCGAGAGATTCTCGCAAAGACACTGATTTCCTTGCAGGTCGCAACGAATCGAGGGGTTCTCGCCAAGGACGCTGATTTCCCTGAATCGAGGGGTTTTTGCCAAGGACACTGATTTCCCTAGGGTCGAGACGAATCGAGAGATTCTTGCAAAGATATTGATTTTCTTGCGGGTCGACGCGAATCGAGAGGTTCTCGCCAAGGACGTTGATTTTCCTGAATCGAGAGATCTTGCCAAGGACACTGATTTCCCTGGGGTCGAGACGAATTGAGAGATTCCTGCAAAGACACTGATTTCCTTGTAGGTCGACGCGAATCGAGAGGTTCTCGCCAAGGACGCCGATTTCCCTGAATCGAGAGGTCTTGCCAAGATCACTGATTTCCATAGGGGTCGAGACGAATCAAGAGATTCCTGTAAAGACACTAATTTCCTTGCGGGTCGATACGAATCGAGAGGTTCTTGCCAAGGACGCTAATTTTCCTGAATCGAGAGGTCTTGCCAAAGACACTGATTTCCCTGGGGGTCGAGATGAATCGAGAGATTCCTGCTGAAACACTAATTTCCTTGCAGGTCGACGCGAATCGAGAGGTTCTCGCCAAGAACGCTGATTTCCCTGAATCGAGAGGTCTTGCCAAGGACACTAATTTCCCTGGGGGTCGAGACGAATCGAGAGATTCCTGCAAAGACACTAATTTCTTTGCGGGTCGACGCAAATCGAGAGGTTCTCGCCAAGGACGCTAATTTCTCTGAATCGAGAGGTCTTGCCAAAGACACTGATTTCCCTGGGGTCGAGACGAATCGAGAGATTCCTGCAAAGACACTAATTTCCTTGCGGGTCGACGCGAATCAAGAGGTTCTCGCCAAGGACGCTGATTTCCCTGAATCGAGAGGTCTTACCAAGGACACTGATTTTCCTGGGGTCGAGACGAATCGAGAGATTCCTGCAAAGACACAGATTTCCTTGCGGGTCGACGCGAATCGAGAGGTTCTCACCAAGGACATTGATTTCCCTGGAGTCGGTTGACTCTAGGTTGTCTGTGAACCGTAGAGTTTTGGAACTAGGGACTTTGCCGTGGCTCCGCTTTGTTGACGTTGCGTCTGCTGTAACGAGACAAATGTCGAGATGGTCTCTAGGTTGTGTGTGAACCGTCGAGATTTGGAATTAGGGACTTTACTATGGCTCCATTCTTTTAACCCTGGGGTCGCTTGTTGACGCCGCGTCTGCATTCTGTTGGAGTGAGAAGAAACGTCGTTGTTGATCCCTAGGCTGTCTGTGAACCGTCGAGATTTAGAACTAGGGACTTTGCCATGGTTCCGATTGGTTGTGACCCTGAGGTCGGTCGTTGACGTTACGTCTGCATTCGAGTGGAGTGAGGAGAAACATCGTGGTGATCTTTAGGCTGTAGATGTTGCCGTTGAGATCTGCCTTCCCTTTAACAGAGTCTGGTGGGGAAATGTGGTTTTCTTTTCATTTATGCCCATGGATTGTATACAGGGGTTAATATGGACTCGCCTGTAAGGCAAAAGTTTCATTCTTTCATTTTTTCTATTTCTTTCTGCGATGCTTTATCATTTCAGCTTTTATATCGCAAAAGTTGCGATCGCCCAATCATTTCGGCTATTTTTCTTTTTCTTTACTCACTGCTTTTTATTGTGAGTTGCCCAAACATTTCGGCTATTATTATATGCATATATTTTACTCGCTAATTTTTATTGCGAGTTGCCCTATCATTTTGGCTATTTCATATCCATTTGTGGCTTGCTGACTTTTCGCCGCAAGTATGGAACCTGGGATCTGATACCAATCTTAGCATCAGCATCGCTGCGACTGGAATATTGCCAGGAGCGAATCATCATTTGCCGTGAAAGGTGTCACGCCCCGCTTCCCGGTGTACGGCGAAGGGGACGAGACTGGTCCGCTACGTATTTATATGAAGTAAATACGCTAAGCGTATCTAAGCAATATAAAAATAAGCACAAGGGACAAGAGATATAAACTGAACAACAACTTTATTTATTAGCATTCTTTTGTACAATGCATGAAAAGTAAATACAACTGAATAAAAAGCGATGCTTAAATAATGGCATAACAAATGAAAGTACTGAATGGAAAGTGGACAATGACTAGAGCTCGGGGTCTTCACTGAACTGGTCCAGGTCTTCAGCAGTAGGCTCGATCTCTGACGTGTCCAAATCACCTAACGACATTCAAAGAAGAAAAAAAGAGAATGTCGTCAGCGAACAGATCGCTCGGTAAGTCCCAAGGATAAGGAAGAATAGAATAGACAGAATGAGAAGGTAGTTTTTAAAGTTGTATTATATTATTATAATATTGTATTAACGATGTTGTTTGTAGTTTGGTACAGAAGATGCCAGTGTATACGAGAGGAGTCCCACTTACACCGGGGACTTTGGTAACCCGTAGTACAAAGCTCTGTCGATAATACCATGGAACAACGGCATGGATGTAATTACGTCTTAAGTGACCACCTAGTGCCACCTTTAACATATTCCGTACCAGTCTACCCCTTAAACCCCGAGATGTCTTGTTTATATTGTATTGTATTGTATTGTAACTTGTATAATTGATTGACTGACCGAAACCATGATATCAGTAAACGGATATAACCGTAGAATCAGGTAAATGGATGTGACTGGAGAATCATGTAAATGGAATGTATATCCATGGTTCGGTTAAGTCAAGTTGATAGATTGAATAATGGATTCATGGATTCATATTGAATTGTAATATTGTAAATTGTAGATTGTAAATTGTAGATTGTAGATTGTAGATTGTACTTAAATCATATTCAAGTCAGATTATAATGAGACTCAAACTGAGTCAGACAATTAGTAAAGTAAATTGAAGTCCCGATTGTTTTGATGTTATCGGTAACCGCTGCACATGGACGGCAGGATTTGTGTCTTTTTCAATGACGATTACCGTGTTGATAATACCGTTTGTTGATTGTCTACCTTAGATAGGCAAGAACCCACTTCTCCGACTCCCTGAGGCTCAAGAGATTGATCCCGCTTAAACCTATGTTTACTAGGGTCCTTAGGGTAATTTATAGAACTTGAGGGGGGTTTATGTAAAGATACTTTTATATACCTTTCCAAATACACCCCAAGTATTTATTATTCATCTTTAGAGTTGTAATGAATGTAGATTTTACATTGTGATATTTCTAGTGAAAATATCCTAATTTCATAATAAATGGTATTTATTTGTAATATTGGTTTTGCATGGAATTCATGGTATTTTAGTATAAAATGATTCTTGTGACATTTTTAGAAAAAGTGGAATATTTGTAATATTTCAAAATAGATATTTTTATGTTACATATACATATATTTATATGAAAATAATTTTAGTATATATATAATATTCTAGAAATCTCGTTTTCTTAAGATGTCGTATTTTAAATTTTTCGAGACCGAGTGCTCCTTGCGAAAGTCTGCATCTCGCACTACTAAGCCCGAGGATGTGCGATAATCCACACCATCCCGAACGGGTTCCCCAAATGGGTTGTAGCGGCGCTTTGCAAGGATTTGTATAAATACTAATCATTAAGAAAAAAGGTTTTATTAATTATGGTATTTATTTATAAAGATGTCGATTTCCCGTATTCTATGTTCTAGGGTCTCCTAAGTCAAGTAGACTGCTCCTAACTGGTCCAAGGCGACAAGTTGTGAGATACCTCAAATCGCCTTTTCACCGCCAATTATGGCCAGGTAAGTACAAGTGAAGAAAGGAGGGATCCGCTCACGAATCACCGTGAGACGGGCCTTTTAAAGTTACCTTTCTCACTTGTCTAGCCTAGGCACCACAAAATCAGGTTTAGATAAACGACTGAATGCCCACAACCTTCCTCTGTCCTAATGAGTGCAACAGTCCTTAATTGGCTGAGTCTAGACATTTTTTTATTAGCTCAAAAGTTATTTATTTGTAAAGATGTATCAATACTAAATCTTTTAGAAATGGTTTTATTAAGTAAAGGGTATTTAAATGAAAATGTTTGTTTTCCCGTATTCTAAGTTCTCGAGGGTATCGTGTTATGTTGCATATGAGTGAGTGAGGAGGTAGGTCGTGTTAGTTATATGTATGCCTTAGAGGCCATTACTGTACATTGGATGTATATTGTAGTGGATGCTGGGACATATATAGGTAGGACTTTCTTGCTCGACATGATAGTACGCTATCTGGTTGATCTTTATCTTAACATGTATACTTTCTGTCTCTCTGTTACATGTTGATAAAGCCCTTAGGATGTGTACTCGACTTCCAGGACTATGATGTAGATCATACTAGTGGGGCCTGGGTAGTCAATGAGTACATCCTTCATTGTTCCTAGTCGTGGGAATATCGAGACGGGGCATCGATATTCTAGAGTAGACTAGCGTATATCTTCTCGACTCATGCATTAACTAGTATTGGTTCACTTTAAATGGATTTACTCACTTAAAATGCACAAGTTGTATATGAGATATACTTTTGTGCACAAGATTGTATCATGTTTGATGATACATGCAAGCTTGGGTTTATGTAAAGAATTGACCATGGTTATATGAATGGTTAGGGTTTCATTTTATTTACTTATTCTTTTATCTATTTATTGATTTATTTATTTATTTCTTTTTGGCAAAAGAAAAGAAAATGGTGGCTTGATTTGTTTGTAGTTGAAGCTTCATGAAACTTTGACTAAGTGACCATTTTGTCTTCATGCTTAACCCTAACCCTTCAAACTAACCTTAGTCAATTCTCTACACCTAACTAAGGTTAAAGATATGATAAGTATCATTTTATTTTATATTTTAACAACTTATCATATTCTTTTTCTTCATCTTCTTCTTCTTCAACAAAAGGAAAAAGCTTGCAACCATTAATGGCAACTTGCCAAAATGAGTGAGAAATCCAATTCTAAAGTGAACCCACTTCCTATTTCTTCATCCTCTACCTCTTGCCAAGTAGTATAGGGTGTTTTCTTCACAAGTTTCATGACTTGGTGAAGTGGGAGCTTGATCTAGTGATGCCTCGACGTAGATCATCTTCGGCATCGAAGCCGACGACCAAGCCCGCCCATTTCTTCGATGAAGCCGATGCTAGAGTCCGGAATCCGATTTGAACAGCGGAGGGACATCATCGCGGAGCTTAGGAAGTGGTGGACCGGATCTACAAAGGTTGTAACTCCTTTCCTCTTAGATAAATTCTTTTATTTGCATTGCATCGCCTTGTTTTCTAGTTAACGATCCATATTAGGGTTTGTAGGCACAAGGAAAAATTTGAATTAACCATGTTTGATGCCTTGTGAGACTTCATTAGTGTGCCTAGGAACCCTACAGTGGTATCAGAGCCTAGCTAGAGCCTTAGGCGATGCGTAGACGGAATTAGAAATCCGATTGAACCGAAACCCTAATCGTATTTTGCTCTCTGGACAATTTTGAAAATCGTGGTTTTTTCCAGATTAAAAATATGCAGAAAAATCAGCAGGAATACCTAAGAGTTACTGTGAAATTCGAGCTCCTGAATCCATCAAACCACCGCGGTTCCGCCGCATAAGCATGGCTTATGCGGCGGTTCCGCGGCCGTAATGTCTCCTTGTTTAATGAATTTTGCACAGTAATTCTTAGTTTCCAATGGTGGTTTTCCTGGGAATTTTTAATATTTATTCAAGAGTTGAATTTTCTGGGTTGTATTGGGGACTCGGTGTATCGATCGGATTGTCTAATTCTGTCTGTGTGCTTTTCCGGATAATTTTAGAATATGTTAAAAAGTTCGACCGGATATAAATACCCAAGTTTTCCACTGTTGGGAAATTTCCAATTGTTGGACTTTTCCAGGGTTTAAAGACGTTCTAAGTAGTGCAAGTAACGCGATGGACCCTCTAGAAGACAACAAACCTTAACTCGATTATGTGACCGTCTTGAACTGCCCTTTGAACCTTCGGGTTTGGGGCAGTACGGCGTGCCACATGTGAGGCGTTGGCTTGACCCTTCTACGGCTGGACCGTTGGTACTGAGGCACGAAGTGAATGTTTTTAAACTTATTTCATGTGTTGATCTGTTTCGGGAAAACTTGGGTGTTCGATTGTTCGATCGAAAAGTTTAGCATTTTCTATTTATCCGGAATGTGATACAATAATTGGAATTCACAAATAGTTATGAGATAACTGAATGAATGTTATAAATCTAGCGGTTTGGTCTCATTTGATCGGTTGCCACGGGATTTTGATGTGATCAAAAGTCCGTCGCAATCACGTAGTGTACGCGGATACTCGCCGGGTAAACTTAATAGACAGCCTCGTCCCATAGCCCCGACCAAGTGACTGTAGGAGAACCCCGTCGTCGAAAGCATCCGTTCGGGTGCTCGCGGCAGCGGTGTTCCGCCTTGGTGCACTTCGTCGACGGTATCGGGGGTGCGGCCGTCTACTAAAGTTTGCGACGAGCATTCGATCAGGATGTCGGGAATCTTGTTGAATTGCCCGACTTGATATTGAAAAGTGTTTTCGATTTTGAGACTAAAATGCGGGGTTTATAATTGTTAGGCATGTGATGTCTAAGGTATTCATTTGATTAGGCATGCGATGTCTATGTAGATTGCGGATTCCAACTGTTGTAGTTTTACACTTTCTTTTCCGTGACCGTAAGTGTAATATGTGATATCGCCGGTTTCGTTGCTATATGTCAACGACAATTGGGATGCGCATATTTACTTACGTTGATGACATGTGATGTTATGTGTTGCTGGATATGTTATATTGGATCATCGTGTTTGAATAGCCGGGGTTTTTATGGGAGATAAGTGTTTTTCATTTTCATTCATGTAAAAAACTTGTATGTAATATTCTTTTATTGGGGCACTTCCAGGTAGCGGAAGTTGTCACCTTTTGTATATTATTTATTTTCCGCATTAGGATAGACCCAAGGAGGGGAGCACAAGTAACCGGGTTCTAGGGTCCAGTGGGAGACCATCTCGAGGAGTCGAGTCCGGGTCTCCTAACCCTAGAATTGGTAGGGTTGCTTGCCGCTCTCGTAGGGGTCTACGGTGTGGGATTGGCTATTCATCACGACCGTGGAATCCGTGTTTTATACTGGCTCGTATTGAAAACACGGACGTCCTAGTATATCCAATATTTCATATGTTTCTTCTGCTGTGATTTATCTGTGATGTGATCATGTGATGTTCTGTGACAGATACTTTATATAGTATATATGATATATTATATAGACGTTGCTTATGTTTTACACCCGCGCTAGCCCTGCCTCGCTCTGCCGTTAGTTACCTAACCTAACAGTGCAGACGGGACATCGAGGCGAATGCTGATGGCATAAGCGTACGTTATATTTATCTGTGATGATTAGGTGAACTTAAATGATGGGATATTCATTAATGAGATTAATGAAAGAAAATAAACCTAAAAGATGTTGTGGAATCGAATTTCAAAATAAAACAGGTAGCTGCAGTTCTTGCTTTGCATCGCGGTGTTCATTATAGAACATGCTGCACCTTATTCGATGAGGAAAGGACCGAGATCCCTTCACCGGGAGTGACTCCTTTAGCAATAACTGGAAGATGCTACAACCCTCGGTTTGTCTTTGATCTCTTCTATAGTTTCCGCTTTGCACAGTGATATATATGATATATCCCGCACCTCATTCGACGAGGAAAGGGCCGACGATCCCTTCACCGGGAGTGACCCCTTTAGCAAAACTAGAAAAGCCTCGAAAACATTCCATTTAAAAACATTTGATTCCGCAACGAGATCAAGTTCAAAGCGTTAAAGGTTTTCATAAAAACCATTCGCAACCCTCCGTCATTTTAGGAAGTAGAGTACTTAGTATTCGTGCTGTGTTTGTTGACCATAGTCAAGGCACAATGTACGGTAGCTAAGTGATGTCTTCCTACACCGCATATGATGCGATTAGTTAGGACAGTCGCGTGACTTTGTTGACCTTAGTTAAGGGTCATGTGGGTGGGTCTAATTAATCACAAAATGACGGGTAGAACTTGACTAGTACTTATGATTTGTTGACCTTAGTTAAGGTCATAAGTGCTAGGGGTAAAAACCATTATCGGGAGTTTCAAGTGTTGAAATTTGCAATGAGATTGCATACCTTCTATGTGATAGTTGGATCCCGATACCCACTGCGAGTAATTGTTACTCCTGGGAGAGTTTTGCACTTTGCAATTAGCCGATCAAGTAGGTGTCTAGAAAGGTGTCAACGGGGTTACGCCTCTGGGAAAACGAGCTTTACTGTAATTAGGTCCGTACGAAAACACGGGGAAACTCCCTCAAAGTACCGACACTGGCCTGGCTGAAAGATTGGCGAACTTGTAGAGTGTAATTAATCCCAGCTAGTCTTTCCTTTTATGGTTTGAAGGAAGATTTGATAAAAACAGTGGGAGCCATCCTGATTAGATAAAATACATAACCAATCTAATCTTGCAAGAGCGCACGCAGAGTGTTTTCTTCTCTCTCTCTCCTGGTAGCGACCATATCACGCCTTAATCAAGATAATAAAATGGATGTATTGACCGAACCCGCTTGTTATACTGAGCTGGGGAACGTTGGTCCCGCTCCAACTTATAATTGTTATAGGACAGAGCAGGAAATAGGGGAATACCAGAATTTCTATGCCGCCCAAACGAAGAAAGCGCATGAGATGCATCTCCTTCGGGTGTGTTCATTATAAAGAACTGTTTCTCAGTATCCTCTGCATCCTGGGTATTTGATACCAGATCAAGATCCCAGATATGTAATCTGTTACATAGGGCTACAAAAAGGTAGAAAAACTGAGAACGGGTGATAAGTTTCATGAGACAGAAAACGGGGCAAGTGTTGCAGCCAAGTCTGTTGGTCACTGTCACCCTGTATTACCAATACATTGATTCTGAACAAATGCTATTAGATACCGAACCTGATATACAAAATCATATCAGTCTATTTATTAGTAAAGAAATGATAAAATTTTGTATTGATGGATAATGTTTTGAACATTTCCTATATCAAAAGTTGATCGGTTCAGGCACGTTATCTAAAAGCATTGACGTTCTAAATCAAACTACAGTTCCTCGTATACAGAACACACACAAGAGGAAGAGTTCAGAAATGAACGAATCATTCTTGAGGCATTGTAGACTAGGTCATATCAATGCGACCCGACTGGCTGAAGTTACATTTTAGATGCATATTTAAATCAGTTTGAATTTACATCTTGTGAAACTTGCCAGTCATGTCACAAAGATAAGATGACCATAGCTCTGTTTGTTGGAAACAGAGAAAGAGTTAGTAAACTCTTGGGACTGATACATTATGATGTATGTAAGGTCTCCTGTCTACACATGCCAAGACTGGTTCTTTATACTTCATTACGTTCTCTGATGATCTCTCAAGATTCTGACATATGTTCCTGTTGAAACACAAGTCCGAACCTTTTGAGATATTCACAGAATATAAGTTAGAAGTAGAGAACCAACAACCGGGTATAAGTATTATGTCCTATGATAAGATCAGGGAGGAGAATACTTGTGCATGGCATTCCTGGACTATTCTAAAAGAAAATGAGATTCTCTCTCCGTATTACTCCTCTGAATACACCACAGCACAACGGTGTATCAGGGCGGAGCAATCGCACAATATTAGATATGGTGTGCTCTATGATGAGTATTACTGAGTTACCTATTTCCTTTTGGGGTTATGCGCTTGAGAAGCTGCGTACCTATTGAATTAGGTTCGAATCAGATCACTGCCTACCATTCCATATGAGATATGGTATGGGAAGAGCCTATCTCTTAAGTAAGTTAAGATTTGGGATTGTCCGGCCTATGTCAAAAGCAAAATCCGGACAAGATCGAGGCAAGATCAGTTCTGTAGAACTGGAAAGGTTCCAGCTATACAAAACTGCAGCTGTTGATTTGACAGAACCAAAGGATTCAATAGTTCCCGACGAACCTCAGTCTCTCCGCCGATCTAGCAGGGTTCCTCACCTGCTTGAGAGATACTTCGGTTTCTCGATGACAGTGGGAGCAAGGATTGCATCATGAGATGATGACCCAACTAGATTCGAGCAGGCCATCAAGAGTAGGGACTCTGTAAGAATGGCTGGATGCTTAGCGATCTGAGATGGAATCCATATACACCAACAAAGTATGGACTTTGGTTGCTGTATCTGAAGGGTTAAATTCCCATCAGGAGCAAGTATATCTTGAGAAGATTACTTGGTGTAGATGGAAAAGTTGAGACTTTCAAAGCTAGACTTGTTAAAGGTTTTAGTCATCAACCAGGTGTGGATAATGATGAAACCTTTTCTAGGGACTATGCTTAAGTCCATCTAGATCCTACTTGCCATTGCTACATACCATGACTACGATATCTGGTGGTTGGGTGCCATGACTACTTTTCTAAATATTGATTTAGAAGAGAACGTCTATAAGAACACAGCCAGAGGGCT
Source organism: Agapanthus africanus (assembly GCA_030015575.1). Lineage (NCBI taxonomy): Eukaryota > Viridiplantae > Streptophyta > Magnoliopsida > Asparagales > Amaryllidaceae > Agapanthus > Agapanthus africanus. The sequence continues at coordinate 182,900,668 of CM057350.1, read as the reverse complement.
TCGTAAACAGTGGGAGCAGCGGAAACATGCGCAAGTTGCTTTAGATAATGAAGCAGGCATCGCGGAGTAGGAACGTCTGTTTTGATGTGATAGTCAAAGTGTTTGACTTCATCAAAATGGTAGATGAACCTTGTATATACAAAAAGGGTAGTAGGGAGTATGGTGGTGATCTTCGTATTTTACGTAGACAACATACTCTAGATAGGAAAAGAGTTTCCTATACTACGATCGGTCAATCTCCTATTATCACATGGATTCTCCAAATAGGATAAAGGTGATACCTTCTCAATCCTGGGGAGAATCGCTGGAAAAGTTCCAGAGTGATAAGGACGACTGAATGTCAGTCGCAGGCATTGTCTTTACCCTCGGTAAAGGGACGGCATGTTGGAAAAGTTCCAAGCTAGATACCGTGGCAAACTAGACGATAAAGGCTGGTAACATCGCTATTAAAGATACTACCAAAGAGATAGTTTGGGTGTATATTGGTTCATAAGATGAACTAGGTTCCTACCATTGTATGACAATGGAATTATGGCTTTGGCCAAGGAACCCTGGTAACATCAGTGACCCAGACATATTCTGAGGCAGCATCACCTGATCATGGAGATAGTTGATCTCCAGGGTGATCGAGGTTAGGAGAGTGGACTCAGAGGACAACACGGCGGATCCACTCACGAAGGCCTTTTCCCAAAGAGAGACTTTCAGGGGATGGTTGAGTATTAGATACTACAACTACTGCTACAGATGGCCCTAGTGCAAGTGGGAGATTGTTAGTTATATGTATGCCCTAGAGGCCATTACTGTACATTGGATGTATATTGTAGTGGATGCTGGGACATATATAGGTAGGACTTTCTTGCTCGACATGATAGTACGCTATCTGGTTGATCTTTATCTTAACATGTATACTTTCTGTCTCTCTGTTACATGTTGATAAAGCCCTTAGGATGTGTACTCGACTTCCAGGACTATGATGTAGATCATACTAGTGGGGCCTGAGTAGTCAATGAGTACATCCTTCATTGTTCCTAGTCGTGGGAATATCGAGACGGGGCATCGATATTCCAGAGTAGACTAGCGTATATCTTCTCGACCCATGTGATGGATGATGGATGATCCCATATCCATTGGTGTTTGACATCAGAGATGGTATGCGGGTGCTCAGTGCAGACTGGGTACACTGAACGGACTCGCCGAGAACTCCCAGATGGTATTATACCTCACGTCAGATGGCAGTTCTCTGGTGACACTGGTACAGCTTAGTCTGTTGACCCGAGATCGTCATACAGTCTTGTGTGTCTCCCACTGTGCTTTGATTTCCACCCTACCACGGCTCTATTGAGTCGTGCAAACAGGCGGTTTTTGGGTACAGTCCCGATTCACATGGAGGCAATGAGCGATAGGAGGGGATTCGTCTCTCCCGGTATTGGGGGTTGATGTTGCGCTATGCACGACTAGCCATAACAGGAAATCCCTGGCCAGGGTTGCAGTGATATACTGGTAAGAGTTATCAGTAGTTTCAAGATAGTTATGGACCTCACGTCGGCATGACTTATCGAGCTATTGGGGTCTGACGTTTACCACCCCTAGGCGAGATATGCGACATATCAGACGAACAGACCGGACTATATGGTAAGTGTTACTGGTTGGATTCACAGGAGCGTGAGCGGGCTTGCTCGTCGATCTTCTGATCGCTCAATACCCGGGTGGCCGTTACGTTTAGCAGACCGCTTGCGGCTTGTGGGTGTTTGATATGATCATCATCTGCTGTCGGCGTATTGACGAGTCTTTAGAGTCCTACACAGAGGTTTCCTGGCTCAAGCGAAACGAAATAGGAGCGCATATGAGATATGTGCGGGACCGAGAATAATGCGTGTATGTGATACCATATTTCATTCTCGCGATGAATGTGTCGAATGGTTGTATGCGATATAACCTAGTTATCGAATCAAGGATTGATTCGATAAGCCGATACATTGGATACTAGCCGGTTACATGCGACATGACCGGATCATTGAATCAAGTGTTGATTTAATGATTTAATGTATAATTATATATTTGATATATTACTTTGCATTAACTAGTATTGGTTCACTTTAAATGGATTTACTCACTTAAAATGCACAAGTTGTATATGAGATATACTTTTGTGCACAAGATTGTATCATGTTTGATGATACATGCAAGCTTGGGTTTGTGTAAAGAATTGACCATGGTTATATGAATGGTTAGGGTTTCATTTTATTTACTTATTCTTTTATCTATTTATTGATTTATTTATTTATTTCTTTTTGGCAAAAGAAAAGAAAATGGTGGCTTGATTTGTTTGTAGTTGAAGCTTCATGAAACTTTGACTAAGTGACCATTTTGTCTTCATGCTTAACCCTAACCCTTCAAACTAACCTTAGTCAATTCTCTACACCTAACTAAGGTTAAAGATATGATAAGTATCATTTTATTTTATATTTTAACAACTTATCATATTCTTTTTCTTCATCTTCTTCTTCTTCAACAAAAGGAAAAAGCTTGCAACCATTAATGGCAACTTACCAAAATGAGTGAGAAATCCAATTCTAAAGTGAACCCACTTCCTATTTCTTCATCCTCTACCTCTTGCCAAGTAGTATAGGGTGTTTTCTTCACAAGTTTCATGACTTGGTGAAGTGGGAGCTTGATCTAGTGATGCCTCGACGTAGATCATCTTCGGCATCGAAGCCGACGACCAAGCCCGCCCATTTCTTCGATGAAGCCGATGCTAGAGTCCGGAATCCGATTTGAACAGCGGAGGGACATCATCGCGGAGCTTAGGAAGTGGTGGACCGGATCTACAAAGGTTGTAGCCCCTTTCCTCTTAGATAAATTCTTTTATTTGCATTGCATCGCCTTGTTTTCTAGTTAACGATCCGTATTAGGGTTTGTAGGCACAAGGAAAAATTTGAATTAGCCATGTTTGATGCCTTGTGAGACTTCATTAGTGTGCCTAGGAACCCTACAGGTCGTTACCTCGTAATCTACTTAAAGGTATAACAAGTTTAATGGTTTAAATGTATAATTGAAACAATGTGGTATTTAAATAAAAAATACGATAAAGTGAAATAGCTATCATTTTATGAAATGAAACTTGATCAATTTGGTTGATTAGTGTTTAATAGTCAATATGAGAGAGTTTAAGCATAATTGTATTAACGAGAAGTGAAGTTTTATAAGAAAACCGAATCGGAAATTGGATTTGTTCCGATTCCGTCGGGTTTTGTAAATCCGTATTTTTTGAAAAGAAAAGAGAGGTAGAAATGGGGATTTACGGGTTTTGGACAACTAGAAGAGGGAGATAGAACGGGAGGAGTCGCCGGTGCGTCGCTTCGTCGCCGGGAGCTCCTAGAATGATCGTCGGAAGTTCGCCGGAAATTTCGCCGTAGCTTCGCTTCGTGCTCGTTTTCAAAGTACACAAGGTTTCTTGGAAACTTTAGAGAGTTGGCTCAGAGTTTTGGGGTGAGAGGGTAGTGTGTAGGGTTGGTATTTATAGGGTTAGGCTAGGGTTAGGGTAGATGAAAAGGTTAAAATAAAAAATATGATAAAATGTAATAAAAATATATTAAAAGTGGAGTAATTGGGGTTTTAAAAGAGTTATGGAATGGTCTGAGGTTAAAATTTTGCAGGTGTGTAGGGAATGTGAAAAGACACAATTTTCATGTTGGGGTCGTCGCCGGAATCGGCCGACTCGGCCGTGACTCGGTCGGAGGACGGAGTCGGCCGAGTCGAGGCTGATTTAGCCGATTCCCGGCCGTGTCAGGCAGCCGAGATCCCCCCCAACGGTTCATCTAACCTCTGGCAATGTTACATTTTTGGGTGCAGTAGGGTTTTTGTAAGATATGCACGTGTAAACCCTTGGTATTCTAAAGGTTTTAAAAAAATCAATATTAAAAATAATGTGGGGTATGAGATTTGAACTCTGGTGGCTTGGTTCAGCAATGCAAGGTATTACCAATGAGCTACAAGCTCCTTCTTGTAATTATGAAGCTAATTAATTACTTAAAGTAATAACAGTAAATGTAAATACCCCAAGTATACATTAATTTTAAGCAAATTTTGTACACTAAAAATAGAGTTGTTACATTCTTTTAACTTGTAATTAAAAAGCAAAATAACTGCTTATATCTTGTACTCGGGCTAAAATACCCCTTTATGGATTTTGAAAAAAATATTTGAAAAAAATTTGTACAGGAAAATTAGGGTTGTTACAAAAGGACTTGGAATTTGTTACCGATTTAGGCATCAGCATCGCTACTACTGGAACATTGCCAGGAGCGAATCATCATTTGCCTCTGTCGATTCGAACAAAGGTGGCTTAGCAAACAGGGTTAGGATCCTGTCGACTAAGGCTTTTGACTTCATGAGCCGTAAGGTTCTTATAAAGGTGTTTCTCCCTACGAGTCGTGAGGATCTCATAAGTGAGATTTCTCCTTAGAAATCGTGAGGATTCTTAAGTGTATGTTCTTTTATAAGTCGTAAGGATCTTGCAAGAATGTTTTCCCCTTGTAAATCAAAAGGACCTACAAGTGTTTGTTCACCAAATGAGGGCATTCCTCATCGTTGGTGAGACTCGGTAAGGAAATGATTATTTGTGCCCGTGGATTGTATACAAGGGTCAGTATTGAGTCGCTTATAGGGCAGTCTGGAAAAAGTGATGGCTTAAGAACGGGTTCAGATCCCTGTAGCTTAAGGCTTTTGAATCTTATGAGCCATGAGGGTCTCATAAGAGAGTTCTCCTTACGAGTCGTGAGGATCTCGTAAGTGTAATTTCTCCTCAGGAATCGTGAGGATCCCTAAGTGTGTTGCTCTCTTGTGAGTCGTAAGGATCTCACATAGGTATTTTCTCCTTACAAGGTCAAGAAGACCTTGCCAATGTGCATGAATTTTTTACGAGCCTGCGCCCTTTCGGATTTTCACAGACTCGCCGGTAGCCCTGCTGTTTTTACTCACGAAGCCCTTTTGGGTTTTCATCCGTGCCCATTTTGCTTATGGACGTACCCTTTTTTTTGCGTCAGCCCAAGAATACTGCGGTTTGTAGTAACTTTAGAGACGTCTCGGTCCGTCGTTAGTTTTAGGACATTGCGGTCCACTGTTAGTTTAGGGACGTTTCGGTCCATAGTTCATCTTGTATGCACGTTTAATTGTCCCATGACGGGATACATAACGATAAAGTGGGATACACCCATTTAAGGTGTGATTTGGTTCGGTTGGGGTGTTTTGTGATCCATCCCTATCGCGACTTCTTCCACTTAACGCGGACACCTGGCTTTCTCCAATATGGCCATTTTGCATTCTCGATCAGCTCTGCTCTTCTGACGGGCTTCGTTTAGCAGCACGTCAATCAGCTCATCGGACGGTTCCAAGGATTTTGGTGTCGATTCTGCCCCCAGCTCCTCTATATTATCTTCTAATGCCGAGTGAGCTTCTTCATCATTTAGTGACGAATGAGAGATCATGTGACAACTTGCCATGTAATCCTCGGGTTCTTCTGACGAGTCGTCTCCCTCGTCGTTGTCATCATCTCCGCTCTCAAGGATATGGTTGAGAAATTCTTGGAGCGTGACTAGGGTTCGCGCCTTCTGATTATATTCCTCCAGTGCACTAATATGCGTTTGCAGGTCCGTACGCTTATCATCAGGCTGCGCGGTCTTCTTGGTCTTCTTCTTCTTCTTCGAAGACTTTCATGATTGGACCTGGGTATTTTGCCCATTGCTACCAACTCTCGGTGTCGGACGCGGTTTCAGCATTCTCTCAATGATCTCGGGCTCTAGCGGGCTTTTCCACCTGATCGCGGGGCATGCTTGAAGACCCTTCATCATTCTTTTCGTTTTTGCCGAAAGAACTACTTCCCATGGAGCTTCCTCTATGAATGAGCATGATGCCCCCGGCGTGTCTACCCTTTTAAGAGTGTGCTGTTGTGGGGATTTACTTTCCAGTTTTCGGATAGCGTGAACTTGCCCTGTTGGTACTGGTCTTCAATCCAGTTTTTGAAGACGTAGCAGTCTTCGATCGAATGGCCTAATATTCGATGGTAGGGGAAGTAATTGGGATTGTTGACGTCGCCGGGCTGCTGTGGGTGTCTCGGCTCCGGCAGAGTGATGAGCCCGTTGCGCACTGCTAGTTCGAACAATCTCCTTGTTTTATCCCAGGGAAACGAGTAAGGGCATCTCAACTTCTCATCGAGGGATCGCCGCTTGTTGCTTTGGAGAACAACCGGTCTCGGGCTATTCGGTTGTTGTCGAGCGTTGGCGATGAAGGTTGCCTTGTCTTTCCTCTTTTCATTCCGAGGATCCGTCTTTGAGGAGGACGGTCTATGGCTCATCTGGTCCATTTGGGCCAGCTTGTCGATCAAGGCCTGGAAAGTGGTCGGCTTGAAAAACATCATGAACTGGGAAATAGTCGCTTGAGGGTCGAGGGTCCCTACGAACATGCCCACGGCAGGAGCTTCTTCTATGCACTGTTCGCATCTCGACCATAGATTCCACCACCGGATTGCATACTGCACCCATGTCTCTCCCGGCTTTACTCTGGCGTTGATCAATGCCGTGATCGGGGTACGTTCGCTGGCGCTTGCGAACCTTTGTGTAAACAGTAGCTCCATTTCTGCAAATGTCTTGACAGAGTCATTCGGGAGTTCGGAGTACCATTCTAATGCTGCCTCCGACAAGCAGCCAAAAACTGGCAAAGTAGTAATTTGGCGCCGTCTCCAGTATTACCGCACAAGGCCCTGAATTGAGCGACATGTTGATGGGGTTTGCCTGTCCTCTTGTACACGTGGAACTTAGGAATTGTGTATATTGGTGGGTGTTAGTGTATATGCCCTAGGGGCCATTATTGTATCATACTAGCTTGTATATTACTTAATGGAAGCTTGGGATATTCACAGTTATATAACAGTCTTGCTAAACATGGTAGTATGTTACTTGGTTTTATCTATCTTAATATGTGTGTTCGTATTGATAGAGCCCTTAGGATCTTGCTTGACTACCAGCGTTGTGATGGCAGTCACACTAGTGGGGGCTAGGTAGTCTACAAGCACATCCTTTTCCAGGTCCCTAGTCGTAGGATTATCGAGACAGGGCATCGATACTCCGGAGTAGACTAGTGTGTACGCTTCTCATCCTAGTTGGGGAGATGGTCTGTCCCGCAGCCATCAGTATGCCGTACTGGAGATAGTATACAGGTGCTCGTTGGGTTACAGGTACACCGGACAGGACTCGCAGGGAACTGTTGGTTGGTATTATACCCGTCGTCAGTTAACAGTTCCCAGGTGACATGAGTACAGCATAATCTGCAGACTTGACCCTGCTACTTCGCTTCGAGTGTGTCCCACTGTTCTTAGATTGCTACCCTATCACGGCTCAAAGGAGTCGTGCAAATAGGTAGCAGTTGGATGCAGTCCCGAGCACTTGGAGGTAGTGGCGGTTAGACAAGATTTGTCTCTCCCGGTATTGGGAGTTGATATCACGCTGTGTCAGAGAGCCATTACGCAAAGTCCCTGGCCAGGGCAGCCGAGATTTACTGGTAGGTTCCAGTAGTTTCTCAAGGTGCAATGGGCTACGCTCCGACACGACTTATACCGCTATTAGGGGACTGACGCTTGCCGCCCTCTAGGCCTGATATGCGATAGTCTTAGACGAACAGACCGGACTGTACGGAGATTGTCACATCAGGCTCAGTAGGAGTTCGGATGGGTTTCCTCATCGGCCTTCTTATCGACATCTACCTGGGGACCATTACGTACAGCTAGTGCCGCTTGCGGTCTGTGGTTAAACCCACTGCCAGCGTAGTAGTCGAGTCTTTAGAGTCCCACACAGAGAGTTTTCCTGCTCCTGGCGAAACGATATAGAGGTCGTATGGTTTTACGACAGGGTTTAGATATGCACGTGCATTTATGCACGTACGATGTTCGGACAGGTTTTACTAGCCGGCTTTGGTTTAAGCCAGATTCTAGTATCGGATTATTGGATTTATACAGTCTAAAGTTTTTCCGTGTTTTCACGGATAGGAGGGGCATTTTCGTAATTTGGCGGCAATCTTCTAGAAGGATGATGACTTGGGGGTTTAGGTGGCATAAGCATTAAATGATTTAGTGACTCATTTGTGTGATTCATCGATATCATTAATGCATCATTAAATGGTTAATGACTCATGTAGATGAATCACTCATATGAATAAATGAAGCATGATGATTAATCATTTTATTTATTTATTTTGATAAATCATTATGCTTCATATATTCAACAAAGATCATTATCTCATTCTCATTCTCTTGCTCACCTTCTCTCTCCTCAAGCTCTCTCTCTTCAAACCCTAATCCTCCCCTCTCATGTGTTGAGATCAAGGATTAGATAAACTAATTAATCCATTACCTCACTCTATATCACCTAGGTGCCTTTGATTAGCAACTAAAGAAACCTAATTACCTTAAGATTAGAGGTGAAGCTTGGAATAGAAACTCTCGGGTGGATCATCTATTACGTAGAGGAGGCCGAGGAGGAGGTGGATAACGAAAAGACGAAGGACTAGATTCACTAGGTATAATCACTTCTCATAGTAGTTAACAACTTCTATGTATATGTTAGTTATAGTTTAGCAAAGATTCTTCGGTTAGTCGATGTTAACTCAAAGAACAAGATTGTTTTTCATATTTCCGCCTCCCCGCAACTCGTGGGGTATTGTACATCGACTTATAGTGGTATCAGAGCCTCGCTAAACAATAATTAACTCATTAGCAAAGTCGTAAGAATTTTGAACGCAAAACGAACCGGAAAAAATATCAAAATCACATAGTTTCTGTCGAATTTAAAATGAGGTCTAAAATTTTTTCAGGGGCCTCTAAAATTACAAGCAGGGAATTTTAAGGTTACTGGAGTGTTGGTTATATGTATGCCCTAGAGGCCATTACTGTACATTGGATGTATATTGTAGTGGAAGCTGGGACATATATAGGTAGGACTTTCTTGCTCGACATGATAGTACGCTATCTGGTTGCTCTTTATCTTAACATGTATACTCTCTGTCTCTCTGATTACATGTTGATAAAGCCCTTAGGATGTGTACTCAACTTCCAGGACTGTGATGCAGATCATACTAGTGGGGCCTGGATAGTCTATGAGTACATCCTTCAATGTTCCTAGTCGTGGGAATATCGAGACGGGGCATCGATATTCCAGAGTAGACTAGCGTATATCTTCTCGACCCATGTAATGGGCGATGGATGATCCCATATCCATTGGTTTTTGACATCGGAGATGGTATGCGGGTGCTCAGTGGAGACTGGGTACACTGAACGGACTCGCCGAGAACTCCCAGATGGTATTATACCTCACGTCAGATAGCAGTTCTTTGGTGACACTGGTACAGCTTAGTCTGTTGACCCGAGATCGTCATAGAGTCTTGTGTGTCTCTCGCTGTGCTTTGATTTCCACTCTACCACGGCTCTACTGAGTCGTGCAAATAGGTGGTTTTTGGGTACAGTCCCGATTCACATGGAGGCAATGAGCGATAGGAGGGGATTCGTCTCTCCCGGTATTGGGGGTTGATGTTGCGCTATGCTCGACTGGCCATAACAGGAAATCCCTGGCCAGGGTTGCAGTGACCTACTGGTAAGTGTTATCAGTAGTTTCACACATGTCATGGACTTCACGTCGGCATGACTTATCGAGCTACCGGGGTCTGACGTTTACCACCCCTAGGCGAGATATGCGACATATCAGACGAACAGACCGGACTGTACGGTAAGTGTTACTGGTTGGATTCACAGGAGTGTGAGTGAGCTTGCTCGTCGATCTTCTGATCGCTCAATACCCGGGTGGCCGTTACGTTTAGCAGACCGCTTGCGGCTTGTGGGTGTTTGATATGATCATCATCTGCTGCCGGCGTATTGACGAGTCTTTAGAGTCCTACACAGAGGTTTCCTAGCTCAAGCGAAACGAAATAGGAGCGCATATGAGATATGTGCGGGACCGAGAATAATTCGTGTATGTGATACCGTATTCCATTCTCGTGATGAATGTATCGATTGGTTATATGCGATATAACCTAGTTATCGAATCAAGGATTGATTCGATAAGCCGATACATAGGATACTAGTCGGTTATATGCGATATGACCGGATCGTTAAATCAAGTGTTGATTTAATGATTTAATGTATAATTTTATATTTGATATATTGCTTTGCATTAACTAGTATTGGTTCACTTTAATTGGATTTTCTCACTTGATGTGCATATTGTTTATGTGATATATTTCTTGTGCACAAGATTGTATCATGTTTGATGATACATGCATGCTTGGGTTTGTGTAAAGAATTGACCATGGTTATATGAATGGTTAGGGTTTCATTTTATTTACTTATTCATTTATTTATTCTTTTTGTTTATTTTGGCAAAAGAAAATGATAAAGATAAATGAATGGTGGCTATGTTTGTTTTTAGTTGAAGATTCATGAAGCATTGACTAAGTCACCATTCTTGTCTCATGCTTAACCCTAACCATTTAAACTAACCCTAGTTCATTCTCTACACTTAACCAAGGGTTAGTATATGATAAGTATTATATTTCTTTTCTATTTTTAATAACTTATCATATATTCATCTTCATCTTCTTCTTCTTCTTCTTCAAGAAGAAGCATGCCTCCATCAATGGCAACTAGCCAAAACAAGTGAGAAATCCAATTCTAAAGTGAACCCACCTCCTATTTCTTCATCCTCTACCTCTTGCCAAGTAGTATAGGGTGTTTCCTTCACAAGTTTTCAAGGCTTGGTGAAGTTGGAGCTTGATCTTGTGATGCCTCGACGTAGATCATCTTCGGCATCGAACCGACGACCAAGCCCGCCCATTTCTCCGATGAAGCCGATGCTAGAGTCATGGATTTGATTTGGACAGCGGAGGGACCTCATCACGGAGCCTAGGACGTGGAGGACCGGATCTACAAAGGTTGTAGTCACTTTCCTTTAGCATTTAATTCGTTTACATGCTTGCATCGCCTATATATCTAGTTAACGATCCGTATTAGGGTTTGTAGGCACTTGTAAAATTGGAATTAGCCATGTTTGATCACTTGTGAGACTTCATTAGTGTGCCTAGGAACCCTACATGGAGAAAACTGGGTTCATGAATCGGCCAAACAGCCGCGGAACCGCGGCCAATCCCACCGGTCCGCCGCGGATCCGCGGCCGAGTTGAAGCCGATTCAGCCCAGTTCTCCCCAGTAACTCTTCTGTGATGTTTTTGTCTTTTCTGGAATGTTTATTTTCTGCTCAAGTCTCAGGTGCACAGAGAAGTTTTGGAGTAGAATCTAATGTGTTTGCTCGATCGAAATTATACGATGTTTGCTAATTAGATTATATCTGTGAACTGTATAATGTATTCGTAAACCTCCCCTAACTGCTAGTATGTCGGTTGGCAGGGGGTTGCACATTTCTGTAATGTTTTAACTGTTTGTGATTATGAACTTGATTGGATTGTTGTGATGATTAGCCGGGGTTTGAGATGGGTTATTATATTCATTCATTCGATGTAATTGTAATATGTTGTAATATTATTTTGCGGGGCACATCCAGGTTGCGGTTGTTGCCACCGTTGTATTATTTCATTTTACTTTTTTTGCTCCTAGGATAGACCCAAGGTGGGGTGCACAAACTACCGGGTACTTTGAAGTGTTTAGTGGCCTACTCACGTTGTTGAGGGAGACCGCTTCAATTCGGGTACTTGGCGGGTAGTTTGCCGTACCTGTAGGGGTCTAGGGTGGGGTAATGGCTATTCATCACAACTGTGTAATCCGTCTTTCGTTGCAGACTCAAAAGAAACGTGGATTGCTTGCATATCCAATAATGTTCATCTGTGATCTGGAATGCCTATTATTGCGTCTGACGAATGTACAATATCTATATATGATAGCTATTTAGATGTCACTTATGTTTTACACCCGCGCTAGCCCAGCCCCCGCTCTATCGTTAGTTAAGTAACCTAACGGGTGATGACGGGACCCAGTGGCAAATGCGGATGGCATAAGAGGACGTTGTATTTTCGTTGTTTTCTGCAATGATAAGTTAATGATGGGACGCATTATTATTAATGCAAAGAAAATAAACCAAAGTTGAATCGTTGGAACAGTTTAAAAGAAACCACTCGGTTATTTTTAAAACAGAAGATATTTTTAATTGCGGAGCTTTAACCACTCCTTTTAAAAGCTATCAGGTTCCTTCGGTCATATCAAGTTCACTACGTTCACGGTTTCGCCAAAACCATTCGTAGCCCTCCGTCATTTCATTTGGGTATTCAGTAGTATTCAAGCTATGTATTTTGACCTAACGCCAAGGCATAGTGTTTGGTAGCTGCTGGGTATTCATTTGTTGCATAGATAGATGAGTTAGTTTGGGACAGTCGTATTATCATTTTGGCCGAACGTCAAGGATATGTATGGATGGGTTCAAATTAACAAGATAATGATGGGTAGAACTTGACATGTGACTTATGACATTTTGACCTAACGCCAAGGTCATAAGAGCATGGGGTAAAAATTTATATCGGGAATTTCTAAAGAAACTGAAATTTGCAAAGAGATGCATACCATTTGGAGTGTGATGAATGTTGGTAGGATTCCTTCAGCATTATCACACGATGATATTTGGATCCCGATCCTACTGTGAGTATATGCTACTCATCAGGAGATTCGTCACTTAACGATCAATGCTATAAACCAAGTAGGTGCCGAGAAAGGTATCAGCGGGGCTACGCCCCCAGAGAAAAGAGGTTATTTAATTAAGGAACTTCGTGAAAGCGTTGGAAAACCTCCCTCGAAGTATCGACACTAGCCTGGCTGAACGGTTAAGCACGTATTGTACGGTGAGAATGGTCCTGGCTAGTTCTTCCTTTTTGGTTTGAGGAGGGATTCGAGAAACAGTGGGAGCCATCCAGTTTAGATAAATTAAAAACCACTCTAAACTTGCAAGAGTATCATGCTAAAAGTGTTTCTTCTATCTCTCCTAATTGCAGCGACCCTGAAAATGACTGGACTTAAGTTACTTTTAGAAAAAAAAATATACTGACAGGGCCATACTATAAAAATTGGCTGCGGAATGTCAAAATGGCTTTGACCTATGACAGATTGGGGTATGTCCTCACCACTAAGGCACCTGCAGTCCCAGGTCCCAAATCCAGTAATGCGGATAAGGAAATCCGCAAAACCAGGGAGTTAGATTGCGCGAAGGCCAAGTGCATCGTGCTTGCCTCGATGAACAATGAACATCAGAAGAGGCACGAGGATATGGATCTTGATGCCATATTTCTCTATACAAAGGAACTTTATGGAGAGAAATCTCGTATAGCAAGATACAAGACCTTAAAGAACTTGTTTCGAGCGAGGTTGGCCGTCGGATCATCGGTAGGAGACTAAAGAGGATAGGCTATATTGAAGAGCTCACAGGCCTTGTGACGACTTTGGATAATGAGCTCTATACAGACTTGATTCTCCAGTCCCTTCCTTCCACATACGCCCAGTTTATTCTGAATTTCAACATTCAAAGAAAAGAAGTTGAACTTCCAGAACTCCTTAACATGTTGAGGAGTGCAGAGGGCACCTTGCAGAAAGCAAGGGAAACACCCGCTATGTTTTTTAGCGGTGCTTCTTCTTCCAGGTCCAAGGCTAGGGCTAAAGGAAAGAAGAAGAAGGCCGCCACCAAACCTAGAGGAGGTGTTAGTAAGGTGGGAGCGAAGGGAAGAAAAAGATTGCGGTACCAGTAGTGGCCCAGGATGAGTGCTTCCATTGTCATAGGAAAGGGCACTGGAAGAAAGATTGCAAGGCGTGGAACGCCAAGAACCAGAAACCGAAGCAGGCTGTGGCTTCGACTTCAGGTGTGTTTGTAATTGAGAATTGTCTGTCAATCAACTCTACTTCCTGGGTATTGGATACTGGATCAGGATCTCATATATGCAATTCATTGCAGGCACTGAGAAACCGTAGAGTGCTGAAGGATGGTGATATGACCCTAAAGGTTGCTAACGGAGCTAGCGTGGGAGCTGTGTCCGTAGGGGATTATCACCTGGGATTGACAAGTGGATACATTTTGGTTTTACATAACTGTTTTTGTGTACCTAGCTTAACGTGTAATATCATATTAGTTTCCTTGTTATCAAATAAAGGTTATAATTTTACGTTTGTAAGTGATGTTGTTAACATTCACCTTAATCATAGTTTGATTGGGTCCGATACACTGGATAACGGTATATATGTCTTAAACCAACTCCAGATTTTCAATGTCCAGAACACACTAAAAAGAAAGTCTCCAGATACAAATAAGGATTTCTTATGGCATTGTAGACTAGGTCACATCAATGAGACAAGGTTAACTAAGTTACATAGAGAAGGATATTTGGACTCGTTCGAATATCAAACTTATGCCATTTGTGAATCATGTCTCAAAGGAAAGATGACAAAGACTCCATTCACTGGACATGGAATAAGAGCGAGCGAGCTCTTAGGACTCATACACAGCGATGTATGTGGTCCAATGTCTACACATGCAAGAGGTGGTTTTTCCTATTTCATTTCTTTTACGGATGATTACTCTAGGTACGGATTTATTTATCTGATGAAACATAAATCCGAGGCTTTTGAGAAATTCCAGGAGTATAAGAATGAAATAGAAAACCAAACCGGCAAAAGTATCAAGACATTAAGATCTGATCGAGGTGGTGAATACTTAAGTGCCGAGTTCCTAGGTTACCTAAAAGAGAAAGGAATTCTCTCTCAGCTTACTCCTCCATACACTCCACAGCATAACGGTGTATCGGAGAGACGGAATCGAACCCTATTGGATATGGTACGTTCCATGATGAGTAATGCTGAGTTACCACGATCTTTCTGGGGTTATCCGCTAGAATCAGCGGCATATCTTTTGAACATAGTTCCTACCAAAACTGTGCCTACCACGCCATATCAGATGTGGAGTGGGAAGAAACCCTATCTTCAGTATCTGAAGATATGGGGATGTCCGGCTTTTGTTAAAAAGCAGCATGTGGACAAGCTCGAGGCACGATCAGCACCATGTAAGTTTGTGGGATATCCAAAGAACTCCAGGGGGTATCTATTCTATTACGCAGAGGAACAAAAGGTTTTTGTTTCTCGTAATGCCCATTTTCTAGAACATCAGTTTTTAGAAAAGGAAACAAGTGGGAGCGAAATAGTACTGGAAGAAATTCCAGAACCACAAACTACTACTGAAAATTTGGTAGAACCAGTAGTTCAAGAAGAACAGGACATTCCCGCACCCCTCCGCAGAAGTAGTAGGCTGTCTCATCCGCCTGAGAGATACTACGGTTTTCTCATAGATGGGGATGGAGAAGATTGCATCATTGATGATAATGAACCTACTAGCTTCCAGCAGGCCATCCAGAGCGGCGACTCGGTACGATGGATAGATGCAATGCGGACCAAAATAGAGTCCATGTATACCAACAAAGTATGAATTTTGGACTTTGCTCCAGATGGGGTAAAACCCATAGCATGCAAATGGATCTTCAAGAAAAAGATTGGTGTAGATGGACAAGTGGAAACCTATAAGGCTAGACTTGTTGCAAAGGGTTTTCGTCAAAGATCTGGTTTGGACTATGACGAAACTTTTTCTCCAGTGGCTATGCTCAAATCCATTCGGGTCCTTCTTGCTATTGCTGCCTTCCATGATTATGAAATCTGGCAGATGGACGTAAAAACGGCTTTTCTGAATGGTAATTTAGAAGAGTGCGTCTATATGGATCAGCCAGAAGGTTTCAATCAGAGTGGGAGCAGCGGGAAAGTATGCAAGTTGCTTAAGTCCATTTATGGACTGAAGCAGGCATCGCGGAGTTGACATCTGTTTTGATGAAACGGTCAAAGAATATGACTTTATCAAAAATCCAGATGAACCATGTATATATAGTAAAGTTGTAGCACGAACTGTCGTATTCCTCGTCTTGTACGTGGATGACATTCTTTTGATAGGAAATGGCATTCCTATGCTACAATTTGTCAAAGGATTCTTGTCACACAGGTTCTCCAAGAAAGACCTGGGTGATGCCTCTTACATTCTGGGGATCCGGATCTATCGTGATAGATCCAAGAGAATGTTGGGACTTTCGCAGTCCAGGTATATCAACACTATACTGAAAAGATTCAATATGGAAGATTCTAAGCGCGGTAATCTACCGGCCTGTCACGGAATCACCTTCTCCAAAGAGATGTCTCCCAAGACTGATTTGGAAAGGGAACGCATGTCTATTATACCCTACGCTTCTGCGGTAGGCTCTATAATGTATGCAATGTTGTGCACTAGACCAGATGTTGCTTACGCACTGAGCGTGGTAAGCCGGTATCAGTCAGACCCAGGGGAGAAGCACTGGATAGCAGTGAAGAACATTCTCAAGTACCTGGGAAGGACTAATGAGACGTTCTTGGTTTACGGCGGAAAAAACCTCAATATGGATGCCTTTGCTGATTCTGGCTTCCAGAGTGATAAGGACGATTCCAAGTCCATGTCAGGTTATGTCTTTACCCTCAATGGAGGGGCGGTGTGCTGGAAGAGTTCCAAGCAGGACACCATTGCTGACTCGACGATGGAAGCGGAGTATATTGCTGCTTGCGATGCCGCAAAAGAAGCGGTCTGGATGAAGAAGTTCCTAACAGAACTTCAGGTGGTTTCTATCATTGTTGATCCAATACCTCTGTATTACGACAACAACAGAGCTATAGCTTTAGCGAAGGAACCATGGTCCCATCAGAAGTCCAGACACATCTTAAGGCGGTATCACCTGATCAGGGAGATCATAGATCGCCGGGAGATCGAGTTCCAGAGAGTTGCTACTGAAGAGAACATTGCTGATCCATTCACAAAGGCCCCACCTCAGATTCAGTTCGAGAGGCTACTCGAGATCATCGGTCTTCGATATGCCTGTACATGGCCCTAGTGCAAGTGGGAGATTGTTAGTGTATATACCCTAGGGGCTATTATTATATCATACTAGCTTGTATATTACTTAATGGAAGCTTGGGATATTTACAGTTATATAACAGTCTTGCTAAACTTGGTAGTATGCTACTTGGTTTTATCTATCTTAATATGTGTGTTCGTATTGATAGAGCCCTTAGGATCTTGCTTGACTACCAGTGTTGTGCTGGTAGTCACACTAGTGGGGGCTGGGTAGTCTACAAGCACATCCTTTTCCAGGTCCCTAGTCGTAGGATTATCGAGATAGGGCATCGATACTCTAGAGTAGACTAGTGTGTACGCTTCTCATCCCAGTTGGGGAGATGGCCTGTCCCACAGCCATCGGTACATCGTACTGGAGATAGTATACAGGTTCTCGTTGGGTTATGGGTACACCGGACAGGACTCGCAGGGAACTGTTGGTTGGTATTATACCCGTCGTCAGTTAACAGTTCCCAGGTGACATGAGTACAGCATAATCCGCAGACTTGATACTGCTACTTCGCCTCGAGTGTGTCCCACTGTTCTTAGATTGCTACCCTACCACGGCTCAAAGGAGTCGTGCAAACAGGTAGCAGTTGGGTGCAGTCCCGAGCACTTGGAGGCAGTGGCGGTTAGACAGGATTCGTCTCTCCCGGTATTGGGAGTTGATATCGCGCTGTGTCAGAGAGCCATTACGCAAAGTCCCTGGCCAGGGCAACCGAGATTTACTGGTAAGTTCCAGTAGTTTCTCAAGGTGTAATGGGCTACGCTCCGACACGACTTATACCGCTATTAGGGGACTGACGCTTGCCGCCCCCTAGGCCCAATATGCGACAATCTTAGACGAATAGACCGGACTGTACGAAGATTGTCACATCAGGCTCAGTAGGAGTTCGGATGGGTTTTCTCATCGGCCTTCTTATCGACATCTACCTGGGGACCGTTACGTATAGCTAGTGCCGCTTGCGGTCTGTGGTTAAACCCACTGCCAGCGTAGTAGTCGAGTCTTTAAAGTCCCACACAGAGAGTTTCCCTGCTCCAGGTGAAACGATATAAAGGTCGTATGGTTTTACGACAGGGTTCGGACATGCACGTGCATTTATGCACGTACGATGTTCGGACAGTTTTTACTAGCCGGTTTTGATTTAAGCCAGATTCTAGTATCGGATTATTGGATTTATACAGTCTAAAGTTTTTCCGTGTTTTCACGGATAGGAGGGGCGTTCTCGTAATTTGGCGGGAAGCTTCTAGAAGGATGATGACTTGGGGGTTTAGGTGGCATAAGCATTAAATGATTTAGTGACTCATTTGTGTGATTCATCCATGTCATTAATACATCATTAAATGGTTAATGACTCATGTAGATGAATCACTCATATGAATAAATGAAGCATGATGATTAATCATTTTATTTATTTATTTTGATAAATCATTATACTTCATATATTCAAGAGAGATCATTATCTCATTCTCATTCTCTTGCTCACCTTCTCTCTCCTCAAGCTCTCTCTCTTCAAACCCTAATCCTCCCCTCTCATGTGTTGAGATCAAGGATTAGATAGACTAATTAATCCATTCCCTCACTCTATATCACCTAGGTGCCTTTGATTAGCAACTAAAGAAACCTAGTTACCTCAAGATTAGAGGTGAAGCTTAGAATAGAAGCTCTCGGGTGGATCATCTATTACGTAGAGGAGGCCGAGGAGGAGGTGGATAACGAAAAGACGAAGGACTGGATTCACTAGGTATAATCACTTCTCATAGTAGTTAACAACTCCTATGTATATGTTAGTTATAGTTTAGCAAAGATTCTTCAGTTAGTTGATGTTAACTCAAAGAACAAGATTGTTTTTCATATTTCCGCCTCCCCGCAACTCGTGGGGTGTTGTAGATCGACTTACAGTGGGTACTTGATTTGATCGTGTACCAGCTGGGATATGGTCGCCCCGTTCTGACGACTTGGCCAGCAACTTCGTTCGCTTGATGAGCTCGTATCTGTTGAGCTATATAATCATCGAGCGCGGCTTTCTAGATTGTTTCCTCCTTAGCGGCTGAAAAGGCTGGAAGAGGGTTTAATGTCTCCCCTCTGTCGTCCTCAACGATTATTAAGGGATCTTCAGCTGGAGGGTCCGACTGGATCATCATCCCGACCATGTCTTGAAACAGTAGCGCCATCTGTTTTATGTTATTCGCTTGTTCCGCGGCCTTCTTATCCTTTTTCTCGAGCATTCTTCGGAGGAACTCGGTGTCAGTTTCATGCTCTTGGCATTGATCCGACGACGCTTCCGGGCTTTCTTTCGGCCCAGTGAGTATGGCCATCTTATTAACATCTCCTGGAGTTTCTGCTATTGCTCCTGAGCCTTTGTTACCGATCGGGTGAGTGGTCTGTGACCCCCAGAAGCACGGCTTTCTTCTTTTCCAGAAGCCATATAGATGGTATGCACCATCATGCCCCCAGACCTGGGGCGTTTGGGCTTAGTGCTCTTGTGATTTTTCACAGGCGTGGGGAACTTCTTCGGCCTTCTCTTCTCCTGAGCGGTCGAAGTTGAGGGCGTTGCCGCAATAGGCATCCAGGCAGATGATACCTTGCGTGGTATGGCAGAGGGATGGTCCTCCTCTTGTTGAATCTTCATTTTCTTCTATCGGCGGGAGTAGTCCTTGTCGAGTACAGAGTCTTGGACTCTCCGCCAGACCTTGTGAATTTTGGAAGACAACCGCTAAGGGGGCTGCTCCTGCTTCGCCTTCGCAACGTTCTCCATAGGTGGAGGGGACCTTTTCAATACGGCAGTCGGAAAGTTCTTGCGGACCCTCCTGGGTGGTTCAAAGCTGTTCCCAGTTAGAATAGCAGTATCAACTTCCACCGTTGGAGCTGGTGGAGTAAGTCCAGAGGGGGAACTGCCCCAGCTTTGCTCACTCGGCGCCAGTGGCAACGTCGAGCTTGTCTTGCATATGGGACTGGCTCAGTTATGGGGGTAGCTCCATCATGCCCCCTGTTCTGGTGAAGGGTTGTCGTTGGTGCCAACCTATCGAAGACTGACGTCCGTTGAGAAGAAACGTCCAGCCTGTCGAAGACTGACTTTTGGGTAAGGGAAGCATTTTGGGCGACTCCACCCTAAGTGGGAGTTGGAACGGCTAGTCTTGCGAAGACCGACCCCTTAGCAGGAGAAGCCCCTCTGATGACTTCGTTTACTGGAGCTGGAATAGCCATCCGCTTCGGGATAACTCCTTTGAGTATTGCAGGCTTCTTCACGGGCCCACTGGAGCTCAGGCTCACTCTGTCAAAGACTGATGCAGTAGACTTGGAATTGGACGGCCCGTTGAGAGGGGCCGTGGTAGTTGTAAACCGATCGAAGACTGACTTCTTCGGAGCTTCCTGTAACGGCATTGGGACGCTGAAGCTTGTCGGTGGGATCATAGTCCCAAAGAACAGTCCAGTGGTGGCCTGAGTCACCTATTGCACTGGCATGGCGAAGATAGAGGCCGCTTGGGGCCCGTAGGTCACTCCTCCGGCGAGGACGGAGTGGGAGTTGTTGTTGCAGCTGGTGCAGTTGGAAGCCATTTTCTCTGCACGGGAGCCAGACACCAAATCTTAGTACCTCGAATCCAGGGGCAACCATATTAAACCGCGATTCGTTCATGAACACGATACACGAAGTGTGGAGTGGAAAGAGCAAAAGGTCCCACCGGGCGTGCCAGAATCTGTTCTCCGCCGAAAACAGAGACGAAACTGCGTAGGTCGTCTTGCCTGAAATTGGGGGCAGGTGCTATTTGGTTTTATCCGCCTACCTCTCCGAAGATACCAAGTTGATTTATGGCGCAGTGTATCAGAGGTTTAGACGGATGCGACCGTTATAGTAGACTTCATCAGATTCCCCCTCATTGTGAGGGGTTTTTGATTGTGGGGACGCTCTTCCCTGCAGGCGCAAGCCCATACAGATAATTACATTACCGCGTAGCGATAACCACTTTCTCCTACTCCAGAAGGTCGCTTCGGGTTGTGTTTGTTTGTTTTATTTTTGGTTGCCCATGGATTGTATATAGAGACTAATTTATGTTGTCGCCCGTAGGGCGTGAATTAGTCCAAATCCGTATTTTCTTAGATTTGGGGTTGGGTTGGTTTAAGGATCGTTAATCTTGTTTTAGATTAAGATCAACTTAAATGTTTGTTAAGGATACGTTAGCCTAATTTTAGACTAAGATCTACTTAATAAGGTTTTAGGATTATTTAGATCCAACGAAAGAGTATTTGGACTTTATCGCTTTAGTTTAGGGACATTGCGGTCCATTGGGTTTAAGGACATCGTAGTCCATGGAGTTTAAGGACATCATAGTCCGTAAGGTTTAGAGACATCATAGTCTAGTTTAAAGACGTCATAGTCTGTGAGGTTTAAAGACATCATAGTCTGGTTTAAAGACATTATAGTCTATAAGGTTTTGGTTTAACCGTTTGGGGATGCACCAAAAGTTATTGGTTATTGGGACCCTCCATCTCTCTGAAGACGTTGAAGAATTACAACGACATGTATCAGATGTATGAAGAGATGTACCCTTGAGCCAATGTTGGTTGGGAGATCTATAGTCAGGTTTGGGACTAAGACCAATTAAAAAGATTGTGATCACATGGGCTCGGTTAATTTGAACTAGAAACTTATGACCAACTTGGGCTCAGTCCACTCAGCTCTGAATAAAGTGTTTGGATACTTGTTTGGACCCAGTCCACTTATTTTGAATAAAATGTTGAACATTTGTTTGGGCTCAGCCCCTTTTTGTTCAATAATGCTGAGCATTGATTTGGGTTCTGACACCCCTTTTCTTTTTTTGTCTTTTATTGAGTGTTGAACACTTTTTAAGGCGCTGGGGCCTTATTTACAGAGCGCTTTATAGTTCCTCAGCACCCACGTGAGGAGCACGTGGAGCGCTTGGCGCTGAGCGCCAGACTTGGAGCGCTAAGGCGCTTCTTATAAAATAGCACTCACGTGAGGAGTACATGGAGCACTTGGCGCTGAGCGCCAGACTGGGAGCGCTTCGACGCTTCTAATAAAAGGGGCGTCTACGTGAGGAGCACGTGGAGCGCTTGGCGCTGAGCGCCAGACCGGGAGCGCTACGGCGCTTCTTATAAAATGGCGCCCACGTGAGGAGCACGTAGTACGCTTAGCGCTGAGCGCCAGACTGGGAGCACTACGGTGCTTCTTATAAAATGGCACCCATGTGAGGAGCACGTGGTGCGCTTGGCGCTGAGCGCCAGACTGGGAGCACTACGGCGCTTCTTATAAAATAGCGCCCACGTGAAGAGCACGTGGTACGCTTGGCGCTGAGCGCCAGACTTGGAGCGCTAAAGCACTTCTTTGGCAGTTCTGATCAATTCTGTGCTCTGAGAATCAAGTTCTCGGTTTATAAGAGACTTTGTCTCGTGGATCTAAGAACTGAGTTCTTCTTTATGAGGAGATGCTACGATCTCTTTTTCTTTTGTGAAAGACTTCATCTTGTAGATCTGTGATCTAGAAAAAGAACTGAGTTCTTCTGACATGAGAGTTTAACTCTCAAATATGGAGGAGATGCCATGATCTCTCTTCTTCTTTTTTACCTTAAAGAAGGTTCTTCTTCCTAGAGCTTGCTATTCTCTTTTTTTTTGAGAACTTGAAACTTATAGGAGGGTTCCTCTGTACAAGACTTGAAGTCTTGGGTCATTTATATAGGGGAGGCTGATTTGTTGAATCAGTTAAGGAAATCTCTCATTGAGAGATTTCTCAATGATTTGGGGGTATTCCCCACCTTTGGATCTTTGATACAAGGGCTTCTATTTTACAGAAAACATTTTTCTTGTTATTAAAAAGATTGGGAAAATATTTTCCCATACAGAACTTATTCTGTATCTTGGTGATTTTTAATCACTATTGGATCTTTGATCCAAAAATAGTTATGATTTACAGAGCACAATATTTCCTGTTTGGAAAGATTTGAGGAGTGTTTCCTTAATCAGAATTTAATTCTAGTAATTTGATGATTTATCATCTTCGTTGGATCTTTGATCCAATGGTGGAGAACATTTAGTTCTAGCACTGGCACTCTCGTGATTTGCACGTGAGGCGTTGTTTCAGAGTCTTTTGACTCTTAGTGCTAACGCTCTTAGCGCTAGCACTCTCGTGCTTTGCACGTGAGGCACTGCCTCAGAGTCTTTAGCGCTGGCGCTCTTAGCGTGAGCGCTCTCATGCTTTGCACGTGAGCGCTGCCTCAGAGTCTTTAGCGCTGGCGCTCTTGGCGCTAGTGCTCTCGTGCTTTGCATGTGAGCGCTGCCTCAGAGTCTTTAACTCTTAGCGCCAGCGCTCTCGTGCTTTGCACGTGAGCGCTACCTCAGAGTCTTTGACTCTTAGCGCTGGCGTTTTTGACGCTAGCGCTCTTATAAGGCATAGCCTTATTTCAAATTTTGAATAGAGTTGTGCTCTCTGATTGGGGGAAACATTCTCGATCGTCTCTGTCGGGACCCGGTTCTTGCTCACGGAGCAAAGTGACACACGGAACAAAGTGCCACGCCAAGTGTCGTGTTAAGTGGGCGGGGGCCACCTCTTGAATCCGTGGGGGCCACCTCTTGAGTCCGTGGGACCCACTATAGAACAATGGGGACTCTTCGGAATACATTCCGAAAGAGGGCAGATCTGTACTATAAATGGAATGATACCACTCTTCAATACAGAGGCGCCTTTTAAGTGAACCGGAACTACAGGAGCTTGAGAACTCCGTAGTTAAGCGTGCTCGGGCCAGGGAAGTCTTGGGATGGGTGACCTCCTGGGAAGTGGCCCCTGGTCGGGTCCGGTTTGCCCCAAAGGACAAAACCGTGCGGCTTCGGCCAGAGCGGAAAATACTCTCTGTATTGGAGGTGGGGCGTGACAGAATGGTATCAGAGCCGGTCCCTCAATAGTAGGTCTGTAGTTCGAGGACGAACCGTTGTTCAAAGGTGGGGAGAATGTCGGGACCCGGTTCTTGCTCACGGAGCAAAGTGACACACGGAACAAAGTGCCACGCCAAGTGTCGTGTTAAGTGGGCGGGGGCCACCTCTTGAATCCGTGGGGGCCACCTCTTGAGTCCGTGGGACCCACTATAGAACAATGGGGACTCTTCGGAATACATTCCGAAAGAGGGCAGATCTGTACTATAAATGGAATGATACCACTCTTCAATACAGAGGCGCCTTTTAAGTGAACCGGAACTACAGGAGCTTGAGAACTCCGTAGTTAAGCGTGCTCGGGCCAGGGAAGTCTTGGGATGGGTGACCTCCTGGGAAGTGGCCCCTGGTCGGGTCCGGTTTGCCCCAAAGGACAAAACCGTGCGGCTTCGGCCAGAGCGGAAAATACTCTCTGTATTGGAGGTGGGGCGTGACATTCGCCCTCAGGCAATCAGCCATGTGCCACTGTATAGGCACGGGCCAATCCTCGCCCTCTAGTGGCCCGACAAAGACAAATTTCTCCTTCCATTCGTGAATGGAGGAAGGGACGACTACCACGCTCGACCCGGTTGCCCCATCCTTACGCTTTATAAAGGAAAAGTACACCCAACTTGGCTCGCTCTTGCTGGTGCCGGGGTGATTTTTATAGCACAAATAGGAAGTAAGAAGGGTCAAGCTGAAGGGGATCTCCTCAAGCTTCAGCCGGACCAGATACCCGAGGAGGATTCTCCACGAGTTCGGCGCAAGCTGGCCCGGCGAGAGTTGGAAAAACGAAATATCCCGCATACCTCAGTTGAAAAGGGCAAACGCATCCTAGCCCAGAATGCGTCCAAGTACAGAGCAATCTCCTTGCCCTACACCTGATCCGCCCCCTCGTCCGTCCTAGCTAAACGTAGCGAATAGCTAGGAGGAATGTGGAAGCGAGCCCGAATCCCAGTAAGCTCGTTCACGTTACTCAAGATGGAGGGCACGTCGTTGGCGTTTCCGATGCGCACCTTAGGGGCCCTTGCCGTCGCCTGGCGACGAGCGGTGCGGGTGACCCTGACTTTATGTTGGGAATTGACCTGCGCGCGCAAATGCGTATGTTATGGAAATGTATGGTTTTAAGGAAACGGAATGCGCACGCGATATCGTTCTCGTTTTAAATATTTATAAACCGCAAGTGCACGGTGCGTTGTAGCAAGCCGGCAAATACGGGTCGATCCACAGGGAATTGTGATTAGGTATTGTGATTTAAGATTCAACAAATTAATGAATTGGTTGTTTGTAACAAATAATAAAAAGAAAGAATACGAAAACAAGAAAAGCAAGAAAATTAGTTAAGAAAGAATGGTTGCGGCTTGGCTCGAGAGCTCGAATCGCGACGTTTCCCTCTACACTGCCTTGATCATGAGTTGTTCGTTCCTTACATCGATCCCGGCATGAAGCACGACTTGTTAAAGCGGTTGTGAGGCACAAGTCGTCAAGTTCGATATTCTCCGCAAAGCACGAAACGAGTCCATTTGATCACTTACCGTTTGTGTGTCCGAGCTTGAGTATCAACACAAAACACAATGGTTGGCAAGCATACCGCAACAACAAAAACACAAAGTAGTTAGTGAAAGCAAATGATTTTGGTGTTAAGTGTGCTAAGTGTTTGTGATGTTATATGGTATATAAAATTAAGAGATTTGTCAAGTCCTTAATCACAACATACCATATCCAAACTTAGCAAACTTAACTCTAAATTGATTATAACTTAAACATTGAAATGGGGAAAGGGAATGAATATGATAAATGAGGAGGTTACAAGTAACCATGTGTCAAACTACCATATCATATCAATACATTAACAATCTTTAAATTAGAATCATAAATTAAGCACATAAAACAATTACAAGAGGCGGAGGAGGCAAAGCCTTTCATCTCACTTCCTCACCAATACCACAACCAAAGAATTAGTTAAGCGTGATGAAAATAAAAATAAGTAAAGAAAAGAAGCAAGAATAAAAGAAACAACAATATATTAAACATTTGAAGAAATGAGATATAAGATTTTGGTAGCTTGTTCAACCTCCTTAATGAAGCTCTCCAAAGAGAGCTTCAAGAGGGAAGAAGAATAAGAAACCAATTGAAGCCCACTCACTCTCAAGCTAAACAAAAACAAAGAAACTAACAAAAACTATGAGAATATATGAATGAGAGAGTGATCCCTTGCTCACTGGTTCTGCTTTTATAGGCAACCCAAAATAAAAGGTTGCATATGACACTAGACTGAAAAGACCACCAGGGACCCACCATAACTGAACGAACCAATTTGGCCCCTACTTGGCCGCAAATTGCGGCCAAGATGAATTTATTTGCGGCCTTGGTTTGGAGAGTGGGGCCCATCTTTGGTCTGTGATCTTCTACTCTCTTGATCATCTCTCTGTAATTGCAATTTCTTTTTAATTTACACCTGAGTGTAATCTGGAGTAATGTACAGAGAAGGATCAAGTGGGTGTGTGTAATGTTCACACTTCAAAACATAACTTTATGCATTTAATACACACCACTCCCACTTGCACTACTCATCATTGTTGTGTGCCAAGGCAGCCCCCTGGGTCCATGATGGTTCATACATGAATTTGATATTGTATCATGTTGGACCAAAAATCATATTTATTTGTACACAACATTATTTGTTTGCAAAACTCAATGTCTTGATCTGTTATCTGTCCCGTTTGCAGTTCCGGCTGAAAACCGTCGTTTCTGTGCATGTTGTGTGCTGTCTCCAGTGTTTTTGCCTGTATACCTGTAATCTGTACTAATGATCAAACACAGATAAATAACACTGTTTATTAACAAAATGATAGGAAATGAGTGGTATAAAAATGTAATAATTCGTGCCGAACAAATACCCCCAAACCTATGTTTTGCTCGTTCTGAGCAAAACAAAATCCTAACCTCACTTTCGCTGGGAACGCGATTGTGCTGAGCCTGTACAACAAGCCTATAAACCTCTAGGTGTTCCTAGTAGGACGAGTTTTGTCTCCTGAGGGTTTTCAGCGGATTACACCCACAAAATCCAGTCAAGTTAGCGTTGCGAAAATACTGTTGACTCTAATCTTAAGATTAGAGATCAAAGTTAGAAGTTCTATTACCCAAGTCAGAAACATTAAACCATATTTTTCACTCCTCGCGATTTGTTTAACATAAGCTTATACGCATCAGTACGTGATTGTGCGGATAGTGTCCATAAGTTTTTAAGAACTTGATTAGGGTCATCATATCATAATTACAGACCAGGATAAACTTCTGAAGGATCACACGAGTTTGAAAGGAGTTAAGATTTTCTCAAGTTTTATTCACCAGTTAGGTTTCAAGTCAGAATATATATCAATTTTAACAGAGAACCTAAGTCTTATACTTCACTCCACCCTTTCACCTGTTTTTGTATATACACACCAAAGTTATCTTGCAAAATGTCTTAATAAATATAAAGCTTCATATCTCCGCGAAAAACTGTTTTAATAGAAAATTCGTCACCGCCAAGATTATTCTCCCACAAAGAACCGTTAGGACTTTTAACTTGGAGAGAACACTTGCTTAGTTTGTTTTATTTGGCGATTGGAAACTTAACGAGTTTTAGGTCAATGACTCCCAAACCAGATGGTTTTAGGGTATTAGGTGTGGAGACACCCCAAAGACTTAATTACCCAAGTTAGCAAGGCCACAAAACAAAAGACTCATTTTATTTTAAATAATTCTGCACTCAGTGAAAACGGAGATATAGCCAGCCTTTTCTTTTAAATCCGAAGACGTTACATGTGGATAAGGTGTGTAATTACTCCAACAAGATTTCACATGAGTTATTTTTCAGACTCATAGCTTTTGTTTAAAACTCTATAAATTTCTTCATATCTACTTCACTGTATGAGCTATTCTTGATATTTTGCTTAACTTAGAACAAACATGCTTGATCCTAGCGATATTTATCAATTTTAAAAGTTTTTCAGACATATCATACATTTATCAAATTCTCAAAACACATATGACACATGTAAAGTGTTATAAAAGACGTATATCAGTTATGGTTAAATACACAGGAGGGTTTAATTTCGGGTTGTCGGTTTCATAAAAAAGATTTAGTTATTTCAACTTATCAGTCTAACCATCAGACTTTGAATCTAAGTTCCCCCGCTAGCCAACATGACAAAGTTTTTATATTTTTAGGAATTTTTTTCAATTTTTATGGTTTTTTTAATATGTATGCAATGCAGAATATACAATATACACATGATGCAGATAAACGCCGTGCTCACCCCCAAACCTAAGTTTTACGATGTCCTCATCGTTGTCCCCATCTCCGGTAGTTAGACTTAGACATCAGGGTGAGAATTTTATTCAGAGAAAAAGAAAAAAAACTAAGACTAATTACAACATGTACAAGTTAAAATATTGGGTTAGTCCAGAAATTAATACCAGCCAATGAAAGATTTTGTCTATATAGTACCATGGCTAGCAAAAGAATATGTATATAAAAAAGGAAAAGAAAAAGGAAAGGTATATGTTAGATGTTAGTGAAAGGCATGGGCGTGTAAAAGTAGGGATCAGAAGACGCTGAAGATGAAGATGAAGTTTTGAAGAGGTCAAAAAATTGTTGTTCGAATGAATTGAATTTTCAAGAAGTATATGTGGAGTTTCAAAGTCAGGTTCGTTTAAAAAATGAAGTTCATCCGCAAAAAGTTCGGCAAAAGAAAGGTTCTTAGGATGTTCCCAAATGGAATCTGACTCAAACTCACCAAGAATATTAAGTTCATCCGCAAAAATAGGTCGGGACGAGAGTGAGAGGGCTAATGATGATACTCATAACTGGGAACTCCCCAGATCATGACGCGTGGTAGATGACGTGTCCCGGGGATCATGAAAACAGGGCAAGCATCTTATATTGAAGGCATTCCCCGGGTACCGTCCCATGGCATGACCCGACCTTCGACGGGTCCCTGAACGCTCCTATGATCGCCTCTGCAAAGAACAATCGGCTCACCTCCGAGCCCTCCTACATGCAGAGCTTCGTCAGCCCTCCCTGCTCGCTTCCAAGCTATCACAGAACCGAGCTTCCTCGGCCTCCCGCCCGCCTCCGAGCCTCCCGCCGAGCTAAGCCGTCCCGGTTCTACCGAGCAACCAAGGACGCAGAGCCCAAGCGCCCCCGCCACGGCTCCGCGTATCTCTCCAGAAGCGAGATATACGCCGCCCAACATCCCGTGTTCCACATCACCGTATCCCCCTATTAACGAGCATATCTCGTCATTAATGGAGGGATCCTGTCATTCACGCAAGCGTAACGCCAGGGGCGTAACGACCGGCGAAGATCTCGCGCCAGCTCGCTCCAAGCGACCACTATAAAAACCCCTCTCCCAGACGACTCAGGTAAGGCAATTTCATTCCAATAAGCCGCTACTCTGCCCAAATACCTCGGTTAACTTGATCGTCGGAGGGTCCATGGTGGTATAACCACCCCGGGACTTCTTTTGCAGGTAGTTCGGCTTCACCTTGAATCAAGCCTACTGAGATCCACACGCTCAGGGAAACGACCCTTTATACCAATCTCAGCCGTTCATCCACGCTCGCGACAGATCGACGGAGGACAACATCCTAACCTCCATCAATTCCACTTGTTGGATATAATTTGGTCTATTAAACAAGTGATTATTATTATGATGAGTGAAAGCACATTTACCGCCGTGTTATATGCAAGTGTGATTTCTCGTATTTGGTGAGTGTATAAATCTTCGAACACAAACCTAATACATCAAAAAGATAATAAGACGGCATGACTATAGGAAATTAGAAATTGTAGATGAATCTGAATGGTTGAAAACAAATCGTGGTGATAAACAAAGGAATGATTATTTTTTCAAAACCATCATGTGGTTAGGGTTAATGTCCCGATACCTCTTGTAGTCTAAATGTAGGCTCAAAACCCTCAAATTTCATCTTCATTAACCATAGTGGCTGGTTTAAGTTTTAGTATGTCATGTGACCGACTTTTGAGACTCTCTTCCAAAAACATCTTTCTAATTTCTTATGACACATCAACATCTACATTCTATTAGGTGACTAAGTTTTTTGATGCTATGGATCGTGATAGTAGACCAATCGCTCGATATTATAGCACGGTGCATTTTTTAAATGTTTGATCTTTACCTATTGTCACATGTAACATTTTAGAAATATAAAATATTAGTTTTGGAAATTTAATATTAAAATATTATATTTCGCGAAAACTATTTGATTTGCAAATATGGGTTTTTCGTAAAATGGTATAAGTATATACCAATATTTGGAATATAATTTGAGATTAAAATGATTTATTCATTAAAAAGATATTTATCGAATTTTGGCATTTTTATAATTAATCATATTTTAATTTAAATTAAAATTGATTATTTCACTACTAATCACGATTAAGCAAAATCCGTATTTTTACATTTTTACATGGCTAGTGCACCATGTCATGTGCATGTTATTCATTTGTGTTTGTGAATTGTGAGTTTTGTGGAAAAAAAAGAAAAGAAAAGAGAAGTAATGAGGGAAAGACAAAAGGAGAAAGAAACAAAAGAGATATTTGAGAGAGTGAGTGTAGAAGATATTTTGAGAGAGAGTGAGGGTAAGAGAGAGGAGACTTGGCTGCCTCCTTCATTTCCTTTTATTTCTTCACCATTTCTTCATGCATCCTTCATCTCACTACCTCCATGCATCATCTCCAATCCTTTTTCAAAACCCCATGTCACCTTCACAATAAAGATGCACAAGCCTATTCTAAACCCTTTAAACCAATCAAGTGTGGATTTTGAAGACTTTGGGCAACTCAAGAATTTTCCTAAATTGCCAAATGAGATAATCCCTTCACTTTTAGATTAGTATTTTTGTTTATATATCCTAGTTTAGTTTAGAATTTGATTTAGTTAGGTTATGTGATCTTGGAAATTTCCAAGTTACTGTTAAGTGGTAAATAGAGGTGTAATGAGTGTTTGCAAGACTTTAGAGATGATTTCCTGACCTAGAACAAAGAATAGAACCCGAAACACGAACTTTGAAATTGGCCGATATCGTATTTTATGGAATTTGTGATGGGATACTGAGATCTGCTATAACCCGGAGACCCTAAAAATTATTTAGCGAACATAGAGAGTCGTGCAGGTGACCTAGAAGATAATCCCAAGACCCGAGACCCCCACTCCTTTCCCATGCCGTAGATTTAATGCTTGTGGACGCAAATTGCGGCCACATCAGGGTGATATGTGGTGATTTTTGTTCAGTGGATTCCTTATGTGATATCTAGAGTAACCTTATATGCAAAATTAGCTAGTTTGACCTAGGGTAAAATCTATGATAGATTTCCTTAGTTGCTAATTTCGTATTATGCGATTTGGGAAACTTGGTTTTGGTATTTGATTTTGGATTCCGTCATTGGATGTTTGTACGTCAACGGACGAGATTATTTGGTTGATTTTGCATGCGTAGGATATAAGTTCTAACCAATAAGCAATTCGTGTGCCGTATCGGTTTTTGGATATTGGTTTTAATAGAATTGCATTGCGATTGTGTATTGATTGTAGGTACCTGTTCATATCAGAATTTTGCATTATTATATTCCCCATTCTTAATCATATTACAAATAAATAGGTGCTTATGATCCATGTCTGCAAAATAGTTGCAGGTTACAGGTTCTCAGAACATTACAATGAAATTCATAAAAAGACGCTACAAATGTGAGACTACAACCAAGCACGAGGGCAGCACAAGATTCAAGACTTCAGCGCGAAGCTTATGGTAAAAGTCTACAAATTCTGCACTGTTGGAAATCTTGAAGAAAGTAGAAAAGATTCTGAAGAACCAAGAGAAAAGAACAGAAGGAAATAGCAACATGAAGCAACCCTGAGAATTTGAGCCAATGATCCCCCAAGATGGCCACGGATCCGCGGCCAAACAAGGCTTCTGGCCGCGGATCCGTGGCCGTGCTGTGCATGTGTTGGTGCATGTGTCGGTGGGTGTCGGTGTTTTGACCCGGCTTTCTCAGGGTAGTCTTGTAATTTTAAATGTGGATCAGATGTAAACCCTATGGTTTCTCTTATCTATAAATAGGAAAGCCTACAGGCTCTTTTGGGGTGTGCCTCTTTTGGGTGCCTCTTTTGAGATGCCTCTCTTTAGTTCTTAATCTCTTTTCAATTTCTAGATTTAATTCTCATTTTGTAATGAATCGTTGAGAGGCCATCAATAAAGGTATTTTTTTATTTTTATCTTGCATTCTTTTTATCTGCAATTTTAATTCCTGCAATTTTATCTGTTCTTTTATTATCTGCAACTTAGATATTTTTTTTATAAAATATAAAAATGAATTTGATTGTCACCTTCCTAATAAGTGAGTAATTTCTCACTTGTTAGGGTTAGGATAGGAAAGGTTTGAGAGAAGGAAATCTCTCCCCCTCCTTTCTTTGCTCGTATAAATGAATTAATTAGGACTCTATTTAAATTAACCACACACCGCTCACTACGGCATCCTATCCTATGAGATAGCGATGATTCCATAGGTAGACCGGTTGTGATTGATTTATATAGAGGTTAGAGCTAAGAGCCAAGAAAGGACGGACAAGGACCAAAGAGAAGAAACTAAGTTTCTTCATAGTCATGCTAATCCCCTTTGTTGACTATTACCCTAACACCTAAAAACCTAACTAGGGCATTAAAAGCAGTGGGTAGAATCCGTATTTTGAACTCAGCTAATCCTAACCGTAGCAAGCCTTTAAATTGATTTAATCTCATTCTTAGATCTTAAAACAAAACCCGACTTGATCGGATTAACTCGTTGGAACATAAAGACAAGGAATCCATCTCCCTGTGGACCGACCCGTACTCAACCGGCTAGCTACCAAGCGACACCGTTATTGATTGCAGTATTCTTTGATTTTAAAAGCGCACGCACGCAAAAGCACTCTCAATCAAATGGCGCCGTTGCCGGGGAGACGGTAGTCGCTTTCTTTGTGTAATTTCGTGTTAAAAAAATAAAAATTTAAAAAAAATTATAAAAATTGAAAAATTTTAAAACAAAAAATAAAATAAAATAAAAATAAAAATCATCTTGTTCTTTTTGAAAAGTTTTTGTGCAAGTGTGCAGGAAAAGAGGACGGACAGATTCAGATCTGGAAAAAAAACCCAGTGAACAAATCAATAAACAGAAGATCTGAACAGATAGAGGAGAATCATAACAACAAACAGAAAAATTTTGGAGATCCAAACTAACAGAACCACCGCGGAACCGCGGCGGATATATACAGTAGACCGCGGAACCACGGTCAACCAGTGACGTCAGCATCCCAAAATTCTCTGTAAGTATTTTTGTCCTCTCTTCTACCCTCTGAACTCCACTGAAAAATTTTTCCTGTAGGGTTCTTTGCGCAAAAAATAATTCTCCCTCTCCAATAAATTCTTTTTGTGCAGGATTCTTTGCGCTGCAAAATAAAAAAAAATTTGCAAGTGTTTTATATTTTGTGTGTGCATTTTTAAAACGGACTTTTAAGGGGCTATAACACCAATCAAGATTGGGTGGGGATTTCATTACCCTTCCCAAGACCCCAGAAATCAGAAAAAGCATATGCATCACCCTTGAGTTAATTAAAAAATATCTAGATTCAGCCAACTAAGAATTATAGCGCTCATTATGACAGAGGAAGGTTGTGGGCAATCGGTCGTTTATCTAAACCTGACTTTGTGGTGCTTAGGCTAGACAAGTGAGAAAGGTAATTTTTAAAGGCCCGTCTCACGATGATTCGTGAGTGGATCCCTCCATTCTTCACTTGTGCTTACCTGGCCACAATTGGCGGTGAAGAGGCGATTTGAGGGATATCTCACAACTTGCCCTTTAGAACAGTTAGGAGCGGTCGAGTTGACTTAGGAGACCCTAGCTCTAGGCTTGTTTGTGTATGCTTAAATTATGATTGTGCCGTAGTTCCGTACAAATTTTTGCAAAACTCTTTCAAAAAAAAAACACTTTCAAAAATTTTAAAACTCCAAAACCAAACAATTTTAATATATATATATATATATATAAATTTTAAAAAAAATCAAAATTCTTTTTCTTCTCCTTTCTCTCATCACGTCATGGGCACCCCACCTCGCAAAACTATTGCCGAACTTTGGTACCCTCAACCAGACATTACTTCCTACGCTCATTGTTTTGGTCGAATTTCGGACGACCCCTCCATGCCCAAAATTTTTTTGAAAGATCGAATAGACGCGTCTAGGGCATCCAGTTGGACTCCGCAATCCACCCTGTGTAAATCGATGCCACGCACCCCACGTGTTCGCGGGGAGGCGGAGTAAGCAAAAAACGATTTTTATTGGCTTCGTAACATCGACTAAACATTAGAATCGTTTCTAAACCCTAACTAACAGTATAACTTTGAGGTTGAATCTACTATGTGTGCGATATATACCTCAAGATCCCGCTGTCCTTCACTTCCTTGCTGTCCTCTCCAAGTGATGAGCTCCTTGTCGTGAGAACGGAATCCACCTCCTCGTCGTCTTCTCCGAATCGTAGACGATCCATCCGAGAGTTCCGATTTCGAGCTTTGCTTCTAACTTGAAGCAACTAGGTAACTTGGTTTGCTAGACTAAGTGCCTGAGGTTGTGTAGAAAGTGATAACGATCAAGTTATCTCACTAAACCCTATGGTTTCCAACACATGAAATGGTTAGGGTTTGCTTTAAGAGAGGAGAGAGCTTGAAGAAGATGATGGAAGCTTAAGGTTTTTCTTTTTCTTTTGTGAAGGAAAAAGTATCTGATACAATAATGTAAAGGGATTATATGTGTGGTAAAAGTCAAGGGCTTTTAACTCTTTCAAGTCTAGAATCATCTCAAAAGATCAAGCAAATATCATAAAGAAATATCTAAGTCAACAAGGTCAATAACTCAAAGTAGTCAACATAAAATCCCTAATCCCTTTTTCAACAAAATACCATAAGCTTCCATCTTATTTCTTCCATCTATTAATCTTGTCTAAATGACAAGAATACCCCTCTCATCCGTATGCGCACATACCCGTATTCGTATTCCGAGAAATACACATACAGTGAGACGAACTGATCCAATAATCAAATACCAGGATCCGGCTTAAACCAAAGCCCACTGGTAATGCCTGCCTGAACATCATAAACACACAAGTACACGTATATGTTCGAACCCTGTCGTAAAAACCATACGACCTCTACACGTTTCGCCTGAAGCCGGGAAACTCTCTGTGTGGGACTCTAAAGACTCGATAGTACTCTGGCAGTGGGTTTAACCACAAGCGCGTCAGCGGCACTAGCTGTACGTAACGGCTACCCAGGTATCTGTCGATGAGAAGGTCGACGAGGAAACTCATCCGTACCACAATTGAGTCTGTCTGTGGCAATCTCCGTACAGTCCGGTCTGTTCGTCTAAGAGTGTCGCATATCGGGCCTAGGGGGCGGCAAGCGTCAGACCCCTAATAGCGGTATAAGTCGTGTCGGAGTACTGTCCAAAACACCCTGAGAAACTACTGGAGTACCTACCAGTAAATCTCACTTGCCCTGGCCAGGGACTTTGTGTAATGGCGTTCCGAACATAGCACGACATCAACCCCCAATACCGGGAGAGACGAATCCTATCTAACCACCACTGCCTCCAAGCGCTTCGGGACTGCACCCAACTACTACCTGTTTGCACGACTCAGCAGAGCCGTGGTAGGATAGTAATCTAAGAACAGTGGGAACACACTCGAGGCGAAGCAGCAGTGTCAAGTCGACAGACTAAGCTGTACTCATGTCACCTGGGAACCGCTACCTGACGATAGGTATATTACCAACCAGCAATTCCCCACAAGTCCGTCCAGTGTAACTCATAACCCAATGAGCACCTGTATACTATCTCCAGTACATCGTACTGATGGCTGTGGGACAAACCATCTCCCCTCCCGGGAAAAAAAGCGTATACACTGGTCTACTTTGGAGTATCGATGCCCTGTCTCGATAATCCTAAGACTAGAGACCTGTAAAAGGATGGGCTTATAGACTACCCATCCCCCACTAGTGTGACTGCCATCACAACGCTGGTAGTCAAGCAAAGATCCTAAGCGCTCTATCAATATGTATCAGCGATAAGTTAAAAGAAACATATACATATATTAAGATAGATACAAACCAAGTAGCATACTACTATATCGAGCAAGACTGTCATCAATCCGTGTATATATATCCCAAGCTTCCAAAATGTAATATACAGACTAGTACTATACAATAATGGCCTCTAGGGCATATACCACTAACAATCTCCCACTTGCACTAAGGCCATGTGATGGCATATCGCAGACCTATCATCTCGAATAGCCTCTCGAACTGCGTCTGAGGGATGGCCTTTGTGAATGGATCTGCAGTGTTGTCCTCTGTAGCAACCCTCCAAACTTCGATCTCCCAGCGATCCACGATCTCCCTGATCAGGTGATACCGCCTCAAGATATGTCTGGACTTCTGATGGGACCTGGGTTCCTTTGCTAAAGCTATAGCCCCGTTGTTATCACAATACAAAGGTATTGGATCAACAATGGACGGAACCACCTGAAGTTCTGTTAAGAACTTTCTCATCCAGACAGCTTCTTTTGCGGCATCTGAAGCTGCGATATACTCCGCTTCCATCGTCGAGTCAGCAACGGTTTCTTATTTGGAGCTCTTTCAACATACCGCCCCTCCGTTGAGGGTAAAGACGTAACCCGACATGGACTTGGAGTCATCCTTGTCACTCTCGAAGCTGGAGTCAGCAAAGGTCTCAATCTGGAGGTCCTTTCCACCGTAAACCAAGAACATCTCCTTAGTCCTTCTCAGGTACTTGAGAATGTTCTTTACCGCTCCAGTGCTTCTCCCCAGGGTTTGACTGATACCGTCTTACCACACTTAGTGCATAAGCTACATCTGGTCTGGTACACAACATCCCATACATTATAGAGCCTACCGCAGATGCGTAGGGTATAATAGACATGCGATCCCTTTCCAAATCAGTCTTGGGAGACATCTCTTTGGAGAGGGTGATTCCGTGACAAGCCGGTAGATTACCGCGCTTTGAATCTTCCATACTGAATCTTTTCAGTATGGTGTCGATATACCTGGACTGTGAAAGTCCCAATATCCTCTTAGATCTGTCACGATAGATCTAGATCCCCAGAATGTAAGAGGCATCACCCAGGTCTTTCATGGAGAACCTGTATGACAAGAACCCTTTGACAGATTGTAGCATAGGAATGTCATTTCCTATCAAGAGAATGCCATCCATGTACAAGACGAGGAATACAACAGTTCGTGCTACAATCTTACTATAAATGCATGGCTCATCTGGATTTTTGATAAAGTCAAATTCTTTGACTGTCTCATCAAAACAGATGTTCCAACTCTACGATACCGGCTTTAGTCCATAGATGGACTTAAGCAACTTGCACACTTTCCCGCTGCTCCCACTCTGAATGAAACCCTCTGGCTGGTCCATATAGATGCACTCCTCTAAATTTCCATTTAGAAAAGCGGTCTTTACGTCCATCTGCCAAATCTCATAATCGTGGAAGGCAGTAATGACAAGAAGGATCTGAATGGATTTGAGCATAGCCACTGGAGAAAAGGTTCCGTCATAGTCCAAACCAGGTCTTTGACGAAAACCCTTTGCAACAAGTCTAGCCTTATAGGTTTCAACCTGTCCATCTACACCAATCTTCTCTCTGAAGATCCATTTGCAGCCTACGGGTTTTATCCCCTCTGGAGTAATGTCCAAAGTCCATACTTTGTTGGTGTACATGGACTCCATCTCGGTCCGCATTGCATCCAGCCATTTTACCGAGTCACCGCTCTGAATGGCTTAATGGAAGCTAGTAGGCTCATCATCTTCAATGATGCAATCCTCTCGATCCCCGTCTATAAGAAAACCGTAGTATCTCTCTGGTGGATGAGATAGCCTACTACTCCTGCGGAGCGGTGCAGGAATGTCCTGTTCTTTTGAAACTTCTTGTTCCACCAAGCTTTCAGTAATAACTTGTGGTTCTGGAATTTCTTCCAGTTCTATTGCGCTCCCACTTGCTTCTTTTTCTAAGAACTGATGTTCCAGAAAGTGGGCATGACGAGAAACAAAAACCTTTTGTTCCTCTGCGTAATAGAAAAGATACCCCCTGGAGTTCTTTGGGTATCCCACAAACTTACACAGTACTGAACGTGCCTCGAGTTTGTCTGCATGCTGCTTTTTGACAAAAGCTGGACATCCCCATATCTTCAGATATTGAAGATAGGGTTTCTTCCCACTCCACATCTGATATGGTGTGGTAGGCACAGTTTTGGTAGGAACCTTGTTTAAAAGATATGCAGCTGATTCTAGCGCATAGCCCCAGAATGATCGCGGTAACTTAGCGTTACTCATCATAGAACGTACCATATCCAATAGGATTCGGTTCTGTCTCTCCGATACACCGTTGTGTTGTGGAGTGTATGGAGAAGTAAGCTGAGAGAGAATTCCATTCTCTTTTAGGTAATCCAGGAACTCGGCACTTAAGTATTCACCACCTCGATCAGATCTCAGTGTCTTGATACTTTTGCCGGTTTGTTTTTCTACTTCATTCTTATACTCATGGAATTTCTCAAAGGCCTCGGATTTATGCTTCATTAAGAAGACATGTCCATACCTAAAGAAATCATCCGTAAAAGTAATGAAATAGGAAAAACCACTTCTAGCATGTGTAGACATTGGACCACACACGTCGCTGTGTACGAGTCCGAAGAGCTCGCTTGCTCTTACTCCGTGTCCAGTGAGCGGAGTCTTTGTCATCTTTCCTTTGAGACATGATTGACAAGTTGCATAAGAATGATATTCGAACGGATCCAAATATCTTTCTTTATGTAACTTAGTTAACCTTGTCTCATTGATGTGACCCAGTCTACAATGCCATAAGAAAGCGTGATTTAATTCTGGAGACTTTCTTTTGTGTATATTCTGGATATTGAAAATCTGTGGTTGGTTTAATATGTATATATCGTTGCTTAATGTACCCGACCCAATCAAAACATGATTAAGGTGAATGTTTACAACATTGCTTACAAATGCAAAATCATAACCTTCTTTAGACATTAAAGATACAGATATAATATTACAAGTCGAACTGGGTACAAAATAACAGTTGCGCAAAACCAAAACATGCCCATCTGTCAATCCTAAGTGATAGTCCCCCACGTCAGCATCCATGCTTGCTTCGTTTGCAACTCTGAGGGCCATATCACCTGCCTTCAAAACCCTACGGATTCTTAGTGCCTGCAAAGAATTACAGATATGAGATCCTGATCCAGTATCCAATACCCAGGAAGTAGAGTTGATTGACAGACAGTTTTCAATAACATACACACCTGAAGCCGAACCCACAACTTGATTCGGGTCCTGGTTTTTGGCCTTCCAAGCCCTGCAATCTTTCTTCCAATGTCCTTTCTTGTGACAATAAAAGCATTCTTCCTTTCCCACAATCTGTCCCGCTACCTTTGCTTTTCCCTTAGCTTCCACCTTACTAACACCGCCCCTTGGTTTGGTGGGGCCTTCTTCTTCTTTCCTTTGGCTTTCGCCTTGGACCTTGAAGAGGAAGTTCCTCCAACAAACAAAGTGGGTGTTTCTCTGACTTTCTGCGGGGTGCCCTCTGCACTCCTCAACATGTTAAGGAGTTCCGGAAGTTCAACTTTTTTTCCTTGCATGTTGAAATTCGGGATAAACTGGGCGTAGGTGGAAGGGAGGGACTGGAGAATCAAGTCAGTGTATAGCTCATTCTCTGATGTGGTCCCCAGGTCCGCGAGCTCTTCGATATAACCGATCATCTTAAGAATGTGTTCCCCAACTGATGATCCGACGGCCAACTTCGGCTGAAAAAGTTTCTTCGAGGTCTCGTATCTTGCGATACGAGATTGCTCTCCATATAAATCTTTGGTATGGAGGAATATGGATTCGAGATCTATAT
This sequence comes from Agapanthus africanus, assembly GCA_030015575.1. NCBI lineage: Eukaryota > Viridiplantae > Streptophyta > Magnoliopsida > Asparagales > Amaryllidaceae > Agapanthus > Agapanthus africanus. The sequence goes on along the minus strand of CM057350.1, from coordinate 182,860,747 downwards.
TCTCGTGCCGCCTCTGGTGCTCGTTGTCCATAGAGGCTAGCACGAGGCACTTGACCTTCTCACTGTCTATCTCCCAGGTCTTACGGATTTCCTTATCCGCGACACTGGATTCTGGAACTGGTTTGGCGGGGGCTTTAGTGGTGAGAAGATAGCCCAATTTGTCATAAGTAATAGCCATCTTAACATTCCTAAACCAATCTTTGTAGTTTGGCCCTGTCAATATATTTTTATCTAACAATAACTTAAGGCCCGTCATGTTGTGTGGTTGCTGCAAATAGGAGAAAGAGAAGAAACACTTTAGCATGATACTCTTGCAAGTTTAGATTGGTTTTTAGTTTATCTAAACAGGATGGCTCCCACTGTTTCTCGAATCCTTCCTCAAACCAGAAAAGAAGAATTAGTCAGGATCAATCTCACCGTATAATACTTGCTTAACCGTTCAGCCAGGCTAGTGTCGGTACTTCGAGGGAGGTTTTACGACGCTTCGCAAAGTTCCTTAATTAAATAATCTCTTTTCCCTGGAGGCGTAGCCCCGCTAACACTGTTCAAGACACCTACTTGGTTTATAGCATTGATCGTTAAGTGAGAAAATTTCCCGAGGAGTAGCATATACTCACAGTAGGATCGGGATCCAAATATCATTGTGTGATAAAGTTGAAGGAATCCTACCAAAATTATCACACTCTAAATGGTATGCAACGCTAGCAAGTTTCAGTTTCTTTAGAAACTCCCGATGTGGATTTTTGCCCCATGCTCTTATGACCTTGACGAAGGCCAACATATCATGAGTCACATGTTAAGTTCTATCCGTCATTATCCAGGTTAATTTGAACCCACCCGTACATACCCTTGACGAAGGCCAAAATAGCAGTACGACTGTCCCACACCAACTCATCTATCTATGCAACAGATAAATATTCGGCAGCTACCAATCACTATGCCTGGGCGAAGGTCAAAATACATAGCTTGAATACCACTGAATATTTAACTGAAATGACGGAGGGCTGCGAATGGTTTTGGCGAAACCGTGAATGTCGGGACCCGATTCTTGCTCACGGAGCAAAGTGCCACACGGAACAAAGTGCCACGCCAAGTGTCGTGTTAAGTGGGCGGGGGCCACCTCTTGAATCCGTGGGGGCAACCTCTTGAGTCCGTGGGACCCACTGTAGAACAATGGGGACTCTTCGGAATACATTCCGAAAGGGGGCAGATCTGTACTATAAATGGAATGATACCACTCTTCAATACAGAGGCGCCCTTTAAGTGAACCGGCACTACAGGAGCTTGAGAACTCTGTAGTTAAGCGTGCTCCGGCCAGGGAAGTCCTGGGATGGGTGACCTCCTGGGAAGTGGCCCCTGGACGTGTCCGGTTCGCCCTGAAGGACAAAACCGTGCGGCTTCGGCCAGAGCGGACAATACTCTCTGTATTGGGGGTGGGGCGTGACAGAATGGTATCAGAGCTGGTCCCTCAATAGTAGGTCTGTGGTTCGAGGACGAACCATTGTTCAAAGATGGGGAGAATGTCGGGACCCGGCTCTTGCTCACGGAGCAAAGTTCCACACGGAACAAAGTGCCACGCCAAGTGTCGTGTTAAGTGGGCGGGGGCCACCTCTTGAATCCGTGGGGGCCACCTCTTGAGTCCGTGGGACCCACTGTAGAACAATGGGGGCTCTTCGGAATACATTCCGAAAGGGGGCAGATCTGTACTATAAATGGAATGATACCACTCTTCAATACAGTGGCGCCTTTTAAGTGAACCGGCACTACAGGAGCTTGAGAACTCCGTAGTTAAGCGTGCTCCGGCCAGGGAAGTCCTGGGATGGGTGACCTCCTGGGAAGTGGTCCCTGGACGGGTCCGGTTCGCCCTGAAGGACAAAACCGTGCGGCTTCGGCCAGAGCGGACAATACTCTCTGTATTGGGGGTGGGGCATGACAGTGAACGTAGTGAACATGATATAATCGAAGGAACCTGATAGCTTTTAAAAGGAGTGGTTTAAGCTCCGCATTTTAAAAGTTTTGTTGTTTTGAAAAAACCGAGTGGTTTTGAAATTGTTCCAACGATTCAACTTTGGTTTGTTTTCTTTGCATTAATATAATGTGTCCCATCAATTACTCCTACCATTGCAGAAAACAACGAAAATATGACGTACGCTTATGCCATCTGCATTCGCCATTGTGCCCCGTCATCACCCGTTAGGTTACTTAACTAACGACAGAGCGGGGGCTGGACTAGCGCGGATGCAAAACATAAGCAACGCCTACTAGATATCATATATAGATATATACATTCGTCAGACGCAATAATAGGCATTCCAGATCACAGATGAACACATTGGATATACAAGCAATCCACATTTCCTTTGAGCCTGTAATGAAAAGCGGATTACACAGTCGTAATGAATAGCCAACCCCACCCTAGACCCCTACGGGTACGGCAAACTACCCGCCAAGTACCCGAAGTGAAGCAGTCTCTCTCAACAACGTGAGTAGGCCACTAAACACTTCAAAGTACCCGATAGTTTGTGCACCCCACCTTGGGTCTATCCTAGGAGCAATAAACAGTAAATGAAATAATACAACGGTGGCTACAACCTCAACCCGGATGTGCCCCGCGAAAAAATATTACAACCATTTACAAATTACATTTGAATGAAAGAATGAAACACCTCACATCCCCGGCTATCCATTCACTACAATCCAATAAGTACATATACACAATCAAACATTACAGAAATGTGCAACCCCTAACTAACTGACATATAGCAATTAGCAGAAGTTTACGAACACATTTATCAAACACAGAAACATTAAACGATATCAAACTGCGACTTCGAAACATCCCTAATTGCCACAGAGAATAATAAACAGCATATGCAAAAATGGCAAAAATAAACAACTCCTGAAACCCTAGATCCTAGCAACAAACCCACACCCAAAACTACGAAGCAAACCCATACTATAAAACCGGGGTGGCTGGAAATTTGGGGTTGGTGGCCGGCCAGAAATGCATGGATTTGCCTCGTTTTTGGTGCATGAACTTTTAACAGTGTAAGGAACACTCTGCAGTTGTTTGAATAATTTTTCAGAGGCTCGGAAAAATCAACAGAAACTAGAATCTAGGTTTCAATATTTACGGGATATTTCGGTTTCGTAGTTTTAGTTATCGTTTAATCTGTTAGCTATAGTTTAGTCAGCTCTGATACCACTGTAAGTCGATGCCGCGCATCCCACGTGTTCGCGGGGAGGTGGAGTAAGCAAAAAATGATTTTTATTGGCTTCGTAACATCGATTAAACATTAGAATCGTTTCTAAACCCTAACTAACGGTATGACTTTGAGGTTGAATCTACTATGTGTGCGATATATACCTCAAGATCCCGCTGTCCTTCACTTCCTTGCTGTCCTCTCCAAGTGATGAGCTCCTTGTCGTGAGAACAGAATCCACCTCCTCGTCGTCTTCTCCGAATCGTAGACGATCCACCCGAGAGTTCCGATTTCGAGCTTTGCTTCTAACTTGAAGCAATTATGTATCTTGGTTTGCTAGACTAAGTGCCCTAGGTTGTGTAGAGAGTGATAAGGATCAAGTTATCTCACTAAACCCTATAGTTTCCAACGCATAGAATGGTTAGGGTTTGCTTTGAGAGAGGAGAGAACTTGAAGAAGATGATGGAAGCTTAAGGTTTTTCTTTTTCTTTTGTGAAGGAAAAAGTATCTGATACAATAATGTAAAGGGATTATATGTGTGGTAAAAGTCAAAGGCTTTTAACTCTTTCAAGTCTAGAACCATCTCAAAAGATCAAGCAAATATCACAAAGAAATATCTAAGTCAATAAGGTCAATAACTCAAAGTAGTCAACATAAAAACCCTAATCCCTTTTTCAACAAAATACCATAAGCTTCCATCTCATTTCTTCCATCTATTAATCTTGTCTAAATGACAAGAATACCCCTCTCATCCGTATGCGCACATACCCGTATTCGTATTCCGAGAAATACACATACAGTGAGACGAACTGATCCAATAATCAAATACCAGGATCCGGCTTAAACCAAAGCCCACTGGTAATGCCTGCCTGAACATCATAAACACACAAGTACACGTATATGTTCGAACCCTGTCGTAAAAACCATACGACCTCTACACGTTTCGCCTGAAGCCGGGAAACTCTCTGTGTGGGACTCTAAAGACTCGACAGTATTCTGGCAGTGGGTTTAACCACAAGCGCGTCAGCGGCACTAGCTGTACGTAACGGCTACCCAGGTATCTGTCGATGAGAAGGTCGACGAAGAAACTCATCCGTACCCCAACTGAGTCTGTCTGTGGCAATCTCCGTACAGTCCGGTCTGTTCATTTAAGAGTGTCGCATATCGGGTCTAGGGAGGCAGCAAGCGTCAGACCCCTAATAGCGGTATAAGTCGTGTCGGAGTACTGTCCAAAACACCCTGAGAAACTACTGGAGTACCTACCAGTAAATCTCACTTGCCCTAACCAGGGACTTTGTGTAATGGCGTTCCGAACACAGCGCGACATCAACCCCCAATACCGGGAGAGACGAATCCTATCTAACCGCCACTGCCTCCAAGCGCTTCGGGACTGCACCCAACTACTACCTGTTTGCACGACTCAGCAGAGCCGTGGTAGGGTAGTAATCTAAGAACAGTGGGAACACACTCGAGGCGAAGCAGCAGTGTCAAGTCGACAGACTAAGCTGTACTCATGTCACCTGGGAACTGCTACCTGACGATAGGTATATTACCAACCAGCAGTTCCTCACGAGTCCGTCCAGTGTAACTCATAACCCAATGAGCACCTGTATACTATCTCCAGTACGTCGTACTGATGGCTGTGGGACAGACCATCTCCCCTCCTGGGAAAAAAGCGTATACACTAGTCTACGCTAGAGTATCGATGCCCTGTCTCGATAATCCTACGACTAGGGACCTGTAAAAGGATGTGCTTGTAGACTACCCAGCCCCCACTAGTGTGACTGCCATCACAACGCTGGTAGTCAAGCAAAGATCCTAAGCGCTCTATCAATATGTATCAGCAATAAGTTAAAAGAAACATATACACATATTAAGATAGATACAAACCAAGTAGCATACTACTATATCGAGCAAGACTGTCATCAATCCGTGTATATATATCCCAAGCTTCCAAAATATAATATACAGACTAGTACTATACAATAATGGCCTCTAGGGCATATAACACTAACACCTTGTATCAACCATTTCAACCTTCACCACCTTCTTATGTTGATACTACTTTTTCGAGTCCTGTTGTAACACCGAAACCCATGTCTATTGCTGAACATATTGAACAATCTCATAACTGATCTTTCACTCCTTTCAACACTTCCAGTTCTTGGGATCAACAATTTCATTCACCTTTTTATCCAAATGTTGATCCTAATATTGTCCAACCATTCAATTCCTATCCATCATACCCAACTGTTGCACCTTCCCTAGATATTGCTTCTACACAGCCATTTGGGAGTTTCACGTATCCAAACAACTTTGAATCTTTTACTGAAACCCCGTCACAACCCATGTCTAATCTAGAACAGTCGTTGGAAGATTTTATGGTAGCGTCAAGACAACAGATGATGGATTTGACTGCGTCCATGGCCGCCCTTATACAACCTAGTGACCCGGTAGCTAGTTTCCAACTAGCTCCAAATTTTCCAATGTATGATGAGGCGGTTGGAAAGATTAATAATTTGAGTGGAGAGAGTGAGCTGTGCACCCTTCCAAATCAAACCTACCCATCCCCAATTGAATCCCACAATTCCGATTTTGAATATCTATCAAGTGTTCCAAATGATTCACCTGTTGAAAATAAAACGTTTAATGAGTTGTGTGACTTTTTAGTGTTTGATTTACCTGATTGTGAAGGGTCCATTTAGAGTGAAATCATCACCAATCCTTTTGACCTCTACACCTCCACTCTAGAACCTGAATTGATTAATATCCATGCTTTTGATGAGGTGTCTAAAAAAATTGATTTTCACTTGATTGAGGATATGGACGCTTGGAATATTTTGGATGATGAACCCACAGATTTGGATGAATTTCTCTCTCCAATTCATTATCCCGAGTCATTAACTGTTTTTCCCGAACTTCATATGCGTCTTGATTTTGATGAGAATTGCATGGATAAGCTAAATTTTGAGGAGAGTATTGAGGAAATTATTGAGGATGAAGCAGTTTTACTTGAGGAGTCGGATTTTCTAATTCATTCTATCCCTTTCATTGACTATGCACACCCTCCTGAATCTTTAACCAATACCCTTCCTCAATCACTCCCCTTCATCTTTTCCAGCGTTCCGACCACGCAAGAAACCGTATCCCTTTCATTTTCAATGTCTGGTTTACCAAGTTCGACGTACCCATGTTTTCTCACGAATCTTGAGGGATTTGATCTCATTTCTCCGTGGGTTGATAAATTAGCACAATCGCTTTTTACACATCGGTAATTACAAATTGTGCTAATTTATACACTCCATCCCCACCCTCAAGTTCGTATTCAACTTCTTTCTCCCACTTTCTCTGGTTCTTCTTCTATTCTTCCTATAATTTTAGTGAGTGTTGATGAATCACAATCCGATAATTCAAATTTGATCATTCCAGAAAGCCAACTTGATTTGGATACTTTTGAAAATGAGGTAGATGAGTTTTTTGAGTCTCCTACCTCCATAATTTTTGACAAATCAAGTATGATAAATTCTGGCACAAAACTTACTGACAGCAAAATGTTCAATTACATCGATGAGAGTTTTGAAGAACTTTTTACTGACGTATTCGCATTCATAAATGACACTGATTTTGTGATTAATCAACCTCCATCTGAAGAAGTCGAACCACCGCCATTTCTTTTTCCCTTCCGCCATTCTTCTTCTCCACCGAGACTGTATACTGCTTCTATCTCCACACGGTCTCGTGTGTTTCTCATTTCTTTTCTCTACACTCCATTCTTTCACCAACCACACCATTATAACGATTAAATTTTTGAATGGTTGGTGCTAACTTTTGGCCTGTATAAGGCCTTGTATAGCTTGATACTGTGTTTTTCTCCCCCCTAACTCTGAACTTTAATGCTTCAACAGTGGAAACACTGGGGACCTATTTGTATATATATTTTGTTTTCTTTTTCTGTTAATAATAAAAAAAAAGAGATAAAAAAACAAATAAGGGAGTGCCGACAATTTTGACCCTCTTGGTGTAGCCTGACAGTGAGGACACCGTCAAGTTTAAGTTTGGGGGTGTGCTCGGTAAGGTTTCTTCTTTCGCATTCATATATATATTTTTGCATTTGCATACTTATTTTAAAACCCATAAAAATTGAAAATTTTTTAAAATTATAAAAATTGAAAAGTTCAATTTTAGCAATATTTGACTTAAGTTCAACATGACGGTTGAGTGGTAGGGAAAAACTAGATCCTAAACTTAGTAAATTAAAAACCCTAAAAATAACCTTTCTTAAAGTTTAACTGTAGAAAATACATGTCCTTGTAGTTTATTTAGAAATAGGCAAATTTTGAGTTCAGTTCTTAGGCTAAGTCAAAATAAGGGAAGAGTATTAAAATTTTTGTTGAAGTGTAAGTCTGAAAAATAATTCCTAACCTTAAGTCTAAATTCTGAAAATATAGACCCTACAACTAGCACATACACGCACCTTAAAACTTGGGATAGTAGTGGATACCTTGAATTGCTCTTGTCTAAAATCCTTAGTATGAGAAAAATTTAAATAAAAGTATAAGTGTGAATAAAGAGATAAAAGAAAAAAATGAACACTGGTTTTGTAATCACTTAAGGCTGCGTAAAATAAAAAATATATAGCGAGGGTTCTTTATCACCTAGTGTCTTAGACCAACTGGTTTGGGAGTCACTGCTAAAGCCTTGGGTATTACAAGATGAAGAATTACGCCTTAAAGCGCAAACACATTTTGTAATCGGTTGTTAGTACCTCAAGAAGTATTAACAGTCGCATGCAGAATGTGTGAGCAATTTCATCTAAAATTCACCAACTAAAAGTACTTTGGACAATAGACAAGAGTATGATAGCTTGAATTGAATTTCCAAGTGTAGGGGTGATATACACACACACGTAGGGGTTTATGATTGGGGTTTGGATGAGAGATAGGTATGAAAAATAGGACTTATATTTTCAGTAGAGATGATAAAAATTCCTAAATTGAGATGGAACCTTAGAAGGAAAATTCAAAAGATATTAAAAGCTAAATAAATTTACAGAACATATACAATCTTAAGTTAAATGATAAGTAAGCGTGAAAAATATGGGTTGATGATTTCTAAAGTTAAGGATAATAGAATTTCTTGCGAGAACACCGAATTGAAGAATGAAAGTCAACCGGCCAAATTGATTGGATTTTGTGGGTAGTATCCGCTGAAAACCCTCAGGAGACAACACTCCTCCTACTAGGGACACCTAGGGGTTTAACGGCTTGTTGCACGAGCTCAGTGCAATCGCGATTCATTGCGAAAGTGAGGTTAGGATTTTTCGAGAATAAAATTGGTTTTGCTTGGGACGAGCAAAAGATAAGTTTGGGGGTATTTGTTCATATCAGAATTTTGCATTATTATATTCCCCATTCTTAATCATATTATAAATAAATAGGTGCTTTTGATCCATGTCTGCTAAATAGTTGCAGGTTACAGGTTCTCAGAACATTACAGTGAAATTCATGAATAGACGCTACAAATGTGAGACTACAACCAACAATATATGAATGCGTATGATGCCGCCTAGCAGTTCAAGGAACAAATGAAGATCAGTAAACAGTTCAATTGCACAAAGCACGAGGGCAGCACGAGATTCAAGACTTCAACGCGAAGCTTACGGTAAAAGTCCACAAATTCTGCACTGTTGGAAATCTGGAAGAAAATAGAAAAGATTCTGAAGAACCAAGAGAAGGGAACAAAAGGAAATAGCAACATGAAGCAACCCTGAGAATTTGAGCCAATGATCCCCAAAGATGGCCGCGGATCCGCGGCCAAACAAGGCTTCTAGCCGCGGATCCGCGGCCGTGCTGTGCACGTGTCGGTGTATGTATTGGTGGGTGTCGGTGTTTTGACCCGGCTTTCTTAGGGTAGTTTTGTAATTTTAAATGTGGATCAGATGTAAACCCTAGGGTTTCTCCTATCTATAAATAGGAAAGCCTACAGGCTCTTTTGGGGTGTGCCTCTTTTGGGTGCCTCTTTTGAGATGCCTCTCTTTAGTTCTTAACCTCTTTTCAATTTCTAGATTTAATTCTCATTTTGTAATGAATGTTGAGAGGCCATCAATAAAGGTATTTTTTATTTTTATCTTGCATTCTTTTTATCTGCAATTTTAATTCCTGCAATTTTTATCTGTTCTTTTATTATCTGCAACTTAGATAGTTTTTTTTATAAAATATAAAAATGAATTTGATTGTCACCTTCCTAATGAGTGAGTAATTCCTGACTTGTTAGGCTTAGGATAGGGAATGTTTGAGAGAAGGAAATCTCTCCCCCTCCTTTCTTTTCTCGTATAAATGAATTAATTAGGACTCTATTTAAATTAACCACACACCGCTCACTACGGCACCCTATCCTATGAGATAGCGGTGATTCCCTAGTTAGACCGGTTGTGATTGATTTACATAGAGGTTAGGGTTAAGGGCCAAGAAAGGACAGATAAGGACCAAAGGGAATAAACTAAGTTTCTTCCTAGTCGTGCTAATCCCCTTTGTTGACTATTACCCTAACACCTAAAAACCTAACTAGGGTATTAAAAGCAGTAGGTAGAATCCCTATTTTGAACTCACCTAATCCTAACCCTAGCAAGCCTTTAAATTGATATAATCTCATTCTTAGATCTTAAAACAAAACCCGACTTGATCGGATTAACTCGTTAGAACATAAAGACAAGGAATCCATCATCCTGTGGACCGACCCGTACTCAACCAGCTAGCTACCAAGAGACACCGTTATTGATTGCGGAGTTCTTTGATTTTAGAAGCACACGCACGCAAAAGCACTCTCAATCAGTACCTTCGCATGGATTTCCGAGATGATGAAGCATATCGATTTCGGCTAAGCGAGGAGTTTAGCAGGTGAGTAGAATTATATCTATGGGGGAAGTCGGGTGGATGGCGTATAGCATGTAAGTGCACAGCGGCGCCCCGGCCTCCATCCTGAGGCCAAATGCGGAAGCGATGGTTAACTTTAATTTTACAAACCGGCACCACCGCGCACTAAACACCCGGATCGAACCATTAACTAGTCCTAGCTAACTACAAGATGGGGAATAGAGATATACCGACTGATCCGAGTCCTCCGGTCTTCTCGTCGTTGTCCTGATCTCCCGCGGAATGTCCTGTCTCCACCTCGTCGCCGGAAGTGCACCACATCGCCTACATCTTTTACGGGCTCCCACCTCTATGCCGAGGCAACTCGGACACGAAGCTGGCTAGTCGACGTGCCCAAGGTTTGCTGTAGAATATAGTGAAGGACTTGTGTCTCATTTGGGGTTCATGGAGGTGCCATTTTGGTGGAGGGATGATACATGAACTATGTAGAGGAACTTGGGGATTTTTGGAGCATGAAATGAACAAAAACCCCACTCCAATAAAATTGGACAGCCCCTTCATGGTTTTGGCCGGCCATGGTATGTGGTGGTGAGATGAGAATGGAGTTGAGTGAGGAAATAAGCCCATGGGACAAGAATAATGCAAGGTGGAGTGTAAAAGGCAAAAAGGCAAGTCTCACATCAAACATCATCACCTTTCATCATCAACAAGCATGATAACAAAACAAAGACCAACACTCCACCACAACCATCATGGAAAAACAAGTCAAGCCATCATGGTCAAAAAAGGTCAAATGATGGTGCAAGTATCATGATACAATAATATGCAAATACCCCCTCCACAAAAGCTTATTTGCACAAATGCAAATAAGCCCTCCTCCACCAATCTTCGGCCAATGAAGGATACAAAGAAATATGGCCGAACGGAAAGCAAACTGGCAACTCCAGAAAATTGGTCCCGTAATAAATTACAGGAAAACCCCACAACTGTGCATACACACCCGCATCTGTATTCCGACCGGAATACAAATGCAATGAGACAAAATCTACACTGTACTATACTAGGATCCGGCTTAAACCAAAGCCGGCTAGTATTATCCGTCCGATCCTGATCCGTGCAATACCGCACGTATCTGATCGAACCCTGCCATATGTCCATACGGCCTCTAGTACAAACTGTCCGATCCTGATCAGTGCAATACCGCACGTATCTGATCGGACCTTGCCATATCTCCATACGGTCTCTACAGCATTTCGCCCGAAAGCTTGAGTAACTGAATGTGGGGGACTCTAAAGATTCATCAACACCTTGGTTGCGGATTTAACCGCTAGCACGTCAGAGGTATAAGCCAATACGTAACGGGCTGCCAGGTATTGACCAAAAGGGACGTCTGTGAGCGAACTCAGCCTGACACCTTACTGAGCCTGTCAGTGATAATATCCGTACAGTCCGGTCCGTTCGTCTATGAGCATCGCATGGCGGGCCTAGGGGGTTGGTAAAAGTCAGACCCCCAAAAGCGGTACAAGTCGTGTCGGAGTGTAGCCCAGAACACCCTGAGATACTACTGGAATACCTACCAGTAAATCTCCTTGCCTCGACCGAGGGCTTCGTGTAATGGCTCTCCTAGACACAGCGCGACCTCACCCACAATACCGGGAGAGACGAACCCCTGAAGATCCGCTCACTGCCTCCATGTGGCTCGGGACTGTACCCAACTAAAACCTGTTTGCACGACTCCTTTGAGCCGTGGTAGGGTAGTAATCAAAGTACAGTGGGAAATCACACGAGACAAATGACGATCCCCAGGTCGATGAACTAACCTGTACACATGTCACCAGGGAACTGCCATCTGACGTCTGGTATATGACCAACTAGCATGTTCCCGGCGAGTCCTGTCCGGTGTACTCATAACCCAATGAGCACCTGTATACATCTTAGGTGATCCAACTGACACCAATGGCTTATGAGACCGGCCACCGCCCCTCGTCGGGGTCTCGACTGTATACACTAGTCTACTCTGGAGAATCGATGCCCTGTCTCAAAACTCCCACGACTAGGGACCTTTTAAGGATATGCTTATATACTACCAGCTCCCACGTATATGATCGCCCTCATACTGCTGGCAGTCAAGCAAGAATCCTAGGGGCTCTATCAACGTGTAATAGCGACCTGTAAGGTCACCTAAAGCAGTACACGATGATAAAGGTAAACCAGATAGCATACTATCATCTCGAGTAAGAATGTCCGACCGGGATAGGTCCTCCCTCAATCATTGCAATCACGTGCCTGTGATCCAATAATTGACTCTGAGGGCACTATCTCCAACAATCTCCCACTTGCACTCAAGGCTAATTATTGCGATGTCGTATACTCACAGCCCGTGTGATACCGAACACCCAACTCCTCTACTAGTCAGTCTCACAAATCCCGTTTGCGAAACTAATGCGTTCGAGGAATAGCCTCAGTGAGTGGATCCGCTTTGATGTTTCTTTCTATGTCTCTCTATATCTCAAGTTCGCGGAGAAAGCCATCTCCTGAAATGAGCAATACCTGTTTTAGAATGTGTCTGGATGTCTGATGGGACCTAGCTCATAAATGAACTCCAAATCCAAACTTCTTAGACTGTATCGTCAACTGAACTTAATCAGTATCCAGCGCCATGCCTCCCTCAGTATCTGCTTGGATCACCTGCCCAAAATACTGCCCCTCATCAGAAGGAAAAACTATAACTCTGACAATCTCCTTGTCGTCCAGGTCACCTTGGAAGCCTGGAATGATAATTGTCTCCCGAAAGAGGCTGTCGTTATCATATCCCTAGAACATCCACTTATGTTCTAAAACTGCTTCCGACTGTTTCTCCAGGATTGGATCAATGTCAACTTATTGCATCTAGTGCAAGAGCAACATCTGGTGTGGTACTTGACATCTCATGATTGACTCAATTGCCTAAGCAAGTGATCTGCCAATCATGCACATCCCTCTCCCCTTTAGTCTGTAAGACACCTTTAGAGAGGGTGACTTCATCACCTGCAGGTACACTACCGTGCCAGAAGTCGTCCATTCTAAATACTCTTAGAATGCTGTCTAAGTACCCTTAATTGGGAAACCACCCAAATCTAGATCTAAAACCATAGATCTAATAACCAGTATGTCTGATATAATGTCTAAGTCCCATGTGGAGAAACCACTGTGTGACGACCAAAGTATAACCGATCGTAGTATAGGAATATCACTTCCTACTCTGTGTATGTCATCCAAATACCAGGACATCACACCCTACTACCTTCTTAACAGATCTATCCCCTATTCTGATGAAGTCAAACTTATGACTGTTATATCAGAAATAGATGATCTATCTCCGCTATATCCGCTTTAGTCTATAAATAGACATAGGCTACATGTCCACCAATGCTTTCGCTGCTCCCACTGACCACGACAACCCTCTGGCAGAGTCATATAGACGTGCGTTTCTAAAGCTAGTTTAGAACGACGCTATACTCATCCTCCTGCCGGGTCTCACAGTCTGGAACAACAGTAATGGCAAATCTGGGTAAACAAGAACCTCCCTGCCACCGTCCTTGAGCATACCGAAGTACCTCTCGGGTGCCTGAGGTTACCCACTTTATCTGCGGAGTGGCCAATGGAATGTCAAACCAGATTGAATCTTTTAGGTTCCTATCAGATCTTCAGTAATCGTTTGCGGTTCTGGAATCACTTCCAGTTCTACCATACTCCCACTACTGTTTTCTGAAAAAAAATCCATTTTATTTAAAACTGTGGCGAGTCTAGAACAATATCACTATTGATCTTCCAGATGGTAGAAAGTCAACCCTCGTCATAGCCTGGGTCGACCCACAAACAGCCATTACAGAAACGTGCTTTGAGTTGTCCAGTGTCTGGTTTTAATCATAAACCGGACAACTCCCCGTACCTTAACATCGTTAAGATATGAACTGTTCTATATCCAATATAGAACCAGAGGCACTGATTTAATTGAACCAGATTCAAATCATGTAACTGCCTCCAGTGCATGTCAACTAAATGGAAGGAGGCCGATCAGCATTACTCAACTTAGGAATACTTCCAATTATGAGTAACCTGAAAGAGAAGCAAGTTCTCCTAATCACTACTATCAACTAAATACCATACACAAGTATCTACATCTTCAATCACTTTGAAGAATCCCGATACTTGCTACACCTGGTTCTCTACTCTATTCAAATACCTATAACTTCTCAAAATTCGGACCCTGTGTTTCCACGAAACACTTGTCTAAAAACTATAGAAGTCATAAGTAAACCGAATATAGTACGAGGACCAACCCCTCTGTCTTGATGGACCTTGGACAACATACAATACTCTGTATAAGTCCATTGAGTCTGATAACTCATTCACTGTGTGTCGTAGGTTGAAAACTGTACTTATGGTTAAGAAGAATTACACCGCTGTTTAATGCTCCTTACCTAACCATCCACTGATATAGGTAAATGTCACAGACATAATTTCAAAGAGGTATATCTCACTCTATGAAAATAGACGTACAGATAAATCAATTTGAAATTGCTGCATAACAACGGATATTCAAAACCAAATATTTGCCAACCGGCAAACAGTCCAGGTGACTTCCTCAAATATCACTGATTACAACGAATCCCGATATAATGAGGATGATCACCCAATTCCCAATAACTTACTCTCACTCATCATCTGTAAAATCATACAGATGTGAGTATCGTACCTGGTAAATACATACCCTGGAGTAAGGACTAATTGGGAAATCAGTTTTCTTTTAACAGTACACAGTGGCACTGAAACATTGAAATGTTTCGATGGGGTATCCCGGTATTCCTAGCAATGCCTCTTCCAGATTCACAACTGTAACCGTATAATTCTTTGCCACCTCTCCAAATCCCTTCATATGTCTTTAGTCATTACCTTCTGCACACCCCTTTAGGCCAAATGGTTTTCTTCCTTCTCTACCGTTCGGCACCAGCCTATGGTTTGGAAGAAGACTATCCAATAAGCATAATGGGTGTACTGTCCCAATCCTAGAAACACTCGCAATGCGAGAGAATGTGAAGATAAAGGACACCTGAATAAACCCTATTCCTATTTCTCCTGAACCAGAATCCATCCCCGAACTGGAACAAGTTCCTTTCGAGTTCGTATATAACCATACGATGGAGTATCCAATAAACTGTGGATCTTCGTAGTGATATGGAGTGTCCTGGAGAAATACAAAGGTGATATGGGAGTGGTAACGAAAAACTTGGTATGGTCGTGAATATCAGTCGCAATTTACTTTGCCCTCTTACTAATCCCTTACTTTGTCTTAACTTAATACCTTCTGTACACCGTATAGGCTAATTGGGTTTCTTCATTCCCTACCGGTCGGCACCTGCCTATGGTTTGGAAGAAGACTGTCCAATTTGCATAATAGGTGTACTACCTCCTAAACCAAGGAGTACTCTCATCCTGAGAGAAGGTAAAAGGAAAAGACAACTGAATAATCCTATCCGTTTTCTCCAGAACCGGAAACCATCCTCGAATAAATCCCTTCGAGTTCGTATATAACCATACGATGGTTTTGTCCAATGGAAGTGGACGTTCGTAGTAATACGGGGAGTCCTGGAGAAAAGGGTAAAAGCAGGAGTGGCAATGAGGTCTGCAACTCTGACAATCCAAAAGCCAGTGTTAAAGAAGGTTCGGTCAACTTGGTAACTGAGTCATAGTCTTAGGGTCGGGTCAATGGTCGCTGCCAAAGAGAGAGAGAAAAGAAACACTCAGCGTGCACTCTAACCTAGATCAGAATGGTTACCAATTTATGAAACCTCCCACTGTACCGTCAAATTCTCCTCCAAACCTTAAAGAAGAATTAGTCGGGATCACCCGAGGAGTAAACCAACTCATCAGTGGGAATCGGGATCCAACTATCATCGTATGATAATGTGACGGAATCCGCTCACGTCATCACACTCCAGAAGGTATGCGCATACCTGGAAAGTTTCAGTTTCTTTAGAAACTCCCGATGTGATTTTTACCCCATGCTCTTATGACCTTGATTTTGGCCAACATATCATAAGTCACATGTCAAGTTCAACCCGTCATTCTCCAGGTTAATTTGAGTCCACCCGTACCTACCCTTGACTTTGGCCAAAATGGCAGTACGACTGTCCCAAACCAACGCATCTATCTATGCTGCATATGAATACCCAATAGCTACCAATCACTGTGCCTTGACTTTGGCCAACATACACAGCTTGAATACTATTGACTACCCATATGAAACGACGGAGGGCTACGAATGGTTTCTGGCGAAAACCTTTAACGTAATGAACTTGATATCGTTGAAGGAACGGATAGCTTTTAAAAATATAGTAACGAAAACCTTTGCTAAAGAGGTCACTCCCGGTGAAGGGATCTCGGCTCTTTCCCCGTAGAATGAGGTGCAGGATATTCCAACTGAATACCACGATGCAAAGCAAAAGTAATCGGCTATAGTGAAGTTATTGCCGTAACGCAAACCTTTTGTCCAAGGGGTCACTCCCGGTGAAGGGATCTCGGCCCTTGCCTCGTCGACTGAGGAGCAGGATATTCCAATTGAATACCACGATGCAAAACAAAAGAGAACGTCCTTGCAATAACAACTTTTTGAAAAGTGTTCCAACAACATCAGATTAGGTTTGTTTTTAACTTGCATTGATCCGAATCAACGCAGTCCCATCAATTGATCACACCACAAAGAACGAAAATATACTGACGTACGTATATGCCATCCGCATTCGCCACTGGGTCCCGTCATTACCCGTTAGGTTAGCTAACTAACGACAGAGCGGGGACTGGACTAGCGCGGATGCAAAACATATACAATATCTACTAGTATATATACCAATATATTATATTTCGCTCAAGGCGTGATAAAATGCAACATCACAGAAATGTACAGCATTACAGAACAATACAGATATCTGGGATCCCCGGGTTTCACAGAGCCACTACTGAAACCCGACGTTCCCCTGGTCGTGTGGATAGCCTGTGCAATGAAATGCTAGACCCCTACGGGCGCGGCAAGTTACCCACCAAAACCTGAAGCGAGGCAGCCCCCTTCAGCAACGTGAATGGACCACCCAGCACTTCACGGAATCCGGTAACTTGGGCACCCCTCCTGGGTCAACCTGTACCCCCTACGAGTGCGGCGAACAACCCGCCAATTCTAGAGTAAAGCCCCCTCCGTCTCAATTCCATGAGATGCGGGCTTGTTGCCCTCTAGAACCCGGCTATCCGTGCACCCCTCCGCGGGGTAATCCTAGTACAAAAAGTAAAATATACATACAATGGGTACATCGACCGCAACCTGGTCGTGCCCCAAAATAATAATACAAACAGGCAGTGACGGCAGTCCACATGTCGGACGCTCGCCCCGCAATATCAAATGTACATAATACAACATAATTGTACTACCACTGCAACCAGGCTATCCCCACGACCGATCCGCAACATCACAGCAAAATCACAAAACATCAACGTGAAAGTCACGTTCGCAA
Organism: Agapanthus africanus; assembly: GCA_030015575.1. Classification (NCBI taxonomy): domain Eukaryota; kingdom Viridiplantae; phylum Streptophyta; class Magnoliopsida; order Asparagales; family Amaryllidaceae; genus Agapanthus; species Agapanthus africanus. The sequence goes on along the minus strand of CM057350.1, from coordinate 182,843,128 downwards.
ATCCGTCTAACCGGGCTATAGCAGTTAGACAGGATTTACCGATCGAGTGACATTCACGGTCGCAGATATAATGTAAATACTGTGAAATAATGTGTTTAAAATATCCGATCGATCAGATTTACCAAGTGGGCCCCCAAGTACTACTGTAGCACATCAAGAAATTCTGGGCCCAAAATTAATATTCCAAAAACCCTAAAATCAACCCAGAGAGCAATTGCAGAAATTTGATGCAGTGATCTCAACACAGTGCGGCGGAACCGCGGCCCAAAGGGGTGTTTGGCCGTGGTTCCGCGCTCCCACTGTGGAGTCACTGTATCGAATTTCTACAGTGTTCTTAGAATTTCCAGTACATCACTTTTCTGCAACCTGAAAAAATTTTCGAGCAAGAAAAAATTCAACAGAAAACTGATGTGAAGAAAACGCGGATTTTGGAATTTTGGTCGATCGGAAATGTAAACACATTAAACAAAGCTAGACTAAGTTAATGGTGAGGCTTTGATACCACTGTAAGTGCACGGCGGCGCCCCGGCCTCCATCCCGAGGCCAAATGCGGAAGCGATGGTTAACTTTAATTTTACAAACCGGCACAGCACCCCCACAACCATTGATATGGAAGATCGTTTTATAACTTATAATTTTGATAAAAGATATACTACGAACTTAAGATAACATGATTATATGTTTAGAAAGAGACGATATGATAAAAGTTGACACTAATGAATATATATTGGCTTGAGAATATGATATAGGTATATAAGATAATATGATGTGGGATATTGAGATGATAGATATAGATGACTCGGATTGATATATGAGAATATGAAATGAGAAAGTGAATCATGATAAGTATGAATTTAAAGAGGACAAGTACGAGTTGAAAATGATAAGATATGAGATCGAGATCGATATGAATTGAGATTAACAAGATATGACGTATATGCAAGATGACATGATATAAGATTGATATAGCTGTGTTATGTGATTGATAAGGTATGTCGTACGAGATTATAGATCCGTACCTTTGCTGGTGAATAGGACGATAGATTCCCTACTCTGGTCGTGACACCATACGATAGATTACCGTACGTGATACGTTTACCGAATGTTTGATCCGCGCTCATGAATTGAGAACGATGATCGAGGATATTGCGACACCTGATACTATAAGGCGGGATCGTTGACATAAAAAGGCTACCTTATTATAGTTCATATTTTGTTGGATTATTCTTCGTGTGATACCTATCATGTTTCCAGTATTTAATGTTATATGATATCATTGCTAGTACACCTGCACAATTACTGTTGATGCGCATATTACACTTACACATATTTGCCAGCTCACACACATTCATCATCGGTAATTGCCATGCTACTTATATAGTAGAACTGCCCTATCACGATATTATTCTTAACCGTAAAAGTACATTCATTATTCAGTATTATCACTTGACATGCTTGCATGATATACTCGATATGCTCATATTACTACTCTATGTTGCATACATCGTACTTTATGGTTATATGCACCGAGACGCTGTTTTTATGAGATCTCTGGATTTGAGAACCGCGGTTATATTCAAAGGGAATTATGTATTGCTTTAAAACGCGGTTTCTCTTGATATGATATTTCGAGGTGTCCACCATGAGTTTTCTCGGTTCTGAACAGTGAGTATACCCGATTCGAGGAGCGGTAGGCACCGTCTGCGGGTACATGGTGGACCCGGTGAGGTGCCCCGGGGCAAGAAGACTCGTATTGTTAGGCGGTGAGCCTGGCAGGGGAGCACTACCTATCGGTGATTGTATAGAACTCGGCGGATATTCGGAGGATACCGTTTTCGAGTTATGATATGAGATGGATATAAGGGCCGATATGAGAATGCGGTGCCTGAGATGAGATAGATATGAGGGCCGATCTGAGTAAGCGGCGCCTGAGATATGAGGATTTACGTGTCGATGCTGGACATGGGTTTTCATGATATTTTGAGTGCCGGTGTTGGATACTCAGGTTTCAGATTTTGATGTGTCGTTGATGGGCACACGTGGTTGATATCCTCATATATATACACATGCATGTGTTTTCATGATGTTCGAGTGTCGGTGTGGGACACTCAGGTTCCATGATATTGTTTGTGTCGTTGATGGACACGTGGATGATATCCACATGCATACATGCATATGATATCGGATATTTATTTATATATGTCATTGTATTGACTCGATTATTAACATATATGCGTACTTGGTCACCCTAGATATCATAGTATTACCTTCAGGATATTGTGACCTAGGAAATCGTCGTTTTATTCAATTTCTGCTTGCTGGTATTTTCTACTCACGAGTTGGCAACTCACCGCGTTGTGCCACAGTTCTTGCAGGTTTGACCGCTTGGGATCAGTTGCGGTATCGCTGGCACACAGCTTCATTCAGGATGTTTTGTTTTGGTAGGTGGGACATACATTGGATCGTGCCCACTCTCGTACTTTATATTCCGTTGTATCTAGATAAACTCCATCAAATCAAATCAAAGCTAGAAATTGTATATTTTTAGACCCAGTCAGACTTGGGTATTGTGCGAGACCTAGAGCGATGAGTTTATGATCGTTTTTCTTGAGCTTTGATGTCTTGCTCATTTATTGTTCTTTCTGGGTTGATTTTCGTCGTTGGGCGTAGTATATATGTTATTGCGTGGTTGCGATTCTGCCGGTTGGCGAAGTGCTAGCTTCCACTTGGGGATGCCTATATATTGTTGTGTATAAGGTTTTGAACCAAAATATACAAGGGAGGTGCTGCCCGAAATTTTAAAATACGAAACATGTTTTCAACTTTAGTATAACCCACCTGCATTTTCATGTTTCCTTAGCTATGCATTCAAAGAAAAACATGATTCATTATACCTTTATTTCAAAACTGCACCCCCACTATTTTTCCGCAAAAAGGTTTAGATTTTCTGGGTTTCGGCTTACTTGATTTACGTTATTCTTTTAGACGTTGTATAATTTAAGTGCCGGTTACGTGCTGAATTACGGGTCGTGACATCACATGACCTGCTTTTGAGATTCTCTTTCGAAAACTTCTTTCTAATTTCTTATGACATCAACATCTACATTTTATTAGGCGACTGAGTTTTTTTGATGCTATGGATCTTGATTGCAGACTAATCGCTCGATATTAGAGTACGGTGCATTTTTTAAATGTTTGATCTTTAGCTATTGTCCTGTAATAATCATGATAACCAGTTTTCTTGTATTTAGTTTTCTTTTTGTAACTATCTTTTATCTTAAATATATAAAATATGAGCATTTTATCTTAGTCTTTTTTAGGGGGGATTTTCATTCTACTCATGGTTGTTAAAATCTTACGATTTGATACTATTCAGATAGCTTTGATACATATCACAAGGTTGTATCGGAATACGATCAAATCACGGGTCGTATCATACGATTTCATACCGTTTTTACGACCCACAATTTAAATCAATTCAGTATATGTACCGAATTCGAAGTTGGTGGATTGAGTCTGAATATTTCGAGTCCCGTAACAATATAAGATATTGTTTCATTTTAATTTTAATCCCGAAGCGACAAAATCCTCGATTTTCGATCCTTTCTTCGTCTCTCCCTCTCTTTCTCATGAACAGTCCTTCGAATTTACTCGCCTTCGGGCTTTTTTACCCGACGCCTCACCCTTGGCTTCCTTACTGCATCATCCTTACCTTAACGCCAGACAATAGAATAACTATCTTAATTATCATAATTAATCGTATATTTACATGACTCTTATTGATTCATGTATTCTTTGTTGAAGTTTTCACACATATATTACCGATAATTGATTATATACTATTATTTATATAATTTATTGTCCCGCGCTGCTAATTTAGTCAAATAATTATCATATATATAATAATATATCTAATTTCTTGGATTTTCACAAATGAATATCATATCTTACGATTTACGATTTGACACGATAGGATTCATAAGAAAAACGATATATAATTCATATCACGATTTGACAACTTTGATCCTTCTAATTTAGCATATCTCATACGATATGATTGTGCTCTTGAAAGTAAGAGGTTCGCAGCCAAAAATTTAGCAGAAAAAAAGGCCTGCATTCTTCTTCTTCATTTGTATATGTGTTGCTTTCATTAACCGAAAAAGAAGACGCATTCTTCTGGAGTGGGCGGATGCGAAGCACTATTTTTTTGAATTGATAATTGGATCTGCAAATTCACTCGTCTTATCATAATTTGATTCTTGATGAGGCTCGATATTGGTGACTCTCCAAATGCTGACACGTTGCAGATGATGTGTCTCGGAATCTACAAGAAAGGATCAAGAACTTCAGTTGGGATGATACCACGGGCCTTCGGCCCGAGGAGTCTCCCGACCTTCGGTGGCCTTCCTCCCGGCTCACCTCCGAGCAATCGCAGAACCAAGATGCCCCGGCCTCCCGCTCGTGCCCGAGCCTCCCGCCGAGCTCTTCTTTCTCTGTCTCACCGACCGACCCGCAGCGCCGATCACAGGCGCTTCTGCCACGGCTCCGCGAATCTCGCCATGCGCGAGATATCTGCCGCTCACGATCTCGCGTTCCATGCCATCACAATCCCCCATTAACGAGCCTGTCTCGTCATTAATATGGGATCCCGTCTATCACGCGGGCGTGACGCCAGGGGCGTAACGGCCGACATGATTCTCGCGCCCGTCTGCCCCTTGCCGCCGCTATATAAACCCCTCTCTCAGACGATCGAGGTAAACCATTTTTACTCCACTTGGTCGTTACTCTGCCAAAATACCCCGTCTAACTTGATTGTCGGAGGGTCCAACCTGGGACTTCTTTACAGGTAGCTCGGCCACAACCACTCAAAACCCATTAAGATCCACACGCTCCAGGAGGCAACCCTCCAACTCAATCTCAGCCGACCATCAGCACACAAAGAGATCAACGGAAGATAGCATCTGAAGGAGATGCAGAGATCCGTCAATTCTTATTCTTGTTGATGATGATTTATAGGGTTTTTTTTCTTTTTGTTTCTGTGGTGCCCACAATTTCTCCCTTTCCATCTTTAGGATTCGGAGATTTAGCTAATTTCCCCAATAAAAAATTGTTGCTCACATTGTATAGTAGGGATTTATACGTGGATAACTTGTTTCCACTCAAAATATGTCCGTAATAAGTTCTAATTAATATGAAAATTTTGATGCTACAACAAAATTATCCATCTTGACTAAATTGATTGTTTCTTTAATCTGGGAAAAGGAGGGCAATTGTGGACCACATTTGACATTAAAGATTTGTTTTAACTCCATACATCAGAAAACTTTGCATCTTGATTATTTTTGTTATAGAAAACGGCAAAAAGGTAGAATGGGAGTGCATATGCTTAATGTACTTTTATCTACCGCAAATATTGAAAGTGCATACGCTTAGTGTATTTCTATCTTGTGTTAAGGCCAGGGACCGACCTATTAAGGGATAGGGTGGGGCCATCGCCTCACCCTATTTTTAGAAACCCCTGGAGGTACCCTCAACCATCTCTCTTCGTTTTGCCGCCTCTTCGATTCCTGCCGCTGCCCCTCGCTGAAAAAAAAGCCTAGCTGTCGAAGGACGGCTGATGCCTGCTGGATCGCCGCCGACTCGCCGAGACGCCCGCCGTCATTGAGATCTTCAGAACCGGCGTCATCACCGTCTCCGTTGCTGGTTTCGTCGTCGTAACTCGTAAGTCCCCGATCGCTCTCTTTGAGATCAATTCCTCATGTCCTTGTGTTAGGGTTTTTGTTGTGGTTTGCTTGATGGGCTTTGAGATTAGTTCCTGAAGTGATGTCACAGTTTTTGTGCTAGTCCTTTGGGTTGATTTAGTTAGGGTTTTTTTTAGGGTTTTATTTTGAAAGATGCAGCTATTTTGGTTTGATGATAGATTTGATGATTTAACCTGTCCTGTGTTTTTTCTTATTTGTCTTGAGAATTAGCCTTAGCTTACTGTGATTTTTTTCCTGGTTTTAGCTAGAATAGTTTGATTCTTTCAGGGTTTTTTTTTTGTATTTTTTTTGCTTGCTTTCTTCATTTGAAATTATACAATGGTTAGAGTTGCAAATAGCCTGAACAGGCAATACCTTTGTCATTTTTAGTTTTTGAGAAACATGGATATGATCAAGGCTATACTTAGCCAAATGAAAATTTTCATCGAGTTTATGCAAATGCCTATCATTCTTCATTTCTGTTGCAAAACCCGGATGCAAACTCAAGTCATATGGACCAGGCTGCGGTTCTCAGTCTGGAATGTGACTTGGATCTTATTGATCATCTAGGAATGCCCGAGATGAAAATTCCTGACATGGGCGTGCCACCGGAATTTCTCAACAATCGGGATAAGGATGAAAATAAGATGAACAAAGCCTGAAACAAATCTTAGAACATGATCATGAAATGGGATGGATTTTTTGTTATTGTGGGTGGATATTGGGTGGGGGGGGGGACAATGGTAGATTGAAATTGTAAGTTGTGGTTTGTAGATGAATTGTACATGGTGAACTTGGTTGTTGAGATTAAAATGGTGAAGCAAGCAAATGTTTGATATGTGAGATTAAATTTTTAAAATTTTTTTTCTGCATACTCTTGTGCACTATGATATGCTAATTGGAAGTTCATAGCTAACATTTTGATACCTTGTTTCTCAATTACATGCACACCTGAAATTTCAGAAGTATCCAAACATGTACTTAATATTTTATCAAAAACTCATAGCTGCATGCTTTTGAAACTTTGTACAGATCAAATCAAGTGTGGGCTGTTAACATCTCCGTTGGCTCTCCATAGAGTATGCGCACTCGTCGAGCAATCCTCTGAGGTAATTGATGTATCAATTGATTTATATTTTGAATTTTAATGTATTTTTGCATCTTAATAGAGACTATTTAAACTTTTGTTATTTAAATTTATGGTTTTTATCAAAAAAATGAATCATGTAACTGAGTTTTTTTATAAGCAATATTAATATGTTTGGCTCCACCCTTTGAAAATTCCTGGATCTGTCATTGGTTAAGGCTACAAGGAATCCAACCAAGATCAATCCTAATCACAATCATAGATATGTTTAAGGTGCACACCTAATATATATATATATATATATATATATATATATATAGTCTTAAATAGTTACGAACTATAGCGGATGAATTTGATGAAACTGCAATATATGCTTCCAGCTGGAATTGTATTGTGCTACCGTAACTGATGACCAAAATCCTTCCCTCCCCCTCCCCCTCCCCCCAAAAAACCCACTCCTATACTTGACAAAGTCGCTCACATCAATCACTGACTGCTCAATCATATATTTTAAATACATGCCCCTTCGCTCTTTACACACACATACACCCCCACCCGCACCCCAAAAAAGACGAGAACAATGCAGGTCTTCAAGAGAATGAGGCTGTAATTATGGAAGTATCTAATGATGGAGAGTTTTAATAATATAGGTTGATGAGAAGAAAGATGAAGAGTTAAAACCGTCGTGGGTTTACTTGAAAGAAAGTGAGAGAGAGAGACGGGACACATAGTATCATGCTATTGAAACCATGGTTTTGAAAACCAAACCATATTTTGAAGTGTGTTCGGAGGAACGGTATGAAGTTATGGGAAGGCTCACCATTGTAATTAAAAAATGTATTAAAAAGGAGCCCACCATTTATTCTTTTTTAATTAAAAAAACTAGTACACTCATAACCGTTTAATTAAAAAAAAGTTAAAAAGGGAGCCCGCCCATTTCTTCCGCACTGCTCCATGAGCGGTGGGAAGGCCATCGCCGCGCCCCCGAACAGGGGAGCAACGAGCGTTGAGTTGCATGCTCGCCGCTCCCCCGAACGGGCTCAGAGCCAAACTGTAATATTATGTCGCGCATCTATGCTTTTTACCGTATGTAAAAATAAATAATGTTGCATTATAATTTGTTTCAGGCATACATTTTTTAGATTAAATGGTTAATACAGTTGCACTGCATTAATGTTTTTATAATGACGGGACACATTGTACCATGCTATTGATTGATCCATATTCAACTTTATTTAGCAAATACAGAAATCCCTTAGATTAAACGAAAAAAGATTAATAGAGATGGATCATGAGTAATGGTTGCTATATGTCCTGGCACTTAAAATAATTCCATTAGTGGCATCGTATATTCGCATCCGCTTTTTATTAATGCATTTGACGCTTTTTCGATGTACATAAGAGAATAAAATAAGTGAAAATGGGCTTTAGAATGTTCTCAGGCCCATTTCTCTGAAAATATGGATGGGGGACCATCTATGTGAGTGGGACCTACCGAACCTATCTACCATCACTCTCTCACCACCCATGTGGGTGGGACCCACCGAACCTACCCACCATCACTCTCGCATTCTCAGAGAAATGGGCCTGTGAACGTTCTCAAGCTCATTTTACTCGTAAAATAAATATATAAAATGGATTAAGATTCTCTTTATATAATTATTTTATTGGCTCTAAGAATGCTTTTAGAATTACTTTTATTTGATAGAGTTATAAATTATGATAAATAATAAATTAATCTTCTTAAATCTAGTCATCCTAGCGAGCGACAATAAAAACTGTCACCACCATGTCATGGCCGAAATCGATATGCTCCTCCTCGTGTGCATAGCATGTGGTCGTATCCTTAATTGCGGATGCATCATAGTCTTCTCGTGTCTCACTCTCTCGAGCTATATCTTCAGTAATTATCATTGCTCTCTTATTCGCCCTTAACGAAACTGCACCTATCTATGGTGTTGTAGTGGTCTTAATAAGATGTATAATGAGCAATATTATACTTTCTACTCTTTTCTTTGGGCTTGGCAAATAGTTCCTATCGAAGGAAATTTGGCGTAAGTAGAATTAAGTGTTCTAGATTCCGTTCTAATCACGCTAGCCGATATCCTGTACCGCAAGTTTAATGAATTATTTTGGAAATATGTTATTGTACATTATTCTTAACTAAATAATTTATAAAATAATGTTTGTTAAATAATCATATTTTTATATCCTAATGTTTGTAATAAATGATTTTCTTGCCCATTGGCATATCATCTATTGGTTTCTACCATTATACTGTAATCAACATTCTTACATTAATCACATCCACAAACAATTCTTAAACTATTTGAAAATTTAAGATGAAGAAAATTTATCTATAGAGTTTCAAACCACATACAAATAATTATTATAAGAGGTAAAGAATTTGAGATTCGTATATGAATATTGATTGATTTAAGAAGTTTTGTATCCATGCATATTAGCTTGTTATGTGCTAAGAAAAAGTATATTTTGCAAAATTAGAATGATGGTATGATGGTCTTTGAATGGTAACATGAGGAGACAGTCTTGAAAAAAGATGATTTTCTATACTATCTATTAACTTCATGATATTGTATATCTTTTTGAAATTTGCTATAAATATTGTATTGTAAAACCATATCTCAAGATATTCCTCTACTTTTTAGGAAAGAGATATTTGTCTATTTGCATGTTATGCTCTATAGATTCATAAATCTATATAAAAGGCTTAATTTTTGTTACTAATAGTTATGGAAGAAGGAAAAACACGTTACATATTTAATCATATACATAATATTTTTTTGCTTTGTTATTTTTCAAGTATCAATATTTTTATATTTTTTTTATAGAAAAACCAAGTATCCATATTGAACAAAAGAAATACAGTAATGTCAATGTTGATATATTTTTTTTAAGAGGAATGTCAGACTCTAATTTTTCATATCCACAGAAAATAATCATAACCAAATTAAAAATCTTGTTCGCATAGTGTTTTTACCTCTTTATTTTTCAAGACGTATGCTGTGGGTTATCATCTAAGTTTTCAATTTTATTTTTTAACAACAAACAAAACAATGAGCTGTCAACAAGTAATTATTTCTATAGACATGAGCTCTTAGTCATTTAAAAAAATCTTAGGAAAATTTTTTAGAAAAAAATAACTTATGTGTATTTATAAAAAAAGTAACTCATCCTTTTTAAAGATTATTAGAAAATATCTTAATCTAACATAAAATACAACAAAATATCCTTTTTAAATATAAATATATGATATAAAAACCCTTCATCTCATTCTTTAATCTCTTGACAATCCTCAACCAAACATACACACTCTCTTGTGTCTCTCGTTATTATATATTGCTCAAAGTTCAAAATTTTAATAATGGAAAGTATCATGTGATTATTCTAATTTTTGACGATTAGTAATTTCTTATTGAATAGAATGGTTGGATTGTTTAATGGTGGTGCATATGAGTTGAGAAAGAAAGGATAAATTTGAGTTGAGATGGAGGTATGAAGAAGAAGAATGGAGGACATTAGCTTGTTTTGAAAACAAACATAAGAATAAATTTATAATGAATTTTTTAATAATGAAGGATAGTTTATCTAATAATGATATAGGGTAGTTTTTAATAATTTTTGGAGTATAAGATGGTTTTTTATGTAATACATATAAGTTCATTATAATTTCAAAAATTTTTACTAACGGTCAATTGATACATTTGAATCTATAAAAAATAAAGAATATATATCAAATATCCATGTGTATAGCACACGCAAAAAAGTGTATTCTTTTTCTTCGTCGTTACTTTATAGTGTTGAGAGATGTTATAAATGCTTAATTATCTACCAACCAACATGCATCACACATGGAACATACTATATTTATTAGTTATTTTTTACCATCGAAGGGAAGATTGTTTTCATATTGAAATTTTGCCAATTTGATATTTGTGAGGACACATGCAAAAAAATTCCTGAATTCTTAAGACAAATTATTGAATAAATAAAATACTTCTTAAAAAATCCCTACATTATATTAACCACAATTTAAAAATAAACCTTTTTAAATCTTCATCCATAATTTTAACATTATCTTAAAAAATCTATATTATGTTTTTAGTCGAGTTTTAATTGAAGAATTATAATTTAGGGGCTCACCAACAACTGCAATCTTTGGTTGTAAGTCGGATCGGTACCAATTTATTAGTTTTATTATCCCTTCCAAATCTTTTTAAAAAGTTGCGGTATATATTTAATCGAAAATTGGGTTTCGATTTAGCGATTCCAATTGAACCCACAACATCGATTCCTAAGCCTCTCCTTCTTAAACTCCTCACCCTTATCATCGCAGAAATCCTGCCGAGAATCAGAATTAGGATCGGAGTTAAGTCGGAATCGGGGTCGGAGTCTCTCCGGTTTTTCTATCTAAAAAGCCGAAGCCATAATCATCCTCCTTGTTTCTCTCATTAATCTTTGCGAATCGACGATTTTGGTTGCAGACTTAAGGCATTTTCAAAACTATTCATATTTTATTTCTTCTGTCTACTATACAAATTGATAAAAGTATGATATTCCCCCCTAAATTGTTGTTTATCCTGTTTAGTCGAAGATTTGTGTAGGATATGTAATAAATCTAACCAAAATTGAATTTTGTGTAGGGCTTTTGATCTATATCCTTGTTCTTTAATGCCCAGCTTGGCAGACGGTGTGAAACTAAAATCAAATTCCGTTATAATAGGAAGTGTACAGAGATTATAAAAATCAGGGCTTTATTACCGTAGATGAGATCGACTTTGTAAAAATACAAGCATCATACAAGTTTGCCTATAATTGTTTTTGTGATAGAGTTACTCCAACTCCACCTTGATACTCCATAGCAAATTCTACCTTAATCTAATCCTAGTCAAATAAAATGCAATTTAATGGAAGCTAAAGACATCTATTGAATGAGAAGAGAGGTTTTTGATTGATTCCCCAAAACCTTACACTAGAATCTAAATAGAATCTAAAGACAATTAAAAGAAGAATTTGATAATTCTCAGCTTAGCCTTTCTCTTCTCTGTCTCGGTTTATAAAGAACATGAGTGCCGATATTTGCAACTACGCTCTCGGCAATAATTGTTTCACACATAAGCCCTTAGCCATGATTACAAACAAGCCCTTAGCCTGGAATGCTTGTATCAATACTTCCCTCCTCAAAATTGACCTCGTCTTCAAGGTCAAATGAAATAGCTTATTCCTGAGATGCCTTAGCATGGTAGACTTGAGTGGCTATGAACAAGCAAGCAGGGAGCAGGCCATAAGCATGAAGAAGACGGGTCTGATCTCATGCAAGTAGTAAAAGGCCACGCTCCATAGTTATATCTTGTACGTATTGGCATTTTTTTCTCAACCCTGACTTTACAAACATTATTTTTTTCTCTTTTTTGCCTACGCTATAAGCCATTCCATAGATGTTCATTCTTTTGTGTTTTCATCCAATATTGATGTGTTTGCATTCGTGGGTTCTTTCCAAATGAGAGCTTCTGAAGGGCCATTTATGCTGAGAGGCAGATTCAAGAAAATATGCTACACTTCTCTGAGTTCAATAATCTAGGTCACAAACCCTGGACTATGTATGTCGAGAGCAAATGAAGTCTTTTGTTGTGGTGAAAGAGTAGATAATAATCTAGCTATTAAATTTGATGTGGAGAAAGAATTTGAGAAGCTTTGCAGGAAATTGTGTGAAATCATTTGGAGGGGCATGCATTTTCTCATGCTAAAAGCATAGATATCGGGCTAACATTATCTTGCGGAGGCATGATTTATTCACAAGAAATGAATCTCTGCAGTAGGGAGGTTGTGCACTCCTTCTACATACTTTTTGATTGTAAAAAGGCTTATTCAAGATCATAGAATTAGCTAAAGTTTTGTGAGATATAGGAACATTTATAGGAAAAATTATTAATTCAGCGGGTATAATCTTCGAAGAAAAATTAGTATGGAATTGCATCCATAAAAGTAATCAGATAGTGAGAGACTAGGGAGATTGAGAACACGTGGTATAAACTATTGAATGCTTAAAAAAAGAGAAATGGAAACAGACTAGAATACTTGTTGATAATTTACCATATGGGAATTGTAGATGGTAAAAGAGTCGGAGATAAATAAACTAGTAAAACCTTTATATTGAAGTCTGAAATAATTAATGTTATTAGTGTTTACGTAGGATTTTCGGGACCATAAAAAGGGAATATTTGGCCCATATGGATGACTAATTCCAGAAGTAGAAGCTTTAGAAAGAAAGGTGAACACACAACAACTTCTAAGAGGGTATAAAGTTCTAGTCAAACCGATTCTTCTGAGAATTGATAAATTAGCATGCAATAATTGTAATTCATGCCGGAAGAGTTTTTCACAATGCTGTTAGGTTGACAATATTACACGTTTGCTTTAAAAAATGAAATAGAAGCAGAATAGCTAAGAGATTGAGAACTATATGGTGGAACTTAAAAGAGAGAATTAAAGGATAGATTGAATATACACGAGGAAGCTACCATTATATGGTGTAATGCTTTTTGTGTTAATAAAAGTTACTAAAGAAAACCTTAGAGGATCTAAAGGTAACAAATCAACTACTGTAGTCTATAGGAAGTTGTTGATGGAGAAAACCAGTCCAAAAAGTAACTAAAGCAAAATGGGTGTATCTTTTAAATATTTACAAAAGTGTAAAAATACGACAAGTATCAAATATGCAAAGAAGAAAGTCAAGAAATGCATTAATACCAAAAGTGTTTTGCTTCCCTTTATGGCTATATTGGGTTTGGTGACAAATATCTGTAGTATTTTTACTTTGAGTTTGATAGCATTAATGTAGACCAGTTTCTTACTTGAGCTAATTATTGGGCAGATTCACTTATAGATTAAAATCCATACTCCTTACTGATATCAATTTGGATCGTATTATTTAGTTAATTGACGTTCTAAAGCTTGTGTGAGGTTAAGGTTTCATGGATTTACTGAACTTTTTTGCACATTCTTATGGTTATACTTTGTTAAGGCAATGGTTTTCACTTGTAACTTAACTTGCTTGCAATTAAATAACTATTTGTCTCTCCTGCCATGATGTTTTGTTCTGCTGCAGCATGCCTCGAAAAGTAAATTACCTGATTGACTATGATGAAGACTATGATGTATATGATGATTATGATGAATATGATGACCAGGACTGGGATCATGGCGTAGAAGGAAATGATTATCATGATGTTAATGGAAATCATTGCAATAATGATAGAGAAGGAAATGGTGAGTTACATACACGATATGCATTAATGCTTATCTATTTTTATTTTTTTTATTTTTGCAAGATATTGAAGTTATGTAATGTGATGTGCTTATAGTTCAGCATATGATGCTGATGTTTTGTTCTGATTTTATTATAAGGGTATTTTCTTTTTTATATAGATCAACATGTATACGTACATCAAGTTCCTATATAGTATATTTTGTACATCTCGATTCTATTGAGCGTTCCGTAAGAAATTCTAGCGTACTTCAGATTTCTACCAAAAGAGTTAGACTGATTCTAGCTATTTCCAATATCATATATTTCTCTTTCCATTTATTTTTCTAGTCATCATTTTGCATGTGCTTTTGATATGATGTTTAAGCATGCTACTTTACAACTTGCCCTTTGGGTAAACTCGCCGCTTATATTGGCAGACCACCAGGAGTAAATACGGAAGTCCTAGGTTGAAATCTGCAGATGTAATTTTAATCCAACTTTACGGTGTTGTTTTCCATGCATGTATATCACATTGTACTTTGTTGTATGAGGGATAATTGGGATTTTTGTTTGAATAAGATGTGTTTACTACCTGACAATATCAGGCTTTGGCGTAATGCTGTGTAATGTGGACATTGGGTCTCTCTCTCTCTCTCTCTCTCTCTCTCTCTGCGCACGCACATGTCATATTATTGTCTATTATATCATTCAATAAACAAGGTTTCCATCTTACAACAACACGACTTCATCCCAAATATTGGGGTCGGCTATATGATCCTTCTCTTCCATTATCTTTACTGTTTCCTTTGTTAACTAACAATTAACGCATCGTTCTTAATTACCTCTATCTATGTTTGTTTATGTCTACCTCTACTCTAGTTGCGTCGTTAACTATAATTTTGTTATTTTTTCTAACCGGGATCTTGATTCCCATTGCAAATGCCTAAACCATCTCACTCGGTTCTCATGCAATTTATCTTCCATGGGAGCTACCACTACCATGTTATGGACGCATTCATTTCTTATCCTATCTTTCGGTATATTACCACTCATTCATCTTTTAGATTCATTAAGTAAAACAATATCATCGGCAAACAACATACACAATGGCACGTCATTCTGAATAAGTCTAGTAAGCTCATCCATAACTAACGTAAAGAGATGAAGACTTGGCGCCGAACCTTGGTGTAAACCTGTAGAGATGGGAACTGGCTCTGTTTCTTCTCCAATCATCCTCACTCTAATAATTTTTTTTCCAACTATATCTTTAATCACATCAATATACTTATGAGACTAGTTTCTTTTCTGAATCCCTTCATAATATCTTTGTAGACCCTTGTTAGTTATCATAAGCCTTTTCTGAATAAAAAAGAACCATTTGTTGATCTCTCTTCTCTCTATATTTCTTTACCAATATCCTTAATAATAGATCGGTTCCATAGTAGACCTTCTTGGCATGGAACCAAATTGATTTTCAGTTATGGATGTTTCTTTCCTTAATCTATGTTCGCTTACTCTCTACCATAGTTTCATTGAATGACTCGTAAGCTTAATTCCATGATAGTTTGAACAATTTTGTATATCTCAGGTGTCTTCATTTAGCAGGCATTTTTTTTTTCCTATTCATAATTTTATTAAATAACTTAATTAACTATATTAGACCTATATCTCCTTAATACTTACAAACTTCGATAGAAATTTCATGTCTTACTGTTTTTTCAATTTTTCAAAGCGTCCTTAACTTCATTAAACATAATCTTACGACAAAACAAAATGTCCCAATTTTTATCAAAACTACTTGTTTCTATCTTAAGTTCGTGATTATTATTTTCATTAAACAATTTATGAAAGTAACTTCTCCATCTTTTTTAATTTCATTGTCTTTTACTAAAACTCTTTCATCTTCACTCTTAAACAAGATTTCCTTCTTATTATATAAAATACCTAAACTATCCTTCTCTTAACATTTACTGTTACGCCTGGACAAATATATCATATGTTTCTAGCTTTATACAAATGTTTTTATTCTAGAACCCCCCATCTGCCATTTTAAACAGATCAACCAATTAGAGTTGCAACTTAACATGTACCGTCTTGTGACTCTGTCCAGAACCTTTTATTGAACAAAATGGCATCATTTTCAATTTGTTTTGTTCTCTCATGAAAGACCGGGTGGTGGGCATATAAATGAGAGCTTGATTATTGCACTTTAAAGCAATAATTTTGGATGATGAAAACGAAGCTCTTGTAGCAAATGCTTCAACCACTCTTACTCACATGTAGAACTCTCCATTGCTCAATATTCTGCTTCTACACTATATATGGAAACAAAGCTTTGCTTGTTACTCATCTAAGACACCGAGTGCTATCAACTACCACACGATACCCAATAGTTGACCTTTTATCATCCTGTGAACTAGCAAAATATGCATCTGTATAACCTTTAATATGCATGTATCTATGATTTAGATACAAAAAACCCTGTTCAGAAGCACCCTTATGGTGCACCTCAAATTATAGTAACCGCATCCCAACAGCTCTTATGTGATGTGATAAGAAACTGACTAATCACACCAACTCCGTTTGGTCTTGTGATTGCAAGTAAATTAACTTGTTAACTATCTTCAACTAGGAAGATCAGTAAACCCATTCATCTTCTACTGACCTAGACCTATTATATGCTTCTATTGTAAAATCACTCAGCTTACACCCGGACACTCCTGTTCACTCTGTATATTAAAAGCATTTCATTTTATATAAATAAATGACATGTCGAGATCGAGCAACTGTTTGAACACAAGTAGATACTAACAACTTAATATGTGGTAGAAATATGAAAACCGTATCAAAGAAGTTTAAAAAAAAATAATAACGGTTAAAATGCGTGAACCCCCCCTTTACGTTTACCTGAAGATTAGGAAACCCTCCTAAAGATGAAAAGTATGCAGTTTGCCCCAAAACCCTAATTGTGTTGACCTTTCCATCCATAAGACTTTTAATGCCAAATACACCCCTCTAATAAATATAATTGACTAGCCTAATATTTTCTTTTCTTTTTCTTTATTTTTTCCAAATCTATACTCTTGAATATATTCACTCTTCGGAGGAGTAGAGAGAAGGTAGGTGATGTTTTGAATTAGAGATTTTGAAGAAACGAGGAAACAGTTTGGAGGGAAAAAATTTTAGAGAAGAAAAAAGGGGAAAAATGGAGAAGAAAGGGTTAAGTGGCATTATGGGCAATATACACCAAAAAATTGATGCTGTTAAATTTTTGGGGTAAAGTGCATTGTTTTCAAGTTTAGGGGTGTTTCCTGTCTGGCAATATAAGGGGGGTTTCCTGCTTTTTAGCCTTAATAAAATCAAAGCTTTATTGTATTGCAAAATAAAATCAACTGTAATGGGTTTACAAAGCAACACATAGAGAGGTTTTCTGGTATGAGTAAGATTCCACTAGGAAAGGGGGAGGGGTTTATGGAGACAAGAAAACAAGCAGTACAAGAGCAGTGGTTGATGGCTGGTACTTCTTAGGCTAATTTAGCTTGAACATTTTTTTCAACTCTGGTGGTGTATGAATGAAGTAGCTGGTGTTAAATAATGCCTGGTATCTTTGACTCAAAAACTTTTATATGTTTTAGCAAAATATCTAATTGTTTCATCAGGCTGCATAACTTAAGTGCTTTCTATCGTTACTAGTAGTGCATTCTGGTCATTTACTGATTAAGATAGAAATATTCTTCCCACCATGAACGGACTTGACTGTTTGCAGTTTGAAACCGTTGATTTCTTGTTTGTACATGAACACCGGAAGGAAAAAACGACTAAACTATCTATTGCTTTCTTGAATATCTCTGCCATGGCCTTGTAAATTTTAAAGTCACAACAAAGTACTTATCATACTTGTTTCTGTAACAGTTTCTTCGTCTCAGCAAGACAACACCGGTAGCAAGTCTGGGCTTTGGCGCTGCTCTATATGTACTTATGATAATGACGGGAGTTCATTGTCTTGTGACATGTGTGGAGCTATTCCTAGATCTTCTGTCAATTTAGAGAAAGATGGTAAGACCCCACTTTCATTTTATAACACTGTCAGTGGGATTGCAGTGTGTGCGCATGCGTGTGGTTTTTTTTGGGGTGTGTGTGTGTGGGTAGGTGGGTGGGTGGGTGTGCATGCATGTGCTCATTTGCATGAATGCTGGCTTGAGAATTATGTCATAGAGCAAAGAGTATCAGGTATGGTTATTCTATTAACTTATATTTGGAGTTTACTTATCATGTCCATTATTGTGGATTTACTGCATGCACATCATCTCTGATTAAGACCATATTTTGCCATTTTTTGTTTATGCTTCCTTTCCCTGCGAATAATTAGTTGCTATTGTTTTATAACAACCATAAGCATACCAACAGAGGACACATGATTCTAATTGATGATCTTTCTCTGTTCATTGCTTTCAGCATCTGCTGGGTCTTCAGCCAGTTTACCACAGGATAATGAAACTCGTTCTTTATCAAATCTGAGTCAAGACAGAGAGAAGGGGACAACCAAATTTCTGGCAACCAACGAAATAATAAGTAAGCTTTCAGCATCTGCTGGGCCTTCAGCCCGTTTACCACGATATAATGAAACCCGTTCTTTATCAAATCTGAGTCAAGATAAAGAGAAGGGGATAACCAAATTTCTGGCAACTGACGAAATAATAAGTAAGCTTTCAGCATCTGCTGGGCCTTCAGCCCGTTTACCACGATATAATGAAACCCGTTCTTTATCAAATCCGAGTCAAGACAAAGAGAAGGGGAGAACCAAATTTCTGGCAACTGACGAAATAATAAGCGGGTCTAGTCATTCTAAAGGATTTTCAGAATCTTCTGGGACTTCAGCCTCTATTGAAGAGAAGGGTACAGTTAAACTTCCACCAAATAATAAAATAACAAACAATTCATCTCTCTCTCCATCTAAACACAGTCATCTAAAGGGATTTGAGAGCTACAGTAAGAGGGAGAGTGCAGACACACCACAAATTCTTGCTACCAAGGTAGAGAATGTGAAATTGGATAATAAATTAGCGAGCATGAGAAATGATAATTCAAGTGCTCTGTACAAGCCAGAGAAATGGATGCTGAGTGACCAAGAGCAAGGAACCACTAATCAATTGAATCTTGCAATAGTAAGTTTTCTTTGGGTTATCGTTTTTATTCTTCTCTAATCATTTTGGATATCTGCACTTATCAGATATAGTGCTTATTTAACATGGAATCATATTGTGAACGATTCTATTAGGTGGGCCATGTTGATTCTGGGAAATCCACATTATCTGGAAGGCTGCTGCATCTTCTGGGTCGAATATCTAAGAAAGAAATGCACAAATACGAGGCGGCGGCTAAACAGATGGTATGTTCACTTTTCAGGGAAATATCCCGATTTTGCATGTGAAAAGTTTGGTCTCGGGTGGTCAAGGACAATTACATGGGTTAGCTGGTCAAATAAGCCATAATTTATGTTTCATCATACCTGGTTTTCTAGTTCAGCTTGCTCAGTTTGGTTTAGATCGATCTCAGGAGCTAATGCACTATTATTATTCTAATATAAGTATTAACTTCTTTTAATTTCTGTATATAGTTGAGTTACTGTGCAATAAGTTATAACAACTACAACAATGTTTCCAAAAAAAAAAAACTACAACAAGCCTTGTATTCCAAATATTTGGAGTTGGCTCTATAAATCCTTTTCTTCCATTTTTCTCTGTTTAGGGTTGTCTTCTTGGTTTGATCGACAATTAACATAGCATCTTTAACTGCATCTATCCATGTTTGTTTTGGTCTACCCTCATCCCTTGTTGCACCTTTGGCTACAATTTCATCACTTCTAACCGTGCAACGATTTTTTAAATGCAGGGAAAAGGGTCATTTGCTTATGCATGGGCAATGGATGAAAGCGTTGAAGAGAGGGAGAGGGGTATAACAATGACAGTGGCTGTTGCATATTTTGACTCCAAAAACTACCGGGTGGTTTTGTTGGACTCCCCAGGACATAAAGATTTTGTATCAAATATGATATTGGGGGCTACACAAGCAGATGCTGCTGTTCTTGTTGTTGACGCATCTAAAGGATCCTTTGAAGCGGGTATGGATGGCAATGGAATTGGACAGACGAAAGAACATGCTCAGCTTATTCGAAGTTTTGGCGTCGAGCAAATTATTGTGGCTGTCAATAAGATGGACGCAGTGGATTTCTCAAAGGAAAGATTTGATTTCATTAAGTTGCAACTGGGAACTTTCCTCCGCTCCTGTGGGTTCAAGGAATCATCTGTCACTTGGATTCCACTTAGTGCCATGGAAAATCAGAACTTGGTGACAAGGTCTTCTGATAATCGTTTGTTATCTTGGTAAGATTCGATTAATGATTTTCTCCTGTGTTTGTTTCTCTTATGTGCACCTTGAAATATATGCATCGCATGAGTAGTTGCTCTACATAATTATCCGATTTGTTATATTACCTTGATACATAATAATGTGTTTAATACTTCAATAGTTTGGTCTCCATGACCGAAATAAATCATCTAAGCACTTCTACTTTAGAAAGCGCGTACATACAACGGCGGTGTTTCTTTAATCAAGGATGGTTTCTACATTTTTTTATAGTTATTCCATGTTCCTCAGATCAGTTGATTTTGAAAGATAATTTCTACATTTATAAATTTTCGATATTCCTCGGCTCAGTCGATTTACTCAAGGTTCAAGAACTCGGTTTTGGTCTCGGTCTCTCATAATTTTATTAGTTTCGCTCGGTTTCGTCTAGTTTCACTAATCGCGATCCGGGTTTCGGTTTCGACGGCAATACAACATACATAAATGTAGATATATTAAATACTTAAATTTATGGTTGTATATTACAAGACAATGATCCTAGTGTTTAAAAATCTAGTCAGGATGCAAAATATATTGAAAAGTGTATTTAGATAAGTATTAATATAGG
This sequence comes from Agapanthus africanus, assembly GCA_030015575.1. Classification (NCBI taxonomy): domain Eukaryota; kingdom Viridiplantae; phylum Streptophyta; class Magnoliopsida; order Asparagales; family Amaryllidaceae; genus Agapanthus; species Agapanthus africanus. The sequence continues at coordinate 182,822,057 of CM057350.1, read as the reverse complement.
GTTTGAGTTCACTTTTTTGCAGTTTTCTAACAACGAAGGCCCTACAATTATCACAATGACAGTAAAAATGGTATAAAAAGACTAGTTTTTAAAGGTTTGAGCCGAAACGATATTGTTTTGTTGGCTTCATATCGGTTTCGGGTTTCGTATCAGTCTCCACTGAAACCGATACAAAACCACCACGTATCGGTGGTTTCGGCCGAAACCTCAAACCTTGGATTTACTATTGGTTGCCTCTTTTATTGTTTTCATTCCACAACTTCAAGTGATATTTAAATCTGTAATAGCTCTCTATATACTGGAGCGATCAATAATATGCATGATCGAGTAGTTACTAGATTGAGAACTGTTGGAGGAAAAGCTAAGCGATATGCCCAATTCCCTATCTGCACTGGCTTACACCAAGGGTCAACTTTAATTTCTCATCTCTTTGCATTAGTTATGGATGAAGTCGATATTAATGTGTGGTGTATGTTGTTGGCTGAGAATGCTGTTTTGGTTGATGAGTCTAAAGAAAAGATCATTTTCAAAGTAGAAAAATAGAGAGATTCTTTAGGCTCTAAAGGCAGCATTGCACAAATCCTGTAAAATGGGGAAAACTAGATCGAAATGGATATCATGAGTGGTTGACTTAAAAGAAACTTTATCATGCATTATTGCATTCGTTTAGGTTCTGATATGGCCTGCCAATGCTGGTGGATTTTTTATGCTTATGCCTGTGTGAATCATGTATTTAAGATTGCTGATTTTTTTAAATCCTTCTACTCGATCAACTCCAATTAGGTCTTTTGTTGTTTCATCTTGCCAATAAGAATTACATATTTAAGTTGGAGATTCTTCACATGGGATTTTAAATATCTAATATAGTATTTTGCAGGTACCAAGGGGAGTGCCTATTGGAAGCAATAGATTCGCTGCAACCTCCCCTGAGGGATATCTCAAAGCCACTTCGTCTGCCTATTTGTGATGTGACCAAGTTTCATTCATTGGGACAGATTGCTGCCAGCGGGAAACTTGAGAGTGGGGCTATTCGTACTGGTTCAAAGGTGCTTTGCTGCCTTCTTTTAGTTGTCACATGAATTATATCCAAGATCTCAACTATTATTTATCTGTCTTTTTGTTGATCAGAGGCAACTTGGACTTAACTGAACACATAATTCAATGAGATATAAATCACATAAGACTAAAATATTGCATATGGGATAGTCTAACATTAAGCTTGCCATATAAATACATACCCACTCAGTTTAGCATGAAGTTGCTGCAGGTCTTATAATTTTGGCCATTTTTTTCAACAGATCCTTACCAAATTTGAGATTTTTTTTCAGCGACTGCCTTAAATTTCTTTGTTTTCATCTCTATCAAGTATGAACCTTCGCAAGTGATTTCATCCTATCACATTGGAAGTGCAGTTTGTCTTGTTAAGGGCATGAATTCCATTTTCCTCTCTGTTTGTGTTCTTCTCAACTATGCTTCTGTGATTTATTAATTTTTCTACATATTGTAATTATATAGATAGTTCAGTACAATTGGCAACTGTAACTTAGAAGTTAGAAGCTCGCAACTTTCATAGTTTATGAACATGAATCTTTAAGCTAGATTAGAATCCTAATTTACTCCATTAAAAAATATTCCTACTTAATACTATTTTATCTTGCCCACATCATTGGATGAGAGTAAAAGTAATAGATGAACTGGCCTCTATCATGCAATTGTAATGATGATATGAATGTTTTGTGTGCAGGTTTTGGTGATGCCTTCAGGAGTTATAGCTACCGTACGTTCTATTGAACGCGACTCGAGTACTTGTAGTGTAGCAAGAGCCGGAGACAATGTGGCTATCAGTTTGCAAGGCATTGAGTGGGGTCATGTGATGCCTGGTGGGGTTTTGTGTCACCCTGATTTCCCTGTTGCTTTGGCAACCTCTTTGGAGCTTAAGATTCTCGTCTTGGACGTTCCCACACCAATATTTGCTGGATGTCAGGTACCGGGGTCGCTTGATTGGATCCAGTTTATGATTTATTTATGGCTAGATTTTAGGCGGCCTCCCTCACATTTGTTTTGCCTATATAGCAGATAACCTCCATATCTTTTTAAATCCTGCACTTTGATTTTATTTCATTATTTTTCCAACTTTTTAATTTCAAAATACTTACTGTCCAACTTTTTAAGAAATTAAAATATACATAAAATAGAAAAGTTAACGGCTTTAAGAAGGGAGGGCAAAGTGTAGGTTCTAATAATAGGGCATGCTATTATGCTATAAGAGCAATAGCGAGGGAGGTTTTGTTTGGGCAATTAAGTGTAATGTTTATAACGAACATATATGACATTAAAATTGCAGGTCGAGTTTCATATACACCATGCAAAGATGGCGGCAAAAATAGTAAAGATAGTATCTCTCTTGGATCCAAAAACAGGGAAGGTCTCTAGGAGTTCGCCCCGTGTCCTCAGAGCCAAGCAAAGCGCTATTATTGAGGTGGCTTTCGAAGATGCAGTTTGTGTGGAAGAGTTCTCGAAATGTAAGGCCCTTGGAAGGGCATTCCTTCGATCTGCAGGAAATACTATTGCCGTTGGTGTTGTGAACCGCGTATTGGAACGGAGTTTGCTAGCTCAATAGATGAAAACTTATATCCATGGAGTTAAATGAGAAACTAAGAGAATTGTGCTTAGCTCAGTTGGTGATAACTTGTACCGGCAGAGTTAATGAGAAACTAAGAGATTTGTGATTGTAGTGAGAGCTACAGGAAGGCTTGAAGCAATTTTGTAGTGTAATTTTGGTAATTTTATAGGTTGCTGGGTATGCATGTATAAGGTCATATATATTTATATCGAGGTGATGAATCGGCCATGTTAAAACATGCAATTTAATTATTATTTTACTGTGTTTGGTGTTGGAGAAATTTCATATTGAAATGTTAATGTTATATTTATTGTTTTGTGCATTTCCTCACAAATTTATACATTTTCATAGTTTCAGAAATTTGTTTTCGCTCATGCACCAAAATCTTCAGATTGTTTTCAGAGAGCTCCATTGAAAGATCCCAAGTCGAGTTGCTTTTTTGAAGGTTCATGCTATGCAGAGAATATTAAAAGTAAAAAATAGTGAAACTTTTCTTGCTCGTCTCTTCTATCTGAATTATGTCAAAGAAAAAACCATCCAGGTTCACATTATTTAGACTAGTTTTTCCCGCATGTATGCATGTGAAGAAAAATAATGCTTCATACAATATTTTTATACATGTGTGAGGAAAAGAGAGGGTGGACGAAAGTTGAAATTAAAACAGCTAGTTTAAAATTTAAAATAAAAAGAATGATGATGTGGTGTTTTTGTTTTGGGGATTGAGAGTAGTAAACAAAGGGGGTTATTCCTACCAGGACGGTTTCATGTAGGCTATATGGATTCTTATTGGAGAAAAAATGGACATTTGCGGCGAACTTTGGACTCATTATAAAGTAGAGATATTATCTCTCTTTCTCTCTCTCCCCATGCCATTCCTCGAACTTGGCTCGGAGCCATCAAAGGGATATGACTTAACCTAAAGTATAGATATTATGCAATAAGAGTGCCCTATGCTTATATACCTTGTTTAAGCAGGGAAAGAAATATTTGCAATTATTTTGGGGATTTCTGCTTGAACTTGTTCAATGTGCACAATTTCTGCTGTTAAAACTCAAATTCAAGAGGGCCAGTTATTTCTGCTATTAAAACTCAAATTCAAGAGGGCCAATGTAACTGCCAATATTTCTTCTAAACCGCCAAATGATATAAAGTTAATAAATCATGTCCTTTTATCTTCATTTTCAATATAGCAGCCAATATCCAAAACATATCGCTCATATTTAAAAACTGATCATGGCATAGAATTAGAAGGATATTATTACAACCTTTTCACATTTGTTCCTGGAATATTACCGACGCATATAAATTAGTTAATGTAAAATGTTTCGAAGAAACGGCTTGGTAAGCCAACAAGAGCTCCTAAGATGAGTTATGTTTCCTCCGTCTGCTTCCGCTATCTAACCCGATGAGTCTTTTACACATTTGGATGAAGAAACAAATTCGTCCACGCTATGAACTTGATGGGTTGATCCGTCCACACATCTTGATTTTCCTGAGAGAGAGAGAGAGAGGAGAGAGAGAGAGAGTCTCATTGAACAAACCAAAAACTCCACGAAATGCGGATTAATGACTAGTAAAAATTATTTAATGAAAAATTTCTTGAAGAAATCCTACTAGATGCATCTTTTACACATTTGGATGAGGCAACGAATTTGTCCAGGCCATGAACTTGATGAGTCGATTCGACTACATGCTTTGCTTTTATTGTTATGTGAGGATTTTGTGTGTGTGTGGGGGTGGGTGGGTGGGTGGGTGGGTGCCCGGGGGGTTGTTTTCTGTGTGTAATTATATAATTCAATGAATCCAAGTAGAAAAGGACAACATCAATAGCTCAGCCGGTAGACGCATTTCCCCTTTTAGGAAGAGTGTGCCCAGGAACCCATAAGAGGAAGTGACCACAAATTAACACTTTCGGGGTAAATTTGTGGGTATCCTGGATGCGTGTTTGTATTATGTGCTTGTGTGTGATGTGTGCAAGGGTGTATTTGTGTGTGTTGAGTGCATAGGTTATGGCTTACGATCCAATGCAAAAAAAAAAAAAGAGGGTAGCACAGAACAGACTTTTATTGAACATTTTACAATCTAAAGAATCCAGCCATTAAACAGATAGTTTAAGAATTATAAAATCCGTTCCAGCATTAACAGATAAAAACTCCAGCTTACAATTTAGTTGTACATCATAAATATCTAAGCTTTACTTTTAGAATTTAGTTGTACGTCATAAATATCTAAGCTTTACTTTTAGAAGACCTTTTGGAATTATTGCACTGAAACAGCAAAATCTACAACAACAATGGCGATGCCCCTGCAGCGATCAAATGCGAATTAATATGGGGCGAGCCATGGCATCTTTTATTTTCTCGGCTGCAGCTTGTAGTTGAGACAGGGATGCAGCATAAGATATCCGAATGCACTTGTCATCCCCAAATGCATCTCCAGAAACAACAGCTACCTGTAAAAAACAAACCCAATATTTAAACAGCGCAAACCAAACCGCATTAGTTAATATATATATCAAAATTAAGATAAAGTATGACATGCTAAAAGTCCGTCCGATGACGGTACTACCTGTCCCTTTTCCAGGAGGAAGCGGCAAAGAGACTCAGAATTACTTCTAGTTCGGAATCCTTCAGCCTCAGAGCCGTAGTAGGAGCTGAAATCAATGAAAAAGATAGAAGGCACCCTGCAAGTGTGTTTTACAAAAAAAATAAACAATCAAATTAATTATGAAGCCACTGAAAGCCTGTGAGAAATAATAACGATAATAGAGGACGACGACGATAATGTACCTGGGGTTCTGATATCTCAACATGCGCCCTCCAATTCCCTGAAGCTTTTGACTAGGAATGGTAACAATTCAAACTTTCAGTAACTAAGGGAGGGGGAAAAATGAGAGAGCAAGAACAAGTATGCCTGATATGATTGCTGTAACAGCTTGGAATATTACATTAGTACTCAAAGGACTATTACGAAATCTCCAAGACATTATTAATCACTGTAGTATAAATATACATCAGGAAGATACCGAGGATTAGTTGCTAAATAAGGATGCAGGCGGACGGACCCTGGGCATATATGCAGACAAACTTACAAAAACCCATAGTTTTGGTTTTACTTGCTATGATTGTATTGGTGGATGCAATGTTCTAAAATTCGGATGTAGGTGTAGTGTCGGTCCGAAGATTTTGATGTCGAGTATCAGATATCGTGAAATGTCGGATGGTATTATTAAATATCGGGTTCTACATTTTTGTAATGCAAACGTCAATTATATAACTTATTTTTTGAAAAACTATTAACTTATTAAGATTTTTAGTTTTATTAAATTTATATTTTTCTCAATACCTCAGTTGTAGAGCGGTCGCCTATTAAGTGAAGGGCCGTAGGTTAGAATCCTACGAGAAAGATGAAACTAGTTTCTTGTAAAATAAGTTGGTCCAAATTGGACCGGGTTATTTAGAAAGCCCAAAACCCAGAAAAGAAAATTACCCTAAATTTTTTTTAACTCATAACCGTAAATGTCAACCTAAATGTCGATATCACGACATTTAGGTCGAAATCACGAAATATCGTTACCCGAAATTTGTTTGCATATCTGTGTCGTTTTCTTTCCAAAACCGATATTTCGGCGATGTCGGCCAACATTTAGAACACCGGGTTTATGAAACTGAATCACAAGACTATCTGTGCTTTACTAAGTTTGAGAAGGCACTGGTGCCACATTCTTGATGATATACCAAACTGTATGACTTGCTGCCAGTCTGATGCAAAATTGTAACTTTTAAGTGCCATGTGACTCGCTCTAAAGCAGCTAAATGTAAGAGAGGGACATCCCAGAAAACCTTAAAGATTAGTTAGCAGATTGAAAAACAGGCCTCATCCAACAAGGAGTACAAGGTTAAGGTAAAACTTTGTGATGATGCTCAATATTGACGACCCCCAAGATTAGGACACGTGGCAGATGACGTGTCCCAGAACTCAGAAGAAAGGGCTCACAGGGGCCGACCAGGCCACCCCTGTACCCGACCTGCAAGCACAAGCTGACTCTCCTCATAGCCCCTGAAAATTGGCCCCCTCGGCCTCTCAGCTCACCCCGAGCTGCCACAGGACCAAGACTCCTCGGTCCTTTCGCTCATCCCGAACTCCCCAGCTGAGGCCATCTTCCTCGGTCCTCCGACCGACCAACTCCACCACTCACAGGCGTAACCGCCGCTCCGCAAATCTCGCCACGCGCAGATTCTCCGCCAGCAACGTCCCACGTTTCACGCCATCACGATCTCCATTAATGGGCGATCCGCTCTTTATGCGGGCGTGACGTCGGGAGCGTAACTGCCGGCGAGATTCTCGCGCCTGCTGCTGCGTGCTGCCGCCACTATATAAACCCCCATCACAGAGGGGTCAAGTAAGCCATTTTGACTCCACTTAGCCGTTACGCTGCTCGGATCTAATACTAACTTGATCGTCGGAGGGTCCTCGGTGGTACCAAACCATCCCGGGACTTTCTTGCAGGTACTCGGCGCTAGACTCCTCAAATCACCAATCTCCTCAACACCCATTGAGACCCACACGCAATATGAGATCACCTCCAAAATCCACCGGGAGATCGACGGAAGATAACATTTGAAGGAGACCCGAAAAGGAGCTCCATCACTTTGCAAAAGGAAAGTATGTCTTTCATTGAGGTGTAATAAACAGAGAATAAGAAAATTGATGAGATGACTATAGAATTCTCTATTCCTTTACGGTCACCTCGGCAACACTCCTTGACCCCCACAACAACAACAAAAAAACCATCCTGAAGCATCACTTCACATCCAATGATTTGTTCAGATAGCAAAGAGATTTTGTGAAAAGGAATCTGGTCCAACCTGAACTTTATTTAAAAAGTATAATAATTTTAAAAGAAGAATCAGCAACATGTTGATATGCTTTGGCAACAACTCTCAAGGTCCAAGCCTGACTATAGCCAACTGCAGTGAAATCATACAAAATAAATGCACAAGCAAGAAATATCCATTCTAAGGCCAGTAAATTACAGATACCATAAACGTCAAAACCAACTTTCACATTGTTGTCACCCCAATGTACAATAACTGTCACTGCCCAGTGCTTTTTCGTTGGAAAAAGACAATCATGCCCTCATCTCCTACCAAAACCCTATGTTTTGAACTCAACCATATGGTTTAATTCCAAAAAACCTAAAATTCAAAAATAAAATCTCTACCTGCAGAAGACCCTTGTGTGAATTTATTATATTGGGGATGGTGATGATTGATAGATGAAGATGGAGAAGATGCTTACATTTTGATTGGAGCAAGGAAAAAGGCGAACATATGGGGTTAATTTTCGATATATTTTGACTTTTCAAATATTGAAGGCTTTAGATGTCTGTTCTATGCTCTTTCTGTTCACATTTTGGGTTTTGCATACCATAAGACGGGCAACATGATTCTTAAAAGAGAAATAGGATCCTTTTGTGAAGATTTGAGGTGGTGGCTGGGGCGATCGACATCTTAAAACTTGGTAGGGTGGATGGCAACTGATATTTGGGGTCTAGGAGGGGAGAGGGAGAGAGAGAAAGAAATGAAATTGGAAAGATTGGGATTAACCAAATCCTCCTCTTTCTATAGACATAATCATTTTACAATTACATCCCAACCTCATAACTAATTACATGAAGACGGTTTTTGTTAGACGCTAGAAACCAACACATTCTATCATATATTCCAACACTCCCCCTCAAACTGGAGCATACATACCAAACATGCCCAGCTTAGTGCAAATACAATCAACTCTAGTCCTTCTAAAAGGCTTTGTAAACAGATCTGCTAACTGATGAGCAGATTTTACATAATACGCGTCAATGGTCTCATCCTCTACTTTCCGTAATGATTGTAAACTCTTGTACGCTATTTTTTCACTTGATTAATAAAGCACCATTTTGTTTATCCAACTCTTTACCTTCGTTCATATTTGAATTCTTGCATGGTTGTACATGCATCCTTTTGGTTGAGATATTGTGGTGTTACCTAGAGTTCGCAGGATCGAATCCTGGATGTTGTAATCATTTTTTAATTTTTTTATCAAATCATTTTTTTGAAAACCCAAACTGCTTTTATAACCTACAATGACCTTTTAAATCCTTCTGAATCTGAGTCCTCAAAATCCACTTGTTTCGCTTCCACATCTATAGGAGAGGGTCTTCTTGGAAGAGGAGGTTGCTCGGGTACTCGCGGAGCAGGAGACAGAAGTTCCTTACCCTGTGTGATTGGCACTTAAGTCTCTATCGGGACGATCCCATCACCACCTTGAGCAGGGGGTGGATTGCTCTCAGGACGTTAATGTCACCAGCATAATGGTCAGTCGACATTTTAGCTGCACAAGTTCAAAGTTCATGTGTTAATAAATCACACACGAGTATGAAGACACACAAAAGAACTTAAGCAAAACCCGAAAGCCGACTTAACCAAAAACAAGAAGGTCTTACTGACACTTTAACTTTCCTAAAAAGAAGACGGTTTATATGAACTACAAAATAGCCATATATAGGAACACTTGGCCAAAATTAGCTAAGTGTCCACATGGATGACAAAAGTAATTCTATATATAGGAATGCTTAGCCAAAATTGGTTAGGTGTCCACATGGATCATAAAAAGTGATCACTTAGCCAAAATTGGCCAAGCGTCCACATAAATCACAAAGTGATCCTGTAAGACTGGGTCTGGAACCCAAAAGTTATGGTCTTGACCAAGTAAAGCTTGGTCGGAAGGGGTCCCGAGGACTGCAGAGGCAAAAGCCTCTGCCAGGAGGCCTTCCAAAGCCATCGGAAAGCCTCTCGAGGTAGGGGGACCTCTATAGGGCACTTGCACATGAAATTTCAAAGAAATTTCGATAGAGCCCCTTTTGTTTTTTGCTATTTTCCAAAGAACTAGGAAAAACCCTAGTTCTCAAGAATTAGGAAAAACCCCAATTCCATGGAAGGAAATGGTTAATCGCCATTTCTATGGAAGGAGGACAAGGATTTCTCCTTGTTCTTTATGTCTGGCCAGACGAACCCATAGGGGTTCGTCACCCCTGCCGAATCGATCTAAAAAAAAGATCAATGACGGGTTGCCAGAGAAGTTGAAAGACTTCTCTTTGTCCAAAGAGGCAAAACCTCACCATCGAGAAACCATTAAACCTACCTTGATGGTGAAGGAAACGACGAAGATCTCAAAGAGATTGAGGATGATGATCTTCGAATGAGGACCCTAGAATTCTCTTGAATTCTTTCTCTTGGAAGGAAAAAGAAACTCAAATGAGTTTCTCTCCTCCCTCCTTTTGTTTAAATAACAGGGGAGGGAAAGTAGCGATCCAGCAAACCGCTGGATCGTTGCCATGTGTACACTGTGTGCCCCTCACATGCTATCACCAGGCTCGGCAAGTGCTTAGGCCGAGGGCTTGAACTAGAAATCTAGTCCTTACATCTAAAATAAGATGCATGCAACAATAAGATATGCACAAATCAGTCTATATACATTGTTGGGGGTATTTGTTGGAGTTAAAAATCTCAACCCCCAATACCTATGAATACTTATGAGTATTCTGATCAAAATTTGATCATGTTTGAAGCCCAAAAATAAGGCTTAAATACACATGAACATGTCAAATACTTGTTCAAAAGCAAGTGGCTCCCCTATCTTGGGCAGTCCCCTTGAAACAACTCAAAAAAATGAGTTGTTTTGGGCATCCCTCATCGGGATTCTCCCTTCCCGATATCGGAAGACCCCTTCCCGATATCGGGAGACCTTTAAATGAGGGTGTTCCGACACAAACCAATGTCAGGACCCCTTCGCTAGAATAGGGTTGACCTATTCTTCAGAAGATAGTGGGGGATTTCCATCCCTACTTCCCCTGATATCTAAGGAGTAGTTATCATTACTCCCCACTCACAGAGGGGTATAAATACCTTCTATTAGCAACCGATCAAAGATCGAACTCCTTTTCCTAAAAGCTCTTGAACTTTTACTAAAGTTCCCTCTGAAGAAGGAGACGGAAGAAGAAGAAGAGAAAGAAGGTGAGAGATAAGAATGGGATAGCCCTATTCCTTCTCTTCTCTCTCTATCTCTCCCTACATCCCTCTCTCTGTGTGTGTTTCTTTCTGATCAGAGAGGAATATGAGTTTTTAGCTCTCATTTGCAGAGCTTGAAAAGTCATGGCCATGGATTTCATAGAGAAAGATGAAGACCTAGAACACAAAAGTGTTCTTGATTCCTCATGAACTGAACCAAAAATATGAGCCATCCCATATTCTGCATATTTGAGAAATAAGTCCCCCTATTTCCTAATATATAAATAGAACTAGATATGCTATTTCTTGAGGAACATAGGTCAAAACCTTGTGTTCATTCTGAAAGTGTGTCTTAGCACCACTATTAGATTTAGACAAGCATCAAGTATGCAATTTTTAAAAATCTAGTGTGCTAAGCTACACTAACTTAGAAACGAACTAGAGAATTAGGGTTTGTAGGCAAGTAAAGACAATCTAAACTAAGTGAAGAGGGTTACAACTTTTGTAGACCGGTCCTTCACTTCTAAACCTCCAAGTAGTAGTCCCTAAGCTCCAAGTAGTACTCCCTATAACTCTTCTCAGGCTCCACTTGGTGAAAGGAACGAGCTTACTTCGTTGTCTTCAAGACCGAAAATGATCCACCTAGACGTCACTCTAACTCAAGCTCCCTCTTCACTAATCAAAAAATTAGTGAAGCAAATAACCTAATCTTATAGGTTAGATGAGAATAGGTTGATGAAGTAGGAATTTCGCTCACTTTAGAAATCCATTTCTCCTTTTGTTTTTCCAACTCATGAAAACTAGAGAGGAAGAAGAAGAACTTGGGTGAAAAAAATATCTCAAGTCATCATATGAGAGTTAACCATGGGCTAAAGATAAATGGTTGGGTTATAAAATATCTAGACTAAAACAAAATTGGTGAGATGAGTCATGGCTTCTACATGCTTCCACAAGCATCTAAACCATGCTCATTTCCACCTCATTTTTGATTTACTCTTAATAAATAAACACCCTAATTATCTTTAGTCTTGGTGTGAGTCTCATACATCCATGTTCTATGTATCATCCACCATGACACAATAGCATTTTATATATATATATATATATATATATATATATATATATATATATATATATATAACAAGAGAATAAAATCTTTAGTGAGCACAATATTAGTTAATATATAAATATATCAAATATAAATATATATTAAATCATTAAATCAACGCTTGATTCAATAATCCAGTTATATCATATATAACCGACTAATATCATTTATATGTATATCAAATTATCAAATCAACTCTTGATTCAATAACCCAGTCATATCGCATATAACCGATAAATATTCAATACTATATTAAATCAACACTTGATTCAATAATCCGGTCATATCATCTATAACCGGCCGGTATCAAATATATATATATATATATATAAAACATATCATTGAATCAACACTTGATTCAACAATCTGGTTATATCTCATATAACTTAACCGATATCAAATATCGTGAGATTAGAATACGGTATCACATACTCGTATTTAATCAAGCTCCCGCACATATCACTATATGTGCCCTACTTCGTTTCGCTTGAGCTAGGAAACCTCTGTGTGGGACTCTAAAGAATCGTCAATACGCTAGTAGTAGGTAATGATCATATCAGTCACCCACAAGCTGTCAGCGGTACTAGCTGGACGTAACGGCTACCCAGGTATTGAGCGAATAGAAGATCAACAAGCAAGCTTGTCCAAACTCCCGCAAAGTTTATAAGCAATATTTACTGTACAGTCCGGTCTCTTCGTCTGATATGTCGCATATCAAGTCTAGTGGTGGAATCGTCAGACCCCAGTAACTTGATAAGTCATGCCGATGTGTGGCCTATAACCGTTCGAGAAACTACTAATAACACTTACCAGTAAATCTTATCAGCCCTGGCCAGGGACTTGCTGTTATAGCCAATCGAGCATAGCGCAACATCAACTCCCTAATACCGGGAGAGACGAAACCCCTCCTATCGCTCATTGCCTCCATGTGACTCGGGACTGTACATAAAATCCACCTGTTTGCACGACTCCTTTGAGCCGTGGTAGGAAGGAAATCAAAGCACAGTGGGAATCACATAATACACTATGAAAATCTCGGGTCTACAGACTAACCTGTACAAGTGTCACCAGAGAACTGCTATCTGACGATAGGTATGGTACCATTTAGGAGTTCTCGGCGAGTCCTGTTCGGTGTACCCATTTTCTAATAAGCACCTGTGTACAATCTTTGATGTCAAACACCAATGGTTGTGGGATCAACCATCGCCCCATACATGGTCAAGAAACGTACACACTAGTCTACTCTAGAATATCGATGCCCTATCTCGATATCCCCTCAACTAGGAACTGTTAAACGATGCGCTTGTGGACTACACAAGCCCCATTAGAATGATCTGCATGATAGTCCTGGTAGTCAAGTCAACATCCTAAGGGCTTTATCTGTTGGGATCCGGCGTCCACACCGCGGAGGCCGCGGGCGAGACGGAAGCAAAAACAAAAACTTTTTGTGGGCACCGGACGCTCACACCCGAGGATTCGAACCAAACACCCTAAACTAGTATACTAAAACATGCAAGGTTGAGAAATACAACCTTTTTCATATGTCCACCCAATTGTGGAAGACCCTTCCAAGCTCGTAGCCGCCGGGAATACGCTTGAGCATCGACCACCCTTTCTGAAGTCGATCCACTTGAGGGAACACGGAGGAGGCTCTAACCGACGGTCCAAAATTGCTAGGTTTGGATGGCCGGTGATATAGAAATACTTCACTTTATTTTTCTCTCTAGAATCTTGCTCTAAAATGGAAGCAAGAAGAAGAAGGAGATGGAGAAGATGAAGCATGAGCCATGGAGGAGATGAGGAAAAAACTCATCTAGTCAACCTTTGTAGAATAGCAATGGCTACCAAAAAAAATCAACCATGCACTAATAGTGCAACCAAATGAAATAATCATTTTTAAAATCAAAGTCATGCCTCTCTACATTGTTCACACCATGCTTCATAAGTCCACATGCCACCTCATTTCCCATTTAATTTTCCATAAAGGAAAATCAAATATGAGGTGTCCTTCTTCTTGAAGCATTCCCGTATAAATACGGAATACTTCACCTGGTATATGTATCGCTATACATACGTGTATCCGTATAAAAATACGGATAGCACCAAAGAGAGAAAATGAATAGTGAACAATAATACTAAAATATATGATATAAATACATATATAAATTATTAAATCAAAACCTGATTTAATAATCCAGCTTAATCCTAAGACGGCTAGTATTATCAACTGTCCGATTAAAGTCCGTATATCGCGTACACGTATTTAATCAGACCCCTGTACGTACCACCGTACAGCTCCTACATCAGTCGCCTGAACCGGGAAAACCCTCCGTGTGGGACTTTAAAGACTCGACAATACGCTAACAGTGGGTTTAACCACATGCACGTTAGCGGCACTAGCTGTACATAACGGCTACCCAGGTAGTTGTCGAAAGGGAGGTTGACAATCAAGTGCGTCCTTACCCTACTGAGCCTGAATGTGATAATCTCCGTACAGTCCGGTCTCTTCATCAAAGAGTATCGCATATCAGGTCTAGGGGGTGGATAACGTCAGACCCCTACTAACCCGATAAGTCGTGTCTGAGTCTAGCTCATCACCAACTGAGATACTACTGATCAACTATCAGTAAATCTTCGCTATCGTGGCCATGGATTTCTGGTGATAGCTAACCGAACACAGCACGGCATCGACTCCTAATACCAGGAGAGACGAATCCCTGACAGTCGACCGCTGCCTCCATGTGGCTCGGGACTTACCCAACTAAAACCTGTTTGCACGACTCCTTTGAGCCGTGGTAGGATAGTAATCAAAGTACAGTGGGAACTCACACGAGACAAATGAAGACTTCAGGTCAAAGGACTAACATGTACTCATGCCACCTGAGAACTTCTATTTGACGATAGGTATAATACCATCTGGAAGTTCTCGGCGAGTCCGTCCAGTGTACTCACCTCCAGTGAGCACCTGTATACTATCTTAGGTGACACAACACTAATGGCTTGTGAGACCGGCCACCGCTTCTCATCGGGGGCTCGAAGCGTATACACTAGTCTACTCCGGAATATCGATTCCCAGTCTCGATACTCCCATGACTAAGGACATTTACGGTTGTGCTTATAGGCTACCCAGCTCTCACGTATATGATCGCCATCATAATGCTGGTAGTCAAATAAGAATCCTATGGGCTCTATCAACATGTAATAGTGATCTGCAATACCACATAATACATATACATGATGATAAAGACAAACCAGATAGCATACTATTATTTTGAGTAAGATTGTTCTACCCGTATAGGTCCTCCCTCAATTATCATAATCGCGTGCCTGCAATTACAATAATTGCCTTGAAGGCACTATATCCAACAATTTCCTACTTGCATTTAAGGCTAATTATTGCGGTATCGCGTACCCACAGCTCGTGTGCTACCGAATACCCAACTTCTCTACTAATCAGTTTCTCAAATCTCGTTTGAGGAACATCCGTGTTCGAGAAATAGCCTCTGTGAGTGGATCCGCTATAATGTTTCAACTTCTTCTTTCTATATCTCAACTTTGCAGAGATCAACAATCACCCAAACTGAGCGATATCCCGCCATAAGAATTTGTCTGGATACCTGATGAGACCAAGTTCACTAATGAACAACTCCTATCCAACAAACTTTTTGGGATGTATCCTATATTGAGTTATAACCAGCATCCTGTACCACACGTACCTCAGTATCCCTATCGGAACACTATCCAATATACGGATCCTTAGAAGAGGCTAAACTCAAAACTTGACAGCATCTCTGTCATCCATGTCACCTTGGAAGCCATAACCGATAACCGCCTCCCGGAGGAGGCCGCCATTACCAAATACCAAGAATATCCTCTTATGTTCTTTACTGTTTCCCTTTGTTTCTCAAGGATTGGATTAATATATGTTTGTTGCATCTAGTGCAAAAGCAATATCTGGTGTTGTACAAGACTTTGCATGATTGACTCAATTGCGTAAGCAAATGATATGTCATTCATGCCAGTCTCTCTCTTCATCAGTCTAAAAGACATCTCTTCAGAGAGGGTGACTCCATCACCTGCGGGTACACCACCACGCTAGGAGTCGTCCATTCTAAAATACTTTTAGAATGCTGTCTAAGTACCCGATTTAGGAAACTTCCCAAATCCAGATCTAAAACCATAGATCTAGTCACCAGAACTCCTGACATACTATCTATATCCAACATAGAGAAAACACTGTGTGACAACCAAAGTCCGACCGCTTGTATTATAGGAACATCACTTCCTATCCGGAGTATGTCATCCAAATCATGAACAGTACTCCCTACATCCTTCTTACTAGGTTCATCTTTTGATTTGATGAAGTCAATCACCTTGACTATCACATCAATAACAGATGATCCGTCTTCGCTATCTTTGCTTTAGTCTACGAATAGACATAAGCATCTTGCACACCTTCCGCTGCTCTCACTGACTATGATAACCCTCCGGTAGAGTTATATACACGTGCACTTCCAAAATCCCATTTGGAAAGACGCTATAGTCACCCACCTGCTAGATATCATAGCCATGAACTACATCTGCGCCAAAACATATCCATATGGACTTCAGCATAGACACTGAAGTAAAAGTCACATCACAATCCACAATGGATATTTGATGAAAACACTTTACAACAAGTGTAGCCTTATTTGGTAAGCACCTTTCCACATTGTCATGCCCCGCTTCCCAAAAGAAGGAGAAGAATGACGTGGCATGGTCCGCAACCTAACTGTATTGAAGGTGGTCTATTCAATACAGTTACGTTAAGCGTATGAATATTTAACATCCAGGATGTGTACCAAAACAAAAATAATAAAAGCGAAAAGCATTTATTTCCATTAACCAAACTTTATTACATCCTAAAAGAAAGAGTAAAATAAACTAAGTAGTTTAATTATATCGAGGAGAAACAAAAGCCCTAAACATGTGGGCAACAAAAAAAAAATAAATCTAGCTAATCTTCCATCGTCCAGTCTGCATAATCTTCATAAGTTGGCTTCACACCTTGATCCTCGCCATAATACTCATTCTTATCCGACGGACATTCCAAAGATAGAGGAAGAAAAGGAAGGTCCGTCAGCGAGTTATACTCGGATAGGATTGCCTCATAAGAAAGTAAAGGTATAGAAACGAACAGGTGTATATAATGAATATGATGTACATGTGTATAAAGGTATGAGCTTATATACAAATTAGATATGTGAATATAAGTAGGTTGTGTGAGGTATATGTTTGGTAAAGGTTCAAGTCAAGTCAAACGGATATTCAGTCTAAGCGTTAGATCAGGTTAAACAAGGTGTATATGGATGGAATTGACTGGTGAACATACTCGTATCTTTGAGGTATCCCATGACTAGCTGGAAGCAGTACGAGCTGGTGCTCGTGCCTGGGATGGCAATCAATGTGGTAGCGTAAACATCCCCGAAAGGTGTCCCATGACTACGATGGAGCTTTGTCTAGCGTGGATATCACTCAAGTACACAGGTATTACCACCCTTCAGTTCCATAATAAACAACAAGTCTAAACTGGTAAAATATCCACATCCAAGATACTAATAACTCGTGTCTCATGAAGAAAGGTAGATAAGGTAACAGGTGGGTATAGCACATGATGTGAGTTTAGTGTTGAGTATCAATAGGTATTGTAAATGTTTTAGTTTGTTAAACAAGGGTCTGAATACTCGCGATTATTCCGTTGTGGTCACGGAACAACAACTGGGGAAGTGAAATGTACCGTTTCACTTCCCGGGATCATGATCGAGTAGTAGGGGAATCCGAGTTCCGAATCTTCTTGCCTAATCAAACTACCCATCCCTGTGGTTCAGTATAAAGGTTTGGACGAATTAGAGTTAGTGCGTATACCTCTAGGCATGGAATTTCCACATTGTATGTCATCCACATATTGGATCATTCACCCTCAAATAGGGTTAGTATTCGCCCGAATTTCGGGTTAGTAGTCGTCCACACATTGGACTGGTTACCCTGCCTGCAGGGATCTTCATATTTGTATAGTCGTCCATATTTTGGACTGGTCACCCTGCCTGCAGGGATCTTCATATTTGTATAGTCGTCCACATTTTGGACTGGTCGTCCGGAATATCGGGATCTTCTCAATAAGTATTCCATACCTAGATCCGTGAATTCTAACCCTAGCCGTATCATATGTCAGGTATGTCATAAACTGGAAATTTTTAAAAAGTATAGATCTCGTTTAATTTGTCCTTCCACAACCACTCATTTTATTTTCTAAAATTCGTAAAGTATTTCGTGTCATTTTAGGGAATGCTTAGTAAAAAGAATAATAGTGTTTAATTATCTTTTATTACTTCTAAGAAAAATCATGAGGTTTGGAATATTTATCATTTTGGAAAAACATAATGTTTTACGGAAAAATATCCTTTCGATAAAAGGTTGTGGTGTTTAGTTGAAAATCTTTTGCAAAAGATTTTTATAAGGAGATTAGACATACTTTCAAGCAATCACAATATGCACAATCAAGCCTATAGCTAAGGTCTCCTAAGTCAAGTAAACTTCTCCTAACTGTTCCAAAGGGCAAGTTGTGAGATCCTCAAATCGCCTCTTCACCACCAATTGTGGCCAGGTAAGTACAAGTGAAGAAAGGAGGGATCCGCTCACGAATCACCGTGAGACGGGCCTTTTAAAATTACCTTTCCCACTTGTCTAGCCTAGGAACCATAAAGTCTGGATTAGATGAACGACCGATGCCTACAACCTTTCCTTTGTCCTAATCTGGATTGGTGTTTATTTGAAAATTTCCTTTTAATAAGGTACTAAATATTCCTTTTGAAAAGATATCGTTATACGGATTATGGTCCTTGTTGAAAATGGCCCTTCAATAAAGGTCGAGATATTTAAATTAATAATTTTATGAAATTATAGTGTTTTAGGTTCGGGGTAACGTTTAAGAAAATACGTTTGTTTTGGAAAAAAAAACATAAGCCGTTATTTAAGTTTAGTATTATCCCCTTTCAAATGGTGAAGGGATTTAACAAAATTATAGTAGTTGAAGAAAAAGTGTAAGTAAAATATATGTATGACGTATCTTAAAACATTTATTCCACATATCTTATCTCTTATGGATATTTTAAACAAATATAACATTTTAATTAAATGAGTGTATTTTGTGGAAGTAACCTATTTCGAGATCATTTTGATAGTATGGGTAAGTGTGGGTATATCAGAGGTGAATTGACAATTCATGGGTTATGACATTAAACATATCAGATTCCTGGTAGTATGAGAGTGCAATATATTTTTGCGTACGGAGGAAATTAAACACCGTTTTAAAACATGGGTTAACATTATCATCATTAAGGGTACAAGGAATAGGCATGCACGAATATTATAACATCATTTTAAATAGGGGGTTGATGATTAGAAGTTGGAACTAAGGTTATTGAGAAAAGAAGAAGGCGACAGAATGAGGGGAGAGAGGCGGATCCTACATTTGATTAGAGTTGGATGTAGACGAGTTGAAAATATAGGCTTGTGTAAACTCCTCAATATCTCCGATCTAAGATTTTTCCTTGGTGATTGGGTGGAGCCGTAGTGTCGGCATCGTCGATACGAAGGCGCTGGTATTTTTTTCAGAATTTTTGGAGTTCTGAGGTGTGAGAAATCAGTGTTTGAAGTGCCTATTTATAGGGCTTTTTCACCAACCAGAAAATCCAAAAAATCTGTTAAAATATACGAAAATCCGCGCCGGCCAATGATTGCCCATGATTTCTCGTAATTAGCCGCCGCCGCCTCTGCTTCGTGGCCGTTGGATCTGCATCCAACGGCTCACGAGCCGTCGCCTCTGCGCCACGTGTCACGCGTGGGGGAATAACGCGTTTTCGCGTGGTCCCCACCACGTGGGCCCGTCGGTGGGTTCTGGGCCGTTGGATCGAGCATCCAACGGTCCAGGTTAAAGGGTTTTTTTAAAAAATAAAATAAAAATTAATTAATATTAAAAACTCGGCAGATTATTTAAAATTATTGATTTGGGTTAAAAAATTTGTTAAAAATAGTTAAAATTACGGAAAAATTATGGGAAAATTTCAGAAAATAGGTTTTATTGTTATCTTAAGTATAAAAATAATTTTGGGCCAAAATAAATAATATATCCCATATTTACGGTTTTAGCTTAGTTATAATAATTATATAATACCTAGTTTATCCTTGATATATTTTTAATTACAAATTAATTATTTTAATCGATAATAAAAATATGTAGATTATTTTAAGGCGTTATAAAATCTTACTAAAACATTTTAAGCCTATAAAAACAATAAATAGATTTTAGAAAATTCCTTTAATCATATTTCGATGCTTTAAAAATTATTAACATTACTTTAAAAATTATTCTTCTATTAACGAAACACATAAATAATTATTTGATACTAGAATTTAGATAGAATATATTTTATTAGGTATTAGAAATCACGGTCGTTATAATCTACCCTCCTTAAAATAATTTCGTTCTCGAAATTTCAGAAGGTAGATCAAGAAAAAGAAAATCACTAAGAAGGGATTATCGCGGTTAAAAAATTTTGGGTCTCGCTTTCTCGTCCGTGTATGTTTGCCTAGTAGTTTTTTCCCTACATAACTCTAGCCAGCTGGATTATCTTGTCCCTCAAGGTTTCATCCTTCTGGTATCCCGACCGGTTGCTGCTCGTAGGTTATGCTAACCTTAACTTTGAACAAAGAGGTCGTTCTAAATCGGCTTTTTCTTTCGGTTCGTGAAAAAGTGTGGCTAGGGTTGCCAGCATACCCTCTTAACTGTGAGGTATAAAAGCATTATGCACGCCCTCCAAAGAAAATAGCAGAACTAGGCTATACACAAACCCACTGTCTCCTTCCAAGATGTTAAACGGCCGATGAGTCATGGGCTGATCCTTCCGCGCTCTCTTCATCGCATTACCATCTCCACTTTCTCTACCATTATCTAAATCTTACAAATTCTCCATCTTCAGGATCGTCCCAACCGATCGGCACTTCTCCCATATAAAACTTGACCCCTCTCATCCGCTTCATGTGTTTCAACCATCCGTATTCCCATGTTCTCTTTAGAGTAGTGCTTTTATATCTTCAAGATGAACATTACCATTTTCATTTCTAGATCTGGATAGGAATGGTTGCGTTCACGAGTCTTTAGTTGTCTTGACGCATATGCAACTATATCGCCGCGCTGATACATCACACCACCAAGTCCTTTCTCCAAAAAATCGTTGTGGATGTTTAAAGCTTCTGGGTTTGCTACGAATGGCAAGAATGGTCATGATAGTTACGTTTTACCCTCCTTAGAATAATTTCATATTCGAAATTTTCAAAGGAGTAGCCACTACTAGGCACGGAAATCAGTAACGCTGTCAGGAATCCTCTTTGCTGCATGTGTCGCTCCCGCGAGTTGGTGTATCACTTGATGCATGGAAAGTCTCTGAAGGGTTTAGGTACAAGGAATCGGAAAATGTAAAATCAGTAGTTTCTTCCAGATAGAAAAGTTTGGAAGTTGAAGGGAGGTTGTGAATTGATGGAAAACTTGCGAGATATAACAAAAGGCACTAGTCGAAATTATGAAAACTAGAGGAATTATGGTGAGTCCAACTAAGATTTGCATTGAAAGATAAGTAAGCATGGTATCAAAAGAAAGGTTGAAAAAGAAAAGAGTATCTCTGCTGTCTTGCCACGTGGTATCAGCCTTCTCGGCTGTCATGGTGAAAGTCTGGCGTTTGGGTCCATTCCTCCGCGCTTGCTGAAAAACACGCTCCTGTGATGGCAAGGGTGGTCCCCTTGGTGATGCCCCTTGACCGGTTGGTTTAGTGGCAGAAAGTGGCCGGTTTTCCTGTGTTGGTGCCCCATAATTAGCCGTCTTGTTGACGGGGCTTGATTGTCTTCCTCTCTGAGGACAGTCCCCAATAGCATGATCCGGAGACCCACAGACTATGCAAAGTTTGTTCAAACGCGACAGTCTCTCCTGTAGTGTCCGGTCCTACCACAATGGTTGCATATAACGGCTGGTTTTCCGAAGATCATTGATCCTGCTGATCTCTTGGGTTGTTGTCTCCCGTTGAATCTAGAAGATGATCCCTCAAGAATTTGATTGGCTGGTCGCTTAATGCCAGACAAACGGTCATCTTTTCTTATGCGTCTCTGAAGGTCTTCAAAGTTTCATGCCGCCTCTAAGATTTCATCATAAGTCGAAAGAGTAGCAGAAGACATGGAGGACCGCGTCTTCAGGTCCAATCCTTGTCGGAATCTCTTAGCATAAAGTTCTGGGGTTGCCACCAGATGATGCGCGAACCGACTTTACCTTGCGAACTTCGAAGCGTACTTGTCTACCGACTTATCCCACATGCTCCTTTGTTGGAATTGTATAAACTCTCTTTCCATCCTTAAGTGTGCCACGACTGGAAAGTACTGGGTATCAAAACGCTGTTTGAACGTTTCCCGGTCGATGGGCTCCTTCAATCTACTTTCCTCTACCTCCCACCATATCCTGGCATTATCTGTAAGTTATAGCTTAGCTATGTTCACCCATGCGTCCTTCGGAATTTGGGCGGCACCGAGATTGTTGACTGTTCTCTCGAGCCATTCCTCAGCTTCTAGGGGAGTTTCCTTCCCCGAAAAGTCTTGGGGTGGAGTGATCTGAACTGCTTCACTCCCGCCGAACCTTGAGGAACTGGGGCTAGTTCCTTACTTAAAATTTCTGCTTGCTGCTGCCTACTTTCTCATAGCTCCTGATGAAGGGTAGTTGTCTGCTGCTGCTGCTGCTCCAGTAATCCTTGCATCGTTTATAGCATAGCTGCTTGCTGAGCATCGGCTTCATTGACTCCATTTCCCCTTCGGTTGTGGTCATGGTATCATCCGGCCATTGATGATCAGAATAGGTTAGGTTACAAACAGGCCGAGGGATGAGACAAGATAATAGCTTGCATGGAAGAACAACAATTATTGCAAGAGAGAGACTAATAAGAAGAGCAAGAGACACAAGAGAGATTTTTTCTCGAAACTAAGATTTTATTATCCAACTTCAATATGGAGAGTAGAACTGAAAAATAAGGACATGCCCCTACTATTCTACATCGTTTTATTCGGCCAAAGAAAAGGAAAAAGTCTTATTAATCTCGATTATAGGAGTTCAACAAGTGGTGATAGGTCCTCGTACTAAGAAAGGTACGGCCGTTCCCACGGTGCCTTGTAGGGACAACTGCCTGAGTTTCTTCGGCCTCGAGTTCCTCCTCACTCGAAACTTCGTCCTTTGACTCATCCTCGGTAGGAGCCTCGTTCTCTGATTCCACCTCTATAGGGTTTTGTTCTTTGCAGGGGCCTCCTCATCAGAATCATATTTTATAGGATTCTCTCCCACCGCAGTAGCCTCTTTTTCTGGCCCCTCCTCTATATGCTCCTCTTCCTTAGGATTTTCTTCTTCACCTTCGGAGTCATTGGCCATCATAGGCTCCGGAGTTGCAGCATCGACTCCTTCGTCTTCCGAGTCGCTGTCGGAAATAACCGCCTTAGAGTCTACGACTTCGTCGTCTGAATCTCCAGATGTAGCTTCAAAAGTAATATCGGACATGTCATCCTCGTCGGAAATATTTTCCACGACATGAAAGGAAGGTCATGGACAGGGTATACAGAATGTCAAGGAAGGGACAGGGGACATAGGAAAACTATGAAATCGGTATAGATGGATGAGATTCACAAATATAATAAGTCAGTTAACGGTTTCATTTTAGTACACAAGAGGACCTGCATGGGCTACCACAAAAACCTGTTACACCCCGCTTCCTAAAAGGAGGAGAAGGATGGCGTGGCATGGTCCGCAACCTAACTGTATTGAAGGTGGTCTATTCAATACAGTTACGTTAAGCGTGTGAATATTTAATATGCAGGATGTGTACCAAAACAAAAATAATAAAAGCGAAAGGCATTTATTTCCATTAACCAAACTTTATTACATCCCAAAAGAAAGAGTAAAATAAACTAAGTAGTTTAATTATATCGAGGAGAAACAAAAGCCCTAAACATGTGGGCAACAACCAAAAAATTAAATCTAGCTAATCTTCCATCGTCTAGTCTGCATAATCTTCATAAGTTGGCTTCACACCTTGATCCTCGCCATAATGCTCATTCTTATTTGACGGACATTCCAAAGATAGAGGAAGAAAAGGAAGGTCCGTCAGCGAGTTATACTCGGGTAGGATTGCCTCATAAGAAAGTAAAGGTATAGAAACGAACAGGTGTATATAATAAATATGATGTACATGTGTATAAAGGTATGGGCTTATATACAAATTAGATATGTGAATATGAGTAGGTTGTGTGAGGTATATGTTTAGTAAAGGTTCAAGTCAAGTCAAACGGATATTCAGTCTAAGAGTTAGATCATGTTAAACAAGGTGTGTATGGATGGAATTGACTGGTGAACATACTCGTATCCTTGAGATATCCCATGATTAGCTGGAAGCAGTATGAGCTGGCGCTCGTGCCTGGGATGGCAATCAATGTGGTAGCGTGAACATCCCCGAAAGGTGTCCCATGACTACGATGGAGGTTTGTCTAGCGTGAATATCACTCAAGTGCACATGTATTACCACCCTTCAGTTCCATAATAAACAACAAGTCTAAACTGGTAAAATATCCACATCCAAGATACTGAATAACTCGTGTCTTATGAAGAAAGATAGATAAGGTAACAGGTGGGTATAGCACATGATGTGAGTTTAGTGTTGAGTATCAATATGTATTGTAAACGTTTTAGTTTGTTAAACAAGGGTCCGAATACTCGCGATTATTCCGTTGTGGCCACGGAACAACAACTGGGGAAGTGAAATGTACCGTTTCACTTCCCGGGATCATGATCGAGTAGTAGGGGAATCCGAGTTCCGAATCTCCTTGCCTAATCAAACTACCCATCCCTGTGGTTCAGTATAAAGGTTTGGACGAATTAGAGTTAGTGCGTATACCTCTAGGCATGGAATTTCCACATTGTATGTCATCCACATATTGGATCATTCGCCCTCAAATAGGGTTAGTATTCGCCCGAATATCGGGTTAGTAGTCGTCCATACATTGGACTGGTCACCCTGCCTGCAGGGATCTTCATATTTGTATAGTCATCCATATTTTGGACTGGTCACCCTGCCTGCAGGGATCTTCATATTTGTATAGTCGTCCACATTTTGGACTGGTCATCCGGAATATCGGGATCTTCTTAATAAGTATTCCATACCTAGGTCCACGCATTCTAACCCTAGCCGTATCATATGTCAGGTATGTCATAAACTGGAAATTTTTAAAAAGTATTGATCTCGTTTAATATGGCCTTCCACAACCACTCGTTTTATTTTCTAAAGTTCGTAAAGTACTTCGTGTCATCTTAGAGAATGCTTAGTAAAAAGAATAATAGTGTTTAATTATCTTTTATTACTTCTAAGAAAAACTTTGAGGTTTGGAATATTTATCATTTTGGAAAAACATAATGTTTTACGGAAAAATATCTTTTCGATAAAAGGTTGTGGTGTTTATTTGAAAATCTTTTGCAAAAGATTTTTATAAGGAGCTTAGACACACTTTCAAGCAATCACAATATGCACAATCAAGCCTAGAGCTAAGGTCTCCTAAGTCAACTAGACTGCTCCTAACTATTCCAAAGGGCAAGTTGTGAGATCCTCAAATCGCCTTTTCACCGCCAATTGTAGCCAGGTAAGTACAAGTGAAGAAAGGAGGGATCCGCTCACGAATAACCGTGAGACGGGCCTTTTAAAATTACCTTTCCCACTTGTCTAGCCCAGGCACCACAAAGTCTGGTTTAGATGAACGACCGATACCTACAATCTTTCCTTTGTCCTAATCTGGATTGGTGTTTATTTGAAAATTTCCTTTTAATAAGGTACTAAATATTCCTTTTGAAAAAATATCGTTATACGGATTATGGTCCTTGTTGAAAATGGCCATTCAATAAAGGTCGAGGTATTTATATTAATAATTTTATGAAATTATAGTGTTTTAGGTTCGGGGTAACGTTTTAGAAAATACGTTCATTTTGGAAAAAAAAACATAAGCCATTATTTAGGTTTAGTATTATCCCCTTTCAAATGGTGAAGGGATTTAACAAAATTATAGTAGTTGAAGAAAAAGTGTAAGTAAAATATATGTATGACGTTTCTTAAAACATTTATTCCACATATCTTATCTCTTATGGATATTTTAAACAAATATAACATTTTAATTAAACGAGGGTATTTTGTGGAAATAACCTATTTCGAGATCATTTTGATAGTATGGGTAAGTGTGGGTATATCAGAAGTGAATTGACAATTCATAGATTATGACATTAAACATATCAGATTCCAGGTAGTATGAGAGTGCAATATATTTTTGCGTACGGAGGAAATTAAACACCGTTTAAAAATATGGGTTAACATTATCATCATTAAGGGTACAAGGAATAGGCATGCACGAATATTATAATATCGTTTTAAATAGGAGGTAGGGGTGCAGAGACAGCCAGGAGGTTTGCCTAGAAGCAGCCACCCTTGAAAGAGTGCGTAATAGCTCACTGATCGAGCGCTCATGCGCCGAAGATGAACGGGGCTAAGCAATCTGCTGAAGCTGTGGGATGTCAAAATGCATCGGTAGTGGAGCGTTCCGCCTTAGAGGGAAGCGCCCGTGCAAGCAGGTGTGGACGAAGCGGAAGCGAGAATGTCGGCTTGAGTAACGCAAACATTGGTGAGAATCCAATGCCCCGAAAACCTAAGGGTTTGATGATTAGAAGTTGGAACTAAGGTTATTGAGAAAAGAAGAAGGCGACAGAATGAGGGGAGAGAGGTGGATCCTAGTTTTGATTAGAGTTGGATGTAGACGGGTTGAAAATGTAGGCTTGTGCAAACTCCTCAATAGCTCCGCTCTAAGATTTTTCCTTGGTGATTGGGTGAAGCCGTAGTGTCGACGTCGTCGATACGAAGGCGCTGGTATTTTTTTTCAGAATTTTTGGAGTTCTGAGGTGTGAGAAATCAGTATTTGAAGTGCCTATTTATAGGGCTTTTTCACCAACCAGAAAATCCAAAAAATCTGTTAAAATATACGAAAATCCGCACCGGCCAATGATTGCCCATGATTCCTCGTGATTAGCCGCCGCCGCCTCTGCTTCGTGGCCGTTGGATCTGCATCCAACGGCTCACGAGCCGCCGCCTCTGCGCCACGTGTCACGCGTGGGGGAATCACGCGTTTTCGCGTGGTCCCCACCACGTGGGCGTGTCGGTGGGTTCTGGGCCATTGGATTGAGCATCCAACGGTCCAGGTTAAAGGAGTTTTTTAAAAAATAAAATAAAAATTAATTAATATTAAAAACTCGGCAGATTATTTAAAATTATTGATTTGGGTTAAAAAATTTGTTAAAAATAATTAAAATTACGGAAAAATTATGGGAAAATTTTAGAAAATAGGTTTTATTGTTATCTTAAGTATAAAAATAATTTTGGGCCAAAATAAATAATATATCCCATATTTACGGTTTTAGCTTAGTTATAATAATTATTTAATACCTAGTTTATCCTTGATATATTTTTAATTGCAAATTAATAATTTTAATTGATAATAAAAATATGTAGATTATTTTAAGGCGTTATAAAATCTTACTAAAACATTTTAAGCCTATAAAAACAATAAATAGATTTTAGAAAATTCCTTTAATCATATTTCGATGCTTTGAAAATTATTAACATTACTTTAAAAATTATTCTTCAATTAACGAAACACATAAATAATTATTTGATACTAGAATTTAAATAGAATATATTTTATTAGGTATTAGATATCACTGTCGTTACACACCTGCACAGATCTCGAAAGATCTACTTGCTTCTAATGGGTTTTACCCTTTCTGGAGCATCCAGCAAACTCCAAAATCCATGATTTGCTGAAGTGCGTGTTAGTGTATATGCCCTAGAGGCCATTACTGTATCATACTAGTTTGTATATTACTTAATGGATGCTTGGGATATTCACCTTGTATATACAATCTTGCTCAAAATAGTAGTATGCTACTTGGTTTGTTTCTACTTCAATGTGTACATGTGTTTATTTTGTATATCGCCTATACACATTAGTAGAGCCCTTAGGATCTTTGCTTGATTACCAGCGATGTGATGGCCGTCACACTAGTGGGGATGGGTAATCTATAAGCACATCCTTATGCAGGTCCCTGGTCGCAGGACTATCGAGACAGGGCATCGATACTCCGGAGTAGACCAGCGCATGCGCTTCTCATCCCAGTGTGGGAGACGGTCTGTCCCACAGCCGTCAGTACGTCGTACTTGAGATAGTATGCGGGTGCTCGTTAGGTTACGGGTACACTGGACAGGACTCGTCGGGAACTGACTAGTTGGTATTATACCTATCGTCAGTTATCAGTTCCCAGGTGACATGAGTACAGCTTAGTCCGCTGACTTGACACTGTCACTTCGCCTCGAGTGTGTTCCCACTGTACTTTGATCACTACCCTACCACGGCTCAAAGGAGTCGTGCAAACAGGTAGTGGTTGGGTGCAGTCCCGAAGCACTTGGAGGCAGTGACGGTTAGACTGGATTCGTCTCTCCCGGTATTGGGGGTTGACATCGCGCTGTGTCTAGGAGAGCCATTACACGAGTAGTCCCTGGCCAGGGCAAACGAGATATACTGGTAGGTTTCCAGTGTTATCTCAGGGTGTTTTGGGCTTCGCTCCGGCACGACTTGTACCGCTATTGGGGGACTGACGTTTATCGCCCCCTAGGCCCGCCATGCGATGTATCAGACGAACAGACCGGACTGTACGGAGAATGTCACACTCAGGCTCAGTAGGAGTTCAGATGGGTTTCGCCTCGTCGGTCTTCTTGTCGGCATTACCTGGGGACCGTTACGCACAGCTAGTGCCGCTTGCGGTCTGTGGTTAAACCCACTGCCAGCGTAGTGTCGAGTCTTTAGAGTCCCACACAGAAAGCTTTTCGCCTTTAGGCAAAAGAGTAGAGGTCGCATGGTATTGCGACAGGTCGCATGGTTTTGCGACAGGGTTCGGTCACATCCGTGCACTTGTGCACGTACAGTGTCCGGACAGTTTACACTAGCGGGCTTTGGTTTAAGCCAGATCCTAGTGTACCTTATGGGATTGGATTTATCCAGTTTGCATTCGTGTTCCTCGGAACGCGGATGCGGGTGTGTATGCACAGTTGACAGGGAGGCACAGACAGCGGATTCTCATTAGGGTTGTTGACAGTTGACCGTTGACTTTTTGACTTTTTGCTCAACCCTAATGAGAATATGATATGTGATTAACTATTATATTAATTAAGTATTATGGTGATATGGTTGTTGACTTGTTGACTTTTGTTGACTTGTTGACTTTGTTGACTTGTTGACTTTTGTTGACTTGTTGACCGGTTGACTAGGCTTGACTAGTTGACCATCATGATAACCATGGTTATCATTTCATGCCAAAGACTTTTTCTTGCTTGCTCATTTGAGTAAAATGAGTGCATGACATGATAAGGTTATGGTTGCTTCTAACCATCACATAAGACTTTTTTGATATGATGAGTTATGATCACTTTGGATTATGAGAGGGTGAAAGACAAAAGGGTTGCTCATTTTTCTTTCTTGCTCATTCTCTCTCTTGTTCTTGAGCTCTCCTCTTGCTCTTACCCTCAACCTCTTGCTCCCTCTCTTGATCTATGGTTCTCTTGTCTCATGAGTTGAGAATCAAGAACCATAGATAAAATCCCATTCTAAATCATCTCTACTCATTCTAGTTCACTAGGTTTAGCAAACCAAGTGAACTAGTTTCTTCAAAGAACGAAGAAGGAGCTAAAGGTTGGAGCTTTCAAGTGGATCTATCTTCGGCGTACGGAGACAACGAGAAGGAGCCATCGAACCACCATCGGAGCTTGAAGAGAAGGAGTTCAAGTTTAGGTATAACCATCTTCATCCGAGTAGCTAAATATCTTTAGCTTAGTTTGCTAGTTTTAGTTTAGGTAAAGATCCCGACCTAGCTTAGTCCATGTTGCCTCTTGCGTTAAAATTTTGATTTTATACCGTTTCCGCCTCCCCGTAAGAACCGGGGGTCGCAACGTGGACTTACAGTGGTATCAGAGCCTAACTAAACTTAAACTAGCTTGGTAGTGAAGTGTAACGAAGTTCGGAACCGGAAAAATCCAAAAACCAAACTTTTACAAAAACTGAGTTTCTGTTGAAATTTTTTTGGCTCAAAATGAAAAACTTTACACTTGTAAATTCGGCTCAGGGTTTTGTGTGAACACCCAAGAAAAACGATACAGTAATTCGTCCAAACCGCCGCCCTTCCGCCGCGCGAGCTAGGCATCCGCCGCGGAACCGCCGCGCTTTGTCGTCTTCTGTGCATCGTTTTTCGTGCAGTGTGTGTCTGTGTTGGTTTTGGGATTTTTGGAATATATTATATGTGCCCAGATTTTCCAGAAAAGAAATTTCCTTTTGGGGTCCTATAATTCCGTATTTTTTCCGAACTTCACTGCACTTTGACTTTGATGGTTATATCTGTGATGTTTGCATGTATTGAACGTCGGCTAATCGCTATAAGTCGATTAGTCGGGGTTATACATGATCTGTAATGTGCTGGAATGTGTATATAAATATGTTGGATTGTCGCGGGTGAATAGCCGGGGGGTTGTGAGACGAGAGTTTTCTTTTCTTGCAATTCATGTAAATCTGTAAATTGATGTAATAATTATTTGTATGGCCGCACAACCGGGAAGGGGTTGTAGCCGTCATTGTATAATTTCTTTTTACTGTTTTTGCTCCTAGGATAGACCCATGGAGGGGTGCACAAACTACCGGGTATGCCGAAGTGTCGAGTGGCCTACTCATGGAGATGAGGGAGGTTGCTACGCTTCGGGTACTTGGCGGGTAGTTTGCCGCACCCGTAGGGGTCTTGGGTGGGGTTTTGGCTATTCACCGCGACCGTGTTATCTGTTTTTGTTACAGGCTCGTACAAATTACAGATTGCTAGTATATCCAATGTATTTATCTGTGATCTGAAATGTTTATCATTGCAGTATATATATATATGATATTATTTAGGCGTTGCTTATGTTTTACAGACGCGCTAGCCCAGCCCCCGCTCTGTCGTTAGTTAAGTAACCTAACGGGTAATGACGGGGCCCCGTGGCGAATGCGAATGGCATAAGCGTACGTCATATTTTGGTTGTTTTCTGCAATGGTAGGATTAAATGATGGGACGCATTAAAAGAACTAATGCAAGAATATCACGCATTAAAAGAACTAATGCAAGATAATAAACCAAGTTAAAGTCGTTGGAACACTTTCGAAAAACCACTCGGTTCTTTTCAAAACAAACTTTTAAAATACGGAGTTTGAGCCACTCCATTTAAAAGCTATCTCGTTCCATCGACCAAATCAAGTTCACTACGTTCACGGTTTTGCCAAAACCATCCGTAGCCCTCCATCATTTCAGTTAAATATTCGGTAGTATTCAAGCTATGTATTTTGACCTCACGCCAAGGCATAGTGATTGGTAGCTGCCGGATATTTATCTGTTGCATAGATAGAATGCGTTGGTTTGAGACAGTCGTACTGCCATTTTGGCCTACGTCAAGGGTATGTACGGGTGGGTTCAAATTAACCTGGATAATGATGGGACGAACTTGACATGTGACTTATGACATTTTGACCTCACGCCAAGGTCATAAGAGCATGGGGCAAAAATCCACATCGGGAGTTTCATAAGTACTGAAACTTGCTAGATTTGCATACCATTTGGAGTTTGATGATTCTGGTAGGATTCCTTCAGTTTCGTCATGCGATGATATTTGGATCCCGATCCTACTGTGAGTATATGCTACTCCTCGGGAAATTTCTCACTTAACGATCAATGCTATAAACCTAGTAGGTGCCTAGAAAGGTGTTAGCGGGGCTACGCCCCCAGGGAAAAGAGGTTCTTTAATTAAGGAACTTCGCGAAAGCGTTGGAAAACCTCCCTCGAAGTACCGACACCGGCCTGGCTGAACGGTTAAGCAAGTATTGTACGGTGGGATTAATCCTGACTAATTCTTCCTTTATGGTTTGAGGAGGGATTCGAGAAACAGTGGGAGCCATCCTGTTTAGACAAATTAAAAACCACTCTAAACTTGCAAGAGCATCATGCTGAGTGTTTCTTCTTCTCTCTCCTAATTGCAGCGACCAATCAACATGACTGGACTTAAATTACTCCTAGATAAAAACAAACTGACAGGGCCAAACTACAAAGATTGGCTCAGGAATGTCAAGATAGCAATCACTTATGACAAGCTGGGGTATCTTCTTACCACCAAAGCTTCCCCTGTCCCTAGTCCAACTTCCAGTGTCGCGGATAAGGAAATCCGCAAGACTTGGGAGATTGATAGCGCGAAGGCCAAGTGCCTCCTGCTTGCCTCGATGGACAACGAACATCAGAGGAGGCATGAGAATATGGACATGGAGTCCATATTGCTCCATACAAAAGAACTGTATGGAGAGCAATCACGTATCGCAAGATACGAAGCGTCGAAAAAGTTATTTTCGACAAGAATGGCCGTCGGATCATCAGTAGCCGAGCACGTGCTAAAGATGATCGGCTTCATTGAGGAGCTCGCTGACCTAGGGATCACATTGGAGAGTGAGCTATATACGGATATAGTTCTCCAGTCCCTTCCTTCCACTTACGCCCAGTTTATACCGAACTTCAACTTACAAGAAAAAGAGGTTGAACTTTCAGAGCTCCTCAACATGCTGAGGAGCGCAGAGGGCACCCTACAGAAAAGTAGGGATACATCCACTTTGTTTGTAGGAGGATCATCTTCTTCTAGGTCCAAGGCGAAAGCCAAGGGAAAGAAGAAGAAGGCCCCCGCCAAACCAAGGGGCGGTGTTAGTAAAGTGGATACGAAGGGAAAAGGAAAAGCAACAAAGATAGCGGGGAAGCTTGTGGATAAGGAAGAATGCTTCTATTGTCATAAGAAAGGACACTGGAAGAATGATTGCAGGGCCTGGAAGGCCAGAACACAGGAATTGAAGCAGGTTGCAGCTTCAGCTTCAGGTGTGTATGTTATTGAAAACTGTCTTTCAATAAACTCTACTTCCTGGGTATTGGATACCGGATCAGGATCTCATATCTGTAATTCTTTGCAGGCGTTGAGAAACCGTAGGGTTTTGAAGGCAGGTGACATGACCCTCAGAGTTGCAAACGGAGCTAGCATGGATGCTAAAGCCGTGGGGGACTATCACCTGGGAATGTCAGATGGACATGTTTTGGTTTTGCGTAATTGCTTTTTTGTACCCAACGCAACTTGTAATATCATTTCTGTATCTTTAGTTTCTAAAGAAGGTTATGAATTTGCGTTTGTAAGTAATGTTGTAAACATTCACCTTAATCAAGTTTTGATTGGGTCAGGTACATTGAGTAATGGTATATACGTGTTAAACCAACCGCAGATTTTTAATGTCCAGAATACACACAAAAGAAAGTCTCCAGAAATAAATCAGACTTTCTTATGGCATTGTAGATTGGGTCACATCAATGAGAGAAGGTTGACTAAGTTACATACAGAAGGATATTTGAATGCGTTCGAATATCAATCGTATGCCACTTGT
This sequence comes from Agapanthus africanus, assembly GCA_030015575.1. Lineage (NCBI taxonomy): Eukaryota > Viridiplantae > Streptophyta > Magnoliopsida > Asparagales > Amaryllidaceae > Agapanthus > Agapanthus africanus. Next base: position 182,788,600 of record CM057350.1, on the reverse strand, counting down.
CAATCTTGTCTCAAAGGAATGATGACAAAGACTCCGTTTACTGGACAAGGAGTAAGAGCGAGCGAGCTCTTGGGACTCGTACACAGTGACGTGTGCGGTCCAATGTCTACACATGCCCGAAGCGGACATTCTTACTTCATTACTTTTACGGATGACTTCTCAAAGTACGGTTATGTCTTCTTAATGAAACATAAGTCCGAGGCCTTTGGAAAATTCCAGGAGTATAAGAATGAAGTAGAGAAACAGACCGGCAAAAGTATTAAGATTCTAAGATCGGATCGAGGTGGAGAATACTTAAGTGCCGAGTTCCTGGACTATTTAAAAGAGAACGGAATTCTCTCTCAGCTTACTCCTCCATACACCCCGCAACATAATGGTGTATCGGAGAGACGGAACCGCACCCTATTGGATATGGTGCGGTCCATGATGAGTAACGCTGAGTTACCGCGATCGTTCTGGGGGTATGCGCTAGAATCAGCTGCATACCTTTTGAACCGAGTTCCGACTAAGACTGTGCCTACCACCCCATATGAAATGTGGAGTGGGAAGAAACCCTATCTTCAATATCTGAAGATCTGGGGATGTCCAGCTTTTGTCAAAAAGCAGCATGCGGACAAACTCGAGGCACGCTCAGTACTGTGCAAGTTTGTGGGATACCCAAAGAACACCAGGGGGTATCTTTTCTACTACGCAGAGGAACAAAAAGTCCTTGTTTCTCGTAATGCCCACTTTCTAGAACACCAGTTCTTGGAAAAGGAAATTAGTGGGAGCGCAGTAGAACTGGAAGAAATTCCAGAACCACAGACTATTACTGAAAGGTTAACCAGAGGGTTCAACAGAACAGGACATTCCTACGCCGCTCCGCAGGAGTAGTAGGCAGTCTCATCCGCCCGAGAGATACTGCGGTTTTCTCATAGACGGGGATAGAGAGGATTGCATCATAGATTATGATGAGCCTACTAGCTTCCAGCAGGCCGTTCAGAGCGTTGACTCAGTGAAATGGCTGGATGCAATGCGGACCGAAATGGAGTCCATGTACACCAACAAGGTATGGACGTTGGACATTGCTCCAGACGGGGTAAAACCCGTAGGATGCAAGTGGATCTTCAAAAGGAAGATTGGTGTAGATGGACAGGTTGAGACCTATAAAGCTAGGCTGGTAGCAAAGGGTTTTCGTCAAAGACCTGGCTTGGACTACGACGAAACCTTTTCTCCAGTAGCCATGCTGAAATCCATTCGGATCCTTCTTGCCATTGCTGCCTTCCACGATTATGAGATCTGGCAAATGGACGTAAAGACAGCTTTTCTAAATGGAAATTTAGAGGAGTGTGTCTATATGGACCAGCCGGAGGGTTTCATTTAGAGTGGGAGCAGCGGAAAGGTGTGCAAGTTGCTTAAGTCCATCTATGGACTAAAGCAGGCGTCGCGGAGTTGGAACATCTGCTTTGATGAGACGGTCAAGGAATTTGGCTTTATCAAAAATCCAGATGAACCATGCATCTATAGTAGATTTGTAGCGAGAACTGTAGTATTCCTCGTTTTATACGTGGATGACATTCTCTTAATAGGAAATGACATTCCTATGCTACAATCTGTCAAGGGGTTCTTGTCACACAGGTTCTCCATGAAAGACCTGGGTGATGCCTCATACATTCTGGGTATCCGGATCTACCGTGACAGATCCAAGAGGATATTAGGACTTTCTCAGTCCAGGTACATCGACACCATACTGAAGAGATTCAGTATGGAAGATTCCAAGCGCGGTAACCTACCGGCTTGTCACGGGATCACCCTCTCTAAAGAGATGTCTCCCAAGACTGATTTGGAGAGGGATCGCATGTCTATTATACCCTACGCTTCTGCGGTAGGCTCTATAATGTATGCGATGTTGTGTACCAGACCGGATGTAGCTTATGCACTGAGTGTGGTAAGCCGGTATCAGTCAAACCCTGGGGAGAAACACTGGATAGCGGTAAAGAACATTCTCAAGTACCTGAGAAGGACTAAGGAGATGTTCTTGGTGTATGGCGGAAAAGACCTCCAGATCGAGGCCTTTGCTGACTCCAGCTTCCAGAGTGACAAGGATGATTCCAAGTCCATGTCGGGTTTTGTCTTTACCCTCAATGGAGGGGCGGTGTGTTGGAAGAGTTCCAAACAGGAAACCGTTGCAGACTCGACGATGGAAGCGGAATACATCGCTGCATCTGATGCCGCAAAAGAAGCTGTCTGGATGAGGAAGTTCTTGAAAGAACTTCAGGTGGTTCCGTCCATTGTTGATCCAATACCTCTGTATTGCGACAACAACGGGGCTATAGCTTTAGCGAAGGAACCCAGGTCCCATCAGAGATCCAGGCACATCTTGAGGCGGTATCACCTGATCAGGGAGATCGTGGATCGCCAGGAGATCGAGGTTCGGAGAGTCGCTTCAGAAGACAACACTGCAGATCCATTCACCAAGGCCTTGCCCCAGACTCAGTTCGAGCGGCTGATCGAGATGATAGGTCTTCGATACGCCAGTACATGGCCTTAGTGCAAGTGGGAGATTGTTAGTGTATATGCCCTAGAGGCCATTACTGTATCATACTAGTTTGTATATTACTTAATGGATGCTTGGGATATTCACCTTGTATATACAATCTTGCTCAAAATAGTAGTATGCTACTTGGTTTGTTTCTACTTCAATGTGTACATGTGTTTATTTTGTATATCGCCTATACACATTAGTAGAGCCCTTAGGATCTTTGCTTGATTACCAGCGATGTGATGGCCGTCACACTAGTGGGGCTGGGTAATCTATAAGCACATCCTTATGCAGGTCCCTGGTCGCAGGACTATCGAGACAGGGCATCGATACTCCGGAGTAGACCAGCGCATGCGCTTCTCATCCCAGTGTGGGAGACGGTCTGTCCCACAGCCGTCAGTACGTCGTACTTGAGATAGTATGCGGGTGCTCGTTAGGTTACGGGTACACTGGACAGGACTCGTCGGGAACTGACTAGTTGGTATTATACCTATCGTCAGTTATCAGTTCCCAGGTGACATGAGTACAGCTTAGTCCGCTGACTTGACACTGTTACTTCGCCTCGAGTGTGTTCCCACTGTACTTTGATCACTACCCTACCACGGCTCAAAGGAGTCGTGCAAACAGGTAGTGGTTGGGTGCAGTCCCGAAGCACTTGGAGGCAGTGACGGTTAGACTGGATTCGTCTCTCCCGGTATTGGGGGTTGACATCGCGCTGTGTCTAGGAGAGCCATTACACGAGTAGTCCCTGGCCAGGGCAAACGAGATATACTGGTAGGTTTCCAGTGTTATCTCAGGGTGTTTTGGGCTTCGCTCCGGCACGACTTGTACCGCTATTGGGGGACTGACGTTTATCGCCCCCTAGGCCCGCCATGCGATGTATCAGACGAACAGACCGGACTGTACGGAGAATGTCACACTCAGGCTCAGTAGGAGTTCAGATGGGTTTCGCCTCGTCGGTCTTCTTGTCGGCATTACCTGGGGACCGTTACGCACAGCTAGTGCCGCTTGCGGTCTGTGGTTAAACCCACTGCCAGCGTAGTGTCGAGTCTTTAGAGTCCCACACAGAAAGCTTTTCGCCTTTAGGCAAAAGAGTAGAGGTCGCATGGTATTGCGACAGGTCGCATGGTTTTGCGACAGGGTTCGGTCACATCCGTGCACTTGTGCACGTACAGTGTCCGGACAGTTTACACTAGCGGGCTTTGGTTTAAGCCAGATCCTAGTGTACCTTATGGGATTGGATTTATCCAGTTTGCATTCGTGTTCCTCGGAACGCGGATGCGGGTGTGTATGCACAGTTGACAGGGAGGCACAGACAGCGGATTCTCATTAGGGTTGTTGACAGTTGACCGTTGACTTTTTGACTTTTTGCTCAACCCTAATGAGAATATGATATGTGATTAACTATTATATTAATTAAGTATTATGGTGATATGGTTGTTGACTTGTTGACTTTTGTTGACTTGTTGACTTTGTTGACTTGTTGACTTTTGTTGACTTGTTGACCGGTTGACTAGGCTTGACTAGTTGACCATCATGATAACCATGGTTATCATTTCATGCCAAAGACTTTTTCTTGCTTGCTCATTTGAGTAAAATGAGTGCATGACATGATAAGGTTATGGTTGCTTCTAACTATCACATAAGACTTTTTTGATATGATGAGTTATGATCACTTTGGATTATGAGAGGGTGAAAGACAAAAGGGTTGCTCATTTTTCTTTCTTGCTCATTCTCTCTCTTGTTCTTGAGCTCTCCTCTTGCTCTCACCCTCAACCTCTTGCTCCCTCTCTTGATCTATGGTTCTCTTGTCTCATGAGTTGAGAATCAAGAACCATAGATAAAATCCCATTCTAAATCATCTCTACTCATTCTAGTTCACTAGGTTTAGCAAACCAAGTGAACTAGTTTCTTCAAAGAACGAAGAAGGAGCTAAAGGTTGGAGCTTTCAAGTGGATCTATCTTCGGCGTACGGAGACAACGAGAAGGAGCCATCGAACCACCATCGGAGCTTGAAGAGAAGGAGTTCAAGTTTAGGTATAACCATCTTCATCCGAGTAGCTAAATATCTTTAGCTTAGTTTGCTAGTTTTAGTTTAGGTAAAGATCCCGACCTAGCTTAGTCCATGTTGCCTCTTGCGTTAAAATTTTGATTTTATACCGTTTCCGCCTCCCCGTAAGAACCGGGGGTCGCAACGTGGACTTACAGTGCGTAGAGTCCATCTTGGGTATGAAATGCCTGGTCACCCGGAAGTTACCACTTCTTATGACCCGCTGATAACAAGTAGGGGAATAGCAGTGTCAAGTCATATCCATATGGACTTCAGCATAGTACCTTTCTGCCTGCACAGATCTCAAAAGATCTACCTGCTCCTAATGGGTTTTACTCCTTAAGGAGCACCCAGCAAAATCCAAAATCCATAATTTGCTGAAGTGCGTGCAGTCCATCTTAGATATGAAGCATCTGGTCAACCGGAAGTTTCCACTTCCTATGATCTACTGATAACTAGTAGGACTACCATCTCCATGATACTGACCTCCCTGTCACCGTCTATGAGAAAACCGGAGCATCTTTCGGGTGTCTTAGGTCACCTACTAAAATCTGTGGAGTGACTAACGGTTTGTCAAGTCCAATTGAATCCTTAGGTTTTACTAAATTTTCGGTAACCATTTATGGTCCTGGAATCACTTCCAATTCTACCATACTTCCACCAGTTTCTTTTGCAAAAAGATCCTTTTATAAAAAATATGGCGAGTCAAGAACAATATAACTATTGATCTTGAAAATGGTAGAAACAATATCCTAGCGAATACCTGGGATAATCCACAAACCGCCATTACTGAAGCGTGTCTCAAGTTTGTCCAAATTCTGCTTTTAAACAGAAACCAGATAACTTCATATCTTAACAACCTGAAAATATGTAACCATTCTATATCCATATAGAATCAATGCACTAATTTAGATGGAAACAGATTCAAAAGTCATGCAACCGTTTCCAGTGCATATTGTCTAATGAAAAAAGGTCAATACACCATTACTTATCATGGAGCACGTCCACTGATGTGTAACCTGTGAGAGAATCAAGTTCTCGATATTACTATAATGGAATACGTAGCATAAGTATCTACATCATCGACCACCTTGAAGAATCCCGATACTTCCAACGTATGGTTCTCTACTTTATTCTTATACATATAAACTTCTCAAAATCTTTGACATTGCATTACTAAGAAGCGTGTCTAAAACCAGAGAACTCATAGGTAATCCTGAATGAAGTAAGAGTAACAACCCCTTTGTCCTAAAGGACACTGGACAACATACACCTCCATGTATAAGTCCCAAGAGTATACTAACTCAAATTCTGTGTTTTTGTAAATCGAAAACTGTATCTTGGTTAAGAACGTCTTACACCATTATTCAATGCACCTTACCTTTTCCACAACCGATAAAGGTAAATGTTTACAACACAATTTTTAAAATGTATATCTCACTTTATAAAAATAAAGGTACAGATATTTCATTTTAAAATCTGGTGCATAACAACGGTTATTCAAAACCAAATGTTTGCCGTCAGGCAAAAGCCAGGCGATTTAATCTAATATCACCAATTACAACGAATTCTGATATTGAGGATCAAATTGCCCATTTCCCAATATTCTACTCCTACTCATCATCTGTAACACCGTACATATGTGATTTCCAAATCTGGTAAATACATACTCTGGAGTCAGAATTAATTGGGAAAATAGTTCTCTTTTACATATACACAAAAATGCTGAAACATGAAAATGTTTCATAGGGATGGTCAGGTATTCCTAATAATGCCTTTTCCATTATCCAGATTCATGACAGTAGTCGCAATTTCCTTTGCCCTCACTTCAATCCCTTTATATGTCTCTACATCTTACCTTCTGCATACCGTCCCTGCGCTAACTGGTTTTCTTCCTTCCCTACCTTTCGGCACCATGCTAAGGTTTGGAAGAAGACTATCCAATAAGCGTAACAGGTGTACTCTCCTAATCAAGGAGCTCTCGCAACATGAGAGAAGGTAAAGGGAAGAGACAACCGAATAATTCTATTCAATTTCTTCAGAACCTGTGGCCATCCTCAACTGAAGTAATTTCTTCGAGTTTGTATGTAACTATACGATGGCCGTTCCAAGCAATATGGATCATCGTAGTTATACGACGTGTTCTGAAGAAATGCAAAGGGTAGAGTAGGAGTGGTAGGGATATATACGACTTTGTCGCGAATCAAGTCAAACCAAAGCCAAAGGGTGTAAGAAGGTTCGGTCAAATTGGTTCATAAGTTTTTAAGGTAAGTCATGGGTCATTGTACCAGAAAAAGAGAAAAGAAACACTCATCGTATACTCTATCAAGATCAGATTGGTTATCACTTTATCTGATCAGGATGGCTCCCATTGTATTCTCGAATCCTCCTTCAAACCCTAAAAAGAGAACTGGTCGGGATCATTTACAGTTTACAACTTAAAACCCTAAAGTGAAAAATCTTCCGAGGAGTAATACATACTCATCAGTGAGAATCGGGACCCAACTATCATCATGTGATAACCTGATGGAATCCACTCAAGTCACCACACTCCAGAAGGTATGCGCATGCCTGGCAAGTTTCCGTATGTTTGAAACTCCCGATATGGTTTTTGCCCCTAACGACTTCATGGCCTTGATACAGACCAACGTGCTATAAGTCGCTAGTCAAGTTCAACCCGTCATTATCCAAGATTAATCTAAACCCATCCGTACAAGACCTTGATAGAGACTAACGTGACTATGCAGCTGTCCTAGAAAATCGCATATCCATACTACAGACAAGTATCATGCAGCTACCGTACACCATGCCTGGATAGAGACCAACGTACATAGCAAGAATACTACGAGGTACCTATCTGAAATGAAGGAGAGCTACGGCTGGTTTTTGGCGAAAAACCTTTAACGTAATGAACTTGATATCGTCGAAGGAACTCGAGTGGCTTTGAAATGGAGTGGTTTAAGCTCCGCATTTTAAAACTAGTAACATAAACTTTTGCTTAAGAGCGAACACCTAATGAAGAGATCAAGGCTCTTCCCTCATAGAATGAGGTGCGGGATATTTCTAACCGAATACCTCTATGCAAAGCAAAAGAATACGACCATGAATTTTGAAGAAAACCGAGTAGTTTTAAAATTGGTTCCGACAACATCATTTAGGTTTATTTTTCCTTGCATTATATTGATAATGCGTTCCCATCATTTTATATTTCCAAGGAATAAAAGAAACAACCAAAATAACATGCTTTTTATATGCCATCCGTATTCGCCGTGGGGCCCCGTTATGCACCGTTAGGTTACTTAACTAACGGCAGAGCGGGGGATGGAATAGCGTGGATGCAAAACATATAGAAGCATCTGCTATATATATATATAATATCTATCAATATCGCAGGCAGATAATATGTTGGCTATAGTGCCCTCAAGTCAATTATTGGATCGCAGGCACGTGATTGCAATGATTGAGAGATGACCTATACCGGTAGAACAGTCTTACTCGAGATGATAGTATGCTATCTGGTTTGTCTTTATCATCGTGTACATGCTTCAGGTGACATTACAGATCATTATTACATGTTGATAGAGCCCATAGAATTCATGCTTGACTACCAGCAGTATGATGGCGATCATATACGTGGGAGCTGGGTGGTCTATAAGGACATCCTTAAAATGTCCCTAGTTGTGGGAGTTTTGAGACTGGGCATCGATACTCCAAGAGTAGACTAGTGTATACTGATCGAGACCCCGACTAGGGGCGGTGGCCGGTCTCATAAGCTATTGGTGTTACTTGGTTCATCTAAGATGTATATAGGTGCTCATAGGGTTATGAGTACACCGGACGGACTCGCCGGGAACATACTAGTTGGTATTGTACCTATTGTCAGATAGCAGTTCCCTGGTGACATGTATATAGGTTAGTCTATCGACCTGAGATCGTCATTTGTTTCATGTGAGTTCCCACCGTACTTTGATTACTACCCTACCACAGCTCAAACGAGTCATGCAAACAGGTTTTAGTTGGGTACAGTCCCGAGCCACATGGAGGCAGTGAGCGGATCGTCAGGGGATTCGTCTCTCCCGGTATTGGGGTTTGATATCGCGGAGTGCACGGGTGGCCATCACCAGAAATTCTTGGCCAAGGTAGTCGAGAATTACTGATTCGGATCAGTAGTTTCTCAGGTGGTGATAGGCTTCATACTGACACTAAATGTCGCGTTATTAGGGGTCTGATTTTATCCACCCCCTAGACTCGATATGCGATACTCATAGACGAACGGACCGGACTGTACAGATATTATCACTGTCAGGCTCAATAGGGGTTTCAGGATGAGTTTGCTCGTCGGCCTCCCTTTCGCTCAATACCTGGGTAGCCGTTACGTACAGCTAGTGCCACTGACGTGCTTGTGGTTAAACCCACTGCCAGCGTATTGACGTGTCTTTAAAGTCCCACATAGAGGGTTTCCCTGTTTCGGGTGAAATGTTGTAGAGGCCGTATGGTTTTATGGCAGGGTTCGATCATATACGTGCACTTCTGCACGGATCATGATCGGATGGATAATACTAGTGGGTTTTGGTTTAAGTCGAATCCTAGTATTATATTGTTGGATTATTTTCGTCTCGTTGTATTCGTATTCGGTCGGAATACGGATGCGGGTATGTATATACGGATGAGGGGTATTCTTGTAATTCGTTACAAGATTACTTTAGAGGTTGCCATTTCTTTTTTTGTGATAAACATTTAGTTTAAATGTTTATTGTGTGGAAAGTGTGACTCATTGTTTTAGCCTTTATTCATGCATGTGCACTTGGTGACTCATGGTGTTGAGTCATGTAGTGACTCATGGTGGTATGATGGTGATTTTTGGAGTGTTATGAGATATTTTATGGTGAGACAATGAAAGATGGCTGATTTTATTGGTGGTTTTTTTAGTTGATTTATATATAACCCACAACAAAATACCTCAAAATAACTTAGCCATTTCTTCACTTGCCTTTTTCTTTGCTTCACACTTTCCTCTTTTGGCATCTTCTTCAACCTCCACCCTATATGTCTCATGTGTTGAGAAACCTAGGGTGTATTGAGACAAAGTAATCACACACACACTCTACTTCATCTTGGTTATCTAGGTTAGCAAACTAGATACTCGAGTTGCTTCGGTTTTAAGGCTGGAGCCCGTATTACAAACTTTCGAGGTGGATCGTCTTCGATGGGGGAGACCGGAGATCATACTTGATTAAGGAAGCCGCGAGGAGCTTAGGATAGAGGTTGAAGACTGAAGGACACGGATCGTTCGGTATAACCTCTCTAAACTCTTTTACAAACAACTAGGGTTAATGGTACGATCCGGGAATCGGGTTCCGTTAGCGCCGGTTTCTAAAAGTTTTTGTTCCGCATTTAGCCACGGATTGATGGCCGGGGCGCTGGCGTAACCCAACATGATATCAGAGCCAACCCATTAACCGCATACTAGTTGTTTTAGACGATGTTAAAGTATCGAAACCGAAACAACTCCGAAACAATACCCAATGTATTCCAGTTTCTGTCGAATTTTATTTAGTCTTCTAAAAATATTTAAGCAGCTTCAGAAGACTACTCAGATGACCACTAGAACACTCCCCAAATACGAGCCCAATCCACCTGTTTTGACCCGGCCACATGAGGAAAAATTCCGGCCTGGCCAGTCTGTAGTTGGTGTTTGGGTTTGGAATTTTGGGTGTGGTCTAGTCTCTGGAATATTGGTTCAGTGGTATTGCTTGTTTAGCCCAGTTTGGATATGGATTTATCTTTTGGTTTGGTGGCTATTTGAGCTATTTCGAAGTCGATATTTCTAACACTGTTTAAAGTTTACATTACATACATTTCTATCTGCGACTGTGAATGTCATTAGAGCGGTACAACTTGTCTAATTGCTATAGTTCTTTTAGACGGGTTTGCGAACGTGACATTCATGTTGATGTTCTGTGTTGTGCTGTGTTGTGGCTGAATCGTCGTGGTGGATAGCTTGGGTGCATTGTTAGTACAGTTTAGTTTCATTTGTACATTTGATATCGCGGGGCGAGCGTCCGACATGTGGATTGCCGTCACTGCCTGCTTGTATATTATTTATTTGGGACACGACCGGATTGAGGTCGATGTCACCGTTGTACATATTTTTCTTTTCTGTACTAGGATTATCCCGTGATGGAGTGTACGGATAGCCGGGTTCTAGAGGGAAACGGGCCCGCATCCCATGGCGTTGAGACGGAGGGGGCCTCACTCTAGAGTTGGCGGGCTATTCTTCGCACTCGTAGGGGGTACAGGCTGACCCAATGAGGGGTGCTCAAGTTACCGGATTCCGTGAAGTGCCGGGTGGCCCATTCACTTTGATGAAGGGGGTTGCCTCACTTCTAGTTTTGGCGGGTAACTTGCCGCGCTCGTAGGGGTCTATGTTTTCATTACACAAGCTATCCACACGACCAGGGGAACATCGGGTTTCAGTTGCGGCTCAAGGGAAACCCGGGGCTCCCAGATTATCAGTATTGTTCTGTGATACTTATTGCTTATCTGTGATATTGCATTTATCATGCCTGAAACGATTATTATATATTGTTATATATATACTAGTAGATGTTGTATATGTTTTACACCCACGCTAGTCCAGCCCCCGCTCTGTCGTTAGTTAAGTAACCTAACGGATGATGACGGGGCCCAGTGGTGAATGCGGATGGCATATACGTACATCATATTTTCGTTCTTTTCTGGTGTGATTAATTGATGGGACTGCGTTGATTCTGATCAATACAAAGAAAACGGACCTATTCGATATTGTTGGAACAAATTTTCAAAAGCTGTTATTTTAAAGGCGTTTTCTTTTGTTTTGCACAGCGGTATTCAGTTATGAATATCCAGCACCTCATTCGACGAGGCAAGAGACGAGATCCCTTCACCGGGAGTGACCTCTTGGGCATAAGTTTGCGTCAGGGTAATAACTTCACTATAGTCGATTACTTTTTTCTTTGCATCGAGATATTCAGTTGGGAATATCCTGCACCTCATTCCACGAGGAAAGAGCCGAGATCCCTTCACCGGGAGTGACCTCTTTAGCAAAAGTTTTCACCACTATATATTTGTAAAGCTATCCGGTTCCTTCAACGATATCTAGTTCATTACGTTAAAGGTTTTTTGCCAAAAACCATTCGTAGCCCTCCGTCATTTCTGACGGGTAGCACTTAGTATTCATGCTATGTTTGTTGACCTTCGTCAAGGCATAGTGTATAGTAGCTGTTTGTTACCTTTCTGTTGTATAGATAGATGCGTTAGTTTGGGACAGTCATACTACTTTGTTGGCCTTCGTCAAGGGTATGTACGGGTGGGTTCAAATTCTCCTGGACAATGACGGGTAGAACTTGACATGTGACTTATGATTTGTTGGCCTTCGTCAAGGTCATAAGAGCACGGGGTAAAAATCACATCGGGAGTTTCAAACATACAAGAAACTTGCCAGGCATGCGCATACCTTCTGGAGTGTGATAACTTGAGTGGATTCCATCAAGTTATCATGCGATGATAGTTGGATCCCGATTCCCACTGATGAGTTGTTTTACTTCTCGGGTGATTTTAGATGATCCCGACTAATTCTTCTTTTGGGTTTGGAGGAGAATTTGAGAATACAGTAGGAGACATCCTAATTAGATAAACTGATTAACCATTCTGATCTAGGTTAGAGTGCACGCTGAGTGTTTCTTTTGTCTCTCTCTTTGGCAGCGACCATGGCCTGACCCTAGACTATAACTCAGTAACCAAGTTAACCGAACCTTCTTAAAACACACTGGCTTTTGGATTGTCAGAATTGCATACTTCATTGCCACTCCTACTTTTATCCTTTGCTTTTCTCCGGAACATTTTTATCACTACGAAGATCCATATTTATTGGATATGACCATCGTATAGTTACATACGAACTCGAAAAAACTTGTTTCAGATTCGAGAATGGTTTCCGGTTCTGGAGAAAATGAATAGGACTATTCAGTTGTTTTTTCCTTTTTCCTTCTTGGGGGCTCCTAGGAATAGGAGAGGGTACACCTATTACGCTCACTGGATAGTCCTCTTCCAAACCATAGGCAGGTGCCGAAAGGTGGGGAAGGAAAAAAAACCAATTAGCCTAAGTGTGGTGTACAGAAGGTAATAAGTAAAGACAAATAAAGGGATTAGAAAGAGCGCAAAGTAAATTGCGACTGCTATCATTCATGACCAAACCGCATATATCATCGCCACTTCTACTTCACCTTTGAATTTCTCCAGAACACCCCATATCACTACGAAGATCCGCATTTATTGGATAATCCATCGTATAGTTACATACGAACTCGAAGAAACTTGTTCTAGTTTGAGAATGGATTCTGGTTCAGGAGAAATAGAATAAGGATTATTCAATTTTTTTTTATCTTTACCTTCTCTCAGGTTGCGAGGGCTCTTAGGATTAGGAGAGTACACCTATTACGCTTGTTGGATAGTCTTCACCCAAACCATTGGCTGGTGCCGAACGGTAGGGAAGGAAGAAAACCATTTAGCCTAAAAGTGATGTACAGAAGGTAATGAGTAAAGACAAATAAAGGGATTTGGAGAGATGGCAAGGAAATGTGAGGTTACAATCATGAATCGGTATAATGGAAGAGGCATTACTAGGAATACCCGGCTACTCCTTCGGAACATTTTCATGTTTCAGTTTCACTATGCGTTGTTAATTGAAAACTGATTTCCCAATTAGATCCTTGCTCCAGGGTATGTATTTATCAGGTTTAATTCTCACATCTGTATGGTTTTACAGATGATGAGTGAGAGTATGTTATTGGGAATTAGGTAATTATATCCTCTTTATATCGGAATTCGTTGTAATTGGTGATATTTGAGGAAATCACCTGGGGTTTTGCCTGACGGCAAATATTTGGTTTTGAATATCCGTTGTTATGCACCAATTTCAAACTGATATATCTGTATGTTTATTTTATAATGTGAGATATAACTTTTTGAAATTATGTCCATGACATTTACCTATATCAGTTGATGATTGGGTAAGGAGCATTAAACAGCGGTGTAATTTTTCTTAACCATAGTACAAATTTCAACCTACGATGCACAGGGTTTGAGTTATTTAACTCAGGAGACTTATACAAAATATTGTATGTTGTCCAGCGTCTATTAGGACAAAGGGGTTGGTACTCGTACTATATTCTGTTTACTTATGACTTCTCCAGTTTTAGACAAGTATTTCGTAGAAATACAAGGTCCAAGTTTTGAGAAGTTATAGGTACAAGAATAAAGTAGAGAACCATGTGTTGCAAGTATCAGGATTCTTCAAGGTGATCGAAAATGTAGATACTTGTGTTTGGTATTCAGTTGATAGTAATGGTTTTGAGAACTTGCTTTTCTTCCAGGTTATTCATATCTGGATGCACTCCTAGTTGAGTAATGCTGACCGTCCTCTTTCTATTTAGTTGACATGCACTGGAGACAGCTACATGATTTGAATATGGTTCCAATTAAATTAGTGCCTCTGTTTCTATATTGTATATAGAATGGTTCATATCTTAACGATGTTAAGGTATATGGAGTTTTTCGGCTTATGCTTAAAACCAGACTCTGGACATACTCAAGGCACGTTTCTGTAATGGCAGTTTGCGGGTTATCCCGGGCTATGACGAGAGTTAACTTTCTACCATCTAGAAGATCAATAGTGATATTGTTTTTAACTCGCCACAGTTTTAGTAAAATGGACTTTTTTAGAAAACAGTAGTGGGAGTATGGTAGAACTGAAAGTGATTCCAGAACCACAAACGATTACTGAAAATTTAATAGAACCTAAAGATTCAATCGGGTTTGACATTCTATTAGCCACTCCGCAGATATGGTGGGTAATCTCAGGCACCCGAGAGGTACTTCGGTCTTCTCAGAGACGGTGGCAGGGAGGTTCTTGTTTACCCAGACTTGTCATTACTGCTGTTCTAGACTATGAGACCCGACAGGAGGGTGAGTATAGCGTCGTTCTAAACTAGCTTTAGAAGTGCCCATGTATATGACTCTGCCAGTGGGTTGTTGTAATCAGTGGGAGCAGCGGAAGCATAGCGGACAAGTAGCTTATGCCTATTTATAGACTAAAGCAAGTATTACGGAGATAGATCATCTATTTTTGATGTGACAGTCACAGGCTTTGACTTCATCAAAATAGGAGATGGATCTGTTAAGAAAGTAGTAGGGTGTGATGTCCTGGTATTTGGATGACATGCACTTTATAGGAAATGAAATTCCTATACTACGATCGGTTATACTGTGGTTGTCATACAGTGGTTTCTCCATATAGGATATGGATATTATATCAGGCATTCTGGTTACTGGATCTATGGTTTTAGATCTAGATTAGGGTAGTTTCCCAATCTGGATACTTTGACACTATTCTAAAGGTGTTTTAGAATGGACGACTCCTGGCATGGTGGTGTACCTGCAGGTGATGGAGTCACCCTCTCTAAAGCTGTCTTATAGACTAAAGGGGAGAGAGATGTGCATGATTGACATATCACTTGCTTAGGCAATTGAGTCAATCATGTGATGTCAAGTACGACACCAGGTATTGTTTTTCACAAGCTGCAATAAGTTTATATATTAATCCAATCCTGGAGAAACGTTCGGAAGCAGTTTATGAACATAAGTGGATGTTCTAGGGATTTGGTAACGGCAACCTCTTTCAGGAGACAGTTATCATTCCAGGCTTCCAAGGTGACCTGGATGACAGAGTGACTGTCAGAGTTATAGTTTTCCCTCTTTTGAGGGGCGGTAGTTTAGACAGGTGGTCCAAGCAGATACTGAGGGAGGCATGGCACAGGATACTGATTAAATTCAGTTGACGATACAGTTTAAGAAGTTTGCTGGATTTGGAGTTCATTTGTGAACTGGGTCCCATCAGATATCCAGACATATTCTAAGACAGGTATTGCTCATTTTGGAAGATGTCTTTCTCCGCGAACTTGAGATAAAGAGAGACATAGAAAGAAACATTGGAGCGGATCCACTCACCGAGGCTATTTTTCGAATGCAATAGTTTTACAAACGAGCTTTGTGAAACTGATTAGTAGAGAAGTTGGGTGTTCGGTATCACACGGGCTGTAAGTATGCTACACCACAATAATTAGACTTAAGTAAAAGTGGGAGATTGTTGGCTATAGTGCCCTCAAGTCAATTATTGCATTGTAGGCACGTGATTGCAATGATTGAGGGAGGACCTATACTGGTAGAACAGTCTTACTCGAGATGATAGTATGCTATCTGGTTTGTCTTTATCATCGTGTACATTCTTCAGGTGACATTACATATCACTATTACATGTTGATAGAGCTTATAGGATTCATGCTTGACTACCAGCAGTATGATGGCGATTATATATGTGGGAGCTGGGTGGTTTATAAGGACATCCTTAAAATGTCCCTAGTCGTGGGAGTTTTGAGACTGGGCATCGATACTCTAAGAGTAGACTAGTGTATACTGATCGAGACCCCGACGAGGGGCGGTGGCCGGTCTCACAAGCCATTGGTGTTAGTTGGTTCACCTAAGATGTATACAGGTGCTCATTGGGTTATGAGTACACCGGACGGACTCGCCGGGAACATGCTTATTGGTATTATACCTATTGTCAGATAGCAGTTCCTTGGTGACATGTGTACAGGTTAGTCTATCGACCTGAGATCGTTATTTGTCTCGTATGAGTTCCCACTGTGCTTTGATTACTACCCTACCATGGCTCAAAGGAGTCGTGCAAACATGTTTTGGTTGGGTACAGTCCCGAGCCACATGGAGGCAGTGAGCGGATCGTCAGGGGATTTGTTTCTCCCGGTATTGGGGGTTGATGTCGCGGAGTGCACGGATGGCCATCACCAGAAATCCTTGACCAAGGTAGTCGAGAATTACTGATTCGGATCAGTAGTTTCTCAGGCGGTGATAGGCTTCATATCGACACTAAATGTCGCGTTATTAGGGGTCTGACTTTATCCACCCCCTAGACTCGATATCAATACTCATAGACGAATGGACCGGACTTTACGGATATTGTCACTGTTAGGCTCAGTAGGGGTTTCAGGATGAGTTTGCTCGTCGGCCTCCCTTCGCTCAATACCTGGGTAGCCGTTACATACAGCTAGTGCCACTGACGTGCTTGTGGTTAAACCCATTGCCAGCGTATTGACGAGTCTTTAGAGTCCCATATAGAGGGTTTCCCTACTTCGGGCGAAACGTTGTAGAGTCCGTATGGTTTTATGGCAGGGTTCGATCATATACGTGCACTTCTGCACGGATCATGATCGGACGGATAATACTAGTGGGCTTTGGTTTAAGCCGGATCTTAGTATTATATTGTTGGATTATTTTCGTCTCGTTGTATTCGTATTCGGTCGGAATACGGATGCGGGTATGTATATACGGATGATGGGTATTCTTGTAATTCGTTACAAGATTACTTTAGAGGTTGCCATTTCTTTTTTTGTGATAAACATTTAGTTTAAATGTTTATTGTGTGGAAAGTGTGACTCATTGTTTTAGCCTTTATTCATGCATGTATACTTGGTGACTCATGGTGTTGAGTAATGTAGTGACTCATGGTGGTATGATGGTGATTTTTGGAGTGTTATGAGATATTTTGTGGTGAGACAATGAAAGATGGCAGATCTTTTATTGGTGGTTTTTCTTTAGTTGATTTATATATAACTCACAACAAAATACCTCAAAATAACTTAGCCATTTCTTCACTTGCCTTTTTCTTTGCTTCACACTTTCCTCTCTTGGCATCTTCTTCAACCTCCACCCTATATGTCTCATGTGTTGAGAAACCTAGGGTGTATTGAGACAAAGTAATCACACACTCTCTATTTCATCTTGGCTATCTAGGTTAGCAAACTAGATACCCGAGTTGCTTTGGTTTTGAGGCCGGAGCCCGTATTACAAACTCTCGAGGTGGATCGTCTTCGATGGGGAAGACCGGAGATCAAACTTGATCAAGGAAGCCGCGAGGAGCTTAGGACAGAGGTTGAAGACCGAAGGACACGGATCATTCGGTATAACCTCTTTAAACTCTTTTACATACAACTAGTGTAGGGTTAATGGTACGATCCGGGAATCGGGTTTCGTTAGCGCCGGTTTCTAAAAGTTTTTGTTCCGTATTTGGTCACGGATTGATGGCCGGAGCGCTGGTGTAACTCAACATAATAGTCATCACAGCAGATAAAAAATCATCACAAGCATGCGAACAACAATATGGTATAGCGGATAATATAGGAGCACCGCGTTTCGTTTGAGCCATAAATGAAACGCGACGTTTCCCGGTCGTATGGATAGCCAGTGCAATGAAGATCCTAGACCCCTACGAGTGCGGCAAGTTACCCACCAATCCCCGAAATGAGGCAACCCCAATCAACAAAGTGAGTGGGCCACGCAGCACTTCACGGAATCCAGTAACTTGAGCACCCCTCCGTGGGTCAACTTATACTCCTACGAGTGCGGCGAATAGCCCATCAATTCTAGAGTAAGGCCTCCCGGTCTCAACTCCATGAGATGCGGGCCCGTTGCCCTTTAGAACCCGGCTATTCGAGCACTCCTCCGCGGGGTAATCCTAGTACAGAAAAGAAAATATATATATACAACGGCGGCATCGAACTAAATCCGGTCGTGCCCCAATCAAAGAATATACAAACTGGCAGTGACGGCTGTCCACATGTTGGACGCTCGCCCTGCAATAATGAATATACAAATGAATCTTAACTGTATATCTAACATTGCACATATGGCTATCCATCACGAAAATCTGCACAAACCATAACCAGATATATATATAACCGCAGAAGCAAGCAACACTAAAAAGTGTGCAACCCCATCTAAATGAACATATATCAATTAGACGACGTTCAGCAGCACTTATATCACATCACAGATACTGACGATGCAAAAGTTTCGAGTTTTTAAAAAACTCCCAAGTTGTTCCAAAGCTAAGATGACACAAAGTGAATTCTGGGACAAATCAAACAACACCAAAAATACCAATTTACAAAACCCAAGACACACCATGAAAACGAGCCCCATAGGAAACACTAAAACCGGCGACACCGGCCAAAACCCTGTTCTCGCTGGGCCAAACTTGACCAAATATGCTCGTTTTCATTTTGTGTCTCTATCTTGTCTAGATGAAGCTTCTGCACTTGTTTAAAAAAATTTTAGAGACCATAAAATTTTAAGACAGAAACTGGGTTTTCAAATTGGTGTTTTCGGTTTTTGAAACTTAAGCATCGTCAAATACTAGTTTATGGTGTTTGGGTGTCTCTGATACCATGTTGGGATCCGGCGCCCACACCGTGGAGGCCGCGAGCAAGGCGGAAGTGAAAATAAAAACTTTTTGCAGGCACCGGACGCTCACACCCGAGGATTCGAACCAAACACCCTAAACTAGTATACTAAAACATGCAAGGTTGAGAAATACAACCTTTGTCGCGTGTCCACCCAATTTTGGAAGACCCCTCCAAGTTTGTAGCCTCCGGGAACGCACTTGAGCATAGACCATCCTTGCTGAAAACGATCCACCTGAGAGAACGCGGAGGAGGCTCTAACTGACGGTCCAAAGTTACTTGATTTGGATGGCCAGTGATGTACGAATATTTCACTATATTTTTCTCTCTAGATTCATTCTCTAAAATGGAAGCAAGAAGAAGAAGGAGATGGAGAAGATGAAGCATGAGCTATGGAGGAGATGGAGAAGATGAAGAATGAGCCATGGAGGAGATGAGGAAAAAACTCATCAAGTCAACCCTTGTAGAAAAGCAATGGCTACCAAAAAAAATCAACCATGCACTAATAGTGCAACCAAATGAAATAATCATTTTTAAAATCAAAGCCATGCCTTTCTACATTGTTCACACCATGCTTCATAAGTCTACATACCACCTCATTCCTCATTTAATTTTCCATAAAGGAAAATCAAATATGAGGTGTCATTCTTCTAGAAGTATTCCTATATAAATACGGAATACTTCACCTGTTATATGTATCGCTACACATACGCGTATCCATATAAAAATACGAATAGCACCAAAGAAAGAAAATGAATAGTGAACAATAATACTAAAATATATGTGTCAAAATACATATATAAATTATTAAATCAAAACCTGATTTAATAATCCGGCTTAATCCTAATCCGGCTAGTATTATCAACTGTCCAATTAAAGTCCGTATATCGCGTACATGTATTTAATTGGATCCCTGCACGTACTACCGTACGGCTCCTACATCAGTCACTTGAACCGGGAAAACCCTCTATGTGAGACTCTAAAGACTCGACAATACGCTGGCAGTGAGTTTAACCACAAGCACGTCAGCGGCACTAGCTGTACATAACCGCTACCCAGGTAGTCGAAAGGGGGGTCGACAATCAAGTGCGTCCTTACCCTACTGAGCCTGAATGTGGCAATCTCCGTACAGTCCGGTCTCTTCGTCAAAGAGTATCACATATCGGGTTTAGGGGGTGGATAACGTCAGACCCCTACTAACCCGATAAATCATGTCTGAGTCTAGCTCATCACCAACTGAGATACTACTGATCAACTATCAGTAAATATCCCCCACCGTGGCCACGGATTTCTGGTGACAGCTAACCGAATACAGCGCGATATCGACTCCTAATACCAGGAGAGACGAATCCCTGACAGTCGACCACTGCCTCCATGTGACTCGGGACTGTACCCAACTAAAACCTGTTTGCATGACTCTTTTGAGCCGTGGTAGGGTAGTAATCAAAGTACAATGGGAACTCACACAAGACAAATGACGACTTCAGGTCAAAGGACTAACCTGTACTCATGCCACCTGAGAACTTCCATCTGACGATAGATATAATACTATCTGGAAGTTCTCGGCAAGTCTGTCCAGTGTACTCACCTCCAGTGAGCACTTGTATACTATCTTAGGTGACACAACACTAATGGCTTGTGAGACCGGCCACCACCCCTCGTCGGGGTCTCGAAGCGTATACACTAGTCTACTCCGGAATATCGATACCCTGTCTCGATACACCCACAACTAGGGACATTTAAGGATGTGCTTATAGGCTACCCAACTCTCACGTATATGATCGCCATCATAATGCTGGTAGTCAAGCAAGAATCCTATGGGCTCTATCAACATGCAACAGTGATCTGTAATACCACATAATACATGTACATGATGATAAAGACAAACCAAATAGCATACTATTATTTTGAGTAAGATTTTTCAACCGCGGAAGCGCCACGCTTTGGGGGCGTTAGGGTTCCAAACTTCTGGGGCCTTCTCATGTTGACACGTAGAGATTTTTAAGATGTCTTGATTCTTCATATCTTCTCCGAGTCTCTGCCAGTATTGATTCTACGATTTTATTGGCAGATTTTTTATCCTGACATCTTGAATATCTCGATTTCTTGACCTGAGCTAAATCTGCACAATATCTCTATGAATAATGTTAGTAATATTTGTTATATTAGAGATATAATCTTAATCATTTTATATGGTAATAAATCTTTTAAGAAATTTGATATGATATGCATATTTAAATTATCAAAATATATTATAAATATTATATGCATATATTTTCCTTCATAATGTTAATTATAATATATAAACATATGGTAAATAGTATTTTGCAGATAAACCTAAATATGTTATATATTTATAATAAACACCTTTAAATATTTAAGAAAAGTAAGGAAAATGTTATATCAAATGTGCAATATTTTCGACTGAACAGTGACCATCACCAGAAATCCTTGAACAAGGTGGACGGGAATTACTGATTTGGAACAATAGTTTCTCTATGGGTGATGGGCTTCACACCGACACGAAATATCGCGTTATTAGGGGTCTGATTTTATCCGCCCTTAGGCCCGATATGCGATACTCTTCGATGAACAAACTGAACTGTACGGAGATTGTCACAGATATGCTCAGTAGGTGTACGAATGAGTTTGCTCGTCGGCCTTACTTTCGCGCAATACCTGGGTAGCCGTTACGTATAGCTAGTGCCACTAACGTGCTTGTGGTTAGACCCACTGCTAGCGTATTGACGAGTCTTTAGAGTCCCACATAGAAGGTTTTTCCGGTTCAGACGATATGATATAGATGACGTATGTTGGCACATACATGTGTCCAATTAAATATATGTACATGCTACACGGATTTTAATCCAACGGTTGATAATACTGGCGGCTTAGGATTAAGCCGGATTATTAAATCAAGTTTTGATTTAATAATTTATATATATATTTTTAATATATGTATTCTAGTATTATTGTTCACTATTCATTTTCTCTTTTGGCTATTCGTATTTTTATACGAATACGTGTATATGTATTTCGATACATATACCGGGTTGTATTCCGTATTTATACGGAATATCTTCTAGAAGATGCACGGCTCATTATATGATTTTCTTTTTAGAAAATCATTTGCAAATGAGGTGGAGGGTGAGGTGGTAATGAGCATGGTTGGAGGTATGCAGAGAGTAATAGACTTTATTTGTTTATTGTAAAATGTTATGATATTTTGTATGATTGCTAAAAAATCTTGAAGCCATTCTTTTCTACATGTTATTCTTTTCTTCATTCATTCTCTCATTCTTGCTTGAGTTGCTCATGGCCACTTCTTCACCTCCTCCTCCTTCTTCTTTAGTTGCTCATTTGAGCTTTAGAATTGAGAGAAAAAGATAGTGAAAAATTCCTACATCCCCACTCTCCATTCCATGCGAGCTTGGAGTATCGGTTGGTTCGCTAGGCGAAGCTGGAGTTCGGATCGGTTCCCTCAGGTGGATCATCTTTGGTGAAGGAAGACCGGCTTGCAAGTGCGATCCAGAACACTTGAAGAAAACTTGAGGATGTGAGTATTCTACACATAGTAGATTAGTTTAGCTCACTAGGTTTTTGTTAGCAAGTTCTAGCTCTTTAGTTCGATTCATGGTTTCAGAACTTTATCAAATTAGATTTTTTTTGAAATCCATGTTGCCATCTTCTAAAATTAGTTTGCTAGTGTGCCTAAGTTCCCGGCAAATATTATACTATTGTCTAAGTAATTTTATTTCTGCTCCATCTTACAAAGAAATATCTTTGGCAATTTCCATAAATAGCTCAGATAATATGTACAATAAAATTTTTCTAGATCTATATGAATCTAAATTTCGAACAAAACATAAATTTTGGAATCTTGTCTCACACATGACGCATGGCCTTGCTAGTTATAAATAAAGATGTAGAGTTATTCTCTTCTCATATCATTAAAGTCTTAATTCCTATCAATAATAAATCTTTATTATTTCCTCTTTATTCTACAATGTAATCATATAATGTATTCCTCCTCTAATATTTATATCACCACTTTCTTTTGCGCCTCCATAAAAAATACCACAAAACCCTTTCCTCCATTGAAACCCTAGTCACCATGGTCGTCGCAACCACCATTACCAAAGTTGATGTCGCCATCAAATCCGTCGCCTCCGACGAAGTCGTCGATTCACTCAAGTTGCCGCTAATATTTCTTTCTGAAAACCCTAGCCGTCACCATCTCTTCAAGTTTGCAGAAACCATAGCCATCACAAGGGAGTCTTCCAAAAACCCTAGCCACCGCTTCTTTCAAAACCCTAGCCGCCATCAAGACCGCGACTTCAAAACCCTAGCCGCTGCTTTGGGATATTTTATCAAAACCTTAGTTTTCGAGCCACCATGAGGTAACCATTCTTTTGAAAAAAAGAAACCTGAAAAAATTCCAAATTTTTTTGGTGAAGTTAAAAAAGGGTAACACTGAAAGTTTGAATTTGTGTGTGTCAATCCTTTTTTTGTGCTGGCTATTTGTTATGCTAATTTGAAAGAAGAATTTGTATTATGGATTTTCTTTACATGGATCTTGTTTCAAAGATCCACATGAGGGGAGAAATAGAGTATATGAGTAAAGTAACCATTGATGTTGAAGTTGAAGATGATAATGAAATTGAAGTTTCTTGGAAATCTCGAAAAAAGGTATTGAAATCATAACATAACGAGAACTTGATGATTTTATTAATATTATAATGCTCTATTTATATAAATATAGAGCATACAAAAACAAGGAAACTGAACAACGTAGAAAATAAAAAATACATAATCCAAATATGATCTAATACATAAGGTAATAGATCTTGTTTAATGAAGCCAATAATATGAAATAGAATCAATCACAAACTCTTCTATTTAACACTCTCCCACAATTTTTATTATGGACTTTCTTCACGTGGATCTTGTATCAAAAAGCCACATGAGGGGGAGAAATCGAATATATGGGTAAAGTAACCATTGATGTTAAAATTAAAGTTTCTTAGAAATCTCAACAAAAAAAGGTGTTGAAATTGTAAAATAATGATGACCTGATGATTTTATAAATATTATAATGCTTTATTTTAAGAGATATAGAGCATACAAAAATAAGAAAACAGAATAACCTAAAAATGAAAAATGCATAATTCAAATATGATCTAATACATAAGGTAATAGATCTAGCTTAATGAAGTGACCTAATAAACAATAATATGAGATAGAATCAATCGTGAACTTTTCCATCTTTAATACCCTTCTGCAAATTCACGGTAGATTGTTTACTGAGAATTTGGAGAAAATATTGATTGAGTTGAATATCTTCAAAGATGAGAACGATGAGAGTAACATAATCTTCTGATGCATCGAGT
Source organism: Agapanthus africanus (assembly GCA_030015575.1). Taxonomy (NCBI): domain Eukaryota; kingdom Viridiplantae; phylum Streptophyta; class Magnoliopsida; order Asparagales; family Amaryllidaceae; genus Agapanthus; species Agapanthus africanus. The sequence continues at coordinate 182,764,285 of CM057350.1, read as the reverse complement.
AAGGCGAGCTTGAAGCCTCTAGTCACTTTCGCATCATGTTAAGTGAACCATAATCTGGAGTGCCTTGAAAATTAAGGCGGATTCTTACCATGAACCACTTTTGCTCAATGGAGAAGATGTTGGAGAAGAGAGACTGTCGCCGATAACAGTGTCGTAGAAAGACAATGTGTAGACTTAAAGGAGATAGGCTTGGAAGATATCGATGATATGAAGATGTTTTGTTTGAAGGAAGATAAAAGTGAATCATTTTTTATTTATTTTTTTATCAGGATCATAACTTTGATACCATGTAAAATAATGATAAAATGATGATTTTATTATTATTATTACACTCTATTTTTAGAGATATAGAGCATACAAAAGCAAGAAAAAAAGAATAATCTTGAAAAGAAAAAATGCATGATTCAAGTTTGACCTAATACATGAGGTAATAGATCTTACTTACTGAAGCAGTCTAATAAACAATAATAAGAGATAGAATCTATCACGTTCTTTTCCATCACTAACAGAAAGAAAGAAACATTGTGCTTGCATGTGAAGAGGGATTTGGAAGTTGAAATTTGAAGTTGTTTCAACTTGAAGAAATTCGTTGGAAATTCATTTGCTCGTTGAAGTATTTTGTTTGTTTGTTGGAAGCTGTTGAAGTTGTCCGTAGAATTTGTCTGTTGAAGCTCCTTATTTGTTGATCTTAAAGTCATTAAATTTGTTTGTGGTGTTGACCCCTAAATCATTAAGTTGGTATATTTAACTCAAAGTCATTAAACTTGTTGTGTGGTATTGACTTCTAAGTCATTAAACTGGTTATTTGAAGGAGTTTTTAACTATAGTTCATGAAGATGTTGTGCGATATGGCACATTTATGAAAGTGTTTGAAGATCCCAATAACGACGGTTCATGAAAATTTGGCTCAAAAGTTAAGTTTGATATTTTTTAAAACAAAGAAGTTTTCATTAGAGCACAACATAGTTGTAAGAAGATTCACAAAAGCGACAAGTTTAAAACAGTTCATGGAAGATTATCTCAGCTCAAATCAAATTGTAAATTTCCAAGTTGAAGAATTGAAGAAAGATTTCAAGACAAAATCAAATTTTAAGATAGCACAAAAGACACACGAAGATTCACTAAAGTTACAAATTATACTTTTTAGAGCGAGAAATTCAGTTTGTAACAAACCGAGAGCACATCATATATGCCCTCCAGCTTGAGAAGGAGGAAGTGTTAAGAATAAGAGATATTTATGAGATATGATTTGATATATGTGAGAGATTAGTCAGATTATATTAAATTAGATTCAATTAGAATATGATTTACTTATGAATCAATTATGAATCAAATAAGGGTTGCTTGGAGGTCAAAGATTAAACCCTACATGTCTAATACAAATAGAGAAGTTGAGTTGTTCTTCTCTCATATCATTGTATCCTTATTTGCTATCGATAACAGATCTTTATTATTTTCACTTTATTCTACAATGTAGTCCTATAATAAATTTCTCCTCCTCTGTTACTTATTTTTCTTAACACAAGAATGCAAAGCAGTGCGGCGGCCAAGGTTGTTGATCCAAACTTAAGAGGTTAAGAACAATGATAAACCCCAAATTCATGGAGAAATCGATGCAGAAATGGTACCCCTGTGAAGCATATCAAACAAATTATACACTGATATCATAACAAAAAAGATTTTATTATCATTTTGGACTCACAAAACCTTAGTATTTCTAAAAAAGACAACCAAAACTTGATATTTAAAAAAAAGACACCCAATTGTTATCCATTAACTAAATAATCCCCTTTGGTTAGTATAGTGTTAGTTTAGAAGGTTGGTTAAGTTAAATATTTAATTTCATCTAAATCTTCTTCTTCTTCTTATCTCCTCTGCTCCTCACTATCTCTTCATTACCCAATGGAAAAAAGCCAACTTTGAAAACCCAGCTCCTCCTCATTTCCTTGACTCAATATCTTATCTTCTTTACTACTCCATCTCTCCACCGACTTCGAGCCTCTACTAGTTGCATCGCCATTTGCTCCAAGCTCCATCAATGCTATTGTTGGATATAGTGCCCTCAAGGCAATTATTGTAATCGCAGGCAAGCGATTATGAGGGAGGACCTATATGGATAGAACAGTCTTACTCGAGATGATAGTATGCAATCTGGTTTGACTTTATCATCATGTACATACATTATGTGGTATTACAGATCACTATTACATGTTGATAGAGCCCATAGGATTCTTTCTTGACTACCAGCATTATGATAGCGATCATATACGTGGAAGCTGGGTGGTTTATAAGCACATCCTTAAATGTCCCTAGTCGAGGAAGTATCGAGACTGGGCATCGATACTCCGGAGTAGACTAGTGTATACTTTTCGAGACCCCGACGATGGACGGTGGCCGGTCTCATAAGACATTGGTGTCAGTTAGTCACCTAAGATAGTATACAGGTGCTCATTGGGTTATGAGTACACTGGACGGACTCGCCGGAAACATACTAGTTGGTATTATACCTATTGTCAGATAGCAGTTCCCAGGTGACATGAGTACAGGTTAGTCTGTCGAGCTGAGATCACCATTTGTCTCGTGTGAGTTCCCATTGTACTTTGATTACTCCCCTACCACGGCTCAAATGAGTCGTGCAAACAGGTTTTAGTTAGGTACAGTCCTGAGCCACATGGAGACAGTGAGCGGATCGTCAGGGATTCGTCTCTCCTAGTATTGAGGGTAGATGTCGCGCTGTGCATGGGTGGCCATTACCAGAAATTCTTGGCCAAGATGGATGAGAATTATTGATTTGGATCAGTAGTTTCTCAGTGGATGATGGGCTTCACACCGACATGAAATATCGAGTTATTAAGGGTCTGACTCTATCCACCCTTTAGACCCGATATACGATACTCTTAAACGAACAGACCGGATTGTACGAAGATTGTCAATACATACTCAGTAGGGGTTCGGATGAGTTTGCTCATCAGCATTCCTTTCGCTCAATACTTAGGTAGCCGTTACGTATAGCTAGTGCCGCTGATGTGCTTATGGTTAAACCTACTACCAGTATATTAACGAGTCTTTAGAGTCCCATACAGAGGGTTTTTCCGGTTCAGGCGATATGATGTAGATGACATATGTTGGTACATACATGTGTTCGATTAAATATGTGTACAGTCTACACAGATTTTAATCGGACGGTTGATAATACTAGCGGCATAGGATTAAGCCGGATTATTAAATCAAGTTTTGATTTAATAATTTATATATATTTTTAATATATGTATTCTAGTATTATTATTCACTATTCATTTTCTCTCTTGGCTATTCATATTTTTATACGAATACGTGATATGTATTTCGATACGTATACTGGATTGTAGTCCGTATTTATACGGAATATCTTCTAGAATATAGACACCTCATTATATGATTTTCTTTTAGAAAATCATTTGCAAATGAGGTGGATGGTGAGATGGCATGAGCATGGTTGGAGGTATGTAGAGAGGTATGGCCTTTGATTATTTATTGTAAAAATGATATGAGATATTTTTTGCATGGTTGTAAAAATTAGGGGCCATTCTTTCTACATGCCATACACTCTTCATTCTATCATGCTTGATAGCTCTTCTACACTTAGCTAATTTTTCTTTCATGAGTTGCTCATACCTTGGTTTTCCTTACCTCCTCCTCCTTCTTCTTTACTTGCTCACTTGAGCTTAAGAAATGAGAGAAAAGGATAGTGAAAAATTCCTACATCCCCACTCTCCATTGCAGGCGACCTCGGAGCGTCGGTTGCTTCGCTAGGCGAAACTGGAGCCTGCATCGTTTCCCTCAGATGGATCATCTTCGGCAAAGGAGGACCGGCTTGCAACCGCGATCCGGAGCACTTGAAGAAAGCTTGAGGATGTGAGTATTCTACACATAGTAGATTAGTTTAGCTCACTAGGTTTTTGTATACAAGTTCTAGCTATTTAGTTCGATTCATGGTTTCAAGAACTTTAGAGAACTAGAAATTTTTCGAAATCCATGTTGCCATTTTCGAAAACTAGTTTGCTAGTGTGCCTAAGTTCCTTGCAGTGGTATCAGAGCCATGCTAAAAGCTAGACTTGTTTGCATTAATTTAGAGTTTCGATCGACGGAATTTTCTGAATTTCATTCCCAAAATCCCTGCTTGCTGTTCGAATTTCAAAGTTGTTCAAAAAAAAATTCCTGGTTACATTAGAATTATATGCAGGCAAAACTAGAGCTAAGAAAAAAATTTGGGCACCTAAGTCCAAAATTCGACCGCGGAACAGAAGTCAAATGCGCCATTTGACAGCAGAACTGCGGTCCAATTTTGGCTACAGCGCCTTAAATTTTTTCCGGGGCTCTATTTCACGGAAATATGATTTTTGGGATATTTGGTTTTGGTCCAGATTTGTATGTGTACTGGTTTGTACTTTGAGGGCCAATGCGGACAGTTTTAATCGATTGAAATTTTAAATTTGTCTTTTTCTGAGCATTTGTTTCTGCGATCGTGAATATCATAGCGTGGCATAATCCGACTGTTTATGAACATGATATTCGTGTTGATGTTTTAATCGACTGTTTATCATAGCGTGCTATATGCACAATTAGACGGGTTTATGAACATGATATTCGTGTTGATGTTCTGTGTTACTCTATGATTATGGTTATGTTAGATTTGTCGTGATGGATAGCCCGGTGTACGTAGTATCAGATGTAATTCTCTGTGATATAATGTATATTCATATTGCGTGACGAGCGTCCGACATGTGGACTGCCGTCATCGCGACTTGTATTATTCTTTAGGACGCGTCCAGGTTGCGGACGTAGTCACCGTTGTATATTTTGTTTTTCATTACATGCACTATGATTACCCTGTGGTGGGGTGCTCAAGTAGCCGGGTTCTAGAGGCTAACGGGCCTCCATCTTATGGCGTTGAGACCGGAGTGCTTTACTTTAGAATTAGCAGGCTATTCGTCGCACTCGTAGGGGGTAAAGGATTGACCTATGGAGGGGTGTCCAAGTCACCGGATTTCGGAAGTGCTAGGTGGCCCACTCACTTCGTTGATTGGGGTTGCCTCGCTTCTGGGATTTGCGGGTGGCTTGCCGCACTCGTAGGGGTCTAGGGTCTGATACTACGGGCTATCTACACGACCGGGAAATTGCATTTCATATTTGGCTCCTTTGAAATGTACTTTTCCTTGTTTATCTGCATTTCCATATTGTGTTTGCTTCCGCTGTGATTCTATATGATGCTTCTGTGATGTTTCTTGATATCATGCGTGAGACGAATGTTCATATATATATATATATATATATATATATATATATAGTAGACGCTATATATGTTTTGCATCCGCGCTAGTCCTGTCCCCGCCCTGCCGTAAGTTAAGTAACCTTACGGTGAAGACCCGGGACACTGTGGCGAATGTGGAGGGCATATATGTGCATGATTATTTTCATTTCTTTTTGGCATGATATAATTAATTGATGGGACTGCATTAATTCTGATTAATACAAGGAAAACAAACCAAAATGATGTTGTTGGAACCAATTTTTAAAAACTGACAATACAGATGTTTCCTTTTTGCTTTGCACAGCAGTATTCGGTTATGAATATCCAGCATCTCATTCGACGAGAAAAGAGCCGAGATCCCTTCATAGGGAGTGATCTATTGGGCAAAAATTTGCGTTGTTCACCGCCGAAAACAGAGACGATCCGGGTAGGTCGCCTTACCTGAATTTGGGGGAAGATGCTATTTGGATTTATCCGTCCACCTCTCCGAAGATGCCAAGTTGATTTATGGCACTGTGTAGCGGAGGTTTGGACGGATGCGGCCGTTGTAGTAGACTTCGTCAGATTCACCCTCGTTGTGAGGGGTTTTTGATTGTGGGGACGCTCTTCCCTGCAGGCGCAAGCCCCTGCAGTTAATTATGTTACCGCGTAGCGATAACCACTTTCTTTTGCTCCGGAAGTTCACTTCGTGTCATGTGTGTTTGTTTTATTTTTGGTTGCCCGTGAATTGTATACGGAGACTAATTTATGTTGTCGCCCGTAGGGTGTGGATTAGTCCAAATCCGTATATTCTTAGATTTGGGTTTGGTTTGATTTAAGGATCGTTAATCTCGTTTGAGATTAAGATCAAATTTAATTGTTCCCCTCCGAACGGCGGCCAAGACATGGACGTCTTGCCTGAGAATCGGGGCAGATGCTATTTGGTTTTATCCGTCCACCTCTCCGAAGATGCCAAGTTGATTTATGGCACCGTGTATCGGAGGTTTAGACGGATGCGGCCGATGTAGCAGACTTCGTCAGATTCCCCCTCGCTTGAGGGGTTTTTGATTGTGGGGATGCTCTTCCCTGCAGGCGCAAGCCCCTGCAGTTAATTACGCTACCGCATCGCGGTAACAACTTTCTCCTTCTCCAGAATTTCACTTCGTGTCGTGGGTGTTTGTTTTATTTGTTGTTGCCCGTGGATTGTATACGGAGACTAATTTATGTCGTCGCCCGTAGGACGTGGATTAGTCTAAATCCGTATTTTCTTTGATTTGGGTTTAGGGTTTTGGTTTAAGGATACGTTAGCCATATTTGAGGCTAAGATCAACTTAAACGTTTGTTAAGGATGCGTTAGTCTAATTTCCAGACTAAGATCAACTTAACGGGATCGTTTAGATCCAACAAGAGAGCATTTGGGAGCTCTATTGTTCCAGTTTAGGGACATAGTGGTCCATTGAATGTGTGGTCGTCGGGACCCATCACCTCTCTGACGACGTTGAAGAATTACAACGACAGATGTCAGAGGAGTTTAGAGATGTACCCTTGAACCATAGTTGGTTGGAAGATCTATAGTCCAATTTGGGACTAAAGTCTGTTTTGAAAGTTTTGGTTTAAGGACGCGTTGGCCATATTTGAGGCTAAGATCAACTTAAACGTTTGTTAAGGATACGTTAGCCTAATTTGAGACTAAGATCAACTTAACAGGATCATTTAGATCCGACAAAAGAGCGTTTGAGCTCTATTGTTCCAGTTTAGGGACATAGTGGTCCATTGCACGTATGGCCATCGGGACCCATCACCTCTCTGACAACGTTGAAGAATTACAACGACAGATGTCAGAGGAGTTCAGAGATGTACCCTTGAACCAAAGTTGGTTGGGAGATCTATAGTCCAATTTGGGACTAAAGTTTGTTTTGAAAGTTTTGGTTTAAGGATGCGTTAGCCATATTTGAGGCTAAGATCAACTTAAACGTTTGTTAAGTATACGTTAGCCTAATTTGAGACTAAGATCGACTTAACAGGATCATTTAGATCCGACAAAAGAGCGTTTGAGCTCTATTGTTCCAGTTTTGGGACATAGTGGTCCAATGCACGTATGGCCGTCGGGACCCATCACCTCTCTGACGACGTTGAAAGATTACAACGACAGATGTCAGAGGAGTTCAGAGATGTACCCTTGAACCAAAGTTGGTTGGGAGATCTATAGTCCAATTTGGGACTAAAGTCTGTTTTGAAAGTTTTGGTTTAAGAATGCGTTAGCCATATTTGAGGCTAAGATCAACTTAAACGTTTGTTAAGGATACGTTAGCCTAATTTGAGACTAAGATCGACTTAACAGGATCATTTAGATCCGACAAAAGAGCGTTTGAGCTCTATTGTTCCAGTTTAGGGATATAGTGGTCCATTGCCAGTTTAGAGACATGGTGGTCCATTGCCAGTTTAGGGACATGGTGGTCCATCATTCCCATTTTGGGGAAGGATACTGGTTTAAGGACGCACGAGTTTAAAGACCCCACAGTCCGTATTATGTGTGGTTGTCGGGACCCGTCACCTCTCTGACGACGTTGAAGAATTATAACGACAAATATCAGAGGAGTTCGGAGATGTACCCTTGAATCGGGTGTAAATTCATTTGGGAGAGCAGTTGTGCTCGGTTCAATTTAATTTGAAGACTTACGGCCAATGTTGGGTTAAGTCCAGTTGAAAAATGTTCAAAATTTTATTTACATTTGGCCTATTAGGCTTTTGTTTGGGCTTTGCCCTCTTTTAAAATAATGCAAAGCATTTTATTTTGGTCTGTTTAGACTTCTTTCTTTTAATTGGGCTCTGTCCCTTTTAATAGTGCACAGCACTTTTTATTTGGTCTGATAGACCTTTTTTATTGGGCTTTGCCCTTGATAATGCATTGCATTAAATGCTCTGACAGCGCCCCACGTGGCTTGTCAGGCGCTTTGCGCCAATTGAGGAGCGCAAGGCGCAAACTCATGTGATGGTGACACGTGTCACGCCACGTGTCAAGCTCTGGTGAGCGCTGTTCCCCTCCGAACGGCGGCGCGCAGGACTGCGATGTCCTGACGCTGAGATTTGGGGCAGATGCTATTTGGCTTTATCCGTCCACCTCTCCGAAGATGCCAAGTTGATTTATGGCACCGTGTATCGGAGGTTTAGACGGATGCGACCGATGTAGCAAACTTCATCAGATTCCCCCTCGCTTGAGGGGTTTTTGATTGTGGGGACGCTCTTCCCTGCAGGCGCAAGCCCCTGCAGTTAATTACGCTACCGCATCGCGGTAACAACTTTCTCCTTCTCCAGAATTTCACTTCGTGTCGTGGATATTTGTTTTGTTTGTGGTTGCCCGTGGATTGTATACGGAGACTAAGTTAAGCCGTCGTCCGTAGAACGTGGATTAGTCCAAATCCGTATTTACTTAGATTTGGGTTTGGTATTTTTGTTTAAGGATACATTAGTCGCGTTGCGGCTAAGATCAACTTAAACGTTCGTTAAGGATATGATAGTCCTGTTTGAGACTAAGATCAACTTAACGTGATAATCCATTTAATATCTGGCCATCGGGACTCATCACCTCTCTGACGTCGTTGAAGGATTACAACGATAGGTGTTAGAGGAGTTCAGAGATGTACCCTCGAACCAAAGTCGATTTGGAGTTTTATAGTCCATTTGAATGTTTAAGGATACGTTAGCCGTGTTTGGGGGCTAAGATCAACTTAAACGGGATCGTTTAGATCCGGCAAAAGAGCATTTGGAGGCTCTATTGTTCCAGTTTAGGGACGTAGTGGTCTATAGGTAGTTTAGGGACATTGCGGTCTATATTCCAGTTTAGGGACATAGTGGTCCGCATTCCAGTTTAGGGACGTGGTGGTCCGTTATTAGTTTAAGGACATTTTGGTCCATCGCCGGTTTAGGGATGTGGTGGTCCGTATTCCAGTTTAGGGACATAGTGGTCCGCATTCCAGTTTAGGGACGTGGTGGTCCGTCATTAGTTTAAGGACATTTCGGTCCATCGCCAGTTTAGGGACGTGGTGGTCCATATTCCAGTTTAGGGACATAGTGGTCCGCATTCCAGTTTAGGGACGTGGTGGTCCGTCATTAGTTTAAGGACATTTTGGTCCATCGCCAGTTTAGGGACGTGGTGGTCCATAATCCAGTTTAGGGACATAGTGGTCCGCATTCCAGTTTAGGGACGTGGTGGTCCTTCATTAGTTTAAGGACATTTCGGTCCATCGCCAGTTTAGGGACGTGGTGGTCCATATTCATGTGTGGTCGTTGGGACCCGTCACCTCTCTGACGTCGTTGAAGGATTACAACGATAGGTGTCAGAGGAGTTCGGAGATGTACCCTCGAACCGGATGTAAATTGATTTAGGGAGCGGCCGTGCTCAGTCAATTTAATTTGAGGACTTATGGCCACGACTGGGCTAAGTCCAGTTTCAATATTCTTTTGTCTTTGGCCTATTGGACTTGTGCTAGGGCCTTGCCCCTTCACCGCATTATTTTCCTTTGTTTTGGTTGGGCTCTGCCCTTTATAAATGATGCAGAGCATCTATTTTATTTAGGCTCTGCCCTTTTTAAAATGCATGGCATTTTTGATTAGGCCTGTTAGGCCTTTTAATTGGGCTCTGTCCCTTTTCTTTAATAATGTAGAGCATTAAGTACTCTAACAGTGCCCCACGTGGCTTGTCAGGCGCTTTGCGCCAAGTAATGAGCGCAAGCTCATATGGTGGTGACACGTGTCACGCTCTGGCAAGCGCAAGCGCAACAGAGCAGTTCTTGCAAGTGCAGAGCACTGTTTTATCTTTTGATCGATTTTAAATCAAAGAAAACAAGTTTTTCTTGTTTTCAAGGAACCAATGGTTCATAAGCAAGTGCAAAGCACTATTATTAGTTAGTTTTCTTTCTTATTGAAGATCATTGATCTTGTTTTTAGATCAATGATCTGTTTTTAAGAGAATTTTCTCTTTTTCTGAAGGTTTTTACCTTTTTTGCTCTTGAGGAATTCTTCAGAATTCTCTTTTTTTTTCTCTCAGAAAATGTTGATGCCTTTGAATTGAGGTTTGGGGTCTTTTTTATAGTACCCATAAATTAGTTATATTTGTTAAAGAGATCTTTCTCTGAGTGATTTGGGGAATTTTCCCCACCGTTGGATCTTTGATCCAAGGGCTTCTGTTTTACAGAAGAAAATCTTCTTGTTTTAACAAGAACAGAAATATTTCTTTAAAATTTTAATTCTGTTTGGCGCAGATGCCCCAGCGCGTGACACGTGTCGTGCAGCGCACAGCGCAGCGCAACTGCGCTAGCGCATCCGTGCTGACACGTGTCGCGCAGCGCACAGCGCAGCGCAACTGCGCTAGCGCATCTGCGCTGACACGTGTCGCGCAGCGCAGTGCTTGCACAACTGAAGCGTTGCTCCCTTTAATTTTACTTAAAATAGAGGTTTGCTCTGATTGGGCGCACTGCCTTTTGCGATGCTCTGCCGTATCAGCTTTTGACACGTGGCATGTTGCGCGCAGCGTAAAGAATCCGAAGCGTTGCTTCATTTATTAAAATTTCGATTTTCAAGATAGAGCTTTGCTCTGATTGGGGGAATCGGAAGCGTTGCTTCCCCTGAGATATCTTTTCATCTCCGCTTTTCAAGTCAAACTTGTATTTCCCCGAAATTTCGATTTCCCGGGTCTTGGAAATAATTCCACTGCGCACAGAATTTTCTGTGTTTGGGTCTATATATAACTCAAGGCCGAGCCTTTTCTTTTCTCACCTTCAGAGAACTTCTTTGATCATCGCTTGCAACCGTCCTCACGCCCGCCGACTACCGTGGGAAGTGCCGATCCGGGACATCGTTCCCCGTTTTGCTGCGCGCTTGGTGGACTCCTCTTTTTCGGACGAGCAGTGCGATGCTGCAATGTACGAGCTTTCGACTCGTGTGGGGTCTCCTCTTCCCCCGGGTTCCATTTGGCTTCGGATGATCCTTGCCTCAGTGCTCTCCGATATTCCCCCTCCTCCGGCGGAGATGACCTCGGCAATGCTTGATGTGGCCGAGGATAAGATCGAGAGCTTTTTCGAAGCGCTCTTGATCACTAAAGCCCTGAGGGACTGCTCTTTCCACTTGCTGAGCCAGATACGGGCTCGCCGGGTTGTCATTGCCACCTTTTCCAAAGAATGTGGCGACGATCGTTGGATGTCTTCTTCTCGGGAGGATCGCCGCTTTGACGTGGTGGAGAAGGCAGAAAGGGAGCTGGGGAATCTCTTTTTTATTTTTGCGAACCCTTGTCTTTCCGATCCCATAATTGGTGATCTCTTTTAAATGTAATAATAAACAAATGTTTTAATTAAGTATTTTATTATCTATTAAGTGTTCTTTTTATTTTAGCTCTCTGTTGTGCTTGTGCATCGTATGATTTTAATTTGTTATTATCAAGTGCATGTAATTTTGCATGGATAAATTGCCTTTGGCACTTAGCCCCTTCTTCTGCGCTAGCGCATCTGCGCTGCCACGTGTCGCACAGCGCAAAGCGCAACGCAATTGCACTGCCACGTGTCGCATAGCGCAGAGCGCTGCGCGGCGCGGCGCTTCCTTTAACAGAGCTTTGCTCTAATTGGGCGCGCCTTCTTGGACGCTGCGCTAATGTATCTGCGCCAGACACGTGGCGCGTCGCGCGCAGCGCAAAGGATCTGAAGCGTTGCTTCATTTATTAAAGTTTAAATTTTCAAAGCAAAGCTTTGTTTCTGATTGGGGGAAGATGAAGCGTTGCTTCATCTCCCGTCTCGGAATTTGAACAGAGCTTTGCTCTGATTGGGGTAAACAAATGCCCCCCCACCGTTGCGCTTACGTGGCCCTAAACGTGAGCGCAACGGTGGCGAAATTCCAACCGTTGTGGCTACTTTGGAAGTTGAAAGGGCACTTGATGCCTATAAATAGGACCTTTGGTCCTACACAGACAACTATCATCTTTAAAATCCTCATTTTCAGAAACTTCAGAGCTTTGCTCTTGTCTTCAAGAACTCTCAGAGTTAAAATTTCTTAAAACCCTTGAGGTACAAAATTTTAATTTAAATTGAATTAAATCAGGTTAATTTTTGTTAACAGAGCTTTGCTCTCAACAAATCCCTGATCTAAAGAGAACCCATTTAGAGTTTTACTTAGCAGAGCTTTGATTTATAGATCTAAAAGGATCTAATGAGGACTAAAGGGGACCCTACTAGGGTTCCAATAATAGAGCTCTGCTCTCTAACAGAATCACCTGGTATTTCCTTAGTTCCTTAATGGAGATTTGCTCCTTCCAAACCATATAGAAGAACTCTTAAGAGTTATTCATGGGTCTTGGAAGCTAAAGATGGCATTTTATATTACCAATATTATTATATCATCTTTTCAGAGCAAAGCTCTTAATGTTCTTAGGGGATTTTTTTTTATTTATAAAATTCTCTTCATGACCGATTTTGACAGGTATCACTCCTGTCTGCAGAGCATTGCTCCCGAGGAGTTTCAACTTTTTGTATCCCTCTTCCTTTTTTTTTCCTTCTTGCATTGATGTTTCCTTCAGGCATTATGGCTGTTCATTTATACAGTCTGCACGAATTCATCACCTACGAGGATATCCGTATGCAGGGCCATCAACAAAACCAAGAGTTTACAGACGCCCAATGTGCGGAGGTTATGGGTCGCCTCAACGCGAGTGGTGGTTGGCTGCTTCCTCGTCGTTCGGCTCTCTTGAAGGTCGTGTTGGGAGCAATATGGAGAGCACTTCCGGGGTTTCACGAAGCCCTACCGCTCAACGTGCTGGATGATGCCGAAAACAAGGTGCATTCAGTGTACCTGACGGGGCTGATCTCGAAGAAACGGCGGGACAGCCTTATTGACATCCTACATCAAATCTTCCAGCAGACGACGATAGTTGCTGCTTATCGAAGGCCGGGAGGGCTTGCCGAGGATCTTGACACACAGGAGCGCGAGAGGCTGCGCATAAGAATAATCAGAAAGGCCAAAGGAACTCTAGATGGCCTTACTTTTGACTTTCTCAATCCGTGCCCTGGGTCTGAAGTTATTCCATTGTAATAATATTTTTCGTTCATTGCTTTTTATGATTGTAAGAATTTTTGGCAATATGAATGGAAACTTTTTATTTCAGCTTGTCTTATCTTTTGTTCTGAATCTTTTGCATGAATGAATGTATTTCGAACGCTTAATCAAATGTAGATCAGATGCTCTTTCCGTCGCTTTCTTCTTTCATTATCAGCACGCCACCTTAGTAAACATGGTCAACAGATAATAGAGCATGCATCTTGACTTTCTTTAGAATCGGCGATGGCTTAGGCCGCAGGTTCAGATCTGCTGCCTAAGACTTTTCAACTCTATGAGCCGTGAGGGTCTCATAGAGACTTTTCTCCCTACGGATCGAGAGGATCTCGTAGGTGGGTTTTTCTCCTTAGGAATTATGAGGATTCCTAAGTGTGGTTTTCTCTTATAAGTCGTAAGGATCCTATAAGAGAATTCTTCCCTCTTACAAGTCGAGAGGACCCGTAAGCGGTTGTTTCCCTCCTTGTCGAGATTCGACTTTGGAGAGTGAGACCCGTGAATAGTATGCAAGAGTTCGTCTAGATCGATTTGCAGGGTCCCACTGTTCAGGAAGCAAGTTTTTTAATCCCTGCTGCCTGAGGCTTTATCTTGCAAGTTGAGACGAATCGGGAATTTTCCCGCGGAGACACTGGTTTCTCTGCGAGCCGACGCGAATCAGGAGGCTCTCGTCAAGGAGTGTTTGTATCCGTGAGTCAAGGAGTTTGCTAGGGATTATTTGTTTCCCAAGTGCCAAGGATTATTTGTTTCCTTGGGGTTTGAAACGAGTCGAGGACTTCCCACGGAGGCACTGGTGGCTCTGCGAGTCGACGCGGATCAGGAGGCTTTCGTTAAGGAGTGTTTGTATCCGTGAGTCGAGGAGTTTGCTAGGGATTATTTGTTTCCCAAGCGCCAAGGATTATTTGTTTCCTTGGGGTTTGAAACGAGTCGAGGATTTCCCACGGAGGCACTGGTGGCTCTGCGAGTTGACGCGGATCAGGAGGCTCTCATCAAGGAGTGTTTGTATCCGTGAGTCGAGGAGTTTGCTCGGGATTATTTGTTTCCCAAGCGCCAAGGATTATTTGTTTCCTTGGGGTTTGAAACGAGTCGAGTATTTCCCACGGAGGCACTGGTGGCTCTGCGAGTTGACGCGGATCAGGAGGCTCTCGTCAAGGAGTGTTTGTATCCGTGAGTCGAGGAGTTTGCTAGGGATTATTTGTTTCCCAGGGATTATTTGTTTCCCAAGCGCCAAGGATTATTTGTTTCCTTGGGGTTTGAAACGAGTCGAGGATTTCCCACGGAGGCACTGGTGGCTCTGCGAGTCGACGCGGATCAGGAGGCTCTCGTCAATGAGTGTTTGTATCCGTGAGTCGAGGAGTTTGTTGGGGATTATTTGTTTCCCAAGCGCCAAGGATTATTTGTTTCCTTGGGGTTTGAAACGAGTCGAGGATTTCCCACGGAGGCACTGGTGGCTCTGCGAGTCGACGCGGATCAGGAGGCTCTCGTCAAGGAGTGTTTGTATCCGTGAGTCGAGGAGTTTGCTGGGGATTATTTGTTTCCCAAGCGCCAAGGATTATTTGTTTCCTTGGGGTTGAAACGAGTCGAGAATTTCCCACGGAAGTGCTGGTGGCTTTGCGAGTCGACGCGGATCAGGAGGCTCTCGTCAAGGAGTGTTTGTATCCGTGAGTCGAGGAGTTTGCTGGGGATTATTTGTTTCCCAAGCGCCAAGGATTATTTGTTTCCTTGGGGTTTGAAACGAGTCGAGGATTTCCTACGGAGGCACTGGTGGCTCTGCGAGTCGACGCGGATCAGGAGGCTCTCGTCAAGGAGTGTTTGTATCCGTGAGTCGAAGAGTTTGCTGGGGATTATTTGTTTCCCAAGCGCCAAGGATTATTTGTTTCCTTGGGGTTTGAAACGTGTCGAGGATTTCCCACGGAGGCACTGGTGGCTCTGCGAGTCGACGCGGATCAGGAGGCTCTCGTCAATGAGTGTTTGTATCCGTGAGTCGAGGAGTTTGCTGGGGATTATTTTTTTCCCAAGCGCCAAGGATTATTTGTTTCCTTGGGGTTGAAACGAGTCGAGAATTTCCCACGGAGGCGCTGGTGGCTCTGTGAGTCGACGCGGATCAGGAGGCTCTCATCAAGGAGTGTTTGTATCCGTGAGTCGAGGGATTTGCTGAAGACACTGGTTTCTTCGAAGTTGGACTGAACCGTCGAGATTTGGCCTCGTCTTCTGGCGGAACCTGTTGGGAAAGTATGGTTCCCTCTTGTTTGTTTACGCCTTTGGATTGTATACAGGGATCGATGTGATCTTAACTGTAGGGCCAAAGTTTTATCATCATTTTTTTTTGTTTTATCTCCGCGATGCTCTATCATTTCAGCTTTTATATTGCGAAGGTCGCGATTGCCCAATCATTTCGGCTATTTTTCGCGGTGCCCAATCATTTCGGCTATTTATTTTATTTTTACCTGCTGTTTTTTTTATTGCGAGTTGCCTAATCATTTCGGCTATTTTATTATTTTTTTTTATTTTTACTCGCTGCTTTTTATTGCGAGTTGCCCAATCATTTCGGCTATTTTATTTTATTTTATTTTTACTCGCTGCTTTTTATTGCGAGTTGCCCAATCATTTCGGCTATTTTGTATGCATATATTTTTACTTGCTGCTTTTTATTGCAAGTTCCCCCATCATTTCGGCTATTTCGTATGCATGTGCGGCCTACTGGCTTTTCGCCATAAACCTGGAATTAGACACCGATTTCGGCATCAGCACCGCTACAACTGGGATATTGCCAGGAGCGAATCATCATCTGCCTTCGTCGATGTTGAACAAAGGTAGCTTAGCGACCAGGGTTAGGGTTCTGTCGTCTAAGGCTTTGACTTCATGAGCCGTAAGGGTCTCACAAAGGTATTTCTTCCTATAAGTCGTGAGGATCTTGTAGGTGTATTTTCTCCTTAGGAATCGTGAGGATTCCTAAGTGTATGTTTCTCTGTAAGTTGTAAGGATCCTACAAGAGGGTTTTGTCCTTGTAAGTCGAGAGGACTTATAAGGGTTGTTCATCATGCGAACATATCCCCAGTCTCGGATGAGACTTGATTAGGGAAATGTTTATTTGCGCCCGTGGATTGTATACAAGGGTCAATATTGAACCACTTGTAGGGCAATATCAGGAGTTGTGGGAGTTGCTTAAGCACGGGTTTAGGTCTCTGTAATTTAAGACTTTCAACTCTTATGAGCCGTGAGGGTCCCATAAGAGAGTTCTCCTTACGAGTCGTGAGGATCTCGCAAGTGTATTTTCTCCTTAGGAATCGTGGGGATCCCTAAGTGTGTTGCTCCTTTGTGAGTCGTAAGGATCTCACGCAGGTGGTTTCTCCTTACAAGGTCGAGAGGACCCTATAAGTGTCCTTTAACGAGGTTGCGCCCTTTCAGGTTTTCACAAACACTCGCCGGTAGCCTTGCTGTTTTTACTCACGGAGCCCTTTCGGGTTTTCATCCGTGCCCATTTTGCTTATGGACATACCGTTTTTTTTATTCTTTTTATTTTCTTTTTCTCTTTTTTTTTACGAGGTCGCGCCCTTTCGGGTTTTCACGAACACTCGCCGGTAGCCCTGCTGTTTTTACTCACGGAGCCCTTTCGGGTTTTCATCCGTGCCCTTTTTGCTTATGGACATACCGTTTTTATTTATTATATTTTTTCTTTATTTATATTTTTTTTTATTCATCTCGTCAGCCTAAGGATGCCGCGGTAGTAGTTTAAGGACGTTTCGGTCTACTATTAGTTTAAGGACATTTCGGTCCGTCATTGAGAAGGCTGGCTACTGCTTATAAAGCTTGAGCTTAGGAAGATAGCGAGCGGACATAGTCGTCGTCATCTACCATTGACTTAGGATGTGGCTCATTAAGCGTAGTATTTCTTTAGGAATCTACTGTTTATTGGCCTGAAAGGCTTTTCACCGTGCATATCCATGAGTAGATAGGCTCCACCCTGGTAGACTTTGTCTATGATGTATGGGCCTTCATAGTTTGGCTCGAATTTTCCCCGCTTGGCGCGATTGGGGATCATAGGCCTTTTGACCACTAGAACAAGTTCGCCTTGGCGGAATGCCCTCGGTCGGGTCAATTTTTCGTAGAGCACGTCATCTTTGCTTTATAAGCTTCCAGATTTTGTTGCACTATGAACCGTGTTTCTTCAAGGGCATCAAGCTCCTCAAGCCGAAGGTTAGCATTTTCTTCGTTCGTCAGCTTGTAGTGGACTGCCATTCGTAGAGAGGGTAGCTCTATCTCGAGGGGAAGTACTGCTTCTGTACCGAACACCAACGCGTACGGTGTTGTGTTCGTGGCCGTCTTGAACGTAGTTCGATACGCCCAAAGAGCTTCTTGCAGTCTTTCGTGCCAGTCCTTCTTATTTCGGGATACTGTTTTCTTTATGATCTTTGTCAAAGTCTTGTTGATGGCCTCGGCTAGACCATTAGCTCGTGGATTATAAACTGAGGAATATCTCCAGTCTATATTGTACTGTTGCGCGAAGCGACTGATCTTGTGGCTTCTGTAGGCTGGCCCGTTATCGGAGATGATCCGTCTTGGCGTTCCAAACCGATATATGATGCGCGTCTTGAAGAAGTGGAGGATATTCTCCGTCTTTACTTCCCTCAGCGGTACTGCCTCTGCCCATTTGGAGAAGTAGTCAGTCGTTGCCAGGATGAAACGATGTCCCCTAGACGATGCTGGTTCAATGGGGCCGACTATATCAGTTCCCTACATTTCGAATGGCCAGCTAGCCACTGTCGGGTGTAGCGGATTTGGATGCTGATGGATGAAGTCTCCATGAATTTGGCATGAGTGGCATTGCTTCGCATATTCGAGGCAGTCCTGGATCATTGTGGGCCAGTAGTAGCCCATCCGTTTGATCTTCAACTTCATCTTTGGGCCCGTTTGGTGAGAACCGCAGAGTCCGTCGTGAACTTCCTGAACGACTCTTTCTGCTTCGTCAGGTCCTTGGCATCTCAGCCACAGAGAATCGAATGACCTCTTGTACAGAGTATCGTTGACGAAGGCGAAAGACAGAGCTCGTTTCATGAGCTGATGTCTTGTGGACGCATCTCCGGGCATTCGGTGGGACTTAAAGTAGTCTATAAAGACTTCCCTCCAATCCTCAGCCTTTCTTCGTTCTTTTATTTGTAGGGTCGTCTGTTCAGTCGCTCCCTTCTCTTCGGATGATTCCGGAGATATTTCTGCTGGGGCAAGCACTTGACGGCTTTGTACTATGATTCTAACGTCATCGAGATTCTAGTCAGCCAGTTCTTTAGCAAGTTTGGCCAATGCGTCTGCTTTGCTGTTTTCTGCGCGCGGTATGTTTTCCAAAGTGTAGGAAGGAATTTGGGTCAACAGTTGTTGCACCTTTTCGCCGTACTTTACCAACTCCGGCTTGCACGTTTGGTAGTCGCCGTTTACTTAACTAACGACCAGTTGAGAATCCCCGTATATGAGGAGATTTTCAATTCCCATGTCGATGGCGATCTCAAGACCTGCTATTAAGGCTTCATATTCGGCTTCGTTATTTATCCTTGGCTCTGTTAAGGAGAAAGCGAAACGCATTATCCCTCCTTGTGGAGTCACGAAGATAAGGTCTACCCCCGATTTGATTATAGGGGTACTTTGTTTGTGTTTTTTCATGGAAGATGCTCCATCGAAATAAAGTTCCCATCGGGTATCACTACCGTCGATCGCGTCAAACGCATGTTCGTCTGGCAAATCGCAATTCAAAAGAGAATCGACAGGTATCGGGTGCTCAGCGAGGAAGTCGGCGATGGCCTGGCCTTTCACTGTCTTGAGAGGTTGATATGTTATTGAGAACTCCATCAAGAGCAGGGCCCATTTAGCGAGTCGACCTGTCAATATGGCCTTCGACATCAAATATTTAAGAGGGTCGACCTTCGAAATGAGACGGACCTCATGTGCCAATGCATAGTGCCTGAGCTTTGTTATCGCGAAGATCAGCGCCAGGCAGTGTTTTTCAATGGGAGAGTAGTTGCTTTCTGCCCCCAGCAGAACTCGACTTAAGTAGTAGAGTGCTCTTTCTTTTCCTTGATCGTTCTCTTGTGCCCATAATGCACCTAAGGAACCTTCGATGGCGGTTGTATAAAGAATGAGGGGCTTTCCCTTGACCGGAGCAGCCAACACCGGCGGGTTCTGCAGGTACTGCTTAATTTCGTCCAGCGCGCCCTGGCATTTTTGATCCCAGACGAATGGGGTTCCCTTCTTCATCAGGTGACTGTAAGGGCGGCACTTGCCAGAGAGGTTGGCTATAAATCGCCGAATATATGCGAGCTTTCCTTGGAGAGACCGCAACTGTTTGAGAGTCCTTGGTGGAGGCATTTCCATGATCGCCTTGATCTTGGACGGATCTATTTCGATACCCCGGTGTCGGACGATGAATCCTAAGAATTTGCCCGAGGAAACTCCGAATGCACACTTAAGAGGGTTCATCTTCAAGTTGTATTGTCGAAGGCGTTGAAATACAGTCTTTAAATGCTCGAGATGTTCTTCGTATGATTTGCTCTTAACCACGAGGTCGTCGATATAGCACTCGACGATTTAATGTATAAGGTCATCGAAGATCTTCGTCATGGCCCTTTGGTAAGTGGCACCGGCGTTCTTTAATCCGAAGGGCATCACTTTATAGCAGAATATTCCCAAAGGGGTCCTGAAGGCTGTGTGCTTCTGGTCTTCGGGATGCATTTTTATCTGATTATAACCTGACGAGCCGTCCATGAAGGAGAAAACCTCATGAGTGGACGTATTGTCTATCATCAGTTTGGTGACTGGCACTGGAAAATCATCCTTCGGGCAAGCTTTATTAAGATCCCGGAAGTGTACGCATATGCGCACTGTCCCATTTTTCTTCATCACCGGGACGATATTGGCGATCCATTCAGGGTATTGAACTTCCTGGATGAAGCCAGAGTCGATCAGCTTCTTGACCTCAGCATTGATGCTCATCTCAAGCTCGAGCCGCATTCTCCTCGGCGCCTGTTTGACTGGCTTGATGTCTGGGGATATCGCCAATTTGTGTACAGCAATTTTTGGATCTAGCCTCGGCATTTCGGAATAGTTCCACGCGAAGCAATCTCTATGCTGCAGAAGCACATCCTTTAACGCAGCTACCCTTTCTTCAGATAGTAACTCGCTGATGAATGTCGGTCGTGGATCGTTTGCCGTCCCCAACTCAATCTTCTTGAGGTTATCTGCAGTGGTATGGATTCCATCTTCCAGCTCTTTTAGCGCTGGTGGGAATTCTGAGATTATCTCGTCGCAGCTGTTTTCGAAGCACCAAGGGAGCTCATCTATGTCCTCGGGCTCTTCTTTTAATATTGTAATCATGTGACAGGTGCGAATTCGCTTCCAATCCCAATGTGGAACCGGTTCTTCTTTCGTGGCCTTGGGCTCGTGCTACCCTCCAGTTGTCAGACAGAGCGAACTTGCCAAGCTGATACTGATCTTCAACCCAATTCTTGAAGGTGAAGCAGTCCTCGAGAGGGTGCCCTATCACTCGGTGATAAGGGCAATAGTCTGGGTGAGAGACTTCGCCTGACTGTTCGGGGTTTTTGGACTCCGGCAGTGTAAGCATTTGATGTTTTAGAGCAAGATCAAGTATCTTCTTCGTTTTGTCCCGAGGAAACGAGTACGCTCGACTCATTTTCTTCATGAGGAATAGATCAATAACGCTCGACTCCCGTTTGCATGGCTTCTTAACCCTGCTTTGTTGCTGTTGAGCACCTTTTTGGCCTCTTGACTTATTTCTGCTTTTGCGCCGAGCCTTCTTTATAACGGGTTGACAAGGAGCGGCATTTTCATCTTTCACGGCCTGTTGAAGGAGGCGTTGCGTTCTGGCTTTCTCGTAGATGGCCATTTCGCGGTTATGGTCGTCCCGGACTTTTTGACCTGCTTCCCTTATAAGCTTGTCCATTTGTTCTTCAAACGACGGACTGGGCACTTTTGCATCAGGAACTTTTACTGTCTCGGGATCAGCGTTGTTCCATTGAGCATCTGCTTCTTCATTGAAGTCGTGCACGACGTAGCAGCCGGATAGTAACTCTCGTTTCTTCGACCGGATGTATCCAAGCCCTTTTGTTTCCATTTTCCCGTTAGGCAGTTTGCGTTGAGTCCCGGGGACGTTCCAGATCCTGTCATAGAATTTGGCCTTTCTAACGGTCTGTTTGAAGGGTATCCCCTGGCGTTTCAGCAGCTTTTTCAAACCTTCCGTATAATATTTGGGGAGACGGATAGGCTGAAGCCTGTCGAGCGTAGAATCCGCACCATGCCAGATTTCTTTTTCTACCTTGGTTTCTTCAGAGCGGTAAAACAGAATTGCTTTCTCGCTCTCTCGCCTGGGAGGGATATAGAATGTCCGCAACTCTTCTACACTGTCGATATTAAGTGCATCCAGTTCTTTATGGTGTTTAAGCGGCACTATGGCGACTTGTAGACTTTGCTCTTCGTCAGTGGACGTTTGTATTGAAGGTCGAGCAGAGAATACAGCATGGACTTCATCTTCCGAGTCGCTGCCAAAGATCAATGTAGGAGCCGATGGTCCCGGCTTGTTGTGTTGGGGCGGACCCGAATAAACTATCTCCTCTTCCTCCTCAGTATCACTGCCGAAGACAGGGATGGTAGCGTTAGTTTTATTCTCCGTCTTGTGACACATCTCTGTGTCTTCGAAATCCGGTAAGAAGTATTTGGCGTCTTCATATTTGCGGACCTCGTTCATAGAGAACGGGTTCAGTTCTCCCGTCACGGTATACTCGAAACCATCCTTAAAATACTTCATACACTGATGTTGTGTAGAAGGGATGATCTTGTACTCGTGCAATCATGGTCGGCCGAGCAAAGCGTTGTAGCATGTCTTGGCGTCTATGACGTGGAACTTAATGTCCGTGATGAGCAGCCCAAAGCGTAGCGTCAGTATCACAGATCCAAGAGTCTTTGACGATTGGGAGTCGAACCCGGAGATGGTGATCTTATCCCGAGCAAGGTGTTGGACGCTCATGCAGATTTCTTTTAAGACCCGTACATTAAGGAGATTAACGGAAGATCCGTTATCGATCAGGATTTTGCCTATCTTTATATCATGGTAGTATCCCGAGACATAGAGGGGGCGATTGTGCTCGCACGTCCCAAGGAGAAGGTCCTCGTCGCCGAAAGTGACATCGGCTGTGTGCACTTCCTCCAATTCATCCTTCATCTTTTCCTCGGCCAGGCATGCTTGGAATTGTTCCGGATCTTGGAGTGCCTTAATTAACAAATCTCTCGCCTCTTTTGATAGCAAAAGGGCGTCAAGAATGCTGAGCTGTGAGGGCAGCTTCCTCAGATGTACTAAGACGTTGTAATCCACCTTATTCTTCTTTGGCGGGTCTTTGGCAGCTAGCTCCTCCACCACTTGGTCATCTAAGACGATATCTTCAAGGGCCTTTTCTTTCCCTTTATCTTTTCTGTTCGAGGGTCCGAGGTTCTTTTTGGGCAGCGTGCGATTACGTAGCCGGATATTTTCGCAAACCTTCGGTTCTTCTTCTTTTCCTGAAGCGGACTCTTTAAAGAGAGGGGCAAGTTCTAGCTTTTCATCAGAATCACTCCCGAATGTAGGCACTTGTGATCTACCGGTGTCAACCATGCAACAATCTCCAGCAGTTCTTTTAAGCCCTTCGGTCGTATTTCTTTGCTCTCGACGAGTTTTACGCTTTTCCCGCTTAAAGCGTTGTCGATGAGCAACATATCCCTGCCACCATCTATCGAAAGCTTTGCACTCTTGAGTGGGGTGCGAAATCTTTTGATGATATAAGCAATAGGAGGGGTGCGTTTCCATTTCACCAGTGATGTTTCCTTCAGAGGATGGTAGCTTCATGCCCATTGATATGGCCTTAGCAAACTTTTTCCTCATCTTGAATTGGCTTTTGTCGGTAGCGGAGGTGTTTAGCTCCAACGGGATCGTCTCAGCTCCTTCATCAAGTCGCTGGCGTTTGGCCCTTTCAAATATAACCGCCTCGCACTCCCGATCAGCTTTACTTTTCAACCGAGCTTCATTAAGGAATGCGTTAATTACTTCATCTGATGGCCCCAGAACTTTTGGTTCAGGATCTGCCCCCAGCTTTTCGGTGCAAGGAGTCTCCTCATCGTTCGTGATCGAATGGGAAATCATATGACAGCTCGCCACATATTCCTCGGATTCATCCGATGAACTTTCTCCCTCATCTTCTTCTTGAAAGACGTGATTGAGGAACTCTTGGAGCGTAATGGGAGTCCGTGCCTTCTGGTTGTATTCCTCCAGCGCGTCAATTTATTTTTGCAAGTCCGTGCGCCTGTCGCCAGGCTTCACAGGCTTCTTTGATTTCTTTTTCTTCTTCTTCGAAAATTTTGATGGCTGGTTGCGAGTGCTTGAGCCACCACTATCGGTCTTTTGAGTTAGACGTGGCTTCAACATCCCTTCAATGACCTGTGGTTCCAACGGGTTCTTCCACCTAATCGCTGGACATGTCTGAAGATCGTTTAGCATCCTCTTTGTCTTGGCTGATAATACAACCTCCCAAGGAGCTTCTTCAATGACGGAGCATGTTGCCCCCGGCGTATTCGTCCCCTTAGAGGTGTGGGGCTGCGGGGGATTCACCTTCCATTTGTCAGATAACGCGAACTTGCCCTGTCGGTACTGGTTTTCAAGCCAATTTTTGAAAACATAGCAATCTTCGATCGGATGGCCTAGTACTCGATGATAAGGACAGTAGTTGGGCTCGTTGACGTCACTTGGTTGCAACGGACGTTTTGGATCCGGCAGATTTATGAGTCTGTTGCGCGACGCCAGCTCGAATAACCTCCTTGTTTTATCGCGGGGAAAAGAATAAGGACGTCTCATCCTATCCTCAAGGGGTACGTACGGGCGCATATTATTTTGACGAGCAACCGGCTTCGAGTCGCTCGGTTGTTGTTGAGCATTAGCGACGACGATCGCTTTTCCCTTCCCTTTGTCATTTCGGGAGTCCGGCCTTGGAAGAGGGGGTTTATGGCCCATTTGATCCATTTGCGCTAGTTTGTCAATCAAGGCCTGGAAGGTAGTTGGCTTGAAAAACATCATAAATTGTGAGATGGTTGTTTGCGGATCAAGGGTTCCCACAAACATACCCACCGCGGGAGCTTCTTCAATGCGCTGCTCACACTTTGACCATAAGTTCCGCCATCGTATAGCGTACTGAACCCACGTCTCGCCTGGCTTTACCCTGGCGTTAATCAGTGCTGTCATCAGGGTACGTTCACTGGCGCTTGCAAAACGCTGAGTAAACAATAGCTCCATTTCCACGAAGGTTTTGATAGAGTCGTTCGGGAGCTCAGAGTACCACTCGAACGCCGTATCCGATAAACTTCCAACAAACTGGCGAAGTAAAAGCTTGTCATCACCACCGGTGTTGCCGCAGAGCGCCCTGAACTGGGCAACGTGCTGGTGAGGATTGCCCGTCCCCTTGTAGACATGGAACTTGGGAATTGTGTAACCTGGCGGGTACTTGATTTGGTCATACCAACTTGGATATGGCCGCCCCATTTTTACGACCTGGCCGGCTGCTTCGGTCGCATGATGAACCCGTATTTGTTGGGCTATGTACTCGTCCAAATCAGCTTTGGAGATTGTATTCTCCTTAGCTGTTGATAGGGCTGGCGGAGGATTTGATGTCTTTCCCCTATCATCTCCAAGGACAATCGGGGGCTCTTCGGTCGGAGGATCTTGTTGTATCATCATCCCTATCATGTCTTGGAAGAGGAGGCCCATACGCTGTATGTTGGCTGCTTGTTCAGCAGCCTCTTTGTCCTTCTTCTCCAATATCCGACGAAGGAATTCAGCGTCGGTTTCTTCCTCCTGACGTTCATCCGAGGACGTTTCAGGGTTTTCTTTTGGCCCTGTAAGTGCGGCCATGGCGTTCATCATTTCTTGGAGCTTCTGCTGCTGCTCCTGAGCCTTGGTCACTGACCTCGTGTGCGGTCTATGACCTGTTGATATGCGGCTATCCTCCTTTCCCGATGCCACATAAACCGTATGAACTATCATGCCCTCGGACTTAGGGCGTTTAGGCTCACCACCTTTGGCATTTGCCGCGGGCGCGGGGGTTTTCTCCGGCCTTCTTCTTGTGTGGGCCGTTGAGGTTGGAGGGGCCGCTGCAGTGGGCACCCTAGCGACTGTCATCCTTTCCTGTTTGATCGGACGGTCCTTTTCTTTTTCCACCTTCGCCTTTTTCTGTTGACGAGAGCGACCTGGGTCAATCACGGAGTCTTGAACTCTCCGCCAAACTTTATAAATTTTTGAGGACAGCCGTTGAGGGGGCTGTTCTTGCTTCGTTTCCGGAACTCTCTCCGCGGGCGGAGGAGATCTTTTCAGTGTAGCGGTTGTAGAGTTCTTCCGTACCCTTCTCAGCAGTTCAAAGCTGTTCCCAGTTGGAACAGCAGCGTTGACTTCCACCACTGGAGCCGGTGGAGTTAGCCCTGAGGGGGAGTTGCCCCCTGCCTTCCTTACTCGTTGCCAGTGGCGACGTCGAGCACGACGAGCCGTTGGGACTGGCTCGGAGATAGAGGTTGCTTCTTTTTGCCCCCTGTCTGAATGAGGCGCGGCTGGTGTCAACCTCTTAAAGACTGAGGTTGTCTTTTGAGGGGTGATTTTAACCTGTCGAAGACAGATCCTCGGGCAAGGGCAGGAGCAGGAATCGTCAGTCTTGAAAAGACTGACTCTTTGACAGGGGAAGCCGCCTTGACGACTTCTGGAGCAGCAGTTATTGCTTTCCTTGGGACAGCCAATTTAGAGTTCTGATTTAGCCTGGTGAAAACAGAGGTTGTCAGTTTGGTAGTGGGCGACCCGTTGACAGGGGTCGTCGTAGCAGTAAGCCGGTCGAAGACCGACTTCTTGTTCATTTTCGGTGTAGGGATTGGCTCAGAGAAGCTTGTAGGTGGGATCATGGTCCCGAAGAACAGGCCAGTGGTGGCCTGGGTCACCTGGTCTACTGGAAGAGTGAGGAAGGAAGCCGTTTGGGGCCCATATGCTACACCTCCCAGTGAGGTGGAGCGTCCGTTGCAGTGGCACTTCGAGCAGTTGGTGCAATTATAGGCCATTGAATCTTGAGTTCTGCGCCAGGCAAAAGACCAAATCTTAGTAACTTGAAATCCGAAGGCAACCATTAACAAACCGCGACTGGTTCGCGAAGACGACACACGAAGTGTGGAGTGGAAAGAGGAAAAGGTCCCACCGGGCGTGCCAGAATCTGTTCCCCTCCGAACGGCGGCGCGCAGGACTGCGATGTCCTGACGCTGAGATTCGGGGCAGATGCTATTTGGCTTTATCCGTCCACTTCTCCGAAGATGCCAAGTTGATTTATGGCACCATGTATCGGAGGTTTAGACGGATGCGGCCGATGTAGAAAACTTCGTCAGATTCCCCCTCGCTTGAGGGGTTTTTGATTGTGGGGACGCTCTTCCCTGCAGGCGCAAGCCTCTGCAGTTAATTACGCTACCGCATCGCGGTAACAACTTTCTCCTTCTCCAGAATTTCACTTCGTGTCGTGGATGTTAGTTTTGTTTGTGGTTGCCCGTGGATTGTATACGGAGACTAAGTTAAGCCGTCGTCCGTAGGACGTGGATTAGTCCAAATCCGTATTTACTTAGATTTGGGTTTGGTATTTTTGTTTAAGGATACATTAGTCGCCTTGCGGCTAAGATCAACTTAAACGTTCGTTAAGGATACGATAGTCCTGTTTGAGACTAAGATCAACTTAACGTGATAATCCATTTAATATCTGGCCATCGGGACTCATCACCTCTCTGACGTCGTTGAAGGATTACAACGATATGTGTCAGAGGAGTTCAGAGATGTACCCTCGAACCAAAGTCGATTTGGAGTTTTATAGTCCATTTGAATGTTTAAGCATACGTTAGCCGTGTTTGGGGGCTAAGATCAACTTAAACGGGATCGTTTAGATCCGGCAAAAGAGCATTTAGAGGCTCTATTGTTCCAGTTTAGGGACGTAGTGGTCCATAGGTAGTTTAGGGACATTGCGGTCCATATTCCAGTTTAGGGACATAGTGGTCCGCATTCCAGTTTAGGGACGTGGTGGTCCGTCATTAGTTTAAGGACATTTCGGTCCATCGCCGGTTTAGGGACGTGGTGGTCCGTATTCCAGTTTAGGGACATAGTGGTCCGCATTCCAGTTTAGGGACGTGGTGGTCCGTCATTAGTTTAAAGACATTTTGGTCCATCGCCAGTTTAGGGACGTGGTGGTCCATATTCCAGTTTAGGGATATAGTAGTCCGCATTCCAGTTTAGGGACGTGGTGGTCCGTCATTAGTTTAAGGACATTTCGGTCCATCGCCAGTTTAGGGACGTGGTGGTCCATCATTAGTTTAAGGACATTTCGGTCCATCGCCAGTTTAGGGACGTGGTGGTCCGCATTCCAGTTTAGGGACGTGGTGGTCCGTCATTACTTTAAGGACATTTCGGTCCATCACCAGTTTAGGGACGTGGTGGTTCATATTCCAGTTTAGGGACATAGTGGTCCGCATTCCAGTTTAGGGACGTGGTGGTCCGTTATTAGTTTAAGGACATTTCGGTCCATCGCCAGTTTAGGGACGTGGTGGTCCATATTCATGTGTGGTTGTTGGGACCTGTCACCTCTCTGACGTCGTTGAAGGATTACAATGATAGGTGTCAGAGGAGTTCGGAGATGTACCCTCGAACCGGATGTAAATTGATTTAGGGAGCGGCCGTGCTCAGTCAATTTAATTTGAGGACTTATGGCCACGACTGGGCTAAGTCCAGTTTCAATATTCTTTTGTCTTTGGCCTATTGGACTTGTGCTAGGGCCTTGCCCCTTCACTGCATTATTTTCCTTTGTTTTGGTTGGGCTCTGCCCTTTATAAATGATGCAGAGCATCTATTTTGTTTAGGCTCTGCTCTTTTTAAAATGCATGGCATTTTTGATTAGGCCTGTTAGGCCTTTTAATTGGGCTCTGTCCCTTTTCTTTAATAATGCAGAGCATTAAGTACTCTGACAGTGCCCCACGTGGCTTGTCAGGCGCTTTGCGCCAAGTAATGAGCGCAAGCTCATATGGTGGTGACACGTGTCACGCTCTGGCGAGCGCAAGCGCAACAGCGCAGTTCTTGCAAGTGCAGAGCACTGTTTTATATTTTGATCGATTTTAAATCAAAGAAAACAAGTTTTTCTTGTTTTCAAGGAACCAATGGTTCATAAGCAAGTGCAAAGCACTATTATTAGTTAGTTTTCTTTCTTATTGAAGATCATTGATCTTGTTTTTAGATCAATGATCTGTTTTTAAGAGAATTTTCTCTTTTTCTGAAGGTTTTTACCTTTTTTGCTCTTGAGGAATTCTTCAGAATTCTCTTTTTTTTTTCTCTCAGAAAATGTTGATGCCTTTGAATTGAGGATTGGGGTCCTTTTTATAGTACCCATAAATTAGTTAAATTTGTTAAAGAGATCTTTCTCTGAGTGATTTGGGGAATTTTCCCCACCGTTGGATCTTTGATCCAAGGGCTTCTGTTTTACAGAAGAAAATCTTCTTGTTTTAACAAGAACAGAAAGATTTCTTTAAAATTTACTTCTGTTTGGCGCAGATGCCCCAGCGCGTGACACGTGTCGTGCAGTGCACAGCGCAGCGCAACTGCGCTAGCGCATCCGTGCTGACATGTGTCGCGCAGCGCACAGCGCAGCGCAACTGCGCTAGCGCATCTGCGCTGACACGTGTCGCGCAGCGCAGTGCTTGCGCAACTGAAGCGTTGCTCCCTTTAATTTTACTTAAAATAGAGTTTTGCTCTGATTGGGCATACTGCCTTGGGCGTTGCGCTGCCGTATCAGCTTTTGACACGTGGCATGTTGCGCGCAGTGCAAAGAATCCGAAGCGTTGCTTCATTTATTAAAATTTAGATTTTCAAGGTAGAGCTTTACTCTGATTGGGGGAATCGGAAGCCTTGCTTCCCCTGAGATATCTTTTCATCTCCTCTTTTCAAGTCAAACTTGTATTTCCCCGAAATTTCGATTTCCTGGGTCTTGGAAATAATTCCACTGCGCACAGAATTTTCTGTGTTTGGGTCTATATATAACTCAAGGCCGAGCCTTTTCTTTTCTCACCTTCAGAGAACTTCTTCGATCATGGCTTGCAACCGTCCTCACGCCCGCCGACAACCGTGGGAAGTGCCGATCCGGGACATCGTTCCCCGTTTTGCTGCGCGCTTTGTGGACTCCTCTTTTTCGGACGAGCAGTGCGATGCTGCAATGTACGAGCTTTCGACTCGTGTGGGGTCTCCTCTTCCCCCGGGTTCCATTTGGCTTCGGATGATCCTTGCCTCAGTGCTCGCCGATATTCCCCCTCCTCCGGCGGAGATGTCTTTGGCAATGCTTGATGTGGCCGAGGATAAGATCGAGAGCTTTTTCGAAGCGCTCTTGATCACTAAAGCCCTGAGGGACTGCTCTTTCCACTTGCTGAGCCAGATACAGGCCCGCCGGGTTGTCATTGCCACCTTTTCCAAAGAATGTGGCGACGATCGTTGGATGTCTTCTTCTCGGGAGGATCGCTGCTTTGACGTGGTGGAGAAGGCAGAAAGGGAGCTGGGGAATCTCTTTTTTATTTTTGCGAACTCTTGTCTTTCCGATCCCACATTTGGTGATCTCTTTTAAATGTAATAATAAACAAATGTTTTAATTAAGTATTTTATTATCTATTAAGTGTTCTTTTTATTTTAGCTCTCTGTTGTGCTTGTGCATCGTATGATTTTAATTTGTTATTATCAAGTGCATGTAATTTTGCATGGATAAATTGCCTTTGGCACTTAGCCCCTTCTTCTGCGCTAGCGCATCTGCGCTGACATGTGTCGCGCAGCGTAAAACGCAACGCAACTGCGCTAGTGCAACTGCGCTGCCACGTGTCGCACAGCGCAGAGCGCAGCGCGGCACTTCCTTTAACAGAGCTTTGCTCTAATTGGGCGCGCCTTCTTGGATGCTGCGCTAATGTATCTGCGCCAGACACGTGGCGCGTCGCGCACAGCGCAAAGGATCTGAAGCGTTGCTTCATTTATTAAAGTTTAAATTTTCAAAGCAAAGCTTTGTTTCTGATTGGGGGAAGATGAAGCGTTGCTTCATCTCTCGCCTCGGAATTTGAATAGAGCTTTGCTCTGATTGGGGTAAATAAGCGCAAGCGCAGTGCGTTGCGCCATTGCGCTGCGCTAGTGCACTCGTGACACGTGGCGCGTTCTGGTGAGGTGCGCCAATCCAAGAGCGCAATAGTGCAAACTTCGAAAGTGCAGGGCACTGTTTAATCTCTTGATCAAATTTAGATAAAAGAAAACAAGTTTTTTCTTGTTTCAAGAGGTTTTACCTCAAGATTAAAGAACCAATGGTTCATCAAAAGGCTGTGCCTTTATATAGATCAAAGATCTAATCTTTTTTGGTCTTTTTTCTTTTTATGTTGAAGATCTTGATTTTGTTCTTAGATCTTTGATCTTTTTAGAAGAAGTTCTTCTTTTCTCAAAGGTTTTACCTTTTTCTTTCTTTCTGAGTTTCTTCTTAAAGTTTTAGAGGAGTTCTGTATCTTTTCTCTCTTGATGTTAATGCCTTTTAGACTTGGAGTTTAGGGGCCTTTTTATAGTGCCATTTGATTTGTTAAATCAGTTAAAGAGATCTTTCTCTGAGTGATTTAGGGATTTTTCCCCACCGTTGGATCTTTGATCCAAGGGCTCCTGTTTTACAGAAGAGAATCTTATTATTTTAATAAGATCAGAAAGATCTTTCTAGAATTTTAATTCTGTTTTGGTGCTGGCACAGTTGGCGCAAGCGCACTTGCGCTTGACACGTGTCGCGCAGCGCAATTGCGCTGCCACGTGTCGCGCAGTGCAGAGCGCAGCGCAACTGCTCTGACACGTGTCGCGCAGCGCAGAGCGCAAGTCAGCTGAAGCGTTGCTTCCTTTATTATTATTTGAATTTCTTTTAAAACAGAGGCTTGCTCTGATTGGGGGAAACAGAAGCGTTGCTTCATTTCCCGTCTTGGAATTTGAACAGAGCTTTGCTCTGATTGGGGTAAACAAATGCCCCCCCACCGTTGCGCTTACGTCTCCCCCAAACGTGAGCGCAGCGGTGGCAGAATTCCAACCGTCGCGCCATCCCTTGGAAGTTGAAAAGGCTCTTCAATGCCTATAAATAGGACCTTTTGTCCCTTGGGTGATTTCCATCTCTTTTCTTAAGAATTTTTATTCAGAGCCTTGCTCTTCAATTTAAGAACTTTTCAAGAGTAAAACTCCGTCAACGCTTAGGTAAAGTTTAAAAACTTTTAAGAATCCCATTAACAGAGCTTTGCTCTTCACAGATCTTTGATCTAAAGAAAACCCATTTAGGATTTCATTAGTAGAGCTTTGCTCTCTTCAGATCATGATCTTTTCTTGGGGTTTCTTAGCCCATGAATCAGAGCTCTGCTCTCTTGATACATGTAAATTTCTTAATCTTTTGTGAAGAACTCGTGAGAGTCTGATCATGGATAATGAAGATCAAAAATGGAATTTTATTTTTGATGGATTATATCATCTTTTCATAGTAAGGCTCTCAGCGTTCTCGGGGAATTTCTTTAAATTCCCCTCATTACTGGATTTTGACAGGTGTCACTCCTGTCTGCAGAGTATTGCTCTCGAGGAATTTAACTCTCTGTATCTTTTTTCTCATTGCTAATCTTCCAACGATGTTTCCTTCAGGCATTATGGCTCTTCATTTGTACAGTCTGCACGAATTCATCACTTATGAGGACATCCGCGTACAGGGCCGTCACCAAAACCAAGATTTTACAGATGCCCAGTGTGCGGAGATTATGGGTCGTTTGAACGCACGCGTTAGTTGGTTGCTTCCTCGCCGTTCTGCTCTCTTGAAAGTCGTGCTGGGAGCGATTTGGAGAGCACTTCCGGGGTTTCACGAGGCCATGCCGCTTAATACGCTGGATGATGCCGAAGACAAGGTGCATTCAGTGTACCTGTTGGGGCTGATCTAGAAGAAACGGCGAGATAGCCTCATCGACATTCTTCATCAAATTTTTCAACAGACGACGATAATTGCTGCTTATCGAAGGATGGGGGGCCTTGCCGAAGATCTTGACACACGTGAGCGCGAGAGGATGCACACGAGAATGATCAGAAAGGCCAGAAAGACTCTAGATGGCCTTACTTTCGAATTCCTTAATCCATGCCCCGGATCTGTGGTTTTGCCATTGTAATCATTTGGATAATATCTTTGTTTATTGCCTTTATTGATGTAAAAACTTTCCAAGTATGAATGACAAATCTTCTGCCCCCTTCTTTTTATTTTCTGTTTTGTTACTTGGCACATTCTTTAAGTAAGCATAGCCTGTAAGCGATATAGAACATTCTGTCTTGAACATCTTGGGGAGTAGTGATGGCCTAGGAAGCAGGTTCAGGTTTGCTACATAAGGCTTTTCAACTTCATGAGCCGTGAGGGTCTCATAAAGACTTTTCTCCCTACGGATCGAGAGGATCTCATAGGTGTATTTTCTCCTTAGGAGTCATGAGGATTCCTAAGTGCGTTTTCTCTTATAAGTCGTAAGGATCCTATAAGAGAATTTTCTCTCTTATGAGTCGAGAGGATCCGTAAGCGGTTGTTTCCTTCCTTGTCGAGATTCGACTTTGGAGAGTGTGACCCGTGGATAGTATGCAAGAGACCGTTTTGAGCCGACTTGCAGGGTCCCAGTGCTTAGGAAACAGGTTTTTTAATCCCTACTGCCTAAGGCTTTATCTCACGAGTCGAGACGAATCGAGAAGTTCTCGCAAAGACATCAATTTCCTCACGAGTCGAGACGAATCGAGCAGTTCTCGCAAGCATATCCTAACGTCACAGTTAACCTCTGCTCTTTACGACAGAGGTCCGTTAGGGTCTATGGTACTAGGGTTTTGCCCGTCGTACTGTCGCATTGGCTGATGTATCCCTCGATAGGCAATTATGCTGTTCGAGTAGCCCTGCGACTGCCATGTCTCTGATCCCTTCGGGGGCTGGACAAGATGTCTTCAAGCAATCCTCCTAGGCAGTTTGACCGTCGGAAGAGCAAGCGCTAGGAATTTTGCCATGCTGCTTTTTACTTGAGGTTAGGCTCATTTTGGAGAGCCCCGATGAGTCATAACCACTCCGCGCTGGTGTGGGATGATCTCCGATAGTCTTTCAGGCTTTATATGACTTGCCATTAAGACCCTGAATCTAGGAATTTGGCCTTTGCTTCGTTTGCTGGCATCGCGTCCTCTATATCGAGACGAATGTCGCGGTTGTCTCTAGGTTGTTGGTGAACCGTCGAGGTTTGGAACTAGGGACTTTGCCGTGGCTCCGCTGTTTGATGGTGTTGCGTCTGCTGTATCGAGATGAACGTCGAGGTGGTGACCATTCCGCCCTGCTGCGAGATGATCTCCGCTTGTCTTTCAGGCTTTATATGACTTGTCGTTAAGACTTTGAAGCTAGGAATTTGGCCTTTGCTTCATTTGCTTTGTCACGTCCGAATCCTGTTGGAGGAAGAACACTGGGGTGACATCTCGTCTGCTGTATCGAGACGAACGTCGAGGTGGTGACCACTCCGCACTGGTGCAAGATGATCTCCGATTGTCTTTCAGGCTTTATATGACTTGCCGTTAAGACCCTGAAGCTAGGAATTTGGCCTTCGCTTCGTTTGCTTTGTCACGTCCGAATTCTGTTGGAGGAAGAACGCTGTCGTGACATCTCGCCTGTTGTATCGAGACGAACGTCGAGGTGGTGATCACTTCATGTTGATGTGAGATGATCTCCGATTGTCTTTCAGGCTTTATATGACTTGCCGTTAAGACCCTGAAGCTAGGAATTTGGCCTTCGCTTCGTTTGCTTTGTCATGTCCGAATCCTGTTGGTGGAAGAACGCTGTCGTGACATCTCGTCTGTTGTATCGAGATGAACGTCGAGGTGGTGATCACTTCATGTAGATGTGAGATGATCTCCGATCGTCTTTCAGGCTTTATATGAGTTGCCGTCAAGACCTTGAAGCTAGGAATTTGGCCTTTGCTTCGTTTGCTGGCATTGCGTCCTCTATATCGAGACGAATGCCGCGGTTGTCTCTAGGTTGCTGGTGAATTGTGGAGGTTTGGAACTAGGGATTTTGCCGTGGCTCCGCTGTTTGATTGTCGCGTTTGAATCCTGTTGGAGAAAGAACGCTGGGGTGACATCTCGTCTGCTGTATCGAGACGAATGCCGAGGTGGAGCTGGGATTTTGCCATCACTCCGCTTTGTTTCGACCGTGAGGTCTTTCGTTGACGTTGCGTCTACATCCTGCTGGACTGCGAAGGAACGCCGTTGTTGACATCTCGTCTGCTGTATCGAGACGAATGCCGAAGTGGTCTCTAAG
This sequence comes from Agapanthus africanus, assembly GCA_030015575.1. Classification (NCBI taxonomy): domain Eukaryota; kingdom Viridiplantae; phylum Streptophyta; class Magnoliopsida; order Asparagales; family Amaryllidaceae; genus Agapanthus; species Agapanthus africanus. The sequence continues at coordinate 182,729,512 of CM057350.1, read as the reverse complement.
TTGTCAGTGAACCGTCGAGACTTGGCTCTCTTTCGGATTGAGCCTGTTGGGAAGGTATGGTTCTCTCTTTGTTTGCGCCCCTGGATTGTATACAGGGATCGATGTGATCTCACCTGTAGGGCGAAAGTTTCATTCATTTTTTTATATATATTATTATTTTATTTCCGTGATGCTCTATCATTTCAGCTCTTATATCGCGAAGGTCGCGATTGCCTAATCATTTCGGCTATTTTTCGTGGTGCCCAATCATTTCGGCTATTTATTTTATTGCGAGTTGCCCAATCATTTCGGTTATTTATTTTTTTTTACTCGCTGTTTTTTATTGCGAGTTGCCCAATCATTTCGGCTATTTTGCATGCATACATTTTTACTTGCTGATTTCGTTGCAAGTTGCCCCATCATTTCGGCTATTTCGTATGCATGTATGGCTCGCTGTTTTTTTTATCGCGAGTGTGGAACTTGGAATCTGGTGCCAATCTCAGCATCAACATCAGCATCGCTACAACTGGAATATTGCCAGGAGCGAATCATCATTTGCCATCAAAGGGCTTGGAATTTGATACCGGTTTAGGCATCAGCATCGCTACAACTGGGATATTGCCAGGAGAGAATCATCATTTGTCTCTGTCGATGTCGAACAAAGGTGGCTTAGCGAACAGGGTTAGGATCCCGTCGACTAAGGCTTTTGACTTCATGAGCCGTAAGGGTCCCACGAAGGTATTTCTCCCTGCGAGTTGTGAGGATCTCGTAGGCGTATTTTCTCCTTAGGAATCGTGAGGATTCCTAAGTGCATGTTCCTCTGTAAGTCGTAAGGATCTTACAAAAGGGTTTTCTCCTTATAAGTCGAGAGGACTTACAAAGGTTGTTCACCGTATGGACATATCCCTAGTCACGGATGGGACTTGGTTAGGGAAATGTTTATTCGCGCCCGTGGATTGTATACACGGGTCAGTATTGAGCCGCTTGTAGGGCACTATCGAAGGTTGTGGGGTCACTTAAGAACAGGTTCAGGTCTCTGTAACTTAAGACTTTCAAATCTTATGAGCCGTGAGGGTCCCATAAGAGAGTTCTCCTTATGAGTCGTGAGGATCTCGTAAGTGTAATTTCTCCTTAGGAATCGTGAGGATCCCTAAGTGTGTTGGTTCCCTATGAGTCGTAAGGATCTCACGCGGGTGGTTTCTCCTTACAAGGTCGAGAGGACCCTACAAGTGTCTTTTAACGAGATTGCGCCCTTTCGGGTTTTCATAAACACTCACCGGTAACCCTGCTGTTTTTACTCACGCAGCCCTTTCAGGTTTTCATCCGTGCCCATTTTGCTTATGGACATACCTTTTTTTTATATCCATTTTTTAAATTCTTTTTATTCTTTTTTTTTTATCTCGTCAGCCTGAGGATGCTGCGGTAGTAGTTTAAAGACGTTTCGGTCATTTGCAAGTTTTAGGGCATTGCGGTCCAATGCCAGTTTTAGGACATAGCGGTCCACCGTCGCCGTATTTGAGGCGAATATCTAGTTTACCGACTTTTCGGATTATGGGGCTTTCTCTATGACTGAGCATGATGCCCCCGGCGTGTCCACCTTTTTAGGAGCATGAGGCTGTGGCGGGCCCACCTTCCAGTCTTCAGAAAGCGTGAACTTGCCCTGCTGGTGTTGGTCTTCAACCCAGTTTTTGAAGACGTAGCAGTTTTCGATCGGATGACCCAATACTTGGCGGTAAGGGCAGTAATTAGGATCGTTGACATCATTCAGTTGTAGCTGGTGTTTCGGCTTCGGTAGAGTAATAAGCCTGTTGCGCACTGCTAGTTCGAACAGCCTCCTCGTTTCATCCTGGGGAAATGAGTAAGGACGTTTCAACTTTTCATATAGGGGTTGCCGCTTGTTGTTTCGGCAAACAACCGGTCTAGGGCCACTCGATTGCTGTTGAGTGTTGGCGACGAGGGATGTTTTTCCCTTCCCCTTATCTTTTTTGTTCGATCCCTGGTTTGCGGGTCCGAGATTTTTTTCGGGTAGCGTACGATTGCATGGCTGAATGTTCTCGCAATTACCTAATTCTTTCGTTTTAGAAATGGACTCCTTGAAGAGAGGGTTGAGGGCGACTTCTTCGTCAGAGTCGCTTGCAAAGGTGATAACTTGCGATCCCTTGGTGTCAGCTATGTGACAGTTGTCGGCGGCTCTTTTGCGCTCATATGTCGTGCTTTTCTGTTTCTGACGAGCCTTGCGCTTCACTTGTTGAACGTGTCGTCGATGGGCAACATATCCCTGCCACCAGTTATTAAAGGCTGTGCATTCCTCGGTGGGGTGTGCAATCCTCTGATGGTATAGGCAGAAATTAGGATGTATGTCCGCTTCATCAAAACGTATATTGCCAGGGGAATTTCCTTTGAGAGAGGGCAACTTCATTCCTATTGCCAGGGCCCTAGCGAATTGATTCCTTATTTTATGTTTGCTTTTGCTGGCGACAGGGACGCTTTGCTCCAGTCGGGATGTCTCGACTCTTTCCTCCAGACGTTGGCGTCTGGCTTTTTCAAATATAGCTAGTTCACGCTCTCGACTGGTTTTGCTTTCCTGTCGGGCTTCGTTTAGGAATGCATCAATCATTTCGTCTGATGGTCCCAGAGGTTCTGGTTCGGGACTTGCCCCCGGTTTCTCTACGTCAGGAGCTTCTTTAGTGTCTCTCGACGAGTGAGAGATCATATGGCAGCTTGCCACATAATCCTCAGGTTCATCCGACGAGTCTTTGTTATCACCTTCGTCCTTGAGGAATTATCTGAGTGTGACTGGGGTCAGCGTCTTCTGATTATATTCTTCCGGTGCATCAATACGTTTTTGCAGATCCGTGTGCTTGTCATCAAACCGCGAAACTTTTTCTATAAAAGAGCATGATGCTCCCGGCACTTCTACCCTTTTAGAAGCATGAGGCTATGGCGGGCTCACCTTCCAATTCTCGGATAGCGCGAAATTGCCCTGTTGGTATTGATCTTCAACCCAGTTTTTGAAGACGAAGCAATCTTCGATCGGATGGCTTACTACTTGATGGTAAGGGCAGTAATTAGGGTTGTTGAGATCGCCTGGCCGCAACAGACGTTTTGGGCTCGGCAGATTGATGAGTCTGTTGCGCACTGCCAGCTCGAACAGTCTTCTCGTTTTATCTTGAGGAAACGAGTAAGGACGTCCTAGCCTCTCCTCAAGGGATAGGCGTGGACGCATATTGCTTTGACGAACAACCGGCTTCAAGTTGCTCGGCTGTTGTTGAGCATTGGCGACGACGATCGCTTTACCTTTCCCCTTTTCACTTCGGGAGTCCGGCTTTGGAGGAGATGATCTATGACCCATCTGGTCCATTTGAGCTAGCTTGTCAATCAAGGCCTGGAAAGTCGTCGGCTTAAAAAACATCATGAACTGGGAAATGGTCGTTTGCGGATCAAGAGTGCCCACGAACATGCCTACCGCAGGTGCTTCTTCAATGCGTTGTTCGCACTTCGACCATAAGTTTCACCACTGTATTGCGTACTGAACCCACGTTTCGCCTGGCCTTACCCTGGCGTTAATCAACGCGGTGATTGGGGTGTGCTCGCTGGCGCTTGCAAATCTTTGTGTAAACAGCAGCTCCATCTCCGCAAATGTTTTGACAGAGTCGTTAGGTAGCTCCGAATACCATTCGAAGGCCGTTTCCGCTAAGCTGCCGACGAATTGGCAAAGTAACAATTTATCATCGCCTCCAGTGTTGCCACATAAGGCTCTGAATTGAGCGACATGCTGATGTGGATTCCCCGTCCCTTTATATACATGAAACTTAGGGATCGTATATCCCAGTGGGTAACTGATTTGGTCATACCAGCTCGGATAGGGCCGTCCAATTTTATCAATTTGCCCAGCCACTTCACTCGCCTGATGAGCTCGTATTTGCTGAGCTATATAGTCATCCAGTGCGGCCTTGGAAATGGTTTCCTCCTTGGCTGCTGAAAGAGCCGGAGGAGGATTAGATGTCTCCCCTCTATCGTCTTCAGTAGCGGTCGGAGGGTCTTCAGCTGGAGGATCCTGCTGTAACATCATTCCTACCATATCTTGGAAGAGAAGCGCCATTTGTTTTATATTAGCTGCTTGTTCTGCTGCTTCTCTGTCCTTCTTTTCGAGGACTCTGCGTAGGAAGTCAGCGTCAGTTTCTTGTTCATGACGCTGCTCTGATGATGCCTCCGAGCTTTCTTTTGGCCCGGTAAGTGCGGCCATTGCAGTCATCATTTCTTGAAGCTTCTGTTGTTGCTCCTGGGCTTTTGTCACGGATCGGGTGAGCGGTCGGTGACCCGTCGAAGCACGGCCTTCCTCCTTTCCAGAAGCCATATAAACAGTATGGACTGTTATGCCCCTAGTCTTGGGGCATTTGGTCTCGGCGTCTTTACGTTCTGCCGTATTCCTAAGGGCTTTCCTTGGCCTCCTTCTTCTTTGAGCAGTTGATGTAGAGGGAGCCGTTGCAGTGGGCGCCCAGCCGGCTGACGTCTTCTGTGTTACCACGAGATGGCTCTTTTCTTGATGAGCTTTGAGCTTCTTTGGCCGGCGAGAGTAGTCCTGGTTAATCACCGATTCCTGGACCCGTCGCCAGACTTTATAAATTTTGGAGGATAGCCGCTGAGGAGGTTGCTCCAGTTTGTTTTCTGTATCATTCTCCACGGGTGGAGGAGTTTTCTTCAGCACTGCAGTAGGAGAGTTTCTCCGCACCTTTCTTAGCGGTTCAAAGCTATTTCCGGTCAGAACAGCAGCATTGATTTCCACCACCGGAGCTGGCGGAGTTATCCCAGAGGGGGAGTTGCCCCCAGCCTTCCTTACCCGGCACCAGTGACGACAGCGAGCATGTCGCGCGATTGGAGTTGGTTTAACCGTAGGGGTGACCTCCTTATGCCCCCTGTGTTGGTCAGAATTTGCTGGCATTAACCTTTTAAAGACCGACGTCCGTTGAATGGGGATGGCCAACCTATCAAAAGCAGACTTCCGAGTAGAGGAAGCAACCTTAGTGATTTCGCCTGGAACGGGAGCAGGGGTGTCTATCCGCTTCGGAATAACGCCTTCTGGTATTGCAGGCTTCTTCATGGGCCCGTTGGAGCTCTGGCCTAGTCTGTTAAAAACTGAGGCATTAGACTTGGGCGACCCGTTGAGAGGGGCCACGGTAGTTGTAAGCCGATCAAAGACGGACTTCTTTGGAGTTTCTTGCGACGACATCGGGGCATTGAAGCTCATCGGTGGGAGCATAGTCCCGAAGAATAGTCCAGTGGTGGCTTGAGTTACCTGCTCTACTGGCATCTTGAAAAGGGAGGCCGCTTGGGGCCCATAAGTCACTCCTCCAGCAAGGACGGAGCGAGAGTTGCAGTTGCAAGTAGTGCAGTTTGAAGCCATTGATTTTCTGCTTTCTGCACGGAGCAAGACACCAAATCTAAGTACCTCGAATCCACAGGCAACCATAGTAAACCGCGATTCGTTCGCGAACACGACACACGAAGTGTGGAGTGGAAAGAGGAAGAGGTCCCACCGAGCGTGCCAAAATCTGTTCCCCTCCGAAGATGCCAAGTTGATTTATGGCACAGTGTATCGGAGGTTTAGACGGATGCGGCCGATGTAGAAGACTTCGTCAGATTCACCCTCGCTTGAGGGGTTTTTGATTGTGGGAACGCTCTTCCCTGCAAGCGCAAGCCCCTGCAGTTAATTACGCTACCGCATCGCGGTAACAAATTTCTCCTTCTCCAGAATTTCACTTCGTATCGTGAGTGTTTGTTTTATTTGTGGTTGCCCGTGGATTGTATATGGAGACTAATTTATGTCGTCGCCCGTAGGACGTGGATTAGTCCAAATCCGTATTTTCTTAGATTTGGGTTTGGGGTTTTGGTTTGAGGATACGTTAGCCATAATTGAGGCTAAGATCAACTTAAACGTTTGTTAAGGATGCATTAGTCTAATTTCCAGACTAAGATCAACTTAACGGGATCGTTTAGATCCAACAAGAGAGCATTTGTGAGCTCTATTGTTCCAGTTTAGGGACATAGTGGTCCATTGAATGTGTCACGACCCGAGAATTTCGACTCGTGACCGGCACTTAACCACGCAACGTCTACAGGCGTAACGCGGCTAAGTAAGCCGAACCCAGAAATCAAAACCAATAAATATAGAGTGATTTAAAACATTTTCGTAAAAACAGTCATACATGTCCGAAAAACTTTTATTAATTTAGTAGAAATCCTTTTAAGTTCAAGAGTTATAACTTTTATAATTTTAGCAACATTTCCTTTTTAAAACATTTGCATCGCAAGTCGGGTAAAAGCAAGGTGTAGCAGAAATGACAAGTAAAATGAATGAAGCATCACAATATGATATACGACGCCGTAGCGAAGAATACACAGTAAAACAAGGACAAGATCACAAAAGGTAAGGCCTGGATAAAAATAACGTCGGCTCACATGCGAGCTCGACACCAGAGTACAAAATCATACACATCGTCCTCACAACTGTCTCTAAGTCAATACAGAAAGGTAGATGGAGAATACTAGATACATCAATATACAACTGAAGGATAACAGATACCATACAAAAACCCACCTATCAGCAAAGGCTAACTCGCCTCAGAAAGGGTATCTGTGCCAAAAGATGCGGTAAACAGCCAGCCGCGACTACTCCCTAGGGCAACCTGCAAATACTGTGGCACAACGGGGGTGAGTTGCCAACTCGTGAATAGAGATAACATATAAATGTGATCGCGAGCATGCACATATAGCGCGGCTCTACTAATGCCAGCAGATGATATCAATGCATGCCAAACAGTGGATGCAATAGTAATGCAAGTGCTCTATCAGGTAAATGCTACAGGATGAGGTATATAGTAATCAATACTGAGCATGGGATAAATAACATCTACATGGATATGTCAACATGGAAAACAATAATCGGTGCCTCAGACTGAACCCAAATCCCAAATACACTCAGGCGCCGGCACACCCATCGGCCCTCAAATCCTGTATATCTCTGAGAAATCACGAGTGCCCAACATCGGCACCCAAAATATCATAAAATACACGTGTCCAGCATCGACACGCAAATCCTCGTATATCGGGCTCCGTCAGTCCGGATCGGCCCACGGGGTCCGTCTGCGGTATCGGCCCTCGGCCCCGGCAGTACGGATCATCCCGTATCCATCTCTCGACTCTGGTCAGTATCCTCCGGACAACTGCCAGGTCCAACCAATCACCGGTAGGTACTCGCCCGCCTCCAGGCTCAATCGGCAAAACCCATCGATCATCTCGCCGAGGGGAACCATACCGGGCCCACCACGAACCCGCAGACGGATCATCCACTCCTCGAATCGGGTTTCAAGCACACGTCTCAGCACCGAGAAAACGCGTGGTGGAAGCACCAAAATATCATATCACGAGGTACCGGGTTTCTTAAAATAGTGCATCCTTTCTTAAATACTTCCACGGTCCTCAAAACCAGAAATCACATGAAAATCCATCACCAATAAGTAAATCCAATGCGAGGTACAATGTAAATCAATCCATGGTATGGGTATAAGGGGAAAACCGCTTTTTAAAAATAGTTTCCGTTTTTAAAGATGTCATGCGGCTCCCAATTTCCAGGAAATCACCACCAATCATATGTAAGATAAACTACAGCAATATAATCATGGCAGCTCTACAGTGAGTGTGGCATGGCAATTACTAACGGTGTGTGTGTAGCATGTAAATTAGTGCCCGTGCAACATAAACCGTTAGTAATAGTGCAGTGTTCTATCAGTTCTAAGCATATATATATATATATATATATATGTAGCAGGGAATGCAATATGCGATGACAGTCTATGGGGTACATGCAACATATAATAATAAAGTCCTATCAGCCCTGACGCATAACGCCATGCGGGCGATATCCCCGTAGATGTGAAATCTACTCACCGAGTCTCGCGCTAAGTGTAGCCGACGACTTGCTTGCCCTTCTTCGCAGCGTCCGTCTCACTGGCCTGCGAACCTAGAATCACATAACATATATCACACATAAGCTCAATTTCACAGAAACGCGACATTACGGTCCAACTAGAAACCCGTGTCGCAAACCAATCGCGCGTGTGCGCGATACGCTAAAACGTGTGATCACGCGCCTGAAACTACCCCGACGCGTCGCGAGACGCAAAACCCCAAACCCACTCACGTATCACGCGTGCCGCGAAGGTTTAGAAAAACGGCAAAACAGGTATTTGGTCCCAGATTTCTATACAGAACTAAACTTACAAAAATATATATATCACAGTATCCTACACACTAGCAGACACCTATAGGACCAAACCTTAACCCAAACCCTACCCATCTGGCCGCAAATTGCGGCCAGAACGAATTAATTGGCGGCCAACTGAAGGAATTTAGGGGTCGGGTTAAATCTATGGTATCAGCACATCTCCACTATACTGCAGTCTTCCCAATTTCATTCTGAACTCAACGGGTCAAAAGCAGTTTCCAGAAAGTTCAAATTTGCACAAATACGATGAATTTGCATCAATTAGGGAAACTGGTGGTATTTTAGTGCAATCGGGGTTAAACTAGGTTAATATGGTCTCAACAACCCCCTAACAACCTACTGAAACTAATTCACATCACATTAGCACAAAGTTCCCACTAAACACCTCATATCGCACTAAAACGCACTAAAAACCACTAACCGATGCAAAACTACACTAACCAAGCAAACTAGGGAATAAGTTTAGGAAATACACCTCATACTTAACCCTAGGGAGCTGGAGGAAGAAGAAGAGGTGCAAGGAAGAGGCTGTGGTTGTTGCTGCTGTGCTTACTGCTCACTGTTGCTGCTGCTACTGCTCTCTGCTGCTGCTGCTACTGCTTCTGGCCCATGCTGCTGCTGGTTCTGGAGCTGAGAGGTAAGTGGGTGTGTTGTGTGAGTGTGTGGGTGTGTGTAACTTGAGAGAAAAGCAAAGAAATGAGAGGAAAACAACCAACACTCAAATGTCAACCCTCCTCTCTCTCTCTTCATTAATGGCAAGTATGGCTTGAGCCATGATGCCCTCTCCCCCTCTCTCACAAGTCAACACCTAAAACAAATTCAAATTAAAACAACTACTAATTAACTAATTAACTTAATTTAAACCCAAAAGACTTAATCCCATGATTAACCCACCATGGTTAATAATCATGGTAATAACTCATTTTAAAAAAAAAACCCTAGTTTACATGCACATGTGTGTGCAAGCCTAGGAAAATTTTAGAAAAATATTTATTAAATTAGGAAAAATATTTAAAACACAATTTGGTAAACTTTTTGTTAAAAACCATTTTTTAAATATAATTATTCACTAAACATATCCTAAGGTGTTACAGAATGTATGGCCGTCGGGACCCATCACCTCTCTGACGACGTTGAAGGATTACAACGGAAGATGTCAGAGGAGTTCAGAGATGTACCCTTGAACCAAAGTTGGTTGGGAGATCTATAGTCCAATTTGGGACTAAAGTCTGTTTTGAAAGTTTTGGTTCAAGGATGCGTTAGCCATATTTGAGGCTAAGATCAACTTAAACGTTTGTTAAGAATACGTTAGCCTAATTTGAGACTAAGATCGACTTAACAGGATCATTTAGATTCGACAAAAGAGCGTTTGGGCTCTATTGTTCCAGTTTAGAGACATAGTGGTCCATTGCACGTATGGCCGTCGGGACCCATCACCTCTCTGACGACGTTGAAGGATTACAACGACAGATGTTAGAGGAGTTCAGAGATGTACCCTTGAACCAAAGTTGGTTGGGAGATCTATAGTCCAATTTGGGACTAAAGTCTGTTTTGAAAGTTTTGGTTTAAGGATGCGTTAGCCATATTTGAGGCTAAGATCAACTTAAACGTTTGTTAAGGATACGTTAGTCTAATTTGAGACTAAGATCGACTTAACAGGATCATTTAGATTTGACAAAAGAGCGTTTGAGCTCTATTGTTCCAGTTTAGGGACATAGCGGTCCATTGCACGTATGGCCGTCGGGGCCCATCACCTCTCTGACGACGTTGAAGGATTACAACGACAGATGTCAGAGGAGTTCAAAGATGTACCCTTGAACCAAAGTTGGTTGGGAGATCTATAGTTCAATTTGGGACTAAAGTCTGTTTTGAAAGTTTTGGTTTAAGAATGCGTTAGCCATATTTGAGGCTAAGATCAACTTAAACGTTTTTTAAGGATATGTTAGCCTAATTTGAGACTAAGATCGACTTAACAGGATCATTTAGATCCGACAAAAGAGCGTTTGAGCTCTATTGTTCCAGTTTAGGAACATAGTGGTCCATTGCCAGTTTAGAGACATGGTGGTCCATTGCCAGTTTAGGGACATGGTGGTCCATCATTCCCATTTTGGGGAAGGATACTGGTTTAATGACGCATGAGTTTAAGGACCCCACAGTCCGTATTATGTGTGGTTGTCGGGACCCGTCACCTCTCTGACGACGTTGAAGAATTACAACGATAAATATCAGAGGTGTTCGGAGATATACCCTTGAACCCGGTGTAAATTGATTTGGGAGAGCAGTTGTGCTCGGTTCAATTTAATTTGAGGACTTACGGCCAATGTTGGGCTAAGTCCAGTTGAAAAATGTTCAACATTTTATTTACATTTGGCCTATTAGGCCTTTGTTTGGGCTTTGCCCTCTTTTAAAATAATGTAAAGCATTTTATTTTGGTATGTTTAGACTTCTTTCTTTTAATTGGGCTCTGTCCCTTTTAATAGTGCACAGCACTTTTTGTTTGGTCTGATAGACCTTTTTTATTGGGCTCTGCCCTTGATAATGCATTGCATTAAATGCTCTGACAACGCCCCACGTGGCTTGTCAGGCGCTTTGTGCCAATTGAGGAGCGCAAGGCGCAAACTCATGTGATGGTGACACGTGTCACGCCACGTGTCACGCTCTGGTGAGCGCAAGCGCAGTGCGCTGCGCCATTGCGCTGCACTAGTGCACTGCTGACACGTGGCGCGCTCTGGTGAGTTGCGCCAATCCAAGAGCGCAACAGTGCAAACTTCAAAAGTGCAGGGCACTGTTTAATCTCTTGATCAAATTTAGATAAAAGAAAACAAGTTTTTTCTTGTTTCAAGAGGTTTTACCTCAAGATTAAAGAACCAATGGTTCATCAAAAAGGCTGTGCCTTTATACAGATCAAAGATCTAATCTTTTTTGGTCTTTTTTCTTTTTATGTTGAAGATCTTGATCTTGTTCTTAGATCTTTGATCTTTTTAGAAGAAGTTCTTCTTTTCTCAAAGGTTTTACCTTTTTCTTTCTTTCTGAGTTTCTTCTCAAAGTTTTAGAGGAGTTCTGTATCTTTTCTCTCTTGATGTTAAGGTCTTTTAGATTTGGAGTCTAGGGGCCTTTTTATAGTGCCATTTGATTTGTTAAATCAGTTAAAGAGATCTTTCTCTGAGTGATTTAGGGATGTTTCCCCACCGTTGGATCTTTGATCCAAGGGCTCCTATTTTACAGAAGAGAATCTTATTGTTTTAATAAGATCAGAAAGATCTTTCTAGAATTTTAATTTGTTTTGGTGCTGGCACAGTTGGCGCAAGCGCAACTGCGCTGCCACGTGTCGCGCAGCGCAACTGCGCTAGTGCAACAGCGCTGCCACGTGTCGCGCAGCGCAGAGCGCAGCGCAACTGTGTTGCCACGTGTCGCGCAGCGCAGAGCACAAGTCAGCTGAAGCGTTGCTTCCTTTATTATTATTTGAATTTCTTTTAAAACAGAGCCTTGCTCTGATTGGGGAAAACAGAAGCGTTGCTTCATTTCCTACCTTGGAATTTGAACAGAGCTTTGCTCTGATTGGGGTAAACATTAATATTTGCTGAGGATACGTTAGTCCAATTTGAGACTAAGATTTACTCAACAGGATTTTAGGATCATTCAGACCCAACAAAAGAGCATTTGGGCTCTATTGCTTTAGTTTAAGGACGTTACGGTCCGTTGTTAGTTTAAGGACGTTTCGGTCCGTAACTAGTTTAAGGATGTTGCGGTCCGTTGTCGCCATTTTGGGAAGTGCATCCAAAAGCAGTTGGTTGTCAGGACCCTCCACCTCTCTGAAGACGTTGAGGAATTACAACGACATATATTAGAGGTGTAGAGAGATGTAACCTTGAACCAATTCCATCATTAGTCGTATTTTGAGACTAAGATTTCTTCATTAATTTAGGAAGTCATGAGCGTAGAGGCTCGGTCTATTTGGAGATCGAAGATGTTTTAATCTCAAGAAGACTTAGCCAACTTGAGGCTGGAATTGGTTTCCCATAGTGTTAAGCACTAGTATACATTCAGCACTCACGTGTTCCCATATGAGGTTCTAAAGCAGTGTTAAACACTGAATTCCAGGGGAGCTCACGTGTGGCACGTGAGACACCTCAAAGTTGGTTTTGTACATTGGGTTCAAGTCCCCGTTTATATATAAGTGTTAAACACTTAATTCTTGTGGCGCTCACGTGTGAGCACATGAGGCGCCCCAAAGTTGGTACTGACTTTTTTGGGTTTATTCCCTTTTCTTTTATAAGTGATAAGCACTTAATTCATTAATGCTCATGTGCAAACACGTGAGGTGCTATCAAAATATGAGCGCTGCCTTTGGGTTTATTCCCTTTTCTGTATAAATGCTTGGGGGTCACGTTGGAACACGTGACCGCCCTAGGAGGCACTTCTTGTTCTTCTTTTTAGACGCTTGCGTATAAATCATCAATCTTTCCCTCTATATGCATGAAGATCTTAATTTTATATCAATGATGCTGGGATTTGAGTTTAGAGAATTTCAAGTCCCTTGTTTTATAAGAATTAAATTCTTTTTATAGGGTTAAACCCTAGTTTTATCAGAGGAATTAAATTCCTATATGCTTTTGTAAGAATTAAATTCTTTGAACTTAGTTCTTTCTCTTAAGTTTTGAATCTGCAGAACAGAATCTCTCCGATGAGAATTAAATTCTCAAGTTTTGGGGAGATATACTTCTGCAGATCTCAACCAGAGGAAGAACTAAGTTCTTGTATGAAGGGTTAAATCCTTAAAGAAGAGATAAGATAATCTTTGTACTTTCTTCTTACCTAAGGTTTTTTGTTTAAGAAGGGGATCTTCTTCTTCTAGAGAATTGAATTCTCTTTTTCTCTTCTTTTTTTGTTTCTCAAAGCTTATGGGGGGGTCTCTCCTCTGCAGACTTGAAGTCTTGGTTTCTTTATATAATGGAGAAAATTTTGTTAATTAATTTTAGGAAATCTCTTATTGAGAGACTTCAATTGATTTGGATGTTTTACCCACTGTTGGATCTTTGATCCAAGGGTTCTGTCTCACAGAACATATTTTCTTGTTTCTTAAATAAGATTAGGAAAATATTTTCCTATACAGAATTCATTCTGTAGATTGGTGATTTTTAATCACCGTTGGATTTTTCATCCAAGTGTGCTTGGAGAGATGAAAAATATTTTCCAACTTATAGGATCTTTGATCCGTCAACTTTCTGTTTAACAGAAAATATCATTTCCCATTTAAAAGTTCAATAGAATTTAATTCTATCATCATTGGATCTTTGATCCAACGGTTCCTTGTTAAGTAGGGAAGTGCCCTCACGTGTTAAACACGTGGGACTTATTAGCTTGGCAATTGTTTCAATTGCTGTGCCTATATGCGTTGCATATAGATACTCACGTGTTAAACACGTGGGGATATTTGGCCTTGCAATTGTTTTTAATTGCCGTGCCTATATACGTTGCATATAGGCACTCACGTGTTAAACACATGGGGCTCTTTGGCCTTGCAATTGTTTTTAATTGCCGTGCTTATATGCTTTGCATATAGGCACTCACGTGTTAAACACGTGGGGCTCTTTGGCCTTGCAATTGTTTTTAATTGCCGTGCCTATATGCTTTGCATATAGGTACTCACGTGTTAAACACGTGGGGCTTTTTGGCCTTGCAATTGTTTTTAATTGCTGTGCCCATATGTTTTGCATATAGGCACTCACGTGTTAAACACGTGGGGCTGTTTTAGTGAGGAACTTTCCCCCATCCCTTTTTTTATAAGGGAACAAATGCCTCCCAGCGTTGCTCTCACATGGCTTGCACGTGAGTGTAACGCTGTCTGTCCTCACAGCTGTTGGATTGCCTAGGGGAATGGGAAGATGAACCGCTCCCCATCATGTCTTATAAATGCAAGGCTTTTGTCTTTGGGAAGCCACTGTTCTTTCATTTTCTTCATTACATGTTTTCCTTGAGAATTTAATTCTCCTCTTCAGAGCTTAGTTCTCTGCTTACTGGAATCTCAGAGTTAAACTTTGTTAAACTTTTTCCTTGGTAAGGATCATGAATGGAACCCCCTTTTTTTTGTTCTTTTCATCGTGGATTTTAAATCCGGGGACAGAGCGTTGCTCTTTTTTTTAGATTGGTTTCTTAAAGATCCAAATCATACTTTTTTTTTTAGATTCTAAGATCTTGAATCAATGGGGATCGGTGATTCTCCTCTTAGAGTTTTACCCTGTCACCGATCTTTTAAGATCCTTGGAATTTAATTCCATTGTTTAAAAGGAATTTGATTCATCATTACAGAGCTTAGCTCTGTAAAGATCTAGAGGCCCTTTGGGAAATTTATTCCCTGGCGTTCTTGGGCATATTTTCATTTTTTTGCAAATTTTTAATTCGTTGGGTATTTTGACAGACCTCATTTTTTTTGAGGATGTTAAGAGTTGTTTAAATTCCAATGTCCATTTAATGAGAATCCTTTTGATTCTTGCAATGATTATCTTGCCTCATCATTGGTGAGCCGCCATATTGATTTTGTATGGTCCATTGGTTTTGCAGTCAATGGTCCATTGGAACAAACATCCTGTCATTTTCTTCTGTTGTTATATACATATATGTTTTATTAATGGTTTTTCTTTCCCTTTTTTCAGGAACAATGGCTTCACTTCCCTACTTTCCTTATACTCGCTCAGACGCCGCTTTTCCGCAATTGCCGTCGGACGAGGACGTTATGGCAATGATCAGGGCACATGATAGGGACTGTACGAGTCTACTCTTATGGGGAGTTTGGTATGGTCACATCATCCGGGGCCGCCGTAGCTTTACTTGTGAGGTGCCAACAGAGCCCCTCCATCCAATATCGCTGATGGAACGGCCGCAGACCACTTATGCGGTGGAGGCGACAAACTGGACACCTATATGTTAGTTATATGTATGCCCTAGAGGCTATTACTGTACATATGATGTATATTGTAGTAGATGCTTGGACATATATATAGAGGACTTTCTTGCTCGACATGATAGTATGCTATCTGGTTGCTCTTTATCTTAACATGTACTCTAATTGTCTCTATGTTACATGTTGATAAAGCCCTTAGGATGAGTACTTGACTACCAGTACTACGATGCAGATCATACAAATGGGGACAGAGTAGTCATTAAGTACATCCTTCAAATGTTCCTAGTCGAGGGTGTATCAAGACAGGGCATCGATATACCAGAGTAGACTAGTGTATAACTTCTCGACCCATGTAGATGGGCGATGGATGATCCCATATCCATTGGTGTTTGACATCGGAGACAGTATACGGGTGCTCAGTGGAGACTGGGTACACTGAACGGACTCGCCGAGAACTCCCAGATAGTATTATACCTCACGTCAAATGGCAGTTCTCTGGTGACACTGGTACAGGTTAGTTTGTAGACCCGAGATCGTCATAGAGTCTTGTGTGATTCCCACTGTGCTTTGATTTCCACCTTACCACGTTCAAGAGAACGTGCAAAACGGTGGCTTTTGGGTACAGTCCCGAGTCACATGGAGGTAATGAGCGATAGGAGGGGTTTCGTCTCTCCCGGTATTGGGAGTTGATGTTGCGCTGTGCTCGATTGGCTATAACAGGAAGTCCTTGGCCAAGGCTGCTTCAGAGATATACTGGTAAGTGTTATCAGTAGTTTCTCGACTAGTTATGAGCCTCATATCGACACGACATATTAGAGGAAGAGACCGGACTGTACGGTAGTGTTACTGATTGGATTCGCAGGAGTGTGAGCAGGCTTGCTTGTTAATCTTCTGATCGCTTAATACCCGGGTGGCCGTTACGTTTATCAGACCGCTTGCGGCTTGTGGGTGTTTGATATGATCATCACCTACTGCCGGCGTATTGACGAGTCTTTAGAGTCCTACACAGAGGTTTCTTGGCTCAAGCGAAACGGAGTAGGAGCACATATGTGATATGTGCGGGACCGAGATTAATACGATATGAGATACCGTATTCTATTCTCGCGAATTGTGACATTGGTCGGTTATATGCGATATAGCCGGGTTATGGGATCAAGTGTTGATTCGATAAGTTGTTACACAATGATATTAGTCGGTTATATGTGATATAGACGGATTATCAAATCAAGAGTTGATTTGATAATCTAATGTATAATTATATATTTGATATATTACATTACATTAACTAGTATTAGCTCACTTATGATTCTTTTTTCACTAGATTGTGCATAAGTGTATATGTGATATATATTTGTGTACATAATTTTGTGTCATGCTTGATGATACATGCAACAATGGTGTGTGTATGACTTACACCATGTATGGTATAATTGCTAGAGTTTTATTTATTTTGGTAATTACAAAACTAATTGATTTTGTTATGGTTGATAAGCTTGTAGAAGCTTGTAGTTCTTTGACTAAGTCTTCATGTTTTGTTTTACCTAAAATATTTGTTAACCCTACCAATTAACCTAGCCTTGGTTAAGTCTCTACAAAGGTTAAGTATATGATACTTAACTCTCCATGGTTGCTTGACTCTCATTCTGTCTTGATAATTCATATGATGAGTTCATTCATCTTCTTCTTCCTCTCAAGCTTCTAGCTTCAATGGAAAGTGATGATTTTGAGTGAGAAAATGATTTCTAATATGAGAAAAATTCCTACTTCATCATCCTCTACTACTTGCCATTTAGTATAGGGTGTTTGCTTCACTAATTCCGTAATTAGTGAAGAGATAGCTTGGGTTAGTGTCTCCTCGACGTAGATCATCTTCGGCCTCGAAGTTTTCGAAGCAAGCATGTTCGTTTCTTCATCGGAGCCTTTCTAGAGTCCGGGACTTCTTGATCGCAGTGAAGGGACTACTACATAGAGCTATTGAAGTGAAGGACCGGTCTACAAAGGTTGTATTCCTTACTCACTAGACTTTAAAAGTGGTTGCATTTTCATTTCCGTCGATTTCTAGTTAACGATTCTTAGTTAGGGTTAGCTAAAACGGCAAATTTTTAAATTTGGCATGGACGATGCCTCCCGAAACCTTGCTGCCGTCTTAGGTAACCCTGCACTATAGGCCGGCTTGAGCCATCAACAACTAGGATACCCAACCAGCCCCTGCCGGCTATAGATATTCTGGGACGCCGCATATATCAGGACGAAGCCCGACCCTGGGGACAAGTTTATAAGGTAGGCGTCACCCCCGTCACCCAGTAGGCTACCTTTCCTGGGCTCGATACGTTCTTTCTGCCCACCGTGCACGGTTATAAAAGGTTGGGCTATATCAAGCGGTGTACGCGTCCCTATTTCATTACCGGGCCCCTCACATCTGGTGGGTTAAAGCTTTTCTAAACCAATGGAATTTTCCTACCAACACCTTTTTGCTAGGGGATCGCGAGGTCTCGATTTCACTGGAAGAGTTCCGCGAGATCTCCAGATTGACAATCAGGGGAGAGCATTATGAAGAGTTGCTTCCTCCCGATGAGTATGTTTTCACGACCATTCCTGCTATGCTTTACGGCCTGACGACTGAAAATGCCGACCGTCATAAGTACCCAAGTATAATCAAAGCTCTGGGTATTTTTGAGAAACTGTTCGTGACGTCAGAAGGGCAAGACATCACCTTTGAGATCTTCATTGTCTGCTTTCTCCGTGGAGACACTTTATCCAAAGAGGCTCCGAAGTTTGCGAGCATCGACGACCTTTTTGGGTTCGGGTTGAATAAACTGTCGGCCAAAGAGGAAGTTTTGCCGCAGTTCTATATTCCGACCTCGTCGGCCGTTTCCTTCGATACAATTATTGCTCCCGGTATGGACGAAGAAACCTTCTTCGTTGGCTTCATCAGTCTCTGGCTCAGTTGGTTTGCCATACCGACGCATTGACGCTTCATGAAAGCCTCCGTCTTCTACCCCGCTCATCGCATAGATGGAGGGGTGCGGTTGGCCGTTGGAGTTGCAGGATTGTCACACCTATAACATGGATTAAGTGTCGTGGCTAACACTTCGACCCCTGGCGCGGATGTTGTGAATCTCTCTCCACTACTTCACGTCGTGGATCGAGATGCATGAATTGGGTACATTCGCTGCTCACCGGCGGTCAGACTTTTATGACTCCTATACCTTCCCATGGGTTATGAGATTGGTGGATGCTTCCACTCCCGATCTGACTCAGTTAGGGGCCCTCCGCATGTTGCTTAACCCATACTCAAACGATGGCAGGATGGTTTTTAATGACCGAGTCCTATCTGCTCCCGCGAGACCCATTCCGTAGCTATTTGACCTGTCAAAGGGCGGAGCGCCATCTCTAAAGCCTAAAGAGATTATGCACCTGTACTCGATTAGGCCGGGCTATTTGGTGTTTGGTCAGAATGACACAGTTATTTTTATGCGGTATAATCCAAACTGCTTTGCCCAGCAATTGGGGTATAACCAGGGCATCCCTCTCGAGGCGTTTTTAGTTGAGCCCACTTTGTCTTCGGAAGTCACTCATGATGTCATCCATCATTTTGTGCGGCTGAACACTGGCTTCCGTTTCATGATCCCAGAGCCCGACTATCTTCCAAGGTTTGTAGGGTCTTTCAAATGTTGGTATCGCCATCGAGTCGGTCCTTTCATTGCCGAGGAAAGGTGGGTACTCTTCGAATGTAGAGTTCCATCTCCAACCCAAGTCACTAGCGCTCTGTTGCGGCCGCGGTCAATGGTTCGCCCTCCATTGAGGGATAGCGGTCTGGTACTTATCTCCAAAGCCGCTGAAATAGAATCGACCCCTCGTACTGATGGTATGCCGGTGCGTACTAGAGCCGAAGCAAAGGCTTCTAATGAAGCGCGAGCGGTAGTGTCACTAGTGGCGGCGTCATCAGCGGTGGTGTCACCAATGGGGGATACCGGAGGCAAGGTCAGTCAACGTCGTGCCAAAGCGTCGAGGGGGAGTAAGCGTTCTTCTACTAGTGCTAGAAAGACTTATAAGAGGAGGAAGAAATCGGTTGCCGGCTTACTCGACACTCTGCTTGAGTCCGAGCCGTTTATTCAGGACGAACCGATCGCTATGTGTTAGTTATATGTATGCCCTAGAGGCCATTACTGTACATTGGATGTATATTGTAGTGGATGCTTGGACATATATAGGGAGGACTTTCTCGCTCGACATGATAGTATGCTATCTGGTTACTCTTTACCTTAACGTGTATACTGATTGTCTCTCTATTACATGTTGGTAAAGCCCTTAGGATATGTACTTGACTACCTGGACTATGATGCGGATCATACTAGTGGGGACATGGTAGTCCATAAGTACATCCTTCAAAGTCCCTAGTCGTAGGTATATCGAGACGGGGCATCGATATACCAGAGTAGACTAGCGTATACCTTCTCGACCCATACAGATGGGCGATGGATGATCCCATATCCATTGGTGTTTGACATCAGAGATGATATACGGGTGCTCAGTGGAGACTGGGTACACTGGACGAACTCGTCGAGAACTCCCAGATGGTATTATACCTCACGTCAGATGGCAGTTCTCTGGTGACACTGGTACAGAGTAGTCTGTTGACCCGAGATCGTCATAGAGTCTTGTGTGGTTCCCACTGTGCTTTGATTTCCATCTTACCACGTCCAAGAGGGCATGCAAAACGGTGGTTTTTGGGTACAGTCCCGAGTCACATGGAGGCAATGAGCGATAGGAGGGGATTCGTCTCTCCCGGTATAGGGGGTTGATGTTGCGCTGTGTTCGATTGGCTATAACAGGAAATCCCTGGCCAGGGTTGCTGAGATTTACTGGTAAGTGTTACCAGTAGTTTCTCGAATTGTTATAGACCTCATATCGACACGACTTATCGAGCTATTGGGGTCTGGCGTTTACCACCCCTAGGCGAGATATACGACATATCAGACGAACAGACCGGACTGTACGGTAGTGTTACTGGTTGGATTCACAGGAGTGTGAGCGGGCTTGCTCGTCGATCTTCTGATCGCTCAATACCCGGGTGGCCGTTACGTTTAGCAGACCGCTTGCGGCTTGTGGGTGCTTGATATGATCATCATCTGCTGCCGGCGTATTGACGAGTCTTTAGAGTCCTACACAGAGGTTTCCTGGTTCAAGCGAAACGAAATAGGAGCGCATATGAGATATGTGCGGGACCGAGAATAATACGTGTATGTGATACCGTATTCCATTCTCGCGATGAATGTGTCGAATGGTTGTATGCGATATAACCTAGTTATCGAATCAAGGATTGATTCGATAAACCGATACATTGGATATTAGTCGGTTGTATGCGATATGACCGGATCATTAAATCAAATGTTGATTTAATGATTTAATGCATAATTATATATTTGATATATTACTTTGCATTAACTAGTATCGGTTCACTTAAGATGGATTTTCTCACTCGGATGTGCGCATTGCATATGCGATATGATTTTGTGCACTTGCTTGTATCATGTTTGATGATACATGCCTTTTGGTTAAGTGTAAAGAATTAAACCTTGGTTAATGAAATGGTTAGGGTTTACTATTTCCTTATTCATTTTATTCATTTATTTATTCTTTTGGAAAAAGAAAAGCAAATGAGAAAATGGTGGCTTGTTTTGTTTTGTTTATGAAGCTTCATGAAGACTTTGACCAAGTGACCATTTTGTCTCATGCTTAACCCTAACCATTCCATTCAACCATGATTAACTCTCTACACATTACCATGGTTACATTATGATAAGTATTCTTATTATTTCCTTTTTGATAAGAACTTATGATAATATTCATCTTCTTCTTCTTCATCTTCTTCACTTGAAGAAGCTTGCTTCATCAATGGTGATTGATGAAAACAAGTGAGAAATCCAATTCTAAAGTGAACCCACTTCCTATTTCTTCATCCTCTACCTCTTGCCAAGTAGTATAGGGTGTTTCCTTCACGAGTTTTCATGGCTTGGTGAAGGTGGAGCTTGATCTAGCAATGCTTCGACGTAGATCATCTTCGGCATGGACATCGACGACCTAGCTCGCCTATTCTCCGATGAAGCCGACGCTAGAGCCCGGGATTTGTTTTGGACAGCGAGAGGACTTTGTTGCGGAGCTATGGAGGTGGAGCACCGGATCTACAAAGGTTGTATTTCCGTTTAAACTTTAGTTAAGTTGTTAACTAGTTTCATTTTCGCCTAGAAATCTAGCCAACGATCCGTTCTAGGGTTTCTCGGCACCGTTTAAATTTGAAATTGGCATGGTTGATGCCTTGTGAGACCTCATTAGGGTGCCTAGGAACCCTACAGTGGTATCAGAGCCTAGCTAGAGCCTTAGGCGAAGTCCAGACGATGTTTGAAACCCGATCGAACCGAAAACCCAACCCGGAAAATGCTCTCTGTACTTTTTCTAAAATCTGGGATTTTTCCAGATTAAAAATTCTTAAAAAATTCAGCAGGAAAAACTAAGAATTACGATGCAAAAATTTATGAGTGAATCTGCTACAGTGCGGCGGAACCGCGGCATTAGTTGGCTAATGCGGCGGTTCCGCGCCACTTTTGTCTTTTCTCCCAGTACTTTTTGCACAGTAACTCTTACATTTTAATGCTTTATTTTATGGGAATTTTTAATATTTATTGCAGAGTTGAATTTTCTGGGTTGTTTTGGGGATTCGAATGTTCGATCGGATTATCAAATTTTGTCTGTGTGGCTTTCCGGATAATTTTTAGAATATGTTAAAAAGTTCGACCGGATATAAATACCCAATTTTTCCCCTGTCGGGAAATTTCCAAGTGTTGGATTTTTCCGTGGTTTAAAGACGTTCTAAGTAGTGCAAGTAACGCGATGGTCCCTCTAGAAGACAACAAACCTTAACTCGATTATGTGACCGTCTAGAAATGCCCTTTGAACCTTCAGGTTTGGGGCAGTACGGCGTGCCACATGTGAGGCGTTGGCTTGACCCTTCTACGGCTGGACCGTTGGTACTGAGGCACGAACTGAATGTTTTTAGACTTGTTTCATGTGTTGATCTGTATCGGGAAAACTTGGGTATTTGAATGTTCGATCGAAAAGTTTAACATTTTCTATTTATCTGGAATGGGATACAATAATTGGAATTCACAATAAGTTATGAGATAACTGAATGAATATTATAAACATAGCAGTTTAGTCTCACTTGATCGGTTGCCACGGAATTTTGATGTGATCAAAAGTCCGTCGCAATCACGTAGCGTACGCGGATACTCGCCGGGTAAACTTAATAGACAGCCTCGCTCCATAGCCCCGACCAAGTGACTGTAGGAGAACCCCGTCGCCGAAAGCATCCGTTCGGGTGCTCGCGGTAGCGGTGTTCCGCCTTGGTGCACTTCGTCGACGGTATCGGGGGTGCAGCCGTCTACTGAAGTTTGCGACGAGCATTCGATCAGGATGTCGGGAATCTTGTTGAATTGCCCGACTTGATATTGAAAAGTGTTTTCAATGATGAGACTAAAATGCGGGGTTTATAATTGTTAGGCATGCGATGTCTAAGGAATTCATTTGATTAGGCATGCGATGTCTATGGAGGTTGCGGATTCCAACTGTTGTAGTTTTACACTTTCTTTTCTGTGACCGTAAGTGTAATATGTGATATCGCCGGTTTCGTTGCTATATGTCAACGACAATTGGGATGCGCATATTTACTTACGTTGATGACATGTGATGTTATGTGTTGCTGGATATGTTATATTGGATCGTCGTGTTTGAATAGCCGAGGGGTTTTTATGTGAGATGAGTGTTTTTCATTTTCATTCATGTAAAAACTTGTATGTAATATTCTTTTATTGGGACACTTCCAGGTTGCGGAAGTAGTCACCGTTTGTATATTATTTACTTTTCTGCACTAGGATAGACCCAAGGAGGGGAGCACAAGTAACCGGGTTCTGGAGTCCAGTGGGAGACCAACTCGAGGAGTCGAGTCCGGGTCTCCTAACTCTAGAATTGGTAGGGTTGCTTGCCGCTCTCGTAGGGGTCTTGGGGTGTGGGTTTGGCTATTCATCGCGACCGTGGAATCCGTGTTTTATACTGGCTCGTATTGAAAACACGGACGTCCTAGTATATCCAATATTTCATATGATTCTTCTGCTGCGATATCTGTGATGTGATCATGTGATGTTCTATGATAGATACTGTATATAGTATATATGATATATTATATAGACGTTACTTATGTTTTACACCCGCGCTAGCCCTGCCCCGCTCTGCCGTTAGTTACCTAACCTAACGGTGCACGAGGGGACATCGAGGCGAATGCGGATGGCATAAGTGTACGTCGTATTTATCTGTGATGTTTAGGTACTTAAATGATGGGACTTCATTAATGTGATTAATGAAATAAAAGAAACCTAAGATGTTGTAGAATCGAACTTCAAAATAAAACAGGTAGCTACAGTTCTTGCTTTGCACAGCGGTATATATGATATATCCTGCACCTTATTCGATGAGGAAAGGACCGAGATCCCTTCACCGGGAGTGACTCCTTTAGCAATAACTGGCAGATGCTACACACTCGGTTTGTTTTCTGATTGCTTTTAAGAGTTTTTGCTTTGCACATTGATATATATGATATATCCCGCACCTCATTCGACGAGGAAAGGACCGACGATCCCTTCACCGGGAGTGACTCCTTTAGCAAAACTAGAAAAGCCTCAAAAACACTCCATTTCAAAATTCATTTGATTCTACAACGATATCAAGTTCATTACGCAATAGGTTTTCAGAAAAACCTGTCGTAGCCCTCCGTCATTTCAGATAAGTACTGTTTAGTATTCGTGCTGCGTTTGTTGACCTTGTCAAGGCGCAGTGTGCGGTAGCTAACCAGTATTTATCTGCTTATGCATATGATGCAGATTGGGTTAGGGTAGTCGTGCGGCCTTGTTGACCTTGTCAAGGGTCGTGCGGGTGGGTTTGATTCAATCAAGAAATGACGGGTTGAACTTGACTTGCGGTCTATGGTTTGTTGACCTTGTCAAGGTCATAGATCGTTTGGGGCAAAATATTATCGGGAATTTCAAGTGTTGAAATTTGCAATGAGATTGCATACCTTCTATGAGATAGTTGGATCCCGATACCCGCTGCGAGTAAGAGTTACTCCTGGGAGAGTTTTATACATTACAATTAGCCGATCAAGTAGGTGTCTAGAAAGGTGTCAACGGGGTTACGCCTCTGGGAAAACGAGGTTTACATTAATTAGGTTCGTGCGAAAGCACGGGGGACCTCCCTCAAAGTACCGACACTGGCCTGGCTGAAAGATTGGCGAACTTGTAGTGTGTAATTAATCCCGGCTAGTCTTTCCTTTTAGGGTTTGAAGGAAGATTTGATAAAAAGCAGTGGGAGCCATCCTGATTAGATAAAATAAAAACCAATCTATTCTTGCAAGAGCGCACGCTGAGTGTTTTCTTCTCTCTCTCTCCAGGTAGCGACCATATCACGCCTTAATCAAGATAATAATACGAATATTGACCGAACCCGCTTGTTGTATTGAGCTGGGGAACGTTGGTCCCGCTCCAACTTATAATTGTTATAAGACAGAGCAGGAAATTGGGGATTACCAGAATTCTCGTGCCGCCCAAACGAAGAGAGTGCATGCTGATGCGTCATCTTCGGGTGTGTTCATTACAAAGAACTGTTTATCTGTATTCTCTATGTCCTGGGTATGTGATACCAGATCAGGATCCCAGATATGTAATCTGTTACATAGGGCTACAGAAAGGTAGAGAACTGAGAACGGGTGATAAGTTTCATGAGGCAGAAAACGGGGCAAAAGTTGCAGCCAAGTCTGTTGGTCACTGTCACCCTGTATTACCAATACATTGGTTCTGAACGAATATTTTTAGATACCGAACCTGATATACAAAATCATATCAGTCTCTTTATTAGTAAAGAAATGATAAAATTTTGTATTGTTGGATAGTGTTTTGAACATTTCCTATATCAAAAGTTGATCGGTTCAGGCACGTTATCTAAAAGCATTGATGTTCTAAATCAAACTACAGTTCTTTAGTATACGGAACACACACAAGAGGAAGAGTTCAGAAATGAACGAATTCTTCTTGAGGCATTGTAGACTAGGTCATATCAATGCGACCCGACTAGCTGAAGTTACATGTAGATGCATATTTAAATCAGTTTGAATTTACATCTTATGAAACTTGCGAGTCATGTCACAAAGATATAATGACACTAGCTCTGTTTATTGGAAACAGAGAAAGAGTTAGTAAACTCTTGGGATGATACATGATGATGTATAAAGGTCCCCTGTCTACACATGCCAAGACCGGTTCTTTATACTTCATTACATTCTCTGATGATCTTTCGAGATTCAGACCTATGTTCCTGTTGAAACACAAGTCCGAACCTTTTGAGATATTCATAGAATATAAGCGAGAAGTAGAGAACCAAAATACGGGTATAAGTATTATGTCCTTTGATGAGATCAAGGAGGAGAATACTTGAGCACGGAATTCCTGGACTTTTCTAAAGGAGAATGAGATTCTCTCTCAGCATTACTCCTCCGTATACACCATAGCACGATGGTATATCGGGGCGGAGCAATCACACCCTATATGATAAGGTATGCTCTATGATGAGTATTACTGAGTTACCTATTTCCTTTTTGGGTGTTATGCACTTGAGAAGCTGCATACCTATTGAATAGGGTTCAAATCAAATCAGTAGCCTACCACTTCATATGTGATATGGAAACGGAAGAGCCCATATCTTAAGTTTCTTAAGATTTGGGGTTGTCCGGCCTATGTTTAAAAGCAAAATCCAGACAAGCTCGAGGCAATGTCAGTTATGTAGAACTGGAAAGGTTCCAGCTATACAAACTGCTGCTGATGATTTGATAGAACCAAAGGATTCAGTAGATTCCAACGAACCTCAGCCTCTCCGCCGATCTAGTAGGGTTCCTCACCCACCTGAGAGATACTTCTGTTTCTCTATGACAGTGGGAGCGAGGATTGCATCATGAGATGATGACCCAACTAGTTTCGAGCTGGCCATCGAGAGTAAGACTCTGTATGAATGGCTGGATGTTTATCGATCTGAGATGGAATCCTTATACACCAACAAAGTATGGACTTTGGTTGCTAAATCTGAAGGGTTAAATCCCCATCAGGAGCAAGTAAATCTTGAGAAGATTACTTGGTGTAGATGGAAAAGTTGAGACTTTCAAATCTAGACTTGTTAAAGGTTTTCGTCATCAACCAGGCGTGGATAATGATGAAACCTTTTCAAGTATCTATGCTTAAGTCCATCCAGATCCTACTTGCCACGGCTACATACCATGACTACGATATCTGGCGGTTGGGTGTCTTGACTGCTTTTCTAAATGATGATTTAGAAGAGAGCGTCTATAAGTACACAGCCAGAGGGCTTCGTAGACAGTGGGAGCAGCGGAAACGTGTACAAGATGCTTTATAGGATAAAGCAGGCATCGCGGAGTTGGAACATCTGTTTTGATGAATTAGTCAAAGAGTTTGACATCATCAAAATGGTAGATGAACCTTGTATAAACAAAAAGGTAGTAGGGAGTATGGTGACGATCCTCGTAGAGTACGTGGATGACATACTCTTGATGGGGAAGGAGTTTCCTATGCTACGCTCGGTCAATCTCCGCTTATCACCATAATTCTCCATATAGGATCAAAGTGATACCTCCTAAATCCTGGATTTTGGATCTATGAGATAGATCTAAATGGATGTTAGGATACTCACTAGCTGTAGTGAGATGGTATCAATCGACCCTGGGGAGAATCACTGGAATGGTTCCAGGGTGATAAAGACGACTGAATGTCAGTCACAGGCATTGTCTTTACCCTCAGTAAAGGGACGGTATGTTGGAAGAGTTCCAAACAAGATACCGTGACACACTAGACGATAAAGGCAGGATACATCGCTACTTAAGATGCTACCAAAGAGGCTGTTTGGATGTATTTTTGTTCATAAGATGAACTTAGTTCCTCCCATTGTGTGACAATGGAGTTGTGGCTTATGCCAAGGAACGCCGGTCCCATCAGTGATCCAGACATATTCTAAGGCAGTATCACCTGATCATGGAGATGGTTGATCTCCAGGGTGATTGAGGTAAGGAGAGCAGACTCAGAGGACAACACAGCGGATCCACTCACGAAGGCCTATTCCCAGAGAGAGATTTTTATGGGATGGTTGAGTATGAGATACTGCAACCACTGCTACAGATGGCCCTAGTGCAAGTGGGAGATTGTTAGTTATATGTATGCCCTAGAGGCCATTACTGTACATTGGATGTATATTGTAGTGGATGCTTGGACATATATAGGGAGGACTTTCTCGCTCGACATGATAGTATGCTATCTGGTTACTCTTTACCTTAACGTGTATACTGATTGTCTCTCTATTACATGTTGGTAAAGCCCTTAGGATATGTACTTGACTACCTGGACTATGATGCGGATCATACTAGTGGGGACATGGTAGTCCATAAGTACATCCTTCAAAGTCCCTAGTCGTAGGTATATCGAGACGGGGCATCGATATACCAGAGTAGACTAGCGTATACCTTCTCGACCCATACAGATGGGCGATGGATGATCCCATATCCATTGGTGTTTGACATCAGAGATGATATACGGGTGCTCAGTGGAGACTGGGTACACTGGACGAACTCGTCGAGAACTCCCAGATGGTATTATACCTCACGTCAGATGGCAGTTCTCTGGTGACACTGGTACAGAGTAGTCTGTTGACCCGAGATCGTCATAGAGTCTTGTGTGGTTCCCACTGTGCTTTGATTTCCATCTTACCACGTCCAAGAGGGCGTGCAAAACAGTGGTTTTTGGGTACAGTCCCGAGTCACATGGAGGCAATGAGCGATAGGAGGGGATTCGTCTCTCCCGGTATAGGGGGTTGATGTTGCGCTGTGTTCGATTGGCTATAACAGGAAATCCCTGGCCAGGGTTGCTGAGATTTACTGGTAAGTGTTACCAGTAGTTTCTCGAATTGTTATAGACCTCATATCGACACGACTTATCGAGCTATTGGGGTCTGACGTTTACCACCCCTAGGCGAGATATGCGACATATCAGACGAACAGACCGGACTGTACGGTAGTGTTACTGGTTGGATTCACAGGAGTGTGAGCGGGCTTGCTCGTCGATCTTCTGATCGCTCAATACCCGGGTGGCCGTTACGTTTAGCAGACCGCTTGCGGCTTGTGGGTGCTTGATATGATCATCATCTGCTGCCGGCGTATTGACGAGTCTTTAGAGTCCTACACAGAGGTTTCCTGGTTCAAGCGAAACGAAATAGGAGCGCATATGAGATATGTGCGGGACCGAGAATAATACGTGTATGTGATACCGTATTCCATTCTCGCGATGAATGTGTCGAATGGTTGTATGCGATATAACCTAGTTATCGAATCAAGGATTGATTCGATAAACCGATACATTGGATATTAGTCGGTTGTATGCGATATGACCGGATCATTAAATCAAATGTTGATTTAATGATTTAATGCATAATTATATATTTGATATATTACTTTGCATTAACTAGTATCGGTTCACTTAAGATGGATTTTCTCACTCGGATGTGCGCATTGCATATGCGATATGATTTTGTGCACTTGCTTGTATCATGTTTGATGATACATGCCTTTTGGTTAAGTGTAAAGAATTAAACCTTGGTTAATGAAATGGTTAGGGTTTACTATTTCCTTATTCATTTTATTCATTTATTTATTCTTTTGGAAAAAGAAAAGCAAATGAGAAAATGGTGGCTTGTTTTGTTTTGTTTATGAAGCTTCATGAAGACTTTGACCAAGTGACCATTTTGTCTCATGCTTAACCTTAACCATTCCATTCAACCATGATTAACTCTCTACACATTACCATGGTTACATTATGATAAGTATTCTTATTATTTCCTTTTTGATAAGAACTTATGATAATATTCATCTTCTTCTTCTTCATCTTCTTCACTTGAAGAAGCTTGCTTCATCAATGGTGATTGATGAAAACAAGTGAGAAATCCAATTCTAAAGTGAACCCACTTCCTATTTCTTCATCCTCTACCTCTTGCCAAGTAGTATAGGGTGTTTCCTTCACGAGTTTTCATGGCTTGGTGAAGGTGGAGCTTGATCTAGCGATGCTTCGACGTAGATCATCTTCGGCATGGACATCGACGACCTAGCTCGCCTATTCTCCGATGAAGCCGACGCTAGAGCCCGGGATTTGTTTTGGACAGCGAGAGGACTTCGTTGCGGAGCTATGGAGGTGGAGCACCGGATCTACAAAGGTTGTATTTCCGTTTAAACTTTAGTTAAGTTGTTAACTAGTTTCATTTTCGCCTAGAAATCTAGCCAACGATCCGTTCTAGGGTTTCTCGGCACCGTTTAAATTTGAAATTGGCATGGTTGATGCCTTGTGAGACCTCATTAGGGTGCCTAGGAACCCTACACTATGGAAGGGTTGGATGCCGGTCTTATCTATCCTGGCTCGTTTGCTGAGGAGGCCGCACAATTGGCCGAGGCTTTGAGGCGCTCGCAAGATGAGACCGAGAACATGTGTGTCCCGAAAAAGCCCTACCCTCCTTTTATATTCTATGACGTTGATCCATCATCACGGCGGGTACATATGGGTCCTTTGTTAATAGAGGAAGAACGGGCCCTCAAAAAGCCCATAACGGTTGCTTCCGAAGACGAGCTTGCATTAAAGAAAGGTAGTCATTCATCTGCGCTTGAACCTCAGCGAGCGTACCTAGCCAGAAAGGAAAAACATCTCAAAAAAGCTATACTTCAATCTCCTTGGCGTATTGGTATGCGTCTTTCTCATGTCCTTTTAGCGAATAGTCTGTATTACTTTCATGTCTTCTCATTTTTGTGAAAACTTTGCAGGGATTTCGGCGGCGAAAGAGGATTTGAGTCCAGATCGGGCCATAACTGTGGACTCTACAAACATCTCCCGTGATGCACCGGCAGGTGTAGAGGAGATTATTAAAGCTGCTACTCTTGCTGTGGAGCTTCCGGTGGTAACTTCTGTTCCTTCAGTGTCTATTCCTCCAGCAGAGGCGACTTCACCGGCCACAGATCCCATTGACATCTCTAGTGACGCACCGAAAGGTGTAAAAGAGATTGTTGAAGCCATTAATCCTGTCTTAGAGCTCTCGGTGGTGACTTCCGTCCTCTCAGTATCTAAACTTTCAACAAAGGTGACCTTGCCGGCCATAGATCCGATGGATCTCTCTAGTGGCGCCTTGGAGGGTGTGGAAAGGATTGCCGAGACCGCTGTCCTTTCCTTGTAGCCTGAAGTGGCGGCTGTTGTTTCTCAATTGGAAGCTGCCACGCCGGCACATATCCCTAGTGATGTACCTGAGGGTGTGGAGGAGCCTGTCGAAGCTGCCATCCCTCCAGTTCAAGGAGGGCGAAGTATCGAAGGTAAACTTCTACATTTCGTTTTAACGATCTCTCTGTTATCTGAACCCTTCTTTCCTTCAGAATTGCGGGAATTGGCAGCTTCCATCATGGATCCATCTCCTAGGAAAACCTTCCAGCGTTTGATTGATATGGCTGCCCCACAGGCGATACCCCCGCAAAGCATAGTCCTTTCTTCTGGGCAAGGTTGGTATTCTTTGACCCCTTTTGTTTTACTATTATTTTTTATAATGATGCTAATATGCATTGGAAGCCGATGATGAAGTCGAGATCCTTGATGGGCCTGGGGATCTCTCAAACCCCCTTGCATGACTGTGGTTAAGTAAGGCTTTATCTTTGCCATTGCTTTGTTTATCCCATATTCGTAAATCTCACCGACTGTTCATAAATCTTGACAGCTCTGCCAACCCTAACCCCTCTAGAATCTCGGATCCCTATGCCACCAGGCCCCTATGCCCGGCGTGCGTCTGAAAGGATTCTGAAACAAAGCATTTACTCCCTGACGGCTCTCATTGAAGACCTTCGTGCTGGTACCTCTATCACGGCTAAAGAATTTGCTGTCGAAGCAACGCTTCCTTGTCCGTTCTCGCCACTTATCATGACGAAGTATTGGTGCGTGTCTGGGTTGAGTACTGTCTCCGAGTGGAGGTCTGCCTACACGGGTGTAACATTTTGAAAATTTAGAAATAAATAAAATTAATTATAAATAATAAAATGATAAACCAAAAAAGTTATTAGAACCAAATAAGACATTTTCATAAATAGTAGGTAAAACAAATTAAAGTAAAATTTTAATATGTAACATAAATAAATTATAAGGGTTTTTATATGAATTTTAACTTCATTTTAATAAAATGGTGATTATATAATAACATAAGTTGTGAGGGGTTGTTATGTAAAGCTTAGGACTTTGTGCAAATTGAAAATTGTTAAGGGTGTAAGTAGAAAAGAGATGGGATAAGGTTTAGTTAAAAAATTTATCATAAGATAAATCAAATTGGAAAAGAAATTCATTTCCACCACCTCCTCTCATGCACAACACACTCCCCACACCTCCTCCTTGTATGAGACCACCACATCTTGCTTGGTGACACCTCTTCCTACACCCCACCCTTCCCTTCCCCATTTATCTAAGGTGTTCAGATCAATTAATCAAATTAAAACTTCTGAAAATTCAAAAGAAAGAAAAGAAAACCAAAGCAAAATAAAGAAGAACAAGAGAAAGGAGAAGTAAAGAGCTAAGTCTAGGATTTCCTCATCATCAAGCTAGGACTAGGAGCTTGTGCATCTTGGAGGGTGTTCTTCCAGCAAATTACTTGAAGGTAAAATCCTTAACCACAGTAGGAATTTAGCTTCTGTAACTAGTTTAAATTGAAATGAAAACTTTCTATAATATCGTATTTTAGTCAAAACAAGGCTCTGTTTAAATCTGCTATAGTTTAGAGAAAAAATTACTTAACTAAACAGGGTCTTAATGATGTATGTTGAACCTAGAGCAAACCATAGGAGAACGGACCAGAGGGCTCGGTTTTGGGCCGGCGATCAATAGGGAAATTCCGGCGTCGCCGGATTTGTAAGGAGCTAGGGTGTTTTGGCTTGTTGGGTAGGTTTATGTGTAGAATTTTGGTCATTTTGGTGTTGTTTAATTAAGTTAGTTTAACTGTATATAAAATCTGAAAGCTAATATCGGAAAAAGGGATCTAAAATCTAAAATACGACACGGTTAAAACGTATCGCGATCTGTTTTCTGTCGCGATGCAGAGTTGGGTTAAATTTCAGTGAAATTAAGTATTAGATCGTTTGCAATGGTCGTACGTAGTGTAATTAGCACGTACAACTTGCGTTCTATTAATTTTGACGTATCGGAATGTAGCCATTTCCTTATACAAGTTATTGCAATGTTAGATTCAAATATGGGAACTTCGGAGGCCGCAAGGAAAGGAAAAAGGATTGGCGATTCCTGAGTAGATACGACGTATTTCCGGTAAGTAGATTTACATCTACTGGGGAAGTCGGGTGGATGGCGTATAGCACCCCCGCAACCTTATAACTATTATTATGATATATACTTAAGTTTAGCTTTTCTTCAAAACATTGATACAGTATTGCATCTTGTATGCCCTCCATTTGCATAAAGTTTCATATGTAGTTTTTAAATGAGATATACGTGATATTTGGTCCGTATGATATGGATATAATTTGGTGGATTTGTACGAGGGATCATGCCGTAATTGAGATGATGTTGATATAGCTATATGATGAGATATAATATAAGGGTTGATACGTATTGGAAATGATGAATTGGTATACCGACTGATGGCTAATTTATCCCTTGACTCGTAGAGTTAGATTATATTCTGTTTTAGGATGTAATACTTGTGTGAACTATATTCTTTTAAAAACTACGATTCGTTGTCTTTTTATAAAATACTAGGATGCGGTGCCGATTTTCAAAACAAATATTTAATCTAGGACGGCTTCCTTATTTTAAACTTAACGTTTGGTTTCATTCCTAAAGATAATGGTATAGCTCATAGCAAGTAATTACAATAATCGTGCTTTAATTAATTTATAGGTTTGCATTATATTATCAAAATTATACGTTTCTGTGATATGCACACTCTGATAGAACACTGCACAAATACCAATGATTTCCATGCTGCACAAGCACGTAATTATATGTTACACTACACCTCATTGGTACTGCCATGTCACTGTAGAATCGCTCTGTTATATATGTGTTAATATATAGTTTGTTACACCGTAGAACACCTGCACAAATACTAATGATTTCCATGTTGCACGAGCACAGACGCGTATGCTACACTACACATCATTAGTAGTGCCATGACACATTTGAATTGAAATTATTATGTTATGTGATATGAGTACGTAGTCTTTTTCTTATTCATGTTGTAGTACTATAGATGCTGTATTTGATTTCTTGGGATTTCTGGGTATTTTACTCCTGATGATATATATATCGGTGGTATGGGACACTGTTATATATATACATATATAGTATATCATCAATACAATCTATGCAATTATTCTTATTTCTTACTTGATATTTTGATATGATGAGTAAAACGTCCACCATGAGTTTTGTGTTTTCTGGTTTTATTCCGGACCGAGTGGGGGAGATATATGGTCGCGGATTTTTACGTTATCCAGACTGAGTGGGGGAGATATACAGTTGGATACATGGTGGACCCGGTCGAGACCGAGGGACAGGATAGCCGCATTGAGGCGGGGGAGCCTAGCGAGGATACTCGATACCGGAGATAGAATTGAGCACGGCAGATATCCAGGGGATACTGACCGGAGATTGAGATGAGCACGGCAGTTATCCAGAGGATACTGACCGGGGTTCGATGGGGTATGTCAGATATCCAGCGGATACTGATCGCAGCCAGGATATCGGATGGCGATCATCTGTTGAGATGGTGTCGACGGTGTCTGTATTTACGTGTCGATGCTGGACACGAGAGATTTCGGATTTTGATGTCGATGCTGGACATCTATATATATATTGATGTGATCATTATCATGAGGTACACAGTTAGATATTTATTTATTGGATTCCACCAGGACTGATCCGGGGGACAGTACCTGCGTATATTTGTACATACATTCATAGACAAAAAGGGAATTCCAATACGGATAATAGATTCATGATTTTGATTCATATAATATTGAGATACTATACTTGGGATTGCATGATAGTTAGTATTACACATATGCATATCATTTAGTATATCGATACTGATTATGATAGGACTATACTTATGACCTAGGTATCGTCATGCATTTCAATTTCCACCTTTAGATGTACTTTTATTCACTGAGTTGGCAACTCATCTCCGTTGTGCCACAGTTTCTTGCAGGTTTCACCGCTTGGATTATCAGCGGTTTGGACATACATTCTTTTCGGGGATTGATTGGTAAGTGGGTTATTATTGTGTTATACTCACTCTTGATTATCCATATATTCTTGTATCTAGTAGAAACTCTATCAACTTATAAGTGGTATATTATGGACTTAGAAGTAAGATGTAGAGTTTATGTGTGATGATGTTGCACTCTTTGGAGTCGACTTCTGAATTAGGTTAATTGGTCGCTCCATTGTTTGGACGTGAAGACTAGCTTCCGTTGGGATGCTACTTTATTATGTTGTATCGGGGTTTTATAAAAACGCAAAGGAGGTGATGTTAAGTTTCAGAACGTCATAAATGCTTTTCAACATACGTAATTAAAACTAGATGTTATTTTAAATTGATTTTATCGGATGATTATTTAAACCTCACCTCCAATATTTTCAAAAAGGGTTTAGATTCCGGGTTTCGGCTTATTTAGATTACGTCGATGTCTTTAGACGTCACGTGTTTTAAGTGCCGGTCACGTGCCATATTTGGGTCGTGACAACGGGCTTGAGTGCATCCGCCTTCCTTCTGACATCTTAACCGTAAAATCGAGTCTGCGGGGATGGATTGAACGGTGCGCATCCAATCTATAGTCACGCGAGAAGAGGCTCAACCGGAAGTTTTCGGAGAGAGAGCTAACTTCAAACGCTTTAGGGGAACTTCAGGCTCAGCTTACCGCCAAGACTACCAGCGCATACGAAATTTGGAGGATACTTCAAGAAGCTATTACAGAGGTAGTGGCTCTTGATAAAGCCATTATCTTTACCCGCGAGATGGTTGAAGTCCATAAAGTCGCCGAAAGGGAGCTTGAGAGTCGGTTTGCTTCATATTAGACTCAGCAGACTCAGGCGGGTACTCGTCTTGCTGCACTTACGGAGTTTGAAGTCGAGGTCCAGCGGAAGAATGATGAACTTACTAGCTTATTGCACCATCCGCCGGCTTAAACATTTTTTGTCGCTGTATATTTTCCTTCTTCTTCTTTTCTTTTGTATTCATTCATGAATAAGAGTATCTTGTATTCATTTTTATTTATAAATAAAAGACATATTTTTCTTCATACTAGCGCTTTTCTTTCTTTTGCTGTCTTGGCTTAGCATAAAGTAGTTTATATACTCATTTCGGAGTTTGTAGTTTATAAGCTCATTTCGGAGCTTGTTTAGTTTACCTCCCTTGGGCTTGTAGGCAAACCGGTCCTAACGTCACAGTTAACCTCTGCTCTTTACGACAGAGATCCGTTAGGGTCTGTAGTACTAGGTTTTTTTTGTCCGTTGTACCGTCGCGTTGGCTGATGTATTCCCCGATATGCAATCTTGCTGTTCGAGTACCCCCACGAATGCCGTGTGTCTGATCCCTTCGGGGGCTGGATAAGATGTCTTCAAGTAATCTCTTAGGCCATATTACCGTCGGAAGAGCAAGCGGAATTTTCCATGCCGCTTTTTACTTGAGGTTAGGCTCAGTTTGGGAGCCCCGATGAGTCATAACCACTCCGCGCTGCTGTGGAATGATCTCCGATAGTCTTTCAGGTTTTATTTTAGTTGCCGTCAAGACCCTGAAGCCAGGGATTTTCCTTTGCTTCGTTTGGTAGCATTGCGTCTACTGTAACGAGACGGATGTCGAGGTTGTCTCTAGGTTGTCTGTGAACCGTTGAGGCTTGGAACTAGGGACTTTTCCATGGCTCCGAGGTAGTCTCTAGGTTGTTGGTGAACCGTCAAGGCTTGGAACCAGGGATTTGCCATGGCTCTGTTGTTTTGACCCTGGGGTCAGTTGTTGACGTCACATCCGCATCCTGCTGGAGTGAGGAGAACGCCGTTGTTGATCTTTAGACTGTCTGTGAACCGTCGAGATTTGGAACTAGGGACTTTGCCATGGCTCCGTTTTGCTGACGTCGCGTCTGCATCCTGTTGGAGTGGAGAAGGAACGCCGGGGTGATCTTTAGGCCATCTGTGAACCGTCGAGGCTTGGAACTAGGGATTTTGCCATGGCTCCGAGGTAGTCTCTAGGTTGTTGGTGAACCGTCGAAACTTGGAATTAGGGACTTTTCCATGGCTCCAAGGTAGTCTCTAGGTTGTTGGTGAACCGTCGAGCCTTGGAACTAGGGACTTTGTTGTGGCTCCGTTGTTTTGACCCTGGGGTTGGTTGTTGACGTCACGTCCGCATCCTGCTGGAGTGAGGAGAAACGCCGTTGTTGATCTTTAGGCTGTCTGTGAACCGTCGAGATTTGGAACTAGGGACTTTGCGATGGCTCCGTTTTTCTGACGTCGCGTCTGCATCTTATTAGAGTGGAGAAGTAACGCCGGGGTGATCTCTAGGCTGTAGATGTTGCCGTCGAAATTTGGCTCTCCCTTTGACAGAGCCCGGTGTGAAAATGTGGTTCCCTTTTCGTTTGTGCCCATGGATTTTATACAGGGGTCGATGTGGACACACCTGCAGGGCAAAGGTTTCATTTTCATTTATTTTTTTATTTATTTCCGCGATGCTCTATCATTTCAGCTTTTTTATATCACGAAAGTCCCGATTGCCCAATCATTTTGGCTATTTTTTCTTTTTACTCGCTGCTTTTTATTGCTAGTTGCCCCATCATTTCGGCTATTTTTATATGTATATATCGAAGTTGCGTATATCCTTGCCACTCCTACTTCCCCTTTGCATTTCTCCAGAACACTCCGTATCGCTACGAAAATCCATATTGCTTGGGTATGTCATCGTATAGTTATATACGAACTCGAAGAAACTTGTTTCAGCTCGAGGATGGATTCCGGTTCTGAAGAAATTGAATAGGATTATTCGGTTGTCTTTTCTTTTTCCCTTCACTTAGGTTATGAGAGCTCCTAGGATTAGGAGAGTACACCTATTATTCTTATTAGATTGTTTTCTTTCAAACCTTAGGCTGGTGCCGAAAGGTAGGGAAGAAAGAAAACCAATTAGCCTAAATGTGGTGTACAGAAGGTAAGGAGTAAATACATATAAAGGGAATTGAGTGAGGGTAAGGAAATTTGTGACTATTGTCATAAATCTGGATAGTGGAAGAGATATTTCTAGGAATACCCGGCCACCCCTTCGAAACATTTTCATATTTCAGTTTTACTGTGCGGTGTTAATTGAAAACTGTTTTCCTAATTAGATTCTGACTCCAGAGTATGTATTTAGCAGACTTGATTCTCACATCTGTATGGCATTACAGATGATGAGTGGGAGTAGAATATTGGGAATGGGTGATTAGATCCTCAATATATCAGAATTCTTTATAATTGGTGATATTTGAGGAAATCACCTGGTTTTTGCCTAACAACAAATTTTTGGTTTTGAATATCCATTGTTATGCACCAATTTCAAACTGATATATCTGTACGTTTATTTATAAAGTGAGATATAACTTTTTGGAATTATATTTATGACATTTACCTATATCAGTTGATGGTTAGGTAAGGTGCATTCAACAACGGTGTAATTCTTCTTAACCATAATACAGTTTTAACCTACGACGCACAAGGTTTGAGTTATTAAACTCAGAGAACTTATACAAAGTATTGTATGTTGTCCGATGTCTATTAAGACAAAGTGGTTGGTACTCGTACTATATTCTGTTTACTTATGACTTCTTTGGTTTTAGACACGCATTTCGTTGAAATACAAGGTCAAAATTTTGAGAAGTTATATGTATAAGAATAAAGTAGAGAACCATATGTTATAAGTATCAGGATTCTTTGAGGTGATCGAAGTTGTAGATACTTCTACTAGATATTCCGTCGTAAATAATAAATTTGAGAACTTGCTTCTCTTTCAGGTTACTCATCCGTGGGTACGCTTCTTGATGAGTAATGCTGCATAGCCTTCTTCCATTTAGTCGATATGCACTGGAAACAGCTACTTGATTTTTGAATCTAGTTCCAATTAAATTAGTGCCTTTGTTTCTATATTGGATATAGAATAGATTCATATCTTAACGATGTTAAGGTATAAGGAGTATTCCGGCTTATGCTTAAAACCAGAATCTTGATAAACTCAAGGCACGTTTCAGTAATGACAGTTTGTGGGTTATCCTGGACTTTGATAAGGGTTAACATTCTACCATTTGGAGGATCAATAAGTATATTGTTCTTTACTCGTCACCCATTTTAGTAAAATGAATTCTTTTCAGAAAACATTAGTGGGAGTATAGTAGAACTGAAAGTGATTCCAGAACCACAAACGGTTACTGAAAATTTAGTAGAACTTAAAGATTCAATTAGATTCGACAATCTATTAGCCACTCCGCAGATTTGGTGGGTAACCTCAGCCACCCAAGAGGCACTTTGGTCTCCTCAAAGACGGTGATAGAGATGTTTTGATGACCCAAGGCCACTACTGCTATCCTAGACTATGAGATCTGGCAGGTGGATGAGTATAACGTCGTTCTAAATTAGCTTTAGAAGTGCACGTGTATATGACTCTGCTAGAGGGTTGTTGTAGTCAGTGGGAATAGCGGAAGCATGGTGGGCAAGTAGCTTATGTCTATTTATAGACTAAAGCAAGTATAGCGGAGATAGATCATCCATTTTTGATGTGACAGTCATAGAGTTTGTCTTTATCAGAATAAGAGATGGACCTGATAAAAAGGTAGTAAGGAGTGATGCCCTGGTATTTGAATGACATGCTTTGATAGAAAGTGATCTTCCTATACTACGATCGGTTTTACTGTGATTGTCACAGGTTGTTTCTCCACATATGATCTGGATAAAATATTAGGGATTTTGGTGACTAGATTTATGGTTTTAGATCTAGATTTGGGAAGTGTCCCAATTCGGGTACTTTGACACTATTCTAAAGTGTTTTAGAATGGACGACTCCTGGCGTAGTGGTGTACCCGCAGGTGATGGAGTCACCCTTTCTAAAGAGATGTCTTCAAGACTGATGAGGAGAGGGATTTGCATGATTGACATATTACTTACTTAGGCAATTGAGTCAATCATGAAATGTAAAGTACCACACCGGATATTGCTTTTGCACTAGATGCAATAAGCATATATTAATCCAATCACGGAGAAACATTGGGAAGCAGTTATGAATATAAGACAATGTTCTTGGTATATGGTAACGTCAGCCTCCATAAGGAGGTGGTTATTATTTCAGGCTTCCAAGGTGACATGGATGATAGAGTGACTGTCAGAGTTAAAGTTTACCCTCTTCTGAAGTGCAGTATGTTGGACATGTGGTCTAAGCGGATATTTAGGATAGCATGGTGCAAGATACTGATTAAATTCAGTGGAAAATACGGTCTAAGAAGTTTGT
This sequence comes from Agapanthus africanus, assembly GCA_030015575.1. NCBI lineage: Eukaryota > Viridiplantae > Streptophyta > Magnoliopsida > Asparagales > Amaryllidaceae > Agapanthus > Agapanthus africanus. The sequence goes on along the minus strand of CM057350.1, from coordinate 182,689,658 downwards.
TGGATTTGGAGTTCATTTATGAACTTAGTCCCATCAGATATCCAGACAAATTCTAAGACATGTATCGCTCATTTCGGGAGATAGTCATTCTCCGCAAATTTGAGATATAGAGAGATAAAGATAGAAATATTGGAGCGGATCCATTCACTGAGGCTATTTCTCAAACACGATAGTTTCAAAAACATGCTTTGCGAGACTGATTAGCAGAGAAGTTGGGTGTTCGGTATCACACGGGCTGTTAGTATGCGATACCGCAATAATTAGCCTTAAGTGAAAGTGGGAGATTGTTGGATATATAGCCCTCAAGGCAATTATTGTAATTGCAGGCAGGCGATTATGATGAATGAAGGAGGACCTATACGGGTAGAACAGTCTTACTCGAGATGATAATATGTGTCACGATCCGAAAGTACGGAACATGACCGGCACTTAAACTACGAACGTCTCGAGGCGTACGTAATCTAAGTAAACCGAAAACCCAGAAATCCAAACCAAGAAAAGAAGTAGAGTGCAGGAAAAACCAAATTAAAGCAAGTAGTTTCAATAGCATAAGCCGAATTATGCGGTTTTTAAAAACATCAAAAATTTACTGAAAATTTCGGCAGAGTCTCCTTTGTAAATACTGGCCCCCAAACGGGATACAACATGAATAGTATACGAAATTAAGAAAAAGGCATCCCCAAGCGGGAGCTAGCTCTTCGTCAATCGACGGTCACAACCACACAAGCAATATAATATACAACGCCAGCGGCGAGGATCAAAACTCAAAAGGAAACTCAAAACCACCAGAAATATAACGAGCAACTCTAAGGTCGAAAGAATAAACAACACTGGTCTCTATCTCAAAAATACATGTTTGGTTGATGGAGATTCTAGATACAACAGAATAATGATATACAAGATATATAATGGGGGTATGATACAAGTAAACCCACCTACTAGCAAATCACCCAAATGAAACTATGCCCGCAAAGCCGTAATGAAACCTGTACGGCAAACCTGCAAGAAACTGGGGCACAACGGGGGTGAGTTGCCAACTCGTGAATAGAAAAACATCTACGCACAGAAATCGCATAAATAACGCAATCCTAGGTCAATGATCATAATATATCCTCAAAAATATGTATAACATGCAGCCTATAACAATGGCTAGGGTAATATCTAACCGAGTGTAATCTCATGTGCCCGTGTCAGTGCCTCAGGTAGCAATATATCATATGAATGAGGTATGAATGCATGAAAACAGAATACATGTAAATGAAGAAACTGTTTTCATAAATTAGTGAGATTTCCTTCTGGTTTTTAAACTGAGGTATCATAATGAAATCAGTATCAACAGTGTCTAGCATCGACACAGAACATAAATCTCACTGTCTCGAAATATCAATGTCTCAATCTCAATATCTAGGGCGCCGTCAGTCCAGACCGGCCCCTACCATCCATCTCAAGACCACGACGGTATCCTCCGGATATCCGACGCGTCGGGTAATATCACCGGTAGGTAGTGCTCCCCAGCCAGGCTCAACGTCAACACCACATTCCTCTTGCCCCGGGGTACCATACCGGGCCCACCATGTACCCGTGACGGTTCCTCCACTCCTCGACACGGATCTCGAAAACCACAGCAAACTCATGGTGGACGACACTTACATCACTAGAAAACCGCAATTTACGTATTTTAAAAATATAATAAGTTTAGAAATTTTGCGGCTTTCCCCCGAAATCCAGAAATATCATAAATCTCAAGAAATCATCACAAGTGCATATGTCAATGATAATGAATGTATATGGTATCAATAACCAAGTTGCAATGTGTGATTAATAACTAGGCATGAACAATGGAATAACAGTATGCATGAAGTGACAAGTAATAACTACAATGTCTAAACTGACATATAAGGCAGGTACACTAATATCGTATCAACTACTAACTAACAACCTAAGTCAAGCAATAGTATTTTCTAAGTGTACGTGACATGGCAATTACCGATGAAGATGTGTGTGAGCCGGCAAGTAAGTGTATGTGGTACATACGCATCATCGGTAAAGGTGCTGGTGTCCTAACAGCATGATATCAATAATGGAGTATGCAGCAAAATAAGTATGCGGGGCAGAGCGAACAGCAATAATGTGCGGGAGCAGAATACTAGACACAACGATAACTAATCAGTATTAATCTAATATAAGTCCTACAAATGGTGCCTTTTGAAATAACACGAATCATGGGGTTTTTGAAAATAGGGGCTACGGTGTTTTTATGAAAAGATACGTCTTTTGAAATATCCGTAGGATCCCTTGGGCTGTCTTTTAAAATACCCACGATTCGTTAGTTTTTGAAATAGGTAAGAAGTCTAATCTAATCTAACAACTACACTAAACTATACGGCTGAACTAACAAGCTGAACTACAGGTAAGGAAACCGCCTAACATCTGAGTCGATACATATACCTACCTGTATATGTATAGTCGGTGATCCCGCCTCAATAATATCATAGCTGATACCATATCTATAATCAGGCATCCCAAGTCAAGAGTGCGGATCAATCATCAATATAGCTCGTACGTAAATCCGTCGTACGGCCTCCCAAATCTGGGTACGGGTCAATATCACATTCATCATACTATTCACCTGGTATCCTCTTTATCAAATATCAAGATCGGGGTACTGATCTACGTCTAGTACCATATTGATACCGCCTACGTATGCATGGACGTGTGTGAAACACTATGTCAAGGACCCGCTACAACGTCATGTCGTATCTCAAATACGAACCCTGCTATATCACCGATCTCACGGCCTCAAATCAAATCTCATCGACTCAGCTCAATCCCAAGTATCATCCTTAATCCGTATGTGAACACATAGTCCCATACCCATGTGAACACATAACTATAAAGAATCCCATGAGCACATATCAATAGGAATGTATGCAAGTATGTATGTGTGTATGTGTGTGTATGTGTAGTGCAACACTACCCTAGGGTTCGCAACGCTAAAATAATCCAACACACCAATATCCATCCTAAGCATCGTTATTAATCCCAAATAACATATAATAATTGTTGGTGTGTATACGCATCCGTATACACCACCACGGACTGCGGGGGTGCTATACGCCATCCACCCGACTTCTCCCCGTAGATATAAATCTACTCACCTGGTCCTCGCTAGCCGGTGCCGACGTCGCCACGCGCCTGCTTGTCGTCTCGAAGTCCACATGGGGGTACCTACATATCATAACGCACCATATCGTATTAAAACTAAATTCGAGATCGAAACGGCATACGAAAATCAAATCGGCACGCGTATCACGCATAGGTCCAAACCTATCGCCTACGCATGCAAGAATAGTCAAACCAACCCTCGATGTCGATGTACAAACGTAAAACCATCGAGAAAAATCCAATCACACTCATTTGCACATTCACGAACACTAATTTTAATATAAACTAGGTTAAAACTCACAAAAACGCCAATTTCACTTAAAAAGTCATTTTTCCGAAAATCTAGCAAGCACAATTCGCCGTTTTTGTACAAAACACGATGTTTAAATGAATGTAGCGGCCAATATATTTATTAAATATCTTAAATAAGTCGTATAAACAATTTCCGGAATTTAATCTCATTAAATTCCAAAAATCCTAATATTCTAGTTTACAAAAATACCCTTTTTAACAATTTCAAAGCAAAAATGTACAAACTACAATCTAGCTTAGATTTGCATGATCTAAAGCATTAAACCACACTTAATAAAGTTAATGAAGTCATGAAAACCCTAAACACATTTTTAATCCCAAGAATTTAACAAATTTCAAAAACCTAGTAAGCAATTTAGCAAATTAACACAATTTTAAAACTAACCATTCACACTAGCTACTAACCTTGTATTATCATGACAACAAAACCTAAATATAACATACAACCATACACCAATTTTATAAAACCCTAACTTGCAATCAAATTCACAACTTGAATTCCAAAACTTGCAATTAAACTCACATAACCAAATTAACACTTAAGTAAATTAGCTTAAGAAATTAGTAACAAATTAAGCAACAAAAAATTTAGAATTATACCCAAAAACATATGAAGATCCACAAGCATCCATGGCCCTCCAAAATGCTCTCTTTTCACAAGGATACATGCTATACGGGCTAAGCTAAAATGGGTAGGAGTCGGATTTGGATTTAGCTTTAAATTTGCATGGATTTTGAAGTGATTTGTGGATTTTTTTGATGAAGAAAGAGTGGGATTTGAGAGGGGGGACTGCTGCTGTTGGGAGGCCAGAAATGGGAGTGAGGAGAGAGAGGGAGGTAGAGAAAATGCAAGGGAGGAAAGTCAAGGTCAAGGTAAGGTCAAAAGTCCACCTAATTCACCCATTTTCTTTTCTTTTCTTTCATTTCTTTTCCTTTGAAATCAAGTGGGGAAAAATTATGGTGGGTGCTGAATTCAGCCATGGGGAGGAGTAAGTGGGGGTGTGTGGGTGTGGGTACGGGTTTGGGGTGATGAAAAATGATAAATACAATACCCCAAACATCCATTTAAGCTAAAAAAAAGCCTTTTTTCTTCAATAATTTCTAAACCGTTTTGGCAAATGATTTCGTTCCAAAAACCACATGATAAAATTTTATTTAATGTTTTATGATGCACAAAATTTGTTTCAACTCATTCCGATTTGTAATTTTCCCTAATTAAATGTATTAGTGACGGCTTAAAATAATAATAAAATAATATTTTTTTCAGAAAATTTGAAATTTCACCAGCGGCTCAATAAACACCAAATAATAGCAATTACATAGCTAGAATATGTATATTTAATTTTTATAATAAGATATTTGTATTTTGACTTTTTACAGAAACCCCCTTATTTTACCGATTTTTCGAAATTTCACCGAAACGATTTTCAAAACGTTACAATATGCCATCAGGTTTGACTTTATCATCATATACATGCATTATGTGGTATTACAGATCACTATAGAGCCCATAGGATTCTTGCTTGACTAACAGCATTATGATGGCGATCATATACGTGGGAGCTGGGTGGTTTATAAAGCACATCCTTAAATGTCCCTGGTCGAGGGAGTATCGAGACCGAGCATTGATACTCCGGAGTAGAATAGTGTGTATTTTTCGAGACCCCGAAAAGGGGCGGTGGCCGGCCTCACAAGCCATTGGTGTCAGTTAGTCACCTAAAATAGTATACAAGTTCTCATTAGGTTATGAGTTATACTAGACGGACTCGTCGGGAACATGCTAGATAGTATTATACCTATTGTCAGATAGCAGTTCTCAGGTGACATGAGTACAGGTTAGTCTGTCGACCTGAGATCATCATTTGTCTCGTGTGAGTTCCCACTGTGCTTTGATTACTACCCTACCACGTCTTAAAAGAGTCGTGCAAACAAGTTTTAGTTAGGTACAGTCCCGAGCCACATGGAGGCAGTGAGCGGATCGTCGGGGATTCATCTCTCCCGGTATTGGGGATAGATGTCGCGCTGTGCACGGGTGGCCATCACCAGAAATCCTTGGCCAAAGCGGACGAGAATTACTGATTCGGATCAGTAGTTTTTCAGTGGGTGATGGGCTTCACACCGACACGGAATATCGCGTAATTAGGGGTCTGACTTTATCCACCCGCTAGACCCGATATGTGATACTCTTAGACGAACAGACCGGACTGTACGGAGATTGTCACAGACATGCTCAGTAGGGGTTCGGATGAGTTTGCTCGTCGGCCTTCCTTTCACTTAATACCTGGGTAGCCGTTACGTACAGCTAGTGCCGCTGACGTGCTTGTGGTTAAACCCACTGTCGGCGTATTGATGAGTCTTTAGAGTCCCACACAGAGGGTTTTTCCGGTTCAGGTGATATGATGTAGATGACGTATGTTGGTACATACAGATGTCCGATTAAATATGTGTACAAGCTACACAGACTTTAATCGGACGGTTGATAATACTAGCGGCTTAGGATTAAGCCGGATTATTAAATCAAGTTTTGATTTAATAATTTATATATATTTTTAATATATGTATTCTAGTATTATTGTTCACTATCCATTTTCTCTCTTGGCTATTCGTATTTTTATACGAATACGCCTATATGTATTTCGATAAGTATACCGGGTTGTAGTCCGTATTTATATGGAATATCTTCTAAAAGATGGACACCTCATTATATGATTTTCATTTTAGAAAATCATTTGCAAATGAGGTGGAGGGTGAGGTGGCATGGGCATGGTTGGAGGCATGTAGAGAGGTATGGTCTTTGATTGTTTATTGTAAAAATGATATGAGATATTTTTTTATATGGTTGTAAAAATTGGGAGCCATTCTTCTTATATGCTATACACTCTTCATTCTATCATGCTTGATAGCTCTTCTACACTTAGCTCATTTCTCTTTCATGAGTTGTTCATGCCTTGGTTTTCCTCACCTCCTCCTCCTTCTTCTTTAGTTGCTCACTTAAGTTTAAGAAATGAGAGAAAAAGATAGTGAAAAATTCCTACATCCTTACTCTCCATTGCTAGCAACTTTGGAGTGTCGGTTGCTTCGCTAGGCGAAGCTGGAGTCTGCATCGTTTCCCTCAGGTGGATCATTTTCGGCAAAGGAGGACCGTCTTGCAACCGCAATCCGGAGCACTTGAAGAAAGCTTGAGGATGTGAATATTCTACACATAGTAGATTAGTTTAGCTCACTAGATTTTTGTATACAAGTTCTAGCTATTTAGTTCGATTCATGGTTTCAGGAACTTTAGCAAATTAGAAATTTTTTGAAATCCATGTTGCCATATTCGAAAACTAGTTTGCTAGTGTGCCTAAGTTCCCATCAGCTATAACCGATACCATAGGATGATGCCACAAATGAGAAGAATGTTCTTGCATTATAACATGTTGCACCTAATTGCAGCAGTAGCGCCATAATAGCAAGAAGACCAACAATTCCCATGACCCCATCTGGTCCATCATAACCACTCCCCCCTCTTCATGCTATAAACTCCAACCCAATCCTTATCACTTTCACTGAAGCTTTGTTGCCCATTATTTTCGCATGACATAGGCTTAGATTAGTAAAAGATTGGAGTATAATTGGTCTACCACAAGAAATTTGTACCCACGATCTCACAAAATACACTTTGTGATGGTGCTTACAAGTATGGATTCTCTTGATCAAGAAACGTGGCGGATGACGAGTCTCTCACGTGCACCAACCAGCTCTTTGAAGTACCATTCGAAGAGGACGTTCTTCGGCGTCTCATCTCTGAGGTACCTGTAGGGCGTTTTTCGTCACCCCATTGAGATGGGAATACGCGCGCCCTTATCAGGCGCACTATAGATTCCCCCTGCCTAGGGTAAGCCGGGGTTTAATGATTGTGGGGATCCGAATCTCTGACAGCCGCGAACTAAGCTGCCGTTAATTACCCCTCGCCTTTGGAGCGAGGGAACCTTCGATAGATGGGTTAAACTGGTCACGCGAACTCAACATGCAGTGTACGTGTGTTGTGTTTTGAAAGGGGGGTTTGGATATATCGGGAGCCACGCACAGTTTTACAGGGGTCCCGCTACCCCGATAGCGGGCTAGGGCTCAAGGGGCTAGCAGCCCCCTTGCGGGGTGCGGGGCAGCGCCCCGTTAGAAATTTTTTTCTAACAGGGACAGTGTCGTGGAGCACGTGTGTGTGCACATGTGTATATATATGTGTCTATATATATGTGTGTGTGTGTGTGTGTGTGTGTGTGTGTGTGTGTATAAGAAAAAAAGGGAAAGAAAGGCATCCAAAGGATGCGTGGGGGCAGCACCTTGGGCGTTGTGCGCCCAGGTGCTGTGCGCTCAGGCGCTAGAGTGCCACGTGTCGACACGTGGGCGCTCTGCTCTTAAGCGCTGGGCGCTTGAGCGCAAGCGCGCCACGTGTCGGCACGTGGGTGCTTTGCGCTTTAGCGCCTGACGCTCGAGCGCAAGCGCGCCACGTGTCGGCACCGGGGCAACTTGCGCTCGAGCGCTCGCGCTTGAGCGCAAGAGCGCCATGTGTCGGCACCGGGGCGACTTGCGCTCGAGCGCAAGCATGCCACGTGTCGGCACCGGGGCGACTTGCGCTCGAGCGCAAGCGCGCCACGTGTCGGCACGTGGGCGCTTTGCGCTCGAACGTTGAGCGCTTGAGCGCAAGTGCGCCACGTGTCGGCACGCAGGCGCTCTGCGCTTGAGCGCCGACGAGAAAAAGAGGCTTTTACCTAAAAAAAATTCTCGGAAGAGAAATCAGAGAGGAGTTGGACTCCTGAGTGTGTTTTTTGGGGGGGGGTTTAGTGAAAGGGGTTCTTCTTCTTCCTCCTCTGTTAGCTGGATCTTGAAGATCAAGAGATGTGAGATCTCAAAATCTCTCCTTTTTGGGATCTAAAGATAGATCCAAGTTCCCCTTTGTGGGTTTGGTGGTGAAAAACTATTTTGTTTTTGAAAAGGAAGAGTAAAACTCTTGATTTAATTCAGAAGGAAGAAGAAGGTTTGAGACCTTCAGAAAAGGGAAAGAAATACAAACCCTAGGTTTTTGAGAGAATGAAAGTATTATCTTTTTTTTTATTCATCATGTTGCCTTTTATAGGCTTACATATTTGCATATAGCCCCTTGGGCTTCACAAAATGGCATTTTGCTTATCCCATGGCTCATGTGCCATTTCATTTTTGCACATAAGCCATGGGCTTACAAAAATTTGGCTTTCTGCCCGTTTTGTATACATTCATGTACAAAAAATTACATAAAAATTATTTATTACATGATTTTGTTGTTGGCATGGGGAGGCTGGCCGCGGGCTCGACTTGGGCATGGGCCCGCTTGACCTGGGCTTGGGCCCACCTAGCTTGGGGGTTGACCTTGACTTTGACTCGGTCAACCGGGGTGTAAATTTTTACCCCAACAAAGTGCCCCCCATCAATAAATGCACACCGCACATTTGAGTTGTGTACATGAAATTGATGGATCTTGAAGTTGGGCTTCGAGGTGGAACATCATTCCAGGGGCGGAGCATGATTCCAGGGTTCGGAGCATCACTCCGAGGATCTGAGCATCATTCCGATGAGCAGAGCATGATTCCAAGAATCGGAGCATCATTCTGAAGGGCGGAGCATAATTCCAGAGATCGGAGCATCATTCCGAAAAGCGGAGCATGATTCTAAGGATCAGAGCATCATTCCGAAGAGCAGAGCATGATTCCAAGAATCGGAGCATCATTCCGAAGGGCGGAGCATAATTCCAGAGATCGAAGCATCATTCCGAAAAGCGGAGCATGATTCCAAGGATCGGAGCATCATTCCGAAGAGCAGAGCAAGATTCCAAGAATCGGAGCATCATTCCGAAGGGCGGAGCATAATTCCAGAAATCGGAGCATCATTCCGATGAGCGGAGCATGATTCCAGGATTCGGAGTATCATTCCGAGGGGCGGAGCATGATTCCAGGGTTCGGAGCATCATTCCGAAGAGCGGAGCATGATTCCAGGATTCGGAGCATCATTCCGAAAACCGGAGCATGATTCTAGGATTCGGAGCATCATTCCGAGGATCGGAGCATTATTCCGAAGGGCGGAGCATAATTCCAGGATTCGGAGCATCATTCCGAGGATCGGAGCATTATTCCGAAGGGCGGAGCATAATTCCAGGATTCAAAGCATCATTCCGAAAAGCGGAGCATGATTCCAGGATTCGGAGCATCATTCCAAAAACCGGAGCATGATTCCAGGATTCGGAGCATCATTCCGAGGATCGGAGCATTATTCTGAAGGGCGGAGCATAATTCCAGGATTCGGAGCATCATTCCGAGGATCGGAGAATTATTCCGAAGGGCGGAGCGTAATTCCAGAGATCGGAGCATCATTCCGATGAGCAGAGCATGATTCCAAGAATCGGAGCATCATTCCGAAGGGCGGAGCATAATTCCAGAATTCGGAGCATCATTCCGAGGATCGGAGCATTATTCCAAAGGGCGGGTAGATATCCCGAGGCGAAGCATCATTTCAACATGGGGTAAATTCTAGGACGGAGTATGATTCCGCCGTAGAGGTTGTTGGTTTGATTTGATCTGGGTTGACATCAGCATCGCTACACTGGAATAATGCCAGGAGCGAATCATCATTTGTCATGAGAGGATCTGGGAATTGGGTTTTTTTTTTGTTTGGCATCAGCATCGCTATATTGGAATATGGTACCAGGAGCGAATCATCATTTGCGTTTGCTTATTAGGAAACGATGGCTTAGGAGACAGGTTTTAGGTCCCTATCACCTAAGACTTTTCAATTTTGTGAGCCGTAAGGGTCTCACAAAGCATTTTCTCCCTACGGGTCGTAAGGATCCCGTAGGTGTATTTTCTTCTTAGGAGTTGTGAGGACTCCCAAGTGTGTTGCTCCTTTGTGAGTCGTAAGGATCTCACGCGGGAATTTTCTCCTCACAAAGTCGAGAGGACTTTGCGAGTGCATTTCATCTCTTTTTTTTTACGAGTTTGCGCCCTTTCAGGTTTTCACAAACTCGCCGGCAGTCCTGTTGTTTTTACTCACGGTGCCCTTTCGGGTTTTCATCCGTGCCCATTTTGCTTGTGGACATACCATTTTTTTTATTATTATTTTATTTATTTTTTCTTTATTTTGGTAGGACTTTGAATGTGGTCTCACCGGTAGGACTTGGGAGAGATTGGGGTTGTTTTACGCCCGTGGATTATATACGGTTTTGCAGGATGTATGATCCAGACCGTAGGGCCGGAAACATTTCGGGAATTTGTTGGCGTCTGCATCGCTGCACTGGAATATGGTACCAGGAGCGACTCATCATTCGCCATTATGGGATTTGGAATTTGGTTGGCGTCTGCATCGCTGCACTGGAATATGGTACCAGGAGCGACTCATCATTCGCCATTTAGGGATTGGAATTTGGAATTTGGCTGGCGTCTACATCGTTGCACTGGAATATGGTATCAGGAGCGACTCATCATTCGCCACTTGGGGATTGGGGAGCGATGGCTTAGGAGACAGGTTTAGATCCCTATCGCCTAAGGCTTTTCAATTTTATGGGCCGTGAGGGTCCCATAAAAGCATTTCTCCCTACGAGTCGTAAGGATCTCGCAGGTGCATTTTCTCCTTAGGAGTCGTGAGGACTCCCAAGCGTGTTCTTCCTTTGTGAGTCATAAGGATCCCACGAAGGTTTGTTCTCCTCATGCATCGTGAGGACACATGAGTGGGTCTTCTTAATGGAGCATAATTCCAAAGGTGGAGACCAGTCGCGTAACTGGTGATTACGGTGGGGTATGGATATGATGAGAATTATTTGAGCCCGTGGATTGTATACGATGGTCAACTTTAGGACCAACCGTAGGGCTGGGAGAATTTTGAAAAATTGGATTTTGGTTGGCGTCTGCATCGCTGCACTGGAATATGGTACCAGGAGCGACTCATCATTCGCCGTTGTTTTGTTTTTTTTTGTTTTGTTTTTTTTTTGTTTTACCGCGATTGCTCTATCATTTCAGCTTTTCTTATCGCGAAGGTCGCGATTGCCCTATCATTTCGGCTATTTATTCGCGGTTGCCCCATCATTTCGGCTTTATTTTCATTTTTATTTTTACTCGCTGATTTTTATTGCGAGTTGCCCTATCATTTCGTCTTTTCTTTATTTTTCTTTTATTCACACATTTTTTTTGTTTATTTACATTTTTTTTACATTCCCAGTTTAACGACTTAGAGGTCGATTGTTCCCAGTTTAATGACGTGGTGGTCGATTGTTTTCAGAGAAAGGCAGATGTCTGAGAGAATCAGTTTCACGAAGAACTTCGGTCTCCGTTTGTATGAAATTGGCGGTCCCAGCTGGACTGTTTGTTAATACGCCTTTAGACAGTTCTATCTCTCCTGCCTTGTATTGCTTTTCGACCCAATCTTTGAAGACGAAGCAGTCCTCAATGGCATGACCTATCAATCTGTGATAGGGGCAGTATTTGGGGTTGTCATTCCTATTCGCTTCCTGCGGTCTTTTTGACTCTGGCAGTTGTAGACCGTTACTCAGGGCGTCTTTGAATATTTTACGGATTTTGTCCCTTCTGAAGGAATAAACCTTGTCCAGCTTCTCTTTCAGTGGAGATTCCCCTCACTCTCCGAACATTGGCTTCCGAAGCTGATTGGCATTAGGCCCGCTCGACCCTTGCTTGTTTCGGTTAGCCGAGGTATTGAAGGATTCAGTATCGTTGGAATTTCCGCCTTTGCGATTTTCGTCCTTTCGGTTTCTCCAGGACCTATTGTTATTTTGGGAATCCGAGGAGGACTCCTGTTTTAAGCGCTCCAGCATCTGAACTTTCCTGGTCAGCTCTTGGAATGTTTTGAGACCCGCGGTACATAGAAACAGGGCCATCCAGTTGTTGAGATTTCCGACAAGGAGACTGACAGATTGGTCCTGCTCTATCGGCGGTTCACATTTAACGGAGAAATTGCGCCATCGGGTTATAAAATCCGTGCTGCTTTCGTTGTTCTTGGGCTTAGTCCTTACGAGCTCGGCAACGGTGATCTTATCGCTGACGCTCATGAACCTTTGTCGAAACAAAGATTCCATTTAGACGAAAGTAGTAACGGAGCCATCCGGTATGCTCGCGTACCAGTCGAAAGCAACATCGGTCAAGCTATTAACGAACTGGTGGAGGAGAAGCGCATCGTTGCCCCCAGTATTCCCGCAAGAGGCTTTGAAGTGGGCGATGTGCTGATTCGCATTTCCTGTCCCATCGAATCTTCCGAATTTGGGGATGACATAGCCGCTAGGAAATTCTACCAGATCATATTGAGCGCGATATGGTCTCCCGCTACTGCTAACATCTTTTTGTGCTTCAGCTTCGGCTACCAATGTTTTGACTTTGCTGGCAACCAAATCCATGATTTGATCTTGAGTTAGCAGGCTACTGTCATCGGTAGCCAAGACATTTCCCGAGATAGGATGCGACTGACTTTCATGCGGTTCGCCCACTTTTGGATTTGAGGGAATAGGCGCTGGCTGCGTTGGGAGACCGTTTCCCGGTTCACGAGTAGAGCCCTGCACTTGATTGGGCAGCTGGGAGGCAAGTCGGGCCGTGAGCTGCAAGACGACGTTCGTCAAGTCGTCAATTTTGGAGTAAAGTTTGGCCATCTCCTTGTCTTTGTTTCTGAGCTGCTTTTGGAGCACTTGAAGCAGCTCTTGCTCCGCGGTCCTGGGGCGGAAAGTTGGCTCTTCTTCGCTTTCCGAGCCCGACTCCTCATGGACCGAAGGGTCTTTCAGCCTATCATCCTCATCAATAGGGTTTTCATCACCCAGCAGAGGCGGCTGTTCTTGGGAAGCAGCCACCACATTCAAGCCAGATTGGGTTTGAGATGTGGTAGCCCCGTCTTTGCTCTTGCTGCGCGTGCCCACCGTGTAGACAGTGTGGACCACATACCCAGCCATTTCCTCATCTTTGGTGGGGTAACCCTGTTCTTCGAACCTCATGAGGTTCAGCCTGGCAGGAGCCCTAGCCCTTTTGTTGGCTCTATATCTGAGCCTTTTCTCCCTCAGCTTCTCGATTTTGAAGGCTTGGAGGGCATCCGCTATCCGGGAAGCCATTGTGAGTTGATCAGCGGAGAGCTTAGAGAAGACACCCGATCGAGCAGTTATCAGGGGCACCGCCGGAGCTTGCGCGAGATGCCCTGTCGCTTTGTTGGTGCTGATGGCCTTGCCCCCAGCTAGGGCCATGGAGAGTCGTTCGGAAACGAACTTGCGCTTGGGCTGAGGTGCCTTCGCGACCACCACATTTGGCCTCTTACCTTTCGAGACCGGTCTGTCTGTCACTGGGGCTTGAGGAGCTGGGATGGCGTCAACTGGCATGAACATGATAGAGCCGAATGGTAGCAGCGGCTCCTCCCATTGTCGCCCAAGACTGGCCGGAAGGACCGTCCTGGAGTCTATCTTCATCGTGTAGGAGACGGGAGCTGAGTTCATCATCGAAGACATCGTCGGAAGGTGATTGCTTGAAAATCTGCATGAAAGAGCATTATTTTAGTATAAATACAAGTATGTATAATGATTGAGTTCGTATGAATGCTTAACTCGAAATATAGGAGGTGAGATTGGTCCCACCGGGCGTGCCAGAATCTGTAGGGTGTTTTTCGTCACCCCATTGAGATGGGAATACGCGCGCCCTTATCAGGCACACTACAGATTCTCCATGCCTAGGGTAGGCCGGGGTTTAATGATTGTGGGGATCCGAATCTCTGGCAGCCGCGAACTAAGCTGCCGTTAATTACCCCTCGCCTTTGGAGCGAGGGAACCTCCGATTGACGGGTTAAACTGGTCACGCGAACTCAACATGCAGTGTACGTGTGTTGTGTTTTGAAAGGGGGGTTTGGATATATCGGGAGCCACGCAGAGATTTTACGGGGGTCCCGCTACCCGGATAGCGGGCTGGGGGTCAAGGGGGCTAGCAGCCCCCTTGCGGGGTGCGGGGCAGCGTCCCGTTAGAAATTTTTTTCTAACAGGGACAGTGTCGTGGAGCACGTGTGTGTGCACATGTGTATATATATGTGTCTATATATATATGTGTGTGTGTGTGTGTGTGTGTGTGTGTGTGTGTGTATAAGAAAAAAAGGGAAAGAAAGGCATCCAAAGGATGTGTGGGGGCAGCACCTTGGGCACTGTGCGCCCAGGTGCTGTGCGCTCAGGCGCTAGAGTGCCACGTGTCGGCATGTGGGCGCTCTGCGCTTAAGCGCTGGGCGCTTGAGCGCAAGCGCGCCACGTGTCGGCACGTGGGTGCTTTGCGCTTTAGCGCCTGACGCTCGAGCGCAAGCACGCCACGTGTCGGCACCGGGGCGACTTGCTCTCGAGCGCAAGCGAGCCATGTGTCGTCACCGGGGCGACTTGCGCTCGAGCGCAAGCGCGCCACGTGTCGGCACGTGGGCACTTTGCGCTCGAACGTTGAGCGCTTGAGCGCAAGTGCGCCACGTGTGCTCTGCGCTTGAGCGCCGGCGAGAAAAAGAGGCTTTTAGCCTAAAAAAAAATTCTCGGAAGAGAAATCAGAGAGGAGTTGGACTCCTGAGTGTGTTTTTTTGGGGGGAGGGGGGGTTAGTGAAAAGGGTTCTTCTTCTTCCTCCTCTGTTAGCTGGATCTTGAAGATCAAGAGATGTGAGATTTCAAAATCTCTCCTTTTTGGGATCTAAAGACAGATCCAAGTTCCCCTTTGTGGGTTTGGTGGTGAAAAACTATTTTGTTTTTGAAAAGGAAGAGTAAAACTCTTGATTTAATTCAGAAAAAAGAAGAAGGTTTGAGACCTTCAGAAAAGGGAAAGAAATACAAACCCTAGGTTTTTGAGAGAATGAAAGTATTATTTTTTTTTTATTCATCATGTTGCCTTTTATAGGCTTACATATTTGCATATAGCCCCTTGGGCTTCACAAAATGGCATTTTGCCTATCCCATGGCTCATGTGCCATTTCATTTTTGCACATAAGCCATGGGCTTACAAAAATTTGGCTTTCTGCCCGTTTTGTATACATTCATGTACAAAAAATTACATAAAAATTATTTATTACATGATTTTGTTGTTGGCATGGGGAGGCTGGCCGCGGGCTCGGCTTGGGCATGGGCCCGCTTGACCTGGGCTTGGGCCCACCTAGCTTAGGGGTTGACCTTGACTTTGACTCGGTCAATCGGGGTGTAAATTTTTACCCCAACAGTACCATCCGACCTTTACAGGGCCTCCCCTGAGTACATTCCCTATTCGTCTAGCAATCAGCCAACAATTCGCCTCCGACCTATCCTACAGCTGAGTTCCTCAGCCTCCTCGCTCGTCTCTGAGCTATTACAGAGCTGCCCTAGCCTCTTCGCTCGTTTCCGAGCTGTCATAGAGCTGAGCCGCCTCAGCCTCCTCGTTCGTCTCCGAGCTATTACAGAGCCGAGCTTCCTC
This sequence comes from Agapanthus africanus, assembly GCA_030015575.1. Lineage (NCBI taxonomy): Eukaryota > Viridiplantae > Streptophyta > Magnoliopsida > Asparagales > Amaryllidaceae > Agapanthus > Agapanthus africanus. Next base: position 182,673,741 of record CM057350.1, on the reverse strand, counting down.
AGCTTCCCCATCAGGCTGGGAGCATGGAGCACGGGCGCCCTCGTAACGGCTCCGTGTATTTCTCCATGACGAGATCTCTGCCGCTCCACGTCCCGCATCCCACGCTAGCATATCTCGCCATTAAAGAGCGTATCCCGCCATTAATGGGCGTATCCCGCCAACTACACGAACATGACGCAGGGGCATAACGGACGGTGAGAATCTCGCATCGGCTCGCTCTAATGCGACCCCTATATAAACCCCTCCTCCATACGATTCAGGTAACTCAAACTGATTCCAATACGCCATAACTTTGCCCTTATATTTCTCGGTACTTACTTGATCGTCGGAGGGTCCTACGGTGGTTTCCCATCCCGGGACTTCCTTTGCAGGTAGCTCAGTGTCAACAACAACCAACAACCCATTGAGATCCACACGCTCAACCTTCACCTCAAATCTCGACCATTCAGCGCCACTGGCCGCAAGATCGACGAAGAACAACATTTGAGGTAGATTCCGACTTCCATCAGTTGGCACCGTTTATGGGAACTCTTTTCCACACAAAAAATTTGATCTTCCACCTTCAATTCGATGGCCAGTGATCGCCGCAACGGAGATCCTAGCACGAGCCATCCCTTACTTTCCAACAGAGGCGGGGGTGGTTCCACTCCACCTCCGAACATCGTTGAAGCCCTAACAGCACGGATCGACCAACTGGCGGCGATGGTGGACGCGCTTGCTCGTGTCCAAACTGCCATCCACGCACGGCAAACTGCCGCACCTGCTCCCCAGAACGATGGCGGGAACGGGACGGCAGACGAACGCGCTTAAGTCCACAGCCTTCCTAGTGTCAATCTTGACACCACGGGACATTGGCGTGCTGATTCCAGCAGTCATGACCCCCATACGAGGAATGATTCCATGCCTCATTGTGTGCCAAATAGTTCAACGCCGAGGTATCAGATCAACGCTCGTCATGCTCCCTCGCCCTCCAAGGCGACGTCGGTCAGAACACCCGATTCCAGGAATGACCGACGTCACCTTGATAACCGAGGCCTTACGCACGGTGCTCATCGGAGAGAACCGTGAAAGGTCCAATCTGTGGATCTGAGGAACATAATAGAGCGGAGACGAAGCCGTTCCGTCGCTCAAGCCCGAAGCGGGTACAGCAGGGGCTTCAGCCGGGGAGAATCCTCTGGATACCAGCAACGGATCGATATCCTCGAGAAGAAGATCGAGGACATGCAACTCGCCACTCACTAACCTGAGGGGTCAACAAGATATACCTTGGACACTCTCACGAAGCCCTTCATCGAGCAGCTACTGAGAGAGCGAGTCTCTTCCCGGAACAAGCCGTCCAAAGTTGCTCTTTTCTATGGGAAGTCCGACTTAAAAGACCGCATGGACGCGTTCACGAAGGCATAGGCTATCAGGATAACTTGAACTGATTCTAATACGCCGTGACTCTGCCCTTATATTCCTCGGTACTTACTTGATCGTCGGAGGGTCCTAAGGTAGTTTCCCACCCCGGGACTTCCTTTGCAGGTAGCTCGGCTTCAACAACAACCAACAACCCATTGAGATCCACACGCTCAACCCTCACCTCAAATCTCGACCGTTCAGCTTTGCTGGCCGCAAGATCGACGGAGGACAACATCTTAGGGAGATTCCAACCTCCATCAGTTGGCGCCGTCTGTGGGAACTATTTTCCACCCAAAAAAGTTGATCTTCCACCTTCAATTCGATGGCCAACGATCGCCGTAACAGAGATCCTAGCGCGATCCATCCCTTACTTCGTAGCAGAAGCGGGGGAGGTTTCACTCCACCTCCAAACATCGTCAAAGCCCTAACAGCACGGATCGATCGGCTGGCGGCAATGGTAGATGCGCTCGCTCATGTCCAAACTGCCAGCCACGCACGACAACTTGCCGCACCTGTACCTAGAACGATGGCGGGAACGAGATGGCAGACGAACGCGCTCGAGTCCATGGCCTTGCTCGTGTCAATCCTGACACCACGAGACACTGGCGTGTTGATTCCAGCAGTCATGACCCCCATACGAGGAATGATTCCATGACTCGTTGGGCGCCAAATAGTTCAACGCCGAGGTATCAGTTCAACGCTCGTCGCGCTCCCTCGCCCTCTGAAGCGAAGTTGGTCAGAATACCTGATTCTAGGAATGACCGACGTCACCATGATCACCGAGGCCTTGCACACGGCGCTCGTCGGGGAGAACCGCGAAAGGTCCAATCTGAGGATCTGAAGAACATAATAGAGCGGAGCCGAAGCTGTTCCATCGTTCAAGCCCGAAGCGGGTACAGCGGGGGCTTTGGCCGGGAAGAATCCTGGGGGTACCAGCAAAGGATCGATATCCTTGAGAAGATGATCGAAGACATGCAGCTCACTACTTTCCAACCTGAGGGGTCGATGCAATATACCTCGGACTCTCCTACGAAGCCCTTCATCGAGCAGCTACTGAGAGAGTGAGTCTCTTCCCGGAACAAGCTCTCCAAAGTTGCTCTTTTCGACGGGAAGTCCAACTTAAAAGACCATCTGGACGCATTCATCACAGGCATGAGCTATCAGGATAACTCGAACTGATTCCAAAACGCCGTGACTCTGCCTTTATATTCCTTGGTACTTACTTGATCGTCGGAGGGTCCTACGGTGGTTTCGTACCCTGGGACTTCCTTTGCAGATAACTTGGCATCAACAACAATTAACAACCCATTGGGATCCACACGCTCAACCCTCACCTCAAATCTCGACCGTTTAGCACCGCTGGCTGCAAGATCGACGGAGGACAACATCCTAGGGAGATTCCGATCTCCATCAGTTGGCGCCGTCTGTGGGAACTCTTTTCCACCCAAAAAAGTTGATCTTCCGCCTTCAATTAGATAGCCAGCGATCGCCGCAAAAAAGATCCTAGCGCGAGCTATCCTTTGCTTCGCAACGGAGGCGGGGGTGGTTCTACTCCACCTTCGAACATCGTTGAAGCCCTAACAGCACAGATTGACTGACTGGCGATGATGGTGGACATGCTCGCTCATGTCCAAACTGCCAGCTACGCATGGAAAACCGCCGCACCTGCTCCGTAGAATGATGGCGGGAACGAGACGGCAGACGAACGTGCTCGAGTCCATGGCCTCGCTCGTGTCAATCCTGACACCATGGGACACCGGCATGCTGATTCCACCAGTCACGACCCCCATACGAGGAATGATTCCATGACTCGTTAGGCGCCAAATAGTTCAACGCCGATGTATTAGTTCAACGCTCGTCGCGCTCCTTTACCCTCCGAGGCGACATCGGTCAGAACGCCTGATTCCAGGAACGACCGATGTCACCATGATCACCGAGGCCTTGCACATAGCGCTCGTCGGGGAGAACCGCGAAAGGTCTAATCCGAGGATCTAAGGAACGTAATAGAGAGAAGCCAAAGCCGTTCCGTCGCTTAAGCCCGAAGCGGGTACAACAGGGGCTCCGTCCGGGGAGAATCCTCGAGGTACCAGCAACGGATCGATATCCTCAAGAATAAGATCGAGGACATGCAGCTCGCTACTCGCCAACCTGAGGGATCGACGAGATATACCTCAGACTCTCTCATGAAGCCCTTCATCGAGTAACTACTGAGAGAGCGAGTCTCTTCTCAGAAAAAGTTGTCCAAAGTTGCTCTTTTCGATGGGAAGTCCAACTTAAAAGACCACCTGGACGTGTTCACCATAAGCATGAGTTATCAGGATAACTCGGACGTCGCTTGTTCATATCAGAATACTGTATTTTTTACCGCCCATTCTTATGCTCGTGTGTTTATAGGTAGGTACTTTTAATCCGTGTTTGTTACATATTTACAGAGTACAGGTTTTCAGTCCAAATATTGCAAATCAAGACAAAATCTCCACAGTTACACCAAATACAGAACATCTGTCACAGCAGATAAAAGCCGGGTTCCGGTCATCCATATTCGTCCAGTGCCGAGTACCAGTTCCAGGGACAAGACATATGACAGCGGTCATTCGTGTCTCGGACAAGCACAGAGCACGAGGGGGGCAGCACAAGAATCAATGGGTGCGCGGAGCTCAAGAGAGATAAAGTCAAAAGTGAAGAATTGATGCAATCTTGGACTAAGAATCTGAAGATATTCTGGAAGAATTATCAGAAAATATGTGTACCAGACAACAGGGGACAGCAGATCAGGGCCGTACAAGAAACCCCACACCCTAAACCTACTGTAGGGGCGCGGATCCGCGGCCAATAGGGGGTATTGGCGGCGGATCCGCGGCTAGGTGGGGCCCTCTCTGCGTCAACTTTTGGGGGTATTTTGGGTATTTCCCATGTGGTCTGGTGGTTGCCCTAGAACTCCATTCTCCTGCCTATAAATACAGCAGTTTTGAGCACAACCAAGGGTCATTCTTTGTTCTCCATTCTTTTGTAGTTTTAGTTCTTTTTCTTCTTCTTCTTCATTCTTTTTCCATGAAAATTGTAGTGAGAGCTTTTTGAGTGGGAGGTTAATGAAGATGAGGGATTTTTATCTTTCTTGTTAGTTTACTCCCCCTTGAGATTCTTGCTTCCTCTTGCTCATTCAACCTCTTCATTGAGCTTGAATGGGTAAGGGTTAGTTATTGATCTCAAGGGTCGTATTTTCTCACGGGACTAGTTCTTCACTTCACATGCGTTCTCTACCCTTCCCTTGATCTTGCAACCTCTTCATTGAGCTTGCAAGTTTAAGGGTTGGCTATTGAGCACATGCTTGGCTTGGGTTCTACTTCCGTGTTCTTTTATTTTGCTTATTTATTACTTGCATTTTTCATTCTTGCTTTTATTACTTGCAATTTTATTCATGCACTTTAATACTTGTATCTTTTCTTTTCTTTGTTCTTTTCTTTTTGTTCTCTTTTTGTTCATTTTGTGAATGTTGTAATTATTGTTGTTGTTAAGAATTAATACGGTATTATAAGTTAATGTTTCTTTGCCAATTCCTTTTCCCGTTATTTTCCATTTGAACTTCGCCCAAACCATACGCAAGCGCTTCGTTAGGCACCGTACCCTGACAAGGTAACGGTGATTCCTAACCGCGACCGGTTGCGTTCGGTTTGGCCGGAGGCGAAAGCAAGAGACAAGAACGGAAGGACAAGGGTAAATAAGCCGGATTCCACGAATACCGCGCTTAAATCCCCTAATCCACGTTGTTGCCAATTGCTTAGCTTCAATTGGTCAAGACTCGGCTCAAAGGTTTTGAGTACGGATTTCTTTAGCTTATAATCTCGTATCTTTTCTTAACAACTTTATACTTGCAGATAATACACATAGGTTAGTCCAAACAATCATACACAAATTCTTTATTGACTCGTCTAAGACAAGAAGGTAAGATAACACCATCTCCCTGTGGACCGACCCGTGCTCAACCGGTTAGCTGCATAGCGACACCGTCTTGATTGCGGTTATCTTTAATTCTTCCAATCAAATGGCGCCGTTGCCGGGGAGACGGTAGCGTATTTTCTTTCTTGTTATTCGGGTTAATATTCTTTTTGTATATATATAAAAAAATATTCTTTTTGTTTTTTTTGATCATTTTTATGGGCAAGAGTGCAGATTTTTGCGTATTTGCAAACTGCGATTGTGGGGAGCGAAGTGTGCATTCAAGGCAAGGGTGATTACGAAGTACAGTGCCAAAGATCCGGGTAGTTTGACCCGCGCAAGCGAACCTTTCAAGCTTACCGGATTTGATTCAACGGGGGTTTCCTAACCCAAAACTTAACGGTACGTACTTTACTAACACCTTCTTCTCAAATCCGACGCTTCCAATATACTATTCTTTGCAGGATTCTTTGCAAGTTCGCTAGCAAACGCTAAAAAAAAATTTTTGACTAACCCGTATTTGTTGCAGCGCCGCGCTTAAACTAAAAAACGATTGTTTTATTCTTTATAGAATTTTTATTGAATTGCGCATTGCATACATTAATACGGACTTAAGGGCAAGCGAACCCCACAATATACGGTAAAGGATTTCATCACCTTTTCCGTGGCCCACAAATCACGAACTTGAGCATAACGTTTACCCGCACAAATTTAAAAGAAACTAGACTTTAAGCCTTAAGGACTTCGCGCTCACTAGGAGAAGTTAACTGTGTTTAGAACCTTGCTTAACGGTATATTGTTTACGGGGTGTCTAGGAAAGTGTTAACGGCGAAACCGCCAAAAGAGAAAGGGTTATTTAATTAAGGAACTTCGCGAAAGCGTTGGAAAACCTCCCCTTATCTCTGCACTTACCTGGCCTCGTGATCAGTGTATCTTGAGCCTGTTTCTCGACACAGTTTTACTTCAACAATCAAGTTCTCGAGCAGGTCTAGTTGACCTAGGTAAACCCTAGAACGATTAGGTGTGTGGTATTTTTGTGTCGTGATTATTTTTGTCCATATTTTTTTGTGTATATTTCATTCTTTTGCTAACAACTAATAAAAAAAAAAAAAAATCACATTCTTTTTCCCCTCCTTTTCTCTACCTTTCTCTCTCTCTCTTCATATCATGGGTACTCCACCTCGCAAAACTCTTGCCGAACTTTGGTACCCACAACCAGACATTACATCTTACGGTTCTTGCTTTGGCCGAACTTCGAACGACCCCTCCATGCCCAAAGTTTCACTGAAAGATCGCATAGCAGCGTCTAGGACAAACACTTGCACTCCTCATTCCACTTCGTATCAACCGTTTCAAACATTCACTCCCGCTTATGTTGATACCCCTTCTGCAAGTCGTCCTTTGTCTATTGCTGAACGTATTGAACAATCTCGTAGCCGATCTTTCACTCCTTTCACCACTACAAATTCTTGGGATCAACAATTCCATTCACCTTCTTATCCCAATGTTGATCCCACTCCTGTCCAGCCATTCAATTCCTACCAATCCTACCCTACTTTTGCACCTTCCCTAGACATTGCTTTAGAACAGCCTTTTGGGAGTTTTCAGTATCCAAACAACTTTGAATCTTTTACTGAAACCCCTTCACAACCAATGTCTAGTCTAGAACAGTCGTTGGAAGACTTTAGGGTAGCGTCAAGCCAACAGCTGATGGATTTGAATGCGTCCATGGCCGCCCTCATACAACCTAGTGACCCGGTAGCTAGTTTTCAACTAGCTCCAAATTTTCCAATGTATGAAGAGGCGGTAGGACAGGCTGTGAATTTGAGTGGAGAGAGTGAGATGTATACCCTTCCACATCAAACCTACCCGTTTCAACTTGACTCCCATAACTCTGATTTTGAATGTCTATCTAGTGTTCCACATGATTTATCAATTGAAGATAGAATGATGAATGAGTTGTGCGACTTCGTAATGTTTGATTTTCCCGATTGTGAAGGGTCCCTTCCAAGTGAAACCATACCTAATCCTTTTGACCTCTACACCTATATCTTAGAACCAGAATCGATTAATATCCATGCTTTTGATGAGGTGTCAGAGAATTTTGATTTTCACTTGATTGAGGATATTGACGCTGGGGATATTTTGGATGATGAACCCGTAGATTTGGCTGAGTTTGTCTCTTCAAATCATCATCCCGAGTCATTAAATGTTTTTCCCGAACCCCATATGCGTCTGGACTTTGAAGAGAAGAGCATGAATGAGCTTAACTTTGAGGAGAATTTTGAGGATATTTTTGAGGATGAGACAGTTCTAGATGATGAGTCGGATTTTCCAATTCATCCTGTTCCTTTCACTGACTGTGTACACCCTCCAGAACCTTTAACCGATACCCTTCCTCAACCACTTCCCTCCATCCTTTCCATCGTTCCGACCTTGCAAGAACCCGTCTCACTTTCATTTACTATGTCTGGTTCACCAGGTTCGGCGTACCCATGGTTTCTCACGAACCGTGAGGGATTTGACCCCATTTCTCGACGGGTAAATATATTAGCACAATCGCTTTTCACACATCGGTCATCACAAATTGTGCTAATCTATTTACTCCATTTGCACCCTCAAGTTCGTATTCCGCTTCTTTTTCCCTTCCGCCATTCTTCCTCTCATCTACCGAGACCGCATTCCACTTCTCTCCACTTACGATCTCGTGTATTCTCCATTTCTTTTCTCTACGCCTTCTTTGACCAACCACTGCTTTACAGAGATAAGATTTTTGAATGGTTGGTGTTAACTTTTGGCCTGTGTAAGGCCTTGTATAGCTTAATATTGTTCTTCCCCCCTAATCCTGAATTTCAACGCTTAACAGTGGAAACACTGTTTTACTTAAGTTTAGGGGGGACACTTTTTTTTGTATATATATATTTTTTTTTTGTTTTCCTGTTTTTTTTTGTATATAATTTGTTTTTGGGGGAGCGCCGACAATTTTGACCCTCTTGGTATAGCCTGACAGTGAGGGCACTGTCAAGTTTAAGTTTGGGGGTGTGCTCGGTAAGCTTTCTTCCTTCGCATTCATATTTATATTTTGCATCTGCATATTAAATCCATAAAATCCATAAAAATCTGAAAATTTTCTAAAAATATAAAAACTTTTTGTCAAGTTAGCTTGTGGAAGAACCCTGATTCAACATTCGACGGTTTTTGTTTGAAAAAATAGGAATAACTAGATCTTATGTTTGGATTTTGAAAACCTGAAAGATAACTCTCCTTTGAAGTTAACTATAGCTGATATACGTCTTTACATCACACTACACGTGTCGTGAATTTTTGGAATTAGATGACAAGTCTTTCATGTTTAAATTTTTAAACAGATAAATGATTTTCTGAGGATCAAATAGGTTTGTTCTGAAATAAGTAATGTCAAGAATAGTGTATGAAGTAAAGCGAATATGAAGGAATGTTATTGATGCCGTAATTGGAGCTAAGTCTGAAAAATAACCCATCGAAAACTTGATTGGAATGATTACACACCAAACCCACTAAACACGTCTTTTATCCAAAAAAATAATTGAACTACCGGTTATATCTCCGTTCGTATTGAATCATCTGATTTTCACGTCAAACTGTCTTTTGTTTTTGGACCTAGGTAACTTGAGTAATTAAGTCCGCTGGGGTGTTTCTACACCTAATGCCTTAAAACCAACTGGTTTGGGTGCATTGGCCCAAAGCTCGCTAAGAAGCCTAGAAAGTCCAATTTAAAACAAAGTCAAGCAAGTGTTCTCTCCGAGTTAAAATTCCTAACGGTTCTTTGTGTGAGAATAATCTTGATAAAACACAGGCTTTTATTAAATTTTTTTTTTTTTAACGGAGATATGAAGGTTTTATTCTATGATAAAGACTATTGCACGATCACAGAGGTGTGTATGAAATGAAAACAAGAAAAAGGTGGAGTGAAAAATACGACTTAGTTTCCTGTTAAGGAAGATAGAAATTCTGAAGTTGAAACCTTACTGGAAAACGAAACTTGAAAAATGCTTAACTCTTTATAAAACTTATGTGATCCTTTTAAAATTGTTATCTGGGCTTTATTGTGCGACATGATGACTTTAATCGATCCTTCTGGAACTTAACGACACTATTTGCACTACACGTAAAGACATATAAAATCTGTAGTTAAATAAGAAGCGAGGTGTGAAAAATAAAGGTTCGATGGTCTAGACTTAGGATTATAGAATTGTTATTTTCTAAAACAAAACTTTAGGGTTTGAATCTTAGTTATTTTACGAAACCAACTTGACGGGATTTTGTGGGTGTAATCCGCTGAAAACCCTCAGGAGACAACACTCCTCCTACTAGGGACACCTAAAGGTTTAACGGCTTGTTGCACGCGCTCAGTGCAATCGCGTTCCCTGCGAAAGTGCGGTTATCATTTTATTTTTGTGAATAATTGGTTTTGCTCGGGACGAGCAAAAGTTAAGTTTGGGGGTATTTGTTCATATCAGAATACTGTATTTTTTACCGCCCATTCTTATGCTCGTGTGTTTATAGGTAGGTACTTTTAATCCGTGTTTGTTACATATTTACAGAGTACAGGTTTTCAGTCCAAATATTGCAAATCAAGACAAAATCTCCACAGTTACACCAAATACAGAACATCTGTCACAGCAGATAAAAGCCGGGTTCCGGTCATCCATATTCGTCCAGTGCCGAGTACCAGTTCCAGGGACAAGACATATGACAGCGGTCATTCGTGTCTCGGACAAGCACAGAGCACGAGGGGGGCAGCACAAGAATCAATGGGTGCGCGGAGCTCAAGAGAGATAAAGTCAAAAGTGAAGAATTGATGCAATCTTGGACTAAGAATCTGAAGATATTCTGGAAGAATTATCAGAAAATATGTGTACCAGACAACAGGGGACAGCAGATCAGGGCCGTACAAGAAACCCCACACCCTAAACCTACTGTAGGGGCGCGGATCCGCGGCCAATAGGGGGTATTGGCGGCGGATCCGCGGCTAGGTGGGGCCCTCTCTGCGTCAACTTTTGGGGGTATTTTGGGTATTTCCCATGTGGTCTGGTGGTTGCCCTAGAACTCCATTCTCCTGCCTATAAATACAGCAGTTTTGAGCACAACCAAGGGTCATTCTTTGTTCTCCATTCTTTTGTAGTTTTAGTTCTTTTTCTTCTTCTTCTTCATTCTTTTTCCATGAAAATTGTAGTGAGAGCTTTTTGAGTGGGAGGTTAATGAAGATGAGGGATTTTTATCTTTCTTGTTAGTTTACTCCCCCTTGAGATTCTTGCTTCCTCTTGCTCATTCAACCTCTTCATTGAGCTTGAATGGGTAAGGGTTAGTTATTGATCTCAAGGGTCGTATTTTCTCACGGGACTAGTTCTTCACTTCACATGCGTTCTCTACCCTTCCCTTGATCTTGCAACCTCTTCATTGAGCTTGCAAGTTTAAGGGTTGGCTATTGAGCACATGCTTGGCTTGGGTTCTACTTCCGTGTTCTTTTATTTTGCTTATTTATTACTTGCATTTTTCATTCTTGCTTTTATTACTTGCAATTTTATTCATGCACTTTAATACTTGTATCTTTTCTTTTCTTTGTTCTTTTCTTTTTGTTCTCTTTTTGTTCATTTTGTGAATGTTGTAATTATTGTTGTTGTTAAGAATTAATACGGTATTATAAGTTAATGTTTCTTTGCCAATTCCTTTTCCCGTTATTTTCCATTTGAACTTCGCCCAAACCATACGCAAGCGCTCCGTTAGGCACCGTACCCTGACAAGGTAACGGTGATTCCTAACCGCGACCGGTTGCGTTCGGTTTGGCCGGAGGCGAAAGCAAGAGACAAGAACGGAAGGACAAGGGTAAATAAGCCGGATTCCACGAATACCGCGCTTAAATCCCCTAATCCACGTTGTTGCCAATTACTTAGCTTCAATTGGTCAAGACTCGGCTCAAAGGTTTTGAGTACGGATTTCTTTAGCTTATAATCTCGTATCTTTTCTTAACAACTTTATACTTGCAGATAATACACATAGGTTAGTCCAAACAATCATACACAAATTCTTTATTGACTCGTCTAAGACAAGAAGGTAAGATAACACCATCTCCCTGTGGACCGACCCGTGCTCAACCGGTTAGCTGCATAGCGACACCGTCTTGATTGCGGTTATCTTTAATTCTTCCAATCATCGCTCAGTGCCGAGCATTCTCCACTACCCTCATCCGAGTAGGATAAGACTGGTTCCGCGGACTGACTCCGCACTCGATCTCAACCTTTGAAGAATTGGCTACGCAGTTCCTCAGCCACTTCGTCGGCAACCGACGACAGATGAGATCGGTTGACTACATGTTCACCATTAAGTGCGAGGACAGAGAGTCTTTCAAAGACTATATTACCCATTTTTATAATGATCTTCTGGAGGTACCCGAGCATCGGGATGAGACAGTCATAACCGCCCTGAGGACTGGTCTCAGGTACAAAGAGTGGCCACGCTCTTTCGCATTGGCGCAACCTAAGACCTTGGCCGAGGTAAAAGTCTGGACAGATCAAGAAATCTAGCTCGAATCAGAGGTTAACGCTCATCTTTCCCAGGGAGACCGAACATGCCAAAAGAAAAGGGACCGGGAAGAAGACAAGAAGAAGGCTGATCGATTGAAACCTTACACTCCGAGGTTCCATGAGTACACGCCTCTCAATGTCTCGCAGGCCGAGCTGCTAGAGGAGGCAAAGAGTAAAGATTCTTCAAGCTACCGCCGATGACACGAAAGTCGGGCAAGCGGCTCCGCGGCTCGTATTGTGCCTATCATCAGACATCAGGATACCTGACTGAGAATTGTAAACAGCTGTGCGATGATATCAAGGAGCCTATCCACTCCGGTCACTTGGTAAAATACCTGCGAGACAAACGCCAAGCAGATAGGGGGAAAGCCGACCAACTTGAAGCCACAGAGCTAACGATCGGGCAGATCATAGTCGTCACCGACTGACCTGAGTCTGAGCAACAAGAGCACCCGCCGTCTCCGGCCATTCAATACAGGAGAGTTTAAACTATGTCCCGCAAGGTCGGTGGGTAGATTCCTGCCCGTCCTGCAAAGACCAGCCTTTTACTCGAGTAAATGAAGCGCTGATACGCCTATAGGTAGCCATGAATCTAAATCCCTCATCCCGAGGCCGCTGAGCAGTTTTTTGCTCGGCCCATCCGCAACAGGTAGCTTCCTGCCCAACAACGCTGTGGATCTAAAGCCCTCATCACGAGGCGGCCGGGTAGCTTTCTGCCCGGCCCATCCACCGTGGATAGCTTCCTGCCCAATAATTCCGTGGATTTAAAGCCCTCATCACGAGGCCACCGGGCAGCTTCTTGCTCGGTCTATCTGCAGCGGATAGCTTCCTGCCCAATAACGCTATGGATCCAAAGCCCTAATCACGAGGTGGTCGGGTAGCTTCCTGCCTGGCTCATCCACTGCGGGTAGCTTCCTGCCAAACCGTCGTGGATCTAAAGCTCTTATCACGAGGCCGCTGGGAAGCTTCCTTCTTGGCCCATCTGCAGCGGGTAGCTTCCTTTCCAACAACGCTGTGGATCCAAAGTCCTCATCATGAGGCGGCCGGGTAGCTTCCTACTCGGCCCATCCACCGCGTGTAGCTTTCTGCCCAATAAAGACATGGATCTAAAAGCCCTCATCATGAGGTCGCTAGGCAGCTTCCTATTTGACCCATCCGCAGAGGATAACTTCCTGCCTAACAATACTGTGGATCCGAAGCCCTCATCACGAGGCGGCCGGGTAGCATCCTGCTTGGCTCGTCCACTACGGGTAGCTTCCTTCCCGACAGCGCTATGGATCCAAAGTTCTTATCATGAGGCGGTCGGGTAGCTTCCTACCCGGCCCATCCACTATGGGTAGCTTCCTACCAAACAACGACGTGGATCTAAAGCCCTCATCACGAGGCCGCCGGGCAGCCTCCTGCTCGGCCTATCTGCAGTGGGTAGCTTTTTGCCCAACAACGCTGTGGATCCAAAGCCCTCATCACGAGGCGGCCGGGTAGCTTCCTACTCGGCCCATCCACCGTGTGTTAGCTTCCTGCCCAACAATACTATGGATCTAAAACCCTCATCATGAGGCGACCGGGTAGCTTCCTACTCGGCCCATCCACCGTGGGTAGCTTCCTGCCCAACGAAGATGTATATTTAAATCTCTCATCATGAGGCCGCCGAGTAGTTTCCTGTTCGGCCCATCTGCAGTGGGTAGCTTCTTTCCTAACAATGGTGTGGATCCAAAGCCCTCATCATGAGGCGGCCGGGTAGCTTCCTGCTCGGCCCATCCACCATGGATAGCTTCCTGCACAACAACGCCGTGTATTTAAAGCCCTCATCATGAGGCCGCCGGGCAGCTTCTTTCTAGGTTTATCCGCAGCAGGTAGCTTCCTGCCCAATAACGCTGTAGATCTAAAACCCTCATCACGAGGCGGCCGGGTAGCTTTCTGCCCAAAACGTCGTGGATCTAAAGCTCTCATCACGAGGCCGCCGGGCAGCTTCCTGCTTGGCCCATCTGCAGCGGGCAGCTTCCTGCCCAACAACGCTGTGGATCTAAAGCCTCATCACGAGATGGACGGGTAGCTTCCTTCTAGGTCCATCCACCGCGGGTACCTTCCTGTCCAACGAAGACGTGGATTTAAAAGCCTTCATCACGAAGCCGTCGGGCAGCTTCCTGATCAGCCCATCCGCAGCGGGTAGCTTCCTGGCCAACAACGCTATGGATCTGAAGCCCTCATCACGAGGTGGCCGGGTAGCTTCCTGCTCGGCCAGTCCACTGCAGGTAGCTTCCTTCCCGACAACGCCGTAGATCCAAAGCTCTTATCATGAGGCGGCCGGGTAGCTTCCTACCCGGCCCATCCACCACGGGTAGCTTCCTGCCCAACAACGCCATGGATCTAAATTCCTCATCACGAGGCCACCAGGCAGCTTTCTGCTTGGCCCATCCACAGCGGGTAGCTTCTTGCCCAATAACGCTGGGGATCTAAAGCCCTCATCACGAGGCGGCCGGATAGCTTCCTGCCCGGTCTATCCACCGCGGGTAGCTTCCTGCCCAACAATGCCGTAGATCCAAAGCCCTCATCACAAGGTGGCCAGATAGCTTCCTACTCGGCCCATCCACGGCGGGTAGCTTCCTGCCGAACAACGCTGTAGATCTAAACCCCTCATCACGAGGCGATCGAGTAGCTTCCTACTCGGCCCATCCATCGAGCATAGCTTCCTGCTTAATGAAAACGTGGATCTAAATCCCTCGTCACGAGGCAGCCGGGTAGCTTCTTGCTCGACCCGTCCACCGCGGGTAGCTTCCTGCCCGACAGCACCGTGGATCTAGAGCCCTCATCACGAGGCCGCCGTGTAGTTTCCTACCCGGCCCATCCACCATGGGTAGCTTCCTTCCCAACAACGCTGTGGATCTAAAGCCCTCATTATGAGGCCGCTGGGCAGCTTCCTGCTCGGCCCATCCACAGTGGGTAATTTCTTGCCTAACAACGTTGTGATCCAAATCCCTCATCACGAGGTGGCCGGGTAGTTTCTTGTCCGACCCATCCACCGCGGGTATCTTCCTTCCCGATAATGTCGCGGATCTAAAGCCCTCATCACGAGGCCACCGGGTAGGTTTCTGCTCGGCCTATCCGCAGCGGGTAGCTTCCTGTCCAACAACGCTGTGGATCCAAAACTCTCATCACGAAATGGCTGGGTAGCTTCCTACTCGGCCCATCCACCGTGGGTAGCTTCCTGCCCAATGAAGACGTGGATCTAAAAGCCCTCATCACGAGACCGCCGGGCAGTTTCCTGCTTGGCCCATCCGTAATGGGTAGCTTCCTACCCAACAACGCTGTGGATCCAGAGTCGTCATCACGAGGCGGCCGGGTAGCTTCCTGCTCAACCCGCCCACCGCGGGTAGCTTTCTGCCCGACATCGCCGTAGATCTAAAGCTCTAATCACGAGGCGGCCAGGTAGCTTCCTGCTCGGTCCATCCACAGTTGGTAGTTTCCTACTCAATGAAGATGCACCCAAAGATTAAGACACTTAATTATCGCTATGTGGGCATGGAGATCAGGGAGACATAACCGCCGAACGCCATGTCATTCTCGGACAACCTACCATAAAGAATCCTCGGACCAAGCTGAACGGAGAATACCGAGCAGACCACTCTCAATCTGACCCATAAATAGGCCGGAACAAGAATGGGGGGCTAATAATGGTGCTCACAAGTACGGATTCTCCTGATCAAGAAACGTGGCGGATGGCGAGTCTCTCACGTGCACCAATCAGCTCTTTGAAGTACCATGCGAAGAGAACATTCCTCGGCGCCTCATCTCCGAGGTACCATCCGACCTTTTGGGGGCCTCCCTTGAGTACATTCCCAATTCGCTTAGCAATCAGCCAACAACTCACCTCCGAGCTATCCTACAGCTGAGTTCCTCAGCCTCCTCGCTCATCTTCGAGCTATTACAGAGCCGCCTCAGCCTCCTCGCTCGTCTTTGAGCTGTCACAGAGCTGAGCTTCCTCAGCCTCCTCGCTCGTTTCCGAGCTGTCACCGAGCTGAGCTTCCTCAGCCTCCTCGCTCGTTTTCGAGCTGTCATGGAGCTGAGCTTTCTTAGCCTCTTTTCTCGTCTCCAAGCTATTACAGAGCTGAGCTTCCTCAGCTTCCCCGTCTGGCCGCGAGCATGGAGCACGGGTGCTCCCGTAACGGCTCTGTGTATCTCGCCACGACGAGATCTCCACCGCTCCACGTCCTGCATCCCACGCTAGAATATCTCGCCATTAAAGAGCGTATCTCGCCATTAATGGGTGTATCCCGCCAACTAATTGAACATGACGCAGGGGCGTAACGGACGGTGAGAATCTCGCATCGGCTTGCTCCAATACGACCCCTATATAAACCCTCCCTCCAGACGATTTAGGTAACTCGAACTGATTTCAATACGCCGTGACTCTGCTCTTATATTCTTCGGTTCTTACTTGATCGTCGGAGGGTCCTACGGTGATTTTCCATCCCAGGACTTGATTTGCAGGTAGCTCGGCGTTAACTACAACCAACAACCCATTGAGATCCACACGCTCAACTCTCATCTCAAATCTTGATCGTTCAGCGCCGTTGGCCGCAAGATCGATGGAGAACAATATCTGAGGGAGATTCCGACCTCCATCACTTTGTTAGTTTGCAAAGTCTTAACTGTGACATAGTTTGCTTCAGCTATTCTCTCTCAGTTTCTACTCTCCCTCTACTACCTCATGCCGCCAACCTTTCAGATGGAAACAAGAAACACTAAAAAGTATAATTACTAAAGAGTTTAGATGTTAACTGGATGTTAGATCCTAGTTGATTTACAAGCTAAATAACTATAACGACTATAATTAACATATAATTAACAAAATTTAGATGTTAATAGAATGAAGGAAAAGTTAACTAGGGGGACTAATTCAGTTAAATTTAAGGAATTTGGTGTCTTTTTTAAAGTCTTAATTCTAATAAACCCCAAAGACTTTTCCTAATTCATCACAAACTGCCAATTTTTTTTAAAATTACGAGAAACTCCCAAAGATAACGGCCCGGCCCCAATACCGTTAATGGGGTGAGCACGTGACCTCAGTACTTTGAAATATCCCTAAAATGCCCTTCCTCGCTATTTATGTCTTTTTCACTTCATTTATTTCAGCAGAAATTTTTTCATCTCTTCTTCTCTAACCTCAAGCTTCCTGGCCCTAGATTTGATCAATTCTTATGCCTCTCTAGCTCAAAGTCGGTCAAGATTTGCAAGTGCGGTCTTCGAGCAAGAGTTGCATTCTCCCAGAATCCGAAGCATCAAGGACAAAAGTTATAGGATTGTCGTAGGTGGCCGGTCAAGGATAAGTGTGAGTTTAATGGTTAGGTCATGGAGGAGGAGGAGGTCGTGGTGGTTAGGGATGAGAACTCAATAGGCAACGAAAATGAGATACTTTTAGTAGTATTTTATGTTTTTCTTGGTTTCTTTATTGGTTTTCTTTTCGGGGGATTGTAAATTTTAGGGGGGAGGATGTATTTTGTTTTGGAATGATCATGTATTTTTTTGGTGTGAAAGAAAATTATTTTTTGTTGCTTCTTCCGTCATTTTCTTCTTGGATGCTGCTGCTGCTGCTGCTGCTGCTTCTTCCATCATTTTCTTCTTGGATGCTGCTGTTGCTGCTTCTTCCATCAACTTCTTCTGAGCAGCAGCTGCTGCTGCTACTTCCATCAACTTCTTCTGAGCTTCTTCTTCTTCAATCAAATTCTTCTGAGCAGCTGCTGCTGTTTCCTCTTTTTCCATCAACTTCTTCTGAGCTGCTGCTTTTTCTTCTTCCATCAACTCCTGCTTAGTTGCTGCTGCATCCATCAACTTCTCCTGCGCTGCAGCTTCTTTATCTCTCATCAACTTCTTCTGAGCTGCTGATGCAACTTCTTCCATCAACTTCTTTTTTGCAACAATTTGTTCTTCTAAATTCTTTTTCTTCTCCTCCTTTTTAGTCTTCTTACTATCAGTACTTCCTATTTCAGAAGACTCACCTTCATTCGAATTTTTTCCCCTCTTGTAAACTACTGGTTCTTCTCCTTCTGCACAAGCTTCAGCCTTCCTTCTTCTGACATCTTCCATCATTTAAACAATACAATGTAATTAGATATTGTTGTTGTATTAGATTGTATTATATTACATTTGAAATATGAAGAACTAACAATTCCTTCTAACGGGAGCTGCACTATGGCTAGGCTGCTTCATTGTTGAATTTAGTTCTCTTGCTGCAAACAACCATGTATGCATGTTAGTATCAAACATATGTGTATTCTAAAAACTGATTAGATTTCACCATACACAATAAAGTACTAACGAATCCTTTTCTTTTGAGCTTTGCTTGGGGATTCATCATCATTCTTGTGCACTTCATGAAGAGCTATAAGTAATTGGGTGCATCATGTATATGCATTGGTTAGGGAATCAAATAGTAATAGACTAATACTATCACTTATTAAAAATGATTTACCTTCTACTTCCACTTCCTCTTGGATTGTGTGTAATTTAATCCCTTCTGTGAAAAAACACTCCATCTTTGCAATATGCCTGCATGAATTTCTCGGTACGACTGCTATAGACCAAATGTTCAACATACAACACAATGTTTCTATTTGTATCAAGATATTTCAACATCTCAGCCACTCCAACATCACCATGTATCACAACAAGGTCCTTGTTCATTTGGTAGACAATGTAGTTGTCATCTAGCCCTATAGCTTTCATTAGATGATGCCTCAATATAGTCCAACTCATCTTATTGATATCAACTCCTTTAACAAGATTACATTTACCACCCTCATATATTTTCCCTTTTCCAACATTTTTTAACGCCCCACTATCAAAATAATATCTAAATTAAATAATATCTAAATTAAATTAATTAGTTTACATGTCTTAAATGATGATTGCAATTTTTCTTGTACCTATTCCCCATAGATGTGTGATGTTATTAGTTTATGAGAATGTATGAATCATATCATGATATATATACGTTGCATGACTTCTCATGGAATCCGATCGTTTATTAAAGAAAAGAATGTTTATCTTTAGTTTTTGTAGAAATCCTAGTTAACCTTTTATGTCGGTTTAGTATATATTGCATTACCGAGTCATATGCTTGTCTCCTCTCATTTAATTTTTTGCTGTATATTTTAGTATTTATATTTATTTTTAAAAGAAAACAAAGTTGTAAATGAATACCATGCTTTTGTCATTTTCAAATACGATCTTAAAATACCTTTACCTTCAACATAATTTTTAGAAATTAATCTTGACTTCTGAAAATCCCAAGAAAATTAGTTAAGATAATATATAGTTTTCTAAGAGCGCTATAAAAATTTCAAAAAAAAAAAACAATCTCTGGTTTAGGTTTTACGGCTCTCATAGTTGCTATTTTCGACAGTCCTGAAAACTGTTTTTAACATCAACTTTAAAAAATTCATAACTCTGAATCCAGAGATCCAAATTGAATCAAACCAAGTTGGTTTGATAACTAGATCAAAAGATATAACTTTTTTCTAGTCCAATGCTTTTCCTAAAAACCGACAGAAAATATCGAAATCTGCATTTTTAAAACATGCGAAGGTTATGGACTGTTTCTGTCCTACTTTGCCCAGCGATACCAAAATGCAATTATCTCCCAAACTAGTAGTCTAAATTACGCGAGACTTGAACCCATGACTGCATAATATCTAGGACTACATTTATAGTGTTGATTGCACTTGTTTACGCTGCAAATTTGAACTTCTAATGCTGTATATTTGATCTTATACTATATGACTTATGCGTGCCTTATTTCATGTAATTTGATGTATATGCTTCATGAACCTCTTGATATCTAAATAGTTATATGTACATACTGCCACGGTTTTTTAATTCTTGTTTAACACGAACCTGACCCAAACCGTGAATACACACTTACTTGAATATTTAAATCCTTGAATATCTGAATGCTTAAATACTTGAATACCTGAATGCTTGAATACTTGAATATGCGAACCTGTGAACTTAGCATGAACTCAAACTGTTTTGACATATTCATGGACTCATGTTAAGACTTGTGTCGAACTTTAGAACTTAACATACGATAACGTGGGAGAAAGGGTAGTTTGGTAATGGACGTACTTCATGTTACGAGAGTCCCCTACATGTGCTGCGATTCTGAGCGTGAATGGAAGCTAACTATTCATGAATCACTTATACTGTAGTTCTATGGATTTGACGGAGCACTAACTCAAGCTTGTGCTGTTAGTCCGTGGCTTTAACGGACTACTCTCGTTACACGTATATTTTCACTATTAAAACTACAATAAAACACGTGACGTAAAATGGCCATGTTTATATATTTTTCCAAGCTTATTCGCCTCATTATGCTTATTCACTTTGACATGCTATTCGTTGTACTACCATGTATAATTCGCATCGTTGTACTACCATGTATAATTCACATCCGTTTATTTGTTTCGCAGTTAATTTACTATGTTCATAATCCCTTTAACTTGGGGACTTACCAACCGCAAAATCGCTGACGAACATTTCCGATTTGTTTTCTTCTATTTTTGCAAATGTTCGTCAATTGATTTAGGGACAGGTGAGGAGATAGGGAGAGAGACCGAACTAACGGAGCAGGACTTTGTACATCTATCATCTCTACTTTGTACATCTATCATCTCAGGCCGATTATTAGTCACCCACTAGCCTTCGTTTCAGGATGCCTACTTGTTAAGGCTTTTATTTGTTCTGTTTTCATTGTATCGGATATGCAGACCTACTATCAGTTATTTTTTTTGAATATTGTGGAATTTAATATGTAATAATGTAGTTGGATTTTTTTATGCTTTGCTAAATTCTTGTAGCAATTAAAATGCTTAATTTAACGCTCAACACATTTATTTCAAGAAAAATCCTTTCTCGGTATAAGTATGTCGCGGTCCTAGTTATGCACCTGCCACCGTCTTTTGAGAAGCGGGGCGTGACACGAGCGCTTGATATAACTCCCCAAAGATTAAAGGCACGAGTGAGACCGGACGCTTATTGGATAGTTGTTCATGAATGCTTTGAAGTTGATGGAGTACCAAATAGTAAGAAAAGAAAGCGATGAGATATGACTATTATATTTACCGGTTAATTTTGTTAAAATTTTTAAAATTCTTATTTTTAAACTAATTTTTGATAAGAGGCGTAATTTTCAAGGATTTCGAAATACCAATTTAAAGAAAGCCGTTTTGAAACGGTATGGTATTTTAATGAAAAAGTTCTTTAAATTAACAATAGCTTTAGAATACCGTGCTATGGAACCATAGTATGCGTATGGGGTGTTAATTGTATGTATGCCCTAGAGGCCATTATTGTACATGATTGTATATTATAATGGATGCTTGGACATATATAGGGAGGACTTTCTTGCTCGACATGATAGTATGCTATCTGGTTACTCTTTAACTTAACATGTAGACTAGTATTGTAATACTGTCTTGCTATCACATGTTGATAAAGCCCTTATGATGTGTACTTGACTACCAGGACTATGATGCAGATCATACTAGTGGGGCTGGGGTAGTCCACAAGTTCATCCTTTAATTGTTTCTAGTCGTAGGAGTATCGAGAAAGGGCATCAATATTCCAGAGTAGACTAGAGTATACGTTTCTTGACCCTGTATGGGGCGATGGATGATCCCACATCCATTGGTGTTTGACATCAAACATTGTACACATGTGCTCATTGGAGAATGGGTACACCGAATAGGACTCACCGAGAACCCCTAGATGGTATTATACCTAACGTCGGATAGCAGTTCTCTGGTGACACTGGTACATGTTAGTCTGTAGACCCAAGATCGCCATAGAGTCTTGTGTGATTCCCACTGTGCTTTGATTTCCTCCCTACCACGTTCAAGAGAGCATGCAAACAGGTGGATTTTGGGTACAGCCCCGAGTCACATAGAGGCAATGAGCGATAGGAGGGGTTTCGTCTCTCCCGGTATTGTGGGTTGATGTTGCGCTGTGCTCGATTGGCCATAACAGAAAGTCCCAGGCCAGGGCTGATGATGAGATTTACTGGTAAGTGTTATCAGTAGTTTCTCAACCCGTTATGAACCTCACATCGGCATTACTTATCAAGTTATTGGGGTCTGACGTTTACCACCCCCAGACTCGATATGCGACATATCAGACGAAGAAACCGGACTGTACGGTAGTGTTACTTACTGGATTCACAGGAGTATAAAGAAGCTTGCTTGTTGATCTTCTGATCGCCCAATATCTGGGTAGCCGTTACGTCCAGTGTAATACCCAGTTCTTTTTTATGCCAATATCCGTTTTTAAATAAAGTGGTGTTTACAAAATTTGTTCATTTATATTTTTTATTTATTTTCAAAACCCCAATCTACATTTTTACCCAAATAGTTTTCACAAAACAAACCTAACCCAAAGCCCAAATCCATCTTTAATCACACTCTTTTCTTTCTAAATTTTTCTTGAGCCCAACAAGTCCAACAAGCCCAATAACCTTTCATTCCCTTTTACCCAACAGTTACCTTCTCCCTTTCAAAATTCAAAAATTATTCAAATTTAAAATCCAAATCCTACCCAATCCATTTCATTAAACCGCAAATACAAACCTAATAAATATATATATATTAAATTCCTTTTACTCTCTCTCACTTCTTTGTATTTTTCAATTAATTATTTTAAAAACCCCAACCCCACGTTCTCTTACTCTCTCACAGCCCTTTCTCTGTCTCTCTCCTCTCATTATACATACAAAATATTTTCCCCTTGGATCCCAACACCTCCCTTCCTCGTTCTCTACTTCTTCTCCCTGCCTTCATCCCTCCTCCGCGAAACCAGAACCCCCGCATCGCCTGCCCGCGCCTCACCGCTCTCTACCTCACCTCCACCCTCGACCTCGCCTCTCTCTTCTCCCCTCCAAAACCCCGCAACAACCCAACCATGAGCTCACCCGCAATCTATACCCACAACCACTGCAGCCCTCGCCTCTGCCCTCACCGCCGATCACCTCGCCGGAGCTCCGACCCCGTCGCCTCCGTGCCCTCGCCACCACCTCTTCTTCCTCCTCTCCCCTTCTTCCCGACGAGAAAATCCCCGACCTCGACTTCACCCGAGAACCCGCTGCAACCCATCCCGTGTTCCCTGCACATCCTATCGCCTGCGCCTCGTTGCCGCCGGAGCTCGCCTCGCCGTCTACCTCGTCGACACATTCCTCCATCGTCTCTTTCCCTTCTTCCCTCAAGCCACACCCGAGAACCCCCGATGCTGCACCAAGCTCGATCCGAGGCAAAACTCTTCATGTTGCTGTGTCGTGCCTAGTCCGTGCATGCAACGTGTCGTGGCGTTCATCACCGTTCGCTGCTGTCGTGTCACCGATCGTCGTCGTCAGGCAAGTTTCATAACTTGCTTATCATGCTACGATTAGTATTGTGATTAGATATAGATATAATTAAATCATGAATTCAAACTCAATAGCGAACATTGTGCAAATGGTGCTGAGGAAGCCTACCTAGGACTTATGACCAGGCTGATATTACATGAAAATTTTAGAGATAACAACTAGTTTCGAGTAGTTAAGGAAAACGTGTGTTTTTGTTTGATACCGAATGTTTACCTTAGGCGTTCGATACAAACCTTATGCGAAAACCCAAATCAAATGTGGCGGAATTTATTACTACTAGATTCCTGTAGTGATAATGGATAACGCGTAAAGATTTGGGTCGAAAATACGGACCCTAACACCGTGAAATGTCATCCCCATTTAGATCCGTCAAGTCTGAAAATTTCCGTACCTGAATTTTTTGAAAATCATAGTAAATTGGTTACACACCGAAATGTTGTGTTTGAGGGCTTGTATCGAAAATGACTCGACAACCTAGAACCCCATATAATTTATATTCTGTTTATATTTTATAGTAGTGGCAGAAACTGTTTGGGAGTGCGGCTCTGGACAGAAGTCCAGAGCAGCACTGCTTGTCGACACTTGATTTGAAATGCTTTTATAATTTTGTGTGAAAATGGTATTATGCGTAAACCTATACCCTATACCGTTGCCAAGATTAATCTATTATCTAACCATTGAAGGTGGTTTCATTTGTTTTTACATTCGTTTGCTATTTTAATTATATTTTAAATCATCAGTACGTGCTGCAGTTCCAAGCACGGACAGAACGCGTATCCCGATCTTAGATAATCCATAACTCCCAGCATACAGAGGATTTTGTCAATCCGTCAGGTGCATTGGAAACCTAACTAATAAACCTAAATATTATCCAACTGTAGAGTCGCTTAATTATAATCCCAACAGGGTGAAAACTGTGTTACAAAATGGACTTTCAGTTCAGGAACTGAATTTCCAGTGGACGACACTTAAAAAGAAATGACCGTAAATTGCGAACCCAAAACCCGATTGACTTGAAACCAAATTCGTTGAATTGATGATCAAGTTTAATTTTTATCCCTTTTGTATCATTTTACTTAATTCGGAATGTACGATTTAATGCAATTTTTCTAAGTTAATAAGACGCGTAATGACTAGTATTGCATATGATTGTTTAGCGGCATAATTCACATATTTACCCGACTGCAATACCTCTAGCAATAGTGAGCATACTTATTAATTTTCAGTGTATAATGCATTGTCGAACGTGAATGGTATCGGTTTAGTTGTGTCGAGTACGCCAGTAAAAGTGAATGATTCGTGATAGTGACCAATACAGTGAATAGTGAATAAAACAGTGTTATTGATGCGTACTTGTACACAACTAGCACATACTCATAGATAGTGAAACCTGGGAAAAAGAGGGAAATCGAAGTGGAAAGGAAATTGTATTTAGCGAGGTCAGTGATTTAGAGGATGATCATTCGAACAACGACTCTTATATATTAGGTTTGGATCTAGTGGTCCGGCTGACAGGGTTATGTCCCGGGAAACAGTGAGCCGTAGTCTCGGGTACGTACGGGACCCTCGTTAAACATGATCAATTCTTTCCGCAACTCGATTTCAAAAGTGACTTAGAGACCGATAGGGACACAGATCATACATTGCATTGTTTAATGGCATATCGATTACCTGCATTTATTGTTTCCACCGTTATTACTTTATTTCCTTGCCTCATGTTATTATCATAATATTGCTATTGCGTCGCCCTGACGACCTGAGTATGCATGCTCATTATAGAGGTGGATCCGTCTGATCTCGAGAAGACCGCGAAGATCCATACTAGTGAACCAGTTATATTTCTCCCTTGGTATCCCTGGTTAGTTGCCCTTTTGTTTACTTCCATTACGCTCAGTTTCCTTTATATCCGATAGTTCAAGTGACCGCATTCTCCTTATCCGTGTTGTATTTTACTGATTACCATGTAATGCTAGAAGCCGAAATGTGACTACGGCAGGATTTTTCCTTGATCGTAGGAGCATGACTGTCCTAGTCACCCTCGTATTCCGTATTTTGGGAAGCGGGGCATGACATGGTTTTGTTGGTATCAGAGCGCCGGGTTTAGAATAAGATTGCAGTTCAATTTAAGGATCCGTTGAATTATACTTTGTTTCCTTGCTTTCACTTCCATATACTACTTGTGCATCATCACTCAAGTTCATGTTTTTGAATCTTATCTATCTTATTTTTCCTCGTGTTCGGCACCATTAGTTGTTATTTTCCTTCGTGTTCCACTATCTTATCATGACCTTTACTTTTCAGGTCATAGCCAACCCTGGGGTAGCACCGCTTCTCGATGAGGACACTCGGTCCTGCATTTATTTCGACTGTATATTAGTGAGTTCGGACGACGAGATCGATGGCCCACAGGTTATTTTCAACGACAGCGGATCCGAGGATGAGAGAGTCGATGTCGCAGCTCCAGAGATCAATATGATTAATGATTTTGACGATGAAGAGGAGGACCTAGAAGAAGACCCTGAAGAGAAGGATCCCGAAGAAGACCCGATAGAAGGGGATCAGCAGAAAAATGCAGTGGAAGGGGATTCAGAAGAAGACCTTGAAGAGCACGATCCCGAAGAAGACCCGATAGAAGAGGATCCACAGGAAAATGCAGTAGAGGAGGATCCAGATAAGGATCCTGAAGAGGAGAATCTTGAGGAAGACCCTATGGAAGGGGATCCAGAAAGGGACCCGGAAGAAGCAGAGTATATGGAGGAGATTCCAATAAGTAAGCTCCCGCCGAAGAGGAAGAGCCAGGAGAAGAAAACCCTATAGGGGAGGAATCTGAAGATGAAGCTCCAGTCCAGGAGGATTCGGAAGATGAAACCTCGAGTGAAGAAGAACTCGAGTCTGAAGAACCTCAAGCAGATATCCCTGCAAGGCACTATGGGAATGGACGCCCCTATCTTAGCGCGAGAACTTATCGCATTTTGTTAAACTTCCACAATCACGACTGACGCGGCTTATTTCCTTTTCTTCGGGCCAAATAAAAACGATGTATAGTTCAGGGTCACGTTTATCTCTCAATTGTACTCTGTCAAGATTTTCTGAATAATAAAGTTTTGGTTCGATCAAATTTTTCCTAGAGTATTGTACCTTTAAAGCCCGCTTGATGCATTAATTTATCCTTCTTACAAAATTTCTTTCCCTTATTACAAGTAATTACTTTATCTCATCCTTGAACCTTGTAATTACTTGACCCCCAATTTAGCTGACATGGAAGGAAGTGCCTTACGTATGGACAGAGGAATGTACTCGAGCTTTTGAGATACTTGAACAAAAGTTGACCGCGACCTCTATTCTTATAGTGCCAGATAATTCAGGTGGTTTGGTGATACACATCGATACTTTAGGGAAAGGTTTAGGCTGTGTCCTGATGCAGCACGGTCGGGTAGTTACTTATGCCTCACGACAGCTGAAGAATCATGAGAAGAACTACCCAACTCATGACTTGGAGTTATCGAGAGTAGTTTTCACCTTGAAGATCTGGAGACATTACTTATTAGGCGAAAAGGTGGAAGTGTACACGGATCACAAGAGTCTGAAATACGTGTTCACTCAGAGGGAATTGAATACGAGACAACGCCGATGGCTAGAATTAATGGCGGACTACGACTTGGACTTACAGTACCATCCGTGGAAAGTAAATATCGTACCCGACGCTCTTAGTCGCAAGCCAGCGGTCATGTGTTGACCAGTCAGAGGGGCATCATTGAGGATTTTCAGAAGCTCGAACTAGAGGTTGTTACACCGAGGGCAATCAGACAGTTTTGGCAGTTACAGGTGCAGTCTTCACTTGTATATCACATTAAGGCTGTACAAACTGATGATCCTCAATTGCAGAAGTTCAGAGAGCAGGTGGAAGCCGGACTAAGGACAGACTTACTCATACATCGAGACGGTTCTTTGAGATTCGGTAGCAGACTCTGCGTTCCCAAAGGAGATGTTTGAGAAGAAGTACTAGCTGAGACTCATAGTTCAGCTTACTCTATGCGTCCGGGAGGTACGAAAATGTATCGAGATCTGAGGCAACACTATTGGTGGAACGGGATGAAGTGAGAGATTACACGGTTTGTATCCAAGAGTTTAGTATGTCAGCAAGTAAAGGCTGAACATCAGAGAACGGCTGGACTATTGCAACCACTTCTGATACCCGAATGGAAATAGGAGCACATCACTATGGATATTGTAACTGCTTTACCACGGAGTCCAAGAGGCAACAACGCTGTTTGGGTTATCGTCGACCGTCTTACGAAAGTAGCACACTTTATACCCTTCTGGGTGGGACAGTCGACAGAGTCGCTTGCGGAGAAATACATGCAAGAAGTAGTGCGACTTCACGGAGTTCCGGTCAGTATAGTGTCAGATCGAGATACCAGATTTGTTTCGCACTTTTGGAAGAGCTTACAGGAGATTCTGAGTACACGCCTCAAGTTCAGCACGGCTTACCATCCACAAACGGACGGGCAGTCCCAGCGTACTATTCAGACGCTCGAGGACATGTTGAGGGTGTGCATGCTAGACTTCCAGGGTTCTTGGGAGGATCACCTCCATCTAGTGGAGTTTTCTTATAACAACAGTTTCCAAGCTAGCATCCAGATGGCTCCATTCGAAGCACTTTACGGATAGAAATTTCGATCCCCCGTTTGTTGGGATGACGTGGGGGAGCGAAGATTACTGGGCCCCAAACTTATTGTTCAAACGGTAGACAAGATCCATATAATCAGACAACGCATTAAGACGGCTCAGGACCGACAGAAAAGTTGGGCGGATGCCAGCAGGAGAGCGCTAGAATTCGAGGTCGGAGATCATTTGTTTCTGAAGATCTCACCTACCCGCAGTGTTATCAAGTTTGGAAGTCGCGGGAAACTCAGTCCCCGATTCATCGGACCATTCGAGGTATTAGAGCGAGTAGGAGAAGTGGCTTACCGTCTTGCCCTACCCCCATCCTTGGCGGGCGTACATAACACATTTCATGTGTCACAGTTGAGGCACTACGTTCGAGACGACAGTCATGTTCTCAATCATTCTGAATTGACTTTGGGTGCCGATTTAACTTATGTGGAGCAGCCTACTACTATACTCGACCGTAGAGAGAAGGTGCTGAAGAATAAAATCATTTCGTTAGTCCGAGTGTCTTGAGGCGGTCGTTCATCCGGGGAATCTACCTGGGAACATGAGGAGGATATCCGTTCGCGGTTCCCACACCTCTTCGAGTAGCCATTTGTATCACCGGTTTCTTTTTCGTTCTTTTAATTTCGATGAAGAAATTTTTGTAAGGGTGGTATGATATAATACCCAGTTCCTTTTGTATGCCAATATCCGTTTTTAAATAAAGTGGTGTTTACAAAATTTGTTCATTTATATTTTTTATTAATTTTCAAA
Organism: Agapanthus africanus; assembly: GCA_030015575.1. Taxonomy (NCBI): domain Eukaryota; kingdom Viridiplantae; phylum Streptophyta; class Magnoliopsida; order Asparagales; family Amaryllidaceae; genus Agapanthus; species Agapanthus africanus. The sequence goes on along the minus strand of CM057350.1, from coordinate 182,645,004 downwards.
ACCCCAATCTACATTTTTATCCAAATAGTTTTCACTAAACAAACCTAACTCAAAGCCCAAATCCATCTTTAATCCCACTTTTTTCTTTCTAAATTTTTCTTGAGCCCAACAAGCCCAACAAGCCCAATAACCTTTCACTCCCTTTTACCCAACAGTTGCATTCTCCCTTTCAAAATTCAAAAATTATTCAAATTTAAAATCCAAATCCTACCCAATCCATTTCATTAAACCACAAATTCAAACCTAATAAATATATATATATATATATATATATATATATATATATATATATATTAAATTCCTTTTACTCTCTCTCTCTCTTCTTTATATTTTTCAATTAATTATTTTAAAACCCCCAACCCCACGTTCTCTCACTCTCTCACAGCCCTCTCTCTGTCTCTCTCCTCTCATTATACATACAAAATATTTTTCCCTTGGATCCCAGCATCTCCCTTCCTCCTTATTCTCACCTCCCTTCCTCGTTCTCTACTTCTTCTCCCTGCCTTCGTCCCTCCTCTGCGAAACCCGAACCCCCGCATCGCCTGCTAGCGCCTCACCGCCTTTTACCTCACCTCCGCCCTCGACCTCGCCTCTCTCTTCTCCCCTCCAAAACCCCGCGACAACCCAACCCCGAGCTCACCCGCAACCTATACCCACAACCATTGCAGCCTTCGCTTTTGCCCTCACCGCCGATCACCTGGCCGGAGCTCCGACTCCGTCGCCTCCGCGCCCTCGCCACCACCTCTTCTTCCTCCTCTTCCATTCTTCCCGACGAGAAGATCCCCGACCTCGACTTCACCTGAGAACCCACTGCAACCTATCCCATGTTCTCTGCACATCCCATCACCTGCGCCTCGTTGCCGCCGGAGCTCGCCTCGCCGTCGACCTCGTCGACACCTTCCTCCATCGTCTCTTTCCCTTCTTCCCTCAAGCCACACCCGAGAACACCCGAAGTCACACCAAGCTCGAGCCGAGACCAAACTCTTCATGTTGCCGTGTTATGCCTAGTCCGTGCATGCAACATGCCATGCCGTTCATCAACGTTCGCTGCTGTCGTGTCACAGATCGTCGTCGTCAAGCAAGTTTCACAACTTGCTTATCATGCTACGATTAGTATTGTGATTAGATATAAATATAAATAAATCATGAATTCGAACTCAATAAGGAACATTGTGCAAATGGTGCTGAGGAAGCCCAACTAGGACTTATGACCAGGCTGATATTACATGAAAATTTTAGAGATAACAACTAGTTTCGAGTAGTTAAGGAAAACATGTATTTTTGTTTGATACCGAATGTTTACCTTAGACGTTCGTTACAAACCTTATGCGAAAACCCAAATAAAATATGGCGGAATTTATGACTACTAGATTCCTGTAGTGATAATGGATAACGCATAAAGAGTTGGGTCAAAAATACGGACCCTAACACCGTGAAATGTCATCCCCATTTAGATCCGTCAAGTCCGAAAATTTCCGTACCTGAATTTTGTGAAAATCATAGTAAATTGGTTACACACCGGAATGTTGTGTTCGAGGGCTCGTATAGAAGATGACTCAACAAACTAGAACCCCATATAATTTATATTCTATTTCTATTTTATAGCAGTGGCAGAAACTGTTCGGGAGTGCGGCTCTGGACTGCAGTCCAGAGCAGCACTGCTTGTCGACACTTGATTTGAAATGCTTTTACAACTTTGTGTGAAAATGGTATTATGCGGAACCCTATACCGTTGCGAAGATTAATTTTTTAGATAACCATTGAAGGTGGTTTCATTCATTTTTACAGTCTTTTGCTATTTTAATTATATTTTAAATCATCAGTACGTGCTGCAGTTCCAAGCACAGACAGAACGCGTATCCCGATCTTAGATAATTCATAACTCCCAGAAAAAAGAGGATTTTGTCGATTCGTCTAATGCATTGGAAACCTAACTGATAGACCTAAATATTATCCAACTGTAACGTCGCTTAATTATGATCCCAACATGGTGAAAACTGTGTTACAAAATGGACTTTCAGTTTAGGAACTGAATTTCCAGCAGAGAACACTTAAAAAGAAATGACCGTAAATTGCGAACCTGAAACCCGATTGACTTGAAACCAATTTCGTTGAATTTATGATCAAGTTTAATTTTTATCCCTTTTGTATCATTTTACTGAATTCTGAATGTACGATTTAATGCAATTTTTCTAAGTTCATAAGACGCGTAATGACTAGTATTGCATATGATTGTTTAGCGGCATAATTCACATATTTACCCGACTGCAATACCTCTAGCGATAGTGAGCGTCCTTATTAATTTTTAGTGTATAATGCATTGTCGAACATGAATGGTATCGGTTTAGTTGTGTCGAGTACTCCAGTAAAAGTGAATGATTCGTGATAGTGAACAATACAGTGAATAGTGAATAAAGCAGTGTTATTGATGCGTACTTGTACACAGCTAGCACATACTCATAGATAGTGAAACCTGGGAAAAAGGGGTAAATCGAAATGGAAAGGAAATTGTATTTAGCGTGGTCAGTGATTTAGAGGATGATCATTCGAACATCGACTCTTATATATTATGTTTGGACCTAGCGGGCCGGCTGATAGGGTTATGTCCCGGGCAAGCCGTAGTCTCGGGCACGTACGAGACCCTCGTTAAACATGATCATTCCTTTCCGCAACTCGATTTCAAAAGTGACTTAGAGACCGATAGGGACACAGATCATACATTGCATTGTTTAATGGCATATCGATTACCTGCATTTATTGTCTCCACCGTTATTACTTTATTTCCCTGCCTCATGTTATTATCATAATATTGCTATTGGATCGCCCTGACGACCTGAGTATGCATGCTCAGTGATAGAGGTGGATCCGTCTGATCTCGAGAAGACCACGAAGATCCATACCAGTGAACCGGTTATATTTCTCCCATGGTATCCCTGGTTAGTTGCCTTTTTGTTTACTTCCATTACGCTCAGTTTCTTTTATATCCGATAGTTCTAGTGACCGCATTCTCCTTATCCGTGTTGTATTTTACTGATTACCATGTAATGCTAGAAGCCGAAATGTGACTACGGCAGGATTTTCCTTGATCGTAGGAGCATGACTGGCCTAGTCACCCTCGTATTCCGTATTTTGGGACGCGGGTCGTGACATCCAGCTAGTACTGCTGACGGCTTGTGGGTGACTGATATGATCATCACCTACTGCTGACGTATTGACGAGTCTTTAGAGTCCTACACAGAGGTTTCCTGGCTCAAGCGAAACGAAGTAGGGCATATATGTGATATGTGCGGGACCGAGATTATACTTGTATATGATACAGTATTCTAGTCCCGCGATATAAGTTATATGTGATATAACCAGATTATTGAATCAAGTGTTGATTCAATAATTTGTTATACGTATATTTGATATACATGTAAATGATATTAGTCGGTTGAATGTGATATAGCCGGATTATTAAATCTAGTGTTGATTTAATAATTTAATATATAATTATATATTTGATATATTAATATATATTAACTAATATTAGCTCACTTAAGAATTTCTTTTCTACTAATACATTTAAATATATATATATGTGTGTGTGTGTGTGTGATATATTTATTAATGTATTTATTTTGTGTCATACTTAATGATACATTGGACTTAGGTGTATGAGACTCATACCTAACTAAAAATAATTTGGATGATTAATTATTAAGGGAAAAATCAAAATTAGGTGGAAATTAGTATGGCTAAGATGCTTGTGGAAGCATGTAGAAGCCTTGACTTAAGTCCACTAATTTTGTTTTACTCTACTTATTTATTAACCTAACCATTATCTTTAGCCATGGTTAAGTCTCTACAAGAGATTATATGAGATATTTTCTCGCCCATGGTTCATAACTTGATAACTTGAGCTTCTTTTCCATCTCCTTCTTTGCATTCTAGCTTTCTAGTGAGGTGAAAAAGAAAAAGAGAAATATAATTCTAAAGTGAGCAAAATTCCTACTTCATCAATCTATATCAAACTAACCATTTAGTATAGATTGTTTACTTCAGTAATCCATCAATTAGTGAAGAGGTAGCTTGAGTTAGAGATTCTTCGACGTAGATTATCTTCGGCCTCGAAGATCCTTGAGCAAGCTTGTTCGTTTCGTCTAGTAGAGCCTAAGAAGAGTCCGGGACACCACCACTTGGAGCTAAGGGAATACTACATGGAGCTTTAGAAGTGAAGGACCGGTCTACAAAGGTTGTATTCCTATTTCACTTAGTGTAAAGTTTGTTTACATGCATATAAGTGCACTTCGTCAACTGCATTGGGGGTGCGGCCGTCTACTAATGTTTCCGACGAGCATTCGATCAACTATTGGGAATCTTATTGAATTGCTCGACTGGTTATTGAAATGTGTTTTCAATTTGAGACTAAAATGCCGGGTTTATAGCGTTAGGCATGAAATTCGGAACATGTGATATTCCGGGTTTATGATGTCTAAGGAATTTATATGGTTAGGCATGAAATCCGAAGTATGTGATATTTCGGATTTATGATATCTAAGGTGGTTGCGGATTCCAATTATTGTAGTTTTCATTTTTTTCTGCAACCGTAAGTGTAATATGTGGTGTATCGCCGGTTCGTTGCTATACGTCAACGACAATTGGGATACGCATATTTACTTACGTTGATAACATATGATGCTATGTGTTGCTGTGATATGTTATATTGGATTGTCGTGTTTGAATAGCCGGGGGTTTTTGCGTGAGATGAGAGTTTTTCATTTTCATTCATGTAAAAACTTGTATGTAATATTCTTTTATTAGGACACCTCCGGGTTGAGGATGATGTCCCCATTGATGTATATTATTTACTTTTCCGTATTAAGATAGACTCAAGGTGGGAAGCACAAGTAACCGGGTTCTAGAGTCCAGTAGGAGGCCATCTCGAGGAGTCGAGTCCGGGTCTCCTAACTCTAGAATTGGCAGGGTTTCTTGCCGCTCTCGTAGGGGTCTAGGGATGTGGGTTTGGTTATTCATCACGATCGTGGAATCCGTGTTTTTTACTGGCTTAATTTAAAACACGGACCTCCTAATATATCCAATATTTTATATGTTGACTTCTGCTGCAATGTTCTATGATGAGATCATATAATTGCGTGAGACGAATACTTTATATTATATATATGATATATAATAAACGTTGCTTATGTTTTGCATCCACGCTAATCTTGCCCCCGCTCTGCGCATGACGGGACCCCGTGGTGAATGCGGATGGCATAAGCGTACGTTATATTTTCGTTTCTTTATCTGTGATGCTTAGGAAGCATAAATGATGGGACTTTATTAATGAGATTAATAAAAAGGAAAGAAACCTAATGATGTTGTAGAATCAAATTTTCAAAAAGGCAGCTCTAGTTCTTGCTTTGCATAGTGGTATTCCTTAATGAATATCCAGCACCTCATTCGATGATGAAAGAGCCTAGATCCCTTCACCAGGAATGACCTCTTTAGCAAAAACTAGCAGATGCTACACCCACTCGGTTTATTTTGAAAAACTCGATTTTAAAAAAAGCGGAGCTTGAACCACTCATTTTCAAAATCACTCGATTCTACAACGATATCAGTTCATTACGCAAAAGGTTTTCTTAAAACCTGTAGTAGCCCTCCGTCATTTCAGATAAGGACTATTTAGTATTCGTGCTACATTTGTTGACCTTATTAAGGCGAGTGTGTGGTAGCTAATTAGTGCTTATCTGCAACCATATGATGCGATCGGATTAGGGTAGTCGTACGACTTTATTAGCCTTGTTAAGGGTCGTACGGGTGGATTTAATTCAATCAGGAAATGACGGGTTGAACTTGGCTAGCGCTTATGATTTGTTGACCTTGTTAAGGTCATAAGTTTCTAGGGGCAAAAACATTATCGGGAATTTCATGTGTTGAAAAAGTTGCAATGAGATTGCATGCCTTCTATGAGATAATTGGATTCCGATACCTGCTGCGAGTAAGAGTTACTCCTGGGAGAGTTTTGCACTTTACAATTAGCCGATCAAGTAGGTGACTAGAAATGTGTCAATGGGGTTATGCCTCTGGGAAAACGAGGTTTATTTTAATTAAGTCTTTGCGAAAGCACGAGAAACCGCCCTCAAAATACCAACACTGGCCTAGCTGAAAGATTGACGAACTTGTAGGGTGTAATTAATCCCGGCTAGTCTTTCCTTTTAGGGTTTGAAGGAAGATTTGATAAAAACAGTGTGAGCCATTCTGATTAGATAAAATATAACCAATCTAATCTTGCAAGAGCACACGCAGTGTTTTCTTCTCTCTCTCTCCTGGTAGCGACCATGACACGCATTAATCAAGATAATAATATGGATGTATTGACCGAACCCGCTTGTTATACTGAGCTGGGGAACGTTGGTTCCGCTCTATCTTATAATTGTTATAAGTCTGAGCAGGAAATAGGGGAATATCCGGATTCCTATGCCACTCGAACGAGGAATGAGCATGTTAATGCATCTTCTTCGGGTGTGTTTGTTACCGAGAACTATTTCTCAGTCCACTCTATGTCCTGGGTATTAGATACCAGATCAGGATCCCATATTTATAATATGTTACATGGGCTAAAGAAAGGTAGAGAACTGGGAAAAGGTGATCATTCTCTAAAAGTAGGGAATGGTGCAAATGTTGTAGCCAAAGCAGTTGGTGAATATCACCTTGTATTACCAAATGGGAATACATTGATCTTGAACGACTGTTATTACGCACCATCTATGATATACAATTTTATATCGATTTCTTTATTAGATTAAGAAGGATATAACTTTGTAGTAGAGAAAAATGTTATGAACATTTTCCTAAATCAAGTGTTGGTTGGGTTTGGTACGTTATGTAACGGTTTATACGTCCTGAATCAAAATACAGTTCTTAACGTACATAACACACACAAGAGGAAAAGTTCATAAATGAACGAATTCTTCTTGTGGTATTGTAGACTAGGTCATATCAATGCGACACGACTAGCTAAGTTACATAAAGATGGATATTTGAATCAGTTTGAATTTACATCATATGAAACTTGCCAGTCATGTCTCAAAGGTAAAATGACCAAAACTCCATTTACTGGACATGGAGAAAGAACTACTGAACTCTTGGGACTGATACATAGTGATGTATGCGATCCTATGTCTACACATTCCAGGAATGGTTTCTTATACTTCATTACATTCACCGATGATCTCTCAAGATTCGGGTATATGTTCCTGTTGAAACACAAGTCTGAAACTTTTGAGAAATTCAAGGAATATAAGTGCGAACTAGAGAACCAAACGGATAAAAGTATTAAAATCCTTCGATCAGATCGGAGAAGAGAATACTTAAGCACGGAGTTCCTAGATTATTTAAAAAGAGAATGGGATTCTCTCTCAGCTTCCTCCTCCGTATACACCACATCACAACGGTATATCTGAGCGGAGAAATCGCACCCTATTAGATTTGGTGCGCTCTATGATGAGTACTGCTAAGTTACCTATTATCTTTTGGGGTTATGCGTTTGAGATGCCGCATACCTATTGAATAGAGTTCCAACCAAATCAGTGCCTACCACTCCATATGAGATATGGAATGGGAAAAGACCGTCTCTTAAACGAGTTAAGATATGAGGTTGTCCGACCTATGTTAAAAAGCAAAATCTGGACAAGCTTGAGGCAAGGTCAGTTATGTGCAAGTTTGTAGGATATCCCAAGCATTAGCAAGAGTATATCTTCCACCACATTGAGGAACAAAAGGTGTTTGTTTCTCGGAATACCACCTTTTTAGAAAAGGAATTTCTTATGAAAGAAATTAGTGGTCATGTGGTAGAACTGGAAGAAGTTCCATCTACACAAACTACAGTTGATGATTTGGTAGAACCGGAGGATTCAATAGTCCCGACGAATCTCAGCCACTCCACAAATCTAGTAGGGTTCCTCATCCGCCTGAGATATACTATGGTTTTCTCATTGACGGTGGGAGTGAGGATTGCATTATGGAAGATGATGACCCTACTAGTTTCAAGCAGTCCATCACGAGTGGGGACTCTGTGAAATGGCTGGATGCAATGCGGTCTAAGATGGAATCCATGTACACCAACAAAGTATGGACTTTGGAAGTTGCTCCTGAAGGGGCAAAACTCATCGGGAGCAAATAGATCTTTAATAAGAAACTTGGTGTAAATGGAAAAGTTGAGACTTTCAAAGCTAGACTTGTTGCAAAAGATTTTCGTCAACAACCAGGTGTCGATTATGAATAAACCTTTTCTATAGTGACTATATTTAGGTCCATCCGGATCCTACTTGCCATTGCTGCATAGCATGACTATGAAATCTGGAAGATAGACGTCAAGACCGCTTTTCTAAATGGTGATTTAGAAGAGAGCGAGTACATGACACTACCAGAGGACTTCGAAGACAGTGTGAACAGCGGAAAGGTGTGCAAGCTGCTTAAATCAATTTATGGATTAAAGCAGGGATCGCGGAGTTGGAACATCTCTTTTGATGTGGCAGTCAAAAAGTTTGACTTCATCAAAAACGTAGATGAACCTTATATATACAAGAAGCTTGTAGAGAGTAAGGTTGTCTCCTCGTATTGTACGTGGATGACACACTCTTGATAGGAAACGATGTTCCTATGCTACACTCGGTCAAGCTCTTCTTATCACAAAGTTTCTCCATGAAGGATCTGGGTGATGCCACTTACATCCTGGGAAGAAACACTGGATAGCTGTGAAGAACATTCTTTAGTACTTGAGAAGGATTAAAGAAATGTTTTTGGTGTATGGTAACGGTGAACTCTATGTCGAGTCCTTTACCGATTCGATCTTCCAGAGTAATAAGGTCGACTGAAAGTCAGTCTCGGGTTTTGTCTTTACCCTCAGTGGAGGGACGGTATGTTGGAAGATTTTCAAGCTAGATACCGTAGCAGACTCGACGATGAAGGCTGAATATATCGCTACCAACGATACTGCCAAAGAGGCTGTCTGGATGAACAAGTTCATGAGATGAACTTAGTGAGGTTCCTACCAGTGATCCAATACTTGTGTATTGTGAAAACAATGGAGCTATGACTTTAGCCTAGGAACCCCGGCTCCATCAGTGATCCAGACATATTCTTAGGCGGTATTACCTGATCAGGGAGATAGTTGATCTCCGGGAGATCAAGGTCAGGAGAGTTGACACGAAGAATAACACGGCAGATCCACTCACGAAGCCCATACCCCAAACACAATTTGAGAGATTTTGTGATGTTGGGTATGAGATACTACAATAACTGGCCTTAGTGCAAATGGGAGATTGTTAGTTGTATGCATGCCCTAGAGGCCATTATTGTACATGATTATATATTATAATGGATGCTTGGACATATATAGGGAGAACTTTCTTGCTCGACATGATAGTATGCTATCTGGTTACTCTTTATCTTAACATGTAAACTAGTATTATGATACTATCTTGCTCTCACATGTTAATAAAACCCTTAGGATGTGTATTTGACTACCAAGACTATGATGCAGATCATACTAGTGGGGCCAGGGTAGTCCACAAGTTCATCCTTTAATTGTTCCTAGTCGTGGGAGTATCGAGACAGGGCATTGATATTCCAGAGTAGACTAGTGTGTACGTTTCTTGACCCTGTATGGGGCAATGGATGATCCCACATCCATTGGTGTTTGACATCAAAGATTGTATACAGGTGCTCATTGGATAATGGGTATACCGAACAGGACTCGCCGAGAACTCCTAGATGGTATTATACCTAACGTCAGATAGCAGTTCTCTGGTGACACTGGTACAGGTTAGTCTGTAGACCCGAGATCGTCATAGAGTCTTGTGTGATTCCCACTGTGCTTTGATTTCCTCCCTACCACGTTCAAGAGAGCATGCAAACAGATGGATTTTGGGTACAGTCCTGAGTCACAAGGAGGCAATGAGCAATAGGAGGGGTTTCGTCTCTTCCGGTATTGGGGGTTGATGTTGCGCTATGCTCGATGGGCCATAACAGGAAGTCCCTAGCCAGGGCTGATGATGAGATTTACTGATAAGTGTTATCAGTAGTTTCTCAATCCGTTATGAGCCTCACATCGGCATGACTTATCAAGTTATTGGGGTCTGACGTTTACCATCCCCAGACTCGATATGCGACATATCAGACGAAGAGACCGGACTGTACGGTAGTGTTACTTACTGGATTCACGGGAGTATGAACAAGCTTGCTTGTTGATCTTCTGATCGCTCAATACCTGGGTAGCCGTTACGTCCAGCTAGCACCGCTGACAGCTTGTGGGTGACTGATATGATCATCACCTACTGCTGGCATATTGACGAGTCTTTAAAGTCCTACACAGAGGTTTCCTGGCTCAAGCGAAACGAAGTAGGGCACATATGTGATATGTGCGGGACCGAGATTGATACTTGTATGTGATACAGTATTCTAATCTTGCGATATAGGTTATATGTGATATAACTGGATTATTGAATCAAGTGGTGATTCAATAATTTGTTATATGTATATTTGATATACATGTAAATAATATTAGTAGGTTGTATATGATATAGCCGGATTATTAAATCAAGTGTTGATTTAATAATTTAATATATAATTATATATTTGATATATTAATATATATTAACTAATATTAGCTCACTTAAGAATATCTTTTCTAATAATACATTTAAATATATGTGTGATATATATTAATGTATTGTGTCATGCTTGATGATACATTGGACTTGGTGTGTGAGACTCATACCTAACTAAAGATAATTTGGGTGATTAATTATTAAGGGAAAAATCAAAATTAGGTGGCTAAGATGCTTGTGGAAGCATATAGAAGTCTTGACTTAAGTCCACTAATTTTGTTTTACTCTACATATTTATTAACCTAACCATTATCTTTAGCCATGGTTAAATCTCTACAAGAGATTATATGAGATATTTTCTCACCCATGGTTCATAACTTGATAACTTGAACTTCTTCTTCATCTCCTTCTTTGCTTTCTAGTGAGGTGAAAAAGAAAAAGAGAAATATAATTCTAAAATGAGCAAAATTCCTACTTCATCAATCTATACCAAACTAGCCATTTAGTATAGCTTGTTTACTTCACTAATCCATTAATTAGTGAAGAGCTAGCTTGAGTTAGAGATCCATCGACGTAGATCATCTTCGGCCTCGAAGATCCTTGAGCAAACTCGTTCCTTTTGCCTAGTGGAGTCTAAGGAGAGTCCGGGATACCACTACTTAGAGTTAAGGGACCACTACACGGAGTTTTAGAAGTGATGGACCGGTCTACAAAGGTTGTATTCCTATTTCACTTAGTGTAAAGTTTGTTTACATGCATATAAAACCCTAACTGTCACGCCCCGCTTCCCAGTGTACGGCGAAGGGGACGCGACGAGGTCCGCTACGTATATACTCAGAAGTACATACGCCATAAGAGACAAGAGATATAAAAAATAACAGCAACTTTATTAATAACATTCTTTTGTACAATGCATGAAAAGTAAATACAACTGGAATGAAAAGCGATGCCTAAACAATGGCATAACAGGAAATGAAAATACTGAATAGAACAAGGTACAATATCTAGTGCTCGGGATCTTCATGAAACTGATCCAAGTCTTCACCGATGGGCTCGATCTCTGACGGATCCAAAACACCTGACGACATTCAAAGAAGAAAGAAATAGAACGTCGTCAGCGAACAGGTCGCTCGGTAAGTCCCAAAGATAAAAAAGAATTAGAAAAGACAGAATAAGAGGTATCTTCTAAAGTATAATGTTGTAGAATATTGTGTTCACGCTGTTGTTTGTAGCTTGGTACGGAAAGATGCCAGTGTATACGAGAGGGGTCTCGGTATGTTAGAGACCAGGGCAAACGGAATGTACAAGGAACCGTTAAGCCACAGTACAACAGCAACGGAATACAGGTTAGGTGTCTTAATCTTACCGCCTCGTGCCACTTCTAACACTTTCCGCACCAATCTACCCCTTAAACCCCATAGTGTTTTGATTGTATTGTTGTATTGTATTGTATAAATTGGATGACTGACCAAAACCATGATATCGGTAAACAGATTGTAACTGCATAATCAGGTAAATGGAATAACGGAATAATGGATGTATATCCATGGTTTGATTCAGTCAAGTTGTATAGATTGTTAACTGGATTCTGGGATTCATGTGTTCATATTGAGTTGGAATATTAAAGAATATAGATTGACTTGAATCATATTCAAGTCAGAAATAATCAGACTCAAACTCGAGTCAGACCAAAAGAAATGTAAGTCGAAGTTCCATATTTGTTAGGGTCATTATTGTAATTTATAAAACTTGAGGGGGTTTTATGTAAAAATACTTTTGTATAGTTTTCAAGATACACCTCAAGTATTTATTATTCGTCTTTATAGTTATAATGAGTGTAATTTTATTTTGTGTTATTTCTAGTGAAAATATCCTAATTACTTAAATAAAGGTATTAATCTGTAATATTGATTTATTTGAAATTCATGGTATTTTAATGTAAAATTTATTCTTGTGATTTTTAGAAAAATGGAATATTTATATTATAACAAAATAGATCTTTTAATGATAATATACATATATTTATACCAAAATAATTTCAATAAATATTTTATATTTTAAAAGTCTCATTTTCTTAAGATGTCGTATTTTAAACCTTTCGAGACCGAATGCTCCTTGCGGAGGTCTGAATCTCGCACTACTAAGCCGAGGGTGCACGATAAACCGTACTATCCCTAACGGGTTCCCCAAAGGTGGGTTGTAGTGGCGCTTTGCAAAGATTTATAAATACTAACCTTTAGAATACGGTTTTATTAAAGTAAAAGGTATTTATTTGTAAAAGTCGATTTTCCGTATTTTAGGTTTTAGTGTTTCTTATTTCAACTAGACTAATTTTAAATGATCTAAACAACAAGTTGTTAGAAGCCTCAAATCGCCTCTTCATCGCCAATTGTGGCCAGGTAAGTACAAGTGAGGAAGGAGGGATCCGCTCACGAATCGTGAGACGGGCCTTTTAAAATTACCTTTGCTCACTTGCCTAGCCTAGACACCACAAAGTCAGGTTTAGATAAACGATCGATGTCCATAACTTATCGTATTTCCTATTAAAAGATATTTGTTTTGAAAGTGTAGCAAACCTAAAACTTTTAGAAAAGGTTTTATTAAGAAAAATGTATTTAAATGTAAAATCTTGTATTATCGTATTCCAAGTTTTCAAGGTAGCGTGTTATGTTTGCATATGAGTGTGTGAGGAGGTAGGTCATTACCTCGTGATCTACTTTAAGGTATAGCAATGTTAAAGGGTTAAATGTGAAAACTAAACATGGTGGTATTTAAGTGAAAGAATATGATATATTGCAAAAGCTATCATTTCATGTGAGAAACTTTATTCAAATTAGTTGTTAAGTGATTAATAATCAACATGGAGATGTTTAAGCATTATGGAATTGGTGATAAGTGAGATTTTATAGAAAACCGGATCGGAAATCGGTTTGTTCCGATTTCCGTCGGGTTTGTAAAGTCGTATTTTTATGAAAGAAAAGAAAGATAGAAAAGAGGGACTTACGGGGTTTGAACAACACTAGAGAGTGAGAGGGAGGTAGAGGGTTTTCCGGTGCGTCGAAATGTCGTTGAGAGATCCTAGCACGATCACCGGGATTTCGCCGTCGATTTCGTCAGCGCTTCGCCTTTCGTTCATTTTCTAACGTACCAAGTTCTCTTGGAATTTTGAGAGAGTGGACTTAGAGATTTAGGATGAGAGGGTAGAGGGTATGGGGTGTTTATATAGGGTTAGGCTAGGGTTAGGGTTTTAATAAAAAAAATTATAAAAAAATATATAAAATCATTAAAAAATCATTAAACCTTGGAGTAAAAGGGATTTATCGGGCATTTGGTAACCGATCCAGGCATTTAGAGTGTGCAGGAGGGTTGACCAAGTCAAGGGGAAACTTTTTCGTGTTGACAACTCGGCCGTCCGGCCGAGTCCGGCCGGCGGCGCCGGACCGAGTCGGGCCGAGTCAGGGTGTCGGAGGCCGGGGATTTTCCAGAGGAAGATTTTGGTATATTTACTTTTTAGTCTTCAGTTCAAGTTTTGTGAGTTATAGCGTTTTGACTGTTGACTTCCAAAAGAATTTAAAACAAAATAAATACAAAAATAATATGGGGCATGGGATTTGAACTCTGGTGGCTTGGTTCAGCAGTGCAAGATATTACCAATAAGCTACAAGCTCCTTCTTGTAATTATGGAGTGAAATAAATACTTAAAGAGATATCAGCCACAATAAATACTCCAAGTATACATTGAATTTAAATCAATTCTTTGTACATTAAAAATGGAGTTGTTACAGTCTACCCTCCTTACAAAAATTTCGTCCTCGAAATTTACAACTTTTATTTGAGGACTAGTTTACAAAGAGGTGTGGATATCTAGTACGCATTTCATTCTCCCTTTCCCAAGTGGACTCTCCTGGAGTGTCTTTCCTCCACATCACTCGAACCAAGTTAACTTCCTTGTTCTGAAGTGTCTTCACCTTCCTGTCCAGGATCTCCACGGGCTGTTGCTCACAAGATAAATCGGGCTGTACAGTGAGCTCGGAATGATCAATTACATGGCTGGGGTCACTCACATACTTTCTGAGTTGGGATATGTGGAACACATTATGCACTCCTTCCAATGAGGATGGAAGCGCTAAACGGTATGCCACTTCACCGACTCGTTCGAGTATGTCGAACGGTCCAATATATCTCAGACTTAGCTTACCCCGTCTTCCAAAACGGATCACTCCGCGGTTCGGAGATATTTTCAAGAACACATAATCTCCTGGCTGGAACTCCAAGTGTCGTCTCTTCGCATCAGCCCAATACTTCTGTCGATCTTGGGCTATGCGCATTATTTCCCTGATAGTACGAACTACATCAACAGTCGCTACTATCATTTCTGGTCCAAGAAATTCCCTATCTCCGATGTCGTCCCAACTTAATGGCGATCGACACTTCCTTCCATATAATGCTGCAAAAGGTGTCATTCCTATGCTTGCTTGGTAGCTGTTGTTGTACGAAAACTCCATAAGATGTAGGTGATCTTCCCACGATCCTTTGAAGTCTAACATACACGCTCTGAGCATATCCTCCAAGATCTGAATAGTTCGTTCCGACTGACCATCGGTTTGTGGATGATAAGCCGTGCTGAAGTTCAGACTTGTTCCCAAGCTTGCTTGCAGACTCTGCCAAAATTGCGATCGAAACCTGGTGTCACGATCGGAGACAATGCAGACCGGTACTCCATGAAGTCTCACAATTTTCTGTATGAGTTCATGGGTATCAGGGATAGTACATTATGAAGAGTTTAAATCTTAATTAGATTATTACCTCCATGTACTTCTTGGCTAGTGTCTCAGTAGATTGGCCAACTCGAAATGGGATGAAGTGAGCCGACTTTGTGAGTCAATCCACGATAACCCATACCGTATCGTTACCCTTTATGCTGCGAGGAAGAGCAGTCACAAAATCCATCGTGATGTGTTGCCACTTCCATTCTGGGATTGGTAACGGTTGAAGTAATCCAGCAGTCCTGTGATGTTCAGCCTTTACTTGCTGACACACCAAGCATTTTGCGACGCTTCTGGCTACTTCACGCTTCATTCCATGCCACCAATAATTCTGACGTGGATCTTTGTACATTTTGGTACCTCCAGGGTGTACTGAATAGGAAGAGCTGTGGGCTTCTTTCATTAACTCTTCCCGTACAGGTCCTTTTGGTACACACAATCTGCTACCGTATCTCAAAGATCCGTCTTCATGGATGATGAAGTCTGTTCTGAGTCCATTCTCCACTTGTTCTCTGATCTTTGGCAACTTAGCATCACTTGCTTGAGCTGCTTTGATCTGATTGACAATGGTTGATTAAACTTGCAAATTCATCAAACTTGAAGCATTACCTGACATGATTACTTCAATCTCCATCTGATGCAAATCTTGTTGAAGCTTCCACTGAGCGGTGAGATTCATTGCTAATGGTTGACGACTAAGAGCATCAGGTACTACATTCACCTTCCCTGGGTGATAGTGCAAGTTGATGTCAAAGTCTGCCATGAGTTCTAACCATCTTCTCTGCCGCATATTCAACTTCTTCTGAGTAAACACGTACTTCAGGCTCTTATGATCTGTGTAGATGTTCACTCGTTCACCAAGTAGATAATGACGTCAAATCTTGAGAGCAAAGATGACGGCTGCCAACTCCAGATCATGCGTCGGATAATTGCGCTCATGGACCTTCAGCTGTCTTGAAGCATAAGCCACAACCTTACCGTGCTGATGTAGAACACAGCCTAATCCCTTACCGGATGCATCGCAATGCACTTCGAATCCTCCAGATTGATCCGGTATGACGAGAATAGGTGCTGATGTCAATCTTGACTTGAGTTCTACGAAAGCTTGTTCGCATGCTTCTGACCACACAAATTCTTCCTCTTTACGTGTAAGCTTGGTCAGGGGCGTTGCTATCTTTGAAAAGCCTTCAATAAACCTTCTGTAATATCCAGCTAAACCCAAGAAACTTCGAATATCCTTCACTGACTTTGGTGTAGGCCATTCGCTAACTGCTGAAACTTTCGCTGGATCCATAGAGATTCCTTCTCCTAATACGATATGTCCAAGAAAACCAACTTGCTTTAACCAAAACTCGCACTTGTTGTACTTGGCATAAACCTGATATTGTCGAAGAATTTCTAGGACAATTCGTAGGTGTTCTGCATGTTCTTTCCGACTCTTAGAATACACCAGGATGTCGTCGATGAAGATGACAACAAACCTGTCTAAGTACTCCCGGAAAACTTGATTCATTAGGTTCATGAATATTGCGGGTGCGTTGGTCACTCCAAATGGCATCACTAGAAATTCGTAATGTCCATAGCGAGTTCTGAAAGCTGTTTTGTGAATATCAGCTTCCTTGACCTTCACTTGATGATAACCTGAACGAAGATCTAATTTAGAGAAAACACAAGATCCACTTAGCTGATTAAATAAATTATCGATGCACGGAAGTGGATACTTGTTCTTTATAGTGACTTCGTTCAAGGCTCTGTAATCGATGCACATTCTGTATGAACCTTCCTTCTTCTTCACAAGTAATACAGGTGATCCCCAACTTGAAGTGCTGGAACGAATCCATCCTTTCGCCAGTAATTCGTCCAACTGTGTTCGGACTTCCTTCAAACCTTCCGGACTTAAATGATAGGGTGCTTTGATCACCGGTTGTGCTCCTGGTACTAAATCAATACTGAATTCAAGAGCTCGATCGGGAGACAAACCTTATATATCGTCAGGAAATACATCGTCGAACTCCCGAACCACATCTGGTCTTGATTCTTCCTCCGCTTGAGCTGCTGCAACTACTGCTTCTCTTGGCTTCGCTTTGTAGGTACTTGGTTCCAGTGTACGGTCTCCGCTTTTGAAATAGAAGACCGGATGGTCTGGAATCTCGAATACTACCCTCCTTTGACGACAGTCTATGGTAGCATAAAAAGTTCCAAGCCAATCCATTCCTAGAACCACATCGAAGTTCGGTATGTCCAGCACTTTGAAGTCAGCATAAAACTCTCTGCTGCAGACGACGACTGGACACAAGCTGTATCCCATAGTTGCCTTTAGAACGCCATTTCCTGAACTGACATTCCAGCTGGATACAAGCGGTGAGACTGGAATCACATGGGTTCGAACAAACCGTTGCGACATAAAGCAGTGTGATGCTCCAGTATCAAACAGTGCTAGTACAGGGATTGAGGATACTAAGATTGTACCTAAGGTATGTGGGATACGTTTTAGGTATAGAAAATATGTAACTAAGTAGCATGATAGAAAAGCAAAGTTTGAAAAGAAAAGTTTACTAGTGATGACTTGGCCAGTGGCCTCAGCTTCTTCCACTGACATAGTGAAAGCCTGGCGCCTTGGTACATTCCTCCTGGCCAGAGGAGCATTCCTCGGAACGTTCCTTTGAGCTTGATGGAACTGTTGAGGAGGTAGTGCAGCTTGTGGTCCTCTGGGTGGTGCAGGTAGTGCAGGTCTGGGAGCAGGTGCCTGAAGGGTTGGTCGCTGCGGATAAGTAATTGTTGGCCTGGGTGCAGCAACTGGGTTCTGTCTTTGGGGACAAGACCCAATATCGTGAGTAGCTGAGCCGCAGACTAAGCAAAGGCGGTTAGCTCGACGGCAGTCCTTCATCATATGTCCAGTTCTCTTGTAGTAGGTGCAAAAGGCAGGGCTGGGACGATGGTTCGGTACTCCGGGTCGCCTTGGCACGAAAGGTGGCCTGGACGAGGCTCCGCCTGCCATCTGGTTGGCAGGGCGCTTGACTCCTGCAGGCTGAGGTCTGCCCCTTGCTTTTATCACTGCCTCATAACTGCGGGCAGCTTCCAGAGCATCCTCATGAGTCAGAAATTTTCCCGTGGCTAGAGCAGCCTGAATCTCCGTGTCCAGTCCTTGTTGAAAGCGACGGGCTCTGATCTCGTCCGTCGGTATCAAGTGTGCCGCGAATCTGTTTAAGGATTATGTTAGCTGTGTAGTATGTGATATTTAAAAATTGAACTATTGTGACATATCTTACCGGCTTAACATGATGAATTCAGCGTCGTATTCATCTACTGATTTGTCCCACATTGAACCCTGTTGTAGATGAATGAACTGCTGCTCCATGGCAAACTTGGCAATCACAGGGAAGTATTTCGCGTCGAACTTCTCGCGAAACGTTTTCCATTCAATAGGCTGTACCAGACGGCTTTCTTCCGCCTTCCACCAGTTGCGAGCATTGTCCGTGAGCTGTAGTTTCGCCACACAGACCCAAGCGATGTCTGGCACTTGAGCTGCTGCCAGATCGTCTTCTATGCTTTGTGCCCATTCTTCCGCTTCAAGAGGGCTTCCTTTACCAGAGAACTGCTTGGGATGTAAAGCCCTAAATTGCTTTACTCCCGGTGCATCGGTCTCGGAACGGTTCAGGAGTTGTTGCTGTCCCTCGAGAAGGCTACGGATCGCCTCAAGTAGCACTGTTTGCTCGGTGGGTGGCGCAGGAACAGCTGGTGTGAGAGGTAGTGCTGGAGGTGTGTTGTTGACGTTGGTGCTGGTGTTGTTCGGGGAATCTATAACCTTGAAGAAAATTTTGGGTTAGGACAGATTCAAATACATGAAATGATAAGATTCAAGGAATAGAAATTTGTAAGATTCAAGAAACATGAATTGTAAAGAATGTTTTAGTTGCTGGTTCTTGTGTTATATTGCTTAGGTTGTTCACGCAGAACAGAACTGCATAGTATGGTTCTATACAGCTCTGACCTGTATGGGCCACCAACAAAACCTGTCACGCCCAGCTTCCCAGTGTACGGCGAAGAGGACGCGACGAGGTCCGCTGCGTATATACTCAGAAGTACATACGCTAAGCGTATCTAAGCAATATCACAAGAGACAAGAGATATAAAAAATAACAGCAACTTTATTAATAACATTCTTTTGTACAATACATGAAAAGTAAATACAACTGGAATGAAAAGCGATGCCTAAACAATGGCATAACAGGAAATGAAAATACTGAATAGAACAAGGTACAATATCTAGTGCTTGGGGTCTTCGTGAAACTGATCCAAGTCTTCACCGGTGGGCTCGATCTCTGATGGGTCCAAAACACCTGACGACATTCAAAGAAGAAAGAAATAAAATGTCGTCAGCGAACAGGTCGCTCGGTAAGTCCCAAAGATAAAGAAGAATTAGAAAAAATAGAATAAGAGGTATCTTCTAAAGTATAATGTTGTAGAATATTGTGTTCACGCTGTTGTTTGTAGCTTGGTACGGAAAGATGCCAGTGTATACGAGAGGGGTCTCAGTATGCTAGAGACCAGGGCAAACGGAATGTACAAGGAACCGTTAAGCCACCGTACAACAGCAACGGAATATAGGTCAGGTGTCTTAATCTTACCGCCTCGTGCCACTTCTAACACTTTCCGCACCAATCTACCCCTTAAACCCCGTAGTGTTTTGATTGTATTGTTCTATTGTTGTCACGCCCCGCTTCCCAATGTACGGCGAAGTGGTTGTGACGAGGCCCGCTACGTATGTACTCAGAAGTACATACGCTAAGCGTAACTAAGCAATATAAAATAATCACAAGAGACAAATAAGATTGAGATAACAGCAACTTTTATTAATAACATTCTTTATACAATGCATGAAATGAAAATACAACTGGAATGAAAAAAAGAAAGCAATGCCTAAACAGTGGCATAATAATAAAAGGAAATACTGGAAAGAACAAGTACAAAGTCTAGAGCTCTGGATCTTCTTGGAACTGCTCCAAATCTTCAGTTGTTGGCTCGGTCTCAACTTGGTCCAACGCACCTGACGACATTCAAAGAAGAAAGAAATAGAATGTCGTCAGCGAACAGGTCGCTCGGTAAGTCCCAAAGAAAAGTGGAGTGAGAATGGCAGAGTAACAGTATTTTCTAGAGTATTATGTTGTAGAATATTATGGAATATTGTTTAACGCAGTTGTTTGTAGCTTGGTACAGAAGAATGCCAGTGTATACGAGGGGGATCTCTATATGCTAGAGATCAGTGCAAACGGAGAGTACAAGGAACCGTTATGCCACGGTACAACAGCAACAGTATTCATGTTAGGTGTCTTAATCTGACCACCTCATTCCACTTTTAACATCTTCCGTACCAATCTACCCCTTTAAACCCCGCGATGTCATGTTTGTATTGTTATCTTGTAAACTTGTAATGATTGCTTGATTGACTTGATTGACTGATTGACTTACCGAAACCATGATATCAGGAAACGGTTATAACCGTAGAGTCATGTAAATGGAATACTGGAAACTTGTAAAAAGAATATCCATGGTTCGGTTCAGTCAGACAGATTGTTAACTGGAATCTGGAATTCATGTATTCATCTTGAGTTGGAATATAATTGAAATATAGATTGACTTGAAATATATTCAAGTCAGAATTAGTCAGACTCTAACCCGAGTCCGACTAAAAGAAATATAATTTGAAGTTCAATATTAGCTAGGGGCCTTATTGTAATTTGTGAAACTTGAGGGGTTTTTATGTAAAAATACTTTTGTATAGTTTTCCAAATACACCTCAAGTATTTAATAATCGTCTTTATTGTTATAATGAATGTGAATTTTATTTGTGTTATTCTAGTGAATATATCCTAATAAAAGTATTAATTGTTTATTTGAAATTCGTGTTATTTTAATGTAACTTTTAATCTTTGAATTTTAGGAAAAAGTGGAAATTTTATATTATAACAAAATAAATGTTTAAATGATAATTATATATAATTAAACACATAAATAATTTTTAAATGAATATTTTATTTACAAAAATATCACTTTCTTTAAATATCGTATTTTAAACCTTTCGAGACCGAATGCTCCTTGCGGAGGTCTGAATCTCGCACTACTAGCCTGCGGGTGCACGATGAACCGTGCTATCCCTAACAGGTTCCCCAAAGATGGGTTGTAATGGCACTTTGCTCAGGTTTTTATAAATACTTTTAATTTAGGGAAAAGGTTTTCTAAATATAGGGTATTTATTTGTAAAAGTATATAGTTCTCCATATTTTAGTTGTTAGGGTTTCCTAGACCATCTAACCTATATTCTATGGTCTAAACGATGAGTCATTAGAAGCCTCAAATCGCCTCTTCACCGTCGAATGTAGCCAGGTAAGTGCCAGGTAAGTGGGAAGGAACCACAGTCGTGGGCCTAATTAAAAACCACTAGCCTTAGACACACTTGCCTAGACCCACAAGACAGTTTAGATAAACGATCGATGTCCATGACCAATCGTGCTTTCATTTTGTATAAGTTTTATTTAAAAAGAATTTACAATTTAAAGATTAAACTAAAAGTTATAAAGATTATGGTATTTTAGTGAAAAAGTCCTATAATATCGTATTCTGTATTTTGTTATTCAGCAATTAGGGTTATAATGAGTGTGTGTAAGGGTAGGTCATTACCCCGTGACTTATATTAAGTTTTGGTGAAGTTTCAAGGTGAAATGAGTTATGTTAAAGTTAAGGGTATTAAAGTGCAAGAATACGGTTTCCATAAACGTTATCATTTCATGTGTGAAATTTCATCCAAATTGAATGAAACAAGTTTTGTTATCAAAATAAACATGATTAGGAGTGGGGTATCTAAATAGAACATTAAAATTTAACTTGATGGTATTTTTATGCAAGAAATACGGTTTTCTAAAGAACTTGTCATTTCATGTGGAAAAGTACAATTAAATTTGATTTAAGGGTGATTAATAGTCAACATGCAAGAGGGTTGATAATATGTATTAGGTGACAAGTGGAATTTTTAAGAAAAACCGAATCGGAAATCGGTTTGTCCGATTTCCGTCGGGTTTCAAAAAGTCGTATTTTGCAAATATAGAAAAGAGAGGTAGAAGGTTGGGACTTACGGGTTTGGACAAGCTAAGCGTTCTAAAAGGTGTGGTGGTTGCCGATTCGTCGGAAACGTCACGTCGGTCTTGATCCGGTCGCCGGAATCCGTCGTCGGTTTCGGCAGCGCTTCGCTTCTCGCTCTTTGCACCAAGTTCTCAAGAGTTTTAGAGAGTATGCTTAGAGTTGTGAGGGGAAAAGGTAGAGGGTAGGGGCCTTTATATAGGGCTAGGCTAGGGTTAGGGTTAGGGTAGATGAAAAGTTAAAAAATAAAAATGTGATAAAATGTAATAAAAATGTATTAAAAGTGGAGTAATTGGGGGTTTTAAAGATCTATGGAAGTGGTATTGGGCTGAAACTTTGCAGGTGAGTAGGGAATACCAAAAGACACAACTTTCATGTTGTGACCCTTGCCGGAATCGGCCTAAAAGGGGGTGACTCGGCCGTGACTCGGTCGGATCACTGAGTCGGCCGAGTCAAGGCCGAGTTGGCCGATTCCCGACCGAGTCCGGTGACCTGGATCTCCCCCGGCGGTTCATCTACCCTCTGCAAGTGTTACATCTTTGGGTGTAGTGGGGTTTTTGTGAGATATGCACGTGTAAACTCTTGGTATTCTAAAGGTTTTCTAAAAAATCAATAATAAAAATAATGTGGGGTATGGGATTCGAACTCTGGTGGCTTAGTTCAGCAGTGCAAGGTATTACCAATGAGCTACAAGCTCCTTCTTGTAATTATTGTAAAGAGATAGATACTTAAAGTGTTATCAGCAACATTAATACTCCAAGTATACTTCAATTTTAAATCAAATTTTGGTATACAAAAATTGGAGTTGTTACAATCTACCCTCCTTACAAAAAATTTCGTCCTCGAAATTTACAACTTTTATTTAAGGACTAATTTACAAAAAAAGGTGCGGATATCTTGCACGCATCTCATCTTCCCTTTCCCACGTGGATTCTCCTGGAGTGTCTTTTCTCCACATTATCCGGACCAAATTAACTTCCTTGTTCCGAAGTGTCTTTACCTTTCTATCCAGGATCTCCACAGGTTGTTGCTCACAAGACAAATCGGGCTGTATCGTAAGCTCGGAATGATCAAGTACATGGCTGGGGTCACTCACATACTTTCTGAGTTGGGATATATGGAACACGTTATGCACTCCTTCCAATGAGGGTGGAAGCGCTAATCGGTATGCCACTTCACCGACTCGTTCGAGTATGTCGAACGGTCCAATGTATCTCGGACTCAACTTTCCCCGTCTTCCAAATCTGATCACTCCGCGGTTCGGAGATATCTTCAAGAATACATGGTCTCCTGGCTGGAACTCCAAGTGTCGTCTCTTTGCATCAGCCCAATGTTTCTGTCTATCTTGGGCTATGCGCATTCTTTCTCTGATAGTACGAACCACATCCACGGTCGCTACTATCATCTCTGGTCCAAGGAGTTCTCTATCTCCGATGTCGTCCCAACTTAATGGCGATCGACACTTCCTTCCATATAATGCTGCAAAAGGTGCCATTCCTATGCTTGCTTGGTAGCTGTTGTTGTACGCGAACTCCACAAGATGCAAGTGATCTTCCCACGATCCTTTGAAGTCGAGCATACATGCTCTGAGCATATCCTCCAAGATCTGAATAGTTCGTTCCGACTGACCATCTGTTTGTGGATGATAAGCCGTGCTGAAGTTCAGACTTGTTCCCAAGCTAGCTTGCAGACTTTGCCAAAATTGTGATCGGAACCTGGTGTCACGATCGGAGACAATGCAGACTGGTACTCCATGAAGTCTCACAATTTCCTGTTTGAGTTCATGGGTATCAGAGATAGTACATTATGAAGAATTTCGTTTAAATCTAAATTAGGTTATTACCTCCATGTACTTCTTCGCTAATGTCTCAGTTGATTGGCCAACTCGAAATGGGATGAAGTGAGCCGACTTTGTGAGTCGATCCACAATGACCCAAATCGCATCGTTACCTTTTGTGCTGCGAGGAAGAGCAGTTACAAAGTCCATCGTGATGTGCTGCCACTTCCATTCTGGGATTGGTAACGGTTGAAGTAGTCCAGCTGTCCTATGATGTTCAGCCTTTACCTGCTGACACACCAAACATTTTGCGACACTCCTGGCTACTTCACGCTTCATTCCATGCCACCAATAATTCTGACGTAGATCTTTGTACATTTTGGTACCTCCAGGATGTACTGAATAGGGAGAGCTGTGAGCTTCTTTCATTAACTCTTCCCGAACAGGACCCTTTGGTACACACAATCTGCTGCCGTATCTCAAAGATCCGTCTTCATGGATGATGAAATCTGTTCTGAGTCCATTCTCCACTTGTTCTCTGATCTTTTGCAACTTAGCATCGCTGGCTTGAGCTGCTTTGATCTGATTGACAATGGTTGATTGAACTTGTAGATTCATCAAATTTGAAACATCACCTGGCATGACTAGTTCGATCTCCATCTGATGTAGGTCTTGCTGAAGCTTCCACTGGGCGGTGAGATTCATTACTAATGGTTGGCGACTAAGAGCATCAGGTACTACGTTCACCTTTCCTGGATGATATTGCAAATTGATGTCGAAGTCCGCCATAAGTTCTAACCATCTTCTCTGCCGCATATTCAACTCCTTCTGGGTAAACACATACTTCAGACTTTTATGATCTGTGTAGATGTTCACTCGTTCACCAAGTAAGTAGTGGCGCCAAATTTTAAGAGCAAAAATAACGGCTGCCAACTCTAGATCATGCGTCGGGTAATTGCGCTCATGAGTCTTCAGTTGTCTTGAAGCATAAGCCACAACCTTATCGTGCTGATGTAGAACACATCCTAATCCTTTACCGGATGCATCGCAATGTACTTCGAATCCTCCAGATTGATCCGGTAATACAAGAATAGGTGCAGACGTCAGCCTCGACTTGAGTTCTACAAAAGCTTGCTCGCATGCTTCTGACCACACAAATTCTTCATCTTTTCGTGTGAGCTTGGTCAGGGGTGTTGCTATCTTCGAAAAGCCTTCAATGAATCTTCTGTAATATCCAGCTAAACCCAAGAAACTCCGAATATCCTTCACTGATTTTGGTGTAGGCCATTCGCTGACTGCTGAAACTTTTGCTGGATCCACAGAAATCCCTTCTCCTGATACGATATGTCCAAGGAAACCAACTTGTTTTAACCAAAACTCGCACTTGCTGTATTTGGCATAAAGCTTATGTTGTCGAAGAGTTTCCAGGACAATTTGTAAGTGCTCCGCATGCTCTTTCCGGTTCTTAGAATATACCAGGATGTCGTCGATGAAGATGACAACGAACCTGTCTAAATACTCCCGGAAGACTTGGTTCATAAGATTCATGAAAATTGCTGGTGCATTGGTCACTCCAAATGGCATTACTAGAAATTCGTAATGTCCATAGCGAGTTCTGAAAGCTGTTTTGTGAATATCAGCTTCCTTGACCTTCACTTGATGATAACCTGAACGAAGATCTAGTTTAGAGAAGACACAAGATCCACTTAGCTGATCGAATAAGTCGTCGATGCGCGGAAGTGGGTATTTGTTCTTAATAGTAACTTCGTTCAAGGCTCTATAGTCGATGCACATCCTATATGAACCTTCCTTCTTCTTCACCAGTAGCACAGGTGCTCCCCAACTTGAAGTGCTGGGACGAATCCATCCTTTCGCCAGTAATTCGTCCAACTGTGTTCGTACTTCCTTCAAACCTTCTGGACTTAGTCTATATGGTGCTTTGATTACTGGTTGTGCTCCTGGTACTAAGTCAATACTGAATTCAAGAGCTCGATCAGGAGGCAAACCTGATATATCGTCAGGGAATACGTCATCGAACTCTCGAACTACCTCCGGTCTTGCTTCTTCTTCTGCATGAGCTGCTGCAACTATTGCTTCCTTTGGCTTTGCTTTGTAAATGCTTGGCTCCAATGTACGGTCTCCACTCTTGAAGTAAAAGATCGGATGATCTGGGATCTCAAATACTACCCTCCTTTGACGACAGTCGATGGTAGCATAAAAGGTTCCAAGCCAGTCCATTCCTAGAACCACATCAAAGTTCGGTATGTCCAGTACTTTGAAGTCAGCGTAAAATTCTCGACTGCAGACGATGACCGGACACATGCTGTATCCCATAGTTGCCTTTAGAACACCATTTCCAGAACTGACGTTCCAGCAGGATACAAGCGGTGAGACTGGAATCGCATGGGTTCGGACAAACCGTTGCGACATAAAGCAGTGGGATGCTCCAGTATCAAACAGTGCAAGTGCAGGTAGTGAAGCTACTAGAATTGTACCTAAGGTATATGGGATAGGTTTTAGGTATAGGGAAAGTGTGTAGGTAACCAAAACTAGAAGATAAATTTGGGAAGGAAATTTACCAGTAATGACTTGGCCAGTGGCCTCAGCTTCTTCAACAGACATCATAAAAGCCTGGCGCTTCGGCACATTCCTCCTGGCCTGAGGAGCATTCCTCTGAACGTTTCTTTGTGCTTGATGGAACTGTCGAGGAGGTGGTGCAGCTTGTGGTCCTCTAGGTGGGGCAGGCAGTGCAAGTCTGGTAGCAGGTGCTGGAAGAGCTGGTCGCTGCTGATAGTTGTTTGCTGGCCGGTTTGCAGCAACTGAGTTCTGCCTTTGAGGACAAGATCCAATGTCATGAGTGGCTGAACCGCAGATCAAACAAAGGCGGTTGGCTCGACGGCAATCCTTCATCATATGTCCCTTTCTCTTACAGTAGGTGCAAAAGGCTGGGCTAGGGTGATGAGTTGGTACTCCGGGTCGCCTCGGCACGAAGGGTGGTCTGGACGTGGCTCCACCTGCCATCTGGTTGGCAGGACGTTTGACTCCTACAGAGTGAGGTCTTCCCCTCTCTTTTATCACTGCCTCGTAACTGCGGGCAGCTTCCAGGGCTTCCTCGTGAGTCAAAAACTTCCCGGTGGCTAGAGCAGCCTTGATTTCGGTGTCCAAACCTTGCTGAAAACGACGGGCTCTGATCTCGTCCGTCGGTATCAGGTGTGCCGCGAATCTGTTTAAAGATTGTGTTAGCTGTGTAGTAGGTGATATTAAAAAATTTGAACTACTGTGACAGATCTTACCGGCTCAACATAGTAAACTCAGCATCATACTCATCTACAGATTTCTCCCACATAGATCCTTGTTGTAGGTGAATAAATTGCTGTTCCATAGCGAACCTGGCGGTCACAGGGAAATATTTCGCGTCGAACTTCTCGCGAAATGTTTTCCATTCAATCGGCTGGGCTAGACGGGTCTCTTCCGCCTTCCACCAATTTCGAGCGTTATCCGTGAGCTGTAGCTTCGCTACACGGACCCAGGCATTATCTGGTACTTGAGCTGCTGCCAGATCATCTTCAATACTTTGCGCCCATTCTTCTGCTTCGAGAGGGCTCCCTTTTCCCGAGAATTGCTTCGGGTGCAACGCTCTGAACTGTTTGATTCCCGGTGCATCTGTCTCAGGACGACTCAGAAGTTGTTGCTGTCCCTCTAGCAGACTGCGGATCGCATCGAAAAGCATGGTTTGCTCAGTGGATGGTGCGGGAACAACTGGAGTGAGAGGTAGTGCTGAAGGGGTATTGTTGGCATTGGTGCTGGTGTTGTTCGGGGAATTGTTTGGGGAATCCATAATCCTGAAGAAAAATTTGGATTAGGACAGATTCAAATACATGAAATGATAAGATTCAAGGAATAAAGACTTGTAAGATTCAAATAACATGAATTGTAAAGAATGTTTTAGTTGCTGTTTCTTGTGTTACATTGCTTAGGTTGTTCACGCAGACCAGAACTGCATGATAGGGATTCATACAGCTCTGACCTGCATGGGCCACCAACAAAACCTGTCACGCCCCGCTTCCCAATGTACGGCGAAGTGGTTGTGACGAGGCCCGCTACGTATGTACTCAGAAGTACATACGCTAAGCGTAACTAAGCAATATAAAATAATCACAAGAGACAAATAAGATTGAGATAACAGCAACTTTTATTAATAACATTCTTTATACAATGCATGAAATGAAAATACAACTGGAATGAAAAAAAGAAAGCAATGCCTAAACAGTGGCATAATAATAAAAGGAAATACTGGAAAGAACAAGTACAAAGTCTAGAGCTCTGGATCTTCTTGGAACTGCTCCAAATCTTCAGTTGTTGGCTCGGTCTCAACTTGGTCCAACGCACCTGACGACATTCAAAGAAGAAAGAAATAGAATGTCGTCAGCGAACAGGTCGCTCGGTAAGTCCCAAAGAAAAGTGGAGTGAGAATGGCAGAGTAACAGTATTTTCTAGAGTATTATGTTGTAGAATATTATGGAATATTGTTTAACGCAGTTGTTTGTAGCTTGGTACAGAAGAATGCCAGTGTATACGAGGGGGATCTCTATATGCTAGAGATCAGTGCAAACGGAGAGTACAAGGAACCGTTATGCCACGGTACAACAGCAACAGTATTCATGTTAGGTGTCTTAATCTGACCACCTCATTCCACTTTTAACATCTTCCGTACCAATCTACCCCTTTAAACCCCGCGATGTCATGTTTGTATTGTTATCTTGTAAACTTGTAATGATTGCTTGATTGACTTGATTGACTGATTGACTTACCGAAACCATGATATCAGGAAACGGTTATAACCGTAGAGTCATGTAAATGGAATACTGGAAACTTGTAAAAAGAATATCCATGGTTCGGTTCAGTCAGACAGATTGTTAACTGGAATCTGGAATTCATGTATTCATCTTGAGTTGGAATATAATTGAAATATAGATTGACTTGAAATATATTCAAGTCAGAATTAGTCAGACTCTAACCCGAGTCCGACTAAAAGAAATATAATTTGAAGTTCAATATTAGCTAGGGGCCTTATTGTAATTTGTGAAACTTGAGGGGTTTTTATGTAAAAATACTTTTGTATAGTTTTCCAAATACACCTCAAGTATTTAATAATCGTCTTTATTGTTATAATGAATGTGAATTTTATTTGTGTTATTCTAGTGAATATATCCTAATAAAAGTATTAATTGTTTATTTGAAATTCGTGTTATTTTAATGTAACTTTTAATCTTTGAATTTTAGGAAAAAGTGGAAATTTTATATTATAACAAAATAAATGTTTAAATGATAATTATATATAATTAAACACATAAATAATTTTTAAATGAATATTTTATTTACAAAAATATCACTTTCTTTAAATATCGTATTTTAAACCTTTCGAGACCGAATGCTCCTTGCGGAGGTCTGAATCTCGCACTACTAGCCTGCGGGTGCACGATGAACCGTGCTATCCCTAACAGGTTCCCCAAAGATGGGTTGTAATGGCACTTTGCTCAGGTTTTTATAAATACTTTTAATTTAGGGAAAAGGTTTTCTAAATATAGGGTATTTATTTGTAAAAGTATATAGTTCTCCATATTTTAGTTGTTAGGGTTTCCTAGACCATCTAACCTATATTCTATGGTCTAAACGATGAGTCATTAGAAGCCTCAAATCGCCTCTTCACCGTCGAATGTAGCCAGGTAAGTGCCAGGTAAGTGGGAAGGAACCACAGTCGTGGGCCTAATTAAAAACCACTAGCCTTAGACACACTTGCCTAGACCCACAAGACAGTTTAGATAAACGATCGATGTCCATGACCAATCGTGCTTTCATTTTGTATAAGTTTTATTTAAAAAGAATTTACAATTTAAAGATTAAACTAAAAGTTATCAAGATTATGGTATTTTAGTGAAAAAGTCCTATAATATCGTATTCTGTATTTTGTTATTCAGCAATTAGGGTTATAATGAGTGTGTGTAAGGGTAGGTCATTACCCCGTGACTTATATTAAGTTTTGGTGAAGTTTCAAGGTGAAATGAGTTATGTTAAAGTTAAGGGTATTAAAGTGCAAGAATACGGTTTCCATAAACGTTATCATTTCATGTGTGAAATTTCATCCAAATTGAATGAAACAAGTTTTGTTATCAAAATAAACATGATTAGGAGTGGGGTATCTAAATAGAACATTAAAATTTAACTTGATGGTATTTTTATGCAAGAAATACGGTTTTCTAAAGAACTTGTCATTTCATGTGGAAAAGTACAATTAAATTTGATTTAAGGGTGATTAATAGTCAACATGCAAGAGGGTTGATAATATGTATTAGGTGACAAGTGGAATTTTTAAGAAAAACCGAATCGGAAATCGGTTTGTCCGATTTCCGTCGGGTTTCAAAAAGTCGTATTTTGCAAATATAGAAAAGAGAGGTAGAAGGTTGGGACTTACGGGTTTGGACAAGCTAAGCGTTCTAAAAGGTGTGGTGGTTGCCGATTCGTCGGAAACGTCACGTCGGTCTTGATCCGGTCGCCGGAATCCGTCGTCGGTTTCGGCAGCGCTTCGCTTCTCGCTCTTTGCACCAAGTTCTCAAGAGTTTTAGAGAGTATGCTTAGAGTTGTGAGGGGAAAAGGTAGAGGGTAGGGGCCTTTATATAGGGCTAGGCTAGGGTTAGGGTTAGGGTAGATGAAAAGTTAAAAAATAAAAATGTGATAAAATGTAATAAAAATGTATTAAAAGTAGAGTAATTGGGGGTTTTAAAGATCTATGGAAGTGGTATTGGGCTGAAACTTTGCAGGTGAGTAGGGAATACCAAAAGACACAACTTTCATGTTGTGACCCTTGCCGGAATCGGCCTAAAAGGGGGTGACTCGGCCGTGACTCGGTAGGATCACTGAGTCGGCCGAGTCAAGGCCGAGTTGGCCGATTCCCGACCGAGTCCGGTGACCTGGATCTCCCCCGGCGGTTCATCTACCCTCTGCAAGTGTTACATCTTTGGGTGTAGTGGGGTTTTTGTGAGATATGCACGTGTAAACTCTTGGTATTCTAAAGGTTTTCTAAAAAATCAATAATAAAAATAATGTGGGGTATGGGATTCGAACTCTGGTGGCTTAGTTCAGCAGTGCAAGGTATTACCAATGAGCTACAAGCTCCTTCTTGTAATTATTGTAAAGAGATAGATACTTAAAGTGTTATCAGCAACATTAATACTCCAAGTATACTTCAATTTTAAATCAAATTTTGGTATACAAAAATTGGAGTTGTTACAATTGTATTGTATAAATTGGATGACTGACCAAAACTATGATATCCGTAAACAGATTGTTACTGCATAATCAGGTAAATGGAATAACGGAATAATGGATGTATATCCATGGTTTGATTCAGTCAAGTTGTATAGATTGTTAACTGGATTCTGGGATTCATGTGTTCATATTGAGTTGGAATATTAAAGAATATAGATTGACTTGAATCATATTCAAGTCAGAAATAATCAGACTCAAACCCGAGTCAGACCAAAGGAAATGTAAGTCGAAGTTCCATATTTGTTAGGGTCATTATTGTAATTTATAAAACTTGAGGGGGTTTTATGTAAAAATACTTTTGTATAGCTTTCAAGATACACTTCAAGTATTTATTATTCGTCTTTATAGTTATAATGAGTGTAATTTTATTTTGTGTTATTTCTAGTGAAAATATCCTAATTACATAAATAAAGGTATTAATCTGTAATATTGATTTATTTGAAATTCATGGTATTTTAATGTAAAATTTATTCTTGTGATTTTTAGAAAAATGGAATATTTATATTATAACAAAATAGATCTTTTAATGATAATATACATATATTTATACAAAAATAATTTCAATAAATATTTTATATTTTAAAAGTCTCATTTTCTTAAGATGTCGTATTTTAAACCTTTCGAGACCGAATGCTCCTTGCGGAGGTCTGAATCTCGCACTACTAAGCCGAGGGTGCACGATAAACCGTACTATCCCTAACGGGTTCCCCAAAGGTGGGTTGTAGTGGCGCTTTGCAAAGATTTATAAATACTAACCTTTAGAATACGGTTTTATTAAAGTAAAAGGTATTTATTTGTAAAAGTCGATTTTCCGTATTTTAGGTTTTAGGGTTTCTTATTTCAACTAGACTAATTTTAAATGATCTAAACAACAAGTTGTTAGAAGCCTCAAATCGCCTCTTCACCGCCAATTGTGGCCAGGTAAGTACAAGTGAGGAAGGAGGGATCCGCTCACGAATCGTGAGACGGGCCTTTTAAAATTACCTTTGCTCACTTGCCTAGCCTAGACACCACAAAGTCAGGTTTAGATAAACGATCGATGTCCACAACTTATCGTATTTCCTATTAAAAGATATTTGTTTTGAAAGTGTAGCAAACCTAAAACTTTTAGAAAAGGTTTTATTAAGAAAAAGGTATTTAAATGTAAAATCTTGTATTATCGTATTCCAAGTTTTCAAGGTAGCGTGTTATGTTTGCATATGAGTGTGTGAGGAGGTAGGTCATTACCTCGTGATCTACTTTAAGGTATAGCAATGTTAAAGGGTTAAATGTGAAAACTAAACATGGTGGTATTTAAGTGAAAGAATATGATATATTGCAAAAGCTATCATTTCATGTGAGAAACTTTATTCAAATTAGTTGTTAAGTGATTAATAATCAACATGGAGATGTTTAAGCATTATGGAATTGGTGATAAGTGAGATTTTATAGAAAACCGGATCGGAAATCGGTTTGTTCCGATTTCCGTCGGGTTTGTAAAGTCGTATTTTTATGAAAGAAAAGAAAGATAGAAAAGAGGGACTTACGGGTTTGGACAACACTAGAGAGTGAGAGGGAGGTAGAGGGTTTTCCGGTGCGTCGAAACGTCGTTGAGAGGTCCTAGCACGATCACCGGGATTTCGCCGTCGATTTCTTCAGCGCTTCGCCTTTCGCTCATTTTCTAACGTACCAAGTTCTCTTGGAATTTTGAGAGAGTGGACTTAGAGATTTAGTATGAGAGGGTAGAGGGTATGGGGTGTTTATATAGGGTTAGGCTGGGGTTAGGGTTTTAATAAAAAAAATTATAAAAAAATATATAAAATCATTAAAAAATCATTAAACCTTGGATTAAAAGGGATTTATCGGGCATTTGGTAACCGATCCAGGCATTTAGAGTGTGCAGGAGGGTTGACCAAGTCAAGGGGAAACTTTTTCGTGTTGACAACTCGGCCGTCCGGCCGAGTCCGGCCGGCGGCGCCGGACCGAGTCGGCCGGTTCGCCGGCCGACTCGGCCGAGTCGGGCCGAGTCAGGGTGTCGGGGGCCGGGGATTTTCCAGAGGAAGATTTTGGTATATTTACTTTTTAGTCTTCAGTTCAAGTTTTGTGAGTTATGGCGTTTTGACTGTTGACTTCCAAAAGAACTTAAAACAAAATAAATACAAAAATAATGTGGGGCATGGAATTTGAACTCTGGTGGCTTGGTTCAGCAGTGCAAGGTATTACCAATAAGCTACAAGCTCCTTCTTGTAATTATGGAGTGAAATAAATACTTAAAGAGATATCAGCCACAATAAATACTCCAAGTATACATTGAATTTAAATCAATTCTTTGTACATTAAAAATGGAGTTGTTACACTAACTCTCTAGTTAGATCCTTGGTCGGGCTCGCTCGGCACCCTAGATATTTTTGAAATAGTATACTTGATGTGTGCTGAATCATAGAGAGGGTGCTAAGCGAACCCAGAATGGGGTGGTCCGATTGCCGCCATAAAACATCAACCAATGCCATACCCACATTGTGAGGATGACCCGGGAACTAAACCTCATGGCCAAACACACAATCAAAAGATGTAAATCTCTCTTTTACAAGCCCCGGGTAGTGCTTTTTCGGGGAGAGCAGAATAAAGTTCCTTCAATGAGAGGAAATTTGGATAACTCGAGTAAAACATATCCCAAAATGCCGAGCCTTTCTCCAAAGATGCTGAAGGGATGTTTTCTGTTTGGAATAATAATTCAATTCCCAAGACTTAGCCGTGTGAGTGAGGTGATTTCCTCGAGTGTCGGTCTAAGCTTGTGATACCCAAAATGGAATTTATGTAGGGATTTATATCAAATATTGCAAGCCAGACCGAGAACGCCCCAATCCACCTCATATCCGCCAATAGCCAGATCCCATGGAGTTGCTTGTTAAAAAAGTGCACTCTATCTTCCCCGTGGAGTGCTTTGACATGAGTATGAAGTTCGTTGGAGATGACAATGGAGGTGTTTTAGCCCCTAGGCTTTAGATGATCAGAAGAAGAGGACATAGAAGTTTGGAAGAAAAGGTTTTGACAGTAAAACTCTAGGTCACATAACCTAAGAGCAACTTTTTTATACCTCCGAACCGACCCAGACGAGAACGAGCCTAGTTCGAAGCAACTGTGGGTTCGGGGTATACAGGCGCCTTATGAGAAGTGCCCATCTACCCAGGATACCAAAGTGCGCCTTCTTAGAAGGCGGCCATGTACCCCAGGGAACCCAGCTCCCTTAAGATCCCAGGTACACATAACAATTAGGCACCATATTTCTGCATGCCTCTCAACATACACATACACACTTTCATAGAGAGAGAGAAATGAGAGAGAAAGAAAATACCAACAATAGAAACATGTAAATGTTCTTCTAGGATTATATGAAAACACTTCGAAACAAAGAAATATATGCAAACCAACAGTCTCTTATTACAAAGTGACAATTCATCGACATTCGTATCTACAACACACCGCCTTAGAACTCTCACAACTTTGAACTGGTATATAATCAACTAGATAGTCGTCTTCCGATGCATCTAATGAACCATCCTCGCAAAGTCCTCTCAGTGACCATGGTGTCTGTTGTTATAAAACAAGGTGAAAATAATAAGTAATCGCCAACAGATCCCCGAGGTTAACTTTCCAGATTACTTAACAGCTTTACCAGGATTTGATGACTTTCGAGTTGTCGCGGTAACTGTTCAGTCGAAAATATTGCACATTTGATATAACATTTTTCTTAATTTTCTTAAATATTTAAAGGTGTTTATTATAAATATAGAACATATTTGGGTTTATCTGCAAAATACTCTTTACCATATGTTTATATATTATAATTAACATTATGAAGGAAAATATATGCATATTATATTTATATAATATTTTAGTAATTAAAATATGCATATAATATCAAATAATCTTAATCAAATTTCTTAAAGATTTATTAACAGATAAAATGATTAAGATTATATCTCTAATATAACAAATATTACTAATATTATTCATGGAGATATTGTGCAAGATTTAGCTCGGATCAGGTGATCAAGATTTTCAAGATGTCAGGATCAAAAATCTGCCAACAAAATCGTAAAATCAATACTGGCAGAGACTCAGGAAATATTTCCAGAATCCAGATATCTAGAAGATCTCCACGTGTCAACATAAGGCCACAACAGAAAACTCAAACCCTAACTCCCCCAAATAGCCATGCAACCGCGGTCAAATAGCCATTTTCGCGGCGGATCCGCGACCATTTTGTGGCCGTTGGATCTAATATTTTGGTGGGCGATCGTGATTGCATATCTTAACCTATAGGATCTAGGATTTCTGATTTGAGGGCTATATAAAGGACCGAGGGCTAAAGTTGAAAATCATCACCTTTAACACGAAACAAATCACCATCAAAAAATAAGAAATCCACGACAGGTCCACGATTCGACGTGATAGAGCGACGTGAATATCGACAGAGCAAATACTTTCTATGAGACAGAGATCGAGAGCAACTTCTTCCTCTTGTAATCAAAATTCGAAGGATTTGTACTTGTAAAGTTGATTAATAAAGGTAGATCATTTGTTTAATTATTTCGCATTTACTTTCTACATTTAATTTCTACATTATGATTTCCTTATCTATTCTTTCTTCTTCTATCTCAACCATGCGTGAGTAATTCTCCGCTTGATAGGGTTCGTAGGATTAGGGTAGATCAATGGATGATAAAATCCATTAACTTCTTTTACATCTTATAAAATTTATAAATTTTATCAAAAAAATCGTTAACATCCTAATCAGGCGCGCTATCAATTTATTGATAGTCTCGACCGCGATTTGAGATCAGATTAATAATTGTTTTGGTAGAGGCTAGACATGAATAGAGGTCAATGAAAAGATAAGGGTTAAGAGTAAGAACCCTATTCCCTCCAAAAAAACCTAATCTTCATTCATCACTATCGATCTAGTTTTAAATTTATTAAAAGATAAAAGGAGTCATCATTATTTAATCATCCATTACTACTAAATTCTAACGTATCCTCCAAACCCTCTTCTTATATATTCTACATCCGTGTTCAACATAGATTTAGAATTACTCTCTTCTATTTCTAATCAACTCGTCTAAAGTAAGATTAAAAGTTCCACGCATCCCTGCAGACGACCCGTACTACTCTCGGCTAGCTACACACGACACCGTTATTGATTGCGGTTACTACACAAACACTTTTTCACATCAATCAAATGGCGTCGTTGCCAGGGATACGTGCGTAATTTTTTTTTCTTGCTATTCGGGTTGAATTCTTATTCGATCCATATCATAAAAATAAAACAAAACCGCAACTTGCATATTTAACGATTAGTGTGCGATTTTTGCGAGGGAATCTGGAGTCACTTGAACGAGAAATTTGAGATTCGGAGATCTTCAGAGAGGACCGGAGGAGCAAAAGAGAAACTGTAGAAAAAATTGTCAAAAGCACCCTCTTTTCTGCGGTGGAACCGCGGCAACAGGTGGAATTGGCGGCGGAACTGCGGCGGTATTGAGAGATCATGCACCCAAACTCCTCTAGTATCTTCTTCATATCTTTCTCTCTCCTCTGAGATCCAATAATTTTATTTTCTGCAGGATTCTTTGCAAAGTATCGCCGCTCAAAAATCTTTTTGCGTGTTTTCATTTTCGGGTTGTTTTTGAATATTTTAAAAACGGACTTTAAGGTGCAATAACCCAAATTCAGATTAGGTGGGGATTTCATCATCCTTCCTAGGCCCCACAAATCACTAAACGTACATGCGTATAAACCTACATTAATAAAAAAATATCTTGACCAAGCCCTAAGGACTATCGCGCTCAAAGTAGGACAGAGGAGGGTTGTGGGTAATCTATCAGTTATCCGCATTTGTTTTGTGGTGTATAAAGTAAGTGTGACTAAGGAAAGTGGTTACTTAATTAGGTCCGCTATTTTCGGTGATTCGTATAGAGGATACCTCCCACTTACCTGACACTTATCTGGCCACAAGAGTGATAAAGAGGTGGTAGAGGATTGATCTTGCGGCTTGTCCTTTGGAAGTCTAGGAGCGGTCTAGTGCTTGACCTAGGTGACCTTAGTTCTAGGTTTGCTTGTGCATTTTGTGATTTGTTGAGTCAACCCTAAAGTCCTTCTTTCAAAGCAAAACAATCCAAATAGAGCTTAAATCTTTTCCCTTTCTCTTTTCTTTTCACATTCTTATAATGGGTAATCTAAACAGACGAACTCTTGCCGAGCTTTGCTATCCAGAACCAGATATTTCTTGTTTTCGTAATCGTTTCGGTATACCATCCAACTCTACCATGTCTTTGAGAGCGGAAAGAAACATTTGGACTCCTCACCAAAATTCAACATCGTCTTATGTTGATAATTCATTTCAAGCAAGTGAGGCGCCATCTAAACGCATGTCTATTGCTGAGTATATTGCGAAAACCGAATCCCAAAGTTTCAATCCGGTCAAACCGTTAGGACAACAACCACCATTATTTCCTAAAGAAAGTATTGCTACTCCTTTTGCGGCGTATATGACATATGTTACCAGTCGCCAACCAATCTCACTATTCTTCTTCTCACAATGTTGATCCTACTCCTGTCCATTTTTCACAACCATTCGATTCCTATCAATCCTATCCGACTTTTATACCTTCTCTAGACTTTTCTTCTGAACAGTCATTTGGGAGTTTTACCTATCCACAAGAATTTCAATCTTCTACTGAAACCCTTTCACAACACATGTCTAGTCTTGAACGGTCGTTGGAAGAATTTCGGGTAGCGTAGCGTCAGATAGAGGAATTGAATGTATCCATGGCCGCTCTCATACAACCCAACAAACGAGCAACTAGTTTCCAACTAGCTCAAAATTTTCCAATGTATGATACGGCAATAGGACAAATTGAGAATTTGAGTAGTGAGAGAGAGCAGTACACCCACCCAAATCAAACCTCCCCATCCCAAATTGAAACCCACAACTCCAGTTTCATAAATCTATCGAGTACACCAAATAATTCACCAATTGAAGATAGAATGTTTGATGAGTTGTGCGACTTTGTAGTATTTGGTTTACTCGATTGTGAAGGCTCCAATTCAAGTGAAAGCACACCCAATCTTTTTGATCTCTACACCTCCACTCTATACCCAAAATTGATTGAAAACCATACTTTTGATGAGGTGTCTGAGAATTTTAACTTTCACTTGATTGAGGATATTGACGCTGGGAATATTTTGGATGATGAAACCACAGTTTTGGATGAGTTTTTCTCACCAATTCATCATGTCCTTTCACTTGTGAACATTATCTCGAACCATTAACTGTTTTTACCGAATCCCATATGCGTTTGAAAATTGATGCTAAATGCATGACCGAAAAGCAGAACGATATTCAGCCTTCATTTCCCACATCTGGTTCAGCAATACTCGACACCCAAATTTGTTTACCCATTTCATCACCCACTTTCTTTGGTTCTTCTTCTAATCTTGCTTTAATTTTATCGAGTGTTGATGAATCACACTCCGATATTTCGAATTCTATGATTCTTGAAAGACCACTTGATTTAGACCCCTTTGAGAATGAGGTAGATGAGTTTTTCAAGGCTCCTACCTCCATAATTTTTGACAAATCAAGTGTGTTGAATTCTGGCACGACACTTATTGACATTGAAACGTTCAATCGGACCATCGATGAAAGTTTCGAAGATATTTTCGCCGACGAACTCGCATTCCTAAACGACACGAATTTTATGATAAATCAACCTCCACCCAAAGAAGTTGAACCACCACCATTTTTTCTTATTCCATACGAGAATATGACTATTCTACCCATACCTACTCATTCACATTCTCGTTTTCGTTCACCATTACTGTTCCGTCTCTACCAACCGAGACGTAAACCCGATCGATTCCGCCTCCTATCTTCCCACTTCTTCAAATCTCCGATCTTCCACCAACTATATTATTACATTGATAAATTCTTTGAATGGTTGGTGTTGACTTTTGGTCTTTGTAAAGTTTTGCATAAACCAATAACTTTAACCTCCCCTTATAATTTTAAATACTTAATATTATTTTACTCAAGTTTGGGGGGGAAATATTTTGGCTCTTGAAAGAAGATAAATTTTTACAAAATTGTGAACCAAAAATAAGTTTGGGGGTGGATTTCACTATCATTTATTCATGTCCCCGTTACTAACTTTTCCTTCCAAATCTACAGGTTTTTTTTAGTTTAACAGATGATATCAGTGAGGACACTGCTGCAAACAGATTTGGGAGAGATTTGTGCTTATTCGTGTATTATTTTGCATTATCATAAATATAAGCACAAATTTTTTTTGATAATGAAAGTTTGAAAGTGAAAAATTACATATGAAACATAGGAATAGTTTGAGAAAAGTAAGAAAGTTAGATGTAAGCTTAAACGAAACTAGTAATAAGTAATTATGAGCCATTGTCCCAAAAGTTAGTAAGATGAAGGAAATTATTAATCTGAGGATAAAAATAAGTCTGAAAAATAGTCCATATACTTAAGTCCAAATATTTGAACGTTGATACCCTACTATATGCACTGTCACACATCTTGAAACTTGGGATAGTAGAGGATACATTGAAATGTTCTTATCTTAAAGCCTTAGTATGAAATAAAAAAATGTATAAGTGATGAAGAAGAAAAAAATGAACACTGGTTTTGTAATTACTTAAGACAGCATAAAAAAATATAGCGATGGTGCTTTATCACCTAGTGCCTTAGACCAACTGGTTTGGAAGCCACTGGTAAGCCTTAGGTGTTGCAAGACAGGAATAATTACACCTAAATAAGTAAGTACATTTAGTAATCGGTCGGTTAATACCTCAAAAAGTATTAACGGTCGTATGAAAGATATGTGAGCAATTTCATCGAAATTACTCACCAACTATAAAATACTTTGGAAGATGGAAAGTAGTATGATAGCTTGAATTAAATTCTCTAAGTATAGGGATGTTTTTTACACACACGTAGAAATATATGATCGATATTTGGAAGAAAAGTAGGGATGAAGACTAAAGGCGATGTTTTATTGAGAAATGATGTGATTTCCGACATCTTTTCATGACCATTAAGATAGAACTCATGGCAACCGGAAAGCTAGTGTAGTTGGAAACTCTTATTTTCAAGTTCTTTCTTTTATAGTTCTTATCTTTGTATATAATTTTCATCTTCTTTCTTTTATTATGGGATTTTGTGGGTGTAATTCGCTGAAAACCCTCAGGAGACAATACTCCTCCTATTACGGACACCTAAAGGTTTAACGGCTTGTTGCACGTGCTAAGTGCAATCGTGTTACCTACGAAAGTATGCTACTTAGGTTTTTCTTTTTCTTTTCTCGCTCTTTTGAATAACTAGTTTGCTCGGGACAATCAAAATTAAGTTTGGGGGTATTTGTTCAATCATAAATATTGCACATTTGATATAACATTTTCCTTAATTTACGTAAATGTTTAAAAGTGTTTATTATAAATATAGAACATATTTGGGTTTATCTGCAAAATACTCTTTACCATATATTTATATATTATAATTAACATTATGAAGGAAAATATATGCATATTATATTTATATAATATTTTAGTAATTAAAATATGCA
The DNA here is from genome assembly GCA_030015575.1 of Agapanthus africanus. Classification (NCBI taxonomy): domain Eukaryota; kingdom Viridiplantae; phylum Streptophyta; class Magnoliopsida; order Asparagales; family Amaryllidaceae; genus Agapanthus; species Agapanthus africanus. The sequence continues at coordinate 182,603,789 of CM057350.1, read as the reverse complement.
TATCATATCAAATAATCTTAATCAAATTTCTTAAATATTTATTACCATCTAAAACGATTAAGATTATATTTCTAATATAACAAATATTACTAATATTATTCATGAATATATTGTGCAAGATTTAGCTCAGGTCAAGAGATCAATATTTTAGGATGTCAGGATCAAAAATCTGCCAACAAAATCGTAAAATCAATACCGGCAGAGGCTCAGGAAATATTTCCAGAATCTAAATATCTAGAAGATCTCTAAGTATCAACATGAGGCCACAGCAAAAAGCCCAATCCAAAACTCCCCCAAATAACTACGCAACCGCGGTCAAATAGCCATTTTCGCGGCGGATCCGCGGCCATTTTGTGTCCGTTGAATCTGAGATTTTGGTGGGTGATCGTGATTGTATATCTTAACCTATGAGATCTAGAATTTCTGATTTGAACGCTATATAAAGGACCAAGGGCTGAGGTTGAAAATCATCACTTTTAACACGAAGCAAATCACCGTTAAATAACAAGAGATCCACGACAGGTCCACGATTCGACGTGATAGAGCGACGTGAATATCGACGGAGCAAATACTTCCTACGATGCAGAGATCGAGAGCAACTTCTTTCTCTTGTAATCTAAATTCGAAGGATTTGTACTTAAAGTTGATTAATAAAAGTAGATCATTTGTTTAATTATTTCGCATTTACTTTCTGCGTTTAATTTCTGCATTATGATTTCCTTCTCTATCCTTTCTTTTTCTATCTCATTCATGCATGAGTAATTCTCCGCTTAATAGGGTTCGTAGGATTAGGGTAGATCAATGGATGATAAAATCCATTAACTTTTTTTACATCTTATAAAATTTATAAACTTTATCAAAAGAATCGTTAATATCCTAATCGGGCACGCTATCAATTTATTGATAGTCTCGACCGCGATTTGAGACCAGATTAACAATTGTTTTGGTAAAAACTAGACATGAATAGAGGTCAATGAAAATATAAGGGTTAAGAGTGGGAACTCTATTCTCTCCAAAAATCATAATTTTCATTCATCACTATCGATCTAGTTTTAAATCTATTAAAAAATAAAAGGAGTCATCTTTATTTAATCATCCATTATTACTAAATTCTAACGAACCCTACAATCACTCTTCTTATATATTCTACATCCGTGTTCAATATAGATCTAGAATCACTCTCCCCTATTTCTAATCAATTCGTCTAAAGCAAGATTAAAAGTTCCACGCATTCTTGCGGACGACCCGTATCCATCTCGGCAAGCTACACGCGACACCGTTATTGATTGTGGTTACTATACAAATACTTTTTCACATCAATCAGTAACACATCGCTCGAAATAAACGATCCTGATACACAAGCAGGCACAGGTGGGCCCTAAGAAAGGAAATGAACACATGTTCCCCCACCAAGTCTCATAATAAGATCCCCGTGTACATAGACCAACCCCCCCTCCCCCCAAAACGATCAATTGCATGACGAACGACCGGGTGAACCTGAGGAGCCTTGTCAACCTCCATCAGCGAACGTGGCGGGCGAATAGGGATACGCCTCTCATTGTGAAGCCGCCATGAGCAGCGTTCCCCAAGGCACACAAAGCAGCCGTAGGATCCACAAAGATACACAATAAGAAATGAAGGTGATGCATGTTGCAGGAAGTGAGGATTCTGCAATACTACTTCATAGGTAGATATGAGTAAACAAAAAAGACTCACAATAAAAGTCATTTTTTGAACTTAAAAATTATTACTTTTTGGAGTTTTATAAGTAGCAACAAAGCGATATTAAATGTTCACAAAATATATGAATAAAACATTGGAAATATTATTATAAGGCTAAATTCAACTAAACATGAATTATAGCATTCTTCTAAAGAATTTATATAAAACTGAAAAAAGCAAATATAATGAAACAAAAACTTAGATGCAAATAAATGCAAGGAACTTTCAATTTAGGACCATACTTTTTTTATTATTGCTTGCACATTAATATCATATAAAGAATCACAATAACAGCTTTTGGTTTTAATTTGCAGTGTAGGCTTCATAATATTTCTAAATGGCATTTGGAAGCAACATGAGTTAAAATAGCCTCAAGGAAAGTGGGGCCTATATCTAATTTTCTTTTGAATAAAATTAACATTTTATTGACTAAAATCCTTCCATAGGTTTGGGTCTATAACACTAAACTGTTCTTTTCTTTCAAAATCACAAGAAACTACCGCAGTTAACGGTGTCATGTTATCTGACCGCGCTACATCAGCCAAGCTGACACCATAGAAGAAAAAAATCAAAAACTAAAATACCTCTCTTCTAACCCTAATGTTGATTTCTAAAAATTAAAATAAATAAATAAAAACACCCTCTTCTTTCTTCCATTCAACATCACCCGGGACGCTGGCACTGGCGCCACCATGCTCGACCTCACCCCTCTATTGCCCCCTACCTACCCCTCCTTGTTCCTTTGCATTCCCCCTTCTTCTTCTTCTTCTTCTTCTTCTTCTTAATGCAGTTGAAGGAACAAGGAGAACTAAGAGTCACGAGACAGTTTAAAATGAGAACTTAGAAGCAGATGTGAAGCGGTTGGTGAGTAATTCGACTTGAACCCGACCTGTTTGCGTTAAGTCCCAATGAACTGAAAAAGATAGGGTCCACAACCGTTAAGCTGGTGAGATGGTTATTTTGAGTGCTAAAGCTTATAAAAGGAGGAATGAGAGGATTTTCAGTGCAAGTCTCATCAATTTCCATTGTAATTCGTAACTAACTGAGAGATGTCTCATTGTATCAAGAGCTAAGGGTTCTTCATTACTCGTAATTTTAGTGCAATCGACTGATTCTTTGTCGATTTAGGTGTTTTCCTTGTGCACTTCTATCCTTGTACGTGTGCAGGTTGAGATCGAGAATGGCAAAACTCAATCGCCATAACGTGGCAATAGCCTCTGGGGGTGCAACATTCCGTCTTTCCCTAACCCGCCACCCTCCACCACCCCCCACCCATGATCTCCCCGGTCGCTAGCTTGCTACCACCATCTCCCCCTCCGGGCTCCTCACCTTTGCCCACCCTTGATCTCACCGCTGCCGACTTCCTCCGCTCCAATGTGGTGGTTGTCCATCTCCTCCTCAGCCCATCATCATTAATTAATTGTTTAATTAATATTTAACAATTAATTAAAAATTATTAATTAATTAATTGTGTTACGACGTGAGCAAAATGGGTCCTTTTTGACATGGAATTTAGCACCTTTAAAATTGACATTTAAGTCATGATAGCATTCAAATGAAAGAATAGATTTCCGTCATGAAACCAAATCTGATGGGAGTTTTTGATAAACAAGCCAAAAACTTTTGGTGCCAATCCTATTGTAACGTTTTAAAAATAAATAAATAAAATCTTTTAGGTGAATTTTCTGATAATCGGTAAAATAAACCGTATTTTCCGTAAAACATTACTATAGTTATTTTTCATCATAATATTAAAAATACCTATTTTAGCTATATAATTGCTAGTATTTGGTATTTAATTGGTCACTTGTAAATTTCTAGTTTACTAAAATATTTTCCGTAATTAATTGTTTTTAAATATTATTTTAAGATTTTAAATATACATTAAATTGGTGTAAATTACAAATTGGAATGGGTTAATTTTACAAAAGTGAGCCATGACATATTAGAATTTAGTTTGTAGCATGCTCTTCTCTTCTTAATTTGTTTTCAAATTTCTAGAGAATTCTAGGGTGAAATTAATTAAGAAAATAAATAAAATAAAATAATTAATGAAAAGACTTAAATGAGATGATTAATTGGAGAAGTTTCTTCACAAATCCACACTCACACCTATCCTCCTCACTTTGGCCGAGCCTTGATGGGCAGCCCCCTCTCTTTTCACCAAAGAAAAATTTAAAGAGGATGTAATTAATAAGGAGAGGATGGGGTTAAATGAAAAAGGTGGGGGTTTACTTATCCTAGAAAATTCTACACACATCTACACATAAACACCTCACTCTTTCTCTCTCTCCCTCTCTAGGATGTGGCCGAGCCTCCCTCATGCTGCCCTCATTTTTCCCCATCTCATTTTCTCTCAAAAATTCATCACTTTTGCCTCAAAATTCCATATGAAAACCTCACTAATCTCCTAATCTAAATTCTACCCATTATTCCTTGACCAATATAGCTTGGATTCATGAAGCAAGAAGCCATTTTGGAGGCCAAGATTTTCATGCTAGATCTCTAATTTTGTGAGGTATAAATCTTAAACCTATAGTGAAATTGTTGTTTAAATTGCTTTAATCTAGTATATTTAAGTGTTAATTTGGTGCTAGTTGTTAATTTGGAAATTCAAGATTAAGGTTTTTAAATCAAATTAGGGTTTTTATAAAATGTTTATGATTACATGGTGTAGTTAACATGCTAAGACATAGAAAACTTAATCTAGTTGCTAATTTGTAAACTGTTGTATTTAAATTGTCCTAATTAGGATTATTGCAAATTAGCTTTTTATATTATATATATATATGTGTGTGTGTGTGTGTGTGTGTGTGTGTGTGTGTGTGTGTGTGAGATAAAATTCTAGTGAGGGTTTTTATCACATCATTAACATTATAATTTGTAGTTTAACACCTTAGCTCATGCAAAACCTAGTCTACTTGTTGATTTGTGCATTGTTACTTTAAAATTGTTAAAATTGGATAACTTTGCAAACTAAAAATTTTGGGTTAATGAAAATTGATGAGATTAAAATATGGTTATGGGTTGTGTGACTTGGTTAAGGTATTTAGTGAAAATTGTCGCAACTACAATTGTTAAAACATTTAGATTTGTTCTAAAACGGGAAATTTTGGTTTTCTAGGTTTTCGGTAATAAATCAATTTGATTTATTTTGAGGTTTTGATGAGTTACAGCTTATTTCATATTATATTTAGTGAGTTGTAAAACCACTATTGGTGCGTTTGGGTTTTTCTCGATCAATCGGCGTTTGTACGCCGATATCGAGGGTTATTTGGTTCTTTTCCATGAGCGGATCATAGGTTTTAACCTATGCGCGTTTCGTGTGCCATTTTGGTTTTGTCCGCGATTTCGGTTTATGATATTATATGTGTTGGATATAGTGCCCTCAAAGTAAATTATTGGATCGCAGGCACGTGATTTCAATAATTGAGGGAGGACCTATACCGATAGGACAGTCTTACTCGAGATGATAGTATGCTATCTGGTCTGTCTTTGTCATCGTGTACATACTTTAGGTGATATTACAGATCACTATTACACATTGATAGAGCCCTTAGGATTCTTGCTTGACTACCAGCAGTATGACGGCGATCATATACGTGAGAGTTGGGTAGTCTATAAGCACATCCTTAAAAATGGTCCCTAGTCGTGGGAGTTTTCGAGACAGGGTATCGATACTCCGGAGTAGACTAGTGTATACAGTCGAGACCCCGACGAGGGGCGGTGGCTGTTCTCACAAGCCATTGGTGTCAGTTGGTCCACCTAAGATGTATACAGGTGCTCATTAGGTTATGAGTACACCGGACAAGACTCGCCGGGAACCTGCTAGTTGGTATTATACCTAGCGTCAGATAGCAGTTTCCTGGTGACATGTGTACAGGTTAGTTCATCGACCTGAGATCGTCATTTGTCTCGTGTGAGTTCCCACTGTGCTTTGATTACTACCCTACCATGGCTCAAAGGAGTCGTGCAAATAAGTTTTAGTTAGGTACAGTCCCGAGCCACATGGAGGCAGTGATCGGATCGGCAGGGGTTTCGTCTCTCCCGGTATTGGGGGTGAGATCGCGCTATGTCTAGGAGAGCCATTTACACGAAGTTCTTGGCCAAGGCAGGAGATTTACTGGTAGGTATTTCAGTAGTATCTCAGGGTGTTCTGGGCTACACTCAGACATGACTTGTACCGCTTTTGGGGGTCTGACATTTACCAGCCCCTAAGCCCGACATGCGATACTCATAGACGAACGGACCGGACTGTACGGATATTGTCACTGACAGGCTCAGTAGGGTTTCAGGATAAGTTCGCTCATCGGCCTCACTTTTTCTCAATACCTGGGCGCCCGTTACGTACAGCTAGTACCACTGACGTGCTTGTGGTTAAACCCACTGCCGGCGTATTGACGAGTCTTTAGAGTCCCCCACAGATAGTTTCCCAAGTTTCGGGCGAAACGTTGTAGAGGCCGTATGGTATTATGGCAGGGTTCGATCATATACGTACACTTATGCACGGATCATGATCGGACGGATCATACTAGTGGGCTTTGGTTTAAACCAGATTCTAGTATTAGATTTGTTGGATTACTTTAGTCTCATCGCATTTGCATTCAGTCGAAATGCGGATGCAAGTATGTATATACAGGTGAGAGGTATCCTTGTGATCTGTCACGAGTTTACTTTAGATATTGCCATATCTTTTTGTTAGACTAAACATTTGGATTAATGTTTGGATAGTGGAAATTGTGAGTGGATATTATTACGAGGAGCAATTAATGTGGTATGTTCAATTTGATGACTCATGGTCTCTTTTTTGTGAGCATGTCATATTATCCTTGAGACCGGAGACCGGAGATGCCGCGAGGAGTTAGGGATGGTGGCTAAAGACCGAAAGACACTGATCGATCGGTATAGCTTTTCTATCCTTCTAGTAGTTGCTAGTTTGTGTTAATGGTTCGATCCGGGTGAAAGACTACGATAGCGCCAGTTTCGTAAAAAGTTTTTGTTCCGCGTTTGGCCTCGGATTGACGGTCGGGGCGCTACCATAGACTTACAATATGTTTACATATGGGTACCTCTCACGTGGACTTCGGACGATAAAGAAGAGGATGGCGGCATCGACTTCTGCAGATAAGGACCAGGTGAGTAGATATATATCTACGGGGGAAGTCGGGTGGATGGCGTATAGCACCCCTGCAACTTCATAGGATATGACGTGGTCTTAAGATAGTTATATATAGATATGTTATTGCGAGATACGAATATTGAGCAAGAAAGGTTTTAGGAGACCACGGATCGGAAATTGTGTAAGTGGGATGATAGTGCTTTTAGTCTAGTTCTTAGTCGCGAGACCTTAGAGTATAGCTTGACACACACATTACACACGCACACTTGACTTGGTGTGTGTATGTGTGTGTGAGAGAGAGTGTAGGTTTCAATACACACACACACACACAACATATACTCGGAATATGAGGATATTATATGATACTTGGAGATGAGTCGATATGATCGGGTATGATGCCGTGAGAAATTTGATATGCGACCGAGTTATGGTATTATAGCGGATCGTTGTGCGATAAGAAAATATATACTATACGATAAATGTGTGATGACATCAGATTGCACGAGACTTTAGATCAGTAACCAGATCATGATATTGTTGATGATGATACCATATGATTGATGACATATATATGATAGTTGACTCGTACCCCGATTTTGGGATGCCGTATGATGGATTTTACCGTACGAGATATAGATGTGATAATTGATCCGCACTCTTGACTTGAGGAAGTCGTACTTTGTACGTGACGCTATTGATGCTGGATCGCCGACTATTATAGATATCGACTCGGACTGTAGGTGGATTCTTCTTACCTCCCGACTAGTTTCTTTAGTTTAGTCCTTTAGTTGGTTAGGTAGATGTTAGTTAGTCTCGAGTCATATGTATTTTCAAAACTAACGAATCGTGTGTATTTTTAAAGACAGACTGAGAGATACTACGGATTTTTCAAAGGACATATCTTTTCTATAAAACCCCGTAGCCCCTACTTTTCTAAAAACCGCGATTCGTGCTTTTTCAAACAACAAACTGTATGACTCGTAATTAGATATGTATATTTTTAAATGTGCGTTTTCTACAGATGCACCGATATATTTATGTTGTACCCATCGCATTGTATGCTTACATATGTCATTTCTTTAATAATTATATACTCTGCCTGTTAGGACACCAGCACCATTACCGATAATGCACATGTTTCACATACACTTGTTTGCCGGCTCACACACATCATCATCGGTAATTACCATGTCACGTACACTTCAGAAAATACTATCTCATTGATATAATCAGCTAAATGCTAGTTACCACATAATACTTGTGTGATTGCTCTCATGTGTTAACTTAGAGATTGCATTCTTTACATAGATACTTCATGCATTCATATATTCATTATGTACTATTCTGGGGCTTTATGCCGATATCACTGTTTACTTACTCTTAATTTTTGGATTTCGGATTTCCATGAGATTTCTGGATTTGGGGGAAAACCGTAAGAATATATATAACTTCTCTCTCTCTCATTTTAAAATGCAAGTTGCTGTTTTCTCGTGATGTATGGGTCGTCCACCATGAGTTTTTATGTTTTCTGTTGGATTTTGATACCCGATTCGAGGAGTGGAGGAACCGTCTCGGGTACATGGTGGGCTCGGTACGGGACCCCGGGGCGAGAGTGTTTTTGTGGGGATGACGATGAGTCTGGCTGGGGAAGACTACCTACCGGTGATGTCTGGCGCGGCGGATATCCGGAGGATACCGACCGTTGTCGTGAAATTTGATGATTTGGGCCGATCCGGACTGACGGAGCCCGAGATATTGAGACATTGAGATACTGAGATATTGAGATATTGAGACTTGAGATATTGAGATATTGTGTCGATACTTGACACAGATTTCTATCGATTTCATTGATAATATTTCAGTTTTATTATACGAGATTCATTGATGTTTTCTTATATCAGATTTTTCAGATTTCGTGGTTGATTTTCTCATTCATGATACATTCATACATCAGATATGTGACACATTACTGTTTAGTGACACTGACATGATGCACTGAATATTGCACTTATGCATAGATTATTACCCTGTCACTACTAGATGACTAGTATTATATATGTATATTATTATGACCTAAGAGATCGTCGTGCATGCGATTTCTACCCGCAGATGTTTTCTACTCACGAGTTGGCAACTCACTCCCGTTGTGCCACAATTTCTTGCAGGTTTAGATGTACAGGTTTCCTTGGCGGCTTGCTGGCACACCATTTCATTCTGGATGATTTCTCGGTAGGTTGGTTCACTTGTATCGTGACCGCCATTGTACTCTTATTTATTTCAGTTGTATCTAGTAAGCTCCATCAACCAGACTTGTATTATTTGGTAGTTTTAGAAAACCAGTTGTTTTTCTTTCGACCTTAGAGTCGCACTTGTATTATTATGGTTTTCTGGTGGATTTTGATCTTCTTCTGAGTTTTATTTCTTGCCCTTCGGCGTTGTATATTATATTGTTTGCGTGGTTGTGACCGTCAATTGGCGAAGAGTTAGCTCCCGCTTGAGAATGCCTTTTTTATTGCTTATGTATATTCTTGTTTGTACCCATTTAGGGCCAATTTTTACAAAGGAGACTCTATCGAAATTTTTGAGAAAAATTGATATTGCTTTTAAACTTGTTTTGCTACATTTCTTCTTTTAAATGGTTTAGATTTCTGGGTTTCGGCTTACTTAGATTACGTTACGCCTCTAGACGTTTCGTAATTTAAGTGCCGGTCACGTTCCGTACTTTCGGGTCGTGACACCTGTTGGCTGATACAAAAGCACCTCGCCTATTGGCTTAAGGTTGATAGGTAAAGCATTACTCTTTTTTCCTCTTTGAGAAGGCCTGCATGTAGTTTCTTGTGATTTTGAAACCTACAAAGCATCATTTTATGGACATGGTGGAAGGATAGGAACTACAAGTGTCTTGAGACAGGACAGAACAACGCCGCAAAATTATGGCACCTTCGGCATTGGCCTCAGTAATTAGCGTATCAGAATCTTTTTCGAGGAATGTAGCCGAGTCATCTTGGCAAAAGTTGAAAAAAAAGAAAGAAAAAAAAGAAAAGAAATTCCCTTGTTGTCTTACTCGGTTTCTTTTATCTCTAAGATTAGATCTTACAAAGAAAAACTTTTACTTGAAAAGACACACAACTTGTTATAGTTATAAAATTCCCGAAAACTCCGTAATACTGCACTAAATCCTGAAAGTGTTGAAGTATAGAGTTTAGGTCAAGAATAGAATTTTTCAACCTCCCGCCTCCTACTGTAAAATGACATTTTAATATCCAATTGCTCACCAATATAACATATTCCTTTCTAGATTTCTAATAGCAATAAAAAGAATGTAAAATGTCTATAAAGGATATGAAAAATCTAAAAAGCAATGCATACAATTCAGGAATAACGGTAGATAGTAAAACCATATGAAGTAAAATTTTATATGAATTAAAGTGTCTCTTTAAGAAAAAGTGTTCATTTTAAAATCAACCTTTTTTCGGGGATCTGACTTGGAAATTGATACTAAGTGTTTGTTTAGGCCATGAAGTGGTATGGAAATACCGGAGGTAGGCTTGCTTCCGATACTTCAAGTGTTTCTTCTGTCAAGTGTTTCTTTTGTCAAGAAGTAACATTCGAGATTACTTACATATAATGATGTGAAACCTACTATGAAGTCCCTGCTTCAAAATTTCTTTTCATGGCCTTCTGGACTTAGAAGTGGCGTTGAGCACTATAAGATGCTTTTCTGGATAAAATTTAATATAGGATAATTGCATTTATTATTTCTATGCTTCCGTTTCATCCAAACGGTACTAAGGCGTGCCTAACTCAGAGAATGTGTTGGTTAAAATTTGTTCCGGATCCGGTCGCCTCCAGAAATTGCAGACTATTCTTTCTTTATCGAGGCTTTCTCCTTCCTCCTCCTCTCTCTCACCCCAAATCTCTATAAGAGCCAATGGAAGATCTGAGAGCTGCGCTCAACGAACACTTGGATCTCGTCTCCGAGCACTTCGACAAGTTCTCCGGCGAACTCCGCAGCGGGTTCGGCCCCGCCCTCGACAACTTCCTCGGCTTCTTTCACGCTATCGATTGGAAGGTCGGTGCTTCTCTCCCTCCCTTCCCCTCTCTCAAATTCTAACATTCAAACCCTAACGAAAGTCATGGTCTTTGCCCCCATTGCTTTTGTTCACAAAATTAGGATCTACTTGGATCAAGATCTGAGCACGATCTGTCTGGATCTGAATGCATATAGATGACTGGTCTCCTTCCTCTGATTGCGTTGTTTTCCCGTGAGATCTTGAGTGAGGTTTTGAGGTTTAGGCAGTTTTCAACTGAGGCATTACTTGTGATTTATATAGTATGTGAGTTATTTGACTGATTGTCTGCAAGAAATTGAGGAAGCTGCTTCTTTTAGGCTCCAAAAGATCCGGTTTTGTTTAAGTAGAAAAGAAAGTGTGGTTTGCATCCGGTTTTGTAAAAATGGGGTTCTGCAAAGTTTAGGTCCGTCTAGCAATATAATCTTGATTCCAATGTTTTTGTTTAAAAATAAGGTTTTAGAAAAAGAAAAAAAAAAGGCTTGAAACTTTGCGAAAACTCTAGAATTTTTGGAGTTTTTAAAAAATGGGGTTTTGAGTCCTCGAATTATTTTGAACCCGATGATTGGGAAACTCTATTTGGTTGCTAAATGAGCCTCGGTTACAATTTTTGGAGTTTAGCCATGAAACCATGGTTCCGAAAACTGTGATCCCGTCCCTACCAAACCGAGGCCCTAGAAGGCGAGGAGTGTAGGAAATTATATGCCTCAAACTGAGCATGCCTAAACACGCACACTCGCTCAAGTGCACACTCACATAAAAGAGCCAGAATATTTTCTTTCATATCAAATAATTGATGTCCTTGTAGCACTACGTAATGTAGCGCCTCATGCCGAGGTGTAAATTTGAAAATATAACACTAGTACAAAGTTGTAGTTGTTTTAATATAAGGTACGCCCCTTTCATTCTCCCTGCCTCGATTATACTCTCCGTAGGTTCCATTTAAGATGCATTTGATAGAGCAATGTTAGGGTGGACTAATTCACACCTATTCTGTTTATGTTTATATCTGGCTTATGGTTAGGTGATGTGCTTTCAATAATCTTACTTGCTTTCTTCTATTTTGGGAATTAATGATTGCTTTTAACGGTTTCTTTTCTTAAAAAGTGGTGAGAGGACCTTTCTATCTGAAGTACTTACGGCTCCTAGTTTTAAACAATTTGACTTCGAGTTATTAAAATTTTTTTGATGGAAGGGACAATTATGAGGGCAATCAAACATGAGATATATTAATTTTGAGTATACTATGTTTAAACCTTAGGTTTTGTAAAGCAATGTAATATTCAAAAAATATATAGAAACCTAGGCTCTATAGGCACATTGATCAAACTATGATGTTGCCAATTTCCTTTGCAATATCTGGTGTCGTTCGGCAATGGCCAAGATGTTTAATGTTAAAAATAAGCATGGACATAGTAAGCTCACATGCGTGTCCAAATGTACTAGTAAGTTTATTCTACCATACTTATTTGTCTTCCAACCTATTCTATCAAATTCTTCACAGTACATGCATGATGGTCTTAATGTATGTATATTTTAAATACTTGTTGATAGCGTAGGAGACTATTAAGGGGGTTGCTCCTTGGTTGTATGTCTTAAACTAGCTATGCTGCTCTAAGAAATGCAAGAACTTAGAGAAACGAGCTGCCTTTGCTCTATCATTCCTTTGTTAACCATGCATTCTTGATGAAGAAGAATGAACGCTTGTCAGCCTCTATTTTATAGTTTTGCATACACCTCAAATATATTACTTTTATGGGTAAATTGCATATAATATGTTTATGCCTTCTCCAACGCTTTCAATCCTCATTCTAGCTCATTAACATCCGACACCCTTGAGATAAGTATTTACCTAAGCTAAATACCCTCCAGGGTGTCAACGATAATAAGATAATTGAGGGATTATAAGTGTTGAATGAAATATCAATGAAGACTATTATATGCATTTAAACCACAATTTCTCTTTTATATGTAATGTTTTAATATTACAAATATAGAAATATTATATTGTTTAACAAAATATATAATTTCTACTTTCTAGTTTTAAAATGAACTTAATGTTTTTGCAATGTTGAATATAGGGAAAATGCTTTCTTGTACTTCTTGAACTAGGGTTTTTGAGTTGGCACCGTAGTCTAATTTAAGGAAGCTATGCTAAGAATGGGGCTCCATACAGCAGATGATTCATGGATACTTTAGTAGAGAAAACGTGCCCATGTTTGATACATAGGCAAATTATGAAGACTTCTACACTCTGATATTTTTCATATAGCATGTAATGGGAATAGTTGGGAATAGTTGCGAGATGACTGCCAAGCTCTGATCAAACATGACACAGTGCTAGTACACAAAAAATCATTAAGGTCCAGCATGTGCAAACAAAACTAATGGAATTATATGTATTTGTGCGTATCGTGCTCATATTTTTTTTTTTTAATTTATTACAAGAATTTGTAACCCTGGATGGTTTAAAAAAGGGATGTTTACTAAACCATCCCATGGTTTCACACTTTTATGAATAACCATCCCGTGTTTTGTTTTTTAGCAAAAAACCACCCTGAGTACTTCGTAAGCAAACAACCACCCTTTGATTTCAGGAAAATAACCCACTACTGTAAAATTTTTGGAATATTCTTGAAATATATCCACATGGGACATTCACATGATTTTTAAAAGTATTTTTATATCCAAAATACCCCTTCTCACCCTCTTTATGATAGCAACTAAAGAAAAAATGCAACTTTTCGAAACCACAAAGTGAGAAGTATGAAAAATGTATTTTGGGTAATAAAATACTTTTACAAGTCAAGTGGATGTTGCATGTGCGTATATTTCAAGCATGTACTAAAATTTAACAGTATTCTGGTTTTCTCCGAAACCACACAGGGTGATTGTTTGCTAACGAGCAAGCCTTAGGGTGGGTTTTTGCTAAATAACCACATCGTGGTTTTTCGTAAAAGCATGAAAGCACATGATGGTTTGTGGTAAATATCCGTTTAAAAAAATAACAACTCTGGTTTTAAATGAATTTTCAAGTTGTATAAATCAGCCCAAAGCGATTTTACTTTTTTTTTTAAACTAAGAAATAAGGATGTGAGATTGTTATATAAATTCATTTACACATAATGTTCTATTGTGGACTAATATTTCATGCTTTACATATTTAATTCATACTTAATAATTTTAAGATGCATGAGAAAAGTGTTTGACGTGTATCCACAAAATATCGCTCTTATCAAAGTCACGAGGTTTTGTATACATGTGTAACATGGGTATGTCTTGTCTATTGAATTTTCCATGCATGGCATGCTATATGTGAAGCCTTATTCTCATTCATAGTTACCTTAATGAGAATAAGTTGTCAGGTCAAATGTAGATGTCAGTTTCGCAGTTGGTTGAAAATTTTCAGCAATCTTTATTTGTAAGGCCTTGTTACTTCATAATTGTGCTACATATCTGATTTATGATTAAAAAATCTTTTATTTTGATGATGGTATGAGAGCGATATATTTTAACTTTTGGGTGTCTTAAACTTATTTAAGCTCTTAATGTAACCCCACCCCCCACCCCGCCCACACACACCCAAAAAAATGAAAAAAGACGAGAAGAAGTGGATTTTGATGGCAACACATAATCTGGAGCTTTAGATGAAGTTTTGGTCCCTCAAGTGAATCTAATAACTAAAAAAAGTATATCTAGATTGTTTTGTATGAGACTCGTGCAACTTGTATAATCTTTGTGACATTTACATTACTTTGTTTGTTAATCTGTGTTCACCTACTGGGGCATCTTGAAAACAAACACCTCTTCCTTCATGTATGAATGCACCCTCGTGGCGTCTGAACAAGTTAACTTGAGAATTTTAGTAAGGCCATGTGTTGCTAAATTACTGACATCTCCGGTATATATTTTGTCCCTCAAAGTTAAATACTTTCTGTTACTCCTTTTTAATCGAAGGTAAATATGCATTAATGTGAGAGGAACTGCTGATGTAAAGGTTGTACTTTGCACTTTGCCTTAAGATATATCTTATTTTAGAATACAATTTGAGAATACTTGAAAACAAGATTAAAAGTGTGTACTGTGTAGAGAGCTGGATTCTCTTTGATACATATTGAGTGCAAAGTTGATTAGGGGTTGGAAGGTATCTCTGCAAGGATGTGTTTACCCCCCCCCCCCACCCCCCCTACCCCGGTGCCCTCCCCCAACCCACCCGAAAAAGAGAGAGAAAACCACCCTAAAAAATAACAGAAGAAAAGAGAAAAGGACCCCAAGGTGTCAGCCTTGTTGGATTCAGAGTCTCCCTTTGGTTATAGCTTTTTTACATGAATTTTACGAGTCAGCCTGTTCTAGAAAGGGAGCACAGAAACTTTTGCAAACAGAACTTATAATAAAATTGGACACAGAAGAGGATCAGAGAATCCGCTTTCTGTGTTCATAATTTTAAAAATTGCACTATGTTATTAAGTGAATGTCATGTTTTTCTAAGTACAAACTAGCATATCTTATTACATACAAGCACTTTTTGGGTGTGTGATGCTCGCTTTTATGGCTCGTTTCTCACAAGGGATGTTACTTTGGAATTTAGCTATGGTTGCATTTACTAATTTAGCATTCACTTGCCTTGACTAGTAGACCTATTGATACATTCTGTTGAGTCGACAATTGATTACAAAAATTAGAACTGTGAATATATGTATGTTTTGAGTTGGTTATGGGTGAAATTTTGGCAGTGTGATCAGAGTTTTAAAGACAATTGGCAACGGCAATAGTCTTTTCTATCACTTGAAACGTGAAAAAAGGTGACCACCACATTGAAAGGAGGCACTTAGATACACAAGATATGAGCACAACCTTGTGATCAAAAGGAAAAGCAATTAAGAAAATTTGGGTCTATGCGGGCACTTAAGCTCTTGAATTTCACAAAAGGTGGGGAAGATTCCAATGGGATTTATACATGCTATCTTACTGGACTTATACACTAGCAATATTATTAACATTACATGGTTCAAACTCGTAACTCGCATTGAACATTGATAAGCTACTTTTATTATTGTAATAAAAAGGAACAAGCTATTTAAAGAATAATATTGATCAATACAATATTATTGGTCACCGTCATTTTTTAGTGATGGGAAGAGTATATGAGCAAAGTTGAAATAAAGAACACTTAGCTCTATCAATCAATTTGATCGGTTTTGTGGTTAAGAATTGGACTTCATTTGGCGCTTCAAACATAAAGACGCTAACATGCACACACACATTTATCAGTTGTAACCAACCTCTTAGTGGATCACATCAACTTAGGCTCCTAAAGCACTGAATCTGCCTACTTAGGGGCCTAGAAACCACTTCTTAAAACACTGAATCACTGGATCTAATTAACTACACATACCCAACTCAACTAATGACAAGATAAAATCCCTACTCTTGGTGATAAATGCGGAGAAATAAATAGTCTTGCATTAAAAGGAGAATATACTAAATACGTATGGAATATAGTATATGGCAAGGGAAATGCATAAAGGGGAGATTTGTGTGTGTGTGTGTGTGTGTGTGTGTGTGTGTGTTGGGGGGGGGGAGAGCGATTGTTGATGGTGATTTGCAGCATTGGAGGATTAGGTTTTGGGGAGAGGGAGAGAAGAGAGAGCTGTAGAAATAGAGAGCAAGATGGGAAATGATGGACCAGCTTGATCATTTTTGTTTCTTTTCTTCTTAATGTGTGCATCATTATTTGTCCAGGGGCTACTAGGCGTCAAGGACTCTCTTGTCTGTGTGTAGGGCTGTACCTGTGTATCATTGATGATTCTTGTTTTAAGTTATAAGAAACAGTAACTTAGATAATTACATGTAGATGTGGATCATGCTTGACCAAAGTTTGTAGACGCCAGGCAGTCTGACTGTCAGCATGAAACCATGCTTGCATATGTGCAGCACTCATTTTACTTCGTTCCTGCATCTTCTTCGTCTTTTTTTCCCTTTCTTTTCTATTCTTTTTTATTACTGTTTTTTAAATGTTTTCTGTGTGTTGGGGGGGGGGGGGGGGGGGAGTTTGATGTTTGACGCGTCTTCTCATGGCTATTAAGCTGTTGAATATGCAAAAGATGAAAGTTCTGCTTGCTTTCTCCTATAAATATTTCCCACTAATCGTAGACATTTTATATCAATAGAAGTGTGCCCTATGCTGTGATTAAGGTTACCATAGTTTCTTGGCATTTAAATGTTAAGGATCTCCGCCATCTTATATTGGTTTGTATATGGTCTTCTTTGCTTACCTATTTTATCCTGTGAAAAATCTAAAATGGTTAAATCCGTTTGCTCTGTTTATATACACACAGGAGGCATGGCTGATTTGCTTGATACTGTTCCATGTCACGCTACTGCTAACAGCTTTTATCTCGAGGAAAAACGTGAACCTTCAACTTTGCCTATCTGTTTTGGCATGCAAGTCTCTTTCTTTTCATCATATTGCTATTGTTCCCGTCAAAAATTTAGACTAGCATAATAGCATTTGTTTTGTACTTGATACAGCTTCTTTGTGCAGTTTCTGGTGTATATCTTGCTGAGAGGATAAATAGTTGCCTGGGGAAAAACTGGAAGAGTTTTGCAGGACAGAATTACTTTGATCCTCATGGTCTCTTCATTTCGGCTCTCTGGTCTGGCCCTCTTCTTCTGATATCAATGGTCATTGTGGTCAGTGATCCCATAACTCTTGCTTAAATACTGTGGATATACTTTTATGCGTCTACTAATGGATATATTTTCTTTTATGCTTTAGGTGAACACTCTATTTACATTGTGCCAGCTTATCATCAAATGGAAAAGGGCAGAATTAAGACACCGAGCGAGGGTTGCTTGTAGCAAGGAGGAATGAATTTTCATGTAGCTTTGGAGTCGAAGAGGAATGCTTGTACTGTTAGAGAGATTGAAAGAGATTAAATCATCATTTTTATTTAGTTTAATTTTGTATTACAGTGCCCACACAAATTTTGAAATGTGGACTTGATAGGAAAGTCGAAATCATGTAATTTTCTGGTGCTCTATAGAGGCTTTGTAGCAAGAAACAGCTTATTGTTATTTGATTGCCGTCAGTTACTGATAGAATAGTTAAACTAGTTTCTTTGCATTCATATTATGTTTCATTTTTATTTTCTCAGTGTATTAAGATTCTGGCAAGCGCTCGTGCCTTGCAGCGTGATCGGTCGCCTCCACCGAGAGCATTGTGCAAGCCAGAAACCTACAAATATACTCCCTCTCCTTATCTATCAAGAACTCGTGCGCATCAAGATACATATCGGCCGCTCGATACACACCATCATGCGACCTTCCCCTATTCATATCTTGCACCGTCACCAAGAACTGTAGTATTGCCACAGACTCATCCTTCCTTAGATTCTCATCTGTCGCCCCCTTCGTCATTGACGTCCAAGAATAATGATTCAAAATTCTAATAGCACGTTTTATGTTGTGCTTGGTTTCTTTGGCATAGCCGTAGGAAGGAGGCTTCTAACTGCATTATCTCATCAACAAATCCAACTCACTAATAATTGTTTTGTTAATTCAATTACCATATATTAAGATTAAGTACCATTTGTACCCCCAGGACTTGAACCACTTAGATTATGTGTTTAAATTTTGTTGGTTGAGTTTAAATTAAGTTGAATTTGAAACCATGAACCTGATCATATACTTATAATATGACTAAACTTAACTTGATGTATAAAAGTTTAGAAAATTAAATAAACTAGCCTTATGCACATGCGTGTATGCTAACAAAATGAGCAAAAACATCAAGAGGATTTATTAAAAAATTTAGTAAGATACCCCCACCGTCCTTTTTTACTTGTCATTTTGGAGAGAGAAAAGTCTCATTTTACATGACGTTTTTGGAATAACGAGATCATTAATGTTAAAAATATCAATACCAAAAATAGCCTTGATGGATCTCTGGATCTCCTTCAGATGGTATCTGCCGTTGATCTGCTGCGAGCACTGATGGACGGCTAAGATTGAGTTGGAGGGTTGGCCCCTGGAGCGTGTAGATCTCAATTGGTTTTGTGTGGTTGAGGCCGAGCTACCTGCAAAGAACTCCCGGGATGGTTGTGCCACCGAGGACCCTCCGACGATCAAGTTAGACGGGGTATTTTGGCAGAGTAACAGCCTAGTGGAGTAAAAATGGCTCACCTGAATCGTCTGAAAGAGGGGTTTATATAGCGGCAGTAATGTGCAGGCGGGCGCGAGATTCACGCCGGTCATTACGCCCATGGCGTCACGCCCACGTGATAGACGGGGTCCTGTATTAATGACGAGACAGGCTTATTAATGGGGGATCGTGATGGCGTGGAACATGGGATCATGGGCGGCGGATATCTCGCGCGTGGCGAGATTCGCGGAGCCGTGGCGGAGACGCCTGTGATCGGTGCTGTGGGTCGGTCGATGAGACCGAGGAAGATGAGCTCGGCGGGAGGCTCGGGGACGACCGGGAGGCCGATGCATCTTGGTTCTGTGATAGCTTGGAGGCGAGCCGGGGGTGGTCTGGAAGGCCATTGGAGGTCGGGAGACTCCTCGGGTGTGATCCCAACTGAGGTTCTTGATCTTTTCTTGTAGGTTCTGGGACACGTCATCTGCAACGTGTCAACATAGAGTCACCGATATCGAGCCTCATCATTATCCCCCCATTCTCGTCTCGACCCGTTCCTGGGTCGGGTCGAGAGTGGTCTGACCGATTAGCCGGGGTGATCTTTCACTCGAAGATATCGTCGGTGCGCATTCCCGGGCAAAGAGTAGTATTTTCTTGATGATGTCAGCGGATCAGGGGAGAGATCTCGTATTTAAAGGGGAAGCGCCGGATCGTGTGTATGTTCGTCGAAGCGACAGCCCACGTGTCCGGCACTGGTTGGCTGGCGAGACGTGCCGCAGGCGTTCCCGCGCTCGAAGGGACGCGCCCAATATGAGTGCGACAGGTGGAACGTTGTCGGCCGTTGGTTGCGAAACGTTGTTTTGGCGGGAGGCGATCGGAGCCGTGAGATGCGTACGCCGGCAGCTATAAATAGAGGTGGGATCCCCATCAGGGCTCGTACCTCTCCATAATTTCCTCGTCCCTAGTCATGTTAGCTCGGCGCTCTTCTCCTCAGGTCGGATTCCCTGCCTTTGATCTCCCGAGGACACCTCCCCTTGATCAGGTTAGATGTCTTCTTCCGAGAAGTCTGTAGATGTAGTCTGGGTAGAGTTTAGAGAGTCTTCTGAAGCTTCCTCTTCTACTTCTTCCTCTTCCTCCTCTGAGTCGGAGTCCCCCCAGGGAGTTAGGGTTAGTAATGCTCCTTGGGGTCATGCGACGGGGGCGGTCCCAAGAGCGCAGGTCGCGGGTGTTCTTGGCGTGCGATCTATGCTGAGGCATGTGGAGGAGCTCGGCAACATCCGGACTCGTTTCCTAATTCCTCCCGGCTATTCGCTTCGTTTGGCCGAGGAGGGGGAGAGGCAGACCAGGTACGAGGTAAGGAGATTGCCTTGTACCTGGAAGCCTTTTGGGCTGGGATGCGTCCGCCTTTCTCTCCTGAGGTGAGTGTGGCGTTGAATTGTTTTAGGTTAGCCCCGGGCCATCTAGTGCCGAACTCTTGGAGAATTTTCCTTGGGATCCTGGTCCGGTTGAGATTGAGTCTGATCTCTTTCAGCCTGAGCCTTCTCGTTTCTTCTCTTTACTACAAAAACCACCCTGGCGCTCGTAGGGACGAGCCGAGCTGGGTATATCTCTCTTTTAGAAAACAACGGGGGGACGCTGCCGGGTCGGGGATTGTCGTAGTACCTTCTTCCATTCATGAATGGAAAAAGAAGTTTTTCTTTATTGCGCCGCCCGAGGGTGAGGATTGGCCTGTGCTTACCCAGTGGCAAGGGGCCAGCTGTCCGTGGGTGAGTCGGTCGAATGATCCCGACGCGGCGGCGGTGTCGAAATGGGAGCCCCTCCCTCGGGCTGATGTGCTGATGTCTGAGCGGGCCCTTAGTTGGGCCGGGCTCAGCCCTGCTGTAATACCCCATGTATTATCCGGTTTACCCATATATACCAGATAAGCATGGGGACCCACTGTAAAACAATGGGGAATCTTCGGAATACATTCCGAAAGAGGACAGATCTGTACTATAAATGGAATGATACCACTCTTCAATACAGAGGCGACTTTTAAGTGAACTGGCACTACAGGAGTTTAAGAACTCCGTAGTTAAGTGTGCTCGGGCCAGGGAAGTCATGGGATGGGTGACCTCCTAGGAAGTGGCCCCTGGTAGAGTCTGGTTCGCTCCGAAGGACAAAACCGTGCGGCTGTAGCCAGAGCGGACAATACTCTCTGTATTGGGGGTGGGGCGTGACAGAATGGTATCAGAGTCAGGTTTGGATTGAGATTTAAGTTTCTAACTAGAGCTTGACAATTTAAGCCACCCTTTCGGCTTAGATTGTAAACTTGTTATCCTTGATCTTGATTCACATAGTGTGTTCTGCTATACATTTTGATCCATCCGCTAGAGTTTTGAGTGACTTGGTAGAGTTATGTGATTGTAATTATGAACTGCAGTATAGTTACAATACTGTACTCTGTATGAGTAACTTGGAGTTCTACATTTGATTCCCGCTCGATTGAGTTTCACCTCACCACCTATTCTTAGACCTCCTGGGAAGTGGCCCTTGGTAGGGTCTGGTTCGCTCCGAAGGACAAAACCGTACGGCTTCGGTCAGAGCAGATAATACTCTCTGTATTAGGGGTGGGGCATGACAGAATGGTATCAGAGCCAGGTTTGGATTGAGATTTCAGTTTCCAACTAGAGCTTGACAATTTAAGCCACCCTTTCGGCTTAGATTGTAAACTTGTTATCCTTGATCATGATTCACATAGTGTGTTCTGCTACACATTTTGATCCATCCGCTAGAGTTTTGGGTGACTTGGTAGAGTTATGTGATTGTAATTATGAACTGCAGCATAGTTACAATACTGTACTCTGTTTGAGTGACTTGGAGTTCTACATTTGATTCCCGCTTGATTGAGTTTCACCTCACCACCTATTTTTGTTCCATTCTGTATCTTATTCCGATTCTTATATTTTATACCTTATGCCGTCCTAAAATTTGCTGTTTCAGGACCATATCTTCCAACGACTCTTCTTCTGTTTCCACTCCCCAAAGTCAGACCGTCGAGATTTTGGGTGCACTGCAAGGCTTGAAGGAAGCCCATGAGCAAACGAACGACCTCTTAGCTGAAGGACTATGAAGGCGAATGGCTCAAGCACCAGCGGAAGCCTCCAATCGTAAGGGAATCCCTGTTAAATAAGGAAAAGATGTGAAGATGAAGCGCCCACTTGTTCCTCAGTAATGGAAGCAGCGGGGGACTCAATGTTGTGGATACTGTAAGAGACCAGGACACATTTAGAGAGACTGTCGCAGCGCCAAAGGGCAGTGCTTGATTTGTGGATCCAACGAACATCTTGTAAATGGTTGCCCCAGAAAGAAGGAGCTGCAAGGAGAAGATTCGTCCACACTCTCCACTACTGCTAAGTGACTTGGTTATTTCGTAGTTCTAGCTTCGAGGATAGTACGACCCAGCGCAGGATTCAACTCGCTTGACGAGAATGCAGCGGTCTAGATATCAACGAAGAATTATCACCTTTTCTGCTTTCAATAAAAAAATACTATCACTTTTTAGTAAATGTTTCCTTTCATTTAAAATCTTGTATCCGTTGAACTTCTTAGTTTGAATGCAATAATATTGTGAGTTGTGATTTATGTATCGTTCCCTTGTCACTCATTTTCCTTATACTGCTTACTGCATCATTATTCTAAATTTTGATTTCAGTCCTTACCTACCGTATATTTTCCTTGTGCTCCATATCCCTGGTTATTTTTTTGGTGTGTTCCACTGTCTGATCATGACTCTTTCTTATCAGGCCATGGCCAACCCTGGTGCAGCGCCGCCTCTCGATGAGGACACTCGGTCCTGTGTTTCTTTGTACTGCATGCTGGTGAGTTCAGATGACAAGGTTAACGGCCCACAGGTTATTTTTCGGAAACAGCAATTCTGAGGACAAGGGAGTCGCAGCCCCAAAAGTCGACATGATCAGCGATTCTGAAAACGAGGAAGAGGACCTCGAAGAGAACCCGATAGAGAAAGATCCCGAGGAAGACCCAGTAGAAGAAAATCCAGGAGAAGAAGACCCTGAGGAAGATCCGGTAGAAGAGAATCCAGAAGAAGGAGAACCTGAGGAGAATCTAGTGGAAGAAAATCCAGAAGGGGTGAATCACGTAGAAGCATACCACGATGAAGAAGCTCCAGCCGAGGAAGAAGGACCAGGAGAAGAAGACCCCGTGGCAGAAGAACCTCCAGTGGCAATCCCTGCGAGGCGCTATGGAATGGACATCACTATCTTAGCGCGCGAGCTTACCGTAACCTGTTGAACTTCCATAACCGCGACTGACACGATTTATCTTTTGTTTCTGCCAGATAAATCTATGTATAGTTTAGGGCCACCTTTTGTCTTTCGAGAATGCCTTGTTTGAAATTTTCTGGAATGATAATAAAGTTTCTGGGTGCGCACATCTTTTGAGTATTGATGTGCATGATGCTTTGACTGTTTTCCCTCCCCAATACATTTCTTTCCCTTCTGAGATTCATTACTATTCACCCTTGCACCCTATGCTGACTTGACCCCAGCCTCTTTAACATTCAGATTAAAGTACTGCACCTCGACCTTTTTGAATGGACCATACTCCATTGTAATCCCTACCCTGACTAGCCCTATACATTATTAGTGCTATTCCTTATGACTATGATTACATTCAGTGACATCGTTATTCAAAATTTAGTTTTCATTATTTTGTTTCTATCGAAAAATTGTGTGTTATTAACCACTTCCATTTTACTTATTCTGAATACCTTACGATTCGTCCCATTTTCAATAGCGCAAATATATGTCGCACGTACTATTTTTTCTTTATTTTCTTATTTCACCATATGGGGTTCCTCGGTTTATTTTAAATTGTTTGATCGATATATTTATTCTAAAATATCTTGGCCTATCGGCAAATCCTACACTATTGTTTATTTTCATTTTTCCGTGTATTATGTATACAGTTATCACTATAGATGATTATGCATTGTGCTTTCTATGCTTATTCTTTTACTTGCACTATTACTTATACATATATAGACCTTTGACTTTCATCGAGTTGCTTTTGCCTAATTAACTCTATGTTAGTGTTTGATTTCGTGGCTTTTCGCATATTTTTATAGCTTATCGTCTATTTTAAATTTCGAGGACGAAATTTTTTATAAGTAGGGTATGATTTAATACCCAGTTCTTTTCACACACCAATATCCGTATTTTTATAAAGCGTTGCTTACAAAATTTATTTATTTATATATATAATTAATTTATATATCTTAAAACCCTAACCCTATTTCCTTTTATTTTTATTTTTCCATTCTCTTAACCAAAACCCAAACTCTCTCTCTTTTTCCCAAGCCCAACTCCCTTTTCCTTTTCCTTTTCTTTTTCCCTTTTCTTTTCTCTCAGCCCAGCCCACTCCCTCACTATCTCTCTTTAATTTTCAGGCCCGACCCATGAACCCAAACCCTTTCCCAAACCCGACCCGTCCCCTAACACCTCAACCCGACCCAGACTCCCAGACCCGACCCGACAAACCACTCTCCCTCTTCTTCTTCCCCTCCTACTTTCCCGCTTCTCCTTCGCGCACCCCCACGACCTTTCTCCCCACTTCGCCAACGGCTCCCCGTGAGACCCGCGCCCACTCCCCGCGACCGCCGCGCCGCCTCCTTCGCTCCTCTCTCCCCACGTCTCTCTCTCTCTCTCTATTCTCACATCTTTCAATCCCCCTCACTCACTGCCTCCCCTCTCTCCCTCGTCACCATTACTTTCTCGCCCCTGCTCACCCTCGAGATCCTCACCGCCGACCACTTTTTCCCGAGCACCCCTGCAACCCCCTTCGCTCGCAACCCACGCCCGCGCTTGTTACCGCGCCTCGCCGTCCTCGTCTGCGTACTCCTTGGCCCCGAGCACCCCTGCAACCCTCCTCCGATGTGCACCCATCACTGCCTTGACCACCCCCGACACCGAGCCCTCGTCCTCGTGCCTCCATCGTCGGAGCTCGCTCCCTCCAAGCTGCAGGGCCCGAGCACACCCCCTCACCTGCACACCGGAACCCGATGCCAGCCACCACCTCTGACCTCGTCGCCGTCCCCTCTCGCCGCCGGCTATCTCGTCGTTCCTTCAGCATCACCATCATCACCTCCTACTCCTTCACCAAGCTCATCACTACTTCACCCTCCCACAGCACCCAACTCCAAACCCCGAGCCTCGCCCCCGGTTCCTGCCCCCTCACCGTGTACCTCGCTATCCTCTCCCTCCGGCGCCTCGCTGTCCTCTCCTTCCGGTGCCGACCATCTGCGACACCCTCTCACTGCTACAGCAAGCAACCCCGCCACCATCAACACCTCTCCGTCGCAGTCGCAGTCGAGCTTGAGCCTAGTCGTCGCCATGCCGTGTTCGTGACGCGATCGTGCTGCTGCCGCTGCCGCTGCCGTACCGTCGTCGACACATCGCTAGGCAAGTATATTACTTGCTTCATTCTATTAGTTCATAGTTAATTCAGTTTAGAATTAATATCGTAGATATATATTTCGTGCGAGCCTATACGATACAAGTGTTTGGTTTGGAACTTTAGGTGAAAACATAACTTTAAATGGCGGAACTTGTGATCCTTGGACCCGTCTACTGTTTACCGATGTTCTGTAGGAATTTGGTTGAAAACCACGGTCGTTTCACCTATGAAATGTTAATCTCAATAATCATTACGAAACCTGAATTTCCTGAACATGCTAGACCGTTAAATTCACATTAAATCTTTTACGAATCGGATTTTGGAGTTCCATGGCTTGTATCGAGCTAACAGAATAAGCTACAGTACCCTATGGTTGATGTCTAAATTTGAACTTGTTATGATGGCAAACACTGCGGAGAATTACGATTCTGGATTGTAGTCCAGAGCAGTAATTCCAGATGACCCCTGTTTTTAACTCACTGTATTATCCTTATTCAAATGCGAGAATGTGCGGAACCCTATATCGTTACGTAGAAAATTAAGTTAGATTTCTTACTCCACTAGTTTCACTGGATTCCTGTTCTGTATGATATTTTTTAACACATTTTATGATGTCGATATGTTCTGCTGAATTCTGCAGTGACAGATTTTACACATCGAACATGACCTGTCCATAGCTCCCTGTTGATATAGGATAGTACTGATCCGCCAATTGCGTTGGAAACCTAACCGATAAACCTAGATTTTATTCAACTATAGCATCGCCTAATTACGATCCTAACTGAGATTAAAATGTGTTACGAAATGGACTTCCAATTCTGAAATCGGATTTCCAGCAGTGAACACTTAAATTGAAATAGCCATATCTAGCAAACCTGAAACCCGATTGGTGCAAAACCAATTTTGATGGATAGATAATTAAACATACTGCTTACCCCTTTTACATTGTTTCGTTTAATTTTGCATGTATGATTTATTGTGAATTATGCAAGTGGTAGGACACTAATTGATGCTACTCTATTCATATCGTAATTATTGTAATCTCATCATATCATGTAGATGTCATTGCATTGGTAACCTAGTGATCGTGTGCATTACCCAATGTTAGGTATTAGTGTTCTTATTATGGCAGGTACGTAGCGATAACGTGTGAATGAATAAGTGACAGTGACACGTACTTGTACACAATCAGTTGACCCTATTGATTTATTGCATTGTCGACGTCTATGGGACGTGTATAAGTGTGACTATAATTGGTATGGGTTGATTATGGAAACACTTATATTAGTGTCATAGGTAAGACACCAACACTATCCATTTATCTTGGGTATCAGTCGAGACATGCTTGGTGGAGATCATGTCTCCAGTTCTCGCGTAGACTTGTCATGGACCGACTAGTATTTGAGTTTATGGTTGGTGTTTGATGTAGACCACGGGGTGTGGGATAGTTTGAGTGTGAGTTCAACAGAATCTCGGGAATCCCATTGCCGACACATACAGCGATTCTGGAGATATATGGGTGATATTACTGATTATTAGCGAGCGACTCGGGCCCGTGTTCCCTTGCCCCTGGGTCCTACCCTTGGGTGGGGGATACTCACGAGTGGTTGACTCTCACACTTGGACTGACGATAGCTTTAGCGACCTGGACAGTGAGACTTAGAGACTAGTAGGTTTAGTGACACGTACATGCATTGATATTGATCCGATATACCTGCCTTACTGTTTACCTGTACTGGCTCCTTCATGCTCATATCATCACCCCATGCTCACTGTTTCACATTCATCATTATTACACTTGTTGTTACACATGTATTTATATTTATTGCTATTGTGTCGCTCTGACGACCTGAGTATGCAATGCTCAGAATGAGAAGTGGATTTAGCTCGGACCAGGACCTGACGTACCTCGAGGATATTGCGGACATCTTGATCAGCGACTCAGTGCTATCTTTCCTTGATCTCTATCTGGTTAGTTTTGTATCAGTTTTGATTTAATGACTGCATTTCTCATTACCTGTGCATTGATTACTGATTACCACGTAGTGCTAGAAGCCGAAATGTGACTACGGCAGGATTTTTCCTTGACCGTATGAGCATGGCTGGCCTTGTCAACCCCTCGTATTTCGTATTCCATATATACCAGATAAGCATAGGGACCCACTGTAAAACAATGGGGAATCTTCGGAATACATTTCGAAAGAGGACAGATCTGTACTATAAATGGAATGATACCACTCTTTAATACAGAGGCGACTTTTAAGTGAACTGGCACTACAGGAGTTTAAGAACTTCGTAGTTAAGCGTGCTCAGGCCAGGGAAGTCCCGGGATGGGTGACCTCCTGGGAAGCGGCCCCTGGTAGGGTCCGGTTCGCTCCGAAGGACAAAATCGTGCGGCTTCGGCCAGAGCGGACAATACTCTCTGTATTGGGGGTGGGGCGTGACAGAATGGTATCAGAGCTGGTTCCTCAATAGTAGGTCTGTGGTTCGAGGACGAACCATTGTTCTAAGTGGGGGAGAATGTAATACCCCATGTATTATCCGGTATATCCATATATACCAGATAAGCATGAGGACCCACTGTAAAACAATGGGGAATTTTCGGAATGCATTCCGAAAGAGGACAGATCTGTACTATAAATGGAATGATACCACTCTTCAATACAGAGGCGATTCTTAAGCAAACTAGCACTACAGGAGTTTAAGAACTCCGTAGTTAAGCGTGCTCGGACCAGGGAAGTCCTGGGATGGGTGACCTCCTGGGAACCCGCTCCACTGGTAGGGTCCGGTTCACTCTGAAGGACAAAATCGTGCGGTTTCGAGCAGAGCGGACAATACTCTCTGTATTGGGGGTGGGGTGTGACACCTGCCAATTATGCGGGTAAGTTAGGAGCTTTCAGACGACCTGTTTAGACTTGTGCATTCTTTCATTTTTCCTGGCATTGCTGACTCCTTGTATTTTTGTCTTATGCAGGACCTATGAACCTGGGCAAGTTCCGGGCGGCAGTGGTTGACGCGAAGAAGGGGAGATGGCCGGAGGTGCTGGCCCTTCTCCCCCATCATCGGCTCCGGCTCCACCGGGGGCCGCTCCATCCAGGCGTCTAAGCGCACCCCGGGCCCCCGAGTCCAGTCGTGTGCCGAGCCGAAAGCGTGCTCAGGAACAAGAGCCCCGGGCTCTTGAGGTGGAAGGCGGGACTGGTAACCCCACGTCGCTCCTCAAGAGGTTTCATAGGACGACGCCCCACTCCCCGGCTTCCTCGATCCTCGTGGACGATGGAGAGTTTCGCTTCAAGGTGCCCTCGGGGCTTTCCGTCGCCGACAGCCTGCTCTCGGAGATGGAGAGGTCGGCCGGGGACAGAATCCCTTGGGGGATCCTCCGGGCCCAAATGGCGGCCATAGCTCAAGAGGCTGTGCAGGTTAGTGTTCGCACCCCACCTGGTTCTGCATTCAACATTTTTGTTCGCGTGATCGGGTGCCTCCCTTTCCTTTTTAACCCTTTCTCTTTTCTTCACGTCCTTCAGTACGTTGCCCTCGTCGTCAACATGGAGGACGAGGAAATTGCCCCGGCGCCATGGGCCGCGGGCGAGCTCTCCTCACGAGAGGAGAGCTCAAGGCTGGAGCTGGAGGCGACGATGGAGAGGGTCGTTGCCCTTGAAGACCGGGTGGCGGCCGTGAATTGGGAGACTGCCAGGTGCCGAGAGGCCGCCCGTTGGAGGATTCCAAGATGCTCGTTGCCACCATGAAGAAGACGGCGAACACCCTCCGGAGGGAAAACGAGGCGGCGAAGGATCGGGCGTTGAAGGCGGTGGAGAACTATAAGAAGTCGGATCAGTTCTACGCGCCGTTACCGTCATTTGGCACAACGCCCTCGACGCCGTTAAGGCCCAGATGCTGGAGTTCTCCAACGGCAAGCTCCGGGACGAGTACCCTCTCGAGGATGACGCACAGGGGAATGCCCCTAGAAATGCTGCAGGGGAAGAGGCCCTGCAGACGACCTGTTTAGACTTGTGCATTCTTTCATTTTTCCTGGCATTGCTGACTCCTTGTATTTTTGTCTTATGCAGGACCTATGAACCTGGGCAAGTTCCGGGCGGCAGTGGTTGACGCGAAGAAGGGGAGAAGGCTGGAGGTGCCGGCCCTTCTCCTCCATCGTCGGCTCCGGCTCCACCGGCGGCCGCTCCATCCAGGCGTCTAAGCGCACCCCGGGCCCCCGAGTCCAGTTGTGTGCCGAGCCGAAAGCTTGCTCAGGAACAAGAGCCCCAGGGTTAGTGTTCGCACCCCACCTGGTTCTGCACCCCACCTGGTTCTGCATTCAACATTTTTGTTCGCGTGATCGGGTGCCTCCCTTTCCTTTTTAACCCTTTCTCCTTTCTTCACGTCCTTCAGTACGTTACCCTCATCGTCAACATGGAGGACGAGGAAATTGCCCCGGCGCCGTGGGCCGCGGGCGAGCTCTCCTCACGAGAGGAGAGCTCAAGGCTGGAGCTGGAGGCGACGATGGAGAGGGTCGTTGCCCTTGAAGACTGGGTGGCGGCCGTGAATTGGGAGACTGCCAGGTGCCGAGAGGCCGCCCGAGCCGCCGAATCCCAGTTGGAGGATTCCAAGATGCTCGTTGCCACCATGAAGAAGACGGCGAACACCCTCCGGAGGGAAAACGAGGCGGCGAAGGATCGGGCGTTGAAGGCGGTGGAGAACTATAAGAAGTCGGATCAGTCCTACGCGCCGTTGCCGTCATTTGGCACGACGCCCTCGACGCCGTCAAGGCCCAGATGCTGGAGTTCTCCAACGGCAAGCTCCGGGACGAGTACCCTCTCGAGGATGACGCGCAGGGGAATGCCCCTAGAAACGCTGCAGGGGAAGAGGCCCCTGGTGGGAGCGTGGGGGATAAGTCGGTCTCCCCAGCTATCGGCACCGAGGTTCCCGCCGTGGGTGCCGACCCTGAAGATGCCACCCCAGTGGTCGCAGTGGACGCACGGCTCATCGAGGTTTTCCTCGGCCCTGAGGCCTGAGCTTCCTCGTCTCCTTTTCTTTTTGCGCTAAAATTTTGTAAGCCTTCGGGCGTTTTTGTAAGGCTGGGGAGCCCATAATACCTTTTTAAAGACTTCCGACTTTTTATGAATAAAAAATCTTTTTGCAGTTTCTTTGCGTGCGCATTTTCCTTTTGTTTGTGGTAAATATTTTTATTTGCCCAGTACTGCTTTCATGTTAGGTCAGTTTTTCGTCTAGCGATTGCACGTCGAGTTAAGAGTTGAAGTTAACCATTTGCCAAGTGTGCAAAGACCGGTGAAAGGTCGGTATCTCCATGGACCCGAAGTCGAGGTGGAGATCGCTTACACATGGATGGACCGAGCAGGGTAGCTGTGCGGTGGCCTCTTGACCCTTGGCGTCGTGGGTAGTGAACTACCAGCCATGGAAGGACCGAGCAGGGCAGCCGCTCGGTGGACTCTTGATGAGGGCTTCGTTCCTTAGCGCGGGAGAGCATGGAGAGGCCTGCTCTGCTCGGTGGCCTCTTGGTGAGGGCTTTGATCCTTAGCGTCGTGGGTAAGAAATTACCACCCATGGATAGACCGAGCAGGGTAGCTTCTTGGTTGCCTCTTGGTGAAGGCTTTGATCTTTAGCGCGGGAGGACATTGGGAGGCCTTCTAAGAATGGACTGAGCAGGGTAGCTGCTCGGTGGCCTCTTGGTGAGGGCTTTGATCCTTGGCGTCGTGGGGTAAGGAATTACCAGCCATGGATTGACCGAGAAGGGTAGCTTCTTGGTGGCCTCTTGGTGAGGGCTTTGATCCTTGGCGTCGGTGGGTAAGAAATTACCAGCCAAGGATGGACCGAGCAGGGTAGCTGCTCGGTGGCCTCTTGGTGAGGGCTTTGATCCTTTGCGTCGGTGGGTAAGAAATTACCAGCCAAGGATGGACCGAGCAGGTTTACTGCCCGGTTGCCTCTTGGTAAGGGCTTTGATCCTTGGCGTCGGTGGGTAAGAAATTACCAGCCAAGGATGGACCTAGCAGGGTTACTACCCGGTTGCCTCTTGGTGAGGGCTTTGATCCTTAGCGCGGGAGGGCATGGGGAGGCCTGCTAAGGATGGACCGAGCAGGGTTGCTTCCCGGTGGCCTCTTGTTGAGGGCTTTGATTCTTGGCGTCGTAGGGTAAGGAATTACCAGCCAAGGATGGACCGAGCAGGGTAGCTGTTCGGCTGTTCAGTTGATAAAACTGCACATTTAATATGGCATTTTCCTATTATTTCTATATGAAGAAAGGTGTTTATTATAATATATGATACATATGAGGGTTTATCTGTAAAAATACTATTTTCATGTGTTTATATATTATAACTAATATTTGGTAGGAAAAAGTAAGCATATAATATCCATGTAACATTTGGCCCATTTAAAATATGCTTACTTTATTAAATACCTTTGACCGAGTCTTAATGGTTAAGTTAATATCTCTACTAATATTATTTGTTGAGTTTGTTGTGCAGAATTTTCAGGGCTGAAATCAAGGAAATCAAAGCTGTTAGAACAAACCCGTCTAATTAAAAAAAGTAAACTAAAGAAATCAAGTCTGGCAGTGACGTAGAAAAGATTTTCAGTTTCCAGAGATTAAAAAGATCATCACGTGTCATAAAGATAGAGTTCCAGAAGAGAAAATCCTGTGATCCACCTATAAGGCCGCGGATCCGTGGCCAAACCCACCTATTGGCCGCGGATCCGCCGCGGTTAAGACGATTTGAGAGTTGAGATTTTGCTGTTGTGGATCTTAACTACTGGTTTCCAAATTAGGAGACTAGGGTTCTGGCTTTGAGACTATAAATAAGGACCGAGAGCCTCTTGGAAAAATCATTAAGATAAAGAGATCATGAAGTCCACGACAGGTTCACACATCTAGTCTGATCATCAACTGTTCGTCTACCTCCTTAGGAGAGATCGAGAAGCAAAACTAGCATTTTGTAATCATTTTCTAAGTGAACAAAGTGTAAATAAATTTTGTCGATTAATAAAGGTAGTTGTTTTCTTATTCTATCTCTTTGTAGTTTTTAATATGATTTCTCTCTCTATCTCTTCTTCTCCCAACATGCGCGAGTAATTCTTCGCTTGTTAGAGTTCATGCGATTAGGATATGTTAATAGATGATGAAGATTCTTAAACTCTTTTTAAGTCCTATAAAGTTTATAAACTTTATCAAAAGAATAGTTAACATCCTAATCGGGCTCGCTACCAATTCATTGCTAGTCTCGACCACGATTAGATATTAGATTAACTATTGTTTTGGTAAAGACTAGATATGAACGGAGTTCCATGTCGAGATAGGGGTTAAGAGTGGGAACCCTTTTTCCTTCAGAAACCCTAATCTACATGCATCACTGTCGTTCTAGTTTTAAATCTATTAAAGGATAAAAAGAGTAATCTTTAATTACTCATCCATAACTACTAAATCCCAATGAACCCTACAAGCCCCCTTTTAATATTAAACTTACATCCGTAGTTAATCTAGATCTATATTTTACATCAGTGTTTAACGTAGATCTAGATCCTACAACCATTCTTCACCATTCTTTATTCTTCTTCCTTTCTTTCTCAACATGCCTAAAGTAAGAATAAAATATTCAACGTTTCCCAAAGGACGACCCGTACCCATCTCGGTCTAGCTACATGCGACACCGTTATTGATTGCGGTTAACTACTACACATAAATCCAGATAAATCAAATGGCGCCGTTGCCAGGGATACGTGCGTAATTTTTTATTCTTACTATTTGTGTTGAATTCTTATTCGATCTATATCATAAAACAAAACAAACTGCATCTTGCATATTTAACGATAAGTGTGCAACTTTTTTGCGAGGGAATCTGGAGTCACAGACTTGAGAAAACAGAGATCCAGAAACATTATTCAAGATCCAGAGGAGCAATGGAGGCCACGTAGCAAAAATCTTCATCAGATCTTCCTAGTCGGCGGCGGAACCGCGGCACAAGTAGCACATTCATGGCGGAAACGCGGCGGAATTGGAGATCTAGGGTTCCAAACTTCTCTGGTATCTTTCTCAACTCATTCTCTCTCCTTTGAAATCCAATAAAATATCTTTTCTGCAGGATTCTTTGTAAAATATCGCCGCTCAAAAATCTTTTTGCAAAGTTTTGTTATTGATTTGTTATTTCATATTTTAATACGGATTTTAAGGGGAAAGACCAAAATTCATATTAGGTGGGGATTTTATCACCCTTCCTAAGCCCCACAAATCACAAACCGAGTATATGCATCAACCCTATATTAATTTAAAAAATATCTAGACAAGACTCTAAGGACCGTCACGCTCAATAAAGACAGAGGAAGGTCGTGGGTAATCTATCGCTTATCCGCATTACTTTTGTGGTGTCTAGGCAAGTGTATCTAAGGCAAGTGGTTACTTAATTAGGCCCACTACTTACGTAGTGGAGAACCTCCCACTTACTTGGTACTTACCTGGCCATAAGAGTAGTAAAGTGGTAGTAGAGGATTGATCCTGTGGCTTGTCCTTTGGATGTCTAGGAGCGGTCTAGAGACTTGACCTAGGTGACCTTAATTCTAGGGTTGTTTGTGCATTTTGTGTGATTTGTCTAAGTCCGACACACTTTTCAAAACAAACCATTTTTAAAAGTACACACGCTGCCACTTGCGCTAAACCCACTTAGTGCATGCTTGGCTGGACACGGGATTCTAGTGCCCGTCTTATCCACGTTCCTGCTATCGACTCCAAAGTCGGTGCTTCTTCATTTTCTTTTCCCCCACCACACACCACATCAACCGAGATGGATGGTACTCCATCAGATTATAACACCATGCTGCCACCGCCCGTAGGTGCGCAGAATCCACCACGCATCTCTCTCCAAGAAAGATGTTATCCTATCCGTGGTCCACTTCCCACTTGTCTATCTATTCCACCAGCCAACGGGGATAATTTTGAAATTAAACCCCACTACATCAACCTGTTGCCCAAATTT
The DNA here is from genome assembly GCA_030015575.1 of Agapanthus africanus. NCBI lineage: Eukaryota > Viridiplantae > Streptophyta > Magnoliopsida > Asparagales > Amaryllidaceae > Agapanthus > Agapanthus africanus. The sequence goes on along the minus strand of CM057350.1, from coordinate 182,569,305 downwards.
CACGTGCTCGAGTCTGAAGATGTGTACGTTTTCATCACTAAATTCGAAAACGTATGCGCAATGATGGGTACTTCACAACTGACTGTGGATGCTATGCGCTTGCGTCTTCTCCCATTCACTCTGTGCGACTTGGCAGAAAAATGGCTTTAATAATGCCGCACACTCTATCACTAATTGGGATGAATTCGTAATAGCATTTCTTAAGAAGTTTTACCCAAACTATAAGACCGCCCGTGTTAGGAGCGAGATCAACCAGTTTACCTAGCTTCCCAATGAACCATTTTGGAAGTGCTTTGAACGTTTCAAGGATCTGCTTTTCCAATGCCCTCATCATGGAATCAATAGATGGGATTTGTGCCGAATTATATATGAAGGCATTAATCCAACGACAAAGCAGATACTTGAAACAATGTGTCAATGTAATTTCATATCTAAAAATGATGGTGAAGCTTGGAAATATCTGGAAGATCTCGCTGAAAAAACTTTGCAGTGGGAAAGCGTAAGACCACCTTCATCTAGGGGAGGTATTCATCAACTCGATATTTCCATCGCAGTAAAAACCGAAATGGCAGCGATGCAGAAGAAACTCGACGCTATTGAGAACAAATTCTCATCAGTCTCCCTAAATCAGGTAACGCTTCCTAAGACCGTGTGTAGTTGCTGTTCAGATCTTTCACACTTGACGGAAGAATGTCCTATGAATGCACCGTTTCAAGGTCACGAGCAAACTAATGTTGCTTTTCAACAGCGACCTAGAAACGATCCTTATCCTTCCACGTATAATCAAGGATGGAGGAATCATCCTAACTTTGCTTGGAACCAAAATCAACCCCAAAATCAAAACCAGTTCCAAAGCAATTATCAAAGACCTCCTCCACAGCAACAGCAACCACAACCACAAAGTCATCACCCCTTTCAGTCACAAAATTTTCAAAATCCGGCCAACACTTCTGCACCGCAACTAGCCGGTACTGATAACTCTTCACTCGCACAAACTTTGGATTTGTTTATGAAACATACCATTCAAATGTCGGCTGATATGAAGTCTTCTATTGATACCATAAAGAAAGACTCCGCCTTCCACGGTGAGAGTATTAAATCAATAGAAAACTAAATTGCACAGTTGAACGCCGCAATGAGTGCGAGAGAAAAAGGGAAGTTCCCATCTCAACCCCTACCGAATCCTGGCCACTCACAAAATCATAACGTGAGTACCGTTACTACGTTGAGATCGGGAAAAGTGCTGAATAACCGAGTGGGTGAGCAATTTGATGATGTTAGTGACACCAATGATACCCCGGCTTCTACTTCTTCCCCTAATTCGTCTAGTCTCCCACCTTCTTCCGAGTCTATTCTCCGTTTTCCCCAAGGCTCGAACCCTCAGCCCACTTCCATAAATCTATCTAAAACGATCCCCACTCCAATTTTGGGATCCATTCCATCCCCACAATCCTCTCCAATTTTAGACCCAAACCTTATTGATAAAGCACCTTATCCAAACAGGTTAAGGGGCAACAGACCAAGTCCACAAATGGAGAAGATTATGGAAATTTTTAAGCAAGTTAACATAAACATTCCTCTCCTAAATGCTATTCAACAAGTTCCGTCTTATGCGAAAATCCTAAAGGACTTGTGCACTAGGAAGAGAAAAGTTCAAGTACCTAAAAAAGTTTTCCTTGCGAGTAATGTGAGCATTGCTTTTACACAACAACTAGCCAAGAAACGAAAGGACCCCGGAAGTCCTACAATTTCTATTTCTATTGGGGGTAAAAATATCAATCGTGCTCTACTTGATTTAGGTGCTAGTGTTAACTTGCTTCCGTATTCTGTTTATGAGCAATTAGGGATCGGAGAGTTAAAACCGGCGCATTGCACTCTTCAGATGGCCGATCGATCTATCACCCAACCTAGGGGTGAGCTAGAGGATGTGTTAATCAAAGTCAGGGAATTTATATTTCCTGTGGACTTTATCGTTATTGATACACAACCTGTAGCAAACCCACGAAACCAAATTCCGGTAATTTTAGGTCAACCTTTTCTTGCGACTTCCAACGCTGTAATCAATTGCCGAAATGGCTCTATGACCCTATCCTTTGGGAAGAAGTCAATTGAGCTTAACATTTACAAGTTGGGAAGTGAACCCTCCGAACCCTATACTCATGTGTGTTCTATCAAAACAATAGATTCCGACAGCAGCGTAATTGAAGAGCTTCACGATACTGATCTCGACTCCGCTATTACGTTGTTGTCCGAGTCAATATCTAACGCGGAATATGAACCTTTTATGGAGTCCGGGTATCATCCCGTTCTTTCCAATGAGATTATTATTCGGGATATCGATGAAAGTTTTGAAGAAATTTTCGCTGACGAACTCGCATTCTTAGAAAATATGGGTGTTGTGATGAATCAACCTCAACACAAGGAAATTGAACCATCACCATTTCTTCCTATCAACAACAAGAATGCGAGTAATCCACTTTCATTGTTTCGTCTCTACAAACCGAGACTTAAACCCGTTCTTTACCACCTCTTATCTCCTCACTTTTTCAAATCTCTGATTTTCCACCAACCAGTACGTTTCATCGATAAAATTTTTGAATGGTTGGTGTTAACTTTTGGTCTTTGTAAGGCTTTACTTTGACCAATAATTTTAACCCCCCTCATAATTTTAAATGTTTAATACGATTTTACTTAAGTTTGGGGGGGGGGGGGGGATATTTTGTCTCTTGAAAGAAATTTTTTATACGATTGTGAGCCAAAAATAAGTTTGGGAGAGGATTTCACTTTCATTATTTCTTGTCCCCTTTTTCCTCCCAAGTATACAGGTTTTTGAGTTTAACGGATGATATCAGTGAGGACACTGCTGTAAACAGGTTTGGGGGATGTTTGTGCTTATTTATGCGATACTTTGCATTATACTATAAATAAGCAAAAATTTTTTTTTGATAATGAAAGTTTGAAAGTGAAAATTTACATATGAAAGATATAAATAGTTTGAGAAAAACAAGAAAATTAGAGGTTTTCTTAAACAAAACTAGTAATAAGTAGTTATGAGCCGTTGTCCTAAGGGTTAGTAAGATGAAGGAAATTACTAATCTGAGGATAAAAATAAGCCTGAAAAATAGTTTCTATTCTGGAAGCCAAACATTTGAACGTTGATACCCTGCTATACGCACTTACACACATCTTGAAACTCGGGATAGTAGAGGATACCTTGAAATGCTCTTGTCTAAAAACCAAAGTATTAAGAAAATAAAAAAAATGAATAAAAGATAAAATGGTGGAGAAAAATGAATACTGGTTTTGTTATCACCAAGGCAGCAATAAAAAAAAATATAGCGAGGGTGCTTCATCACCTAGTGCCTTAAACCAACTGGTCTGGGAGTCACTGCTAAGCCTTAGGTGGTGCAAGACGAGGAAAATACTAATACACCTAATGCACGAGCACATTTTGTAATCGGTCGGTTAGTACCTCAAGAAGTATTAACGGTCGCATGAACGATGTGTGAGCAATTCCATTTAAAATATTAACCAACTATATAGTATTTTGGAAGATGGACAAGAGTATGATAGCTTGAATTGAATTCTCTAAGTGTAGAGATGTATTTTACACACACGTAGGGGTATATGATCAATGTTTGGAGGAAAGATAGGGAGGAAAACTAAAGGCGATGTTTTATTGAGGGATGATGTGATTTCTAACATTTTTTCACGACTATTAAGATAGGGCTCATAGCAACTGAAAAGCTGGTATAGTTGGAAACTCTTATTTTCAAGTTCTTTTTTTTATAGTTTTTATCTTTGTATGTAACTTTCACTATCTTTCTTTTATTATTGGATTTTGTGGGTGTAATCCACTGAAAACCCTCAGGAGACAACACTCCTCCTATTAGGGACACCTAGAGGTTTAACGGCTTGTTGCACATGCTCAGTGCAATCGTGTTGCCTACGAAAGTGTGCTTAGTTTTCTCTTTTCTTTTTCTCCTTCTCTTGAATAAACTAGTTTGCACGGGATGATCAAAGATAAGTTTGGGGGGTATTTGTTCAGTTGATAAAACTGCACATTTAATATGGCATTTTTCCTACTATTTCTATATGAAGAAAGGTGTTTATTATAATATATGATACATATGAGGGTTTATCTGTAAAAATACTATTTTTATGTGTTTATATATTATAATTAATATTTGGTAGGAAAAAGTAAGCATATAATATCCATGTAACATTTGGCCCATTTAAAATATGCTTATTTTATTAAATACCTTTGACCGAGTCTTAATGGTTAAGTTAATATCTCTACTAATATTATTTGTTGAGTTTGTTTTGCAGAATTTTCAGGGCTGAAATCAAGGAAATCAAAGCTGTTAGAACAAACCAGTTTAATTAAGAAAGTAAACTAAAGAAATCAAGTTTGGCAGTGACGTAGAAAAGATTTTCAGTTTCCAGAGATTAAAAAGATCACCACGTGTCATAAAGATAGAGTTCCAGAAGAGAAAATCCTGTGATCCACCTATAAGGCCGCGGATCCGCGGCCAAACCCACCTATTGGCCGCGGATCCGCTGCGGTTAAGACGATTTGAGAGTTGCGATTTTGCTGTTGTGGATCTTAACTACTGGTTTCTAAATTAGGAGACTAGGGTTCTGGTTTTGGGACTATAAATAAGGACCGAGAGCCTCTTGGAAAAATCATCAAGCTGAAGAGATCACGAAGTCCACGACAGGTTCACACATCCAGGCTAATCATCAACTGTTTGGCTACCTCCTTAGGAGAGATCGAGAAGCAAAACTAGCATTTTGTAATCATTTTCTAAGCGAACAAAGTGTAAATGAATTTTGTCGATTAATAAAGGTAGTTGTTTTCTTATTCTATCTCTTTGTAGTTTTTAATATGATTTCTCTCTCCATCTCTTTTTCTCCCAACATGCGCGAGTAATTCTTTGCTTGTTAGGGCTCATGGGATTAGGGTAGGTTAATGGATGATGAAGATCCTTAAACTTTTTTTTAAATCCTATAAAGTTTATAAACTTTATCAAAAGAATAGTTAACATCCTAATCGGGCTATCTGCCAATTCATTGCTAGTCTCGATCACGATTAGAGATTAGATTAATTATTGTTTTGGTAAAGGTTAGATATGAACGGAGTTCCATGTCGAAATAGGGGTTAAGAGTGGGAACCCTTTTCCCTCCAGAAACCCTAATCTACATGCATCACCGTCGTTCTAGTTTTAAATCTATTAAAAGATAAAAAGAGTAATCTTTAATTAATCATCCATAACTACTAAATCCCAATGAACCCTACAAGCCCCTTTTTAATATTAAACTTACATCCGTAGTTAATCTAGATGTATATTTTGCATCAGTGTTTAACGTAGATCTAGATCCTACAACCATTCTTCACCATTCTTTATTCTTCCACTTTTCTTTCTCAACACGCCTAAAATAAGAATAAAATATTCAACGTTTCCCAAAGGACGACCCGTACTCATTTCGGTCTAGCTACATGCGACACCGTTATTGATTGCGGTTAACTACTACACATAAATCTAGACAAATCATCGGCCTTGTGAGGTTTCGTCCAACCCTCCCTGGCTCGTGGCGTGAGTGTTGGGAAGAGCGACCGTCGTGGGTGATACGTGTCGCGAACACACGGGGGGAGGGGGTGAAGCGTAAGAGCCGCGTCGTTCCGATTTCGGTTTTCCGAAAGAGGCGGGATATCCGCTGCGTGGCGGCACGACATTGGAAGGAACGAGCGACTGTTGGACTCTTGAGGGCGCTGTGGGGATATAAATCAGAGGGCTTGTTGAGCACTCCTTTCTCCATCCCCAAAACGTAAGAATGGACACTTTCCCTTTCACCATTCCCGAGATCATAAATTTCGAGGACGTGTACCTGTACGAATAATATTGCACCGAAGATACGGTGCAGGTAGTTATAGGCCGCATTGAGGATCATTTTGGCCGACTGCTTCCTCGGCGCTCACCGCTGCTCCAGCTCTTGATGTACTCAATCTGGAGGGCGTCGCCGGGGCTGCGCAACCCCTTGTCCGAGCAGCTGTAGGACGAGGCGGTTGGTAAGCTGAGATCTTTGGGCCGCTTCGGCCTGATCTCGACAGGCCGGCGGGATCGCTCGGTGGCACTCGTCCTCGAGTGCTACCAACTGAGGCATCATGCCGACGTTCGCGGACGGCATTAGAGGCAGAGGTCTAAGGCGGCGAGGGCTCGGCTGGCGGAAATATTCTCGGAGTACCACGAGCAATGTTTCCTGCACCCCCTCCCCCCGCTACTGTAATTTTTCTTCTTTTTTTTTCTTCTTTCTTTTTTCAATGTATGGCTGAGGAGCCTACAATACCTTTTTGAATCAATAAAATTATTCTTTTCTGCAATGCTCGACTGCTTTGTCCTTCTTATTTGTTTAAGTAAAAAGAGCATAGAAGAATTCACATTGCTTTGTTGAAGAATCCAAGTAGCGGCCTGCGAAGGATGGACCGAGCAGGGTAGCTGCTCGGTGGATCCGGAGGATCAGCCCGACCTTCCCTGGTTCGTGAACATTGGGAGGGGCGACCGTCACAGGCGGCACGTGCCAGGAATTCTTGGGAGAGGCGTAACGTTTCGAGGAGCCGCGTCATTTTTGCCACGTGGCGGCTCGGCATTGGATTAATCTTGGCGGATCCCAAGATTCGCGCGCGAATCTGGGCCCTCAAGGATTCTTTTTGGGGTTATAAATAGAGAAGGAGACGGCAACCCCTTCGGCACCGTTTTCTTCTGAGATGACTGGGCGCATGTATTCGATCGAAGAGATCATTACCTTTGACGACGTCTCCTTGTATGATCAATCCCTGGCTGAGGATGGGTACCGGGGAGTGGTTCAGCGCCTCGAAGGTCATATCGGCCGGCTTCTCCCTCTGCGGTCGTCCCTGCTTCAGTTGCTGATATACGCGATTTGGAGGAGGTCCCCGGGGTTGGATAACCCTTTCTCCGAGGAACTGTTGGACGAGGTGCTCCACAAGGTGCGCTTGATCTTCCTGCTCGGCCTCATCTCGAAGGCCAGGCACGACCGGTCCTTGGCCCTCATTCTAGAGTGCTTCAAAACGAGATACATCGTGAGCCAAGGCGCAAAGGGCGGAGCGTCGGGTGATTCCATGGCGTCCCGAGTTCGCGTGCAGCGTCGGCGGGAGCGAGCTGCAGAGGCCAGGGTCCGGCTAGCGGAAATCTACCCCGAGTACCACCGGGAGTACTTCCTTGATCCCGTTCCATCTCTGTTGTAACTTTTTTCTTCTTCTGTAATGCTGAGGAGCCTATAGTACCTTTTGAATGAATAAAACTCTTTTTTTTTTGCAATGTTCTACTGTTCCTTTCTTATTATTTAAATAGAAAGAACTTTTTGAAAGGTTTACATTGTATTTGTGAAAGAAGAAATACACACTCTTAGATATTCTTTTCATTGGTACAGTTTGAGCTTCTCGGCGTTGTAAGACCGTGGAAACTTGCGCCCATCCGCTTCTTGCAAGCGGTAGGCTCCACCGGGCAGGGCCTCGGAGACGAGGAAAGGACCGTCCCACTTTGGGGAAAACTTATGCAGCTTGCCTTGATTGACGAAATCGTTCCGCCTTAGGACTAAATCTCCGGTCTTGAAGAAGCGATGCTTGACTCGCGCATTGTAGTAGCGGGCGGTTTGCTGTTGATAGGCGGCAGCTCTGATCTGAGCCCGGTCTCGTTTCTCCAACAAGATGTCCAGGTTAGTTCGGAGTGCCGAGGTGTTCGCTTCATCGTCGAAGTGCTCGACCCGGTGACTGGGGAGCCCGATCTCCGCTGGGACCATTGCCTCGGTTCCGTAGCAGAGGCTGAAAGGGATTTCCCCGGTGGGGGCTTTCTTCGATGTGCGCAGGGCCCATAAGACCTGGGGAAATTCCTCGACCCAACTTCCTTGGCGCCCTTCTAGGCGTGTCCGAAGACCTCGGAGAACGTCCCGATTAGCGACTTTAGCTTGCCCGTTGCATTGGGGATGTGCGACCGCGGCAAATTTCATGAGGATATGATATTCGCTGCAAAACTCCTTAACTCTTTCGTTTTCGAAATTTGTTCTATGGTCGGTGATGATGCACCTAGGGATGCCGAACCGGAGTATCACGTTGTTCTGTAGGAACTTGATAGTCATGGCGGCATATGGTTTCCTGATGGGGATGGCCTCGATCCATTTTGTGAAGTAGTCCATTGCGACGAGGACGTACTTGTGCCTACCCGTACCAGTGGGGAACTGGCCTATCATGTCCATTCCCCACTGGGCAAACGGCCATAGGGAGGTTAGGGCAGTAAGCTCAGTAGCAGGAAGGCATGGTATGCTTTCGTGGAGTTGACACCTCCTGCATCTCCTAACGAGATTCTGGGCGTCCTGATGGATTGTCGGGCAGTAGTACCCATGGAGCAGTGCCTTCTGGACTAAGATACGGGCCTCTTGGTGCGCGTTGCCGACCCCTTCGTGGATCTCACGGAGGACGTAGTCGGCCTCGTGGGGGCTGACGCACCAGAGTAGGGGCTGAGTGAAGGACTTCTTGTAGAGGTTCCCCTTACTCCAGACGAAATAGTGAGCTTTGGCTCGTAGACAGCGGGCTTCTCCCTGATCTTCTGGGAGCGTACCTTCCCCCAGGAATTCCACAAAAGGGCTTTCTCCAGTCCCGGTCTTCTTCCCAGGCCGTATACACTTAAAGTATTGTTGCCTCGTCTTCCACGCTGGGCCATGGCAAAACCTCGAAGAGGATGTTCCTCTTGTTGTTGGCCGTATAGGATGAAGCCAGCTTACTCAAGACGTCGGCTTGGGCGTTGAGCTGTCTGGGGATCTGTTCCGCCTGGACTTCGTCAAAGTCCTTTCGCAATCTTCTTACCTCGGTCAGATACTTCACCATCAGAGGCTCCCGTGCCTCGAATCGGCCGGTCATTTGGCCAACAACTAAGGTGGAGTCGCTGCGGATCCGAATCGTTTTCAGCCCCAGTCCGGAGGCTATGCGCAGTTCGGCCAGCAAGGCCTCGTATTCTGCCGCGTTATTTGAGGCCTTGAACCCGAGCTTCAGAGAATACTCCATTTCTGCCTCGTTCGGGCCCCGAATGATGAGGCCGGCACCACAGCCTTCCTCGGTCGAGGACCCGTCGACGTAAAGGATCCAATCAGGGGAGGAGTCGGGCTTCCCATTGAATGAGGGTTGAGCTGCGGGGGCCGGCGTTGATTCCGGCTCCTTGCTGGCGATGGTGCACTCGATGATAAAATCGACCAAGGCTTGTGCTTTGATGGCCTGTCTCGGGCGGTATTTTATGTCGAACTGGGACAACTCCCACCTCCACTTCTCTAAGCGGCCAGAGGACTCGGGTGAGGCGAGGATAGCTCCCAAAGGGCGCTCGGTAAGAACGAAGATGCTGTGCACCTGGAAATAGTATCGTAGCTTCCTTGAGGATGAGTGCCAAGATGATCTTCTCTATGGCTGGGTATCTCATTTCTGCATCTTTGAAGATGTGGCTCACATAGTATATCAGCTTCTGGACTCCGTCGACCTCTCGGACGAGCACTGTGCCCGCTATTTGGTCGGATACCGCTAGATATAGCGATAACTCATCCCCTTCAACTGGTCGGGTGAGCAGCGGTGGAGTCGCGAGGTGCCTCTTTAATTGGTCAAAGGCGGTCTGGTACTCCTCCGACCACTCGAACCTTGGAATCTTACTTAGAGCCTTGAAGAACGGGAGGCACTTCTATCCAGACCTCGACATAAAACGGCTCAGAGCGGCTACCCGTCTTGTCAGCCGCATGATTTTGACGTTAGTCTTGGGCGCGGCCACGTTCAGGATGGCGTTGATTTTCTCCGGGTTAGCTTCGAACCCGCGGTGAGTGACCATGAAACTGAGGAACTTTCCCCCGGTGACTCCGAATGCGCACTTGGCGGGGGTCAGTTTCATCTTGAACTTGCGGAGGACGTCGAAGGCCTCGCCCAGATCCTTGGCTTGGTTGACCGATGAGACCGACTTGACGAGCATGTCGTCGACATAAAGTTCCATGTTCCTGCCGATCTGCAGTTTGAACATGCGATTGACCAAGCGTTGTTACGTAGCTCCGGCGTTTTTGAGGTCGAAAGGTATCACCTTGTAGCAGTATATCCTCCTATCCGTTGTGAATGCGGTGAGATCCTCGTCTGCCGGATTCATACGGATATGGTTGTAGCCGGAAAAAGCATCCATGAAGCTAAGTAGCTCGTGGTCTGCCGAGCTGTCGACGAGCTGATCTATCCGAGAGAGGGGATAGTTGTCTTTCGGGCAGGCCTTGTTGAGGTCGGTGAAGTCGACGCACATGAGCCACTTCCCGTTTGACTTTTTGACCATGACCACGTTTGCCAACCATTCAGAGTAAGGCACATTCCGAATGAAGTTGGCGGCAAGGAGCCTGTCCACCTCGTCCTCGATCGCCTTTTGTTTGATCGGGGCGAAGCTTCGCTTTTTCTACCGGACGGGTCGAGCCGCAGGGTCTACCCCGAGCTTGTGAGATATGATTTTGGGGTCGATTCCCGGCATGTCGGCAGGTGCCCAGGCAAACACGTCAGAGTTTTTTCTGAGGAAGTGAACCAGGTCGTCTCGCTAAGTCTCTGTCAGAAGCGACCCGATCTGAACGGTTCGTTCGTCGTCCCCTTCTACAAGGGGGACCTCTGTCAGTGGCTCCACCATGGTCCCTCAGACCTCTTTTTGCTCGTCTCGAGTGTCCATAGAACCCCTGATGTCACCCTCACCTTCAACATCGTTGTTTGGCCGCTCAGACGAAGATGTTGCGGTGAAACAAACCTTTGCAGTCCGTTGGTCTCCGTAGGCCCGACCTATCCCGCCTTGGTCGAGAAGGAATTTCATCGCCAGGTGGAAGGTCGATATTTGGGCTCTGAGGGAGTTCAGTGTAGGGCGGCCGAGGAGGATATTGTAGGCTGACGGGATTCTTGCTACGATGAATTCCACAGGCACGGTGCGCGTACGGCCGGCCTCCCCGATATTAAATTGGAGAGTGATTACCCCTTCCGTCGGGATGGAGTGGTTAGTGAAAGCTGACAGGACGTAGGTGGTCGGCCTTAGGTCCGATGGGGTGAGTTCCATACGTAGGAAGCAGTCATAAAATAGAATGTCTGCCGAGCTTCTAGAGTCGACCAGTATCCTCTGCACCTCGTAGCGGTAGACCCGAGCTGTGATTACCAGCGGGTCGTTGTGGGGCAGGGATATACCGTGGAGGTCCTCGTCGTTAAAAACGATCGGCTCAGCCGCCCTGGCCTTCTTCCTCGGGTGGCCGTCAGTCCCCTCGATCGGTGAGGGGTATTGAGCCTCTTAGGTATTCGCCGTACCCCCGCCGACATGACCATGATTTGGCCGATTGTTAATTGACTGGGAGGGGGACGTTGCTCTTGTTCACGGTCAGCTTGCCGCTTGTCCCACAAGTACGCTGCCAGGTGCCTCGAGCGGATTAGCTCCTCGATGTAGTCTCGGAGCTGCTTGCAGTTCTCCGTGGAGTGGCCCTGTGACCGGTGGAAGCCGCAGTAGGGGCCCCGGATGCGCTTTGCCGCCCTGTTCGAGACCGGGGGAGTTTGAAGGACCTCTCGCCCTTAGCCTCCTCCAGCAGTACCGTCTGGGAGACGTTGAGCGGGATGTACTCCTGAAACTTCGGGGTGCAGGTCTTCGGCCGCTCAATCTTCTTTTTCTCTTCCCGGGCCCTTTTCTTGTGATCAGCTTGTTCCGTCCGGGGCAGATTGACGTTCACCTCGGATTCAAGCTGGATCTCCCGTTCGGTCCAGGCCTTTACTTCGGCCATGGTCTTAGGTTGCGCTAATGCAAAGGAGCGTAACTACTCCTTGTGCCTAAGACCCGACCTAAGTGCCGTAATGACCGTCTCGTCCCGGTGTTCTGGGACTTCGAGGAGGGCGTTGTAGAAGCGGGTGACGTACCCTTTGAAGGGTTCTTTGTCCCCGCTCTTTATTGTGAAGAGATGGTCGACGGTCCACTTCTGCCGTTTGTTCCCGACGAAGTGGCCGAGGAATTGGGTGTCCAGCTCATCGAAGGTTGAGATTGAGCGTGGCGCAAGTCCTCGAAACCAGTCTCGTCCGGAGCGGATGAGAATAGCCAGGAAAGCGCGGCATTTGGTGGCGTCGGAACAGTCCTGGAAGCTCATCCCGGCTGTGAACGCGTCCAAATGGTCCTTCGGATCGGACTTCCCGTCGAAGAGTGAAACTTTTGGGGGTTTGTTCCGGGAGGAGACATGGACGGCGAGTAGCTCTTCGGTGAAGGGCTTCGTGAGCGCCCCGTCGCTCGAATGACGACCATCCCGATGCATCCCTTCGATCTTCTTTTCGAGGGCGTCGAGTCGGCCGTGGTATCCCGATGAGTTGGCATACTCTGATTTTCAGCCTTTGATGCCGGAGACCTCTGCCTGGCCACGACCCCGATTCCGTTCAATGACGTTCCTCAGGTCTCCTGGCGAGGTCGTTTTTGAGCTGTCGTGGCGAGTCCCATGCACGCGACCCCTTCGAGGGAGGGGGTGTCGGTCATATGCTTGGGTCCAGGTGAGCTGACCGACACCTCCTCAGGAGGGACATGGGCACGATGGGGCTTGGGACGAGGCACTCTGGCGTAAGACCTCGGAGTTAAACTGTGCGGCGCCCACCGGGTCATTGAATATGTCGGCCCGGGGGATCTGTGGCCGCCGGAGACAGCGAGGCGGTGATCGGTCGTGCCAACATGGGCAGAGTCTTCTCTCCCTCTATAGGGGTCCCGGTCCCGCGGAGGGGGAGCGGCGACCTGGGGATCTTTCCCGGCCGCTTGGACATGGACGAGCGCATCCACGATGGACGTGAGTCGATCTATCCGAGCGAATAGGGCGTGAATGGCGTTCGGTGGAGGAGGGGATTCTCCCTTGTCTCCACTGTGGGGAGGCCTATGGCTAGTGCTTGGATCATCGCGGTGACCGCTTGCCATGTAGCCGAGATCGGTAGATGAACTTTTGGTTGAGTGGAACTAGATTCCCACAGACGGCGCTAACTGATGGATCTCTGGATCTCCTTCAGATGTTATCTTCCGTTGATCTGCTGCGAGCGCTGATGGACGGCTGAGATTGAGTTGGTGGGTTGACCCCTGGAGCGTGTGGATCTCAATGGTTTTTGTGTGGTTGAGGCCGAGCTACCTGCAAAGAAGTCCCGGGATGGTTGTGCCACCGAGGACCCTCCGATGATCAAGTTAGACGGGGTGTTTTGGCAGAGTAACAACCTAGTGGAGTAAAAATAGCTCACCTGAATCGTCTGAGAGAGGGGTTTATATAGCGGCAGCAATGGGCAGGCGGGTGCGAGATTCACGTCGGCCGTTACGCCCCTGGCGTCACACCCGCGTGATAGGCGGGATCCTGCATTAATGACGAGACATGCTCGTTAATGGGGATCGTGATGGCGTGGAACGCGGGATCATGGGCGGCGGATATCTCACGCGTGGCGAGATTCGCGGAGCCGTGGCGGAGGCGCCTGTGATCGGTGCTGTGGGTCAATCAATCAGACCGAGGAAGATGAGCTCGGCGGGAGGCTCGGGGACGAGCAGGAGGCTAAGGCATCTTGGTTCTGTGATAGCTCGGAGGTGAGCCGGGTGTGGTCTGGAAGGCCACCGGAGGTCGGGAGACTCCTCGGGCCGGAGGCCCGAGGTGTGATCCCAACTGAGGTTCTTGATCCTTTCTTGTAGGTTCTGAGACACGTCATCTGCAACGTGTCAGCATCTGGAGAGTCACCGATATCGAGCCTCATCAAGCCTAGAAAATTAATTGCCGATATTAAAAATGTGATAATACTTTCTTTAATAGTTGATGAGAAAAATGGTATGATTTTTTTAGTGGTGATGTGACAATAGATTAATTAATGATATTAAGAAAGTGATAACGTTTTACTTAATCGGTGTGCGTTTCTCTAAAATAATAAGTAAAAAAGGACGGAGAGAGTAATAAATATTTCGAAGACACTTAATATAGATGTTTTAAAGTTGATATGATTTGAAAAATCAGTAATGGTTGTTTGAACAATATGAGAATCAAATTATCAATTACAATTTGAAATCGTTTTGGTTTTGATTTTGATTTTTCGTTGTTAAGGTTAGAAGTTTGAAAAACATTTGACATTCTATATGGTTTTCGTTAGGGGGATTACATGAAATCCTAACTGTGTTGTCTCATCATCAACAAATCCAGCTCACTAATAACGGGGAGTGCTCTATTGCAAACCGGTCCGTTTCTAAAAACAGAAACTCTCGGTCTCTGACATATTTGAACAATCCAATCCATTCAAGTTGAACACCCTACCCTCAAATATATGAATTTGAAAAGGATTTGAAGAGCTCTAACCAATGCATATTATGTTGCATTAGACGTTCATTTTTTACCCATCTAATGCATTGTTTGGATTCTTCAAATCCTTTGATTTTTCATACACATATATTTGAGGGTAGGGTAATCAACTTGAACGGATCGGATCGTTCAAACATGTCGTAGATCGAGAGTTCCTATTTTTAAGAAAACACGGACCGGTTTGCAATAGATCACCCACACTGATAATTGTTTGTGTTAATTCAATTACCATACATTAAAATTAAGTATCATCTTTAGCGCCATGACTTAGATTACTGTAATAAATTTGTTGGTTGAGTTCAAATCAAGTTGAAATTGAAACTATGGAGCTGACCAGAAAAAAAAACCATATTTATAATCTGACTAAAGTTGACTTTATGCACAAAATTTTAGATAATTAAATAAACCAGCTTTATGCACGTGTATATATCCTAAATAATAGGCCAAAAAAATATAACATTCTAAGAATCAAGCTATCAATTTCAATTTGAAGACAATTTTTTTCTTTCCTTCTTCTCTGTTTTGACTTTTTTTGTTGTTGTTATGGTTAATATTTTGATAGAAACCATATTTATAATTGGACTAAAATTGGCTTAACTCACAAAATTTTAGATAATTAAATAAAGGAGCGATATGCATGCTTCGCATGTGTATTTGCTAAACATCCAACATACTATGCCAAAATATCAAAATGATTATAAAAAGTTTCAGTAATTAATATTATAAAGATTTCGAAATCATTTAATATAGATATTTTAAGAAATATTCTCAGAATAAAATTTTCGATTTCAATTTGAAGACACTTCTTTTTCTTCTTCTCTGATTTTTCTTTTGTTGGAAATCAAAACTGCATTATATCATCAACAAATCCAATTCACTAATAATTAATTGTATTAATTCAAATGCATAAGATTAATATCATATATATATTTAGCCGACTTGAACCACTTCGATTATGGGTTTACATTCTGTCGGTTTAGCTCAAATCAAGTTGAAATTGGAACCATGGACTTGACCTGAGAAGAAACCATATTTATAATTTGCCTAAAATTGACCTGACACAAAAAAGAATTAGATAATTAAATTTATGCACGGCAAAATCATTAAGACGATTTTTAAAAAAAATAGTAAGACAATAAACATTCGAGGACATTTAATATTGATATTTTAAAAATTGATATGATTTGAAATATCAGTATAGTTGTTTGAAATATTCTGAGAATCAAATCGTCAACTTTAATTTGAAGACACTTCTTCTTTTTTTTCCCTTTCTTTTCTTGGTTTTGCTTTTTGCTTTTTTTTCTCGATTGGATGATGGATGCATAGTAGTTGATGAGTGGGTTGGGATTAAAGGACATTTAGGTTTATATTTGAATTTATATTTATATAGAGAGTTTGGAATTGGCAACGTCAACATGTATATGCAACCTCACTTCTTTTCTTTATTTATTTTTGGGCATCTCTGGTCTGGGTTGTACAAAGCCAGTCCGATATAAAACGAGGAGTCTGAGCCCTTTATGGTTTAAGTTGGCGGGGGCCATTAAATCCTTAATTTATTTACGAGTCGCGCACGCTTTCTCTCTCTCAATATAATTTTCTTACAGAACAAGTGTTCGCATGATACAAGTAATATTTGTAAGCATCCATGTTTCCAACATAATACAACAAGAAGTGCGCCTTTTATTCCATGCATATGGATAAGCTACATGAACCAACATGAGAATCACGCCGGATCCAGCACATGAATCCTCCGCCTCCACTCACTCCTATCGAACAATATACTTTCATTGAGGCCTTTGACAATTATATCTTTTCGTATCACCTCCATCCATATTTTCTTCGGTCTCCCTTTCATCCTTTTGATATTGTCTATATCGAGAATATCCATTCGTTGAACTGGTATTTTCATAGGTTTGCGTCGCACATGACCAAACCATCTTAACCGGTTTTCCCATATCTTCTCCTCCACATGTGCTACACCAACTTTTGCATGAATATTCTCATTTCGCATTTTATCTTTTCTAATGTTACCACACATCCAACAAAGTATGCGCATCTCCATTACGTGCATCTTCTGTGTACGCTGCTTCTTAGGAACCCAACATTTTGTACCATATAATAAGGCAGGCCGAATATCGCTATGATAGAACTTCCTTTTAAACCTTAACGGAAAGTTACGATTGCAAAAAACTCTGTTGCACTCCATTTCAATCAACCCGCTTGAATTCTTTGATTGAAATCGCTATCGATCTCCCCATCTTTTTGAATGATGGAACCTAGATATCTAAACTGATCGCTTGGTGATATCTCTTATCCATCCAGTATTATACGATTGTAATTTCGACTTCTCTGTTTTCTAAATTTGCAATGCATATATGTTGTCTTAGGCCTGCTCAATCTGAACCCCCGAGATTCCAACGTTTGCCTTCATAACTCTAATTTGGCATTAATCTCTACTTTCGTCTCATTTATTAGAACAATATCATCAGAAAATAGTATACACCAAGATATCTCATCTGGGATAGTTATAGTAAACGCATCCATCACGATGGTAAGGAGGAATGGACTTAATGCAGATTTTTGATGTAAACCAATTGTAAATTTTCAGTTCCATTGTATTTTTAGTATTTAAAATTTTAATACCAATAAATTTCTGTTTAAATCCTGAGTTAGTTTCCTAAATTTTTCCCAATTATATTTCCTGCATTTTCTAATATTTTCCTAATTAAATCTTTCTTTTATATTTTTTTCTAAACCTAAATCTTAATTAACCCCGTCTCTCTCTCTCTCTCTATCTATCTATCTATATATATATATATAACTCTAAATATATTTTTTAATAAAAAAACGTAACCCTTTCCACGACCCAACCCTACGCAACCAATTCCAAACCCGAACTCACACCCACACGAGCCTTTCCCCTCCCTCTTCTTCTTCTTTTCTTTTTCCCTCCCTTTTCTTTTCCGCAACGTTCCTCTTCTTTCCACGCAACCGCCTCCTCGCGACCCGTGCTCGCCCCATGTCCCCGCCTCGCCGCCAACGGCCTCGAGATCCCCTCCTCCAAATCCTTGCTCCTCTTTTCTTCTCCTCCCTTTTCCTCACGATCGAGTGTCTCCTTCCTTGCAACGTTCCCCACAGGAACCGCTCGTCCCCATAACGGCCATGATGAAGCAACTCTCGAGATTCCCCCGCGCCTACCTCAGAGATCCCCTTCTCTAAACCCTCACCTCCGTCTAACCTCTCCTTCTCTATCTTTTTATCTCATTCTCTCTCTCTTTCATTTTTCCCTAACTCTCCCCCTTTCATCTGCAAACACTCCGCCGGTGAACCCGCATCACCAGAGACACCCCAGAACCCTCGACGACTTCTCCTCCATCGAGCACCACCATCCTCACTCCACACCACATACACCTTGACCACCGCATCGTAACCCAACTCTCAAGCACCTGAGTATCCCCACTGTTAGGAATAAGTATGCCCTAGAGGCCATTATTGTACATGTGATGTATATTATAGTGGATGCTTGGACACACACACACACATATGACTTTCTTGCTCGACATGATAGTGTGCTATCTGGTTACTCTTTATCTTAACATGTTGACTGGTATTCTATACTCTCTTGCTCTCGCATGTTGATAAAGCCCTTAGGATATGTACTTGACTACCAGGACTATGATGAGATCATACTAGTGTAAGTCCATGTCACGCACCCCACGAACTTGCGGGGAGGCGGAATATATGAAAAACGATTATCAAAGCTTCGTAACACGGACTTGAGCGCATGAATCGTTATCTAAACCATTGCTAACTAAATACTAGAGGTTTAACTACTCGGATACGAAGTTATACCTCACAATACTAGTCCTTCGGGTCTTCATCGCGGTCCTCCACTCCTCGTAGGCTCCTTGGAACATCGGCACCTCAACGGCCTCCTCGAATCAAAGACGATCCACCCGAAAGCTCCTACGCCAAGCTTAATCTCAAACTTGAGATAACTAGGTTGCTTAAAGTGCTAATCTAAGCTACCTAGAGGATATAGAGTGAGGTTATGGATGTATTAGTCTAGCTAACCCTTGATCTCAACACATGAGAGGCTAGGGTTAGGGTTTGAAGAGAGAGTGAGCTTGAGGAGAGAGAAGGTGAAGATGAGAATGAAATGAGATAATGATGTTATCATAATATATATGAAGCATTATTATTTATCCAAAAATGAAATAATTGAATTAACAACCATGCTTCATAAATATCTATGAGTGATTCATCACCATGAGTCATTAAGCATTTATGATGCATTAATGACATGGATGAATCACACAAATGAGTCACTAATCTCATTTAATGCAATACCACCTTAACCCCTTAGTCACCACTCTTCTAGAAGCTTCCCGACAAATTACGAGAATGCCTCTCCAATCCATGAAAACACGGAAAAACTTTAGACTGTATAAATCCAGTAACCCGATACTAGAATCTGGCTTAAACCAAAGCCGACTAGTAAAAACTGTCCGAAAAAGTCGTACGTGCGTAAACACACGTATGCGTCCGAACCCTTGTCGTAAAACCATACGACCTCTATATCGTTTCGCCTGGAGCAGGGAAACTCTCTGTGTGGGACTCTAAAGACTCGACACTACGCTGGCAGTGGGTTTAACCACAGACCGCAAGCGGCACTAGCTGTACGTAATGGTCCCCAGGTAGATGTCGATAAGAAGGCCGATGAGGAAAACCATCCGAACCCCTACTGAGCCTGATATGACAATCTTCGTACAGTCCGGTCTGTTCATCTAAGACTATCGCATATCAATCCTAGGGGGCGGCAAGCGTCAGTCCCCTAATAGCTGTATAAGTCGTGTCGGAGCGAAACCTATTACACCGTGAGAAGCTACTGGAACCTACCAGTATATCTCGCTTGCCCTGGCCAGGGACTTTGCGTAATGGCTCTCTGACACAGCGCGATATCATCTCCCAATACCGGGAGAGACGAATCCTGTCTAACCACTACTGCCTCCAAGTGCTCGGGACTGCACCCAACTGCTACCTGTTTGCACGACTCCTTTGAGCCGTGGTAGGGTAGCAATCTAAGAACAGTGGGACACACTCGAGGCGAAGTAGCAGTGTCAAGTCTGCGGACTATGCCATACTTATGTCACCTGGGAACTGTTAACTGACGACGGGTATAATACCAACTAATCAGTTCCCCTGCGAGTCCTGTCCGGTGTACCCGTAACCTAACGAGCACCTGTATACTATCTCCAGTACGACGTACTGATGGCTGTGGGACAGACCATCTCCCCAACTGGGATGAGAAGCGTACACGCTTAGTCTACTCCGGAATATCGATGCCTTATCTCGATAATCCAACGACCAGGGACCTGTATAGGATGTTGCTTACAGACTACCCAGCCCCCACTAGTGTGACTGCCATCACAACGCTGGTAATCAAGCAAAGATCCTATGAGCTCTACTAATATGTATAAGTGATACGTTACATGAAACATACGCATATATTAAAGTAGACACAAACCAAGTAGCATACTACCATTTTTAGCAAGACTGTTATATACAACTGTGAATATCCCAAGCTTCCATTAAGTAATATACAATCTAGTATGATACAATAATGGCCCCTAGGGCATATACACTAACAATCTCCCACTTGCACTAGGGCTATGAGCTGGCATATCGGAGACCTATCATCTCGAATAGCCTCTCGAACTGCGTCCGAGGAAGGGCCTTTGTGAATGGATCAACAATGTTATTCTCTGTTTCTACTCTTTTCACCTCGATCTCCCGGCGATCTACGATCTCCCTGATCAGGTGATACCGCCTTAAGATGTGTCTGGTTTTCTGATGGGACCTGGGTTCCTTCGCTAAAGCTATAGCGTCATTGTTGTCACAATACAGAGGTATTGGACCAACACTGGAAGGAACCACCTGAAGTTCTGTGAGGAACTTCTTCATCCAGACAGCTTCTTTTGCGGCATCGCAAGCAGCTATGTACTCCGCTTCAATTGTTGAGTCAGCAACGGTCTCCTGCTTGGAACTCTTCCAACAGACCGCCTCTCCATTGAGGGTAAAGACATAACCCGACATGGACTTGGAGTCATCTTTGTCACTCTGGAAGCCGGAGTCGGCAAAGGCCTCCATCTGGAGGTCTTTTCCGCCATACACCAAGAACATCTTCTTAGTCCTTCTTAGGTACTTGAGAATGTTCTTTACGGCTATCCAGTGCTTCTCCCCTGGGTTTGCCTGATACCGGCTTACTACGCTCAATGCGTATGCTACATCTGGTCTGATACATAACATTGCATACATTATAGAGCCTATCGCAGAAGCGTAGGGTATAATCGACATGCGATCCCTTTCCAAATCAGTCTTGGAAGACATCTCTTTGGAGAGGGTGATTCCGTGACAAGCCGGTAGGTTACCGCGCTTAGAATCATCCATACCGAATCTCTTCACTATGGTGTCTATGTACCTGGACTGCGAAAGTCTCAACATTCTCTTTGATCTATCACGATAGATTCGGATCCCCAGAATATAGGTGGCATCACCCAGGTTTTTCATGGAGAATTTATGCGACAAGAATCTTTTGACTGACTGTAACATAGGAATATCATTTCCTATTAGGAGAATGTCATCCACGTACAAGACGAGAAATACTACAGCTCTCCCTACAATCTTACTGTATATGCACGGTTCATCTGGATTTTTGATAAAGTCGAATTCTTTGACAGCATCATCAAAACAGATGTTCCAACTCCGCGATGCCTGCTTTAGTCCATAAATGGACTTAAGCAACTTGCATACTTTACCGCTGCTCCCACTCTGAATGAATCCCTCTGGCTGATCCATATAGACGCTTTCTTCTAAATTACCATTTAGAAAGGCCGTCTTTACGTCCATCTGCCAGATCTCATAATCGTGGAAGGCAGCAATAGCAAGAAGGACCCGAATAGATTTAAGCATAGCCAGTGGAGAAAAGGTTTCGTCATAATCCAAACCAGGTCTTTGACGGAAACCCTTTGCAACAAGTCTAGCCTTATAGGTTTCAACCTGTCTATCTACACCAATCTTTTTTTTGAAGATCCATTTGCATCCTACGGGTTTTACCCCATCTGGAGCAACGTCTAAAGTCCATACTTTGTTAGTGTACATGGACTCCATTTCGGTCTGCATTGCATCCAGCCATTTTACTGAGTCACCGCTCTGAATGGCTTGCTGGAAGCTAGTAGGCTCATCATAGTCAATAGTGCAATCCTCTCTATCCCCGTCTACGAGAAAACCGTAGTATCTCTCGGGCGGATGAGATTGCCTACTACTCCTGCGGAGTGGCGTCGGGATGTCCTGTTCTCCCGAACCTTCTGGTTCTTCCAAGCTTTCAGTAATAGCTTGTGGTTCTGGAATTTCTTCCAGTTCTATTTCGCTCCCACTTGTATCCTTTTCTAAAACTTGCTATTCTAAAAATTGGGCATTACGAGAAACAAAAACCTTTTGTTCCTCTGCGTAATAGAATAGATATCCCTTGGAGTTCTTTGGATATCCTACAAACTTACACTGTACTGATCGTGCTTCGAGCTTGTCCGCATGCTGTTTTTTAATAAAAACCGGACATCCCAAATCTTCAGATACTGAAGATAGGGTTTTTTCCCACTCCACATCTGATATGGGGTGGTAGGCACTATCTTGGTAGGAACCCTGTTCAGAAGATATGTCGCTGATTCTAGCGCATATCCCCAGAATGATCGCGGTAACTCAGCGTTACTCATCATGGAACGAACCATATCCAATAGGGTTCGATTCCTCCTTTCGGATACACCGTTATGTTGTGGCGTGTATGGAGGAGTAAGCTGAGAGAGAATTCCATTCTCTTTTAAGTAACCCAGGAACTCGGCACTTAAGTATTCACCACCTCGATCAGATCTCTGTGTCTTTATACTCTTGCCTGTTTGTTTTTCCACTTCATTCTTGTATCTTGGAATTTCTCAAAAACCTCGGATTTATTCTTCATTAAGAAGACATATCCATACCTAGAGAAATCATCCGTAAAAGTAATGAAGTAGGAATAACCACCTCGCGCATGTGTAGACATTGGACCGCACACGTCACTGTGTACGAGTCCCAAGAGCTCGCTTGCTCTTACTCCGTGTCCAGTGAACGGAGTCTTTGTCATCTTTCCTTTGAGACAAGATTCACAAGTAGCATAAGATTGATATTCGAACGGATTCAAATATCCTTCTCTATATAACTTAGTCAACCTTCTCTCATTGATGTGACCTAGTCTACAATACCATAAGAAAGCCTGATTTATTTCTGGAGACTTTCTTTTAAGTGTGTTCTGGATATTGAAAACCTGAGCTTGACTTAATACGTATATACCGTTATCTAATGTACCGAACCCAATCATAACTTGATTTAGGTGGATGTTAACTACATCTCTTACGAATGTAAAATCATATCCCTCTCTCGAAAGTGAGGACACTGATATGATATTACATGTCATACTAGATACATACAAACAGTTACGTAGAATCAATATATGCCCACTTGTCAAACCTATGCGATATTCTCCCACGGATTCAGCGTCCACGCTCATTCCGTTTGCAACTCTGAGAGACCAATCACCTACCTTTATAACTCTACGGTTTCTCAAAGCATGTATTGAATTACAGATATGAGATCCTGCTCCAGTATCTAATACCCAGGAAGTAGAGTTAATTGACAAACAGTTCTCAATAACAAACATACTTGAGGCTGAAGCCATAACATGCTTCAAATCCTGGCTATTGGCTTTGCTAGCCCTGCAATCATTCTGCCAATATTCATTCCTGTAACAATAGGAACGTCCCTCTTTTACTATATCCAGTCCCGAAACTTTTGTCGTTCTCTTTCCTTCTGCTTCCCTGGTTTCCTTCATGGTAGGAGGCAGAGACTGTAGAATCAAGTCAGTATCTGACTCGTTTCCCAACACGGTCTCTAGGTCCTGGAGCTCATCAATACAGCTAGTCATTGTAGGGACGTTGTCCCCTACAGATGACCCGTCAGCCAACCTCGCTTGAATTAATTCGTTCGAGGTCTCATATCTTGCGATATGAGATTGCTCTTCATATAAATCTTTGTTATGGAGAAAGATGGAAACTAAGTCCATCTTCTCGTGCTGCTTCTGGTATACACCATCAACTGAAGCTAATACGAGGCACTCAACTTTCGCTTTATCTTTTTCCCTTGTCTGACGGATATCCATATCCGCGACAGTGGAAACTGGACCTGGGACGGCGGGATCTTGGGTAGTAATAGGGTGGTCCAGCTTGTCATAGGCAATGGACATCTGGACAGACTTTTGCCATTCATATAAGTAAGATTCAGTCAAATTATTATCTAGATGTAACCTATGTGTGGTCACAAGGTCGCTGCAATTTAAGAGAGAGAAGAAAAATACTATTAGTATGATGCTCTTGCAAGTTTAGAGTGGTTTTCAATTTATCTAAACAGGATGGCTCCCACTGTTTCTCGAATCCTTGCTCAAACCATAAAAGAAGAATTAGCCAGGACTATTCTCACCGTACAATACTTGCTTAACCGTTCAGCCAGGCCAGTGTCGATACTTCGAGGGAGGTTTTCCAACGCTTTCGCGAAGTTCCTTAATTAAATAACCTCTTTTCTCTGGGGGCGTAACCCCGCTGACACCTTTCTAGGCACCTACTTGGTTTATAGCATTGATCGTTAAGTGACGAATCTCCTGATAAGTAGTATATACTCACAGTAGGATCGGTATCCAAAATATCATCGTATGATAATGTTGAAGGAATCCTACCAACATTCATCAAACTCCAAAACGGTATGCTCTTTCTGCAAATTTCAGTTTCTTTAGAAATTCCCGATATAGATTTTTGCCCCATGCTCTTATGACCTTGGCGTTGGTCAAAATGTCATAAGTCACATGTCAAGTTCTACCCATCATTGTCCTAGCTAATTTGAACCCATCCGTACATATCCCTGACGTTGGCCAAATGATAATACGACTGTCCCAAACTAACACATCTATCTATGCAAACAAATGAAATACCCCAGCAGCTACCAAACACTATGCCCTGGCATTGGTCAAATGCATAGCTTGAATACTACTGAATATCCAAATGAAATGACGGAGGGCTACGAATGGTTTTGGCAAAACCGTGAACGTAGTGAACTTGATATAATCGAAGGAATCTGATACTTTTTAAAAGGAGTGGTTAAAGCTCCGCAATTAAAAAATCTGATCTTTTTAAAATAACCGAGTGGTTTCTTTTAAATTTGTTCTAACGATTAAACTTTGGTTTATTTTCTTTGCATTATAATAATGCGTCCCATCATTTATCCTATCATTACAGAAAACAACGAAAATACCACGTCCTCTTATGCCATCCGCATTCGCCACTGGGTCCCGTCATTAGGTTACTTAACTAACGACAGAGCGGGGACTGGGCTAGTACGGGTGTAAAACATAAGTGACGTCTAATAGCTATATATATATATAGATATTGTACATTCGTCAGACACAATAATAAGCATTCCAGATCACAGATAAACTTTATTGGATATGCAAGCAATCCGCGTTTCTTTTGAGCCTGCAAGGAAAGACGGATTACACAGTTGTGATGAATAGCCATTACCCCACCCTAGACCCCTACGGGTACGGCAAACTACCCGCCAAGTACCAGAAGTGAAGCGGTCTGCCTCAACACTTCAAAATACCCGGTAGTTTGTGCACCCCACCTTGGGTCTATACTAGGAGCAAAAACAGTAAAAAGAAATAATACAACGGTGGCTACAACCGCAACCTGGATGTGTCCCGCAAAATAATATTACAACTTATTACAATTACATCGAATGAATTAATACAATAACCCATCACAAAACCCGGCTAATCATCACAACAATCCAATACAGTTTATATACACAAACAGTTAAAAAATAACATCACAGATATGTGCAATCCCCTGCCAACCGACATACTAACAGTTAAGGGAGGTTTACGAACACCTAAAACATTACAGATAATAACCCGATTAGCAAATATCTTAGAACATCGATCGAATACCATATTCCGTGTCTACCCCAAAAGCAAACCTGCACTGAAGTAACCTGGGTAAAAACAGAACATACAGGAAAACAAAAAACACCAAAATATGAATTACTGTGAAAATCCGAGTCAACTCGGCGTTGACTCGACGGCGGATCCGCGGCCAAAAGCACCTTCTTGCCGCGGATCCGCGACCGTCTTGCCGAGTTAGGGGTTCATATTTTTCCAGTATTCTTACAATTCCCTGCTGTGAATTTTAAGGTATGTCAAATTATTTTTCAGACACTTTTAAAATTAACAGAAACTAGGAATATCCGGGTTTTTGTTTTCGTGTTTTCCGTCGATCGAACTTCTAATCAGTTGCTAACAAGCTAGTAATGGTTTAGTTGGCTCTGATACCATTGTAAGTCCATGTCACGCACCCCATGAACTTGCGGGGAGGCGGAATATATGAAAAACGATTATCAAAGTTTCGTAACACGGACTTGAGCGCATGAATCGTTATCTAAACCATTGCTAACTAAATACTAGAGCTTTAACTACTCGGATACGAAGTTATACCTCACGATACTAGTCCTTCAGGTCTTCATCACGGTCCTCCACTCCTCGTAGGCTCCTTGGAATATCGGCACCTCAACGGCCTCCTCGAATCAAAGACGATCCACCCGAAAGCTCCTACGCCAAGCTTAATCTCAAACTTGAGATAACTAGGTTGCTTAAAGTGCTAATCTAAGCTACCTAGAGGATATAGAGTGAGATTATGGATGTATTAGTCTAGCTAACCCTTGATCTCAACACATGAGAAGCTAGGGTTAGGGTTTGAAGAGAGAGCGAGCTTGAGGAGAGAGAAGGTGAAGATGAGAATGAAATGAGATAATGATGTTATCATAATATATATGAAGCATTATTATTTATCCAAAAATGAAATAATTGAATTAACAACCATGCTTCATAAATATCTATGAGTGATTCATCACCATGAGTCATTAAGCATTTATGATGCATTAATGACATGGATGAATCACACAAATGAGTCACTAATCTCATTTAATGCAATGTCACCTTAATCCCTTAGTCACCACTCTTCTAGAAGCTTCCCGACAAATTACGAGAATGCCCCTCCAATCCGTGAAAACACGGAAAAACTTTAGACTGTATAAATCTAGTAACCCGATACTAGAATCTGGCTTAAACCAAAGCCGACTAGTAAAAACTGTCCGAAAAAGTTGTACGTGCGTAAACACACGTATGGGTCCGAACCCTTGTCGTAAAACCATATGACCTCTATATCGTTTCGCCTGGAGCAGGGAAACTCTCTGTGTGGGAATCTAAAGACTCGACACTACGCTGGCAGTGGGTTTAACCACAGACCGCAAGCGGCACTAGCTGTACGTAACGGTCCCCAAGTAGATGTCGATAAGAAGGCCGATGAGGAAAACTATCCGAACCCTAACTGAGCCTGATGTGACAATCTCCGTACAGTCCGGACTGTTCGTCTAAGACTATCGCATATCAACCCTAGGGGGCGGCAAGCGTCAGTCCCCTAATAGCTGTATAAGTCGTGTCGGAGCGAAGCCCATTAGACCCTGAGAAGCTACTGGAACCTACCAGTATATCTCGCTTGCCCTGGCCAGGGACTTTGCGTAATGGTTCTCTGACACAGCACGATATCATCTCCCAATACCGGAAGAGACGAATCTTGTCTAACCACTATTGCCTCCAAGTGCTCGGGACTGCACCCAACTGCTACCTGTTTGCACGACTCCTTTGAGCCGTGGTAGGGTAGTAATCTAAGAACAGTGGGACACACTCGAGGCGAAGTAGCAGTGTCAAGTCTGCGGACTATGCTGTACTTATGTCACCTGGGAACTGTTAATTGACGACGGGTATAATACCAACTAATCAGTTCCCCTGCGAGTCCTGTCCGGTGTACCCGTAACCTAACGAGCACCTGTATACTATCTCCAGTACGACGTACTGATGGCTGTGGGACAGACCATCTCCCCAACTGAGATGAGAAGCGTACACACTTAGTCTACTCCGGAATATCGATACCCTATCTCGATAATCCAACGACCAGGGACCTGTATAGGATGTTGCTTACAGACTACCCTGCCCCCACTAGTGTGACTGCCATCACAACGCTGGTAATCAAGCAAAGATCCTATGAGCTCTACTAATATGTATAAGTGATACGTTACAAGAAACATACGCACATATTAAAGTAGACACAAACCAAGTAGCATACTACCATTTTTAGCAAGACTGTTATATACAACTGTGAATATCCAAAACTTCCATTAAGTAATATACAATCTAGTATGATACAATAATGGCCCCTAGGGCATATACACTAGCAACTAGTGGGTCCAGGGTGGTCCAAAAGTATATCCTTTAATCAGTTCCTAGTCGTGGGAATATCGAGACTGGGGCATCGATATTCCAGAGCAGACTAGTGTGTACGTTTCTTGTCCCTTAGAGGGCGATAGTTGATCCTACAACCATTAGTATGTGACATCAAAGATTGCACACAGGTGCTCATTGGAGAATGGGTACACCGAACGAACTCACCGAGGACTCTTAATTGGTAGTATACTTATCTTCAGATAGCAGTCCTCCGGTGACACTGGTACAGGTTAGTCTGTAGACCCGAGATTGTCATAGAGTCTTGTGTGGCTCCCACTGTGCTTTGATTTCCTCCCTACCATGGCTCAAAAGAGTCGTGCAAACAGGTGGATTTTGGGTATAGTCCCGAGTCACATGGAGGTAATGAGCGATAGGAGGGGTTTCATCTCTCCCGGTATTGGGGGTTGATGTTGCGCTATGCTCGATTGGCTATAACTGGAAGTCCCTGGCCAGGGCTGCTGATGAGATTTACTGATAAGAGTTATCAGTAGTTTCTCAAACCGTTATAGGCCAGACATCGGCATGACTTATCACGTTACTGGGGTGTAACATTTCAGAAAAATAAAATATTATTTTTGGGAATTTTTATAATTAAATAATAAAATATGAATATTTTAATAGGGCGGTATAATTAAATACCGATAAATTGGGAGAAAATTTTAAAAATTATGGAAATTACTGAAATGAGGGTGCTTTATGTGATTCATGCAAATTATGAAAGTTTATGATTTATTTGACACTATTTTAGTGCTAATCGTGATTAAAAATCGCTAATCTGATTTTAAGCGTGTTTTGTGCATATGTCATTCTTTTAGCACTTATTACATTTTCTTCATGGCCTTCTCTTCATTTTTGGCATGGTTGTTGTTTTAATTGAGAAGGAAAAGAAAAGAAAAGAAAAGAAAAAGAAAAGAAATGAAAACATTAAAAAAAGTGCATAATGTAAGGTATGGGCAAGAGAGAGAGGTGAGGGTCGACCTTGATCATGGCCCCTTGTATCATTCAACACCTTCATCTTTTCTTCTCCCTCTTCCTTCAGCTCAGCTGCTGCCCCTCTCTTCCTCCTCCACTACAACCCCCAAAACTCCATTAAAAACTACTCCAAAGTCCCTCCCCACTTCACAAAAGTTGTGCACAAGCCCTCTAGCTACATTTTGGACCAAGAAAGCTTGCATTTTGGTGCTCTAGGGGATTCATGGGTGCTATATGAGGTAATCCTTTCACAATTAGTGTCGTATTTCAATTGTTTAAGCCTTTTTTCAAGTTTAAAATCGATTTCATGGTGTTTAGTGCACTTTGGACATTACTAGAGAGGGTTAGGGTTTAAGTTGAGATTGTGTGGTGAACTTGAGTGTATTGAGTGACCTTAAACCCCCTATGGTGTTACAAACCCAGAACATACACTAGATAAAACCTGAAACCCAAATTTCTGAAAAACAGTAACTTGTTACGTCGGTTTGTGAAGTATTAGAGGGTGCAGGGAAATCTGGGATGACCTGGTATGTTTTTAAGATAAGCAAACAACTCTAGAGACACAATTGAACCACTATGCACCCATTGTAGGAGTACGAGACCCTTACTCCCCTCAAGAACCGAGGAGGCCGGAATTTGGACTTGGGTGGTGTAGGGTTCCTAGGCACTCTCAAGAGGTCTTACAAGGCATCAACCATGCCAATTTCAAAAATTATGGGTGCCGAGAAACCCTAATACGGATCGTTGACTAGAAGTTTAGGCGAAATACGAAACTAGTTAACACTTTAACTAAAGGAGAGAGACTACAACCTTTGTAGATCCGGTTCTCCACTTCCTTAGCTCCACGTAGTCGTCCCCTCGCTGTCCATCTCGAATCTCGGACTCTCGCGTCGGCTTCATCGGAGAAATGAGCGGAATAGGTCGTCAGCTTCGTGCCGAAGATGATCTACGTCGAGGTTGCACAAGTTCAAGCTCCAACTTCACCAAGTTATGAAACTTGTGAAGAAAACACCCAAAACAACTTGGCAAGAGGTAGAGGGTGAAGAAATAGGAGGTGGGTTCACTTTAGAATTGGATTTCTCTCACTTTAGCTCAAGTTGCCATTGATGGACCTTAAGCTTTTCTTGAAGAAGAAGATGATCAAGAAGAAAAAGAATATGATAAGTCTTATTTAAAAAATGAAACTAATATGAATACTTATCATATCTTGACCATGGTCAAGTGTAGAGATTAAACTAAGGTTAGTTGGAATGGTTAGGGTTAAGGATGAGATAAGGATGGTGGACTTTGTCAAAGCTTCAAGAAGCTTCAACATAGAAACAAAATAAGCCACCATACTTATTAATATCCAAAATGAATAAATAAATAAATAATTAAGTAAATAATCAAAACCCTAACCATTCATATAACCATGGTTCAATCTTTACACAAATCCAAGTGAGCAAGTATCATCAAACATGATACAAACAAGTGCACAAAAAATATATCATATATACAATGTGCATCAAGTGAGAAAATCCTTTTAAAATGAACCAATACTAGTTAATGCAAAGTAATATATCAAATATATAATTATACATTAAATCATTAAATCAACACTTGATTTAACGATCCGGTCATATCGCATATAACCGACTAGTATCCTATGTATCGGCTTATCGAATCAATCCTTGATTCGATATCTAGGTTATATTGCATATAACCAATCGATACATTCACCGCGAGAATGAAATACGGTATCACATACACACATTATTCTCGCTCCTGCACATATCTCATATGCGCTCCTATTTCGTTTCGCTTGAGCCAGGAAACCTCTGTGTAGGACTCTAAAGACTCATCAATACGCCGGTAGCAGATGATGATCATATCAAGCACCCACAAGCCGCAAGCGGTCTGCTAAACGTAACGGCCACCCGGGTATTAAGCGATCAGAAGATCGACGAGCTAGCCCGCTCACACTCCTGTGAATCCAACCAGTAACACTTACCATACAGTCCGGTCTGTTCGTCTGATATGTCGCATATCAAGTCTAGGGGTGGTAAACGTCAGACCCCAATAACCGATAAGTCGTGCCGATATGAGGCTCATAATGGGTCGAGAAACTACTGGTAACACTTACCAGCAAATCTCTGATCAGCCCTGGCCAGGGACTTCCCTGTTACGGCCAATCGAGCACTGCGCAACATCAACCCCCAATACCGGGAGAGACGAAACCCCTCCTATCGCTCATTGCCTCCATGTGACTCGGGACTGTACCCAAAGACCACCGTTTTGCACGTCCTCATGGACGTGGTAAGGTGGAGATCAAACCACAGTGGGAATCACACAAGACTCTATGACGATCTCGGGTCTACAGACTAACCTGCACAAGTGTCACCTGAGAACTACCATCTGACGTGAGGTATAATACCATCTGGGAGTTCTCGGCGAGTCCGTCCAGTGTACCCAGTCTCTACTGAGCACCCGTATACCATCTCTGATGTCAAACACCAATGGATATGGGATCATCCATCGCCCATCTCATGGGTCGAGAAGCGTATACGCTAGTCTACACTGGTATATCGATGCCCCGTCTCGATACACCCACGACTAGGGACCATGAAGGATGTACTTATGGACTACCATGTCCCCACTAGTATGATCTGCATCATAGTCCAGGTAGTCAAGTATACATCCTAAGGGCTTTATCAACATGTAACTATAAGACAGTTTAAAGAGACAAGTGTACATGTTAAGATAAAGAGTAACCAGATAGCATACTATCATATCGAGCAAGAAAGTCATCTCTATATATGTCCAAGTATCCAATATAATATACATCATATGTACAATACTGGCCTCTAGGGCATACATACAACTAACAATCTCCCACTTGCACTAGGGCCAGCTGCTGTAGTATCGCATACCGAGCATCCCGAAGAGTCTCTCAAACTGTATCTGGGGAATGGCCTTCGTGAGTGGATCCGCCGTGTTGTTCTTCGTGTCAACTCTCCTGACCTCGATCTCCCGGCGATCAACTATCTCCCGGATCAGGTGATACCGCCTCAGAATATGCCTGGATCGCTGATGGGACCTGGGTTCCTTGGCCAAAGCCACCGCTCCATTGTTATCTCAATACAAAGGTATTGGATGCTCAATGGATGGAACCACTCCAAGTTCTGTAATGAACTTCTTGATCCAGACAGCCTCTTTGGCAGCATTGTTGGCAGCGATGTATTCAGCCTCCATCGTCGAGTCTGCCACGGTTTCCTGCTTGGAACTCTTCCAGCTAACCGCCCCTCCGTAAAGGGAAAAGACAAAGCCCGACTGCGACTTAGAGTCGTCCTTATCACTCTGGAAGCTCGAATCGGTAAAGGACTCTACTTGGAGTTCTCCGTTACCATACACCAAGAACATATCTCTAGTCCTTCGCAAGTACTTGAGAATGTTCTTCACAGCTGTCCAGTGACTCTCTCCAGGATCTGCTTGATACCGACTCACTACACTTAGTGAGTATGCAACATCGGGTCTGGTACATAGCATCGCATACATGATAGAGCCTACAGCCGAAGCATAGGGTATCCCTTGCATGCGAGCTCTCTCCAAATCAGTCTTGGGAGACATCTCTTTGGAGAGAGTGACTCCAGAGATCGTGGGCAAGTTCCCACGCTTGGATTCTTCCATACTAAACCTCTTTAGTATGGTGTCAATGTACCTGGATTGGGACAATCCCAATATCCTTTTGGATCTATCTCTATAGATCCTAATCCCCAATATGCAGGAGGCATCACCAAGATCTTTCATTGAGAATCTTTGTGATAAGAAGAGCTTGACCGATTGCAGCATAGGAATATCATTTCCTATCAAGAGTATGTCGTCCACGTACAATACGAGGAAGACAACCTTACTCTCTGCCACCTTCTTGTAGATACAAGGTTCATCTGGGTTTTTGACGAAATCAAACTCTTTGATAACTACGTCAAATTAGATGTTCCAACTCCGCGATGCTTGCTTTAATCCATAAATGGATTTAAGCAGCTTGCACACCTTCCCGCTGCTCCCACTGTCTACGAAGCCCTCTGGCTGAGTCATATACACGCACTCTTCTAAATCACCATTTAGAAAGGCAGTCTTAACATCCATTTGCCAGATTTCGTAATCATGATATGCAGCGATGGCAAGCATGATCCGGATGGATTTAAGCATAGCCACTGGAGAAAAGGTCTCGTCATAGTCCACACCTGGTCTTTGACGAAAACCCTTTGCTACAAGTCTAGCTTTGAAAGTCTCCACTTTCCCATCTACACCAAGTTTTTTCTTGAAGATCCACTTGCTCCCAATGGGTTTTACCCCTTCAGGAGCAACTTCCAAAGTCCATACTTTGTTGGTGTACATGGATTCCATCTCGGACCGCATAGCATCCAGCCATTTCACTGAGTCCCCACTCGTGATGGCCTGCTCGAAGCTAGTTGGGTCATCATCCTCCATGATGCAATCCTCGCTCCCACCATCCATGAGAAAACCGTAGTATCTTTCAGGTTGGCGAGGAACCCTACTAGATCGGCGGAGAGGCTGAGGTTCGTCGGGAGCTACTGAATCCTCTGGTTCCACTAAATCTTCAGTTTGAGTTTGTGTAGCCGGAATTTCTTCCAGTTCTACCTTATCGCCACTAATTTCCTTTGCAAGAAATTCCTTTTCCAAAAAGGTGGCATGTCGAGAAACAAACACTTTTTGTTCCTCTGTATGGTAGAAAAGATATCCATGTGAATGTTTGGGATATCCCACAAACTTGCATAGAACTGACCGTGCCTCGAGTTTGTCCGGATTTTGCCTTTTGACATAGGCCGGACAACCCCATATCTTAACTCGTTTAAGACATGGTCTCTTCCCACTCCATATCTCATATGGTGTGGTAGGTACAGATTTAGATGGAACTTGATTCAATAGGTATGCTGCTGTCTCCAGCGCATAACCCCAGAAGGAAATAGGTAACTCAGCTGTGCTCATCATAGAGCGCACCATATCTAATAGGGTGCGGTTCCTCCGTTCTGATACACCGTTGTGCTGTGGTGTATATGGAGGAGTCAGCTGAGAGAGAATCCCATTCTCTTTTAGGAAGTCCAGGAATTCATTGCTTAAGTATTCTCCTCCTCGATCAGATCGTAGGATTTTAATACTTTTTCCGGTTTGGTTCTCAACTTCTTGTTTATATTCCCTAAATTTCTCAAAAGCTTCTGATTTGTGTTTCATCAGGAACACATACCCGAACCTAGAGAGATCGTCAGTGAATGTAATGAAGTATGAAGAACCATCCCTGGCATGTGTAGACATGGGACCGCATACATCACTATGTATAAGTCCCAAGAGTTCGGTAACTCTTTCTCCATGTCCCGTAAACGGAGTTTTGGTCATCTTGCCTTTGAGACATGACTGGCAAGTGTCATAAGATGAAAATTCAAACGGATTTAAATATCCATCCTTATGCAACTTAGCCAGTCGTGTCGCATTGATGTGACCCAGTCTACAATGCCACAAGAAGGATTCGTTCAGTTCTGAACTCTTCCTCTTGTGTGTGTTTGTTATGCTCAGAACTGTTGATTGATTTAGAACATAAATGCCATTGCACAACGTGCCTGATCCAACCAACTTTTGGTTACGGAAAATGTTCATAACATTGTCCTGTAATACAAAATTATATCCCTCTTTACTTAATAAAGAAACCGATATAATGTTGCATATCAGGTTCGGCATGTAATAGCATTCGTTCAGAACCAATGTATTACCAGTTGGTAATACAAGGTGATATTCCCCGACAGTCTTAGCTGCAACAATTGCACCATTTCCAACTCTAATGTCTTTATCACCTTCTCCAAGTTCTCTACCTTTTCTAAGCCCATGTAACTGATTACATATATGGGATCCTGACCCGGTATCTAATACCCAGGACGTAGAGCAAATGGAGAAACAGTTCTCTGTAACGAACACACCCGAAGAAAATGCATCATCATGTACTTTCTTCATTCGGGTGGCATGGGAATCCTGGTATTCCCCTATATCCTGTTCATTCCTATAACTCTTATAAGAAAAAACGGAACCAACGTTCCCCAGCACAGTATAACATGCGGGTTCGGTCAATACATCCATATTATTATCTTCATTAGGGCATGAAATGGTCGCTACCTGGAGAGAGAGAGAAGAAAACACTTTAGCGTATGCTCGTGCAAGATCAGATTGGTTATTATCTTATCTAATCAGGATGGCTCCCACTGCTTTTTATCAAATCTTCCTTCAAACCCTAAAAGGAAAGACTAGCCGGGATTAATTACACACTACAAGTTCGCCAATCTTTCAGCCAGGCCAGTGTCGGTACTTTGAGGGAGGTCCCCCGTGCTTTCGCACGAACCTAATTAATGTAAACCTCGTTTTCCTAGAGGCGTAACCTCGTTGACACCTTTCTAGACACCTACTTGATCGGCTAATTGTAATGTGCAAAACTCTCCCAGGAGTAACTCTTACTCGCAGTGGGTATCGGGATCCAACTATCTCATAGAAGGTATGCAATCTCATTGCAAATTTCAACACTTGAAATTCCCGATAATATTTTGCCCCTAGTGTCCTATGACTTTGACAAAGGCCAACAAATCACAGGATGCTAGTCAAGTTCAACCCGTCATTTCTTGATTGAATCAAACCCACCCGCACGACCCTTGACAAAGGCCAACAAGGTCGTA
Source organism: Agapanthus africanus (assembly GCA_030015575.1). NCBI lineage: Eukaryota > Viridiplantae > Streptophyta > Magnoliopsida > Asparagales > Amaryllidaceae > Agapanthus > Agapanthus africanus. Next base: position 182,533,770 of record CM057350.1, on the reverse strand, counting down.
CGACTACCCTGAAACAATCTGCATTACATGCATAAGCAGATAAGCACTATTCAGCTACCGCACACTACGCCTTGACAAAGGCCAACAAACGCAGCACGAATACTAAACAGTTCTTATCTGAAATGACGGAGGGCTACGGCAGGTTTTTCTGAAAACCTATTGCGTAATGAACTTGATATCGTTGTAGAATCAAATGAAGTTTTGAAATGGAGTGATTTTGAGGCTTTTCTAGTTTTGCTAAAGGGGTCACTCCCGGTGAAGGGATCGTCGGCCCTTTCTTCGTCGAATGAGGTGCGGGATATATCATATATATCGCTGTGCAAAGCAAAAACTCTTAAAAGCAATCAATAACCAAACCGAGTGTGTAGCATCTACCAGTTATTGCTAAAGGAGTCACTCCCGGTGAAGGGATCTCGGTCCTTTCCTCATCGAATAAGGTGCGGGATATATCATATATATCGCTGTGCAAAGCAAGAACTGTAGCTACCTGTTTTATTTAAAATTTGATTCTACAACATCTTAGGTTTCTTTTCTTTCATTAATCTCATTAATGAAGTCCCATCTTTTAAGTACCTAAACATCACAGATAAATACGACGTACACTTATGCCATCCGCATTCGCCTCGATGTCCCCTCGTGCACCGTTAGGTTAGGTAACTAACGGCAGAGCGGGGCAGGGCTAGTACGGGTGTAAAACATAAGTAACGTCTATATAATATATCATATATACTATATACTGTATCCATCACAGAACATCACATGATCACATCACAGATATCGCAGCAGAAGAAAACATATGAAACATTGGATATACTAGGACGTCCGTGTTTTCAATACGAGCCAGTATAAAACACGGATTCCACGGTCGTGATGAATAGCCAATCCCACACCCCTAGACCCTTACGAGAGCGGCAAGCAACCCTACCAATTCTAGGGTTAGGAGACCCGGACTCGACTCCTCGAGTTGGTCTCCCACTGGACCCCAGAACTCGGTTACTTGTGCTCCCCTCCTGGGTCTATCCTAATGCGGAAAAATAAATAATATACAAAAGGTGACAACTTCCGCTACCTGGAAGTGCCCCAAATAAAAAGAATATTACATACAAGTTTTTACATGAATGAAAATGAAAAACACTCATCTCACATAAAAAACCCCGGCTATTCGAACACGACGATCCAATATAACATATCCAGCAACACATAACATCACATGTCATCAACGTAAGTAAGTATGCATACCCCAATTGTCGTTGACGTATAGCAACGAAACCGGCGATATGAACATACTACACTTACGGTCACAGAAAAGAAAGTGTAAAACTACAACAGTTGGAATCCGCAACCTCTTTAGACATCACATGCCTAATCAAATGAAATACTTAGACATCACATGCCTAACAGTTATAAACCCCGCATTTTAGTCTCATTATCGAAAACTCTTTTCAATATCAAGTGAAACTAAACCGCTAGATTTATAACATTCATTCAGTTATCTTATAACTGTTTGTGAATTCCAATTATTGTATCACATTCCAGATAAACAGAAAATATTAAACTTTTCGATCGAACAGTCGAATACCCAAGTTTTCCCGATACAGCTCAACACATGAAATAAGTCTAACAACATTCTGTTCGTGCCTCAGTACCAACGGTCCAGCCGTAGAAGGGTCAAGCCAACGCCTCACATGTGGCACGCCGTACTTCCCCAAACCCGAAGGTTCAAAGGGCAGTTCAAGACGGTTACATAATCGAGTTAAGGTTTGTTGTCTTCTAGAGGGTCCATCGCGTTACTTGCACTACTTAGAACGTCGTTAAACTACGGAAAAATCCAACACTTGGAAATTTCCCGACAGGGGAAAAACTGGGTATTTATATCCGGTCGAACTTTTTAACATATTCTAAAGTCATCCGGAAAAACACAAAGACGAAATTTGATAATCCAGTCGAAACATCAAAGCTCCAAAACACCCCAGAAAATTAAACTCTGGAATAAATATTAAAAATACCTATAAAACTCAGCTTCTGGAAAAATTAATTACTGCGCAAAGTAGGAGTGCTGACGTCATCATCCTGCCGCGGAACCGCCGCCTAAGGAGGCTTATGCCGCGGTTCCGCCGCAGGTTGCACTGTTCATGACTCAAATTTTGTGCCGTAATTCTTAGAATTTCTTGCTAAGTTTTCTGCATATTTTTAATTTGGAAAAACCCAGTTTTTAAAAAATGTACAGAGAGCCGTTTTCGGGTTAGGGTTTTGGTTCGATCGGACTTCAAACGACGTCTGGACTTCGCCTAAGGCTCTAGCTAGGCTCTGATACCACTGTAGGGTTCCTAGGCACTCTCAAGAGGTCTTACAAGGTATCAATCATGCCAATTTCAAAAATTATGGGTGCCGAGAAACCCTAATACGGATCGTTGACTAGAAGTTTAGGCGAAATACGAAACTAGTTAACACTTTAACTAAAGGAGAGAGACTACAACCTTTGTAGATCCGGTTCTCCACTTCCTTAGCTCTACGTAGTCGTCCCCTCGCTGTCCATCTCGAATCTCGGACTCTCGTGTCGGCTTCATCGGAGAAATGAGCGGAATAGGTCGTCAGCTTCGTGCCGAAGATGATCTACGTCGAGGTTGCACAAGTTCAAGCTCCAACTTCACCAAGTTGTGAAACTTATGAAGAAAACACCCAAAACAACTTGGCAAGAGGTAGAGGGTGAAGAAATAGGAGGTGGGTTCACTTTAGAATTGGATTTCTCTCACTTTAGCTCAAGTTGCCATTGATGGACCTTAAGCTTTTCTTGAAGAAGAAGATGATCAAGAAGAAAAAGAATATGATAAGTCTTATTTAAAAAATGAAACTAATATGAATACTTATCATATCTTGACCATGGTCAAGTGTAGAGATTAAACTAAGGTTAGTTGGAATGGTTAGGGTTAAGGATGAGATAAGGATGGTGGACTTTGTCAAAGCTTCAAGAAGTTTCAACATAGAAACAAAATAAGCCACCATACTTATTAATATCCAAAATGAATAAATAAATAAATAATTAAGTAAATAATCAAAACCCTAACCATTCATATAACCATGGTTCAATCTTTACACAAACCCAAGTGAGCAAGTATCATCAAACATGATACAAACAAGTGCACAAAAAATATATCATATATACAATGTGCATCAAGTGAGAAAATCCTTTTAAAATGAACCAATACTAGTTAATGAAAAGTAATATATCAAATATATAATTATACATTAAATCATTAAATCAACACTTGATTTAACGATCCGGTCATATCGCATATAACCGACTAGTATCCTATGTATCGGCTTATCGAATCAATCCTTGATTCGATATCTAGGTTATATCGCATATAACCAATCGATACATTCACCGCGAGAATGAAATACGGTATCACATACACACATTATTCTCGCTCCTGCACATATCTCATATGCGCTCCTATTTCGTTTCGCTTGAGCCAGGAAACCTCTGTGTAGGACTCTAAAGACTCATCAATACGCCGGTAGCAGATGATGATCATATCAAGCACCCACAAGCCGCAAGCGGTCTGCTAAACGTAACGGCCACCCGGGTATTAAGCGATCAGAAGATCGACGAGCTAGCCCGCTCACACTCCTGTGAATCCAACCAGTAACACTTACCATACAGTCCGGTCTGTTCGTCTGATATGTCGCATATCAAGTCTAGGGGTGGTAAACGTCAGACCCCAATAACCGATAAGTCATGCCGATATGAGGCTCATAACGGGTCGAGAAACTACTGGTAACACTTACCAGCAAATCTCTGATCAGCCCTGGCCAGGGACTTCCCTGTTACGGCCAATCGAGCACTGCGCAACATCAACCCCCAATACCGGGAGAGACGAAACCCCTCCTATCGCTCATTGCCTCCATGTGACTCGGGACTGTACCCAAAGACCACCGTTTTGCACGCCCTCATGGACGTGGTAAGGTGGAGATCAAAGCACAGTGGGAATCACACAAGACTCTATGACGATCTCGGGTCTACAGACTAACCTGCACAAGTGTCACCTGAGAACTACCATCTGACGTGAGGTATAATACCATCTGGGAGTTCTCGGCGAGTCCGTCCAGTGTACCCAGTCTCCACTGAGCACCCGTATACCATCTCTGATGTCAAACACCAATGGATATGGGATCATCCATCGCCCATCTCATGGGTCGAGAAGCGTATACGCTAGTCTACACTGGTATATCGATGCCCCGTCTCGATACACCCACGACTAGGGACCATGAAGGATGTACTTATGGACTACCATGTCCCCACTAGTATGATCTGCATCATAGTCTAGGTAGTCAAGTACACATCCTAAGGGCTTTATCAACATGTAACTATAAGACAGTTTAAAGAGACAAGTGTACATGTTAAGATAAAGAGTAACCAGATAGCATACTATCATATCGAGCAAGAAAGTCATCTCTATATATGTCCAAGCATCCAATATAATATACATCATCTGTACAATACTGGCCTCTAGGGCATACATACAACTAACAGGTGGCCGGCCACTTTGGTGAGCTAGGTTCCCTGGTTCCTCATGTAGCTTATATGCACCCTATACATCACCCCAGTATTGTTTGTGCACCTCGTTTTGGCCTGAGACAAAATCTGGAGCATGTTTTCATAGTTGCTGTTTTACGTTTCGCGATGTTTATGGATTTAAGTTTTGGTATTTGTGTTTTGCATCGATCACTTGACGTTTGTACGTTTCTATCGGGTGTTATTTGGTTAAGTTACGAGGGCAAACCATAGTTTTTGACCTATGTGAGTTCCGCTTGTCGTTTTGGTTTCGATTTGGATTTTAATGCGATACGATACGTTATTATATGTAGGTACCCTCACGAAGACTTCGAGACGAAAAGCGAGCGCGTGGCGACATCGGCATCGGTAACCGAAGGTCAAGGTGAGTAGATATATATCTACGGGGGAAGTTGGGTGGATGGCGTATAGCACCCCTGCAGTTCGTAGTATAGCTTATATATATACATGGATATATATGTGGTTTATGATACGTGGATGATTATCAAGATATGATTATGTGTTCATGGTTTAGTTTAGGGTAATTAGAAGTAAACGAGCATAGCTTCTTAGTCCTGAACCCTAGAAAAGGTTTACACCCATACACACACACTTGCATACTTTTATTTGCATGTGCGTATATGGGGATATGTATATACACACACACACACACACACACATGGGTATGGGACTGTGCGTGTGTGTGTGTGTATACACGGATTATGAGGATAGTACTTGGGATTGGAGATGAGTCGATGAGATTGGGCTTGAGGCCGTAAGATCGGTGATGTGACAGGGTTCGTATTTGAGATACGACATGATGTTTTAGCGGGTCCTTTCGACATGGTGTTTTCATACACATGCATGCATATACATAGATGGTATCAGTATTGTACTAGACCTAGATCAGTACCCCGGATCATGATATTTGATAAAGAGGATGTCAGATGAATAATGTGATGAATGTGATATTTGACCCGTACCCAGATTTGGGATACCGTACGACGGATTTACGTACGAGCTTTATATTGATGATAGATCCGCACTCTTGACTTGTGAATGTCATATTATAGATATTGTATCGTATGCGATACTATTGAGGCGGGATCACCGACAATTATATATATATATATATATATATATATATATATATCGACTCAGATGTTAGGAGGTTTCCTTACTTTTCGATCAGCCTGCTTAGTTTAGTCTGGTAGTTTACTTGTAAATGATAGATTCGACTCGATTCATATCTATTTCAAAACTAACGAATCGTGAGTAATTTAAAGACAGGCCAAGGGACTCTACGGACATTTCAAAAGACGTATCTTTTCTTAAAAACCCCGTAGCCCTTATTTTCAAAACACCACGATTCGTGTTATTTCAAATGGCAAAACTGTATGACTCATATTTATATAAATGCAGATTAGTTATCACTATGTTTATTATTCAGCTCCCGCATATTATTGCTGTTCGCATCGCATCGCATGCTTATATTGTGTTTTCATATGCTATTATTGAGATCATGCTGTCAGGACACCTGCACCATTACCGATGATGCGTATGTTCCACATACACTTACTTGCCGGCTCACACACATCATCATCGGTAATTGTCATATCACGTACACTTTAGAGAATATTACTCATTGATATAGCTTGTTAACTGATAGTTCGACATGGTATTAGCGTACTCGTCTTTATATGCTAGTTTAGACATTGCAGTTATTACTTGCTATTTTATGCATATTATTATTCACTGTTATGCAGTATGATGGAGTTTTATGCCGATATTCCCTATTTACTTGCTATTGATGATTGCATTTCGGATTTTCATGAGATTTCCTGGATTTGGGGGAAAACCGCAAGAAAATATATAAACTTTTCTCTCTCTCTCTCTCTCTCTCTTTAAAATGAAAAGTGCGGTTTTCTCGTGATGTATGAGTCGACCACCATGATGTTTTTTCGGTTATGAGATAAATTTCGAGACCCGATTTGAGGAGACGTATGAACCGTCTCGGGTACATGGTGGACTCGGTATGGTACCCCGGGGCAAGAGTGATTTCATGGTGGATGATGAGCCCGACAGGGGCAGACTGCCTACCGGTGATTTTACTTGGCGCGTTGGATATCCGGAGGATACCGTTCGTGGTCGTGTGATTGATGAAATGGGCCGATCCGGACTGACAGAGCCCTAGATATTGAGATTTGGGACACTGAGATTTGAGATTTGAGATATTGAGGTATTGAGATTTGATGATACAGGCCAGTCCGGATAGCCGGAGCCTGAGATATTGGATATTGAGATTTATGTTTTGTGCCGCTGCCAGACACTGATTTATATTGATTTATTGATGATACCTCATTTTAAATTACAGAAAATCTCACTAAAGAAAGAAAACAGTTTCTTCATTTACATGTATTCTGTTTTCATTACATTACATTCGCACCTCATACATATGATACATTGCTACCTGAGGCACTGACACGAGTACATGGGATTACACTTTTGTATAGATGTTTACCCTTACCATCTTTTTATGCTTCAGACTTATCATTTGAGGTTTATATATATATATATATTGATCGTATTGACCTAGGATTGTATCATACATACGATTTCTGCTCGGTGATGTTTTTCTTCTCACGAGTTGGCAACTCACCCCCATTGTGCCACAGTTTCTTGCAGGTTTTGCCGTACAGGTTTCGTTACGGCTTTGCTGGCACACTGCTTCCTTTCCGGGTGATTGCTTTGGTAGGTGGGTTCACTTGCATCGTGACCACCATTGTACTTTATTACATTCAGTTGTATCTAGTAAACTCTATCAACCAAACTTGTATATTTATTGACTTAGCAGACCAGTGTTGTATGTTCTTTCGACCTTAGAGTCGCGCCTTGTATTATTATGGATTTCATTCTGTTTTGAGCTTCCTTTTGACTTTTGATCCTCGCCCTTCGGCGTTGTATATTTATGCTTGTGTGGTTGTGGCCGTCGATTGACGAAGAGCTTGCTCCCGCTTAGGAATGCCTTTTATCATTGATATATATATATATATATATATATTTATCATGTTGTACCCCGTCCGGGGCTAGTATTTACAAAGGAAACTCTGCCAAAATTTTCAGAAAAGACTTGTGATTTTAAAATGGATATTCGGCTTATTTTAATAAAACATTTCTTCAAAATGGTTTTAGATTTCTGGGCTTTTGGCTTACTTGAATTAGATGGGGTCCTATAGACTTCATATGATTCAAGGGCCAGTCACGTGCTATTTCGGGTCGTGGCAAAGTTGGTATCAGAGCGCTAGGTTAACCTTGGTTCAAGTCTAAGTTTGACTATGCGGAGCCTAGAGCGTTTGCATATATTCAGAACTTAGGCTTGACCTTACGGAACTTAGACTTAGTCGAGGGGGTATTATACCCGAACTTTTGTCGCATAGGTTTACTATGGTTGATGGAGTAGGTGACTTAAGGAGAGTGACGTATCATGTGTATGTTCCGCGGTATACTTACGATACGCTACTCCGCTTAAGAAGGCTTAGAATGTATATTTCTTTGCATAGTATTATATTCATTCATGATCTATCCTCTTCGAGATTGGTATATGGTTTTGCTGCCACGATTACACGGGCAGAGAGAGCTACGGCTAGAGTTGTGATCAGCATGAGCTCGTCACGGACGAGAACTGACCAGGGCGTGATTCCAGGGATACGATTGCATAGAGAGGCGTCGTTTTATTTTGTTTTCGCGCCATGAGCATTTGATGGATCGCTTTTACGAGATTATTCGGACGTGCAGATCAGCACTAGAGGATTGAGCCACTGATAGAGGCCGGCCAGAATGTGATGACCATTGATGTATCGCTTATTCATGATGATTGAGGCACTTTTCAGCGTGCAGACGAATGAACCAGTTCTTGCTGCGAACGACGAGATTTCGTCCAGATGTTGGAGCTATTGCAGTACGAGTTATACTCAGAGATATGATAGCAGGTTGCTAGTCACCCGAGGATGAATGACTAGGACATGTGGTTCGTTCGCTTACCCGATGCGAGGTTATCAGTTAGATTGATTCCAGCTAGAGACGACTTCACGCAGGTACGTTGAGAGTCGATAGAGGCGATCGAATGTCAGAAACCCATATTCCAAGTTTAAAGTATTCGGAAAGACATGCAAGCAATTCTATGGACCCTGTAGAAGAATGAAACCCTAACTCGACATAATGACCGTGTGAAAGCCTTCGAACCTTAGGGTTTGCGGTAGTTCCGTGGTGCCATTAGTGAGGCTTGGGTTTTCCCTTCTACGGCTGGCCCACCGATACTGTGGTATGTACTCGATACTATTAAACTATACCCAAGATGTTGAGCTCTTGGGGGATTATGAGGTTTTGACGAATCGATCGAATGGCTCGACTTCATTCGGATGCTATGCGATGGGATGCATTGCTTGGGAGACTCCAGATACGAGTATAGCCGTAGGAGCACATTCCATGCAGCCACGATGAGACGAGTCCGAAGCAGTTGACATTAGAGAAAAGTGGAGTAAGAGATTCGTACGAGATCTTGATGAGATGAAGTTCCACTCCGCCGACATCAGAGATGTGATACGCATGCAGAGGCATTGTATATGGATATATCTTCCAGAAGGAGTCGCGATGAGTATGCAGCCATTCTGGAACAAGAAACAGATTTAGTGAAGGGTGGTAACTTCCGGACAGTCGGCAGAAACGAGATTTGGGAGAGACCTCGACAGGACCTTTCTGGAATAATGCACGAGAAGACTTGGACCCAGGAATGGTTATTTTACGCACACCAGCAGGCCAGAGTTCGGCATCGTCGACAAGACATGTTATGAGTGATCATGACAGTTGGCCAGAGATTCTTAGAGGACGTGCTTGAGCGGGACTATTCCGCCATACTTGATTTCGGTATTTTGGGCGATTTATTCGCATGATTGAGTTTTGATGACCGAGTTTCATGATATTTGTTTTCGTGCACCATGGTTGCACTTACTGGGTATTTGTATTTTGTGCGTAGTTATTGCACTTGAGATATGCTTTATACACCGTTGTGTTGGTTTATGATTTGTGCACAGTTATTACACTGGATATCGTTTTTGGTGCCTTGGTTGCACATGCTTATGATTTCATGGATTTCATACAGTTGGGTAGATTTTGTGCATATGGTACGCACCCGATTTGATTTTTGCACTCGGTATAGTTCACATATGCTTGCAGTGCAGTGATACGTATTTTGTGCACTACAGTTGCACAGGACTTCGATTTGATGTTATTTGAGGTATTGATTTTTGACTTCATGCCCAGGGTATGCATATGATTTGACTTATGCTTACGGCATAGTTTTCATGCACTTTTAGTGTTTTGATTAGATTTTGTGCACGCTGATGCACATGGTTGTGAGATTTGATACTACGGTATACATGATTTGGATTTGAGATGTGTTGTATACCGTCGATTTCGATTGTGATACTCGATATTTGTCTTGTGCACCTGATTGGATTCTTGCGCATATTTGACGCGCTTGGATTGGATTTTGCGCATGTTCGGCACTTGATATTGGATTTCGTGATTTCGAGCATGTTGGACACACAGGATTTAGATTTTTATTCGTGCCTGATGGATGCATCTGATTTGGATTTTCGCGCATGTTGGGTGCATGATTTGAGATGCGATTTTGGTGCACACCAGATGCACTAAATCGGGATTCTTCGTGCATATCAGATACACCTGATATTGCTGTCAGGCACACCTGTTGCCCTTGACAGATGTTTCATGCACACCCGTTGCAGATGTTGTTTCTGTGCACATGTATGGCACATTCATGGATTTTGATTTCCGTGCGCACCGGACGCACGTAGCATTCATATGCACATTTTGGGATTGATTTCTTATGGAGCAGTACGTTTTTATGATATTTACTATTGATATAGTAGCTGGGCAGGACTAGTCAGAGGATAGTACCTGGATATATTTTGCATGCATTGATAGTTATCGAAGGGATTTCCAAAAAGGGAGCTATAGTCTCAGTATTTACCTACGTGTCTGAGATGACACGAAACGTTTAAAACAAGGAAACCCTTCTAAATTATTTTCAAAACGGCGGTACGTGCATGTAAACAAAGGATATATATATAGAGTTATTTTCTTACTAGAGACGTCTGTCACTGTGCAGTGTTATGTGCATCGCACAACGACTTAGAAAGGTTTGGCATGCATTTCTTTCAGGTATTTTTATGTATAGTGTTGATGTATATTATATTGGTTTTCATATTAGATTTAGACATTGACGTCTTCCCCATGACTCCGATGATTGCGGGATACTTGACGGAGTTTTACTTTTGATGATATACTCGTTTTTCATGCGCATGCATTGCGCTACGATGTGCTTTATGTATTTATGATTTCGGGACCCCGGCGACTTAGTCTTTTACTGAAATGTTTTAGTATTTGAGGGATTTTAACTTAAATTCGAGGACCGAATTTCTTTAAGGGGGGAAGATTGTAACATTTCAGAAAAATAAAATATTATTTTTGGGAATTTTTATAATTAAATAATAAAATATGAATATTTTAATAGGGCGGTATAATTAAATACCGATAAATTGGGAGAAAATTTTAAAAATTATGGAAATTACTGAAATGAGGGTGCTTTGTATGATTCATGCAAATTATGAAAGTTTATGATCTATTTGACAGTATTTTAGTGCTAATCGCGATTAAAAATCGCTAATCGGATTTTAAGCTTGTTTTGTGCACATATCATTTTTTTAGCACTTGTTACATTTTCTTCATGGTCTTCTCTTCATTTTTGGTATGGTTGTTGTTTTAATTGAGAAGGAAAAGAAAACAAAAGAAAAGAGAAAGAAAAGAAATGAAAACATTAAAAAATTGTGCATAGTGTGAGGTATGGGCAAGAGAGAGAGAGAGGTGAGGGTCAACCTTGGTCATGGCCCCTTGTATCATTCAACACCTTCATCTTTTCTTCTCCCTCTTCCTTCAGCTCAGCTGCTGCCCCTTCTCTTCCTCCTCCACTACAACCCCTAAAACTCTATTAAAAACTACTCCAAAGTCCCTCCCCACTTCACAAAAGTTGTGCACAAGCCCTCTAGCTACACTTTGGACCAAGAAAGTTTGCATTTTAGTACTCTAGGGGATTCATGGGTGCTATATGAGGTAATACTTTCACAATTAGTGTCGTATTTTAATTGTTCAAGCCTCTTTTCAAGTTTTAAATCAATTTCGTGGTGTTTAGTGCACTTTGGACATTACTAGAGAGGGTTAGGGTTTAAGTTGAGATTGTGTGGTGAACTTGAGTGTATTGAGTGACCTTAAACCCCCCATGGTGTTACAAACCCAGAACTTACACTAGATAAAACCTGAAACCCAAATTTCTGAAAAACAGTAACTTGTTACGTCGGTTTGTGAAGTATTAGAGGGTGCAGGGAAATCTGGGATGACCTGGTATATTTTTAAGATAAGCAAACAACTCTAGAGACACAATTGAACCACTGTGCACCCGCTGTAGGAGTACGAGACCCCAACTCCCCTCAAGAACCGAGGAGGCCGGAATTTGGACTAGGGTGGCCGGCCACTTTGGTGAGCTAGGTTCCCTGGTTCCTCCTGTAGCTCATATGCACCCTATACATCACCCCAGTATTGTTTGTGCACCTTGTTTTGGCCTGAGACAAAATCTAGAGCATGTTTTCATAGTTGCTGTTTTACGTTTCGCGATGTTTATGGATTTAAGTTTTGGTATTTGTGTTTTGCATCGATCACTTGACATTTGTACGTCTCTATCGGGTATTATTTGGTTAAGTTGCGAGGGCAAACCATAGGTTTTGACCTATGTGAGTTCCGCGTGTCGTTTTGGTTTCGATTTGGATTTTAATGCGATACGATACGTTATTATATGTAGGTACCCTCGCGAAGACTTCGAGACGAAAAGCGAGCGTGTGGCGACATCGGCATCGGCAAGCGAAGGTCAAGGTGAGTATATATATATCTACGGGGGAAGTCGGGTGAATGGCGTATAGCACCCCAACAGTTCGTAGTATAGCTTATATATATACATGGATATATATGTGGTTTATGATACATGGATGATTATAAAGATATGATTATGTGTTCATGGTTTAGTTTAGGGTAATTAGAAGTAAACGAGCATAGCTTCTTAGTCACGAACCCTAGAAAATGTTTACACCCACCCCCACACACACACACTTGCATACTTTTATTTGCATGTGCGTATATGGGGATATGTGTGTGTGTGTGTATAGACATGGGTATGGGACTATGTATATATATATACGTATACATATACACAGATTATGAGGATAATACTTGGGATTGGAGATGAGTCGATGAGATTGGGTTTGAGGCCGTAAGATCGGTGATGTGACAGGGTTCGTATTTGAGATGCGACATGATGTTTTAGCGGGTCCTTTCTGTAAGTCTACGGTAGCGCCCCGGCCGTCTACAGACACCAAATGCGGAACAAAAACTTTTTAACTGGCGCTATCGTATACTTTAACCCGGATCTTCCATTATTGCTAAACTAACAAACTGTAAAGAGTGTAGAAAGGTTATACTGAACGATCCGAGTCCTTCGTTCTTTAACCATCATCCCACGCTCCGTTGCGGCTGCTCCGATCTGCTCGTCCAGGTGGCACCACGTCAACGATTCTTTAAACGGGCTCCCGCCTCTGACTCGAGGCAACTCGGTCGTCAAGTTTGCTAAAAGAGACGACCAAGATTGATGTAGAGAATGAGTAGAAGACTTTGTCTCGTTCCGTCCAAAGCTATGGATGAACGGTTAATGAAGTTGCCAATAAGTCGGGTGATGGAATGAAATGAGCAATGATATTTCCATACACCCCAAAGCTATCATAATCTTTTCATCAAAATGAATCAAGTGAGAGTGAGAGAGAGGGGGGATGGGGCCGGCCATATATAGCAATGGGGGGGGGGGGGTGAGTGTAGGAGGGAAGAGGGTGACCACAAGAGAAAAATATCAAGTGTGAACACAAGAAAATATCTAGTGTGAACACAAAGTATGAACACAAAATGTGAACACAATAAATGCATCCAATGAAACATCAACACCATTCTAACCTAGTCACCTCTTCTAGAAACTTCTAGAACCTTCCACACTCATCTCAAGAAAAGATATTTCCGTCTTTAACCGAATGTTAAAAGACGGCTGATAGAAAACTGAAAACTGGCAACTTCCAAAAGTGATCCCGAAACGAATTTCAGGATAACCCCGTAACTGTATAAATATACCCGCATTTGTATTACGACCGAATACAAATACAACTGAGACAAAGATATTATATCTACTCAATATAATACTCGGATCCGGCTTAAACCAAAGCCGACCAGTATCATCTGCCCGAAATATGACACGTGCGTAAACGCACGTGCATTTTCCGAATCCTGCCATAAAACCATACGGCCTCTACAACGTTTCGTCCGAACTTGGGAAACTGTCTGTCGGGGACTCTAATGACTCGTCAGTACCCTGGCAGTGGGTTTAACCACAAACCGTCAGCGGCACTAGCTATGCGTAACGGCTGCCCATGGACTGACCTCAAGGGATGCCGATGAGCGAACTCATCCGGAAACCCTACTGAGCCTAACAGTGACAATGTATATACAGTCCGGTCCGTTCGTCTATGAGTATCGCATATCTGCCTAGGGGGTTAGTAACGTCAGACCCCCAATAGCAGTATAAGTCGTGTCGGAGTGTATCCCAATAACACCCTGAGATACTACTGGAGTACCTACCAGTAAATCTCCTGCCACGGCCGTGGGCTTTATGTAATGGCTCTCCTAGACACAGCACGATCTTGGCCCCAATACCGGGAGAGACGAATCCCCTGCCGATCCGCTCATGTGCCTCCATATGGCTCGGGACTGTACCCAAAAGCTACCTGTTTGCATGACTCCTTTGAGCCGTGGTAGGGTAGAAATCAAAGCACAGTGGGAACTCACACGAGACAAATGACGACCTCAGGTCGATGAACTAACCTGTACACATGTCACCAGGGAACTGCTATCTGACGATATGTATAATACCAACTAGCAGATTCCCGGCGAGTCCTGTCCGGTGTACTCATAACCCAATGAGCACCTGTATACATCTTAGGTGATCCAACTGACCAGTGGCTTGTGAGACCGGCCACCGCCCCTCGTCGGGGTCTCGACTGTATACACTAGTCTACTCCAGAGTATCGATGCCCTGTCTCGAAACTCCCACGACTAGGGACCACAATTAAGGATATGCATATAAACTATCCAACTCTCACGTATATGATCGCCAGCATACTGTTGGTAGTAAAGAAAGATCCTAAGGGATCTATCAAAGTGTAACATGTAATCAGTCACCTGAACATGTACACGACTGATTAAGGCAAACCAGATAGCATACTATCATCTCGAATAAGATTGTCC
The DNA here is from genome assembly GCA_030015575.1 of Agapanthus africanus. NCBI lineage: Eukaryota > Viridiplantae > Streptophyta > Magnoliopsida > Asparagales > Amaryllidaceae > Agapanthus > Agapanthus africanus. The sequence goes on along the minus strand of CM057350.1, from coordinate 182,518,748 downwards.
TACCGGTATAGGTCCTCCGCAATCATTGCAATCACGTGCCTGCGATCCAATAATTGACTCTGAGGGCACTATCTCCAACAATCTCCCACTTGCACTTAAGGCTAATTATTGCGATGTCGACTACTCACAGCCCGTGTGAAACCGAACATCCAACTCCTCTACTAATCAGTTTCACAAGGCCCGTTTGTAAAACTATTGTGTTCGAGAAATAGCCTCAGTGAGTGGATCCGCTTAGATGTTTCTTTCTATATCTCTCTAAATCTCAAGTTCGCGGAGAAAGCCATCTCCCGAATCGAGTAATACCTGTCTTAGAATATGTCTGGATATCTGATGGGACCTAGTTCATAAATGAACTCCAAATCCAAACTTCTTAGACTGTATCGATCACTGAACCTAATCAGTATCCGGCACCATGCCACCCACAGTATCCTCTTGGACCACCTGTCCATAATACTGTCCCTCGCCAGAGGGAAAACTAAAACTCTGACAATCACTCTGTCATCCACGTCACCTTTGAAGCATGGAATGATAATCGTATCCCGAAGGAGGCTGCCGTCATCAAATCCGTAGAATATCCACTTATATTTTAAAACTGCTTCCTTATGTTTCTCCAGGATTGGATTAATACAAACTTATTGCATCTAGTGCAAAAACAACATTTGGTGTGGTACTTGACATCTCATGATTGACTCAATTGCCTAAGCAAGTGATCTGCCAATCATGCATTGCCCTCTCCCCTTTAGTCTATACGACACCTTTAGAGAGGGTGACTCCATCATCTGCAGGTACACCACCATGCCAGGAGTCAACTATTCTAAAAGCCATTAGAATACTGTCAAAGTACCCACATTGGGAAACTACCCAAATCCAGATCTAAAACCATAGATCTAGAAACCAGAATGTCAAATATTATATCCATATCCTGTCTGGAAAAACAACTGTGTGACGACCACAGTACAACCGATCGTAGTATAGGAATTTTACTTCCTACTCTGTGTATGTCATCCAGATACCATGACATCACACCCTACTACCTTCTTAACAGATCCATCCCCTATTTTGATGAATTCAAACCCATGACTGTCATATCAAAATTAGATGATCTATCTCCGCTATAACTGCTCTAGTCTATAAATAGACATAAGCTACTTGCCCACTATACTTCCGCTGCTCCCACTGACTACGACAACCCTCTGGCAGAATAATATACACGTGCACTTCTAAAACTAGTTTAGAACGACGCTATACTTATCCTCCTGTCTGGTCTCATAGTCTGGAACAACAGTAGTGTCAAGTCTGGGTAAACAAGAACCTCCCTGTCACCGTCCTTGAGGCTACCGAAGTACCTCTCGGGTGTCTGAGGTTACCCACCATATCTGCGGAGTGGCTAATGGAATGTCAAACCTGATTGAATATATATGTCCTATTAAATTTTCCGTAATCGTTCGCGGTTCTGGAATCACTTCCAGTTCTACCATACTCCCACTACTGTTTTCTGAAAAAAATCTATTTTACTAAAACTGTGGTGAGTCAAGAACAATATCACTATTGATCTTCCAAATGGTAGAATATCAACCCTCGTCATTGTAGGGTTCCTAGGCACACTAATGAGGTCTCACAAGGCATCAACCATGCCAAATTCAAATTTTTCTTGTGCCTACAAACCCTAATACGGATCGTTAACTAGAATTTAGGCGAAACAAGCAACTAGTTAGCAACTTAACTAAGAGTTGAACGGAAATACAACCTTTGTAGATCCGGTCCTCCACCTCCATAGCTCCGTGATGAAGTCACCTCGCTGTGATCATCGGATCTCAGGCTCTAGCGTCGGCTTCATCGGAGAAATGGACGGGCTAGGTCATCGACTTCGATGCCGAAGATGATCTACGTCGAGGCAACACAAGATCAAGCTCCAACTTCACCAAGTCATGAAACTTGTGAAGAAAACACCCTATACAACTTGGCAAGTGGTAGAGGATGAAGAAATAGGAAGTGGGTTCACTTTAGAATTGGATTTCTCACTCTTTTTCTTAAGTTGCCATTGATGGAGGCAAGCTTTTCTTCTTGTTGATGAAGAAGAAGAAGAAGAAAGAATATGATGAGTATTTTCCAATAAAAGGAATACTTATCATATAGCAACCATGGTTAGGTGTAGAGAATAGACTATGGTTAGGTTGAATGGTTAGGGTTAAGCAAACAAACAAAATGGTCAAGCTTTCAACACTTCATGAAGCTTCATGAAAGAAACAAAGAAAGCCACCATTCTATTTATCTTGCAAAAATGAATAAATAAATAAAAGAAATAGTTAAGAAAATGTAAACCCTAACCATTACATAACCATGGTTTAATCTTTTACACAAACCCAAGTTAGCATGTATCATCAAACATGATACAAACAAGTGCACAAAAGTATATCACATATACAACTTGTGTACATCAAGTGAGAAAATCCTTTTAAAGTGAACAAATACTAGCTAATGCAAAGTAATATATCAAATATATATAATTATGCATTAAATCATTAAATCAATACTTGATTTAACGATCCGGTCATATCGCATATAACCGACTAATATCCAATGTATCGGCTAATCGAATCAATCCTTGATTCGATAACTAGGTTATATCGCATACAACCATTCGACACATTCATCGTGAGAATGGAATACGGTATCACATACACGCATTATTCTCGGTCCTGCACATATCTCATATGCGCTCCTATTTCGTTTCGCTTGAGCCAGGAAACCTCTGTGTAGGACTCTAAAGACTCGTCAATACGCCGGCAGCAGATGATGATCATATCAAGCACCCACAAGCCGCAAGCGGTCTGCTAAACGTAACGGCCACCCGGGTATTGAGCGATCAGAAGATCGACGAGCAAGCCCGCTCACACTCTTGTGAATCCAACCAGTAACACTTACCGTACAGTCCGGTCTGTTCGTCTGATATGTCGCATATCTTGCCTAGGGGTGGTAAACGTCAGACCCCAATAGCTCGATAAGTCGTGTCGATATGAGGTCTATAACAGTTCGAGAAACTACAGGTAACACTTACCAGTAAATCTCAGCAACCCTGGCCAGGGATTTCCGGTTATAGCCAATCGAACACAGCGCAACATCAACTCCCTATACCGGGAGAGACGAATCCCCTCCTATCGCTCATTGCCTCCATGTGATTCGGGACTGTACCCAAAAACCACCGTTTTGGACGCCCTCTTGGACGTGGTAAGGTGGAAATTAAAGCACAGTGGGAACCACACAAGACTCTATGACGATCTTGGGTCAACAGACTACTCTGTACCAGTGCCACCAGAGAACTGATATCTGACGTAAGGTATAATACCATCTGGGAGTTCTCGGCGAGTCTGTCCAGTGTACCCAATCTCCACTGAGCACCCGTATATCATCTCTGATGTCAAACACCAATGGATATGGGATCATCCATCGCCCATCTGCATGGGTCGAGAAGGTATACGCTAGTCTACACTGGTATATCGATGCCCTGTCTCGATATACCCACGACTAGGGACCTTGAAGGATGTACTTATGGACTACCATGTCCCCACTAGTATGATCCGCATCATAGTCCAGGTAGTCAAGTACACATCCTAAGGGCTTTACCAACATGTAACAGAGAGACAATCAGTGTACACGTTAAGGTAAAGAGCAACCAGATAGCATACTATCATGTAGAGCAAGAAAGTGCTCCCTATATATGTCCAAGCATCCACTACAATATACATCCTATGTATAGTAATGGCCTCTAGGGCATACATATAACTAACAGTCATAGCCAGGGTCAACCCACAAACAGCCATTACAGAAACGTGCCCTGAGTTATCCAGTGTCTGGTTTTAAGCATAAGCTGGACAACTCCCCGTACCTTAATATCTTTTAAGGTACAAACTATTCTATATCCAATATAGAAACATTGGCACTTATTTAATTGGAACCATATTCAATCATGCAGCTGTCTCTAGTGCATATCAACTTAATGGAGAGAGGCTAATCAGTATTACTCAACTTAGGAATCCATCCAATTATGAGTAACCTGAAAGAGAAACAAGTTTCTCAAAATCATTACTATCATCTGAATACCAATCACAAGAATCTACATCTTCGATCTCTTTGAAGAATCCCGATACTTGTGACATCTGGTTTTCTACTTTATTCTTATACCCACAAATTCTCGAAACTTAGACCTTGTATTTCTACGAAACACTTGTCTAAAAATAGAGAAGTCATAAGTAAACAGAATATAGTACGAGGACCTACCCCTTTGTCCTGATGGACACTTGGACAATATACAATACTATGTATAAGTCCGCTGAGTTGAATAACTCAAAACCTGTGCTTCGTAGGTTGAAAACTGTACCCTGGCGATTTCCTCAAATATCACCAATTACAACGAATTCTGATATAATGAGGATAATTACCTAATTCCCAATAACTTACTCCCACTCATCATCTGTAAAACCATACAGATATGAGAATGAAACCTGGGAAATACATACCCTTGGAGTAAGTATCTAATCGGGAAAACAGTTTTCTTTTAACAATGCACTGAAACATGAAAATGTTTCGTAGGGGTATCTTGGTATTCATAGCAATGCCTCTTCCATAATCCAATTCATGACTTCAACCGTATATTTTATTGCCATCTCTTCAAATCCCTTTATTTGTCTTTAGTCGTTACCTTCTGTACACCATCGTTAGGCTAAATGGTTTTCTTCCTTCCCTACCGTTCGGCACCGGCCTATGGTTTGGAAGAAGACTATCCAGTAAGCATAATAGGTGTACCCTCCTAAACCAAGGAGTACTCGCATCTTGAGAGAAGGTGATGATAAAAGACAACTGAATAATACCTTATTCCTTTAAAGGTGAAATAGGAGTGGCGATGAAGTACGCGGTTTTGGTCGTGAATGATAATAGTCGCAATTTACTTTGCCCTCTTTCTAATCCCTTTATTTTGTCTTTAGTTATTGCCTTCTGCACACCCTACTTAGGCTAATTGGTTTTCTTCATTCCCTACCTTTCGGCACCTGCCTATGGTTTGGAATAAGACTATCCAATAAGCGTAATAGATGTACTCTCCTAAACCAAGGGGCCCTCGCAACCTGAGAGAAGGTGATAATAAAAGACAACTGAATAAACCAATTCTATTTCTCCTGAACCTTGATCCATCCTCGAAGAAGTCCCTTCGAGTTCGTATATAACCATACGATGGATCTATCCAATGGAAGTGGATGTCCGTAGTAATACGGGGTGTTCTGAGAAATACAAAGGGTAAAAGAAGGAGTGGCAATGACTTATGCAACTCAGACAATCCAAAAGCCAGTATTTTAAGAAGGTTCGGTCAACTTGGTCACTGAGTCATAGTCTAGGGTCGGTCAAAGGTCGCTGCCAAAGAGAGAGAAAAGAAACACTCTGCTGCACTCTAATCTAGATCAGAATGGTTATCACTTTATCTAATCCGAAAACCTCCCACTGTCCTGTCAAATTCTCCTCCAAACCTGAAAGAAGAATCAATCGGGATCACCCGAAGAGTAAACCAACTCATCAGTGGGAATCGGGATCCAACTCTCATCGCATGATAACGTGATGGAATGCATCCACGTTACTCATACTCCAGAAGATATGCGCATACTTGGCAAGTTTCAGTTTCTTTAGAAACTCCCGATAAGATTTTTGCCCCATGCTCTTATAACCTTGGCGTTAGGTCAAAATGTCATAAGTCACATGCCAAGTTCTACCTGTAAGTCCGTGTTGCCCACCCCGGTGCTTACGGGGAGGTGGAAAACATAATAAAAATCGGATTTTTTATGACTTAGGCAACATGGACTAAGCTTGTGAGGATCTTTGCTAAACTAAAACTAGCTAAAGTAAACTAACAACTAACAAAGTTGTAGAAAGGTTATACCTTTGATCTTTAGTCCTTCTCTCCTTGCTCTTAGGTATGGTAGAAAAGGATCACCTTGCTTGTCTTCTCCCGTCAAAGAAGGATCCACCCGAAAGCCACCACCTTTAGCTTCAACTCCAAGCTAGGAGTAACTAGAGTGCAAGAAATGCTAAGACTTGAACCCTAGAAGTGAGTAGAGAAGATCAAGAGAGGGTTTTTCTCAAGCTATTTGTTTCTCAACACATGAGAGGGAGAGAGCTTGAGGGAGAGGATGAGCAAGAGAGAGAAATAGAATGAGAGAATGAATTATTTGTGAGCCTTTCTCACTAATATGTGTGTATAATTTTTAATTGAATAATTAGCTAGATAATTATCATGGTAAATCATGACACGACCATTATCATTTCAAATTGCAAAGATCAAAAAGCATCTTCCAAAAATAATTATGATGGTCAAAGTGTCAACCTTGGTCAACAAGTCAAAGAAGTCAAAAGGTCAACAACCACAACCATGGATAATTATTAAACTAATTACTAATTAACAATAACACACACATAAATATTAGGGTTAATAAAATGACAACAACCATTAACCCTAATCAAGGTCCTCTCCCTCAATCTCTAGCAACTGTGCATACGCACCCGCATTCGTGATCCGAGGAACACGAACACAATGAGAAAAACCAATCTCAAATCATATACTAGGATCCGGCTTAAACCAAAGCCCGCTAGTATAGACTGTCCGGACAGCAAACGTGCACAAGTGCGCGGATGCGAACGAACCCTGTCGCAAAACCATGCGACCTCTACTCGTTTTGCCTAAAGGCGAATAGCTCTCTGTGTGGGACTCTAAAGACTCGACACTACGCTGGCAGTGGGTTTAACCACAGACCGCAAGCGGCACTAGCTGTACGTAACGGTCCCCAGGTAGATGTCGATAAGAAGACTGACGAGGTGAACCCCATCTGCACTCCTACTGAGCCTGTATGTGACAGTCTCCGTACAGTCCGGTCTGTTCGTTTGATACATCGCATGGCGGGCCTAGGGGGGCGGTGAACGTCAGTCCCCTAATAGCGGTACAAGTCGTGTCGGAGTGTAGCCCAGAACACCCTGAGATAACACTGGAAACCTACCAGTATATCTCGCTTGCCCTGGCCAGGGACTACTCGTGTAATGGCTCTCCTAGACACAGCGCGATGTCAACCCCCAATACCGGGAGAGACGAATCCTGTCTAACCGTCACTGCCTCCAAGTGCTTCGGGACTGCACCCAAAAACTACCTGTTTGCACAGCTCCTTTGAGCCGTGGTAGGGTAGTAATCAAAGTGCAGTGGGAACACACTCGAGGCGAAGTGACAGTGTCAAGTCAGCGGACTAAGCTGTACTCATGTCACCTGGGAACTGATAACTGACGATAGGTATATTACCAACCAACAGTTCCCGACGAGTCCTGTCCAGTGTACTCGTAACCTAACGAGCACCCGCATACTATCCCAAGTACGACGTACTAACGGCTGTGGGACAGACCGTCTCCCACACTGGGATGAGAAGCGCATACGCTAGTCTACTCCGGAGTATCGATGCCCTGTCTCGATAGTCCAACGACCAGGGACCTGTATAAGGATGTGCTTATAGATTACCCAGCTCCCACGAGTGCGAGCGCCATCACAACGCTGGTAATCAAGCAAAGATCCTAAGGGCTCTACTAATATGTATACCAGCAATATGCTAAAAGAAACACATGCACATATTAAGGCAGAGACAAACCAAGTAGCATACTACCATTTCGAGCAAGATTGTATATACAACTGTGAATATCCCAAGCTTCCATTAAGTAATATACAAACTAGTATGATACAGTAATGGCCTCTAGGGCATATACACTAACAATCTCCCACTTGCACTAAGGCCATGTACTGGCGTATCGAAGACCTATCATCTCGATCAGCCGCTCGAACTGAGTCTGGGGTAGGGCCTTTGTGAGTGGATCTGCAGTGTTATCCTCTGATGCAACTCTCCGGACCTCGATCTCCTGGCGATCCACGATCTCCCTGATCAGGTGATACCGCCTTAAGATGTGTCTGGATTTCTGATGGGACCTGGGTTCCTTCGCTAAAGCTATAGCCCCGTTGTTGTCGCAATACAGAGGTATTGGGTCAACAATGGACGGAACCACCTGAAGTTCTTTCAAGAACTTCCTCATCCAGACAGCTTCTTTTGCGGCATCAGATGCAGCGATGTATTCCGCTTCCATAGTCGAGTCAGCAACGGTTTCCTGTTTGGAGCTCTTCCAACACACCGCCCCTCCATTGAGGGTAAAGACAAAACCCGACATGGACTTGGAATCATCCTTGTCACTCTGGAAGCTGGAGTCAGCAAAGGCCTCAACCTGCAGGTCTTTTCCGCCATACACCAAGAACATCTCCTTAGTCCTTCTCAGGTACTTGAGAATGTTCTTTACTGCTATCCAATGTTTCTCCCCAGGGTTTGACTGATACCTGCTTACCACACTCAGTGCATAAGCCACATCCGGTCTGGTACACAACATCGCATACATTATAGAGCCTACCGCAGAAGCGTAGGGTATAATAGACATGCGATCCCTCTCCAAATCAGTCTTGGGAGACATCTCTTTGGAGAGGGTGATCCCGTGACAAGCCGGTAGATTACCGCGCTTGGAATCTTCCATACTGAATCTCTTCAGTATGGTGTCGATGTACCTGGACTGCGAGAGTCCTAATATCCTCTTGGATCTGTCACGGTAGATCCGGATACCCAGAATGTAGGAGGCATCACCCAGGTCTTTCATGGAGAACCTGTGTGACAAGAACCCCTTGACAGATTGTAGCATAGGAATGTCATTTCTTATTAAGAGAATGTCATCCACGTATAAAACGAGCAATACTACAGTTCTCGCTACAAATCTACAATAGATGCATGGTTCATCTGGATTTTTGATAAAGCCAAATTCTTTGACCGTCTCATCAAAACAGATGTTCCAACTCCGTGATGCCTGCTTGAGTCCATAAATGGACTTGAGCAACTTGCACACCTTTCCGCTGCTCCCACCCTGAATGAAACCCTCTGGTTGGTCCATATAGACACACTCCTCTAAATGACCATTTAGAAAAGCTGTCTTTACGTCCATCTGCCAAATCTCATAATCGTGGAAAGCAGCGATGGCAAGAAGGATCCGAATGGATTTCAGCATAGCTACTGGAGAAAAGGTTTCGTCATAGTCCAAACCAGGTCGCTGACGAAAACCCTTTGCTACCAGTCTAGCTTTATAGGTCTCAACCTGTCCATCTACACCAATCTTCCTTTTGAAGATCCACTTGCATCCTACGGGTTTTACCCCGTCTGGAGCAATGTCCAACGTCCATACTTTGTTGGTGTACATGGACTCCATCTCGGTCCGCATTGCATCCAGCCATTTTACCGAGTCGACGCTCTGAATGGCTTGCTGGAAGCTAGTAGGCTCATCACAATCTAGGATGCAGTCTTCTCTATCCCCGTCAATGAGAAAACCGTAGTATCTCTCGGGCGGATGAGACTGCCTACTACTCCTGCGGAGTGGCATAGGAATGTCCTGTTCTTTTGAACCTTCTGGTTCCACTAAACTTTCAGTAATAGTTTGTGGTTCTGGAATCTCTTCCAGTTCTATTGCGCTCCCACTTAATTCTTTTTCTATGAACTGATGTTCTAGAAAGTGGGCATGGCGAGAAACAAGGACTTTTTGTTCCTCTTCGTAATAGAAGTAATATCCCTTGGAGTTCTTTGGATATCCCACAAACTTGCACTGTACTGAGCGTGCCTCGAGCTTGTCCGCATGCTGCTTTTTTACAAAAGCTGGACATCCCCATGTCTTAATGTGATTAAGATAGGGTTTCTTCCCACTCCATAACTCATATGGTGTGGTAGGCACAGTCTTAGTGGGAACACGGTTCAAAAGATATGCAGCTGTTTCTAGCGCATACCCCCAGAATGATCGCGGTAACTCAGCGTTACTCATCATGGACCGTACCATATCCAATAGGGTTCGGTTCCGTCTCTCCGATACACCGTTATGTTGCGGAGTGTATGGAGGAGTAAGCTGAGAGAGAATTCCATTCTCTTTTAAATAGTTCAGGAATTCGGCACTTAAGTATTCTCCTCCTCGATCCGATCTTAGGATCTTGATACTTTTGCCGGTCTGTTTTTCTACTTCACTCTTATATTCCTGGAATTTTTCAAAAGCCTCGGATTTATGTTTCATTAAGAAGACATAACCGTACCTTGAAAAATCATCCGTAAAAGTTATGAAGTAAGAAAAACCGCTTCGCGCATGTGTAGACATTGGACCGCACACGTCGCTGTGTACGAGTCCCAAGAGCTCGCTCGCTCTTTCTCCGTGTCCAGAAAACGGAGCCTTTGTCATCTTTCCTTTGAGACAGGATTGACAAGTTGCATACGATTGATATTCGAACGAATCTAAATATCCTTCAGTATGTAACTTAGTCAATCTTCTCTCGTTGATGTGACCCAGTCTACAATGCCATAAGAAAGTTTTATTAATTTCTGGAGACTTTCTTTTGTGTGTATTCTGGATATTGAAAACCTGTGGTTGGTTTAAAACGTAAATACCGTTGTTCAATGTACCTGACCCAATCAACACTTGATTAAGGTGAATGTTCACTACATTACTTACAAATGCAAATTCATAACCTTCTTTAGATAATAAAGATACAGAAATGATATTACAGGTTGCATTTGGTACATAATAACAACTACGCAAAACCAAAAAGTGTCCATCTGATAATCCCAGGTGATAGTCCCCCACGGCCTCAGCATCCATGCTAGCACCGTTCGCAACTCTGAGGGTCATGTCACCTGCCTTCAAAACTCTACGCTTTCTCAACGCCTGCAAAGAATTACAGATATGAGATCCTGATCCGGTATCCAATACCCAGGAATTAGAGTTTATTGATAGACAATTTTCAATAACATACACACCTGAAGCTGAAGCTGCAACTCGCTTCAAATCCTGTGTTCTGGCTTTCCAAGCCTTGCAATCTTGTTTCCAGTGACCACTTTTGTGACAATAGAAGCATTCTTCCTTCCCCACCAGCTTCCCCGCTACCTTTGTTGCTTTACCCTTTCCCCTCGTATCCACTTTACCGACACCGCCTCTTGGTTTGGCGGGGGCTTTCTTCTTCTTGCCCTTGGCTTTCGTCCTGGACCTAGAAGAGGAAGATCCTCCTACAAACAAAGTGGATGTCTCCCTACCCTTCTGTAGGGTGCCCTCAGCAGTCCTCAACATGTTCAGAAGTTCGGCAAGTTCAACCTCCTTTCCTTGCATGTTGAAGTTGAGAATGAACTGGGCGTAAGTGGAAGGAAGGGACTGGAGAATCAGATCAGTATAGAGTTCATTCTCCAACGTGGTCCCGAGGTCCGCGAGCTCCTCTATATAGCCGATCATCTTAAGCACGTGGTCCGCTACCGATGATCCGACGGCCAGCCTTGCCGAAAAGAGCTTCTTCGACACTTCGTATCTTGCGATACGAGACTGCTCTCCATACAGTTCTTTTGTATGGAGAAATATGGACTCTAGGTCCATATTCTCGTGCCTCCTCTGATGATCATTGTCCATCGAGGCTAGTACGAGGCATTTGGCCCTCGCGCAATCTATCTCCCATGTCTTACGGATTTCTACATCCGCGACGCTGGAGGTGGGACCTGGGACGGGGGGAGCTTTGGTGGTAAGTATATACCCCAGCTTGTCATAAGTGATAGCCATCTTGACATTCCTGAGCCAATCTTTGTAGTTTGGCCCTGTCAATATGTTTTTATCTAATAGTAACTTAAGTCCGGTCATCTTGAATGGTCGCTGCAATTAGGAGAGAGAAAAGAAACACTTTAGCATGATGCTCTTGCAAGTTTAGAGTGGTTTTTAGTTTGTCTAAACTGGATGGCTCCCACTGTCTCTCGAATCCCTTCTCAAACCATAAAGAAAAGGATTAGCCGGGATCATTCTCACCGTACAATACTTGCTTAACCGTTCAGCCAGGCCAGTGTCGGTACTTCGAGGGAGGTTTTCCAACGCTTTCGCGAAGTTCCTTAATTAAGTAACCTCTTTTCCCTGTGGGCGTAGCCCCGCTAACACCTTTCTAGGCACCTACTAGGTTTATAGCATTGATCGTTAAGTGAGAGTTTTCCCGAGGAGTAGCATATACTCACAGTAGGATCGGGATCCAAATATCATCGCGTGATAAAACCGAAGGAATCCTACCAGAATCATCACACTCCAAATGGTATGCAAATCTAGCAAGTTTCAGTACTTATGAAACTCCCGATGTGGATTTTTGCCCCATGCTCTTATGACCTTGACTTTGGCCAAAATATCATAAGTCACATGTCAAGTTCTACCCGTCATTCTCCTGGTTAATTTGGACCCACCCGTACCTACCCTTGGCTTTGGCCAAAATGGCAGTATGACTGTCCCAAACCAACGCATCTATCTATGCTGCACATGAATACCCAAACGCTACCAATCACTATGCCTTGACTTTGGCCAAAATACATAGCTTGAATACTTTTGACCATTCATGTGGAATGACGGAGGGCTACGGATGGTTTTGGCGAAACCGTGAACGTAGTGAACTTGATATAATCGATGGAACGAGATAGCTTTTAAAAGGAGTGGTTCAAGCTCCGCGTTTAAAAGTTTTAGTTTTGAAAAGAACCGAGTGGTTTTCAAAGTGTTCCAATCGACTTTTACTTGGTTTATTTCTTGCATTAGTTCTTTTAATGCGTCCCATCATTTAATCCTACCATTGCAGAAAACAACCAAAATATGACGTACGCTTATGCCATTTGCATTCGCCACGGGGCCCCGTCATCACCCGTTAGGTTACTTAACTAACGACAGAGCGGGGGCTGGGCTAGCGCGGCTGTAAAACATAAGCAACGCCTAAATAGTTATTATATATAAATATATAGCAATGATAGACATTACAGATCACAGATGAATACATTGGATATACTAGGAATCCGCAATGCGTTCGAGCCTGCAACGCAAAGCGGATTACACGGTCGCGGTGAATAGCCAATACCCCACCCAAGACCCCTACGGGTGCGGCAAACTACCCGCCAAGCACCCGAAGCGAAGCAACCTCCCTCACCACCGTGAGTAGGCCACTCGGCGCTTCGAGATACCCGGTAGTTTGTGCACCCCCTCCATGGGTCTATCCTAGGAGCAAAAACAGTAAAAAGAATTATACAATGACGGCTACAACCCCGACCCGGTTGTGCGGCCATACAAAGAATATTATTACATCAATTTACATGTTACAAATGAATGAAAGAAAATAACACTCATCTCACATCCAACCCGGCTATTCACCCGCGACAATCCAATCCATTCATATCCACAAACCAACAATCACAGATTACAGAGATGTATAACCCCGACTAATCGTCTTATAGCGATTAGCCGACGTTCAATACATGCAAGCATTACAGATATAACCGATGTAGTTAAAGTGTAGTGAAGTTCCGAAAAATACGGATTTATAGGCCCCCAAAAGTAAATTTTAGTTCTGGAAAATCTGGGCATATATTATATATCCTAAAAATCCTAAAACCAACTCAGAAACAATCTGCACCAAAAACGATACAGAGAGTTGACAAGACGGCCGCGCTTCCGCGGCAAGAGCTTCCTTATGCCGCGGAAGCGCGGTCCTCTTGGCTCCTCTCTGGTTCGTATTTGGTGGTGTTTCACACAAAACCCTGAGACAATTTTACAAGTATACAGTTTTTCATTTTAACCAGGAAAAATTTTAACAGAAAGTTGGATTTTGAAAAAGTTTGGTTTTAGGGTTTTTTCGGTTTCGAAACTTCGTTACACTTAACTACTTAGCTAGTTTGAGTTTAGTTAGGCTCTGATACCACTGTAAGTCCGTGTTGCCCACCCCGGTGCTTACGGGGAGGCGGAAAACATAATAAAAATCGGATTTTTTATGACTTAGGCAACATGGACTAAGCTTGTGAGGATCTTTGCTAAACTAAAACTAGCTAAAGTAAACTAACAACTAACAAAGTTGTAGAAAGGTTATACCTTTGATCTTTAGTCCTTCTCTCCTTGCTCTTAGGTATGGTAGAAAAGGATCACCTTGCTTGTCTTCTCCCGTCAAAGAAGGATCCACCCGAAAGCCACCACCTTTAGCTTCAACTCCAAGCTAGGAGTAACTAGAGTGCAAGAAATGCTAAGACTTGAACCCTAGAAGTGAGTAGAGAAGATCAAGAGAGGGTTTTTCTCAAGCTATTTGTTTCTCAACACATGAGAGGGAGAGAGCTTGAGGGAGAGGATGAGCAAGAGAGAGAAATAGAATGAGAGAATGAATTATTTGTGAGCCTTTCTCACTAATATGTGTGTATAATTTTTAATTGAATAATTAGCTAGATAATTATCATGGTAAATCATGACATGACCATTATCATTTCAAATTGCAAAGATCAAAAAGCATCTTCCAAAAATAATTATGATGGTCAAAGTGTCAACCTTGGTCAACAAGTCAAAGAAGTCAAAAGGTCAACAACCACAACCATGGATAATTATTAAACTAATTACTAATTAACAATAACACACACATAAATATTAGGGTTAATAAAATGACAACAACCATTAACCCTAATCAAGGTCCTCTCCCTCAATCTCTAGCAACTGTGCATACGCACCCGCATTCGTGATCCGAGGAACACGAACACAATGAGAAAAACCAATCTCAAATCATATACTAGGATCCGGCTTAAACCAAAGCCCGCTAGTATAGACTGTCCGGACAGCAAACGTGCACAAGTGCGCGGATGCGAACGAACCCTGTCGCAAAACCATGCGACCTCTACTCGTTTTGCCTAAAGGCGAATAGCTCTCTGTGTGGGACTCTAAAGACTCGACACTACGCTGGCAGTGGGTTTAACCACAGACCGCAAGCGGCACTAGCTGTACGTAACGGTCCCCAGGTAGATGTCGATAAGAAGACTGACGAGGTGAACCCCATCTGCACTCCTACTGAGCCTGTATGTGACAGTCTCCGTACAGTCCGGTCTGTTCGTCTGATACATCGCATGGCGGGCCTAGGGGGCGGTGAACGTCAGTCCCCTAATAGCGGTACAAGTCGTGTCGGAGTGTAGCCCAGAACACCCTGAGATAACACTGGAAACCTACCAGTATATCTCGCTTGCCCTGGCCAGGGACTACTCGTGTAATGGCTCTCCTAGACACAGCGCGATGTCAACCCCCAATACCGGGAGAGACGAATCCTGTCTAACCGTCACTGCCTCCAAGTGCTTCGGGACTGCACCCAAAAACTACCTGTTTGCACAGCTCCTTTGAGCCGTGGTAGGGTAGTAATCAAAGTGCAGTGGGAACACACTCGAGGCGAAGTGACAGTGTCAAGTCAGCGGACTAAGCTGTACTCATGTCACCTGGGAACTGATAACTGACGATAGGTATATTACCAACCAACAGTTCCCGACGAGTCCTGTCCAGTGTACTCGTAACCTAACGAGCACCCGCATACTATCCCAAGTACGACGTACTAACGGCTGTGGGACAGACCGTCTCCCACACTGGGATGAGAAGCGCATACGCTAGTCTACTCCGGAGTATCGATGCCCTGTCTCGATAGTCCAACGACCAGGGACCTGTATAAGGATGTGCTTATAGATTACCCAGCTCCCACGAGTGCGAGCGCCATCACAACGCTGGTAATCAAGCAAAGATCCTAAGGGCTCTACTAATATGTATACCAGCAATATGCTAAAAGAAACACATGCACATATTAAGGCAGAGACAAACCAAGTAGCATACTACCATTTCGAGCAAGATTGTATATACAACTGTGAATATCCCAAGCTTCCATTAAGTAATATACAAACTAGTATGATACAGTAATGGCCTCTAGGGCATATACACTAACACTACCCATCACTATCTTGTTAATTTGAACCCACCCGCACATGCCCTTGGCGTTAGGTCAAAATGGTAGAACGGCTGTCCCAAACCAACTCATCTATCTATGCAACAAATGAATATCCAGCAGCTACCAAACACTATTCCTTGGCGTTAGGTCAAAATACATAGCTTGAATACTACTGAATACCCAAAAGAAGTGACGGAGGGCTACGGCTGGTTTTTGGCGAAAAACCTTTAACGTAACGAACTTGATATCGCTGAAGGAACCTGATAGCTTTTTAAAATATAGTGGCGAAAACCTTTTGCTAAAGAGGTCACTCCCGGTGAAGGGATCTCGGCTCTTTCCTCATGGAATGAGGTGCAGGATATTCCACTGAATACCGCGATGCAAAGCAACTTGTAATCGACTATAGTGAAGTTATTACCCTGACGTAAACTTCTGCCTAAGGGGTCAGTCCCGGTGAAGGGATATCGGCCCTTGCCCCGTCGAATGAGGTGCAGGATATTCCACTGAATACCGCTATGCAAAACAAAAGGAAACGTCTTTGCAATAACACTTTTTAAATTTGTTCCAACAACTGCCAAATAGGTTTGTTTTCCTTTGCATTGATCAGAATCAACGCAGTCCCATCAATCAATCACACCAGAAAAGAACGAAAATAAAATGTACGTATATGCCATCCGCATTCGTCACTGGGTCCCGTCATCACCCGTTAGGTTATTTAACTAACGACAGAGCGGGGACTGAACTAGCGCGAGTGTAAAACATATACAACATCTAATAGTATATAAACCAATATACAATAATCGCTCCAGGCGTGATAATATGCAACATTACAGAAAAGTAATAAGCATCACAGAACAATACAGATAATCTGGGATCCCCGAGTTTCACAGATCCGCTGCTGAAACCCGACGTTCCCCTGTCGTGTGGATAGCCTGTGCAATGAAACCTAGACCCCTATGGGTGCGGCAAGTTCCCCGCCAAAACCTGAAGCGAGGCAGCCCCCTACAGCAAAGTGAATGGACCACCCAATACTTCATGGAATCCGGTAATCTTGGGCACCCCTCCTTGGGTCAACCTGTACCCCCTACGAGTGCGGCGAATAGTCTGCCAATTCTAGAGTGAGGCCCCTCTGCCTCTCAAAGCCATGAGATGTGGACCCGTTGCCCCCCAGAACCCGGCTATCCGTGCACTCCATCGCGGGGCAAAACCAAGTACAGTAATGAAAAATAGTACAAACAGGTACATCGACCGCAACCTGGTCGTGCCCTAAAAGAATATTATACAACAGGCAGTGACGGCAGTCCACATGTTGGACGCTCGCCCCGCAATATCAAAAGTACAAATAAATCCAAACTGCACTACCATTGCACATTGCTATCCACCACGACGAATCCACAACATCACATCACAACACAGAACATCAACGCGAATGTCACGTTCGCAAACCCGTCTAAAAGAACTATAGCAATCAGACGCGGTTTACCGATCAAATGACATTCCCGGTCGGAGATATAATGTAAGTACTGTAAACTAACATGTTTAAATTTCGATCGACTAAATATCACGAAGTAGGCCCCACGAACATCTGCTGTACAGTAACAAAATCTGGGCCCAAAAGAATATTCCCAAAAGCCACAATTTCCTTAGTAGAATCTACTGTAGAAATTTGGTACCCCAATCTCACATTCTGGCGGCGGATCCGCGGCCAAACCCTGGTTTGGGCCGCGGATCCGCGGCAGTACTGTGGATTTGGGTCACCAAATTTCACCAGTATTCTTATATATCCATTCCGTCTTCTGTGATATGCAAAATAATTTTAGGACATCATTTAAAATCGACAGAAACTGATAAGCTTGAAAATTGTGTTTTTCGAAATTCGGTTCGATCGATATTTTAAACGCGTTAGCAAAAGTTAGTATAGCATAATGGTGAGGCTCTGATACCACTGTAAGTCTACGGTAGCGCCCCGGCCGTCTACAGACACCAAATGCGGAACAAAAACTTTTTAACTGGCGCTATCGTATACTTTAACCCGGATCTTCCATTATTGCTAAACTAACAAACTGTAAAGAGTGTAGAAAGGTTATACCGAACGATCCGAGTCCTTCGTTCTTTAACCATCATCCCACGCTCCGTTGCGGCTGCTCCGATCTGCTCGTCCAGGTGGCACCACGTCAACGATTCTTTAAACGGGCTCCCGCCTCTGACTCGAGGCAACTCGGTCGTCAAGTTTGCTAAAAGAGACGACCAAGATTGATGTAGAGAATGAGTAGAAGACTTTGTCTCGTTCCGTCCAAAGCCATGGATGAACGGTTAATGAAGTTGCCAATAAGTCGGGTGATGGAATGAAATGAGCAATGATATTTCCATACACCCCAAAGCTATCATAATCTTTTCATCAAAATGAATCAAGTGAGAGTGAGTGAGAGAGGGGAAGGGGCCGGCCATATATAGCAATGGGGGGTGAGTGTAGGAGGGAAGAGGGTGACCACAAGAGAAAAATATCAAGTGTGAACACAAGAAAGTATCTAGTGTGAACACAAAGTGTGAACACAATAAATGCAACCAATGAAACATCAACACCATTCTAACCTAGTCACCTCTTCTAGAAACTTCTAGAACCTTCCACACTCATCTCAAGAAAAGATAAATCCGTCTTTAACCGAATGTTAAAAGACGGCTGATAGAAAACTGGAAACTGGCAACTTCCAAAAGTGATCCCGAAACGAATTTCAGGATAACCCCGTAACTTTATAAATATACCTGCATTTGTATTACGACCGAATACAAATGCAACCGAGACAAAGATATTATATCTACTCAATATAATACTCGGATCCGGCTTAAACCAAAGCCGACCAGTATCATCTGCCCGAAATATGACACGTGCGTAAACGCACGTGCATTTTCCGAACCCTGCCATAAAACCATACGGCCTCTACAACGTTTCACCCGAACTTGGGAAACTGTCTGTGGGGGATTCTAATGACTCGTCAGTACCATGGCAATGGGTTTAACCACAAACCGTCAGCGGCACTAGCTATGCGTAACGGCTGCCCATGGACTGACCTCAAGGGATGCCGATGAGCGAACTCATCCGGAAACCCTACTGAGCCTAACAGTGACAATGTATATACAGTCCGGTCCGTTCGTCTATGAGTATCGCATATCTGCTTAGGGGGCTAGTAACGTCAGACCCCCAATAGCAGTATAAGTCGTGTCGGAGTGTAGCCAAATAACACCCTGAGATACTACTGGAGTACCTACCAGTAAATCTCCTGCCATGGCCGTGGTCTTTGTGTAATGGCTCTCCTAGACACAACACGATCTTGCCCCCAATACCGGGAGAGACGAATCCCCTGCCGATCCGCTCACGTGCCTCCATATGGCTCGGGACTGTACCTAAAAGCTACCTGTTTGCATGACTCCTTTGAGCCGTGGTAGGGTAGAAATCAAAGCACAGTGGGAACTCACACGAGACAAATGAAGACCTCAGGTCGATGAACTAACCTGTACACATGTCACCAGGGAACTGCTATCTGACGATATGTATAATACCAACTAGCAGATTCCCGGCGAGTCCTGTCCGGTGTACTCATAACTCAATGAGCACTTGTATACATCTTAGGTGATCCAACTGAAACCAGTGGCTTGTGAGACCGGCCACTGCCCCTCGTCGGGGTCTCGACTGTATACACTAGTCTACTTCGGAGTATCGATGCCCTGTCTCGAAACTCCCACGACTAGGGACCACAATTAAGGATATGCATATAAACTACCCAACTCTCACGTATATGATCGCCATCATACTGTTGGTAGTAAAGCAAGATCCTAAGGGCTCTATCAAAGTGTAACATGTAATCAGTCACCTGAACATGTACACGACTGATAAAGGCAAACCAGATAGCATACTATCATTTCGAGTAAGATTGTCCTACCGGTATAGGTCCTCCGCAATCATTGCAATCACGTACCTGCGATCCAATAATTGACTCCGAGGGCACTATCTCCAACACTTTCGACATGGTGTTTTCATGCACATGCATGCATATACATAGATGGTATCAGTATTGTACTAGATGTAGATCAGTACCCCGGATCATGATATTTGATAAAGAGGATACCAGATGAATAATGTGATGAATGTGATATTTGACCCGTACCCAGATTTGGGATACCATACGACGGATTTACGTACGAGTTTTATATTGATGATAGATCCGCACTCTTGACTTGAGGATATCATATTATAGATATTGTTGTTAGTTATATGTATGCCCTAGAGGCCATTACTGTACATAGGATGTATATTGTAGTGGATGCTGGGACATATATAGGGAGGACTTTCTTGCTCGACATGATAGTATGCTATCTGGTTGAACTTTACCTTAACGTGTATACTGATTGTCTCTCTGTTACATGTTGGTAAAGCCCTTAGGATCTGTACTTGACTACCTGGACTATGATGCGGATCATACTAGTGGGGACATGGTAGTCCATAAGTACGTCCTTCAAAGTCCCTAGTCGTGGGTGTATCGAGACGGGGCATCGATATGCCAGAGTAGACTAGCGTGTACCTTCTCGACCCATACAGATGGGCGATGGATGATCCCATATCCATCGGTGTTTGACATCAGAGATGATATACGGGTGCTCAGTAGAGACTGGGTACACTGGACGGACTCGCCGAGAACTCCCAGATGGTATTATACCTCACGTCAGATGGCAGTTCTCTGGTGACACTGGTACAGAGTAGTCTGTTGACCCGAGATCATCATAGAGTCTTGTGTGGTTCTCACTGTGCTTTGATTTCCATCTTACCACGTCCAAGAGGGCGTGCAAAATGGTGGTTTTTGGGTACAGTCCCGAGTCACATGGAGGCAATGAACGATAGGAGGGGATTCGTCTCTCCCGGTATAGGGGGTTGATGTTGCGCTGTGTTCGATTGGCTATAACAGGAAATCCCTGGCCAGGGTTGCTGAGATTTACTGGTAAGTGTTACCAGTAGTTTCTCGAACAGTTATAGACCTCATATCGACACGACTTATCGAGCTATTGGGGTCTGACGTATACCACCCCTAGGCGAGATATGCGACAGATCAGACGATCAGACGGGACTGTACGGTAGTGTTACTGGTTGGATTCACTGGAGTGTGAGCGGGCTTGCTCGTCGATCTTCAGATCGCTCAATACCCGGGTGGCCGTTACGTTTAGCAGACCGCTTGCGGCTTGTGGGTGTTTGATATGATCATCACCTGCTGCCGGCGTATTGACGAGTCTTTAGAGTCCTACACAGAGGTTTCCTGGCTCAAGCGAAACGAAATAGGAGCGCATATGAGATATGTGCGGGACCGAGAATAATGCGTGTATGTGATACCGTATTCCATTCTCGCGATGAATGCATCGAATGGTTGTATGCGATATAACCTAGTTATCGAATCAAGGATTGATTCGATAAGCCGATACATTGTATACTAGTCGGTTATATGCGATATGACCGGGTCGTTAAATCAAGTGTTGATTTAATGATTTAATGTATAATTATATATATGATGTATTACTTTACATTAACTAGTATCGGTTTACTTTAAATGGATTTTCTCACTCGCGTGTGCGCATTGCATATGCGATATGATTTTGTGCACTTGCTTGTATCATGTTTGATGATACATGCCTTTTTAGTTAAGTGTATAGAATTAAACCTTGGTTAATGGAATGGTTAGGGTTTACTATTTGATTATTCATTTATTTATTTATTTGTTTATTCATTTTGGGAAAAGCAAAAAAGGGAAAAATGGATGCTAGTTTTGTTTTGTTCATGAATCTTCATGAAGGTTTGAATAAAGGTAACCATTTTTGTCTCATGCTTAACTTAACCATTCCACATAACCATGATTGACTCTCTACACCTAACTATGGTTCAATTATGATAAGAATGAATTTCTTTTCTCATTATTCTTATTCTTATCATAATATTCTTCTTCATCTTCTTCATTCTTCAAGTGAAGAAAACAAAACTTCATCAATGGTGGATTGATGAAGAGTGTGAGAAATCCAAAACTAAAGTTTACCCACTTCCTATTTCTTCATCCTCTACCTCTTGCCAAGTAGTAGAGTGTGTTTCCTTCACAAGTTTTCATGGCAAGGTGAAGGTGGAGCTTGATCTAGCGATGCCTCGACGTAGATCATCTTCGGCATGGACATCGACGACCTAGCTCGCTTATTCTCCGATGAAGTCGACGCTAGAGCCCGGATTCCTTTTGGACAGCGGAGATGACTTCGTTGCGGAGCTATGGAGGTGGAGCACCGGATCTACAAAGGTTGTATTTCCGTTACCTTATAGTTAAGTGTTAACTAGTTAGCTTTTTCGCCTAGTTTTCTAGCAAACGATCCGTAGTCGGGTTTCTCGGCACCTAGATTTTTTTGAAATTGGCATGGTTGATGCCTTGTGAGACCTCATTAGGATGCCTAGAAACCCTACAGTGGTATCAGAGCCTAGCTAGAGCCTTAGACGAAGTCTAGACAGATTTTGAAACCCGAACGAACCCGAAAACCCAAACCCAAAATGCTCTCTGTCCTTTTTCCAAAAATTGGGATTTTTCCACATTAAAAATATGCAGAAAAATCAGCAGGTGAATTTAAGAGGTACTGTGAAATTCGTGCTTGTAACTCCATTAAACTGCCGCGGTTCCGCGGCACGAGCAAGGCTCGTGCGGCGGTTCCGCGGCCTTACGTCATCATTGGTCAGCGAAGATTACACAGTAACTCTTAATAGATTATGCTGGATTCTCTGGGAATTTTTAATATTTTTTTAAGAGTTGAATTTTCTGCAGTTGTTTTGGGGATTCGGTGTTTCTATCGGGGTATCAAATTTTGTCTATTTGGCTTTTCGGATAAATTTTTAGAATATGTTAAAAAGTTCGACCGGATATAAATACCCAATTTTTCCCCTGTCGGGAAATTTCCAAGTGTTGGATTTTTCCGTAGTTTAACGATGTTCTAAGTAGTGCAAGTAACGCGATGGTCCCTCTAGAAGACAACAAACCTTAACTCGATTATGTGACCGTCTTGAACTGCCCTTTGAACCTTCGGGTTTGGGGCAGTACGGCGTGCCACATGTGAGGCGTTGGCTTGACCCTTCTACGGCTGGACCGTTGGTACTGAGGCACGAACGGAATGTTGTTAGACTTGTTTCATGTGTTGATCTGTATCGGGAAAACTTGGGTGTTCGATTGTTCGATCGGAAAGTTTAACATTTTCTATTTATCTGGAATGGGATACAATAATTGGAATTCACAAGTAGTTATGAGATAACTAAATGAATGTTATAAACATAGCAGTTTAGTCTCACTTGATCGGTTGCCACGGAATTTTGATGTGATCAAAAGTCCGTCGCAATCACGTAGCGTACGCGGATACTCGCCGGGTAAACTTAATAGACAGCCTCACTTCATTGCCCCGACCAAGTGACTGTAGGAGAACCCCGTCACCGAAAGCATCCGTTCGGGTGCTCGCGGCAGCGGTGTTCCGCCTTGGTGCACTTCGTCGACGGCGTGGGGGTGCGACCGTCTACTGAAGTTTGCGACGAGCATTCGATCAGACTGTCGGGAATCTTGTTGAATTGCCCGACTCGATATTGAAAAGTGTTTTCGATAATAAGACTAAAATGCGGAGTTTATAATTGTTAGGCATGTGATGTCTAAGTAATTCATTTGGTCAGGCATGCGATGTCTGAGATGGTTGCGGATTCCAACTGTTGTAGTTTTACACTTTCTTTTCTGTGACCGTAAGTGTAATATGTGATATCGCCGGTTTCGTTGCTATATGTCAACGACAATTGGGATGCGCATATTTACTTACGTTGATGACATGTGATGTTATGTGTTGCTGGATATGTTATATTGGATCGTCGTGTTTAAATAGCCGGGGGTTTTTATGTGAGATGAGTGTTTTTCATTTTCATTCATGTAAAAACTTGTATGTAATATTCTTTTATTGGGGCGCTTCCAGGTTGCGGAAGTTGTCACCGTTTGTATATTATTTACTTTTCCGCACTAGGATAGACCCAAGGAGGAGGGCACAAGTAACCGGGTTCTGGAGTCCAGTGGGAGACCAACTCGAGGAGTCGAGTCCGGGTCTCCTAATTCCAGAATTGGTAGGGTTGCTTGCCGCTCTCGTAGGGGTCTAGGGGTGTGGGTTTGGCTATTCATCACGACCGTGGAATCCGTGTTTTATACTGGCTCGTATTGAAAACACGGACGTCCTAGTATATCCAATATTTCATATCATTCTTCTGCTGCGATATCTGTGATGTGATCATGTGATGTTCTTTGATAGATATAGTATATAGTATATATGATATATTATATAGGCGTTACTTATGTTTTACACCCGCGCTAGCCCTGCCCCGCTCTGCTGTTAGTTACCTAACCTAACGGTGCACGAGGGGACATCGAGGCAAATGCGGATGGCATAAGTGTACGTCGTATTTATCTGTGATGATTAGGTATTTAAATGATGGGACTTTATTAATGTGATTAATGAAATAAAAGAAACCTAAGATGTTGTAGAATCGAATTTCAAAATAAAACAGGTAGCTACAGTTCTTGCTTTGCACAGCGGTATATGTGATATATCCTGCACCTTATTCGATGAGGAAAGGACCGAGATCCCTTCACCGGGAGTGACTCCTTTAGCAATAACTGGCAGATGCTACACACTCGGTTTGTCTTTTGATTGCTTTTAAGTGTTTTTGCTTTGCACAGTGATATATATGATATATCCCGCACCTCATTCGACGAGGAAAGGACCGACGATCCCTTTACCGGGAGTGACTCCTTTAGCAAAACAAGAAAAGCCTCAAAAGCACTCCATTTCACAATTCATTCGATCCTACAACGATATCAAGTTCATTACGCAATAGGTTTTCAGAAAAACCTGTCGTAGCCCTCCGTCATTTCAGATAAGTAGTAGTTAGTATTCGTGCTACGTTTGTTGGCCTGCGTCAAGGCGTAGTGTGCGGTAGCTAACTGGTGCTTATCTGCATAAGCATATGATGTGATTGGATTAGGGTAGTCGTGCGACTTTGTTGGCCTACGTCAAGGGTCGTGCGGGTGGGTTTAATTCAATCAGGAAATGACGGGTTGAACTTGACTAGCGGACTATGGTTTGTTGGCCTGCGTCAAGGTCATAGGACGCTAGGGGCAAAATATTATCGGGAATTTCAAGTGTTGAAATTTGCAATGAGATTGCATACCTTCTATGAGATAGTTGGATCCCGATACCCGCTGCGAGTAAGTGTTACTCCTGGGAGAGTTTTATACATTACAATTAGCTGATCAAGTAGGTGTCTAGAAAGGTGTTAATGAGGTTACGCCTCTGGGAAAACGATGTTTACATTAATTAGGTTCGTGCGAAAGCACGGGGGACCTCCCTCAAAGTACCGACACTGGCCTGGCTGAAAGATTGGCGAACTTGTAGTGTGTAATTAATCCCGGCTAGTCTTTCCTTTTAGGGTTTGAAGGAAGATTTGATAAAAAGCAGTGGGAGCCATCCTGATTAGATAAAATAATAACCAATCTATTCTTGCAAGAGCGCACGCTGAGTGTTTTCTTCTCTCTCTCCAGGTAGCGACCATATCACGCCTTAATCAAGATAATAATACGGATTATTGACCGAACCCGCTTGTTATACTGAGCTGGGGAACGTTGGTCCCGCTCCAACTTATAATTGTTATAAGACAGAGCAGGAAATTGGGGAATACCAGATTTCCCGTGCCGCCCAAACGAAGAGAGTGCATGCTGATGCATCATCTTCGGGTGTGTTCATTACAAAGAACTGTTTCTCTGTATCCTCTACGTCCTGGGTATGTGATACCAGATCAGGATCCCAGATATGTAATCTGTTACATAGGGCTACAGATAGGTAGAGAACTGAGAACGGGTGATAAGTTTCATGAGGCAGAAAACGGGGCAAGAGTTGCAGCCAAGTCTGTCGGTCACTGTCACCCTGTATTACAATACATTGATTCTGAACGAATGTTATTAGATACCGAACCTGATATACAAAATCATATCAGTCTCTTTATTAGTAAAGAAATGATATAATTTTGTATTGTTGGATAATGTTTTGAACATTTCCTATATCAAAAGTTGATCGGTTCAGGCACGTTATCTAAAAGCATTGATGTTCTAAATCAAACTACAGTTCTTAGTATATGGAACACACACAAGAGGAAGAGTTCAGAATTGAACGATTCCTTCTTGAGGTATTGTAGACTAGGTCATATCAATGCGACCCGACTAGCTGAAGTTACATTTAGATGTATATTTAAATCAGTTTGAATTTACATCTTGTGAAACTTGCCAGTCATGTCACAAAGTTAATATGACCATAGCTCTGTTTATTAGAAACAGAGAAAGAGTTAGTAAACTCTTGGGATATGATACATGTTGATGTATGTAAGCTTCCCTGTCTACACATGCCATGATCGGTTCTTTGTACTTCATTACATTCTCTGATGATCTCTTTCGAGTTTCAGACCTATGTTCCTGTTGAAACACAAGTCCGAACCTTTTGAGATATTCACAGAATATAAGTTAGAAGTAGAGAACCAATATACGGGTATAAGTATTATGTCCTTTGATGAGATCAAGGAGGAGAATACTTGAGCACGGAAATCCTGGATTATTCTAAAGGAGAATGAAATTCTCTCTCAGCATTACTCCTCTGTATGCACCATAGCACGATGGTATATCAGGGCGGAGCAATCACACCCTATATGATATGGTGTGCTCTATGATGAGTACTACTGAGTTACCTATTTCCTTTTGGGTGTTATGCACTTGAGAAGCTGCATACCTATTGAATAGGGTTCGAATCAAATCAGTTGCCTACCACTTCATATTTGATATGATAAGGGAAGAGCCCATCTCTCAAGTTAGTTGAGATTTGGGGTTGTCCAGCCTATGTCTGAAAAGCAAAATCCGGACAAGCTCGAGGCAAGATCTGTGATGTACAACTGGAAAGGTTCCAGCTATACAAAATACAGTAGATGATTTGGTACAACCAAAGGATTCAGTAGATGCCAACGAACCTCAGCCTCTCCGCCGATCTAGTAGGGTTCCTCACCCACCTGAGAGATATTTCGGTTTCTCTATGACAGTGGGAGCGAGGATTGCATCATGAGATGATGACCCAACTAGTTTCGAGCTGGCCATCAGGAGTGGGACTCTGTAAGAATGGCTGGATGCTTAGTGATCTGAGATGGAATCCTTATACACCAACAAAGTATGGACTTTGGTTGCTATATCTGAAGGGTTAAATCCCCATCAGGAGCAAGTATATCTTGAGAAGATTACTTGGTGTAGATGGAAAAGTTGAGACTTTCAAAGCTAGACTTGTTAAAGGTTTGCATAATTGACCAGATATGGATCATAATGAAACCTTTTTCTAAGGATCTATGCTTAAGTCCATCCAGATCCTACTTGCCACGGCTACATACCATGACTACGATCTCTGGTGGTTGGGTGTCTTGACTGCTTTTCTAAATGATGATTTGGAAGAGAGCGTCTATAAGTACACAGCCAGAGGGCCTCGTAGACAGTGGGAGCAGCGGAAACGTGTGCAAGATGCTTTATAGGATAAAGCAGGCATCGCGGAGTTGGAACGTCTGTTTTGATGTCGTAGTCAAAATGTTTGACATCATCAAAATAGTAGATGAACCTTGTATATACAAAAAAGGTAGTAGGGAGTATGGTGACGATCCTCGTAGAGTACGTGGATGACATACTCTTGATAGGGAAAGAGTTTCCTATGCTACGCTCGATCAATCTCCGCATATCATAAAGATTCTCCATATAGGATCAAAGTGATACCTCCTAAATCCTGGTATTTGGATCTATGAGATAGATCTAATTGGATGTTAGGAAATTCACTAGTTGTAGTGAGACGGTATCAACCGATCCTGGGGAGAATCACTGGAAGGGTTCCAGGGTGATAAAGACGACTGAGTGTCAGTCGCAGGCATTGTCTTTACCCTCAGTAAAGGGACGGTATGTTGGAAGAGTTCCAAGATAGATACCGTGACATACTAGACGATAAAGGCTGGATACATCGCTACTTAAGATGCTACCAAAGAGGCTGTTTGGGTGTATATTGGTTCATGAGATGAACTATGTTCCTCCCATTGTGTGACAATGGAGTTGTGGCTTATGCCAAGGAACGCCGGTCCCATCAGTGATCCAGACATATTCTAAGGCTGTATCACTTGATCATGGAGATGGTTGATCTCCAGGGTGATCGAGGTTTGGAGAGTAGACTCAGAGGACAACACAGCGGATCCACTCACAAAGGCCTGTTCCCAGAGAGAGACTTCTATGGGATGGTTGAGTATGAGATACTGCAACCACTGCTACAGATGGCCCTAGTGCAAGTGGGAGATTGTTAGTTATATGTATGCCCTAGAGGCCATTACTGTACATAGGATGTATATTGTAGTGGATGCTGGGACATATATAGGGAGGACTTTCTTGCTCGACATGATAGTATGCTATCTGGTTGAACTTTACCTTAACGTGTATACTGATTGTCTCTCTGTTACATGTTGGTAAAGCCTTTAGGATCTGTACTTGATTACCTGGACTATGATGCGGATCATACTAGTGGGGACATGGTAGTCCATAAGTACGTCCTTCAAAGTCCCTAGTCGTGGGTGTATCGAGACGGGGCATCGATATGCCAGAGTAGACTAGCGTGTACCTTCTCGACCCATACAGATGGGCGATGGATGATCCCATATCCATCGGTGTTTGACATCAGAGATGATATACGGGTGCTCAGTAGAGACTGGGTACAGTGGACGGACTCGCCGAGAACTCCCAGATGGTATTATACCTCACGTCAGATGGCAGTTCTCTGGTGACACTGGTACAGAGTAGTCTGTTGACCCGAGATCGTCATAGAGTCTTATGTGGTTCCCACTGTGCTTTGATTTCCATCTTATCACGTCCAAGAGGGCGTGCAAAACGGTGGTTTTTGGGTACAGTCCCGAGTCACATGGAGGCAATGAGCGATAGGAGGGGATTCGTCTCTCCCGGTATAGGGGGTTGATGTTGCGCTGTGTTCGATTGGCTATAACAGGAAATCCCTGGCCAGGGTTGCTGAGATTTACTGGTAAGTGTTACCAGTAGTTTCTCGAACAGTTATAGACCTCATATCGACACGACTTATCGAGCTATTGGGGTCTGACGTATACCACCCCTAGGCGAGATATGCGACAGATCAGACGATCAGACGGGACTGTACGGTAGTGTTACTGGTTGGATTCACTGGAGTGTGAGCGGGCTTGCTCGTCGATCTTCAGATCGCTCAATACCCGGGTGGCCGTTACGTTTAGCAGACCGCTTGCGGCTTGTGGGTGTTTGATATGATCATCATCTGCTGCCGGCGTATTGACGAGTCTTTAGAGTCCTACACAGAGGTTTCCTGGCTCAAGCGAAACGAAATAGGAGCGCATATGAGATATGTGCGGGACCGAGAATAATGCGTGTATGTGATACCGTATTCCATTCTCGCGATGAATGCATCGAATGGTTGTATGCGATATAACCTAGTTATCGAATCAAGGATTGATTCGATAAGCCGATACATTGTATACTAGTCGGTTATATGCGATATGACCGGGTCGTTAAATCAAGTGTTGATTTAATGATTTAATGTATAATTATATATATGATGTATTACTTTACATTAACTAGTATCGGTTTACTTTAAATGGATTTTCTCACTCGCGTGTGCGCATTGCATATGCGATATGATTTTGTGCACTTGCTTGTATCATGTTTGATGATACATGCCTTTTTAGTTAAGTGTATAGAATTAAACCTTGGTTAATGGAATGGTTAGGGTTTACTATTTGATTATTCATTTATTTATTTATTTGTTTATTCATTTTGGGAAAAGCAAAAAAGGGAAAAATGGATGCTAGTTTTGTTTTGTTCATGAATCTTCATGAAGGTTTGAATAAAGGTAACCATTTTTGTCTCATGCTTAACTTAACCATTCCACATAACCATGATTGACTCTCTACACCTAACTATGGTTCAATTATGATAAGAATGAATTTCTTTTCTCATTATTCTTATTCTTATCATAATATTCTTCTTCATCTTCTTCATTCTTCAAGTGAAGAAAACAAAACTTCATCAATGGTGGATTGATGAAGAGTGTGAGAAATCCAAAACTAAAGTTTACCCACTTCCTATTTCTTCATCCTCTACCTCTTGCCAAGTAGTAGAGTGTGTTTCCTTCACAAGTTTTCATGGCAAGGTGAAGGTGGAGCTTGATCTAGCGATGCCTCGACGTAGATCATCTTCGGCATGGACATCGACGACCTAGCTCGCTTATTCTCCGATGAAGTCGACGCTAGAGCCCGGATTCCTTTTGGACAGCGGAGATGACTTCATTGCGGAGCTATGGAGGTGGAGCACCGGATCTACAAAGGTTGTATTTCCGTTACCTTATAGTTAAGTGTTAACTAGTTAGCTTTTTCGCCTAGTTTTCTAGCAAACGATCCGTAGTCGGGTTTCTCGGCACCTAGATTTTTTTGAAATTGGCATGGTTGATGCCTTGTGAGACCTCATTAGGATGCCTAGGAACCCTACAATTGTATCGTATGTGATACTATTGAGGCGGGATCACCGACTATTATATATATATATATGTGTGTGTGTGTGTGTATCGACTCAGATGTTAGGCGGTTTCCTTACCTTTCGATCAGCCTGCTTAGTTTAGTCTGGTAGTTTACTTGTAAATGATAGATTAGACTCGATTCATACCTATTTCAAAACTAACGAATCGTGAGTATTTTAAAGACAGGCCAAGGGACTCTACAGACATTTCAAAGGACGTATCTTTTCTTAAAAACACCGTAGCCCTTATTTTCAAAACACCACGATTCGTATTATTTCAAATTGCAAAACTGTATGACTCATATTTATATAAATGCAGATTAGTTATCATTGTGTTTATTATTCAGCTCCCGCATATTATTGCTGTTCGCATCGCATCGCATGCTTATATTGTGTTTTCATATGCTATTATTGAGATCATGCTGTCAGGACACCAACACCATTACCGATGATTCGTATGTTCCATATACACTTACTTGCCGGCTCACACACATCATCATCGGTAATTGCCATATCATGCACACTTTAGAGAATATTACTCATTGACATAGCTTTTAACTGATAGTTCGACATGGTATTAGCGTACTCGTCTTTATATGCTAGTTTAGACATTGCAGTTATAACTTGCTACTTCATGCATATTATTATTCACTGTTATGCAGTATGATGGAGTTTTATGCCGATATTCCCTGTTTACTTGCTATTGATGATTGGATTTCGGAATTTCATGAGATTTCCTGGATTTGGGGAAAAACCGCAAGAAAATATATAAACTTCTCTGTCTCTCTCTCTCTCTAAAATGAAAAGTGCGGTTTTCTCGTGATGTATGAGTCGTCCACCATGATGTTTTCTTGGTTAGATGGATTTCGAGACCTGATTCGAGGAGACGTATGAACCGTCTCGAGTACATGGTGGACCCGGTATGGTACCCGGGGCAAGAGTGATTTCATGGTGGATGATGAGCCCGGCAGGGGCAGACTGCCTACCGGTGATTTTACTTGGCGCGTCGGATATCTGGAGGATACCGTTCGTGGTCGTGTGATTGATGATATGGGCCGATCCGGACTGATGGAGCCCTAGATATTGAGATTTGGGACACCGAGATTTGAGACATTAAGGTATTGAGATTTGATGATACAGGCCAGTCCGGATAGCCGGAGCCTGAGATATTGGATATTGAGATTTATGTTTTGTGTCGCTGCTAGACACTGATTTATATTGATTTATTGATGATACCTCATTTTAAATTACAGAAAATCTCACTAAACAAAGAAAACAGTTTCTTCATTTACATGTATTTTGTTTTCATTACATTACATTCGTACCTCATACATATGATACATTGCTACCTGAGGCACTGACACGAGCACATGGGATTACACTTATGTATAGATGTTTACCCTTGCCACCTTTTTATGCTTCAGACTTATCATTTTGAGGTTTATATATATTGATCGTATTGACCTAGGATTGTGTCATACATACGATTTCTGCTCGGTGATGTTTTCTACTCATGATTTGGCAACTCACCCCCATTGTGCCACAGTTTCTTGCTGGTTTTGTCGTCAGATTTCGTTACGGCTTTGCTGGCGCACTGCTTCCTTTCCGGGTGATTGCTTTGGTAGGTGGGTTCACTTGTATCGTGACCACCATTGTACTTTATTACATTCGGTTGTATCTAGTAAACTCCATCAACCAAACTTGTATATTTATTGACTTAGCAGCCCAGTGTTGTATGTTCTTTCGATCTTAGAGTCGCGCGTTGTATTATTATGGATTTCATGCTGTTTTGAGCTTCCTTTTGAGTTTTGATTCTCGCCCTTCGGCATTGTATATTTATGCTTGCATGGTTGTGGCCGTCGATTGATGAAGAGCTAGCTCCCGCTTGGAGATGCCTTTTATCATTGATGTATATATTTATCATGTTATACCCCGTCCGGGGCCAGTATTTACAATGGAAACTCTGCCAAAATTTTCAGAAAAGACTTGTGATTTTAAAATGGATATTCGGCTTATTTTAATAAAACATTTCTTCAAAATGGTTTTAGATTTCTGGGCTTTTGGCTTACTTGAATTAGATGGGGTCCTATAGACTTCATATGATTCAAGGGCCAGTCACGTGCTATTTCGGGTCGTGACACTGGGGGCTGACGTTTACCATCTCTAGACATGATATACGACATATCAGACGAAAAGACCGGACTGTATGATAGTGTTACTGATAGGCTTCGTGGAGAGTATGGACGAGCTTGATTATTGATCTTCATATCGCTCAATACTCGGGTAGCCGTTATGTCCAGCTAGTACCGCTGACGGCTTGTAGGTGACTGTTGTGATCATCACCAACTGCTGGCGTATTGACGAGTCTTTAGACTCCCATATAGAAATTTACCGGTTCAAGCAAAATGAAGTAGGACACATATGTGATATGTGTGTGGGCCTGATTAAATACGAGTATGTGATACCGTATTGTAATCTGGCAGTTATCTGTTATCAGTCAGGTTATATGTGATATAACCGGATTATCGAATCAAGTGTTGCCTATGCTTGGGATATCCAACAAACTTCCACAGATCTGACTTTGCCTCGGGCTTGTCCGGATTATGCTTTTAGACATAGGCTAGACAACCCCAAATCTTAACAATCTTAAGATATGGGCTCTTCCCATTCCATATCACATATGAAGTGGTAGGCAACTGATTTGATTTGAACCCTATTCAATAGGTATGCAACTTCTCAAGTGCATAACTCCCAAAGGAAATAGTAACTCAGTAGTACTCATCATAGAGCACACCATATCATATAGGGTGTAATTGCTCTGCCCCGATACACCGATGTGCTGTGGTGTATACGGAGGAGTAACGCTGAGAGAGAATCTCATTCTCCTTTAGAATAGTCCAGGAATTCCGTGCTCAAGTATTCTCCTCCTTGATCTCATCAAAGGACATAATACTTATACCCGTTTTTGGTTCTCTACTTCTAACTTATATTCTGTGATTATCTCAAAAGTTTCGGAGTTGTGTTTCAACAGGAACATATGTTTGAATCTTGAGAGATCATCAGTGAATGTAATGAAGTACAAAGAACTGGTCCTGGCATGTGTAGACAGGGGACCTTCATACATCAGCATGTATCAATCCCAAGAGTTCACTAACTTTTTCTCTGTTTCCAATAAACAGAGCTGTGGTCATCTTATCTTTGTGACATGACCGGCAAGTTTCACAAGATGTAAATTCAAACTAATTTAAATATGCATCTTAATGTAACTTCATCTAGTCGGGTCGCATTGATATGACCTAGTCTACAATACCTCAAGAAGGATTAGTTTATATCTGAACTCTTCCTCTTGTGTGTGTTCTATACGTTAAGAACTGTGGTTTGATTTAGAACGTCTATACTTTTAGATAACGTGCCTGAACCGATCAACTCTTAATATAGGAAATGTTCAAAATATTATCCAACAATACAAAATTATATCCTTTCTTTAATAATAAAGAGATTGATATGATATTGTATATCAGGTTCGGTATCTAATAACATTCGTTCAGAATCAATGTATTATGGTAATACAGCGTGATAGTGGCCAACAGACTTGGCTGCAACACTTGCACCGTTTCTATCTCATGAAACTTATCACCCGTTCTCAAATCTCTATCTATCTGTAGCCCATGTAACAAATTACATATATGGGATCCTGATCCGGTATCTCATACCCAGGACGTGAAGGATACTGAGAAACAGTTCTGTGTAATGAACACACCCGAAGATGATGCATCAACATGCACTTTCTTTGTTTGGGCGGCACGGGAAATCTGGTATTCCCTAATTTCCTGCTCTGTCTTATAACAATTATAAGTTGGAGCGGGACCAACGTTCCCCAGCTCAGTATAACAAGCGGGTTCGTTCAATACATCCGTATTATTATCTTGATTAAGGCGTGACATGGTCGCTACCTGGAGAGAGAGAGAGAAGAAAACACTCAGCGTGCGCTTTTTACAAGATTAGATTGGTTATCAATTTTTCTAATCAGGATGTCTCCCACTGTTTTATTCAAATCTTCCTTTAAACCCTAAAAGGAAAGACTAGCCGGGATTAATTACAAGCTACAAGTTCTCCAATCTTTCAGCCAGGCCAGTGCCGGTACTTTGAGGGAGGTTCCCCGTGCTTTCGCACGAACCTAATTAAAGTAAACCTCATTTTCCTAGGGGCGTAACCCCGTTGACACCTGTCTAGACACCTACTTGATCGGCTAATTGTAATGTATAAAACTCTCCCAGGAGTAACTCTTACTCGCAGCGGGTATCGGGATCCAACTATCTCATAGAAGGTATGCAATCTCATTGCAAATTTCAACACTTGAAATTCCTAATAATATTTTACCCCTAGCGTCCTATGACCTTGATGAAGGCCAAACTACCCATAGTCCGCTAGTTAAGTTCAACCCGTTCATTTCTTGATTGAATTAAACCCACCTGCACGACCCTTGACGAAGGCCAAACTACGTCGTACGAATACCTTAATCCAATCGCATCGTATGCTAGCAGATAAGCACTAGTTAGCTACCGTACACTACGCCTTGACGGAGGCCAAACTACCGCAGCACGAATACTAAGTAGTACATATCTGAAATGACGGAGGGCTACGCAGGTTTTTAAAAAAACCATGAGCGTAATGAACTTGATATCGTTGTAGAATCGAGTGATTTTTAAAAGGAATGTTTTTGAGGCCTTTTGTAGTTTTGCTAAAGAGGTCACTCCCGGTGAAGGGATCGTCGGCTCTTTCCTCATCGAATAAGATGCAGGTTATTTCACAAATATCACTGTGCAAAGCAAAAACAATAGAAACAATCAAAAGACAAACCGAGTTTGTATCATCTGCTAGTTTCACTAAAGAGGTCACTCCCGGTGAAGGGATCTCGGCTCTTTCCTTATCGAATAAGGTGCTGGATGTTCTACAAGGAACACCGCTATGCAAAGCAAGAACTAGAGCTACCAGTTTTTAAACAAGTTTCTACAACATCTTAGGTTTCTTTTATTTCATTAATCTCATTAATGAAGTCCCATTTTATTATGCTTCACAAGCATCATATATGAAACGAAATCAACAATATGTAATATATATCTCATATATATAATATAAATATTCGTCTCAGGCAGTAATATGATCTCATCACAGAACATTGCAGCAGAAGAACATATATGAAATATTGGATATACTAGGACGTCCGTGTTTTAATACGAGCCTGTATAAAACACGGATTCCACGGTCGCGATGAATAGCCAAACCCACATCCTTAGACCCCTACGAGAGCGGCAAGCAACACTGCCAATTCTAGGGTTAGGAGACCCGGTCTCGACTCCTCAAGATGGTCTCCCACTGGACCCTAGAAGCCGGATACTTGTGCTCCCCGCCTTGGGTCTACCTAATGCGGAAAAGTAAATAATATACAATGGTGACATCATCCTCAGCCCGGAAGTGCCCTAATAAAATAATATTACATACAAATAAATTTTACATGAATGAAAAAGAAAAACTCTCATCTCACATAAAACCCCCGGCTATTCAGAACGCGACGATCCAATATAACATATTACAGCAACATATAATATCTCATATCATCAACGTAAGCAAGTATGCGTATCCCGATTGTCGTTGATGTAAAGCAATGAAGCCGGCGATACACCACATACTATGCTTACGGTCACAGAAAAGAAAGTGTAAAACTACAACAGTTGGAATCCGCAACCTCCTTAGACATTGCATGCCTAACCAAATGAATTCCTTAGACATCGCATGCCTAACAATTATAAACCCCGCATTTTAGTCTCATTATCGAAAACTCTTTTCAATATCAAGTCGGGCAATTCAACAAGATTCTCGACATCCTGATCGGGTGCTCGTCGCAAACTTTAGTAGACGGCCGCACCCCCAGATGCCGTTGACGAAGTGCACTAAGGCGGAACACCGCTGCCGCGAGCACCCTAACGGATGCTTTTGGCGACGGGGTTCTCCTACAGTCACTTGGTCGGGGCTATGGGGCGTGGCTGTCTATTAAGTTTACCCGGCGAGTATCCGCGTACGCTACGTGGTTGCGACGGACTTTTGATCGCATCAAAATTCCGTGGCAACCGATCATCTGAGACCGAACTGCTAGATTTATAACATTCAAATTAGTTATCTCATAACTACTTGTAGATTCCAAATATTGTATCACATTCCAGATAAATAGACAATGTTAAACTTTCCGATCGAATAATCAAACACCCAGGTTTTCCCAAATAGTTCTCAACACTTGAAATTAGTTTAAAAACATCCATCACATGCCACAGTACCAATGGTCCAGCCGTAGAAGGGTCAAGCCAACGCCTCACATGTGGCACGCCGTACTGCCCCAAACCCTAAGGTTTAGAGGCAGTTCAAGACGGTCACATAATCGAGTTGAGGTTTGTGTTCTTCTAGCGGGTCCACTGCGTTACTTGCACGACTTAGAACGTTCTTAAACTACGGAAAAATCCAACACTTGGAAATTTTCCGGCAGGGGAAAAAGTGAGTAATTGATATCCGGTCGAACTTTTTAACACGTTCTAAAAATTACCCGGACAAAATAAACAAAGTTAAATAATCCGATCGAATCAACGAGTCCCCAATACAACCCAGAAAACTCAACACTTGAGTAAAAATTAAAAATTCCCAGAAGCAGTAGGTAACACATACGGATGTTACTGTTGGAAAACGATACCATAACTCTCATTTATGGCTGCGGAACCGCCGCCAATACCCCAGTTTGGCCGCGGTTCCGCGGCGCCACAGTGGCCTTATGGTGTCATTTTTCACAGGTGTCCATAGAATTCTCTGCTGATTTTTTTAAGGATTTTTAATATGGAAAAAATCACATTTTAAAAAAATGTCCAGAGAAGGGTTCGTGTCGGGGTTTCCGGGTTCGATCGGACTTTAAATTTCGGCCAGACTTCGCCTAAAACTCTAGCTTGGCTCTGATACCACTGTAGGGATGCTAGGCACATGCACAAGGGTCTACGAGGCATCAACCATGCCCGATTAAAAATTTAGCCGTGCCAAACAACCCAAAGCCGGATCTTTAAACTAGAGATTAGGTGAAAACTAGCATGTTAAATACTTTAACACTAAGTGAGAGGGATTACAACTTTTGTAGATCCGGTCCTTCACTTCATAAGCTCCGTGTTGTGGTCCCTTCGCTGCGATCATTAAGTTCCGGACTCTCGAGAGGCTCCATGAAGAGAAAGATGCAAGCTTGCTTCCGATTTTCGATAACAAAGATGATCTACCTTGAAGTTTCATTAACACAAGCTCTCACTCACTAAATAAAGTGAACACTCTCATCTAAATGGCAAGGGTAGATGAGGATGATGAAGTAGGATTTTTGCTCTCTTTTATTTTCTTATTCTCACTCATTTTCATCACTTAGAAAAAGGCTAGAAAGCTTTTTCCATGAAAGAAAGAAGAAGGAAGAAGAAGATGAATAATTCTTAGAATCCTTTTGTGATGAATAATGAAATGTTGATAATGTTGAATAATGCAACCATGGTTAACTAAACCTTTGTAGAGATTTAACTAGGGCTAGGGTTTGGGTTGAGTTAAAGACGAGTCACTACAAAATATCTTAACACAAAACAAAATGAAACCATCTAGAAGGTTCATGAATGAACTAACCCAATTCAAACCCTAATCTTATTTAATCTCCACTAAACATGTTGCATTAGTAATCATATCATGTTACAATATTATATATCACATATATAATATATATTGTAACAAAATAAAATAATACAATTAACACATATCGCGTATATATCAATGTATTACCCGAGTGAGAAAAAGAATCTTTTAGTGAGCTAATATTAGTTAATGTAATTTAATATATCATATATATTATTATACATTAAATTATCGAATCAACACTTGATCCGACAATCCGGCTATATCGCATATAACCGACTAATTTATCTTTTACCGATTCATCGAATCAACACTTGATCCGATGACCCGGCTAATATCATATATTGCGAGAATAGAATACGGTATCTCATATCGCATTATCCTCGGTCCCGCACATATCACATATATGCTCCTACTCCATTTTGC
Organism: Agapanthus africanus; assembly: GCA_030015575.1. Classification (NCBI taxonomy): domain Eukaryota; kingdom Viridiplantae; phylum Streptophyta; class Magnoliopsida; order Asparagales; family Amaryllidaceae; genus Agapanthus; species Agapanthus africanus. Next base: position 182,480,075 of record CM057350.1, on the reverse strand, counting down.
CTGGGTCAAGAAACCTCTGTGTAGGACTCTAAAGAACCGTCAATACGCCGGCAGTAGGTGATGATCATATCAAACACCCACAAGTTGCAAGCAGTCAGCTAAACGTAACAGCCACTCAGGTATTGAGCGATCAGAAGATCAACAAGCAAGCATGTACATTCTCCCGCGAATCCAATCAGTAACACTCCCGTACAGTCCGGTCTCGTCGTCTGATATGTTGCATATCTCGCCTAGGGGTGGTAAACGTCAGACCCCAGTAGCTCGATAAGTCGTGTCGATATGAGGTCTATAACAGTTCGAGAAACTACTGATAACACTTACCAGTAAATCTCAGCAACCCTGGCCAGGGATTTCCAGTTATAGCCAATCGAATACAGCACAACATCAACTCCCTATACCGGGAGAGACGAATCCCCTCCTATCGCTCATTTCCTCCATGTGATTCGGGACTGTACCCAAAAGCCACCTTTTTGCATGCCCTCTTGGACGTGGTATGATGGAAATCAAAGCACAGTGGGAATCACACAAGACTCTATGACGATCTCGGGTCAACAGACTACTCTGTACTAGTGTCACCGGAGAACTGCCATCTGACGTGAGGTATAATACCATTTGGAAGTTCTCGGCGAGTCCGTCCAGTGTACCCAGTCTCTACTGAGCACCCGTACACCATCCCTGATGTCAAACACCGATGGATATGGGATCATCCATCGCCCATCATATGGGTCAAGATGCGTATACGCTAGTCTACTCTGGTGTATCGATGCCCTGTCTCGATACACTCTCAACTAGGAACAGTTATAAGATGTACTCGTCAACTACCGTGGCCCCACTAGTATGATCTCATCATTGTCTCAGTAGTCGAGTACATATCCTAAGGGCTTTATCAACATGTGACATAGAGACAAACAGAGTACAAGTTAAGATAAATTACAACCAGATAGCATACTATCATGTCGAGCAAGAAAGTCCTCCCTATATATGTCCAAGCATCCATTACAATATACATCGTATGTACAGTAATGGCCTCTAGGGCATACATATAACTAACAAATGCGTGTGGAATTCTAATGTCACGGTTTCTTTACAATCTTTGTGATGTGTGATGCAATTATTAGAATCCGGATTAATTAGTTTTATGAAAACTAGTTAGTAAATCTAGCCGTTTAGTCTCAATTGATCGATTGCAACGAAGTTTTGATTCGGATCAAAACTCCGTCGCAATTGCGTATTGTACGCGATCACTTAATAGGAAATCTTGTTGAATTATCTGACAACCAATTGAAAAGTGTTTTCAATTTGAGACTAAAATGCAAGTTTTACATGTTAGGCATGAAATCCGGAATATGAGATATTCCGGGTTTATGATATCTAAGGATATTGCGGATTCTAATCATTGTAGTTTTCTGTTTCTTTTCTGCGACCGTAAGTGTAATATGTGGGGTATCCCAATCTCGTTGCTATATGTCAACGAGATTTAGGGATACACATATTTGCTTACGTTGATGATATGTGATGTCATGTATTGCTATTGATATGATTTATTGGATCGTCGTGAAAGAATAACCGGGTTTTTTTTATGTGAGATGCGGGTTTTTATTTTCATTCATGTAAAATCTGTATGTAATATTCTTTTATTGGGGCACTTCTGGATTGAGGATGATGTCACCACTGTTGTATATTATTTACTTTTCCGCATTAGGATAGACCTAAGGTGGGGAGCACAAGTAACCGGGTTCTAGAGTCCAGTGGGAGACCATCTCAAGGAGTTGAGACCGGATATTCTAACTCTAGAATTGGCAGGGTTACTTGCCGCTCTCGTAGGGGTCTAGGGATGTGGGTTTTGGCTATTCATCACGACTGTGGAATCCGTGTTTTATATTATTGGCTAAATTTAAAAACATGGACATCCTAGTATATCCAATATTTCATATATTGCTTTTTCTGCTTAATTATGTGATGTTGATCATATAACTGCGTGAGACGAATGTAATATTATATATTTATGATATATAATAAATGTTGCTTATGTTTTGCACCCGCGCTAGTCTAGCCCCCGCTCTGCCGGTAGTTAAGTAACTAACGATGCATGACGGGGCCCCATGGCGAATGCGGATGGTATAAGCGTACGTTCTATTTTCGTTTCATTTTTCTGTAATGTTTAGGAAACATTAATTGATGGGACTTCATTAATGAGATTAATGAAAAGAAAGAAACCAAAAGATGTTGTAGAATCAACTTTTCAAAAAGGGTAGCTCTAGTTTTTGCTTTGCATAGTGGTATTCCTTGATGAATATCCAGCACCTCCTTCGATGGGGAAAGAGCCAAGATCCCTTCACCGGGAGTGACCTCTTTAGCGAAACTAGCAAATGTTACAACTCACTTAGTTTTGTTTTTGATTGCTTCTGTAGTTCTTGCTTTGCATAGTGGTATTCCTGAATATCCTGCACCTCATTCGATGAGGAAAGAGCCGAGATCCCTTCACCGGGAGTGACCTCTTTAGCGAGACTAGCAAAAGCCTAAAAACACTCCTTTTCAAAATCATTAGATTCTACAACGATATCAAGTTCATTACGCTCATGGTTTTCTTAAAAACCTGCGTAGCCCTCCATCATTTCAGATAAATACTATTTAGTATTCGTGCTACGTTTGTTGACCTTAGCCAATTCGTAGTGTGCTGTAGCTAATTAGTGCTTGTCTGCAGCATGTGATGCGATTGGATTAGGGTAGTCGTGCGGATTTGTTGACCTTAGCCAAGGGTCGCACGGGTGGGTTTGATTCAATCAAGAAATGACGGGTTGAACTTAGCTAGCACTTATGATTTGTTGACCATAGCTAAGGTCATAAGTTGCCAGGGGTAAAAACCATTATCGGGAATTTCAAGTGTTGAAATTTGCAATGAGATTGCATACCTTCTATATGATAGTTGGATCCCGATACCCACTGCGAGTAAGAATTATTCCTGGGAGAGTTTTGCACTTTACAATTAGCCGATCAAATAGGTGTCTAGAAAGGTGTCAATGGGGTAATACTTCTGGGAAAACGAGGTTTATTTTAATTAGGCCCGTGTGAAAGCACGGGGAACCTCCCTCAAACTACCGATACTGGCCTGGCTGAATGATTAGTGAACTTATAGGTGTAATTAATCCCGGCTAATCTTACCTTTTAGGGTTTGAAAGAAGATTTGATAGAACCAGTGGGAGCCATCCTGATTAGATAAGATAAATACCAATCTAATCTTGTAAAAAGCGCACGCTAACGCGTTTCCTTCTCTCTCTCTCCAGGCAGCAACCAATGACACGCCTTAATCAAGATAATAATATGGATGTATTGACCGAACCCTCCTTTTATACAGGGCTAGGGAACATTGGTCCTGCTCTATCTTATGAATGTCATAAGTCTGAGCAAGGGATAGGGGCATGTCAAGATTCCCCCGCCACCCGTATGAAGAAAGAGTATGTTAATGCATCTTCTTCGGGTGTGTTCGTTACCGAGAACTGTTTCTCAGTTTGTTCGTCCTAGGTATTGGATACCGGATCAGGATCCCACGTATGTAATTTGTTATATGGGCTAAAGAAAGGTAGAGAACTAGGAAAGGGTGATAAATCCCTAACAGTAGGGAATGGTGCAATTGTTGCAGCCAAGGCAGTTGGCGATTATCACCTTGTATTACCAACTGCTAATACATTGATTCTGAACGTCTGTTACTACGTACCAAAATTGATGTGCAATATTATATCGGTTTCTTTACTAACTAAAGAAGGATATAATCTCACATTTGAGGATAATGTTATGAACATTTTCCAGAATCAAGTGTTGATTGCATCTAGTACGTTATGTAACGGTATATACGTTCTTAATCAAAGTACAGTCCTTAACGTACAGAACACAAACAAGAGGAAAAGTTCAGAAATGAACGAAGCTTTCTTATGGCACTGTAGACTAGGTCATATCAATGCGACAAGACTGGCTAAGTTGCATAAAGATGGATATTTGAATTCGTTCGAATTTTCATCTTATGAAACTTGCCAGTTATGTCTCAAAGGCAAGATAACCAAAACTCCGTTTACTGGACACGGAGAAAGAGCTACTGAACTCTGGGGACTGATACATAGTGATGTATGCGGTCCTATGTCTACACATGCCAGGAATGGTTTTTCATACTTTATTACATTCACCGATGATCTCTCAAGGTTCGGACATATGTTCTTGTTGAAACACAAGTCTGAAGCTTTTGAGAAATTCAAGGAATATAAGTGCGAAATTGAAAACTAGACGGGCAAAAGTATTAAAATCCTACGATCTGATCGGGGAGGAGAATACTTGAGCGGCGAATTCCGAGACTATCTAAAAGAGAATGGGATTCTCTCTCAGCTCACTCCTCCGTATACACCACAGCACAATGGTGTATCGGAGCGGAGAAATCGCACCCTATTAGATGAAGGGTTCCTAGCAATGACAGCAAGGTTTCGGGGGGCATCTTCCATACCGTTTTTAAAAATTTGTCGTTACAAAGAACCCTACGCTAGAATCGTCAACTAGAGATTTAGTCGGAATAGAATGTAAACAACTTTTACATCTAAGAGAATGAGAATACAACCTTTGTAGTCGGTCCTTCTCTTCACTTGCTCCGTGTAGTAGTCCCGCGACTCCACAAGGCTTCCCTTAAGACTTTGAATAAGCTTCTTTCGTAGCTTTCGCGCCAATAAGGATCCACCTCGAAGCTCCTACTAGTTCAAGCTACCACTATACTAAACTCCTTTAGTGTATGAAACACATCACACTAATTTGCTAGAAAGGTGTGAGATGATGAAGTAGGGGATGTTAAGAGCTCACTTATTTATGTTCAAGCTTCATGATTCACATCACATGTGAGGGTTGAAGCTTGAGGCAAAGCAAGAGGAGGAAGAAGAAGAATGAGAGAAAAAATGGCTAAGTCTTTTGGAATGAACATAATGAATGATAAGTCTTGACCCCTCACTCATTCAAGCATGGAATTATGCAATATTAAATTACAACCATGCTTGAATAGTGAGTCAAGAATGAATAAACAATATAAAACACCATGCTTGCAATCATGCTTCAACTTTACACCTCATTTCTATTTTCACAAAATAGAAAAGAAAATGCCATGCTTCATTTTAATATATATATATATATATCATATATATCAATATATATTTATTGAAGATTAATTAGTGAGCTAACGATATTAGTTAATATGTAATTATATCACATATAATTTATATCATATTATTAAATCAACATTTGATCTAATCATCCGGTTATATCATATACGACCGACTAATATCATTTATCTGTATATCACATTATCGAATCAACACTTGATTCGATAATTTGGTTATATCACATATAACCGAACTGACAACAGATGACTGCCAGATTACAATACGGTATCACATACTCGTATTTAATCAGGCCCACACAAATATCACATATGTGTCCTACTTCGTTCCGCTTGAACCAGGGAACTTCTGTGTGGGACTCTAAAGACTCGTCAATACGCCAGCAATAGGTGATGATCATATCTGTCACTTACAAGCCGTCAGCGGTACTAGCTGGACGTAACGGCTACCCGGGTATTGAGCGATATGAAGATCAACAAGCAAGCTTGTCCACAGTCTCCATGAAGCCTATCAATAACTCTCTCGTACAGTCCGGTCTTTTCGTTTGATATGTCGCATATCATGTCTAGGGGTGGAAATCGTCAGACCACAGTAACGTGATAAGTCATACCGATGTGAGGCTTATAACAGGTCTAGAAACTACTGATAACACTTATCAGTGGATCTCCATATCAGCCCTGGCCAGGGACTTCCAGTTATTTCCAATCGAGCATAGCACAACATCAACCCCCAATACCGGGAGAGACGAAACCCCTCCTATCGCTCATTGCCTCCATACGACTCGGGACTGTACCCAAAATCCACCTGTTTGCACGACTCCTCTTGAGCGTGGTAGGGAGGAAATCAAAGCACAGTGGGAGCCGCACAAGACTCTATGACGATCTCGGATCTACAGACTAACCTGTACCAGTGTCTCCAGAGGACTGCTATCTGACGATAGGTATAGTACCATATAGGAGTTCTCGGCGAGTCCTGTTCAGTATACCCAGTCTCCACTGAGCATCCGTATACCATCTCTGATGTCAAACACCAATAGATGTGGGACCATCCATCGCCCATCATATGGGTCAAGAAGCGTATACGCTAGTCTATTCTGGAATATCGATGCCCTGTCTCGATATTCCCTCAATTAGGAACAATTGAAGGATGTACTTGTGAACTACCCTGGCCCTACTAGTATGATCTACATCATAGTCCTGGTAGTCAAGTACATATCCTAAGGGCTTTATCAACACGTGAGAGCAAGACAGTATCACAATACAAGTCTACATGTTAAGATAAAGGTAACCAGATAGCATACTATCATGTCGAGCAAGATAGTCCTCTCTGTATATATATATCCAAGCATCCACTATAATATACATCATATGTACAATAATGGCCTCTAGGGCATACACATAACTAACAATCTTTCACTTCCACTAAGGCCATGTGTTGTAGTATCTCATACCCAACATCCCAAAGAGTCTCTCAAATTGCGTCTGAGGGAGGGCCTTCGTGAGTGGATCTACTACGTTGTTCTTCGTGTCAACTCTCCTGACCTCGATCTCCCGGCGATCTACTATCTCCCGGATCAGGTGATACCGTCTCAGAATATGTCTGGATCTCTGTTGGGACCTGGGTTCTGTTCATATCATAATTTTGCATTATTATATTCCCCATTCTTATTCATTTTATAAATAAACAGGTGCTTTTGATCCATGTCTGCTACATAGCTGCAGGTTACAGGTTCTCGGAATAAAAACAATGAAATGATGAAAAGACGATACAAAAGTGAGACTACGACCAACAAATGGAAGAATCTTGATCAAGCCTACAGTTTGGAGAATAAACGAAGATCAATGAACGAGTTCACAAAGCACAAAGGCAGTGCAAGATTCAAGACTTCGATACGAAGCAAACGGTAAAATCCACAACATCATTCACTGTGGAAATTTGGAAGAAAACTAGAAAACAATCTGAGAAACCAAGTGAAGAAAATAGAAAAAATAAAGCAACAGAAGAAGACCTGAAGAAATGATGCATCAAGCTCTCAATATGGGCGCGGAACCGCGGCCAAACCAAGCTTATGGCCGCAGATCCGCGGCCGTGCGTCGTATGTGTCGGCGCGTGTCGCGCATGTCGGTGCATTGGTGCATTAACTCGGTTTTTCTTTAGGGTAAAATTGTAAATGCAGATGTGAATTGATTGTAACCCTAGGGTTTCTATGCTCTTTAAATAGAAACCCTAAAGCTCTTTTTGAGGTATGCCTCTTCTTGTGCCTCATTTTATTTATGAAAATTCATAATTCAATTCCTGTAATGATTGAAGAGAGCATCAAATAAAAATTAGAGTAAGTTTTCTTTTTATTGCCCTAGTTAATTTTCTTTCTGCCCTAATATAACTTTTATTATCTGCCCTAGCATAACTTTTATTATCTGCCCTAGTTAATTAGTTTAGAATATGTTTATCAATTCTCTAATGAGTGAGTAGATCCTTTCTTGTTAGGGTTAGGAATAGGAAAGGTTTGAGAGATGAAAATCTCTCACCCCTTTCTTGCCCATCACATATTTTTATAGGACTCCATGCATACATACACACACCGCTCCCTACGGCACCCTATCCCACGAGGTAGCGGTGATACCGTAGTATAAAAGACCGTTTGTATATGTTTTCCATGGAGGTTAGGGTAAGAATTAAGAAAGGAAGGACAAGAACCTAGAAGAAGAAACATCGTTTCTTCCCGATGGTACTAATCCACTTTATTAATTATTACCATTACACTTCATAGATCTTAATTAGGGCATAGAAAGCGGTGAGGAATATTGACTTTCCAAACTTAATCTAAACCTAACCCTAGCAAGATTTTAATCCTAGTCTAGATCAACCTTAGTTTTTAATGATAATCAATCCAACACCGTTTGGAATAAACTCTTTAGAACAAATTGAGAATACACAAAATCCCTGTGGACCGACCCGTACTCACCGGCTAGCTACCAAGCGACGCCGTTCTTGATTGCGGTAATTAATTCTTTGATCGTAAAACTTATCACATTCAAATCAAATGGCGCCGTTGCCGGAGATGGCGTAGTATTTTCTTTTTGTAATTTCAGATTAATATAAAAATTGAAAAATCATAAAAACTGAAAAATATAAAAAATAATTTTTTTTATCATCTTGATATTCTTTGAAGGGTGTTTTATTTTGAATTGTGCAGGATCGAAGAACGAATTCAGACCTGGAAAAAAAATCCAGAGAGCGAAACAGAAAACAGAATATCTGAACAAACAGGGGAGAATCCAAACAACAAACAGAAAGATTTTGGAGATCTGAACCGACTGGTCAATCGCGGAACCGCGGTCAAAGGCAACATTTGGTGGCGGAAACACGGCGCATTGGTGACGTCAGTACGTGGAAAAATCTCTGTAAGCTTTCTTTTTTTCTCTGTAAACCCCTTATCTCCTCTGAAAAATTTTTCCTGCAGGGTTCTTTGCGCAAAAACTTCTCTCTTTCTCCAATAACTTGATCTTGTGCAGGATTCTTTGCGCCGCGCTAAAAAAAAATTGTTTGCAAGTGATTATGTTTACTGTTTTGCATATTTAAATTGACTTTAAGGGGCTTGAACACCAATTCAGATTGAGTGGGGATTTCATTACCCTTCTCAGGACCCCAAAAATCATATAAAGCATATTGCATTGACCATCAAGTTAATTAAAAAAAGATTAGACTCAGCCCTAAAGACTTCGCGCTCAATAGGATAAAGGAATAGTTGTAGGTATCGACCGTTGATCCTAACCTGACTTTGTGGTGCCTAGGCTAGACAAGTAGGGAAAGGTAATTTTAAAAGGCCCGTCTCACGGTGATTCGTGAGCGGATCCCTCCTTTCTCTACTTGTGCTTACCTGGCCACAATTGGCAGTGAAGAGGGGTTTGAGGTTCTACTTCTTGCCCTTTGGAACAGTTACGAGCTGTCTAGCTGACTTAGGTGACCCTAGATTTAGGCTTGATTGTGCATTTGTGATTGATTGAACGTGTGTCTAAACCTTTTGTCGAAAATCTTTTTGCAAAAAGCTCCACATAAAAATAAAAAAAAACACAAAAAGAAAAAAAAGGAAAAATTTTAAAAAAAAAAACTTGCAACTTGTCGCCAAGAAATCCATTGCACCCCACTTGCACCATATTCTTTTTCTTCTCTTTTCTTACATCATGGGTACCCCACCTCCCAAAACTCTTGCCGAACTTTGGTACCCTCATCCAAACATTGCTTCATACGCGAATTGTTTTGGTCGAATTACGGACGACCCCTCCATGCCCAAAATTTCTTTGAAAGATCGAATAGAAGCGTCTAGGAGAAACAGTTCGACTCCACAATCTACTTTGTATCAACCATTTCAACCTTTACCACCTTCTTACGTTGATACTACTTTTTCGAGTCTTGTTGTAACTCCGAAACTGTTAGTGTATATGCCCTAGAGGCCATTACTGTATCATACTAGTTTGTATATTACTTAATGGATGCTTGGGATATTCACCTTGTATGTACAATCTTGCTCAAAATAGTAGTATGCTACTTGGTTTGTTTCTACTTCAATGTGTACATGTGTTTATTTTTGTATATCGCCTATACACATTAGTAGAGCCCTTAGGATCTTTGCTTGATTGCCAGCGATGTGATGGTCGTCACACTAGTGGGGCTGGGTAATCTATAAGCACATCCTTATGCAGGTCCCTGGTCGCAGGACTATCGAGACAGGGCATCGATACTCCGGAGTAGACCAGCGCATGCGCTTCTCATCCCAGTGTGGGAGACGGTCTGTCCCACAGCCGTCAGTACGTCGTACTTGAGATAGTATGCGGGTGCTCGTTAGGTTACGGGTACACTGGACAGGACTCGTCGGGAACTGACTAGTTGGTATTATACCTATCGTCAGTTATCAGTTCCCAGGTGACATGAGTACAGCTTAGTCCGCTGACTTGACACTGTCACTTCGCCTCGGGTGTGTTCCCACTGTACTTTGATCACTACCCTACCACGGCTCAAAGGAGTCGTGCAAACAGGTGGTGGTTAGGTGCAGTCCCGAAGCACTTGGAGGCAGTGACGGTTAGACAGGATTCGTCTCTCCCGGTATTGGGGGTTGACATCGCGCTGTGTCTAGGAGAGCCATTACACGAGTAGTCCCTGGCCAGGGCAAACGAGATATACTGGTAGGTTTCCAGTGTTATCTCAGGGTGTTTTGGGCTTCGCTCCGGCACGACTTGTACCGCTATTGGGGGACTGACGTTTACCGCCCCCCAGGCCCGCCATGCGATGTATCAGACGAACAGACCGGACTGTACGGAGAATGTCACACTCAGGCTCAGTAGGAGTTCAGATGGGTTTCGCCTCGTCGGTCTTCTTGTCGGCATTACCTGGGGACCGTTACGCACAGCTAGTGCCGCTTGCGGTCTGTGGTTAAACCCACTGCCAGCGTAGTGTCGAGTCTTTAGAGTCCCACACAGAAAGCTTTTCGCCTTTAGGCAAAAGAGTAGAGGTCGCATGGTATTGCGACAGGTCGCATGGTTTTGCGACAGGGTTCGGTCACATCCGTGCACTTGTGCACGTACAGTGTCCGGACAGTTTACACTAGCGGGCTTTGGTTTAAGCCAGATCCTAGTGTACCTTATGGGATTGGATTTATCCAGTTTGCATTCGTGTTCCTCGGAACGCGGATGCGGGTGTGTATGCACAGTTGACAGGGAGGCAGAGGCGGCGGATTCTCATTAGGGTTGTTGACTGTTGACCGTTGACTATTTGACTTTATGCTCAACCCTAATGAGAATATGATATGTGATTAACTACTATATTAATTAAGTATTATAGTGATATGGTTGTTGACTTGTTGACTTTTGTTGACTTGTTGACTTTGTTGACTTGTTGACTTTTGTTGACTTGTTGACCGGTTGACTAGGCTTGACTAGTTGACCATCATGATAACCATGGTTATCATTTCATGCCAAAGACTTTTACTTGCTTGCTCATTTGAGTAAAATGAGTGCATGACACGATAAGGTTATGGTTGCTTAAAACCATCACATAAGACTTTTTTGATATGATGAGTTATGATCACTTTGGATTATGAGAGGGTGAAAGTAAAAAGAGTTGCTCATTCTTTCTTGCTCATTCTCTCTCTTGTTCTTGAGCTCTCCTCTTGCTCTCACCCTCAACCTCTTGCTCCCTCTCTTGATCTATGGTTCTCTTGTCTCATGAGTTGAGAATCAAGAACCATAGATAAAATCCCATTCTATTTCTTCTCTACTCATTCTAGTTCACTAGGTTTAGCAAACCAAGTGAACTAGTTTCTTCAAAGAACGAAGAAGGAGCTAAAGGTTGGAGCTTTCAAGTGGATCTATCTTCGGCGTACGGAGACAACGAGAAGGAGCCATCGAACCACCATCGGAGCTTGAAGACGAAGGAGTTCAAGTTAAGGTATAACCATCTCCATCCGAGTAGCTAACTCTCTTTAGCTAAGTTTGCTAGTTTTAGTTTAGTCAAAGATCCCGACTTTGGTTAGTCCATGTTGCCCCTTGCGCTAAAAATTTGTTTTTTATACCGTTTCCGGCTCCCCGTAAGAACCGGGGGTCGCAACGTGGACTTACAGTGGTATCAGAGCCTAACTAAACTTAAACTAGCTTGGTAGTAAAGTGTAACGAAGTTCGGAACCGAAAAAATCCAAAAACCTAACTTTTACAAAACCTGAGTTTCTGTTGAAATTTTTTCTGGTCAAAATGAAAAACTTTATACTCCTAAATTCGGCTCAGGGTTTTGTGTGAACACCCATGAAAAACGGTCCACTGTTTCGTTCAAACCGCCGCGCTTCCGCCGCACGAGGTAGGCATGTGCCGCGGAAGCGCCGCGGTTTGTCGTCTTCTCTGCATCGTTTTTCGTGCAGTGTGTGTCTGTGTTGGTTTTGGGATTTTTGAAATATATTATATGTGCCCAGATTTTCCAGAAAAGAAATTTCCTTTTGGGGTCCTATAATTCCGTATTTTTCCCGAACTTCACTGCACTTTGACTATGATGGTTATATCTGTGATGTTTGCATGTATTGAACGTCGGCTAATCGCTATAAGTCGATTGGTCGGGGTTATACATGATCTGTAATGTGCTGGAATGTGTATATAAATATGTTGGATTGTCGCGGGTGAATAGCCGGGGGGTTGTGAGACGAGAGTTTTCTTTTCTTGCAATTCATGTAAATTTGTAAATTGATGTAATAATTATTTGTATGGCCGCACAACCGGGTCGGGGTTGTAGCCGTCATTGTATAATTTCTTTTTACTGTTTTTGCTCCTAGGATAGACCCATGGAGAGGTGCACAAACTACCGGGTATGCCGAAGTGTCGAGTGGCCTACTCATGGAGATGAGGGAGGTTGCTACGCTTCGGGTACTTGGCGGGTAGTTTGCCGCACCCGTAGGGGTCTTGGGTGGGGTTTTGGCTATTCACCGCGACCGTGTAATCTGTTTTTGTTACAGGCTCGAACAAATTACAGATTCCTAGTATATCCAATGTATTTATCTGTGATCTGAAATGTTTATCATTGCAGTATATCTATATATGATATTATTTAGGCGTTGCTTATGTTTTACAGACGCGCTAGCCCAGCCCCCGCTCTGTCGTTAGTTAAGTAACCTAACGGGTAATGACGGGGCCCCGTGGCGAATGCGAATGGCATAAGCGTACGTCATATTTTGGTTGTTTTCTGCAATGGTAGGATTAAATGATGGGACGCATTAAAAGAACTAATGCAAGAATATCACGCATTAAAAGAACTAATGCAAGATAATAAACCAAGTCATAGTCGTTGGAACACTTTCGAAAAACCACTCGGTTCTTTTCAAAAACAACTTTTAAATGCGGAGCTTGAGCCACTCCTTTTAAAAGCTATCTCGTTCCATCGACCAAATCAAGTTCACTACGTTCACGGTTTTGCCAAAACCATCCGTAGCCCTCCGTCGTTTCACATGAATAGTCAATAGTATTCAAGCTGTGTTTGTTGGCCAAAGTCAAGGCACAGTGATTGGTAGCTATTGGGTATTCATGTGCAGCATAGATAGATGCGTTGGTTTGGAACAGTCGTACTGCCTTGTTGGCCAAAGTCAAGGGTAGGTGCGGGTGGATTCAAATTAACCTGGAGAACGACGGGCAGAACTTGACATGTGACTTATGATTTGTTGGCCAAAGTCAAGGTCATAAGAGCATGGGGCAAAAATCCACATCGGGAGTTTCATAAGTACTGAAACTTGCTAGATTTGCATACCATTTGGAGTGTGATGATTCTGGTAGGATTCCTTCAGTTTCGTCACGCGATGATATTTGGATCCCGATCCTACTGTGAGTATATGCTACTCCTCGGGAAATTTCTCACTAAACGATCAATGCTATAAACCTAGTAGGTGCCTAGAAAGGTGTTAGCGGGGCTACGCCCCCAGGGAAAAGAGGTTCTTTAATTAAGGAACTTCGCGAAAGCGTTGGAAAACCTCCCTCGAAGTACCGACACCGGCCTGGCTGAACGGTTAAGCAAGTATTGTGCGGTGGGATTGATCCCGGCTAATTCTTCCTTTATGGTTTGAGGAGGGATTCGAGAAACAGTGGGAGCCATCCTGTTTAGACAAACTAAAAACCACTCTAAACTTGCAAGAGCATCATGCTGAGTGTTTCTTCTTCTCTCTCCTAATTGCAGCGACCAAATCAACATGACTGGACTTAAGTTACTCCTAGATAAAAACAAACTGACAGGGCCAAACTACAAAGATTGGCTCAGGAATGTCAAGATAGCAATCACTTATGACAAGCTGGGGCATCTTCTTACCACCAAAGCTCCCCCTGTCCCTGGTCCAACTTCCAGCGTCGCGGATAAGGAAATCCGCAAGACTTGGGAGATTGATAGCGCGAAGGCCAAGTGCCTCCTGCTTGCCTCGATGGACAACGAACATCAGAGGAGGCATGAGAATATGGACATGGAGTCTATATTGCTTCATACAAAAGAACTGTATGGAGAGCAGTCTCGTATCGCAAGATACGAAGCGTCGAAAAAGTTATTTTCGACAAGAATGGCCGTCGGATCATCAGTAGCCGAGCACGTGCTAAAGATGATCGGCTACATTGAGCAGCTCGCTGACCTAGGGATCACATTGGAGAGTGAGCTATATACGGATATAGTTCTCCAGTCCCTTCCTTCCACTTACGCCCAGTTCATACTGAACTTCAACCTACAAGAAAAAGAGGTTGAACTTTCAGAGCTCCTCAACATGCTGAGGAGCGCAGAGGGCACCCTACAGAAAGGTAGGGAAACATCCACTTTGTTTGTAGGAGGATCATCTTCTTCTAGGTCCAAGGCGAAAGCCAAGGGAAAGAAGAAGAAGGCCCCCGCCAAACCAAGGGGCGGTGTTAGTAAAGTGGATACGAAGGGAAAAGGTAAAGCAACAAAGATAGCGGGGAAGCTTGTGGATAAGGAAGAATGCTTCTATTGTCATAAGAAAGGACACTGGAAGAATGATTGCAGGGCCTGGAAGGCCAGAACACAGGAATTGAAGCAGGTTGCAGCTTCAGCTTCAGGTGTGTATGTTATTGAAAACTGTCTTTCAATAAACTCTACTTCCTGGGTATTGGATACCGGATCAGGATCTCATATCTGTAATTCTTTGCAGGCGTTGAGAAACCGTAGGGTTTTGAAGGCAGGTGACATGACCCTCAAAGTTGCGAACGGAGCTAGCATGGATGCTAAAGCCGTGGGGGACTATCACCTGGGAATGTCAGATGGACATGTTTTGGTTTTGCGTAATTGCTTTTTTGTACCCAACGCAACTTGTAATATCATTTCTGTATCTTTAGTTTCTAAAGAAGGTTATGAATTTGCGTTTGTAAGTAATGTTGTAAACATTCACCTTAATCAAGTTTTGATTGGGTCAGGTACATTGAGTAATGGTATATACGTGTTAAACCAACCACAGATTTTCAATGTCCAGAATACACACAAAAGAAAGTCTCCGGAAATGAATCAGACTTTCTTATGGCATTGTAGATTGGGTCACATCAATGAGAGAAGGTTGACTAAGTTACATACAGAAGGATATTTGAATGCGTTCGAATATCAATCGTATGCCACTTGTCAATCTTGTCTCAAAGGAAAGATGACAAAGACTCCGTTTACTGGACAAGGAGTAAGAGCGAGCGAGCTCTTGGGACTCGTACACAGTGACGTGTGCGGTCCAATGTCTACACATGCCCGAAGCGGACATTCTTACTTCATTACTTTTACGGATGACTTCTCAAGGTACGGCTATGTCTTCTTAATGAAACATAAGTCCGAGGCCTTTGGAAAATTCCAGGAGTATAAGAATGAAGTAGAGAAACAGACCGGCAAAAGTATTAAGATTCTAAGATCGGATCGAGGTGGAGAATACTTAAGTGCCGAGTTCCTGGACTACTTAAAAGAGAACGGAATTCTCTCTCAGCTCACTCCTCCGTACACCCCGCAACATAACGGTGTATCGGAGAGACGGAACCGCACCCTATTGGATATGGTGCGGTCCATGATGAGTAACGCTGAGTTGCCGCGATCATTCTGGGGATATGCGCTAGAATCAGCAGCATACCTTTTGAACCGAGTTCCTACTAAGACCGTGCCTACTACACCATATGAGATGTGGTGTGGGAAGAGACCCTATCTTAAGCACATTAAGACATGGGGATGTCCGGCTTTTGTCAAAAAGCAGCATGCGGACAAGCTCGAGGCACGCTCAGTACAGTGCAAGTTTGTGGGATATCCAAAGAATTCCAAAGGATATTTCTTCTACTATGAAGAGGAACAAAAAGTCCTTGTTTCTCGTCATGCCTACTTCTTGGAAACTGAGTTTTTGGAAACCCAGATAAGTGGGAGCACAATAGAACTGGAAGAAGTTCCAGAACCACAGACTGTTACTGAAAGCTTGGTGGAACCAGAGGGTTCAACAGAACAGGACATTCCTACGCCGCTCCGCAGGAGTAGTAGGCAGTCTCATCCGCCCGAGAGATACTACGGTTTTCTCATAGACGGGGATAGAGAGGATTGCATCATAGATTATGATGAGCCTACTAGCTTCCAGCAGGCCGTTCAGAGCGTTGACTCAGTGAAATGGCTGGATGCAATGCGGACCGAAATGGAGTCCATGTACACCAACAAGGTATGGACGTTGGACATTGCTCCAGACGGGGTAAAACCCGTAGGATGCAAGTGGATCTTCAAAAGAAAGATTGGTGTAGATGGACAGGTTGAGACCTATAAAGCTAGGCTGGTAGCAAAGGGTTTCCGTCAAAGACCTGGCTTGGACTATGACGAAACCTTTTCTCCAGTAGCCATGCTGAAATCCATTCGGATCCTTCTTGCCATTGCTGCTTTCCACGATTATGAGATCTGGCAAATGGACGTAAAGACCGCTTTTCTAAATGGAAATTTAGAGGAGTGTGTCTATATGGACCAGCCAGAGGGTTTCATTCAGAGTGGGAGCAGCGGAAAGGTGTGCAAGTTGCTTAAGTCCATCTATGGACTAAAGCAGGCATCGCGGAGTTGGAACATCTGCTTTGATGAGACGGTCAAAGAATTTGGCTTTATCAAAAATCCAGATGAACCATGCATCTATAGTAGATTTGTAGCGAGAACTGTAGTATTCCTCGTTTTATACGTGGATGACATTCTCTTAATAGGAAATGACATTCCTATGCTACAATCTGTCAAGGGGTTCTTGTCACACAGGTTCTCCATGAAAGACCTGGGTGATGCCTCGTATATTCTGGGTATCCGGATCTACCGTGACAGATCCAAGAGGATATTAGGACTTTCACAGTCCAGGTACATCGACACCATACTGAAGAGATTCAGTATGGAAGATTCCAAGCGCGGTAACCTACCGGCTTGTCACGGGATCACCCTCTCTAAAGAGATGTCTCCCAAGACTGATTTGGAGAGGGATCGCATGTCTATTATACCCTACGCTTCTGCGGTAGGCTCTATAATGTATGCGATGTTGTGTACCAGACCGGATGTAGCTTATGCACTGAGTGTGGTAAGCCGGTATCAGTCTAACCCTGGGGAGAAACATTGGATAGCGGTAAAGAACATTCTCAAGTACCTGAGAAGGACTAAGGAGATGTTCTTGGTGTATGGCGGAAAAGACCTCCAGATCGAGGCCTTTGCTGACTCCAGCTTCCAGAGTGACAAGGATGATTTCAAGTCCATGTCGGGTTTTGTCTTTACCCTCAATGGAGGGGCGGTGTGTTGGAAGAGTTCCAAACAAGAAACCGTTGCAGACTCGATGATGGAAGCGGAATACATCGCTGCATCTGATGCCGCAAAAGAAGCTGTCTGGATGAGGAAGTTCTTGAAAGAACTTCAGGTGGTTCCGTCCATTGTTGATCCAATACCTCTGTATTGCGACAACAACGGGGCTATAGCTTTAGCAAAGGAACCAAGGTCCCATCAGAAATCCAGGCACATCTTGAGGCGGTATCACCTGATCAGGGAGATCGTAGATCGCCAGGAGATCGAGGTTCGGAGAGTCGCTTCAGAAGATAACACTGCAGATCCATTCACCAAGGCCCTGCCCCAGACTCAGTTCGAGCGGCTGATCGAGATGATAGGTCTTCGATACGCCAGTACATGGCCTTAGTGCAAGTGGGAGATTGTTAGTGTATATGCCCTAGAGGCCATTACTGTATCATACTAGTTTGTATATTACTTAATGGATGCTTGGGATATTCACCTTGTATGTACAATCTTGCTCAAAATAGTAGTATGCTACTTGGTTTGTTTCTACTTCAATGTGTTTATTTTTGTATATCGCCTATACACATTAGTAGAGCCCTTAGGATCTTTGCTTGATTGCCAGCGATGTGATGGCCGTCACACTAGTGGGGCTGGATAATCTATAAGCACATCCTTATGCAGGTCCCTGGTCGCAGGACTATCGAGACAGGGCATCGATACTCCGGAGTAGACCAGCGCATGCGCTTCTCATCCCAGTGTGGGAGACGGTCTGTCCCACAGCCGTCAGTACGTCGTACTTGAGATAGTATGCGGGTGCTCGTTAGGTTACGGGTACACTGGACAGGACTCGTCGGGAACTGACTAGTTGGTATTATACCTATCGTCAGTTATCAGTTCCCAGGTGACATGAGTACAGCTTAGTCCGCTGACTTGACACTGTCACTTCGCCTCGGGTGTGTTCCCACTGTACTTTGATCACTACCCTACCACGGCTCAAAGGAGTCGTGCAAACAGGTGGTGGATGGGTGCAGTCCCGAAGCACTTGGAGGCAGTGACGGTTAGACAGGATTCGTCTCTCCCGGTATTGGGGGTTGACATCGCGCTGTGTCTAGGAGAGCCATTACACGAGTAGTCCCTGGCCAGGGCAAACGAGATATACTGGTAGGTTTCCAGTGTTATCTCAGGGTGTTTTGGGCTTCGCTCCGGCACGACTTGTACCGCTATTGGGGGACTGACGTTTACCGCCCCCCAGGCCCGCCATGCGATGTATCAGACGAACAGACCGGACTGTACGGAGAATGTCACACTCAGGCTCAGTAGGAGTTCAGATGGGTTTCGCCTCGTCGGTCTTCTTGTCGGCATTACCTGGGGACCGTTACGCACAGCTAGTGCCGCTTGCGGTCTGTGGTTAAACCCACTGCCAGCGTAGTGTCGAGTCTTTAGAGTCCCACACAGAAAGCTTTTCGCCTTTAGGCAAAAGAGTAGAGGTCGCATGGTATTGCGACAGGTCGCATGGTTTTGCGACAGGGTTCGGTCACATCCGTGCACTTGTGCACGTACAGTGTCCGGACAGTTTACACTAGCGGGCTTTGGTTTAAGCCAGATCCTAGTGTACCTTATGGGATTGGATTTATCCAGTTTGCATTCGTGTTCCTCGGAACGCGGATGCGGGTGTGTATGCACAGTTGACAAGGAGGCAGAGGCGGCGGATTCTCATTAGGGTTGTTGACTGTTGACCGTTGACTATTTGACTTTATGCTCAACCCTAATGAGAATATGATATGTGATTAACTACTATATTAATTAAGTATTATGGTGATATGGTTGTTGACTTGTTGACTTTTGTTGACTTGTTGACTTTGTTGACTTGTTGACTTTTGTTGACTTGTTGACCGGTTGACTAGGCTTGACTAGTTGACCATCATGATAACCATGATTATCATTTCATGCCAAAGACTTTTACTTGCTTGCTCATTTGAGTAAAATGAGTGCATGACATGATAAGGTTATGGTTGCTTAAAACCATCACATAAGACTTTTTTGATATGATGAGTTATGATCACTTTGGATTATGAGAGGGTGAAAGTAAAAAGAGTTGCTCATTCTTTCTTGCTTATT
Source organism: Agapanthus africanus (assembly GCA_030015575.1). NCBI lineage: Eukaryota > Viridiplantae > Streptophyta > Magnoliopsida > Asparagales > Amaryllidaceae > Agapanthus > Agapanthus africanus. Next base: position 182,460,549 of record CM057350.1, on the reverse strand, counting down.
CTCTCTCTTGTTCTTGAGCTCTCCTCTTGCTCTCACCCTCAACCTCTTGCTCCCTCTCTTGATCTATGGTTCTCTTGTCTCATGAGTTGAGAATCAAGAACCATAGATAAAATCCCATTCTATTTCTTCTCTACTCATTCTAGTTCACTAGGTTTAGCAAACCAAGTGAACTAGTTTCTTCAAAGAACGAAGAAGGAGCTAAAGGTTGGAGCTTTCAAGTGGATCTATCTTCGGCGTACGGAGACAACGAGAAGGAGCCATCGAACCACCATCGGAGCTTGAAGACGAAGGAGTTCAAGTTAAGGTATAACCATCTCCATCCGAGTAGCTAACTCTCTTTAGCTAAGTTTGCTAGTTTTAGTTTAGTCAAAGATCCCGACTTTGGTTAGTCCATGTTGCCCCTTGCGCTAAAAATTTGTTTTTTATACCGTTTCCGCCTCCCCGTAAGAACCGGGGGTCGCAACGTGGACTTACAGAAACCCATGTCTATTGCTGAACATATTGAACAATCTCGTAACCGATGTTTCACTCCTTTCAACACTTCCAGTTCTTGGGATCAACAAGTCCATTCACCTTTTTATCCAAATGTTGATCATATTCCTGTCCAACCATTCAATTCCTACCAGTCCTACCCGACTTCCACACCTTTCTTAGACATTGCTTCTATACAGCCATTTGGGAGTTTCCAGAATCCAAACAATTTTAAATCTTTTACTGAAACCTCTTCACAACCCATGTCTAGTCTGGAACAGTCGTTGGAAGCTTATATTGTAGCGACAAACCAACAGATGAGGAATTTGGATGCGTCTATTGCCGCCCTTATGCAACCTAGTGTCCCGGTAGCTAGTTTTCAACTAGCTCCAAAAATTCCAATGTATAATGAGGCGGTTGAACAGATTAAGAATTTGAGTGAAGAGAGTGAGCTGTGCACCCTTCCAAATCAAACCTACCCATCACCAATTGAATTCCACAACTCCGGTTTTGAATGTCTATCTCGTGTCCCAAATGATTCACCAGTTGAAAATAAAATATTTAATGAGTTGTGCGACTTTGTAGTACTTGATTTGCCAGATTGTGAAGGGTCCCTTTCGAGTGAAACCATCACCAATCCTTTCGACCTCTACACCTCTAATCTAGAACTTGAATTGATAAATATCCATACTTTTGATATGGTGTCCAAAAAAATTGATTTTCACTTGATTGAGGATATTGACGCAGGGAATATTTTGGATGATGAACCTGCAGATTTGACTGAATTTTTCTCTCCAATTCATCATCCCGAGTCATTAAATGTTTCTCCCGAACTTCATATGCGTCTTGATTTTGATGATAATTGCATGGATAAGATAACTTTTGAGGAGAATTATGAGGATAGTATTGAGGAGAGTATTGAGGATAGTATTGAGGATGAACCAGTTTTGTTTGATGAGTCGGATTTTCCAATTCATCCTCCTGAACCTTTAATTGTTATACTTCTTAAATCACCCCCCTTCATCCTTTCCATCGTTCCGACCACGCAAGAAATCACGCAGGAGGACTGTGAGCTTGAAAAATTTATGTTCGATCACAGCAGTTTTGACGCCACTAGTGCGTTCCTCCTTGAATCTGACACAGTTTGCACAACCGATAATGATTACGAGTGCTTCACTTTTTCGAACGATTTTGAAGACTCGTTACCCGAGTTTGAGTCCTTTGAATTTTCGGATGAGTCAATTGAACCATCCGAATCGGTTGCTTACAGTGATTTCGAACCATTGATGGAATCCTTCGAGTTCGAGACAGTTTCACCAATTTTACCTTCAATTATTTCACCTCTGAAACTTGAACTCAAGCCAAGTCATTTCGAACCATTGATGGAATCCATCGTTTCGACCGCGCAAGAATCTGTCACGCTTCAATTTTTAATGGATGGTTTACCAAGTTCAATGTACCCATGTTTTCTTGCGAATCTTGAGCGATTTGACTCCATTTCTCGACGGGTTGATAAATTAGCACAATCGCTTTTAACACATCGGTCATCACAATTTGCGCTAATTTATTCACTCGATTTACTCCCTCAAGTTCGTACTACACTTCTTTCTCTCTTCCGCTATTCTTCTCCTAATAGACCGAGACCATATTCCACCTTTCTTTCCACACGGTCTCGTGTGCTTCTCATCTCCTTTATCTACACTCCATTCTTTCACCAACCCTACCATTATAACGATAAAATTTTCGAATGGTTGGTGCTAACCTTTGGCCTGTGTAAGGCCTTGTATAGTTTGATTTTTCACCCCCCCAACTCTAAACTTTAACGTTTAAACAGTGGAAACACTGTTTCACTTAAGTTTGGGGGGGGGGGACTTTTTTGTATATATATTTTGTTTTGTTTTTTTGTTCACAATAAAAAATAATAAAAAATAATAATAAAAAAAAATAAAAAAATAAACAGGGGAGTGCCGACAATTTTGACCCTCTTGGTGTAACCTGACAGTGAGGAGACTGTCAAGTTTAAGTTTGGGGGTGTGCTCGGTAAGCCTTCTTCCTTCGTATTTATGTGTGTGTTTTGCATTTGCATGCTTATTTTAAAACCCATAAAAAATTGAAAAGTTTCAAAAATTATAAAAATTGATAAGTTCAATTTTGGCCATATTTGACTTAAGTTTGACAAGACGGTTGACTAGCTAGGAAAAACTAGATCCTTGACTTAGTAAATTAAAAACCCTAAAAATAACCTTTCTTAAAATTTAACGGTAGAAAATATATGTCTTTGTAGTTTACTTAGAAATAGGCAAATTTTGAGTTCACTTCTTGGGCTAAGTCAAAATAAGGGAAGATTATTGATATTTTTATTAAAGTATAAGTCTGAAAAATAATTCCTAAGTTTAAGTCTAAATTCTGAAAATATATACCCTACAAATTGCACAAACACGAACCTTGAAACTTGGAATAGTAGAAGAGACCTTGAAATGCTCTTGTCTAAAGTCCTTAGTATGAAGGAAAATAAAATAAAAATACAAGTGTGAATAAAAGAAAAAAAATGAACACTGGTTTTTGTAATTACTTAAGACTGCATAAATAGAAAAAACATTTAGCGAGGGTGCTTTATCACCTAGTGCCTTAGACCAACTGGTTTGGGAGTCACTGCTAAAAGCCTTAGGTATTACAAGACTAGGAATTACGCCTTAATATGCAAACACATTTTGTAATCGGTCGTTGGTACCTCAAGAAGTATTAACGGTCGCATGAAGAATGTGTGAGCAAATTTCATCTAAAAATTCACCAATTGGAAAGTACTTTGGGCGATGGACAAGTGTATAATAGCTTGATTTGAATTTCCAAGTGTAGGGGTGATATATACACACATGTAGGGGTATGTGATTGGGATTTAGATAAGAGATGGGAATGAAAAATAGGACTTGTATCTGTAATAGAGATGAAAAAAATTCCTAAGTTGAGATAGAACCCTAGAAGGAAAACTTAAAAGATGCTAAAAGCTAAGTAAATTTACAAGAACATATATAATTTTAAGTTAAATAATAAGGAAGCGTGAAAAATACGGGTGGATAACTTCTGAGTCAAAAACAATAGAGTTTCTTGTTAAAAAACCTAATTGGAGAATAAAAGTCAATAGGCCGAATTGATAGGATTTTGTGGGTAGTATCCGTTGAAAACCCTCAGGAGACAACACTCCTCCTACTAGGGACACCTAGAGGTTTAACGGCTTGTTGCACGAGCTCAGTGCAATCTCGTTTCCCTGCGAAAGTGAGGCTAGGTCTTTTTTCGAGAATAAAACTAGTTTTGCTCGAGGACGAGCAAAAGATAAGTTTGGGGGTATTTGTTCATATCATAATTTTGTATTATTATATTCCCCATTCTTATTCATTTTACAAATAAACAGGTGCTTTTGATCCATATCTGTTATATAGTTGCAGGTTACAGGTTCTCAGAATAAAAACAGTGAAATGATGAAAAGACGATACAAAAGTGAGACTATGACCAACAAATGGAAGAATCTTGATCAAGCCTACAGTTGGAGAATAAACGAAGATCAATGAACGAGTTCACAAAGCACAAAGGCAGTGCAAGGTTCAAGACTTTGATACGAAGCAAACGGTAAATTCCATAACATCATTCACTGTGGAAATCTGGAAGAAAAATAGAAAACAATCTGAGAAACCAAGTGAATAAAATAGAAGAAATAAAGCAACAGAATAAGACCTGAAGAAATGATGCATCAAGCTCTCAGTATGGCCGCGGAACCGCGGCCAAACCAAGCTTATGGCCGCGCGGCCATGCATCGCACGTGTCGGCGCGTGTCGCGCGTGTCGGTGCATCGGTGCATTAACTCAGTTTTTCTTTAGGGTAAAATTGTAAATGCAGATGCGAATTGATTGTAACCCTAGGGTTTCTATGCTCTATAAATAGAAACCCTAAACCTCTTTTTGAGGTATGCCTCTTCTTGTGCCTCATTTTATTTATGAAAATTCAGAATTCAATTCCTGTAATGATTGAAGAGAGCATCAAATAAAAATTAGAGTAAGTTTTCTTTTTATTGCCCTAGTTAATTTTCTTTCTGCCCTAGCATAACTTTTATTATCTGCCCTAGCATAATTTTTATTATCTGCCCTAATTAATTAGTTTAGAACACGTTTATCAATTCCCTAATAAGTGAGTAGATCCTCGCTTGTTAGGGTTAGGAATATGAAAGGTTTGAGAGATGAAAATCTCTCACCTCTTTCTTGCCCATCACATATTTTTATAGGACTCCATGCATACATACACACACCGCTCCCTACGGCACCCTATCCCACGAGGTAGCAGTGATACCGTAGTATAAAAGACCGGTTGTATATGTTTTCCATGGAGGTTAGGGTAAGAATTAAGAAAGGAAGGACAAGAACCTAAAGGAAGGACAAGAACCTAGAGGAAGAAACATCGTTTCTTCCCGATGGTACTAATCCACTTTATTAATTATTACCATAACACCTCATAGATCTTAATTAGGGCATAGAAAGCGGTGAGGAATATTGACTTTCCAAACTTAATCTAAATCTAACCCTAGCAAGATTTTAATCCTAGTCTAGATCAACCTTAGTTTTTAGTGATAATCAATCCAACACCATTTGGAATTAACTCGTTAGAACAAATTGAGAATACACAAAATCCCTGTGGACCAACCCGTACTCACCGGCTAGCTACCAAGCGACGCCGTTCTTGATTGCGGTAATTAATTCTTTGATCGTAAAACCTATCACATAAATCAGTTTCCTTGGCCAAAGCCACCGCTCCATTGTTATCACAATACACGGGTATTGGATGATCAATGGATGGAACCACACCAAGCTCAGTAATGAACTTCTTCATCCAGACAGCTTCTTTGGCAGCATCGTTGGCAGCGATGTATTCAGCCTCCATCATCGAGTCTGCAACGGTGTCTTGCTTGGAACTCTTCCAACACACCGCCCCTCCATTGAGGGTAAAGACAAAACCCGAGACCGACTTACTGTGGCCTTTATCACTTTGGAAGCTCGAGTCTGTAAAGGACTCCACTTGGAGTTCACCATTACCGTACACTAAGAACATCTCCTTAGTCATTCTCAAGTACTTGAGAATGTTCTTAACAGCTGTCCAGTGATTCTCTCCTAGATCTGCTTGATACCTACTCACTACACTTAGTGAGTACGCTATATCGGGTCTGGTACATAACATCGCATACATGATAGAGCCTACTGCCGAAGCATAAGGTATCCCTTGTATGCGAGTTCTCTCCAAATCAGTCTTGGGAGACATCTCTTTGGAGAGAGTGAGTCTAGAGATCGTGGGTATATTACTACGCTTGGACTCTTTCATACTAAACCTCTTTAGTATGGTGTCTATGTACCTGAATTGGGACAATCCCAGTATCCTTTTAGATTTATCTCTATAGATTTTAATCCCTAAGATGTAGGAGGCATCACCTAGATCTTTCATTGAGAATCTCTGTGATAAGAAGAGCTTGACCGAGTGCAGCATAGGAACATCATTTCCTATCAAGAGTATGTCATCCACGTACAATACGAGGAAGACGACCTTACTCTCTGCAACCTTCTTGTATATACAAGGTTCATATATATTTTTGATGAAGTCAAACTCTTTGACTACCTCATCAAAACAGATGTTCCAACTCCGCAATGCCTGCTTTAACCTGTAGATGGATTTAAGCAGCTTGCACACCTTTCCACTGCTCCCACTGTCTACGAAGCCCTCCGGCTGAGACATGTATACGCTCTCTTCTAAATCACCATTTAAAAAAGCAGTCTTAACATCCATTTGCCAGATTTCGTAGTCATGGTATGCAGCGATGGCAAGTAGGATCCGGATGGTCTTAAGCATAGCCACTGGAGAAAAGGTTTCATCATAATCCACACTTGGTCGTTGATGAAAACCTTTTGCAACAAGTCTAGTTTTGAAAGTCTCAACTTTTCCATCTACACCTAGTTTCTTCTTAAAGATCCATTTTCTCCCAATGGGCTTTACCCCTTCAGGAGCAACTTCCAAAGTCCATATTTTGTTGGTGTACATGGATTCCATCTCAGATCGCATTGTATCCAGCTATTTCACAGAGTCCCCACTTATGATGGCCTGCTCGAAGCTAGTTGGGTCATCATCTTCCACGATGCAATCCTCGCTCCCACGATCAACGAGAAAACCGTAGTATCTCTCAGGTGGATGAGAAACCCTACTAGAACGGCGGAGAGGATGGGGTTCTCGGGAACTACTGAATCCTCTGGTTCCACCAAATCTTCTGTTGCAGTTTGTGTAGCTGGAACTTCTTCCAGTTCTACCTCCTTGCCACTAATTTCTTTCGCAAGAAATTCCTTTTCTAAAAAGGTGGCATGCCGAGAAAAAAACACCTTTTGTTCTTCGGTGTGGTAGAAGATATACCCTTATGAGTTTTTGGGATATCCTACAAACTTGCACAGAACGGACCTTGCCTCGAGCTTGTCCGGATTGTGCCTTTTGACATAGACCGGACAACCCCATATCTTCACACAGTTAAGATGTGGTGTCTTCCCCTTCCATATCTTATATGGAGTGGTAGACACTGATTTGGTAGGAACCATATTCAATAGATGTATGGCTGTTTCAAGCGCATACCCCCAAAGGGAAACAGGTAACTCAGCGGTGCTCATTATAGAGCGCACCATATCTAATAGGGTGCGATTTCTCCGCTCCGATACACCGTTGTGATGTGGTGTATATGGAGGAGTAAGCTGAGAGAGAATCCCATTCTCTTTTAGATAGTCAAGGAATTCCGTGCTCAAGTATTCTCCTCCCCGATCTGATCGAAGGATTTTAATACTTCTACCCATTTGGTTCTCGACTTCGTGCTTATATTCTCTGAATTTCTCAAAAGTTTCAGACTTGTGTTTCAGCAGGAACATATGTCCGTATCTTGAGAGATCGTCAGTGAATGTAATGAAGTATGAGGAATCATTCCTTGCATGCGTAGACATGGGACCGCATACATCACTATGTATCGGTCCCAAGAGTTCCGTAACTCTTTCTCCGTGTCCACTAAACGGAGTTTTAGTCATCTTTCCTTTGAGACATGACTGGCAAGTGTCATAAGATGAAAATTCGAACGGATTCAAATATCCATCCTTATGCAACTTAGCCAGTCGTGTCGCATTGATATGACCTAGTCTACATTGCCACAAGAAGGATTTGTTCATTTCTGAACTCTTCCTCTTGTGTGTGTTTTGTACGTTAAGAACTGTGTTTTGATTCAGAACGTATAATCTGTTACATAGCGCACCAAACCTAATCAACACTTGCTTTAGGTAAATGTTCATAACATTATTCTCTACTACAAAGTTATATCCTTCTTTATCTAATAAAGAGATTGATATTAAATTGCATATCATAGAGGGTACATAGTAACAGTCGTTTAGGATCAATGTATTCCCTGTTGGCAATACAAGGTGATATTCACCAACTACTTTGGCTGCAACATTTGCACCTTCCCTACTTTTAGGGAATGATCACCTTTTCCCAGTTCTCTATCTTTCCCCAGCCCATGCAACATATTGCATATGTGGGATCTCGATCCGGTATCTAATACCAAGGACGTAGAGTGAACTGAGAAACAGTTCTCCGTAACTAACACACCTGAAGAAAATGCATCAACATGCTTATTCTTCGTTTAGGTGGTGTGGGAATCAGTATAAGTTCCTATTTCCTACTCGGACTTATAACACTTATAAGTTGGAGCGGAACCAACTTTCCCTTGCTCAGTATAACAAGCGGGTTCGGTCAATACATCCATATTATTATCTTGATTAAAGCATAACATTGGTTGCTGCCAGGAGAAAGATAGAAGGAAACGCGTTAGCGTGCGCTCTTTGCAAGATTAGATTGGTTATTATCTTATCTAATCAGGACGTCTCCCACTGTTTTTATCAAATCTTCCTTCAAACCGTAAAAGATAAGATTAGCCGTGATTAATTACACCTTACAAGTTCGTCAATCTTTCAGCCAGGCCAGTGTTGATACTTTTTGGGAGGTTCCCCGTGCTTTCGCACGGACCTAATTAGAATAAACCTCGTTTTCCCAGGGACATAACCCCGTTAACACCTTTCTAGACACCTACTTGATTGGCTAATTGTTATGTGTAAAACTCTTCCAGGAGTAATTTTTACTCGTAGTGGGTATCGGGATCCAACTATCTTATAGAAGGTATGCAATCTCATTGCAAATTTCAACACTTGAAATTCCCGATAATACTTTTACCCCTAGCAACTTATGACCTTAACATAGTCAATAAATCATAAGCGCTAGCCAATTTTAACCCGTCATTTCCCGATTGAATTAAACCCACCCGTACGACCCTTAACATAGTCAACAAAGTCGCACGACTACCCTAATCCAATCGCATCTCATGCTTTAGCAGATAAGCATTAATTAGTTACCGCACACTACGCCTTGACGAAAGCCAACAAACGTAGCATGGATACTAAATAGTACTTATCTGAAATGACGGAGGGCTACGTAGGTTTTTCAGAAAACCATGAGCGTAATGAACTTGATATCGTTGTAGAAACGAATGATTTTGAAAAGGAGTGTTTTTGAGGCTTTTCTAGTTTCGCTAAAGAGGTCACTCCCGGTGAAGGGATCTCGGCTCTTTCCTTATCGAATAAGGTGCTGGATATTCTATAAGGAATACCGTTATGAAAAGGAAGAACTATAGAAGCAATCAAAAACTAAATCGAGTGATTTTTAGCATTTGCTAGTTTTGCTAAATATGTCACTCCCGGTGAAGAGATCTCGGCTCTTTCCTTATCGAATAAGGTGCTGGATATTCTACAAGGAATACCGCTATGCAAAGCAAAAACTAGAGCTACCCTTTTTGAAAATTTGATTCTACAAGATCTTTAGCTTTCTTTTCTTTCATTAATCTCATTAATGAAGTCCCATCAATTAAGCTTCCTAAGCATCACAGAAGAAACGAAAATACAATGCACATATAAAGTGATCACATCACAGAATATCAGCAGCAGAAAATAACATATGAAATATTGGATATACTAGGAATTTCGTGTTTTAAGTTAAGCCAGTATAAAACACGGATTCCACGGTCGCGATGAATAGCCAAACCCACATCCCTAGACCCTTACGAGAGCGACAAGTAACCCTACCAATTCTAGAATTAGGAGACCCGGACTCGACTCCTCGAGATGGTCTCCCACTGGACTCTAGAACCCGGTTACTTATGCTCCCCACCTTGGGTCTATCATAATGCAGAAAAGTAAATAATATACAACAATGGTGACATCATCCTCAACCCGGAAGTGCCCCAATAAAAGAATATTACATATATTGAATTTTACATGAATGAAAATAAAAACTCTCATCTCACATAAAACCCCCCGGCTATTCAAAACGCGACAATCCAATATAACATATCCAAGTAACACAGAACATCACATGTCATCAAATTATTAGACGATGTTAAACATTCTGATCGAATCAAAAAACACCCACAATTACCCAATAAGCTCAACACTTGAGCGTAGTTTGAAAGTATCCATCACATGCCACAATACCAATGAACCAGTCGTAGAAGGGCTAACCAATGCCTCACATGTGGCATCGCTGAACCACCATGAACCCTAGGGTTCAGTGGTGGTTCTGACAGTCACATAATCGAGTTAAGGTTTCGTTCTTCTAGAGGGTTCATCGAATAACTTGCACGATATTTGAATATTTCAAAATACGGAAAAGATCCAACTCTTGAATAAATTTCCAGCGAGGGTCAATGTGGGTATCTGATATCCGTTCGAACTTTTTAACACCATCTAAAATAGCCCGAAAACAGTTAGAATTACGACTACGAAATACTCCGAGTTGCTGTTTTGGTAAATAAACATCACATGCAAATTTAGCAAAAATAAACAACACCTGAAACACCAAAACCCAGAGACCAGAACACACTACAAAACCCATCCCCAAACTCCTTAGGAAATCCGGCGACGCCGGAATTTAGTGCTTGGTCACCGGCCAAAAACTGAGCCCTTGGGGTGAGGTTTGTACTGTGTTCTTATATTGTCCCATACTACATTTTGCACATATTTAAAAAAAATTGACAACTTTTAAAATTCAACAGAAACTGGAATTTTAGGGTTTCAAGTTTCGGAGTTTTTCGGTTTCGTAATTCTACGCAATCCGTCTAATTCTCTAGTTTGGCTCTGATACCACTGAAGGGCTCCTAGCAACGATAGCAAGGTTTCGGAGGGCATCATCCATGTCGTTTTTAAAAATTTGTCGTTACAATGAACCCTACGCTAGAATCGTTAACTAGAGATTTAGTCGGAATAGAATGTAAACAACTTTTACATCTAAGAGAATGAGAATACAACCTTTGTAGATGGTCCTTCTCTTCACTTGATCCGTGTAGTAGTCCCGCGACTCCACAAGGCTTCCCTTGAGACTTTGAACAAGCTTCCTTCGTAGCCTTCGCGCCAAAGATGATCCACCTCGAAGCTCCTACTAGTTCAAGCTACCACTACACTAAATTCCTTTAGTGTATGAAACACATCACACTAATTTGCTAGAAAGGTGTGAGATAATGAAGTAAGGGATGTTAAGAGCTCACTTATTTGTGTTTAAGCTTCATAATTCACATCACATGTGAGGGTTGAAACTTGAGGCAAAGCAAGAGGAGGAAGAAGCATGAGCAAGCATGAGAGAAAAAAATGGCTAAGTCTTTTGGAATGAACATAATGAATGATAAGCCTTGACCCCTCACTCCTTCAAGCATGGAATTATGCAATATTAAATTGCAAACATGCTTGAATAGTGAGTCAAGAATGAATAAACAATATAAAACACCATGCTTGCAACCATGCTTCAACTTTACACCTCATTTCTATTTTCACAAAATAGAAAAGAAAATGCCATGCTTCATTTTAATATATATATATATATATATATCATATATATTAATATATATTTAATAAATATTAATTAGTGAGCTAATGATATTAGTTAATATGTAATTATATCACATATAATTTATATCATATTATTAAATCAACATTTGATCTAATAATCCGGTTATATCATATACGACCGACTAATATCATTTATCTGTATATCACATTATCGAATCAACACTTGATTCGACAATTTGGTTATATCACATATAACCGAACTGACAACAGATGACTGCCAGATTACAATACGGTATCACATACTCGTATTTAATCAGGCCCACACACATATCACATATGTGTCCTACTTCGTTTCGCTTGAACCAGGGAACTTCTGTGTGGGACTCTAAAGACTCGTCAATACGCCAGCAGTAGGTGATGATCATATCAATCACCTACAAGCCGTCAGCGGTACTAGCTAGACGTAACGGCTACCCGGGTATTCAGCGATATGAAGATCAACAAGCAAGCCTGTCCACAGTCTCCATGAAGCCTATCAGTAACACTTCCGTACAGTCCGGTCTCTTCGTCTGATATGTCGCATATCATGTCTAGGGGTAGAAATCGTCAGACCCCAGTAATGTGATAAGTCATGCCGATGTGAGGCTCATAACAAGTCGAGAAACTACTGATAACACTTATCAGTAGATCTCCATATCATCCCTGGCCAGGGACTTCCAGTTATTTCCAATCGAGCATAGCGCAATATCAACCCCCAATACCGGGAGAGACGAAACCCCTCCTATCGCTCATTGCCTCCATACGACTCAGGACTGTACCCAAAATCCACCTGTTTGCACGACTCCTCTTGAGCGTGGTAGGGAGGAAATCAAAGCACAGTGGGAGCCGCACAAGACTCTATGACGATCTCGGGTCTACAGACTAACCTGTATCAGTGTCACCAGAGGACTGCTATCTGACGATTAGTATACTACCACATAGGAGTCCTCGGCGAGTCCTGTTCAGTGTACCCGTCTCCACCGAGCACCCATATACCATCTCTGATGTCAAACACCAATGGATGTGAGATCATCCATCGCCCATCATATGGGTCAAGAAGCGTATACGCTAGTCTACTCTGGAATATCTATGCCCTGTCTCGATATTCCCTCGACTAGGAACAATTGAAGGATGTACTTGTGAACTACTCTAGCCCCACTAGTATGATCTACATCATAGTCCTGGTAGTCAAGTACATATCCTAAGGGCTTTATCAACACGTGAGAGCAATACAGTATCACAATACAAGTCTACATGTTAAGATAAAGGTAACCAGATAGCATACTATCATGTCGAGCAAGAAAGTCCTCTCCGTATATATATATCCAAGCATCAACTATAATATACATCATATGTACAATAATGGCCTCTAGGGCATACACATAACTAACATTAGATATGGTGCGCTCTATGATGAGTATTGCTGAGTTACCTACTTCTTTTTGGGGACATGCGCTTGTGACAGCTGCATACCTATTGAATAGAGTTCCGACCAAATCAGTGCCTACCACTCCATATGAGATATGGAATGGGTAGAGACCATCTCTTAAACGAGTTAAGATATGGGGTTGTCCGGCCTATGTTAAATAGCAAAATCCGAACAAGCTCGAGACAAGGTCTGTTTTGTGCAAATTTGTGGGATATCCAAAGAATTCCTATGGATATATCTTCTACCATACTGAGGAACAAAAGGTGTTTGTTGCTTAACATGCCACCTTTTTGGAAAAGGAATTTCTTGTGAAAGAAATTAGTGGCAATGAGGTAGAACTGGAAGAAGTTCTAGGAGTACAAACCACAATTGACGATTTGATGGAACCAGAGGATCCAATAGTACCCAACGAACCCCAGCCACTCCGCAGATTTAGTAGGGTTCCTCATCCACCTGAGAGATACTACGGTTTTCTCGTAGACGGTAGGAGCGAGGATTGCATCATGGTAGATGATGACCCGACTAGTTTCGAGCAGGCCATCACGAGTGGGGACTCTGTGAAATGGCTGGATACTATGAGATCTGAGATGCAATTCATGTACACCAACCAAGTATGGACTTTGGAAGTTTCTCCTGAAGGGGTAAAACCCATTGGGAGCAAGTGGATCTTCAAAAAGAAGATTGGTGTAGATTGAAAAGTTAAGACTTTCAAATCTAGACTTGTAGCAAAAGGTTTTCGTCAACGACCTGGCGTCGACTATGATGAAACCTTTTCTCCTGTCGCTATGCTTAAGTCCATCAGGATCCTACTTGCCATTACTGCATACCATAACTACGAAATCTTGCAGATGGACGTCAAGACTGCTTTTCGAAATGGTGATTTAGAAGAGAGTATGTACATGGCACAGCCAGAGGGCTTCGTAGACAGTGGGAGCAGCGGAAAGGTGTGCAAGCTGCTTAAATTCATCTACGGATTAAAGCAGGCATCGCAGAGTTGGAACATCTATTTTGATGAAGCTATCAAAGAGTTTGACTTCATCAAAAATGTAGATGAACCTTGTATATATAAGAAGGCTGTAGAGAGTAAGGTGGTCTTCCTCGTATTGTACGTGGATGACATACTCTTGATAGGGAATGATATTCCTATGCTACACTCGGTCAATCTCTTCTTATCACTCAAGTTCTCATGAAAGATCTTGGTGATGCCTCCTACATCTTGAGGATAAAGATCTATAGAGATAGATCTAAACGGATTTTGGGATTGTCCTAATTCAGGTACATTGACACCATACTAAAGAGGTTTATTATGGAAGATTCTAAGCGAGGTAATTTACCTGCTTGCTCAGGAATCACTCTCTCTAAAGAGATGTCTCCCAAGACTGATTTGGAGAGAGCTCGCATGCAAGGTGTTGGAGATAATGCCCTCAGAGTCAATTATTGGATCACAGGCACGTGATTGCAATGATTGAGGGAGGACCTATCCCGGTAGGACAGTCTTACTCGAGGTGATAGTATGCTATCTGGTTTACCTTTATCATCGTGTACTACTTTAGGTGACCTGAAAGGTCGCTATTGCACGTTGATAGAGCCCCTAGGATTCTTGCTTGACTGCCAGCAGTATGAGGGCGATCATATAAGTGAGAGCTGGAGTCTATAAGCACATCCTTAAAATGTCCCTAGTCATGGGAGTTTCGAGACAGGGCATCGATTCTCCAGAGTAGACTAGTGTATACAGTCGAGACCCCGACGAGAGGCGGTGGCCGGTCTCACAAGCCACTGGTGTCAGTTGGTTCACCTAAGATGTATACAGGTGCTCATTGGGTTATGAGTACACCGGACAGGACTCGCCGGGAACATGCTAGTTGGTCTTATACCTGACGTCAGATAGCAGTTCCCAGGTGACATGTGTACAGGTTAGTTCATCGACCTGGGGATCGTCATTTGTCTCGTGTGAGTTCCCACTGTGCTTTGATTACTACCCTACCACGGCTCAAAGGAGTCATGCAAACAGGTTTTAGTTGGGTACAGTCCCGAGCCACATGGAGGCAGTGAACGGATCTTCAGGGGTTCGTCTCTCCCGGTATTGGGGGTGAGGCCGCGCTGTGTCTAGGAGAGCCATTACACGAAGTCCTTGGCCAAGGCAGGAGATTTACTGGTAGGTATTCCAGTAGTATCTCAGGGTGTTCTGGGCTACACTCCGACACGACTTGTACCGCTTTTGGGGGTTTGACTTTTACCAACCCCCTAGGCCCGACATGCGATGCTCATAGACGAACGGACCGGACTGTACGGATATTGTCACTGACAGGCTCAGTAGGGTGTCAGGATGAGTTCGCTCATCGACATCCCTTTTGGTCAATAGCTGGTGGCCCGTCACGTATTGGCTTATACCTCTGACGTGCTAGTGGTTAAATCCACAGCCATAGTATTGACGAGTCTTTAGAGTCCACCACACTTTCAGTTACTCAAGCTTTCGGGCGAAACGCTGTAGAGGCCGTATGGAGATATGGCAGGGTCCGATCAGATACGTGCGGTATTGCACGGATCAGGATCGGACGGTTAGTACTAGAGGCCGTATAGATATATGGCAAGGTTCGATCGGATACGTGCGGTATTGCACGGATCAGGATCGAACGGATATTACTAGCCGGCTTTGGTTTAAGCCGGATCCTAGTATAGTACAGTGTTGATTTTGTCTCTTTGCATTTGTGTTCAGTGGGAATACAAATGTGGGTGTGTATGCACAGTATCGGGGTTTTTCCTGTAATTTATTATGGGACCAGTTTTCTGGAGTTGCCAGTTTGCATTCCGTTCCGGCCGGTTTTCCTTTGTTCTTTCCCGGCCGGACTTTTCCGATGGAGGGGGTTATTTGCAAGTTTGCAAATAACACATTGTGGAGGGGTTTCATGCAAATGGTTTGATTATGAGAGCATCTTTTTATTCCTTTCTTTTCTATCATCATTTCATGCATAAAGGTGATTAAGATTGATTTAGTGTATGATGTGAAGTTTGCTTTTGATATGGTCACCACCCTTGATCTCCTACCATCACCTCCCTTCATGATTTGTATTTTTCCTCCACCATTTGATAAAGGGGGGCCGGCCATTTGAAGAAGGAGAGAGGATCATTTCATTTGCATGAGGGAAAAATTTGTTCATCTCATTCTTCATGCTACACAAATTCTAGCTCCACTTGGAAGTTCATTTCACAACCTTATTCCTCCATCAAGGCAACATAACCCCAAAGAGACAAAGCACTACACTTTCTACAGCAAATCTTGGGCACGTCGACTTGCCAGCTTCATGCCCGAGTTGCCTCGGTATTGAGGTGGGAGCCCGTAAAAGATACAGGCGATGTGGTGCCCTTCCGGCGAGGAGGCGACGACCGGAGTTTCTGCAGGAGATCGGGACGACGACGAGAAGACCGGAGGACTCGGATCACTCGGTATATCTCTTCCCCATCTTGTAGTTAGCTAGAACTAGTTTAATGGTTCGATTCGGGTGTTTAGTGCGCGGTGCCGCCGGTTTGCTAAGTTCGCAAAATTAAAGTTTATCACCGCTTCCGCATTTGGCCGTCGGATTGACGGCCGGGGCGCCGCCGTGCACTTACAGTGGTATCAGAGCCTCGCCATTAACATAGTCTAGCTTGGTTTAATGTGTTTGCATTTCCGATCGACCAAAATTCCAAAAACCGTATTTTCTCCATATCAGTTTTCTGTTGAATTTTTTTGAAGCCCAAAATTTTTTCAGGTTGTAAAGAACAAATGTACTAGAAGTTCTAAGAGTTATGGGAAAATATGACACATTGATCGCTCAGGTAGAGCGCGGAACCGCGGCCAAAACCCACTTGGCGCCGCGGTTCCGCCGCAGGTTTGAGGGATCAATGCGTCGAAATTTTCCAGTGGGCTTCTGGGCTGATTTTAGGTGTTTTGGAATATTAAAATTGGGCCCAGAATTTCTGTGAGTGCTACAGTATTGCTTGGGGGCCCACTTGTTAATTTTTGATCGATCGGATATTTTAAACACATTTTTTCACAGTACTTACATTATATCTGCGACCGTGAATGTCACTTGATCGGTAAATCCAGTCTAACTGCTATAGCCCGGTTAGACGGATTTGCGAACGTGACTTTCACGTTGATGTTCTGTGTTTTGCTGTGATGTTGCGGATCGGTCGTGGGGGATAGCCTGGATGCAATGCTAGTACAGTTGTGGTTGTATTATGTACATTTGATATTGCGGGGCGAGCGTCCGACATGTGGACTGTCGTCACTGCCTGTTTGTATTATTCTTTTGGGGCACGGCCAGGTTGCGGTCGATGTACCCGTTGTATGTATATTTTACTTTCTGTACTAGGATTTCCCCGCGGTGGGGTGCACGGATAGCCGGGTTCTGGAGGGCAACAAGCCCGCATCTCATGGCATTGGGACGGAGGGGGCTTCACTCTAGAATTGGCGGGCTATTCGCCGCACTCGTAGGGGGTACAGGTTGACCCAGGAGGGGTGCCCAAGTTACCGGATTCCGTGAAGTGCTGGGTGGTCCATTCACGGTGCTGAAGGGGGCTGCCTCGCTTCAGGTTTTGGCGGGTAACTTGCCGCGCCCGTAGGGGTCTAGGATTTCATTGCACAGGCTATCCACACGACCAAGGGAACGTCGGGTTTCAGCAGTGGCTCTGTGAAACCCGGGGATCCCAGATATCTGTATTGTTCTGTGATGCTGTACATTTCTGTGATGTTGCATTTTATCACGCCTTGAGCGAATATAATATATTGGTATATATATTAGTAGATGTTGTATATATTTTACATCCGCGCTAGTCCAGTCCCCGCTCTGTCGTTAGTTAGCTAACCTAACGGGTAATGACGGGACCCAGTGGCGAATGCGGATGGCATATACGTACATCAGTATATTTTCGTTCTTTATGGTGTGATCAATTGATGGGACTGCGTTGATTCGGATCAATGCAAGTTAAAACAAACCTATTCTGATGTTGTTGGAACACTTTTCAAAAAGCTGTTATTGCAAGGACGTTCACTTTTGTTTTGCATCGTGGTATTCATTTGGAATATCCTGCTCCTCAGTCGACGAGGCAAGGGCCGAGATCCCTTCACCGGGAGTGACCCCTTGGACAGAAGTTTGCGTCAGGGCATTAACTTCACTATAGCCGATTACTTTTGCTTTGCATCGTGGTATTCATTTGGAATATCCTTCACGCCATTCTATGGGGAAAGAGCCGAGATCCCTTCACCGGGAGTGACCTCTTTAGTAAAGGTTTTCGTCACTATATTTTCTAAAAAGCTATCCGTTCCTTCAACGATATCAAGTTCATTACGTTAAAGGTTTTCGCCAGAAACCATTCGTAGCCCTCCATCATTTCAGTTAAATATTCGGTAGTATTCAAGCTATGCATTTTGACCTCACGCCAAGGCATAGTGTTTGGTAGTTGCCGGGTATTTATCTGTTGTATAGATAGATGCGTTGGTTTGGGACAGTCGTACTACTATTTTGGCCTACGTCAAGGGTATGTACGGGTGGGTTCAAATTAACCTGGACAATGATGGGTAGAACTTGACATGTGACTTATGATATTTTGACCCCACGCCAAGGTCATAAGAGCATGGGGCAGAAATCACATCGGGAGTTTCAAAAGAACTGAAACTTGCCAGATATGCGCATACCTTCTGGAGTGTGATAACGTGAGCGGATTCCGTCACGTTATCATGCGATGATAGTTGGATCCCGATTCTCACTGATGAGTTAGTTTACTCCTCGGGTGACCCCGACTAATTCTTCTTTCAGGTTTGGAGGAGAATTTGAGGTACAGTGGGAGGTTTCCAGATTAGATAAATTGGTAACCATTCTGATCTAGGTTAGAGTGAACGCTGAGTGTTTCTTCTCTCTCTCTCTGGCAGCGACCATTGACCCGACCCTAAGACTACGACTCAGAGACCAAGTTAACCGAACCTTCTAAACACTGGCTTTTGGATTGTCAGAGTTGCAGACCTCATTGCCACTCCTACTTTTACCCTTTTCTCCAGGACACCCCGTATTACTGCGAACGTCCACTTCCATTGGACAAAACCATCGTATGGTTAGATACGAACTTGAAGCAATTCGAGGATGGTTTCCGGTTCTGGAGAAAACGGATAAGGTTTATTCAGTTGTCTTTTCCTTTTTGCCTTCTCTCAAGTTACGAGTACTCCTTAGTTTAGGAGATAGTACACCTATTACGAAAATTGGATTGTCTTCTTCCAAATCTTAGGCTGGTGCCGACCGGTAGGGAATGAAGAAAACCAATTAGCCTAAACGGTGTGCAGAAGGTATTAAGATTAAGACAAAGCAAGGGATTAGTAAGAGGGCAAAGTAAATTGCGACTGATATTCACGACCAAACCAAGTATTTCTTCGCCAATCCTAAATCACCTTTGTATTTCTCCAGGACACTCCGTATCACTACGAAGATCCACAGTGTATTGGATACTCCATCGTATGGTTATATACGAACTCGAAAGGAACTTGTTCCAGTTCGGGGATGGATTCTGGTCCAGGAGAAATAGGAATAAGGTTTATTCGGTTGTCTTTTATCTTCACCTTCTCTCGCATTATGAGTGTACACCCATTATGCTTATTGGATGGCCTTCTTCCAAACCATAGGCTGGTGCCGAACGGTAGGGAAGGAAGAAAACCAATTGGCCTAAAGGGGTGTGCAGAAGGTAATGACTAAAGACATATAAAGGGATTTGGAGAGGTGGCAAAGAATTATACGGTTATAGTTATGAATATGGATAATGGTAGAGGCATTACTAGGAATACCAGGATACCCCATCGAAACATTTCAATGTTTCAGTTCAACTGTGTACTGTTAAAAGAAAACTGATTTCCCGATTGGACACTTGCTCCAGGGTATGTATTTACCAGGTTTGATTCTCACATCTGTATGGTTTTATAGATGATGAGTGGGAGTAAGTTATTGGGAATAGGGTGATCATCCTCATTATATCGGGATTCGTTGTAATCGGTGATATTTGAGGAGATCATTTGGGCTGTTTGCCGGTCGGCAAATATTTGGTTTTGAATATCCGCTGTTGTGCACCAATTTCAAATTGATATATCTGTACGTCTATTTTCATAGAGTGAGATATACCTTTTGATATTATGTCGATGACATTTACCTACATCAGTGGATGGTTAGGTAAGGAGCATTAAACAGCGGTGTAATTCTTCTTAACCATAAGTACAGTTTTCAACCTACGACACACAGTGAAAGAGTTGTTAGACTCAGCGGACTTATACAGACTATTGTATGTTGTCCAGTGTCCATTAGGACAGAGGGGTTGGTCCTCATACTATATTCTGTTTACTTTTAACTTCTCTAGCTCTTAGACATGTGTTTCGTAGAAACACAGGGTCTAAGTTTTGAGGAGTTATAGGTATTTGAATAGAGTAGAGAACCAGGTGTAGCAAGTATCGGGATTCTTCAAAGTGATCGAAGATATAGATACTTGTGTATGGTATTCAGTTGATAGTAATGATAAAGAGAACTTGCTTCTCTTTCAGGTTACTCATAATTGGAAGCATTCCTAAGTTGAGTAACGCTGATCGGCCTCTCTCCATTTAGTTGACATGCACTGGAGATAGCTGCATGATTTGAATCTGGTTCAATTAAATCAGTGCCTCTGGTTCTATATTGGATATAGTACAGTTCATATCTTAACATTGTTAAGGTAGGGGAGTTGTCCGGCTTATGATTAAAACCAGACTCTGGATAACTCAAGGCACGTTTCTGTAATGGCTGTTTGTGGGTTGACCCAGGCTATGACGAGGGTTGACTTTCTACCATCTGGGAGATCAATAGTGATATTGTTCTAGACTCGCCACAGTTTTAAATAAAAATGGATTTTTTCAAAAACAGCAGTGGGAGTATGGTAGAACTGGAAGTGATTCCAGAACCGCAAACGATTACTGAAGATTTGATAAGGAACCTAAAGATTCAATCTGGTTTGACATTCCATTGGCCACTCCGCAGATAAGGTGGGTAACTTCAGGCACCCGAGAGGTACTCCGGTAGCCTCAAGGACGGTGACAGGGAAGTTCTTGTTTACCCACACTTGCCATTGCTGTTGTTCCGGGCTGCGAGACCCGGTGGAAGGATGAGTATAGCGTCGTTCTAAACTAGCTTTAGAAGTGCACGTCTATATGACTCTGCCAGAGGGTTGTCGTAGTCAGTGGGAGCAGCGGAAGCATTGGTGGACATCAGGCTTATGTCTATTTATAGACTAAAGAAGATATAGCGGAGATAGATCATCTATTTCTGATGTGACAGTCATAGGTTTGACGTCATCAGAATAGGGGATGGATCTGTTAAGAAGGTAGTAGGGTGTGATATCCGGGTTTTGGATGACACACACAAAGTAGGAAAAGAAACTCCTATACTACGATCAGTTATACTTTGGTCGTCACACAGTGGTTTCTCCACAAAGGACTTGGACATTATATCAGACATACTGGTTACTAGATCTATGGTTTTAGATCTAGATTTGGGTGGTTTCCCAATCAGGGTACTTTGACAGCATTCTAAGAGTATTTAGAATGGACGACTCCTGGCACGGTAGTGTACCTGCAGGTGATGGAGTCACCCTCTCTAAAGGTGTCTTACAGACTAAAGGGGAGAGGGATGCGCATGATTGGCAGATCACTTGCTCAGGCAATTGAGTCAATCATGTGATGTCAAGTACCACACCAGATGTTGTTCTTGCACTAGATGCAATAAGTTGACATTGACCCAATCCTGGAGAAACAGTCGGAAGCAGTTTTAGAACATAAGTGGATGTTCTAGGGATATGATAACGACAGCCTCATTTGGGAGACAGTTATCATTCCAGGCTTCCAAGGTGACCTGGACGACAAGGAGGTTGTCAGAGTTATAGTTTTTCCCTCTGACCAGGGGCAGTAGTTTGGACAGGTGATCCAAGGCAATACAGAGGGAGGCATGGCGCAGGATACTGATTAAATTCAGTTGACGATACAGTCTAAGAAGTTTGGATTTGGAGTTCATTTATGAGCTAGGTCCCATCAGGCATCCAGACATTCTAAGACAGGTATTGCTCATTTCGGGAGATGGATTTTCTCCGCGAACTTGAGATAGAGAGAGACATAGAAAGAAACATCTAGGCGGATCCACTCACTGAGGCTATTCCTCGAACGCAATAGTTTCACAAACGGATTTTGTGAGACTGACAAGTAGAGGAGTTGGGTGTTCGGTTTCACACGGGCTGTGAGTATGCGACATCGCAATAATTAGCCTTCAGTGCAAGTTGGAGATTGTTGGAGATAGTGCCCTCAGAGTCAATTATTGGATCACAGGCACGTGATTGCAATGATTGAGGGAGGACCTATCCCGGTAGGACAGTCTTACTCGAGGTGATAGTATGCTATCTGGTTTACCTTTATCATCGTGTACTACTTTAGGTGACCTGAAAGGTCGCTATTGCACGTTGATAGAGCCCCTAGGATTCTTGCTTGACTGCCAGCAGTATGAGGGCGATCATATAAGTGAGAGCTGGAGTCTATAAGCACATCCTTAAAAGGTCCCTAGTCGTGGGAGTTTCGAGATAGGGCATCGATTCTCCAGAGTAGACTAGTATATACAGTCGAGACCCCGACGAGGGGCGGTGGCCGGTTTCACAAGCCACTGGTGTCAGTTGGTTCACCTAAGATATATACAGGTGCTCATTGGGTTATGAGTACACCGGACATGACTCGCCGGGAACATGCTAGTTGGTCTTATACCTGACGTCAGATAGCAGTTCCCAGGTGACATGTGTACAGGTTAGTTCATCGACCTGGGGATCGTCATTTGTCTCGTGTGAGTTCCCACTGTGCTTTGATTACTACCCTACCACGGCTCAAAGGAGTCGTGCAAACAGGTTTTAGTTGGGTACAGTCCCGAGCCACATGGAGGCAGTAAGCGGATCTTCAGGGGTTCGTTTCTCCCGGTATTGGGGGTGAGGTCGCGCTGTGTCTAGGAGAGCCATTACACGAAGTCCTTGGCCAAGGCAGGAGATTTACTGGTAGGTATTCCAGTAGTATCTCAGGGTGTTCTGGGCTACACTCCGACACGACTTGTACCGCTTTTGGGGGTCTGACTTTTACCAACCCCCTAGGCCCGACATGCGATGCTCATAGACAAATGGACCGGACTGTACGGATATTGTCACTGACAGGCTCAGTAGGGTGTCAGGATGAGTTCGCTCATCGACATCCCTTTTGGTCAATAGCTGGTGGCCCGTCACGTATTGGCTTATACCTCTGACGTGCTAGTGGTTAAATCCACAGCCATAGTATTGACGAGTCTTTAGAGTCCACCACACTTTCAGTTACTCAAGCTTTCGGGCGAAACGCTGTAGAGGCCGTATGGAGATATGGCAGGGTCCGATCAGATACGTGCGGTATTGCACGGATCAGGATCGGACGGTTAGTACTAGAGGCCGTATAGATATATGGCAAGGTTCGATCGGATACGTGCGGTATTGCACGGATCAGGATCGAACGGATATTACTAGCCGGCTTTGGTTTAAGCCGGATCCTAGTATAATACAGTGTTGATTTTGTCTCTTTGCATTTGTGTTCAGTGGGAATACAAATGTAGGTGTGTATGCACAGTATCGGGGTTTTTCCTGTAATTTATTATGGGACCAGTTTTCTGGAGTTGCCAGTTTGCATTCCGTTCCGGCCAGTTTTCCTTTGTTCTTTCCCGGCCGGACTTTTCCGATGGAGGAGGTTATTTGCAAGTTTGCAAATAACACATTGTGGAGGGGTTTCATGCAAATGGTTTGATTATGAGAGCATCGTTTTATTCCTTTCTTTTCTATCATCATTTCATGCATAAAGGTGATTAAGATTGATTTAGTGTATGATGTGAAGTTTGCTTTTGATATGGTCACCACCCTTGATCTCCTACCATCACTTCCCTTCATGATTTGTATTTTTCCTCCACCATTTGATAAAGGGGGGCCGACCATTTGAAGAAGGAGAGAGGATCATTTCATTTGCATGAGGGAAAAATTTGTTCATCTCATTCTTCATGCTACATAAATTCTAGCTCCACTTGGAAGTTCATTTCACAACCTTATTCCTCCATCAAGGCAACATAACCCCAAAGAGACAAAGCACTACACTTCTACAGCAAATCTTGGGCACGTCGACTTGCCAGCTTCGTGCCCGAGTTGCCTCGGTATTGAGATGGGAGCCCGTAAAAGATACAGGCGATGTGGTGCCCTTTCGGCGAGGAGGCGACGACCGGAGTTTCTGCAGGAGATCGGGACGACGACGAGACCAGAGGACTCGGATCACTCGGTATATCTCTTCCCCATCTTGTAGTTAGCTAGAACTAGTTTAATGGTTTGATCCGGGTGTTTAGTGCGCGGTGCCGCCGGTTTGCTAAGTTCGCAAAATTAAAGTTTATCACCGCTTCCGCATTTGGCCGTCGGATTGACGGCCGGGGCGCCGCCGTGCACTTACACAAGGGATACCCTATTCTTCGGCAGTAGGCTCTATCATGTATGCGATGTTATGTACCAGACCGGATGTAGCTTATGTAGGGTTCCTAGGCACACTAAGGAGGTTCCACAAGGCATCAACCATGCCAAAATCAAATTTTTCTTGTGCCGAGAAACCCTAATACGGATCATTAACTAGAAATTAGGTGAAACTACAAGCTAGTTAACAACTTAACTACTAAGTGAACGAAAATACAACCTTTGTAGATCCGGTCCTCCACCTCCATAGCTCCGCGTTGACGTCCCTCCGCTGCGATCATCGGATCCCGGACTCTAGTAATGATTTCGTCGAAGAAATGATCGGGCTAGATCGTCGACTTCGATACCGAAGATGATCTACGTCGAGGCAACTCAAGATCAAGCTCCAACTTCACCAAGTCATGAAACTTGTGAAGAAAACACCCTATACTACTTGGCAAGTGGTAGAGGATGAAGAAATAGGAAGTGGGTTTACTTTAAAATTGAATTTCTCACTCTTTTTCTCAAGTCACCATTGAAGCTAGCAAGCTTCTTTCTTCTTGAAGAAGAAGAAGACGAAGAAAAAGAATATGATAAGAAAAATGAAAAATAGAAAATAAGTGATCCTTATCAAATTTGCAACCATGGTTTAGTGTAGAGAAAGAACTTGGGTTTAGTTGAATGGTTAGGGTTAAGGACAAAACAGAGATGGTAGACTTTTCAAAGATGCTAGAAAAGCTTCATGAAGCTTCAAGCAAAACAACAAAAGAAAGTCACCATTTCTATTTGCCAAAAACAAATGAATAAATAAATAAGTGAAATGAAACCCTAACCATTCACTAAACATAGTTTAAGTCTTACACAAAACCAAGTTTGCATGTATCATCAAACATGATACAAACAAGTGCACAAAAATATATCACATATACAACTTGTGCATTTCAAGTGAGAAAATCAATCTTGAGTGAACCAATACTAGTTAATGTAAAATAATATATCAAATATATAATTATACATTAAATCATTAAATCAACACTTGATTCAATGATCCGCTCATGTCGCATATAACCGACTAGTATCAAGTGTATCAATGTATCGAATCAACACTTGATTCGGTAACATGGTTATATCATATATAACCGTTCGATGATATAAATCGCGAGAATAGAATACGGTATCACATACACGCATTATTCTCGGTCCCGCACATATCTCATATGCGCTCCTATTTCGTTTCGCTTGAGCCAGGAAACCTCTGTGTAGGACTCTAAAGACTCGTCAATACGCCGGCAGCAGGTGATGATCATATCAAACACCCACAAGCCGCAAGCGGTCTGCTAAACGTAACGGCCACCCGGGTATTGAGCGATCAGAAGATCGACGAGCAAGCCCGCTCACACTCCTGTGAATCCGACCAGTAACACTTACCGTACAGTCCGGTCTCGTCCTCTGATATGTCGCATATCTCGCCTAGGGGTGATAAACGTCAGACCCCAATAGCTCGATAAGTCGTGTCGATATGAGGTCTATAACATCTCGAGAAACTACTGGTAACACTTACCAGTAAATCTCAGCAACCCTGGCCAGGGATTTCCGGTTATAGCCAATCGAACACAGCGCAACATCAACTCTCTATACCGGGAGAGACGAATCCCCTCCTATCGCTCATTGCCTCCATGTGATTCGGGACTGTACCCAAAAACCACCGTTTTGCACGCCCTCTTGGACGTGGTAAGGTGGAAATCAAAGCACAGTGGGAATCACACAAGACTCTATGACGATCTCGGGTCAACAGACTAACCTGTACCAGTGTCACCAGAGAACTGCCATCTGACGTAAGGTATAATACCATCTGGGAGTTCTCGGCGAGTCCGTCCAGTGTACCCAGTCTCCACTGAGCACCCGTATATCATCTCTGATGTCAAACACCAATGGATATGGGATCATCCATCGCCCATCTATATGGGTCGAGAAGGTATACGCTAGTCTACTCTGGTATATCGATGCCCTGTCTCGATACACCCACGACTAGGGGCCTTGAAGGATGTACTTATGGACTACTATGCCCCCACTAGTATGATCCGCATCATAGTCCAGGTAGTCAAGTACACATCCTAAGGGCTTTACCAACATGTAACAGAGAGACAATCAGTGTACACGTTAAGATAAAGAGCAACCAGATAGCATACTATCATGTCGAGCAAGAAAGTCCTCCCTATATATGTCCCAGCATCCACTACAATATACATCCTATGTATAGTAATGGCCTCTAGGGCATACATATAACTAACAATCTCCCACTTGCATTAGGGCCATCTGATAGCAGTGGTTGTAGTATCTCATACTCAACCATCCCATAAAAG
Source organism: Agapanthus africanus (assembly GCA_030015575.1). Taxonomy (NCBI): domain Eukaryota; kingdom Viridiplantae; phylum Streptophyta; class Magnoliopsida; order Asparagales; family Amaryllidaceae; genus Agapanthus; species Agapanthus africanus. The sequence goes on along the minus strand of CM057350.1, from coordinate 182,433,790 downwards.
TCTCTCTCTGGGAAAAAGCCTTTGTGAGTGGATCCGCCGTGTTGTCCTCTGAGTCTACCCTCCTAACCTCGATCACCCTGGAGATCGACTATCTCCATGATCAGGTGACACTGCCTCAGAATATGTCTGGATCACTGATGGGACGGGCGTTCCTAGGCATAAGCCATAACTCCATTGTCACACAATGGGAGGAACGAAGTTCATCTCATGAACTAATATACACCCAAACAGCCTCTTTGGTAGCATCTTAAGTAGCGATGTATCCAGCCTTTATCGTTTAGTATGCCACGGTATCTAGCTTGGAACTCTTCCAACATACCGTCCCTCCACTGAGGGTAAAGACAATGCCTGTGACGGACATTCAGTCATCCTTATCACCCTGGAACACTTCCAGTGATTCTCCCCAGGATCGATTGATACCATCTCACTACATCTAGTGAGAATCCTAACATCCATTTAGATTTATCTCATAGATCCAAAACCCAGGATTTAGTAGGTATCACTTTGATCCTATGTGGAGAATCATTGTGATAAGCGGAGATTGATCGAGCGTAGCATAGGAAACTCCTTCCCTATCAAGAGTATGTTATCCACGTACTCTACGAGGATCGTCACCATACTCCCTACTACCTTTTTGCTTATACAAGGTTCATATACCATTTTGATGATGTTAAACTCTTTGACTAATACATCAAAATAGGTGTTCCAACTCCGCGATGCCTGCTTTATCACATAAAGCATCTTATACACGTTTCCGCTGCTCCCACTGTCTACGAAGCCCTCTGACTGTGTACTTATAGACTCTCTCTTCTATAGATCATTTAGAAGAGCAGTCATGACACCCAACCGCCAGATATCGTAATTATGGTATGTAGCCGTGGCAAGTAGGATCTGGATGGACTTAAGCATAGCTACTGGAAAAGGTTTCATCATTATCCACGCCTGGTCGGTGATGAAAACCTTTAACAAGTCTAGCTTTGAAAGTCTCAACTTTTCCATCTACACCAAGTAATCTTCTTAAGATATACTTTCTCCTGATGGGGATTTAACCCTTCAGATATAGTAACCAAAGTCCATACTTTGTTGGTGTATAAGGATTCCATCTCAGATCGCTAAGCATCCAGCCATTCTTATAGAGTCCCACTCCTGATGGCCAGCTCGAAACTAATTGGGTTGTCATCTCATGATTCAATCCTCGCTCCCACTGTCATAGAGAAACCGAAGTAACTCTCAGGTGGGTGAGAAACCCTACTAGATCGGCGGAGAGGCTGAGGTTCGTTGGTATCTACTGAATCCTTTGGTTCTACCAAATTATCTGTTGTAGTTTGTATAGCTGGAACCTTTCCAGTTCTATATAACTGACCTTGCCTCGAGCTTGTCCGGATTTTGCTTTTAGACATAGGCCGGACAACCCCAAATCTTAACTAGCTTAAGACATGGGCTCTTCCCATACCATATCTCATATGGAGTGGTAGGCTGTGATCTGATTTGAACCTAATTCAATAGGTATGCAGCTTCTTAAGTGCATAACCCTCAAAAGGAAACAGGTAACTCAGTAGTACTCATCATAGAGCACACCATATCGAATAGGGTGCAATTGCTCCGCCCCAATATACCATCGTGCTATGGTGTATACGGAGGAGTACTGCTGAGAGAGAATCTCATTCTCCTTTAGAAAAGTCCAAGAATTCCGTGCTCAAGTATTCTCCTCCTTGATCACATCAAAGGACATAATACTTATACCCGTTTTGGTTCTCTACTTCTAACTTATATTCTGTGAATATCTCAAAAGGTTCGGACTTGTGTTTCAACAGGAACATATGTCTGAATCTTGAGAGTGAAGGGTTCCTAGGCACTCTAATGGAGTCTCACAAGTGATCAAACATGCACAAATCAAATTTTACAAGTGCCTACAAACCCTAATACGGATCGTTAACTAGATATATAGGCGAAGCAAGCATGTAATCGAATTAAATGCTAAGGGAAAGTGACTACAACTTTTGTAGATCCGGTCCACCACTTCCTTGGCTCCGCGATGATCTCCCTCCGCTGTCCAAATCGAACCCTTGACTCTAGCATTGGCATCATCGAAGAATGGGCGGGCTTGATCGTCGGTTCGATGCCGAAGATGATCTACGTCGAGGCATCACAAGAACAAGCTCCAACTTCACCAAGCCTTGAAAACTTGTGAAGGAAACACCCTATACAACTTGGCAAGAGGTAGAGGATGAAGAAATAGGAAGTGGGTAGACTTTAGAATTGGATTTCTCACTTGATTTCACTAGTTGCCATTGATGGTCACTAGCTTTCTTCATGGAAGAAGATGAAGAAGAAGAAGAAGATATGATAAGTTAATTTAAAAAAGGAAAATAAAAAGAATACTTATCATAACTTCAACCATGGTTTAGTGTAGAGTTTTAACTAAGGTTTAGATGAGTGGTTAGGGTTAAAGAAGAGACAAGAATGGTAGACTTGTTCAAAGCTTCAAGAAGCTTCAAAGAAAAAACAAAATAAGCCACCATTTCTTTTTCTCTTTATCTTTTCCAAAACAATAATAAATGGATAAATAAATAAGAGAAAAGAAACCCTAACCATTCACTAAACATGGTTTAATCTTTACACAAACCCAAAAGAGCAAGTATCATCAAACATGATACAATCTTGTGCACAAAAGTATATCACATATACAACTTGCACAATTCAAGTGAGAAAATCCTTTTAAAGTGAACCAATACTAGTTAATGCAAAGTAATATATCAAATATATATAATTATGCATTAAATCATTAAATCAACACTTGATTCAATGATCCGGTCATATCGCATATAACCGGCTAGTATCCAATGTATCGGCTTATCGAATCAATCCTTGATTCGATAACTAGGTTATATCGCATATAACTAATCGATACATTCATCGCGAGAATAGAATGCAGTATCACATACACGCATTATTCTTGGTCCCGCACATATCTCATATGCGCTCCTATTTCGTTTCGCTTGAGCCAGGAAACCTCTGTGTAGGACTCTAAAGACTCGTCAATACGCCAGCAGCAGATGTTGATCATATCAAACACCCACAAGCCGCAAGCGGTCTGCTAAACGTAACGGCCACCTGGGTATTGAGCGATCAGAAGATCGACGAGCAAGCCCGCTCACACTCCTGTGAATCCAACCAGTAACATTTACCGTTCAGTCCGGTCTGTTCGTCTGATATGTCGCATATCTCGTCTAGGGGTGGTAAACGTCAGACCCCAGTAGCTCGATAAGTCATGCTGACTTGAGGTCCATAACATTCGTGAAACTACTGATAACTCTTACCAGTATATCACTGCAACCCTGGCCAGGGATTTCCTGTTATGGCCAGTCGAGCATAGCACAACATCAACCCCTAATACCGGGAGAGACGAATCCCCTCCTATCGCTCATTGCCTCCATGTGAATCGGGACTGTACCCAAAAACCACCTGTTTGCACGACTCAGTAGAGCCGTGGTAGGGTGGAAATCAAAGCACAGTGGGAGATACATAAGACTCTATGACGATCTCGGGTCAACAGACTAAGCTGTACCAGTGTCACCAGAGAACTGCCATCTGACGTGAGGTATAATACCATCTGGGAGTTCTCGGCGAGTCCGTTCAGTGTATCCAGTCTCCACTGAGCACCCGTATACCATCTCTGATGTCAAACACCAATGGATATGGGATCATCCATCGCCCATCGCATGGGTCGAGAAGATATGCGCTAGTCTACTCTGGAATATCGATGCCCCGTCTCGATATTCCCTCGACTAGGAACATTTTAAGGATGTACTCATGGACTACCCAGGCCCCGCTAGTATGATCTACATCATAGTCCTGGAAGTCGAGTACACATCCTAAGGGCTTTATCTACATGTAACAGAGAGACAGAAAGTATACACGTTAAGATAAAGAGCAACCAGATAGCGTACTATCATGTCGAGCAAGAAAGTCCTACCTTTATATGTCCCAGCATCCACTACAATATACATCCAATGTACAGTAATGGCCTCTAGGGCATACATATAACTAACAATCTCCCACTTGCACTAGGGCCATCTGTAGCAGTGGTTGCAGTATCGCATACTCAACCATCCCCTAAAAGTCTCTCTTTGGGAAAAGGCCTTCGTGAGTGGATCCACCGTGTTGTCCTCTGAGTCTACTCTCCTAACCTCGATCACCCTGGAGATCAGCTATCTCCATGATCAGGTGATGCTGCCTCAGAATATGTCTGGGTCACTGATGGGACCATGGTTCCTTGGCCAAAGCCACAGTTCCATTGTCACACAATGGTAGGAACCTAGTTCATCTTATGAACCAATATACACCCAAACTGCCTCTTTGGTAGTATCTTTAATAGCGATGTTACCAGCCTTTATCGTCTAGTTTGTCACGGTATCTAGCTTGGAAATCTTCCAACATACCGTCCCTTTACTGAGGGTAAAGACAATGCCTGCGACTGACATTCAGTCGTCCTTATCACTCTGGAACACTTCCAGTGATTCTCCCCAGGATCGATTGATACTATCTTACTACAGCTAGTGAGAATCCTAACATCCATTTAGATCTATCTCATAGACCCGAATTCCAGGATTTAGGAGGTATCATCTTTATCCTATTGGAGAATCCTTATGATAAGAGGAGATTGACCGATCGTAGTATAGGAAACTCTTTTCCTATCAAGAGTATGTTGTCCACGTTCAATAGGAGGATGACCACCTTACTCTTTACTACCGTTTTGTATATACAAGGTTCATCTACCATTTTGATGAAGTCAAACACTTTGACTATCACATCAAAACAGACGTTCTAACTCCACGACGCCTGCTTCATTATGTAAAGCAACTTGCACACGTTTCTGCTGCTCCCACTGTTTACGAAGACCTCTGGCTGTGTTCTTATAGACGTTCTCTTCTAAATCAGTATTTAAAAAAGCAGTCAGGGCACCCAACCACCAGATATCGTAGTCATGGTATGTAGCAATGTTAAGTAGGATCCGGATGGACTTAAGTATAGTCACTTGGAAAAGGTTTCATCATTATCCATGCCTGGTTGATGACTAAAACCTTTAATAAGCCTAGCTTTGAAAGTCTCAACTTTTCCATCTACACCAAGTAATCTTCTCAAGATATACTTGCTCCTGATGGGGATTTAACCCTTCAGATATAGCAGCTAAAGTCCATACTTTGCTGGTGTATATGGATTCCATCTCAGATCGCTAAGCATCCAGCCATTCTTACAGAGTCCCTACTCTCGATGGCCTGCTCGAAACTGGTTGGGTCATCATCTCATGATGCAATCCTCGCTCCCACTGTCATCGAGAAACTGAGGTATCTCTCAGGTGGGCGAGGAACCCTACTTGATCGGCGGAGAGGCTGAGGTTCGTCGGAAACTATTGAATCCTTTGGTTCTGTCAAATCATTAGCAGTTTTGTACAGCTGGAACCTTTCCAGTTCTACAGAACTGATCTTGCCTCGATCTTGTCCGGATTTTGCTTTTGACATAGGCCGGACAATCCCAAATCTTAACTTACTTAAGATATGGGCTCTTCCCTTTCCATATCACATATGAAGTGGTAGGCAGTGATTTGATTCGAACCTAATTCAATAGGTATGCAGCTTCTCAAGCGCATAACACCCAAAAAGGAAATAGGTAACTCAGTAATACTCATCACAGAGCACACCATATCTAATATTGTGCGATTGCTCCGCCCTGATGCACCGTTGTGCTGTGGTTTATTCAGAGGAGTAATACGGAGAGAGAATCTCATTCTCCTTTAGAATGGTCCAGGAATGCCATGCATAAGTATTCTCCTCCCTGATCTTATCATAGGACGTAATACTTATACCCGTATTTTGGTTCTCTACTTCCAACTTATATTCTGTGAATATCTCAAGAGGTTCGGACTTATGTTTCAACAGGAACATATGACTGAATCTTGAGAGATTATCAGAGAATATAATGAAGTATGAAGAACCAGTCCTGGCATGTGTAGACAGGAGACTTTACATACATCATCATGTATCAGTCCCAAGAGTTTACTAACTCTTTCTCTGTTTCTAATAAACAGAGCTATGGTCATCTAATCTTTGTGACATGACTGGCAAGTTTCACAAGATGTAAATTCAAACTGATTTAAATATGCATCTAAAATGTAACTTCAGCCAGTCGGGTCGCATTGATATGACCTAGTCTACAATGCCTCAAGAACGAATCGTTCATTTCTGAACTCTTCCTCTTGTGTGTGTTCTGTATACAAGGAACTGTAGTTTGATTTAGAACGTCAATGCTTTTAGATAACGTGCCTGAACCGATCAACTTTTGATATAGGAAATGTTCAAAACATTATCCAACAATACAAAATTATATCCTTTCTTTACTAATAAAGAGACTGATATGATTTTGTATATCAGGTTCGGTATCTAACAGCATTTGTTCAGAATCAATGTATTCGTAATACAGGGTGACAGTGACCAACAGACTTGGCTGCAACACTTGCCCCGTTTTCTGTCTCATGAAACTTATCACCCGTTCTCAGTTTTTCTACCCTTTTGTAGCCCTATGTAACAGATTACATATCTGGGATCCTGATCCGGTATCAGATACCCAGGATGCGGAGGATACTGAGAAACAGTTCTTTGTAATGAACACACCCGAAGATGATGCATCAGCATGCACTCTCTTCGTTTGGGCGGCATAGGAATTCTGGTATTCCCTTATTTCCTGCTCTGTCTTATAACAATTATAAGTTGGAGCGGGATCAACCTTCCCCAGCTCAGTATAACAAGCGGGTTCGGTCAATACAACCATTTTATTATCTTGATTAAGGCGTGATATGGTCGCTACCAGGAGAGAGAGAGAAGAAAACACTCTGCGTGCGCTCTTGCAAGATTAGATTGGTTATATATTTTATCTAATCAGGATGGCTCCCACTGTTTTTATCAAATCTTCCTTCAAACCTTAAAAGGAAAGACTAGCCGGGATTAATTACACTCTACAAGTTCGCCAATCTTTCAGCCAGGCCAGTGTCGATACTTTGAGGGAGGTTCCCCGTGCTTTCGCACGGACCTAATTACAGTAAACCTCGTTTTCCCAGAGGCGTAACCCCGTTGACACCTTTCTAGACACCTACTTGATCGGCTAATTGCAAAGTGCAAAACTCTCCTAGGAGTAACAATTACTCGCAGTGGGTATCGGGATCCAACTATCATATAGAAGGTATGCAATCTCATTACAAGTTTCAACACTTGAAACTCCCGATAAAGGTTTTTACCCCTAGCACCTATGACCTTAACTATGGTCAACAAATCATAAGTACTAGTCAAGTTCTACCCATCATTTCGTGATTAATTAGACCCACCCACATGACCCTTAACTAAGGTCAACAAAGTCACGCGACTGTTCTAACTAATCGCATCATATGCGGTGTAGGAAGACATCACTTAGCTACCGTACACTGTGCCTTGACTATGGTCAACAAACACAGCACGAATACTAAGTACTCTACTTCCTAAAATGACGAAGGGTTGCGGCTGGTTTTTGTGAAAACCTTTAACGCTTTGAACTTGATCTCGTTGCAGAATTAAATGGTTTTTAAATGGAATGTTTTTGAAGCTTTTCTAGTTTTGCTAAAGGGGTCACTCCCGGTGAAGGGATCGTCGGCCCTTTCCTCGTCGAATGAGGTGCGGGATATATCATATATATCACTGTGCAAAGCGGAAACTATAGAAGCGATCAAAGACAAACCGAGGGTTGTAGCATCTGCCAGTTATTGCTAAAGGAGTCACTCCCGGTGAAGGGATCTCGGTCCTTTCCTCATCGAATAAGGTGCAGGATGTTCTATAATGAACACCGCGATGCAAAGCAAGAACTGTAGCTACCTGTTTTTATTTATTTTGAAATTCGATTCCACAACATCAATTAGGTTTATTTTCTTTCATTAATCTCATTAATGAATATCCCATCATTTAAGTTCACCTAAACATCACAGATAAATATAACGTACGCTTATGCCATCCGCATTCGCCTCGATGTCCCGTCTGCACCGTTAGGTTAGGTAACTAACGGCAGAGCGGGGCAGGGCTAGCGCGGGTGTAAAACATAAGCAACGTTTATATAATATATCATATATACTATATATAATATCTGTCACAGAACATCACATGATCACAGATAAATCACAGCAGAAGATACATATGAAATATTGGATATACTAGGACGTCCGTGTTTTCAATACGAGCCAGTATAAAACACGGATTCCACGGTCGTGATGAATAGCTAAACCCACACCCCTAGACCCCTACGAGAGCGGCAAGTAACCCTACCAATTCTAGGGTTAGGAGACCCGGACTCGACTCCTCGAGCTGGTCTCCCACTGGACCCCAGAACCCGGTTACTTGTGCTCCCCTCCTTGGGTCTATCCTAGTGCAGAAAAGTAAATAATATACATCAACGGTGACAACTTCCGCAACCTGGAAGTGTCCCAATAAAAGAATATTACATACAAGTTTTTACATGAATGAAAATGAAAAACACTCATCTCACATAAAAACCCCCCGGCTATTCAAACACGACGATCCAATATAACATATCCAACAACACATAACATCACATGTCATCAACGTAAGTAAATATGCGCATCCCAATTGTCGTTGACATATAGCAACGAACCCGGCGATATCACATATTACACTTACGGTCACAGAAAAGAAAGTGTAAAACTACAACAGTTGGAATCCGCAACCACCTCAGACATCGAATGCCTGATCAAATGAATTACTTAGACATCGCATGCCTAACAATTATAAACCCCGCATTTTAGTCTCATTATCGAAAACACTTTTCAATATCAAGTCGGGCAATTCAACAGGATTCCCGACATTCTGATCGAATGCTCGTCGCAAACTTTAGTAGGCGGCTGCACCCCCGAAACCGTCGACGAAGTGCACCAAGGCGGAACACCGCTACCGCGAGCACCCAAACGGATGCTTTCGGCGACGGGGTTCTCCTACAGTCACTTGGTCGGGGCTATGGAGTGAGACTGTCTATTAAGTTTATCCGGCGAGTATCCGCGTACACTACGTGATTGCGACGGACTTTTGATCACATCAAAATTCCGTGGCAACCGATCAAGTGAGACTAAAGTGATATGTTTATAACATTCATTCAGTTATCACATAACTTTTGTGAATTCCAATTGTTGTATCACATTCCGGATAAACAGAAAATGTTAAACTTTCCGATTGAACATTCGAACACCCAAGTTTTCCCGACACAGCTCAACACATGAAATAAGTCTAACAACATTCAGTTCGTGCCTCAGTACCAACGGTCCAGCCGTAGAAGGGTCAAGCCAACGCCTCACATGTGGCACGCCGTACTGCCCCAAACCCGAAGGTTCAAAGGGCAGTTCAAGACGGTCACATAATCGAGTTAAGGTTTGTTGTCTTCTAGAGGGTCCATCGCGTTACTTGCACTACTTAGAACGTCGTTAAACTACGGAAAAATCCAACACTTGGAAATTTCCCGACAGGGGAAAAATTGGGTATTTATATCCGATCGAACTTTTTAACATATTCTAAAAATACCCGGAAAAGCACACCGACAAAAATTAGACAGTCCGATCGAATACACCGAGTCCCCAATACAACCCAGAAAATAAAACTCTGGAATAAATATTAAAATATTCCCAGGAAAACCAGCACTAAAAACTAGGAGTTACTGTGAAAAGTTAAACAGATGATGGGACAACTTGGCCGCGGAACCGCCGCACAAGCCATGCTTGTGCCGCGGTTCCGCCGCACTCTTGAGGAATCATGCTCTCGAATTTTACAGTAAGTCTTAGGATTACCTGCTGATGTTTCTGCATATTTTTAATTTTGAAAAAACCACGATTTCAGAAAAAGTCCAGAGAGCAATATTAGGGTTTGGGTTTTGATTCGATCGGAGTTCTAATTCCGTCTGGACTTTGCCTAAGGCACTAGCTAGGCTCTGATACCACTGAAGGGTTCCTAGGCACTCTAATGGAGTCTCACAAGTGATCAAACATGCACAAATCAAATTTTACAAGTGCCTACAAACCCTAATACGGATCGTTAACTAGATATATAGGCGAAGCAAGCATGTAATCGAATTAAATGCTAAGGGAAAGTGACTACAACCTTTGTAGATCCGGTCCACCACTTCCTTGGCTCCGCGATGATCTCCCTCCGCTGTCCAAATCGAACCCTTGACTCTAGCATTGGCATCATCGAAGAATGGGCGGGCTTGATCGTCGGTTCGATGCCGAAGATGATCTACGTCGAGGCATCACAAGAACAAGCTCCAACTTCACCAAGCCTTGAAAACTTGTGAAGGAAACACCCTATACAACTTGGCAAGAGGTAGAGGATGAAGAAATAGGAAGTGGGTAGACTTTAGAATTGGATTTCTCACTTGATTTCACTAGTTGCCATTGATGGTCACTAGCTTTCTTCATGGAAGAAGATGAAGAAGAAGTAGAAGATATGATAAGTTAATTTAAAAAAGGAAAATAAAAAGAATACTTATCATAACTTCAACCATGGTTTAGTGTAGAGTTTTTACTAAGGTTTAGATGAGTGGTTAGGGTTAAAGAAGAGACAAGAATGGTAGACTTGTTCAAAGCTTCAAGAAGTTTCAAAGAAAAAACAAAATAAGCCACCATTTCTTTTTCTCTTTATCTTTTCCAAAACAATAATAAATGGATAAATAAATAAGAGAAAAGAAACCCTAACCATTCACTAAACATGGTTTAATCTTTACACAAACCCAAAAGAGCAAGTATCATCAAACATGATACAATCTTGTGCACAAAAGTATATCACATATACAACTTGCACAATTCAAGTGAGAAAATCCTTTTAAAGTGAACCAATACTAGTTAATGCAAAGTAATATATCAAATATATATAATTATGCATTAAATCATTAAATCAACACTTGATTCAATGATCCGGTCATATCGCATATAACCGGCTAGTATCCAATGTATCGGCTTATCGAATCAATCCTTGATTCGATAACTAGGTTATATCGCATATAACTAATCGATACATTCATCGCGAGAATAGAATACGGTATCACATACACGCATTATTCTTGGTCCCGCACATATCTCATATGCGCTCCTATTTCGTTTCGCTTGAGCCAGGAAACCTCTGTGTAGGACTCTAAAGACTCGTCAATACGCCGGCAGCAGATGTTGATCATATCAAACACCCACAAGCCGCAAGCGGTCTGCTAAACGTAACGGCCACCCGGGTATTGAGTGATCAGAAGATCGACGAGCAAGCCCGCTCACACTCCTGTGAATCCGACCAGTAACACTTACCGTTCAGTCCGGTCTGTTCGTCTGATATGTCGCATATCTCGTCTAGGGATGGTAAACGTCAGACCCCAGTAGCTCGATAAGTCATGCCGACTTGAGGTCCATAAAATTCATGAAACTACTGATAACTCTTACCAGTATATCACTGCAACCCTGGCCAGGGATTTCCTGTTATGGCCAGTCGAGCATAGCACAACATCAACCCCCAATACCGGGAGAGACGAATCCCCTCCTATCGCTCATTGCCTCCATGTGAATCGGGACTGTATCCAAAAACCACCTGTTTGCACGACTCAGTAGAGCCGTGGTAGGGTGGAAATCAAAGCACAGTGGGAGACACACAAGACTCTATAACGATTTCGGGTCAACAGACTAAGCTGTACCAGTGTCACCAGAGAACTGCCATCTGACGTGAGGTATAATACCATCTGGGAGTTCTCGGCGAGTCCGTTCAGTGTACCCAGTCTCCACTGAGCACCCGTATACCATCTCTAATGTCAAACACCAATGGATATGGGATCATCCATCGCCCATCGCATGGGTCGAGAAGATATGCGCTAGTCTACTCTGGAATATCGATGCCCCGTCTCGATATTCCCTCGACTAGGAACATTTCAAGGATGTACTCATGGACTACCCAGGCCCCGCTAGTATGATCTACATCATAGTCCTGGAAGTCGAGTACACATCCTAAGGGCTTTATCAACATGTAACAGAGAGACAGAAAGTATACACGTTAAGATAAAGAGCAACCAGATAGCGTACTATCATGTCGAGCAAGAAAGTCCTACCTATATATGTCCCAGCATCCACTACAATATACATCCAATGTACAGTAATGGCCTCTAGGCCATACATATAACTAACAATCTCCCACTTGCACTAGGGCTATCTGTAGCAGTGGTTGCAGTATCGCATACTCAACCATCCCCTAAAAGTCTCTCTTTGGGAAAAGGCCTTCGTGAGTGGATCCACCGTGTTGTCCTCTGAGTCTACTCTCCTAACCCGCACATTTCTTGATTGAATTAAACCCACCCGCACGACCCTTGACGCATGCCAAACAACGCCGTACGAATACCCTAATCCAATCGCATTGTATGCTAGCAGATAAGCACTAGTTAGCAACCGTACACTACGCCTTGACGCATGCCAAACAACCGCAGCACGAATACTAACTAGTACTTATCTGAAATGACGGAGGGCTACGACAGGTTTTTATGAAAACCTATTGCGTAATGAACTTGATATCGTTGTAGGATTGAATGAATTTTGAAATGGAGTGTTTTTGAGGCTTTTCTAGTTTTGCTAAAGGGGTCACTCCCGGTGAAGGGATCGTCAGCCCTTTCCTCGTCGAATGAGGTGCGAGATATGTCACATATATCACTGTGCAAAGCAGAAACTATAGAAGCTATCAAAAGACAAACCGAGGGGTGTAGCATCTGCCAGTTATTGCTAAAGGGGTCACTCCCGGTGAAGGGATCGTCGGCCCTTTCCTCATCGAATAAGGTGCAGGATATATGATATATACCGCTGTGCAAAGCAAGAACTGTAGCTACCTGTTTTATTTTTGAAATTCGATTCCACAACATCTATAGGTTTCTTTTATTTCATTAATCTCATTAATGAAGTCCCATCATTTAAGTACCTAAACATCACAGATAAATACGACGTACACTTATGCCATCCGCATTCGCCTCGATGTCCTCTCGTGCACCGTTAGGTTAGCTAACTAACGGCAGAGCGGGACAGGGCTAGCGCGGGTGTAAAACATAAGTAACGCCTATATAATATATCATATATACTATATACTGTATCCATCACAGAACATATCACATGATCACATCACAGATATCGCAGCAGAAGAATCATATGAAACATTGGATATACTAGGACGTCCGTGTTTTCAATACGAGCCAGTATAAAACACGGATTCCACAGTCGCGATGAATAGCCAAACCCACACCCCTAGACCCCTACGAGAGCGGCAAGCAACCCTACCAATTCTAGAGTTAGGAGACCCGGACTCGACTCCTCGAGTTGGTCTCCCACTGGACTCCAGAACCCAGTTACTTGTGCCCTCCTCCTTGGGTCTATCCTAGTGCGGAAAAGTAAATAATATACAAAAGGTGACAACATCCGCAACCTGGAAGTGCCCCAATAAAAGAATATTACATACAAGTTTTTTACATGAATGAAAATGAAAAATACTCATCTCACATAAAACCCCCCCGGCTATTCAAACACGACGATCCAATATAACATATCCAGCAACACATAACATCACATGTCATCAACGTAAGTAAATATGCGCATCCCAATTGTCGTTGACATATAGCAACGAAACCGGCGATATCACATATTACACTTACGGTCATAGAAAAGAAAGTGTAAAACTACAACAGTTGGAATCCGCAACCTCCATAGACATCGCATGCCTAATCAAATGAATTCCTTAGACATCGCATGCCTAACAATTATAAACCCCGCATTTTAGTCTCATTATCGAAAACACTTTTCAATATCAAGTCGGGTAATTCAACAAGATTCCCGACATCCTGATCGAATGCTCGTCGCAAACTTTAGTAGGCGGCCGCACCCCCGATACCGTCGACGAAGTGCACTAAGGCGGAACACCGCTGCCGCCAGCACCCAAACGGATGCTTTCGGCGACGGGGTTCTCCTACAGTCACTTGGTCGGGGCTATGGGGTGAGGCTGTCTATTAAGTTTACCGGCGAGTATCCGCGTACGCTACGAGATTGCGACGGACTTTTGATCACATCAAAATTCCGTGGCAACCGATCAAGTGAGACTAAAGTGCTATGCTTATAACATTCATTCAGTTATCTCATAACTACTTGTGGATTCCAAATATTGTATCACATTCCGGATAAATAGAAAATGTCAAACTTTCCGATCGAACAATCGAACACCCAAGTTTTCCCGAAACAGCTTAACACATGAAACAAGTTTAAAAATATTCACTTCATGCCTCAGTACCAACGGTCCAGCCGTAGAAGGGTCAAGCCAACGCCTCACATGTGGCACGCCGTACTACCCCAAACCCTAAGGTTCAAAGGGCAGTTCAAGACGGTCACATAATCGAGTTAAGGTTTGTTGTCTTCTAGAGGGACCATCGCGTTACTTGCACTACTCAGAACGTCATTAAACTACGGAAAGATCCAACACTTGGAAATTTCCCGGCAGGGGAAAAAGTGGGTATTTATATCCGGTCGAACATTTTAACATATTCTAAAATTATCCGGAAAACACATAGACAAGATTAGACAATCCGATCGAATCCACGAAGCTCCAAAATACCCCAGAACACTCAACTCTTGAGTGCAAATTAAAAATTCCCAGAAAACTCAGCACCTGAAGAGAAAAATTACTGTTCAAAAATGGAAGTCTAATCTCATTATTTGGCCGCGGAACCGCCGCAGAAGCCAAGCTTCTGCCGCGGTTCCGCCGCTCATTAGCCGTATCACTTGGTCATTTTTGCACCGTAATTCTTAAAATTTCCTGTTGAATTTTTAAAGAATTTTTAATCTGGAAAAAACCCAGTTTTGAAAAAATGTCCAGAGAGGGTTGAAATTTAGGGTTTCGGGGTTCGATCGGGTTTCTACCATCGTCTACGCATCGCCTAAGGCTCTAGCTAGGCTTTGATACCACTGTAAGGTTCCTAGGCACACTAAGGAGGTTCCACAAGGCATCAACCATGCCAAAATCAAATTTTTCTTGTGCCGAGAAACCCTAATACGGATCGTTAACTAGAAATTAGGCGAAACTACAAGCTAGTTAACAACTTAACTATTAAGTGAACGGAAATACAACCTTTGTAGATCCGGTCCTCCACCTCCATAGCTCCGCGTTGACGTCCCTCCACTGCGATCATCGGATCCCGGACTCTAGTAATGGTTTCGTCGAAGAAATGGTCGGGCTAGATCATCGACTTCGATGCCGAAGATGATCTACGTCGAGGCAACTCAAGATCAAGCTCCAACTTCACCAAGTCATGAAACTTGTGAAGAAAACACCCTATACTACTTGGCAAGTGGTAGAGGATGAAGAAACAGGAAGTGGGTTCACTTTAGAATTGGATTTCTCACTCTTTTTCTCAAGTCACCATTGAAGCTAGCAAGCTTCTTTCTTCTTGAAGAAGAAGAAGAAGAAGAAAAAGAATATGATAAGAAAAATGAAAAATAGAAAATAAGTGATCCTTATCAAATTTGCAACCATGGTTTAGTGTAGAGAATGAACTAGGGTTTAGTTGAATGGTTACGGTTAAGGACAAAACAGAGATGGTAGACTTTTCAAAGATGCTAAAAAAGCTTCATGAAGCTTCAAGTGAAACAACAAAAGAAAGTCACCATTTCTATTTGCCAAAAACAAATGAATAAATAAATAAGTGAAATGAAACCCTAACCATTCACTAAACATGGTTTAAGTCTTACACAAAACCAAGTTTGCATGTATCATCAAACATGATACAAACAAGTGCACAAAAATATATCACATATACAACTTGTGCATTTCAAGTGAGAAAATCAATCTTGAGTGAACCAATACTAGTTAATGTAAAGTAATATATCAAATATATAATTATACATTAAATCATTAAATCAACACTTGATTCAATGATCCGGTCATGTCGCATATAACCGACTAGTATCAAGTGTATCAATGTATCGAATCAACACTTGATTCGGTAACCTAGTTATATCATATATAACCGTTCGATGATACAAATCGCGAGAATAGAATACGGTATTGTTAGGTCCACGTTACCTCTCCCGGTACTTTCGGGGTAGCGGAAATGGTAAAACAAAATTTTTTCTAAACTTTGTAACATGGACCGTAAAAGCCGGATCTTTACTAAACAATACACTAGCATCCTAACATGAGATGTTATCTACTCGGTTAGGGGTTATACCTCAACTTGAACTCCTTCTCTTCTTGTTGTTCTTCTCTTCTTGTTGTTCTTCTCTTCTTGCTCAATGGTTGATCCGGACTTTGGTCACCTCCGCGGCCTCCTTGAGTCTTAGACGATCCACCCGAGAGATGTACACCGAGCTCCACCTCAAGCCGAGGTAACTAGGGCAAGGAGATTGCTAATCTAGAAGCCCTAGGATGTGTAGAGGAGATGTATGGATGTGTTTGTCAAGTGGAATCCTTTTTCTCTCAACACATGAGATCAAAGGAGAAATCAAGAGGAGGAAGAAGAAGGAGCTTGCTAGCAACCATGGAGCTTCTCATTTCAAGAGAGAGAGTGAGAATCAAATTTTGATACAAAAGAAAAACAACCATGGTTGCAAATAATGCAAAACAACATCATTACTAATCCCATCAAGATAAAGTTGATGGCTACTTTGAAATGACCATTATCATAATCCAAAAGAAAAAGGAAAAGAAAAGAAGAGTGTGGAACCCTCTTGAAAGTCAATGGTCAACCCGGTCAACCGGTCAACAAAGTCAAGAGAGGTCAATGGGGTCAAATGGTCAATGCAATTAGCCATCATAAGATTATCACTAATAGGATTAGTAAATGATGTTCGCGGCTCATAATGGTTTTGACCAAACGAACTGTCAAAACCCTAATGAGTCCGCCTCAAAATGGTTTTGACCGAGTCAACTGTCAAAAACCCTAATGAGCCTGCCACATAACGGTTTTGGCCGAACCAACTGCCAAAACCCTAATGAGGCACCTCCTCCTTCATCGCTCCGAAAAACTGTGCATACACACCTGCATCCGTATTCCGTAGAATGCGGATGCACAGAAGACAAAACAAATCCATCCGTGCAATACTAGGATCCGGCTTAAACCAAAGCCTACTAGTACTGCCTGCCCGAACACCATACGCACACAAGTGTACGTAAGTGATCGCAGCCCTGCCGTAAAACCATACGGCCTCTACACGTTTCGCTCAGTGCAGGGAAACTCTCTGTGTGGGACTCTAAAGACTCGACACTACGCTGGCAGTGGGTTTAACCACAGACCGCAAGCGGCACTAGCTGTACGTAACGGTCCCCAGGTAGATGTCGATAAGAAGGCCGATGAGGTAAACCCATCCTAACTCCTACTGAGTCTGTATGTGACAATCTCCGTACAGTCCGGTCTGTTCGTCTGATACATCGCATGTCGGGCCTAGGGGGCGGCAAGCGTCAGACCCCTAATAGCGGTACAAGTCGTGTCGGAGTGAAGCCCAGAACACCCTGAGATAACACTGGAACCTAGCAGTATATCTCGCTTGCCCTGGCCAGGGACTACTTGTGTAATGGCTCTCCTAGACACAGCGCGATATCAACCCCCAATACCGGGAGAGACGAATCCTGTCTAACCGTCACTGCCTCCAAGTGCTTCGGGACTGCTCCCAACTACTACCTGTTTGCACGACTCAGTAGAGCCGTAGTAGGGTAGCAATCAAAGAACAGTGGGAACACACTCGAGGCGAAGTGACAGTGTCAAGTCAGCGGACTAAGCTGTACTCATGTCACCTGGGAACTGATAACTGACGATAGGTATAATACCAACCATCAGTTCCCGACGAGTCCTGTCCAGTGTACTCGTAACCCAACGAGCACCCGCATACTATCTCAAGTACGAAGTACCGACGGCTGTGGGACAGACCGTCTCCCGTGCTGGGATGAGAAGCGCATACGCTAGTCTACTCCGGAGTATCGATGCCCTATCTCGATACTCCCATGACTAGGGACGTGTATAAGGATGTGCTTGTAGATTACCCAGCCCCCACGAGTGTGATCGCCATCACAACGCCGGTAATCAAGCAAAGATCCAAAGGGCTCTACTAATGCGTATATGTGATATAATAAATAAACACACAAGTACACATTAAAGCAGAGACAAACTAAGTAGCATACTACTATATTGAGCAAGATTGTCTGTACAACTGTGAATATCCCAAGCTTCCATCAAGTAATATACATACTAGTATGATACAGTAATGGCCTCTAGGGCATATACACTAACAGGTATCACATACACACATTATTCTCGGTCCCGCACATATCTCATATGCGCTCCTATTTCGTTTCGCTTGAGCTAGGAAACCTCTGTGTAGGACTCTAAAGACTCGTCAATACGCCGGCAGCAGGTGATGATCATATCAAACACCCACAAGCCGCAAGCGGTCTGCTAAACGTAACGGCCACCCGGGTATTGAGCGATCAGAAGATCGACGAGCAAGCCCACTCACTCCTGTGAATCCAACCAGTAACACTTACCGTACAGTCCGGTCTCGTCGTCTGATATGTCGCATATCTCGCCTAGGGGTGGTAAAGGTCAGACCCCAATAGCTAGATAAGTCGTGCCGATATGAGGTCTATAACATCTCGAGAAACTACTGGTAACACTTACCAGTAAATCTCAGCAACCCTGGCCAGGGATTTCCGGTTATAGCCAATCGAACACAGCGCAACATCAACTCCCTATACCGGGAGAGACGAATCCCCTCCTATCGCTCATTGCCTCCATGTGATTCGGGACTGTACCCAAAAACCACCGTTTTGCACGCCCTCTTGGACGTGGTAAGGTGGAAATCAAAGCACAGTGGGAATCACATAAGACTCTATGACGATCTCGGGTCAACAGACTAACCTGTACCAGTGTCACCAGAGAACTGCCATCTGACGTAAGGTATAATACCATCTGGGAGTTCTCGGCGAGTCCGTCCAGTGTACCCAGTCTCCACTGAGCACCCGTATATCATCTCTGATGTCAAACACCAATGGATATGGGATCATCCATCGCCCATCTGTATGGGTCGAGAAGGTATACGCTAGTCTACTCTGGTATATCGATGCCCCGTCTCGATACACCCACGACTAGGGGCCTTGAAGGATGTACTTATGGACTACCATGCCCCCACTAGTATGATCCGCATCATAGTCCAGGTAGTCAAGTACACATCCTAAGGGCTTTACCAACATGTAACAGAGAGACAATCAGTGTACACGTTAAGATAAAAAGCAACCAGATAGCATATTATCATGTCGAGCAAGAAAGTCCTCCCTATATATGTCCCAGCATGCACTACAATATACATCCTATGTATAGTAATGGCCTCTAGGGCATACATATAACTAACAGCTTACTCACTGGGTGTAGTGAGCAGGTATTAATCAGATCCTGGGGAGAACCATTGGACAGCTGTGAAGAACATTCTTAAGTACTTGAGAAGGACTAAAGAAATGTTCTTTGTGTATGGTAACGGTGAACTCCAGGTGGAGTCCTTTACCGATTCAAGCTTCCAGAGTGATAAGGGCGACAGTAAGTCGGTCTCGGGTTTTGTCTTTACCCTCAACGGAGGGGCGATGTGTTGGAAGAGTTCCAAGCAAGACACCATAGCAGACTCGACGATAGAGGCTGAATACATCGCTGCCAACGATGCTGCCAAAGAGGCTGTCTAGATGAAGAAGTTCATTGCTGAGCTTGGTGTGGTTCCATCCATTGAGCACCCAATACCTGTGTATTGTGATAACAATGGAGCGGTGGCTTTGGCTAAGGAACCCAGGCCCCATCAGAAATCCAGACATATTTTGAGGCGGTATCACCTGATCAGGTAGATAGTAGATCGCCGGGAGATCGAGGTCAGGAGAGTTGACACGAAGGACAACGTAGTGGATCCACTTACGAAGGCCCTCCCCCAGATAAAGTTTGTGAGACTTTTTGGGATGTTGGGTATGAGATACTACAGCAAATGGCCTTAGTGCAAGTAGGAGATTGTTAGGAATATGTATGCCCTAGGGGCCATTATTGTACATGTGATGTATATTATAGTAGATGCTTGGACATATATATTGAGGACTTTCTTGCTCGACATGATAGTGTGTTATCTGGTTACTCTTTATCTTAACATGTTGACTTGTATTCCATACCGTCTTGCTCTCGTATGTTGACTTGTATTCTATAACACACTTGTATTCTATAGTGTGTTATCTGGTTACTCTTTATCTTAACATCTTAACATGTTGACTTATATTCTATACCGTCTTGCTCTCGTATGTTGATAAAGCCCTTAGGATATGTACTTGACTACCAGGACTATGATGAGATCATACTAGTGGGGCCAGGGTGGTCCAAACGTACATCCTTTAATCAGTTCCTAGTCGTGGGAATATCGAGACTAGGGTATCGATATTCCAGAGTAGACTAGTGTGTACGTTTCTTGTCCCTTAGAGGGCGATGGTTGATCCTACAACCATTGGTGTGTGACATCAATGATTGTACTCAAGTGCTCATTGGAGAATAGGTACATCGAACGGACTCACCGAGGACTCCTAGTTGGTAGTATACCTATCGTCAGATAGCAGTCCTCCGGTGACACTGGTACATGTTAGTCTATATACCCGAGATCGTCATACAGTCTTGTGTGGCTCCCACTGTGCTTTAATTTCCTCTCTACTATGGCTCAAAAGAGTCGTGCAAACAGGTGGATTTTGGGTACAGTCCCGAGTCACATAAAGGAAATGAGCGATAGGAGGGGTTTCATTTCTCCCGGTATTGGGGGTTGATGTTACGCTATGCTCGATTGGCTATAACTGGAAGTCCCTGGCCAGGGCTGCTGATGAGATTTACTGATAAGAGTTATCAATAGTTTCTCAAATCGTTATAGGCCAGACATCGACATGACTTATCACGTTACTGTAGTCTGACATTTACACCCCTAGACATGATATGGGACATATCAGACGAAGAGACCGAACTGTACGGTAGTGTTACTGATAGGCTTCATGGAGAGTATGGACGAGCTTGCTTGTTGATCTTCATATCGCTCAATACTTGGGTAGCCGTTACGTCTAGCTAGTACCGCTGACGGCTTGTAGGTGACTGATGTGATCATCACCTACTACTGGCGTACTGACGAGTCTTTAGAGTCCAACACAGAAGTTTACTGGTTCAAGCGAAACGAAGTAGGACACATATGTGATATGTGTGTGGGCCTGATTAAATACGAGTATGTGATACCGTATTTTAATCTGGCAGTTATCTGTTATCAGTCAGGTTATATGTGATATAACCGGATTATCGAATCAAGTGTTGGTTTGATAATGTGATATTCAGAGTAATGATATTTATCGGTTACATGTGATATAACCAGATTATTAGATCAAGTGTTGATTTAATAATATGATATATTATATGTGATATAATTATATCTTAACTAATATCATTAGCTTACTAATTGCTTTATATATATATATTAATGTATATTTGATATTTATAAATATATATATATATATATATATATATATATATATATTATATGAAGCATGGCATGTTTTTCTATGTTTAGAAAATAGAAAAATGAGGTGTAAATTATGGAGATATTTGTGGTATGGTTCAAGGCATGGGTTTAAATGTTTTTATATTACTCTTGACTCACTATTCAAGCATGGTTGCAATTTTAATTGCATTTTTATTCCATGCTTGAATGTGTGAGGAGAGAGATGATTCATTTTATTCATTTTACACTTGCTTTATAGTTCATACCTTAGCCATTTTTCAAGAGCTCTTTTCTTCTCTTACTCTCTACAATTTTTTTCACCTCACCTCCAAGCTCAAAACCCTCACATAAGATGTGAATCATTGAGCTTGTGAGACCTTAGTGAGCTTTACTTATCTCCTACTTCATCATCTCACACCAAAATAGAAATTTGGTGTGGTGTGTTTCTTACACTAAAAGTGTTTAGTGTAGTGAAAAGCTTGTGCTTTTGGACTTCGGGTGGATCGTCTTTGGTGGAAAGATCACGAAGGAGGTTCGTTCAACTTGGAGAGGAGCCTTGAAGAGTCGCGTGGACTTCATTCCAGAGCTTTTGAAGAGAAGGACAAGAACTACAAAGGTTGTATGCTCTTAAACTTTCTCTTAAGCTTAATCACATCACCAAGGAAAAACCTAAAATTCTAGTAATGATCTTGGTAGTCTAGCTTAGCTCCTAAAAAATTAAAATTTGGCATGCTTGATGCCTCTTGAACCCCTTGATGGTGCTAAGGTCGACTTTCACCCACTGCCCTACCAGCGTCCCCAACCATCGCCGCCTCTTCGACCACCCTTCTGACGCCAGAGCCTCGACACCGCCACTGCCACCTCTGTGCCGGCACCGGCCCTCCAAGCTTCGATCACCCGTCGCTGTGACCACCTCCTCGGAACACCAGAGCAGCCGAGCTCCTTCCTTTCACCACCTCCGGCGACCACCACTGTCACCTCCAATGCCGGTCGCTTTCGACCTTACCTCAGCAACCTCTCTGCATCGCCGCTCCATCCGATGGCCAAGCCCAGAACCCCATAGCCGAGCCAAGCTTGCCGCCGTCACTACCGTGAACGTGTTGTACTCTTGCTATCGTCGTCATTGTCGTTCCGATATCATCGCCAGAAAAGTGAAAATCGATCACTTACTTATTCATGCTAATGTGTTAGTTAATCAAAGTAATCGTGATAAATGATATCTAACACATACGTATCTATTTATAGCTATATTGATAACTTGTAAACAAATTATTTCTCTTGCGAACCCTAGTAGTTTGATTGTGATGAATGGATGCTGATTGGTATCGAAATCCGATTGAATGAAAAGTGTTATCACAATCAAAGAATTTATAACCGCAATCAATAACAGTGTCGATGTAGTTCGTTAATGAGTACGGGTCTTCCACTGATATTCGTGTATTTATTCGTTCTTGCTTTAGTTGAGCTGAAAGAAAATAGTAAAGAAAATTCAAGAAAATGAATTAAGATTTATTAGATGAAATATTTTCAAGAAAAATCAAGAAAGAGTTTAAAATTTAGTAATCAAGAAAATGTCCAAGATCAATCTTAGTTATCAAGAAAATTGAACAATAGCTTGTAGAATTCGATAGGGATTAGTAGCAATGATGAATACTAAAAATGACCCATCTTATCTATTGATGAATAATAGCTAAAACGATGGC
The DNA here is from genome assembly GCA_030015575.1 of Agapanthus africanus. NCBI lineage: Eukaryota > Viridiplantae > Streptophyta > Magnoliopsida > Asparagales > Amaryllidaceae > Agapanthus > Agapanthus africanus. The sequence goes on along the minus strand of CM057350.1, from coordinate 182,410,480 downwards.
GATGAATGAAGATTAGGGATCTTTTTGAAGAAACTAGGGTTTCTCCTTCACTATCCCTTGTCTTTTCATTGATCACCATTCAAATCTTGCTTTTAGCAAAGAAAATCATCAATCATTTAATCCTAAATTGCAACGAAATTATCAAGAACGGTGATCTCATTCCAAATTTTGTCATTGACGATTCTTTTTCCTAAAATTCATAATTCTCATAACACTTAAGATGCGTATAGGATTTCATCACCATTTGATTTACCGAATTCCTTCGAATCCTTAGCACGCGGAGATTTACTCACGCTTCATGAAAATAAAAGAATCAAGAATTAAAAATTTCATAATGCGAAAATTTAAAGAAAGCGAGAATTAACAAATGATCATCTTTATTAATCAACTTCTAATTACACTTTCCTTCAATCCGAGATTACAAGAATTGCTCTCGATCGCTCACTTGAAGAGGTAACTATTCCGTTGAGTTTCGCTTTGCTCGATCTCCATGAGACTTGGACCTGTCGAGGATCTCGTGGTCTTGATGATGATCGGCTTTGCGTAAAGGATCTTGAATGTCGTCGCTTGATATTGTTCTGAACGATTCTTGATTTGGATCTTGATTTGGAATTGAATTGGATTTGGTTTTGGATTGTGTACTAGAAATCAACTACTATCAACAACCAACAACCTCTTTAATGTAGGCTTAGGTCCCTTTTTGTATCCCTTCATCACTCTTTCCTCATAAGCTAGGTTGTTATATAGAGGCTTCTCGAATAAGCTAGGTAGTTATGAAGCTTGATCGACAAGCTAGGTTGTTGTAGAGAAGTTTCCAGAAGAAGGTTGTTACAACGAAGCGTTCTCAGTAAGCTAGGATGTTGAGAAGAAGTTTCTGGAGAATTTCTGATCGACGACGCCCCAACTCGGCCACGAATCCGTGGCGTATCGGCCTGACTTGGCCGCGGATCCGCGGCCGTTTGGTGAGCTTGTTGCTTCATTTTCTCTGTATATTCTGATGTTGGCCAATTGGTGTTCAGGTGATATCTGGAATCTTCTTATCTCTTCTGAATCTCTGCCAAATTTTAACTCTTTGGTTTGCTGCATTTTGTCGGCGAATTTACGATTCTGATATCTGTCCTGAAATAATTTTCTGCACAAAATCTCAATGAAGGATGTTGAGATAGACAATATCATGCGTGAAATAATAAACACACAATTTCCTTCCAAAATGTTGATTATAATGTATAACACGTGGTATTTTGTATTTTCCAGACAAACTTGTAATACGTGTTATATTTATAACAAATATCATTAGATGATTAGAAAAGTGAAGAAATTGTTATGTTAAAGATTGCAATATTTTCGACTTAACAAATTCCCCCAAACTTGACTTTGATCATCTCGATGAAACTTCTTTTATTCAAGAGAAAGAGAAAATAGAAAGAGAGAGAGAAAAACTAACTAGCACATTTTCGTAGGCAAACACGATTGCACCGAGCATGTGCAATAAGCTTTTAAACCTCTAGGTGTCCATAGTAGGAGGAGTGTTGTCTCCTGAGGGTTTTCAGCAGATTGCACCCACAAAATTCTATAATAAAAGGAAGACTGTGAAAGTTACATATAAAAATAAGAATTATAAAAGAAAGAACTTGAAAATCATAGTTTTCAACTATACTAACTTTTCGGTTGTCATAAGCCCTACCTTAATAGTCATGAAAAGATGTTAGAAATCATATCATCCCTCAATAAAACATCGCCTTTATTCTTCATCCCTACCTTTCTTCCAAACACCGATCATATACCCTTACGTGTGTATAAAAGACATCCTACACTCGGAGAATTCAATTCAAGCTATCATACTCTTGTCAAACTATCTCAGTACTTTTTAGTCGGTGAATATTTTAGATGGAATTGCTCACACATTCTTCATGCGACCGTTAATACTTCTTGAGGTACTAACCGACCGATTACTCAATGTGCTCACATATTAGGCGTAATTTGCAATTTTCTCATCTTGCAACACCTAAGGCTTAGCAGTAACTCCCAAACCAGTAGGTCTAAGGCACTAGGTGATGAAGTATCCTCGCTATATTTTTGTATGCTGCCTTGGTGATTACAAAACCAGTGTTCATTTTTCTTCACCATTTTATACTTTTATACTTCATTTATTATTTTCTTCGTACTTTGGATTTTAGACAAGAACATTTCAAGCTATCCTCTACTATTCCGAGTTTCAAGACGTGTGTAAGTGCGTATAGTAGGGTATCAACGTTCAGATGTTTGGCTTCTAGAATAGGAACTATTTTTCAGACTTATTTTTATTCTCAGATTAGTGACTTCTTTTATCTTACTAACCCTTGGGACAACGGCTCATAACTAGTTATTACTAATTTCATTTAAGAAAAACTTCTAACTTTCTTGGTTTTCTTAAATTCTTCCAATCTTTTAAATGTAATTTTTCACTTTCTAATCTTTCATTATCAAAGAAATTTTTTGAAAATTTTGTGATTTGTGCTTATGCAAAGTGTAATGCAATATAATGCGTAAATAAGCACAAACCTCCCCCAAACCTGTTTACAGAAGTGTCCTCATTGTTGTCGTCTTTTAAAATCTCAAAAACCCGTAGGCTTGGGAAAAGTTATTAACGGGGACAAGAATAAATGGACGTGAAAGTCCTTCCCCAAACTTATTTTTTATTTTATTTTATTTTATTTATTTTTATTTACAATTTTATTTTATTTTTTTTAATATATTTTTTTTATTTTAACAAATGACTCACCTCCATTCTAAAGTGAGACAATATTACTGAGACATGGAGGTGAAGTGGAGGAAAATTAGTCATTATAAAGCGGCTCCTGTAAAAACAGGAGCTCCTCCGTAGGGTCAGTGGAAAAATACGGTTTTAATCTATGCCTATTCACTTTGAAAATTGTACCTTGTTTTGTAGTTTCAACTTTAACTGCCCTGTGCGGGTAGACATACCGCACCACAAATGGTCCTTTCAACGAGATCGTAGCTTACCCGCATGAAGATGGAGACGGGAATCGTAAAGAAGGACTTGTTGACCTGGAATAAAAGTTTTTCTCAAAATATTTTTATCGTGAAATACCTTAGTCCGATTCTTTACTATTACCGCATTATCGTAAACTTCATCGCAGAGTTTGCTTAGCTCATTTAATTGTAGCTTCCGAAAATTGCAGGCTTGATTCAAATCGAAGTTAAGTTCTTTAATGGCCCACATTGCTTTATATTCAATCTCGACAAGAAGGTGGCAAGCCTTTCCAAACACTAGGCGGTAAGGAGACATACAAGGATCGGTCTTATAAGCGGTACGAAATGCCCAAAGAGCATCCGTCAATTTGGTTGACCAATCTTTCCGATTTTTAGAAACTGTCTTCTCCAGAATTAGTTTGATCTGTCTATTGGAAATCTCAGCTTGCTCGCTCGTTTGGGGATGATAGGGTGTCGAAAGTTTGTGGCTGATTGCATATTTCCGCATCAAAGTCTCGAAAGGCCGATTACAGAAATGCGTCCCGTTGTCGCTAATGATAGCGTGCGGGTGTCCAAATTGCGAAAAAATATTTTCTTTAAGGAACTTAATGACAACCTTGTTGTCATTAGTGCGACATGGAATAGCTTCCTGTTAGTTATGTATATGCCCTAGAGGCCATTATTGTACATATGATGTATATTATAGTGGATGCTCGGATATATATATAGAGAACTTTCTTGCTCGATATGATAGTATGCTATCTGGTTACACTTTGTCTTAACATGTTGACTTGTATTGGTTTACTGTCTTACTCTCACATGTTGATAAAGCCCTTAGGATATGTACTTGACTACTAGGACTATGATGAGATCATACTAGTGGGGCCAGGGTAGTCAACGAGTACATCCTATAACTGTTCCTAGTCGAGGGTGTATCGAGACAGGGAATCGATACACCAGAGTAGACTAGCGTATACGCATCTTGACCCATATGATGGGCGATGGATGATCCCATATCCATCGGTGTTTGACATCAAAGATGGTATACGGGTGCTCAGTGGAGACTGGATATACTGAACGGACTCGCCGAGAACTTCTAGCTAGTTTTATGCCTATCGTCAGATAGCAGTTCTCCGGTGACACTGGTACATGTTAGTCCGTAGACCCGAGATCGTCATAGAGTCTTGTGTGATTCCCACTGTGCTTTGATTTCCACCTTACCACGTCCAAGATGGCGTGCAAAATGGTGGCTTTTGGGTACAGTCCCGAACCACATAGAGGCAATGAGCGACAGGAGGGGTTTCGTCTCTCCCGGTATAGGGAGTTGATGTTGTGCTGTGCTCGATTGGCTATAACTGGAAGTCCCTGGCCAGGGCTGATTTGGAGTGCTACTGGTAAGTGTTATCAGTAGTTTCTCGACTTGTTATGAGCCTCACATCGACATGACTTATCGGTTACTGGGGTCTGACGTTTACCACTCGTAGACTGGATATGCGACATATCAGACGAAGAGACCGGACTGTATGGTAGTGTTACCGATTGGATTCACAGAAGAATGTACAGGCTTGCTTGTTGATCTTCTGATCGCTCAATACCTGGGTGGCTGTTATGTTTAGCTGACTGCTTGCTGCTTGTGGGTGTTTGATATGATCATCACCTACTGCCGGCGTATTGACGATTCTTTAGAGTTCTACACAGAGGTTTCCTGGCTCAGGCAAAACGGAGTAGAAGCACATATGTGATATGTGCAGGACCGAGAATAATACGATATGAGATACCGTATTCTATTCTCGCGATATATGATATCGGCTGGGTATATATGATATAGCCGGGTCATCGGATCAAGTGTTGATTTGATGAAATGGTATATGTTTTATTAGTCGGTTATATGCAATATAGCCGGATTGTCGGATCAAGAGTTGATTCGATAATTTATTGTATAATTATATATGTGATATATTAGATTATGTTAACTAATATAATCTCGCTTTATTGATTCATTTTCTCACCGGATAATACATTGATATATATGCGATATATGTTAATTGTATTATTTTCTTTTGTTACAAAAATATATTATATATGTGATATATAATATTGTAGCATGTTAGGGTTACAAATGCAATATGGTTGTTAAGTTTAAACCAAGTTAGGGTTTGGATTAGGGTTAGCTTTTGGGTTAGCTTTTTCATGAAGCTTCATGAAGCTTTCACTTTTGTCATCTAGCTTGATATTTTGTGTAGATATTTGTTAACCCAACCCACACCCTTTACCTATGGTTTATTCTCTACAAGGGTCAAGCCTTTCTTTCTCAACCTATGGTTGCAATTGTAACCATAACAATAATTCATTATTCATCACAAAAGCTTTCTTCTTTTTCTTCCTCCTTAAAAAAGCTTGCTAGCTTTTTACATGTGATGATTTAGTGTGAGAAATTGAAAACAAAAGAGAGCATAATTCCTAATTCATCATCCTCATTTATTCTAGCCACTTAGATTAGGGTGTTCACTTCTCTAATTACTTCATTAGTGAAGTGTAAGCTTGGGTTTGGGATTCTTCAAGGTAGATCATCTTAGATCATAAAGACTACAAGCAAGGTGCCTCATTCACCTCATGAAGCCTCTCTAGAGTCGGAGTTCTTGATGATCACAGCGAAGGGACCTCAACACGGAGTTTATAAAGCGAAGGAATGGACTACAAAGGTTGTAATCCTTATCTCTTTACTTCTTTGTATGTGATACAAACTTTGTTACCCTAGAAATTCTAGCATGATTCATGGTTTGCTTGCTTTGCACCTCTCTAAATTTCAAAGTGGCATGAGTGATGCTACCAAACCCTAGACTAGGTGCAAGGGAAGCCCGACAGTGGTATCAGAGCCAAACTAGAATTCTAGATACAGTGTTATAACAATTACGAAAACGAAAATCACTTCAAAATACGGTATTAGGAAACCCCATTCTTTCTCTCTGGAAATTTTACAAAAAGTCATTTAAAATTTTTTCAAACAGGTGCAGAATGGTCTCTGGGCCAAAATATGAACATGGGAGAAATACGGGGGGAGGGGCTCGGATTTGGGCCGAGCCCCTAGCCATGAATTCCGGCCAGACGGCCCCACCACTTCCTCTGGTCTCCGTATTTCTCCTGTGGTCTTATGTCTCCATTTTGGGTTTCCTACTATTGTTTGTTTAGCCCAATTTTCATGTGATGATTTTTTTGACCTGGGGCTAATTCGTAGTACTTCGTAGTTGTATAACTTAACACTGTATTGGCCACCTTGACTATTTTTAGCAGTTCGATCGAACTTCGCACACCACATTTTGTACCCCGCTGAAATTTCTAAGTGTTGTAATTTTCTGAAGTTGATTGTACTCGTAAAATCGTGCAAGTACCCCTATGGACCCCCTAGAAGACTATAATAACCTTAACTCGATTTTATGCCCATGGAACCACGAACAAACCTTCGGGTTTGCCGTAGTTCCGTGGTGTCATAGGTGAGGCGTTGGTTAACTCCTTCTACGGCTGGTCCATGGACACTGTGGCACGGTTTTTGAGTGTTTTAATTTTTCTCAAGTGTTGAGCTCACGGGGGTAATTTGTGAGTGTATATTGATTCGATCGAAACGTTAAACATCGTCATGATATTCTGTGATTGTGATACAATATATAGAATTCATATAGTTAGGCATGAAATCCGTAATATGTGATATTTTGGGTTTACGATGTCTAAGGAGATTATAGATTCCAAATGTTGTACTTTTTCACTTTCTTTTCTGCGACCGTAAGTGTAGTATGTGGGGTATTGCCGGCTTCGTTGCTATACATCAACGACAATCGGGATACGCATACTTGCTTACGTTGATGATATGAGATATTATGTGTTGCTGTAATACGTTATACTGGATCGTCGTGTTCTGAATAGCCGGGGGTTTTATGTGAGATGAGGGTTTTTATTTTCATTCATGTAAAATTCATTGTATGTAATATTCTTTTATTGGGGCACTTCCGGGTTGAGGATGATGTCACCATTGTATATTATTTACTTTTCCGCATTTGGATAGACCCGAGAAGGGGAGCACAAGTAACCGGGTTCTACGGTCCAGTGGGAGGCCATCTTGAGGAGTCGAGACCGGGTCTCTTAACCTTAGAATTAGCAGTGTTGCTTTTCGCTCTCATAGGGGTCTAGGGATGTGGGTTTGGCTATTCATCGCGACCGTGGAATCCGTGTTTTATACAGGCTCGAAATAAAACACGGACGTCCTAGTGTATCCAATATTTCATATGTTATCTTCTGTTGCAATGTTCTGTGATGAGATCATATTATTGCCTGAGACGAATGCTTATACTATATATATACATGATGATATATAAATATTACTGCTTTCGTTTCATCTGTGATGCTTAGGAAGCATAAATGATGGGATTTATTAATGAGATTAATAAAATAAAAAAAACCTAAAAGATGTTGTAGAATAAAATTTTCAAAAAGGGCAGCTACAGTTTTTTGCTTTGCATAGTGGTATATATGATATACCCTGCACCTTATTCGATGAGGAAAGAGCCGAGATCCCTTCACCGGGAGTGACCTCTTTAGCAAAACTGGCAGATGCTACAAACTCACGGTTTAGTTTTTGATTGCTTCTATAGTTCTTTCTTTGCACAGCGGTATTTTTGAAATATCCTGCACCTTATTTGATAAGGAAAGAGCCGAGATCCCTTCACCGGGAATGATCTCTTTAGCGAAACTAGAAAAGCCTCAAAAACACTCCTTTTCAAAATCACTTGTTTCTACAACGATATCAGGTTCATTACGCTCATGGTTTTCAGAAAAACCTGCGTAGCCCTCCGTCATTTCAGATAAGTATTACTTAGTATTCGTGCTACGTTTGTTGACTATATTAAGGCGTAGTGTGCGGTAGCAAATTAGTGCTTATCTGCTAAAACATGAGATGTGATTGGATTAGGGTAGTTGTACGACTTTGTTGACTATGTTACGGGTCGTATAGGTGGGTTTAATTCAATCGGGAAATGACGGGTTGAACTTGGCTAGCAATTATAATTTGTTGACTATGTTAAGGTCATAAGTTGTTAGGGGCAAAAGAATTATCAGGAATTTCAAGTGTTGAAATTTGCAATGAGATTGTATACCTTCTATGAGATAGATGGATCCTGATACCCAGTGCAAGTAAGAGTTACTCCTGGGAGAGTTTTACACAGGACAATTAGCCGATCAAGTTGGTGACTTGAAAGGTGCTAACGGGGTTAAGCCTCTGGGAAAACGAGGTTTATTTTAATTAGGTCAGTGCGAAAGCACGGGGAACCTCCCTCAAACTACCAACACTGGCCTGGCCGAAAGATTTGCGAACTTGTAAGGTGTAATTAATCCCGGCTAGTCTTTCCTTTTAGGGTTTGAAGGAAGATTTGATGAAAACAGTGGGAGCCATCCTGATTAGATAAGATAATAATCAATCTAATCTTGCAAGAGCATACGCTAAAGTGTTTTCTTCTCTCTCTCTCCAAGTAGCGACCATGTCAGGCCTTAATCAAGATAATAATATGGATGTATTGACTGAACCCGCTTATTATACTGTGCAGGGGAACGTTGGTCCCGCTCCAACTTATAATTGTTATAAGTCCAAGCATGAAATAGGAGAATATCTGGATTCTCACACCGCCCAAACGAAGAACAAGCATGCTGATGCATCTTCTTCTGGTGTGTTTGTTATCGAGAACTGTTTCTCAGTTCACTCTACGTCCTGTGTATTAGATACCGGATCGGGATCCCACATATGTAATATGTTACGTGGGCTACGTAAAGGTAGAGAACTGGGAATGAGTGATCATTCTGTAAGAGTAGGGAATGGTGCAGATGTTGCAGCTAAGGCAGTTGGCGAATATCACCTTGTGTTACCAAATGGTAATACATTGGTTCTGAATGAATGCTATTACATTCCGACCCTGATATGCAATCTTATATCAGTTTCTTTATTGAGCAAAGAAGGATATAATTTTGTAGTACAGGATAATGTTATGAACATATTCCTGGATCAAAAGTTGATTGGATCAGGCTCGTTAAATAATGACATATACGTTCTCAACCAAACTACAGTACTTAATGTACAAAACACACACAAGAGGAAGAGTTCAGAAATGAACGAATCCTTCTTGTGGCATTGTAGACTAGGTCATATCAATGCGACACGGCTAGCTAAGTTACATAAGGATGGATATTTGAATCCGTTCGAATTTTCATCTTATGATACCTGCCAGTCATGTCTCAAAGGCAAGATGACCAAAACTCCGTTTAGTGGACATGGAGAGAGAGTTACAGAACTCTTGGGACTGATACATAGTGATGTATGTGGTCCCATGTCTTCACATGCCAAGAACGGTTCTTCCTACTTCATTACATTCACTGACGATCTCTCAAGATACGGACATGTGTTCCTGTTGAAACACAAATTTGAAGCTTTTGAGAGATTCAGAGAATATAAGAACGAAGTAGAGAACCAAACGGGCAAAAGTATTAAGATCCTTCGATCTGATCGAGGAGGAGAATACCTGAGCAATGAGTTCCTAGACTATCTAAAAGAGAATGGAATTCTCTCTTAGCTTACTCCTCCTTATACACTGCATCATAACGGTATATCGGAGCGGAGGAATCGCACCCTATTAGATATGGTGCGCTCTATGATGAGCACTGCTGAGTTACCTATATAGGATTACTAGGCACACATACAAGGGTCTATAAGGCATCAACCATGCCCGATTTAAAATTTAGACGTGCCGAACAACCCAAAGCGAGGATCTTTGCTAGATAATTAGGGTTACACATGCAAGTAAATATCTTTACAACTAAGAGAGAGGGATTACAACCTTTGTAGTCCGCTCCTTCGCTTCATAAGCTCCGAGTAGAAGTCCCTTCGCCGCGATCCATGATCTCCCGGACTCAAGAGAAGTTTCACAAGCCGAACGATCCATGCTTGCTTGTAGTCTTCCTATTCGAAGATGATCTACCTTGAAATCTCTTTAACTCAAGCTCACACTCACTAATGAGGTGAACACCCTAATCTAACTGGATAGATTAGATGAGGATGGTGAAGTAGGATTTATGCCGTCTTTTATTATCAAATTCTCACACTCATTCATCACAAAATGAAAACCTAGAAAGCTTTTGTGAGCTTAAGGAAGAAGAAGAATGAGTATCCTTTTGTGATGAATAATGAAAAGATTATTATAATTACAAATACAACCATGGTCAAAGATGAAAGGCTAACCATTGTAGAGACTTAACTAGGATTAAGGGTGTGGGTTGGGTTAGGAAAATATCTCCAAAAATATCAACCATAATATCTTTCCAAGAAACAAAAGAAAAGCTTCTAGAAGTTTCATGAAAGAACTAACCCAAATCAAACCCTAACCATGTTTAATCTCCACTAATCATGTTGCATTAGTAATCATAACATGTTATAATATTATATATCACATATATAATATATATTTGTAACAAAAGAAAATAATACAATTAACATATATCGCATATATATCAATTATTATCCGGTGAGATAATGAATCAATAAAGCGAGCCAATATTAGATAATGTAAAGTAATATATCATATATATAATTATACATTAAATTATCGAATCAACACTTGATACGACAATCCGACTATATCGAATATAACCGACTAAAATATCATGTACCGATTCATCGAATCAACACTTGATCCGATGACCCGGCTCATATCAAAATATCGCGAGAATATAATACGGTATCTCATATCACATATGTGCTCCTACTCCGTTTTGCCTGAGTCAAGAAACCTCTGTGTAAGACTCTAAAGAATCGTCAATACGCCGGCAGTAGGTGATGATTATATCAAACACCCACAAGCTGCAAGCGGTCAGCTAAACGTAACAGCCACCCAGGTATTGAGCGATCAGAAGATCAACAAGCTAGCCTGTACATTCTCTTATGAATCCAAACAGTAACACTCCCGTACAGTCCGGTCTCTTCGTCTGATATGTTGCATATCTAGTCTAGAGGTGGTATATATCAGACCCCAGTAACCGATAAGTCGTGTCGATGTGAGGCCCATAACAGGTCGAGAAACTACTGGTAACAGTTACCAGTAAATCTCTATATCAGCCCTGGCAAGGGACTTCGAGTTATAGCCAATCGAACACAGCACAACATCAACTCTCTATACCGGGAGAGACAAATCCCCTCCTATCGCTCATTGCCTCCATGTGATTCGGGATTGTACCCAAAAGCCACCGTTTTGCATGCCCTCTTGGACGTGGTAAGGTGGAAATCAAAGCACAGAGGGAATCACACAAGACTCTATGACGATCTCGGGTCTACAGACTAATCTGTACCGGTGTCACCGGAGAACTGCCATCTGATTTGAGGTATAATACCATCTGGGAGTTCTTGGCGAGTCCGTCCAGTGTACCCAGTCTCCACTGAGCACCCGTACACCATCCTTGATGTCAAACACCGATGGATATGAGATCATCCATCACCCATCATACGGGTCAAGATGCGTATACGCTAGTCTACTCTGGTGTATCGATGCCCTGTCTCGATACACTCTCGACTAGGAACAGTTATAGGATGTAGTCATCGACTACTCTGGCCCCACTAGTATGATCTCATTATAGTCCCAGTAGTCGATTACATATCCTAAGGGCTTTATCAACATGTAAGAGTAAGACAATAATATAAGTCAACATGTTAAGATAAAGTGAAACCAAATAGCATACTATCATGACGAGCAAGAAAGTCCTCTCTATATATATCCAAACATCCATTATAATATACATCATATGTACAACAATGGCCTCTAGGGCATATACATAACTAACAATCTCCCACTTGCACTAAGGCCAACTGCTGTAGTATCTCATACTTAGCATCCCGAATAATCTCTCAAATTGTATCTGGGGAATGGCCTTTGTGAGTGGATCCGCAGTGCTGTCCTTCGTATCAACTCTCATGACCTCGATCTCCCGGCGATCAACTATCTCCCTGATCAGGTGATACCGCCTCAGAATATGTCTGGACTTCTGATGGGACCTGGGTTCCTTAGCCAAAGCCACTGCTCTGTTGTTATCACAATACAAAGGTATTGGATGCTCAATGGACGGAACCACACCAAGTTCAGTGATGAACTTCTTTATCCAGACAGCCTATTTGGCAGCATTGTTGGCAGCGATGTATTCAGCCTCCATCGTCGAGTCTGCAACGGTATCCTGTTTGGAACTCTTCCAACACACCGCCCCTCCATTAAGGGTAAAGACAAATCCCGAGTGCGACTTAGAGTCGTCCTTATCACTCTGGAAGCTGGAATTGGTAAAGGACTCCACCTGGAGTTCTCCGTTACTATACATCAAGAACATCTCTTTAGTCCTTCGTAAGTACTTGAGAATGTTCTTCACAGCTATCCAGTGACTCTCTCCAGGATCTGCTTAATACCGACTCACTACACTTAGTGAGTATTCTACATCGGGTCTGGTACATAACATCACATATATGATAGAGCCTACAGCCGAAGTATAGGGTATCCCTTGCATGCGAGCTCTCTCCAAATTAGTCTTGGGAGACATCTCTTTGGAGAGAGTGAGTCCATAGATCGTGGGTAGGTTCTCACGTTTGGATTCTTCCATACTAAACCTCTTTAGTATGGTGTTAATGTACCTGGATTAGGACAATCCCAGTATCCGTTTAGATCTATCTCTATAGATCATTATTCCCAGTATGCAGGAGGCATCACCTAAATCTTTTATTGAGAATCTTTGTGATAAGAAGAGCTTGACCGATTGCAGTATAGGAACATCATTTCCTATCAAGAGTATGTCATCGACGTACAATACGAGGAAGACAACCTTACTCTCTGCAACCTTCTTATAGATACAAGGTTCATCTACATTTTTGATGAAGTCAAACTCTTTGACTACAACATCAAAGCAGATGTTCCAACTCCGCGATACTTGCTTTAACCCGTAAATGGATTTAAGCACCTTGCACATTTTTTCGCTGCCCCCACTATCTACGAAACTCTCTGGCTGAGTCGTGTACACGCTCTCTTCTAAATCACCATTTAGAAAGGCGGTCTTAACATCCATCTGCCAGATTTCGTAATCATGGTATACAGCAATGGCAAGTAAGATCCGGATGGACTTAAGCATAGCCACTGGAGAAAAGGTTTCGTCATAATCCACACCTGGTCGTTGACGAAAACCCTTTGCAACAAGTCTAGCTTTGAAAGTCTCTACTTTTCCATCTACACCAAGTTTCTTCTTAAAGATCCATTTGCTCCCAATGGGTTTTACCCCTTTAGGAGCAACTTCCAAAGTCCATACTTTGTTGGTGTACATGGATTCCATCTCAGATCGCATTGCATCTAGCCATTTCACAGAGTCACCACTCGTGATGGCCTGCTCGAAACTAGTCGGGTCATCATCTTCCATGATGCAATCCTCGCTCCCACCATCAATGAGAAAACCATAGTATCTCTCAGGTGGATGAGAAACCCTACTAGATTGGCGGAGAGGCTGGGGTTCGTCGGGAACTACTGAATCCTCAGGTTCCATTAAATCTTCTGTCGTAGTTTGTGTTGCTAGAACTTCTTCCAGTTCTACCACATTGGCACTATCTTGTTTCATAAGAAAACCCTTTTCTAAGAAGGTGGCATGTCGAGAAACAAACACTTTTTGTTCCTCGGAGTGGTAGAAGATATACCCTTGCGAATGCTTGGGATATCCAATAAACTTGCACAGAACAGATCTTGCCTCGAGCTTGTCCGGATTTTGTGTTTTCACATATGCCGGACAACCCTAAATCTTAATATAATTAAGATGTGGTCTCTTTCCTTTCCATATATCATATGGAGTGGTTGGCACAGATTTGGTGGGAACCCTATTCAATAGGTCTATGGCTGTCTCAAGCGCATACCCCCAGAAGGAAATAGGTAACTCAGCATTACTCATGATAGAGCGCACCATATCCAATAGGGTGCGATTCCTCCGCTCCGATACACCGTTGTGCTGTGGTGTATAGGGAGGTGTAAGCTGAGAGAATATCCTATTCTCTTTTAGATAATCTAGGAACACATTGCTTAAGTATTCTCCTCCTCGATCAGATCGAAGGATCTTAATACTTTTGCCTGTTTGGTTCTCTACTTCGTGCTTATATTCCCTGAATTTCTCAAAAGCTTCAGACTTGTGTTTCATCAGGAACACATGTCCGTATCTAGAGAGATCGTCAGTGAATGTAATAAAGTAGGATGAACCGTTCCTGGCATGTGTAGACATTGGACCGCATACATCACTATGTACCAGTCCTAAGAGTTCCGTAACTCTTTCTCCGTGACCACTAAACGGAGTTTTGGTCATTTTTCCTTTGAGACATGAATGGCAAGTTTCATATGATGATAATTCAAACGAATTCAAATATCCATCCTTATGTAACTTAGCTAGTCGTGTCGCATTGATATGACTAAGTCTACAATGCCATAAGAAGGATTCGTTCATTTCTGAACTCTTCCTCTTGTGTGTGTTTTGTATATTAAGGACTGTATTTTGATTGAGAATGAATATGCCATTATGTAACGAGCCTGATGCAATAAACTTTTGATTTAGGAAGATATTCATAATATTATCCTGTATTACAAAATTATATCCTTCTTTACTTAATAAAGAAACTGATATAATGTTGCACATCATGTTCGGTATATAATAGCACTCATTCAGAATCAGTGTATTACTACTTGGTAATACAAGGTGATATTCGCCAACTGGTTTGGCTGCAATACTTGTACCATTCCCAACTTGTACGGAATGATCACCTCTTCCCAGTTCTCTACCTTTACGTAGCCCACGTAACAATTTACATACGTGGGATCCCGATCCGGTATCTAATACCCAGGACGTAGGGTGAACTGAGAAATAGTTCTCAATAACTAACACACCCGAAGAAGATGCATCAGCATGCTTGTTCTTCGTTTGGGCGGCGTGAGAATCCAGATTTTCTCCTGTTTCCTGCTCAGTCTTATAACTCTTATAAGAAAGAACGGGACCAACGTTCACTTGCTCAGTATAATAAGCGGGTTCAGTCAATACATCCATATTATTATCTTGATTAAGGCCTGACATGGTCGCTACCTGGAGAGAGAGAGCGTATGCTCTTGCAAGATTAGATTGGTTATTATCTTATCTAATCAGGATGTCTCCCACTATTTTTATCAAATCTCCCTTCAAACCCTAAAAGGTGAGATTAGCCGGGATTAATTACACCCTACAATTTCGTCAATCTTTCAGCCAGATCAGTGTTGGTACTTGAGGGAGGTTCCCCGTGCTTGCGCACAGACCTAATTAAAATAAACCTCGTCTTCCCAGAGGTATAACCCCGTTAACACCTTTCTAGACACCTACTTGATTGGCTAATTGTCTTATGTAAAATTCTCCCAGGAGTAACTTTTACTCGCAGTGGGTATCGAGATCCATCTATCTCATAGAAGGTATGCAACCTCATTGCAAATTTCAACACTTGAAATTCCCGATAATGCTTTTACCTCTAGCGTGCTATGACCTTGACACATGCCAAACAACCCATAGTCTGCTAGTTAAGTTCAACCCATACATTTCTTGATTGAATCAAACCCACCCGTACGACCCTTGACGCATGCCAAACAACGCCGTACGAATACCCTAATCCAATCGCATCTCATGCTACAGATGAGTAGTAATTAGCTACCGTACACTACGCCTTGACGCTAGCCAAACTACCGTAGCACGAATACTAAATATTACTTATCATAAATGACGGAGGGTTACGCAGGTTTTTCAGAAAACCATGAGCGTAATGAACTTGATATCGTTGTAGAAACAAGTGATTTTGAAAAGGAGTGTTTTTGAGGCTTTTCTAGCTTCGCTAAAGAGGTCACTCCCGGTGAAGGGATCTCGGCTCTTTCCTCATCGAATAATGTGCAGGGTATATCATATATACCACTGTACAAAGCAAGAACTATATAAGCCGTCAAAAACTAAACCGCGAGTTTGTAGTATCTGCCAGTTTAGCTAAAGAGGTCACTCCCGGTGAAGGGATCTCGGCTCTTTCCTCATCGAATAAGGTGCAGGGTATATCATATATACCGCTGTGCAAAGCAAAACTGTAGCTACCCTTTTTATAAAGTTTTGATTCTACAACATCTTTTAGGTTTCTTTTCTTTTTATTAATCTCATTAATATATCCTATCAGCTTATGCTTCTTAAGCATCACAGAAGAAACGAAAGCAGTAATATTTATATATCAGCATTTATATATAGTATAAGCATTCGTCTCAGGCAGTAATATGATTTCCTCATAGAACATTGCAGCAGAAGAAAACATATGAAATATTGGATATACTAGGATGTCCGTGTTTTAATACGAGCATGTATAAAACACGGATTCCACAGTCGCGATGAATAGCCAAACCCACATCCCTAGACCCCTATGAGAGCTGCAAGCAACACTGCCAATTCTAGGGTTAGGAGACCCGGTCTCGACTCCTCGAGATGGCCTCCCACTGGAACCTAGAACCTGGCTACTTATGCTCCCCTCCTTGGGTCTACCTAATGCGGAAAAGTAAATAATATACAATGGTGACATCAACCTCATCCCGGAAGTGCCCCAATAAAAGAATATTACATACAAATGAATTTTACATGAATGAAAATAAAAACCCTCATCTCACATAAAACCCCCGGCTATTCAGAACACGACGATCCAAAATAACATATCTCAGCAACACATAATATCTCATATTATCAACGTAAGTAAGTATGCATACACCGATTGTCGTTAATGTATAGCAACAAAAACCGGCGATACAACTACATACTACAGTTACGGTCATAGAAAAGAAAGTGTAAAACTACAACATTTGGAATCCACAATCACTTTAGACATCTTAAATCCGAAATATCACATACTTCGCATTTCATGCCTAACTATATGAATTCCACATTTTGTATCACATTCCAGATAAATAGATAATATTAAACTTTCCGATCGAATAATCAAATACCCAAGATTCTTAAATAGCTCAACACTTGAGTGGAGTTCCAAAAATCCCAGAATATGTCACAGTAGCAATGGTCCAGCCGTAGAAGGGTCAAACCAACGTCTCACATGTGGCAACGCCGTACTGCCCCAAACCCTAAGATTTAGAGGCGGTTCAGACGGTCATATAATCGAGTTAAGGTTTGTGTTCTTCTAGAGGGTCCACCGCGTTACTTGCACGTTTTTCCGAAAGATTTAAACTCAAGAAAAATTCAACACTTGAAAGTTTTTTTGTGTCGTGAAAAAGTGAGTTAATGATATCCGTTCAAACATTTTAATACTTTCTAAATTATCCGGAAAACAGCACGAAGTTAAACTTTCCGATCGAATCTACGATTACATAAAAATCCCCAGAACACTCAACACTTGAGTGAGATTAAAAATACCCAGATACATGGACCAATACCTACGGATCAACCCTGCCAATACGAGGCCATAACTCCCAAGTACGGCCGCGGAACCGCCGCGGGAAGCATGTTCCTGCCGCGGTTCCGCGGCGACTTCAGGGATTTAGGGGCTCGTATTTTACATTAATCCTTAGAATTCCCTGCTGATTTTTTTGAGTATTTTTAATGCAGAAAAAATCACATTTTAAAAAAATTTCCAGAGAGGGGTACAAAACGGGCGTTTCGGGGTTCGATCGGACTTTTAACTTCGTATACACGTCGCCTAATGCTCTAGCTAGGCTTTGATACCACTGTAGGATTACTAGGCACTCATACAAGGGTCTATAAGGCATCAACCATGCCCGATTTAAAATTTAGACGTGCCGAACAACCCAAAGCGAGGATCTTTGCTAGATAATTAGGGTTACACCTGCAAGTAAATATCTTTACAACTAAGAGAGAGGTATTACAACCTTTGTAGTCCGCTCCTTCACTTCACAAGCTCCGAGTAGAAGTCCCTTCCCCGCGATCCATGATCTCCCGGACTCAAGAGAGTCTTCACAAGCCGAACGATCCATGCTTTCTTGTAGTCTTCCTATTCGAAGATGATCTACCTTGAAATCTCTTTAACTCAAGCTCTCACTCACTAATGAGGTGAACACCCTAATCTAATTGGCTAGATTAGATGAGGATGATGAAGTAGGATTTATGCTCTCTTTTATTATCAAATTCTCACACTCATTCATCACAAAATGAAAACCTAGAAAGCTTTTGTGAGCTCAAGGAAGAAGAAGAAGAATGAGTATCCTTTTGTGATGAATAATGAAAAGATTATTATAATTACAAATACAACCATGGTCAAAGATGAAAGACTAACCATTATAGAGACTTAACTAGGGGTTAAGGGTGTGGGTTGGGTTAGGAAAATATCTCCAAAAATATCAACCATAATATCTTTGCAAGAAACAAAAGAAAAGCTTCTAGAAGCTTCATGAAAGAACTAACTCAAATCAAACCCTAACCAAGTTTAATCTCCACTAATCATGTTGCATTAGTAATCATAACATGTTACAATATTATATATCACATATATAATATATATTTGTAACAAAAGAAAATAATACAATTAACATATATCGCATATATATCAATTATTATCCGGTGAGAAAATGAATCAATAAAGCGAGCCAATATTAGATAATGTAAAGTAATATATCATATATATAATTATACATTAAATTATCGAATCAACACTTGATCCGACAATCCGGCTATATCGAATACAACCGACTAATATATCATGTACCGATTCATCAAATCAACACTTGATCCGATGACCCGGCTCATATCAAAATATCGCGAGAATATAATACGGTATCTCATATCGTATTATCCTCGGTCCTGCACATATCACATATGTGCTCTTACTCCGTTTTGCCTGAGTCAAGAAACCTCTGTGTAGGACTCTAAAGAATCGTCAATACGCCGGCAGTAGGTGATGATCATATCAAACACCCACAAGCTGCAAGCGGTCAGCTAAACGTAACAGCCACCCAGGTATTGAGCGATCAGAAGATCAACAAGCTAGCCTGTACATTCTCCTGTGAATCCAAACAGTAACACTCCCGTACAGTCCGGTCTCTTCGTCTGATATGTTGCATATCTAGTCTAGGGGTGGTATACGTCAGACCCCAGTAACCGATAAGTCGTGTCGATGTAAGGCCCATAACAGGTCGAGAAACTACTGGTAACAGTTACCAGTAAATCTCTATATCAGCCCTGGCCAGGGACTTCCAGTTGTAGCCAATCGAACACAGCACAACATCAACTCCCTATACCGGGAGAGACGAATCCCCTCCTACCGCTCATTGCCTCCATGTGATTCGGGACTGTACCCAAAAGCCACCGTTTTGCACGCCCTCTTGGACGTGGTAAAGTGGAAATCAAAGCACAGTGGGAATCACACAAGACTCTATAACGATCTCGGGTCTACAGACTAACCTGTACTAGTGTCACCAGAGAACTGCCATCTGACGTGAGGTATAATACCATCTGGGAGTTCTCGGCGAGTCCGTCCGGTGTACCCAGTCTCCACTGAGCACCCGTACACCATCCTTGATGTCAAACACCGATGGATATGGGATCATCCATCGCCCAACATATGGGTCAAGATGCGTATACGCTAGTCTACTCTGGTGTATCGATGCCCTGTCTCGATACACCCTCGACTAGGAACAGTTATAGGATGTACTCATCGACTACTCTGGCCCCACTAGTATGATCTCATCATAGTCCCAGTAGTCGAGTACATATCCTAAGGGCTTTATCAACATGTGAGAGTAAGACAATAATATAAGTCAACATGTTAAGATAAAGTGAAACTAAATAGCATACTATCATGACGAGCAAGAAAGTTCTCTCTATATATATCCAAGTATCCATTATAATATACATCATATGTACAACAATGGCCTCTAGGGCATATACATAACTAACAACCTATTTCCTTTTGGGGTTATGCGCTTGTGACAGCGGCATACCTATTGAATCAAGTTCCGTCTAAATCTGTACCTCCCACACCATATGAGATATGGAGTGGGAAGAGACCGTATCTTAAACGAGTTAAGATATGTGGTTGTCCGGCCTATGTCAAAAGGCAAAATCCGGACAAACTCGAGGCACGATCAGTTCTTTGTAAGTTTGTGGGATATCCTAAGAATTCACAAGGATATTTTTTCTACCACGCTGAGGAACAAAAAGTGTTTGTTTCTCAATACGCCACCTTTTTAGAAAAGGAATTTCTTGTGAAAGAGATTAGTGGCAAAGAGGTAGAGCTGGAAGATGTTCCAGCACCACAATCTACAACTGAAGATTTAGTGGAACCAGATGATTCAGTAGTTCCCAACGAACTCCAGCTTCTCCGCCGGTCTAATAGGGTTTCTCATCCACCTGAGAGATACTACAGTTTTCTCGTTGATGGTGGGAGCGAGGATTGCAACATGGAAGATGATGAGACAACTAGCTTCGAGCAGGCCATCACGAGTGGGGACTCTGTGAAGTGGCTGGATGCAATGCGTTCTGAGACGGAATCCATGTACACCAACAAAGTATGGACTTTGGAAGTTGCTCCTGAAGGGGTAAAACCCATTGGGAGCAAATGGATCTTTAAGAAGAAACTTGGTGTAGATGGAAAAGTGGAGACTTTCAAAGCTAGACTTGTTGCAAAGGGTTTTCGTCAACGACCAGGTGTGGATTATGATGAAACCTTTTCTCCGGTGGCTATGCTTAAGTCCATCCGGATCCTACTTGCCATTGCTGCATACCATGAATACGAAATCTGGCAGATGGATGTTAAGACCGCCTTTCTAAATGGTGATTTAGAAGAGTGTGTGTACATGACTCAGCCAGAGGGCTTCGTAGACAGTAGGAACAGCGGAAAGGTATGCAAGCTGCTTAAATCCATCTACGGGTTAAAGCAAGAATCACGGAGTTGGAACATCTGTTTTGATGTTGTAGTCAAGGAGTTTGACTTCATCAAAAATATAGATGAACCTTATATTTACAAGAATGTTGCAGAGAGTAAGGTTGTCTTCCTCGTATTGTACGTGGATGACATACTCTTGATAGGAAATGATGTTCCAATGCCGACTCGGTCAAGCTCTTCTTATCACATAGATTCTCAATGAAAGATTTAGGTGATGCCTCCTGCATTTTGGGAATTAAGATCTATAGAGATTGATCTAAACGGATACTGGGATTGTCCCAATCCAGGTACATTGACACCATACTAAAGAGGTTTAGTATGGAAGAATCCAAGCGTGGGAACCAACCCACGATCTCTGAATTCACTCTTTCCAAAGAGATGTCTCCCAAGACTAATTTGGAAAGAGCTCGCATGCAAGGGATACCCTATGCTTCGGTAGTAGGCTCTATCATGTATGTGATGCTATGTACCAGACCCGATGTAGCATACTCACTAAGTGTAGTGAGTCGGTATCAAGCAGATCCTGGAGAGAGTCACTGGACTGCTGTGAAGAACATTCTCAAGTACTTGAGAAGGACTAAAGAGATGTTCTTAGTGTATGGTAACGGTGAACTCCAGGTGGAGTCCTTTACCGATTCGAGCTTCCAGAGTGATAAGGACGACTCTATGTCACACTCGGGATTTGTCTATACCCTCAATGGAAGGGTGGTGTGTTGGAAGAGTTCCAAACAGGAAACCATTGCAGACTCGATGATGGAGGTTGAATACATTGCTGCCAACGATGCTGCCAAAGAGGCTGTCTGGATGAAGAAGTTCATTATTGAACTTGGAGTGGTTCCGTCCATTGTGCATCCAATACCTCTGTATTGTGATAACAATGGAGCTGTGGCTTTGGCCAAGGAACCTAGGTCCTATCAGAAGTCCAGACATATTCTAAGGCGGTATCACCTGATCCAGGAGATAGTTGATCGCCGGGAGATCGAGATCAGGAGAGTTGATACGAAGGACAACACTGCGGATCCACTCACGAAGGCCATACCCCAGATACAATTTGAGAGACTCTTCGGGATGTTGGGTATGAGATACTACAACAGCTGTCCTTAGTGCAAGTGGGAGATTGTTAGTTATGTATATGCCCTAGAGGCCATTATTGTACATATGATGTATATTATAGTGGATGCTTGGATATATATAGAGAGGACTTTCTTGCTCGATATGATAGTATGCTATCTGGTTACACTTTGTCTTAACATGCTGACTTGTATTGGTTTTCTGGCTTACTCTCACATGTTGATAAAGCCCTTAGGATATATACTTGATTACTAGGACTATGATGAGATCATACTAGTGGGGCCAGGGTAGTCAACGAGTACATCCTATAACTGTTCCTAGTCGAGGGTGTATCGAGACAGAGCATCGATACATTAGAGTAGACTAGCGTATACGCATCTTGACCCGTATGATAGGCGATGGATGATCCCATATCCATCGGTGTTTGACATCAAAGATGGTGTATTGGTGCTCAGTGGAGACTGGGTACACTGAACGGACCCGCCGAGAACTCGTAGATGGTTTTATACCTATCGTCAGATAGCAATTCTCCAGTGACACTGGTACAGGTTAGTCTGTAGACCCGAGATCGTCATAGAGTCTTGTGTGATTCCCACTATGCTTTGATTATGTCTAAGAGGGCATGCAAAATGGTGGCTTTTGGGTACAGTCCCGAATCATATGGAGGCAATGAGTGATAGGAGGGGTTTCGTCTCTCCCGTTATAGGGAGTTGATGTTGTGCTGTATTTGATTGGCTATAACTTGAAGTCCCTGACTAGGGCTGATTTGGAGTGCTACTGGTAAGTGTTATCAGTAGTTTCTCGACCTGTTATGAGCCTCACATCGACATGACTTATCGGTTACTGGGGTCTGACGTTTACCACCCCTAGACTAGATATGCGACATATCAGACGAAGAGACCGGACTGTATGATAGTGTTACTGATTGGATTTACAGGAGTATGTACAGGCTTTCTTTTTGATCTTCTGATTGCTCAATACCTGGGTGGCTGTAACGTTTAGCTGACCGCTTGCAGCTTGTAGGTGTTTGATATGATCATCACCTACTGCCGGCGTATTGATGATTCTTTAGAGTCCTACACAGAGGTTTCCTGGCTCAGGAAAAATGGAGTAGGAGCATATATGTGATATGTGCGGGACCGAGAATATTATGATATGAGATACCGTATTCTATTCTCGCGATATATGATATCAGCCGGGTATATGTGATATAGCCGGTTCATCGGATCAAGTATTGATCCGATGAAATGGTACATGTTATATTAGTCGGTTATATGCAATATAGCCGGATTGTCGGATCAAGAGTTGATTCGATAATTTAATGTATAATTATATATGTGATATATTAGATTACGTTAACTAATATAAGCTCTCTTTATTGATTCATTTTCTCACCGGATAATACATTGATATATATGCGATATATGTTAATTGTATTATTTTCTTTTGTTACAAAAATATATTATATATGTGATATATAATATTGTAACATGTTAGGGTTACAAATGCAACATAGTTGTTAAGTTTAAACCAAGTTAGGGTTTGGATTAGGGTTAGCTTTTGGGTTAGCTTTTTCATAAAGCTTCATGAAGCTTTCACTTTTTTCATCTAGCTTGATATTTTGTGTAGATATTTGTTAACCCAACCCAAACCCTTTACCTATGGTTTATTCTCTACAAGGGTTAAGCCTTTTATTCTTAACCTATAGTTGCAATTGTAACCACAACATTAATTCATTATTCATCACAAAAGCTTTCTTCTTCTTCTTCCTCCTTGAAAAAGCTTGCTAGCTTTTTACATGTGATGATTTAGTGTGAGAAATTGAAAACAAAAGAGAGCATAATTCCTACTTCATCATCCTCATCTATTCTAGCCACTTAGATTAGGGTGTTCACTTCTCTAATTACTTCATTAGTGAAGTGTAAACTTGGGTTTGAGATTCTTCAAGGTAGATCATCTTAGATCATGAAGACTACAAGCAAGGTGCCTCATTCACCTCATGAAACCTCTCTAGAGTCGGAGTTCTTGATGATCGCAGTGAAGGGACCTCAACACGGAGCTTATAAAGCGAAGGAACGGACTATAAAGGTTGTAATCCTTATCTCTGTACTTCTTTGTATGTGATACAAACTTTGTTACCCTAGAAATTCTAGCATGATTCATGATTTGCTTGCTTTGCACCTCTCTAAATTTCAAAGTGGCATGAGTGATGCTACCAAACCCTAGACTAGGTGCAAGGGAAGCCCAACACTTCCATTCTTTTCGAGACGTAATCAACCGCTAACAAGATGTACAAATTCCCAAAAGAGTTGGGAAAAGGACCCATAAAATCAATACCCGAAGCATCAAAAATTTCAATAACCAAGATCGGTTGAAGTGGCATCTCATTTCTTTTAGAAATCCGACCCATGTTTTGACATTGTGGACACGTTTTGCAATGATCATATGCATCTTTAAATAAAGTGGGCCAGTAAATACCACATTGCAAAACCTTCTCCATCGTCTTACGTGCACCAAAATGACCTCCACATGCCTGATCATGACAGAAAGAAAAAACACTCTTGAATTCATCGTTGGGGACACCTTTGCGAATGATTTGGTCAGGACAATACTTAAACAAATAAGGTTCATCCCAGTAAAAATGTTTTACTTGGGATCGAAATCGATAATTGTCTTGTTTAGACCACTCGCTCAGAATAAGTCCTGTTGCAAGATAATTCACAATATCCATGAACCAAGGTTCGCAAGATACGGTCAAGAGCTGTTCATCAGGAAAAGAGTCATTAATTGGAAAGGTCACAGTTGGTGAAGAAGAGATGCGTGAAAGATAGTCGGCTACTGCGTTTTCACATCCTTTCTTATCTTGAATGACAAGATCAAATTCTTGTAATAATAGGATCCAACGTATTAACCTGCCTTTAGCATCCTTCTACGATAAAAAATGTTTTAGGGTGAAGTGATCAGTGTAAACCATAATCGGTGAGCCAATCAAGTAAGGCCTGAATTTTTCTAATGCAAATACAACTGCCAAGAGTTCTTTCTCGGTAGTTGTATAATTAATTTGGGCATCATTCAAGGTCTTACTTGCATAATAAATCACATGTGGTATCTTATCAATATGCTGTCCTAAGACAGCACCAACAGCAAAATCTGATGCATCACACATAAGCTCAAACGTGTGGTTCCAATCGGGAGATGATAGATCGGAGGCTGTTATGAGGGAATTTTTAAGCAAGTCAAATGCAGCCTCACAATCCGAATCAAAGTGAAATGTTGTATCCTTGGCCAAGAGAAGAGTTAAGAGTCTAGCAATTTTGCTAAAATCCTTAATGAATCTCCTATAAAATCCTGCATGACCAAGGAAAGATCGTATATCTTTAACGCATTTGGGATGAGGAAGGTTATGAATGGCATCTATCTTAGCTATGTCGACCTCAATGCCTTTTCGTGAAATGACATGTCCAAACACAATACCCTCTTGGACCATGAAATGGCATTTTCCCCAATTCAAAGTTAAGTTCTTATCTTTACAATGAGTAAGAACTGCATCAAGATGAGATATGCAATCATCAAAAGAGTCCCCGAATATCGAGAAATTGTCCATGAAAATCTCCAGAAAATTCTCGACCATGTCCAAGAATATCCCCATCATACACCGCTGGAATGTAGCGGGAGCTTTGCATAACCTAAAGGGTATGCGTCTATAAGCAAAAGTACCGAAAGGACAAGTAAATGTGGTTTTATCTTGATCCTTTTCGGCAATAGGGACCTGGTTATAGCCAGAGTATCCATCCATGAAACAATAATATTCATGTCCAGCTAATCGTTCCAACATCTGGTCAATGAAAGGTAGAGAGAAGTGGTCTTTCCTCGTTACGGCATTGAGTTTTCTATAATCAATATATACACGCCATCCAGTTTGAGTGCGTGTCTGGATCAACTCATTAGCCTCATTAGTTATGACCGTGATGCCGGACTTTTTAGGGACTATATGAATAGGACTTACCCATTGTCTATCAGAGATTAGGTAAATGATACCACTGTCAAGGCATTTGACAATTTCTTTCTTTACCGCCTCCTTCATGACGGGATTTAACCGTCTTTGTGGTTCTCGAGTTGGCTTGGCTTCATCCACCAAATGTATATGATATTCAACAATCAAGGGACTAATCCCTTTGTTGTCAGCCATTGTCCAACCAAATGCTTGTCTATTAGATCTTAAGACCATCAAGAGAGCGTTCTCTTGCTCTAAGGCTAGAGAAGCGGATATGATCACAGGCAAAGACTCATTCTCACATAAATATGAATATTTAAGGTGAGAAGGTAACAATTTGAGATCTAATGTCGGCGGAGAGACAATGGAAGGTAGGGTAAGTGAATGACATTCGGATTCTCGAAGAAGTTATAGCCTGCAAAGGATGCAGACTCGAAAAGTGTGTCTGACTTTTGTGATGAGTCAGAAGGTTCAAACACAGGGGTGGACTCGTCAAAGGTGTCCTCACTATAATGTGCAAGATCAAACAATGATGTGTTAATGTCGTCGAGATCATCAAAGCAAAGTTCATTAGCCTTGCAGCGGGAGCTATCTCGTGGACAGAACAGACATCAAGAATATGAATAGAGGGTTCAGATGGCTGACTTCCAATCTTGTAAATGTTACGCCCAATTGTCATTTTTCCAAAAGATAGGTTCATAGAACCGTTACGACAATTAATGAAAGTATTGGAAGTAGCTAAGAAGGGTCGATCGAGAATCACCGGAATTTGGTTCCGTGGGTTTGCTACAGGCTGAGTATCCAAAACAATAAAGTCCACATGGAATATAAATTCCCCGACTTTTATCAACACATCCTCAAACTCACCCCTCGGTTTGGTGATGGATCGGTCTTCCATATGGAGAGTACAATGAGCTGGTTTCAACTCTCTAATCCCTAACTGGTCGTAGACAGAGTATGGAAGCAGGTTAACACTAGCGCCAAGGTCGAGTAAAGCACGGTTAATATTTTTACACTCAATAGAAATAGAGATTGTAGGACATCCAGGGTCCTTGCGTTTCTTTGGTAATTGTGGGGTAAAAGCTGTGCTAATATTATTCGTCATGAATATCTTTTTGGGCACTTGAGTCTTCCTCTTCCTAGTGCACAAGTCCTTAAGGATTTTCGCATAAGCCGGAACTTGTTGTATAGCATCTAGGAGAGGGATATTTATGTTAACCTGTTTAAGCATTTCCATAATCTTCTCCATATGTGGACTTGGTTTGTTTCCCCTTAACCGATTTGGATAAGGAGCTTTAGCAATAAGAGCTGGGCCCGACATTGGAGAAGGTCGTGTGGGTGGAACAGATCCCAGAATTGGAGTAGGGATCGTCTTTGGTTGATTAGAAGAAGTGGACTGAGGGTTCGAGCCTTGAGGAAAATGGAGAATAGGCTCGGAAGAAGATGAACTAGGGTGAGAAGTGGAAGTGGAAGTGGAAGCCGGAGTGTCATTAATTATTTCATCATTATCAATCTGTTCATCGACTTGATTATTCAGCACTCTTTCAGATCTCAACGTTGTAATGGCACTCACATTGTAGTGTTGTGAATGCCCAGGATTCGGTAGGGGTTGAGATGGAAGTTTCCCTTTCTCTCTAGCACTCATTTCGGCATTTAATCATGCAATTTGTGCTTCTATCGATTTAATACTTTCACCGTGGGAGGCGGAGTTCTTCTTTATATCATCGATGGAAGACCTTATATCAGCCGACACTTGGATGGAATATTTCATAAACAAATCCAAGGTTCGTTCGAGTGGTTGCTGTTGTTGTGGAGGGACCCTTTGAAAGTTATTTTGGTTTGGAACCGAATTTTGAGTTTGGTGTTGGTTCCAAGCAAAATTAGGATGATTCCTCCAACCCTGATTATAAGTGAAAGAATAAGGATTATTTCTAGGTCGTTACTGAAAGGCAGCATTAGTATGTTCTTGACCTTGAAATGGAGAATTCAAAGGACATTCTTCCGTCAAATGTGATGGATCGGAACAGCATCCACACACGGTTTTAGGGAGTGTGATCGGGTTTAGGGAGGCTAATAAAAATTTGTGTTCCATAGCTTCAAGTTTCTTTTGCATTGCTGCCATTTTGGCTTTGACTGCTATGGAAACATCAAGTTAATGGATACCACCCCTAGATGATGGTTGACTAACACTCTCGTATTGCAAAGTTTTTCAGCAAAATCTTCTAAAAATTTTCAAGCTTCACCATCGTCTATAGATATGAAATTGCCTTGACACATGGATTCAAGCATCTGCTTTGTTGTTGGATTAATGCCATCATATATGATTCGGCACAGATCCCATCTATGGATTCCGTGATGAGGACATTGCACAAGCAGATTCTTAAATCGTTCAAAACACTTCCAAAATTATTCATTGGGAAGCTGGGTAAATTGATTGATTTCACTACGGACATAGGCGTTCTTATGATTGGGATAAAATTTCTTAAGGAATGCTATGACGAATTCATCCCAGTTGGAAATAGAGTGCACAGCTGTGTTATAAAGCCATTTTTCGGCTAAATTGCACAAAGTGAACGGGAGAAGACGCACTCTCATAACATCCATAGAAGGTTGTGAAGTGCCCATCATAGCACATACGTTTTCAAATTTGGTAATAAAAACATATGCGTCTTCAGACCCGAGACCGTGAAATTTAGGTAAAAGATTGATATAGTGCGGTTTGATTTCGAAATTATCCCCATTGACTGGTGGAATGGAAAGACAAGTAGAGAAGGGATCTCGAATAGGGTAGCATCTCTCTTGGAGAGAGATGCGCGGTGGGTTCTACGCACCTGCGGGCGGTGGCAGAGTGGTGTTATTAAAGTTTGATGGAAATCCGTCCATCTCGGTGGATGTGGTGTGTGGTGAGGAAAAAGAAGATGTAGAATTACCGACTTCGGAGTCGATAGGAGGAACGCGGACAAGACGGGCACTAGAATCCTGTGTCCAGCCGAGCACGCACTAAACGGTTTAGCACAAGTGGCAGTGTTAATTAATTAGAGAAAGTGGTTTGTTTTAGTTTTTGGTTTGTTTTGAAAAAGACGGATTTTGAAAAATCACACAAAAATGCACAATCAACCCTAAATCTAAGGTTACCTAGGTCAAGTCACTAGACCACTCCTAGACTTCCAGAAGACAAATCGCAGGATAAATCCTCTACTACCTCTTTATCCCTCCTGTGGCCAGGTAAGTGCCAGGTAAGTGGGAGGTATCCACTACGTAAGTAGCGGGCCTAATTAAGTAACCACTTGCCTTAGACACAATAAAAGAAATGCGGATAAGTAATAGATTGCCCATGACCTTCTTCTATCCTAATTGAGCGCGACGGTCCTTAGAGTCTTGTCGAGATATTTTTTAGTTAATGAGGGTGATGCAAATGCTCGTTTTGTGATTTTTAGGGCTTAGGAAGGGTAATGAAATCCTCACCTAATCTGAATTTGGTCTTTGCCCCTTAATGTCCATATTAAAATATGCAAGCACAACCAATATCAAAACATGCAAAAAGATTTTTTTTAAGCGCGGCGAATTTTTGCAAAGAATCCTACAGACATCAACCGGTTCTTGGAACGTTAGAGGGGCTAAAGTTGTTATTGGACAGATCAAAGGAGAGATAAGAAAGTAGAGAATATACCACAGAGAGCAGAAACCCCAAGTCCTTAAGAACGCCGCGGTTCCGCCGCCAATACCTGCTATCTGCCGCAGTTCTGCGGTCACCTGTCAATTTCTTTGGATGAAATTTTGTATTGCTGCTCCCTTTGCTCCTCTGTCCTAGATGAAATAATCTGAATAATTTTCTCCCTGCTGCAGTGATTCCAGATTTCCTTGCAAAATTCACACATTAATCATTAAGCACACGATGTGATTTTGATTCAATTTTTGATAGAATAATAATATTTCAACTCAAATAGCAAGAACGAACAAATTACGCGGGTGACCTGGGTTCAATCCCCGGCAATGGCGCTATTTGATTGGTATCGAAATCCGATTGAATGAAAAGTGTTATCACAATCAAAGAATTTATAACCGCAATCAATAACGGTGTCGATGTAGTTCGTTAATGAGTACGGGCCGTCCATTGAGATTCGTGTATTTATTCGTTCTTGCTTTAGTTGAGCCGAAAGAAAATAGTAAAGAAAATTCAAGAAAATGAATCAATATTTATTAGATGAAATATTTTTCAAGAAAAATCAAGAAAGAGTTTAAGATTTAGTAATCAAGAAAGTGTCCAAGATCAATTTTAGTTATCAAGAAAATTGAAGTATGGCTTGTAGGATTCGATAGGGATTAGTAGCAATGATGAATACTAAAAATGACCCATCTTATCTACTGATAAATTATAGCTCGAACTATGGCGATGAATGAAGATTGGGGATCTTTTTGAAGAAACTAGGGTTTCTCCTTCACTATCCCCTGTCTTTTCATTGATCACCATTCAAATCTAGCCTTTAGCAAAGAAAATCATCAATCATTTAATCCCAAATTATAACGAAATTATCAAGAACGGTGATCTCATTCCAAATTTGGTCATTGACGGTTTTTTTCTAGAGTTCATAATTCTCATAAGACTTAAGATGCGTATAGGATTTCATCACCATTTGATCTACTGAATTCTTTCGAATCCTTAGCAAGTGGAGATTTACTCACGCATCATGAAAATAAAAGAATCAAGAATTAGAAATTTCATAATGCGAAAATTTAAAGAAAGTGAGAATTAAAAAATGATCACCTTTATTAATCAACTTCTAATTACACTTTCCTTCAATCCGAGATTACAAGAATTGCTCTCGATCGCTCCCTTGAAGAGCTAACTATTCCATCGAATTTCGGTTTGCTCGATCTCCGTGAGACTTGGACCTGTCGAGGATCTCGTGCTCTTGATGATGATCGGCTTTGCATAAACGATCTTGAATGTCATCGCTTGATGATGTTCTGAACGATTCTTGATTTGGATCTTGAATTGGATTTGGTTTTGGATTGTATACTAGAAATCAACTACCATCAACAACCAACAACCTCTTTAATGTAGGCTTAGGTCCCTTTTTATAGCCCTTCACCAATCTTCCCTCATAAGCTAGGTTGTTATAGAGAGGCTTCTAGAATAAGCCAGGTAGTTATGAAGCTTGATCAACCATCTAGGTTGTTGTAGAGAAGTTTCCAGAAGAAAATTGTTACAACGAAGCGTTCTCAGCAAGCTAGGCTGTTGAGAAGAAGTTTCTGGAGAATTTTTGATCCCCGACGCCCCAACTCGGCCGCGGATCTGCGGCAGATCGGCCTGACTCGGCCGCGGATCCATGGCCATTTGGTGAGCTTGTTGCTTCATTTTCTCTGTATATTCTGGTGGTGGCCAATTGGTGTTCAGGTGATATCTGGAATCTTCTTATCTCTTCTAAATCTCTGCCAGATTTTAACTCTTTGATTTGCTGCATTTTGTCGGCGAATTTACGATTTCTGATATCTGTCCTGAAATAATTTTCTGTATAAAATCTCAATGAAGGATGTTGAGATAGACAATATCATGCGTGAAATAATAAACACACAATTTCCTTCCAAAATGTTGATTATAATGTATAACACGTGATATTTGGTATTTTCCAGACGAACTTGTAATACGTGTTATATTTATAACAAACATCATTAGATGATTAGAAAAGTGAAGAAATTGTTATGTTAAAAATTGCAATATTTTCGATTGAACAAATGCCCAACTCGGTCTACTAATCCGTAAAAATACAAAATAGAATTTATTTGAACGACATCTAGTTTGAATCAATTAAATGGAACCGATATTTCGGTTGCTCCCCATAAATGTAGCCCAAGTGTTCGATGTGATACATGGATGAGTACCCTTTTAAAATGTCCATACCTTATGTTTAAGGAATCTCGCTTCTGTTAATAATTATTGTGTATATATTTAAGTTAAAAATATTGGGTTTATCATCACGTAATGTCGCCTCCAAAAGCCGACGTTGAATCTGGAATTCACCGCACATGTCACGTTCTAAAATCTACATTAAATTAAACATAAATCGAAACGAGATGTTCTAGGGATCATATTGAAGCCGACTTGATAAAATATAGCTCCCTATGTTTTATATTTCGATACTTCCTTAAAACGGTGATGAACTTACTGTAAATACGGCTCTGGACTGCAGTCCAGAGCAGTATTTCGTGTTGATATCTGAACTTAAGTGTCTGTACATCACTATGTAAAACTGAAAATACACGGAATCTTATATTTTCGTGTAGATAATTTAGTTATCTAACTTATGGTTCTGGTCTTGTTCAGTTTTTCTTTCGTTTGATATTTTAATTATATTTTAGATTGTCGACGTGTTTTGCAGTTTTCTGCAGTGACGGTTGTTACATCTTGACACTAAACAGAACATATCTCCTAGTACACAGAGGATATAATTGATCCGCTTGATGCGTTGGAAACCTAACAAATATAACTATATTTTATTCAACTGGAGAAACACCTGAATCAAAATACAATCCATAGTAAACTGTGTGTGAAGTTGGACTTCCAGTTCTGAAACTGGAATTGTAGCAACTAATCGCTAATTTAAAATTATGATAAATCCTTAACCTGATTTCATTTTGACATGAAACTAATTTTACCACTTAGATAATCATGTATACTTCGTATGACTTTTATATTATTTTGGTCGATTCTACACATGTGATTTATGGTGAATTTTGCAAGTTTCATGGCGTTGGCTGTTATAATTTAGTGAACATCTGTTTAGTACATTTCTATCTTATTGTGTGTTTGCTTTATACCCAATGTATAGTGATTGTTTACTTTGAGATCTAGGGACTGATTTGCATTATCGATAGATAAGTGTCAGTGATTGAGTTATGACAAGTACGATAGTGAACTAGTGATTGAAAGTAAAGTTGATAAGTGGTAGCGTGATTGAAAGTGAAAACGATATATACTTGTTCACAACCTATCTAATACCTGAACACATACTATAACTTGAGAAATCAGGGAAATCAAGGTGGAATCGAACTCGTATTTAGCGAAGTACAGTGACTTAGATGATGATCATTCGATAATATATATATATATATATATATATATATATATATATATATATATATATATATATATATATATATATATATATTAGGTCGTGGGCCTAGTGGCACGCTGCAGGGTTATGTCCCGGGCAATAGCAGGCATGCACGAGACCCTTATTAAACATGAGCACTCTTTTCCACCGATTGATTTCAATTGACTTAGTGACTGATAGGTAACGACATATACATTGCATGGATTGCTGACATGTTACATATATCATATCGTGTATATTTGCTTAATATTCCATATTTTCATGTTACTGTATTATGCTGTTCATTTCATGCTTAATATCGTAGTACATACTATATGTATGTGTGTGTGTGTATGTGTGTCGCCCTAACAACCTGAGTGTGCATGCTTAGAGGACGTAGTGGACCCAGCTCAAGAGCAGGACCTGCCATTCGAGATCGCGGAGATTTAGACCGCGACACCAGCGCTATCGCCTTCTACTTGCAATAAGGATATTGCTATTTCTTTTGGTTAGCTGTTTCTTTTATGCGAATAATTATATCTTGAAACTCTGTTGATCAAATATTATAAAGCAGCGAGCTGTGATTTTCTTTACTTTTGTTCTTTGTTTACTGATTACCATGTAATGCAAGAAGCCGACGTGTGACTACGGTGGGATTATTTCTTGACCGTAGATGCATGGCTGGCCTAATCATCCCTCGTATTCTGTATTTTGGGAAGCGAGGAGTGACATGGTTTTGCTGGTATCAGAGACAGGTTTAGAATGAAATTACAGTTCCGTCGAGAGATCCCTAGACCGAGTTACACTCTTAATTTATACTTTATTATATTGTATTTTCACTTCTTATAATCCTCATTGAATCATCATATAATCCCTTCCTGTATTTGATCCCTTTCCTTGATCATATTTCAGTGATATAGCCTTCTAAGGCAACTCCTCAGATGCTGGTTGTTGGCTATAGCGTCCTGAAGGCAATTATTGTAATCACAGGCAAGTGATTATGATGATTGAGAGAGGACCTATACGGATAGAACAGTCTTAGTCAAAATGATAGTATGCTATCTGGTTTGTCTTTATCATCATGTGAATGCATTATGTGGTATTACAGATCACTATTACATGTTGATAGAGCCTATATGATTCTTGCTTAATTACCAGCATTATGATAGCAATAATTTACGTGGGATCTGGGTGGTCTATAAGCACATCCTTAAATGTCTCTAGTCATGGGAGTATCGAGACTGGGTATTGATACTACAGAGTAGACTAGTATGTACTTATCGAGACACCGATGAGGGGCGGTGGCCGGTCTCACAAGCCATTGTTGTCGGTTAGTCACCTAAGATAGTATACAGATGCTCATTGGTGTAGGGTTCCTAGGCACTCTCAAGAGGTTCCACAAGGCATCAACCATGCCAAATTAAAATTTTCCGGTGCCGAGAAACCCTAATCGAGATCTTTAACTAGAGTTTAGGAGAAACTAAATGAAAGTAAATCACATTTACACTAAGTGAAGGAAATACATGTTAGTGTATATGCCCTAGAGGCCATTACTGTATCATACTAGTTTGTATATTACTTAATGGAAGCTTGGGATATTCACCTTGTATAAACAATCTTGCTCAATATAGTAGTATGCTACTTGGTTTGTTTCTACTTCAATGTGTACATGTGTTTATTTTAGTATATCACCTATACGCATTAGTGGAGCCCTTAGGATCTTTGCTTGATTACCAGCGTTGTGATGGCAGTCACACTAGTGGGGGCTGGATAATCTATAAGCACATCCTTATACAGGTCCCTAGTCGCAGGACTATCGAGACAGGGCATCGATACTCCGGAGTAGACTAGCGTATGCGCTTCTCATCCCAGTGTGGGAGATGGTCTGTCCCACAGCCATCAGTACGTCGTACTGGAGATAGTATACGGGTGCTCGTTGGGTTACGAGTACACTGGACAGGACTCGTCGGGAACTAACAGGTTGGTATTATACCTATCGTCAGTTATCAGTTCCCAGGTGACATGAGTACAGCTTAGTCCGCTGACTTGACACTGGCACTTCGCCTCGAGTGTGTTCCCACTGCATTTTGATCACTACCCTACCACGGCTCAAAGGAGTCGTGCAAACAGGTACTGGTTGGGTGCAGTCCCGAAGCACTTGGAGGAAGTGACGGTTAGACAGGATTCGTCTCTCCCGGTATTGGGAGTTGACATCGCGCTGTGTCTAGGAGAGCCATTACATGAGTAGTCCCTGGCCAGGGCAAGCGAGATATACTGGTAGGCTTCCAGTGTTATCTCAGGGTGTTTTGGGCTTCACTCCGACACGACTTGTACCGCTATTGGGGGACTGACGTTTACCGCCCCCTAGGCCCGACATGCGATGTATCAGACGAACAGACCGGACTGTACGGAGAATGTCACATTCAGACTCAGTAGGAGTTCAGATGGGTTTTTCCTCGTCAGTCTTCTTATCGGCATCTACCTGGGGACCGTTACGCACAGCTAGTGCCGCTTGCGGTCTGTGGTTAAACCCACTGCCAGCGTAGCGTCGAGTCTTTAGAGTCCCACACAGAGGGCTATTCGCCTCTGGGCAAAACTGAGTAGAGGTCGCATGGTTTTGCGGCAGGGTTCGTTCTCATCCGCGCACTTGTGCACGTTTGGAGTCCGGACGGATTATACTAGCAGGCTCTGGTTTGAGCCAGATACTGGTATATGTTTTGGGGTTGCTTTTATCTCTCAGTATTCTTGTTCCTCGGAACGAGAATGCAGGTGTGCATGCACAGTTGTTTGAGGCGGAGGAAGAGGTCTTTCATTAGGGTTTCGGAACGGGTGCGTATGCACAGTTGACAGTCGTCTTTTTCCAAACCCTAATGGATTTATGAAATATCAATTAATAATAGTAATTAAATGAAATTGTGTCATGGTTGATTTTGTTGACTTGTTGACCATGGTTGACTTGTTGACCATGGTTGAATGTTTGACCATCATCATTGCTTTGCAAGGATACTCCTTGATTCTAGCTTACATTCATTTAATGAAGTGATGATAGTGGTCATTCCAAAAACAACCATCAACTATTTCATTTTGAATTATTATTATTAATTGGATAATTCTTTTTCCTTTTGTTATGGTTGCAAAAGGAAAATGAGCTCATTCTATCATATTGATTCTCTCTCCTCATTTCATCTTCTTCTTCCTCAAGCTCAAGGAGAATCCTTCTCATGTGTTGAGAATCCCTCTCCTTGAAAAGAAAACACCCCATAGATACTCTCTACTCTCTCTAGGATTCAAGGTTTAGCAAGCCGGAGATCCTAGTTCACTCTAAGTTCGAGAAAGAGCCCGAAGGTTGAACCCTCAGGTGGATCCATCTTTGACGGAAGAAGGCTACGAGGAAAGAACCATCAACCTCTACTAGGTTTCAAGAAGAAGGAGTTCAAGTTAGGTATAACCACTTTGCCGAGTAGTTAACTCTCCTTTGCATGTTTGCTAGTTTAGTTTAGAAAAGATCCCGACTTTGTTAGTCCATGTTGCCCCATGCGCCAAAAATTTGATTTTTATACCGTTTCTGCCTCCCCGTAAGAACCGGAGGTCGCAACGTGGACTTACAGTGGTATCAGAGCCTAACTAAACATAAACTAGCTAGGTAGTGAAGTGTAACGAAGTTCGGAACCGAAAAATCCAAAAACCAAACTTTCAGAAACCCTAGTTTCTGTTAAATTTTTTTCTGGTCAAAACAAAATTTGTTATTCACCTAAAATCATCTCAGGGTTTTTTAAAGATAACCACCAAAAACGAGCCAGAGATCTGACCAAACGACCGCGTTTCCGCGGCAACAGCAAGTTATGTTGCCGCGGATCCGCGGCCGTCTTGTCTCTTCTCTGCCTCGATTTTGGTGCAGTGTATCTCTGGATTGGTTTTAGGATTTTTGAGATATATTATATGTGCCAAGATTTTCCAGAATAGAAATTTGTTTTTGGGGGCCTATAATTCCGTATTTTTCCGAACTTCACTACATTTTGACTATGTTGGTTATATCTGTGATATTTGTATGTATTGAACGTCGGCTAATCGCTATAAGTCGATTAGTCGGGGTTATACATCTCTGTGATCTGTGTTTGATATTGGAATGTGTATATGAATGCGTTGGACTGTCGCGGGTGAATAGCCGGGGTGGATGTGAGATGTGCTTTTGTTTTTCTTTCATTCATTTGTAATATGTAAATTGATGTAATATTATTATTTGTATGGCCGCACAACCGGATCGGGGTTGTAGCCGTCATTGTATAATTCTTTTTACTGTTTTTGCTCCTAGGATAGACCCATGGAGAGGTGCACAAACTACCGGGTACTTTGCGGGTAGTTTGCCGCACCCGTAGGGGTCTTGGGTGGGGTATTTGGCTATTCACTGCGACCGTGTAATCCGCTTTTCGTTGCAGGATCGAAAGGATTGCGGATTCCTAGTATATCCAATGTATTCATCTGTGATCTGTAATGTCTATCATTGCTTTATATTTAGGCGTTGCTTATGTTTTACAGCCGTGCTAGCCCAGCCCCTGCTCTGTCGTTAGTTAAGTAACCTAACGGGTGATGACGGGACCCCGTGGCGAATGCGAATGGCATAAGCGTACGTCATATTTTGGTTGTTTTCTGCAATGGTAGGATTAAATGATGGGACGCATTAAAAGAACTAATGCAAGAATATCACGCATTAAAAGAACTAATGCAAGATAATAAACCAAGATAAAGTCGTTGGAACACTTTCGAAAAACCACTCGGTTCTTTTCAAAACTAACCTTTAAATGCGGAGCTTGAGCCACTCCTTCTAAAAGCTATCTCGTTCCATCGATTATATCAAGTTCACTACGTTCACGATTTTACCAAAACCATTCGTAGCCCTCCGTCGTTTCGCATGAATAGGCAATAGTATTCAAGCTATGTATGTTGGCCAAAGTCAAGGCATAGTGATTGGTAGCTATTGGGTGTTCATGTGTAGCATAGATAGATGCGTTGGTTTGGGACAGTCGTACTGCCATTTTGGCCAAAGTCAAGGGTAGGTACGGATGGATCCAAATTAACCTGGATAGTGACGGGCAGAACTTGACATGTGACTTATGATATTTTGGCCAAAGTCAAGGTCATAAGAGCATGGGGCAAAAATCCACATCGGGAGTTTCATAAGTACTGAAACTTACTAGATTTGCATACCATTTGGAGTGTGATGATTCTGGTAGGATTCCTTCAGTTTCGTCACGCGATGATATTTGGATCCCGATCCTACTGTGAGTATATGCTACTCCTCGGGAAATTTCTCACCAAACGATCAATGCTATAAACCTAGTAGGTGCCTAGAAAGGTGTTAGCGGGGCTACGCCCCCAGGGAAAAGAGGTTCTTAAATTAAGAAACTTCGCAAAAGCGTTGGAAAACCTCCCTCGAAGTACCGACACTGGCCTGGCTGAACGGTTAAGCAAGTATTGTGCGGTGGGATTGATCCCGACTGATTCTTCCTTTATGGTTTGAGGAGGGATTCGAGAGAGTGGGAGCCATCCTGTTTAGACAAATTAAAAACCACTCTAAACTTGCAAGAGCATCATGCTAAAGTGTTTCTTCTCTCCCCCCTGCAGCGACCAAATCGAAATGACTGGACTTAAGTTACTTCTAGATAAAAACATACTGACAGGGCCAAACTACAAAGATTGGCTCAGGAATGTCAAAATGGCAATCACTTACGACAAGCTGGGGTATCTTCTTACCACCAAAGCTCCCCCCGTCCCAGGTCCCACCTCCAGCGTCGCGGATAAGGAAATCCGTAAGACTTGGGAGATTGATTGCGCGAAGGCCAGGTGCCTCGTGCTTGCCTCTATGGACAACGAACATCAGAGGAGGCACGAGAATATGGACTTGGAATCCATATTTCTTCATACAAAAGAACTGTATGGAGAGCAGTCTCGTATCGCAAGATACGAAGTGTCGAAGAAGTTATTTTCGGCAAAGTTGGCCGTCGGATCATCGGTAGCGGACCACGTGCTTAAGATGATTGGCTACACTGAGGAGCTCGCGGAACTTGGGACCACGTTGGAAAGTGAACTCTATACGGATTTAATTCTCCAGTCCCTTCCATCCACTTACGCCCAGTTTATACTGAACTTCAACTTACAAGAAAAAGAAGTTGAACTTTCAGAACTCCTCAACATGCTGAGGAGCGCAGAGGGCACCCTACAGAAAGGTAGGGAAACACCCGCTTTGTTTGTAGGAGGATCTTCTTCTTATAGATCCAAGACGAAAGCCAAGGGAAAGAGGAAGAAAGCCCCCGCCAAACCAAGGGGCGGTGTTAGTAAAGTGGGTACGAAGGGAAAGGAAAAGGCAACAAAGATTGCGGGGAAGCTTGTGGGAAAGGAAGAATGCTTCTATTGTCATAAGAGTGGACACTGGAAGAAAGATTGCAGGGTTTGGAAGGCCAGGACACAGGAACTGAAGCAGGTTGCGGCTTCAGCTTCAGGTGTGTATGTTATTGAAAACTGTCTTTCTATAAACTCTACTTCCTGGGTATTGGATACCGGATCAGGATCTTATATCTGTAATTCTTTGCAGGCGTTGAGAAACCGTAGGGTTTTGAAGGCAGGTGACATGACCCTCAGAGTTGCGAACGGAGCTAGCATGGATGCTAAAGCCGTGGGGGACTATCACCTGGGAATGTCAGATGGGCATGTTTTGGTTTTGCGTAATTGCTTTTTTGTACCCAACGCAACTTGTAATATCATTTCTGTATCTTTGGTTTCTAAAGAAGGTTATGAATTTGCGTTTGTAAGTAATGTTGTAAACATTCACCTTAATCAAGTTCTGATTGGGTCAGGTATATTGAGCAATGGTATATACGTATTGAACCAACCACAGATTTTCAATGTCCAGAATACACACAAAAGAAAGTCTCCAGATATCAATCAGACTTTCTTATGGCATTGTAGACTGGGTCACATCAATGAGAGAAGGTTGACTAAGTTACATACAGAAGGATATTTGGATCCGTTCGAATATCAATCATATGCCACTTGTCAATCCTGTCTCAAAGGAAAGATGACAAAGACTCCGTTCACTGGACACGGAGTAAGAGCGAGCGAGCTCTTGGGACTCGTACACAGCGACGTGTGCGGTCCAATGTCTATACATGCGCGAAGCGGTTATTCTTACTTCATTACTTTTACGGATGATTTTTCAAGGTACGGTTATGTCTTCTTAATGAAACATAAGTCCGAAGCCTTTGAAAAATTCCAGGAATATAAGAATGAAGTAGAAAAACAAACCGGCAAAAGTATCAAGATTCTAAGATCGGATCGAGGTGGAGAATACTTAAGTGCCGAGTTCCTGAATTATTTAAAAGAGAACGGGATTCTCTCTCAGCTTACTCCTCCATACACTCCGCAACACAACGGTGTATCGGAGAGACGGAACCGAACCCTATTGGATATGGTACGGTCCATGATGAGTAACGCTGAGTTACCGCGATCATTCTGGGGGTATGCGCTAGAATCAGCTGCGTACCTTTTGAACCGAGTTCCTACTAAGACTGTGCCTACTACACCATATGAGATGTGGTATGGGAAGAGGCCCCATCTCGGTCACATTAAGACTTGGGGAAGTCCAGCTTTTGTTAAAAAGTAGCATGCGGACAAGCTCGAGGCGCGCTCAGTACTGTGTAAGTTTGTGGGATATCCAAAGAATTCCAAGGGATATCTCTTCTACTACGAGGAGGAACAAAAAGTTCTTGTTTCTCGTCATGCCCACTTTCTAGAACACCAGTTCTTAGAAAAAGAATTAAGTGGGAGCGGAGTAGAACTGGCAGAAATTCCAGAACCACAGACTATTACTGAAAGCTTAGTGGAACCAGAGGGTTCAAATGAACAGGACATTTCTACGCCGCTCCGCAGGAGTAGTAGGCAGTCTCATCCGCCCGAGAGATACTACGGTTTTCTCATAGACGGGGAAAGAGAGGATTGCATTATAGATTATGATGAGCCTACTAGCTTCCAGCAGGCCGTTCAGAGCGTTGACTCGGTAAAATGGCTGGATGCAATGCGGACCGAAATGGAGTCCATGTACACCAACAAAGTATGGACGTTGGACATTGCTCCAGACGGGGTAAAACCCGTAGGATGCAAGTGGATCTTCAAAAGGAAGATTGGTGTAGATGGACAGGTTGAGACCTATAAAGCTAGACTTGTAGCAAAGGGTTTCCGTCAAAGACCTGGCTTGGACTATGACGAAACCTTTTCTCCAGTGGCTATGCTGAAATCCATTCGGATCCTTCTTGCCATTGCTGCCTTCCACGATTATGAGATTTGGCAGATGGACGTAAAAACCGCTTTTCTAAATGGAAATTTAGAGGAGTGTGTCTATATGGACCAGCCAGAGGGTTTCATTCAGAGTGGGAGCAGTGGAAAGGTGTGCAAGTTGCTTAAGTCCATCTATAGACTAAAGCAGGCATCGCGGAGTTGGAACATCTGCTTTGATGAGACGGTCAAAGAATTTGGCTTTATCAAAAATCCAGATGAACCATGCATCTATAGTAGATTTGTAGCGAGAACTGTAGTATTCCTCGTTTTTTACGTGGATGACATTCTCTTAATAGGAAATGACATTCCTATGCTACAATCTGTCAAGGGGTTCTTGTCACACAGGTTCTCCATGAAAGACCTGGGTGATGCCTCATACATCCTGGGGATCCGGATCCATCGTGATAGATCCAAGAGGATATTAGGACTTTCACAATCCAGGTACATTGACACCGTACTGAAAAGATTCAGTATGGAAGATTCCAAGCGCGGTAATCTACCGGCTTGTCACGGGATCACCCTCTCTAAAGAGATGTCCCCCAAGACTGATTTGGAGAGGGATCGCATGTCTATTATACCCTACGCTTCTGCGGTAGGCTCTATAATGTATGCGATGTTGTGTACCAGACCGGATGTAGCTTATGCACTGAGTGTGGTAAGCAGGTATCAGTCAAACCCTGGGGAGAGACACTGGATAGCGGTAAAGAACATTCTCAAGTACCTGAGAAGGACTAAGGAGATGTTCTTGGTGTATGGCGGAAAAGACCTCCAGATCGAGGCCTTTGCTGACTCCAGCTTCCAAAGTGACAAGGATGATTCCAAGTTCATGTCGGGTTTTGTCTTTACCCTCAATGGAGGGGCGGTGTGTTGGAAGAGTTCCAAGCAGGAAACCGTTGCAGACTCGACGATGGAAGCGGAATACATCGCTGCATCTGATGCCGCAAAAGAAGCTGTCTGGATGAGGAAGTTCTTGAAAGAACTTCAGGTGGTTCCGTCCATTGTTGACCCAATACCTCTGTATTGCGACAACAACGGGGCTATTGCTTTAGCGAAGGAACCCAGGTCCCATCAGAGATCCAGGCACATCTTGAGGCGGTATCACCTGATCAGGGAGATCGTGGATCGCAAGGAGATCGAGGTTCGGAGGGTTGCTTCAGAAGAAAACACTGCAGATCCATTCACCAAGGCCCTGCCCCAGACTCAGTTCGAGCGGCTGATCGAGATGATAGGTCTTCGATACGCCAGTACATGGCCTTAGTGCAAGTGGGAGATTGTTAGTGTATATGCCCTAGAGGCCATTACTGTATCATACTAGTTTGTATATTACTTAATGGAAGCTTGGGATATTCACCTTGTATAAACAATATTGCTCAATATAGTAGTATGCTACTTGGTTTGTTTCTACTTCAATGTGTACATGTGTTTATTTTAGTATATCACCTATACGCATTAGTGGAGCCCTTAGGATCTTTGCTTGATTACCAGCGTTGTGATGGCAGTCACACTAGTGGAGGCTGGGTAATCTATAAGCACATCCTTATACAGGTCCCTAGTCGCAGGACTATCGAGACAGGGCATCGATACTCCGGAGTAGACTAGCGTATGCGCTTCTCATCCCAGTGTGGGAGATGGTCTGTCCCACAGCCATCAGTACGTCGTACTGGATATAGTATACGGGTGCTCGTTGGGTTACGAGTACACTGGACAGTACTCGTCGGGAACTGACAGGTTGGTATTATACCTATCGTCAGTTATCAGTTCCCAGGTGACATGAGTACAGCTTAGTCCGCTGACTTGACACTGGCATTTCGCCTCGAGTGTGTTCCCACTGCATTTTGATCACTACCCTACCACGGCTCAAAGGAGTCGTCCAAACAGGTAATGGTTGGGTGCAGTCCCGAAGCACTTGGAGGAAGTGACGGTTAGACAGGATTCGTCTCTCCCGGTATTTGGAGTTGACATCGCGCTGTGTCTAGGAGAGCCATTACACGAGTAGTCCCTGGCCAGGGCAAGCGAGATATACTGGTAGGCTTCCAGTGTTATCTCAGGGTGTTTTGGGCTTCACTCCGACACGACTTGTACCGCTATTGGGGGACTGACGTTTACCGCCCCCTAGGCCCGACATGCGATGTATCAGACGAACAGACCGGACTGTACGGAGAATGTCACATTCAGACTCAGTAGGAGTTCAGATGGGTTTTTCCTCGTCAGTCTTCTTATCGGCATCTACCTGGGGACCGTTACGCACAGCTAGTGCGGCTTGCGGTCTGTGGTTAAACCCACTGCCAGCGTAGCGTCGAGTCTTTAGAGTCCCACACAGAGGGCTATTCGCCTCTGGGAAAAACTGAGTAGAGGTCGCATGGTTTTGCGGCAGGGTTCGTTCTCATCCGCGCACTTGTGCACGTTTGGAGTCCGGAAGAATTATACTAGCAGGCTCTGGTTTGAGCCAGAT
This sequence comes from Agapanthus africanus, assembly GCA_030015575.1. Classification (NCBI taxonomy): domain Eukaryota; kingdom Viridiplantae; phylum Streptophyta; class Magnoliopsida; order Asparagales; family Amaryllidaceae; genus Agapanthus; species Agapanthus africanus. Next base: position 182,366,594 of record CM057350.1, on the reverse strand, counting down.
ACTGGTATATGTTTTGGGGTTGCTTTTATCTCTCAGTATTCTTGTTCCTCGGAACGAGAATGCAGGTGTGTATGCACAGTTGTTTGAGGCGGAGGAAGAGGTCTTTCATTAGGGTTTCGGAACGGGTGCGTATGCACAGTTGACAGTCGTCTTTTTTCAAACCCTAATGGATTTATGAAATATCAATTAATAATAGTAATTAAATGAAATTTTGTCATGGTTGATTTTGTTGACTTGTTGACCATGGTTGACTTGTTGACCATGGTTGAATGTTTGACCATCATCATTGCTTTGCAAGGATACTCCTTGATTCTAGCTTACATTCATTTAATGAAGTGATGATAGTGGTCATTCCAAAAACAACCAACAACTATTTCATTTTGAATTATTATTATTAATTGGATAATTCTTTTTCCTTTTGTTATGGTTGCAAAAGGAAAATGAGCTCATTCTATCATATTGATTCTCTCTCCTCATTTCATCTTCTTCTTCCTCAAGCTCAAGGAGAATCCTTCTCATGTGTTGAGAATCCCTCTCCTTGAAAAGAAGACACCCCATAGATACTCTTTACTCTCTCTAGGGTTCAAGGTTTAGCAAGCCGGAGATCCTAGTTCACTCTAAGTTCGAGAAAGAGCCCGAAGGTTGAACCCTCAGGTGGATCCATCTTTGACGGAAGAAGGCTACGAGGAAAGAACCATCAACCTCTACTAGGTTTCAAGAAGAAGGAGTTCAAGTTAGGTATAACCACTTTGCCGAGTAGTTAACTCTACTTTACATGTTTGCTAGTTTAGTTTAGAAAAGATCCCGACTTTGTTAGTCCATGTTGCCCCATGCGCCAAAAATTTGATTTTTATACCGTTTCCGCCTCCCCGTAAGAACCGGAGGTCACAACGTGGACTTACAATACAACCTTTGTAGATCCGGTCCTCCACCTCCATAGCTCCGTGACGATGTCCCTTCACTGCGATCATCGGATCCTAGACTCTCACGGTGGTTTCATCGGAGAAAAGATCGGGCTAGGTCGTTGACTTCGATGCCGAAGATGATCTATGTCGAGGCAACTCTAACTCGAGCTCCAACTTCACCAAGTCATGAAACTTGTTAAGAAAATACCCTATACTACATGGAAAGTGGTAGAGGATGAAGAAATAGGAAGTGGGTTCACTTTGGATTTTGATTTCTCACTTGGATTCATCACTTAGAATTTTCTAGCTAGCTTTCTTCAACTCATGAAGAAGATGAAGAAGAATAGAAAAGAATGAATTATTGTGAAAACAAAATTCAAGTGAAGTTATCATAATGCAACCATAGGTAAGATAAACTCATGTAGAGAATAAACTAGGGTTAAGGTAAATGGTTAGGGTTAAGGAATAAAACAAAATGGTAAGACTTTTTCAAAGGTGCTAGAAATATCATGAAGCTTCTTGCACAAAGCAAAGAAAGCCACTACCATTTCATTTTTGCCAAAAATGAATAAAGAAAATAAATGAGTAGATCAAACCCTAACCATTAACCTAATCATAGTTTAAAGCATACACATACCCAAGTTTGCATGTATCATCAAACATGATACAATCAAGTGCACAAAAATATATAATATATACAATGTGCACAATCTAGTGAGAAAATAATCTTAAGTGAACCAATGCTAGTTAATGTAAACTAATATATCAAATATATAATTATACATTAAATCATTAAATCAACACTTGATTTAATGATCCGGTCATACTGCATATAACCGACTAATATAAAGTGTATCAATGTATCGAATCAACACTTGATTCGGTAACCCGGCTATATCTCATATAACCGTCCAATGATACAAATCGCGAGAATAGAATACAGTATCACATACTGGTATTATTCTCGGTCCCGCACATATCTCATATGCGCTCCTATTTCGTTTCGCTTGAGCCAGGAAACCTCTGTGTAGGACTCTAAAGACTCGTCAATACGCCGGCAGCAGGTGATGATCATATCAAACACCCACAAGCCGCAAGCGGTCTGCCAAACATAACGGCCACCCGGGTATTGAGCGATCAGAAGATCAACGAGCAAGCCCGCTCACACTCCTATGAATCCAACCAGTAACACTTACCGTACAGTCCGGTCTGTTCGTCTGGTATGTCGCATATCTCGCCTAGTGGTGGTAAACGTTAGACCCCAGTAGCTCGATAAGTCGTGTCGATATGAGATCTATAACAGTTCGAGAAACTACTGGTAACACTTACCAGTAAATCTCAACAACCCTGGCTAGGGATTTCCGGTTATAGCCAATCGAACACAGCGCAACATCAATTCCCTATACCGGGAGAGACGAATCCCCTCCTATCGCTCATTGCCTCCATGTGATTCGGGACTGTACCCAAAAACCACCGTTTTGCATGCCCTCTTGGACGTGGTAAGGTGGAAATCAAAGCACAGTGGGAATCACACAAGACTCTATGACGATCTCGGGTCTACAGACTAACCTGTACCAGTGTCACCAAAAAACTGCCATCTGACGTAAGGTATAATACCATCTGGGAGTTCTCGGCGAGTCCGTCCAGTGTACCCAGTCTCTACTGAACACCCGTATATCATCTCTGATGTCAAACACCAATGGATATGGGATCATCCATCGCCCATCTGTATGGGTCGAGAAGGTATACGCTAGTCTACTCTGGTATATCGATGCCCCGTCTCGATACACCCACGACTAGGGACCTTGAAGGATGTACTTATGGACTACCATGTCCCCACTAGTATGATCCGCATCATAGTCCAGGTAGTCAAGTACACATCCTAAGGGCTTTACCAACATGTAACAGAGAGACAATCAGTGTACACGTTAAGGTAAAGAGCAACCAGATAGCATACTATCATGTCGAGCAAGAAAGTCCTCCCTATATATGTCCAAGAATCCACTACAATATACATCCTATGTATAGTAATGGCCTCTAGGGCATACATATAACTAACAATCTCCCACATGCACTAGGGCCATCTGATAGCAGTGGTTGTAGTATCTCATAGTCAACCATCCCATAAAAGTCTCTCTGAGGGAAAAGGCCTTTGTGAGTGGATCCGCCGTGTTGTCCTCTGAGTCTACTCTCCTAACCTCGATCACCCTGGAGATCAACTATCTCCATGATCAGGTGATGCTGCCTCAGAATACGTCTGGGTCACTGATGGGACGGACGTTCCTTGGCATAAGCCATAACTCCATTGTCACACAATGGGAGGAACTAAGTTCATCTTATGAACAAATATACATCCAGACTGCCTCTTTGGTAGCATCTTAAGTAGCGATTTATCCAGCCTTTATCTTCTAGTTTGCCACGGTATCTAGCTTGGAACTCTTCCAACATACCGTCCCTTTACTGTGGGTAAAGACAATGCCTGTGACTGACTTTCAGTCGTCCTTATCACTCTGGAACCTTTCCAGTGATTCTCCCTGTTGGGGTAAAAATTTACACCCCGGTTGACCAAGTCAAAATCAAAGTCAACCCCAAGCCAAGTGGGCCCAAGCCCAGATCCAGTGGGCCCATGCCCGGGTCGAGCCCGAACATGAAACGGCCGGCCTCCCCCCATGCCACGATAAAAATTTTGTAATAAATAATTTTGTTGTATTTCTTTTATTTTATTTTATGGACGAATGTAAGAAAAATAGGCATAAAGCCAAATTTTTGTAAAGCCCGTGGCTTATGTACAAAAAGAAATGGCACATGAGCCATGGGATAGGCAAAATGCCATTTTGTGAAGCCCAAGGGGCTATGTGTAAAGTGTATGGCCTATAAAGGCAAAGATAATGAAATATCTAAACAACTTTTTTCTCTGTCTCAAAAAAAGTTTCAGATCTAAGATCTTTCTTCCTTCTTCAAGGTTCTAAAATCTTCTTCTCCCTTTTGAATTAAATCAAGAGTTTTACTCTTCCTTTTTCAAAAACTAAATAGTTTTCCACCACAAAACCCATTAAGGGGAACTCAGATCTGCCATCAGATCTCAAAAAGAAAAGATTTTTAAATCTCACATCTCTTTATCTCCAAGATCCGGCCAGCAAAGGAAGAAGAAGGACCCATTTCCTTAACCCAAAGCATCTTAGAAGTTTAACTCCACCCTATTTTCTCTTTAGAGAATTTCCGGGGCTAAAAACCCCCTTTTTTCCTCGCTGGTGCGCTAGCGCTCGAGGGCAAAGCGCCCACGTGCCGACACGTGGCGCGCTTGCGCCCCAGCACTCTGCGCTCGAGCGCAAAGCGCCCACGTGCCGACACGTGGCGCGCTTGCGCTCAAGCGCTCTGCGCTCGAGCGCAAAGCGCCCACGTGCCGACACGTGGTGCGCTTGCACTCCAGCGCTCTGCGCTCGAGCGAAAAGCGCCCTCGTGCCGACACGTGGCGCGCTGCGCTCCAGCGCTCTGCGCTCGAGCGCAAAGCGCCCACGTGCCGACACGTGGCGCGTTGCGCTCCAGCGCGCTGCGCTCGAGCGCAAAGCGCCCACGTGCCGACACGTGGCGCCCTTGCGCTCCAGCGCCCAGGCGCTGGCCCCACGCATCCTTCGGATGTCCTTTTTCCCCCTTTTTGTATATATACATATGTTTACAAATGTACACATACACATACTCCACGACACTGTCCCTGTTAGAAAAAAATTTCTAACGGGGCGCTGCCCCGCTCCCCGCAAGGGGGCTGCTAGCCCCCTTGACCCCCAGCCCGCTATCTGGGTAGCGGGACCCCCGTAAAAACTCTGCGTGGCTCCCGATATATCCAAAACCCCCCTCCAAAACAAAACACACGTACACTGCACATTGAGTTCACATGACCAGTTTAACCCGTTAATCGGAGGTTCTCTCGCCCCAAAGGCGAGGGGTAATTAACGGCAGCTTAGTCCGCGGCTGTCGGAGATTCGGATCCCCACAATCAATAAACCCCCGCCTACCCTAGGCAGGGGGAATCTGTAGTACGCCTGACAAGCGCGCGCGTATTCCCATCTCAATGGGGTGACGAAAAACACCCTACAGATTCTGGCACGCCCGGTGGGACCAATCTCTCCTCCCATATTTCGGGTTAAACGTTCATGCGAACTCAATCAATATACATATCGATTGTCTATACTGAAATGATGTTTTTTTTCTGTGCAGCAATCAACCTTCGACGACAATGTCTCCCCAGACGAATTCAGCTTCCAACATGACCCCGATTCCGTACGTGGTCAAGATCAACGCTCGTGTGGTCCTCCCCGCAAGCCTCAGTCGACAGTGGGAGGAACCGCCCCGCCAGTTTGGCTCCGTCATCATCTACCTTACCGGAAGCGCTCATCTGGCGGAGATCCCGGTGGAATAGGTGGACAAGCCAATCTCAAGGGGTAAGAGGCCGAATGTCGTGATCGCTAAGGCACCACAACCGAAACTTAAGACGGTATCTGAATGATTCTCTGGTGCTCCAGCGAGGGGCAAGAACTTCGGTACAAAGGGAAACATCAAATGTTGCGGACGAGCTCAGGTGATGATTCCAACAAATGCACAATCGAGCGTATCTCCAAGGCCCTCCATCGACCGGTCTGCGGCGTCTTCCTAAAGAGCCGAAGTCTGCCAGGTGCTTAGAACAGAGAAGTTAAGGCAGAAGCGGCTCAGGTATCGAGCCAACAAAAGGGCCAAGGCTTCGGCCAAATGGAATCGTGTGAAGTTCCAAGTGCAGGGTTGCTCCGCGACGACGGCTGAGTCGGACGTAAGAATCAGCAATTCCTTCGAGCCTCTGAAGTGGGTTCAGAAAAATGCCATGACCGCCAGAATCAAGATGACAGCGGTCCGAACAGTGCCATAAAGAGACGTGTCCCGGCCCCAACAGAAAAAGTATGACACTGTCTCTTCAAGAGTCTATCAAGCACTCTGTGCCGCACGAAAGCAGCGGGGCAAACCCAGAAAAGAAGCGCCAGCACCATTCAAGAACCTGGTTAGGCCAGCCGCCTTCAATCGACTACCAGCTACCGAAACAAGGGGGTCAAGACAGCGATCCATGAAATCAGCTGCCAATGATAGAAAGACGGCCGGATATATCATCCATACGGTCTATATGGCGGGCGGGCGCCCCAGCGACAACCTTCGCAGCAAAAGCAAGGATGGGGCCACCACATCCCAAGCCCAATCTAGCCTGAATGTGGTTGCCGCTGCCCAAGAACAGCCGCCCCCGCTGGATGAAGAAAACCCTCTCGATGAGGATGATAGGCAGAAAGATCCCTCGGTCTATGCAGAGTCAAGCTCGGACAGGGAGTAAGAGCCGACTTTCCGCCCCAGGACTGCGGAGCAAGAGCTGCTTCAAGAGCTTCGAAAAAAGCTCAGGAGCAAAGATAAAGAGATGGCCAAGCTCTATTCGAAGATTGACGACTTAACGAACGTGGTGATGCAGCTTACGGCTCAAATTGCTCGAGCGCCTCCCAATCAAGCACAAGCCGCTACTAATCAGCCGGGTGATGAAAATCCGAGGCAGCCAATGCCTGTTCTTTCGGGTCCAAGACTGGTCGAGCCACATGAAAGCCGGCCATACTCCGCTTCTGGGGACGCCTTGGCCCCAGATAGCACTATCCCGCTAACACAGGATCGGATAATGGATTTGGTCACCAGCAAGGTTAAAACATTGGTGGCTGAAGCTGAAGCTCAGAAAGAAATCGGCAGTAGTGGGCGGCCATATCCCGCGCAATACTATCTGATTGAGTTCCCAAGCGGTTACGTCATTCCTAAGTTCGGAAGATTTGATGGAACGGGGAATGCAAATCAGCATGTCGCCCACTTCAAAGCATCGTGCGGAAATACAGGGGGCAATGACGCGCTCCTTCTTCGTCAGTTTGTCAACAGCCTGACCGGTGTCGCTTTCGACTGGTACACGAGCATACCAGACGGGTCCGTCATTACCTTTGCCCAAATGGAGTCTCTGTTCCGGCAAAGGTTCATGAGCGTCAGTGATAAAATCTCCATTGCCGACCTTGTGAGGACCAAGCCGGGGAAGAATGAAAGCAACACCGACTTTATCGCCCGATGGCGTAATCTCACAGTTAAGTGCGAACCGCCGCTGGAGCAGGACCAGTCCGTCAGCCTTCTCATTGGGAACCTCAGCAATTGGATGGTCCCATTCTTGTGTACAGCGGGCCTCAAGACATTCCAGGAGCTAACCAAGAAAGTCCAAATGCTGGAACGGTCGAAGCAAGAGTCCCCGCCGGACTCTCAGAGAGACAAAACCTGGAAAAGCAAGCGGGACGATAACCGTAGAAGCGGGAGTTCCAGCAGTACCAATGTCTTCAATGCGTCCGACAATGAAGAAAAGCGAAGGGCGGGCGAATCCAAAACCAACCGGTCTCGAAAGCCATTGCTGGGAGGAGATGGGCCTTCCCTAGAGGAGAAGAAGAACAAGGTTTACTCTTTCAGAAGGGACAAGGTCCGTAAGATATTTAAAGATGCCTTGAACAACGGCCTACAATTGCCGGAGTCGAAAAGACCCCAAGAAGCAAAAATGACCGACAATCCTCTGTATTGCCCGTGCCACCGAGTAGTGAGCCATGCGATCGAGGATTGCTATATCTTCAAAGATTGGGTCGGGAAGCAGTACAAGGCTGGAGAGATCGAACTGTCCAAAAGTGTGTTGGTGAACAATCAAGTTGCAACCACCAACTTTATACAGACAGAAATTGAAGCCTTCTGGGAGCAGACAGCCGAACCCGCTGCCCTGAGAAATGAAACGGACTCATCGCGGCCTCCGTGGAGTACGCACATATCTAATAAGACGAAGAAGATGATAAAGCTACTTCGGAAGGAACCCAGGACGGAATGGGAAGGGCAGAAGAAGCCTACCAGTCCAGCTGCCAATGCGGCTCCATCAGGCTCAAAATCCAAGAAGCTCAAGAAGAAGAAAAGTGCAGCTCGGCGTGAAAAAGAGTTTGCAGGGAGATCGACCATTCAAAAATATATCGATTCCCTCGAAGAATATGAACAAAGGGAAAGAACATTGATTCAATTGAAGGAGTTCTTCCCTGTACAAGCGGCTGAAATTCTGGAGGAGTTAGAAGAAGACTCTAATGAAGAGATCCCAGTAGTGACCTGCTACGCCATCCATCTTGGCAGCGACTCCGAGGATGAGCTCTGTTTTCCCGAAGAGGACGAGGAGCTCACCATAAAGGCCAATCAAATCCAGCTCAGAAGCGGTAGGGCTCTACCGCCAAATCAGGGCAACGCCCCAAAAGGGAAGGAAAAACAAGTCACTGATGAAGAAGATGGCAGAGAACCGGCTGATGAAAACATAAGTCCTTCCTCGGTGGACTATAATGTCTTGGCACATCTCTGGAAGCTTCCGTCTCTCCTGAGCATCTACGACGCCTTGGTCCTATCTAAGGAGCTTAGAGATGTTCTCATTCACACTCTACAAAACCCCGAGCGGTATCAGGCTCACTTTGCGGAAATTAATATGAAAGAAGCCCAGCACGCTTTGCATGCCGCCGCAGTCACATTTAAGGACGAAGACTTGCTATTGGGAACGGCTGAGCATAATCGGCCGCTTTACGTGACCGGGTACAGCGACGGAGATCGAATTAATCGCATATTGATTGATCTGGGGTCCTCAGTGAACATCATGAACTTGCGAACTCTGAAGAGTTTGTCAATGGACGTCTGACACCTGTCAAGGGAAAGGATTGTCATTCAAGGCTTCAACCAAAATTGCCAGCAAGTTCTGGGGTCTATAGCTTTGCCAATCAAATTTGGGGATTTGCAAACTGAAGCTAAGATATATGTGATCGACGCCGACACATCTTATAAGATTCTCTTGGGGCGGCCGTGGCTCCACGATTACGGCATCATTCCGTCAACTCTCCATCAATGCATGAAGTATACTAAAATTGGCGAAGAAAGACGCATTGACGGAGACATCCAGCCGTTCGGTGTGCATGAAGTCCGATATGAAGATTCTCGGTACTTTATGAACCACCAAAATGCTAAGCCACAACTGACTGAGGATAGACCGGCCCCAAGACTCAAAAGCAAATCTGAGCCGGCTATCACTTTCAAAAGCAAAAACGTCCAAGTTCTCCCCCGTTTTGGTAGCGACACTGATGAGTCCGATGCTGGAAGCCCGTCCTTCCGTAAAACCCGCCCTCGTTTCCGCAGCGATACGGACGAATCTGTTACTGAAGGTCCATCCAGCAGCAAAGTCTGCCCTCATCTTGGCAGTGACACTGAAGAGTCAGAAGAAGAGGACCTGCCGTGCAACAGCTGTGCAGATTGGACCCCTATGCAGCAAGCAAAACTAAGAGAGACCTTCGAAGTCGCAGAAGGGTCCCTAGCAGTCACAAGGGTGCCAGACCAGATGTGCAAAGAGCTCGATGCGTTGTCAGTCTCCACCGTGGACCAGCTGAAAACTTTCTACGTCCCCGGGAGGAAAAATAGACAGAAAGGCATCCTGTTTTACGGGTCAAACCCCGTTGTGCACCCGGACGATCTTTCTATCGCGTGCCTTCTCTATGAGAGAGGCATTAGAGCCGTCCTCAATCCCAGATACTATGCGCCCGAGATGCGGGAATACTTTAAGAAGTGCGGATGCCGGTTATATCAAACGGAGTCCGAAGCAAAGTTTTACGAAGGGCTATGGTATCCGCCCCAGGTCCGAGCACTCATTGATGGACGAATTCCAGATAGATGGGGCATAGGCTACATTCAACCTGATTCCAAAGCGTGCTACATGATCCATGTTGGTGAGGCCAGCGAAAGATCAAATGATGACGACGAGATGGCTGAGCCAGAAGAAGCTCCTCAAGAGCTCGAAGATGGCGGACAAGCAACCTTTGACGAGCTAACCGAGATTGACTTAGGAACGCCTGATAATCCAAGGCCGACCTACATCAGCTCGCTCTTGTCAGAGGAAATGAAAGCGCAGATAATTACCCTGCTGCATGAGTTTGTCGACTGCTTCGCGTGGACATACAAAGAAATGCCTGGCCTTTCTCCTGAAGTGGCCGTACATAAGTTGGCTATATCTCCCGATGCTAAGCCAGTCAAACAAGCTCCTCGAAGAATGAGAAGGGAGTTGGAAGAAAAGGTCATCGAGGAAACCAAGAAACTCATCGATGCCGGCTTCATCAGGGAAGAGAAATATGCGGACTGGATCGCATGTATAGTCCCAGTGAAGAAGAAAAATGGGCAGATCCGAGTTTGTGTCGATTTCAGGGACCTCAACAAGGCATGTCCAAAGGACGACTTCCCGCTACCGGTCATGGAAATGATGGTCGATGACACCTCAAATTATGAGTTGTTCACCTTTATGGATGGCTCGTCTGGATATAATCAGATCAAGATGTCGCCTGAGGATGAGAAGCACACAGCATTTTGAACTCCGATCGGAATATATTGCTACAAGGTGATGCCGTTCGGACTGAAGAACGCAGGTGCTACATATCAAAGGGCAATGACTAATATCTTTGATGACCTAATCCATAAAGTCGTCGAATGCTATGTTGATGATCTGGTCGTCAAGACTAAAGCCAAGGCCGATCATATCCAAGATCTCAGGACCGTTCTCACCAGACTGAGGGACTACGATCTGAAGATGAATCCTCTGAAGTGCGCTTTTGGCGTGTCATCGGGAAAATTCCTGGGCTTTAGAGTCCGACATCGAGGGATCGAAGTTGACCCATCAAAGATAAAGGCCATCATGGAGATGCCCCCTCCGAAGAGTTTGACGCAGCTAAGATCTTTTCAAGGCAAGCTTGCTTACATACGGAGGTTTATCTCAAATTTATCGGGGAGATGTAGGCCCTTCTCAAAGCTCATGAAAAAAGGAGCTCCTTTTATCTGGGATGCCGAATGTCAAGCAGCGTTCGAAAGCATCAAACAATACTTGTTGCACCCTCCAGTGCTGGCCGCTCCCATTCCAAATAAACCATTGATTCTCTACACTGCCGCGCTGGACGAGTCACTCGGTGCGCTCCTTACCTAGAATAACGAGGAGGGAAAAGAAAATGCCCTCTACTACCTCAGTCGAACTCTAGTCGGGGCGGAACACAACTACTCCCCAATCGAAAAGCAATGCCTGGCTCTAATATTTGCTGTGAAGAAGCTGAGGCACTATTTGCTCGCTCATCGGGTTATGCTGATCTCTAAGGTCGACCCGCTCAAACACTTGATGACCAAAGCAAGCCTAGCCGGCAGAATGGCAAGATGGGCTGTCATGCTACTCGAGTTTGACATAGTTTATACTCCGCAGAAAGCAGTAAAAGGGCAAGCTCATTCAGACTTTCTCGCTGCTCATCATATACCAGAAGGATCGCCGCTAAATTGTGAGTTACCCGACGAACAAGTGCTGCACCTCGAGGAAGACGAGCCATATTGGGAGCTCTACTTTGATGGGGCCTCATCAATAAGGAGCTCCGGCAGATCAAGCGTACCGGAGGTAAAAGCGGGGATAGGATTGGTGTTCACCACGCCATCAATGGGAACCCTGCGGTGTTCTTTCGCTCTCACCGAGCCTCGGACAAACAATGAAGCTGAGTATGAAGCTCTGATAGCTGGTTTGGAGCTCGCCAAAGAAATGGAAATCCGTCGGCTACGAGTTTACGGTGACTCCCAACTCGTCGTCAACCAAGTAAGCGGCGATTATAAAATATACAAACCCGAGTTAGCTCGGTACAGAGGCCGAGTAGTGGAACTCATGAAACGGTTCACTCACATTGAACGAATGAGAGTCCCTAGAGCGTTGAATGGAAAGGCTGACGTACTCGCTCGCTTAGCCAAGGAGCTGGCCGATCCTGACATGGACGAAATTCTGATCATAGTCAGGAGCCGACAAATTCTACCCCCAGTCTCTCTACGAGAAGAGGAAAGCGCGGAACAGAAGAGCAGTCCTGCCGAAGAAGCTTCGATCATCCAAGACGAGCCCGATTGGAGAGAACCCTTCATAGAGTACCTCCGATACGACAAGCTGCCCGAAGAAAAATTTGCGAGGATTCAGCTGAAGAAAAGAGCTCTCCGATACGTGTTTGTAAATGACACATTATACCGCAGGTCATATGACCAACTCTGGCTCAGGTGTCTGTCGTTGGCCGAAGCCCAAAAGGTCATGAAAGATGTTCACTCGGGCGTTTGCGGTGCTCACCAATCTGGCCCCAAGATGCGACTTCAAATCAAACGGCTTGGGTATTATTGGCCCACCATGATACAGGATTGCGGAGAACATGCAAAGAAATGTCAGATCTGCCAAATCCATGGTGATTTCATTCACAAGCATCCCAATCCGTTGCATCCTACGGTGGCGTCGTGGCCCTTCGAAGTTTGGGGCACCGACATTGTTGGCCCAATTGATCCTCCGTCATCTAAAGGTCACCGGTTCATACTGGCCGCGACAGATTACTTCTCCAGATGGGCTGAAGCTGTCCCGCTAAAAGAAGTCAAGACAAAAGATATTCTGACATTCTTCCAGCATAATATTCTATACCGCTTCGGTACACCAAGAAGAATCATTTCTGACAACGGGCCCTCTTTCAAGAGCTTCAATGTCTCAAGGTTCGCTACTCAGCACAAGATAGATTGGAGATATTCCTCCATCTATAATCCAAGAGCCAATGGGCTAGCCGAAGCCTTCAATAAGACTCTATGCAAGCTCCTGAGGAAAAATGCTTCAGCCAACAAGAGAGACTGGAATCTCAAACTTCACGAGGCGTTGTGGGCATATCGTACCACGCACCGTACTCCAACTCAGTCCACTCCATACTCATTGCTCTTTCAGAGTGGAGGCGGTCCTCCCCCTCGAAGTCGAAGTTCCAAGCTTAAGAATGGCCGTTCAGCACAAGTTGACGGAGGAGGAAAATGTGCTCCTTCGACTTGAAGAGCTCGATGCCCTCGAAGAAAAAAGGCTCGCGGTGCAGCAAAATCTGGAGCTATACCGAGCCCAAATGTCACGGGCCTATGACAAGATAACCCGTCTCCGTGCTTTCAAGAAAGGTGAATTGGTGTTGGTCCTCAAAAGACCGATCATCCCCAATCGACATGCCAAGGGAAAATTCGAGCCAAACTGGGAAGGACCATACGTCATCGAGAAAGTGTTCGACGGAGGATCCTACCAACTAATAAGTGCCGAGGGAGAAAGGCCCATGCCACCCATCAATGGCCGATATCTCAAGAAATACTACACGTGAATGCTCCAAGTCGCAGGCGAATTGAGCACATCAGCCCTACGGTCTGGATCATACATCCTGCAAAACCGTATACAATCCAAGGGCGTAAATGACCCCTATCTCTCCCAAATCCTGTCGGTGAGACTACTTTTAAGGTCCCACCAGCGGTAAAAAAAAAGAGAAAAAGAAAAAAAATATAAAAGAAATAAAAAAAAATAAACGGTATGTCCACAAGCAAAACGGGCACGGATGAAAACCCGAAAGGGCTCCGTGAGTAAAAACAGCAGGATTACCGGCGAGTCTGCGAAAACCCGAAAGGGCGCAAACTCGTGAAAAGAGATGAAATGCACTCGCAAAGTCCTCTCGACCTTGTGAGGAGAAAACCCCTGCGTGAGATCCTTACGACTCACAAAGGAGCAACACACTTAGGAATCCTCACGATTCCTAAGGAGAAAATACACCTGCGGGATCCTTACGACTCGTAGGGAGAAAATGCTTTTATGGGACCCTTACGGCCCATAAAATTGAAAAGCCTTAGGTGATAGGGACCCAAACCTGTCTCCTAAGCCATCGTCGCCCAACGGGCAAAGGCAAATGATAAGTTGCTCCTGGCATTATTCCAGTGCAGCAATGCTGATGCCAAACAAGATCCAAATTCCAAGTCCCCAAACGGCGAATGATGAGTCCTCCTGGTACCACATTCCAGTGCAGCGATGCAGACGCCAACCAAAATCCGATTTCTCAAAATTCTCCTGGCCCTACGGTGGGTCCCCAAATTGACCATCGTATATAATCCACGGGCTCAAATAATTCTCATCATACCCATGCCCCACCGTAATCACCAGTTAAGCGGCCGGTCTCCGCTTTGGGAATGATGCTCCATTGATAAGACCCACTCATGTGTCCTTACGATATATGAGAAGAACAAACCTTTGTGGGATCCTTACGACTCATAAAGGAAAAACATACTTAGGAGTCCTCACGACTCCTAAGGAGAAAATACACCTGCGGGATCCTTACGACTCGTAGGGAGAAAATGCTTTTATGGGACCCTCACGGCCCATAAAATTGAAAAGTCTTAGGCGATAGAGATCGAAACCTGTCTCCTAAGCCATCGCTCCCCAATCCCCAAATGGCGAATGATGAGTCGCTCCTGGTACCATATTCCAGTGCAGCGTTGCAGACGACAACCAAATTCCAAATCCCATACCCCAATGGCGAATGATGAGTCGCTCCTGGTACCATATTCCAGTGCAGCGATGCAGACGCCGACAAAGTCCCAAATTTTTTTATGGCCCTACGGTCTGGATCATACATCCTACAAAACCGTATATAATCCACGGGCGTAAAATAATCCCTAAATCCTCTCAATGACAAATGATGATTTGCTCCTGGTACCATATTCCAGCATAGCGATACTGATGTCAACCCAAATCAAAATCAGCAAGTCAGAATCCAATCTCGACACCGCAAGAAGCGGAGCAAGTCAAGTCTACCCCTGACACTGCAAGAAGCAGAGCAAGTCAAATCAAGCACCGACCGTCCAAGTCGCAAAAAGGGCAAAACCGACCGTCCATGTCGCTAAAAGAGAAGCACTGACCGTCCAAGTCGCAAAAAGGGCAGCACCGACCGTCCAAGTCGCTAAAAGGGCAGCACCGACCGTCCAAGTCGCAAAAAGGGCAGCACCGACCGTCCACGTTGCTAAAAGGAAAGTATCGACCGTCCAAGTCGCAAAAAGGGCAGAACCGACCGTCCACGTCGCTAAAAGGGCAGCCCCAACCGTCCAGGTCGGAAAAAGGGTAGCACCGACCGTCCAAGTCGCTAAAAGGGCAGCACCGACCGTCCACGTCGCTAAAAGGGCAGCATCGACCGTCCAAGTCGCAAAAAGGGCAGCACTGACCGTCCACGTCGCTAAAAGGGCAGCATCGACCGTCCAAGTCGCAAAAGGGGCAGAACCGACCGTCCACGTCGCTAAAAGGGCAGCACCGACCGTCCAGGTCGCAAAAAGGGCAGAACCGACCGTCCAAGTCGCAAAAAGGGCCGCATCGACCGTCCATGTCGTAAAAAGGGCAGTGCCAGCTTCCCAAAAGGTGGGAACCGAATCAAGTTGCCTCCACGTGAAAGAAGATCCATCAATTTCATGCACACGACCCACATATGTGGTGTGCATTTATTGATGGGGGGCAATTTGTTGGGGTAAAAATTTACACCCCGGTTGACCAAGTCAAAATCAAAGTCAACCCCAAGCCAAGTGGGCCCAAGCCCAGATCCAGTGGGCCCATGCCCGGGTCGAGCCCGAACATGAAACGGCCGGCCTCCCCCCATGCCAAGATAAAAATTTTGTAATAAATAATTTTGTTGTATTTCTTTTATTTTATTTTATGGACGAATGTAAGAAAAATAGGCATAAAGCCAAATTTTTGTAAAGCCCGTGGCTTATGTGCAAAAAGAAATGGCACATGAGCCATGGGATAGGCAAAATGCCATTTTGTGAAGCCCAAGGGGCTATGTGTAAAGTGTATGGCCTATAAAGGCAAAGATAATGAAATATCTAAACAACTTTTTTCTCTCTCTCAAAAAAAGTTTCAGATCTAAGATCTTTCTTCCTTCTTCAAGGTTCCAAAATCTTCTTCTCTCTTTTGAATTAAATCAAGAGTTTTACTCTTCCTTTTTCAAAAACTAAATAGTTTTCCACCACAAAACCCATTAAGGGGAATTCAGATCTTCCATCAGATCTCAAAAAGAAAAGATTTTTCAATCTCACATCTCTTTATCTCCAAGATCCGGCCAGCAAAGGAAGAAGAAGGACCTATTTCCTTAACCCAAAGCATCTTAGGAGTTTAACTCCACCCTATTTTCTCTTTAGAGAATTTCCGAGGCTAAAAACCCCCTTTTTCCCTCGCTGGTGCGCTAGCGCTCGAGCGCAAAGCGCCCACGTGCCGACACGTGGCGTGCTTGCGCCCCAGCGCTCTGCGCTCGAGCGCAAAGCGCCCACGTGCCGACACGTGGCGCGCTTGCGCCCCAGCGCTCTGCGCTCGAGCGCAAAGCGCCCACGTGCCGACACGTGGCGCGCTTGCGCCCCAGCGCTCTGCGCTCGAGCGCAAAGCGCCCTCGTGCCGACACGTGGCGCGCTTGCGCTCCAGCGCTCTGCGCTCGAGCGCAAAGCGCCCTCGTGCCAACACGTGGCGCGTTGTGCTCCAGCGCTCTGCGCTCCAGCGCAAAGCGCCCACCTGCCGACACGTGGCGTGTTGCGCTCCAGCGCGCTGCGCTCGAGCGCAAAGCGCCCACGTGCCGACACGTGGCGCGTTGCGCTCCAGCGCTCTGCGCTCGAGCGCAAAGAGCCCACGTGCCGACACATGGCGCGCTTGCGCTCCAGCGCCCAGGCGCTGGCCCCACGCATCCTTCGGATGTTCTTTTCCCCCCTTTTTGTATATATACATATGTATACAAATGTACACATACACATACTCCACGACACTATCCTTGTTAGAAAAAAATTTCTAACGGGGCGCTGCCCCGCACCCCGCAAGGGGGCTGCTAGCCCCCTTGACCCCCAGCCCGCTATCTGGGTAGCGGGACCCCCGTAAAAACTCTGCGTGGCTCCCGATATATCCAAACCCCCCTCCAAAACAAAACACACGTACACTGTACATTGAGTTCGCATGACCAGTTTAACCCGTTAATCGGAGGTTCCCTCGCCCCAAAGGCGAGGGGTAATTAACGGCAGCTTAGTCCGCGGCTGCCGGAGATTCGGATCCCCACAATCAATAAACCCCCGCCTACCCTAGGCAGGGGGAATCTGTAGTACGCCTGACAAGCGCGCGCGTATTCCCATCTCAATGGGGTGACGAAAAACACCCTACACTCCCCAGGATCAACTGATACCATCTCACTACAACTAGTGAGTATCCTAACATCCAATTAGATCTATCTTATAGATCCAAAACCCAGGATTTAGGAGGTATCACTTTGATCCTATATGGAGAATCATTGTGATAAGCGGAGATTGACCGAGCGTAGCATAGGAAACTCCTTTCTTATCAAGAGTATGTCATCCACGTACTCTACGATGATCACCACCATACTCCCTACTACCTTTTTGTATATACACGGTTCATCTACCATTTTGATGAAGTCAAACTATTTGACTACTACATCAAAACAGATGTTCCAACTCCGCGATGCCTGCTTTAATCTTATAAAGCATCTTGTACACGTTTCCGCTGCTCCCACTGTCTACGAAGCCCTCTGGCTGTGTACTTACAGACGCTTTCTTCTAAAACATTATTTTAGAAAAGCAGTCATGACACCCAACCACCAGATATCGTAGTCATGGTATGTAGCCGTGGCAAGTAGGATCTGGATGGACTTAAGCATACCTACTTAGAAAAGGTTTCAACAAAATCCATACCCGGTCAATGATGCAAACCTTTAACAAGTCTAGCTTTGAAAGTCTCAACTTTTCCAAGTACACCAAGTAATCTTCTCAAGATATACTTGCTCCTGATGGGGATTTAACCCTTCAGATAAAGCAGCCAAAGTCCATACTTTGCTGGTGTACATGCATTCCATCTCAGATCGCTAAGCATCCAGCCATTCTTACAGAGTCCTTACTCTTGATGGTCTGCTCGAAACTAGTTGGGTCATCATCTCATGATGAAATCCTCGCTCCCACTGTCATAGAGAAACCGAAGTATCTCTCAGGCGGATGAGGAACCCTGCTAGATCGGTGGAGAGGCTGAGGTTCGTTGGTTACTATTGAATCCTTTGGTTCTATCAAATCATCTGCTATAGTTTGTATAGCTGGAACTTTTCCTGTTCTACATAACAGACCTGGCCTCGAGCTTGTCCGGATTTTGCTTTTAGACATAGCCCGGACAACCCCAAATCTTAACCAACTTAAGATATGGGCTCTTCCCTTATCATATCAAATATGAAGTGGTAGGCAACTGATTTGATTTGAACCCTATTCAATAGGTATGCAGCTTCTCAAGTGCATAACTCCCAAAATGAAATAGGTAACTCAGTAGTACTCATCATAGAGCACACCTTATCACATAGGGTGCTATTGCTCCGCCCCGATATACCATCGTGCTATGGTGTATTCGGAGGAGTAACGCTGAGAGAGAATCTCATTCTCCTTTAGAATAGTCCAGGATTTTCGTGCTTAAGTATTCTCCTCCCTGATCACATCAAAGGACACAATACATATACCCGTTTTGGTTCTATACTTCTAACTTATATTCTGTGAATATCTCAAAAGGTTCGGACTTGTGTTTCAACAGGAACATATGTCTGAATCTTAAGAGATTATCAGAGAATGTAATGAAATACAAAGAACCGGTCTTGGCATGTGTAGACAGGGGACTTTCATACATCAGCATGTATCAATCCCAAGAGTTCACTAACTCTTTCTCTGTTTCCAATAAACAGAGCTATGGTCATCTTATCTCTGTGACATGACTGGCAAGTTTCACAAGATGTAAATTCAAACTAATTTAAATATGCATCTTAATGTAACTTCAGCTAGTCGGGTCGCATTGATATGACCTAGTCTACAATGCCTCAAGAAGAATTCGTTCATTTCTGAACTGTTCCTCTTGAGTGTGTTCTGTATACTAGGAACTGTAGTTTGATTTAGAACGTCAATGCTTTTAGATAACGTGTCTGAACCGATCAACTTTTGATATAGGAAATGTTCAAAACTTTATCCAACAATACAAAATTTTATCATTTCTTTACAAATAAAGAGACTGATATGATTTTGTATATCAGGTTCGGTATCTAATAACATTCGTTCAGAATCAATGTATTTGGAATATAGGGTGACAGTGACCAACAGACTTGGCTGCAACACTTGCACCGTTTTCTGTCTCATGAAACTTATCACCTGTTCTCAGTTCTCTACCTTTCTGTAGCCCATGTAACAGATTACAAATGTGGGATCTTGATCCGATATCTCATACCCAGGACGTAAAGGACATTGAGAAACAGTTCTGTATAATGAACACACCCGAAGATGATGCATCAGTATGCACTTTCTTCGTTTGGGCGGCACGGGAATTCTGGTAATCCCCAATTTCCTGCTCTGTCTTATAACAATTATAAGTTGGAGCGGGACCAACGTTCCCCAGCTCAGTATAACAAGTGGGTTCGGTCAATATTCCGTATTATTATCTTGATTAAGGCGTGATATGGTCGCTACCTGGAGAGAGAGAGAAGAAAACACTCTGCGTGCGCTCTGTCAAGATTAGATTGGTTATTATTTTATCTAATCAGGATGGCTCCCACTGTTTTTATCAAATCTTCCTTCAAACCCTAAAAGGAAAGACTAGCTGGGATTAATTACACACTACAAGTTCGCCAATCTTTCAGCCAGGCCAGTGTCGGTACTTTGAGGGAGGTCACGAACCTAATTACTGTAAACCTCGTTTTCCCAGAGGCGTAACCTCGTTAACACCTTTCTAGACACCTACTTGATCGGCTAATTGTAATGTGTAAAACTCTCCCAGGAGTAACTCTTACTCGCAGCGGGTATCGGGATCCAACTATCTCATAGAAGGTATGCAATCTCATTGCAAATTTCAAAACTTGAAATTCCCGATAATTTTGCCCCTAACGTGCTATGACCTTGACAAAAGCCAACAAACCATAGCCCGCTAGTCAAGTTCAACCCGTACATTTCTTGATTGAATTAAACCCACCCGCACGACCCTTGACGAAAGCCAACAAAGCTGCACGACTACCCTAATCCAATCGTATCGTATGCAGCAGATAAGCAACATATAGCTACCGCACAATACACCTTGACGAAAGCCAACAAATGTAGCACGAATACTATATACAACTTATCTGAAATGACGGAGGGCTACGACAGGTTTTTCTGAAAACCTATTGCGTAATGAACTTGATATCGTTGTAGAATCAAATGATTTTAAAATGGAGTGTTTTTGAGGATTTTCTAGTTTTGCTAAAGGGGTCACTCCCGGTGAAGGGATCGTCGGCCCTTTCCTCGTCGAATGAGGTGCGGGATATATCATATACATCACTGTGCAAAGCAAGAACTATAGAAGCAATCAAAAGACAAACCGATGGGTGTAGCATCTGCCAGTTATTGCTAAAGGGATCACTCCCGGTGAAGGGATCGTCGGCCCTTTCCTCATCGAATAAGGTGCAGGATATATCATATATACCGCTGTGCAAAGCAAGAACTGTAGCTACCTGTTTTTGAAAATTCGATTCCACAACATCTTAGGTTTCTTTTATTTCATTAATCATATTAATGAAGTCCCATCATTTATTTTACCTAAACATCACATATAAATACGACGTACACTTATGCCATCCGCATTCGCCTCGATGTCCCCTCGTGCACCGTTAGGTTAGGTAACTAACGACAGAGCTGGGCAGGGCTAGCGCGGGTGTAAAACATAAGTAACGTCTATATAATATATCATATATATTATATACAGTATCCATCATAGCATATCAAATGATCACATCACAGATATCGCAGCATAAGAATCATATGAAACATTGGATATACTAGGACGTCCGTGTTTTCAATACTAGCCAGTATAAAACACGGATTCCACGGTCGCGATGAATAGCCAAACCCACACCCCTAGACCTCTACGAGAGCGGCAAGAAACCCTACCAATTCTAGAGTTAGGAGATCCGGACTCGACTCCTCGAGTTGTTCTCCCACTGGACTCCAGAACCCGGTTACTTGTGCCCTCCTTCTTGGGTCTATCCTAGTGCGGAAAAGTAAATAATATACAAAAGGTGACATCTTCCGCAACCTGGAAGTGCCCCAATAAAAGAATATTACATACAAGTTTTTTACATGAATGAAAATGAAAAACACTCATCTCACATAAAAACCCCCGGCTATTCAAAACGCGACGATCCAATATAACATATCCAGCACACATAACAACACATGTCATCAACGTAAGTAAATATGCCCATCCCAATTGTCGTTGACATATAGCAACGAAACCGGCGATATCACATATTACACTTACGGTCACAGAAAAGAAAGTGTAAAACTACAACAGTTGGAATCCGCAACCTCTTTAGACATCGCATGCCTAACCAAATGAATTCCTTAGACATCGCATGCCTAACAATTATAAACGCCGCATTTTAATCTCATTATCGAAAACTCTTTTCAATATCAAGTCGGGCAATTCAACAAGATTCCCGACATTTTGATCGAATGCTCGTCGCAAACTTTAGTAGACGACCGCACCCCCGATACCGTCGACGAAGTGCACTAAGGCAGAACACCGCTACCGCGAGCATCCGAACGGATGCTTTCGGCGACGGGGTTCTCCTACAGTCACTTGGTCGGGGCTAAGGGGTGTAGCTGTCTATTAAGTTTATCCGACGAGTATCCGCGTACGCTACATGATTGCGACGAACTTTTGATCACATCAAAATCCCGTGGCAACCGATCAAGTGAGACTAAACTGCTGTGTTTATAACATTCATATTAGTTATCTCATAACTACTTGTGGATTCCAAATATTGTATCACATTCCAGATAAATAGAAAATGTTAAACTTTCCGATCGAACAATCAAACACCCAAGTTTTCCCGGAACAGCTCAACACATGAAATAAGTTTAAAAACATTCACTTCATGCCTTAGTACCAACGGTCCATCCGTAGAAGGGTCAAGCCAACGCCTCACATGTGGCACGCCGTACTGCCCCAAACCCTAAGGTTCAAAGGGCAGTTCAAGACGGTCACATAATCGAGTTAAGGTTTGTTGTCTTCTAGAGGGTCCATCGCGTTACTTGCACTACTCAGAACGTTCTCAAACTACGGAAAAATCCAACAATTGGAAATTTCCCGGCAGGGGAAAAAGTGGGTATTTATATCTGGTCGAACTTTTTAACATACTCTAAATTATCCCGAAAAAACACATAGACGAAATTAGACTTCCCGATCGAAACACCGAGTCCCCAATACAACCCAGAAAACTCAACTATTGAGTAAACATTAAAAATTCCCAGAAAATACAGCAATAAGAGAAAGAAATTACTGTGCAAAAATTATTGAATATTGTCACTGTATGGCCGCGGAACCGCCGCACATGCAATGCTCGTGCCGCAGTTCCGCGGCGGTTTAGTCGACTCACGCCCACGTGCTTCACAGTAATTCTTAAAAAGGCATGCTGAATTTTCTGGATATTTTTAATTCACAAAAATCCCCGAATTCAAAAAATGTACAGAGAATGGTTTAGGGTTAGGGTTTCGGGTTCGATTGGACTTCTAACATCGTCTACACTTCGCCTAAAGCTCTAGCTAGGCTCTGATACCACTGTAGGGTTCCTAGGCACTCTCAAGAGGTTCCACAAGGCATCAACCATGCCAAATTAAAATTTTCCGGTGCCGAGAAACCCTAATCGAGATCGTTAACTAGAGTTTAGGCGAAACTAAATGAAAGTAAATCACATTTACACTAAGTGAACGGAAATACAACCTTTGTAGATCCGGTCCTCCACCTCCATAGCTTCATGACGATATCCCTTCGCTGCGATCATCGGATCCTAGACTCTCGCGGTGGTTTCATCGGAGAAAAGATCGGGCTAGGTCGTTGACTTCGATGCCGAAGATGATCTACGTCGAGGCAACTCTAACTCGAGCTCCAACTTCACCAAGTCATGAAACTTGTGAAGAAAACACCCTATACTACATGGCAAGTGGTAGAGGATGAAGAAATAGGAAGTGGGTTCACTTTGGATTTTGATTTCTCACTTGGATTCATCACTTAGAATTTTCTAGCTAGCTTTCTTCAACTCATGAAGAAGATGAAGAAGAATAGAAAAGAATGAATTATTGTGAAAAGAAAATTCAAGTGAAGTTATCATAATGCAGCCATGGGTAAGGTAAACTCATGTAGAGAATAAACTAGGGTTAAGGTAAATGGTTAGGGTTAAGGAATAAAACAAAATGGTAAGACTTTTTCAAAGGTGCTAGAAATATCATGAAGCTTCTTGCACAAAGCAAAGAAAGCCACTACCATTTCATTTTTGCCAAAAATGAATAAAGAAAATAAATGAGTAGATCAAACCCTAACCATTAACCTAATCATAGTTTAAAGCATACACATACCCAAGTTTGCATGTATCATCAAACATGATACAATCAAGTGCACAAAAATATATCATATATACAATGTGCACAATCTAGTGAGAAAATAATCTTAAGTGAACCAATGCTAGTTAATGTAAAGTAATATATCAAATATATAATTATACATTAAATCATTAAATCAACACTTGATTTAATGATCCGGTCATACTGCATATAACCGACTAATATAAAGTGTATCAATGTATCGAATCAACACTTGATTCGGTAACCCGGCTATATCTCATATAACCGTCCAATGATACAAATCACGAGAATAGAATACAGTATCACATACTGGTATTATTCTCGGTCCCTCACATATCTCATATGCGCTCCTATTTCGTTTCGCTTGAGCCAGGAAACCTCTGTGTAGGACTCTAAAGACTCGTCAATACGCCGGCAGCAGGTGATGATCATATCAAACACCCACAAGCCGCAAGCGGTCTGCCAAACGTAACGGCCACCTGGGTATTGAGCGATCAGAAGATCAACGAGCAAGCCCGCTCACACTCCTGTGAATCCAACCAGTAACACCTACCGTACAGTCCGGTCTGGTCGTCTGATATGTCGTATATCTCGCCTAGGGGTGGTAAACGTCAGACCCCAGTAGGTCGATAAGTCGTGTCGATATGAGGTCTATAACAGTTTGAGAAACTACTGGTAACACTTACGAGTAAATCTTAACAACCCTAGCCAGGGATTTCCGGTTATAGCCAATCGAACACAGCGTAACATCAACTCCCTATACCGGGAGAGACGAATCCCCTCCTATCGCTCATTGCCTCCATGTGATTCGGGACTGTACCCAAAAACCACCGTTTTGCACGCCCTCTTGGACGTTGTAAGGTGGAAATCAAAGCACAGTGGGAATCACACAAGACTCTATGACGATCTCGGGTCTACAGACTAACCTGTACCAGTGTCACCAGAGAACTGCCATCTGACGTAAGGTATAATACCATCTGGGAGTTCTCGGCAAGTCCGTCCAGTGTACCCAGTCTCTACTGAGCACCCGTATATCATCTCTGATGTCAAACACCAATGGATATGGGATCATCCATCGCCCATCTGTATGGGTCGAGAAGGTATACACTAGTCTACTCTGGTATATCGATGCCCCGTCTCGATATACCCACGACTAGGGACCTTGAAGGATGTACTTATGGACTGCCATGTCCCCACTAGTATGATCCGCATCATAGTCCAGGTAGTCAAGTACACATCCTAAGGGCTTTACCAACATGTAACAGAGAGACAATCAGTGTACACGTTAAGGTAAAGAGCAACCAGATAGCATACTATCATGTCGAGCAAGAAAGTCCTCCCTATTTATGTCCAAGCATCCACTACAATATACATCCTATGTATAGTAATGACCTCTAGGGCATACATATAACTAACAATTGGGTTATGAGTACACTGGACGGACTTGCCGGGAACATACTGGTTGGTATTATACCTTTTGTCAGATAGCAGTTTCCAGGTGGCATGTGTACAGGTTATTCTATCGACCTAAGATCGTCATTTGTCTCATGGCAGTTCCCACTATACTTTGATTACTACCCTACCACGGCTCAAAGGAGCCGTGCAAATAGGTTTTAGTTGGGTACAGTCTCAAGCCACATAGAGGCAGTGAGCGGATCGTCGTGGATTCGTCTCTCCCGGTATTGGGGGTTGATGTCGTGTAGTGCACGGGTGGCCATCACTAGAAATCCTTGGCCAAGAAATTCGAGAATTACTGATTTCAATCAGTAGTTTCTCAGTTGGTGATGGGCTTCATACCGACACGAAATTTCGCATTATTAGGGGTCTGACTTTATCCCCCCCCTAGACTCGATATGCGATACTCTTAGACAAACTAACCGGACTGTACGGAGATTTTCATGGACAGGCTTAGTAGGGGTTCGGATGAGTTTGCTCGTCGAACTTCTTTTCGCTCAATACCTGGGTAGCTGTTACGTACAGCTAGTGCCGCTGACGTGCTTGTGGTTAAACCTACTGCCAGCGTATTGACGAGTCTTTAGAGTCCTACACAGAGGGTTTCCCTGCTTCGGCCGAAATGATGTAGTGGCTGTATGGTTTTACGGTAGGGTTCGATCATATACGCGCACTTGTGCACGTATCATGATTCAGACGGATAATGCTAATAGGCTTTGGTTTAAACCAGATCCTAGTATTATATTATTGGATTATTTTCATCTCTTTGTATTCGTATTTTTTGGAATATGGATACGGGTATGTATATACGGATGAGGGGTATTCTTGTAATTTATTTCAAGGTGCTTCTAGAAGATGCCACCTCATTTTTGTTATAACCATTTAGATAAAATGGTTAATGAGGTGGAGGGGATGAGGTGTTATTTGGCTTTTATCAAGCATGGCTCACTTGGTGACTCATGGGGTGACTCATGGATTCACTATTGAAGCATGCTTGATATTTGTTGGTGTTGTGAGATATTTTGTGAGGCTTGATTCATTTTCTTTAGCTCACAACACTTAGCCATTTTTTCATTGTTGCTTCACACTCTCATCCTTAAGCTTCTTCTTCTACCTCCACCCTTCAAGTCTCATGTGTTGAGAAACCTAGGGTGTTTGGAGACAAATTAATCCATCATTAGATTCTATATTCTCTAAGCTATCTAGTTTAGCGAACTAGGTACCCTAGTTACCTCGGCTATGAGGTTGGAGGTCGAACTATAAATCCTCATGTGGATCATCTTCGATGGAGGGAGACCGGCGATTAAACTTGATCATGGTGGCCTCTAAGAGCTTAGGAAGATGGTAGAAGACCAAAGGACTCGGATCATTCGGTATAATCATTCTAAACACCTCTTTAGTTTGCTAGCTTTAGGTTTATGATAGATCCGGGTTATAGGGTTGTTCTAGCACCAGTTTATAAAAATTTTGTTCCACAAACGGTCACGATAGATGTCCAGAGTGCTGGCATAACCCAACATGGTATCAGAGCCAACCCATAAACCTATACTAGCTAGTTTGCACATGGTTAAAATCTCGATCGACCAATTTTTTGGAATCATAATTCCATTTAGACATGCTTGCTGCCATTTTTAAAACTTGTTCGAATTTTTTTTTCAGAGCATCTCAAAAATATGTGTAGGCATTTTTAGGGGACCACGAGAAATTTTGATGCTTGAACCAACAAGTTATCCGCGGAAGTGCGGCAATACAAGCCTATTGGCTGCGGTTCCGCGGTCATCTTATGGCCAAAGTGGGCTAAATTTCTTCCGGCACTCTTATACATGGAAATATGATTTTTAGTACATTTGGTTTTGGCCCAGATTTATTTGAGTGCTAAATTTGCATTTGGGGCCAATTAGGGAAAGTTTAGTCGATCGAAATTTGAAGTGTGTGTTTTTCAGTACATACATTACTATCTGCGACCGTGAGTGTCATTAGAGCGGTATAACTCGTCTAATTGCTATATGTTCTATTAGACGGGTTTGCGAACATGATATTCACGTTGATGTTCTGTGTTGTGCTGAGGTTGTGGTTGGATTGTTGTGGTGGATAGCCAGTGGTGCAATGATAGTTGTATAGTTCAGATTCGTTTGTACATTTGATATTGCGGGGCGAGTGTCTGACATGTAGACTGCCGTGTCTACCAGTTTGTATATTATTTGTTTGGGGCACGACTGGGTTGAGGTCGATGTCACCCTTGTACATATATTTTTTTCTGTACTAGGATTACCCCATGGTGGAGTGCTTGAATAGCCGGATTCTAGAGGGCAACGGGCCCGCATCTCATGAAATTGAGACGGAGGGGGCCTCACTCTAGAATTGGAGGGCTATTCGAAGCATTCGTAGGGGGTACTGGTTGACCCATGGAGGGGTGCTCAAGTTACCAGATTCTGTGAAGTGCTGGGTGGCCCATTCACTTTGTTGATTAGGGTTGCCTCACTTCTGGGATTGGCGGGAAACTTGCCGCACTCGTAGGCGTCCAGGTTTTCATTGCACAGGCTATCCACACGACAGGGAATGTCAGGCCTCATTTGCGGCTCAAATGAAACCTGAGGCTCCAAGATTATCCACCATTCTGTGTTGCTTGCTGAGATTCTGTGATGTTGCTTATATCATGCCTGGGACGAATGTTATATATATTTATATATATACTAGTAGATGTTATATATGTTTTGCATCCGCGCTAGTCCAGTCCCCGCTCTGCCGTTAGTTAAGTAACCTAACGGTGCATGACGGGACCCCATGGCGAATGCGGATGGTATATACGTACATTGTATTTTCGTTCTTTTCTGGTGTGATATGGATTAATTGATGGGGCTGCATTAATTCTGATTAATGCAAGGAAAACAAACCTATATGATGTTGTTGGAACCAAGTTTTTTAAAAACTGACATTACAGACGTTTTCTTTTGCTTTGCACAGTGGTATTCGGTTATGAATATCCAGCACCTCATTCGACAAGGCAAGAGCCGAGATCCCTTCATCGGGAGTGACCTCTTGAGCAAAAGTTTGTGTCAGTGTAATAACTTCACTATAGTCGATTCTTTTGCTTTGCATCGTGGTATTCATTTTGGAATATCCCGCACCTCGTTCGATGAGGAAAGAGCCGAGATCCCTTCACAGGGAGTGACCACTTTAGCAAAAGTTTGTGCCACTATATATTTATAAAACTACTCGGTTCCTTCAACGATATCAAGTTCATTACGTTAAAGGTTTTTCGTCAAAAACCAACTGTAGCCCTCTGTTATTTCTTACAAGTATTACTTAGTATTCGTGCTGCGTGTTTTGACATAGTCAAGACATAGTGTTCGGTAGCTGAGTGGTGCTTGTTTGTTGCAGGTGTTGCGATTATTTAGGACAGCCGCATAACCATTTTGACCTAGTCAAGGGTATATGCGGGTGGGTCTAAATTAATCTTGGATAATGATGGGTTGAACTTGACTAATGGTTTATGATATGTTGACCTAGTCAAGATCATAAATCGTTAGGGGTAAAAACCACATCGGGAGTTTCAAACATACAGGAAACTTCCCAGGCATGCGCATACCATCTAAAGTGTGGTGACTTGAGTAGATTCTATCAAGTTATCATGCGATGATAGTTGGATCCAGATTCCCACTGATGAGTAGTTGTTACTCCTCGGGTGATTTTAGATAATCCCGACTAATTCTCCTTTTGGGGTTTGAGAGAGAATTAGAGGAAACAGTGGGAGCCATCCTGATTAGATAAAGTGATTGACCAATCTAATCTAAATTAGAGTGCACGTTGAGTGTTTCTTTTCTCTCTCTCTTTGGCAGCGACCATGGCCTGACCTTAAAAACTCATGAACCAAGTTAACCGAATTTTCTTAAAACACTGGCTTTTGGATTGTCACAGAGTCGCGTATATCATTGCCAATCCTACATCCCTTTTGCATTTCTTCGGAACACTTCGTATCAGTATGAAAATCCATATTGCTTGGATATTCCATCGTATAGTTACATACGAACTTGAAGGAAGTTGTTCCAATTCGAGGATGGTTTCTGGTTCTTGAGAAATTGAATAGGATTATTCTGTTGTCTTTTCCATTTACATTCTCTCAGGCTGTGAGTGTAGGGATGCTAGGCACTCTAATAAGGTTCTACAAGGCATCAACTATGCCCGATTAAAATTTTTGTCGTGCCGAACAATCCTAACCAGATCTTTAAACTAGAGATTAGGCGAAAACAAAGCATGTTAAACACTTTAACATCTAAGTGTTTGGGATTACAACCTTTGTAGTCCGGTCCTTCACTTCATAAGCTCCGTGTTGAGGTCCCTTCGCTGCGATCATCAAGTTCCCGAACTCTAGAGAGGCTCCACGAAGAGAATGATGCAAACTTGCTTCCGATCTTCGATAACTAAGATGATCTACCTTGAAATTTCTTAAACACAAGCTCTCACTCACAAATGAAGTGAACACCCTAATCTAAATGGTTAGGATAGATTAGGATGATGAAGTACGATTTTAGCTCTCATTTATTATCATTAACTCACTCATTTTCATCACTTCATAAAAAACTAGAAAGCTTTTCATGAAATAAGAAGGAAGAAGAAGAAGAACCATTTCCTTTTGTGATGAACAATGAAGGTAGTGAGGTTAGAAATGCAACCATGGGTTAAGTATGAAGACTTAAACCATGTAGAGATTTTACTATGGTTAAAGGGTTGGGTTGGGTTAAAGAAATATCACAAAATATCACAAAATATCAAGGTCAAAGTCAAAACTTCAAGAAGCTTCTTGAAAGCTTCATGAATATTTAACCCTAATCCAAACCCTAACCACAATTAAACTACACAAAACCTGTTGCATTTATAACCACAATATGTTACAATATTATATATCACATATACAATATTTATTGTAACAAAATAAAATAATACAATTAACATATATCGCATATATATCAATGTATTACCCGAGTGAGAAAAAGAATCTTTTAGTGAGCTTATATTAGTTAATGTAATTTAATGTATCAAATATATAATTATACATTAAATTATTGAATCAACTCTTGATCCGATAATCCGGCTATTTCATAAATAACCGACTAATATAATCTGTATCAGTTCATCGAATCTACACTTGATCCGATGACCCGGCTATATCACATATACCCGTCCGATATCTCATATCGCTAGAATCTAATACGGTATCGCATACACGCATCATTCTCGGTCCCGCACATATCACATATGTGCTCCTACTCCGTTTTGCCTGAGCCAAGAAACCTCTGTGTAGGACTCTAAAGAATCGTCAATACGCCGGCAGTAGGTGATGATCATATCAAACGCCCACAAGCTGCAAGCGGTCAGCTAAATGTAACAGCCACCCAGGTATTGAGTGATCAGAAGATCAACAAGCAAGCCTGTACATTCTCCTGCGAATCCAATCAGTAACACTCCCGTACAGTCCGGTCTCTTCGCTTGATATGTCGCATATCTCGCCTAGGGGTGGTAAACGCCAAACCCCAGTAGCTTGATAAGTCGTGTCGATATGAGGTCTATAACAGTTCGAGAAACTACTGATAACACTTACCAGTAAATCTCAGCAACCCTGATCAGGGATTTCCAGTTATAGCCAATCGAACACAGCACAACATCAACTCCCTATTCCGGGAGAGACGAATCCCCTCCTATCGCTCATTGCCTCCATGTGATTCGGGACTGTACCCAAAAGCCACCTTTTTGCACGTCCTCTTGGACGTGGTATGATGGAAATGAAAGCACAGTGGGAACACACAAGACTCTATGACGATCTCGGGTCTACAAACTAACCTGTACCAGTGTCACCAGAGAACTGCCATCTGACGTGAGGTATAATACCATCTGGGAGTTCTCGGCGAGTCTGTCCAGTGTACCCAATCCCCACTGAGCACCCGTATACCTTCTCTGATGTCAAACACCAATGGATATGAGATCATCCATCGCCCATCATATGGGTCAAGAAGCGCATACGCTAGTCTACTCTGGAGTATCGATGCCCTATCTCGGTACTCCCACGACTAGGAACATTTGAAGGATGTACTTGGCGACTACACTGTCCTCACTAGTATGATCTGCATCATAGTCCTGGTAGTCAAGTACTCATCCTAAGGGCTTTATCAACATGTAACATAGAGACAATCAGAGTACATGTTAAGATAAAGAGCAACCAGATAGCGTACTATCATGTCGAGCAAGAAAGTCCTCCCTATATATGTCCAAGCGTCCACTACAATATACATCGTATGTACAGTAATGGCCTCTAGGGCATACATATACCTAACAATCTCCCACTTGCACTAGAGTCATCTGTTGTGGTATCGCATACCCAACAATCAGCTGTGGTTGAAGTATCACATACTCAACCATCCCATAAAAGTCTCTACTGGGAAATAGGCCTTTGTGAGTGGATCCGCGCTGTTGTCCTCTGTGTCTACTCGCCTAACCTCGATCTCCCTAGAGATCAACCATCTCCATGATCAGGTGATACTGCCTAAGAATTATATCTGGATTTCTGATGGGACGGGGGTTCCTTGGCATAAGCCACAACTGCATTGTCACACAATGGTTAGAACGAAGTTCATCTCATGAACTTATATATATATCCAGACTGCCTCTTTGGTAGCATCCTTGGTAGCGACGTATCTTGCCTTTAATCGTCTAGTGAGTCACGGTATCTATCTTGGAACTCTTCTAACATACCGTCCCTCCACTGAGGGTAAAGACAATGCCTGCGACTGACATTCAGTCGTCCTTATCACCCTGGAACCTTTCTAGTGATTCTCCCTAGGATCGTTTGATACCATCTCACTACAACTAGTGAGATTCCTAACATCCAATTAGATCTATCCCATAGATCCATAACCCAGGATTTAGGAGGTATCACCTTGATCCTATATGGAGAATCATTGTGATAAGAGGAGATTGACCGAGCGTAGCATAGGAAACTCCTTCCCTATCAAGAGTATGTCATCCACGTACTCTACGAGGATCACCACCATACTCTCTACTACCTTTTTGTATATACAAGGTTCATCTACCATTTTGATGAAGTCAAACTCTTTGACTACCACATCAAAACAGACGTTCCAACTCCGCGATGCCTGATTTATTACATAAAACATCTTGCTCACGTTTCCGCTGCTCCTACTGTCTATGAAGCCCTTTAGTTGTGTACTTATAAACGCTCTCTTCTAAATCATCATTTAGAAAAGCAGTCATGACACCCAACCGCCAGATATCGTAGTCATGGTATGTAGCCGTGGCAAGTAGGATCTGGATGGACTTTAAGCATAGCTTTGAAAGTCTTAACTTTTCCATGTACACCAAGTAATCTTCTCAAGATATACTTGCTCCTGATGAGGATTTAACCTTTCAGATAAAGCAACCAAAGTCCATACTTTGTTGGTGTATAAGGATTCCATCTCAGATCGCTAAGCATCCAACAATTCTTACAGAGTCCCACTCCTGATGGCCTGCTCGAAACTAGTTGGATCATCATCTCATGATGCAATCCTTGCTCCCACTGTCATAGAGAAAACCAAAGTATCTCTCAGGTGGGTGAGGAACCCTACTAGATCGGCGGAGAGGCTGAGGTTCGTTGGAAACTATTGAATCCTTTGGTTCTACCAAATCATCAGCTACAGTTTGTATAGCTGGAACTCCTTCTAGTTCTACCTCATGTCCACAAATTTCTTCACAAGAAATTCCCTTTCACAAAGGTGGCATGTTGAGAAACAAAACATATTTTGTTCCTCGGTTAGGTAGAAGATATTCCCTTACGAATGCTTGGGATATCCAACAAACTTCCACAGGACTGACTTTGCCTCGAGCTTGTATGGATTTTGCTTTTAGACATAGGCCGGACAACCTCAAATCTTAACTTACTTAAGTGTAGCGTCTTGAAAAGTCGTTTTGATGTTTTCCTGAAATTCGGTGAAAATTCGGTATTTTTCCGAAAACCGTCTTTCTCGTTATTTTGCAGTTTAGGGCTAATTATACTTAAAATGGATAGGTAATTGCTTATTTTTAGTAGCTAATGAGTTAATTATGAAATTCTGGTCGTTTAAAAATTTTCCCTAATTTTTCATTTTTTAATATTATTTTAAGCCGGTAAGAAAATACATTAATTTAGCGATAAATACAAATTTTTCCGAGATAATTTTAATCTTTAAAATTATGATAATTAAAATCTAGTGGTAACATAAATTTTTAGTATTTTATTTTGATTTTTAATAAATTTTTATGATAGGAAACGAATTTATTGAATTTTAAGCTAAAACTTGCAATTTTTGACTTGTAGGGGGCCTTTTTGCATAAAATTTCTTTTGTAAAACCTCTCTCTCTTTTCCCTCAGCCCTAGGACAGCCCCACCTTGTTCAAGTCCAGAAATTTCTGGCCTCATGTTGGTTTCTTTCTTGTGTTGAAAATGGGGCTGTTTATGAATTTATTTTAAATATAGTTGATAAGGTATGGTGCATTGACTTTGGAGACTTGACCCTTGACCTTTCCCACACACCCACACCCTCCCCCTTACCTCATTTCTGGCCGAAATCTGCACCTCCCCCTCTTCATCTCTTTTCTTCTCATTTTCTTCTAAATTCTTCAAGTTTAATTCATCAAAATTGCAAATTAAAGCTTACAAATTAAACCCATCCTTCATCTTTCTTTTCCTTCACCTCCCTAGCTTGGATCTTGATGCTTGAGGCCATCATTTGGAGCAAATTTATTCTTGCTAGATCTCAATTTGAGGTATAATTTCTATCAAGTTAATTTCTTTTGGCTAAATTCCTTTAAGTATATGGTTTTAGTGTTAAAAGATTAACTAATTTCTAATCTAGTTTATAAAAGAGTAGTTTGTTTAAACTAGGGTTTTGAAGCCATGATAGTTAATTGAATTGTTTTGTAGTTAATCTAGTTGTTACTTAACTAATCTATATGGTTACCTTGATTAAGCGGCTTCCTATTAACCTATTCTATGTTAAACTTGTGTGAAATTGCATTAGGTTTGCTAAATTACCAAAATCTAGAAAGGGGTTAGTGTATGGAAATGGGTTGTGAAGCATGATTAATGAGTTGAATTAAGGTTTAGAAACCATTATGTAGTTGATTAAATCTAAATTGTTATCTAGTTGTTTTGCTAACCTAATCTAGAAGCTTAACTTGCTAATTGAGTTATAAAATTAGTGTTAATTTAAGGTTTTCATATAAAGTTTGGATTAAGAATTGCTAGGTTATATAATTCAAGTAATGGTTGCTTATGGAAAATAGGTTTTTGAATCTTTGCTATGTGTTGTAATTATAGTGTTTGTAGATTGCTTGTTGTGTGATTGGATTGTGATAACCGTATCGCTAAATTTCGATTTTTGCACCAAAATTGCTAGTTTGTGCTTACTAGTTTTTTTTTTATTAAAATTATTTGGTGAATTATTTGTGATACCTTGGGGATGTTTTTAGCATCTCCTATGACGTTTAGGATGCGTGAGTGCGGAGTTTTGAGTAGTCGGGTTTTAGTTTTGCCGGGCGATCAAATCGGCGTTTTTTTGGCAGTTTTTGCGATTTTCGCGTGTGTTCCGCGCACCCTGCGCCCGTTGTACCTAGCTAGTGAAATTTAGTAGTTTCGTTGGGTTTTGCGTCGTTCTTGATAAGTAACCTTATGTTGGTATTGATGTAAATTCCAGGTTCGGTCGCGGAGACGTCAGACGCGGCGCGAAAGGGAAAAGCGGTGATTGGACACAGCTAGCCAGGGATTCCGGTGAGTAGATGTAACATCTACGAGGGACTATCGTTGGATGGCGCAAGACGCCCGATAGTTTTAGTAACTTACAAGATTCTTAGTGATGTTAGTAATTAGGGGTGAAATACTTATTTGATTATTTGCTGCATCCATACATTATATTGACATACATATACGAAACCATGTTATAGGACACCTGCACTATTGCCAGGGTTTTTATATACAGCACGAGCACTATTCATGCTTACACACACACCCTGGTAATTGCCATGCCACCACACTAGATAACCTTTAAATTTAAACCTTTTACTAAATGGTACTTAAACTTGTGCTATTGCCTTTAATTCCTTAAAATGAAACCGTAGGATTGCTATTCATGTGCATGTACTTCATCATATTAATTGTTCATGCCTAATCTATTAATCACACATCGCAACTTGATTATTGATACCATATGCATTCATTATCATTGATATATGCACTTATGAGCATTTCTTGAGATTTTATGATATTTCTGGATTTCGGGGGAAAGCCGCAAAATTTCTAAACTTATTATATTTTTTTTAAATATGTAAATTGCGGTTTTCTAGTGATGTAAGTGTCGTCCACCATGAGTTTGCTGTGGTTTTGGAAATCAGTGTCGAGGAGTGGAGGAACCGGCACGGGTACATGGTGGGCCCGGTAAGGTACCCCGGGGCAAGAGGAATGTGGTGTTGACGTTGAGCCTGGCAGGGGACGGATTACCTACCGGTGACTGTTTGGGACGGCGGATATCCAGAGGATACCGACCGTGGCCGTTAGATGATGAGATATTGATATTTGAGATGGGTCAGCCGGACGGCTGAGGCCAGAGATACATTTATGAGATTTGAGACAGCTTTTGGGTGTCGTTGCTGGACACCGGTTCTCGTCGATTCTTTGAGTATTATGCTGGCATTCTAAAAGAGTTTCAAAAACAAAAAGAGATAAATGTTTCTTATATATACCTATTGAGACCTCGGATATTCATGTTGCATACATATTCGTACACTGATGTTGTATACACACCTGCTAGTGCACCCATTCATACCTGTATTTTAGATGCTAGATTGCTTGTGTGCATGCATACGATAGCCTTTGTAGGTGTTATTTATTACTCACGAGTTGGCAACTCACCCCCGTTGTGCCACAGTCTTTTGCAGGTCCGCTCCGTCAGTTCAGTAGCGGCGGGCGCACTTGTCCTTTTGCCTCGTTTGCCTGGACTCGAGATTTTGCTCATAGATGGGTTATGTTATTATTTTTGTACCACCTTGTATATTCTTTGTATCTAGTGTACTCCATCTACTGTATCTACCAGTATTATTGTATATTGACCTAGAGATGAGACTGTGAGGTTTGTGGACTTTTATGCTGTATTTTGGGGTCGAGCTCACTTGAGTCGACATGATGTTTTCTTATGCTTCATTATGATTATTTCGCATGTTGTTGCTTTATATTGCGTGGGATTTGTGACCGCCTTGTGGCGAAGAGCTAGCTCCCGCTTGGGGATGCCCTATTTTGGTGGATTCATGTATATTTTTGTTGTACCCATTTTGGGGGCCAGTATTTACAAAGAAGACTCTGCCGAAATTTTCGGAAAAATTGGTATTGTTTTTAAAAAGGGTTTTACATGACTTATTTGATAAACTCGCTTTCAACTGATTGGGTTTTCTTCACTCTTTTGCTTAATTGGTTTTGTTTTCTGGGCTTTGGCTTACTTATTTTACGGACGTCTTTAGACGTTTCGTAAACTTAAGTGCCAGTCACGTTCCGTACCCTGCGGGTCGTGACAAAGTTGGTATCAAAGCGATAGGTTTTACCTTTGTGAGTGTAGGATGACCCTTGGTAGATGGAGTAAGTGACTTAAGCAGGGTAACGTAGCGTGCGTATGTCCGCGGCATACTTACGATACGGTACTCCGCCTAAGTGACTTTAGGATATACTTGCTTGAAAATTCCTTCTTCAATTCCGTGTATCCTATGATCCTATTGCACTGTTCTTACTATCCGTTTTCCTGTAACAGCCACTATGCCGCCGAAGGCTACGAGGGCACAGAGGGCTGCCGCCAGAGACGAGATTCGAGCTGGCTCATCCGAGACTAGGACTGAGCTGGGTGGTATGCCTACGCCGCGGGGACAGACCGATCCACCTTCCCCAGGCCGTATGGATAGGCTCGAGACTGGTATGGAGGAGTTGCGACAGATGATGGGAGGCATGCAGGAGCTACGTCAGATGGTAGGATCCCTAGTTGCAGCCAGTCGTACACCGAGGCCGGATGACGTACCTACTACATCACAGACGACCATGATACCTGCTCCTACTACTACCACCGTGGCCATTCCGGTTTCGCTACAGGATTTCATGAGGCTGAGACCTCCAGTATTTACCGGCACCGAGGCAGCGGAGGACCCACAGACGTTCCTTGACAGTTTAGCCAGGATCTGCCGTTCGCTGAGATGTTCGGATGATCGATGGGTAGAGCTTGCGAGTTTCCGACTAGAGGGTCTCGCGCAGACATGGTGGGAGTCAGTCTTGAGAGGTCGAGCTGCAGGTCTACCGCCTATGACTTGGGCCGAGTTTACAGCGGTCTTTCTAGCCCGTTTCCTTCCAGAGAGCGTTCGTGACGCCAGAGCTCGTAGCTTCGAGGCCTTAGTCAAGACACCTGGGATGACGGTGTCTGAGTATGACATCCATTTTACACAGTTATCCCGATATGCTCAGTATTTGGTGGATACCGAGGAGAAGATGGTGAAGAGGTTCGTACAGGGACTTGATGCCCAGCTATATCTTGCTATTGGCGCCCAGCACTACGATACTTATTCAGCTGCTAGGGATACAGCATTGCGGATGGAGGCACGCATATCACAGACTTCGGTCATTTCTGGGCCGAAGAGGATTCGCACCGAGATACCGTCTCAGAGGCAGCGCACCAGATTCTTTTCCAGAGATAGGCCTGGCAGAGGATTTGGGCGGGGACAGTTATATGGTTCTTACCCCCAGGGGCAGCAGCCGTCGCCAGGGTGTTTTGGGTGCGGGAGTTTGCACCATCTTGTCAGAGACTGTCCGGTGAGACGACAGGGAGCAGCGACAGTTCCGCATGTGACCCTACCACCATCACCACCCCCTCCTCAGAGAGCCCTACTTCCTACCCCAGGCGATGCTCCACGCCAGTTAGGTGCACCGAGAGGTCGTGGACGCGGCGGTCCTGTTCAGAGAGGACGAGGAGGCAGAGGCCGAGGTCGAGGTCACCCCGCTATCGGTGGAGGACAGGCCCGAGTTTTTGCTTTGACACCGCAGGATGCGCAGGCATCCAATGCCGTTGTGACAGGTACCTTGCCAGTTTGTTCTTTCGACGCCCGGGTATTATTTGACCCAGGTTCCACACATTCGTACGTCTCTACACACTTTGCACCGATGTTGGGCCGTGAGTCGTCGTCGTTAGATCAGCCGCTTGTTGTTGTTACTCCGGTAGGCGAGTCGTTTGTCGCTCGTTTTGTTTTTCGTTTGTGTTCCGTTCGTATCGGGGAGAGGGATTCATCGGTTGATTTGATTCTCCTCGATATGTTGGACTTTGATGTGCTTCTGGGCATGGATTGGCTAGCCACTTGTTATGCTTCGGTGGACTGCCGTGAGAAGGCAGTCAGATTTAGCTTTCCGGGAGAGCCAGTCCTTGTTATTCGGGGAGACCGCAGTGTCACCCTTCCCAGCTTAATTTCGTCTCTTCGCGCTGGTCAGCTCTTGCGGAAGGGATGTCAGGGATTCTTAGCGTGTATTTGTGATACTCGAGCTGCAGAGGTTCCGTTAGACCGGGTCCCGGTAGTTTGTGAGTTCCCTGATGTTTTCCCTGATGAGCTACCTGGGCTACCGCCTGAGCGCGATGTTGAGTTCTGCATTGATTTGATTCCCGGCTCGGGGCCTATTTCTATACCGCCTTATCGGATGGCCCCGGCAGAGCTTCGAGAGCTGAAGGATCAGTTGCAGGATTTGTTAGATAAGGGGCTTATTCGACCGAGTGTTTCTCCGTGGGGTGCTCCGGTCCTGTTTGTCAAGAAGAAGGATGGAAGTTTGCGCTTATGTATCGACTACCGCCAGCTGAACAAAGTTACCGTTCGGAACAGATATCCGTTGCCGCGCATTGATGATTTGTTCGACCAGCTTCAGGGTGCGGGGTATTTTTCGAGGATCGACTTGCGATCAGGATACCATCAGCTGCGAGTTCGACAGGAGGATATACCGAGGACAGCTTTCCGCACGCGCTACGG
This sequence comes from Agapanthus africanus, assembly GCA_030015575.1. Taxonomy (NCBI): domain Eukaryota; kingdom Viridiplantae; phylum Streptophyta; class Magnoliopsida; order Asparagales; family Amaryllidaceae; genus Agapanthus; species Agapanthus africanus. The sequence goes on along the minus strand of CM057350.1, from coordinate 182,327,826 downwards.
CCACTACGAGTTTTTGGTGATGTCGTTCGGACTCACCAACGCCCCAGCAGCATTCATGGATTTGATGAACCGTACATTCAGGCCGTATCTTGACTTGTTCATCATCGTGTTTATCGACGATATCTTGGTGTACTCCCGGAGCAGAGAGGAGCACGAGCAGCACTTGCGGATTACGTTACAGACTCTGAGGGAGCACCAGCTGTTCGCAAAGTTTTCCAAGTGTGCATTCTGGCTGGACAGCGTCGGATTCTTGGGTCACGTGGTTACGAGAGACGGCATTTGTGTGGACCCGAAGAAGATTGAGGCTGTTCAGCAGTGGCCCCGACCTACATCGGTTACTGAGATCCGTAGTTTTCTAGGCTTGGCGGGCTACTACAGGCGTTTTGTTCAGGGCTTCTCCTGTATAGCTGCACCGTTGACCGGTTTGACCCGGAAGGGAGTTCCTTTCGTCTGGACAGAGGAGTGCGAGCGCAGTTTTCAGCAGCTACGGACTTGTTTGACTACGGCGCCAGTATTATCTTTGCCTTCGGGATCAGGCGGATTTGTTGTCTACTGTGATGCTTCGCGAGTGGGATTAGGATGCGTATTGATGCAGCATGGCCGGGTGATCGCTTATGCTTCTCGGCAGTTGAAGAAGCATGAACAGAACTACCCCACTCATGATTTGGAGATGGCTGCAGTGGTCTTTGCACTGAAGATTTGGCGACATTACCTGTACGGCGAGTCGTGTCAGATATTCACCGATCACAAGAGCTTAAAGTACATATTTCAGCAGCGAGACCTGAACCTCAGACAGCGTCGTTGGATGGAGTTGGTGAAAGACTACGACTGCGAGATCTTATATCACCCCGGCAAGGCGAATGTGGTGGCAGATGCGTTGAGTAGGAGGCCCGGGGGTAGTCTATCCTTTTTGCGCGCAGTGCAGAGGCAGTCGTCAGCAGATTGGCAGATGTTATGCGACAGCCGAGTTGAGTTCGAGTTCACTCAGACAGGGGGACAGCTCGCGCATGTTCTTGCATGCCCACAGTTGCTTGACCGTATATATGAGGCACAGCGCAGTGACGACCGTTGCTCAAAGATCATGGCACAGATGGGACAGGGCAGATTTTCCGAGTTCGTGGTTGACGATCAGGGGATTTTACGATATGGATCTAGACTGTGCGTACCAGATGCTGATGGATTACGGCGCGACATTCTTGAGGAGGCACACCGATCAGTGTATAGTGTCCACCCCGGTTCCACCAAGATGTACCATGATATGAGAGAGACCTACTGGTGGGACGGGATGAAGAGGGACATTGCGGAGTTCGTTTCGAGATGCCTGACTTGTCAGCAAGTCAAGGCCGAGCACCAGAGGCCCCCAGGAGAGCTACAGCCGTTACCCATTCCAGAGTTGAAATGGGAACAGATTTCGATGGACTTCGTTGTGGGTCTACCCAGGACCAGTCGAGGGTACGACTCCATCTGGGTGATCGTGGATAGATTGACGAAAGCGGCTCACTTCCTACCAGTGAAGACGACTTTCAGCTTCGCTCAGTATGCTCAGCTCTACATCGACGAGATCGTGCGGTTGCATGGCGTACCGACTTGTATCGTGTCAGATCGAGGCACTCAGTTCACCAGCCGACTTTGGCAGAGACTTCAGGAGGCTTTGGGCACTCGTTTGAGCTTCAGCACAGCGTTTCATCCGCAGACAGACGGACAGTCAGAGCGGACCATTCAGACTCTCGAGGACATGCTCAGAGCGTGCGTTTTAGACTTTGGTGGTAGCTGGGATCGTCATTTACCTCTAGTGGAGTTCTCCTACAACAACAGCTTCCAGGATACTATTCAGATGGCACCTTTCGAGGCATTGTATGGGAGGAGATGCAGATCGCCCGTTTGTTGGACAGAGCTCAGCGAGAGCAGCATTTTGGGGCCGCAGCTTGTTGAGGAGACGACAGCGAAGATACAGTTGATCCGAGACCGGATGAGAGCGGCTCAGAGCAGGCAGAAATCCTATGCAGACAGGCGCCGTCGCAGATTAGAGTTCGCAGTTGGCGACCATGTTTTTCTGAAAGTCTCTCCGATGAAGGGCGTGATGCGTTTTGGGCAAAAGGGGAAGCTTAGCCCTAGATTCGTAGGTCCCTTCGAGATCCTCGAGCGTGTCGGCACAGTTGCTTATCGTTTGGCCCTTCTACCCAGCTTTCCCGATGTTCACCCCGTCTTCCATGTTTCGATGCTCCGCAAGTACCTTCACGACCCTTCGCATGCGATTCAGCACCTGACAGTCCAGCTAGAGCGCGACCTTTCTTTTGCAGAGCAGCCGGTGGCCATCCTGGATCGGTAGGTGAAGAAGTTGAGGTCGAAGATTATACCAACCGTCAAGGTCCTTTGGCGTAGCCCGAGCAGCGAGGAGGTTACCTGGGAGACCGAGGGCGAGATGAGGAAGAAATATCCCCATCTCTTCGAAGGTACGCGTAGCTATATTTTTAAATTCGGGGACCGAATTTCTTTAAGGGGGGAAGATTGTAGCGTCTTGAAAAGTCGTTTTGATGTTTTCCTGAAATTCGGTGAAAATTCGGTATTTTTCCAAAAACCGTCTTTCTCGTTATTTTGCAGTTTAGGGCTAATTATACTTAAAATGGATAGGTAATTGCTTGTTTTTAGTAGCTAATGAGTTAATTATGAAATTCTGGTCGTTTAAAAATTTTCCCTAATTTTTCATTTTTTAATATTATTTTAAGCCGGTAAGAAAATACATTAATTTAGCGATAAATACAAATTTTTCCGGGCTAATTTTAATCTTTAAAATTATGATAATTAAAATCTAGTGGTAACATAAATTTTTAGTATTTTATTTTGATTTTTAACAAATTTTTATGATAGGAAACGAATTTATTGAATTTTAAGCTAAAACTTGCAATTTTTGACTTGTAGGGGGCCTTTTTGCATAAAATTTCTTTTGTAAAACCTCTCTCTCTTTTCCCTCAGCCCTAGGACAGCCCCACCTTGTTCAAGTCCAGAAATTTCTGGCCTCATGTTGGTTTCTTTCTTGTGTTGAAAATGGGGTTGTTTATGAATTTATTTTAAATATAGTTGATAAGGTATGGTGCATTGACTTTGGAGACTTGACCCTTGACCTTTCCCACACACCCACACCCTCCCCCTTACCTCATTTCTGGCCGAAATCTGCACCTCCCCCTCTTCATCTCTTTTCTTCTCATTTTCTTCTAAATTCTTCAAGTTTAATTCATCAAAATTGCAAATTAAAGCTTACAAATTAAACCCATCCTTCATCTTTCTTTTCCTTCACCTCCCTAGCTTGGATCTTGATGCTTGAGGCCATCATTTGGAGCAAATTTATTCTTGCTAGATCTCAATTTGAGGTATAATTTCTATCAAGTTAATTTCTTTTGGCTAAATTCCTTTAAGTATATGGTTTTAGTGTTAAAAGATTAACTAATTTCTAATCTAGTTTATAAAAGAGTAGTTTGTTTAAACTAGGGTTTTGAAGCCATGATAGTTAATTGAATTGTTTTGTAGTTAATCTAGTTGTTACTTAACTAATCTATATGGTTACCTTGATTAAGCGGCTTCCTATTAACCTATTCTATGTTAAACTTGTGTGAAATTGCATTAGGTTTGCTAAATTACCAAAATCTAAAAAGGGGTTAGTGTATGGAAATGGGTTGTGAAGCATGATTAATGAGTTGAATTAAGGTTTAGAAACCATTATGTAGTTGATTAAATCTAAATTGTTATCTAGTTGTTTTGCTAACCTAATCTAGAAGCTTAACTTGCTAATTGAGTTATAAAATTAGTGTTAATTTAAGGTTTTCATATAAAGTTTGGATTAAGAATTGCTAGGTTATATAATTCAAGTAATGGTTGCTTATGGAAAATAGGTTTTTGAATCTTTGCTATGTGTTGTAATTATAGTGTTTGTAGATTGCTTGTTGTGTGATTGGATTGTGATAACCGTATCGCTAAATTTCGATTTTTGCCCCAAAATTGCTAGTTTGTGCTTACTAGTTTTTTTTTTATTAAAATTATTTGGTGAATTATTTGTGATACCTTGGGGATGCTTTTAGCATCTCCTATGACGTTTAGGATGCGTGAGTGCGGAGTTTTGAGTAGTCGGGTTTTAGTTTTGCCGGGCGATCAAATCGGCGTTTTTTTGGCAGTTTTTGCGATTTTCGCGTGTGTTCCGCGCACCCTGCGCCCGTTGTACCTAGCTAGTGAACTTTAGTAGTTTCGTTGGGTTTTGCGTCGTTCTTGATAAGTAACCTTATGTTGGTATTGATGTAAATTCCAGGTTCGGTCGCGGAGACGTCAGACGCGGCGCGAAAGGGAAAAGCGGTGATTGGACACAGCTAGCCAGGGATTCCGGTGAGTAGATGTAAAATCTACGGGGGACTATCGTTGGATGGCGCAAGCCGCCCGATAGTTTTAGTAACTTACAAGATTCTTAGTGATGTTAGTAATTAGGGGTGAAATACTTATTTGATTATTTGCTGCATCCATACATTATATTGACATACATATACGAAACCATGTTATAGGACACCTGCACTATTGCCAGGGTTTTTATATGCAGCACGAGCACTATTCATGCTTACACACACACCCTGGTAATTGCCATGCCACCACACTAGATAACCTTTAAATTTAAACCTTTTACTAAATGGTACTTAAACTTGTGCTATTGCCTTTAATTCCTTAAAATGAAACCGTAGGATTGCTATTCATGTGCATGTACTTCATCATATTAATTGTTCATGCCTAATCTATTAATCACACATCGCAACTTGATTATTGATACCATATGCATTCATTATCATTGATATATGCACTTATGAGCATTTCTTGAGATTTTATGATATTTCTGGATTTCGGGGGAAAGCCGCAAAATTTCTAAACTTATTATATTTTTTTTAAATATGTAAATTGCGGTTTTCTAGTGATGTAAGTGTCGTCCACCATGAGTTTGCTGTGGTTTTGGAAATCCGTGTCGAGGAGTGGAGGAACCGGCACGGGTACATGGTGGGCCCGGTAAGGTACCCCGGGGCAAGAGGAATGTGGTGTTGACGTTGAGCCTGGCAGGGGACGGATTACCTACCGGTGACTGTTTGGGACGGCGGATATCCAGAGGATACCGACCGTGGCCGTTAGATGATGAGATATTGATATTTGAGATGGGTCAGCCGGACGGCTGAGGCCAGAGATACATTTATGAGATTTGAGACAGCTTTTGGGTGTCGTTGCTGGACACCGGTTCTCGTCGATTCTTTGAGTATTATGCTGGCATTCTAAGAGTTTCAAAAACAAAAAGAGATAAATGTTCTTATATATACCTATTGAGACCTCAGATATTCATGTTGCATACATATTCGTACACTGATGTTGTATACACACCTGCTAGTGCACCCATTCATACCTGTATTTTAGATGCTAGATTGCTTGTGTGCATGCATACGATAGCCTTTGTAGGTGTTATTTATTACCCACGAGTTGGCAACTCACCCCCGTTGTGCCACAGTCTTTTGCAGGTCCGCTCCGTCAGTTCAGTAGCGGCGGGCGCACTTGTCCTTTTGCCTCTTTTGCCTGGACTCGAGATTTTGCTCATAGGTGGGTTATGTTATTATTTTTGTACCACCTTGTATATTCTTTGTATCTAGTGTACTCCATCTACTGTTTCTACCAGTATTATTGTATATTGACCTAGAGATGAGACTGTGAGGTTTGTGGACTTTTATGCTGTATTTTGGGGTCGAGCTCACTTGAGTCGACATGATATTTTCTTATGCTTCATTATGATTATTTCGCATGTTGTTGCTTTATATTGCGTGGGATTTGTGACCGCCTTGTGGCGAAGAGCTAGCTCCCGCTTGGGGATGCCCTATTTTGGTGGATTCATGTATATTTTTGTTGTACCCATTTTGGGGGCCAGTATTTACAAAGGAGACTCTGCCGAAATTTTCGGAAAAATTGGTATTGTTTTTAAAAAGGGTTTTACATGACTTATTTGATAAACTCGCTTTCAACTGATTGGGTTTTCTTCACTCTTTTGCTTAATTGGTTTTGTTTTCTGGGCTTTGGCTTACTTATTTTACGGACGTCTTTAGACGTTTCGTAAACTTAAGTGCCAGTCACGTTCCGTACCCTGCGGGTCGTGACATTAAGATATGGGCTCTTCCTATTCCATATCACATATGAATTGGTAGGCAACTGATTTGATTGGAACCCTATTCAATAGGTATGCAGCTTCATAAGTGCATAACTCCCAAAAGGAAATAGGAAACTCAGTAGTACTCATCATAGAGCGCACCATATCAAATAGGGTGTGATTGCTCCTCCCCGATACATCGACGTGTTGTGGTGTATACGGAGGAGTAATGCTGAGAGAGAATCTCATTCTCCTTTAGAATAGTCCAGGAATCCCGTGCTCAAGTATTCTCCTCCCTGATCTCATCAAAGGACATAATACTTATACCCATTTTTGGTTCTCCACTTCTAACTCATATTCATTGAATATCTCAAAAGGTCCGGACTTGTGTTTCAACAGGAACATATATCTGAATCTTGAGAGATCATCATTGAATCTAATGAAGTAAAAAGAACCAGTCCTAGCATGTGTAGACATGGGACCTTACATACATCATCATGTATCAATCCCAAGAGTTCACTAACTCTTTCTCTGTTTTCAACAAACAGAGCTGTGGTCATCTTATCTTTGTGACATGACCGGCAAGTTTCACAAGATGTAAATTCAAACAAATTTAAATATGCATCTATATGTAACTTCAGCTAGTCGGGTCACATTGATATGACCTAGTCTACAATGCCTCAAGAAGGATTCGTTCATTTCTGAACTCTTCCTCTTGTGTGTGTTCTGTATACTAAGAACTGTAGTTTGATTTAGAACGTCAATGCATTTAGATAACGTGCCTGAACCGATCAACTCTTGATATAGGAAATGCTCAAAACATTATCCAACAATACAAAATTATATCCTTCTTTACTAATAAAGAGACTGATATGATGTTGTATATCAGGTTCGGTATCTAATAACATTCGTTCAGAATCAATGTATTCTGGTAATACAGGGTGATAACTACCAACAGACTTGGCTGCAACACTTGCACCATTTCTATCTCATGAAACTTATCACCCGTTCCCAGTTCTCTACCTATATGTAGCCCATGTAACAGATTACATTTACGGGATCCTGATCCGGTATCACATACCCAAGACGTAAAGGATATTGAGAAACAGTTCTTGGTAATGAACACACCCGAAGAAGATGCATCAACATGCACTTTCTTCATTTGGGTGTCACGGGAATTCTGGTAATCCCCTATTTCCTGCCCTGTCTTATAACAATTATAAGTTGGAGTGGGACCAACGTTCCCTAGCGCATTGTAACAAGCGGGTTCGGTCAATACATCCGTATTATTATCTTGATTAAAGCGTGACATAGTCGCAACCAGGAGAGAGAGAAGAAAACACTCAGCGTGCGCTTTTACAAGATTAGATTGGTTATCAATTTATCTAATCAGGATGTCTCCTACTGTTTTAGTCCAATCTTCCTTCAAACCCTAAAAGGAAAGACTAGCCGGGATTAATTACATGCTACAAGTTCGCCAATCTTTCAGCCAGGCCAGTGCCGGTACTTTGAGGGAGGTTCCCCGTGCTTTCGCACGGACCTAATTAAAATAAACCTCTTTTTTCCAGGGGCGTAACCCCGTTAACACCTTTCTAGACACCTACTTGATTGGCTAATTGTAATGTGTAAAACTCTCCCAGGAGTAACTCTTACTCGCAGCGGGTATCGGGATCCAACTATCTCATAGAAGGTATGCAATCTCATTGCAAATTTCAACTCTTGAAATTCCCAATAATATTTTACCCCGAGCGATCTATGACCTTGAGAAGGTCAACAAACCATAGACCGTAAGTCAAGTTCAACCCGTCATTTCCTGATATAATTAAACCCACCCGCACGACCCTTGACAAGGTCAACAAAGTCGCACGACTATCCTAATCCAATCGCATCATATGCTTATACAGATAAGCAGTAATCAGCTACTGCACACTACGCCTTGACAAGGTCAACAAGCGCAGTACGAATACCAACTATTACTTATCTGAAATGACGGAGGGCTACGACAGGTTTTTAAGAAAACCCTTTGCGTAATGAACTTGATATCGTTGTAGAATCGAGTGATTTTAAATGGAATGTTTCTGAGGCCTTTTCTAGTTTTGCTAAAGAGGTCACTCCCGGTGAAGGGATCGTCGGCTCTTTCCTCATCGAATAAGGTGCAGGATATTTCACAAATATCACTATGCAAAACAAAAACTATAGAAGCAATCAAAAGACAAACCGAGTTTGTAGCATCTGCTAGTTTCACTAAAGAGGTCACTTCCGGTGAAGGGATCTCGGCTCTTTTCTTATCGAATAAGGTGCCGGATGTTCTACAAGGAACACCGCTATGCAAAGCAAGAACTAGAGCTACCAGTTTTTAAACAAGTTTCTACAACATCTTTAGGTTTCTTTTATTTCATTAATCTCATTAATGAAGTCCCATTTTAATTATGCTTCACAAGCATCACATTTGAAGCGAAATCTGCAATATAACATATATCTCATATATATAATATAAACATTCGTCTCAGGCAGTAATATGATCTCATCACAGAACATTACAGCAGAAGAACATATATGAAATATTTGATATACTAGGACGTCCGTGTTTTAATACGAGCCTGTATAAAACACGGATTCCACGGTCGCGATGAATAGCCAAACCCACATCCTTAGACCCCTACGAGAGCGGAAAACAACACTGCCAATTCTAGGGTTAGGAGACCCGGTCTCGACTCCTCGAGATGGTCTCCCACTGGACCCTAGAACCCGGTTACTTGTGCTCCCCGCCTTGGGTCTATCCTAATGCGGAAAAGTAAATAATATACAATGGTGACATCATCCTCAGCCCGGAAGTGCCCCAATAAAAGAATATTACATACAAATGAATTTTACATAAATGAAAATGAAAAACTCTCATCTCACATAAAACCCCCGACTATTCAGAACACAACGATCCAATATAACATATCACGGCAACACATAATATCTCATATCATCAACGTATGTAAGTATGCATACACCGATTGTGGTTGATGTATAGCAGCGAAAACCGGCGATACAACTACATACTACACTTACGGTTGCAGAAAAGAAAGTGTAAAACTACAACAGTTGGAATCCGCAACCACCTTAGACATCGCATGCCTAACCAAATAAATTCCTTAGACATCTCATGCCTAACAATTATAAACCCCGCATTTTAGTCTCATTATCGAAAACTCTTTTCAATTTCAAGTCAGGCAATTCAACAAGATTCCTGACATCCTGATCGAATGCTCGTCGCAAACTTTAGTAAGCGGCCGCACCCCCGATGCCGTCGACGAAGTGCACTAAGGCGGAACACCGCTGCCGCGAGCACCAGAACGGATGCTTTTGGCGACGGGGTTCTCCTATAGTCACTTGGTCGGGGCTATGGGGCATGGCTGTCTATTAAGTTTACCCGGCGAGTATCCGCGTACGCTACGTGATTGCGACGGACTTTTGATCGCATCAAAATCCCGTGGCAACCGATCATCTGAGACTAAAGTGCTAGATTTATAACATTCAAATTAGTTATCTCATAACTACTTGTGGATTCCAAATATTGTATCACATTCTAGATAAATAGACAATGTTAAACTTTCCGATTGAATAAATAAACACCCAAGATTTTCCAAATAGCTCAACACTTGAGCGGAGTTCAAAAAGTATCCATCACATGCCACAGTACCAATGGTTCAGCCGTAGAAGGGTCAAGCCAACGCCTCACATGTGGCAACGCCGTTTTGCCCCAAACCCTAAGATTCAGAGGCGGTTCAGACGGTCACATAATCGAGTTAAGGTTTGTGTTCTTCTAGAGGATCTACCGCGTTACTTGCATGATTTTCCGGAAGTTTTAAACTCGAGAAAAAATCCATCTTTTGAAAAAATTTCCGACAGGGGAAAAAGTGAATTATTGATATCCGTTCGAACTTTTTAACACGTTCTAAAAATTACCCGGGAAAAATTAAACGAAGTTAAACTTTTCGATCGAATCAACGAGCTCCCAATACAACCCAGAAAACTCAACACTTGAGTAATATCAAAAATACCCAGAAGTATCAGGAATTAGCTACGGATGTTACTGTGCAAAACTCAAACCAATATATTACTGTTTGGCCGCAGAACCGCCGCGCAAGCCATGGTACGGCCGTGTTTCCGCGGAGCTTTAATGAGATAAAAGGCACGTGTTGCACAGTAATACTTGTGTTTCCCTGCTGATTTTTTAAGTATTTTTAATATGAAAAAATCAACATTTTTATAAAATTTCCAGAGAAGGGTATAAACCGGGGTTTCGGGGTTCGATCGGACTTTAAACTTCGCCTAAACTTCGCCTAAAGCTCTAGCTTGGCTCTGATACCACTGTAGGGATGCTAGGCACTCTAATAAGGTTCTACAAGGCATCAACCATGTCCGATTTAAATTTTAGCCGTGCCGAACAACCCTAACCAAGATCTTTAAACTAGAGATTAGGCGAAAACAAAGCATGTTAAACACTTTAACATCTAAGAGTTTGGGATTACAACCTTTGTAGTCCGGTCCTTCACTTCATAAGCTCCGTGTTGAGGTCCCTTCGCTGCGATCATCAAGTTTCCGAACTCTAGAGAGGCTCCACGAAGAGAATGATGCAAACTTGCTTCCGATCTTCGATAACTAAGATGATCTACCTTGAAATTTTTTAAACACAAGCTCTCACTCACAAATGAAGTGAACACCCTAATCTAAATGGCTAAGATAGATTAGGATGATGAAGTAGGATTTTAGCTCTCATTTATTTTCATTAACTCACTCATTTTCATCACTTCATAAAAAGCTAGAAAGCTTTTCATGAAATAAGAAGGAAGAAGAAGAAGAACCATTTCCTTTTGTGATGAACAATGAAAGTAGTGAGGTTAGAAATGCAACCATGGGTTAAGTATGAAGACTTAATCCATGTAGATATTTTACTATGGTTAAAGGGTTGGGTTGGGTTAAAGAAATATCACAAAATATCAAGGTCAAAGTCAAAGCTTCAAGAAGCTTCTTGAAAGCTTCATGAATGTTTAACCCTAATCCAAACCCAAACCACAATTAAACTCCACAAAACCTGTTGCATTTATAACCATAATATGTTACAATATTATATATCACATATACAATATTTATTGTAACAAAATAAAATAATACAATTAACATATATCGCATATATATCAATGTATTACCCGAGTGAGAAAAAGAATCTTTTAGTGAGCTTATATTAGTTAATGTAATTTAATATATCAAATATATAATTATACATTAAATTATTGAATCAACTCTTGATCCGATAATCCGGCTATTTCATAAATAACCGACTAATATAATCTGTATCAGTTCATCGAATCAACACTTGATCCGATGACCCGGCTATATCACATATACCTGACCGATATCTCATATCGCGAGAATCTAATACGGTATCGCATACACGCATCATTCTCGGTCCTGCACATATCACATATGTGCTCCTGCTCTGTTTTGCCTGAGCCAAGAAACCTCTGTGTAGGACTCTAAAGAATCGTCAATACGCCGGCAGTAGGTGATGATTATATCAAACACCCACAAGCTGCAAGCGGTCAGCTAAACGTAACAGCCACCCAGGTATTGAGCGATCAGAAGATCAACAAGCAAGCCTGTACATTCTCCTGCGAATCCAATCAGTAACACTCCCGTACAGTCCAGTCTCTTCGCTTGATATGTCGCATATCTCGCCTAGGGGTGGTAAACGTCAGACCCCAGTAGCTTGATAAGTCATGTCGATATGAGGTCTATAACAGTTCGAGAAACTATTGATAACACTTACCAGTAAATCTCAGCAACCCTGGCCAGGGATTTCCAGTTATAGCCAATCGAACACAGCACAACATCAACTCCCTATACCGGGAGAGACGAATCCCCTCCTATCGCTCATTGCCTCCATGTGATTCGGGACTGTACCCAAAAGCCACCTTTTTGCACGCCCTCTTGGACGTGGTATGATGGAAATCAAAGCACAGTGGGAATCACACAAGTCTCTATGACGATCTTTGGTCTACAGACTAACCTGTACCAGTGTCACCAGAGAACTGCCATCTGACGTGAGGTATAATACCATCTAGGAGTTCTCGGCGAGTCCGTCCAGTGTACCCAGTCCCCACTGAGCACCCGTACCTTCTCTGATGTCAAACACCAATGGATATGAGATCATCCATCGCCCATCATATGGGTCAAGAAGCGCACACGCTAGTCTACTCTGGAGTATCGATGCCCTGTCTCGATACTCCAACGACTAGGAACATTTGAAGGATGTACTTGGCGACTACACTGTCATCACTAGTATGATCTGCATCATAGTCCTGGTCGTCAAGTACTTATCCTAAGGGCTTTATCAACATGTAACATAGAGACAATCAGAGTACATGTTAAGATAAAGAGCGACCAGATAGCGTACTATCATGTCGAGCAAGAAAGTCCTCCCTATATGTCCAAGCATCCACTACAATATACATCATATGTACAGTAATGGCCTCTAGGGCATACATATAACTAAGAGTGAGGGCTCCCGGTATTAGGAGAGTACACCTATTGCGCTTATTGGATAGTCTTCTTCCAAACCTTAGGCTGGTGCCGAAAGGTAGGGAAGAAAGAAAACCAATTGGCCTAAGTATGGTGTACAAAAGGTAATAAATAAAGACATTTAAAGGGATTAGAGTAAGGGCAAAGGAAATTGTGACTGCTACATTCACGACAAAACCGCGTATACCCTGGCCACTCCTACTTCACCTTTGGATTTCTCCAGAACACTTCATATCTCTACAAAGATCCATATTGCTTGGATATGCCATCGTATAGTTACATACAAACTCGAAGGAACTTTTTCCAGTTCGAGATTGGATTCTGGTTCGAGAGAAATAGAATAGGATTATTCAGTTGTCTTTTCTCTTTACCTTCTCTCAGGTTGCGAGGGCTCCCAATATTAGGAGAGTACACCTATTGCGCTTATTGGATAGTCTTCTTCCAAACATTAGGCTGGTGCCGAAGGGTAGGGAAGGAAGAAAATCAATTAGCCAAAGTGTGGTGTACAGAAGGTAATAAGTAAAGACATATAAAAGGATTGGAGTGAGGGCATGTAAGTATACAGTCATGAATCTGGATAGTGGAAGAGGCATTACTAGGAATACCCGCTTACCCCTTCGAAACATTTTCATGTTTTAGTTTTACTGTGCGGTGTTAAGTGAAAACTGTTTTCCCGGTTAGATTCTAACTCCAGGGTATGTATTTACCAGATTTGATTCTCACATTTGTATGGCTTTACAGATGGTGAATGTGAGTAAGATATTGGGAATTGGGTGATTAGATCCTTTATATATTGGAATTCTTTGTAATTGGTGATATTTGAGGAAATCATCTGGTGTCACGACCCAAGTTAGGCACATGATCGGCACTTAGACTACGTTACGTCAACAGGCGTAACGCAATTTAAGTAAGCCGAAACTAGCAATCTAAACCAGTACAAGAAGTAAAGGATAGAAACACTTTTAAAATCTCAAGCAAAAACTTAAAGCTTAAGTTGTTTTCATAAAAATTTCGGCAGCACCTCTTTTGTAAAAGCTAGCCCCAAAACGGGTACAAACATAAGATATAAGTAAAGCATCCCCAAAAAGGAGCAAATCTCGCCCCAAGGCGGAAGCAACCACCACAACAGATATACGACGTCGTAGCGAAGAAATGAGACGATATAAATGATATCAGCATAAGTAATGGCCGGTTCACACGAGCACGACACCCAGAGTCACAAAATATACAACATCAATCCTCACAACTCGTCTCTAAGTCAATATATGGAGGTGGTAGATGGAGAGTGCTAGATACAAAAGATATACAACAACATCATCGGATAACCGCAAACCCACCTATAGTAAAAGGCCTCACAGCCAACCGTAGCGGTATCCACAAAAGTAGAGATAATAAGGTGCCCTGCCGCGACTACTCTGTGGGTCAGACCTGCAAAACACTATGGTACAACGGGGTGAGTTGCCAACTCGTGAATAGTAAATAATATCATACTGTAATTGCAAGTATGCACGAACAACGATAATCTATCACATGTAATCTGATAGTATAAGTATGGCAATATGGATATGCAACAATCATGATTAAGGTACACTACCAGGGTACTACATCTATATGAATCAAATGCATATCAAATAAATCCTGAGTGTGGGATAAATAATAAACATCATGCACAAATCATCAGCATGGAAAAACCCTGGTTTCCATCAACGACGCCCCAAATCCCAAAATCCTCAGGCACCGCATCCTCAGATTGGCCCTCATATCCAGTAAGTCTCATGGAACCTGAGTGTCCAATATCGACACTCGAAACATCATGAAAACAAGTGTCCAACATTGACACATAAATACTCATATCATGGGTTCCATCTGCTCGGATCGGCCCTCGGGCTCCAGCAGAATGGTCGGTCCATGGCCATCTCATAACTCCGGTCAGTATCCTCCAGATCTCCGCCGAGTTTAAATACTATCACCGGTAGGTAGTACTCCCTCCGCCGGGCTCACCGCCTAACAATACAAGTCTTCTTGCCCTGGGGTACCTAACCGGGTCCACTATGTTTCTGCAGACGGTGCCTACCTCTCCTCGAATCGGGTATCTAACACAAGTCTCAGAACCGAGAAACTCATGGTGGACGCACTGAAATATCATATTAAGAGAAACCGGGTTTTCAAAACAATACACATTTCTTGAAATATCCCCGCGGTTCTCAAATCCAGAAAATCACATGAAATCCATATCTCAATGCGTAAATCCATGTAATATGATGTATGCAACATAGAACAGTAATATGAGCATATCAAGGGAAAATCCGCTATTTAAATACATCAAGTTATTAAATATATCATGTGGTTCCCTATTTATCCAAAATCCAACGCAACATCATATAAAGGTGAGCATGTAGCTATAGCAATGTATATGTGTAAACATGTAGATATGCATGCAAACTATATTTCATATGCGGAATCGCACAAGAACCAATGCCTCAATGTCACTAATCAATACAATATCACATATGTATATGTATCGTGCGTGTCATGGCAATTACTGACAGTGTGTGTGTAGCATACAATTAGTGCTCGTGTAACATGAACTGTCAATAATAGTGCAGTGTCTAATGGGTACAAGTCCAGGCACAACAAGTAATAATATGCAATGAAGTTCATATACCATCTCTATATATGCATATAAACATGCGGCTAATATCATATCATATTTAGCCCTGATGCTTAGCTCCATACGGGCGAATTCCCCGTACATATTAAATCTACTCACCGACAATCTCGAGCTAGGTAAATCCAGTCACCTGCTTCCCTTTCTTCCCAGCGTTTGAAGTCCCCGCCTGCGATCCTATTACATAAAACATAATAAGTGCAAATCTCAGAAATCGACCAATATTACGTATAATTATATTTGACCGACGCACCAACTCTAAACCAACTCTCAAGTGTTCGTCTAGTGGCTAACGTGTGTGGCGACACTCCGAATCCAACCCAAGTGCATCAGCTACACAAGATCGCGAACCATGTCGGATAACGTAACACGCGTATTCAAAACACTAGATTATAGCAAAGTAATCCAAGATTTTTCATACTGTCAAAACCTAAAAATCAAACAGTACCAAACACCTCTAAACAACTACAGACAACTACCCTACAAAACCCAAGCCCCAACTCCACTAAAAAGCCGAGGTCGCCGGATTTCCCATCATTGTCGCCGGCCAAAACCGCCCAGGTGAGGTTCGTGCTTCAGGTGTACATTTAGGGTTACTAGTACAATACTACTACATTGCTTGATTTTACAGTAAAGATTCCAAGTCATAGCAGATCACAGAGACTCCAATATGACACTAAAAATACGATATGTGCACGAAACTTAATCTTTAGTGTTCTAAACCACAACTACAAGGCAACACAACAATATAAACACCTAATTATCAGTTAGAGGTCATTACCTAGCCACTCTTGCTCAAAAATCCAATCTTTCCAAGCTCCAAGTCAACTTAGTGGCTAAAACATGACATGAGAAGTGTTTTCATGGTGTTTAATGAAGTTTTGCAAGGATTTGTGAAGAGATAGTGAGGGTTTCAGTTTGAGGTTAGAGGAGATGAAGAAATAATTGAGAAGAGATGAGAATGAGAGAGTGAGAGATGATAATGATGAGAGGGTGAGTGTAGAGTGAGCTTAGCCTTACAATTACTCTCTCCCTCTCCTCATCAATGCAAACATTAATGCCTCCATGACTACTAAATATCTAAGGCACCTAACCACCTCCCTCAATCCAAAAACAAGAAGATATTTCTCACACAAAATATCTAAGGCAAGCTTAAATCAAGACAAAGATTAGCTTAAGGTGTTATGGCTACTAAACAAGATTAACACTAACTAACCTCCACATTAACATGCACAAGTGTGTGCAAGGCATAACAAATAATAATAAAATATTAATTAATTGTTATAAAATGTGAGGAAAACAATTTGGTAAACTTTTCCTTAAAAATCCGCATTATTGCTTAATTAGCACTAATCGCATTCTAAGGTGTTACAATCTCCCCACTTAAAGAAATTCGTCCCCGAATTTAAAATTCTTACTATGCATACCTTCAAAGAGATGAGAGAATTTCTTCCGCATCTCGCTCTCGGCCTCCCAAGTGATCTCCTCACCAGTTGGGCTATGCCAAAGAACCTTCACAGATGGCAAGACCTTTGATCGAAGTTTCTTCACCTGCCGATCCAATATAACTACCGGCTGCTCGGTGAATAAAAGATTGCGCTCAAGCTGAACGGTCTGGTGCTGAATCATGTGAGAAGGATCATGAAGGTATCTACGAAGTATCGACACATGGAATACGGGGTGAACATCCGGAAAACTGGGTGGGAGTGCCAAACGACAGGCAACGGTACCAACTCGCTCAAGGATTTCGAAAGGGCCTACAAATCTGGGACTGGGCTTCCTCTTTTTCCCAAATCTCATAACGCCCTTCATCGGAGAAATCCGCAGGAATACATGATCCCCCACTGCGAACTCAAGTCTGCGACGACGACGGTCGGCATAAGATTTCTGTCTGCACTGGGCTGCTCTCATCCTGTCCTGAATCAACTGGATCTTCTCCGTAGTCTCCTAAACTAGTTGTGGTCCTAAAACCCTACTCTCGCTGAGTTCGGTCCAACAGACTGGCGATCGACACTTCTTACCATACAAAGCCTCAAAAGGTACCATCTGAATAGTCTCCTGAAAGCTGTTGTTCTAGGATAACTCAATCAACGGCAAGTGACGATCCCAACTGCCACCAAAATCAAGAACGCACGCCCGAAGCATATCCTCCAGAGTCTGTATAGTCCGCTCTAACTGACCATCGGTCTGCGGATGGAAAACGGTGCTAAAACTCAACCGGGTACCCAAAGCTTCCTGAAGCTTCTGCCAAAGACGGCTAGTAAACAGGGTGCCTCTGTCGGATACGATGTATGTGGGAACGCCGTGCAAACGCACAATCTCATCTATATACAACTGAGCATACTGAGTATAACCGAAAGTGGTCTTCAGTGGAAGGAAGTGAGCCGCTTTCGTCAACCGGTCAACAATCACCCAAATGGAGTCATACCCCCGACTGGCCCTGGGTAGACCCACAACAAAGTCCATGGAAATCTGCTCCCATTTCCTCTCAGGAACGGGTAAAGGCTGCAACTCTCCAGCCGGTCTCTGATACTCAGCCTGTAAGTCTACGCTAGCGCCCCGGCCGTCTACAGACGCCAAAATGCGGAACAAAAACTTTTAAGCTGGCGCTATCGTATACTTTAACCCGGATCTGCCATTATTGCTAAACTAACAAACTGTAAAGAGTGAAGAAAGGTTGTACCGAACGATCCGAGTCCTTCGTTCTTCAACCATCATCCCACGCTCCGTTGCGGCTGCTCCGATCTCTTCGAACTCCGATTCCTTCGTCGAGGTGGCACCACATCGACGATTCTTTAAACGGGCTCCCGCCTCTGACTCGAGGCAACTCGATCGTCAAGTTTGCTAAAAGAGACGACCAAGATTTGATGTAGAGAATGAGTAGATGACTTTGTCTCACTTCGTCCAAGTCCGTGGACGATCGGTTAATGAAGTTGCCGAGGAAATTGGGTGATGGAATGAAATGAACTGTAAAATTCCATGCACCCCAAATACTATCATATCTTTTCAAGTGGAACAACAAGTGAGAGAGTGAGAGAGGAGAGAGAGGGCCGGCCATATATAGCAAGAGGGAGGTGACCGTAGGAGAGGGGGGTGACCATATGATGAAGCTTATCATGAAGAAATATCTTAACCAAAACAAGAAAGGCATGAAATCAAAGCATGAGTCATTATTGCATTAATGACACCATTAATGCACTAATGACTCACAAGCCTCATCATCACTTCTAGAAGCTTCTAGAATGATGACTCACCCTAACAGAAGAAAAGATAAACCCGTCTTTAACCGAATGTTAAAAGACGGCTGATAGAAAACTGGAAACTGGCAATTTCCAAAAGTGATCCTGAAACGACTTTCAGGATAACCCCGAAACTGTATAAATATACCCGCATTTGTATTACGACCGAATACAAATGCAACTGAGACAAAGATATTATACCTACTCAATATAATACTCGGATCCGGCTTAAACCAAAGCCGACCAGTATCATCTGTCCGAAAATCGACACGTGCGTAAACGCACGTGCATTTTCCGAACCCTGCCATAAAACCATACGGCCTCTACAACGTTTCGCCCGAAACTTGGGAAACTGTCTGTGGGGTACTCTAATGACTCTTCAGTATCCTGGCAGTGGGTTTAACCACAAACCGTCAGCTGCACTAGCTATGCGTAACGGTTGCCCACGGACTGATCTCAAGGGAGGCTGATGAGCGCACTCAAGGGTGGCCGGTGAGCTAACACATCCAGAAACCCTACTGAGCCTATCAGTGACAATGTATATACAGTCCGGTCTGTTCGTCAATGAGTATCGCATATCCGCCTAGGGGGCTAGTAACGTCAGACCCCCAGAAGCAGTATAAGTCGTGTCGGAGTGTAGCCCAAAAACACCCTGAGATACTACTGGAGTACCTACCAGTAAATCTCCTGCCACGGCCGTGGGCTATGTGTAATGGCTCTCCTAGACACAGCACGATCTCGCCCCCAATACCGGGAGAGACGAATCCCCTGCCGATCCGCTCACGTGCCTCCATATGGCTCGGGACTGTACCCAAAAGCTACCTGTTTGCACGACTCCTTTGAGCCGTGGTAGGGTAGAAATCAAAGCACAGTGGGAACTCACACGAGACAAATGACGACCTCAGGTCGATGAACTAACCTGTACATATGTCACCAGGGAACTGCTATCTGACGATAGGTATAGTACTAACTAGCAGATTCCCGGCGAGTCCTGTCCGGTGTACTCATAACCCAATGAGCACCTGTATACATCTTAGGTGATCCAACTGACACCAGTGGCTTGTGAGACCGGCCACCGCCCCTCGTCGGGGTCTCGACTGTATACACTAGTCTACTCCGGAGTATCGATGCCCTGTCTCGAAACTCCCACGACTAGGGACCATAATTAAGGATATGCATATAAACTACCCAACTCTCACGTATATGATCGCCATCATACTGCTGGTAGTAAAGCCAGATCCTAAGGGCTCTATCAAAGTGTAACATGCAATCAGTCACCTGAACATGTACACGACTGATAAAGGCAAACCAGATAGTATACTATCATCTCGAGTAAGACTGTCCTACCGGGATAGGTCCTCCGTAATCATTGCAATCACGTACCTGCGATCCAATAATTGACTATGAGGGCACTATCTCCAACAATCTCCCACTTGCACTCAAGGCTAATTATTGCGACGTAGACTACTCACAGCCCGTGTGAAACCGAACATCCAACTCCTCTACTAATCAGTTTCACAAAGCCCGTTTGTAAAACTATTGTGTTCGAGAAATAGCCTCATTGAGTGGATCCGCCTAGAAGTATCTTTCTATATCTCTCTTAATCTCAAGTTCACGGAGAAAGCCATCTCCCGAATTGAGTAGTACCTGTCTTAGAATATGTCTGGATATCTGATGGGACCTTAGTTCATAAATGAACTCCATATCCAAACTTCTTAGACTGTATGGATCACTGAACCTAATCAGTATCCGGCACCAAGCCACCCACAGTATCCTCTGGAACCACCTGTCCATAATACTGTCCCTCGTCAGAGGGAAAACTAAAACTCTGACAATCACTCTGTCATCCATGTCACCTTTGAAGCCTGGAATGATAACCGTCTCCCGAAAGAGGCTGCCGTTATCAAATCCATAGAACATGTACTAATGTTCTAAAACTGCTTCCTTATGTTTCTCCAGGATTGGATTAATACAAACTTATTGCATCTAGTGCAAAACCAACATTTGGTGTGGTACTTGACATCTCATGATTGACTCAATTGCCTAAGCAAGTGATCTGCCAATCATGCACATCCCTCTCCCCTTTAGTCTATATGACACCTTTGGAGAGGGTGACTCCATAACCTGCAGGTACACTACCATGCTAGGAGTCAACTATTCTAAAAACCATTAGAATATCTGTCAAAGTACCCACATTAGGAAACTACCCAAATCTAGATCTAAAACCATAGATCCAGAAACCAGAATGTCAAATATTATATCCATATCCTGTCTGGTGAAACAACTGTGTGACGATCACAGTACAACCGATCGTAGTATAGGAATTTTACTTCCTACTTTGTGTATGTCATCCAAATACCATGACATCACACTCTACTACCTTCTTAACTGATCCATCCCCAATTCTGATTGAAGCCAAACCCATGACTGTCACATCAAAATTAGATGATCAATCTCCGCTAAAACTGCTCAAGTCTATAAATAGACATAAGCTACTTGCCTACTATGCTTCCGCTGCTCCCACTGAATACGACAACCCTCCTACCGGGTCTCATAACCTGGAACAACAGTAGTGTCAAGTCTGGGTAGATAAGAACCTCCCTGTCACCGTCCTTGAGTCTACCGGAGTACCTCTCGGGTGTCTGAGGTTACCCACCAAATCTGCGGAGTGGCTATTGGAATGTCAAACCTGATTGAATATATAGGTCCTATTAAATTTTTCCGTAATCGTTCGCGGTTCTGGAATCGCTTCCAGTTCTACCATACTCCCACTACTGTTTTCTGAAAAAGATCCATTTTACTAAAACTGTGGCGAGTCAAGAACAATATCACTATTGATCTTCCAAATGGTAGAATATCAACCCTCGTCATAGCCAGGGTCAACCCATAAACAGCCATTACAGAAACGTGCCCTGAGTTATCCAGTGTCTGGTTTTAAGCATAAGCTGGACAACTCCCCGTACCTTAATTTCTTTTAAGGTACGATCCATTCTATATCCAATACAGAAACTTTGGCACTTATTTAATTGGAACTATATTCAAATCATGCAGCTGTCTCCAGTGCATATCAACTTAATGGAAAGAGGCTAATCAGCATTACTCAACTTAGAAATCCATCCAATTATGAGTAATCTGAAAGAGAAATACGTTTCTCAAAACCATCACTATCATCTGAATACCAATCACAAGAATCTATATCTTCGATCTCTTTGAAGAATCCCGATACTTGTGACACCTGGTTCTCTACTTTATTCTTATACCCACAACTTCTCAAAACTTAGACCTTGTATTTCTACGAAACACTTGTCTAAATACTAGAGAAGTTATAAGTAAACAGAACATAGTACGAGGACCTACCCCTTTGTCCTGATGGACACTGGACAACATACAATACTCTGTATAAGTCCGCTGAGTTAAAAAACTCAAAACCTGTGCGTTGTAGGTTAAAAACTGTACCCTGGCGATTTCCTCAAATATCACCAATTACAATGAATTCCGATATAATGAGGATGATCACCCAATTCCCAATATCTTACTCCCACTCATCATCTGTAAAACCATACAGATATGATAATGAAACCTGGTAAATACATACCCTTGGAATAAGTGTTTAATCGGGAAAACAGGTTTTCTTTAACAATGCACAGAAACATGAAAATGTTTCGTAGGGGTATCCTGGTATTCATAGCAATGCCTCTTCCATAATCCAATTCATGACTTTAACCGTATATTTCATTGCCATCTCTCCAAATCCCTTAATTTGTCTTTAGTCGTTACCTTCTGTACACCATCGTTAGGCTAAATGGTTTTCTTCCTTCCCTACCGTTCGGCACCAGCCTATGGTTTGGAAGAAGACTATCCAGTAAGCATAATAGGTGTACCCTCCTAAACCAAGGAGTACTCGCAACTGAGAGAAGGTGATGATAAAAGACAACTGAATAATACCTTATTCTTTTAAAGGTGAAATAGGAGTGGCGATGAAGTACGCGGTTTTGGTCGTGAATGATATCAGTCGCAATTTACTTTGCCCTCTTTCTAATCCCTTTATTTTGTCTTTACATATTACCTTCTGCACACCCTATTTAGGCTAATTGGTTTTCTTCATTCCCTACCTTTCGGCACCAGCCTATGGTTTGGAATAAGACTATCCAATAAGCGTAATAGGTGTACTCTCCTAAACCAAGGAGCTCTCGCAACCTGAGAGAAGGTGATAATAAAAGACAACTGAATAAACCAATTCCATTTCTCCTGAACCTGGATCCATCCTCGAAGAAGTCCCTTTGAGTTCGTATATAACCATACGATGGATCTATCCAATGGAAGTGGATATCCGTAGTAAAACGGGTGTTCTGAGAAATGCAAAGGGTAAAAGAAGGAGTGGCAATGACTTATGCAACATAGACAATCCAAAAGCCAGTATTTTAAGAAGGTTCGGTCAACCTGGTCACTGAGTCATAGTCTAGGGTCGGTCAAAGGTCGCTGCCAAAGAGAGAGAGAGAAAAGAAACACTCTGCGTGCACTCTAACCTAGATCAGAATGGTCATAACTTTATCTAATCCGGAAACCTCCCACTGTCCTGTCAAATTCTCCTCCAAACCTAAAGAAGAATCAATCGGGATCACCCGAAGAGTAAACCAACTCATCAGTGGGAATCGGGATCCAACTCTCATCGCATGATAACGTGACGGAATGCATCCACGTTACTCATACTCCAGAAGGTATGCGCATACTTGGCAAGTTTCAGTTTCTTTAGAAACTCCCGATCTGATTTTTTTTTGCCCCATGCTCTTATAACCTTGGCTTTGGTCAAAATGTCATAAGTCACATGCCAAGTTCTACCCGTCACTATCTTGTCAATTTGAACCCACCCGCACATGCCCCTGACTTTGGCCAATCGGCAGAACGACTGTCCCAAACTAATTCATCTATCTATGCAACAATTGAATACCCAGCAGCTACCAAACACTATGCCTTAACTTTGGCTAAAATACATAGCTTGAATACTACTGAATACCCAAAAGAAGTGACGGAGGGCTACGGCTGGTTTTTGGCGAAAAACCTTTAGCGTAGTGAACTTGATATCGCTGAAAGAACCTGATAGCTTTTTAAAATATAGTGGTGAAAACCTTTTGCTAAAGAGGTCACTCCCGGTGAAGGGATCTCGGCTCTTTCCTCGTGGAATGAGGTGCAGGATATTCCACTGAATACCGCTATGCAAAGCAACATGTAATCGACTATAGTGAAGTTATTACCCTGACGCAAACTTCTGCCCAAGGGGTCAGTCCCGGTGAAGGGATATCGGCCCTTGCCCCGTCGAATGAGGTGCAGGATATTCCACTGAATACCGCTATGCAAAACAAAAGGAAACGTCTTTACAATAACACTTTTTAAAATTGTTCCAACAACTAAAACAGGTTTGTTTAACTTTGCATTGATCAGAATCAACGCAGTCCCATCAATCAATCACACCAGAAAAGAACGAAAATAAAATGTACGTATATGCCATCCGCATTCGTCACTGGGTCCCGTCATCACCCGTTAGGTTACTTAACTAACGACAGAGCGGGGAATGGACTAGCGCGGGTGTAAAACATATACAACATCTAATAGTATATAAACCAATATACATAATCGCTCCAGGCGTGATAATATGCAACATTACAGAAAAGTAATAAGTATCACAGAACAATACAGATAATCTGGGATCCCCGGGTTTCACAGAGCCGCTGCTGAAACCCGACGTTCCCCTGTCGTGTGGATAGCCTGTGCAATGAAACCTAGACCCCTACGGGTGCGGCAAGTTACCCGCCAAAACCTGAAGCGAGGTAGTCCCCACAGCATAGTGAATGGAACACCCGGCACTTCACGGAATCCGGTAAACTTGGGCACCCCTCCTTGGGTCAACCTGTACCCCCTACGAGTGCGGCGAATAGTCTGCCAATTCTGAAGTGGGGCCCCTCTGCCTCTCAAAGCCATGAGATGCGGACCCGTTGCTTTCCCGAACCCGGCTATCCGTGCACTCCGTCGCGGGGTAAAACCTAGTACAGTAATGAAAAATAGTACAATAGGTACATCGACCGCAACCTGGTCGTGCCCCAAAAGAATATTATACAACAGGCAGTGACGGCTGTCCACAAGTTGGACGCTCGCCCCGCAATATCAAATGTACAAATAAACTCAAACTGTACTACCATTGCACACTGCTATCCACCACGACAAATCCGCAACAATACAGCACAACACAGAACATCAACGCGAATGTCATGTTCGCAAACCCGTCTAAAAGAACTATAGCAATCAAACGCGGTTTACCGATCAAATGACATTCCCGGTCGGAGATATAATGTAAGCACTGTAAACTAACGCGTTTAAATTTCGATCGACCAAATATCAAAAAGTGGGCCCCACTGCTTACTGGTGAACAGTAACAAAAACCTGGGCCAAAACGATATTTACCAAAAACCCCAAAATCCAACAGAGAACACACAGACAAAACTTGGTGCAGTGATCCTCTAGAACGGCCGCGGATGGGCGGGCAAACCATGGGTTTGGCCGCTAATCCGCGGCGATCTGGTGAGATCAATTGCTCAAATTTTGTCCGTACCCTTAAAAAACCCTGCACGGATTTTTAAGACATCCAGAAATAATTTTTGAGACCGTTTAAAATCAACAGAAACTGTCGGGCAAGGATTTTGCCATTTTTGATTTTCGGTTCGATCGATGTTTTGAACGCGTTAGCACAAGTTAGTATAGCAAAATGGTTAGGCTCTGATACCACTGTAAGTCTACGCTAGCGCCCCGGCCGTCTACAGACGCCAAAATGCGGAACAAAAACTTTTAAGCTGGCGCTATCGTATACTTTAACCCGGATCTGCCATTATTGCTAAACTAACAAACTGTAAAGAGTGAAGAAAGGTTGTACCGAACGATCCGAGTCCTTCGTTCTTCAACCATCATCCCACGCTCTGTTGTGGCTGCTCCGATCTCTTCGAACTCCGATTCCTTCGTCGAGGTGGCACCACATCGACGATTCTTTAAACGGGCTCCCGCCTCTGACTCGAGGCAACTCGATCGTCAAGTTTGCTAAAAGAGACGACCAAGATTTGATGTAGAGAATGAGTAGATGACTTTGTCTCACTTCGTCCAAGTCCGTGGACGATCGGTTAATGAAGTTGCCGAGGAAATTGGGTGATGGAATGAAATGAACTGTAAAATTCCATGCACCCCAAATACTATCATATCTTTTCAAGTGGAACAACAAGTGAGAGAGTGAGAGAGGAAAGAGAGGGCCGGCCATATATAGCAAGAGGGAGGTGACCGTAGGAGAGGGGGGTGACCATATGATGAAGCTTATCATGAAGAAATATCTTAACCAAAACAAGAAAGGCATGAAATCAAAGCATGAGTCATTATTGCATTAATGACACCATTAATGCACTAATGACTCACAAGCCTCATCATCACTTCTAGAAGCTTCTAGAATGATGACTCACCCTAACAGAAGAAAAGATAAACCCGTCTTTAACCGAATGTTAAAAGACGGCTGATAGAAAACTGAAAACTGGCAACTTCCAAAAGTGATCCTGAAACGACTTTCAGGATAACCCCGAAACTGTATAAATATACCCGCATTTGTATTACGACCGAATACAAATGCAACTGAGACAAAGATATTATACCTACTCAATATAATACTCGGATCCGGCTTAAACCAAAGCCGACCAGTATCATCTGTCCGAAAATCGACACGTGCGTAAACGCACGTGCATTTTCCGAACCCTGCCATAAAACCATACGGCCTCTACAACGTTTCGCCCGAAACTTGGGAAACTGTCTGTGGCGGACTCTAATGACTCTTCAGTACCCTGGCAGTGGGTTTAACCACAAACCGTCAGCTGCACTAGCTATGCGTAACGGTTGCCCACGGACTGATCTCAAGGGAGGCTGATGAGCGCACTCAAGGGTGGCCGATGAGCTAACACATCCAGAAACCCTACTGAGCCTAACAGTGACAATGTATATACAGTCCGGTCCGTTCGTCAATGAGTATCGCATATCCGCCTAGGGGGCTAGTAACGTCAGACCCCCAGAAGCAGTATAAGTCGTGTCGGAGTGTAGCCCAAAAACACCCTGAGATACTACTGGAGTACCTACCAGTAAATCTCCTGCCACGGCCGTGGGCTATGTGTAATGGCTCTCCTAGACACAGCACGATCTCGCCCCCAATACCGGGAGAGACGAATCCCCTGCCGATCTGCTCACGTGCCTCCATATGGCTCGGGACTGTACCCAAAAGCTACCTGTTTGCACGACTCCTTTGAGCCGTGGTAGGGTAGAAATCAAAGCACAGTGGGAACTCACACGAGACAAATGACGACCTCAGGTCGATGAACTAACCTGTACACATGTCACCAGGGAACTGCTATCTGACGATAGGTATAGTACTAACTAGCAGATTCCCGGCGAGTCCTGTCCGGTGTACTCATAACCCAATGAGCACCTGTATACATCTTAGGTGATCCAACTGACACCAGTGGCTTGTGAGACCGGCCACCGCCCCTCGTCGGGGTCTCGACTGTATACACTAGTCTACTCCGGAGTATCGATGCCCTGTCTCGAAACTCCCACGACTAGGGACCACAATTAAGGATATGCATATAAACTACCCAACTCTCACGTATATGATCGCCATCATACTGTTGGTAGTAAAGCCAGATCCTAAGGGCACTATCAAAGTGTAACATGCAATCAGTCACCTGAACATGTACACGACTGATAAAGGCAAACCACATAGTATACTATCATCTCGAGTAAGACTGTCCTACCGGGATAGGTCCTCCGCAATCATTGCAATCACGTACCTGGGATCCAATAATTGACTATGAGGGCACTATCTCCAACACAGCCCTGACTTGCTGACAAGTCAGGCACTTCAATACGAAGTCAGAAACATCGCGCTTCATCCCTTCCCACCAGTAAATGTCTCTCAAGTCACGATACATCTTAGTGGAACCTGAATGAATGCTAAAGGCTGACTGATGTGCCTGCTCTAGGATCTCGTGTCTCAACTCATCGGTATCTGGTACACACAAGCGAGTCCTGAAATGTAGCATACCCTGGTCATCACTCAAGAACTCCGAATCTGTACCCTAAGGGCTTTATTAACATGTGAGTGCAAGACATTATCACAATACAAGTTTACATGTTAAGACAAAGAGCAACCAGATAGCATACTATCATGTCGGGCAATAAAGTCCTCTCTATATATGTCCAAGCATCCACTATAATATACATCATATATACAATAATGGCCTATAGGGTATACACATAACTATCAATAACAAACCAAGTAGGTTGTAGCATTTGCTAGCTTTTGCTAAAGAGGTCATTCCCGGTGAAGGGATCTCTGCTCTTTCCTCATCGAATGATGTGCTGGATATCCATCAAGGAATACCACTATGCAAAGCAAGAACTAGAGCTACCTTTTTGAAAATTTTGATTCTACAATATCTTTAGGTTTCTTTTTTTTCCATTAACTACATTAATGATGTCCCATCAATTATGTTTCCTAAATATCACAGAAGAAACGAAAATAGAACGTACTCTTATGTCATCCGTATTCACCATAGGGTCCTGTCATGCACCGTTATGTTACTTAACTAATGGCAGAGCAGAGGCAGGACTAGCGCGGGTGCAAAACATAAGCAACGTTTATTATATATCATATATATAATAGAAAGCATTCATCTCATGCAGTTTATATGATCTCTCGATTTATCGAACTCACTTTTATATCTATCTACAGAATATAGCAGCAGAAGACAATATATGAAATGCAGGATATATTAGGAGGTCCGTGTTTTAAATTTAGCCAGTAAGGAAAAACACGGATTCCATGGTCGTGATGAATAGCCAAACCCATATCCCTAGACCCCTATGAGAGCGGCAAACAGCCCTGCCAATTCTAGAGTTAGGAGACCCGGTCTCGACTCTTCGAGATAGCCTCCCACTGGACACTAGAACCCGGTTACTTATGCTCCCCGCCTTGGGTCTATCCTAATGCGGAAAAGTAAATAATATACACCAATGGTGACATTATCCTCAACCCGGAAGTGTCCCAATATAAGAATATTACATACAATTTTTGTAAGTCTATGTCGCACACCCCGTGAGTTCGCGGGAAGGCGGAATACATGAAAAACGATTTTTTCTTTTGTTCAAACATTAAGTTTGCTTTGCAACATAGACTTTATCAACTTAGGATATTGATTAAACCTTAACTAGCTAAACTAAACATCGATAAGGCTCTAACTACTCGGTTGAATGGTTATACCTTTGTGTCAAGTCCTTCGGGTCTTCTTATGGTTCTTTGCTCCTTGGTTCAAGCTTCTTCTTGATATCCTTTCTTTGGCTCCTCCGAAGCTTCAAATGAACTCGGTTTCCGGTCTCCTTGGTGTCAAAGAAAGATCCACCCGAGGGCCTATGGCCAAGCCCCAACCTCAAATGGGATAATTTAGTGATCCAACTTGCTAAGAAAGACTATTAAGTAGAAGCAGAGAAGATATATTGGATTAATTTGTCTCAATGCTCATTGATTCACAACTCATGTGATAGGATGAGCTTGAGGGAGGAGGAGAGGAAACCTACGAGAGAGAATGATGATGTGAGAATTAACTTGAAAATTAGGTGTGAGAATGGCTAAGTCTTTTTCCAATAATTCAAGCATGGAATAAAATACTCACTAAAAATGGAGCCATGCTTGAATAAGAAACACAAATGAATAAATATATTAAGCCATGATTGCAACCCATTCATCAAATATCTCTTAATTTCCACCTCATTAATCCTTTTACAAAAAAGGATAAATCAATAATGAGGTGTCTCCTTCTAGAAGCTCATTCTTATAAAATTACAAGAATGCCCTCACCGTATATACAAACCCGTATCCGTATTCCGAAAAATATGAATACACCGAGACGATAAAAATCCAATAATACAATACTAGGATCCGGCTTATACCAAAGCCCACTAGTATTGTCCGTCCGAACATCATACGTATAGCCAGTATACGCATGTGATCGAAACCCTGCCGTACGACCATACGGCCTCTACTTCGTATCGCTTGATCTAAGGAAAACCCTCTGTGTGGGACTCTAAAGACTTGATAGTACGCTGACAGTGGGTTTAACCACAAGTCCGTCATTGGCACTGGCTGTACGTAACGGCAACCCAGGTACATGTCGAAAAAGAGGACGACAAGCGAACTCATCCGAAACCCAACCGAGCTTGTCTGTGACAATCTCCGTGCAATCCGGTCTCTGCATCTGAGAGTATCACATGTAGGGTCTAGGGGAGTGGAGAACGTCAGACCCCTAATAACCAGACAAGTCATGTCGGTGTAGCTCAAGACCATCCGAGAATCTACTGGTCTGACCACTAGTAATTCTCAATCAGCCCTGGCCAGGGACTTATGGTAATGACCAACCGATCATAGCGCGATATTGACTCCCTATACCGGGAGAGACGAATCCCCAACAGTCGCTCACTGCCTCCATGTGGCTCGGGACTATACCCAACTAAAACCTGTTTGCATGACTCCTCTGAGCCGTGGTAGGGTAGTAATCAAAGCACAGTAGGAACTCACACGAGACAAATGACGACCTCAGGTCGACAGACTATCTGCACTCATGTCACCAGAGAACTGCTATCTGACGCTTGGTATAATACCAACTAGTCGGTTCTCGGCGGGTCCTGTCCGGTGTACTCACACCTAGTGAGTACCTGTATACAATCTTAGGTGCACCTCACCAATGGTTGCGGGACCAGTCCATCGCCCCTCGTCAGGGTCTAGATATGTATACACTAGTCTACTCTGGAGTAACGATGCCCAGTCTCGATATTCTACGACTAGGTACGCTTTTAAGGATGTGCCTTTTGACTACCCAGCTCCCACAAGTATGATCGCCATCACAACGCAGGTAGTCAGGAAAATATCCTACGGGCTTTATCAACATGTATATGAAATACAAAATAAAACACATCACTTGTTAAGATAAAGTCAAACCAAAAAGCATACTATCATATCAAGTAAGATTGTCATGTACATATATATCCCTAGCATCCTATACAATGAAGGCCTCTAGGGAATACATATCCAACAATCTCCCACTTGCTCTAAGGCCTGTAATTGGCGCAATGAGTACCCGCTGTCTGCACTAGACCCACCCAGTAGATGGTGTACCGCATGCCCAACATCTCGAACTGTCTTTCGAACTGGATTTGAGGGATGTCCTTGGTGAATGGATCTGCCGTGTTTTCTTTTGTGTCCACTCTCCGTACCTCGATCTCCTGGTGATCCACAATTTCCCTGATCAGGTGATACCGTCTCAAGATATGTCTGGATTTCTGATAGGACCGTGGTTCCTTTGCCAAAGCCATGGCTCCATTGTTATCGCAATACAAAGGTATTGGATTAGCAATGGATGGAACCACCTGAAGTTCAGAAATGAACTTCCTGATCCAGACTGCCTCTTTTGCGGTATCGCTCCCAGCGATATACCCAGCCTCCACGTCGAGTCTGCTACGGTATCCTGTTTGGAGCTCTTCCAACAGACCGCCCCTCCGTTGAGGGTGAACACATAACCCGAGACAGAGTTAGAGTCATCCTTGTCACTTTGGAAGCCAGAGTCGGTAAAACCTTCGATCTGGAGGTCTTTATTACCGTACACTAGGAACATCTTTTTAGTCCTTCTCAGGTACTTAAGAATGTTCTTAACTGCTATCCAATGTTTCTCACCTGGGTGAGACTGATACCTGCTTACCACACTGAGTGCTAGGCTACATCTGGTCTAGTACATAACATCACATACATTATTGACCCTACCGCCGAAGCGTAGGGTACTATGCTCATGCGAGCCCTCTCCTCATCAGTCTTGGAAGACATATCTTTGGAGAGGGTGATTTCGTGACAAGCGGGCAAATTGCTGCGCTTAGAATCTTCCATACTAAATCTCTTTAATACGGTGTCAATGTACCTCGATTGTGAAAGTCCCAACATTCTTTTAGATCTGTCACGATAGATCTTAATCCCCAGAATGTACGAGGCATCCCCCGGGTCTTTCATAGAGAACTTCTGTGACAAGAACAGCTTTGCCGATTATAGCATAGGAATATCATCCTATCAGGAGAATGTCATCAACATATAAAATGAGGAATACCACAGCTCTCCCTACAATCTTCTTATAAATAAAAGGTTCATCTACATTTTTGATAGAGTCAAATTCTCTGACCATCTCATCAAAGAAGATGTTCCAACTCCGCGATGCCTGCTTTAATCCATAAATGAATTTAAGCAATTTGCACACTTTTTCACTGCTCCCACTGTCTATGAAGCCCTCTGTTTGATCCATGAAAACACGCTCTTCTAAACATCCATTTAGAAAGGCGGTTTTAACATCCATCTGTAACAACCCTAAACTTTCTGTACATTTTTTTTCAAAAAAACAGAAAGGGGTATTTGAGCCCAAGCACAAGTTATAAATTTGTTTTGCTTTTGAATAGCAAGAAGGAGCTTGTAGCTCATTGGTAAGACCTTGCACTGCTGAACCAAAGTACCAGAGTTCAAATCCCATCAGCCACATTATTTTTTATATTGATTTCTTTTAATCTTTTTAGAAGCCCAAGAGTCTACACGTGCATAACCCATAAACCCAAAGGTCACACTAAAAATAAACGAGTACACTGCAGTAGGCGAAGCGTCGGGGACACGTGGCGGTGAGACTCGGCCCAACTCGGCCTGAATCGGCCGGCGACTCGTGTGGATCGGCCTGCGCCACCGACCGACTCGGCTCCAAACCCGATTTTTCTTCTTTTTTCTGTGCCTCTTGGTCTACCCATAACTCCTGTACTGTTTAAAATCCCTGCATTATTCCAGAGGAATTAAAATACAATTAAAACTATTTTAATGCATTTTCTATCAAACCCTAACCCTAATCTTTTCCTATAAATAACACTCTATCTCACACCCCCCTCACTTACAATCTCTGCATAAACTCTCAAGAAAAATCCCTAGAACTTTTGTGCACAAGTGGAGTTAGCGAAGGGTGAAACTCCGACGAACTTCTAACGACGACCCTAGGAGCTCCCGGCGACGAAACGACGCACCGGCACCTCCTACCACTCTCTCTTCCTCTTTTCTAATCTAAAATCCAGTAATCCCCTTCTCCCTCTTTTCTTTTCTATTCTAAAAACTCATAACTCTAAAACCCGACGGAAGCGGAGTTAATCCGACTTCCGATTCGGTTTTTTCTTTAAAAGTTCCATTTTTTTTTAAAAACAACAATACCAAACTCTCACAACATGACTATTAATCATTAACAAAATGTATTGAACAAGTTCCATTTCAAAAGAATGTATATTGTAATTTTTATCGCGTTTTTCAGAAAAATACCATATAGCTTCGACATAAAAACATCATTACCCTTGCTATACCTTTAGATAGTTCACGAGGTAATGACCTACCTTTTCACAACACTCATATGTAACATAGTACGATGCTATTGGGAAACATAGATTTGGAAAAATACGGTTTTACACAAAACTACCTCAAACTTATAAAAACTTTTTTCTACAAGATTATGTATTTTAAGCAAATCTTTGCAAAGCGCTGCTACAACCCATTTTGGGGAACTCGTTCGGGATGGTGCAGATTATCGCACATCTTCAGGCTTAGTAGTGAGAGATGCAGACCTCCGCAAGAAACATACGGTCTCAAAAGATTTAAAAAAAATACAAATATCTTTAAAAAATGAGATTTCTAGAAAAATAATAAATTAAATTATTTTTATAAATATATATATGTATCATCAAAATATCTATTTTTGATATAGTATAAATATTCCAACTTTTTCTAAATAAAAAAGAATCACTTTACATGAAAATATCATGCAATTCCATACAAGTTCAATACTTTACAATTAAATACCATATATTATGAAATTGGGTTTTATTCACTAGAAATGTCACATATATAAAATCTGCATCTATGAAAACTCTAAAGATGATAATTAAATACTTGAGGTGTATTTTTAAAATTATACAAATTATTTTTACATAAAACCCCCTCAAGTTTTATAAATCACAATAAGGACCCTAGTAAATATAGGTTTAAGCGAGACCGGTCTCTTGAGCCTCACGGAGCCGGAGATATGGGTGCTTGCCCATTTAAGGTAGACAACTTAACAAACGGTGTTAGCAACACAGTAATCGTCTTTAAAAAAGACACAAATCCTCCTTTCTATGTGCAGCGGTTACCGATAACACCAAAACCTAATTCAGGATTCAATTTCTTTTCTAATTGTCTGACTCAGACTGAGTCTCAATATATATAATCAATCTGACTTGAATGAGATTCTAGTATATATAACAATTCAATATGAATCCATGTATTCAATCTGTTCAATCTATCAATTTATACAACTTGACTGAACCTAACCATAGATATACATCTATCTACATGATTCTCCAGTTACATCCATTTACTGATATCATGTTTTCGGCAAGTCACCCATCTATACAATTCAAATTACAAGACAATACAATACAAACAATACAATCAAGATATCACGGGGTTTAAGGGGTAGATTGGTACAGAAGGTGTTAGAAGTGGCACGAGACTGCAACCATTAAGACACCTAACATGAATTCAATTGCTGTTGTACCGTGGCATAAACGGTTCCTTGTATTCCGTTCACCGTAATCTCTGGTCTAACGAGACTCCTCTCGTATACACTAGCCTCTTTTGTACCAAGCTACAAACAACAACGTTTACACTAAATACAACATTATAATAATATAATACAACTTTAAAAGCTACTCTCTCTCTCTTTCTCTCTCTGTCTATCTTTGGGACTTACCGAGCGATTGTTCGCTAACGACATTCCTTCTCTTTTTTCTTTGGAATGTTGTTAGGTGGTTCGGACCTTCAGGAGATCGAGCCCACCAGCGAGGACTTAGATCAGCTAGTCTTTGACCCTGAGCTCTAGATACTTGTATATTTCATTTCAGTACTTTCCATTTCTGTTATGCCACTGTTTAGGCATTGCTTTTCATTCCATATATTTACTTTTCAGATGTATTGTAAAAAGAATGTGAATAAATAAAGTTGTTGTTCATTGATATCTACTGTTTCTGTCTCTTGTGTATTTTACTTATATTGCTTAGATACGTTCAGCGTGTTTACTTCAGAGTAAATACGTAGCGGCCTCATCGCGTTCTCTGCCCGTATACTGGGAAGCGGGGCGTGATAGGTTTTATTGGTGGTCCAAACAGGTCAGAGCTGTATGGAATCCTACTATGCAGTTCAGTTCTGCGTGGACAATCTAAGCAATATAACACAAGAACCAGCAACTGAAAACAATCCTTGCAATACCTATTCCTTGAATCTTATCATATATTTTGAATCTGTCCTAACCCAAAATCCCTCACCTCTTTTACAATATTACCAAAACCTTCGCATTCTTTCATTCTTTCACACATTTTTCATACACTACCAATAGTTTTATCACCAAACTCTCCTTGAATCCGTTACACTTTCCTTTTACAAATTTCGAGAAAGAAATTATTTTAAGGAGGGTAGAATGTAACAACCCTAAATTTTCTGTACATTTTTTTTCAAAAAAACAGAAAGGGGTATTTGAGCCTGAGCACAAGTTATAAATTTGTTTTGCTTTTGAACAGTAAGAAGGAGCTTGTAGCTCATTGGTAAGACCTTGCACTGCTGAACCAAAGCACCAGAGTTCAAATCCCATCAGCCACATTAATTTTTATATTGATTTCTTTTAATCTTTTTAGAAGCCTAAGAGTCTACACGTGCATAACCCATAAATCCAAAGGTCATACTAAAAACAAACGAGTCCACTGCACTAGGCGAAGCGTCGGGGACACGTAGCGACAAAACTCGGCCTGAATCGGCTGGCAACTCATGTGGATCGGCCGGCGCCGCCGACCGACTCGGCTCCAAACTCGATTTTTCTTCTTTTTTCTGTGCCTCTTGGTCTACCCATAACTCCTGTACTGTTTAAAATCTAAGCATTATTCCAGAGGAATTAAAATACAATTAAAACTATTTTAATGCATTTTATATCAAACCCTAACCCTAATCTTTTCGTATAAATACCACTCCATCTCACACCCCCTCACTCACATTCTCTGCCCAAACTCTCAAGAAAAATTCCTAGAACTTTTGTGTACAAGTGGAGTTAGCGAAGGGCGAAACTCCGACGAACTTCCGACGACGACCCTAGAAGCTCCTAGCGACGAAACGGCGCACCGGCACCTCCTACCACTCCTTCTTACTCTTTTCTAATCTAAAATCTAGTAATTTGCTTCTCCCTCTTCTCTTTTCTATTCTAAAAACTTAGAACCCTAAAACCCGACGGAAGCGGGATTAATCCGACTTCCAATTCGGTTTTTTCTTTAAAAGTTCCATTTTTCTTTAAAAAAAAATACCAAACTCTCACAACATGACTATTAATCATTAACAAAATGTATGGAACAAGTTCCATTTCAAAAGAATGTATATTATAATTTTTATCGCATTTTTCAGAAGAATACCATATAGTTTAGCTTCGATATAAAAACATCATTACCCTTACTATACCTTTAGATAGTTCACGAGGTAATGACCTACCTCTTCACAACACTCATATGTAACATAACATGATGATATTGGGAAACATAGATTTGGGAAAATACAGTTTTACACCAAACTACCTCAAACTTATAAAAACCTTTTTCTACAAATTATATATTTTAAACAAATCTTTGCAAAGCGCCGTTACAACCCATTTTGGGAAACCCGTTCGAGATGGTGCGGATTATCGCACATCCTCGGACTTAGTAGTGCGAGATGTAGACCTCCGCAAGGAGCATACGGTCTCGAAAGATTTAAAAAAATACAAATATTTTAAGAAAATGAGATTTCTAGAAAAATAATAAATTAAATTATTTTTATAAATATATATATGTATCATCAAAATATCTATTTTTGATATAGTATAAATATTCCAACTTTTTCTAAATAAAAAAGAATCACTTTACATGAAAATAACATGCAATTCCATACAAGTTCAATAATTTACAATTACATACTATATATTATAATATTAGGTTTTATTCAGTAGAAATGTCACATATATAAAATCTACATCTATAAAAACTCTAAAGATGATAATTAAATACTTGAGGTGTATTTTGAAAATTATACAAATATTTTTACATAAAACCCCTCAAGTTTTATATATCACAATAAGGACCCTAGTAAATATAGGTTTAAGCGGGACCAGTCTCTTGAGCCTCACGGAGCTGGAGATATGGGTTCTTGCCTATTTAAGGTAGACAACTTAACAAATGGTGTTATCAACACGGTAATCGTATTTGAAAAAGATACAAATCCTGCCGTCCATGTGCATCGGTTACCGATAACACCAAAACCTAATTCAGGATTCAATTTCTTATCTAATTGTCTGACTTAGACTGAGTCTCAATATATATAATCAATCTGAATTGAATGAGATTCAAGTATATATAACAATTCAATATGAATCCATATATTCAATCTGTTTAATCTATCAATCTATACAACTTGACTGAACCGAACCATGGATATACATCCATCTACATGATTCTCCAGTTACATCCATTTGCTGATATCATGGTTTCGGCAAATCACCCATCTATATAATTCTAATTACAAGATAATACAATACAAACAATACAATCCAGATATTGCGGAGTTTAAGGGGTAGATTTGTAGGGAAGGTGTTAGAAGTGGCACGAGCTGCAACCATTAAGACACCTAACTTTAATTCAATTGTTGTTGTACCGTGGCATAAATGGTTCCTTGTATTCTGTTCACCGTAGTCTCTGGTCTAACGAGACTCCTCTCGTATACACTGGCATCTTCTGTACCAAGCTACAAACAACAGCGTTAACACTAAATACAACATTATAACAATATAATACAACTTTAAAAGCTACTCTCTCTCTCTCTGTCTATCTTTGGGACTTACCGAGCGATTGTTCGCTGACGACATTCCTTCTCTTTCTTCTTTGGAATGTTGTCAGGTGGTTTGGTCCTTCAAGAGATTGAGCCCACCAGCGAAGACTTGGATCAGCTAGCCTTCGACCCTGAGCTCTAGATACTTGTACATTTCATTTCAGTATTTTCCATTTCTGTTATGCCACTGTTTAGGCATTGCTTTTCATTCCATGTATTTACTTTTCAGATGTATTGTAAAAAGAATGTGAATAAATAAAGTTACTGTTCATTGATATCTACTGTCTGTCTCTTATGCATTTTATTTATATTGCTTAGATACTCTCTGCGTGTTTATTTCAGAGTAAACATGTAGCGGCCTCGTCGCGTCCTCTGCCCGTATACTGGAAGCGGGGCATGACACTATCTGCCAGATCTCATAGTCATGGAAGGCAGCAATGGCAAGTAGGATCCGAATGGATTTAAGCATAGCCACTAGTGAAAAAGTTTCGTCATAATCCAATCCTGGTCTTTGAAGAAAACCTTTAGCAACAGTCTAGCTTTGTAGGTTTCTACCTGACCGTCTACACCAATCTTCTTTTTGAAGATCCATTTGCATCCTACAGGTTTTACCCCAGTAGGAGCAAAATCCAAAGTCCAAACTTTATTTGTGTACATGGATTCCATCTCGGTTCGTATAGCATCCAACCACTTCACCGAGTCTTTACTCGTGATGGCTTGCTGAAAACTAGTGGGCTCATCATCGTCGATGATGCAATCTTCTCG
Source organism: Agapanthus africanus (assembly GCA_030015575.1). NCBI lineage: Eukaryota > Viridiplantae > Streptophyta > Magnoliopsida > Asparagales > Amaryllidaceae > Agapanthus > Agapanthus africanus. The sequence goes on along the minus strand of CM057350.1, from coordinate 182,289,376 downwards.
ATCCCCGTCTATGAGAAAACCGTAGTATCTCTCGGGTGGATGAGATAGCCTACTAGATCTGCAGAGTGGCGTGGGTATGTCATGTTCCATTGAAGTCTCAGGTTCTACTATGTTTTCTGTAATAGTATGAGGTTCTGGAATTTTTTCCAGCTCCATCGCGCTCCCACTTATCTTTTTTTCGAGAAATTGAGTTTCCATGAAGTGGTCATGATGAGAAACAAAGATCTTTTGTTCCTCAGCGTGATAGAAATAATACCCCCTAGAATTCTTGGGGTATCCCACAAACTTACACAGTACTGAACGTGCCTTGAGTTTGTCCGGATGAACCTTTTTGACAAAGGCAGGACAACCTCATATCTTTAAATACTTAAGAAAGGGTTTCTTCCCACTCCACATTTCATATGGAGTGGCAGGCACAGACTTGGTTAGAACCTTATTCAATAGGTATACAGCAGATTCCAGTGCATAACCCCAGAAGGAGGGTGGCAACTCAGCATTACTCATCATGGAACACACCATATCAAGTAAGGCGCGATTCCGTCTTTCTGATACACCATTGTTTTGTGGTGTGTATGGAGGAGTAAACTGAGAGAGAATTCCATTTTCTTTTAGGTATTCCAGGAACTCGACACTTAAGTATTCTCCGCCCCTATCAGAACAGAGCATCTTAATACTTTTGCCTGTTTGCTTTTCTGCTTCATTCTTATACTCTTGAAATTTCTCAAAGGTCTCGGATTTATGTTTCATTAAGAATACATGTCCATACCTAGAGAAATCATCTGTGAAGGTAATGAAGTAGGAATAGCCACTTCGTGCATGTGTAGAAATTGGTCCACACACGTCGCCGTGTATGACTCCCAGGAGCTCAGTGGCTCTTTCTCCGTGTCCAGTGAACGGAGTCTTTGTCATCTTTCCTATGATACATGATTGACAAATTGCATATGATTGATACTTAAATGGATTTAAGTATCCTTCTTTATGCAACTTAGTTAGTCGTGTTTCATTGATATGACCGAGTCTACAATACCATAGAAAAGCTTGGTTCGATTCTGGAGCTTTTCTTTTTAGTGTGTTTTGGACGTTGAAAACTTGATGTTGATTGAGAATATATATTCCATTGCTTAGTGTACTCGACCCAACCATTTCATTATTCAGGTGAATGTTGATAACATTGCTTATAAGTGCAAAATTATATCCTTCATTTGATAATAAAGATACTGATATAATATTACACACCATACTGGGTACACAAAAATAGTTATGTAACAACAAAATATGTCCACTCGCCAATCCAAGGTGATATTCCACTACTACAACTGCGTCCACACTGACTCCGTTGCCAATCCTTAGGGTCATATCACATTTCCTCAAAACCCTACGGCTTCTCAACACCTGCAAAGAATTACAGATGTGAGATCCTGATCCGGTATCCAATACCCAAGAAGTAGAGTTTATAGAAAAGCAGTTTTCAATTACGAACACACCTGAGGTTGAAGCCACAACCTGCTTTGTGTCCTGGATCTTGGCTTTTAGGGCCCTGAAGTCTTTCTTCCAGTGACCCTTCTTCTTACAATAGAAGCACCCATCCTTTGTGGCTACCCCTCCCATTTTTTCCTTTCCCTTTCCCGCCACCTTCTGCACACCTCCCCTCGGTTTGGTAGGGGCCTTCTTCTTCTTTCCCTTGGCTTTGGCCTTGGATCTAGAAGAAGAATATCCTCCAACAATCAGAGCGGGTGTTTCCTTGCCCTTTTGCAAGGTGCCATCTGCCAACCTCAACATGTTGAGGAGCTCAGGAAGTGTAACTTCCATACTGTTTATATTGAAGTTCAATATGAACTGGGCATAGGTGGAGGGAAGGGACTGGAGGATCAAGTCGATGTACAACTCATTTTCCAACGTAGTTCTTAGGACCGCGAGCTCTTCGATGAGAGAAATTATCTTCAGGACATGGTCCCTGACAGACGATCCGATGGCCAACCTCGCTTGAAAAAATTTCTTCGAGATCTCGTATCTTGCGATACGAGATTCCTCTCCATATAATTCTTTAGTATGGAGGAAGATGGAAGCAAGGTCCATATTCTCGTGCCGCCTCTGATGTTCATTATCCATGGAGGCCAGTACGGGGCACTTCGCCTTCGCGCAATCAAGATCCCAGGTTTTACGGACCTCAATGTTCGCGACTGAGGATGCTGGACCGGGAACAGGGGGAGCATTCGCCTTGAGGACGTATGTGACCTTATCATATGTAAGGGTCATATTGACATTCCTAAGCCAGTCTTTACAGTTTGGCCCAACGAGTTTATTTTTATCTAATATGAGCTTAAGTCCTGTCATGGTCGCTGCAATTTAAGAGGGGAGAAAAGAAACACTCAGCATATGCTCTTGCAAGTTTAGATTGGTTTTTAGTTTATCTAAACAGGATGGCTCCCACTGTTTCCTCGAATTCTTCTCCAAACCCTAAAAGAAGAATTAGTCAGGATTAATCGCACATCACAATACTTGCTTAACCTTTCGGCTAGACTAGTGTCGGTACTTCGAGGGAGGTTTTCCAATGCTTTCACGAAGTTCCTTAATTATATAACCTATTTTCCCTGGAGGCTTAGTCTCTCTAACATCGTTCTAGACACCTACTTGGTTTATAATATTAATTGTTAAGTGAAATTGTTTCCCGAAGAGTAGCGGATACTCACACTAGGATCAGGACCCAACTATCATTGTGTGATGAATCTGAAGGAAGCCTACCAAAAACACCACACTCAAGAAGGTTTGCAGCACTAGCAAGTTTTCTTTATGTTTGAAACTCTCGATGTGATTTTTGCCCCGTGCGCTTATAACCTTGACGAAGGCCAAAACATCATAAGTCGCAAGTCAAGTTCTACCCGTCATTATCTAGATTAATCTAGACCCATTCGTACAAACTCTTGACGAAGGCCAAAACAGCTGTACGCCTGTCCTAGATTAATGCATATAGCTATGCCACATATAAGCACCTATTGGCTATCAAACACTTGTTGGGGTCGAAAATTGCATCCCGGTTGACCAAGTCAAAGTCAAGGTCAACCCCAAGCCAGGTGGGCACAAGCCCAGATCAAGTGGGCTCATGCCCGAGTCGAGCCCGAACATGAAGCGGCCGGCCTCCCTTATGCAAATAAAAAATCATGTAATAAATAGTTTTGATATAATTTTTTTATGCATGATTGTAACATGGATGGGGAAAATACCATTTTGTAAAGCCCAAGGGGCTATATGTAAATGTGTAAGCCTATATAAGATATCATGAAAATGAAATAAAAGAAAAGGAACAATTCATTCTCCTTAAAAACTGGGGTTTGTGCCTCCATCCTTTCTCTCCCAAGTTCTTTCTCTTCCTTTTCATTTTCTAATTAAATCAAGAGCTTAGATCTTTTTTTTAAAACTAAATAAAGTTTTACTATAAACTCACCTCCCAAGACTCCATCTAGAGAAGAAAAAAGGGTCCCTTTTTTTATCATCCAAGATCTAAATCTTGGAGTTTCAAAAGAACTCATTTTGGGTTTCTTCTCAAAAGAGAAAGAAGAAAATCTTTTGGAGTTTAACTCCATAAATAAAATTCTTTTGGAGTTTAACTCTATAATAAAACCCTTTTTTTTGGAGTTTAACTCCGAATAAAATTGTTTTGGGAGTTTAACTCCAAATTAACTTTTTTGGAGTTTAACTCCATCACAAGAAAAAAAAGATCTTTTGGGAGCCCCTGCTCCCTCTCACATGAGAAAGAGGGAACTCCCACCAAGTGGGAGCTTTCTCCCCTCTCACATGAGGGCGAGACTCCCCATTTAGTGGAGTTTAACTCCATACCAAATAAAGATCTTTTTGGAGTTGAACTCCATTTAAAATTATTTTGGAGTTTAACTCCACATTAATTTTTTTAGGAGTTTTACTCCATTTAAAATTCTTTTGGAGTTTAACTCCACATTAAATATTTTTAGGAGTTTAACTCCATTTAAAATCCTTTCGGAGTTTAACTCTATTTAAATTCTTTTGGAGTTTAACTCCACAAACAAAAATTCTTTCGGAGTTCAACTCCACAAACAAAATTCTTTCGGAGTTTAACTCCATTTAAATTCTTTTGCAGTTTAACTCCATAATGAAAATCTTTTTGGAGTTGAACTCCATTTAAAATTATTTTGGAGTTTAACTCCACATTAATTTTTTTTAGAAGTTTTACTCCGTTTAAAATTCTTTTGGAGTTTAACTCCACGATAAAAATCATTTTGGAATTGAACTACATTTAAAATTCTTTTGGATTTTAACTCCATTTAAAATTCTTTTGGAGTTTAACTCCACAATAAAATTCTTTCTTTTGGAGTTGAACTTCATGTAATAAAAATAATAAATAAATAAATAAAAAATAAAAAATTATTATTTAATTAATTTTGGGGCCCCCACGTATAGGGAAGGCTCCCATCAAATGGGAGCCCTCAGGCTCCCATTAAATGGGAGCCTCTACCCCCCTCCCCGCCCCCCTCACGTGAGTGGGGGAAGCCCCCTCCCTTTTCTTTTTAATTTTTTTCTTTTTCTTTTCTTTTTTTTAAAAAAAGAAAAAAATGATAAATAAATAAAAATAAATTATGAATAATATTAAAATTAAAAAAACGTTTCTCTGAATATTTATTTACTTATTTATTTTTGTTATTTTTTTATATAATATATATATATATATATATTTTATTTACAAATGGAACAAAAAAAATGAACACGTCTCCATTGTTATATGTTAAAAACACACACACACACACACACACCAACACATCGCATTGAGTTTGCATCACCGGTTTTACCCGTCAATCAGAGGTTCTCTCGCTCTAAAGGCAAGGGGTAATTAATATCAGATTAGTCCGTGGCTGCTGAAGATTCGGATCCCCACAATCAATAAACTCCCGCCTACCCTAGGCATGGGGAATCTGTAGTACGCCTGATAAGTGCGCGCGTATTCCCATCTCAATGGGATGACGAAAAACACCCTATAGATTCTGGCACGTCCGGTGAGACTTTGCCTTTCCTCCTATATTTTGGGTTAAACGTTCATGCGAGCTCAATCAATATACATATCGATTGCCTGTACTAAAATCATGTTTCTATTTGCAGGTTAACGACTTTCGACTGCAATTTTCGGAAGCAACAAAATGTCTCTAAGGACAAGCTTGGCTCTCAACACAGCTCCCATCTCCTACACGATGAATATGGACGCCAGGACGGTCCTCCCGGCCAGTCTCGGGCGACAATGGGAGGAGCCTCCGCTACCATTTGGCTCTATTCTGTTCATGTCAGCTAACGCCATCCCAGCTCCTCAAGCCCGGTAACAGACAAACCGGCCTCGAAAGGCAGGAGGCCAAATGTAGTGATCTCGAGGGCACCGCTACCCAAACACAAGTCGATATTTGAACGAATTTCCTCGGCCCCAGCTAGGGACAAGGACATCAACACCAACAAAACAACAAGGCATCTCGGGTAAGCTCCAGCGGCTCCCCTGACAACTGCTCAATTGGGTATCTTCTCTAAGCTCCCCGTTAATCGGCTCACGATGGCTTCCTAGATGACCGATGCCCGCCAAGCTCTCAAAATCGAGAAGCTAAGACAGAAAAGGCTTAGATACAGAGTCAATAAAAGGTCTAGGGCTCATGCTAGGCTGAACTTCATGAGGTTCCAATAACAGGGTAACCTCGCCAAAGATAAAGTGATGGCTGGATATGTGGTCCACACCGTCTACATGGCCGGACATGAAGAAATGACCCTCCTATGCTTCATAGCCATGGTGATGATATGGTTGAAGCTACCCAGCATCGGTTCGGTCTTAATGAGGAAGAGCCCACTCAGGCCGATAAGCCAGAGGAGCCCGTGGTTCCTGCAGAATTGAGCTCAGGCAATAAGGATGACCCGATTGTCATATCCAGAACTATAGAACAAGTATTATTCCGATGGCTTCAAAGGCAACTTTAGGACAGGGACGAGAAGTTAGCCAAGGTCCAGTCTAAGGTTGACGAACTGGCAAATGTTGCGGCAGACCTTACGACTCAAGTCGCCCGATTGCAATTACATCAGAATCAAATTTTGGTTCATGAGTCAGGGATTGATACTCAGAGGCAGCCAACTAATACCCCCTTCAGCCCAAGAGTGGAGCACCTTCGCGAAAAACGGCCGCGATCAGCCTCCAGTCCCTCCAATACATACACTGAACGTCGTAAGCGGACAGCAGGCGAACCTAACACCGACCAACCTCGAAAACCAGTGTTGGGAAGGGAAGGGGAATTGCCTCTGAAAGAGAAACTGGATAGGGTCTATTCTTTCAGAAGGGACAAAGTCCGCAAGATATTCAAGGACGCCTTAAGAAACGGTCTACCACCGCCAGAATCAAAAAGACCACAAGAAGAGAATATGACCGACGACCCCAAATATTTCCCCTATCACAGAGTGATAGGTCATGCCATTGAGAACTGCTTTGTCTTCAAAAATTAGGTTGAAAAGCAATACAAGGCGGGAGAAATCTCGTTGTCCCCTGGCGTGTTAGCGGACAAACAAGCTGCGACCGCCAATTTCATACAAATGGAAACCGAAGCCTTTTAGGAATCTACTACACCATCGACCACCACGTCATTAAACTAGGGGACCACCGACCACCACGTCGTTAAACTGGGAACCGATGACCACCATGTCGTTAAACTGGGAACCGTAGACCTCTACGTCGTTAAACTGGGGATGTAAAAATGTGTAAATAAAACAAAAATTAAAGAAATAAAAAAATAAAAAGCCGAAATGATGGGGCGACTCGTAATAAAAATCGGCGAGTAAAAATAAAGATGAAAATAAAGCCTAAATGATGGGGCAACTCGCAATAAAAGTCAGCAAGTAAAATAAATAAGAAAATAAAGCCGAAATGATGGGGCAACCGTGAATAAAAAGCCGAAATGATAGGGCAATCGCGACCTTTGCGATAAGAAAAGCTGAAATAATAGAGCAATCACGGTAAAAAAAAGTGGCGAATGATGAGTCGCTCCTGGTACCATATTCCAATGCAGCGATGTAGACGCCAACCAAATTCCAAACTCAAATCCCCAACGGTGAATGATGAGTCGCTCCTGGTACCATATTCCAGTGCAGCGATGCAGACGCCAACCAAATTTTGAATGTCCTAACGGTGAATGATGAGTCGCTCTTGGTACCATATTCCTGTGCAGTGATGCAGACGCCAACCAAAATACGATTTTCCAAAATTCCCCCAGCCCTACGGTTGGTCCCCAAGTTGCCTACCGTATACAATCCACGGGCTCAAATAATTCTCATCATACCCATATCCCACTGTAATCACTAATCCAGCGGTCGGTCTCTGCCCTTGGAATTATGCTCCATCTGGAAAGACCAACTCGTGTGTCCTCACGATCCATAAGGAGAACAAAATTGTGAGATCCTTACGACTCGTAAGAAAACGCCTTCGTGGGATCCTTACAACTCACAAAGGAAATACACAGTTGGGGGTCCTCACGACTCCTAAGGAGAAAATGCACCTACGGGATCCTTATGACTCGTAGGGAGAAAATGCTTTTATGGGACCCTTACGTCCCATAAAATTGAAAAGCCTTAGGTGATAGGGATCTAAACCTGTCTCCTAAGCCATCGCTTTCAAACAGGGAAAGGCAAATGATGATTCTCTCCTGGTACCATATTCTAGTTTAGCGGTGCTGATACCGACCAAAAAACCAATTCCCAAATCCTCCCGGGGAAAATGATGAGTTGCTCCTGGCATTATTCTAGTGCAGCAATGCAGATGCCGACAAAAAACCAATCCCCAAATCTTCTTAAAGGCAAATGATGATTCTCTCCTGGTACCATATTCCAGTGTAGCGATGCTGATGTCAACAAAAATCAAACCAACCAATTCCAATATCGATCTCTGCGTCAAACAGCCGACACTCCGTAACGGGGAAACATCTAGCAGACACTCTGTGCAGGGGGCACGTCGACTACAGACACTCCGCCTCGGGGAAACGTCGACCAGCGACACTCTGTGCTGGGGTACGTCGACTACAGACACTCCGTCTCGGGGAAACGTCGACCAGCGACACTTCATGCCGAGGGCACGTTGACCAAATCATTCCGGGACAGGAAAACGTCTACCACGGACACTTCGTCTCGGAGACACGTCAAGCGTTGACTGTTCATGTCATAAAAAGGGCAGTGCAGGCTTCCCACAAAGCGGGAACCAAATCACTCCGGGCCAGAGAAACGTCTACCACGGACACTCTGCCTCGGAGACGCGTCAAGCGTCGACCGTCCATGTCGTAAAAAGGGTAGTGCAGGCTTCCCACAAAGCAGGAACCAAATCACTCCAGGCCAGGGAAACGTCTACCACGGACACTCCATCTCGGAGATGCGTCAAGCGTCGACCGTCCATGTCGTAAAAAGGCCAGTGCAGGCTTCCCACAAAGCGGGAACCAAATCACTCCGGACCAGGGAAACGTCTACCACGGATACTCTGTCTCGGAAACGCATCAAGCGTTGACCGTCCATGTCGTAAAAAGGGCAGTGCAGGATTCCCATAAAGCGGGAACCAAATCACTCCGGGCCAGAGAAAAGTCTACCACAGACACTCCGTCTCGGAGACGCGTCAAGCATCGACCGTCCATGTCGTAAAAAGGCAGTGCAGGCTTCTCACAAAGTGGGAACCAAATCACTCCCGGCAAGGAAAACGTCTACCACGGACACTCCGTCTCGGAGACGCGTCAAGCGTCGACCGTCCATGTCGTAAAAAGGGCAGTGCAGGCTTACCACAAAGCGGGGGCCAGGGAAACGTCTACCATGGACACTCCGTCTCGGAGACGCGTCAAGCATCGACCTTCCATGTCGTAAAAAGGGAAGTGCAAGCTTCCAAAAAAGCGGGAACCAAATCACTCCGTGCCGGGAAAACGTCTACTACGGACACTCCGTCTCGTAGACGCGTCAAGCGTCGATTGTCCATGTCCTAAAAAGGGCAGTGCATCCCAAAAAGTGGGAACCAAAGCAAGCCGCCTCCATGCAAAAGAAGATCCATCAATTTCATGCATATGACCAACATATGTGGTGTGCATTTATTAATGGGGGCACTTTATTGGGGTCGAAAATTGCTCCCTGGTTGACTAAGTCAAAGTCAAGATCAACCCCAAGCCAGGTGGGCCCAAGCCTAGATCAAGTGGGCTCATGCCCGAGTCGAGCCCGAACATGAAGCGTCCGCCCTCCCCTATGCAATAAAAAATCATGTAATAAATAATTTTGATGTAATTTTCTTATGCATGATTGTAACATGGATGGACAAAATACCATTTTGTAAAGCCCAAGGGGCTATATGTAAATGTGTAAGCCTATATAAGGCATCATGACAACGAAATAAAAGAAAAGGAACAATTCATTCTTCCCAAAAACTAGGGTTTGTGCCTCCATCCTCTCTTCCCCAAGTTTTTCCTCTTCCTTTTCATTTTCCAATTAAATCAGACTTAGCTCTCTTTCTTTTAAAAACTAAATAAAGTTTTACCATAAACCCACCTCCCAAGACTCCTTCAAGAGAAGAAAAAAGGGTCTCTTTTTTTTATCATCTAAGTTCTAAATTTTGGAGTTTCAAGAGAACCCATTTTGGGGTTCTTCTTAAAAGAGAAAGGAGAAAATCTTTTGGAGTTTAACTCCACAAATAAAATTCTTTTGGAATTTAACTCTATAATAAGACCCTTTTTTTATAGTTTAACTCCGAATAAAATTGTTTTGGGGGTTTAACTCCAAATAATTTTTTTTTGAGTTTAACTCCATCATAAGAAAAAAAAGATCTTTTGGGAGCCCCTGCTCTCTCTCACGTGAGGAAGAGGGAACTCCTACCAAGTGGGAGCTTCCTCCCCTCTCACGTGAGGGGGAGGGAGGAGGCTTCCCATTTAGTGGAGTTTAACTCCATACCAAATAAAGATCTTTTTGGAGTTGAATTTCATTTAAAATTATTTTGGAGTTTAACTCCATATTAATTTTTTTAGGAGTTTTACTCCATTTAAAATTCTTTTGGAGTTTAACTCCATATTAAATCTTTTTAGGAGTTTAACTCTATTTAAAATCCTTCCGGAGTTTAACTCCATTTAAATTTCTTTTGGAGTTTAACTCTACAAACAAAAATTCTTTCGGAGTTCAACTCCACAGTAAAAATTCTTTCAGAGTTTAACTCTATTTAAAATTCTTTTGGAGTTTAACTTCATAATAAAAAAAATTTTGGAGTTGAACTCCATTTAAAATTATTTTGGAATTTAACTCCAGATTAAATTTTTTTAGGAGTTTTACTCCATTTAAAATTCTTTTGGAGTTTAACTCCATGATAAAAATCTTTTTGGAGTTGAACTCTATTTAAAATTCTTTTGGAGTTTAACTCCATTTAAAATTCTTTCGGAGTTTAGCTCCACAATAAAATTCTTTCTTTTGGAGTTGAACTTCATGTAAAAAAAATAATAAATAAAAAAATAAAAAATTATTATTTAGTTAATTTTGGGACCTCCAGGTGTGGGGGACGCTCCTATCAAATGGGAGCCCTCCCCTCCCCCTCACGTGAGGACATGTGAGGGGGAAGGCTCCTATTTAATGGGAGCCCTTTTGCCCCCCTCACGTGAGGGCATGTGAGGCTCCCATTAAATGGGGGCCTCTCCCCCCCCCCCTCACGTGCGTGGGGAAAGCCCCCTTCCCTTTTCTTTTTAAATTTTTTTTCTTCCTTCTTTTATTTTTTTTAAAAAAAGAAAAAAATGATAAATAAATAAAAATAAATTATGAATATATTAAAATAAAAAAAACGTTTCTCTGAATATTTATTTACTTATTTATTTTTGTTATTTTTAATATAAAATATATATATATCTTCTTCTTTTTTATTTACAAATGGAACAAAAAAAATGAACACGTCTCCATTGTTATATGTTAAAACAAAAAAAAAACACGCACCAATACATCGCATTGAGTTCGCATGATCGGTTTTACCCGTCAATCGAAAGTTCTCTCTCTCTAAAGGTAAGGGGTAATTAACGACAGCTTAGTCCGCGGCTGCCGAAAATTCGGATCCACACAATCAATAAACCCCCGCCTACCTTAGGCAGGGGGAATCTGTAGTACGCCTAACAATTGCGCGCGTATTCCTATCTCAATGGGGTGACAAAAAACACCCTACAACATTATGCCTTGGTGAAAGTCAAAACACATAGCATGAATACTAGTAGATACCTATCTGAAATGACAGAGGGCTACAGCTGGTTTCCTGGCGAAAAAACCGTTAACGTATTGAACTTGATATAGTCGAAGGAACCTGATAGCCTTTGAAAAGGAGTGGTTTAAGCTCCGGTTTTAGAAATGCTTTTTGAAGAAAACTGAGTGGTTTTGTAATTGTTCCAACGACATCAGATTTTAGGTTTATTTTCTTACATTAATTAGAATTAATACGGTCCCATCAATTAACCTTATCATTGTAGTAAAAGAAACGAAAATATAACGTACGCTTATGCCATCCACATTCACCACGGGGCCCTTCATCACACGTTAGGTTACTTAACTAACGACACAGCGGGGGCTGGACTAGCGCGGGTGCAAAACATAAGAAACGTTTATTATATATAATAAATATATATATATAGCCATTTGTCTCATGCAATAATAAGCATTCCAGATCACAGAATCACAGATGGAAACATTGGATATACTTGGATTTCCATGCTTCGTTTAAGCCTGTAACGAAATACAGATTCTACAGTCGTGATGAATAGCTAAACCCCATCCTAGACCCCTATGGGTGCGGCAAACTACCCGCCAAATTCCCGAAGTAAAGCAACCTTCCCCAACAAAGTGAGTAGGCCACTCAGCACTTCAAAGAACCCGGTGGTTTGTGCATCCCACCTTGGGTCTATCCTAAGAGCAAAAATAGTAAAATGAAATAATACAACGGTGGCTACAATCTCAACCCGAATGTGCCCCGCAAAAATAATATTAAATAAATTTACAAATTTTACATGAATGAAAGAAAAGAAAAACACTCTTCTCACATCCTCCCAGCTATTCATTCACGACGATTCAATCAATCCATACACACAAACCATCACAGTCACAGAAATGTGCAACCTCTGCTAATCGACATATAGCAATTAGCGGATGTTTCGAAACACATTTATACAAACACAGAAGACCCAATTAGCTAAATAACTTAGAATTTCGATCGAACAACAAATTTGTATCTACCCCATGTATAATCCAGAACACAAATAACTCTGGGCAGAGAACAAAATATTCCAGAAATCATATTCCCATTAGATAGATCCACGGAGGAAAATTGACACGAATCGGCCACGACTCGGCCGTGCATCCGCGGTGAAAGGGTGAGTTACGCGGCAGTTCTGCGGTGATCTTGGCCGATCTCGTGCTCAAATTTCATCTGTGTTCTTAAAATAGCTTGCACGTATTTTTAGGACCTTTGAAATTATTTTTTGAACTCGTTTAAAAATCGACAACAAGCTAGGTAAAGGAATTTGATTTCGGGCTAAACTCTTTCGATCGAACTTCTAACCATTTGCTAACAAGCTAGTTTAGGTTTAAGTGGCTCTAATACCAGTGTAAGTCTATGCCGCACACCCCGTGAATTCGCGAGGAGGCTGAACACATGAAAAACGATTTTTTCTTTTGTTCAAATATCAAGTTTGCTTTGCAACATAGATTTTATCAACTTAGGATCTTGATTAAACCTTAACTAGCTAAACTAAACATCAAGAAGGCTCTAACTACTCGGTTGAATGGTTATACCTTCGTGTCAAGTCCTTCGGGTCTTCTTATGGTTCTTTGCTCCTTGGTTCAAGCTTCTTCTTGATCTCCTTTCTTTGGCTCCTCCGAAGTTTCAAATGACCTCGATTGCCGGTCTCCTTGGTGTCGAAGAAAGATCCACCCGAGAGTCTATGGTCAAGCCCTAACCTCAAATGAGATAACTTAGTGATCCAACTTGCTAAGAAAGACTAATAAGTAGAAGTAGAGAAGATGTATTGGATTAATTTGTCTCAATGCTCATTGATTGACAACTCATGTGATGGGATGAGCTTGAGGGAGGAGGAGAGGAAACCTAGGAGAGAGAATGATGATGTGAGAATTAACTTGAGAATTGGGTGTGAGAATGGCTAAGTTTTTTTCCAATAATTCAAGCATGGGATAAAATACTCACTAAAAATGGAGCCATGCTTGAATAGGAAACACAAATGAATAAACAATATATTAAGCCATACTTGCAACCCATTCCTCAAATATCTCCTAATTTCCACCTCATTAATCCTTTTACAAAAAAGATAAATCAATAATGAGGTGTCTCCTTCTAGAAGCTCATTCTTATAAAATTACAAGAATGCCCTCACTGTATATACATACCCGTATCCGTATTCCGAAAAATACAGATACCCTGAGATGATAAAATCCAATAATACAATACTAGGATCCGGCTTATACCAAAGCCCCCTAGTATTGTCCGTTCGAACATCATACGTAGCCAGTATACGCATGTGATTGAAACCCTACCGTAAGACCATACGGCCTCTACTTCATATCGCCTGATCCAAGGAAAACCCTCTGTGTGGGACTCTAAAAGTTCGACGGTATACTGACAGTGGGTTTAACCACAAGTCCGTCAGTGGCACTAGCTGTACGTAACGGCAACCCAGGTACATATCGAAAAGGAGGCCGACGAGCGAACTCATCCGAAACCCCAACCGAGCATGTCCGTGACAATCTCCGTGCAGTTCGGTCTGTTCGTATGAGAGTATCTAATGTAAGGTCTAGGGGGTGGAGAATGTCAGACCTCTAATAACCAGACAAGTCATGTCGGTGTGGCTCAAGACCATCCGAGAATCTACTGGTCTGACCACTAGTAATTCTCAATCAGCCTTGGCCAGGGACTTATGGTAATGACCAACCGATCACAGCGCGATATTAACTCCCTATACCGGGAGAGAAGAATCCCCAACAGTCGCTCACTGCCTCCATGTGGCTCGGGATTGTACCCAACTAAAACCTATTTGCATGACTCTTTTGAGCCGTGGTAGGGTAGTAATCAAAGCGCAGTGGGAACTCACACGAGACAAATGATGAGCTCAGGTCGACGGACTATCTGCACTCATGTCACTAGAGAACTGCTATCTGACGCTAGGTATAATACCAACTAGTCAGTTCTCGGCGAGTCTTGTCCGGTCTATTCACACCCAGTAAGCACCTGTATACAGTCTTAGGTGCACCTCACCAATGGTTGCGAGACCAGTCCATTGCCCCTCGTCAGGGTCTAGATATGTATACACTAGTCTACTCTGGAGTAACGATGCCTAGTCTCGATACTCTTACAACTATGGACGCTTTTAAGGATGTGCCTTTTGACTACCCAGCTCCCATAAGTATGATCGCCATCACAACGCTGGTAGTCAGGAAAATATCCTACGGGCTTTATCAACATGTATATGAAATACAAAGTAAAACACATCACATGTTAAGATAAACTCAAACCAAATAGCATACTATCATATCAAGCAAGATTGTCCTGTACATATATATCCCTAGCATCCTATACAATGAAGGCCTCTAGAGCATACATATCCAACAATTTTTACATGAATGAAAATGAAAAACTCTCATCTCACGCAAAACCCCCCAGCTATTCAAACACGACGATCTAATATAACATATCACAGCAATACATAACATCACATGTCATCAATGTAAGTAAATATGTGTATCCTGAAAGTCGTTGACGTATAGTAACGAGATCGGCGATACACCACATATTACACTTACGGTCGCACAAAAGAAAATGAAAACTGCAACAATTAGAATCCGCATATCCTTAGACATCATAAACCCGGAATATCTCATATCTCGGATTTCATGCCTAACACTTTAAATCTTTCATTTTTGTCTCGAATTGAAAACACTTTTCAATATCAATCGAGTAATTCAATAGGATTCCCAATTAATGATCAAATGCTCGTCGGGAAATTTAGTAGATTGCCGCACCCTCGGTGCCGTCAATAAAGTGCACTTAGGCGGAACACTGTGGCCGTGAGCACCCGACTGGATGCTTTTGGTCTCGAGGTTCTCCTACAGTCACTTGGTCGGGGCTATGGGGCATGGCTATCTAGTAATGTTTTCCGGCGACTATCCGCGTACAATACGAGATTGCGGCGGAGTTTTGATCCGAATCGAAACTCCGTAGCAATCGATCAAAAGAGATTAAAACGCGAGATTTACAAAACACAAACTAGTTTTCACAAAACTAATTAATGTGGATTCGAAATATTGTATCACATACATATATATATCTAGATGATATTAAACATTTCGATCGATTCATCAAACACTCATAAATCCCAGAGACCTCAATATCTTGAGACTCACTAAAAATACCCAGAAAGTGCCAAATATCCCTATGGAGCAGCACAAGAAACCCATGTCCACAACTAATCAATACTGCCACGCAACCGCGGCTAAACCCGCGGTTCCACGGCCAAGCGATCTAGCTGGGCCCTCGAAATTCTTGGGGCTCCATTATATACCCTGCACAATATTATGCATATTTTTAATCTTGAAAATTCCAACTTTTGAAAAAAATTACAGAAACTAGGAATTTGTACGGTTTCGAAGTTCGATCGAATACTTTAACATCGTGTAGACATCGCTTAATGCTCTAGCTTGGCTCTGATACCATGAAAGTATGCCTTAGCACCACTACTAGATTTTAAGAAGCATCAATTATATAATTTTAAAAAATCTAGCGTGCTAATGCATGCTATCCTAAAATCGAACTAGAGAATTAGGGTTTAAAAGCTAGTAAACAAACTTTACCCTAAGTGAAATAGAAATACAACCTTTGTTGACCAAACCTTCACTTCTAAAGCTCCATGTAGTAGTCCCTAGAACTCTTCATAGGCTCCACTTGGCGAAAGGAACGAGCTTTCTTAAGGATCTTCGAGGTCGAAGATGATCCACCTTGAAGTATCTCTAACTCAAGCTAACTCTTCACTAACTAAGGAATTAGTGAAGGAAACAACCTATACTAAAGGGCTAGTTTGGTATAGATTGATGAAGTAGGAATTTTGCTCACTTTGGAATTATATTTCTCTTTCTCTTTTTCACTCCAAGAAAATCAAGAAGAGGAAAAAAGAACTAGTGAAGAACTAGAACTCATATAGAACCAAGGGTGAAATAAAATATCTCATAGATATTTTTAGAGAGTTAACCATGGCTAAAGATAAATGGTTAGGTTATAAAATATCTAGAGTAAAACAAAATTAGTGGAATTAGTCAAGGCTTCTACATGCTTTCACAAGCATCTAAGCCATGCTAATTTCCACCTCATTTCGATTTTACTCTAAATGAATAATTACCCTAATTATCTTTATCCTTGGTGTGAGTCTCATACACCCATGTTTAATGTATCATCCACCATGACACAATAGTATATGTAATATATAAATATATATATATATATATATCACATAATTATATATATATATATATCCAAGAGAAAAAATTCTTTAGTGAGCTAATATTAGTTAATATATATTAATATATCAAATATATAATTATATATCAAATTATTAAATCAAGACTTGATTTAATAATCTGGCTATATCATATATAACCGACTAATATCATTTATATGTATATCAATTTATCGAATCAACATATGATTCAATAACCTGGTTATATCACATAAAACCGACCAATATAATATATCGTGAGATTAGAATACGGTATCACATACATGTATTTAATCAAGGTCCCGCACATATCACATATGTACCCTACTTCGTTTCGCTTGAACTAGGAAACCTCTGTGTGGGACTCTAAACACTCGTCAATATGCCGGCAGTAGGTAATGATCACATCAGTTACCCATATGCCGTCAGCTGTACTAGCTGGACGTAACAGCTACCCAAGTATTGAGCAAATAAAAGATCAACAAGCAAACTTGTCCAAATCCCATGAAGCCTAGAAGACCGTGTACAATCTCTGATGTCAAACATCAATGGTTATGGGATCAACCATCGCCCCATACAGGGTCAAGAAACGTACACACTAGTCTACTCTGGAACATCGATGTCCTGTTTCGATACTCTCTCGACTAGGAACTATTAAAGGATGTACTTGTGGACCACGCTGGCTCCACTAGTATGATCTGCATCATAGACCTGGTATTCAAGTACATATCTTAAGGGCTTTATCAACATGTATGAGAGAGACAGTATAATAATACAAGTGTACATGTGAAGATAAAGTGCAACCAGATAGCATACTATCATGTCGAGCAAGAAAATAATCTATATATATATGTCCAAGCATCCACTATAATATACAATCATGTACAATAATAGCCTCTAGGGCATACATATGACTAACAATGAGTATACTGGACGCACTCGCCGGGAACATACTAGTTGGTATTATACCTATTGTCATATAGTAGTTCCCTGGTGACATATGTACAGGTTAGTCTGTCGACCTGAGATCGTCATTTGTCTCGTGTGAGTTCCCATTGTGCTTTGATTACTACCCTACCACGGCTTAAAAGAGTCGTGTAAATAGATTTTAGTTGGGTACAGTCCCGACCCACATGGAGGCAGTGAGCGGATCGTCGGGGATTCGTCTCTCCCGTTATTGGAGGTTGATGTCGCGTAGTGCACGGGTGGCCATCACCAGAAATCCTTGGCCAAGGTAGTCAAGAATTACTGATTTGGATCAGTAGTTTCTCAGTTGGTGATGGGCTTCATACCAACATGAAATATCACGTTATTAGGGGTCTGAATTTATCCTCCCCCCTAGACTCAATATGCGATACTCTTAGACGAACTGACCGGACTGTACGGAGATTGTCACGGACAGGCTCAGTAGGGGTTCAGATGAGTTTTCTCATCGGCCTTCCTTTCACTCAATACCTGGGTAGCCGTTATGTACAGCTAGTGCCGCTGACGTGCTTGTGGTTAAACCCACTACCAGCGTATTGACGAGTCTTTAGAGTCCCACACAGAGGGTTTCCCTGCTTCGGGCGAAACGATGTAGTAGCCGTATGGTTTTACGGTAGGGTTCGATCATATATGATTCAGACGGAAAATACTAGTGGGCTTTGGTTTAAACCGGATCCTAGTATTATATTATTGGATTATTTTCCTCTCTTTGTATTTGTATTTTTCGGAATATGGATACGAGAATATATATACGCCTGAGGGCTATTCTTGTAATTTATTACAAGGTGCTTCTAGAAGATGCCACCTTATTTTTGTTATAACCATTTAGATAAAATGGTTAATGAGGTGGAAGGGATGAGGTGTTATTTAGCTTTTATCAAGCATGGCTCACTTGGTGACTCATGGGTGACTCATGAATTCACTATTGAAACATGCTTGATATTTGTTGGTGTTGTGAGATATTTTGTGAGGCTTGATTCATTTTCTTTAGCTCACAACACTTATCCATTTTTCCATGGTTGCTTCACACTCTCATCCTCAACCTGCTTCTTCTACCTCCACCCTTCAAGTCTCATGTGTTGAGAAACCTAGGGTGTTTGGAGACAAATTAATCCATCATTAGATTCTACATCCTCTAGGCTGTCTAGTTTAGCGAACTAGGTACCATAGTTACCTCGGCTATGAGATTGGAGCTCGAACTACAAATCCTCAGGTGGATCATCTTCGATGGAGGGAGACTATCGATCAAGCTTGATCATGGTCGCCTCTAGGATCTTAGGAGATGGTAGAAGACCGAAGGACTCGTATCATTTGGTATAACCATTCTAAACTTCTTTTTAGTTTGCTAGTTTTATGTTTATGGTAGATCCGGGTTATAGGGTTGTTCTAGCGCCAGTTTATAAAAATTTTGTTCCGCAAATGGTCACGGTAGATGGCCAGGGCTCTGGCATAACCCAACACTGGTCCCCACAACCGTACAGAGAAGATCCTCAGCACATTGAAGACCCTAGCAGAGGCTCAAGAAAGAAAGACCGATCTCTTGGCGGAGAGATTGAAGGTGGTGCAAGAGACCACAAATATCGCTTTGGAGAGATCTACAGCAGTCTCTGCCATCCTCGAGGCACTCTCGTACCAGCTACACAGGGTAGGGTTGGTAACATTTCTGATTTCAGGAGACTTCACCCGGCTGTATTCACGGGAGCAGCAGATCTACTTGAGACCGAGTAATGACTAATCAATGTAGAGAATTATCTGACGGCCGCTCGGGTCCCTAACGCTGACAGAGTAAGCGTAGTGAAGATCCAACCAGAGGACGAAGCTCGCACATGGTGGTCTGTAGAAGAAAGCAGGCTAGAGAAACTTATCGGGTGGGACACATTCTCCGCGTGTTTCTAGATCACTATTTCTGTCACGACCAGGAAATGGCACGTGACTGGCACTTGAATCATGTGAAGTCTATAGGACCCCACCGTAATCCAAGTAAGCCAAAAGCCCAGAAATCTAAACCATTTTGGGAAAATAGTGGAGGTGAAGTTTTGAAATAAAGGTATAATGAAATCAAGTTCTTTCCTTAAATGCATAAGTAATGTTATATGAAAATACAATTGGATTATATACTATAGTTGAAAACATTTTCGTCATTTGAAATTTGGGTAGTACCATATTTCCCCCAATAAAAGAGCAAAGCTCTGTTCAAAATTAATGAGGCAGTGCCTCACATGATTCTCACGCGAGTGCTAGTGTGCAAAGCACAAAAGAATTTATTAGATTAAATAAGAATTAAAACTCTCATATAGCGTCGCATGTGCTCCTCACGCGGGCGCCAATGTGCAAAGCATAAAAAGAATTTATAAGAGTTAAAACTCTCAAGTGGCATCTCACGTGCACAACACGTGAGCGCCGGCGTCCAGGTAGAATTAAATTCTACTCTCTGTTAAACAAAGCCGTTGGATCAAAGATCCAACGGAGATGATAAATCATCAAAAATGCAGAATTAAATTCTGTCGGGAGAAAACATTTCCTAAATTGGATCATAGAATAAAATTCTATTTTTAGGATATATTCGCTCAATCTTTCTAAACAAGAAAAATTGCTATCCGTAAAGCAGAGAACCCTTGGATTAAAAATTCAATAGTGATTAAAAATCACCATTTCACAGAATTAAAATCTGCATACGGAAAATATTTCCCCAATCTTGTTAGAAACAAGAAAATATGTTTTGTAAAACAGAAACCCTTGGATCAAAGATCCAATGGTAGGTAAAATTCCCCAAATTGATTGGGATCTTTTAATGAGAGATTTCTTTAAAGCTAATTAATAAACTTGCTTCCACTATATAAAGGACTGAAGACTTCAAGTCTGAGAGAGAAGAACCCTCCCATAAGCTTCTAAAAGCAAAAACAGAAAGCTTCAAAAAGAAATAGAGAATTAAATTCTCAAGGAAGAAGATCTCCCTCCTTAAAAAACTCTAGGTAAAGGAAAAAACTAGAGATAAAAACATCTCATTTACATATCTAAGGGTCTAACCCTTCTCGAAGAACTTAGTTCTTTCTCTGGATCTGAAATCCACAAGACAAGTTTCCCACAAGTTGAGAATTTAATTTTCATTGGGAGGAACTTGTTCTTGAGAATCAAAGACTCAGAAAGGAACTAGAAATTGAATTCCTCAAAACAAAGCATATAAGAGAAACCCAGTTCTCGTAAAAGAACTTGGTTCGTAAAAATGAAAGCTTGATCCTAAATCTGCAAAACAAAGATCCTATTGATCATTAATGAGGAAAAATGCAATCGGCAGGGAAGAAAAGCGCCTATCTCAGCACGTGTCCCTCACGTGGGCGCCACAGAAGAGTGCTTAGAACTCACTAGGCAGTGCCCGGTGCCACACGTGTTCCTCATGTGGGCGCTATAGAGAGGAGTGCTTAGCACTCACTGGGCAGCGCCCAGCGCCGCACGTATTCTTCACGTGGGTGCCACAGAAGGGAAAAGTGCTTAGCATTCACTAGGCAGCGCCCAGCGCCGCATGTGTTCCTTACGTGGGTGCCACAGAAGGGAAGAGTGCTTAGCACTCACTAGGTAGCGCCTAGCGCCGCACATGCTCCCTGTTAGTGTAATATGCTCTAGAGGCCATTATTGTATAGTACTAGTTTGTATATTACATTTTGGAAGCTTGGGATATATACACGGATTTATGATAGTCTTGCTCAATATAGTAGTTTGCTACTTGGTCTGTATCTATCTTAATATGTGTATATGTTTCTTTTGACGTATCGCTAATACATATTGGTAGAGCCCTTAGGATCTTTACTTGACTACCAGCGTTGTGATAGTAGTCACACTAGTGGGGGCTGGATAGTCTGCAAGCACATCCTTATACAGGTCCCTAGTTGTAGGATTATCGAGACAGGGCATCGGTATTCCAGAGTAGAGTAGTGTATACACTTCTCATCCCAGCAGGGGAGATGGTCTGTCCCACAGCCATTAGTACGTCGTGCTGGAGATAGTATGTAGGTGCTCATTGGGTTATGAGTTACACTGGACGGACTCGTGGGGAACTGCTGGCTGGTACTATACCTATCGTCAGGTACCAGTTCCTAGTGTAGGGTTACTAGGCACTCTCACAAGGGTCTATAAGGAATCAACCATGCCTGATTCAAAAATTAGATGTGCCGAACAACCCTAACCAAGATCTTTAAACTAGAGATTAGGCGAAACGAACATGTTAAACACTTTAACATCTAAGAGTTTGGGATTACAACCTTTGTAGTCCGGTCCTTCACTTCATAAGCTCCGTGTTGTGGTCCCTTCGCTGCGATCATCAAGTTCTGGACTCTCGAGAGGCTTTACGAAGAGAAAGATGCAATCTTGCTTCCGATCTTCGATAACAAAGATGATCTACCTTGAAGTTTCATTAACACAAGCTCTCACTCACTAAATGAAATGAACACCCTAATCTAAATGGCTAGGATAGATTAGGATGATGAAGTAGGATTTTAGCTCTCATTTATTTTCATTAACTCTCTCATTTTCATCACTTCATAAAAAGCTAGAAAGCTTTTTATGAAAGAAAGAAGAAGGAAGAAGAAGAACAATCAATCCTCTTTGTGATGAATAATGAACTGTGATAATATCATTACAAAAGCAACCATGGTTAAGTCAAGAAAAGACTTAACCATTGTAGAGATCTAACCATAGTATAGGGTGTGGGTTGGGTTAAGTAAATATCTTGCAAAATATCTTTGCAAAAACAAAAAGGAAACCTTCTAGAAGGTTCAAGAAAGAACTAACCCAAATCAAACCCTAACCTTGTTTAATCTCCACTAAACATGTTGCATTAGTAATCATATCATGTTATATTATTATATATCACATATACAATATTTATTGTAACAAAATAAAATGATACAATTAACATATATCACATATATATCAATGTATTACCCGAGTGAGAAAAAGAATCTTTTAGTGAGCTTATATTAGTTAATGTAATTTAATATATCAAATATATAATTATACATTAAATTATCGAATCAACACTTGATCCTATAATCCGGCTATTTCATAAATAACCGACTAATATTATCTGTATCAGTTCATCGAATCAACACTTGATCCGATGACCCGGCTATATCACATATACCCGGCCGATATCTCATATCGCGAGAATCTAATACGGTATCACATACACATATTGTTCTCGGTCCCGCACATATCACATATGTGCTCCTACTCCATTTTTCCTGAGCCAAGAAACCTCTGTGTAGGACTCTAAAGAATCGTCAATACGCCGGGAGTAGGTGATGATCATATCAAACACCCACAAGTTGCAAGCGGTCAGTTAAACGTAACAGCCACCCAGGTATTGAGCGCTCAGAAGATCAACAAGCAAGCCCGTACATTCTCCTGTGAATCCAGTCAGTAACACTGCCGTACAGTCCGGTCTCGTCGTCTGATATGTCGCATATCTCGCCTAGGGGTGGTAAACGTCAGACCCCAGTAGCTTGATAAGTCATGTCGATATGAGGTCTATAACAGTTCGAGAAACTACTGATAACACTTACCAGTAAATATCAGCAACCCTGGCCAGGGATTTCCAGTTATAGCCAATCGAACACAGCGTAATATCAACTCCCTATACCGGGAGAGACGAATCCCCTCCTATCGCTCATTGCCTCCATGTGATTCGGGACTGTACCCAAAAGCCACCTTTTTGCATGCCCTCTTGGACATGGTATGATGGAAATCAAAGCACAGTGGGAATCACACAAGACTCTATGACGATCTCGGGTCTACAGACTAACCTGTACCAGTGTCACCGGAGAACTGCCATCTGACGTGAGGTATAATACCATCTAGGAGTTCTCGGCGAGTCCGTCCAGTGTACCCAGTCTCCACTGGGCACCCGTATACCTTCTCTGATATCAAACACCAAGGGATATGGGATCATCCATCGCCCATCATATGGGTCAAGAAGTGCATACGCTAGTCTACTCTGGTATATTGATGCCATGTCTCGATACACCCTCGACTAGGAACAGTTATAGGATGTACTCATCGACTACCGTGGCCCCACTAGTATGATCTCATCATGGTCTCAGTAGTCGAGTACATATCCTAAGGGCTTTATCAACATGTAACATAAAGACAATCAGAGTACATGTTAAGATAAAGAGCAACCAGATAGCGTACTATCATGTCGATCAAGAAAGTCCTCCCTATTTATGTCCAAGTATCCACTACAATATACATCGTATGTACAGTAATGGCGTCTAGGGCATACATATAACTAACAATCTCCCACTTGCACTAGGGCCATCTGTTGTGGTATCACATATCCAACAATTAGCTGTGGTTGAAGTATCTCATACTCAACCATCCCATAAAAGTCTCTACTGGGAAAAAAGGCCTTTGTGAGTGGATCTGCGCTATTGTCCTCTATGTCTACTCTCCTAACCTTGATCTCCCTGGAGATCAACCATCTCCATGATCAGGTGATACTGCCTAAGAATTATATCTGGATTTCTGATGGGACGAGGGTTCCTTGGCATAAGCCACAACTCCATTGTCACATAATGGTAAGAACGAAGTTCATCTCATGAACTTATATTTATCCAGACTGCCTCTTTGGTAGCATCCTTGGTCACGATGTATCTTTCCTTTAATCATCTAGTAAGTCACGGTATCTAGCTTGGAACTCTTCCAACATACTGTCCCTCCACTGAGGGTAAAGACAATGCCTGCGACTGACATTCAGTCGTCCTTATCACCCTGGAACCTTTCCAGTGATTCTCCCCAGGATCTATTGATACCTTCTCACTACAACTAGTGAGTATCCTAACATCCAATTAGATTTATCTCATAGATCCAAAACCTAGGATTTAGGAGGTATCACTTTGATCCTATATGGAGAATCCTTGTGATAAGAGGAGATTGACCAAGCGTGGTATAGGAAACTAATTTCCTATCAAGAGTATGTCATCCACGTACTCTATGAGGATCACCACCATACTCTCTACTACCTTTTTTGTATATACTAGGTTCATCTACCATTTTGATGAAGTAAACTCTTTGACTACCACATCAAAACAGACGTTCCAACTCCACGATGCCTGCTTTATCACATAAAACATCTTGCACACGTTTCCGCTGCTCCCACTATCTACGAAGCCCTCTGGCTGTGTACTTATAGACGCTCTCTTCCAAATTATCATTTAGAAAAAAAGTCGTGACACCCAACCGCCAGATATCGTAGTCATGGTATGTAGCCGTGGCAAGTAGGATCTGGATGGACTTAAGCATAGCTTTGAAAGTATCAACTTTTCCATGTACACCAAGTAATCTTCTCAAGATATACTTGCTCCTGATGGGGATTTAACCCTTCAGATAAAGCAACCAAAGTCCATACTTTGTTGGTGTATAAGGATTCCATCTCAGATTGCTAAGCATCCAGCCATTCTTACAGATTCCCACTCCTGATGGCCAGCTCGAAACTAGTTTGGTCATCATCTCATGATGCAATCCTCTCTCCCACTGTCATAGAGAAAACCGAAGTATCTCTCAGGTGGGTGAGGAACCCTACTAGATCGGCGGAGAGGCTGAGGTTCGTTGGAAACTATTGAATCCTTTGGTTCTACCAAATCATCAGCTGCTGTTTGTATAGCTGGAACTCTTTCCAGTTCTACCTCATGACCAATAATTTCTTTAAAAGAAATTCCCTTTCATAAAGGTGGCATGCTGAGAAACAAAATATCTTTTGTTCCTCGGTTTGGTAGAAGATATTCCCTTGCGAATGCTTGGGATATCCAACAAACTTCTACAGAGCTGACTTTGCCTCGAGCTTGTCCGGATTATGCTTTTAGACTTCGGCTGGACAACCCCAAATCTTAACATACTTAAGATATGGGCTCTTCCCATTCCATATCACATATGTAGTGGTAGGCAACTGATTTGATTGGAACCCTATTCAATAGGTATGCAGCTTCTCAAGTGCATAACTCCCAAAAGGAATTAGTAAACTCAGTAGTACTCATCATAGAGCGCACCATATCACATAGGGTGCAATTGCTCCGCCCCGATATACCATCGTGCTATGGTGTATACGGAGGAGTAATGCTGAGAGAGAATCTCATTCTCCTTTAGAATAGTCCAGGATCTCCGTGCTTAAGTATTCTCCTCCCTGATCTCATCAAAGGACATAATACTTATACCCGTTTTTGGTTCTCTACTTCTAACTTATATTCTGTGATTATCTCAAAAGTTTCGGACTTGTGTTTCAACAGGAACATATGTCTGAATCTTGAGAGATCATCAGCGAATGTAATGAAGTACAAAGAACCGATCTTGGCATGTGTAGACAGGTGACCTTCATACATCAGCATGTACCAATCCCAAAAGTTCACTAACTCTTTCTCTGTTTCCAATAAACGGAGCTGTGGTCATCTTATCTCTGTGACATGATCGGCAAGTTTCACAAGATGTAAATTCAAACTAATTTAGATATGCATCTTTATGTAACTTCAGCTAGTCGGGTCGCATTGATATGACCTAGTCTACAATATCTCAAGAAGGATTCGTTCATTTCTGAACTCTTCCTCTTGTGTGTGTTCTGTATATTAAGAACTGTGATTTGATTTAGGACGTCTATGCTTTTAGATAACGTGCCTGATCCGATCAACTCTTGATCTAGGAAATGTTCAAAACATTATACAATAATACAAAATTATATCCTTTCTTTACTAATAAAGAGACTGATATGATGTTGTATTTCAGGTTCGGTATCTAATAACATTCATTCAGAATCAATATATTCTGGTAATACAGGGTGATAACTACCAACAGACTTGGCTGCAACACTTGCACCGTTTCTATCTCATGAAACTTATCACCCGTTCTCAGTTCTCTACCTATCTGTAGCCCATGTAACAAATTACATATGTGGGATCCTGATCCGGTATCAAATACCCAGGACGTAAAGGATATTGAGAAACAGTTCTGTGTAATGAACACACCCGAAGAAGATGCATCAACATGCACTTTCTTCGTTTGGGCGGTACGGGAATTCTGGTAATCCCCTATTTCCTGCTCTGTCTTATAACAATTATAAGTTGGAGCGGGACCAACGTTCCCCAGCTCAGTATAACAAGCGGGTTCGGTCAATATATCCGTTTTATTATCTTGATTAAGGCGTGATATGGTCGCTACCTGGAGAGAGAGAGAAGAAAACACTCAGCGTATGCTCTTGCAAGATTAGATTGGTTATCTAATATATCTAATCAGGATGTCTCCCACTGTTTTAGTCAAATCTTCCTTCAAACCCTAAAAGGAAAGACTAGCTGGGATTAATTACACTCTACAAGTTTGCCAATCTTTCAGCCAGGCCAGTGCCGGTACTTTGAGGGAGGTTCCCCGTGCGTTCGCACGAACCTAATTAAAGTAAACCTCGTTTTCCCAGGGGTGTAATCCCGTTAACACCTTTCTAGACACCTACTTGATCGGCTAATTGTAATGTGTAAAACTCTCCCAGGAGTAACTCTTACTCGCAGCGGGTATCGGGATCCAACTATCTCATAGAAGGTATGCAATCTCATTGCAAATTTCAACACTTGAAATTCCTAATAATATTTTACCCCTGGCATCTATATGACCTTAACATAGTCAACAAATCATAAGTGCTAGTCAAGTTCAACCCGTCATTTCCCGATTGAATTAAACCCATTCGCACGACCCTTAACATAGTCAACAAAGTCGCACGACTACCCTAATCCAATCGCATCATATACTTATACAGATAAGCACTAATCATCTACCGCACACTACGCCTTAACATAGTCAACAAACGTAGCACGAATACTAACTAGTACTTATCTGAAATGACGGAAGGCTACGACAGGTTTTTAAGAAAACCCTTTGTGTAATGAACTTGATATCGTTGTAGAATCGAGTGATTTTGAATGGAATGTTTTTGAGGCCTTTTCTAGTTTTGCTAAAGAGGTCACTCCCGGTGAAGGGATCGTCGGCTCTTTCCTTATCGAATAAGGTGCAGAATATTTCACAAATACCACTATGTAAAGCAAAATCTATAGAAACAATCAAAAGACAAACCGAGTTTGTAGCATCTGCTAGTTTCGCTAAAGAGGTCACTCCCGGTGAAGGGATCTCGGCTCTTTCCTTATCGAATACGGTGTTGGATGTTCTATAAGGAACACCGCTATGCAAAGCAAGAACTAGAGCTACCAGTTTTTAAACAAGTTTCTACAACATCTTTAGGTTTCTTTTATTTCATTAATCTCATTAATGAAGTCCCATTTTATTATGCTTCACAAGCATCACATTTGAAACGAAATCTGCAATATAACATATATCTCATATATATAATATAAACATCTGTCTCAGGCAGTAATATGATCTCATCACAGAACATTGCAGCAGAAGAACATATATGAAATATTGGACATACTAAGACGTCCGTGTTTTAATACGAGCTTGTATAAAACACGGATTCCACGGTCGCGGTGAATAGCCAAACCCATATCCCTAGACCTCTACGAGAGCGGCAAGCAACACTGCCAATTCTAGGGTTAGGATACCCGGTCTCGACTCCTCGAGATGGTCTCCCACTGGACCCTGGAACCCGGTTACTTGTGCTCCCCGCCTTGGGTCTACCTAATGCGGAAAAGTAAATAATATACAATGGTGACATCATCCTCAGCCCGGAAGTGCCCCAATAAAAGAATATTACATACAAATGAATTTTACATGAATGAAAATAAAAACCCTCATCTCACATAAAATCCCCGGCTATTCAGAACACGACGATCCAATATAACATATCACAGCAACACATAATATCTCATATCATCAACGTAAGCAAGTATGCGTATCCCGATTGTCGTTGATGTATAGCAATGAAGTCGGCGATACACCACATTGTAGGGTTACTAGGCACACTCAAGAGGTTCCATAAGGCATCGACCATGCCAAATTAAAATTTTACGGTGCCGAGAAACCCTAATATATATCGTTAACTAGAAGTAAAGGCGATACTACAAGCAAGCAAATAACTTTGCTAATAAGTGAAAGGGATTACAACCTTTGTAGATCCGGTCCACCACTTCTTTAGCTTCGTGTTGACGTACCTCCGCTGCGATCATCGGGATCCCGGACTCTAGCAATGGTTTCGTCGGAGAAATAATCGGGCTAGGTCATTGACTTCGAGGCCGAAGATGATCTACGTCGAGGCGACTCAAACTCAAGCTCCATCTTCACTAGGTCAAGAAACTTGTGAAGAAAACACCCTATACTACATGGCAAGTTGTAGAGGATGAAGAAATAGGAAGTGTGTTCACTTTAGAATTGGATTTCTCACTCTTTTTACCATGGCACCATTGGAGCTCTCAAGCTTTTGTGAGCTTGATGAAGATGAAGAAAGCATCATATGAATTATTATACAAATGAAACTTCTCCAAATGAATAATGGCACCATGGTTGAGTTAAGCCCTCATGCTTAACTCATGTAGAGATTTAACCAAACCATTAGGTTAAAGGTTAGGTTAACTAATATCTTTAAACATATGACAAAAGAGTTGACTTTGTCAATATTTATCAAGCTTCTTGAAGCTTGATAACTTTGACCAAAGTCACACTCGTTTGTTATATGCTTAAGAAAATAGTAAACCCTAATCTAACCTTGATTTGGTTCAAGTCTCATACACATAACTTGTTTGTATCATTAAGCATGATACAAACATGTACACTTGCATATATCACATATAAACAATGTGCACATTCAAGTGAAAAATCAATCTTAAGTGAACCAATACTAGTTAATTGTAACGTTTTAAAAATAATTAAATAAATAATTAAATGAATAAAATTGTTTAAGTGAATTTTATGAATTTCGGTAAAGTAAAATGTATTTTTCGTAAAATTAAACCGTGATTGTTTTTCATTATAATTTCAAAAATACCTATTTTAATTATGTAATTACTAGTAAATGGTGTTTATTTAGCCACTTTTAAATTTTTAGTTCAATTAAATATTTTTCCTAAATTAAATATTTTAAATATTAACATAAGTTTATTTTTTATTTAAATTAGTGTAAATTACAAATTTGAATGGTTTTAATTTGTAAAAATGAGCCATGGTATATTAGAATCAAGTGTGTAATATGCAAAATCTTTTCCAAAATCTCTCCATGGTTTTAGAAATTTCTAGGAAATGGGTTAAATTGAAAAAGTTAGATAATAAAGGGTTTAAGTGAAAAAAATGCATTATTTATGAACTTTCTACACAATACCACACATTTTTTCTCTCTCTCCACCCTCCTCCCTCTCCATGGCCGGCCTCCCCTCCATGGGTAGCCCCAAAATTTTCCCCCCATCATTTTTGCATTAAAAATCATCAAAATTCATCAAAAATTCCAAAAATAAATCTCAAAAATCAACATTCAACCTCTACCATTTTCCTTTGACCTATTTAGCATGGATTTTGGAGATGGAAAGCATGCATTTTGGAGGCTTATTTCATGTTTGGGTTTCATATTTTGGAGGTATAAATTTCCTTCTTTTGATTTATTGTTATTAGATGTTCATTTAAGCATAATTAGATTAATTAGATTAATTCTAGTTGCAAATTCTAAAATTCAAGTTAGGTTTGTAAATTCAAGTTATGATTTTTATTAATTAATTAGGGTTATAATAGTTAGTTTAACACTTTTAGAATTGGAAAATCTTGCATGTTTGTTGAATTGTAAATTTTTTCATTTAAAATTGTTTAAATGAAGCTTTTTAGCTAACTAGTTTTTGTAAAATATATATATGGGTGATATAAAATTCCAATTAAGGTGGCTATCATTAGATTGTAGTTTTAGTGAGAACTTTAGCATGTTAATGGAAAGAAAAACTTAGTTTGATTGCTAGTTTCTATTGATAATTGATAAATTGTGATAAAAATTGCTATTTTGTAAACTAGATTTTAGAAATTTCTAAATAAATATGATTAAAAATATAATTTATGGTTTCATTAAATCATTATCATTATGAATTATGGTTTAATACATTAATTCATGAAAAATCACGTTTTGTGGTGGAATTGTGGTATTTTGCTTGAAAAATGTTAAAAATTGTTAAAAGTTGCAAACTAGAAATTTCAAATAAATGCAAAATTGTGTAATAAAAATAAAGTAAGGGGTTGTATAGTCTAGTTATGCTATTTAATGAGTTTTATAACCATTGGTTTCATTTAAATGTCAAGTTTTGATGAAAAACGGTAAATTGGCATTTTCGGGTTTTATGAAATCGGGCGATTTGATGGATTTTAGGGTTTCGATGGATTTAATCATGTTTTATAATATAAGTAATGTGTTTTAAAACTACGAGTTAATTGTTGATGTTTATCTCGATCCATCGGAGTTTGTACGCCGATATCGAGCGATATTTGGTTCTTTTGCGTGGACGGGACATAGGTTTTAACCTATGCTTGTTCCTTGTATCGTTTGACTTTCGTATGTGATTCAGTTTACGATGCTATTTATATGTTTGCGTCTAGGTACCCCTCACGTGGACTGCGGGCGATGAAGAGGAGGATGGCGACACTGTCTTCGGCAGACATGGACCAGGTGAGTAGATGCATATCTACGGGGGGAAGTCGGGTGGATGGCGTTTAGCACCCCCGCAACGTAGAATAGGAATAGTACTTATTGACATTAGGAAACAAGATGTGAGCCTAGTAGGACCCTAGTATTGACCCTAGGCTGGACTAGACTGATTTAGGAAAACTATATCAGAGGATGAGTACCTTGGAAGAGATTCGTAGGTTTCAGATAGAAACACACCCACGCACACACTGAAACTCGACATGGGGTATACGTGTATGTGTATATATATAGAACTAGGTATAGGTATATACATATATATACAACACGTATATGTGATTCATTGATGTGATATGATATCCGAGGTATAATGAAATAGTGTAACTGGGCTTGATGCCGTGATTCTTGGCTATACAGTCGTATTAAGTGTTAGCGGATCATTAGAGAATGAGATAATGAACATGTATATTTAAATTATAAGGGTAGTGATGATATTGAGGTACATGGGACTCTAAAATAGTACCCGGACTATAACTTGTGATTGATCACGATATGGGATATGTATGACTTGATTACGATATGATACATACGACATGATATTTCTGAGGATAAACTAATGATGCATATTATGAGGGCAATGATATATGATTGATGTAGGCGATTACAGTTTAGTACCTTGATCATGAGATGTGTTGGTGATGACATTATACGAATGATGAGACACCTAGGAGATACTTGACCCGTACTTCGATATTGGGATGCCGTACGATGGATTTTACCGTACGGGGCATAAATATGATGATTGATCCGCACTCTTGATTCGAGGGAGCCATACTACGTACGTGACGCTATTGAGGCCGGATCACCGACTATTCGAGATATTGATTCAGACCTTAGGTAGACTCTTGTTTCTTAATGACTAGTTTCTTAGGTTAAGTTCTTTAGGAGGTTAGATGGACACTAGTTTAGGTTCGATTTCATATAGTGGTAGTGATAATTGTTTATTAAATGAGTGGATAATGCACATCTGTCTTTGCATTCATACTGTAATCATCATGGTGCATGTTCTTTCATATGTTGCTATAATCAGTATAAATTTTACCTGTTAGGACACCAGCACCATTACCGATGATGCGCATATTCCACGCACACTTATTTGCCGGCTCACACACATCATCATCGGTAATTGCTATGCCACGTACACTTTAGATTATATTATCTTTTATTGATAGAATCAGTTAACAACTAGACCGATATAATATCGTGATTACTCTCTGATGTTAGTATAGACATGATATCTATTACTTGACATTCATGCATTCATATTTTCATGTTATCCTGTAGTATCATGGGCATATGCCGACACTTATCATATACTTACTCATGATTTTCAGATTTGGATTTCTATGAGATTTCTGGATTTTGGGGAAAACCGCAAGAAATTATAAAACCTTCTCTCTCTCTCCTCCTCTCTTTTTAAAATAAGATGCGGTTTTCTCGTGATGTATGTGTCGTCCACCATGAGATTTCAGGTTTTCTGTTGGATTTCGAGACCCGATTCGAGGAGTGGATGAACCGTCTTGGGTACATGGTGGGCCCGGTATGGTACCCCGGGGCAAGAAGATCGAGTTGTAGACGATGAGCCTGGCAAGGGAAGACTACCTACCGGTGATGTCTAGCGCGGCGGATATCCGGAGGATACCGACCGTTGTCGTGAGATTTGATGATATGGGCCGATCCGGACTGACGGAGCCCGAGATATTGAGACTTGAGATTACATGTGTTGTGTCGACGCTTGACACGGATTTCCATGGATTTCATTGTTGAGATTTCAGATTCTTATACACATTTTACTATGATAACAGCTAAAGATTTCTTATACATATATATCTGTATTTCAGGATTTGTTACTTTACATTCATGGTGCATGCATTTCATTTCATATGACATAGTATTATATGAGGCACTGACACAAGCACGGAGTATCTGCACTTACACGTAGTTTTACCCTGCTATTACTAGATGATTGGGATATTATAGTGTATTATTATGACCTAGGATAGCGTCGTGCATTCGATTTCTTTTCGTAGATGTCTTCTACTCACGAGTTGGCAACTCACCTCCGTTGTGCCAAATTTTTTAATAGGTCGGTGTACAGGTTTCCCTGGCAGCTTGCTGGCATATCTATTCTTTCAGGGTGATTTGCACGGTAGGTTGGTTCACTTGTATCCGAACCACCATTGTACTTTTATTCATTCATTTGTATCTAGTAAGCTCCATCAACCATACTTGTATTACTTGATAAGTTTATTGGACCAGTCTTTTATTTCGACCTTAGAGTCGCGCATGTATTATTCTGATCTGGTGGTTTTGTTTTTCTTTTGAGTTTTGAGCCTCGCCCTTTGGCGTTGTATATTATTGTGTTTGTTGTGATTGTTTCCGCCTGTTGGCGTTGAGCTAGCACCCGTTTGGGGATGCTTTTTATTGTTTATTTATATTATACTTGTTGTACCCGTTTGGGGGCCAGTTTTTACAGAGGAGACTCTGCCGAAATTTTTGAGAAAATTTGCTGATGCTTTTAAACTTGTTTTCTTTTTCTTCTTCTTCTTTTTCATGGTTTAGATTTCTGGCTTCGGCTTACTTAGGTTACGTGGCGCCTCTAGACGGTTCGTAATCTAAGTGCCGATCACGTTCCGTACTTTCGGGTCGTGACATTAATGTAAAGTAATATATCAAATATATAATTATACATTAAATCATTAAATCAACACTTGATTTAACGATCCGGTCATATCGCATATAACCGACTAATATCAAGTGTATCAATGTATCGAATCAACACTTGATTCGGTAACCCGGCTATATCACATATAACCGACCGATGATACAAATCGTGAGAATAGAATACAGTATCGCATACTGGTATTATTCTCGGTCCCGCACATATCTCATATGCGCTCCTATTTCGTTTCGCTTGAGCCAGGAAACCCCTGTGTAGGACTCTAAAGACTCGTCAATACACCGGCAGTAGGTGATGATCATATCAAACACCCACAAGCCGCAAGCGGTCTGCTAAACGTAACGGCCACCCGGGTATTGAGCGATCAGAAGATCAACGAGCAAGCCCGCTCACACTCCTGTGAATCCAATGAGTAACACTACCGTACAGTCCGGTCTGTTCGTCTGATATGTCGCATATCTCGTCTAGGGGTGGTAAACGTCAGACCCCAATAACTCGATAAGTCATGTCGATATGAGGCTCATAATGGGTCGAGAAACTACTGGTAACACTTACCAGTAAATCCCTAAAGCAGCCTTGGCCAAGGACTTCCTGTTATAGCCAATCGAGCACTGCGCAACATCAACTCCCTATACCGGGAGAGACGAAACCCCTCCTATCGCTCATTGCCTTCATGTGATTCGGGACTGTACCCAAAAGCCACCTTTTTGCATGCCCTCTTGGACGTGGTATGATGGAAATCAAAGCACAGTGGGAATCACACAAGACTCTATGACGATCTCGGGTCTACAGACTAACCTGTACCAGTGTCACCAGAGAACTGCCATCTGACGTAAGGTATAATACCATCTGGGAGTTCTCGGCGAGTCCGTCCAGTGTACCCAGTCTCTACTGATCACCCGTATATCATCTCTGATGTCAAAAACCAATGGATATGGGATCATCCATCGCCCATTTGTATGGGTCGAGAAGGTATACGCTAGTCTACTCTGGTATATCGATGCCCTATCTCGATACACCCACGACTAGGGACCTTGATGGATGTACTTATGGACTACCATGTCCCCACTAGTATGATCCGCATCATAGTCCAGGTAGTCAAGTACACATCCTAAGGGCTTTATCAACATGTAACAAAGAGACAATCAGTGTACACGTTAAGGTAAAGAGTAACCAGATAGCATACTATCATATCAAGCAAGAAAGTCATCCCTATATATGTCCAAGCATCCACTACAATATACATCCTATGTATAGTAATGGCCTCTAGGGCATACATATAACTAACAATCACCCACTTGCACTAGGGCCATCTGATAGCAGTGGTTGTAGTATCTCATACTCAACCATCCCATAAAAGTCTCTCTCTGGGAAAAGGCCTTTGTGAGTGGATCCGCCGTGTTGTCATCTGAGTCTACTCTCCTAACCTCGATCCCCTGGAGATCAACCATCTCCACGATCAGGTGATACTGCCTAAGAATATGTCTGGATCACTGATGGGACGGGTGTTCCCCGGCATAAGCCATAACTCTATTGTCACACAATGGAAGAAACAAAGTTCATCTCATGAACTAATATACACCCAGACTAACTCTTTGGTAGCATCTTTGGTAGCGATGTATCTAGCCTTTATCGTCTAGTATGCCACGGTATCTAGCTTGGAACTCTTCTAACATACCGTCCCTTTACTGAGGGTAAAGACAATGCCTGCGACTGACATTCAGTCGTCCTTTTCACCCTGGAACCTTTCCAGTGATTCTCCCCAGGATCGATTGATACCAACTCACTACAGCTAGTGAGTATCCTAACATCCAATTAGATCTATCTCATAGATCCATAACCCAGGATTTAGTAGGTATCACTTTGATCCTATATAGAGAATCCTTGTGATAAGCGGAGATTGAACGAGCATAGCATAGGAAACTCCTTCCCTATCAAGAGTATGTCATCCATGTACTCTACGAGGATCACCACCATACTCCCTACTACCTTTTTGTTTATACAAGGTTCATCTACCATTTTGATGATGTCAAACTCTTTGACTAACTCATCAAAACAGATGTTCCAACTCCGCGATGCCTGCTTTATCATATAAAACATCTTGCACACGTTTCCGCTGCTCCCACTGTCTACGAAGCCCTCTGGCTGTGTACTTATAGACGCTTTCTTCCAAATCATCATTTAGAAAAGCAGTCAAGACACCCAACCGCCAGATATCGTAGTCATGGTATGTAGCCGTGGCAAGTAGGATCTGGATAGACTTAAGCATGGGTACTTAGAAAAGGTTTCATCACAATCCATAGCTAGTCAATGATGAAAACCCTTAACAAGTCTAGCTTTGAAAGTCTCAATTTTTCCATGTACACCAAGTAATCTTCTCAAGATATACTTGCTCCTGATGGGAATTTAACCCTTCAGATAAAGCAACTAAAGTCCATACTTTGTTGGTGTATAAGGATTCCATCTCAGATCGATAAGCATCCAGCCATTCTTACAGAGTCCTACTCCTGATGGCCAGCCCGAAACTAGTTGGGTCATCATCTCATGATGCAATCCTTGCTCCCACTGTCATAGAGAAACCGGAGTATCTCTCAGGTGGGTGAGGAAACCTACTAGATCGGCGGAGAGGCTGAGGTTCGTTGGTTTCTATTGAATCCTTTGGTTCTACCAAATCATCAGCTACAGTTTGTATAGCTGGAACTCTTTCCAGTTCTACCTCATGTCCACAAATTTCTTCATAAGAAATTCCCTTTCACAAAGGTGGCATGCTGAGTAACAAAACATTTTTGTTCCTCGGTTAGGTAGAAGATATTCCCTTGCGTATGCTTGGGATATCCAACAAACTTCCACAGATCTGACTTTGCCTCGAGTTTGTCCGGATTATGCTTTTCAGACATAGGCCGGACAATCCCAAATCTTAACTGACTTAAGAGATGGGCTCTTCCCTTTCCATATCTCATATGAAATGGTAGGCTTCTGATTTGATTGGAACCCTATTCAATAGGTATGCAACTTCATAAGTGCATAACTCCCTAAAAGGAAATAGGAAAATCAGTAGTACTCATCATAGAGCACACCATATCACATAGGGTGTTATTGCTCCGCCCCGATATACCATCGTGCTATGGTGTATACGGAGGAGTAATGCTGAGAGAGAATCTCATTCTCCTTTAGAATAATCCAGGAATTCCGTGCTCAAGTATTCTCCTCCTTGATCACATCAAAGGACATAATACTTTTACCCGTATTTTGGTTCTCCACTTCTAACTTATATTCTGTGAATATCTCAAAAGGTTCAGACTTGTGTTTCAACAGGAACATATGTCTGAATCTTGAGAGATTATCAAAGAATGTAATGAAGTACAAAGAACCGGTCTTGGTATGTGTAGACAGGGGACCTTCATACATCAGCATGTATCAATCCCAAGAGTTCACTAACTCTTTCTCTGTTTCCAATAAACAGAGCTATGGTCATCTTATCTCTTTGACAAGACTGGCAAGTTTCACAAGATGTAAATTCAAACTAATTTAAATATGCATCTTAATGTAACTTCAGCTAGTCGGGTCGCATTGAT
This sequence comes from Agapanthus africanus, assembly GCA_030015575.1. NCBI lineage: Eukaryota > Viridiplantae > Streptophyta > Magnoliopsida > Asparagales > Amaryllidaceae > Agapanthus > Agapanthus africanus. Next base: position 182,251,978 of record CM057350.1, on the reverse strand, counting down.
ATGACCTAGTCTACAATACCTCAAGAAGGATTCGTTCATATCTGAACTCTTCCTCTTGTGTGTGTTCTGTATACTAGGAACTGTAGTTTGATTTAGAACGTTAATGCTTTTAGATAACGTGCCTAAACCGATCAACTCTTGATTTAGGAAATGTTCAAAACATTATCCAACAATAAAAAATTATATCCTTCTTTATCTAAATAAAGAGACTGATATGATTTTGTATATCAGGTTCGGTATCTAATAACATTTGTTCAGAATCAATGTATTCTGGTAATACAGGGTGACAGTGACCAACAGACTTGGCTGCAACACTTGCACCGTTTTCTGCCTCATGAAACTTATCACCCGTTCTCAGTTCTCCACCTTTCTGTAGCCCTATGTAACAAATTACATATCTAGGATCCTGATCCGGTATCAAATACCCAGGACGTAGAGGATACAGAGAAACAGTTCTTTGTAACGAACACACCTGAAGATGATGCATCAATATGCACTTTCTTTGTTTGGGCGGCACGGGAAATCTGGTATTCCCCAATTTCCTGCTCTGTCTTATAACTATTATAAGTTGGAGCGGGACCAACGTTCCCCAGCTCAGTATAACAAGCGGGTTCGGTCAATATATCCGTTTTATTATCTTGATTAAGGCGTGACATGGTCGCTACCTGGAGAGAGAGAGAGAAGAAAGCACTCTGCGTGCGCTCTTGCAAGATCAGATTGGTTATTATTTTATCTAATCAGGATGGCTCCCACTGTTTTTATCAAATCTTCCTTCAAACCCTAAAAGGAAAGACTAGCCGGGATTAATTACACGCTACAAGTTCGCTAATCTTTCAGCCAGGCCAGTGTCGGTACTTTGAGGGAGGTTCCCCGTGCTTTCGCACGGACCTAATTACAGTAAACCTCATTTTCCTAGAGGCGTAACCCCGTTGACACCTTTCTAGACACCTACTTGATCGGCTAATTGTAAAGTGCAAAACTCTCCCAGGAGTAACTCTTACTCGCAGTGGGTATCGGGATCCAACTATCTCATAGAAGGTATGCAATCTCATTGCAAATTTCAACACTTGAAATTCCCGATAATATTTTACCCCTAGCGTCCTATGACCTTGACAGAGGTCAACAAACCATAGGCTGCTAGTCAAGTTCAACACGTCATTTCTTGATTGAAGTAAACCCACCCGCACGATCCTTGACAGAGGTCAACAAGGTCGCACGACTACCCTAAATCAATCACATCATATGCTTATATAGATAATCACTAATCAGCTACCGCACACTACGCCTTGACAGAGGTCAACAAACGCAGCAAGAATACTAACCAGTACTTATCTGAAATGACGGAGGGCTACGACAGGTTTTTAAGAAAACCTTTTGCGTAATGAACTTGATATCGTTGTAGAATCAAATGATTTTAAAATGGAGTGCTTTTTAGGTTTTTCTAGTTTTGCTAAAGGGATCACTCCCGGTGAAGGGATCGTCGGCCCTTTCCTTATCGAATAAGGTGCTGGATATATCATATATACCGCTGTGCAAAGCAAGAACTATAGGAGCAATCAAAAGACAAACCGAGGGTTGTAGTATCTGCCAGTTATTGCTAAAGGAGTCACTCCCGGTGAAGGGATCTCGGTCCTTTCCTTATCGAATAAGGTGCAGGATGTTCTACAAGGAACACCGCGATGCAAAGCAAGAACTGTAGTTACCTGTTTTTGAAAATTCGATTCCACAACATCTTAGGTTTCTTTTCTTTCATTAATCATATTAATGAAGTCCCATCATTTAAGTTACCTAAATATCACAGATAAATACGACGTACACTTATGCCATCCGCATTCGCCTCGATGTCCCCTCGTGCACCGTTAGGTTAGGTAACTAACGACAGAGCGGGGCAGGGCTAGCACGAGTGCAAAACATAAGTAGCGTCTATATAATATATCATATATACTATATACATTATTTATCACAGAACATATCAAATGATCACATCACAGATATCGCAGCAGAAGAATCATATGAAATATTGGATATACTAGGACGTCCGTGCTTTCAATACGAGCCTGTATAAAAACACGGATTCCACGGTCGTGATGAATAGCCAATCCCACACCCCTAGACCCCTACGAGAGCGGCAAGCAACCCTACCAATTCTAGAGTTAGGAGACCCGGACTCAACTCCTCGAGTTGGTCTCCCACTGGACTCCAGAACCCGGTTACTTATGCCCTCCTCCTTGGGTCTATCCTAGTGCGGAAAAGTAAATAATATACAATGGGTGACATCTTCCGCTACCTGGAAGTGCCCCAATAAAAGAATATTACATACAACAAATTTTACATGAATGAAAATAAAAACTCTCATCTCACATAAAACCCCCCGGCTATTCAAACACGACGATCCAATATAACATATCCAGCAACACATAACATCACATGTCATCAACGTAAGTAAATATGCGCATCCCAATTGTCGTTGACATATAGCAACGAAACCGGCGATATCACATATTACACTTACGGTCGCAGAAAAGAAAGTGTAAAACTACAACAGTTGGAATCCGCAACCTCATTAGACATCACATGCCTAACAATTATAAACCTCGCATTTTAGTCTCTATATCGAAAACACTTTTCAATATCAAGTCGGGCAATTCAACAAGATTCCCGGCATTTTGATCGAATGCTCGTCGCAAACTTTAGTATGCAGCCGCACCCCCGATGCCGTCGACGAAGTGCACTAAGGCGGAACACTGCTGCCGCGAGCACCCGGACGGATGCTTTCGGCGACGGGGTTCTCCTACAGTCACTTGGTCGGGGCTATGGGGCATGGCTGTTTATTAAGTTTACCCGGCGAGTATCCGTGTACGCTACGTGATTGCGACGGACTTTTGATCACATCAAAATTCCGTGGCAACCGATCAAGTGATACTAAAGTGCTATGTTTATAACATCCAAATCAGTTATCTCATAACTATTTGTGGATTCCAAATATTGTATCACATTCCAGAAAAATAGAAAATGTTAAACTTTCCGATCGAACAATCAAACACCCAAGTTTTCCCGAAACAGCTCAACATATGAAATAAGTTTAAAAACATCCACTTCATGCCACAGTACCAACGGTCCAGCCGTAGAAGGGTCAAGCCAACGCCTCACATGTGGCACGCCGTACTGCCCCAAACCCGAAGGTTCAAAGGACAGTTAAAGACGGTCATATAATCGAGTTAAGCTTTGTTGTCTTCTAGAGGGTCCATCGCGTTACTTGCACTACTTAGAACGTTTTCAAACTACGGAAAAATCCAACACTTGCAAATTTCCCGGCAGGGGAAAAAGTGGGTATTTATATCCGGTCGAACTTTTTAACATGTTCTAAAAATATTCGGAAAACAAAACAAAATTAAATTCTCCGATCGAATCGACGAATACAAAATAAACCCCCAGAAAACTCAACACTTGAGTCAGGTTTGTAGGGTTCCTAGGCACTCTCAAGAGGTCTCACAAGGCATCAACCATGCCAATTTCAAATTTTGCGGGTGCCGAGAAACCCTAATACGGATCGTTGACTAGAATTTTAGGCGAAATACGAATCTAGTTAACAACTTAACTAAAGATAAGAAGCTACAACCTTTGTTGATCCGGTTATCCACTTCCTTAGCTCCATATAGACGTCCTCTTGCTGTCCTAGTCGGATCTCAGACTCTCGCATCGGCTTCAACGAAGAAATGAGCGGAATAGTTCGTCGGCTTCGTGCCGAAGATGATCTACGTCGAGGCATCACAAGTTCAAGCTCCAACTTCACCAAGTTGTGAAACTTGTGAAGAAAACACCCAAAACAACTTGGCAAGAGGTAGAGGGTGAAGAAATAGGAGGTGGGTTCACTTTAGAATTGGATTTCTCACTTTAGAACTCAAGTTGCCATTGATGGCATCAAGCTTTCTTTCTTGAAGAAGAAGATCAAGAAGAAGGAAATATTATGGTAAGTCCATCAAAAATGAAAAAGAAATGAATACTTATCATAATAGGAACCATGGTTAGGTGTAGAGAATTGACCAAGGTTAGAAGAGTGGTTAGGGTTAAGCATGAAGACAAATTGATCACTTTGGTCAAAGCTTCATGTAGCTTCACAAAGGTTCAAGAATGAAAGCAACCATTTTGTATTCTTATCCCAATTTTTTTTTTTTCAAAATCAATAAATAAAAGAATGGATAATTAAAACCCTAATCACTTTCTTAACCTAGGTTTAATTCTGTACACTTAACCAAATGAGCAAGCATCATCAAACATGATACAAAGATGTGCACAAAAGTATATCACATATACAACTTGCACATCAAGTTAGAAAATCCATTTAAAGTGAACCAATACTAGTTAATGCAAAATAATATATCAAATATATAATTATACATTAAATCATTAAATCAACACTTGATTTAACGATCCGGTCATATCGCATATAACCGACTAGTATCCTATGTATCGGTTTATCGAATCAATCCATGATTCGATATCTAGGTTATACCGAATATAACCAATCGATACATTGATCGCGAGAATTGAATACGGTATCACATACATGCATTATTCTCGGTCCTGCACATATCTCATATGCGCTCCTATTTCGTTTCGCTTGAGCCAGGAAACCTCTGTGTAGGACTCTAAAGACTCGTCAATACGCCGGTAGCAGATGATGATCATATCAAGCACCCACAAGCCGCAAGCGGTCTGCTAAACGTAACGGCCATCCGGGTATTGAGCGATAAGAAGATCAACGAGCTAGCCCGTTCACACTCCTATGAATCCAACCAGTAACACTTACCGTACAGTCCGGTCTGTTCGTCTGATATGTTGCATATCAAGTCTAGGGGTGGTATACGTCAGACCCTAATAACCGATAAGTTGTGCCGATGTGAGGCTCATAACGGGTTGAGAAACTACTGGTAACACTTACCAGCAAATTTCTGATCAGCCCTGGCCAGGGACTTCCCTGTTACGGCCAATCGAGCACAGCGCAACATCAACCCCCAATACCGGGAGAGACGAAACCCCTCCTATCGCTCATTGCCTCCATGTGACTCGGGACTGTACCCAAAGACCACCATTTTGCATGCCCTCATGGATGTGGTAAGGTGGAGATCAAAGCACAGTAGGAATCACACAAGACTCTATGGCGATCTCGGGTCTACAGACTAACCTGCACAAGTGTCACCTGAGAACTGCCATCTGACGTGAGGTATAATACCATCTGGGAGTTCTCGGCGAGTCCGTCCAGTGTACCCAGTCTCCACTGAGCACCCGTACACTATCTCTGATGTCAAACACCAATGGATATGGGATCATCCATCGCCCATCTCATGGGTCGAGAAGCGTATACGCTAGTCTACACTGGTATATCGATGCCCCATCTCGATATACCCACGACTAGGGACCTTGAAGGATGTACCTATGGACTACCATGTCCCCACTAGTATGATCTGCATCATAGTCCAGGTAGTCAAGTACACATCCTAAGGGCTTTACCAACATGTAACTATAAGACAGTATAAAGAGACAAGTGTACATGTTAAGATAAAGATTAACCAGATAGCATACTATCATATCGAGCAAGAAAGTCATTTCTATATATGTCCAAGCATCCAATATAATATACATCATCTGTACAATACTGGCCTCTAGGGCATACATACAACTAACAATCTCCCACTTGCACTAGGGCCAGCTGCTGTAGTATCGCATACCGAGCATCCCGAAGAGTCTCTCAAACTGTATCTGGGGAATGGCCTTCGTGAGTGGATCCACCGTGTTATTCTTCGTGTCAACCCTCCTGACCTCGATCTCCCGGCGATCAACTATCTCCCGGATCAGGTGATACCGCCTCAGAATATGCCTGGATCGCTGATGGGACCTAGGTTCCTTAGCCAAAGCCACCGCTCCATTGTTATCGCAATACAAAGGTATTGGATGCTCAATGGATGGAACCACTCCAAGTTCAGTAATGAACTTCTTGATCCAGACAGCCTCTTTGGCAGCATCGTTGGCAGCGATGTATTCAGCCTCCATCGTCGAGTCTGCCACGGTTTTCTGATTGGAACTCTTCCAGCTAACCGCCCCTCCGTAAAGGGTAAAGACAAATCCCGACTGCGACTTAGAGTCGTCCTTATCACTCTGGAAGCTCGAATCGGTAAAGGACTCCACTTGGAGTTCTCCGTTACCACACACCAAGAGCATCTCTTTAGTCCTTCGTAACTACTTGAGAATGCTCTTTACAGCTGTCCAGTGACTCTCTCCAGGATCAGCTTGATACCTGCTCACTATACTTAGTGAGTATGCTACATCGGGTCTGGTACATAGCATCGCATACATGATAGAGCCTACAGCCGAAGCATAGGGTATCCCTTGCATGCGAGCTCTCTCCAAATCAGTCTTGGGAGACATCTCTTTGGAGAGAGTGACTCCAGAGATCGTGGGCAAGTTCCCACGCTTGGAATCTTCCATACTAAACCTTTTTAGTATGGTGTCAATGTACCTGGATTGGGACAATCCCAATATCCATTTGGATCTATCTCTATAGATCCTAATTCCCAATATGCAGGAGGCATCACCAAGATCGTTCATCGAGAATCTTTGTGATAAGAAGAGCTTGACCGATTGCAGCATAGGAATATCATTTCCTATCAAGAGTATGTCGTCTACGTACAATACGAGGAAGACAACCTTACTCCCTGCCACCTTCTTGTAAATACAAGGTTCATCTGGGTTTTTGACGAAATCAAACTCTTTGATAACGACTTCAAAGCAGATGTTCCAACTCCGCGATGCTTGCTTTAATCCATAAATGGATTTAAGCAGCTTGCACACCTTCCCGCTGCTCCTACTGTCTACGAAGCCCTCTGGCTGAGTCATGTACACGCACTCTTCTAAATCACCATTTAGAAAGGCGGTCTTAACATCCATTTGCCAGATTTCGTAATCATGATATGCAGCGATGGCAAGCATGATCCGGATGGATTTAAGCATAGCCACTGGAGAAAAGGTCTCGTCATAGTCCACACCTGGTCTTTGACGAAAACCCTTTGCTACAAGTCTAGCTTTGAAAGTCTCCACTTTCCCATCTACACCAAGTTTTTTCTTGAAGATCCACTTGCTCCCAATGGGTTTTACCCCTTCAGGAGCAACTTCCAAAGTCCATACTTTGTTGGTGTACATGGATTCCATCTCGGACCGCATAGCATCCAGCCATTTCACTGAGTCCCTACTCGTGATGGCCTGCTCGAAGCTAGTTGGGTCATCATCATCCATGATGCAATCCTCGCTCCCTCCATCCATGAGAAAACCGTAGTATCTCTCAGGTTGGCGAGGAACCCTACTAGATCGGCGGAGAGGCTGGGGTTCGTTGGGTACTACTGAATTCTCTGGTTCTACCAAGTGTTCTGTTATAGTTTGTGCCGCTGGAACCTCTTCAAGTTCTACCTCAATGCCACTTGTCTGTTTCATAGGAAAACTCTTTTCTAAGAAAGTGGCATGTCGAGAAACAAACACCTTTTGTTCCTCGGGATGGTAGAAGATATACCCTTGTGAATTTTTGGGATATCCTACAAACTTACATAAGACTGATCTTGCCTCGAGTTTGTCCGGATTTTGTCTTTTGACATAAGCTGGACAACCCCATATCTTAATGTAATTAAGATGTGGTCTCTTCCCTTTCCATATCTCATATGGAGTGGTAGGCACTGATTTGGTAGGAACTCTATTCAATAGGTCCATGGCTGTCTCAAGCGCATATCCCCAGAAGGAAATAGGTAACTCAGCTGTGCTCATCATAGAGCGCACCATATCTAATAGGGTGCGGTTCCTCCGTTCTGATACACCGTTGTGCTGTGGTGTATAGGGAGGAGTCAACTGAGAGAGAATCCCATTCTCTTTTAGGAAGTCCCGGAATTCATTGCTCAAGTATTCACCTCCTCGATCAGATCGAAGGATTTTAATACTTTTTCCGGTTTGGTTTTCGACTTCTTGTTTATATTCTCTAAATTTCTCAAAAGCTTCTGATTTGTGTTTCATCAGGAACACATATCCGAATCTAGAGAGATCGTCAGTGAATGTAATGAAGTACGAAGAACCATCCCTGGCATGTATAGACATGGGACCGCATACATCACTATGTATCAGTCCCAAGAGTTCGGTAACTCTTTCTCCATGTCCCGTAAACGGAATTTTGGTCATCTTGCCTTTGAGACATGACTGGCAAGTGTCATAAGATGAAAATTCAAACGGATTTAAATATCCATCTTTATGCAACTTAGCTAGTCGTGTCGCATTGATGTGACCCAGTCTACAATACCACAAGAAGGATTCGTTCAGTTCAGAACTCTTCCTCTTGCGTTTGTTAGTTATGCTCAGAACTGTTGATTGATTTAGAACATAAATGCCATTGCACAACGTGCCTGATCCAACCAACTTTTGGTTACGGAAAATGTTCATAACATTGTCCTGTAATACAAAATTATATCCCTCTTTACTCAATAAAGAAACCGATATAATTTTGCATATCAGGTTCGGCATGTAATAGCATTCGTTCAGAACCAATGTATTACCAGTTGGTAACACAAGGTGATATTCCCCGACAGTCTTAGCTGCAACAATTGCACCATTTCCAACTCTAATATCTTTATCACCTTCTCCAAGTTCTCTACCTTTTCTAAGCCCATGTAACTGATTACATATATGGGATCCTGACCCGGTATCTAATACCCAGGACGTAGGGCCAATGGAGAAACAGTTCTCTGTAACAAACACACCCGAAGAAAATGCATCAACATATACTTTCTTCAATAGGGTGGCATGGGAATCCTGGTATTCCCCTATGTCCTGTTCATTCCTATAACTCTTATAAGAAAGAACGGAACCAACGTTCCCCAGCACAGTATAACATGCGGGTTCGGTCAATACATCCATATTATTATCTTGATTAAGGCATGAAATGGTCGCTACCTGGAGAGAGAGAGAGAAGAAAACACTTTAGCGTATGCTCGTGCAAGATCAGATTGGTTATTATCTTATCTAATCAGGATGGCTCCCACTGGTTTTTATCAAATCTTTCTTCAAACCCTAAAAGGAAAGACTAGCCGGGATTAATTACACCCTACAACTTCGTCGATCTTTCAGCCAGGCCAGTGTCGGTACTTTGAGGGAGGTTCCCCGTGCTTTCGCACGGACCTAATTAAAGTAAACCTCGGTTTCCCAGAGGCGTAACCCCGTTGACACCTTTCTAGACACCTACTTGATCGGCTAATTGTAGTGTGCAAAACTCTCCCAGGAGTAACTCTTACTCGCAGTGGGTATCGGGATCCAACTATCTCATAGAAGGTATGCAATCTCATTGCAAATTTCAACACTTGAAATTCCCGATAATATTTTGCCCCTAGCGTCCTATGACCTTGACGTAGGCCAACAAACCATAGTGCGCTAGTCAAGTTCAACCCGTCATTTCCTGATTGAATTAAACCCACCCGCACGACCCTTGACGCAGGCCAACAAAGTCGCACGACTACCCTAATCCAATCTGCATCATATGCATAAGCAGATAAATAATAGTTAGCTACCGCACACTACGCCTTGACGCAGGCCAACAAACGTAGCACGAATACTAACTACTACTTATCTGAAATGACGGAGGGCTACGACAGGTTTTTCTGAAAACCTATTGCGTAATGAACTTGATATCGTTGTAGAATCAAATGAAGTTTTGAAATGGAGTGATTTTGAGGCTTATCTAGTTTTGCTAAAGGGGTCACTCCCGGTGAAGGGATCATCGGCCCTTTCCTCGTCGAATGAGGTGCGGGATATATCATATATATCACTGTGCAAAGCAGAAACTATAAAAGCAATCAAAAGTCAAACCGAGTGTGTAGCATCTGCCAGTTATTGCTAAAGGAGTCACTCCCGGTGAAGGGATCTCGGTCCTTTCCTCATCGAATAAGGTGCAGGGTATATCATATATACCACTATGCAAAGCAAGAACTGTAGCTACCTGTTTTGTTTAAAATTTGATTCTACAACATCTTAGGTTTCTTTTCTTTCATTAATCACCTTAATGAAATCCCATCATTTAAGTCACCTAAACATCACAGATAAATACGACGTACACTTATGCCATCCGCATTCGCCTGGATGTCCCCTCGTGCACCGTTAGGTTAGGTAACTAACGACAGAGCAGGGCAGGGCTAGTGCGGGTGCAAAACATAAGTAACGTCTATATAATATATCATATATACTATATACTGTATCTATCACAGAACATCATATGATCACATCACAGATATCGCAGCAGAAGAAACATATGAAACATTGGATATACTAGGACGTCCGTGTTTTCAATACGAGCCAGTATAAAACACGAATTCCACGATCGTGATGAATAGCCAATCCCACACCCCTAGACCCCTACGAGAGCGGCAGGAAACTCTGCCAATTCTAGGGTTAGGAGACCCGGACTCGACTCCTCGAGTTGGTCTCCCACTGGACCTCAGAACCCGGTTACTTGTGCTCCCCTCCTTTGGTCTATCCTAATGCGGAAAAGTAAATAATATACAAAAGGTGGCATCTTCCGCAACCTGGAAGTGCCCCAAATAAAAGAATATTACATACAAGTTTTTACATGAATGAAAATGAAAAACACTCATCTCACATAAAAACCCCCGGCTATTCAAACACGACGATCCAATATAACATATCCAGCAACACAAAACATCACATGTCATCAACGTAAGTAAATATGCGCATCCCAATTATCGTTGACATATAGCAACGAAACCGGCGATATCACATATTACACTTACGGTCACAGAAAAGAAATTGTAAAACTACAACAATTGGAATCCGCAACATCTTTAGACATCACATGCCTAATCAAAATGAAATACTTAGACATCACATGCCTAACAGTTATAAACCCCGCATTTTAGTCTCATTATCGAAAACTCTTTTCAATATCAAATGAAACTAAACCGCTAGATTTATATCATTCATTCAGTTATCTCATAACTGTTTGTGAATTCCAATTATTGTATCCCATTCCGGATAAATAGAAAATATTAAACTTTCCGATCGAACATTCGAACACCCAAGTTTTCCCGAAACTGTCCAACACATGAAATAGGTTCAAAGACATTCACTTCATGCCTCAGTACCAACGGTCCAGCCGTAGAAGGGTCAAGCCAACGCCTCACATGTGGCACGCCGTACTGCCCCAAACCCGAAGGTTCAAAGGGCAGTTCTAGACGGTCACATAATCGAGTTAAGGTTTGTTGTCTTCTAGAGGGACCATCGCGTTACTTGCACTACTCAGAATGTCCTTAAACCACACAAAAATCCAACACTTGGATATTTTCCGGCAGGGGAAAAGTTGGGTATTTATATCCGGTCGAACTTTTTAACATATTCTGAAGTCATCCGGAAATACACAAAGACGAAATTTGATAATCCGATCGAAACATCGAAGCTCTAAAACACCCCAGAAAATTCAACTCTTGAATAAATAATAAAAATACCCATAAAACTCAGCTGCTGAAATGATGAATTACTGTGCAAAGGAGGAGGGCTGACGTCATCATTAGGCCGCGGAACCGCCGCAGAAGCCATGCTTCTGCCGCGGTTCCGCCGCACATTATACTGTTCATTGGAAAAATTTTGCACCGTAATTCTTAGAATTCCCTGCTGAATTTTTTAAGCATTTTTAATCTAGAAAAATCCCAGTTTTTAGAAAAAGTCCAGAGAGCATGATGTGTTAGGGTTTCGATGTGTATTCGGGTTTCAAACGTCGTCTAGACTTCGCCTAAGGCTCTAGCTAGGCTCTGATACCACTGTAGGGTTCCTAGGCACTCTCAAGAGGTCTCACAAGGCATCAACCATGCCAATTTCAAATTTTGCGGGTGCCGAGAAACCCTAATATGGATCGTTGACTAGAAGTTTAGGCGAAATACGAATCTAGTTAACAACTTAACTAAAGATAAGAAGCTACAACCTTTGTTGATCCGGTTATCCACTTCCTTAGCTCCATGTAGACGTCCTCTTGCTGTCCTAGTCGGATCTCAGACTCTCGCATCGGCTTCATCGAAGAAATGAGCGGAATAGTTCGTCGGCTTCGTGCCGAAGATGATCTACGTCGAGGCATCACAAGTTCAAGCTCCAACTTCACCAAGTTGTGAAACTTGTGAAGAAAACACCCAAAACAACTTGGCAAGAGGTAGAGGGTGAAGAAATAGGAGGTGGGTTCACTTTAGAATTGGATTTCTCACTTTAGAACTCAAGTTGCCATTGATGGCATCAAGCTTTCTTTCTTGAAGAAGAAGATCAAGAAGAAGGAAATATTATGGTAAGTCCATCAAAAATGAAAAAGAAACGAATACTTATCATAATAGGAACCATGGTTAGGTGTAGAGAATTGACCAAGGTTAGAAGAGTCGTTAGGGTTAAGCATGAAGACAAATTGGTCACTTTGGTCAAAGCTTCATGTAGCTTCACAAAGGTTCAAGAATGAAAGCAACCATTTTGTATTCTTATCCCATTTTTTTTTTCAAAATCAATAAATAAAAGAATGGATAATTAAAACCCTAATCACTTTCTTAACCTAGGTTTAATTCTGTACACTTAACCAAATGAGCAAGCATCATCAAACATGATACAAAGATGTGCACAAAAGTATATCACATATACAACTTGCACATCAAGTTAGAAAATCCATTTAAAGTGAACCAATACTAGTTAATGCAAAATAATATATCAAATATATAATTATACATTAAATCATTAAATCAACACTTGATTTAACGATCCGGTCATATCGCATATAACCGACTAGTATCCTATGTATCGGTTTATCGAATCAATCCATGATTCGATATCTAGGTTATACCGAATATAACCAATCGATACATTGATCGCGAGAATTGAATACGGTATCACATACATGCATTATTCTCGGTCCTGCACATATCTCATATGCGCTCCTATTTCGTTTCGCTTGAGCCAGGAAACCTCTGTGTAGGACTCTAAAGACTCGTCAATACGCCGGTAGCAGATGATGATCATATCAAGCACCCACAAGCCGCAAGCGGTCTGCTAAACGTAACGGCCATCCGGGTATTGAGCGATCAGAAGATCGACGAGCTAGCCCGCTCACACTCCTATGAATCCAACCAGTAACACTTACCGTACAGTCCGGTCTGTTAGTCTGATATGTTGCATATCAAGTCTAGAGGTGGTATACGTCAGACCCCAATAACCGATAAGTCATGCCGATGTGAGGCTCATAACGGGTCGAGAAACTACTGGTAACACTTACCAGCAAATCTCTGATCAGCCCTGGCCAGGGACTTCCCTGTTACGGCCAATCGAGCACAGCGCAACATCAACCCCCAATACCGGGAGAGACGAAACTCCTCCTATCGCTCATTGCCTCCATGTGACTTGGGACTGTACCCAAAGACCACCGTTTTGCACGCCTTCATAGACGTGGTAAGGTGGAGATCAAAGCACAGTGGGAATCACACAATACTCTATGACGATCTCGGGTCTACAGACTAACCTGCACAAGTGTCACCTGAGAACTGCCATCTGATGTGAGGTATAATACCATCTGGGAGTTCTCGGCGAGTCCGTCCAGTGTACCCAGTCTCCACTGAGCACCTGTACACCATCTCTGATGTCAAACACCAATGGATATGGGATCATCCATCGCCCATCTCATGGGTCGAGAAGCGTATACGCTAGTCTACACTGGTATATCGATGCCCCGTCTCGATATACCCACGACTAGGGACCTTGACGGATGTACCTATGGACTACCATGTCCCCACTAGTATGATCTGCATCATAGTCCAGGTAGTCAAGTACATATCCTAAGGGCTTTACCAACATGTAACTATAAGAAAGTATAAAGAGACAAGTGTACATGTTAAGATAAAGATTAACCAGATAGCATACTATCATATCGAGCAAGAAAGTCATCTCTATATATGTCCAAGCATCCAATATAATATACATCATCTGTACAATACTGGCCTCTAGGGCATACATACAACTAACAAGGTTAAAAATAGCCATAACATTCAAATCACAGATACAAGAATTACTGTGCAAACAGAATGTCATAATCACACTGTACGGCCGCGGATCCGCGGCCCAAGCAGGGTATGGCCGCGGTTCCACAGCGAGATATTGGGATTAGGTCATCGAATTTCACAGTAATTCTAATAAAACCCTGCTGAATTTTTTAGATATTTTTAATTTGGAAAAATCCCAGATTTTAAAAAATGTACAGAGAGGGGTGTATTTTGCGGTATTCGGGTTCGATCGGGGTTTTAACTTCGTTAACACATCGTCTAATGCTCTAGTTAGGCTCTGATACCACTGTAGGATTACTAGGCACACTCAAGAGGTTCCACAAGGCATTAACCATGCCAAATTAAAATTTTACGGTGCCGAGAAACCCTAATATAGATCGTTAACTAGAAGTAAAGGCGATACTACAAGCAAGCAAATAACTTTGCTAATAAGTGAAAGGGATTACAACCTTTGTAGATCCGGTCCACCACTTCTTTAGCTCCGTGTTGACGTCCCTCCACTGCGATCATCGGGATCCTGGACTCTAGCAATGGTTTCGTCGGAGAAATAATCGGGCTAGGTCATTGACTTCGAGGCCGAAGATGATCTACGTCGAGGCGACTCAAACTCAAGCTCCATCTTCACTAGGTCAAGAAACTTGTGAAGAAAACACCCTATACTACATGGCAAGTGGTAGAGGATGAAGAAATAGGAAGTGGGTTCACTTTAGAATTGGATTTCTCTCTTTTTACCATGGCACCATTGGAGCTTTTAAGCTTTTGTGAGCTTGATGAAGATGAAGAAGAAGAAAGCATCATATGAATTATTATACAAATGAAACTTCTCCAAATGAATAATGGCACCATGGTTGAGTTAAGCCCTCATGCTTAACTCATGTAGAGATTTAACCAAACCATTAGGTTAAAGGTTAGGTTAACTAATATCTTTAAACATATGACAAAAGAGTTGACTTTGTCAATGTTTATCAAGCTTCATGAAGCTTGATAACTTTGACCAAAGTCACACTCTTTTGTTATATGCTTAAGAAAATAGAAAACCCTAATCTAACCTTGGTTTGATTCAAGTCTCATACACATAACTTGTTTGTATCATCAAGCATGATACAAACATGTACACTTGCATATATCACATATAAACAATGTGCACATTCAAGTGAAAAATCAATCTTAAGTGAACCAATACTAGTTAATGTAAAGTAATATATCAAATATATAATTATACATTAAATCATTAAATCAACACTTGATTTAACGATCCGGTCATATCGCATATAACCGACTAATATCAAGTGTATCAATGTATCGAATCAACACTTGATTCGGTAACCCGGCTATATCACATATAACCGACCGATGATACAAATCGCGAGAATAGAATACAGTGTCGCATACTGGTATTATTCTCGGTCCCGCACATATCTCATATGCGCTCCTATTTCGTTTCACTTGAGCCAGGAAACCCCTGTGTAGGACTCTAAAGACTCGTCAATACGCCGGCAGTAGGTGATGATCATATCAAACACCCACAAGCCGCAAGCGGTCTGCTAAACGTAACGGCCACCCAGGTATTGAGCGATCAGAAGATCAACGAGCAAGCCCGCTCATACTCCTGTGAATCCAATGAGTAACTCTACCGTACAGTCCGGTCTGTTCGTCTGATATGTCGCATATCTCGTCTAGGGGTGGTAAACGTCAGACCCCAATAACTCGATAAGTCGTGTCGATATGAGGCTCATAATGGGTCGAGAAACTACTGGTAACACTTACCCGTAAATCTCTAAAGCAGCCTTGGCCAAGGACTTCCTGTTATAGCCAATCGAGCACTGCGCAACATCAACTCCCTATACCGGGAGAGACGAAACCCCTCCTATCGCTCATTGCCTCCATGTGATTCGGGACTGTACCCAAAAGCCACCTTTTTGCACGCCCTCTTGGACGTGGTATGATGGAAATCAAAGCACAGTGGGAACCACACAAGACTCTATGACGATCTCGGGTCTACAGACTAACCTGTACCAGTGTCACCAGAGAACTGCCATCTGACGTAAGGTATAATACCATCTGGGAGTTCTCGGCGAGTCCGTCCAGTGTACCCAGTCTCTACTGAGCACCCGTATATCATCTCTGATGTCAAACACCAATGGATATGGGATCATCCATCGCCCATCTTTATGGGTCGAGAAGGTATACGCTCGTCTACTCTGGTATATCGATGCCCTGTCTCGATACACCCACGACTAGGGACTTTGAAGGATGTACTTATGGACTACCATGTCCCCACTAGTATGATCCGCATCATAGTCCAGGTAGTCAAGTACACATCCTAAGGGCTTTATCAACATGTAACAGAGAGACAATCAGTGTACACGTTAAGGTAAAGAGTAACCAGATAGCATACTATCATATCAAGCAAGAAAGTCATCCCTATATATGTCCAAGCATCCACTACAATATACATCCTATGTATAGTAATGGCCTATAGGGCATACATATAACTAACACACATACTACGCTTACGGTCACAGAAAAGAAAGTGTAAAACTACAACAGTTGGAATCCGCAACCTCCTTAGACATCGCATGCCTAACCAAATGAATTCTTTAGACATCGCATGCCTAACAATTGTAAACCCCGCATTTTCGTCTCAATATCGAAAACACTTTTCAATATCAAGTCGGGCAATTCAACAAGATTCCCGACATCCTGATCGAATGCTCGTCGCAAACTTTAGTAGACGGCCGCACCCCCGATGCCGTCGACGAAGTGCACTAAGGCGGAACACCACTACCGCGAGCACCCGAATTGTTGCTTTTGGCGACGGGGTTCTCCTACAGTCACTTGGTCAGGGCTATGGGGCGTGGCTGTCTATTAATTTTACCCGGCGAGTATCCGAGTATGCTACGTGATTGCGACGGACTTTTGATCGCATCAAAATCCCGTGGCAACCGATCATCTGAGACTAAACCGCTAGATTTATAACATTCAAATTAGTTATCTCATAACTACATGTGGATTCCAAATATTGTATCACATTCCAGATAAATAGACAATGTTAAATTTTCCGATCGAATAATCAAACACCCAAGTTTTCCCAAATAGTTCTCAACACTTGAAATTAGTTTAAAAACATCCATCACATGCCACAGTACCAATGGTCCAGCCGTAAAAGGGTCAAGCCAACGCCTCACATGTGGCACGCCGTACTGCCCCAAACCCTAAGGTTTAGAGGCAGTTCAAACGGTCACATAATCGAGTTAAGGTTTGTTGTCATTTAGAGGGTCCACCGCGTTACTTGCACGACTGACGTGAGGTATAATATCATCGAACACAGCGCAACATCAACTCCCTATATCGGGAGAGACGAATCCCCTCCTATCGCTCATTGCCTCCATGTGATTCGGGACTGTACCCAAAAGCCACCTTTTTGCACACCCTCTTAGACGTGGTAAGATGGAAATCAAAGCACAGTGGGAATCACACAAGACTCTATGACGATCTCGGGTCTACAGACTAACCTGTACCAGTGTCACCGGAGAACTGCCATCTGACGTGAGGTATAATACCATCTGGGGGTTTTCGGCGAGTCCTCCAGTGTACCCAGTCTTCACTGGGCACCCGTATACCTTCTCTGATGTCAAACACCAAGGGATATGGGATCATCCATCGCCCATCATATGGGTCAAGAAGCACATACGCTAGTCTACTCTGGTGTATCGATGCCCTGTCTCGATACACCCTCGACTAGGAACAGTTATAGGATGTACTCGTCAACTACTGTGGCCCCACTAGTATGATCTCATCATAGTCCCAGTAGTCGAGTACATGTTGGAGATAGTGCCCTCAAAGTCAATTATTGGATCGCAGGTACGTGATTGCAATGATTGAGGCAAGTCCTATACCGATATGACAGTCTTGCTCGAGATGATAGTATGCTATCTGGTTTGTCTTTATCATCATATACATGCTTTAGTTCACTATTTCATGATGATAGAGCCCATAGGATTCTGCTTGACAGCCAGCAGTATGATGGTGATCATATACGTGGGAGCTGGGGTCTATAAGAACATCCTTAAAGTGTCCCTAGTTGTGGGAGTTTCGAGACAGGGCATCGATACTCCAGAGTAGACTAGTGTATACAGTCGAGACCCCGACGAGGGGTGGTGGCCGGTCTCACAAGCCACTGGTGTCAGTTGGATCACCTAAGATGTATACAGGTGCTCATTGGGTTATGAATACACCGGACAGGACTCGCCGGGAACATGCTAGTTGGTATTATACATATCGTCAAATAGCAGTTCCCTGGTGACATGTGTACAGGTTAGTTTGTCGACCTGAAATCGTCATTTGTCTCGTGTGAGTTCCCACTGTGCTTTGATTCCTACCCTATCACGCTCAAAGAAGTTGTGCAAACTGGTATTTTTTGGGTACAGTCCCGAGCTACATGGAGGCAGTGAGCGGATCGTCGGGGATTCATCTCTCCCGGTATTGGGGGTTGATGTTGCACAGTGTACGGGTGGCCATCACTAGAAACTCTCGGCCTAGGTAGTGGAGAATTACTGATTTGGATCAGTAGTTTCTCAGGTGGTGATGGGCTTCATGCCGACACGATTTATCGCATTATTAGGGGTCTGACTTTATCCACCCCCTGGACTCGATATGCGATACTCTTTAGACGAACTGACCGGACTGTATATACATTGTCACTGTTAGGCTCAGTAGGGTTTATGGATGAGTTCGCTCGTCAGCTTCCTTTCCGATCAATACATAGGCAAACGTTACATACAGCTCGTACCTCTGACGTGCTAGTGGTTATACCCAGTGCCAGTGTGTTGATGAGTCATTAGAGTCCCCCACAAACACTTTCCCAAGTTCGGGCCAAACGTTGTAGAGGCCGTATGGTTTTATGGCAAGGTTCGGAAAATGCACGTACGTTTTCGCACGTGTCATTTTTCGGGCAGATAATACTAGTCGGCTTTGGTTTAAGCCGGATCCGAGTATTATACTGTGTAGATATAATATCTTTGTCTCAGATGCATTTGTATTCGGTCGTAATACAAATGCGGATATGTTTATACTGATACGGGGTTATCCTGAAGTTCGTTTCAGGATCACTTTTGGAAGTTGCCAGTTTCCAGTTTTCTATCGTCCGTCTTTTAACATTCGGTTAAAGACGGATTTATCTTTTCTTGAGATGAGTGTGGAAGCTTCTAGATGATGACTAGGATGGTGAGGTGGCATGTGAGTCATTAGTTCTTTAATGGTTCTTTTAATGCAAGGGTGACTAGGTTAATGAATCACCATTTGCATTAATGGGGTTTTGTTTGCATGAAAGATATTTGTTGTTGATCTTTTCTTTTGTGGTCACCTTCCCCCTCCTACACTCACCTCCCTCCCTCTACATATTTGGCCGGCCCTCCTCTCCTCTCTCACACACTCACTTGATTGGAAAAAGATTATGATAGATTTGGATTCACGAAAATTAGATAGCCTCATTTCTCATTTCACCCGATCCAAAAGGCAACTTCATTAACCGTTCGTCCATAGACTTGGACGTAACGAGACAAAGTATTCTACTCATTCTCTACTTCATCTTGGTCGTCTCTTTTAGCAAACTTGACGACGGAGTATCCTCGGTTCAGAGGCGGGAGCCCGTTTAAAGATCCGTCGACGTGGTGCCACCTGGACGAGAAGACCGGAGATTCCGGAGATCAGAGCAGCCACAACAAAGCATGGGATGATGGTTGAAGACCGAAGGACTCGGATCATTCAGTATAACATTTCTACCCCTTTGTAGTTTGTTAGTTTAGCTTTAATGGCAGATCCGGGTTAAGGTACACGATAGCGCCTGTTTGTAAAAAGTTTTTGTTCCGCATTTGGCGTCTTTTAGACGGCCGGGGCGCTACCGTGGACTTACAGTGGTATCAGAGCCTCACCATTAAGCTATACTAACTTGTGCTAACGCGTTTAAATAATTGATCGAACGGATTTTCGAAAACCGCAAATTCCAGGGTTAAAGTTTCTGTCGATTTTAAACAGTGCCTAAAAATTATTTTGATCATCCCAGAAAATTAAGCAGGGATTTTTAAGCATACGGCAGAAAACTGGGCACGTGATCCAACAGTAACGCCGCGGATCCACGGTCAAGGCTAGGGTGTGACCGCGGAACCGCGGCCGTTATGTGGGAACAGTGATCCAGTTTTTTGCACTGAGCTTGTTTTGGGAAATTGTGGGTTTTGGAATATTTCTTTTGGGCCCAGATTTTGTTACTGTACAGCAGATGTACGTGGGGCCCACTTCGGGAAATTTTGTCGATCGAAATTTTAAATTTGTTAGTATGCAGTATTTACATTATATCTCCGACCGGGAATGTCATTTGATCGGTAAACCGCGTCTAATTGCTATAGTTCTTTTAGACGGGTTTGCGAACGTGACATTCGCGTTGATGTTCTGTGTTGTGCTGTGATGTTGCGGATATGTCGTGGTGGATAGCAGTGTGCAATGATAGTGCAGTTTGGATTTATTTGTACATTTGATATTGCGGGGCGAGCGTCCAACATGTGGACTGCCGTTACTGCCTGTTTGTATAATATTCTTTTGGGGCACGACCGGGTTGAGGTCGATGTACTTGTTGTACATATTTTTATTTCTGTACTAGGTTTATCCCGCGATGGAATGCACGGATAGCCGGGTTTTGGAGGGCAACGGGTCCGTATCTCATGGCTTTGAGAGGCAGAGGGACCTCACTCTAGAATTGGCAGACTATTTGCCGCACTCGTAGGGGGTACAGGTTGACCCAAGGAGGGGTGCTCAATTTACCGGATTCCGTGAAGTGCCGGGTGTTCCATTCACTATGTTGTGGGGACTACCTCGCTTCAGGTTTTGGCGGGTAACTTTCCGCACCCGTAGGGGTCTAGGTTTCATTGCACAGGCTATCTACACGACCAGGGGAACGTCGGGTTTCAGTAGCGGCTCTGTGAAACACGGGGATCCCAGATTATCTGTATTGTTCTGTGATGCTTATTACTTTTCTGTAATGTTGCATATTATCACGCCTGGAGCGATTATTGTATATTGGTATATATACTATTAGATGTTGTATATGTTTTACACCCGCGCTAGTCCAGCCCCCGCTCTGTCGTTAGTTAAGTAACCTAACGGGTGATGACGGGACCCAATGACGATTGCGGATGGCATATACGTACATTTTATTTTCGTTCTTTTCTGGTGTGATTGATTGATGGGACTGCATTGATTTTTATCAATGCAAGAATAAAACAAACCTATATTTGATGTTGTTGGAACAAATTTTAAAAAGGTGTTATTACAAAGATGTTTCCTTTTGTTTTGTATAGCGGTATTCAGTCAGAATATCCTGCACCTCATTCGACGAGGCAAGGGCCGAGATCCCTTCATCGGGAGTGACCCTTTGGGCAGAAGTTTACGTCAGGGTAATAACATGACTATAGTCTATTACAAGTTGCTTTGCATCGTGGTATTCAGTTGGAATATCCTGCACCTCATTCCACGAGGAAAGAGCCGAGATCCCTTCACCGGGAGTGAGCTCTTTAGCAAAGGTTTTTCGTTACTATATTTTTATAAAAAGCTATCAGGTTCCTTCAACGAGATCAAGTTCATTACGTTAAAGGTTTTTCGCCAAAAACCAGCCGTAGCCCTCCGTCATTTCTTTTGGGTATTCAGTAGTATTCAAGCTATGCATTTTAGCCAAAGTTAAGGCATAGTGTTTGGTAGCAGCTGGGTATTCATCTGTTGCATAGATAGATGAGTTGGTTTGGGACAGTCGTTCTGCCATTTTGGCCAAAATCAAGGGCATGTGCGGGTGGGTTCAAATTGACCTGGATAGCGACGGGTAGAACTTGGCATGTGACTTATGACATTTTGACCAAAGCCAAGGTCATAAGAGCATGGGGCAAAAATTATATCGGGAGTTTCTAAATAAACTGAAACTTGCCAGGTATGCGCATACCTTATGGAGTGTGATAACTTGAGTGGCTACCATCAAGTTATCATGCGATGATAGTTGGATCCCGATTCTCACTGATGAGTTGGTCTACTCTTCGGGTGATCCCGACTAATTCTTCTTTCAGGTTTGGAGGAGAATTTGAGATTACAGTGGGAGGTTTCCTGATTAGATTAAGTGATAACCATTCTGATCTAGGTTAGAGTGCACGCAGAGTGTTTTTTCTCTCTCTCTTTGGCAGCGACCTTTGACCGACCCTAGACTATGACTCAGTGACCAAGTTGACCGAACCTTCTTAAAATACTGGCTTTTGGATTGTCCAAGTTGCATAAGTCATTGCCGCTCCTTCTTTTACCCTTTGTATTTCTCAGAACACCCCGTATTACTACGGACATCCACTTCCATTGGATAAATCCATCGTATGGTTATATACGAACTCGAAGGAATTTCTTCGAGGATGGATCCAGGTTCAGGAGAAATAGAATTGATTATTCAGTTGTCTTTTATTATCACCTTCTCTCAAGTTGCGAGGGCTCCTTAGTTTAGGAGAGGACACCTATTACGCTTATTGGATAATCTTATTCCAAACCATAGGCTGGTGCCGAAAGGTAGGGAATGAAGAAAACCAATTAGCCTAAGTAGGGTGTGCAGAAGGTAATATGTAAGACAAAATAATGGGATTGGAAAGAGGGCAAAGTAAATTGCGACTGTTATCATTCACGACCAAACCGCGTACTTCATCGCCACTCCTATTTCACCTTTAATTTTTCCCAGTTCGGGAGAAATAGAATAAGGTATTATTCAGTTTTCTTTTATCATCACCTTCTCTCAAGTTGCGAGTACTCCTAGGATTAGGAGAGTACACCTATTATGCTTACTGGATAGTCTTCTTCCAAACCATAGGCTGGTGTCGAACGGTAGGGAAGGAAGAAAACCATTTAGCCTAACGAAGGTGTACAGAAGGTAACGACTAAAGACAAATAAAGGGATTTGGAGAGATGGTAAAGAAATATACGGTTATAATCATGAATTGGATTATGGAAGAGGCATTACTAAGAATACCAGGATACCCCTACGAAACATATTCATGTTTCAGTGCATTGTTAAAGGAAAACTGTTTTCCCGAGTGGATACTTACTCCAGGGTATGTATTTATCAGGTTTCATTCTTATATCTGTATGGTTTTACAGATGATGAGTGGGAGTAATTTATTAGGAATTAGGTGATCATCCTCATTATATCGGAATTCGTTGTAATTGGTGATATTTGAGAAAATCGCCTGGGTACAGTTTTCAACCTATGATGCACAGGTTTTGAGTTATTCAACTCAGTGGACTTATACAGAGTATTGTAAGTTGTCCAGTGTCCGTTAGGACAAAGGGGTAGGTCCTCATACTATGTTCTGTTTACTTGTGTCTTCTCTAAGTTTTAGACAAGTGTTTCGTAGAAATACAATGTCTATGTTTTGAGAAGTTGTGGGTATAAGAATAAAGTAGAGAACCAGATGTCGCAAATATCAGGATTCTTCAAAAGATTGAAGATGTAGATTCTTGTGATCGGTATTCAGATGATAGTAATGGTTTTGGGAAACTTGTTTCTCTTTCAGGTTACTCATAATTGGATGCATTCCTAAGTTGAGTAATGCTGATTAGCCTCTCTCCATTAAGTTGATATGCACTGGAGACAGCTGCATGATTTGAATCTGGTTCCAATTAAATAAGTGCCAAAGTTTCTATATTGGATATAGAATGGTTCATATCTTAACAATGTTAAGGTAAGGGGAGTTGTCCAGCTTATGCTTAAAACCAGACACTGGATAACTCAAGGCACGTTTCTGTAATGGCAGTTTGTGGGTTGACCCGGGCTATGTCGAGGGTTGACATTTCTACCATCTGGAAGATCAATAGTGATATTGTTCTTAACTCACCACAGTTTTTAGTAAAATGGATTTTTTCAGAAAACAGTAGTGGGAGTGTGGTAGAACCAGAAGTGATTCCAGAACCGAAAACGATTACGGAAAATTTAATAGGACCAATATATTCAATCAGGTTTGACATTCCATTAGCCACTCCGCAGATATGGTGGGTAACCTCAGACACCCGAGAGGTACTCCGGTAGCCTCAAGGATGGTGACAGGGAGGTTCTTGTTAACCCAGACTTGACACTGCTGTTGTTCCAGACTATGAGACCCAGCAAGAAGATAAGTATAACATCATTCTAAACTAGCTTTAGAAGTGTACGTAGATATTATTCTGCCAGAGGGTTGTCGTAGTCAGTGGGAGCAGCGGAAGAATAGTGGGCAAGTAGCTTATGTCTATTTATAGACTAGAGCAGATATAGCGGAGATAGATCATCTATTTTTTGATGTGACAGTCATGGCTTTGACTTCATCAGAATAGAGGATGGATCTGTTGAGAAGGTAGTAGGGTGTGATGTCCTGGTATTTGGATGACATACATAGAGTAGGAAGTAAAATTCCTATACTACGATCGATTGTACTTTGGTCGTCACACAGTTGTTTCTCCACAAAGGACATGGATATAATATCTGACATTCTGGTTACTAGATTTATGGTTTTAGATCTAGATTTAGGTAGTTTCCCAATATGGGTACTTTGACAATATTCTAATAGTATTTTAGAATAGATGACTCCTGGCATGGTAGTGTACCTGCAGGTGATGGAGTCACCCTCTCTAAAGGTGTCTTAAAGACTAAAGGAGAGAGGGATGTGCATGATTGGCAGATCACTTGCTTAGGCAATTGAATCAATCATGAGATGTCAAGTACCACCAGATGTTGTTTTTGCATTAGATGCGATATGTTTATATTAATCCAATCCTGAAGAAACATAAGGAAGCAGTTTTAGAACATAAGTGCATGTTCTACGGATTTGATGACGGCAACCTCCTTCGGGAGACAGTTATCATTCCAGGCTTCCAAGGTGACATGGATGACAGAGTGATTGTCAGAGTTATAGTTTTCCCTCTGATGAGGGACAGTATTATGGACAGGTGGTCCAAGAGGATACTGTGGGAGGCATGGTGCTGGATACTGATTAGGTTCAGTTATCGATACTGTCTAAGAATTTTAGATTTAGAGTTCATTTATGAACTAGGTCCCATCAGATATCCAGATATATTCTAAGACAGGTATTACTCGATTCGGGAGATGGCTTTCTCCACGAACTTGAGATTTAGAGAGACATAGAAAGAAACATCAGGGCGGATCCACTCACTGAGGCTATTCCTCGAACACAAGAGTTTTACAAACTAGCTTTGTGAAACTGATTAGTAGAGGAGTTGGATGTTCGGTATCACACGGGCTGTGAGTATGCGACATCGCAATAATTAGCCTTAAGTGCAAGTGGGAGATTGTTGGAGATAGTGCCCTCAAAGTCAATTATTGGATCGCAGGTATGTGATTGCAATGATTGAGGCAGGACCTATACCGATATGACAGTCTTGCTCGATATGATAGTATGCTATCTGGTTTGTCTTTATCATCGTATACATGCTTTAGTTCACTATTGCATGATAATAGTGTTAGTTGTATGTATGCCCTAGAGGCCAGTATTGTACAGATGATGTATATTATATTGGATGCTTGGACATATATAGAGATGACTTTCTTGCTCGATATGATAGTATGCTATCTGGTTACTCTTTATCTTAACATGTACACTTGTCTCTTTAAACTGTCTTATAGTTACATGTTGGTAAAGCCCTTAGGATGTGTACTTGATTACTTGGACTATGATGTAGATCATACTAGTGGGGACATGGTAGTCTATAAGTACATCCTTCAAGGTCCCTAGTCGTGGGTGTATCGAGACAGGGCATCGATAGACCAGTGTAGACTAGCGTATACGCTTCTCGACCCATGAGATGGGCGATGGATGATCCCATATCCATTGGTGTTTGACATCAGAGATGGTGTACGGGTGCTCAGTGGAGACTGGGTACACTGGACGGACTCGCCGAGAACTCCCAGATGGTATTATACCTCACGTCAGATGGCAGTTCTCAGGTGACACTTGTACAGGTTAGTCTGTAGACCCGAGATCGTCATAGAGTCTTGTGTGATTCCCACTGTGCTTTGATCTCCACCTTACCACGTCCATGAGGGCGTGCAAAACGGTGGTCTTTGGGCACAGTCCCGAGTCACATGGAGGCAATGAGCGATAGGAGGGGTTTCATCTCTCCCGGTATTGGGGGTTGATGTTGCGCTGTGGTTGATTGGCCGTAACAGGGAAGTCCCTGGCCAGGGCTGATCAGAGATTTGCTGGTAAGTGTTACCAGTAGTTTCTCGACCCGTTATGAGCCTCACATCGGCACGACTTATCGGTTATTGGGGTCTGACGTTTACCACCCCTAGACTTGATATGCGACGTATCAGACGAACAGACCGGACTGTACGGTAAGTGTTACTGGTTGGATTCACAGGAGTGTGAGCGGGCTAGCTCGTCGATCTTCTGATCGCTCAATACCCGGATGGCCGTTACGTTTAGCAGACCGCTTGCGGCTTGTGGGTGCTTGATATGATCATCATCTGCTACCGGCGTATTGACGAGTCTTTAGAGTCCTACACAGAGGTTTCCTGGCTCAAGGGAAATGAAATAGGAGTGCATATGAGATATGTGCAGGAACGAGAATGATGCGTGTATGTGATACCGTATTTCATTCTCGCGATGAATGTTTCGATTGGTTATATGCGATATAACCTAGTTATCGAATCGTAGATTGATTCGATAAGTCGATACATTGGATACTAGTCGGTTATGTGCGACATGACCGGATCATTGAATCAAGTGTTGATTTAATGATTTAATGTATAATTATATATTTGATATATTACTTTGCATTAACTAGTATTGGTTCACTTTAATAGGATTTTCTCACTTGTAGTTCACAAGTTGTATATGTGATATACTTTTGTGCACTACAATGTGTCATGTTTGATGATGCATGTAAATTGGTTTTGTGTTAAGACTTAAACCATGGTTATGATAATAGTTAGGGTTTTGATTTATTTACTTATTTATTTATCTATTCTTTTTTGATAAATAAATAAAAGATAACAAAATGGTTTCTTTCATGAAGCTTGATGAAGCTTCATGAAGCTTTGACTAAAGTGACCATTTTGTCATCATCCTTAACCCTAACCATTCTCACTTGACCATGGTCTATTCTCTACACTTAACCAAGGTTAGAAGATGATAAGTATTGATTTTTATTATTCTTTTAACAACACTTATCATAATTCTAGCTTCATCTTCTTCTTCATCTTCAAGAGAGAAAGCTTGATGCCATCAATGGCAACTTGAGTTCTAAAGTGAGAAATCCAATTCTAAAGTGAACCCACCTCCTATTTCTTCACCCTCTACCTCTTGCCAAGTTGTTTTGGGTGTTTTCTTCACAAGTTTCACAAATTTGTGAAGTCGGAGCTTGAACTTGTGACGCCTCGACGTAGATCATCTTCGGCACGAAGCCGACGACCTTGCCCGCTCGTTTTTCCGATGAAGCCGACAATCGAGTCTAGGATTCGAGATGGACAATGAGAGGACGCCTACGTGGAGCTAAGGAAGTGGAGAACCGGATCTACAAAGGTTGTAGCCTCTCTCCTTTAGTTAAGTTGTTAACTAGTTTAGTTTTTCGCCTAAATTTCTAGTTAACGATCCGTATTAGGGTTTCTCGGCACCCGAAAAATTTGATATTGGCATGGTTGATGCCTTGTGAGACCTCGTGAGAGTGCCTAGGAACCCTACAAATAGAGCCCATAGGATTCTGCTTGGCAGCCAGCAGTATGATGGTGATCATATACGTGGGAGCTGGGGTCTATAAGCACATCCTTAAAGTGTCCCTATTCGTAGGAGTTTCGAGACAGGGCATCGATACTCCAGAGTAGACTAGTGTATATAGTAGAGACCCCGACGAGGGACGGTGGCCGGTCTCACAAACCACTGGTGTCAGTTGGATCACCTAAGATATATACAGGTGCTCATTGGGTTACGAGTACACCGGACAGGACTCGCCGGGAACATGCTAGTTGGTATTATACATATCGTCAGATAGCAGTTCCCTGGTGACATGTGTACTGGTTAGTTTGTCGACCTGAGATCGTCATTTGTCTCGTGTGAGTTCCTACTGTACTTTGATTCCTACCCTACCACGCTCAAAGGAGTTGTGCAAACAGGTATTTTTTGGGTACAGTCCCGAGCCACATGGAGGCAGTGAGTGGATCGTCGGGGATTCGTCTCTCCCGGTATTGGGGGTTGATGTTGCACAGTGCACGGGTGGCCATCACTAGAAACCCTCGGTCGAGGTAGTGGAGAATTACTGATTTGGATCAGTAGTTTCTCAGGTGGTGATTGTAGGGTTCCTAGGCACTCTCAAGAGGTCTCACAAGGCATCAACCATGCCAATTTCAAAAAATATGGTGCCGAGAAACCCTAGTGTACGGATCATTGGCTAGAAATCTAGGCGAAAAATAAAACTAGTTAACACTTAACTAAGAGATACGGAAATACAACCTTTATAGATCCGGTTCTCCACCTCCATAGCTCCGCAATGAAGTCTCCTCGCTGTCCATAACAAGTCCCGGGCTCTAGCGTCGGCTTCATCGGAGAATGGACGGGCTAGGTCATCGATGTCCATGTCGAAGATGATCTACGTCGAGGCATCGCTAAATCAAGCTCCGACTTCACCAAGTCAAGAAACTTGTGAAGAAAACACACTCTACTACTTGGCAAGAGGTAGAGGATGAAGAAATAGAAAGTGGGTAAACTTTAGAATTGGATTTCTCACTCAATTCCATCAATCACCATTGATGGAGCTTGCTTTCTTCTTGAAGAAGAAGATGAAGAAGAAGATAAATGTTATGATAAGTTAATTGAAAAAGAAAAGAAAATGAATTCTTATCATAATATTAACCATAGTAAAGTGTAGAGAATTAACTTAGGTTAAATGAATGGTTAGGGTTTAGGAGATGAAGACAAAAGAGTCACTTTGGTCAAACCTTCATGAAGCTTCAACAAGCTTCATGTTGAAAGCAACCCTTTTGTTTTTCTTTCCTCATTTCTTTTAATCCATAAACAAATAAATAAATGAATGAATAATCAAATAGAAACCCTAACCATTTATTTAAACAAGGTTTAATTCTTTACACAAACCTTAGCAAACATGTATCATCAAACATGATACAATCAAGTGCATGAAAACATATCGAATATACAATGTGCACATCCGAGCGAGAAAATCCATTTAAAGTGAACCAATATTAGTTAATGCAAAGTAATATATCAAATATATAATTATACATTAAATCATTAAATCAACACTTGATTTAACGATCCGGTCATATCGCATATAACCGACTAATATCCAATGTATCGATTTATCGAATCAACCCTCGATTCGATAACTAGGGTATATCGCATATAACCTAATTGATACATACATCGCGAGAATGGAATACGGTATCACATGCACGCATTATTCTCGGTCCCGCACATATCTCATATGCGCTCCTATTTCGTTTCGCTTGAGCCAGGAAACCTCTGTGTAGGACTCTAAAGACTCGTCAATACGCCGGCAGCAGATGATGATCATATCAAACACCCACAAACCGCAAGCGGTCTGCTAAACGTAACGGCCACCCGGGTATTGAGCGATCTGAAGATCGAAGAGCAAGCCCGCTCACACTCCAGTGAATCCAACCAGTAACACTACCGTACAGTCCGGTCTGATCGTCTGATATGTCGCATATCTCGCCTAGGGGTGGTAAACGTCAGACCCCAATAGCTCGATAAGTCGTGTCGATATGAGGTCTATAACAATTCGAGAAACTACTGGTAACACTTACCAGTAAATCTCAGCAACCCTGGCCAGGGATTTCCTGTTACAGCCAATCGAACACAGCGCAACATCAACTCCCTATACCGGGAGAGACGAATCCCCTCCTATCGCTCATTGCCTCCATGTGACTCAGGACTGTACCCAAAAACCACCGTTTTGCATGCCCTCTTGGACGTGGTAAGATGGAAATCAAAGCACAGTGGGAACCACACAAGACTCTATGACGATCTCGGGTCAACAGACTACTCTGTACCAGTGTCACCAGACAACTGCCATCTGACGTGAGGTATAATACCATCTGGGAGTTCTCGGCGAGTCCGTCCAGTGTACCCAGTCTCTACTGAGCACCCGTATATCATCTCTGATGTCAAACACCAATGGATATGGGATCATCCATCGCCCATCTGTATGGGTCGAGAAGGTACACGCTAGTCTACTCTGGTGTATCGATGCCCCATCTCGATACACACACGACTAGGGACTTTGAAGGATGTACTTATGGACTACCAAGTCCCCACTAGTATGATCCGCATCACAGTCCAGGTAGTCAAGTACACATCCTAAGGGCTTTACCAACATATAACAGAGAGACAATCAGTGTACACGTTAAGGTAAAGGTCAACCAGATAGCATACTATCATGTCGAGCAAGAAAGTCCTCCCTATATATGTCCCAGCATCCACTACAATATACATCCAATGTACAGTAATGGCCTCTAGGGCATACATATAACTAACAATCTCCCACTTGCACTAGGGCCATCTGTAGCAGTGGTTGTAGTATCTCATACTCAACCATCCCATAAAAGTCTCTCTCTGGGAACAGGCCTTTGTGAGTGGATCCGCCGTGCTGTCCTCTAAGTCTACTCTCCTCACCTCGATCTCCTTGGAGATCAACCATCTCCATGATCAGGTGATACTGCCTTAGAATATGTCTGGATCACTGATGGGACCTGCGTTCCTTGGCATAAGCCACAACTCCATTGTCACACAATGGGAGGAACATAGTTCATCTCATGAACCAATATACACCCAAACAGCCTCTTTTGTAGCATCTTAAGTAGCGATGTATCCAGCCTTTATCGTCTAGTATGTCACGGTATCTAGCTTGGAACTCTTCGAACATACCGTCCCTCCATTGAAGGTAAAGACAATGCCTGTGACTGACATTCAGTCGTCTTTATCACCCTGGAACCCTTCCAGTGATTCTCCCCACGATCGGTTGATACCGTCTCACTACAACTAGTGAGAGTCCTAACATCCAATTAGATCTATCTCATAGATCTAAAACCCAGGATTTAGGAGGTATCAGTTTGATCCTATATGGAGAATCATTGTGATAAGCGGAGATTGATAGAGCGTAGCATAGGAAACTCCTTCCCTATCAAGAGTATGTCATCCACGTACTCTACGAGGATCGTCACCATACTCCCTACTACCTTCTTGTTTATACAAGGTTCATCTGCCATTTTGATGATGTCAACTTCTTTGACCGCTTCATCAAAACAGATGTTCCAACTCCGCGATGCCTGCTTTATCCTATAAAGCATCTTGCACACGTTTCTGCTGCTTCCACTGTCTACGAGGCCCTCTGGCTGTGTACTTATAGACGTTCTCTTCTAAAACATCATTTAGAAAAGCAGTCATGGCACCCAACCGCCAGATATTGTAGTCATGGTATGTAGCCGTGGCAAGTAGGATCTGGATGGACTTAAGCATAGATACTTGAAAAGGTTTCATCATTATCCACGCCTGGTTGATGACGAAAACCTTTAACAAGTCTAGCTTTGAAAGTCTCAACTTTTCGATGTACACCAAGTAATCTTCTCAAGATATACTTGCTCCTGATGGGGATCTAACCCTTCAGATATAGCAACCAAAGTCCATACTTTGTTGGTGTACATGGATTCCATCTCAGATCACTAAGCATCCAGCCATTCTTACAGAGTCTCACTCCTGATGGCCAGATCGAAGCTAGTTGGGTCATCATCTCATGATGCAATCCTCGCTCCCACTGTCATAGAGAAACAGAAGTATCTCTCAGGTGGGTGAGGAACCCTACTAGATCGGCGGAGAGGCTGAGGTTCGTTGGTAACTATTGAATCCTTCAGTTTTATCAAATCATGTGCTGTAGTTTGTATAGCTGGAACCATTCCAGTTTTACATAACTGACCTTGCCTCGAGTTTGTCCGGATTTTGCTTTTAGACATAGGCCGGACAACCCCAAATCTTAACTAACTTAAGATATGGGCTCTTCCCTTTCTATATCACATATGAAGTGGTAGGCAATTGATTTGATTAGAACCCTATTCAATAGGTATGCAGCTTCTCAAGTGCATAACTCCCAAAAAGGAAATAGGTAACTCAGCAGCACTCATCATAGAGCACACCTTATCATATAGGGTGAGATTGCTCCGCCCCGATATACCATCGTGCTATGTTGCATTCGGAGGAGTAATGCTGAGAGAGAATCTCATTCTCCTTTAGAATAGTCCAGGATTTCCGTGCTCAAGTATTCTCCTCCCTGATCGCATCAAAGGACATAATACTTATACCCTCATTTTGGTTCTCTACTTCTAACTTATATTCTGTGAATATCTCAAAAGGTTCGGACTTGTGTTTCAACAGGAACATATGTCTGAATCTTGAGAGATTATCAGAGAATGTAATGAAGTACAAAGAACCGGTCTTGGCATGTGTAGACAGGGGACCTACATACATCAACATGTATTATCCCAAGAGTTCACTAACTCTTTCTCTGTTTCCAGTAAACAGAGCTATGGTCATCTTATCTCTGTGACAAGACTCGCAAGTTTCATAAGATGTAAATTCAAACTGATTTAAATATGCATCTAAATGTAACTTAGCTAGTCGGGTCGCATTGATATGACCTAGTCTACAATATCTCAAGAAGAATTCATTCATTTCTGAACTCTTTCTCTTGTGTGTGATCCGTATACTAAGAACTGTAGTTTGATTTAGAACATCAATGCTTTTAGATAACGTGCCTGAACCGATCAACTTTTGATATAGGAAATGTTCAAAACATTATCCAACAATACAAAATTTTATCATTTCTTTAATAATAAAGAGAGTGATATGATTTTGTATATCAGGATCGGTATCTAATAACATTCGTTCCGAATCAATGTATTTGTAATACAGGGTGACAGTGACCAACAGACTTGGCTGCAACTCTTGCCCCGTTTTCTGCCTCATGAAACTTATCACCCGTTCTCAGTTCTCTACCTTTCTGTAGCCCTATGTAACAAATTACATATCTGGGATCCTGATCTGGTATCACATACCCAGGACGTAGGGGATACAGAGAAACAGCTCTTTGTAATGAACACACCCGAAGATGATGCATCAGCATGCACTCTCTTCGTTTGGGCGGCACGGGAATTCTGGTAATCCCCTATTTTCTGCTCTGTCTCATAACAATTATAAGTTGGAGCGGGACCAACGTTCCCCAGCTCAGTATAACAAGCGGGTTCGGTTAATATTCCGTATTATTATCTTGATTAAGGCGTGATATGGTCGCTACCTGGAGAGAGAGAGAAGAAAACACTCAGCGTGCGCTCTGTCAAGAATAGATTGGTTATCATTTTATCTAATCAGGATGGTTCCCACTGCTTTTTATCAAATCTTCCTTCAAACCCAAAAAGGAAAGACTAGCCGGGATTAATTACACACTACAAGTTCGCCAATCTTTCAGCCAGGCCAGTGTCGGTACTTTGAGGGAGGTCCCCCGTGCTTTCGCACGAACCTAATTAATGTAAACCTCGTTTTCCCAGAGGCGTAACCTCGTTAACACCTTTCTAGACACCTACTTGATCGGCTAATTGTAATGTATAAAACTCTCCCAGGAGTAACAATTACTCGCAGCGGGTATCGGGATCCAACTATCTCATAGAAGGTATGCAATCTCATTGCAAATTTCAACACTTGAAATTCCCGATAATATTTTGCCCCTAGCGTCCTATGAACTTGACGCAGGCCAACAAACCATAGTGCGCTAGTCAAGTTCAACCCGTCATTTCCTGATTGAATTAAACCCACCCGCACGACCCTTGACGCAGGCCAACAAAGTCGCACGACTACCCTAATCCAATCACATCATATGCTTATGCAGATAAGCACCAGTTAGCTACCGCACACTACGCCTTGACGCAGGCCAACAAACGTAGCACGAATACTAACTACTACTTATCTGAAATGACGGAGGGCTACGACAGGTTTTTCTGAAAACCTATTGCGTAATGAACTTGATATCGTTGTAGAATCAAATGATTTTGAAATGGAGTGCTTTTGAGGCTTTTCTAGTTTTGCTAAAGGAGTCACTCCCGGTGAAGGGATCGTCGGTCCTTTCCTCGTCGAATGAGGTGCGGGATATATCACATATATCACTGTGCAAAGCAAAAACTCTTAAAAGCAATCAAAAGACAAACCGAGTGTATAGCATCTGCCAGTTATTGCTAAAGGAGTCACTCCCGGTGAAGGGATCTCGGTCCTTTCCTCATCGAATAAGGTGCAGGATATATCACATATACCGCTATGCAAAGCAAGAACTGTAGCTACCTGTTTTATTTTGAAATTCGATTCTACAACATCTTAGGTTTCTTTCATTTCATTAATCACATTAATGAAGTCCCATCATTTAAATACCTAAACATCACAGATAAATACGACGTACACTTATGCCATCCGCATTCGCCTCGATGTCCCCTCGTGCACCGTTAGGTTAGGTAACTAACGGCAGAGCGGGGCAGGGCTAGCGCGGGTGTAAAACATAAGTAACGTCTATGTAATATATCATATATACTATATACTGTATTTATCACAGAACATCAAATGATCATATCACAGATATCGCAGTAGAAGAATCATATGAAATATTAGATATACTAGGACGTCCGTGTTTTCAATACGAGCCAGTATAAAACACGGATTCCACGGTCGTGATGAATAGCCAAACCCACACCCCTAGACCCTACGAGAGCGGCAAGCAACCCTGCCAATTCTAGATTTAGGAGACCCGGACTCGACTCCTCGAGTTGGTCTCCCACTGGACTCCAGAACCCGGTTACTTGTGCCCTCCTCCTTGGGTCTATCCTAGTGCGGAAAAGTAAATAATATACAAAAGGTGACAACTTCCGCTACCTGGAAGCGCCCCAATAAAAGAATATTACATACAAGTTTTTACATGAATGAAAATGAAAAACACTCATCTCACATAAAAAGCCCCGGCTATTCAAACACGACGATCCAATATAACATATCCAGCAACACATAACATCACATGTCATCAACATAAGTAAATATGTCCATCCCAATTGTCGTTGACATATAGCAACGAAACCGGCGACATCACATATTACACTTACGGTCACAGAAAAGAAAGTGTAAAACTACAACAGTTGGAATCCGCAACCACCTCAGACATCGCATGCCTGACCAAATGAATCCCTTAGACATCGCATGCCTAACAATTATAAACCCCGCATTTTAGTCTCAAAATCGAAAACACTTTTCAATATCAAGTCGGGCAATTCAACAAGATTCCCGACATCCTAATCGAATGCTCGTCGCAAACTTCAGTAGACGGCCGCACCCCCGTAACCGTCGACGAAGTGCACCAAGGCGGAACACCGCTACCGCGAGCACCCGGACGGATGCTTTCGGCGACGGGGTTCTCCTACAGTCACTTGGTCGGGGCTATGGAGCGAGGCTGTCTATTAAGTTTACCCGGCGAGTATCCGCGTACGCTACGTAATTGCGACGGACTTTTGATCACATCAAAATTCCGTGGCAACCGATCAAGTGAGACTAAACTGCTATGTTTATAACATTCATTCAGTTATTACATAACTACTTGTGAATTCCAATTATTGTATCCCATTCCAGATAAACAGAAAATGTTAAACTTTTCGATCGAACGGTCAAACACCCAAGTTTTCCCAATACAGATCAACACATGAAATAAGTCTAACAACATTCAGTTCGTGCCCCAGTACCAACGGTCCAGCCGTAGAAAGGTCAAGCCAACGCCTCACATGTGGCACGCCGTACTGCCCCAAACCCGAAGGTTCAAAGGGCAGTTCAAGACGGTCACATAATCGAGTTAAGGTTTGTTGTCTTCTAGAGGGACCATCGCGTTACTTGCACTACTTAGAACGTCGTTAAACTACGGAAAAATCCAACACTTGGAAATTTCCCGACAGGGGAAAAATTGGGTATTTATATCCGGTCGAACTTTTTAACATATTCTAAAAAAAAATATCCGGAAAGCCAAATAGACAAAATCTGATAATCCGATCGAACATTCGAATTCCCAAAACAACCCAGAAAATTCAACTCTTTAATAAATATTAAAAATTCCCAGAAAATCCAGCATATTAAAATAGGAGTTACTATGCAAACAGGGAAGGGTGACGTCATCAAATTGCCGCGGAACCGCCGCAGAAGCCAGGCTTCTGCCGCGGTTCCGCCGCGGTTTGTACTGTTCACCGAAAAATTTTTGCATCGTAATTCTTATTTTTCCCTACTGAATTTTTTAGCAATTTTTAATTTGGAAAAATCCCAGTTTTTGAAAAAATGACAGAGAGCTATTTTGGGTTCTAGATTTCGGTTCGATCGGACTTCAAATTGCGTCTAGACTTCGCCTAAGGCTCTAGCTAGGCTCTGATACCACTGTAGGGTTCCTAGGCACTCTCAAGAGGTCTCACAAGGCATCAACCATGCCAATTTCAAAAAATATGGTGCCGAGAAACCCTAGTGTACGGATCGTTGGCTAGAAATCTAGGCGAAAAAGAAAACTAGTTAACACTTAACTAAGAGATACGAAAATACAACCTTTGTAGATCCGGTTCTCCACCTCCATAGCTCCGCAATGAAGTCTCCTCGCTGTCCATAACAAGTCCCGGGCTCTAGCGTCGGCTTCATCGGAGAATGGACGGGCTAGGTCATCGATGTCCATGCCGAAGATGATCTACGTCGAGGCATCGCTAAATCAAGCTCCGACTTCACCAAGTCAAGAAACTTGTGAAGAAAACACACTCTACTACTTGGCAAGAGGTAGAGGATGAAGAAATAGGAAGTGGGTAAACTTTAGAATTGGATTTCTCACTCAATTCCATCAATCACCATTGATGGAGCTTGCTTTCTTCTTGAAGAAGAAGATGAAGAAGAAGATAAATGTTATGATAAGTTAATTGAAAAAGAAAAGAAAATGAATTCTTATCATAATATTAACCATAGTAAAGTGTAGAGAATTAACTTAGGTTAAATGAATGGTTAGGGTTTAGGAGATGAAGACAAAAGAGTCACTTTGGTCAAACCTTCATGAAGCTTCAACAAGCTTCATGTTGAAAGCAACCCTTTTGTTTTTCTTTCCTCATTTCTTTTAATCCATAAACAAATAAATAAATGAATGAATAATCAAATAGAAACCCTAACCGTTTATTTAAACAAGGTTTAATTCTTTACACAAACCTTAGCAAACATGTATCATCAAACATGATACAATCAAGTGCACGAAAATATATCGAATATACAATGTGCACATCCGAGCGAGAAAATCCATTTAAAGTGAACCAATATTAGTTAATGCAAAGTAATATATCAAATATATAATTATACATTAAATCATTAAATCAACACTTGATTTAACGATCCGGTCATATCGCATATAACCGACTAATATCCAATGTATCGATTTATCGAATCAACCCTCGATTCGATAACTAGGGTATATCGCATATAACCTAATTGATACATACATCGCGAGAATGGAATACGGTATCACATGCACGCATTATTCTCGGTCCCGCACATATCTCATATGCGCTCCTATTTCGTTTCGCTTGAGCCAGGAAACCTCTGTGTAGGACTCTAAAGACTCGTCAATACGCCGGCAGCAGATGATGATCATATCAAACACCCACAAGCCGCAAGCGGTCTGCTAAACGTAACGGCCACCCGGGTATTGAGCGATCTGATGATCGACGAGCAAGCCCGCTCACACTCCAGTGAATCCAACCAGTAACACTACCGTACAGTCCGGTCTGATCGTCTGATATGTCGCATATCTCGCCTAGGGGTGGTAAACGTCAGACCCCAATAGCTCGATAAGTCGTGTCGATATGAGGTCTATAACAATTCGAGAAACTACTGGTAACACTTACCAGTAAATCTCAGCAACCCTGGCCAGGGATTTCCTGTTATAGCCAATCGAACACAGCGCAACATCAATTCCCTATACCGGGAGAGACGAATCCCCTCCTATCGCTCATTGCCTCCATGTGACTCGGGACTGTACCCAAAAACCACCGTTTTGCACGCCCTCTTGGACGTGGTAAGATGGAAATCAAAGCACAGTGGGAACCACACAAGACTCTATGACGATCTCGGGTCAACAGACTACTCTGTACCAGTGTCACCAGAGAACTGCCATCTGACGTGAGGTATAATACCATCTGGGAGTTCTCGGCGAGTCCGTCCAGTGTACCCAGTCTCTACTGAGCACCCGTATATCATCTCTGATATCAAACACCAATGGATATGGGATCATCCATTGCCCATCTGTATGGGTCGAGAAGGTACACGCTAGTCTACTCTGGTGTATCGATGCCCCATCTCGATACACCCACGACTAGGGACTTTAAAGGATGTACTTATGGACTACCATGTCCCTACTAGTATGATCCGCATCAAAGTCCAGGTAGTCAAGTACACATCCTAAGGGCTTTACCAACATGTAACAGAGAGACAATCAGCGTACACGTTAAGGTAAAGGTCAACCAGATAGCATACTATCATGTCGAGCAAGAAAGTCCTCCCTATATATGTCCCAGCATCCACTACAATATACATCCACTGTACAGTAATGGCCTCTAGGGCATACATATAACTAACAGTGATGGGCTTCATGCCGACACGATTTATCGCGTTATTAGGGGTCTGACTTTATCCACCCCCCTGGACTCGATATGCGATACTCTTTAGACGAACGGACCGTACTGTATATACATTGTCACCTTTAGGCTCAGTAGGGTTTATGGATGAGTTCGCTCGTCAGCTTCCCTTCCGATCAATACATAGGCAAACGCCCACAGACACTTTCCCAAGTTCAGGCGAAACGTTGTAGAGGCCGTATGGTTTTATGGCAAGGTTCGGAAAATGCACGTGCGTTTTCGCACGTGTCATTTTTCGGGCAGATAATACTAGTCGACTTTGGTTTAAGCCGGATCCGAGTATTATACTGTGTAGATATAATATCTTTGTCTCAGATGCATTTATATTCGGTCGTAATACAAATGCGGGTATGTTTATGTAAGTGTACGCTAGCGCCCCGGCCGTCTACAGACGCCAAATGCGGAATAA
The DNA here is from genome assembly GCA_030015575.1 of Agapanthus africanus. NCBI lineage: Eukaryota > Viridiplantae > Streptophyta > Magnoliopsida > Asparagales > Amaryllidaceae > Agapanthus > Agapanthus africanus. Next base: position 182,212,650 of record CM057350.1, on the reverse strand, counting down.
AAACTTTTTAACTGGCGCTATCGTATACTTTAACCCGGATCTGCCATTATTGCTAAACTAACAAACTGTAAAGAGTGTAGAAAGGTTATACCGAACGATCCGAGTCCTTCGTTCTTTTAACCATCATCCCACGCTCCGTTGCGGCTGCTCCGATCTCGTCGATCTCCAATCTGCTCGTCCAGGTGGCACCACATCACCGATTCTTTAAACGGGCTCCCGCCTCTGACTCGAGGCAACTCGGTCGTCAAGTTTGCTAGAAGAGACGACCAAGATTGATGTAGAGAATGAGTAGATGACTTTGTCTCACTTCGTCCAAATCCGTGGACGATCGGTTAATGAAGTTGCCGAGGGAATTGGGTGATGGAATGAAATGAACTGTAAAATTCCATGCACCCCAAATACTATCATATCTTTTTCAAGTGAAACCTCAAGTGAGATCGATCGAGGAGAGAGAGGGGGCCGGCCACTTATAGGAGTGGGGGGGTGACCGTAGGAGAGGGGAGAGTAACCATATGATAAATATCATAATGTGAACACAAAATAATATCTTTAGCTAAACAAGAATTGGTTAAAATCAAAGCATGAGTCACAAGACACCTCACCAAATTCTAGAACCTTCTAAAACCTTCTAGAAGCATGACTCACCCTCATCCAAGAAAAGATAAATCCGTCTTTAACCGAATGTTAAAAGACGGCTGATAGAAAACTGGAAACTGGCAACTTCCAAAAGTGATCCTGAAACGACTTTCAGGATAACCCCGTAACTGTATAAATATACCCGCATTTGTATTACGACCGAATACAAATGCAACTGAGACAAAGATATTATACCTACTCAATATAATACTCGGATCCGGCTTAAACCAAAGCCGACCAGTATCATCTGCCCAAAAAATAACACGTGCGTAAACGCACGTGCATTTTCCGAACCCTGCCATAAAACCATACGGCCTCTACAACGTTTCGCCCGAACTTGGGAAACTGTCTGTGGGGGACTCTAATGACTCTTCAGTACCCTGGCAGTGGGTTTAACCACAAACCGTCAGCGGCACTAGCTATGCGTAACGGCTGCCCATGGACTGACCTCAAGGGAGACCGATGAGCCAACTCAAGGGAGGCCGATGAGCGAACTCATCCAGAAACCCTACTGAGCCTAACAGTGACAATGTATATACAGTCCGGTCCGTTCGTCAATGAGTATTGCATATCCGCCTAGGGGGCTAGTAACGTCAGACCCCCAATAGCAGTATAAGTCGTGTCGGAGTGTAGCCCAATCACACCGTGAGATACTACTGGAGTACCTACCAGTAAATCTCCTGCCATGGCCATGGACTTTGTGTAATGGCTCTCCTAGACACAGCACGACCTCGCCCCCAATACCGGGAGAGACGAATCCCCTGCCGATCCGCTCACGTGCCTCCATATGGCTCGGGACTGTACCCAAAAGCTACCTGTTTGCACGACTCCTTTGAGCCGTGGTAGGGTAGAAATCAAAGCACAGTGGGAACTCACACGAGACAAATGACGACCTCAGGTCGATGAACTAACCTGTACACATGTCACCTGGGAACTGCTATCTGACGATAGGTATAGTACTAACTAGCAGATTCCCGGCGAGTCCTGTCCGGTGTACTCATAACCCAATGAGCACCTGTATACATCTTAGGTGATCCAACTGACACCAGTGGATTGTGAGACTGGCCACCGCCCCTCGTCGGGGTCTCGACTGTATACACTAGTCTACTCCGGAGTATCGATGCCCTGTCTCGAAACTCCCACGACTAGGGACCACAATTAAGGATATGCATATAAACTACCCAACTCTCACTTATATGATCGCCATCATACTGTTGGTAGTAAAGCAAGATCCTAAGGGCTCTATCAAAGTGTAACATGCAATCAGTCACCTGAACATGTACACGACTGATAAAGGCAAACCAGATAGCATACTATCATTTCGAGTAAGACTGTCCTACCGGGATAGGTCCTTCACAATCATTGCAATCACGTACCTGCGATCCAATAATTGACTATGAGGGCACTATCTCCAACAATCTCCCACTTGCACTCAAGGCTAATATTGCGATGTCGACTACTCACAGCCCGTGTGAAACCGAACATCCAACTCCTCTACTAATCAGTTTCACAAAGCCCGTTTGTAAAACTATTGTGTTCGAGAAATAGCCTCAGTGAGTGGATCCGCCTAGAAGTATCTTTCTTTATCTCTCTTTGTCTCAAGTTCGCGGAGAAAGCCATCTCCCGAATCGAGTAATACCCGTCTTAGAATATGTCTGGATATCTGATGGGACCTAGTTCATAAATGAACTCCAAATCCAAACCTCTTAGACTGTATCGATCACTGAACCTAATCAGTATCCGGCACCATGCCACCCACAGTATCCTCTTGAACCACCTGTCCATAATACTGTCCCTCTTGGTCAGAGGGAAAACTATAACTCTAACAATCACTCTGTCATCCATGTCACCTTTGAAGCCTGGAATGATGATCGTCTCCCGAAGGAGGCTGCCGTCATCAAATCCGTAGAACATCCACTTATGTTCTAAAACTGCTTCCTTATGTCTCTCCAGGATTGGATTAATACAAACTTATTGCATCTAGTGCAAAAACAACATCTGGTGTAGTACTTGACATCTCATGATTGACTCAATTGCCTAAGCAAGTGATCTGTCAATCATGCACATCTCTCTCCCCTTTAGTCTATACGACACCTTTAGAGAGGGTGACCCCATCACCTGCAGGTACACCACTATGCTAGGAGTCAACTATTCTAAAAACCATTAGAATATCTGTCAAAGTACCCACATTGGGAAACTACCCAAATTCAGATCTAAAACCATAGATCCAGAAACCAGAATGTCAAATATTATATCCATATCCTGTCTGGAGAAACAACTGTGTGACGATCACAGTACAACCGATCGTAGTATAGGAATTTTACTTCCTACTCTGTGTATGTCATCCAAATACCATGACATCACACCCTACTACCTTCTTAACAGATCCATCCCCTATTCTGATTGAAGTCAAACCCATGACTGTCACATCAAAATTAGATGATCTATCTCCGCTATAACTGCTCTAGTCTATAAATAGACATAAGCTACTTGCCCACTATGCTTCCGCTGCTCCCACTGACTACGACAACCCTCCTACCGGGTCTCATATCCTGGAACAACAGTAGTGTCAAGTCTGGGTAGATAAGAACCTCCCTGTCACCGTCCTTGAGCCTACCGAAGTACCTCTCGGGTGTTTGAGGTTACCCACCATATCTGCGGAGTGGCTATTGGAATGTCAAACCTGATTGAATATATAGGTCCTATTAAATTTTCCGTAATCGTTCGCGGTTCTGGAATCACTTCCAGTTCTACCATACTCCCACTACTGTTTTCTGAAAAAGATCCATTTTACTAAAACTGTGGCGAGTCAAGAACAATATCACTATTGATCTTCCAAATGGTAGAATATCAACCCTCGTCATAGCCAGGGTCAACCCACAAACAGCCATTACAGAAACGTGCCCTGAGTTATCCAGAGTCTGGTTTTAAGCAAAAGCTGGACAACTCCCCGTACCTTAACATCTTTTAAGGTACGAACCATTCTATATCCAATATAGAAACTTTGGCACTTATTTAATTGGAACCATATTCAAATCATGCAGCTGTCTCCAGTGCATATCACTTTAATGGAAAGAGGCTAATCAGCATTACTCAACTTAAGAATCCATCCAATTATGAGTAACCTGAAAGAGAAACACGTTTCTCAAAACCATCACTATCATCTGAATACCAATCACAAGAATCTACATCTTCGATCTCTTTGAAGAATCCCGATACTTGTGATACCTGGTTCTCTACTTTATTCTTATACCCACAACTTCTCAAAACTTAGACCTTTTATTTCTACGAAACACTTGTCTAAATACTAGAGAAGTTATAAGTAAACAGAACATAGTACGGGGACCTACCCTTTTGTCCTGAAGGACACTGGACAACATACAATACTCTGTATAAGTCAGCTGAGTTTAAACAACTCAAAACTTGTGCGTCGTAGGTTGAAAACTGTACCCTGGCGATTTCCTCAAATATCACCAATTACAACGAATTCCGATATAATGAGGATGATCACCTAATTCCCAATAACTTACTCCCACTCATTATCTGTAAAACCATACAGATATGAGAATGAAACCTGGTAAATACATACCCTTGGAGTAAGTGTCTAATCGGGAAAACAGTTTTTCTTTAACAATGCACTGAAACATTAATATGTTTCGTAGGGGTATCCTGGTATTCATAGCAATGCCTCTTCCATAATCCAATTCATGACTTCAACCGTATATTTTATTGCCATCTCTCCAAATCCCTTTATTTGTCTTTAGTCGTTACCTTCTGTACACCATCGTTAGGCTAAATGGTTTTCTTCCTTCCCTACCGTTCGGCACCAGCCTATGGTTTGGAAGAAGACTATCCAGTAAGCATAATAGGTGTACCCTCCTAAACCAAGGAGTACTCGTATCTTGAGAGAAGGTGATGATAAAAGACAACTGAATAATACCTTATTCTTTTAAAGGTGAAATAGGAGTGGCGACGAAGTACGCGGTTTTGGTCGTGAATGATATCAGTCGCAATTTACTTTGCCCTCTTTCTAATCCCTTTCTTTTGTCTTTACATATTACCTTCTGCACACCCTACTTAGGCTAATTGGTTTTCTTCATTCCCTACCTTTCGGCACCTGCCTATGGTTTGGAATAAGACTATCCAATAAGCGTAATAGGTGTACTCTCCTAAACCAAGGAGCTCTCGCAACCTGAGAGAAGGTGATAATAAAAGACAACTGAATAAACCAATTCTATTTCTCCTGAACCTGGATCCATCCTCGAAGAAGTCCCTTCGAGTTCGTATATAACCATACGATGGATCTATCCAATGGAAGTGGATATCCGTAGTAATACGGGTGTCCTGAGAAATGCAAAGGGTAAAAGAAGGAGTGGCAATGACTTATGCAACATGGACAATCCAAAAGCCAGTATTTTAAGAAGGTTCGGTCAACCTGGTCACTGAGTCATAGTCTAGGGTCGGTCAAAGGTCGCTGCCAAAGAGAGAGAGAGAAAAGAAACACTCTGCGTGCACTCTAACCTAGATCAGAATGGTTATCACTTTATCTAATCCGGAAACCTCCCACTGTCCTGTCAAATTCTCCTCCAAACCTGAAAGAAGAATCAATCGGGATCACCCGAAGAGTAAACCAACTCATCAGTGGGAATCGGGATCCAACTCTCATTGCATGATAACGTGATGGAATGCATCCACGTTACTCATACTCCAGAAGGTATGCGCATACTTGGCAAGTTTCAATTTCTTTAGAAACTCTCGATATGATTTATGCCCCATGCTCTTATGACCTTGACGTATGCCAACAAATCATAAGTCACATGTCAAGTTCTGCCCGTCATTATCTTGTTAATTTGAACCCACCCGTACATACCCTTGACGTATGCCAACAAGATAATACGACTGTCCCAAACCAACTCATCTATCTATGCAACAAATGAATACCCAGCAGCTACCAAACACTATGCCTTGACGTATGCCAACAAACATAGCTTGAATACTACTGACCATCCATAAGAAACGACGGAGGGCTACGGCTGGTTTTTGGCGAAAAACCTTTAGCGTAGTGAACTTGATATCGCTGAAGGAACCTGATAGCTTTTTAAAATATAGTGGCGAAAACCTTTTGCTAAAGAGGTCACTCCCGGTAAAGGGATCTCGGCTCTTTCCTCGTAGAATGAGGTGCAGGATATTCCACTGAATACCGCGATGCAAAGCAACATGTAATCGACTATAGTGAAGTTATTACCCTGACGCAAACTTCTGCCCAAGGGGTCAGTCCCGGTGAAGGGATATCGGCCCTTGCCCCGTCGAATGAGGTGCAGGATATTCCACTGAATACCGCTATGCAAAACAAAAGCAAACGTCTTTGCAATAACACCTTTTTAAATTGTTCCAACATCAAACAGGTTTGTTTTACTTTTTGCATTGATCAGAATCAACGCAGTCCCATCAATCAATCACACCAGAAAAGAACGAAAATAAAATATACGTATATGCCATCCGCATTCGTCACTGGGTCCCGTCATCACCCGTTAGGTTACTTAACTAACGACAGAGCGGGGACTGGACTAGCGCGGGTGTAAAACATATACAACATCTAATAGTATATAAACCAATATACAATAATCGCTCCAGGCGTGATAATATGCAACATTACAGAAAAGTAATAAGCATCACAGAACAATACAGATAATCTGGGATCCCCGGGTTTCACAGAGCCGCTGCTGAAACCCGACGTTCCCCTGTCGTGTGGATAGCCTGTGCAATGAAACCTAGACCCCTACAGGTGCGGCAAGTTACCCGCCAAAACCTGAAGCGAGGCAGCCCCCTACAGCATAGTGAATGGACCACCCAGCACTTCACGGAATCCGGTAATCTTGGGCACCCCTCCTTGGGTCAACCTGTACCCCCTACGAGTGCGGCGAATAGTCTGCCAATTCTAGAGTGGGACCCCTCTGCCTCTCAAAGCCATGAGATGCGGACCCGTTGCCCTCCAGAACCCGGCTATCCGTGCACTCCGTCGCGGGGCAAAACCTAGTACAGTAATGAAAAATAGTACAACAGGTACATCGACCGCAACCTGGTCGTGCCCCAAAAGAATATTATACAACAGGCAGTGACGGCAGTCCACAAGTTGGACGCTCGCCCCGCAATATCAAATGTACAAATAAACTCAAACTGTACTACCATTGCACACTGCTATCCACCACGACAAATCCGCAACAATACAGCACAACACAGAACATCAACGCGAATGTCACGTTCGCAAACCCGTTTAAAAGAACTATAGCAATCAGACGCAGTTTACCGATCAAATGACATTCCCGATCGGAGATATAATGTAAGCACTGTAAACTAACGTGTTTAAATTTCGATCGACCAAATATCAAAAAGAGGGCCCCACGACTTACTGGTGAACAGTTACAAAATCTGGGCCAAAACGATATTTACCAAAAACCACAAAATCCAACAGAGAACTCACTGTACAAATTTGGGAGCATGAGCTCACCAAGTGGCCGCGGATGCGCGGCTAAACCATGGGTTTGGCCGCGTTTCCGCGGCGGTTTGGTGGATTCATGTCCCCAAATTTTGTCGCGGTTCTTAGAAATCCCTGCACAGTTTTCTGAGATGTGTGAAATATTTTTAGGACACCGTTTAAAATCAACAGAAACTGTCAAGGTGAAAAATTGTGATTTTTGATTTACGGTTCGATCGATATTTTAAACGCGTTAGCACAAGTTAGTATAGCAAAATGGTGAGGCTCTGATACCACTGTAAGTGTACGCTAGCGCCCCGGCCGTCTACAGACGCCAAATGCGGAATAAAAACTTTTTAACTGGCGCTATCGTATACTTTAACCCGGATCTGCCATTATTGCTAAACTAACAAACTGTAAAGAGTGTAGAAAGGTTATACCGAACGATCCGAGTCCTTCGTTCTTTTAACCATCATCCCACGCTCCGTTGCGGCTGCTCCGATCTCGTCGATCTCCAATCTGCTCGTCCAGGTGGCACCACATCACCGATTCTTTAAACGGGCTCCCGCCTCTGACTCGAGGCAACTCGGTCGTCAAGTTTGCTAGAAGAGACGACCAAGATTGATGTAGAGAATGAGTAGATGACTTTGTCTCACTTCGTCCAAATCCGTGGACGATCGGTTAATGAAATTGCCGAGGGAATTGGGTGATGGAATGAAATGAACTGTAAAATTCCATGCACCCCAAATACTATCATATCTTTTTCAAGTGAAACCTCAAGTGAGATCGATCGAGGAGAGAGAGGGGGCCGGCCACTTATAGGAGTGGGGGGGTGACCGTAGGAGAGGGGAGAGTAACCATATGATAAATATCATAATGTGAACACAAAATAATATCTTTAGCTAAACAAGAATTGGTTAAAATCAAAGCATGAGTCACAAGACACCTCACCAAATTCTAGAACCTTCTAGAACCTTCTAGAAGCATGACTCACCCTCATCCAAGAAAAGATAAATCCGTCTTTAACCGAATGTTAAAAGACGGCTGATAGAAAACTGGAAACTGGCAACTTCCAAAAGTGATCCTGAAACGACTTTCAGGATAACCCCGTAACTGTATAAATATACCCGCATTTGTATTACGACCGAATACAAATGCAACTGAGACAAAGATATTATACCTACTCAATATAATACTCGGATCCGGCTTAAACCAAAGCCGACCAGTATCATCTGCCCAAAAAATAACACGTGCGTAAACGCACGTGCATTTTCCGAACCCTGCCATAAAACCATACGGCCTCTACAACGTTTCGCCCGAACTTGGGAAACTGTCTGTGGGGGACTCTAATGACTCGTCAGTACCCTGGCAGTGGGTTTAACCACAAACCGTCAGCGGCACTAGCTATGCGTAACGGCTGCCCATGGACTGACCTCAAGGGAGACCGATGAGCCAACTCAAGGGAGGCCGATGAGCGAACTCATCCAGAAACCCTACTGAGCCTAACAGTGACAATGTATATACAGTCCGGTCCGTTCGTCAACGAGTATCGCATATCCGCCTAGGGGGCTAGTAACGTCAGACCCCCAATAGCAGTATAAGTCGTGTCGGAGTGTAGCCCAATCACACCCTGAGATACTACTGGAGTACCTACCAGTAAATCTCCTGCCATGGCCATGGACTTTGTGTAATGGCTCTCCTAGACACAGCACGACCTCGCCCCCAATACCGGGAGAGACGAATCCCCTGCCGATCCGCTCACGTGCCTCCATATGGCTCGGGACTGTACCCAAAAGCTACCTGTTTGCACGACTCCTTTGAGCCGTGGTAGGGTAGAAATCAAAGCACAGTGGGAACTCACACGAGACAAATGACGACCTCAGGTCGATGAACTAACCTGTACACATGTCACCTGGGAACTGCTATCTGACGATAGGTATAGTACTAACTAGCAGATTCCCGGCGAGTCCTGTCCGGTGTACTCATAACCCAATGAGCACCTGTATACATCTTAGGTGATCCAACTGACACCAGTGGATTGTGAGACTGGCCACCGCCCCTCGTCGGGGTCTCGACTGTATACACTAGTCTACTCCGGAGTATCGATGCCCTGTCTCGAAACTCCCACGACTAGGGACCACAATTAAGGATATGCATATAAACTACCCAACTCTCACTTATATGATCGCCATCATACTGTTGGTAGTAAAGCAAGATCCTAAGGGCTCTATCAAAGTGTAACATGCAATCAGTCACCTGAACATGTACACGACTGATAAAGGCAAACCAGATAGCATACTATCATTTCGAGTAAGACTGTCCTACCGGGATAGGTCCTCCGCAATCATTGCAATCACGTACCTGCGATCCAATAATTGACTATGAGGGCACTATCTCCAACAGTTTATACTGATACGGGGTTATCCTGAAATTCGTTTCAGGATCACTTTTGGAAGTTGCCAGTTTCCAGTTTTCTATCGCCCGTCTTTTAACATTCGGTTAAAGACGGATTTATCTTTTCTTGAGATGAGTGTGGAAGCTTCTAGATGATGATTAGGATGGTGAGGTGGCATGTGTGTCATTAGTGCTTTAATGGTTCTTTTAATGCAAGGGTGACTATGTTAATGAATGACCATTTGCATTAATGGGGTTTTGTTTGCATTAAAGATATTTGTTGTTGATCTTTTCTTTTGTGGTCATCTTCCCCTTCCTACACTCACCTCCCTCCCTCTACATATTTGGCCGGCCCTCCCCTCCTCTTTCACACACTCACTTGATTGGAAAAAGATTATGATAGATTTGGATTCACGGAAATTAGATAGCCTCATTTCTCATTTCACCCGATCCAAAAGGCAACTTCATTAACCGTTCGTCCATAGCCTTGGACGTAACGAGACAAAGTGTTCTACTCATTCTCTACTTCATCTTGGTCGTCTCTTTTAGCAAACTTGACGACGGAGTTGCCTCGGTTCAGAGGCGGGAGCCCGTTTAAAGATCCGTCGACGTGGTGCCACCTGGACGAGAAGACCGGAGATTCCGGAGATCAGAGCAGCCGCAACAAAGCGTGGGATGATGGTTGAAGACCGAAGGACTCGGATCATTCGGTATAACATTTCTACCCCTTTGTAGTTTGTTAGTTTAGCTTTAATAGCAGATCCGGGTTACGGTACACGATAGCGCCAGTTTGTAAAAAGTTTTTGTTCCGCATTTGGCGTCTGTTAGACGGCCGGGGCGCTACCGTGGACTTACAGTATATATCCTAAGGGCTTTATCAACATGTAACATTGAGACAATCAGAGTACATGTTAAGAAAAAGAGCAACCAGATAGCGTACTATCATGTCGAGTAAGAAAGTCCTCCCTATATATGTCCAAGCATCCACTACAATATACATCGTATGTACAGTAATGGCCTCTAGGGCATACATATAACTAACACCTAGGTGACATGAGTACAGTATAGTCCATTGACTTGATACTGTTACTTCGCCTCAAGTGTGTTCCCACTATTCTTATATTACTACCCTACCACAGCTATATTGAGTCGTGCAAACAGGTAGTAGTTGGGTGCAGTCCGAAAGCGCTTGGAGGCAGTGGTGGTTAGATAGGATTCGTCTCTCCCGGTATTGGGGGTTGATGTCGCGTTGTGATTCGGAAAGCCATTACACAAAATCCCTGGCTAGGGAAAGCGAGATTTACTGGTAGGAATTCTAGTAGTTTCTCAGGGTGTTTTTGGCTGCACTCCGACACGACTTATTGCGCTATTAGGGGTCTGACGCTTGCCGCCCTCTAGGCCCGATATGCGATACTCTTAGACGAACAGACTGGGCTGTACGGAGATTGCCACTGATAGGCACAGTAGGAGTTCGGATGAGTTTACTCGTCGGCCTTCTTATCGATAGATACCTAGGTAGCTGTTACGTGCAGCTAGTACTGCTGATGTGCTTGTGGTTAAACCCACTGCCAGTATGCTGTCGAGTCTTTAGAGTCCCATATAGAGGGTTCCCTTTCTCCGGGCGAAACGAGTAGAGGTCGTATGGTTTTTACGACAGGGTTCGATCACACATGTGTACTTGTGCGCATATGATGTTCGGGCGGACAATACTAGTGGGCTTTGGTTCAAGCCGGATCCTAGTTTTGGATTATTGGAATAGTTTCGTCTCATTGTGTTCGTGTTTCTCGAAACACGGATACGGGTATGTATATACGGATGAGAGGGGCGGTCTTGTAATTACTCAAGATTGCTTTAGAAGGAGACACTTCATTAGGGTTTTAATTATTTGTTTAATTAAAACAATTATGAGGTGGAGGAAAAACATTGTTATTTATTATAATTGATAATTAACCATGGCCAATTGGTTTGATTATTCAAGCTTGGTTGACTTAGATATTTTGTGAGCACTAGATATTTTTGTGAGATATTTTTATGCCATGCTTATAGTCTAATCATCTAGCCATCTCAATTATCATTATCACAAATACATTCTCTTTCCTCAAGCTTGCTCTCTCCTTCTTCCTCTCAAACCCTAGTGTCTCATGTGTTGAGAATCAAGGGTTAGTGACACTTAGCTATCCAAAATCACTCTATACTCACTCTAGGCTACTTAGTTTAACACACCAAGCACCCTAGTTACCTCATCTTTGAGGTTAGAGCCCAAGGTAGAGACCCTCGGGTGGATCATCTTTGACGTGGAGAAGATGATGAAGAGGCACCATCCACTACCACTCCAAGGAGCTCACAACAAGGAGAAGAAGGACTTGAAGCTTGAGGTATAATCTTCTTACATAGTAGATAAAGGCTCTAGTTAGGTTGTTAGTTATGGTTTAGCTAAGATCTTGGTGTTTAAGTCGATGTTACCTTGTTAGAAAAAAATGTTTTTTACCCGTTCCACCTCCCCGACGTCGACTTACACTTCCCACGTGTGCGCCGCAAAAGAGAAGAAAAGAGTGTTTAGCACTCCATAAACAACCCAAAATGGCTGAATGTTCAACACTCTTTGGGCAGCGCCCAACACCTCACGTGTTCCCTACGCGGACGCCACAAAGAGTGCCTAACAGTCCATATAAAGACAAAATGAGTAAAGTGTTCAACACTTGTTAGGCAATCCCCATGACTGAAAGCTCCACATGATCATATGTGGGTTTCAGAACTCATATAAGTGCTCAACACATTTTGCATAAAAAAAGGACTGATTAAACAGAGCCCAAACAAGTGCTTAACACTTTTTTTTAAAAAAAAAAAAGAGGGGAGAATAAACAGACTAAACCCCAAATTAGCTAAGTTGCTAAAGTCTTGTAACTGATTCCAAATACTCTGTTGTTGGGTCTTAAATAAGGAAGATCCTGAAATGTTGTTATGTGGATCTCAGTCTTAAATTGGACTAACGTATCCTTAACAAAAATTCTAAAGATCACCATAACCCCTCTCCCTTAAACACGGGATTTAGTTCAAGGGTACATCTCTTCACACCTCTGATATATGTCATTGTAATTCTTCAACGTCTTCAGAGAGGTGGCGGATCCCGATGACCAACAACTCCTTTCATCCCATATTGATACACTTCCAAATTGACGTGCACATCTCAAATCGGATCGTGCCCTAAATTGGGCACATTCCATATCAACGTCGTTCACTTCGCCATGTGATAAATACACGTGCGCGCAAGTTGAATGTTGGACCGAAACGTTCTTAAACTAATATTCACCTCCAAAATGGCGATAACGGACCGAAATGTCCTTAAACTAATATTCACCCCCAACTATGGCGATAATGGACCGAAACGTCCCTAAACTAAAACTGTGCCTCAAACATGGCGATAATAGACCGTGAAGTCCTTAAACTAAAATAATCGAGCCCGAATGCTCATATATTTAAGTCGATCTTAATCTCAAACCAAATTAACGGTCCTTAAATCAACTCAAACCCAAATCTAAAAATATATGCATTTGGACTAATCCACGCCCTACGGGCGACGATATAAATTAGTCTCCGTATACAATCTACAGGCAACCCAAAATAAAAACAAACATACACACGACACGAAGTGAACCTCCAGAGTAAGAGAAAGCGGTTATCGTGAAGTGGTAACGCAATTAACTGCAGGGGCATGCGCCTGCAGGGAAGAGCGTCCCCATAATCAAAAACCCCTCACAAATGAGGGGGAATCTGATAAAGTCTGCTACAATGGTCACATCCATCCAAACCTCCGATATACGGTGCCATAAATTAACTTGGCATCTTCGGAGAGGTGTACGGATAAATCCAAATAGCATCTGCCCCCAGAATTCAGGCCCGACGTCCCGACATCCCGACGTCCTGGTCCGTCTTCCGGTGGTGAACAGATTCTGGCACGTCCGTTGGGACCTTTTCCTCTTTCCACTCCACACTTCATGTGTCGCGTTTTGCGAACAAAATCGTGGTTCGCTATAGTTGCCCTTGGATTTGAGGTACTAAGATTTGGTGTCTTGTTCCTGTACAAAAGAAGAAAATGATCAATGGCTTTCAGCTGCACAACCTGCAATAGCAACTCCCACTCTGCTCCAACTGGAGGAGTGACTTACGGGCCCAACGCGGCCTCCATTTTTTCAATGCCGGTGGGGTAAGTAACAGAAACCACTACTGGATTGATCTTCGGGACCATGCTCCCACCAATGAGCGTCGGTGCCTCAACGCCACAACCCGATGTTCCCAAGAAGTCGGTCTTCCACCGACTGACGACCGCAACGGCTCCTCTTAACGAGTCATCCAAAAAGAGGGTCTTAGTCTTTAATAGGCAGAGCCAAAGCTCAAGAAGGCCCGCAAAGAAGCCCATGATTCCCGAAGGGGCTACCCCAAAAAGGATAGCCCTCCCAATTCATGCTGCAAATGAAGCCGTCAAAAGTGCTTCACCAGTCAGGCGATCGGTTTTCGAGAGGCTGACCGTCTCCAATCAAATCTTGCCAAGGATGTCGGTCTTTAACAGGCTAACAGCTGCCAGAGCTCCTCAACAAAACCATGGGCAAGCAACAGCCTCTTCCAAAACCGAGGCAGTCCCATCTGCAAGACACGCTCAACGTCGCCACTGGCGCCGAGTGAGAAAAGCTGGGGCAACTCCCCTTCTGGATTCACTCCGCCGGCTCAAATGGTGAAAGTTGACGCTGATGTTCCAACCGGGAATAGCTTTGATCCACTTAGGAGGGTGTGAAAGAACTCTCCAACCGTGGTACTGAAGAAATCTCCCCCGCCTGCAGAAGCCATAATGCAGACAAAACTAGAGCAGTCCCACCAATGGCTCTCTTCCCAAATTCACAGGGTTTGGCGGAAAGTCAAGGACTCTGTAATTGACAAAGTCTACTCTCGCCGACCGAAGAAAATGAAGGTTCGGCAAGAGAAAGACCATCCCTCCATCATATAGCGAGGGGTGTCTTCCACACGGGTGCCTGTTACAACGGCTCCTTCAACTTCGACCTCCCACGAAAAGAGGAGGCCGGAGAAAATCCAGCCGCCAGCGGCAAATTCCAAAAGCGCTGGACCCAAACGCCCCAAGTCTGGGGGTATGATCATACACATGGTTTACATGGCTTCTTGGAAAGAGGAAATCCGTGCTTCCATAGGTCATCGGCCGCAAACTCGGTCGTTGAAAAAGCTCAGGAGCAACAACAAAAACTCTAGGAAATGCTGATCAAAATGTCAGCACTTACCGAGCAGAAAAAAGCCTGGAATCAGCATCTGAACAGCGTCAAGAGAAGGAGAACGATACAGAGTTCCTGCGAAGGGTGCTTGAAAGGAAGGATAAGGAGGACGCGAAACAAGCTGCTAACAAAAGGCAGACGGCGCTTCTGTTTCCGGACATGGTTGGAATGATGATCCAGCCAGAATCTCCAGCCGAAGATCCACCGATAATCGTTAAGGACGATAGAGGGTAAACATCAAACCCCCTTCCGTCTTTATCAACAGCTGAGGAGAAAACAATCTTGAAGGATGCTCTTGATGACTATATAGCTCAACAAATACGAGCACATCAAGCGAATGAAGCGGCTGGCCAAATCGTCAGAACTGGCAAATCAAGTACCCACCGGGATATACGATCCCCAAGTTCCATGTGTACAAAGGGACATGAAATCTACACCAGCATGTAGCGCAATTCAAAGCGTTGTGCGGCAACACTGGAGGCGACGACAAATTGTTGCTTCACCCGTTCGTTGGCATCCTGTCAGAGACGGCATTTGAATGGTACTCGGAGCTCCCAAATGACTCCGTCAAAACGTTTACAGAGATGGAACTTCTGTTCATACAGCGTTTCTCCAGTGCAAGCGAGTGCACCTCGATCACGGCATTAATCAATGCCGGGGTGAAGTTAGGAGAAACCTGGGTCCAATATGCGATCCGGTGGCGGAACCTATGGTCAAAATGTGAACAGCGCATCGAAGAATCTCCCACCGTGGGCATGTTCATCGGGACCCTAGATCTGCAAACGTCTGTATCCCAGTTCATGACGTTCGTAAAGTCGACTACCTTCCAGGCCCTGATCGACAAACTGGCCCAAATGGACCAGATGGGCCACGGGCCTTCCTCCTAAAAAATGGACCCTCGAAATACTAAGGGTAAAAGGAAAGCGACCTTCGTTGCCAACACTCAACAGCAATCGAGTGACCCGAAACCGGTTGCTCACCAAAACAACATGCGTCCGTGCCTATCCCTGGAAGAAAGGCCAGGACGCGCTTACTCGTTTCCCCGTGACAAGACGAGGAATCTGTTCGAGCTGGCAGTGCGCAACAAACTCATCACATTGCCAGACCCACGGCGTCCACCGCAACCCGGCGACGTCAACAACCCCAACTACTACTCCTATCACAGAATGGTGAGCCACCCAATTGAAGATTGCTACGTCTTCAAGAACTAGGTCGAGGACCATATCAACAGGGGAAATTCGCGCTGTCTGAGAACTAAAGGGTGAACCCGCCTCAGAAGCACACTCCTAAAAAGGTTGATACGCCGGGGGCATCATGCTCGCTCGTGGAAGAAACTCCATGGGAAATCGTTCTTTCAGCTAAAACCAAAAGAGTGCTGAAGGATCTCCAGGCATGTCCAGCAATCAGGTAGAGAAGCCCACGTGAACCAGAAATCATTGAAGGGGTGCTGAAACCGCGTCCTATACCGAAAACTGTCGACAAAGAGCAAAATCCCCAAGTCGAGCCCTCAAATTCTTCAAAGAAAAAGAAAAAGACCAAGAAGCCTGTGCAACCTGCCAAGTATGACGACAAACGCACAAACCTACAAAGGTACATTAACGTGGTAGAGGAGTACAACCAGAAGACGTGAACACCAGTCACCCTCGATAAGTTCCTAAAGCATATTCTTGAGAATAAAGAGAGTGACAATGTTGAGAAAAATGACTCATCAGATACCGAAGACTATGTAGCAAGTTGCCACATGGTTTCCCATTCATCGTTAAATGATGAAGAAACCCCCTCAGCGTCAGAAAACAATGCATAGGAACTGGGGGCAGGATTGGCGCCAAAATCCCTAGAACTATCGGAAGGCCCAATGGATAGGCTGTTAAACGAAGCCTTTCGAAAAAGCAAAGCCGACCGAGAACGCGAAACAGCCATATACAAAAAGGCTAAGCGTCAGCATCAGGATGAACAAGATGCGGCAAGGAGGAGTCGTAAAGTACTCCGACCAGACCAAAGCACACCTGCGGCAAACAAAAGAAGAACCAAGACAAAGAAGCGTTTCGCTAAAGCCTTATTAGTGGGGATGAAGACGCCACCTCTCAAAGGAAACACGCCCGGGGTCATAAAACTCAACGGAGATGACTAATATCCGAACTACTGCCTATATCATTGGAGGGTTACTCATCCCACCAAATAATTCAGTGCCTTCAAGAAGTGGTGGCAAGGGTAAGTTTCCCATCAACAGCACTTCAAGAGGATGAAACGTGAAGCTCGTCGACAATGAAAAAGTGCAACGAATGCGCGTGAGAAAATGACTGGCAACTGTCATATAGTTGATACCAGTTTAGAAAAGGCAAAACTCCAAGTTCTTACCTTCGGAAGCGATTCTGAGGAAGAAACAACCCCCAACCCTCTCTTCAAGGATTCTACCTCCGAAAAAGAGGAGGAGAAGGACTGTGAGAACATTCAGCTGCGTAGCCGCACACTGCCTAAAAAGAACCTCGGACCTACAAACAAGGGTTCGAGCAAAAAAGACAAAGGGAAAGAAAAAATCCCTGAGGAAATTGCCCTCGACGAAACTCGCCTTATAGCACAGCTCAATCTGGAGGCTTATAAGGTAAGGATGACACAGTCATACGAAAGGCTGACTAGGCCGAGAACATTCTGCCAAGGCGAACTCGTGCTAGTTATCAAAAGACCTATGATCCCCAACCGTGCAAAAAAAAAAAAAACCGTCTTAAATACGGCAACAATGGACCGAGACGCCCCTAAACTAATACTCGTTCCCGAAATGGAAATGATGGACCGAGATGTTCTTAAACTAAAACCCCGCCTCAAATATGGCGACATTGGACCTGGAAGTCCTTAAACTAGAAATTATCCGCCTTAAATATGGCGATAACGGACCGAGATGTCCCAAAACTAGCACATCGCCTCCAAACTGTGATGTGCACCCTTGAGATCTATATTGCAATCAAAGCTCCAACGGTGAAGACTGCAACTCAAGTCCCAATGGCTACACAGCTAATCCAGCGGTGAAGTCACCCCTAAGCCCCATTGGCAAACAGATGGGTCACTAAAAAAATGGTATGTCCACATGCAAAATGGGCACGGATGAAAACCCGAAAGGGCGCCGTGATTAAAAATAGCAGGATTACCGGCGAGTTTGTGAAAACCCGGAAGGGCGCAATCTCGTGAGGAAAAAAAACGGTATGTCCATATGCAAAATGGGCATGGATGAAAACCCGAAAGGGTGCCATGAGTACAAACAAAAGGATTACTGGCGAGCTTATGAAAAGAAGGGCGCAATCTCGTAAAATTTTTACTTACGAGATCCTCTCAACTCGTAAGGAGAACTCCCCTTATGAGACCCTCACGGCTCATAGAATTCGAAAGTCTTAGGTTACAGGGATCTAAACCTGTTCTCAAGCCGTCATATCCCCCAAGTTGCCCTATAGGTGGTTCAATATTGGCCATTATATATAATCCACGGGCATAAATAAATACAGCCATCACCTAGTTCCACCGATGGCGTGAAATGTCCCCATATGGTGAACGACACTTGTAAATCCTCTCGACTTATAAGGAAGAACCCCTCTTGTAAGATCCTTACGACTTGCAAGGAAGAAAACACGCTTAAGAATCCCCATGATTCCTAATGAGAAAATACACTTACGATATCCTCACGACTCGTAGGGAGAAATAACTTTATGTGACCCTTACGGCTCATAAAATCAAAAAGTCTCAGTCGATAGGATCCTAATCCTATTTACTAAGCCATCTTTGTTCAAATCGACAAAGGCTCATGATGATTCTCTCCTCGAAATATCCCAGTTGTAGCGATATTGATGCCTAAACAGGAGTCAAACTCCAAGTCCTTTCACGACAAATGATGATTCGCTCCTGGAAAAACTCCAGTCATAGCGATGCTGATGCTAAGATTGGTATCAGATTCCAAACTCGCAATAAAAATCAGTGAGCAAAAAAAATATGCATATAAAAATAGCCGAAATGATGGGGCAACTCGCAATAAAAATCAGCGAGCAAAAAATATGCATATAAAAACGGCCGAAATGTTTGGGCAACTCGCAATAAAAAAATAGCGAGTAAAAATATAAAAACAACCGAAATGATTGGGCATCGCGAAAAATAGCCGAAATGATTGGGCAATCGCGACTTTCACGACATAAAAGCTGAAAAGATAGAGCATCGCGGAAAGTAATAAAAAAAATGAAAATGAAACTTTTCTGCCCTGCAAGTATGTCCAAATTGACTCTCGTATACTATCCATGGGCACAAATGAAAAGAGAACCATATTTTCCCACCAGGCTCTGTCAAAGGGAGAGCCAAGTCTTGACGGTTCATATACAACCTAAAGAATACTCCGACGTACCTTCTCATTCCGACAGGATGAAGACAAAACGTCAACAAGGACTCAAGGGTCAAATAAAAAATGGAGCCATGGCAAAATCCTAGCTCCAAGTCTTGACGGTTCATATACAACTAAGAGACTACCCTGGCGTACCTTCTCATTCCATCAGAGTGTGCAGACGTGATGTCAACAAAGCTCCAACGAGCCAAATCAAACGGGAGCAAAAGCATATTCCTAGATCCGTACTTCAACTGCAATACATATAACATAGAGGTCCTACAGATGTCTACCATACTTCAGCAAAGAAACGGTATGGTATCGTCAAATCAAAAATCGGGTCTTGACGACAACTCATATAAATCCTCAGAGACTATCGGAGATCATCCCACACCAGTGTGGAGTGGTTATGACTCATCGAGGCTCCAAATTGAGCCTAATCTCAAGTAAAAAGTGACATGGAAAATTCCTAACGCTTGTTCTTCCAACGGTCATATAGCCTAAGGAGATTACTTGAAGACGTCTTGTCCATCCCTCAAAGGGATCAAAGACACGACAGTCACGGGGCTACTCGAACAACGGCTTAAAGACCGCATATCGAGTAATACATCAGCCAACGTTACGGTACCGCGGACCAAAACCCTAGTACCACAAAACCTAACGGACCTATGTCGTAAAGAATGGAGGTTATCTATATATAACGTTAGGACAAGTTTGCCTGTAAACCTAATGGAGGTAAACTAAATAAACTCCGAAATGAGTACATAAATTAGAGACTCCGAAACAAGTGAATAAACTACAAACTCCAAAATGAGTACATAAACTAGAAACTCTGAAACGAGTGAATAAACTACAAACTCCCAAATGAGTACATAAACTAGAGACTCTGAAACGAGTGAATAAACTACAAACTCCGAAATGAGTACATAAACTAGAAACTATGAAACGAGTGAATAAACTACAAACTCCAAAACGAGTGAATAAACTTCGGACTCCGAAACGAGTAAGTAAACAAATTAGCGCCACATCAAGACATCAAAACACAGACGAGCGCATGCAAAAAGTGTATATTCTTTATTCACGAATCAAAGTGTTTAAGAGAAACAATTAATACAAAAATGGGGAATACAATGTCAATTGTTAAGAAGGCGGGGCTTTTAACAAATTCGCAACCCGCTCACGCGCTCCCTGCAGCTCTTCCTCGCATGCTACTACTGCAGCCAGCCCTGATTCAATTTGAGCCCGCTGTTGCAAGCATGATGAAAGTTTCTCGGCAATTTCCCGCTTGGCAACCTCATAATCTTGCATGCCCCGCTCGGTAAATTCGAGGTTCTGCCTTAGCGACAGCCCATTAGAAATATATTGTTGGAGGTTTTTGAAAATAACTTGCAGCTGCGCGGCATTTGCTTCGATCTGGGCGTGCAATTGGATGGATTATCCGGAAGCTGTCTCATGCTCCTTTTGTAGGGTTCCTAGGCACACTATAGAGGTCTCACAAGGCATCGAACATGCCAATTTAAAATTTTATGGGTGCCGAGAAACCCTAACACGGATCGTTGACTAGATGTTTAGGCGAAAGGAGAATCTAGTTAACTACTTAACTAAAAGTTAGATGCTACAACCTTTGTAGATCCGGTTCCCCACTTCCTTAGCTCCACGTGGGTGTGCTCTCGCTGTCCATCACGAATCCTAGACTCATTCGTCGGCTTCATCGGAAAAACGGGCGAGCAAGATCGTCGGCTTCGTATCAAAGACGATCTACGTCGAGATTGCACAAGTTCAAGCTCCGACTTCACCAAGTTGTGAAACTTGTGAAGAAAACACCCAAAACCACTTGGCAAGAGGTAGAGGATGAAGAAATAGGAGGTGGGTTCACTTTAGATTTGGATTTCTCTCACTAAAACTCAAGTTGCCATTGATGGCATCAAGGTTTCTATCTTGAAGAAGAAGGAAGAAGATGAAGCTAGTTTATGATAAGTTGTTTAAAAATGAAAAGAAAATTCATACTTATCATAATCTAACTTGGGTTAAGTGTAGAGAATAAACCATGGTAAGTGGATGGGTTAGGGTTAAGCATGAAGACAAAATGGTCTCCTTGGTCAAACCTTCATGAAGCTTCAACAAGCTTCATGACAAAAACAAACCATTATCTCTTCATTTATCCAATAAAATAAATAAAGAAATGAATAAATAAATGATAAGGCAAAACCCTAATTATCATTTAACCATGGTTTAATTCTTCACACTTAACCAAATGATCAAGTATCATCAAACATGATACATATATGTGCACAAAAGTATATCACATATACGACTTGCACATCAAGTGAGAAAATCCGTATAAAGTGAACCAATACTAGTTAATGCAAAGTAATATATCAAATATATAATTATACATTAAATCATTAAATCAACATTTGATTCAATGATCCGGTCATGTCGCACATAACCGACTAGTATTCAATATATCGATTTATCGAATCAATGATTCGATAACTAGGTCATATCGAATATAACCAATCGAAACATTTATCGCGAGAATGAAATGCGGTTTCACATACACGCATTATTCTCGCTCCCGCACATATCTCATATGCACTCCTATTTCGTTTCGCTTGAGCCAGGAAACCTCTGTGTAGGACTCTAAAGACTCGTCAATACGCCGGTAGCAGATGATGATCATATCAAGCACCCACAAGCCGCAAGCGGTCTGCTAAACGTAACGGCCATCCGGGTATTGAGCGATCAGAAGATCGACGAGCTAGCCCGCTCACACTCCTGTGAATCCAACCAGTAACACTTACCGTACAGTCCGGTCTGTTCGTCTGATACGTCGCATATCAAGTCTAGGGGTGGTATACGTCAGACCCCAATAACCGATAAGTCGTGCCGATGTGAGGCTCATAACGGGTCGAGAAACTACTGGTAACACTTACCAGCAAATCTCTGATCAGCCCTGGCCAGGGACTTCCCTGTTACGGCCAATCGAGCACAGCGCAACATCAACTCCCAATACCGGGAGAGACGAAACCCCTCCTATCGCTCATTGCCTCCATGTGACTCGGGACTGTACCCAAGGACCACCGTTTTGCATGCCCTCATGGACGTGGTAAGGTGGAGATCAAAGCACAGTGGGAATCACACAAGACTCTATGACGATCTCGGGTCTACAGACTAACCTGTACAAGTGTCACCTGAGAACTGCCATCTAACGTGAGGTATAATACCATCTGGGAGTTCTCGGCGAGTCCGTCCAGTGTACTCAGGCTCCACTGAGCACCCGTATACCATCTCTGATGTCAAACACCAATGGATATGGGATCATCCATCGCCCATCACATGGGTCGAGAAGCGTATACGCTAGTCTACACTGGTATATCGATGCCCCGTCTCGATACACCCACGACTAGGGACCTTGAAGGATGTACTTATGGACTACCATGTCCCCACTAGTATGATCTGCATCATAGTCCAGGTAGTCAAGTACAAATCCTAAGGGCTTTACCAACATGTAACTATAAGACAGTATAAAGAGACTAGTGTACATGTTAAGATAAAGAGTAACCATATAGCATACTATCATATCGAGCAAGAAAGTCATCTCTATATATGTCCAAGCATCCAATATAATATACATCATCTGTACAATATTGGCCTCTAGGGCATACATACAACTAACAATCTCCCACTTGCACTAGGGCCAGCTGCTGTAGTATCGCATACCGAGCATCCCGAAGAGTCTCTCAAACTGTATCTGGGGAATGGCCTTCGTGAGTGGATCCGCGGTGTTGTTCTTCGTGTCAACCCTCCTGACCTCAATCTCCCGGCGATCAACTATCTCCCGGATCAGGTGATACCGCCTCAGAATATGCCTGGATCGCTGATGGGACCTGGGTTCCTTGGCCAAAGCCACCGCTCCATTGTTATCGCAATACAAAGGTATTGGATGCTCAATGGATGGAACCACTCCAAGTTCAGTAATGAACTTCTTGATCCAGACAGCCTCTTTGGCAGCATCGTTGGCAGCGATGTATTCAGCCTCCATCGTCGAGTCTGCCACGGTTTCCTGCTTGGAACTCTTCCAGCTAACCGCCCCTCCGTAAAGGGTAAAGACAAAACCCGACTGCGACTTAGAGTCGTCCTTATCACTCTGGAAGCTGGAATCGGTAAAGGATTCCACTTGGAGTTCTCCATTACCATACACCAAGAACATATCTCTAGTCCTTCGCAAGTACTTGAGAATGTTCTTCACAGCTGTCCAGTGACTCTCTCCAGGATATGCTTGATACCGACTCACTACACTTAGTGAGTATGCAACATCGGGTCTGGTACATAGCATCGCATACATGATAGAGCCTACTGCCGAAGCATAGAGTATCCCTTGCATGCGAGCTCTCTCCAAATCAGTCTTGGGAGACATCTCTTTGGAGAGAGTGAGTCCAGAGATCGTGGGTAAGTTCCCACGCTTGGATTCTTCCATACTAAACCTCTTTAGTATGGTGTCAATGTACCTGGATTGGGACAATCCCAATATCCGTTTGGATCTATCTCTATAGATCCTGATTCCCAATATGCAGGAGGCATCACCAAGATCTTTCATTGAGAATCTCTGTGATAAGAAGAGCTTGACCGATTGCAGCATAGGAATATCATTTCCTATCAAGAGTATGTCGTCCACGTACAATACGAGGAAGACAACCTTACTCCCTGCCACCTTCTTGTAGATACAAGGTTCATCTGGGTTTTTGACGAAATCAAAGTCTTTGATAACGACATCAAAGCAGATGTTCCAACTCCGCGATGCTTGCTTTAATCCATAAATGGATTTAAGCAGCTTGCACACCTTCCCGCTGCTCCCACTATCTACGAAGCCCTCCGGCTGAGTCATGTACACGCACTCTTCTAAATCACCATTTAGAAAGGCGGTCTTAACATCCATTTGCCAGATTTCGTAGTCATGATATGCAGCGATGGCAAGCATGATCCGGATGGATTTAAGCATAGCCACTGGAGAAAAGGTTTCGTCATAGTCCATACCTGGTCTTTGACGAAAACCTTTTGCTACAAGTCTAGCTTTGAAAGTATCCACTTTCCCATCTACACCAAGTTTCTTCTTGAAGATCCACTTGCTCCTAATGGGTTTTACCCCTTCAGGAGCAACTTCCAAAGTCCATACTTTGTTAGTGTACATGGATTCCATCTCGGACCGCATTGCATCCAGCCATTTCACTGAGTCCCTACTCGTGATGGCCTGCTCGAAGCTAGTTGGGTCATCATCCTCCATGATGCAATCCTCGCTCCCACCATCCATGAGAAAACCGTAGTATCTCTCAGGTTGGCGAAGAACCCTACTAGATCGGCGGAGAGGCTGGGGTTCATTGGGAGCTACTGAATCCTCTTGTTCCACTAAATCTTCAGTTTGAGTTTGTGTATCTGGAACCTCTTCCAGCTCTACCACTTTGCCACTAATTTCTTTTTCAAGAAATTCCTTTTCTAAAAAGATGGCATGTTGAGCAACAAACACTTTTTGTTCCTCACTGTGGTAGAAAAAATACCCATATGAGTTCTTTGGATATCCCACAAACTTGCAAAGAACTGACCGTGCCTCGAGCTTGTCCGGATTTTGTCATTTGACATAAGCTGGACAACCCCATATTTTAACTCGTTTAAAATATGGTCTCTTCCCACTCCATATCTCATATGGTGTGGTAGGTACAGATTTAGATAGAACTTGATTCAATAAGTATGCTGCTGTCTCCAGCGCATATCCCCAAAAGGAAATAGGTAACTCAGCTGTGCTCATCATAGAGCGCACCATATCTAATAGGGTGCGGTTCCTCCGTTCTGATACACCGTTGTGCTGTGGTGTATATGGAGGAGTCAGCTGAGAGAGAATCCCATTCTCTTTTAGGAAATCCAGGAATTCTCCGCTTAAGTATTCACCTCCTCGATCAGATCGAAGGATTTTAATACTTTTTCCGGTTTGGTTTTCGACTTCTTGTTTATATTCTCTAAATTTCTCAAAAGCTTCTGATTTGTGTTTCATCAGGAACACATATCCGAATCTAGAGAGATTGTCAGTGAATGTAATGAAGTACGAAGAACCATCCCTGGCATGTGTAGACATGAGACCGCATACATCACTATGTATCAGTCCTAAGAGTTCGGTAACTCTCTCTCCGTGTCCCGTAAACGGAGTTTTGGTCATCTTTCCTCTGAGACATGACTGGCAAGTGTCATAAGATGAAAATTCGAACGGATTTAAATATCCATCTTTATGCAACTTAGCTAGTCGTGTCGCATTGATGTGGCCCAGTCTACAATGCCACAAGAAGGATTCGTTGAGTTCAGAACTCTTCCTCTTGTGTGCGTTTGTTATGCTCAGAACTGTTGATTGATTTAGAACATAAATGCCATTGCATAACGTGCATGATCCAACCAACTTTTAGTTACGGAAAATGTTCATAACATTGTCCTGTAATACAAAATTATATCCCTCTTTACCTAATAAAGAAACCGATATAATGTTGCATATCAGGTTCGGCATGTAATAGCATTCGTTCAGAACCAATGTATTACCAGTTGGTAATACAAGGTGATATTCCCCGACAGTCTTGGCTGCAACAATTGCACCATTTCCTACTCTTATGTCTTTATCACCTTCTCCAAGTTCTTTACCTTTCCTAAGCCCATGTAACTGATTACATATATGGGATCCTGACCCGGTATCCAATACCCAGGACGTAGAGCAAATGGAGAAACAGTTCTCAGTAACGAACACACCCGAAGAAAATGCATCAACATGTACTTTCTTCAATCGGGTGGCATGGGAATCCTGGTATTCCCCTATATCCTGTTCATTCCTATAACTCTTATAGGAAAGAATGGAACCAACGTTCCCCAGCACAGTATAACATGCGGGTTCGGTCAATACATCCATATTATTATCTTCATTAGGGTATGAAATGGTCGCTACGTGGAGAGAGAGAGAAGAAAACACTTTAGCGTATGCTCGTGCAAGATCAGATTGGTTATTATCTTATCTAATCAGGATGGCTCCCACTGCTTTTTATCAAATCTTCCTTCAAACCCTAAAAGGAAAGACTAGCCGGGATTAATTACACCCTACAACTTCGTCGATCTTTCAGCCAGGCCAGTGTCGGTACTTTGAGGGAGGTCCCCCGTGCTTTCGCATGAACCTAATTAATGTAAACCTCGTTTTCCCAGAGGCGTAACCCCGTTGACACCTTTCTAGACACCTACTTGATCGGCTAATTGTAGTGTGTAAAACTCTCCCAGGAGTAACTCTTACTCGCAGTGGGTATCGGGATCCAACTATCTCATAGAAGGTATGCAATCTCATTGCAAATTTCAATACTTGAAATTCCCGATAATTTTTTTTGCCCCAAACGATCTATGACCTTGACAAGGTCAACAAACCATAGACCGTAAGTCAAGTTCAACCCGTCATTTCTTGATTGAATTAAACCCACCCGCACGACCCTAGACAAGGTCAACAAGGCCGTACGACTACCCTAACTCAATCTGCATCATATGCATAAGCAGATAAATACTGGTTAGCTACCGCACACTGCGCCTTGACAAGGTCAACAAACGCAGCACGAATACTAAACAGGACTTATCTGAAATGACGGAGGGCTACGACAGGTTTTTCTGAAAACCTATTGCGTAATGAACTTGATATCGTTGTAGAATCAAATGAAGTTTTGAAATGGAGTGATTTTGAGGCTTTTCTAGTTTTGCTAAAGGGGTCACTCCCGGTGAAGGGATCGTCGGCCCTTTCCTCGTCGAATGAGGTGCGGGATATATCATATATATCACTGTGCAAAGCAGAAACTATAGAAGCAGTCAAAAACAAACCGAGTGTATAGCATCTGCCAGGTTTTGCTAAAGGAGTCACTCCCGGTGAAGGGATCTCGGTCCTTTCCTCATCGAATAAGGTGCAGGGCATATCACATATACCGCTATGCAAAGCAAGAACTGTAGCTACCTGTTTTATTTTAAAATTTGATTCTACAAGATCTTAGGTTTCTTATCTTTCATTAATCACATTAATGAAGTCCCATCATTTAAGTACCTAAACATCACAGATAGATATGACGTACACTTATGCCATCCGCATTCGCCTCGATGTCCCCTCGTACACCGTTAGGTTAGGTAACTAACGACAGAGCAGGGCAGGGCTAGCGCGGGTGTAAAACATAAGTAACGTCTATATAATATATCATATATACTATATACTATATCCATCACAGAGTCACAACACAGATATCGCAGCAGAATAAACATATGAAATATTGGATATACTAGGACGTCCGTGTTTTCAATACGAGCCAGTATAAAACACGGATTCCACGGTCGTGATGAATAGCCAATCCCACACCCCTAGACCCCTACGAGAGCGGCAAGCAACCCTGCCAATTCTAGGGTTAGGAGACCCGGACTCGACTCCTCGAGTTGGTCTCCCACTGGACCCCAGAACCCGGTTACTTGTGCTCCCCTCCTTGGGTCTATCCTAATGCGGAAAAGTAAATAATATACAAAAGGTGACAACTTCCGCTACCTGGAAGTGCCCCAAATAAAAGAATATTACATACAAGTTTTTACATGAATGAAAATGAAAAACACTCATCTCACATAAAAACCCCCGGCTATTCAAACACGACGATCCAATATAACATATCCAGCAACACATAACATCACATGTCATCAACGTAAGTAAATATGCGCATCCCAATTGTCGTTGACATATAGCAACGAAACCGGCGATATCACATATTATACTTACGGTCACAGAAAAGAAAGTGTAAAACTACAACAATTGGAATCCGCAACCTCTTTAGACATCACATGCCTAACAGTTATAAACCCCGCATTTTAGTCCCATTATCGAAAACTCTTTTCGATATCAAGTGAAACTAAACCGCTAGATTTATAACATTCATCCAGTTATCTCATAACTGTTTGTGAATTCCAATTATTGTATCCAATTCCGGATAAATAGAATATATTAAACTTTCCGATCGAACATTAGAACACCCAAGTTTTCCCGACACCGATCAACACATGAAATAGGTTCAAAGACATTCACTTCATGCCTCAGTACCAACGGTCCAGCCGTAGAAGGGTCAAGCCAACGCCTCACATGTGGCACGCCGTACTGCCCCAAACCCGAAGGTTCAAAGGGCAGTTCAAGACGGTCACATAATCGAGTTAAGGTTTGTTGTCTTCTAGAGGGACCATCGCGTTACTTGCACTACTCAGAACGTCCTTAAACCACACAATAATCCAACACTTGGATATTTTTGGCAGGGGAAAGATTGGGTATTTATATCCGGTCGAACTTTTTAACATATTCAAAAATTATCCGGAAAACACTTAGACAAAGTTCGATAATCTGATCGAATCGTCGATTCCCTATACAACCCCAGAATACTCAACTCTGGAGTCTAATTAAAATTCCCAGAAAACTCAGAACAATTAATCAGGAATTACTGTGCAAAAACCAAGGGCTGACGTCACTATTTAGCCGCGGAACCGCCGCAGAAGCCTAGCTTCTGCCGCGGTTCCGCCGCACTTTGTACTGTTCACTGGAAACGTTTTGCACAGTAATTCTTAGATTTTATTGCTGAATTTTTAAAGCATTTTTAATTGACAAAAAACCACAAATTTGAAAAATTTCCAGGGAGCTATTTTGGGGTTGGGTTTTCGGTTCGTCCAGGTTTCAAACTCCGTCTAGACTTCGCCTAAGGCTCTGGCTAGGCTCTGATACCACTGTAGGGTTCCTAGGCACACTATAGAGGTCTCACAAGGCATCGAACATGCCAATTTAAAATTTTATGGGTGCCGAGAAACCCTAACACGGATCGTTGACTAGATGTTTAGGCGAAAGGAGAATCTAGTTAACTACTTAACTAAAAGTTAGATGCTACAACCTTTGTAGATCCGGTTCCCCACTTCCTTAGCTCCACATGGGTGTGCTCTCGCTGTCCATCATGAATCCTAGACTCATTCGTCGGCTTCATCGGAAAAACGGGCGAGCAAGGTCGTCGGCTTCGTGTCAAAGACGATCTACGTCGAGGTTGCACAAGTTCAAGCTCTGACTTCACCAAGTTGTGAAACTTGTGAAGAAAACACCCAAAACCACTTGGCAAGAGGTAGAGGATGAAGAAATAGGAGGTGGGTTCACTTTAGATTTGGATTTCTCTCACTAAAACTCAAGTTGCCATTGATGGCATCAAGGTTTCTATCTTGAAGAAGAAGGAAGAAGATGAAGCTAGTTTATGATAAGTTGTTTAAAAATGAAAAGAAAATTCATACTTATCATAATCTAACTTGGGTTAAGTGTAGAGAATAAACCATGGTAAGTGGATGGGTTAGGGTTAAGCATGAAGACAAAATGGTCTCCTTGGTCAAAGCTTCATGAAGCTTCAACAAGCTTCATGACAAAAACAAACCATTATCTCTTCATTTATCCAATAAAATAAATAAAGAAATGAATAAATAAATGATAAGGCAAAACCCTAATTATCATTTAACCATGGTTTAATTCTTCACACTTAACCAAATGATCAAGTATCATCAAACATGATACATATATGTGCACAAAAGTATATCACATATACGACTTGCACATCAAGTGAGAAAATCCGTATAAAGTGAACCAATACTAGTTAATGAAAAGTAATATATCAAATATATAATTATACATTAAATCATTAAATCAACATTTGATTCAATGATCCGGTCATGTCGCACATAACTGACTAGTATTCAATGTATCGATTTATCGAATCAATGATTCGATAACTAGGTCATATCGAATATAACCAATCGAAACATTTATCGCGAGAATGAAATGTGGTATCACATACACGCATTATTCTCTCTCCCGCACATATCTCATATGCACTCCTATTTCGTTTCGCTTGAGCCAGGAAACCTCTGTGTAGGACTCTAAAGACTCGTCAATACGCCGGTAGAAGATGATGATCATATCAAGCACCCACAAGCCGCAAGCGGTCTGCTAAACGTAACGGCCATCCGGGTATTGAGCGATCAGAAGATCGACGAGCTAGCCCGCTCACACTCCTGGGAATCCAACCAGTAACACTTACCGTACAGTCCGGTCTGTTCGTCTGATACGTCGCATATCAAGTCTAGGGGTGGTATACGTCAGACCCCAATAACCGATAAGTCGTGCCGATGTGAGGCTCATAACGGGTCGAGAAACTACTGGTAACACTTACCAGCAAATCTCTGATCAGCCCTGGCCAGGGACTTCCCTGTTACGGCCAATCGAGCACAGCGCAACATCAACTCCCAATACCGGGAGAGACGAAACCCCTCCTATCGCTCATTGCCTCCATGTGACTCGGGACTGTACCCAAAGACCACCATTTTGCACGCCCTCATGGACGTGGTAAGGTGGAGATCAAAGCACAGTGGGAATCACACAAGACTCTATGACGATCTCGGGTCTGCAGACTAACATGTACAAGTGTCACCTGAGAACTGCCATCTGACGTGAGGTATAATACCATCTGGGAGTTCTCGGCGAGTCCGTCCAGTGTACTCAGGCTCCACTGAGCACCCGTATACCATCTCTGATGTCAAACACCAATGGATATGGGATCATCCATCGCCCATCACATGGGTCGAGAAGCGTATACGCTAGTCTACACTGGTATATCGATGCCCCGTCTCGATACACCCACGACTAGGGACCTTGAAGGATGTACTTATGGACTACCATGTCCCCACTAGTATGATCTGCATCATAGTCCAGGTAGTCAAGTACAAATCCTAAGGGCTTTACCAACATGTAACTATAAGACAGTATAAAGAGACTAGTGTACATATTAAGATAAAGAGTAACCAGATAGCATACTATCATATCGAGCAAGAAAGTCATCTCTATATATGTCCAAGCATCCAATATAATATACATCATCTGTACAATACTGGCCTCTAGGGCATACATACAACTAACACCTTTCGCTTCAGGGTCAACTTTTGTTCAAAATATTGAATGAAATCGGCACTTTGCTTGATCCACGCGACCCGCTGAGCATTCAAGGTCAATACTTCAGGAGCTAGGTGCTTGAGCTTGATCTCATACAAACAGGCCACAATCCGCTTACAATAATCAACCCAAAGGCCGATGAACTCTTCATTATGGAAATTCACAAGCGCCGCCAGCATAGGGCTGACTTCGTCAGTGAAATCCATGGCAGAAGTGAGAGCCTCGGCTTCAAGATCTTCGATAAATTCGTTTAACATTCATCTACTAGTCACCGCGCCCCTAGAAGATTGATGCTTAGAAAAAGGCCCCATGGGCATAGGAATGCGAGACTCAAAAGGAGCCGAAGCCGGCATAGCTGCTGCAAAATAAATCATGCACGAGTAAGGGTCAGATTTCAACTTAAAAAAGAAGAAAGCTGACAGACGAGATCTACCATACCAGCTGTTGAAAGTGGTAAGACAGGGAGCACGGGAGGCTCGGCTATTCCTTCGCTCCCTCCCTCGAGCCGCGATACTATGTTCAATATATGGAAAGTTTAGCAGCAGAAAACTTACTTATGAAAAGAAGAAACACCAAGCGAAGAATATACTAACCAATGCCAAAAGGGAGAACGAATTCCGATTGGAAGGCAAAATGCGGGCTTAACACCCGGTGTAAGTGATCAAAGAGCACTCCTGCTGGATTGCGATAATATATGGTTAATGCAAGAAAATGGTATCTACACTGAAGCAAAGAAATAGGAGATCTTCACCTTCCAGAGTTCGGGGAGATGTAGAAGAGAGGGTTAGAACCATGACAGTCAGGGCAATGACCGATGATAATTCTTTAGTCTGTACAGCATCAGGGTTTACCACGCCTTCGCTTAGAATAAAGGAGATATTATTAAAGATGCCTAGCGGGATTAAAAACTCAAATATAATAACTCAAGGTGTACCTGACAGGGTAGAAACCGAGACAGTGCTCGAAGCATCACCAATTGTGATGGCTCCCTCGGTTTCCATTGGGAAAGTAGATTCAGCATCCATGCCTTCATCCCCTGACTCGATAAGGGTCGTCATAATGCTTGCATCACTTACCGATATCAGGGATCCACAGGGGGAAGAAGCTGTAGGGTTCCTAGGCACACTAATGAGGTCTCACAAGGCATCAACCATGCCAATTTCAAATTTTACAAGTGCCGAGAAACCCTAATACGGATCGTTAACTAGAAATTAGGCGAAACAAAATGCGAATAAACAACTTTACTCTAAAGTGAAAGAGACTACAACCTTTGTAGATCCGGTCCTCCACTTCCTTAGCTCCGTGACGATGTCCCCTCACTGCGATCATCGGATCTCGGACTCTATTGTTGATTTCATCGGAGAAATGATTGGGCTAGGTCGTCGACTTCGATGCCGAAGATGATCTACGTCGAAGCAACACAAGATCAAGCTCCAACTTCACCAAGCCATGAAACTTGTGAAGAAAACACCCTATACTACTTGGCAAGTGGTAGAGGATGAATAAATAGGAAGTGGGTTCACTTTGGATTTGGATTTCTCACTTGGAATCATCACTTGACATTTTGTAGAAAGCTTTTCTTTCTTCATCTTGAAGAAGAAGAAGAAGAATGAATAAGAATTATATTAATGAAAACAAAATCAAGTGATGGTTATCATTAAACAACTATGGTTAAGTGTAGAGAATAAACTAGGGTTAGGTGAATGGTTAGGTTAGGCAAAAGAAACAAAAATGGTTGAACTTTTCAAAGCCTCATGAAGCTTCAATGTAAATCCAAAAGAAGCAACCATTTATTTTTCCTTTGCCAAAAAGAATATAGAAAATAAATAAATAAGTAAATCAAAACCCTAACCATTAACATAACCATGGTTTAATCATACACACCCAAGTTTCCATGTATCATCAAACATGATACAAACTAGTGCACAAAACTATATCATATATACAATGTGCACATCAAGTGAGAAAATCCATCTTAAGTGAACAAATACTAGTTAATGTAAAGTAATATATCAAATATATAATTATACATTAAATCATTAAATCAACACTTGATTTAACGATCCGGTCATATGGCATATGACCGACTAATATCCAATGTATCGACTTATCGAATCAATCCTCGATTCGATAACTAGGTTATATCGCATACAACCAATCGATACATTCATCGTGAGAATAGAATACGGTATCACATACACGCATTATTCTCGGTCCCACACATATCTCATATGCGCTCCTATTTCGTTTCGCTTGAGCCAGGAAACTTCTGTGTAGGACTCTAAAGACTCGTCAATACGCCGCAGCAGGTGATGATCATATCAAACACCCACAAGCCGCAAGCGGTCTGCTAAACGTAACGGCTACCCGGGTATTGAGCGATCAGAAGATCATCGAGCAAGCCCGCTCTTACTCCTGTGAATCCAACCAGCAACACTTACCGTACAGTCCGGTCTGATCGTCTGATATGTCGCATATCTCGCCTAGGGGTGGTAAACGTCAGACCCCAGCAGCTCGATAAGTCGTGTCGATATGAGGTCTATAACAGTTCGAGAAACTACTGGTAACACTTACCAGTAAATCTCAGCAACCCTGGCCAGGGATTTCCGGTTATAGCCAATCGAACACAGCGCAACCTCAACTCCCTATACCGGGAGAGACGAATCCCCTTCTATCGCTCATTGCCTTCATGTGATTCGGGGTTGTACCTAAAAGCCACCGTTTTGCACGCCCTCTTGGACGTGGTAAGGTGGAAATCAAAGCACAGTGGGAATCATACAAGACTCTATGACGATCTCGGGTCAACAGACTACTCTGTACCAGTGTCACCAGAGAACTGCCATCTGACGTAAGGTATAATACCATCTGGGAGTTCTCGGCGAGTCCGTCCAGTGTACCCAGTCTCCACTGAGCACCCGTATATCATCTCTGATGTCAAACACCAATGGATATGGGATCATCCATCGCCCATCTGTATGGGTCGAGAAGGTATACGCTAGTCTACTCTGGTATACCGATGCCCTGTCTCGATACACCCACGACTAGGGACCTTGAAGGATGTACTTATGGA
This sequence comes from Agapanthus africanus, assembly GCA_030015575.1. NCBI lineage: Eukaryota > Viridiplantae > Streptophyta > Magnoliopsida > Asparagales > Amaryllidaceae > Agapanthus > Agapanthus africanus. Next base: position 182,178,399 of record CM057350.1, on the reverse strand, counting down.
CTACCATGTCCCCACTAGTATGATCTGCATCATAGTCCAGGTAGTCAAGTACACATCCTAAGGGCTTTACCAACATGTAACAGAGAGACAATCAGTGTACACGTTAAGGTAAAGAGCAACCAGATAGCATACTATCATGTCGAGCAAGAAAGTCCTCCCTATATATGTCCAAGCATACACTACAATATACATCCTGTGTATAGTAATGGCCTCTAGGGCATACATATAACTAACAATCTCCCACTTGCACTAGGGCCATCTGATAGCAGTGGTTGTAGTATCTCATACTCAACCATCCCATAAAAGTCTCTCTCTGGGAAAAGGCCTTTGTGAGTGGATCCGCCGTGTTGTCCTCTGAGTCTACTCTCCTAATCTTGATCACCCTGGAGATCAACTATCTTCATGATCAGGTGATGCTGCCTTAGAATATGTCTGGATCACTGATGGGACGGGCGTTCCTAGGCATAAGCCACAACTCCATTGTCACACAATGGAAGGAACTAAGTTCATCTCATGAACAAATATACATCCAGACTGCCTCTTTGGTAGCATCTTAAGTAGCGATGTATCCAGCCTTTATCGTCTAGTATGCCACGGTATCTAGTTTGGAACTCTTCCAACATACCGTCCCTTTACTGAGGGTAAAGACAATGCCTGTGACTGACTTTCAGTCGTCCTTATCATGCTGGAACCCTTCCAGTGATTGCCCCCAGGATCGATTGATACCATCTCACTACATCTAGTGAGTATCCTAACATCCAATTAGATCTATCTCATAGATCCAAAACATAGGATTTATGAGGTATCAATTTGATCCTATATGGAGAATCATTGTGATAAGCGGAGATTGACCGAGCGTAGCATAGGAAACTCCTTTCTTATTAAGAATATGTCATCCACGTACTCTACTAGGATCTTCACCATACTCCCTACTACCCTTTTGTTTATACAAGGTTCATCTACCATATTGATGATGTCAAACTCTTTGACTAACACATCAAAACAGACGTGCCAACTCCGCGATGCCTTCTTTATCACATAAAACATCTTGCACATGTTTCCGCTGCTCCCACTGTCTACGAAGCCCTCTGACTGTGTACTTATAGACACACTTTTCTAAAATGTCATTTAGAAAAGCAGTCATGGCACCCAACCGCCAGATGTCGTAGTCATGGTATGTAGCCGTGGCAAGTAGGATCTGGATGGACTTAAGCATAGCCACTGGAAAAAGGTTTCATCATTATCCACGCCTGGTCGATGACGAAAACCTTTAACAAGTCTAGCTTTGAAAGTCTTAAATTTTCCATCTACACCAAGTAATCTTCTCAAGATATACTTGCTCCTGATGGGGATTTAACCCTTCAGATATAGCAACTAAAGTCCATACTTTGTTGGTGTAGATGGATTCCATCTCAGATCACTAAGCATCCAGCCATTCTTACAGAGTCTCACTCCTGATGGCCAGCTCGAAACTAGTTGGGTCATCATCTCATGATGCAATCCTCGCTCCCACTGTCATAGAGAAACCGAAGTAACTCTCAAGTGGGTGAGGAACCCTACTAGATCGGTGGAGAGGCTGAGGTTCGTTTGAATCTACTGAATTCTTTGGTTCTATCAAATCATCAGCTGCAGTTTGTATAGCTGGAACATTTCCAGTTCTACATAACAGATCTTGCCTCGAGCTTGTCCGGATTTTGCTTTTCAGACATAGGATGGACAACCCCAAATCTTAACTAACTTAAGATATGGGCTCTTCCCTTTCCATATCACATATGAAGCGGTAGGCAACTGATTTGATTTGAACCCTTTTCAATAGGTATGCAGCTTCTCAAGTGCATAACTCCCAAAAGGAAATAGGTAACTCAGTAGTACTCATCATAGAGCACACCTTATCATATAGGGTGTGATTGCTCCGCCCCGATATACCATCGTGCTATGGTGTATACGGAGGAGTAATGCAGAGAGAGAATCTCATTCTCCTTTAGAATAGTCCAGGATTTCCGTGCTTAAGTATTCTCCTCCCTGATCACATCAAAGGACATAATACTTATACCTGTATTTTGGTTCTCTACTTCTAACTTATATTCTGTGATTATCTCAAAAGTTTCGGACTTGTGTTTCAACAGGAACATTTGTCTGAATCTTGAGAGATTATCAGAGAATGTAATGAAATACAAAGAACCGGTCTTGGCATATGTAGACAGGGGACCTACATACATCAACATGTATCATCCCAAGAGTTCACTAACTCTTTCTCTGCTTCTAATAAACAGAGCTGTGGTCATCATATCTTTGTGACATGACCGGCAAGTTTTCACAAGATGTAAATTCAAACAGATTTAAATATGCATCTATGTGCAACTTAGCTAGTCGGGTCGTATTGATATGACCTAGTCTACAATACCTCAAGAAGGATCCGTTCATTTCTGAACTCTTCTTCTTGTGTGTGTTCCGTATACTAAGAACTGTAGTTTGATTTAGAACACCAATGCTTTTAGATAACGTGCCTGGATCGATCAACTTTTGATATAGGAAATGTTCAAAACATTATCCAACAATACAAAATTTTATCATTTCTTTACAAATAAAGAGAGTGATATGATTTTGTATATCAGGTTCGGTATCTAATAACATTCGTTCAGAATCAATGTATTTGGAATACAGGGTGACAGTGACCAACAGACTTGGCTGCAACACTTGCCCCGTTTTCTGTCTCATGAAACTTATCACCCGTTCTCAGTTCTTTACCTATCTGTACCCCATGTAACAGATTACATATGCGGGATCCTGATCCGGTATCTCATATCCAGGACGTAAAGAATACTGAGAAACAGTTCTGTATAATGAACACACCCGAAGATGATGCATCGGTATGCACTTTCTTCGTTTGGGCGGCACGGGAAATCTGGTATTCCCCAATTTCCTGCTCTGTCTTATAACAATTATAAGTTGGAGCGGGACCAACGTTCCCCAGCTCAGTGTAACAAGCGGGTTCGGTCAATATCCATATTATTATCTTGATTAAGGCGTGATATGGTCGCTACCTGGAGAGAGAGAGAAGAAAACACTCAGCGTGCGCTCTTGCAAGAATAAATTGGTTATTATTTTATCTAATCAGGATGGCTCCCACTGTTTTTTATCAAATCTTCCTTCAAACCCTAAAAGGAAAGACTAGCCGGGATTAATTACACGCTACAAGTTCGCCAATCTTTCAGCCAGGCCAGGGTCGGTACTTTGAGGGAAGTCCCCCGTGCTTTCGCACGAACCTAATTATAGTAAACCTCGTTTTCCCAGAGGCGTAACCTCGTTAACACCTTTCTAGACACCTACTTGATCGGCTAATTGTAATGTGTAAAACTCTCCCAGGAGTAACAATTACTCGCAGCGGGTATCGGGATCCAACTATCTTATAGAAGGTATGCAATCTCATTGCAAATTTCAACACTTGAAATTCCCGATAATATTTTGCCCCAAACGATCTATGACCTTGACAAGGTCAACAAACCATAGACCGTAAGTCAAGTTCAACCCGTCATTTCTTGATTGAATCAAACCCACCCGCACGACCCTTGACAAGGTCAACAAGGCCGTACGACTACCCTAACCCAATCTGCATCATATCCATAAGCAGATAAATACTGGTTAGCTACCGCACACTGCGCCTTGACAAGGTCAACAAACACAGCACGAATACTAAACAGGACTTATCTGAAATGACGGAGGGCTACGACAGGTTTTTCTGAAAACCTATTGCGTAATGAACTTGATATCGTTGTAGAATCAAATGATTTTAAAATGGAGTGTTTTTTAGGCTTTTCTAGTTTTGCTAAAGGGGTCACTCCCGGTGAAGGGATCGTCGGCCCTTTCCTCGTCGAATGAGGTGCGGGATATATCATATATATTGCTGTGCAAAGCAGAAACTATAGAAGCTGTCAAAAGACAAACCGAGGGTTGTAGCATCTGCCAGTTATTGCTAAAGGGGTCACTCCCGGTGAAGGGATCGTCGACCCTTTCCTCATCGAATAAGGTGCAGGATATATCATATATACCGTTGTACAAAGCAAGAACTGTAGCTACCTGTTTTAATTTTTGAAATTCGATTCCACAACATCTTTAGGTTTCTTTTACTTTCATTAATCATATTAATGAAGTCCCATCATTTAAGTCACCTAAACATCACAGATAAATACGACGTACACTTATGCCATCCGTGTTCGCCTCGATGTCCCCTCGTGCACCGTTAAGTTAGGTAACTAACGACAGAGCGGGGCAGTGCTAGCGCGGGTGTAAAACATAAGTAACGCCTATATAATATATCATATATACTATATACTGTATCTATCACAGAACATCAAATGATCACATCACAGATATCGCAGCAGAAGAATCATATGAAACATTGGTTATACTAGGACGTCCGTGTTTTAAATACGAGCCAGTATAAAACACGGATTCTACGGTCGCGATGAATAGCCAAACCCACACCCCTAGACCCCTACGAGAGTGGCAAGCAACCCTACCAATTCTAGAGTTAGGAGACCCGGACCCGACTCCTCGAGTTGGTCTCCCACTGGACTCCAGAACCCGGTTACTTGTGCCCTCCTCCTTGGGTCTATCCTAGTGCGGAAAAGTAAATAATATACAAAAGGTGACATCTTCCGCAATCTGGAAGTGCCCCAATAAAAGAATATTACATACAAGTTTTTACATGAATGAAAAAGAAAAACACTCATCTCACATAAAAAACCCCCGGCTATTCAAACACGACGATCCAATATAACATATCCAGCAACACATAACATCACATGTCATCAACGTAAGTAAACATGCGTATCCCAATTGTCGTTGACATATAGCAACGAAACCGGCGATATCACATATTACACTTACGGTCGCAGAAAAGAAAGTTTAAAACTACAACAGTTGGAATCCGCAACCTCCTCAGACATCGCATGCCTGACCAAATGAATTCCTTAGACATTACATGCCTAACAATTATAAACCCCGCATTTTAGTCTCAAAATCGAAAACACTTTTCAATATCAAGTCGGGAAAATTCAACAAGATTCCCGACATCCTGATCGAATGCTCGTCGCAAACTTTAGTAGACGGCCGCACCCCCGATACCGTCGACGAAGTGCACCAAGGCGGAACACCGCTCCTGCGAGCACTCGAACGGATGCTTTCGGCGACGGGGTTCTCCTACAGTCACTTGGTCGGGGCTATGGGGTGTAGCTGTCTATTAAGTTTACCCGGCGAGTATCCGCGTACACTACGTGATTGCGACGGATTTTTGATCACATCAAAATTCCGTGGCAACCGATCAAGTGAGACTAAAGTGCTATGTTTATAACATTCATATCAGTTATCTCATAACTCCTTGTGGATTCCAAATATTGTATCACATTCCAGATAAACAGAAAATGTTAAACTTTCCGATCGAACAGTCAAACACCCATGTTTTCCCGAAACAGCTCAACACATGAAATAAGTTCAAAAACATTCACTTCATGCCTCAGTACCAACGGTCCAGTCGTAGAAGGGTCAAGCCAACGCCTCACATGTGGCACGCCATACTGCCCCAAACCCTAAGGTTCAAAGGGCAGTTCAAGATGGTCACATAATCGAGTTAAGGTTTGTTGTCTTCTAGAGGGACCATCGTGTTACTTGCACTACTTAGAACGTCATTAAACTACGGAAAATTCCAACAATTGAAAATTTCCCGGCAGGGGAAAAAGTGGGTATTTATATCCGGTCGAACTTTTTAACATGCTCTAAAAATACCCGGAAAAAATACAGACAAAATTAGACAATCCGATCGAATCTCCGAACTCCTAATACAACCCAGAAAACTCAACTCTTGAGTAAGATTTAAAAATTCCCAGAAAATACAGCACCAAAATATAGGAATTACTGTACAAAACTCAATGGAAGAAGCGACTAAGTGGTCGCGGAACCGCCGCATTAGCCATGCTAATGCCGCGGTTCCGCCGCGCTTTGATTGAATCAGGCACACGGGCTTCACAGTAATTCTTAGAAACTCCTGCTTATTTTTCTGCATATTTTTAATTCTCCAAAATCCCTGATTTCAAAAAATGTACAGAGAAGGAATTTGCATTAGGGTTTCGGTTCGATCGGACTTCTAACTCCGTCTACGCATCGCCTAAGGCTCTAGCTAGGCTCTGATACCACTGTAGGGTTCCTAGGCACACTAATGAGGTCTCACAAGGCATCAACCATGCCAATTTCAAATTTTACAAGTGCCGAGAAACCCTAATACGGATCGTTAACTAGAAATTAGGCGAAACAAAATGCGAATAAACAACTTTACTCTAAAGTGAAAGAGACTACAACCTTTGTAGATCCGGTCCTCCACTTCCTTAGCTCCGTGACGATGTCCCCTCGCTGCGATCATCGGATCTCGGACTCTAGTGTTGATTTCATCGGAGAAATGATCGGGCTAGGTCGTCGACTTCGATGCCGAAGATGATCTACGTCGAAGCAACACAAGATCAAGCTCCAACTTCACCAAGCCATGAAACTTGTGAAGAAAACACCCTATACTACTTGGCAAGTGGTAGAGGATGATGAAATAGGAAGTGGGTTCACTTTGGATTTGGATTTCTCACTTGGAATCATCACTTGACATTTTGTAGAAAGCTTTTCTTTCTTCATCTTGAAGAAGAAGAAGAATGAATAAGAATTATATTAATGAAAACAAAATCAAGTGATGGTTATCATTAAGCAACCATGGTTAAGTGTAGAGAATAAACTAGGGTTAGGTGAATGGTTAGGTTAGGCAAAAGAAACAAAAATGGTTGAACTTTTCAAAGCATCATGAAGCTTCAATGTAAATCCAAAAGAAGCAACCATTTCTTTTTCCTTTGCCAAAAAGAATATAGAAAATAAATAAATAAGTAAATCAAAACCCTAACCATTAACATAACCATGGTTTAATCATAAACACCCAAGTTTCCATGTATCATCAAACATGATACAAACTAGTGCACAAAACTATATCATATATACAATGTGCACATCAAGTGAGAAAATCCATCTTAAGTGAACAAATACTAGTTAATGTAAAGTAATATATCAAATATATAATTATACATTAAATCCTTAAATCAACAATTGATTTAACGATACGGTCATATCGCATATGACCGACTAATATCCAATGTATCGACTTATCGAATCAATCCTCGATTCGATAACTAGGTTATATCGCATACAACCAATCGATACATTCATCGCGAGAATAGAATACGGTATCACATACACGCATTATTCTCGGTCCCGCACATATCTCATATGCGCTCCTATTTCGTTTCGCTTGAGCCAGGAAACCTCTGTGTAGGACTCTAAAGACTCGTCAATACGCCGGCAGCAGGTGATGATCATATCAAACACCCACAAGCCGCAAGCGGTCTGCTAAACGTAACGGCCACCCGGGTATTAAGCGATCAGAAGATCATCGAGCAAGCCCGCTCTTACTCCTGTGAATCCAACCAGCAACACTTACCGTACAGTACGGTCCGATCGTCTGATATGTCGCATATCTCGCCTAGGGGTGGTAAACGTCAGACCCCAGCAGCTCGATAAGTCGTGTCGATATGAGGTCTATAACAGTTCGAGAAACTACTGGTAACACTTACCAGTAAATCTCAGCAACCCTGGCCAGGGATTTCCGGTTATAGCCAATCGAACACAGCGCAACATCAACTCCCTATACCGGGAGAGTCGAATCCCCTCCTATCGCTCATTGCCTCCATGTGATTCGGGGCTGTACCCAAAAGCCACCATTTTGCACACCCTCTTGGACGTGGTAAGGTGGAAATCAAAGCACAGTGGGAATCACACAAGACTCTATAACGATCTCGGGTCAACAGACTACTCTGTACCAGTGTCACCAGAGAACTGCCATCTGACGTAAGGTATAATACCATCTGGGAGTTCTCGGCGAGTCCGTCCAGTGTACCCAGTCTCCACTGAGCACCCGTATATCATCTCTGATGTCAAACACCAATGGATATGGGATCATCCATCGCCCATCTGTATGGGTCGAGAAGGTATACGCTAGTCTACTCTGGTATACCAATGCCCTGTCTCGATACACCCACGACTAGGGACCTTTAAGGATGTACTTATGGACTACCATGTCCCCACTAGTATGATCCGCATCATAGTCCAGGTAGTCAAGTACACATCCTAAGGGCTTTACCAACATGTAACAGAGAGATAATCAGTGTACACGTTAAGGTAAAGAGCAACCAGATAGCATACTATCATGTCGAGCAAGAAAGTCCTCCCTATATATATGTCCAAGCATCCACTACAATATACATCCTATGTATAGTAATGGCCTCTAGAGCATACATATAGCTAACAGAAGCGGCAGTCGAAACGATCCCAGATTCCAAAGAAAGGTTGACACTTCAGACTCTTTAGTCGTCGGCACTTCACCTGCCATGCCATCACCTAAATTTGGCCCTGTTAAAAAATGCGTGTGTTATGATGAAAGAAAAAGGCTGTTACTAAGAACAGTATGTTGTTCTACCTTGAAGTAGTCGTTCAATCTCTTCTCGGCGCGCACGCGCAACCTGTCTATAAGCAGTAGATAGGGCAGAAGGAATGTCCACCATACGAATGTCAGAGGGTTGAGCATTACTCGAACCTGTGCCTGCAACTAAAAGAGCCTGACGTTCCCTCGCAGCGTGCTTTCTACGCTTCCTCTCAGCCTGGGTTGAATGAACCGATCGTCTCAAAACTTCTGATAGGGGGACATCATCGTCCAAATCGAGCTCGGCATCTGGATCCGCTGTGGCATCCATCATTAGCTGCTTTAGCAACGCCTCCTGCGGTGGCCTTGGGAAGGCCTTAGCCATAGTGGGTGTCTCTGAAGGCTTTTTTGCATCACCACTCAGGGTTGGCATTACATTCGGAGCAACCTCGGTTGTGGTTGTTCCTATAATAGGATAAAGAAAAGGGTCAGATCATGAATTAAAAATATAAAGGTGTAGTGAAATGAATCATACCAAGGCCGAAGGAGACGCGGAGCCTTTCCTCCTCCCCAAATGTCTTGAGGGAAGCGAGAGAGTCTCTTCAGTTGAAATACCTATTAAGGAAGATAGAGTTAGTAAAGCATAATAAATTCAAAAAAGGGGGGAGGGGATATATACATGAGAATATAAATGAGGTATACTGGATTCCGAAATAGAGGCTAACGCCGCCTGTTCACGGGTCAGTCGTTTGGAAGCTTCGATGGTAGCCTGATGATCGGTATCAGTCACAGGCGCATCGAACAGACCGACATTGATGCCATACTCGCATAAGCCCTCGCTATATGGAGCATGGGGCTCCTGGTTGATACGATGTCAGCAGAAAATAAGGATTTCTCTTTCTTCTGCGAAATGACACCAACAGCCGATGATAAAAGCTTTCGCTTAACTGGCTTCTTCGGACGGCGGGTCCCGATCTCCAAACAAATGCCCGATTCCAGAGACACTATGGTTACCGCTGTCGCAGGAACATTTGGTCGAGGCTTACTGGGAAAAGCGCATGGGGCTATAACCATGGCGATCTCTCTCAAAGAAGGGAGCACGGCTGTCTGTCGCTTCAGTGGGACCGCTGGATTACTGGCTGGGACAACATCCATATGGTCAAGCAGTAGCCGCTTCTCCTCCTTGATGACAGCACCCGTTTCATGCTGATACCAAGCAACGTAATTATTCGAAGCCTTTGGAATATAACACGGCTCGCTTATGAGGAAATGGGACCCCGTATTTACCTGCAATAAATGATGCGCCGCACTGCGAATGCCCTCTTCCATGGCAACCTAATTGCTGGGCAAAACGATGCGGGTTATACCTCATAAACAGGACCGAGATGTTCTATCTAAATACCAGAAAACCTGGCCTGATAGAATACAAGTGTACAACCTCTCGAGCCCTCAATACAGAAGCCCCGTCCTTGAAAACATCATACAACGGTTGGATCACTTTGGAAGATTCTTTGTCGATGGTCATGACTTTATCAACAAAGGTCATGCTGTCTCCAACTATGCATAGGCGAAGGAGCAATCACCGAGCCTCCCGCTATATTGGGTGTGGAGCAGAAGCGTTGACTAGGCGCATGACCCGGGGAAAATTGTAACCTTCATAAAATTGGGGTCATTTATGAACACCGAAAGCACCCAGCACGTGCATCTCGATCCATGAGGTGAAGTAGTGGAATGGGAGATTTACGGGCTTACTCCCGACTGAGTAGTGTCGGCTGCTAAGCTCAGGACATGATATAAATAAGCCATTCCTGCGACACCAATGGCCATGCGCGTTCCCGCGGCGATGCGTTGAGCTGGATAAAAGACAGAGGGTCTCATATAGCGAGGGTGCATCGAAAGCGCAAACCAATTCAGCCACAAGCTGATAAACCCAATGAAGAACGTCTCTTCATCAATGTCCGGAGTGGCAATCTCTGCGAAGGGGACGACTAGAGTATCTGGAATAAATAAGTTCTTCAGATCTGCCTCCGCGGTCGGTAAGTTGTCCGAACCAAATCTGAACGGGTCGTCGAGTTTGGCGAACTTCGCAGCTTGTTTAGACAGAACCTCCGGACGAAGAAAGCAGGCGATGAAATCTATGAAGCTAACTCCGTGTCCACCAGACTTCAGGAATAAGCTGTCGTACACGTTCAACACCTTAATCAAGCTCGGGAACTGATGTTGAACGGCATTCTCCGGAGTAAGAACCATTACCACTGATTTGGTGGTAAAGATATACTCGTCGGGGGGAAGTATCTCCTCATAATGTGTTGGGTTATGGCAGCGCCCCGGCCGTCAATCCGAGGCCAAATGCGGAACAAAAATTTTATAATTTGGCGCTACCGCAACCAATCACCCGGATCGAACCATTAACCATTAACTAGCTAACTAACAAAGTGTTTAGAGATTATACCGATCGATCCGTATCCTTCGGTCTTTAGCCACCATCCTTAGCTACTCGTGGCATCTCCGATCTCGCTCGATCTCCGGTCTCCTCGTCGAAGTGGCACCACGTCAACGAATGTTTATACGGGCTCCCGCCTCAATAACCGAGGCAACTCGAACATGAAGTTTGCTAGCCGACATGTCCAAGATGAAGTAGAGTATGAGTGTGAATATTTTGTCTCAAGGCACCCAAGCATTTGGATGGAGGTAAATGAAGTTGCTATGGATGAAATGAAGTGAGCATATGATTTGCAAAGAGAAAATCAAATGAGCTTGGCTAATAATGGGCTCGGCCAATTCACAGTGAAGGAAAAAATTCACAGGGGATGGAAAATGGGAGAGGTTCTCTATGGAAAAATGTTGTGATCAAGTGTGAGGAAAATTGTCATGGATTAATTAACCCAATAAAAACCAACTCTCACCCACATTTCCAGCACACTCACCTCACCCAAAATATCCATCGCAAATTCAAAACCAATTAAAGCAAAGAGTGGACACCTCACAAAAAAAACATGTTGTCCATGCCTCACCAAATTCCCAAGCAATTTCCATGCCACCTCACCAATGCCCATCCTTCCTCATGCTTTCGAATTTGGCAGCCCCTAAAAGGAAAAAGGTCATGAAATTTAGGCAAGGAAATGGGCCAAAATTAAAGCTCACAAAAATTAAACATAAATAAAAATGTTGAAATCGGGAAAAGAAATTGGCAACTTCGAAAAGTAATCTTGTAACGGATCAAAAGAAAACCCCTCGTCCGTATATACATAACCGCAACCGTATTCCTACTGAATACGAATGCAACGAGACAAAAATATTCCAACACAATATAATACTAGGATCCGGCTTAAACCAAAGCCAACTAGTATTATCTGTCCGAACCATGACACGTGCACAAGTGCACGTGTATGTTCGAATCCTTCCATAAAACCATACGGCCTCTACAACGTTTCGCCCGAACTTGGAAAACTGTCTATGGGGACTCTAATGACTCATCAATACGTTGGCAGTGGATTTAACCATAAGCACGTCGTGGCACTAGCTGTACGTAACGGCTGCCCATGTATTGAAAGAAAGGGAAGCTGATGAGTGAACTCATCCTGAAACCCTACTGAGCCTAACAGTGACAATATCCATACAGTCCGGTCTGTTCATCTAAGAGTATTGCATATCGGGTCTAGGGGGTGGATAAAGTCAGACCCCTAATAACGCGATAATTCGTGTCGGTATGAAGCCCATCACCACTTGAGAAACTACTGATCCGAATCAGTAATTCTTGATTACCATGGCCAAGGATTTCTGGTGATGGCCATCCGTGCACTGTGCGACATCAACCCCCAATACCGGGAGAGACGAATCCCCGACGATCCGCTCACTGCCTCCATGTGGCTCGGGACAGTACCCAACTAAAACCTGTTTGCACGACTCCTTTGATTTGTGGTAGGGTAGTAATCAAAGCACAGTGGGAACACACACGAGACAAATGACGATCTCAGGTCGACAGACTAACCCGTACACATGTCACCTGGGAAATACTATCTGACAATAGGTATAATACCAACTAGAAGGTTCTCGGCGAGTCCGTCCAGTGTACTTATAACCCAATGAGCACCTGTATACTATCTTAGGTGAACAAACTAACACTAATGGCTTGTGAGACCTGGCCACCACCCCTCGTCGGGGTCTCGATCAGCATACACTAGTCTACTCTGGAGTATCGATGCCCAATCTCGAAACTCCCACAACTAGGGATATTTAAGGATGTCCTTATAGACCCCCAGTTCCCACGTATATGATCGCCATCATAATGCTGGTGTTCCCCTCCGAATGGCGGCGCGACGACAGAGAGACGTCTTGCCTGAGATTTGGGGCAGATGCTATTTGGTTTTATCCGTCCACCTTTCTGAAGATACCAAGTTGATTTATGGCACCGTGTATCGAAGGTTTAAACGGATGCGTCTGATATAGCAGACTTCGTCGGATTCCCCCTCGCATGAGGGGTTTTTGATTGTGGGGACCTCTTCCCTGCAGGCGCAAGCCCCTGCAGTTAATTACGCTACCGCATCGCGGTAACAACTTTTTCCTTCTCCAGATGGTCACTTCGTGTCGTGGGTGTTTGTTTTGTTTGTGGTTGCCCGTGGATTGTATACGGAGATTAATTTATGTTGTCGCCCGTAGGACGTGGATTAGTCCAAATCCGTATTTTCTTAGATTTGGGTTTGGGGTTTTTGTTTAAGGATACGTTAGCCATATTTGAGGCTAAGATCAACTTAAACGTTTGTTAAGGATACGTTAGTCCAATTTAAGACTAAGATCAACTTAACCGGATCGTTTAGATCCGAAAAAAGAGCGTTTGGGGGCTCTATCGTTCCAGTTTTGGTACGTAGTGGTCCGTTGCCAGTTTAGGGATATAGTGGTCCAACATTCCCATTTTGGGGACGAATGTTGGTTTAAGAACGCATTAGTCCATGAGATTAAGGACCCCACAGTCTGTGTTACCAGTTTAGGGACATGGTGGTCCAACATTCCCATTTTGGGGACGAATGTTGGTTTAAGGACGCATTAGTCCATGAGTTTAAGGACCCCACAGTCCGTATTATGTGTGGTTGTCGGGACCCGTCACTTCTCTGACGACGTTGAAGGATTATAATGACAAATATCAGAGGAGTTCAGAGATGTACCCTTGAACCAGGTGTAAATTAATTTGAGAGAGCAGTTGTGCTCAGTTCAATTTAATTTGAGGACTTATGTCCAGTATTGGGCTAAGTCCAGTTGAGAATATTCAACATTTTTATTGGTATCTGGCCTGTTAGGCCTTTACTTGGGCTCTGCCTTTTGTTTAAAGATGCATAGCATTAGTCTTGGTCTGTTGGAACTTTGAATTAGGCTCTGCACTGCATTTAATAATACACTGCATTTTTTATTAGGCCTGTTAGGCCTTTTAATTGGGCTCTGCCCTTTCTTACTATTGCGCAGCGTTTAATAGTCTGACAGTGCACCACGTGGCCTGTCAGGTGCTTTGCGCTGATTGAGGAGCACAAGACGCAAACTGATGTGGAGGTGACACGTGTCGCGCTCTGGTGAGCGCAAGCACAATTCGCTGCGCCATTGCGCTGCTGACACGTGGCGCGCTCTGACGATTTGCGCCAATTCAAGAGCGCAGTGATCATTTTTTTAAAGCGCAAGGCGCAGATTATTCTGTGGTTGACATGTTGCGTGTTCTGGTGACTTGCGCCAACCCAAGAGCGAAGATGCTCAAATTAGTAGTGCAGGGCACTGTTCAAAAGCGCAGAGCGCATCTTGATCTATTTTAGATCAAAGAACAGAATCTTTTTGATTCTAAAGAAGTTCTACCTCAAGTTTTAAGAACCAGTGGTTCATCAAAAGGCAATGCCTTTATATAGATCAAAAGATCTAGTAAAGAAGTAAATTACTTCTTTTTTTATTAATAATATCATTTTTTTTATTGAAGATCTTTGATCTTCTTCTTAGATCATTGATCTTTTTTAGAAGAACTTCTTCTTTTTTTTCCAAAGGTTTACTTTTCTTTTCTTCGAGTTCTTCTCAAAATTTTAGAGGAGTTCTTTCTCTTTTTCTCTGTGTGTGTTTTAGACTTGGAGTCTAGGGGCCTTTATATAGTGCCAACTAGTTTGTTAGGTTGGTTACAGAGTTCTTTCTCTGATTGATCTGGGGATATTTCTCTATCGTCAGATCTTTGATTCAAGGGCTCTGTTTTTATAGAAGATAATGTTCTTATTTTTAAAAAGATTGGAAAGATCTTTCCAGAATTTTATTATTTTGATTTAGTGCTGGCAGAGTTGGCGCAAGCGCACCTGCGCTTGACACGTGTCACGCAGCGCAACTGCGCTGACACGTGTCGCGCAGCGCAGAGCGCAAATCCTCTGAAGCGTTGCTTCCTTTATTTTTATTTTTAATAGAGCCTTACTCTGATTGGGTGCGCTGTCTTGGGCGCAGCGCTGGCGTGTCAGCTTTTGACACGTGGCGCGCTGCGCGCAGCGCAAAAAATCTGAAGCGTTGCTTCAATTTTTGAAATTTTGAAATTCAAACAGAGCTTTGCTCTGATTGGGGGAAACAAATGCCCCCCCCACTGTTGCGCTCACATGGCGCACACATGAGTGCAGCGGTGGCAAGATCCCAACCTTCGGATTAACTCAGGAGTTGAAGAGGCGCTTAAGCGCCTATAAATAGGACCCTTGGTCCTCAGCAGATGATTATCATCTTCAAGAATTCTTATTCTCAGAACTTCAGAGCCTTGCTCTTGCTTTCAAGAATCTTAAAAGTTAAACTCTAGAAAACTTTTTAGGTAAAATTAACTTAAATTAAATTAAATTAATTTTAATTGACAGAGCCTTGCTCTAATAGATCTTTGATCTAAAGAAAACCCCTTTGGGTTTCATCAACAGAGCCTTGCTCTCAAGAATCCATAGATCTAAAGAGATCTTGTTTCAGGGTTTTAACCCATGAACAGAACTTTGCTCATGGACAAAATATAGATCTTTTAGATCTAAAAACGAAGAACTCTTAAGAGTTTTCATGGATCTTCAAGATCCCAGATTTTCAATTTTTTAGAAATTAATTTTCCTTTGATGGATTTTTCCATCAGTATTACAGAGCCAGGCTCTTTAAGGAATTTTATTCCCTTGAGACCAGAGTTTGACAAGCGTCACTCTGTGACAGAGCTTTGCTCTGAAAGGGGAGATTTTCTCCTTGTCTCTAGGGATTTCTCATTTAATGAGAGTGTTCTTTTGGGGATCTCCTCATTAATTGACAGTCCCATCCAATGATGAATTGTCTTGTTAACTGATGCATTGTCATCTGGATTTTATGGGTCCCTCTTTGGTCCCCCTTACACTGCATTGCAGTGTAGTATCAAGCGTCAGGCTTTTAAAATTAAATTATGACACTGACGGCTGAATTTCGTTTTTCTTTGCAGACAATCATGTCTGCTGATCTGTCTTTCCCATTTGTTCGCTCAGAGGGAGGATTTCCTGAGGCGCCGGTGGACCGGGAGGTGCTCGCTCTCATTAAGGATCATGACTGGGCACGTGCGGTTCGGGAGGCCAACGATCAATCCACCTTAGGTATTGCGTTTTTCGAGAGTTTGTTGCAAAAGTTATGAAACTATCGGTTCTTATACATCGTCCTGCAGGGCCGAGTCCAACTGAAGGAGCGGTGGAAACCGTCGAGCCTGAGGGGACGGTAGAGAAGGTGGTAGCTGATCCCGAGGCGACGGTAGGTGGTGCAGCCGTAGTCGCCGGGCCTGAGCTAGTAGCTGATGAGACAATCATGCCTACTATGCTCGAGACGGCCACCACTGCCGAGCGCGAGGTAGCGGCAAATGAGACGGCTGCTATAACCGAGCCTGGGGCAGCAACGGATGGAGCGGCTAGGACCGACGACCCTATGGCAACGGTGGACGAGACGGCCATGACCGCTGAGCCCGAGGGATTAGCAGGTGAGACGGGCATGATTCCCGAGGACAAGCCGGCTGCTCTTTCTCAAGAGTCTGGCAATGCTCCGATCATTGCTCTCCCCATCTACGGTCTTCCGCCGTCTCCTGGCCTCGCGAGCATGACGACGGCTCCCGTAGAGTCTGGTGAAGAGGCGATCGGAGGTGAACCCGTATCAATGGAGGAGGGAGATGCCGCCATTTCGGCTGGTGATTTGTAAGTCTACGTTAGCGCCCCGGCCGTCTACAGACGCCAAATGCGGAACAAAATCTTTTTAACTGGCGCTATCGTATACTTTAACCCGGATCTGCCATTATTGCTAAACTAACAAACTGTAAAGAGTGTAGAAAGGTTATACCGAACGATCCGAGTCCTTCGTTCTTTAACCATCATCCCACGCTCCGTTGCGGCTGCACCGATCTCTTCGATCTCCGATCTGCTCGTCCAGGTGGCACCACGTCACTGATTCTTTAAACGGGCTCCCGCCTCTGACTTGAGGCAACTCGGTCGTCAAGTTTGCTAAAAGAGACGACTAAGAATGATGTAGAGAATGAGTAGATGACTTTGTCTCACTTCGTCCAAAGCCGTGGACGATCGGTTAATGAAGTTGCCGATGGAAATGAAATGGAACAAGAAATGAACTATGAAATTTCCATGCATCCAAAACTTTGGTCTTTTCTTTTTAGCAACCATAATTTTCTCAAGTGAGTGAGTGAGGAGGAGAGAGAGGGCCGGCCACTTTAAAGGAGGGGGGGTGAGTGTAGGAACCAAGTGGTGACCATAACACAAAGCTTATCATGAAGAAAAAGATCTTAACAAAAACAAAATGCATTAATGTAAACCATGACTCACTTAAACCTAGTCATCAAATAATAAATGCAATCAAAGGTTCATGAACCTAGTCACTATCCTTGTCATCACATCTAGAAACTTCTAGAATACTGACTCACCTCATCTCAAGAAAAGATAAACCCGTCTTTAACCGAATGTTAAAAGACGGCTGATAGAAAACTGGAAACTGGCAACTTCCAAAAGTGATCCCGAAACGAATTTCAGGATAACCCCGTAACTGTATAAATATACCCGCATTTGTATTACGACCGAATACAAATGCAACTGAGACAAAGATATTATATCTACTCAATATAATACTCGGTTTCGGCTTAAACCAAAGCCGGCCAGTATCATCTGCCCGAAAACTGACACGTGCGTAAACGCACGTGCATTTTCCAAACCCTGCCATAAAACCATACGGCCTCTACAACGTTTCGCTCGAACTTGGGAAACTGTCTGTGGGGGACTCTAATGACTCGTCAGTACCCTGGCAGTGGGTTTAACCACAAACCGTCAGCGGCACTAGCTATGCGTAACGGCTGACCATGGACTGACCTCAAGGGAGGCCGATGAGCGAACTTATCCGGAAACCCTACTGAGCCTAACAGTGACAATGTATATACAGTCCGGTCCATTCGTCAATGAGTATCGCATATCTGCCAAGGGGGCTAGTAACGTCAGACCCCCAATAGCAGTATAAGTCGTGTCGGAGTGTAGCCCAATAACACCCTGAGATACTACTGGAGTACCTACCAGTAAATCTCCTACCACGGCCGTGGGCTATGTGTAATGGCTCTCCTAGACACAGCACGATCTCGTCCCCAATACCGGGAGAGACGAATCCCCTGCCGATCCGCTCACGTGCCTCCATATGGCTCGGGACTGTACCCAAAAGCTACCTGTTTGCACGACTCCTTTGAGCCGTGGTAGGGTAGAAATCAAAGCACAGTGGGAACTCACACGAGACAAATGACGAACTCAGGTCGATGAACTAACCTGTACACATGTCACCAGGGAACTGCTATCTGACGATATGTATAATACCAACTAGCAGATTCCCGGCGAGTCCTGTCCGGTGTACTCATAACCCAATGAGCACCTGTATACATCTTAGGTGATCCAACTGACACCAGTGGCTTGTGAGACCGGCCACCGCCCCTCGTCGAGGTCTCGACTGTACACACTAGTCTACTCCGGAGTATCGATGCCCTGTCTCGAAACTCCCACGACTAGGGACCACAATTAAGGATATGCATATAAACCACCCAACTCTCATGTATATGATCGCCATCATACTGTTGGTGGTAAAACAAGATCCTAAGGGCTCTATCAAAGTGTAACATGTAATCAGTCACCTGAACATGTACACGACTGATAAAGGCAAATCAGATAGCATACTATCATCTCGAGTAAGACTGTTCTACCGGTATAGGTCCTCCGCAATCATTGCAATCACGTACCTGCGATCCAATAATTGACTATGAGGGCACTATCTCCAACAATCTCCCACTTGCACTCAAGGCTAATTATTGCGATGTCGACTACTCACAGCCCATGTCAAACCGAACATCCAACTCCTCTACTAATCAGTTTCACAAAGCCCGTTTGTAAAACTATTGTGTTCGAGAAATAGCCTCAGTGAGTGGATCCGCCTAGAAGTTTCTTTCTATATCTCTCTAAATCTCAAGTTCGCGGAGAAAGCCATCTCCCGAATTGAGTAATACCTGTCTTAGAATATGTCTGGATATCTGATGGGACTTAGTTCATAAATGAACTCTAAATCCAAACTTCTTAGACTGTATCGATCACTGAACCTAATCAGTATCCGGCACCATGCCTCCCACAGTATCCTCTTAGACCACCTGTCCATAATACTGTCCCTCTTTGTCAGAGGGAAAAACTATAACTCTGACAATCACTCTGTCAACCATGTCACCTTTGAAGCCTGGAATGATAACCGTCTCACAAAGGAGGCTGCCGTCATCAAATCCGTAGAACATGTACTTATGTCCCAAAACTGCTTCCTTATGTTTCTCCAGGATTGGATTAATATAAACTTATTGCATCTAGTGCAAAAACAACATTTGGTGTGGTACTTGACATCTTATGATTGACTCAATTGCCTAAGCAAATGATCTGTCAATCATGCACATCCCTCTCCCCTTTAGTCTATACGACACCTTTAGAGAGGGTGACTCCATCACCTGCAGGTACACCACCATGCTAGGAGTCAACTATTCTAAAAACCATTAGAATATCTGTCAAAGTACCCACATTGGGAAACTACCCAAATCCAGATCTAAAACCATAGATCTAGAAACCAGAATGTCTGATATTATATCCATATCCTGTCTGGAGAAACAACTGTGTGACGACCACAGTACAACCGATCGTAGTATAGGAATTTTACTTCCTATTTTGTGTATGTCATTCAGATACCTTGACATCACACCCTACTACCTTCTTAACAGATCCATCCTCTATTCTGATTGAAGTCAAACCCATGACTGTCATATCAAAATTAGATGATCTTTCTCCGCTATAACTGCTCAAGTCTATAAATAGACATAAGCTACTTGCCCACTATACTTCTGCTGCTCCCACTGACTACGACAACCCTCCTACCGGGTCTCATAACCTAGAACAATAGTAGTGTCAAGTCTGGATAGATAAGAACCTCCCTGTCACCGTCCCTGAGGCTTCGGGAGGCTACCGAAGTACCTCTCGGGTGTCTGAGGTTACCCACCATATCTGCGGAGTGGCTATTGGAATGTCAAACCTGATTGAATATATAGGTCCTATTAAATTTTCCGTAATCGTTCGCGGTTCTGGAATCACTTCCAGTTCTACCATACTCCCACTACTGTTTTCTGAAAAAATCCATTTTATTAAAACTGTGGCGAGTCAAGAACAATATCACTATTGATCTTCCAAATGGTAGAATACCAACCCTCGTCATAGCCAGGGTCAACCCACAAACAGCCATTACAGAAATGCGCCCTGAATTATCCAGAGTCTGGTTTTAAGCATAAGCTGGACAACTCCCCGTACCTTAACATCTTTTAAGGTACGAACAATTCTATATCCAATATAGAAACTTTGGCACTTTATTTAATTGGAACCAGATTCAATCATGCAGCTGTCTCCAGTGCATATCACCTTAATGGAAAGAGGCTAATCAGCTTTACTCAACTAAGGAATCCATCCAATTATGAGTAACCTGAAAGAGAAACAAGTTTCTCAAAACCATTACTATCATCTGAATACCAATCACAAGAATCTACATCTTCGATCTCTTTGAAGAATCCCGATACTTGTGACACCTGGTTCTCTACTTTATTCATATACCCACAACTTCTCAAAACTTAGACTATGTATTTCTACGAAACACTTTGTCAAAAAACTAGAGAAGTTATAAGTAAAAAGAACATAGTACGAGGACCTACCCCTTTGTCCTGATGGACACTGGACAACATACAATACTCTGTATAAGTCTGCTGAGTTAAACAACTCAAAACCTGTGCGTCGTAGGTGGAAAACTGTACCCTGGCGATTTCCTCAAATATCACCAATTACAACGAATTCCGATATAATGAGGATAATCACCTAATTCCCAATAACTTACTCCCACTCATCATCTGTAAAACCATACAGATATGAGAATGAAACCTGGTAAATACATACCCTTGGAGTAAGAATCTAATCGGGAAAACAGTTTTCTTTTAACAATGCACTGAAACATGAAAATGTTTCGTAGGGGTAACATGGTATTCATAGCAATGCCTCTTCCATAATCCAATTCATGACTATAACCGTATATTTCTTTGCCTTCTCTCCAAATCCCTTTATTTGTCTTTAGTCGTTACCTTCTGTACACCATTGTTAGGCTAAATGGTTTTCTTCCTTCCCTACCGTTCGGCACCAGCCTATGGTTTGGAAGAAGATTATCCAGTAAGCATAATAGGTGTACCCTCCTAAACCAAGGAGTACTCATATCTTGAGAGAAGGTGATGATAAAAGTCAACTGAATAATACCTTATTCTTTTAAAGGTGAAATAGGAGTGGTGATGAAGTACTCGGTTTGGTCGTGAATGATAACAGTCGCAATTTACTTTGCCCTCTTTCTAATCCTTTTATTTTTTCTTTACATATTACCTTCTGCACACCCTACTTAGGCTAATTGGTTTTCTTCATTCCCTACCTTTCGGCACTTGCCTATGGTTTGAAATAAGACTATCCAATAAGCGTAATAGGTGTACTCTCCTAAACCAAGGAGCTCTTGCAATCTGAGAGAAGGTGATAATAAAAGACAACTGAATAAACCAATTCTATTTCTCCTGAACCTTGATCCATCCTCGAATAAGTCCCTTCGAGTTCGTATATAACCATACGATGGATCTATCCAATGGAAGTGGATGTCCGTAGTAATACGGGTGTTCTAAGAAATAGAAAGGGTAAAAAAGGAGTGGCAATGACTTATAAAACTCGGACAATCCAAAAGCCAGTAATTTAAGAAGGTTCGGTCAACTTGGTCACTGAGTCATAGTCTAGGGTCAGTCAAAGGTCGCTGCCAAAGAGAGAGAGAAAAGAAACACTCTGCGTGCACTCTAACCTAGATCAGAATGGTTATCACTTTATCTAATCCGGAAACCTCCCACTGTCCTGTCAAATTCTCCTCCAAACCTGAAAGAAGAATCAATCGGGATCATCCGAAGAGTAAACCAACTCATCAGTGGGAATCGGGATCCAACTCTCATCGCATGATAACGTGATGGAATACATCCACGTTACTCATACTCCAGAAGGTATGCGCATACTTGGCAAGTTTCAGTTTCTTTAGAAACTCCCGATATGATTTTTGCCCCATGCTCTTATAACCTTGGCTTTGGTCAAAATGTCATAAGTCACATGCCAAGTTCTACCCGTCGCTATCTTGTCAATTTGAACCCACCCGCACATGCCCCTGACTTTGGCCAATCGGCAGAACGACTGTCCCAAACTAACTCATCTATCTATGCAACAAATGAATACCCAGCAGCTACCAAACACTATGCTTTAACTTTGGCTAAAATGCATAGCTTGAATACTACTGAATACCCAAAAGAATTGACGGAGGGCTACGGCTGGTTTTTGGCGAAAAACCTTTAACGTAACGAACTTGATATCGCTGAAGGAACCTGATAGCTTTTTAAAAATATAGTGGCGAAAACCTTTTGCTAAAGAGGTCATTCCCGATGAAGGGATCTCGGCTCTTTCCTCGTGGAATGAGGTGCAGGATATTCCACTGAATACCACTATGCAAAGCAACTTGTAATCGACTATAGTGAAGTTATTACCCTGACGCAAACTACTGCCCAAGGGGTCAGTCCCGGTGAAGGGATATCGGCCCTTGCCCCGTCGAATGAGGTGCAGGATATTCCACTGAATACCTCTATGTAAAACAAAAGGAAACATCTTTGCAATAACACTTTTTTAAATTGTTCCAACAACATCAAACATGTTTGTTTTACTTTGCATTGATCAGAATCAACGCAGTCCCATCAATCAATCACACCAGAAAAGAACGAAAATAAAATGTACGTATATGCCATCCGCATTCGTCACTGGGTCCCGTCATCACCCGTTAGGTTACTTAACTAACGACAGAGCGGGGACTGGACTAGCGCGGGTGTAAAACATATACAACATCTAATAGTATATAAAACAATATACAATAATCGCTCCAGGCGTGATAATATGCAACATTACAGAAAAGTAATAAGCATCACAGAACAATACAGATAATCTGGGATCCCAGGGTTTCACAGAGCCGTTGCTGAAACCCGACGTTCCCCTGTCGTGTGGATAGCCTGTGCAATGAAACCTAGACCCCTACGGGTGCGGCAAGTTACCCGCCAAAACCTGAAGCGAGGCAGCCCCTTACAGCAAAGTGAATGGACCACCCAGCACTTCACGGAATCCGGTAAGCTTGGGCACCCCTCCTTGGGTCAACCTGTACCCCCTACGAGTGCAGCGAATAGTCTGCCAATTTTAGAGTAAGGCCCCTCTGCCTCTCAAAGCCATGAGATGCGGACTCGTTGCCCTCCAGAACCCGGCTATCCGTGCACTCCGTCGCGGGGCAAAAACTAGTACAGTAATGAAAAATAGTACAACAGGTACATCGACCGCAACCTGGTCGTGCCCCAAAAGAATATTATACAACAAGCAGTGACGGCAGTCCACAAGTTGGACGCTCGCCCCGCAATATCAAATGTACAAATAAATCCAAACTGCACTACCATTGCACACTGCTATCCACCACGACAAATCCGCAACATCACAGCACAACACAGAACATCAACGCGAATGTCACGTTCGCAAACTCGTCTAAAAGAACTATAGCAATCAGACGCGGTTTACCGATCAAATGACATTCCCGATCGGAGATATAATGCAAGTACTGTAAACTAACATGTTTAAATTTCGATCGACTAAATATCACAAAGTGGGCCCCACGAACAACTGGTGAACAGTAACAAAATTTGGGCCCAAAAGATATATACCAAAAACCCCAATTTCCAGAGGAGAACACACTGTACAAATTTGGGAGCATGATCTTACCAAATGGCCGCGGATTTGCGGCCAAACCATGGGTTTGGCCGCGTTTCCGCGGCGGTTTGGTGGAATCACGTGCCCAAATTTTGTCGGTGCTCTTATAAAACCCTGCACAGATTTCTGTGATATGAGGAATATTTTTAGGACACCATTTAAAATCGACAGAAACTGTGAAAATGAAAAATGCGGTTTTTGATTTCCGGTTCGATCGATGTTTTAAACGCGTTAGCACAAGTTAGTATAGCAAAATGGTGAGGCTCTGATACCACTGTAAGTCTACGTTAGCGCCCCGGCCATCTACAGACGCCAAATGCGGAACAAAATCTTTTTAACTGGCGCTATCGTATACTTTAACCCGGATCTGCCATTATTGCTAAACTAACAAACTGTAAAGAGTGTAGAAAGGTTATACCGAACGATCCGAGTCCTTCGTTCTTTAACCATCATCCCACGCTCCGTTGCGGCTGCACCGATCTCTTCGATCTCCGATCTGCTCGTCCAGGTGGCACCACGTCACTGATTCTTTAAACGGGCTCCCGTCTCTGACTTGAGGCAACTCGGTCGTCAAGTTTGCTAAAAGAGACGACCAAGAATGATGTAGAGAATGAGTAGATGACTTTGTCTCACTTCGTCCAAAGCCGTGGACGATCGGTTAATGAAGTTGCCGATGGAAATGAAATGGAACAAGAAATGAACTATGAAATTTCCATGCATCCAAAACTTTGGTCTTTTCTTTTTAGCAACCATAATTTTCTCAAGTGAGTGAGTGAGGAGGAGAGAGAGGGACGGCCACTTTAAAGGAGGGGGGTGAGTGTAGGAACCAAGTGGTGACCATAACACAAAGCTTATCATGAAGAAAAAGATCTTAACAAAAACAAAATGCATTAATGTAAACCATGACTCACTTAAACCTAGTCATCATATAATAAATGCAATCAAAGGTTCATGAACCTAGTCACCATCCTTGTCATCACATCTAGAAACTTCTAGAACACTGACTCACCTCATCTCAAGAAAAGATAAACCCGTCTTTAACCGAATGTTAAAAGACGGCAGATAGAAAACTGGAAACTGGCAACTTCCAAAAGTGATCCCGAAACGAATTTCAGGATAACCCCGTAACTGTATAAATATACCCGCATTTGTATTACGACCGAATACAAATGCAACTGAGACAAAGATATTATATCTACTCAATATAATACTCGGATCCGGCTTAAACCAAAGCCGGCCAGTATCATCTGCCCGAAAACTGACACGTGCGTAAATGCACGTGCATTTTCCAAACCCTGCCATAAAACCATACGGCCTCTACAACGTTTCGCCCGAACTTGGAAAACTGTCTGTGGGGGACTCTAATGACTCGTCAGTACCCTGGCAGTGGGTTTAACCACAAACCGTCAGCGGCACTAGCTATGCATAACGGCTGCCCATGGACTGACCTCAAGGGAGGCCGATGAGCGAACTCATCCGGAAATCCTACTGAGCCTAACAGTGACAATGTATATACAGTCCGGTCCGTTCGTCAATGAGTATCGCATATCTGCCTAGGGGGCTAGTAACGTCAGACCCCCAATAGCAGTATAAGTCGTGTCGGAGTGT
Source organism: Agapanthus africanus (assembly GCA_030015575.1). Classification (NCBI taxonomy): domain Eukaryota; kingdom Viridiplantae; phylum Streptophyta; class Magnoliopsida; order Asparagales; family Amaryllidaceae; genus Agapanthus; species Agapanthus africanus. The sequence continues at coordinate 182,152,914 of CM057350.1, read as the reverse complement.
AGCCCAATAACACCCTGAGATACTACTGGAGTACCTACCAGTAAATCTCCTGCCACGGCCGTGGGCTATGTGTAATGGCTCTCCTAGACACAGCACGATCTCGCCCCCAATACCGGGAGAGACGAATCCCCTGCCGATCCGTTCACGTGCCTCCATATGGCTCGGGAATGTACCCAAAAGCTACCTGTTTGCACGACTCCTTTGAGCCGTGGTAGGGTAGAAATCAAAGCACAGTGGGAACTCACACGAGACAAATGACGACCTCAGGTTGATGAACTAACCTGTACACATGTCACCAGGGAACTGCTATCTGACGATATGTATAATACCAACTAGCAGATTCCCGGCGAGTCTTGTCCGGTGTACTCATAACCCAATGAGCACCTGTATACATCTTAGGTGATCCAACTGACACCAGTGGCTTGTGAGACCGGCCACCGCCCCTCGTCGGGGTCTCGACTGTACACACTAGTCTACTCCGGAGTATCGATGCCCTGTCTCGAAACTCCCACGACTAGGGACCACAATTAAGGATATGCATATAAACCACCCAACTCTCACGTATATGATCGCCATCATACTGTTGGTGGTAAAGCAAGATCCTAAGGGCTCTATCAAAGTGTAACATGTAATCAGTCACCTGAACATGTACACGACTGATAAAGGCAAACCAGATAGTATACTATCATCTCGTGTAAGACTGTCCTACCGGTATAGGTCCTCCGCAATCATTGCAATCACGTACCTGCGATCCAATAATTGACTATGCGAGCACTATCTCCAACATGATTCATCAGGTAAATTTTAGGTTACCGTCCTTTTCTTTACTTTGTAACTTTTCTGACAGCACTTATCTTGTTTCTAACGCAGGCGCGGCCAGTGTTGATGCCCCATTGCTCGAGGGAGGCTGTCAGCTACTGCCTTGACGGTGGCCACCTCTATACCTTCTCTCGCACCGTCGCCAATGCTGGAAGGTATGGATTCATGACTCATCAGTCTTATCTTTAGGATGCATAATTCGTGTACTGATGTTGTATTACTGTATCTTTGCAGGAGTGCTTTTTGATCACCTTTACCAGGTGCTGCACCCACACTTCTCCTTCCCGTCGGAGCTTGCTTCCTCCAGCGGCGTTGGTGAGTATGGTTTTCAATTAATACCCTTCCTTTTTTCAGTAATGGAATTATTTCTGATTCTTCCTTGCCCTAATTGCAGTGTTACAGATTGAAGAAGGAGATAAGGGATCGGTTGCGCCACCGGTCCTCCCAGCTTTGCCGCCTGCTGTAGCTGGTATAGTAAACTCCCTCATTGATGACTTTCTTATATTTCTTGAACCGTCATCTGATTGTGTTTCGTTTTTTTTTAGCTGTCATTCCGGTTCCGGCCCCCTTCGAGCCTCACATCATAATGCCGGCAAGCCCCTTCTTGAGACGTCCATCTTCAAAGGGTGCTGCGATGAGTTTGGGCATGCTAAGTGGATACGTCGAAGAGCTTGATGCAGACGTTCCCCCATCTGCCGCAGATTTCGCTGCGGAGGTTAATCCGATGCTAGCGACGCTTGTAAATTTTCATAATGAAGGCGTCGTCGAGTCTTGGGTTAATCACTGCAGGGAGATCGAGGCCCGCCTGCATCAGCTGGAGCTTATGCGTCCTGCCCCTGAGGTTTTGGCCATAAGTACTCAACGGGCGGCATGGATCGAGCAGAGCGCTTCTTAATTCTGCCATTTGGAACAAGAAGCGGCTTTAAGGCTGAGGGAATGCCAAGAGTCCTCAAGCGAGACTGCTCGCCTGCGTGCTAAGGTCGATGCGAATGCTGCCCAGGTGAAGGCTATCTTCGAGGGCCTTCTGCAAAGTATTTCTGATGGGCTAACACTGAAGCAGAAGCTTGATGCCGCTGAGCGTGATGCCGAAGGTCGCGACGCAGCTCAGTAGGCAGTTGAGGAGCAGCTTTCATCCTTCCTGCAGCAGCGGGCTCAAGTGGAAGCAGAATTGGCGGTGGCGGCCGGTCAGGAGAAGGCATTGAAGGAAGTGCGCGAGCAATTGATGGGGCTATTTAAGACGCTTCCTTCTCAGTAGCTGCTTTTTGTATCAATTATACACTTGTAATCTTTGAATAAAATGTATCCATTCTTTATTCTTTTATACGATTCGCCTTGTACTTAATTGAATTCATGAATAAAGATACACACATTTTCTTTGCCATGTTTTGTGTCATCTCTGCACTTTCTTCCTTTTTTTATTATCAGTATGCTGCCTTAGTAAACATGGTTGACAGATGATAGAGCGAGCATCCTGTCTTGGCTTCTTCAAGAGGTAATGATGGCTTAGGAGGCAGGTTCAGATCTGCTGCCTAAGACTTTTCAACTTTATGAGCTGTGAGGGTCTCACAAAGATTTTTCTCCCTACGGATCGAGAGGATCTCGTAGGTGTATTTTCTCCTTAGGAATCGTGAGGATTCCTAAGTGCGTTTTCTCTTATAAGTCGTAAGGATCTTATAAGAGAATTTTCCCTCTTACGAGTTGAGAGGACCCGTAAGCGGTTGTTTCCCTCTTTGTCGGGATTCGACTTTGGAGAGTGTGACCCGTGGATAGTATGCAAGAGACCGTTTTGGACCGACTTGCAGGGTCCCAGTGCTTAGGAAACAGGTTTTTTAATTCCCGCTGCCTAAGGCTTTATTTCGCAAGTCGAGACGAATCGAGAAGTTCTCGTGAAGACACTAATTTCCTCACGAGTCGAGACGAATCGAGCAGCTCTCGTCAAGGACGCTAATTTCCCTGAATCGAGGTATTTGCCAAGGACACTGATTTCCTCGGAGTTGAAACGAATCGAGATATTCCTGCAAAGACACTAATTTCTCTGCGGGTCGACGCGAATCAGGATGCTCTCGTTAAGGACGCTAATTTCCCTGAATTGAGGTATTTGCCAAGGACACTGATTTTCTCGGAGTTGAGACGAATCGAGATATTCCTGCAAAGACACTGGTTTCTCTGTGGGTCGACGCGAATCAGGATGCTCTCGTCAAGGACGCTAATTTCCCTGAAGCGAGGTATTTTCCAAGGACACCGATTTCCTCGGAGTTGAAATGAATCGAGGTATTCCTGCAAAGACACTGATTTCTCTGCGGGTCGACACTAATCAAGATGCTCTCGTCAAGGACGCTAATTTCCCTGAATCGAGGTATTTTCCAAGGACACTAATTTCCTCAGAGTTGAGACGAATCGAGATATTCCTGCAAAGACACTGGTTTCTCTACTGGTCGACGCGAATCAGGATGCTCTCGTCAAGGACGCTAATTTCCCTAAATCGGGGTATTTGCCAAGGACACTGATTTCCTCGGAGTTGAAACGAATCGAGGTATTCCTGCAAAGACACTGATTTCTCTGCGGGTCGACGTGAATCAAGATGCTCTCGTCAAGGACGCTGATTTCCCTGAATCCAGGTATTTACCAAAGACACTGATTTCCCTGGGGTTGAGACGAATCGAGGTATTCCTGTAAAGACACTGATTTCTCTGCGGGTCGGCACGAATCAAGATGCTCTCGTCAAGGACGCTAATTTCCCTGAATCGAGGTATTTACCAAGGACACTGATTTCTCTGGGGTTGAGACGAATCGAGGTATTCCTGCAAAGACACTGATTTCTCTGCGGGTCGACGCGAATCAAGATGCTCTCGTCAAGGACACTAATTTCCCTGAATCGAGGTATTTTCCAAGGACACTGATTTCCCTGGGGTTGAAATGATCTCTGGTGGTCTTTCAGGTTTTATATGAGTTACCGTCAAGATCCTGAAGCTAAAAATTTGTCCTTCGCTTCGCTTGCTGTGGTGTGTCCGAATCTTGTTGGAGGAGGGAAGCTGTAGTGACATTTCGTCTGTTGTGTAGAGATGAACGTTGAAGTGGTGATCACTCCACGCTGGGGTGAGATGATCTCCGATTGTCTTTCGGGCTTTATATGAGTTGCCGTCAAGACTTGGCTCCATTTTCTGATGGAGTATGGGGAGGGAAAATATGTTTCCTTCTGTGTTTGCGTCCCTGGATTGTATACAGGGATTGCTGTGATATCGCATGTAGGGCATAAATTTCATTATATTTATTTTTTTGTTTCATTCCGCGATGCTCTATCATTTCAGCTTTTATATCGCGAAGGTCGCGATTGCACCATCGTTTTGGCTGTTTTTTCGCGGTGCCTAATCATTTCGGCTATTTATTTTATTTTTACTCGCTGCTTTTTATTGTGAGTTGCCCAATCATTTTGGCTATTTTGCATGCATACATTTTTTTACTTGCTGATTTTGTTGCAAGTTGCCCCATCATTTCGGCTATTTCGTATGCATGTGTGGCTTGCTGTCTTTCCGCCGCAAGCTTGGGATTAGACACCGATTTCGGCATCAGCACCGCTACAACTGGGATGTTGCTAGGAGCGAATCATCATTTGCCTCTGTCGATATTGAAAAAAGGTGGCTTAGCGAACAGGGTTAGGATCCCGTTGCCTAAGGTTTTTGACTTCATGAGCCGTAAGGGTCTCACAAAGGTATTTCTCCCTACAAGTCGTGAGGATCTCGTAGGTGTGTTTTCTCCTTAGGGATCGTGAGGATTCCTAAGTGTATGTTCCCCTGTAAGTCGTAAGGATTTTACAAAAGGGTTTTCTCCTTATAAGTCGAGAGGACTTATAAGGGTTGTTCACCATATGGACATATCCCTAGTCACGGGTGGGACTTGGTTAGGGAAATGTTTATTCGCGCCCGTGGATTGTATACAAGGGTCAGTATCGAGACGCTTGTTGGGCATTAGTGGAGGTTGTGGGGGTTGCGTAAGAACAGGTTTAGGTTTCTGTATCTTAAGACTTTCAAATCTTATGAGCCATGAGGGTCCTATAAGAGTGTTCTCCTAACGAGTCGTGAGGATCGCGCAAGTGTAATTTCTCCTTAGGAATCGTGAGGATCCCTAAGTGTGTTGCTCCCTTATGAGTCGTAAGGATCTCACGCGGGTGGTTTCTCCTTACAAGGTCGAGAGGACCCTGTAAGTGTCTTTTAACGAGGTTGCGCCCTTTCAGGTTTTCACAAATACTCGCCGGTAGCCCTGCTGTTTTTACTCACGGAGCCCTTTCGGGTTTTCATCCGTGCCCATTTTGCTTATGGACATACCGTTTTTTTAATTCTTTTTATTCTTTTTTTTTCTAACGAGGTTGCGCCCTTTCAGGTTTTCACAAACACTCGCCAGTAGCCCTGCTGTTTTTACTCACGGAGCCCTTTCGGGTTTTCATTCGTGCCCATTTTGCTTATGGACATAACGTTTTTTTTATTATTCTTTTTATTTTATTTTTTTATCGGCTTTGGGATGCCGCAATCCACCGTAGTTTTCTGACCTCTCGGTCAACAGCTAGTTTTAAGACATAGTGGTCCGTTGTTAGTTTAGGGACGTTTCGGTCCGTTACCCTATTACTACTTATAGAGTTTTGGGATTGGGAAGATAGAGAGCGTACATAGTCGTCGTCATCTATCATTGACCTAGGCCGTAACTCATTAGGCGCAGTATTTCTTCAGGAAGCGACCGTTTATGGGCCTGAAAGGTCTTTCTCCATGCATGTCCATGAGTAGATAGGCTCCACCCTGGTAGACCTTGTCTATGATGTACGGCCCTTCATGGTTCGGCTCGAACTTTCCTCGCTTGGCGTGATTGGGGATCATAGGCCTGTTGACCACTAGCACGAGTTCGCCTTGGCGGAACGTCCTCGGCCTGGTCAATCTTTCATACGAGCACGTCATTTTTGCTTTATAAGCCTCTAGATTTTGCTGCGCTAGGAGCCGGGTTTCATCAAGGGCTTCGAGCTCCTTGAGGCAAAGGTGAGCATTCTCTTCATCCGTTAGCTCATAATGGACTGCCACTCGTAGAGAGGGTAACTCTATCTTGAGGGGGAGTACCGCTTCTGTACCGAATACCAACGCATACGTCATTGTGTTCATGGCCGTCTTGAACGTGGTTCGATACGCCCAGAGAGCTTCTTGCAGTCTCTCGTGCCAGTCCTTCTTATTTCGGGACACCGTCTTCTTCACAATATTCGTCAAGGTCTTGTTGAAAGCTTCAGCTAGACCGTTGGCTCGGGGGTTATAAACTGAGGAGTATCTCCAGTCTATGTTGTGCTGTTGTGCGAAGCGGCTGATCTTGTGTCTTCTGTAGGCTAGCCCGTTATTGGAGATGATCCGTCTCGGAGTTCCAAACCGATAAATGATGTGCGTCTTGAAGAAATGGAGGATATTCTCCGTCTTTACTTCCCTCAGCGGTACTGCTTCTGCCCATTTGGAGAAGTAGTCACTCGTCGCCAAAATGAATCGATATCCCCTGGACGACGCTGGTTCGATGGGGCCAATTATGTCAGTCCCCCACATTTCGAATGGCCAGCTAGCCACCGTTGGATGTAATGGATTTGGGTGCTGATGGATAAAGTCCCCATGAATCTGGCACGAGTGGCATTACTTTGCATACTCGAGGCAGTCCTGGATCATCGTGGGCCAAAAATAACCTATCCTTTTAATCTTTAACTTCATCTTCGGGCCTACTTGGTGAGAACCGCAGAGTCCGTCGTGGACTTCTTGGATGACCCTTTTCGCCTCTTCAGGTAACAAGCATCTCAACCACAGAGAATCAAATGACCTCTTGTAAAGAGTATCATTGACGAAAGCGAAAGATAGAGCTCGTTTCATAAGCTGATGTCTTGAGGACGCATCTTCAGGTGTTCGACGGGATTTGAAATAGTCTATAAAGACTTCTCTCCAATCCTCAGCCTTTTCTAGGTCTTTTCGCAAGGCCTCTTCCTCGGATGATTCCGGAGATATTTCTGTCGGTGCGAGGACTCGACGGCTTTGTATTACGATTCTTACGTCATCAAGGTTCTCATCAGCCAGTTCTTTAGCGAGCTTGGCTAACGCGTCCGCTTTGCTGTTTTCCGCACGTGGTATGTTTTCCAAAGTGTAGGAAGGAATTTGGGTCAACAGTTATTGCACCTTTTCGTCGTACTTCACCAACTCTGGTTTGCACGTTTGGTAGTCCCTGTTTACTTGACTAACGACCAGTTGAGAATCTCCATATATGAAGAAGTTTTCAATTCCCATGTCGATGGCGATCTCGAGGTCTGCTATCCAAGCTTTGTATTCGGCTTCATTGTTCGTCCTCGGCTCTGTTAAGGAGAAAGCAAAGCGTATTATCCCTCCTTGTGGAATCACGAAAATGAGGCCTACCCCCGATTTGATTATAGGGGTGCTTTGTTTGCGCTTCTTCACGGAAGACACTCCATCAAAATAAAGTTCCCATCGGTTACCACCACCGTCGATCGCATCAAATGCGTGTTCGTCTGGCAGTTCGCAATTCAAAGGGGAGTCGGATGCTCAGCGAGGAAGTCGGTGATGGCCTGACCTTTCACCGCCTTAAGAGGTTGATAAGTTATCGAGAACTCCATCAAGAGCAGAGCCCATTTAGCGAGCCGACCTGTCAGTATGGCCTTTGACATCAGATATTTGAGAGTGTTCACCTTCGAAATGAGACGGACTTCATGTGCCAACGCATAATGCCGGAGTTTCGTTATTGCGAAGATTAACGCCAGGCAGTGTTTTTCGATAGGGGAGTAATTGCTTTCTGCCCCCAGGAGAACTCGACTTAAGTAATAGAGAGCTCTTTCTTCCCCTTGGTCATTCTCTTGTGCCCATAATGCGCCTAAAGAACCTTCAAGGGTTGTTGTATAAAGAATAAGGGGCCTTCCCTTGACTGGAGCAGCCAGCACTGGCGGGTTTTGCAGATATTGCTTGATCTCGTCCAGCGCACCTTGACATTTGTGATCCCAGACGAACGGGGTTCCCTTCTTCATCAAGTGACTATACGGACGACACTTGCCAGAGAGATTAGCTATAAAACGCCGGATGTACGCGAGCTTTCCTTGGAGAGACCGCAATTGTTTGAAAGTCCTTGGCGGAGGCATTTCCATGATCGCCCTGATCTTTGATGGATCTATCTCAATACCTCGGTGTCGGACGATGAATCCAAGGAATTTTCCCGAAGAGACCCTGAATGCGCATTTGAGAGGGTTCATCTTCAAGTTGTATTGCCGAAGACGTTGAAATAAGATCTTCAGATGCTCGAGATGTTCCTCGTATGATTTGCTTTTCACCACGAAGTCGTCGATATAGCATTCGACGATTTCATGTATTAGGTCATCGAAGATCTTCGTCATGGCCCTTTGATAGGTGGCACCGGCATTCTTCAGACCAAAGGGCATCACCTTGTAGCAGAATATACCCAAAGGGGTCCAGAAAGCGGTGTGCATCTGGTCCTCAAGGTGCATCTTTATCTGATTGTATCCCGATGAACCGTCAATGAAGGAGAAAACTTCATGAGTGGACGTATTGTCTATCATTAGTTCGGTGACCGGTACTGGGAAATTGTCCTTTGGGCACGCTTTATTGAGATCCTGGAAGTTCACGCATATGCGCACCGTCCCATTTTTCTTCATCACCGGGACGATGTTGGCGATCCAATCGGGATACTGAACTTCCTGGATAAACCCAGAGTCGATCAGCTTCTTAACTTCGGCATTAATGCTCATTTCAAGCTCGAGCCGCATTCTTCTCGGCGCTTGTTTAATCGGCTTAATGTCCGGGGATATCACCAATTTATGCACAGCAATTTCTGGATCTAGGCCTAGCATTTCGGAATAGTTCCATGCGAAGCAATCTCTATGCTGCATAAGCACGTCTTTTAACGCAGCCACTCTTTCTTCAGATAATAGCTCACTGATGAAGGTCGGTCGCGGGTCACTCGCCGTCCCCAGATCAATTTCCTTGAGGTTATCTGCAGTGGTATGTATTCCATCTTCCAGCTCTTTTGGCGCCGGTGGAAATTCTGAGATCACCTCGTCATCGCTGTTTTCGAAGCACCAGGGAAGGTCATCCATATTCTCGGGCTCTTCTTTTGATATTGTTATCATATGACAAGCACGAGCTCGCTTCCAAGACCGATGTGGATCTGGTTCTGCTCTTGTGGCTTTAGGTTCATGCTTCTGTGGCGGCGTTACCCTCCAGTTGTCAGATAAAGCGAACTTGCCGAGCTGATACTGATCTTCGACCCAGTTCTTGAAGGTGAAGCAATCTTCGAGAGGGTGTCCTATTACTCGGTGATGAGAGCAATAGTTCGGGTTTGAGACTTCGCCTGCTTACTCAGGGTGTTTAGACTCCGGCAATGTAAGCATTTGATGTTTTATAGCGAGGTCAAGTATCTTCTTTGTCCTGTCTTGAGGAAAAGAGTATGCTCGATTCATCTTCTTCATAAGAGATAGATCCGGACCGCTTGATTCCTGCTCGCGTGACTTCTTGGTCCCGCTTTGTCGCTGTGGAACTCCTTTTCCGCTCTTTGACTTGTTTCTGCCTCTGCGTCGGGCCTTTTTTACAATAGGTTGACAGGGAGCGGCGTTTTCTTCTTTCACAGTCTGTTGGAGGAGGCGCTGCGTCCTGGCTTTCTCATAGAGGGTCATTTCGCGATTTTGGTCATCTCGAACTTTTTGACCATCTTCCCATATAAGCTTGTTCATTTGCTCTTCAAACGACGGACTGGGCATTTTCACGTCGGGGACTTTTTCTGGCTCAGGGTCAGCATCTTCCCATTGAGCGTCCCCCTCTTCATTGAAGTCATGTACAACGTAGCAGTCGCAGAGCAGCTCTCGTTTCTTAGACCAAACATATCCAAGCCCAATTGCTTCCATTCTCCCGTTAGGCAACTTGCGCTGAGTTCCGGGAACGTTCCAGATCCTGTCATAGAACTTGGCTTTTCGAGCAGTTTGCTTAAGGGGTACACCTTGGCACCTCAAAAGTCTCCTTAGTCCGTCCGTATAATATCTGGGTAGACGGATGGGCTGGAGTCTTTCAAGTGTAGAATCTGCGCCATGCCAGATTTCTTTCTCTACTTTGGTTTCCCCGGAACGGTAGAATAGGATCACCTTTTCGCCTTCTCGTCTGGGAGGGACATAGAACGTCTGCAGCTCTTCTACACTATAGGTATCAAGTGCGTCCAGTTCTTTATGATGTTTAAGTGAAACCATAGCGACTTGCAGACTTTGTTCTTCATCAGCGAATGTTCGTATTGAAGGCTAAGCAGAGAATATAGCATAGACTTCATCTTCCGAGTCACTGCCAAAGATCAACATAGGAGTGGACGGTCCTGGCATGTTGTGCTGGGGTGGACCCGAATAAACCATCTCTTCCTCTTCCTCAGTATCACTCCCGAAGACTGGGATGGTGGCTATAGCTTTGTTCTCCGGCTTGTGACATCTCTCCGTGTCTTCGAAATCCGGTAAGAAGTATTTTGCATCCTCGTACTTCCGAACTTCGTTCACTAAGAACGGGTTCAGCTCTCCTGTCACGGTATACTCGAGACCATCCTTGAAGTATTTCATACACTGATGTTATGTAGAGGGAATGATGTTATACTCATATAACCATGGCCGGCCGAGCAAAGCATTATAGCATGTCTTGGCATCTATGACATGGATTTAATATTCGTGACAAGTAGCCCAAAGCGTAACATCAGTATCACAGACCCGAGAGTTCGTGATGAATGAGAGTCGAACCCGGAGATGGTGATCTTATCCCGAGCGAGGTGCTGGACGCTCATGCAGATTTCTTTCAATACCCGTACATTGAGGAGATTGACAAAGGACCCATTGTCAACTAAGATCTTGCCTATCTTTATATCGTGGCAATACCCCGAGACATAGAGGGGACGGTTGTGCTCGCACGTCCCAAGGAGAAGATCTTCATCACCGAAAGTGACATCGGCTGTGTGCACTTCTTCCAGCTCGTCCTTCATCTTTTCTTCGGCGAGAAAAGCTTGGAACTGCTCTGGCTCTTGTAGCGCTTTGATCAATGAATCCCTTTCTTCTTTTGATAGTAAAAGGGCATCAAGAATGCTGAGTTGCGAGGGTTGCTTCCTCAAGTGTGCCAGAATGTTGTAGTCCACCTTATTTTCTTTGGCGGGTCCTTAGCAGTCAGCTCTTTCATGACTTGGTCATCCAGGGAAATATCTTTGGCGACCTTCTCTTTTCCCTTATCTTTCCTGTTTGAAGGTCCGAGATTCTTTTCGGGTAGCGTACGATTACGCTGCTGGATATTTTCGCAGGCCTTTGGCTCTTCCTCTTTTCCCGAGGTGGACTCTTTAAAGAGAGGGCTAAGAGCCATTTCCTCGTCAGAGTCTCTCCCGAATGTGAGAATTTGCGCTCCCTCGGCGTTAACCATGCGACAATCGTGGGTAGTTCTTCTAATCTCCTCAGTCGTACTTTTCCGCTCTCGATGAGTTTTGCGCTTCTCCCGCTTAAAATGTTGCCGGTGAGCGGCATACCCCTGCCACCATCTATTGAAAGCTCTGCACTCTTCGGTGGGGTGCGAAATCTTTCGATGATATAAGCAATAGGAAGGGTGCATTTCTGCTTTGCCGGCAATGTTTCCTTCAGAGGGTGGTAGCTTCATCCCCATTGATATGGCTTTAGCAAACCTTTTCGTCATCTTGAATTTGTTTTTATCCGCAACGGATGTCTTTTGATTTGACGGGAGTGTCTCAACTTTTTCGTCTAGTCGCCGGCGCTTGGCCCTTTCAAATATGACCGTCCCGATCAGCTTTACTTTTCAAAAGAGCTTCGTTGAGGAATGCGTCAATTGTTTCATCCGATGGCCCCAGAAGTTCCGGTTTAGGATCTGCCCCCAGCTTCTCAGTGCAAGGAGTTTTCTCATCGTGTGTAAATGAGTGGGAGATCATATGACAACTCACTACGTAATCCTCAGATTCATTCGACGAACTTTCTCCTTCATCTTCCTCCCGAAAGACGTGGCTGAGGAACTCTTGAAGCGTGATGGGAGTCTGTGCCTTTTGATTAAATTCCTCCAGCACGTAGATTTGTTTCTATAAGTCCGTGCACTTGTCGCCAGGTCTCACGGGCTTTTTGGATCTTTTCTTCTTCTTCTTTGAAGATTTCGACGGCTGGGCGTGAGTGCTTGGGCCATCACCACCGATCTTTGGAGTTGGGTGTGGCTTCAGCATCCCTTCGATGATCTGGGGTTCTAGCGGGTTCTTCCACCTGATCGCCGGGCATGTCTTGAGATCATTCAGTATCCTTTTAGTTTTGGCTGATAGCACAACCTCCCACGGAGCTTCTTTAATAAGGGAGTACGTTGCCCCCGGCGTATTCACCTTTTTAGGGGTATGAGGTTGCGGCGGGATCACCTTCCATCTTTCGGACAACGCGAACTTGCCCTGTTGGTAATGGTCTTCAATCCAGTTTTTGAAGACGTAGCAATCTTTGATCGGATGACCCAATACTCGGTGGTAGGGGCAGTAATTGGGATCATTGACGTCGTTTGGCTGCAATGGACGTCTTGAATCCGGCAGATTGATAAGTCTGTTGCGCAATGCCAGCTCGAACAGTCTTCTCGTTTTATCTTGAGGAAACGAGTAAGGACGTCCTATCCCCTCCTCGAGGGATACGCGTGGATGCATATTGTTTTGACGGACAATCGGCTTCAAGTTGCTCGGCTGTTGTTGAGCATTGGCGATGATAATCGCTTTTCCTTTCCCCTTCTCATTTCGAGAGTCCGGCTTTGGGGGAGACGGTCTATGGCCTATCTGGTCCATTTGAGCTAGCTTGTCGATCAGGGCCTGGAACGTGGTTGGTTTAAAGAACATCATGAACTGCGAGATGGTTGCATGAGGATCTAGGGTGCCCACGAACATGCCTACCGCTGGCGCTTCTTCGATGCGCTGTTCGCACTTCGACCACATATTCCGCCATCGAATTGCATATTAAACCCAAGTTTCTCCTGGCTTCACCCTGGTATTAATCAGTGCTGTTATCGGGGTGCGTTCACTAGCACTCATGAATCTTTGTGTAAACTGTAGCTCCATCTCCGCAAATGTTTTGACAGAGTCGTTAGGTAGCTCCGAATACCATTCAAAGGTCGTTTCTGCTAAGCTGCCGATGAATTGTGATTGATCGTTTCTTTGTGTTTCAGTTTAGAAAATGAATAGAAATCACAATCAAAGAATTATTTTTAACCACAATCAATAACGGTGTCGAATGTAGCGTGTTAGTAAGTGCGGATCGTCCACAGGGAAAGTGTAATCGTTCGTGTTTTGATTTAGATGAGTCGAAAATTTAAAGAAAAGAAAAGAAACAATTCATGATTTATAAAATTGAATTTCAAGAATTAGAAAGAATCTAGATCTAAGAAAACGTTAAAATCAAGAATTGAGATATGATGATTTCCAAACCAACAATCAGGATTCGAAGTGTGGCTCGTAAGAGTAGATCGGATCTATAGATGTGATGAGATCTAATGATTACATACTCTTATCCGTTAACGAATTGATACCAGATCGATGATGATTTATCAAGGTTAAGGATCTTACGAAGAAGCTAGGGTTTCCTCATCTTATCCTTTGTCCTTTCGATGAATCTCATTCACAAACTAGCTTCAAGTAAATCAAATGATCGATCGTTGATCTCTAGTTTTGAGCGAACACAATCAAGAAAGCATCGCATCGAAACTAGGTCATCGATCATTCGATTTACAAGAATTTACAAACGTTATAGGATTTAAGAATTGTAAAAGAATCTAAATCATCATCATTCTATCGATCGTCTCGACTCCTTTACGAGCGGAGTTTTACTCAAACATTATCACAAAGCAAACATTCAAGAATCTAGATTGAATCATAATGCTTGAATTCAAAAGATAAGCAAGATAAAAGAATTGTCACCTTTATTATTCAACAATTTGTTACACTTTGCTCAAAGACTATAAGAAATTGAGAAGGGAACGAGATCGTCGAATCTAGCGTCGCATCGTCTCCTTGAGTCGCGGATCGGCTTGGATCACTTGCTCGGAAGAAGATCGGCTTCGCTCCAAAAGGATCGAGGCTTCTTGCTTTGATTGAACTCGGAATTCTTGATCTTCGATTGGAATTGAAATTAGGGTTAGGGTTTACAAGTTGTGTCACTCAACTTATAAGTGGAAGATGAAGAGAGGAGAAGAAGAAGAACCATTAACCCTGGATCTAGGTTTCCTTTTATAAGCCTCATAACCTTAGATCTAGAATTCAAATTTCAAATTTCCCTCGAAAATGAACCACATTTCCCTCCAAAATGAACAACTTTTCCCTCCAAAATGAACTATCTCATTTGAAGAATGAACCACCTCATTTGAATTTTCCCTTCAAAATGAACTACCTCATTTGAATTTTCCCTCCAAAATGAGGTTGTTAGAAAGAATCTTCTAGAAGAAGTTTGTTAGAGGGAATATTCTAGAATGAGGTTGTTACAAGGAGGCTTCTAGAAGAAGGTTGTTATAAGGAGGTTTCTAGAAGAAGGCTGTTATAAGGAGGCTTCTAGAAGAATTTTGTTGGAGGGAATATTCTAGAATGAAGAATATTCTTGGGTAAGGTTGTTAGACCGAGCCTTCTAGATGAAGCCACGTGGTCATTCTGGAGTCTTCTGGAAGCTGAGCCGTTAAAGGGAGACACGTGGAGGAAATTTGGGAAGCTGACGTCACTATACAGTCGCGGATCCGCGGTGGGAAGCGCCCATTGGCCTTGAATAAATTTCTGGAATAGTTTTACACCTTATTGTTTACTGCCAGATCACCAGACTTAGACTTGGTGTAATTTTGATCAGCACTTTTGACAATTTAGCTCGGTTTCTGGAATTTCCTGCACAGACTTCGAAACAAGTGTTGCGCTACAAGAATGATGCGATGCCATGATAAACAGTCAATTTCCCTAAAAATGCCGGTTTTAGAGTACAACACAGGTAATTCGGTATTTTACTATTGTTTTGCTAATATGTGTAATATGCAAACCGAACACCTCTAGATGAATGCAAAAGATAGGGAAATTGACGTGTTAAAAATACATTATTTTCGACTGATCAAATTCCCCCAAACTTATTTTCGGTCGTCTCGAGCGAACTGTTTTATTAAAAAGAGAAGGAGAAAATAAAGAAAGAGAAAAACTAACTAGCACACTTTCGTAGGCAACACGATTGCACTGAGCACGTGCAACAAGCCTTTAAACCTCTAGGTGTCCCTAGTAGGAGGCGTGTTGTCTCCTGAGGGTTTTCAGCGGATTGCACCCACAAAATCCAACAATAAAAGGAAGACCGTGAATATTACATTTAAAGACAAGAATTGTAAAAGAAAAGCCTTGAAAATTAGGGTTTCCAACTAAGCTAGCTTTTCGGTTGTCATGAGCCCTATCTTAATAGTCATGAAAAGATGTCAGAAATCACGTCCTCCCTCAATAAAATATCGTCTTATTCTTCATTCCTATCTGTATTCCAAACATCGATCATATAACCCTGCGTGTGTGTAAAGAACATCCCTACACCCGGAGAATTCAATTCAAGCTATCATACTCTTGCCCATCAGCCTCAGTACTTTTTAATTAATGAATATTTAGATGAGATTGCTCACACACTCTCATGCGAACGTTAATACTTCTTGAGATACTAACCAACCGATTACTCATGTGCTTGCTTATTTGGTGTATTTTCCTCGTCTTGCACCACCTAAGGCTTAGCAGTGACTCCCAGACCAGTTGGCCTTAGGGCACTAGGTGAAGAGGCACCCTTGCTATATTTTTTTATTGCTGCCTTGGCGATAACAAAACCAATGTCCATTTTTCTCACCACTTTATATTTTCTTCATTTTTATTTCCTTCATACATCGGCTTTAAGACAAGAGCATTTCAAGGTATCCTCTACTATCCCGGGCTTCAAGACGTGTGTAAGTGCGAATAGCAGGGTATCAACGTTCAAAATGTTTGGCTTCTAGAATAGGAACTATTTTTCAGACTTATTTTTATCCTCAGATTAGTGACTTCTTTCATCTTACTAACCCTTGGGACAACGGCTCATAACTACTTATTACTAGTTCGTATAAGAAAACTTCTAATTTTTTTTATAGGTTTTCAAAAATGTTTTGTGCTTATGCAAAGTATGATGCAAATGATGCGCAAATAAGCACAAACCTCCCCCAAACTTGTTTTCAACAGTGTCCTCACTGTTGCCATCCGCTAAATCTCGAAAAACCTGTAAGCTTGGGAGGAAATTTATTAATGGGGGCAAAATATATAAGTGAAAATCCTCCCCCAAACTTATTTTTGGCTCATCATTTTTTTGTGTAAAAATTTTCGTTTCAAGAGCCAGATTATACCCGCCAAAATTGAATTAAGCCATGTTAATCTTTGAAAATCATACGAGGGGGTCAAGAATCATTGGTCGATGCCAAGCTTTGCAAAGACCGAAAGTTAACACCAACCATTCAAAAATTTTATCAATGCAGTGCTCTGGTTGGTGGAAGAAGAAGTGGGGAAAAGGTAAGTGGTGGAATAGAATGTGTGTGCGTCTCATTTTGGAGAGACGATGCAGTGAATGTGATGGATTGCTCGCATTTTTTTTACAGTTCAGAAGAAGGGGTGGAGGTTCAATTTCATTGTTTGGGAGATAATTCATCTCAACACCCATGTCATTCAAAAATGCGAGTTCATCAGCGAAGATCTCCTCAAAAGTTCCATCGATACCCCGAAGAATAATGTCATCGCAAAGCGCGGGGTGATCTTCAGACTCTAAGAACAGTTCATAATCAGTGTTAGTTGTTGACCCGGACAACTCAGTGGAAGAGTCCGTATGTGTATGATACATAGTTGGGTCAAACAACAACATATGAAAAGAGTCTAGATCGGTATCAGGAGGATCATCAAATTCGCTGCTGTCGACATCCATTAAGTCGACAGAACAGACCTGAGCAGTAGGTTCGGAGGGTACACTTCCCAACTTGTAAATGTTCAGCTCTATTGACCTATTCCCGAAAGATAGGGTCATAGAACCATTACGACAGTTGATGATAGCGTTGGAAGTGGCCAAAAAGGGGCGACCTAAAATCACCGGAATTTGATTCCGTTGGTTCGCTATAGGGTGTGTATCAAGTACAATAAAGTCTACAGGGAATACAAATTCCCCGATTTTTATTAACACATCCTCCAGTTCACCCCTAGGTTTGGTGATTGATCGGTCAGCCATCTGGAGAGTTATGCTCGAGGGCTTTAACACTCCGATACCTAGTTGCTCATAGACTGAGTATGGAAGCAAGTTAACACTAGCACCAAGGTCTAGTAGAGCACGGTTGATGTGTTTTCCCCCGATAGAAATAGAAATAGTAGGACAGCCAGGGTCCTTACGTTTCCGTAGTACTTGTTGGGGGAAAGCCGTGTCTACAGTCTTTGCCATGAATATCTTCTTGGGCACTTGAGTCTTCCTCTTCCTAGTGCATAAGTTCTTAAGAGTTTTCGCATAAGACGGAACTTATTGGATGGCATCTAGGAGAGGGACGTTGATATTAACTTGCTTAAACATGTCCATAATATTCTCCATATGTGGACTCTATTTGTTAGCCCTTAATCGATTAGGATAAGGTGCTTTAGCAATAAGCGCCGTGTCCATCATAGGAGAAGGAAGTGTGTGTGGACCCGATCCCAGAATAGAATTGGGGATCATCCGTGGAGAACTAGAAGAGCTGGGCTGAGGTGGCAAGCCTTGTGGGAAACGAAGAATAGGCTCGCAAGAAGGTGGTGGGGTAGAAGAACTGGGGTCAGAATTAGAAGTAGAAGTGGAAGGAAAGGTCTCAGCCGGGGTGTTATTGATTGATTTATCAGTATCATCGAACTCTTCCCCAACGTGATTGTCAAGCACTCTTCCAGATCTCAACGTGATTGCATTCACATGACGTGAATAGCCAGGATTGGGTAAAGGTTGAGCTGGAAGTTTCCCTTTCTCTCTTGCACTCATTTCGGCTTTTAGTTGTGCAATTTGTTCTTCCATCGATTTGATATTCTCTTTTTGAGAGACAATGATCTTCATCACATTCTCGACGGAAGATTGCAAACTTGCCATCCCTTGGATGGATTGTTTCATGAAATTATCCAAGGTTTGTGCTAGTGCATAGGTATTATCTATACCGGTCAATTGCAAAGAGTTTTCATGTGGTGCAAAAGTGTTGGCCAGATTTTGGAAATTTTGTGATTGGTAGGGGTGCTGACTCAATTGAAGTGGTGGTTGCTGTTGTGGTGGAGGGACCCTTTGGAAATTGTTTTGGGTTGGAACCGTATTTTGAGATTGTGATTGGTTCCAAGAAAAATTAGGGTGATTCCTCCAACCCTGATTATATGTGGAGGAAAATGGATCGTTTCTAGGTCTTTGTTGGTAAGCAGAATTGATATGCTCATGACCTTGAAACAGAGAATTTATTGGACATTCTTCCGTCAAATGAGAAGGATCAGAACAGCAGCCATATACAGTTTTGGAGAGTGACATTTGACTTAGGGCGGCTAAAAATTTGTTTTCCATAGTCTCGAGTTTCTTTTGCATAGCTGAAATGTCAGCTCTAACTCCTATGGAAATATTATTGCCATCGTTAGATGATTGACTCATACCCTCCCACTGTAAAGATTTTTCAGCGAAATCTTCTAGGAATTTCCAGGCTTCCCCATCATCTTTAGTCATGAAGTTGCCTTGACACATGGATTCAAGGGTCTGTCTTGTGTTAGGATTAATGCCCTCATATATGATTCTGCACAGTTCCTATCTAGGGATTCCATGATGTGGACATTGGACTAACAGATCCTTGAAGCGTTCAAGATATTTTGAAAATGGTTCATTTGGAAGCTGGGTGAATTGATTTATTTCGCTACAGACTCGAGCTGTTTTATGATAGGGGTAAAATTTATTTAGGAATGCTTTGACGAATTCTTCCCAGTTTGAAATAGAATGTGCGGTAGTGTTATACAGCCACTTCTCGGCTATATTGCACAAGGTGAAAGGGAGAAGACGAAGACGCATAGCATCCACAGAAAGCTGTGAAGTACCCATCATTGCGCATACATTTTCAAATTTGGTGATAAAAGCGTATGCATCTTCAGACTCGAGACCGTGAAATTTTCGTAGAAGGTTGATGTAATGGGGTTTTATTTCAAAATTGTCCCCGTTGGCTGGTGGAATGGAAAGACAGGTGGAAAGGGGACCTCGTATAGGATAGCACCTCTCCTGGAGAGAGATGCGGGGTGGATTCTGCGCACCAACTGACGGCGGCAGAGTAGTGGTAAAGAAGTTCGATGGAGACGGATCCATCGATGTGGGTGTGGTGATGGGTAAAGAAAAGGTAAATGTAGAAATACCGACTTTAGGGTCGATCGAAGGGACGCGGACTAAACGGGCACTAGAATCCCGTGTCCAGCCTATCTTGCACTAAAAAGGGTTAGTACAAGTGGCAGCGTAGATATATAATTAGGGGAAATGAATGAATGCGGTGTTTGTTTTGAAAAAGATACGGATTTTTTTTGAAAAAATGATGCGATCACAACAAATGCAACAAGCAAAACCCTAATTCTAATGGCCCCCTAGGTCAAAGCTCTAGACCGCTCCTAACTGCCAAAAGACAAGTCGCAGGATAAATCCTCCACTGCCTCTTTGTCTCCCCTGTGGCCAGGTAAGTGCCAGGTAAGTGGGAAGGTACTCCACTACGTAAGTAGTGGGCCTAATTAATAACCACTAGCCTTAGACACACTTGCCTTAGACACCATAAAAGAAACGCAGATAAGTAATGAATTACCCACGGCCATCTCTTGTCCTAAGTGAGCGCGACGGTCCTTAGAGTCATCTCTAGATCTTTTTTAGTTAATGAGGGTAAATGCGGATGCAAGTTTGTGATTTTTGGGGCTTAGGAAGGGTAATGAACTCCCCACCTAATCTGAATTTGGCCGTGCCCCTTAATTTCCGTATTAATATGCAAACAACCAAAAATCAAAAACAAGCACAATTTATTTTGCTTTTTGCGGCGCTGCGATTTTTGCAAAGAAACCTGCAGCAAATTTGTTATTGGAGCAGAGAAGAGAAGAGATAAGAAAGTTAGGGATTCACCTAAAAATTTCAGTGCACTGTAGCGTCTGACACGCGGCGGATCCACGGCGGGAGCGCACTAATGCCGTGGAACCGCGGTGGAAATAACAGATTACTGCACAAAATTTTGAGGCTCTGTTTCTGATCACCTTCTAGGCTCTCTGGAATGCTCTAAAAATTTTTTCCACAGCTCCACAAATTCCAGATTTCTTCGCAATAAATCACAATGAACCGTTTAGTATTTTGCGCGAATTTTTATCCAAAAATTATAATGGAATAAATCTTTCAACTCAAATTTCAAAAACGAACAATTAGCGCACAATCCCCGGCAACGGCGCCATTTGATTGATCGTTTCTTTGTGTGTCAGTTTAGAAAATGAATAGAAATCAAAATCAAAGAATTATTTTTGACCGCAATCAATAACGGTGTCAAATGTAGCGCGTTAGTAAGTGCGGATCGTCCACAGGGAAAGTGTAATCGTTCGTGTTTCGATTTAGATGAGTCAAAAATTTAAAGAAAACAAAAGAAACAATTCATGATTTATAAAATTGAATTTCAAGAATTAGAAAAAATCTAGATCTAAGAAAACATTAAAATCAAGAATTGAGATATGATGATTTCCAAACCAACAATCAAGATTCGAAGTGTGGCTCGTAGGAGTAGATCAGATCTATAGATGTGATGAGATCTAATGATTACATACTCTTATCCATTAACGAATTGATACTAGATCGATGACGATTTATCAAGGTTAAGGATCTTGCGAAGAAGCTAGGGTTTCCTCATCTTATCCTTTGTCCTTTCGATGAATATCATTCACAAACTAGCTTCAAGTAAATCAAATGATCGATCGTTGATCTCTAGTTTTGAGCGAACACAATCAAGAAAGCATCGCATCGAAACTAGGTCATCGATCATTCGATTTACAAGAATTTACAAACGTTATAGGATTTAAGAATTGTAAAAGAATCTAAATCATCATCATTCTATCGATCGTCTCGACTCCTTTACGAGCGGAGTTTTACTCAAACATTATCACAAAGCAAACATTCAAGAATCTAGATTGAATCATAATGCTTGAATTCAAAAGATAAGCAAGATAAAAGAATTGTCATCTTTATTATTCAACAATTTGTTACACTTTGCTCAAAGACTACAAGAAATTGAGAAGGGAACGAGATCATCGAATCTAGCGTCGCATCGTCTTCTTGAGTCGCGGATCGGCTTGGATCACTTGCTCGGATGAAGATCGGCTTCGCTCCAAAAGGATCTAGGCTTCTTGCTTTGATTGAACTCGGAATTCTTGATCTTGGATTGGAATTGGAATTAGGGTTAGGGTTTACAAGTTGTGTCACTCAACTTGTAAGTGGAAGATGAAGAGAGGAGAAGAAGAAGAACCATTAACCCTAGATCTAGGTTTCCTTTTATAAGCCTCATAACCTTAGATCTAGAATTCAAATTTTAAATTTCCCTCCAAATGAACCACATTTCCCTCCAAAATGAACAATTTTTCCCTCTAAAATGAACCACCTCATTTGAATTTTCCCTCCAAAATGAACGACCTCATTTGAATTTTCCCTCCAAAATGAACCACCTCATTTGAATTTTCCCTCCAAAATGAACTACCTCATCTGAATTTTCCCTCCAAAATGAGGTTGTTAGAAAGAATCTTCTAGAAGAAGTTTGTTAGAGGGAATATTCTAGAATGAGATTGTTACAAGGAGCCTTCTAGAAGAAAGTTGTTATAAGGAGGCTTCTAGAAGAAGGTTGTTATAAGGAGGCTTCTAGAAGAATTTTGTTGGAGGGAATATTCTAGAATGAAGAATATTCTTGGGTAAGGTTGTTAGGCCGAGCTTTCTGGATGAAGCCACGTGGTCATTCTGGAGTCTTCTGGAAGCTGAGCCGTTAAAGGGAGACATGTGGAGGAAATTTGGGAAGCTGACGTCACTATACAGTCGCGGATCCGCGGCGGGAAGCGCCCATTGGCCTTGAATAAATTTCTGGAATAGTTTTACACCTTATTGTTTACTGCCAGATCATCAGACTTAGACTTGGTGTAATTTTGATCAGCACTTTTGACAATTTGGCTCGGTTTCTGGAATTTCCTGCACAGACTTCGAAACAAGTGTTGCGCTACAAGAATGATGCGATACCATGATAAACAGTCAATTTCCCTAAAATTGCCGGTTTTAGAGTACAACACAGGTAATTCGGTATTTTACTATTGTTTTGCTAATATGTGTAATATGCAAACCGAACACCTCTAGATGAGTGCAAAAGATAGGGAAATTGACGTGTTAAAAATACATTTTTTTTCGACTGATCAAATTGGCGAAGAAACAGTTTGTCGTCGCCTCCAGTGTTGCCGCATAAGGCCCTGAATTGAGCGACGTGATGATATGGATTCCCTGTCCCCTTGTACACATGGAATTTAGGGATCGTATATCCCGGCGGGTAACCGATTTGGTCATACCCGCCCAGATAGGGTCGTCCGGTTCTAACAATTGCCCAGCCGCTTCATTCGCCTGATGAATTCGTATTTGCTGAGCTATATAGTCGTCTAGTGCAGCTTTGGAAATGGTTTCCTCTTTTGCTGCTGAAAGAGCCGGAGGTGGATTAGATGTCTCCCCTCTATCTTCTTCAATAATGATCGGAGGGTCTTCAGCTGGAGGGTCCGGCTGTAGCATCATCCCTACCATCTCTTGGAAGAGAAGCACCATCTGCTTTATGTTAGCCGCCTGCTCTGCGGCTTCTTTGTCCTTCTTTTCAAGGACTCTGCGTAAGAAGTCAGCATCGGTTTCTTGCTCGTGACGTTGCTCTGATGATGCCTCCGGGCTTTCTTTTAGCCCGGTGAGTGCGGCCATTTGCCTCAGCATTTCCTGAAGCTTCTGTTGCTGCTCCCGGGCTTTTGTCACGGATCGAGTGAGCGGTCGGTGACCCGTCGAAGCACGGCTTTCCTCCTTTCCGGAAGCCATATAAATAGTATGGACCACTATGCCCCCAGACCTGGGGCGTTTGGTCTCGGCGTCTTTACGTTCTGTTGTATTCGTAAGGGCTTTCCTTGACCTCCTTCTTCTTTGAGCAGTTGATGTTGAGGGAGCCGTTGCAGTGGGCACCTAGCCGGCTGACGTCTTCTGTGTTACCACGAGATGGCTCTTTTCTTGGTGAGCTTTGAGCTTCTTTGGCCGGCGAGAGTAGTCCTGGTTAATCACCGATTTCTGGACCTGTCGCCAGACTTTATAAATTTTGGAGGACAGCCGCTGAGGAGGTTGCTCCGGTTTGTTTTCTGTATCATTCTCCACAGGTGGAGGAGATCTTTTCAGCACTGCTGTGGGTGAATTCCTGAGCACCCTATTCAGTAGCTTAAAGCTGTTCCCGGTTGGAACAGCAGCATCGATCTTCACCGTTGGAGCTGGTGGAGTAAATCCAGACGGAGAGCTGCCCCCAGCCTTCCGTACTCGGCGTCAGTAACGACGGCGAGCATGTCGCGCGATTAGAGTTGGTTTAGCCGTAGGGGTGACCTCCTCATGCCCCCTGTGTTGGTCAGAATTCGCTGGTATTAGCCTTTTAAAGACCGACGTCCGTTGAATGGGGACAGCCAACCTATCAAAAGCAGACTTCCGAGTAGGGGAAGCAACCTTGATGATTTCGCCTGGAACGGGAGCAGGGATGGCTATCCGCCTCGGGATAACGCCTTCCGGTATTGCAGGCTTCTTCATGGGCCCGTTGGAGCTCTGGCCTAGTCTGTTAAAAACTGAGGCAGTGGAGTTGGGCGACCTGTTGAGAGGGGCCGCAGTAGTTTTAAGCCGATCAAAGACTGACTTCTTTGGAGCTTCTTGCAACGTCATTGGGGCATTGAAGCTCATCGGTGGGAGCATGGTCCCGAAGAATAGTCTAGTGGTGGCTTGAGTTACCTGTTCCACTGGCATCTTGAAAAGAGAGGCCGCTTGGGGCCCGTAAGTCACTCCTCCAGCAGGGACGGAGCGAGAGTTGCAGTTGCAGATAGTGCAGTTTGAAACCATTGATCTTTTGTTTTCTGCACGGAGCAAGACACCAAATCTAAGCACCTCAAACCCACAGGCAACCACAACAAACCACGATTCGTTCGCGAACACGACACACGAAGTGTGGAGTGGAAAGAGGAAGAGGTCCCACCGGGCGTGCCAGAATCTGTTCCCCTCCGAATGGCAGCGCGACGACAGAGAGACGTCTTGCCTGAGATTCGGGGCAGATGCTATTTGGTTTTATCCGTCCACCTCTCCGAAGATGCCAAGTTGATTTATGGCACCGTGTATCGAAGGTTTAAACGGATGCATCCGATGAGGCAGACTTTGTCAGATTCCCCCTCGCTTGAGGGGTTTTTGATTGTGGGGATACTCTTCCCTGCAGGCGCAAGCCCCTGTAGTTAATTACACTACTGCATCGCGGTAACAACTTTCTCCTTCTCCAGATGGTCACTTCGTGTCGTGGGTATTTGTTTTGTTTGTGGTTGCCCGTGGATTGTATACGGAGACTAATTTATGTTGTCGCCCGTAGGACGTGGATTAGTCCAAATCCGTATTTTCTTAGATTTGGGTTTGGGGTTTTGGTTTAAAGATACGTTAGCCATATTTGAGGCTAAGATCAACTTAAACGTTTGTTAAGGATACGTTAGTCCAATTTGAGACTAAGATCAACTTAACCGGATCATTTAGATCCGACAAAAGAGCGTTTGGGCGCTCTATCGTTCCAGTTTAGGGACGTAGTGGTCCGTTGCCAGTTTAGGGACATAATGGTCCAACATTCCCATTTTGGGGATGAATGTTGGTTTAAGAACGCATTAGTCCATGAGTTTAAGGACCCCACAGTCCGTATTACCAGTTTAGGGACATGGTGGTCCAACATTCCCATTTTGGGGACGAATGTTGGTTTAAGGACGCATTAGTCCATGAGTTTAAGGACCCTACAGTCCGTATTATGTGTGGTTGTCGGGACCCTTCACCTTTCTGACGACGTTGAAGGATTACAACGACAAATATCAGAGGAGTTCAGAGATGTACCCTTGAACCGGGTGTAAATTAATTTGAGAGAGCAGTTGTGCTCAGTTCAATTTAATTTGAGGACTTATGGCCAGTATTGGGCTAAGTCCAGTTGAGAATATTCAACATTTTTATTGGTGTCTGGGCTGTTAGGCCTTTACTTGGGCTCTGCCCTCTGTTTAATGATGCATAGCATTAGTCTTAGTTTGTTGGACCTTTTAATTGGGCTCTGCACTGCATTTAATAATGCACTGCATTTTTTGTTAGGCCTGTTAGGCCTTTTAATTGGGCTCTGCCCTTTCTTACTAATGCGCATCATTTAATAGTCTGACAGTGCGCCACGTGGCCTGTCAGGTGCTTTGCGCTGACTGAGGAGCGCAGGGCGCAAACTGATGTGGAGGTGACACATGTCGTGCTCTGGTGAGCACAAGCGCAATGCGCTGCGCTAGTACGCTGCTGACACGTGGCGCGCTCTGACGATTTGCGTCAATTCAAGAGCGTAGTGCTCATTTTTTTTGAAGCGCAAGGTGTAGATTATTCTGGGGTTGACACGTGGCGTGTTCTGGTGACTTGCGCCAACCCAAGAGCGCAGAGGCTCAAATTAGTAGTGCAGGGCACTGTTCAAAAGCGCAGAGCGCATCTTGATCTATTTTAGATCAAAGAACAGAATCTTTTTTATTCTAAAGAGGTTCTACCTCAAGTTTTAAGAACCAGTGGTTCATCAAAAGGCAATGCCTTTATATAGATCAAAAGATCTAGTAAAGAAGTAAATTACTTCTTTTTTTATTAATATTATCGTTTTTTTTATTGAAGATCTTTGATCTTGTTCTTAGATCATTGATCTTTTTTAGAAGAACTTCTTCTTTTTTTCCAAAGGTTTACCTTTTCTTTTCTTCGAGTTCTTCTCAAAATTTTAGAAGAGTTCTCTCTCTTTTTCTCTGTGTGTGTTTTAGACTTGGACTCTAGGGGCCTTTATATAGTGCCAACTTGTTTGTTAGGTTGGTTACAGAGATCTTTCTCTGATTGATCTGGGGATATTTCTCCACCGTCAGATCTTTGATCCAAGGGCTCTGTTTTTATAGAAGATAATCTTCTTGTTTTTAATAAGATTGGAAAGATCTTTCCAGAATTTTATTGTTCTGATTTAGTGCTGGCAGAGTTGGCGCAAGCGCACCTGCGCTTGACACGTATCGCGCAGCGCAGAGCGCAAATCCTCTGAAGCGTTGCTTCCTTTATTTTTATTTTAAATAGAGCCTTGCTCTGATTGGGTGCGCTGTCTTGGGCGCAGCGCTGGCGTATCAGCTTTTGACACGTGGCGCGCTGCGCGCAGCGCAAGGAATCTGAAGCGTTGCTTCAATTTTTGAATTTTTGAAATTCAAACAGAGCTTTGCTTTGATTAGGGGAAACAGCTGGTAGTCAAGCAAGAATCCTATGTGCTCTATCAACATGTATATGATGATAAAGACAAATCAGATAGCATACTATCATCTCGAGTAAGACTGTTCCACCGGTATAGGTCCTCACTCAATCATCATAATCACCTGCCTGTGACTACAATAATTGCCTTGAGGGCACTATAGCCAACAATCTCCCACTTGCACTTAAGGCCAATTATTGCGGTGTCGCATACTCACAGCCCGTGTGATACCGAACACCTAACTTCTCTACTAATCAGTTTCACAAAGCTCGTTTGCAAAACTATTGCTTTCGAGAAATAGCCTCAGTGAGTGGATCCGTCCTGATGTTTCTTTCTATATCTCTTTTTATCTCAAGTTCGCGGAGAAAGCCATCTCCCGAAATGAGCAATAACTGTCTTAGAATATGTCTGGATATCTGATGGGACCCAGTTCAAAAATGAACTCCAAATCCAGCAAACATCTTAGACTGTATCGTCAATTGAATTTAATCAGTATCCTGCACCATGCCTCCCACAGTATCCGCTTGGACCACCTGTCCAAACTACCGCCCCTCGTTAGAGGGAAAACTATAACTCCGACAGTCACTCTGTCATCCAGGTCATCTTGGAAGCTTGGAATGATAATCGTCTCCCAAAGGAGGCTATCGTTATCATATTCCTAGAACATTTATTTATGCTCATAAACTGCTTCCGAACGTTTCTCCAGGATTGGATTAATATATCAACTTATTGCATCTAGTCCAAAAACAACATCTGGTGTAGTACTTGGTATCTCATGATTGACTCAATTGCCTAAGCAAGTGATATTCCAATCATCCACTTCCCTCTCCCATTTAGTCTGTAAGACACCTTCAGAGAGGGTGACTCCATCACCTGCAGGTACACCACCATGCCAGGAGTCGTCCATTCTAAAACACCTTTAGAATACTGTCTAAGTACCCAGATTGGGAAACTACCCAAATCTAGATCTAGTTATCAGAATGTCTGATATTATATCCATATCCTTTGTGGAGAAATCACTGTGTGACAACCACAGTATAACCGATCGTAGTATAGGAATTTCACTTCCTACTCTGTGTATGTCATCCAAATACCAGGACATCACACCCTACTACCTTCTTAACAGATTCATCCCCTATTCTGATGAAGTAAAATCCCATGACCGTCACATCAAAAATAGATGATCTATCTCCACTATATTTGCTTTAGTCTATAAATAGACATAAGCTACATGTCCACTATGCTTCCGCTGCTCCCACTGACCACAACAGCCCTCTGGCAGAGTCATATACACGTGCACTTCTAAAACTAGTTTAGAACGACGCTATACTCATCCTCCTGCCGGGTCTCATAGTCTGGAACAATAGTAATGGCAAGTCTGGGTAAACAAGAACCTCCCTGTCACCGTCCTTGAGGCTATCGGAGTATCTCTCGGATGCCTGAGGTTACCCACTATATCTGTGGAGTGGCTAATGGAATGTCAAACCTGATTGATTCTTTAGTTCCTATTAAATTTTCAGTAATCGTTTGCGGTTCTGGAATTACTTCCAGTTCTACCATACTCCCACTACTATTTTTCTGAAAAAGTCCATTTCACTAAAACTGTGGCGAGTCAAGAACAATATCACTATTGATCTTCCAGATGGTAGAAAGTCAACCCTCATCATAAGCCGGGTTAACCCACAAACTGCCATTACTGAAACGTGCCTTGAGTTGTCCAGAGTCTGGTTTTAAGCATAAGCTGGAAAACTCCCCGTACCTTAACATCGTTAAGGTATGAATCGTTCTATATCCAATATAGAAACAGAGGCACTGATTTAATTGGAACCAGATTCAAATCATGCAGCTGTCTCCAATGCATGTCAACAAAAGGGAGAGAGGCCGATCATCATTACTCAACTTAGGAATGCATCCAATTATGAATAACATGAAAGAGAAACAAGTTCTCATTATCATTACTATCGACTGAATACAATACACAAGTATCTACATCTTCGATCACCTTGAAGAATTCTGATACTTTCAACACCTGGTTCTCTACTTTATTCTTATACCTATAACTTCTCAAACTTAGACCTTGTATTTCTATGAAACACTTGTCCAAAACATGAGAAGTCACAAGTAAACAGAATATAGTACGAGGACCAACCCCTTTGTCCTAATGGACACTGGACAACATACAATACTTTGTATAAGTCCGTTGAGTTGAATAACTCAAACCCTGTGCGTCGTAGGTTGAAAACTGTACCCAGGAGATTTCCTCAAATATCACCAATTACAACGAATCCCGATATAATCAGGATGATCACCTAATTCCCAATAACTTACTCTCACTCATCATCTGTAAAACCATACAAATGTGAGAATCATACCTGGTAAATACATACCCTGGAGTAAGTATCTAATTGGGAAATCAGTTTTCTATTAACAACGCATAGTGAAACTGAAACATGAAAATGTTTCGAAGGGGTATCCGGGAATTCCTAGTAATGCCTCTTCCATTATCAAGATTCATGACTATAACCGTGTATTTCTTTGCCATCTCTCCAAATCCCTTTATTTGTCTTTACTCATTTCCTTCTGTACACCGTCGTTAGGCTAAATGGTTTTCTTCCTTCCCTACCATACGGCACCAGCCTATGGTTTGGAAGAAGACTATCCAATAAGCGTAATAGGTGTACTCTCCTAATCCTAGGAGTACTCGCAATCTGAGAGAAGGTGATGATAAAAGACAACTGAATAAACCTTATTCCTATTTCTCCTAAACCAGAATCCATCCCCAAACTGGAACAAGTTCCTTCGAGTTCGTATATAACCATACGATGGATTTATCCAATGGAAGTGGATGTTCTTAGTGATACGAGGTGTTCTGGAGAAATACAAAAGTGAAATAGTAGTGGCGATGAAATACGTGGTTCGGTCGTGAATGATAGCAGTCGCAATTTATTTTGCCCTCTTTCTCATCCCTTTATTTTGTCTTTACTTATTACCTTCTATACACACAACTTAGGCTAATTGGTTTTCTTCATTCCCTACCTTTCGGCACCTGCCTATGGTTTGAAAGAAGACTATCCAATAAGCGTAATAGGTATACCCTCTCCTAATCCTAGGAGCCCTCAGAACCTGAGAGAAGGTAAAAAGAAAGACAACTGAATAGTCCTATTCAATCTCTCCAGAACCAGAATCCATCCTCGAAAAGGTTCCTTCGAGTTCGTATATAACCATACGATGGATTTATCCAATGGAAGTGGATGTTCGTAGTGATACGGGGTGTTCTGGAGAAATGCAAAGGGTAAAAGAAGGAGTGGCAATGATGTATGCAACTCAGACAATCCAAAAGCCAGTGTTTTAAGAATGTTCGGTTAACTTGGTCACTGAGTTATAGTCTAGGGTCGGGTCATGGTCGCAGTCAAAGAGAGAGAGAAAGGAAACACTCTGCATGCACTCTAACCTGAATGTCTCCCACTGTATCCTCAAATTCTCCTCCAAACCTGAAAGAAGAATTAGTCGGAATCACCCGAGGAGTAAACTAACTTATCAGTGGGAATCGGGATCCAACTATCATCGCATGATAACTTGATGGAAGCCACTCAAGTCACCACACACCAGAAGGTATGCGCAAGCCTGGCAAGTTTCCTGTATGTTTGAGACTCCCGATGTGATTTTTACCCCTATGACCCAAGTGACCTTGACACTGTCAACATATCAAAGGGTCTTAGTCAAGTTCAACCCGTCATTATCTTGATTGCATTAAACCCACCTGTACGAGTCCTTGAAACTGTCAATATGACCGTACGACTGTCCTAACCAATCCACATATCCATGCGACAGAAAAGCATTACAGAACTACCGCACACTACGCCTTGACACAGTCAACATACGTAGCACGAATACTAAGCAATACTAATCTGAAATGACGGAGGGCTACGGTTGGTTTTTGGCGAAAAACCTTTAACGTAATGAACTTGATCTCGTTGAAAGAATCCAAGTGGTTTTATAAATATATAATGGCGAAAACTTTTGCTAAAGATGTCACTCCCGGTGAAGGGATCTCGGCTCTTTCCCCGTAGAATGAGGTGCAGGATATTCCAACTGAATACCACGATGCAAAGCAAAAGAAAATGACTATAGTGAAGTTATTACCCTGACACAAACATCTGTCCAAGGGGTCACTCCCGATGAAGGGATCTCGGCCCTTACCTCGTTGAATAAGGTGCTGGATATTCATAACCGAATACCACTGTGCAAAACAAAAGAGAACGTCCTTGTAATAACGGCTTTTTGAAAATTGTTCCAACAACATCGAATAGGTTTGTTTTCCTTGCATTGATCCGAATCAACGCAGTCCTATCTGTAAGTGCACGGTAGCGCCCCGGCCGTCTAACAGACGCCAAATGCAGAACAAAAACTTTTTACAACTGGCGCTATCGCGTACTATAACCCGGATCTGCCATTAAAGCTAAACTAACAAACTACAAAGTGGGTAGAAATGTTATACCGAACGATCCGAGTCCTTCGGTCTTCAACCATCATCCCACGCTTTGTTGCGGCTGCTCCGATCTCCTGAATCTCCAGTCTTCTCGTCCAGGTGGCACTACGTCGACAGATCTTTAAACGGGCTTCCGCCTCTGAACCGAGGCAACTCGGTCGTCAAGTTTGCTAAAAGAGATGACTAAGATGATGTAGAGAATGAGTAGAACACATTGTCTCGCTTCGTCCAAAGCCATGGACGAACGGTTAATGAACTTGCCTTTTGGATCGGGTGATGAAAAATGAGCTTGGAAACTTAGCAAATAATTCATGTCATTTTCACAAAGTGAGAGAGTGTGTAAAATCAATCAAGGGGGCAACCATAAATAGGCCGTCCACTTTAGAATGAGGAGGGAGGTGAGTGTAGGACCTAGGGTTTGGTGACCATAAGCATTCAAACTTATCATAACACTAAAGAAAAGAATGACTCACTAGAAACCATTAATGCATAAATGATGACTCTTACACCTAGTCACCATTTCAATTAATGCTATGAATGATTCATGAACCTAGTCACCACTCCTAGAACCATCTAGAACCTTCTACACAATGACTCACCACAAGAAAAGATAAATCCGTATTTAACCGAATGTTAAATACGGCCGCTAGAAAACTGGAAACTGGCAACTTCCAAAAGCGATCCCGAAACGAATTTCAGGATAACCCCGTATCAGTATAAACATACCCGCATTTGTATTACGACCGAATACAAATGCAACTGAGACAAAGATATTATATCTACACAGTATAATACTTGGATCCGGCTTAAACCAAAGCCCACCAATATTATCTGCCCGAAATATGACACGTGCGAAAACGCACGTGCATTTTCCGAACCCTGCCATAAAACCATACGGCCTCTACAACGTTTTGCCCGAACTTGGGAAACGGTCTATGGGGGACCCTAATGACTCATCAACACACTGGCACTGGGTATAACCACTAGCACGTCAAAGGTACAAGCTGTACGTAACGGTTGCCTATGTATTGATTGGAAGGGAAGCTGACGAGCGAACTCATCCATAAACCCTACTGAGCCTGACAGTGACAATATCCATACAGTCCGGTCCGTTCGTCTATGAGTATTGCATATCGGCCTAGGGGGCTGGTAACGTTAGACCCCCAATAGCGGTATAAGTCGTGTCAGAGAGTAGCCCAAAACACCCTGAGATACTACTGGACTACCTACCAGTAAATCTCCTACCTCGGCCGAGGGCTTTGTGTAATGGCTCTCCTAGACACAGCGCGATCTCACCCCCAATACCGGGAGAGATGAGTCCCCTGCCGATCTGCTCACTTGCTTCCATATGGCTCGGGACTGTACCCAAAAAAGACCTGTTTGCACGACTCCTTTGAGCCGTGGTAGGGTAGAAATCAAAGCACAGTGGGAACTCACACGAGATAAATGACGACTTCAGGTCGATGAACTAACCTGTTCACATGTCACCAGGGAACTGCTATCTGACGCTAGGTATAATACCAACTAGCAGGTTCCCGACGAGTCCTGTCCGGTGTACTCATAACCCAATGAGCACCTGTATACATCTTAGGTGAACCAACTGACACCAATTGCTTGTGAGACCGGCCACCGCCCCTTGTCGGGGTCTCGACTGTATACACTAGTCTACTCTGGAGTATTGATGCCCTGTCTCGAAACTTCCGCGACTAGGGACACTTTAAGGATGTGTTTACAGACCCCAGCTCCCACGTATATGATCGCCATCATACTGCTGGTAGTCAAGCAAGAATCCTATGGGCTCTATCATCATGCAATAGTGAACTAAAGCATGTATACGATGATAAAGACAAACCAGATAGCATACTATCATCTCGAGCAAGACTGTTAGTTATATGTATGCCCTAGAGGCCATTACTATACATAGGATGTATATTGTAGTGGATGCTGGGACATATATAGGGAGGACTTTCTTGCTCGACATGATAGTATGCTATCTGGTTGCTCTTTACCTTAACGTGTATACTGATTGTCTCTCTGTTACATGTTGGTAAAGCCCTTAGGATGTGTACTTGACTACCTGGACTATGATGCGGATCATACTAGTGGGGACATGGTAGTCCATAAATACATCCTTCAAAGTCCCTAGTCATGGGTGTATCGAGACAGGGCATCGATATACCAGTGTAGACTAGCGTATACCTTCTCGACCCATACAGATGGGCGATGGATGATCCCATATCCATTGGTGTTTGACATCAGAGATGATATACGGGTGCTCAGTAGAGACTGGGTACACTGGACGGACTCGCCGAGAACTCCCAGATGGTATTATACCTCACGTCAGATGGCAGTTCTCTGGTGACACTGGTACAGAGTAGTCTGTTGACCCGAGATCGTCATAGAGTCTTGTGTGGTTCCCACTGTGGTTTGATTTCCATCTTACCACGTCCAAGAGGGCATGCAAAACGGTGGTTTTTGGGTACAGTCCCGAGTCACATGGAGGCAATGAGCGATAGGAGGGGATTCGTCTCTCCCGGTATAGGGAGTTGATGTTGCGCTGCGTTCGATTGGCTATAACAGGAAATCCCTGGCCAGGGTTGCTGAGATTTACTGGTAAGTGTTACCAGTAGTTTCTCGAACAGTTATAGACCTCATATCGACACGACTTATCGAGCTATTGGGGTCTGACGTTAACCACCCCTAGGCGAGATATGCGACAGATCAGACGAACAAACCGGACTGTACGGTAAGTGTTACTGGTTGGATTCACAGGAGTGTGAGTGGGCTTGCTCGTCGATCTTCTGATCGCTCAATACCCGGGTGGCCGTTATGTTTAGCAGACCGCTTGCGGCTTGTGGGTGCTTGATATGATCATCACCTGCTGCCGGCGTATTGACGAGTCTTTAGAGTCCTACACAGAGGTTTCCTGGCTCAAGCGAAACGAAATAGGAGCGCATATGAGATATGTGCGGGACCGAGAATAATGCGTGTATGTGATACCGTATTCTATTCTCACGATGAATGTGTCGAATGGTTGTATGCGATATAACCTAGTTATCGAATCAAGGATTGATTCGATAAATCGATACATTGGATATTAGTCGGTTATATGTGATATGACCAGATCGTTAAATCAAGTGTTGATTTAATGATTTAATGTATAATTATATATTTGATATATTACTTTGCATTAACTAATATTGGTTCACTTTAAATGGATTTCCTCGCTCGGATGTGCACATTGTATATTCGATATATTTTCGCGCACTTGATTGTATCATGTTTGATGATACATGCAATACTTGGTTAAATGTATGTTTAAACCATAGTTAGTTAATGGTTAAGGGTTTTAAATGATTTATTTATTGTTTTATTTATTTTTGGCAAAAGGAAAATGGTGGCTTTATTTATTTCTTTTGTTGAAGTTTCTTGAACTTTTGAAAAGTCCACCATTTTTGTTTTATGCCAAACCCTAACCACTCACTAACTTTGGTTAACTCTCTACACTTAACTATGGTAAGTGTTATGATAAGATTGAATTTTCTTTTCTATTCATTTTTAACTTATCATAATATTTATCATCTTCTTCCTCTTCTTCTTCTTGATGAAGATACCTTCCTCCATCAATGGTGATTGATGATAAAGAGTGAGAAATCCAATTCTAAATTGAACCCACTTCCTATTTTTTCATCCTCTACCTCTTGCCAAGTAGTAGAGTGTGTTTCCTTCACAAGTTTCATGGCTTGGTGAAGGTGGAGCTTGATCTAGCGATGCCTCGACGTAGATCATCTTCGGCATGGACATCGACGACCTAGCTCGCCATTTCTCCGACGAAGCCGACGCTAGAGCCCGGGAATTCACTAGGACAGCGAGGGGACTTCGTTGCGGAGCCGTGGAGGTGGAGCACCGGATCTACAAAGGTTGTATTTCTGTATTCTTCTAGTTTAGTTGTAAACTAGTTTGCTTTTTCGCCTAGTTTTCTAGCCAACGATCCGTAGTCGGGTTTCTCGGCACCTAGATTTTTTGAAATTGGCATGGTTGATGCCTTGGGAGACCTCATTAGGGTGCCTAGGATCCCTACAAAGACTGTCATATCGGTATAGGTCCTGCCTCAATCATTGCAATCACGTACCTGCGATCCAATAATTGACTTTGAGGGCACTATATCCAACAATCTCCCACTTTCACTTAAGGCTAATTATTGCGATGTCGCATACTCACAGCCCGTGTGATACCGAACATCCAACTCCTCTACTAATCAGTTTCACAAATCCCGTTTGTAAAACTATTGTGTTTGAGAAATAGCCTTAGTGAGTGGATCCGCCCTGATGTTTCTTTCTATGTCTCTGTTAATCTCAAGTTCGCGGAGAATGCCTTCTCCCGAATTGAGTAATACCTATCTTAGAATATGTCTGGATATCTGATGGGACCTATTTCATAAATGAACTCCAAATCCAATCTTCTTAAACTGTATTTTGATAACTGAACCTAATCAGTATCCAGCACCATGCCTCCTACAGTATCCTCTTGGACCACCTGTCCATAATATTGTCCCTCGTCAGAGGGAAAACTATAACTCTGACAATCACTCTGTCATTCATGTCACCTTTGAAGCCTGGAATGATAACCGTCTCCCGAAGGAGGCTGTCGTCATCAAATCCGTAGAAAATTCACTTATGTTCTAAAACTGCTTCCTTATGTTTCTCCACGATTGGATTAATATAAACTTATCGCATCTAGTGCAAAAACAACATCTGGTGTGGTATTTGATATCTCACGATTGACTCAATTGCCTAAGCAAGTGATCTGCCAATCATGTACATCCCTCTCCCCTTTAGTCTGTAAGACACCTTTAGAGAGGGTGACTCCATCATCTGCAGGTACACCACCATGCCAGGAGTCATCTATTCTAAAATCCATTAGAATACTGTCAAAGTACACATATTGGGAAACTACCCAAATCTAGATCAAAAACCATAGATCTAGTAACCAGAATGTCCGATATTATATCCATGTCCTTTCTGGAGAAACAACTGTGTGACGACCAAAGTACAACCGATCGTAGTATAGGAATTTTACTTCCTACTCTATGTATGTCATCCTAATACCAGGACATCACACCTTACTACCTTCTTAACAGATCCATCCCTTATTCTGATGAAGTCAAACCCATGACTGTCTCATCAAAATTAGATGATCTATCTCCGCTATATCTGCTCAAGCCTATAAATAGACATAAGCTACTTGTCCATTATGCTTCCGCTGCTCCCACTGACCACAACAACCCTCTGGCAGAATATTATATACGTGTACTTCTAAAACTAGTTTAGAACGATGCTATACTTATCCTCCTGCCGGGTCTCATAGTCTGGAACAACCGTAGTGTCAAGTCTGGGTAAACAAGAACCTCCCTGTCACCGTCCTTGAGGCTACCGGAGTACCTCTCGATTGTCTGAGGTTACCCACCATATCTGCGGAGTGGCCATTGGAATGTCAAACCTGATTGAATATATAGGTCCTATTAAATTTTCCGTAATCGTTTGCGGTTCTGGAATCTCTTCCAGTTCTACCATACTCCCACTATTGTTTTCTGAAAAAATCCATTTTACTAAAACTGTGGCGAGTCAAGAACAATATCACTATTGATCTTCCAAATGGTAGAAAAATCAACCCTCGACATAGCCCGGGTCAACCCACAAACTGCCATTACAGAAACGTGCCTTGAGTTATCCAGTGTCTGGTTTTAAGCATAAGCTGGACAACTCCCCTTACCTTAACATCGTTATGATATGAACCATTTTATATCCAATATAGAAACAGAGGCACTAATTTAATTGGAACCAGATTCAAATCATGCAGCTGTCTCCAGTGCATAACAACTTAATGGAAAAAGGCTAATCAGCATTACTCAACTTAGGAATCCATCCAATTATGAGTAACCTAAAAGAGAAACAAGTTTCTCAAAACCATTACTATCATCTGAATACCAATCACAAGAATCTACATCTTCGATCTCTTTGAAGAATCCTGATACTTGCGACATCTGGTTCTCTACATTATTCTTATACCCATAACTTCTCAAAACTTAGACATTGTATTTCTACGAAACACTTGTCTAATAACTAGAGAAGTCACAAGTAAACAGAACATAGTACGAGGACCTACCCCTTTGTCCTGATGGACACTGGACAACATACAATACTCTGTATAAGTCCGCTGAGTTGAATAACTCAAAACCTGTGTGTCGTAGGTTGAAAACTGTACCCAGGCGATTTCCTCAAATATCACCAATTACAACGAATTCCGATATAATGAGGATGATCACCTAATTCCCAATAACTTACTCCCACTCATCATCTGTAAAACCATACAGATGTGAGAATCATACCTGGTAAATACATACCCTGGAGTAAGTATCTAATTGGAAAATCAGTTTTCTTTTAACAATGCACTGAAACATCAAAATGTTTCATAGGGGTATTCTGGTATTCCTAGTAATGCCTCTTCCATAATCCAATTCATGACTTTAACCGTATATTTCATTGTCATCTCTCCAAATCCCTTTATTTGTCTTTATTCATTACCTTCTGTAAACCAACGTTAGGCTAAATGGTTTTCTTCTTTCCCTACCGTTCGGCACCAGCCTATGGTTTGGAAGAAGACTATCCAGTAAGCATAATGGGTGTACTCTCCTACTCCTAGGAGTACTCGCAACTTGAGAGAAGGTGATAATAAAAGACAACTGAATAATACCTTATTCTATTTCTCCCGAACTGGGGAAAAAAGCAAAGGTGAAATAGGAGTGGCGATGAAGTATGCGGTTTGGTCATGAATGATAGCAGTCGTAATTTACTTTGCCCTCTTTCTAATCCCTTTATTTTGTCTTTAGTTATTACCTTCTGTACGCCCTACTTAGACTAATTGGTTTTCTTCATTCCATACCTTTCGGCACCTGCCTATGGTTTGGAACAAGACTATCCAATAAGCGTAATAGGTTACTCTCCTAAACCAAGGAGTACTCGCAACCTGAGAGAAGGTGATAATAAAAGACAACTGAATAAACCAATTCAATTTCTCTTGAACCTGGATCCATCCTCAAAGAAGTCCTTTCGAGTTCGTATATAACCATACATGGATCTATCCAATGGAAGTGGATGTCCGTAGTAATACGGGGTGTTCTGAGAAATGCAAAGGGTAAAAGAAGGAGCGGCAATGACTTATGCAACTTAGACAATTCAAAAGTCGGTATTTTAAGAAGGTTCAGTCAACTAGGTCACTGAGTCATAGTCTAGGGTCGGTCAAAGGTCGCTGCCAAAGAGAGAGAGAGAAAAGAAACATTCTGCGTGCACTCTAACCTAGATCAGAATGGTTATCACTTTATCTAATCAGGAAATCTCCCACTGTTATCTCAAATTCTCCTCCAAACATGAAAGAAGAATTAGTCGGGATCACCCGAAGAGTAAACCAACTCATCAGTGAGAATCGGGATCCAACTATCATCGCATGATAACTTGATGGAAGCCACTCAAGTTATCACACTCCAGAAGGTATGCGCATGCCTGGCAAGTTTCCTGTATGTTTGAAACTCCCGATGTGATTTTTGCCCCATGCTCTTATGACCTTGATGAAGGCCAACAAATCATAAGTCACATGTCAAGTTCTACCCGTCATTGTCCAGGTCAATTTGAACCCACCCGTACAAGCCCTTGACGAAGGCCAACAAGGCTGTACGACTGTCCCAAACCAACACATCTATCTATGCAACAAATGAATACCCCAGCAGCTACCAAACACTATGCCTTGACGAAGGTCAACAAACATAGCTTGAATACTACTGACCATCCATAAGATACGACGGAGGGCTACGGCTGGTTTTTGGCGAAAAACCTTTAATGTAATGAACTTGATCTAGCTGAAGGAACCTGATAGCTTTTTATAAAAATATAGTGACGAAAACTTTTTGCTAAAGAGGTCACTCCCAGTGAAGGGATCTCGGCTCTTTCCTCGTGGAATGAGGTGCAGGATATTCCAACTGAATACCGCGATGCAAAGCAACTTGTAATCGACTATAGTGAAGTTATTACCCTGACGCAAACTTCTGCTCAAGGGGTCTTTCCCGGTGAAGGGATATCAGCCCTTGCCTCGTCGAATGTGGTGCAGGATATTCCAACCGAATATCACTATGCAAAACAAAAGGAAATGTCTTTGTAATAACACCTTTTAAAATTGTTCCAACATCATCAAATATAGGTTTGCTTTATCCTTGCATTGATAAGAAT
Source organism: Agapanthus africanus (assembly GCA_030015575.1). Lineage (NCBI taxonomy): Eukaryota > Viridiplantae > Streptophyta > Magnoliopsida > Asparagales > Amaryllidaceae > Agapanthus > Agapanthus africanus. The sequence continues at coordinate 182,113,738 of CM057350.1, read as the reverse complement.
CAATGCAGTCCCATCAATCAATCACACCAGAAAAGAACGAAAAATAAAATGTACGTATATGTCATCCGCATTCGTCACTGGGTCCCATCATCACCCGTTAGGTTACTTAACTAACGACAGAGCGGGGACTGGACTAGCGCGGGTGTAAAACATATACAACATCTAATAGTATATATACCAATATACAATAATCGCTCCAGGCATGATAATATGCAACATTACAGAAAAATAATAAGCATCACAGAACAATACAGATAATCTGGGATCCCCGGGTTTCACAGAGTCGCTACTGAAACCCGACGTTCCCCTGGTCGTGTGGATAGCCTGTGTAATGAAACCTAGACCCCTATGGGTGTGACAAGTTACCCGCCAAAACTTGAAGCGAGGCAGCCCCCTACAGTAGTGAATGGACCACCCGGCACTTCATGGAATTGTTGCGCCACGGCAGCGCCCCGGCCGTCTATCCGAGGCCAAAATGCGGAATCAAAATTTTCTTAACTTTTAAACTGGCGCTACCGCGGACAATATACCCGGATCGTAACCATTAACCAATACTAGCTAACAAGAGAAAGGGTGAGAGATATACCGAGTGATCCGAGTCCTCCGGTCTTCTCGTCGTCGTCCCGATCTCCCGCGGATCCTCCGGTCGTCACATCCTTGCCGGAAGGGCACCACATCGTCTGCATCTTTTACGGGCTCCCACCTCAAAACCGAGGCAACTCGGGCACGAAGCTGGCAAGTCGACGTGCCCAAGATTTGCTGTAGAAAGTGTAGTGCTTTGTCTCTTTGGGGTTATGTTGCCTTGATGGAGGAATCAAGATGATATGAACTTGGGGATTTTTTTGGTAGCAATGGAAAAATGAGATGGATGATTAATACACCAAATGAAACTCTCTCATTTTTTTCTCCTCTCCCAAATTGTTGGTCGGCCATCATCAAATAGAAATGGTGGAGGGAATAGCAAATCATGAAGGGAGGTAAGTGTAGGATAAAGCAAGTGGTGACCTTAAACAAAACATCAACCATGCTTAATACTTCTATTCACATCAAATCCCATTAATGCAAAAGCATGGATGAAAGATTCTAATCCTATCATAATGAATACATTTGCAAGCAAACCCCCTCCACAAATGTAATTTGCACAATTGCAAATAACCCCCTCCATCAGAAAAGTCCGGCCGGGAAAGAACAAAGGAAAACCGGCCGGAACGGAATGCAAACTGGCAACTCCAGAAAACTGGTCCCGTAATAAATTACAGGAAAACCCCGATACTGTGCATACACACCCGCATCTGTATTCCGTCCGGATACAAATGCAAAGAGACAAAATCTATACTGTACTTAACTAGGATCCGGCTTAAACCAAAGCCGGCTAGTAATATCCGTTCGATCCTGATCCGTGCAATACCGCACGTATCTGATCGAACCCTGCCATATATCCATACGGCTACTAGTACAAACCGTCCGATCCTGATCCGTGCAATACCGCACGTATCTGATCGGACCCTGCCATATCTCCATACGGCCTCTACAGCGTTTCGCCCGAAATCTGAGTAACTGAAAGTGTGGTGGACTCTAAAGACTCGTCAATACTATGGCTGTGGATTTAACCACTAGCACGTCAGAGGTATTAGCCAATACGTGACGGGCCACCAGCTATTGACCAAAAGGGACGTCGATGAGCGAACTCATCCAGACACCCTACTGAGCCTGTCAGTGACAATATCCGTACAGTCCGGTCCGTTCGTCTATGAGCATCGCATGGCGGGCCTAGGGGGTTGGTAAAAGTCAGACCCCCAAAGGCGGTACAAGTCGTGTCGGAGTGTAGCCCAGAACGCCCTGAGATACTACTGGATTACCTACCAGTAAATCTCTTGCCTCGGCCGAGGGCTTTGCGTAATGGCTCTCCTAGACACAGCGCGACCTCACCCCCAATACCGGGAGAGACGAACCCCTGCAGATCCGCTCACTGCCTCCATGTGGCTCGGGACTGTACCCAACTAAAACCTGTTTGCACGACTCCTTTGAGCCGTGGTAGGGTAGTAATCAAAGCACAGTGGGAACTCACACGAGACAAATGACGATCTCAGGTCGATGAACCAACCTGTACACATGTCACCTGGGAACTGCTATCTGACGTCTGGTATAATCCCAACTAGCAGGTTCCCGGCGAGTCCTGTCCGGTGTACTCATAACCCAATGAGCACCTGTATACATCTTAGGTGAACCAACTGACACCAGTGGCTTGTGAGACCGGCCACCGCCCCTCGTCGGGGTCTCGACTGTATACACTAGTCTACTAATGGAGTGTCGATGCCCTGTCTCGAAACTCCCACGACTAGGGACTATTTAAGGATGTGCTTATAGACCCCAGCTCCCACGTATATGATCGCCATCATACTGCTGGCAGTCAAGAAAAAATCCTAGGGGCTCTATCAGCGTGTAATAGCGACCTGTAAGGTCACCTGAAGCATTACACGATGATAAAGGTAAACCAGATAGCATACTATCATCTCGAGTAAGACTGTTCTACCGGGATAGGTCCTCCCTCGATCATTGCAATCACGTGCCTGTGATCCAATAATTGACTCTGAGGGCACTATCTCCAACAATCTCCCACTTGCACTCAAGGCTAATTATTGCGATGTCGCATACTCACAGCCCGTGTGATACCGAACGCCCAACTCCTCTACTAGTCAGTCGCACAAAGCCTGTTTGCGAAACTATTGCGTTCGAGGAAAAGCCTCAGTGAGTGGATCCGCCTGGATGTTTCTTTCTATGTCTCTCTATATCTCAAGTTCGTGGAGAAAACCATCTCCCGAAATGAGCAATACCTGTCTTGGAATGTCTGGATGTCTGATGGGACCTAGTCCATAAATGAACTCCAAATCCAAACTTCTTAGACTGTATCGACAACTGAACTTAATCAGTATCCTGCGCCATACCTCCCTCAGTATTGCCTTGGATCACCTGTCCAAAATACTGCCCCTCGTTTAGAGGGAAAACTATAACTCTGACAACCTCCTTGTCTTCCATGTCACCTTGGAAGCCTGGAGTGATAACCGTCTCCTAAAGGAGGCAGCCGTTATCATATCCCTAGAACATTCACTTATGTTCTAAAACTGCTTCCGACTGTTCCTCCAGGATTGGATCAATATCAACTTATTGCATCTAGTGCAAGAACAATATCCGGTGTGGTACTTGACATCTCATGATTGACTCAATTGCCTAAGCAAGTGATCTGCCAATCATGCACATCCTCTCCCCTTTAGTCTGTAAGACACCTTTAGAGAGGGTGACTCCATTACCTGCAGTTATACTACCGTGCCAGGAGTCGTCCATTCTAAATACTCATAGAATGCTGTCAAGGTACCCAGATTAGGAAACCACCCAAATCTAGATCTAAAACTATAGATCTAGTAACCAGAACGTCTGATATAATATCCAAGTCCTGTGTGGAGAAAACACTGTGTGACAACCAAAATATAACCGATCGTAGTATAGGAATATCACTTCCTACTCTGTGTATGTCATCAAATGCCAGGACATCACACCCTACTACCTTCTTAACAGATCCATCCCCTATTCTGATGAAGTCAAACCTATGACTGTTACATCAGAAATAGATGATCTATCTCCGCTATATCTGCTTTAGTCTATAAATAGACATAAGCCTGAAGTCCACCAATGCTTCCGCTGCTTCCACTGACTACGACAACCCTCTGCCAGAGTCATATAGACGTGCACTTCTAAAGCTAGTTTAGAACGACGCTATACTCATCCTCCTGCCGGGTCTCGCAGCCTGGAACAACAACAATGGCAAGTGTGGGTAAACAAGAACTTCCCTGTCACCGTCCTTGAGGCTACCGGAGTACCTCTCGGGTGCCTGAAGTTACCCACCGTATCTGCAGAGTGGCCAATGGAATGTCAAACCAGATTGAATCTTTAGGTTCCTTATCAAATCTTCAGTAATCGTTTGCGGTTCTGGAATCGCTTCCAGTTCTACCATACTCCCACTGCTGTTTTTTGAAAAAATCCATTTTTAATAAAACTGTGGCGAGTCTAGAACAATATTTCTATTGATCTGCCAGATGGTAGAAAGTCAACCCTCGTCATAGCCTGGGTCAACCCACAAACAGCCATTACAGAAACGTGCCTTGAGTTGTCCAGTGTCTGGTTTTAATCATAAGCCGGACAACTCCCCGTACCTTAACATCGTTAAGATATGAACTGTTCTATATCCAATATAGAACCAGAGGCACTGATTTAAATGAACCAGATTCAAATCATGCAGCTATCTCCAGTGCATGTCAACTAAATGGAAGGAGGCCGATCAGCGTTACTCAACTTAGGAATGCTTCCAATTATCAGTAACCTGAAAGAGAAGCAAGTTCTCATTACTATCAACTGAATACCATACACAAGTATCTACATCTTCGATCACTTTGAAGAATCCCGATACTTGCTACACCTGGTGCTCTACTCTATTCAAATACCTATAACTCCTCAAAACTTAGACCCTGTGTTTCTACGAAACACATGTCTAAGAACTAGAGAAGTTAAAGGTAAACAGAATATAGTATGAGGACCAACCCCTCTGTCCTAATGGACACTGGACAACATACAATACTCTGTATGAGTCCGCTGAGTCTAACAACTCTTTCACTGTGTGTCGTAGGTTGAAAACTGTACTTATGGTTAAGAAGAATTACACCGCTGTTTAATGCTCCTTACCTAACCATCCACTGATATAGGTAAATGTCATCGACATAATATCAAAAAGGTACATCTCACTCTATAAAAATAGACGTACAGATATATCAATTTGAAATTGGTGCATAGCAACGGATATTCAAAACCAAATATTTGCCGACCGGCAAACAACCCAGGTGGCTTCCTCAAATATCACCAATTACAACGAATCCCGATATAATGAGGATGGTCACCTAATTCCCAATAACTTACTCCCACTCATCATCTGTAAAACCATACAGATGTGAGAATCCAACCTGGTAAATACATACCCTGGAGCAAGTGTCTAATCGGGAAATCAGTTTTCTTTTAACATTACACAGTGAAACTGAAACATTGAAATGTTTCGGTGGGGTATCCTGGTATTCCTAGTAATGCCTCTACCATTATCCAAATTCACAACTGTAACCGTATATCTCTTTGCCATCTGTCCAAATCCCTTTATATGTCTTTAGTCATTACCGTCTGCACACCCCTTTAGGCCAAATGGTTTTCTTCCTTCCCTACCGTTCGGCACCAGCCTATGGTTTGGAAGAAGACTATCCAATAAGCATAAAAGGTGTACTGTCCTAATCCTAGGAGCACTTGCAAAGCGAGAGAAGGTGAAGATAAAAGACAACCGAATGAACCTTATTCCTATTTCTCCTGAACCAGAATCCATCCCCGAACTGGAACAAGTTCCTTTCGAGTTCGTATATAACCATACGATGGATTATCCAATAAACTTGGGATCTTCGTAGTGATACGGAGTGTCCTGGAGAAATACAAAGGTGATTTAGGATTGGCGAAGAAATACTTGGTTCGGTCGTGAATAGCAGTCGCAATTTACTTTGCCCTCTTACTAATCCCTTGCTTTGTCTTAACTTAATACCTTCTGTACACCATCGTTATGCTAATTGGTTTTCTTCATTCCCCACCGTTCGGCACTTGCCTAAGGTTTGGAAGAAGACTATCCAATTTGCGTAATAGGTGTACTATCTCCTAAACCAAGGAGTACTCGCAATGAGAGAAGGTGAAAAGAAAAGACAACTGAATAATCCTATTCGTTTTCTCCAGAACCAGAAACCATCCTCGAAGTCCTTCGAATTCGTATATAACCATACGATGGTTTTGTCCAATGGAAGTGGACGTTCGTAGTAATACGGGGTGTCCTGGAGAAAAGGGTAAAAGTAGGAGTGGCAATGAGGTTTGCAACTCTGACAATCCAAAAGCCAGTGTTAAGAAGGTTCGGTCAACTTGGTCACTGAGTCATAGTCCAGGGTCGGGTCAATGGTCGCTGCCAAAGAGAGAGAGAAAAGAAACACTCAGCGTGCACTCTAACCTAGATCAGAATGGTTATCACTTTATCTAATCTGGAAACCTCCCACTGTACCTCAAATTCTCCTCCAAACCTGAAAGAAGAATTAGTCGGGTCACCCGAGGAGTAAACTAACTCATCAGTGGGAATCGGGATTCAACTATCATCGCATGATAACTTGACGGAATCCACTCAAGTCACCACACTCTAGAAGGTATGCGCATGCCTGGCAAGTTTCAGTTCTTTTGAAACTCCCGATGTGATTTTTACCCCTAGGACCCAAGTGACCTTGACGAATAATCAACAAATCAAAAGGTCCTAGTCAAGTTCAGCCCGTCATTATCTTGATTGCGTTAAACCCACCCGCACGAACCTTGACGAATAATCAACAAAGTCGTATGACTGTCCTAACCAATCCACATATCCATGCAACAGAAAAGCACAACAAAGCTACCGCACACTACGCCTCGGCGAATAGCAACAACAAACGCAGCGCGAATACTAAGCAATACTGATCTGAAATGACGGAGGGCTACGACTGGTTTTTGGCGAAAAACCTTTAACGTAATGAACTTGATATCGTTGAAGGAACTGGATAACTTTTTATAAAATTATAGTGACGAAAACCTTTACTAAAGAGGTCACTCCCGGTGAAGGGATCTCGGCTCTTTCCCCGTAGAATGAGGTGCAGGATATTCCAACTGAATACCACGATGCAAAGCAAAAGTAATCGGCTATAGTGAAGTTAATGCCCTGACGCAAACTTCTGTCCAAGGGGTCACTCCCGGTGAAGGGATCTCGGCCCTTGCCTCGTCGACTGAGGAGCAGGATATTCCAAATGAATACCACGATGCAAAACAAAAGTGAACGTCCTTGCAATAACAGCTTTTTGAAAAAAAAGAAAAAAAAAGTTCCAACAACATCAGAATAGGTTTGTTTAACTTGCATTGATCCGAATCAACGCAGTCCCATCAATTGATCACACCACAAAGAACGAAAATATACTGATGTACGTATATGCCATCCGCATTCGCCACTGGGTCCCGTCATCACCCGTTAGGTTAGCTAACTAACGGCAGAGCGGGGACTGGACTAGCGCGGATGAAAAAACATATACAACATCTACTAATATATATACCAATATATATATTTCGCTCATGGCGTGATAAAAGCAACATCCTAGAAATATGCAGCATCACAGAACAATACAGATATCTGGAAGCCCCGGGTTTCACAGAGCAGCTGCTGAAACCCGACGTTCCCCTGGTCGTGTGGATAGCCTGTGCAATGAAAACCTAGACCCCTACGGGCGCGGCAAGTCACCCGCCAAAACCTGAAGCGAGGCAGCCCCCTTCAGCAACATGAATGGACCACCCAGCACTTCACGGAATCCGGTAACTCGGGCACCCCTCCTGGGTCAACCTGTACCCCCTATGAGTGCGGCGAATAGCCCGCCAATTCCAGACTGAAGCCCCCTCCGTCTCAATGCCCTGAGATGCGGGCCCGTTGCCCTCTAGAACCCGGCTATCCGTGCACCCCTCCGCGGGGTAACCCTAGTACAGAAAGTAAAATATACATACACCGGGTACATCGACCGCAACCAGGTCGTGCCCCAAAAGAATAATACAAACAGGCAGTGACGGCAGTCCACATGTCGGACGCTCGCCCCGCAATATCAAATGTATATATAAAACAAAACTGTACTAACATTGCATCCAGGCTATCCCCCACGACCGATCCGCAACATCACAGCATAAACACAGAACATCAACGTGAAAATCACGTTCGCAAATCCGTCTAACCGGGCTATAGCAGTTAGACAGGATTTACCGATCAAGTGATATTCACGGTCGCAGATATAATGTAAATACTGTGAAATAATGTGTTTAAAATATCCAATCGATCAAAAAATTAACAAGTGGGCCCCCAAGCAATACTGTAGCACTCACAGAAAATCTGGGCCCAATATTAATATTCCAAAACCCCAAAAATTATCCCAGAAGCCCACTGGAAAAATATGATACAGTGAAGAGACCAATGCGCGGCGGAACCGCGGCCCAAGGGGGGTTTGGCCGCGGTTCCGCGCTTCAGTCATCGACTGACTGTGTCGAATTTTCCCAGTAGTCTTAGAATTTCATGTACATCAATTTTCTACAACCTGAAAAATTTTTAGAGCCCGGAAAAAATCGACAGAAAACCGATGCAAACTAAAATTGGGTTTTTGGAATTTTGGTCGATCGGAACTGAAAAACACATTAAGGCAAGCTAGACTAGGTTAATGGCGTGGCTCTGATACCATGTTGCGCCACGGCAGCGCCCCGGCCGTCTATCCGAGGCCAAAATGCGGAATCAAAATTTTCTTAACTTTTAAACTGGCGCTACCGCGGACAATATATCCGGATCGTAACCATTAACCGATACTAGCTAACAAGAGAAAGGGTGAGAGATATACCGAGTGATCCGAGTCCTCCGGTCTTCTCGTCGTCGTCCCGATCTCCCGCGGATCCTCCGGTCGTCACATCCTTCCCGGAAGGGCACCATGTAACCCTTCGAAAATCGTTTAGGCAGTTTTTCGGTAATCGGCAAATTTTTCGGCTTTTTCCGTAAAAAGTCAAAATTGATATTTTTCATTGTAGACCTAATTATACAAAATTTAGATAAGATATTACTATAATTTTGTCACTAAAATGTCACTTATAATTATCTAGTTAAAAAAAAAATTCGTAATTAATTAATTTTTTTTATTATTTTAAGCCTTTTTAAATACATTTAATTAGGGATAAATACAAATTTAATTAGGTAAATTTCTTAATTAGGAGTCTTTATAAGCTAAAATATGGTGTTAATAAAATTGTATCATGTCTTGCAAACTTTTGGTTTAAAGGGGGGAAAATTATGAAAAAAAGGGTTTTTTTGTAAAAAGGTTGATATGAAAGCATGAAATGATATCATATGATGTTGTAATGACCTAGAAACTTCCCCAAAATTTCCCCACTTCCTCCTCTACCTGCTGGCCGACCCTCACCTGCAGTTTTTCCCTATTTTCCCACTTCATTTTGCTTCATTTTCTTGCAAAAATTTCATAAAAATTCACAAATTTCTTTCTCCATTCAAACCAAAACCCTAATCCTTTCTCTCTCAACCCAAATTGGTTCAAAAACATGATGAAAGGAGGCTTCTTGGTGACTTGATCATGCTAGGATTCAATTGGTGAGGTAAAAATTCTAAACTAGTTTGCTAACTTGTAGTTTATTTGTGCTAAAATCTAATTTTTAAGTATTAATTTAGTGTAAATCTTTGTTCATGAAAAATCAAGAGAAGGTTTTGAATTTTAAAAATTAGGGTTTGTAGCATAATGGTTGGATTATGTTAGGGATGGTTATCTAATTGATTAGAATGGTTAATGGTGTAATTATATGCTTGCTAAATCGACAAATTTCGATGTTTGTATCAAATCGGCTAGAAATTCGCTTACTAGATTTTTGTAGAAATTAGAATGCGACCGAAATACGTTATGTTAGCGATATAATTAGCTTCGTATAGGACTATTAGAATGCGCGAACGCGGGGTTTCGTCTAGTCGGGTTGTAGTTTTGTCGATTTCCCCGAAATGACGATTTTAGTGAAAGGATTGCGATTTTCGTGCGTTTTTCCGCGCACTGAGTGCATGCTACGATTAATTTGAGAGCGTGGATAATTGTATGTTGTGACTTGCATTGTGTTAGGTTTTGTAATCTTATGCTTGATATTGTGCAAATATAGGATCGGTCGGGGAAACTTCGGACACGGCGCGAAAAGGCAAAGCGGTGGCCGGATCAGATTAGCGGGGATTTCAGGTGAGTAGATGTATTCATCTATGGGGGAATCGTCTGAATGGCGCGAGGCGTCCCCCTAGTTAGGATTACCCTACTTTTTGCAAGAATTATTGTGTTAGCTAGCTTATCCATTCATGTACACTGCATACCCTTATAGCGAACAGTATATTAAACTGCATGGACATTCATCTATACTTATGCTATATCATTTCGTAGGACACGAACACCTTACCATTGGCTTCCGTTGCACGTGCACTATTCATGTGACACACACGCCTTTGGTAAATGCCATGCCACGCGCACTATAGAATCTGTTTATCATGATATCGCCACTTGCATTCATACTTGATATATGAATTTGCATAGCATGTATATACCTCGCATCATCATCATATTTACATAGATTTCTAGCAAAAATGCACATCACATATATTGATAGCATGGACATTTATCATATATAACATGTTGGACATTATGATTTTCTTGAGGATTTCAGTATTGCTGCGATTTCTGGATTTTTGGGGAAAACCGCAAGAATTTAACAAAACCTTATATTTATCATTTTCAAAACAAAAGTTGTGGTTTTCTCGTGATGTATTGTCGTCCACCATGAGTTTTCATGTTTTCTGTTGGATTTCGAGTCCCGATTCGAGGAGTGGATGAACCATCTCGGGTACATGGTGGGCCCGGTATGGTACCCTGGGGCAAGAAGATCGAGTTGTAGACGATGAGCCTGGCAGGGGAAGACTACCTACCGGTGATGTCTGGCACGGCGGATATCCGGAGGATACCGACCGTTGTCGTGAGATTTATGATATGGGTCGATCCGGACTGACGGAGCCCGATATTGAGACAGATATGATTCCTTTTTGGTGTCGATGCTTGACACGGGTTTTCAGATGATTTCTTGATGATATTTAGCTATTATACAGATATTCATGTTCTAAAGTTAAGAATTCAATAACCTTAGCAGTTAAAACACTTAAAGACTTAATAATGACATTGCATACCTGTGCATGCATACTAGAGATATCATAGCACATATGGACATGCATGTTGTGGTGCATTGCGTGCATTCTTACGATTGCCTTATTAGATGTTATATTTACTCACGAGCTGGCAACTCACCCCCGTTGTGCCACAGTGTCTTGCAGGTCGGACCCGTCAGTCTTGTAGCGGCGGGCTATCTTGTCATCAGTTCCTTTTGCTCAGACTCGCGACATCGCCCGTAGGTGGGTTGCGAGTATACTTTATTTCTTTTTGCTTTATCATTGTATCTAGTATTCTCCATCTACCACTTGTATTGTATATGCGACCTAGTGATGAGACTGAGAGACTTGTATATTTGTGGTTCTTTTGGGTCGAGCTCACTTGAGCCGACGTGTGTTTTTTGGTATTTTGCATTTCTTTATGTTCTTCTCTTGATATTACTATTATATTGCATGTGGTTGTGATCCGCCTTGGGCGAAGAGCTAGCTCCCGCTTGGGGATGCCATTTTTATGATTACAGGTTTATTATCTTGTTGTACCCATTTTGGGGGATAGAAAATACAGGGGAGACTCTGCCGAAATTTTCGGAAATTTTTGATGTTTTAAAAAGGGATTCTATGCAACTTATTTGATTTAAAAACCGTTTTCATTTAAGGTTTTTCCTTCACTCTCTTTTGATTTTGGGTTAGATTTCTGGGCTTTGGCTGACTTAGGTTACGGTACGCCTTTAGACGTCTCGTAATCTAATTGCCAGTCACGTTCCGTACTTTCGGGTCGTGACAAAGTTGGTATCAGAGCGTAGGTTTTACCTTTCTGAGTGTAGGACGACTTTGGTAGATGGAGTAGGTGACTTAAGCAGAGTGGCGTACCGTGGGTATGATCCGCGGCATACTTACGATACGGTACTCCGCCTAAGTAACCTTAGGACATAATTGCTTGTATTTCCTTTCTTGATTCCTTGCAATCCTTGATCCAATTGCAATGTCCTTATCGGTCCTGTTTCTTATTCCAGCTTCGATGCCGCCAAAGACTACGAGAGCTCAGCGGGCTGCCGCTAGGGATGAGATTCGAGCGGGCTCGTCTGAGGCGAGGATCGAGCGGGAGGATACGCCTACCCCTCAGGGTTCCACTGATCCGCCTTATCCTGACCGTATTTCCAGATTAGAGGCCGGCATGCAAGAGTTGCGGCAGATGATGGGATCTTTAGTTGAGTCCAGCCGGGCACAGAGATCCGAGGACGTTCCTTCCACTGCACAGACCACGATCGTACCTGCTGCACAGATGGTCACTCCTGCTGCTACTACGGAGACTATCCCTGTTTCACTACAGGAGTTCATGAGATTGAGACCTCCAGCTTTTACCGGTACAGATGCGACAGAGGACCCACAGGCATTTCTTGATAGGATGGCTCGGATTTGCCGTTCGTTGAGGTGTTCTGAGGATAGATTGGTGGAGTTTGCGAGTTTTCGTCTGGAGGGTCTTGCCCAGACATGGTACGACTCAGTAGAGAGAGGCCGAGCTGCAGGTCTGCCTTCTATGACCTGGGATGAGTTTACAGCTGCATTTCTTGCCCGTTTTCTTCCGGAGAGTGTCCGAGATGCTCGAGCCCGTAGTTTTGAGTCTTTGCGCAAGACTCCTGGGATGACAGTGTCGGAGTATGATATACAGTTTACCCAGTTGTCTCGATATGCTCCGTACCTAGTCGACACAGAAGAGAAGAGAATAAAGAGGTTTGTGCGAGGGCTTGATACACAGCTATTCCTTGCCATCGGCACCCAGCACTTTGATAAATACGCAGCCGCGATGGATGCAGCCTTACTTTTGGAGGAGTGTATTTCTGAGACTCCGGTCGCTTCTGGGCCGAAGAGGATCCGTACTGATACGCCAGCTCAGCGGCAGATGGGCAGACATCGTGATAGATTATTTCCGGGAGATGGCGGAGGCAGAGGATTGAGACGAGGTCAGTTATTTGGTTCATATCCACAGACCCAGCAGTCGTCTCCAGGATGTTTTCGGTGTGGGAGTCAGTATCACCATGTCAGAGACTGTACCATGGGACGCCAGGGCGCGACGACAGTCCCGCATGTGACTTTACCACCCTCACCACCTTCGCAGAGAGCTTTACTTCCTACTCCTGATGATGCTTCACGCCAGCCAGATGCTTCCAGAGGCCGTGGGCGTGGCGGTCCAGTTCCGAGAGGACGAGGCGACAGAGGCAGAGGCAGAGGCCGAGGTAGAGGCAGAGGACAGCCAGCTATTAGTGGTGGACAGGCCCGAGTGTTCGCATTGACTCCTCAGGATGCACAGGCATCCAATGCCGTCGTGACAGGTACTCTGCCAGTATGTTCTTTTGATGCACGGGTATTATTTGATCCAGGCTCTACACATTCCTATGTTTCCACGTATTTTGCACCGAGGTTGGGCCAGGAGTCTTCTCCGTTAGATCAGCCGCTTGTCGTTATTACCCCGGTAGGCGAGTCTTTTGTTGCCCGTTTTGTGTACCGATCTTGTTCCGTTCGTATCGGGGAGAGAGATTCTTCAGTAGATTTGATTCTCCTCGATATGCTAGACTTTGACGTTCTTCTTGGTATGGACTGGCTAGCCACCTATTATGCATCCGTGGACTGCCGTGAAAAGGCAGTCAGATTCAGTTTTCCTGGTGAGCCGGTTCTTATTATTCAGGGAGATCGTAGGGCTACCCTTCCCAGCTTGATTTCTTCTCTTCGCACTGGTCAGCTCTTAAGGAAAGGGTGTCAGGAATTCTTAGCCTATGTTTGTGATACTAGCACCACAGAGGTTCCGTTGGACCAGGTCCCTGTTGTGAGAGAGTTTCCTGATGTATTTCCTGACGAGCTGCCTGGTCTGCCACCAGAGCGCGAGATTGAGTTCTGTATTGACTTAATCCCTGGCACGGGGCCTATTTCTATACCTCCTTATCGGATAGCCCCGGCGGAGCTGAGAGAGCTAAAGGATCAGTTACAAGACTTGCTGGACAAAGGGCTTATCCGACCAAGTGTGTCACCTTGGGGTGCTCCCGTCCTGTTTGTTAAGAAGAAGGACGGAAGTATGCGTTTATGCATTGATTATCGTCAGCTGAACCGGGTTACTGTGCGGAACAGGTATCCCCTACCCCGCATTGATGACTTATTTGATCAGCTCCAGGGTGCAGGGTTTTTCTCGAAGGTTGATTTACGGTCAGGTTATCACCAGTTGCGGGTTCGGAAGGAGGATATTCCGAAGACCGCCTTCCGTACTCGTTATGGTCATTACGAGTTCTTGGTGATGTCGTTCGGGCTCACCAATGCCCCGGCAGCTTTTATGGATTTGATGAACCGCGTATTCAGGCCGTATCTCGATCAGTTCTTCATTGTGTTCATTGACGACATCTTGGTTTATTCTCGGAGCCGGGAGGAGCATGAGCAGCACTTACGTATCACTTTGCAGACTTTGAGGGAGCATCAGCTATTCGCCAAATTCTCCAAGTGCGCATTCTGGCTAGACAGTGTCGACTTCTTGGGTCATGTGGTGACGAGAGATGGTATTTGCGTGGACCCGAAGAAGATCGAGGCAGTTCAGCGTTGGCCTAGACCGGTATCAGTCACAGAGGTTCGCAGTTTTCTAGGTCTGGCCGGCTATTATCGACGTTTTGTCCAGGATTTCTCCCGCATTGCTGCACCGTTGACCGGGTTGACCCGGAAGGGGGTTCCTTTTGATTGGACCCAGGCATGTGAGGATAGCTTCCAGCAGTTGAAGACTCGTCTGACTACTGCTCCAGTGTTAGCATTGCCTTCAGGATCAGGCGGGTTCGTGGTATATTGTGATGCTTCTAGAGTGGGGCTGGGCTGTGTATTGATGCAGCACGACAGAGTTGTCGCGTATGCTTCTCGGCAGCTGAGGAAACACGAGCAGAACTACCCCACCCATGATTTAGAGATGGCTGCAGTGGTATTTGCACTTAAAATCTGGAGACATTACCTATACGGTGAGTCGTGCCAGATATTCACTGACCACAAGAGTTTGAAGTATATCTTCCAGCAGCGAGACCTGAACCTGAGACAGCGCCGTTGGATGGAGTTGGTGAAGGATTATGACTGCGAGATTCTATACCATCCGGGCAAGGCGAATGTAGGTGGCAGATGCTTTGAGTAGGAGGCCCGGAGGTAGCTTATCTTGTTTGAGCGCAGTACAGATGCAGTCGACGGTGGATTGGCAGGTTTTATGTGATAGAAGAGTGCAGTTCGAGTTCACTCCTACAGGGGGACAGCTAGCCCATTTCAGAGCACGCCCACAGTTACTTGACCGTATTCGCGAGGCACAGTCCCGCGATGCCCCGTATCTTAGAGATTATTGAGCAGATTCGGCAGGGCAGAGTTTCTGAGTTCGTGATTGATGATCAGGGGATACTTCGATTTGGGACTCGACTGTGTGTGCCAGATTCAGAGGGACTGAGGCGTGATATTCTCGAGGAGGCACATAGATCCGTATACAGTGTGCATCCAGGTTCCACCAAGATGTACCGTGATTTGAGAGAGGTTTACTGGTGGGACGGGATGAAGAAGGATATTACAGACTTTGTGTCGAGATGCCTGACTTGTCAGCAAGTCAAGGCTGAGCACCAGAGGCCAGCCGGCGAGTTACAGCCTTTGGCCATCCCTGAGTGGAAGTGGGAGCAGGTCTCCATGGACTTCGTTGTGGGTCTACCCAGGACCAGTCGAGGGTATGACTCTATTTGGGTGATTGTGGATCGACTGACGAAAGCGGCTCACTTCCTGCCAGTGAAGACCACTTTTGGATTTTCTCAGTACGCCCAGGTTTATATTGATGAGATAGTGCGACTGCATGGTGTTCCGACTTGCATCGTGTCCGACCGTGGCACCCAGTTTACCAGCCGATTGTGGCAGAAACTACAGGAAGCTTTGGGCACCCGATTGAGTTTTAGCACAGCCTTTCATCCTCAGACTGACGGTCAGTCGGAGCGTACGATTCAGACTCTTGAGGACATGCTCAGAGCTTGTGTTTTAGATTTCGGTGGTAGCTGGGATCGTCATTTGCCTTTGATCGAGTTCTCCTACAATAATAGCTTCCAAGAGACGATTCAGATGGCACCTTTCGAGGCTTTATATGGGAGGAGATGTCGATCGCCTGTATGTTGGACAGAGCTTAGGAGAGCAGTATTTTGGGGCCTCAGATCGTACAGGAGACGACCGAGAAGATACAGCTGATTCGGGACAGGATGAGAGCGGCACAGAGCAGGCAGAAATCATATGCTGACAGGCGTCGTCGCCGACTCGAGTTCGCTGTTGGCGATCATGTTTTCCTGAAGGTCTCTCCGATGAAGGGTGTGATGAGATTTGGGTGGAAAGGGAAACTGAGTCCTAGATATGTTGGTCCTTTCGAGATCCTAGAGCGTGTTGGTCCAGTCGCTTATCGGTTAGCTCTTCCGCCCAGCTTCCCCGATGTTCACCCCGTATTCCATGTCTCGATGCTCCGCAAGTACCTTCATGATCCTTCCCAGGCGATTCAGCACCAGACGATCCAGTTAGAGCGTGATCTTTCTTTCACCGAGCAGCCGGTTGTCATCTTGGATCGGCAGGTGAAGAAATTGAGGTCGAAGGTCATACCGTCTGTCAAGGTTCTTTGGCGTGGCCCGAACAGCGAGGAGGTCACCTGGGAGACCGAGGTCGAGATGAGGAAGAGATATCCCCATCTTTTTGAAGGTTCGCGTAGTTAAATTCTAAATTCGGGGACCGAATTTCTTTAAGGGGGGAAGATTGTAACCCTTCGAAAATCGTTTAGGCAGTTTTTCGGTAATCGGCAAATTTTTCGGCTTTTCCCGTAAAAAGTCAAAATTGATATTTTTCATTGTAGACCTAATTATACAAAATTTAGATAAGATATTACTATAATTTTGTCACTAAAATGTCACTTATAATTATCTAGTTAAAAAAAAAAATTCGTAATTAATTAATTTTGTTATTATTTTAAGCCTTTTTAAATACATTTAATTAGGGATAAATACAAATTTAATTAGGTAAATTTCTTAATTAGGAGTCTTTATAAGCTAAAATATGGTGTTAATAAAATTGTATCATGTCTTGCAAACTTTTGGTTTAAAGGGGGGAAAATTATGAAAAAAATGATTAAAAAAGGGTTTTTTTGTAAAATGGTTGATATGAAAGCATGAAATGATATCATATGATGTTGTAATGACCTAGAAACTTCCCCAAAATTTCCCCACTTCCTCCTCTACCTGCTGGCCGACCCTCACCTGCAGTTTTTCCCCATTTTCCCACTTCATTTTGCTTCATTTTCTTGCAAAAATTTCATAAAAATTCACAAATTTCTTTCTCCATTCAAACCAAAACCCTAATCCTTTCTCTCTCAACCCAAATTGGTTCAAAAACATGATGAAAGGAGGCTTCTTGGTGACTTGATCATGCTAGGATTCAATTGGTGAGGTAAAAATTCTAAACTAGTTTGCTAACTTGTAGTTTATTTGTGCTAAAATCTAATTTTTAAGTATTAATTTAGTGTAAATCTTTGTTCATGAAAAATCAAGAGAAGGTTTTGATTTTTAAAAATTAGGGTTTGTAGCATAATGGTTGGATTATGTTAGGGATGGTTATCTAATTGATTAGAATGGTTAATGGTGTAATTATATGCTTGCTAAATCGACAAATTTCGATGTTTGTATCAAATCGGCTAGAAATTCGCTTACTAGATTTTTGTAGAAATTAGAATGCGACCGAAATACGTTATGTTAGCGATATAATTAGCTTCGTATAGGACTATTAGAATGCGCGAACGCGGGGTTTCGTCTAGTCGGGTTGTAGTTTTGTCGATTTCCCCGAAATGACGATTTTAGTGAAAGGATTGCGATTTTCGTGCGTTTTTCCGCGCACTGAGTGCATGCTACGATTAATTTGAGAGCGTGGATAATTGTATGTTGTGACTTGCATTGTGTTAGGTTTTGTAATCTTATGCTTGATATTGTGCAAATATAGGATCGGTCGGGAAAACTTCGGACACGGCGCGAAAAGGCAAAGCGGTGGCCGGATCAGATTAGCGGGGATTTCAGGTGAGTAGATGTATTCATCAATGGGGGAATCGTCTGAATGGCGCGAGGCGTCCCCCTAGTTAGGATTACCCTACTTTTTGCAAGAATTATTGTGTTAGCTAGCTTATCCATTCATGTACACTGCATACCCTTATAGCGAACAGTATATTAAACTGCATGGACTTTCATTTATACTTATGCTATATCATTTCGTAGGACACGAACACCTTACCATTGGCTTCCGTTGCACGTGCACTATTCATGTGACACACACGCCTTTGGTAAATGCCATGCCACGCGCACTATAGAATCTGTTTATCATGATATCGCCACTTGCATTCATACTTGATATATGAATTTGCATAGCATGTATATACCTCGCATCATCATCATATTTACATAGATTTCTAGCAAAAATTCACATCACATATATTGATAGCATGGACATTTATCATATATAACATGTTGGACATTATGATTTTCTTGAGGATTTCAGTATTGCTGCGATTTCTGGATTTTTGGGGAAAACCGCAAGAATTTAACAAAACCTTATATTTATCATTTTCAAAACAAAAGTTGCGGTTTTCTCGTGATGTATTGTCGTCCACCATGAGTTTTCATGTTTTCTGTTGGATTTCGAGACCCGATTCGAGGAGTGGATGAACCGTCTCGGGTACATGGTGGGCCCGGTATGGTACCCCGGGGCAAGAAGATCGAGTTGTAGACGATGAGCCTGGCAGGGGAAGACTACCTACCGGTGATGTCTGGCACGGCGGATATCCGGAGGATACCGACCGTTGTCGTGAGATTTATGATATGGGCCGATCCGGACTGACGGAGCCCGATATTGAGACAGATATGATTCCTTTTTGGTGTCGATGCTTGACACGGGTTTTCAGATGATTTCTTGATGATATTTAGCTATTATACAGATATTCATGTTCTAAAGTTAAGAATTCAATAACCTTAGCAGTTAAAACACTTAAAGACATAATAATGACATTGCATACCTGTGCATGCATACTAGAGATATCATAGCACATATGGACATGCATGTTGTGGTGCATTGCGTGCATTCTTACGATTGCCTTATTAGATGTTATATTTACTCACGAGCTGGCAACTCACCCCCGTTGTGCCACAGTGTCTTGCAGGTCGGACCCGTCAGTCTTGTAGCGGCGGGCTATCTTGTCATCAGTTCCTTTTGCTCAGACTCGCAACATCGCCCGTAGGTGGGTTGCGAGTATACTTTATTTCTTTTTGCTTTATCATTGTATCTAGTATTCTCCATCTACCACTTGTATTGTATATGCGACCTAGTGATGAGACTGAGAGACTTGTATATTTGTGGTTCTTTTGGGTCGAGCTCACTTGAGCCGACGTGTGTTTTTTGGTATTTTGCGTTTCTTTATGTTCTTCTCTTGATATTACTATTATATTGCATGTGGTTGTGATCCGCCTTGGGCGAAGAGCTAGCTCCCGCTTGGGGATGCCATTTTTATGATTACAGGTTTATTATCTTGTTGTACCCATTTTGGGGGATAGAAAATACAGGGGAGACTCTGCCGAAATTTTCGGAAATTTTTGATGTTTTAAAAAGGGATTCTATGCAACTTATTTGATTTAAAAACCGTTTTCATTTAAGGTTTTTCCTTCACTCTCTTTTGATTTTGGGTTAGATTTCTGGGCTTTGGCTGACTTAAGTTACGGTACGCCTTTAGACGTCTCGTAATCTAAGTGCCAGTCACGTTCCGTACTTTCGGGTCGTGACACACCACATCGTCTGCATCTTTTACGGGCTCCCACCTCAATACCGAGGCAACTCGGGCACGAAGCTGGCAAGTCGACGTGCCCAAGATTTGCTGTAGAAAGTGTAGTGCTTTGTCTCTTTGGGATTATGTTGCCTTGATGGAGGAATCAAGATGATATGAACTTGGGGATTTTTTTGGTAGCAATGGAAAATTGAGATGGATGATTAATACACCAAATGAAACTCTCTCATTTTTTTCTCCTCTCCCAAATTGTTGGCCGGCCATCATCAAATAGAAATGGTGGAGGGAATAGCAAATCATGAAGGGAGGTAAGTGTAGGATAAAGCAAGTGGTGACCTTAAACAAAACATCAACCATGCTTAATACTTCTATTCACATCAAATCCCATTAATGCAAAAGCATGGATGAAAGATTCTAATCCTATCATAATGAATACATTTGCAAGAAAACCCCCTCCACAAATGTAATTTGCACAATTGCAAATAACCCCCTCCATCAGAAAAGTCCGGCCGGGAAAGAACAAAGGAAAACCGGCCGGAACGGAATGCAAACTGGCAGTTCTAGAAAACTGGTCCCGTAATAAATTACAGGAAAACCCCGATACTGTGCATACACACCCGCATCTGTATTCCGTCCGGATACAAATGCAAAGAGACAAAATCTATACTGTACTTAACTAGGATCCGGCTTAAACCAAAGCCGGCTAGTAGTATCCGTTCGATTCTGATCCGTGCAATACCGCACGTATCTGATCGAACCCTGCCATATATCCATACGGCTACTAGTACAAACCGTCCGATCCTGATCCGTGCAATACCGCACGTATCTGATCGGACCCTGCCATATCTCCATACGGCCTCTACAGCGTTTCGCCCGAAATCTGAGTAACTGAAAGTGTGGTGGACTCTAAAGACTCGTCAATACTATGGCTGTGGATTTAACCACTAGCACGTCAGAGGTATTAGCCAATACGTGACGGGCCACCAGCTACTGACCAAAAGGGACGTCGATGAGCGAACTCATCCAGACACCCTACTGAGCCTGTCAGTGACAATATCCGTACAGTCCGGTCCGTTCGTCTATGAGCATCGCATGGCGGGCCTAGGGGGTTGGTAAAAGTCAGACCCCCAAAGGCGGTACAAGTCGTGTCAGAGTGTAGCCTAGAACGCCCTGAGATACTACTGGAATACCTACCAGTAAATCTCCTGCCTCGGCCGAGGGCTTTGCGTAATGGCTCTCCTAGACACAGCGCGTCCTCACCCCCAATACCGGGAGAGACGAACCCCTACAGATCCGCTCACTGCCTCCATGTGGCTCGGGACTGTACCCAACTAAAACCTGTTTGCACGACTCCTTTGAGCCGTGGTAGGGTAGTAATCAAAGCACAGTGGGAACTCACACGAGACAAATGACGATCTCAGGTCGATGAACTAACCTGTACACATGTCACCTGGGAACTGCTATCTGACGTCTGGTATAATCCCAACTAGCAGGTTCCCGGCGAGTCCTGTCCGGTGTACTCATAACCCAATGAGCACCTGTATACATCTTAGGTGAACCAACTGACACCAGTGGCTTGTGAGACCGGCCACCGCCCCTCGTCGGGGTCTCGACTGTATACACTAGTCTACTAATGGAGTGTCGATGCCCTGTCTCGAAACTCCCACGACTAGGGACCATTTAAGGATGTGCTTATAGACCCCAGCTCCCACGTATATGATCGCCATCATACTGCTGGCAGTCAAGCAAAAATCCTAGGGGCTCTATCAGCGTGTAATAGCGACCTGTAAGGTCACCTGAAGCAGTACACGATGATAAAGGTAAACAAGATAGCATACTATCATCTCGAGTAAGACTGTTCTACCGGGATAGGTCCTCCCTCAATCATTGCAATCACGTGCCTGTGATCCAATAATTGACTCTGAGGGCACTATCTCCAACAGGAATCCGGTAACTTGAGCACATCACCTTGGGCCAACCTGTACCCCCTACGAGTGCGGCGAATAGTCTGCCAATTCTAGAGTAAGGTCCCGTTGCCTCTCAAAGTCATGAGATACGGACCCGTTGCCCTCCAGAACCCGGCTATCCGTGCACTCCGTCGCGGGGTAATCCTAGTACAGAAAAGAAAATATATACAACGGGTACATCGACCTCAGCCCGGTCCTGCCCCAAAAAGAATATTATACAAACAGGCAGTGACGGCAATCCACATGTTGGACGCTCGCCCCGCAATATCAAATGCACAAATAAATTGAAACTGCACTACCATTGCACACTGCTATCCACCATGACATATCCGTAACATTACAGCACAACACAGAACATCAACGCGAATGTCACGTTCGCAAACCCGTCTAAAAGAACTATAGCAATTAGACGCGGTTTACCGCTTAAATGACATTCCCGGTCGAAGATATAATATAAGTACTGTAAACTAAAACGTTTAAATTTCGATCGACAAAATATCCCAAAGTGGGCCCCACATACATCTGCTGTACAGTAACAAAATATGGGCCCAAAAGAAATATTCCAAAAACCACAATTTTACAAGAAGAACCTACTGTAGAAAAATGGTTTACTGTAGCTCCAAAACGGCGGCGGAACCGCGGCCAAACTAGGGTTTGCGCGGCGGTTCCGCGGCGCTTTGGAAGCTTCAGTTGACCAAATTTCACCAGAATTCTTATAAAAGCCTGCTATCTTTTCTGTGATATGCAAAATAATTTTTAGACCCTTTTAAAAATCGACAGAAACTTTAACCCAGAAAATTGCAGTTTTCGAAATTCCGTTCGATCGATATTTTAAACGCGTTAGCACAAGTTAATAAAGCTTAATGGTGAGGCTCTGATACCACTGTAAGTCTACGGTAGCGCCACGGCCGTCAAACAGACGCCAAATATGGAACAAAAACTTTTTACAACTGGCGCTATCGCGTACTATAACCCGGATCTGCCATTAAAGCTAAACTAACAAACTACAAAGTGGGTAGAAATGTTATACCGAACAATCCGAGTCCTTCGGTCTTCAACCATCATCCAACGCTTTGTTGCGGCTACTCCGATCTCCTGAATCTCCAGTCTTCTCGTCCAGGTGGATTTTTAAATGGGCTCCCGCCTCTGAACCGAGACAACTCGGTCGTCAAGTTTGCTAAAAGAGACGACCAAGATGATGTAGAGAATGAGTAGAACACTTTGTCTCGCTTCTTCCAAAGCCATGGACGAACGGTTAATGAAGTTGCCTTTTGGATCAGGTGATGAAAAATGAGCTTGGAAACTTAGCAAATAATTCATGTCATTTTCACAAAGTGAGAGAGTGTGTAAAATCAATCAGGGGGGCAACCATAAATAGGCCGGCCACTTTAGAATGAGGAGGGAGGTGAGTGTAGGAGCTAGGGTTTGGTGACCATAAGCATTCAAACTTATCATAACACTAAAGAAAAGAATGACTCACTAGAAACCATTAATGCATAAATGATGACTCTTACACTTAGTCACCATTTCAATTAATGCCATGAATGATTCATGAACCTAGTCACCACTCCTAGAACCATCTAGAACCTTCCACACAATGACTCACCATAAGAAAAGATAAATCCGTATTTAACCGAATGTTAAATACGGCCGATAGAAAACTGGAAATTGGCAACTTCCAAAAGCGATCCCGAAACGAATTTCAGGATAACCCCGTATCAGTATAAACATACCCGCATTTGTATTACGACCGAATACAAATGCAACTGAGACAAAGATATTATATCTACACAGTATAATACTCGGATCCGGCTTAAACCAAAGCCCACCAGTATTATCTGCCCGAAATATGACACGTGCGAAAACGCACGTGCATTTTCCGAACCATGCCATAAAACCATACGGCCTCTACAACGTTTTGTCCGAACTTGGGAAACGGTCTGTGGGGGACTCTAATGACTCATCAACACACTGGCACTGGGTATAACCACTAGCACGTCAGAAGTACAAGCTGTACGTAACAGTTGCCTATGTATTGATTGGAAGGGAAGCTGACGAGCGAACTCATCCATAAACCCTACTGAGCCTGACAGTGACAATATCCATACAGTCCGGTCCGTTCGTCTATGAGTATCGCATATCGACTTAGGGGGCTGGTAACGTTAGACCCCCAATAGCGGTATAAGTCGTGTCAGAGAGTAGCCCAGAACACCCTGAGATACTACTGGAGTACCTATCAGTAAATCTCCTGCCTCGGCCGAGGGCTTTGTGTAATAGCTCTCCTAGACACAGCGCGATCTCATCCCCAATACCGGGAGAGACGAATCCCCTGCTGATCTGCTCACTTGCCTCCATGTAGCTCGGGACTGTACCCAAAAAAGACCTGTTTGCACGACTCATTTGAGCCGTGGTAGGGTAGAAATCAAAGCACAGAGGGAACTCACAAGAGACAAATGACGACCTCAGGTCGATGAACTAACCTGTACACATGTCACCAGGGAACTGCTATCTGACGCTAGGTATAATACCAACTAGCAGGTTCCCGGCGAGTCCTGTCCGGTGTACTCATAACCCAATGAGCACCTGTATACATATTAGGTGAACCAACTGACACCAATGGCTTGTGAGACCGGCCACTTGTCAGGGTCTCGACTGTATACACTAGTCTACTCTGGAATATCGATGCCCTGTCTCGAAACTCCCGCGACTAGGGACACTTTAAGGATGTGCTTACAGACCCCAGCTCCCACGTATATGATCGCCATCATACTGCTGGTAGTCAAGAAAGAATCCTATGGGCTCTATCATTATGCAATAGTGAACTAAAGCATGTATACGATGATAAAGACAAACCAGATAGCATACTATCATCTAGAGCAAGACTGTCATATCGGTATAGGTCCTGCCTCAATCATTGCAATCATGTACCTGTGATCCAATAATTGACTTTGAGGGCACTATATCCAACACCATCAATTAATCACACCACAAAAGAACGAAAATATAACGTA
Source organism: Agapanthus africanus (assembly GCA_030015575.1). Taxonomy (NCBI): domain Eukaryota; kingdom Viridiplantae; phylum Streptophyta; class Magnoliopsida; order Asparagales; family Amaryllidaceae; genus Agapanthus; species Agapanthus africanus. The sequence goes on along the minus strand of CM057350.1, from coordinate 182,089,078 downwards.
CGTATATGCCATCCGCATTTGCCACTGGGTCCCGTCATCACCCGTTAGGTTATTTAACTAACGACAGAGCGGGGACTGGACTAGCGCGGGTGTAAAATATATACAATATCTACTAGTATATATATCAATATATAATAATTGTTGGGTTACCTACAACGGCGGCAAGGTTTCGGGTGGCATCACATATGCTAATTTCAAATTTTGCATAGATAACCCTAAACCTAGGATGTTTAACTAAAGAATCAAACAAAACAACCATGTTAATACTTGAACATCTAAGAGTTTGGGATTACAACCTTTGTAGTCTGTTCCTTCGCTTCATAAGCTCCGTGTTGAGATCCCTTCGCTGCGATCATCAAGTACCCGGACTCTAGAGAGGCTCCATGAAGAGAAAGATGAAACCTTGCTTGCAATCTTCAAAAAATAAGATGATCTACCTTGAAGAAACTCAAACCCAAGCTCTTTCTTCACTAATCAAGTATTTGTAATGCAAACACTCTAATCTAAGTAGCTAGAATAGATGAGGATGGTGAAGTAAGAATTTTGCTCACTTATGTTTTCAATTTCTCACAAAATATCATCACAAAACCAAAAGCTAGAAAGCTTTTAAGAGGAAGAAGAAGAAGAAATCATTTTGTGATGAATAATGAATTATTGTTGTGGTTACAATTGCAACCATGAGTTAAAAATGAGAGTCTTAACTCTTGTAGAGAATAAACCATAGGTTAAGGGTTTGGGATGGGTTAAAGAATATCTACTCAAAATATCAAGCTAGATGACAAAAGGCAAAGCTTCATGAAGCTTCATGAAAGCTTCATCCAAAAGCTAACCCAAAAGCCAACCTTAATCCAAACCCTAACTTGGTTTAAACTCAACAACGATGTTGCATTTGTAACCCTAATATGTTACAATATTATATTTCAAATATATAATATATATTGTAACAAAATAAAATAATACAATTAACATATATCGCATATACATCAATGTATTATCCATGTGAGAAAAAGAATCTTTAAGTGGGCTTATATTAATTAATGTAACATAATATATTAAATATACAATTATACATTAAATTATCGAATCAACATTTGATCCGATAATCCGGCTATTTCACAAATAACCGACTAATATAAAAAGTATCAGTTCATCGAATCAACACTTGATCCGATGACCCAGTTATATCACGTATACCCGGCCGATATCACATATCGCGAGAATCTAATACGGTATCATATACACGTATTGTTCTCGGTCCCGCACATATCATATCTGTGCTCCTACTCCATTTTGCCTGAGCCAGGAAACCTCTGTGTAGGACTCTAAAGAATCGCCAATACGCCGCCAGTAGGTGATGATCATATCAAACACCCACAAGCTGCAAGCGGTCAGCTAAACGTAACAGCCATCCAGGTATTGAGCAATCAGAAGATCAACAAGCAAGCCTGTACATTCTCCTGTGAATCCAACCAGTAACACTCCCGTACAGTCCGGTCTCTTCGTCTGATATGTCGCATATCCAGTCTATGGGTGGTAAACGTCAGACCCCAGTAACCGATAAGTCGTGTCGATATGGGGTCCATAACAGTTCGAGAAACTATTGATAACACTTACCAGTAAATCTCAGCAACCCTGGCCAGGGAATTCCAGTTATAGCCAATCGAACACAGCGCAACATCAACTCCCTATACTGGGAGAGACGAAACCCTTCCTATCGCTCATTGCCTCCATGTGATTCGGGACTGTACCCAAAAGCCACCGTTTTGCACGTTCTCTTGAATGTGGTAAGGTGGAAATCAAAGCACAGTGGGAATCACACAAGACTCTATGACGATCTCGGGTCTACAGACTAACCTGTACCAGTGTCACCAGAGAACTGCCATCTTACGTGAGGTATAATACCATCTGGGAGTTCTCGGCGAGCCCGTCTAGTGTACCCAGTCTCTACTGAGCACCCGTATACTATCTCTTATGTAAAACACCAATGGATATGGGATCATCCATCGCCCATCTACATAGGTCGAGAAGCTATATGCTAGTCTACTCTGGTATATCGATGCCCTGTCTCGATACACCTACGACTAGGAACATTTGAAGGATGTACTTAGCGACTACACTGCCCCCACTAGTATGATCTGCATCATAGTCCTGGTAGTCAAGTACTCATCCTAAGGGCTTTATCAACATGTGACATAGAGACAATCAGAGTACATGTTAAGATAAAGAGCAACCAGATATCATACTATCATGTCGAGCAAGAAAGTGCTCCATATATATGTCCAAGCATCCATTACAATATACATCGTATGTACAGTAATGGCCTCTAGGGCATACATATCACTAACAATCTCCCACTTGCACTAGGGACAACTGTTGTAGTATCTCGTACCCAACAATCAGATATGGTTGAAGTATCTCATACTCAACCATCCCATAAAAGTCTCTACTGGGAAATAGGCCTTTGTGAGTGGATCCGCACTGTTATCCTCTGTATCTACTCTCCTATCCTCGATCTCCCTAGAGATCAACCATCTCCATGATCAGGTGATACTGCCTAAGAATATGTCTGGATCTCTGATGGGACGGGGGTTCCTAGGCATAAGCCACAACTCTATTATCACACAATGGTAGGAACGAAGTTCATCTCATGAACTCATATATATCCAGACTGCCTCTTTGGTAGCATCCTTGGTAACGATGTATCTTGCCTTTAATCGTCTAGTTTGCCACGGTATCTAGCTTGAAACTCTTCCAACATACCGTCCCTCCACTGAGGGTAAAAACAATGCCTGTGACTGACATTCAGTCGACCTTACCACCCTGGAAGTTATCCAGTGATTCTGCACAGGATCGATTGATACCATCTCACTACACCTAGTGAGAATCCTAACATCCAATTAGATCTATCTCATAGATCCAAAACCCAGGATTTAGGAGGTATCACCTTGATCCGATATGGAGAATCCTTGTGATAAGATGAGATTGACCGAGCGTAGCATGGGAAACTCCTTCCCTATCAAGAGCATGTCATCCACGTACTATACGAGGATCACCACCATACTCCCTACTACCTTTTTGTATATACTAGGTTCATCTACTATTTTGATGAAGTTAAACTCTTTGACTACCACATCAAAACAGACGTTCCAACTCCGCGATGCCTGATTTATCCTATAAAACAACTAGCACACATTTCCGCTGCTCCCACTGTCTACGAAGCCCTCTGGCTGTATACTTACAGACGCTCTCTTCTAAATCATCATTTAGAAAAGCAGTCCTGACACCCAACCGCCAGATATCGTAGTCATGGTATGTAGCAGTGGCAAGTAGGATCTGGATGGACTTAAGCATAGTTTTGAAAGTCTCAACTTTTCCATGTACACCTAATAATCTTCTCAAGATATACTTGCTCCTGATGTGGATTTAACCCTTCAGATAAAGCAACCAAAGTCCATACTTTGTTGGTGTATATGGATTCCATCTCAGATCGCTTAGCATCCAGCCATTCTCACAGAGTCGCCACTCTTGATGGCCTGCACAAAACTCGTTGGGTCATCATCTCATGATGCAATCCTCGCTCCCACTGTCATAGAGAAAACCGAAGTATCTCTCAGGTGGGTGAGGAACCCTACCAGATCGGCGAAGAGGCTGAGCTTCGTCGGAAACTATTGAATCCTCCGGTTCTACCAAATCATCAGCTGCAGTTTGTATAGCTGGAACTCCTTCCAGTTCTACCTTATGACCACTAATTCCTTCATAAGAAATTCCCTTTTTCTCAAAAAGGTGGCATGCCGAGAAAAAAAAGACCTTTTGTTCCTCGGTTCGGTAGAAGATATTCCCTTGCGAATGCTTGGGATATCCAACAAATTTCCACAAAACTGACCTTGCCTCGAGCTTATCCAGATCATGCTTTTGACATAGACCGAACAACCCCAAATCTAACATACTTAAGACATGGGCTCTTCCCATTCCATATCACATATGGAGTGGTAGGCACCTGATTTGGTTGGAACCCTATTCAATAGGTATGCAGCTTCACAAATTCATAACCTTAAAAAGGAAATAGGCAACTCAGTAGTACTCATCATAGAGCGCACCTTATCATATAGGGCACGTCTGCTCCGCCCCGTTATACCAACGTGCTGTGGTGTATACGGAGGAGTAATGCTGAGAGAGAATCTCATTCTCCTTTAGAATAGTCCAGGAATTCCGTGCTCAAGTATTCTCCTCCCTGATCACATCAAAGGACATAATACTTATACCCGTTTTAGTTCTCTACTTCTAACTTATATTCATTGAATTTCTCAAAAGGTTCAGACTTGTGTTTCAACTGGAACATATGTTCGAATCTTGAGAGATAATCAGTGAATGTAATGAAGTACAAAGAACCGGTCCTGGCATGTGTAGACAGGGGACCTTACATACATCATCATGTATCAATCCCAAGAGTTCACTAACTCTTTCTCTGTTTCCAATAAACGGAGCTATGGTCATCTTATCTTTGTGACATGACTGGCAGGTTTCATAAGATTTAAGTTCAAACTGATTTAAATATTCATTTTAATGTAACTTAGCTAGTCGGGTCGCATTGATATGACCTAGTCTACAATGCCTCAAGAAGGATTCGTTCATTTCTGAACTCTTGCTCTTGTGTGTGTTCTGTACGTTAAGAACTGTGGTTTGATTTAGAACGTCTATGCTTTTAGATAACGTGACTGAACCGATCAACTCTTGATATAGGAAATGTTCAAAACATTATCCAACAATACAAAATTATATCCTTCTTTACTAATAAAGAGACTGATAAGATATTGTATATCAGGTTCGGTATCTAATAACACTCGTTCAGAATCAATGTATTTGATAATACAGGGTGATAACTGCCAACAGACTTGGCTGCAACACTTGCACCATTTTTAACTCTTAAAACTTATCACCCTTTCTCAGTTCTCTACCTATCTGTAGCCCATGTAACAGATTACATATGCGGGATCCTGATCCGGTATCTCATACCCAGGACATAAAGGATACTGAGAAACAGTTCTCTGTAATGAACACACCCGAAGGAGATGCATCATCATGTACTTTCTTCGTTTGGGTGGCACGGGAATTCTGGTAATCCCCAATTTTCTGCTCGATCTTATAACAATTATATGTTGGAGCGGGACCAACATTCCTTAGCTCAGTATAACAAGCGGGTTCGGTCAATACATCCGTATTATTATCTTGATTAAGGCGTGACATGGTCGCTACCTGGAGAGAGAGAGAAGAAAACACTCAGCGTATACTCTTGCAAGATTAGATTGGTTATTAATATATCTAATCAGGATGGCTCCCACTGTTTTAGTCAAATCTTCCTTCAAACCCTAAAAGGAAAGACTAGCCGGGATTAATTACACGCTACAAGTTCGCCAATCTTTTAGCCAGGCCAGTGCCGGTACTTTGAGGGAGGTTCCTCGTGCTTGCGCACGGACCTAATTAAAATAAACATCGTTTTTCTATAGGCGTAACCCCGTTGACACCTTTCTAGACACCTACTTGATCGGCTAACTGTAATGTGTAAAACTCTCCCAGGAGTAACTCTTACTCACAGCGGGTATCGGGATCTAACTATCTCATAGGAGGTATGCAATCTCATTGCAAATTTCAACACTTGAAATTCCCAATAATATTTTGCCCCGAGCGATATATGACCTTGACAAGGTCAACAAACCATAGACCGCAAGTCAAGTTCAACCCGTCATTTCCCGATTGAATTAAACCCACCCGTATGACCCTTGACAAGGTCAACAAGGTTGCACGACTACCCTAACTCAATCGCATCATATGCTTTTGCAGATAAGCAAAAATAGCTACCGCACACTACGCCTTGATAAGGTCAACAAACACAGCACGGATACTATAAAGTACTTATCTGAAATGACGGAGGGTTATGACAGGTTTTTAAGAAAACCCTTTGCGTAATGAACTTGATATCGTTGTAGAATCAAATGATTTAAATGGAATATTTTTGAGGCCTTTGCTAGTTTTCCTAAAGAGGTCACTCCCAGTGAAGGGATCTCGGCTCTTTCCTCATCGAATGAGGTGCAGGATATTTCACAAATACAACTATGCAAAGCAAGAACTAGAAAAGCAATCAAAAGACAAAACCGAGGGTTGTAGCATCTGCCAGTTATTGCTAAAGAGGTCATTCCCGGTGAAAGGATCTCGGCTCTTTCCTTATCGAATAAAGTGTTGGATGTTCTACAAGGAACACCGCTATGAAAAGCAAAAACTAGAGTTACCTGTTTTTGAAAATTCGATTCCACAACATCTTTAGGTTTCTTTTATTTCATCAATCTCATTAATGAAGTCCCATCAATTTAGCTTACCTAAGCATCACAGATAAATACAACGTACGCTTATGCCATCCGCATTCGCCTCGATGTCCCCTCGTGCACCGTTAGGTTAGGTAACTAACGGCAGAGCGGGGAAGTGCTAGCGCGGGTGTAAAACATAAGCAACGTCTATATAATATATCACATATACTATATCCAGTAACTATCTCAACATATCAAATGATCACATCACAGATATCGCAGCAGAAGAAATATATGCAATATTGGATATACTAGGAGGTCCGTATTTTATTGCGAGCCTGTATAAAACACGGATTCCACGGTCGTGATGAATAGGAAATCCCACACCCCTAGACCCCTACGAGAGCGGCAAGTAACCCTCCCAATTCTAGAGTTAGGAGACCATGTCTCGACTCCTCGAGATGGTCTCCCACTGGGCCCTAAAACCCGGTTACTTGTGCTCCCCGCCTTGGGTCTATCCTAATGCGGAAAAGTAAATAATATACAATGGTGACATCATCCTCAACCCGGAAGTGCCCCAATAAAAGAATATTACATACAATAAATTTTACATGAATGAAAATGAAAAACTCCCATCTCATATAAAACCCCCGGCTATTCAAAACACGACGATCCAATATAACATATCACAATAACACATAACATCACATGTCATCAACGTAAGTAAATATGCGTATCTCAATTGTCATTTATGTATAGCAACGAAACCGGCGATACACCACATATTACACTTACGATCGCAGAAAAGAAAGTGTAAAACTACAACAGTTGGAATCCGCAACCTCCTTAGACCTCACATGCCTAACCAAATGAATTCCTTAGACATCACATGCTTAACAATTATAAACCCCGCATTTTAGTCTCGATATCGAAAATACTTTTCAATATCTAGTCGGGAAATTCAACAAGATTCCCAACATCCTGATCGAATGCTCGTCGGAAACTTTAGTAGACGGCCGCACCCCCGATGCAATCGACGAAGTGCACTAAGGCGGAACATCGCTGCCGCGAGCACCCGAACGGATGCTTTTGGCAACAGGGTTCTCCTACAGTCCCTTGGTCGGGGCTATGGGATGTGGCTATCTATTAAGTTTATCCGTCGAGTATCCGCGTACGCTACGTGATTGCGACGGACTTTTGATCGCATCAAAATCCCGTGGCAACCAATCAATTGAGACTAAACTGCTAGATTTATAACATTCAAATTAGTTATCTCATAACTACCTGTGGATTCCAAATATTGTATCACATTACAGAAAAAGTTAGACGACGTTAAACATTCCGATCGAATCAACATACACCCAAAATTTCTCTTTTTGCTCAACACTTGAACTTAGTTTAAAAGCATCCATCACATGCCACAGTACCAATGGACCAGCCGTAGAAGGGTCAAACCAACACCTCACATGTGGCAACGCCGAACTACTACAAATCTTAAGGTTTAGAGGTGGTTCAGACGGTCATATAATTGAGTTAAGGTTTTGTTCTTCTAGAGGGTCCACCGCGTTACTTGCACGATATTTGAATGTTCTTTAACTAAAGAAAAGTCCAACACTTGGAAATTTTCCGGCAGGGGAAAAAGTGAGTTATTGATATCCGTTCGAACTTTTTAACACTGCCTAAACAATCATGAAACCAAACTAGAGTTGCGAATACGAAACACTCTGAATTACCTTTATAGTAAATAAACATCTCATGCAAATTTAGCAAAAGTAAACAACACCTAAAGTACCAAACCCTAGAGATGAGGACACCACCCAAAACTCAAAACCAAGAGCCCTACAAAATCCGAGCAGGCCGGATTTTCAGGCCTTCTGGCCGGCCAAAATCTGAGCAGGGGGTTTGGGTTTTGGTGTGTGTTCATATCGTATCTCATACAACATTCCGCAGCTGTTTGAAAATTTTTTTGACTCCAGAAATAATTTGACAGAAACTAGGGTTTTGCATCGGGTGTTTCGGAGTTGTTTCGGTTCCGTAATCCTACACTTATCCGTCTAATTCTCTATGTCACGACCCAAAAAGTACGGAACATGACTGGCACTTAAATTATGAAACGTCTCGAGGCGTACGTAATCTAAGTAAGCCAAAACCCAGAAATCAAAACTAAAGAAGCAGTATAGTGAAGGAAAAACCAATTTAAAGCAAGTAGTTTTAACAACATAGGCCGAAGTATGTATTTTTAAAATCTCAAGTATTTTCTGAAAATTTCGGTAGAGTCTCCTTTGTAAATACTGGCCCCAAACGGGATACAACATGAGTAGTATACGAAATAAGTAAAAAGGCATCCCCAAGCGGGAGCTAGCTCTTCGTCAATCGACGGTCATAACCACGCAAGCAATATAATATACAACGCCGAAGGGCGAGGATCAAAACTCAAAGGAAAACCCAAAATCAGCATGAAAACCATAATAATACAACGCGCAACTTTAAGGTCGAAAGAATAACAAGTCCGGTCTTCTATCTCTATCAAATATACAATCTGGTTGATGGAGTTTCTAAATACAACTGAAATAATAAATAAACAATGGTGGTCCTAATGCAAAGAACCCACCTACTAAAGCGATCACCCGGAAGGAACAGTGTGCCAGCAAAGCCGCAATGAAACCTGTACGGCAAAACCTGCAAGGAACTGTGGCACAACGGGGGTGAGTTGCCAACTCGTGAGTAGAAAACATCTACGAGTAGAAATCGCATGCATGAAGCTATCCTAGGTCATACGATTAGTAATATCCTCAAATAATATCCTGATCCATCTATATATAAGTGCAATACCACGTGCTCGTGTCAGTGCCTCATATAGCAACATATCAGATATATATGATGTATGAATGCGTTACGAATGGAAACATGATATATCATGAGTGAGACAACTGTTTTCTTTAATCAATAAGATTTCTATATGTATATCAATCAAGTATCATCAATGAAAGCAACAGAGAAATCAGTGTCAGCATCGACACAAAACATAAGTCTCAGTATCTCAATATCAAATCTCAACATCTCAAATCTCAGATCTCAAATATCAATATCTCAGGCATCCGTATCATCTGCGGGATTGGCCCGCGGGCTCCGGCAGAACGGATCAGCCTGTATCCATCTCATGGCTCCGGCCGGTATCCTCCGGATAACCGACGAGTCCAAAAATATCACCGGTAGGTAGTGCTCCCATACCAGGCTCATCGAATACAACTCGAGCTTCTTGCCCCGGGGTACCATACCGGGCCCACCATGTACCCGAGACGGTTCATCCTTCTCCTCGAATCGGGTCTCGAAATCCAACAGCAATCATGAAAACTCATGGTGGAAGACTCATACATCATGAGAAAACCGCAATTTGCATTTTAAAATGATGATACTAAGCTTTTATTAAATTCTTGCGGTTTTCCCCCAAATCCAGAAATCTCATGTAAATCCGAAATCATCAAAATCATGATACCAATAAACAGTGAATAGCGGCATAAATCTCCATAATATTGCATAACCAATGAATATATGAATGCACCTAATATCATGCAATGAATGCAATATTTAAACTAGCATATAGAAGCTATAACATATTGTGACTATCAGTTATCAAGCTATGTCAATGAAAAGGTATTTTCTAAAGTGTACGTGACATGGCAATTACCGATGATGATGTGTGTGAGCCGGCAAGTAAGTGTATGTGGAACATACGCATCATCGGTAATGGTGCTGGTGTCCTGACAGCATAGTTCATAATCACTAAGTACACAATAAACATGCAATAAGACGATAACAACATGATAAATGACAATGAATAGTAATTGCAACAATAATATGCGGAACATGAATGATAACATAACAATAAGAATCTACATCGCTACACCTGTGTTATACTGTTTTGCCGTTTGAAATAGTACGAATCGTGGTGTTTTGAAAATAAGGCTACGGTGTTTTTAAGAAAAGGTATGCCTTTTGAAATATCCGTAGTATCCCTTGACATGTCTTTAAAATCCTCACGATTCGTTAGTTTTGGAAATAGGTATGACTCGGGTCCAGTCTAACATCTACTAGGTAAACTACAGGTCTAACTAACAACCAATCGAAAGGGGTATGGAAACCACCTAAATCTGAGTCGATATATATATACATGTAAAATAGTCGGTGATCCCGCCTCAATAGTATCCCATACGATACCCTATATAATATGACATCCTCGAGTCAAGAGTGCGGATCTATCATCAATATATAGCTCATACGGTAAATCCGTCGTACGGCCTCCCAAATCTGGGTATGGGTCAAATATCACATTTATATCATTATTCGTCTGGTATCCTTTCCATCATATATCATGATCTGGGTGTACTGATCTAAGTCTAGTACACTACTGATACCATCTATGTAATGCATGCGTGCGTATGAAAACACCATGCCTAAAGAACCCGCTAAAATATCATGTCGTATCTCAAATACGAATCATATCATATCACCGACCTCATGGCCCCAAGCCCAATCTCATCGACTCATCATCAATCCCAAGTACTATCCTCATAATCCACGTGTGTGTGTGTGTGTATAGTCCCATACCCATGTGTGTGTGTGTGTGTATACACACATATCCCCATATACGCACATGTAAATAGATGTATGCAATTGCGTGTGTGCGTATGGGTGTGAACCTATTCTAGGGCACGCGACTAAGAAGCTATGCTAGTTTACTTCTAATTATCCTAAACTAAACCATGAACACAATATCATATCTTAATAATCATCCTCGTATCATAAAGTACCTATATGAACATAAATATCATAAACTATACTACGGACTGCGGGGGTGCTATACGCCATTCACCCGACTTCCCCCGTAGATATAATCTACTCACCTGATCTTCGCTTGCCGATGCCAACGTCGCCACACGCTTGCTTGTCATCTCGAAGTCCACATAGGGGTACCTACATGTCACAACGTATCGTATCACATAAAAACCCAATTCGAAATCGAAACGGCATATGAAAACCAAATCGACACGCGTATCACGCATAGGTCAAAACCTATCGCCTACGCATGCAAGAATAGCCAAACCAACCCTCGATATCGATGTACAAACATCAAACCATAGAGAAAAACCCAAACACCCCAATCGTGTTTTCACAAATCACTAATTATATATGAAATAGGGTTTAAATCATCAAAACCAATAAATTGATTAAATCAATTTATTACAAGAAACCTAGTAAGCATCAATTAGCCGTTTTAAAACAAAACTTGATGTTTTAACAATTCTAATGGCCATAATACTTATTAAACATCTTAACTAAGTCATACCAATGTTAATTAGATTTTAAACTTACCTCTTAATATTAATCTCAAAATCTAGTTTGCAAACATAACCAATTTTAACAATTTTCAAAGTAACAATTCACAATTCATCAACTAAACTAAGTTTTGAATGATCTAAGTTGCTAAACAACAAATTAAAATGTTAGTAATGTCATAAAAACCTTTACTAGATTTTAATCTCACATCTTGAATTTAATTTCTAAACCTAGTTTGTTAAAAAGCTTAATTTGGAACAAATTTTAAAATACAATTAGCAAACTACAACTAGCTTTTCCTTTAAATGTCTTAAGATCTCAAATACAACACACAATCCATGATCCAAATACCTAAAACCCTAATTTGATCACAACCCATTCTCTTGAATTTTCAAACTTTCCATTAGAACCTAATTAAACACCTAATTAGCTTCAATTGAAGTATGATAGAAACAATTAAGTAACTAATCAATAATCAAACCATGGGACAAAAATTTAGACCTCACAAAACCTGAATCAAACATGCAACCTAGCCTCACAAACTTGCTTCTTGCTCCATGATCTATACTAGAATAGGTCAAGGAAAAATGGGTAAGGATTAGAATTGGAATTTTTGGGATTTTTGATGGATTTTGAGGCAAATTCAGGAATTTTTTTGAAGAGAAATGAGGGGAGAAAAAGGAGGGGACTGCTGTTGAGGGAGAGGGGAGGGGCTCGGCCAGATTTGGGGAAGAGAGGAGAGAGAGTGAGGTGGTGAAAAAGTCCAAGTCAAAGAACCCATATCTCAATATAAAAACACCCACAATTCTTTTCACTTTAATTCTTTTTCTTTTCTTTTGTTTAAATGTGAAATGAGGGGATCAGTTTTTTTTTGGGGCTGCCAAGGGGCTCGGCCACACTAGAATGATGGGTGTGTGTGTGTAATTGTGAAGAATTTCCTTATAAAGAAAGCCCAAAACTTAAACAACAAGCCCATGTTTCAAATTCTTTATTATTTCCCTTTTTCCATTTAACCTTTTTCTTCGATATTTTCTAAAACCATTTGACAATTTCATTTCGTTTCAGAAACAATATTTTTCATGTTAATTTAATGTGTCATGATGCACAAAATTTGTATCAACCTATTCCAATTTTTAATTATCCCTAATTAAATGTATTAGTGACGGCTTAAAATAATATTAAAATAATTAATTTCGGAAAAATTTTCAGTAAATTAGAAATTTTACAAGTGGCTCAATAAACTCCAAATACTAGCAATTAAGTAGCTAGAATATATATATTTAATTTTATATTAAAAGATATTTATATCTTGATTCTTACGGAAAACACCCGTTATTTTACCGATTAACCGAAATTTCACCTGAACGATTTTCAAAACGTTACACTCTAGCTAGGATCTGATACCACTGTTGGGTTACCTATAACGGCAGCAAAGTTTCGGGTGGCATCACATATGCTAATTTCAAATTTTGCCATTATAGATAACCTTAAACCTAGGATGTTTAACTAGAGAATCAAACAAAACAAGCATGTTAACACTTTAATATCTAAGAGTTTGGGATTACAACCTTTGTAGTTCGTTCTTTCGCTTCATAAGCTCCGTGTTGAGGTTCGTTCGCTGCAATCATCAAGTATCCGGACTCTAGAGAGGCTCCATGAAGAGAAAGATGCAACCTTGCTTCCAATCTTCAAAAACTAAGATGATCTACCATGAAGAAACTCAAACTCAAGCTCTTGCTTCACTAATCAAGTATTAGTAAAGCAAACACCCTAATATAAGTGGCTAGAATAGATGAGGATGATGAAGTAGGAATTTTGCTCTCTTTTTTTTTCAATTTCTCATAAAATATCATCACAAAACCAAAAGCTAGAAAGCTTTTAAGAGGAGGAAGAAGAAGAAATCCTTTTGTGATGAATAATGAATTATTATTGTGGTTACAATTGCAACCATGAGTTAAGAATGAGAGTCTTAACTCTTGTAGAGAATAAACCATAGGTTAAGGGTTTGGGTTGGGTTAAAGAATATCTACTCAAAATATCAAGCTACATGACAAAAGGCAAAACTTTATGAAGCTTCATGAAAGCTTCTTCCAAAAGCTAACCCTAATCCAAACCCTAACTTGGTTTAAACTCAACAACCATGTTGCATTTGTAACCCTAACATGTTACAATGTTATATATCACATATATAATATATATTGTAACAAAATAAAATAATACAATTAATATATATCGCATATACATCAATGTATTATCCATGTGAGAAAAAGAATCTTTAAGTGAGCTTATATTAGTTAATGTAATATAATATATCAAATATATAATTATACATTAAATTATCGAATCAACACTTGATCCGATAATCCGGCTATTTCATAAATAACCGACTAATATAACAAGTATCAGTTCATCGAATCAACACTTGATCCGATGACCCGGCTATATCACATATACCCGGCCGATATCACATATCGCGAGAATCTAATATGGTATCACATACACGTATTGTTCTCGGTCCTGCACATATCACATATGTGCTCCTACTCCGTTTTTCCTGATCCAGGAAACCTCTGTGTAGGACTCTAAAGAATCGTCAATACGCCGGCAGTAGGTGATGATCATATCAAACACCCACAAGCTGCAAGCGGTCAGCTAAACGTAACAGCCACCCAGGTATTGAGCGATCAGAAGATCAACAAGCAAGCCTATACATTCTCCTGTGAATCCAACCAGTAACGCTCCCGTACAGTCCGATCTCTTTGTCTGATATGTCGCTTATCCAGTCTAGGGGTGGTAAACGTCAGACCCCAGTAACCGATAAGTCGTGTTGATATGAGGTCCATAACAGTTTGAGAAACTACTGATAACACTTACCAGTAAATCTCAGGAACCCTGGCCAGGGATTTCCAGTTATAGCCAATCGAACACAGCGCAACATCAACTCCCTATACCGGGAGAGACGAAACCCCTCCTATCGCTCATTGCCTCCATGTGATTCGGGACTGTACCCAAAAGCCACCGTTTTGCATGTTCTCTTGAACGTGGTAAGGTAGAAATCAAAGCACAGTGGGAATCACACAAGTCTCTATGACGATCTCGGGTCTACAGACTAACCTGTACCAGTGTCACCAGAGAACTGCCATCTGACGTGAGGTATAATACCATTTGGGAGTTCTCGGCGAGTTCGCCTAGTGTACCCAGTCTCCACTGAGCACCCGTATACTATCTCTGATGTCAAACACCAATGGATATAGGATCATCCATCGCCCGTCTACATGGGTCGAGAAGCTATACGCTAGTCTACTCTGGTATATCGATGTCCTGTCTCGATACACCTACGACTAGGAACATTTGAAGGATGTACTTAGCGACTACACTGTCCCCACTAGTATGATCTGCATCATAGTCCTGGTAGTCAAGTACTCATCCTAAGGGCTTTATCAACATGTGACATAGAGACAATCAAAGTACATGTTAAGATAAAGAGCAACCAGATAGCATACTATCATGTCGAGCAAGAAAGTCCTCCATATATAAGTCCAAGCATCCACTACAATATACATCGTATGTACAGTAATGGCCTCTAGGGCATCCATATCACTAACAATAATCGCTTCAGGTGTGATAAATGCAACATCATAGAAAAGTAATAAGCATCACAGAACAATACAGATAATCTGGGAGCCCCGGGTTTCCTTTGAGCCGCAACTGAAACCTGACGTTTCCCTGGTCGTGTGGATAGCTTGTGCAATGAAAACCTAGACCTCTATGAGTGCGGCACGTTACCCGCAAAAACATGAACTGAGACAGCCCCTTTCAGCAAAGTGAATGGACCACCCAGCACTTCACGGAATCCGGTAACTTGAGCACCCCACCTTGGGTCAAACTGTGCCCCCTAAGAGTGCGGCGAATAGCCCTCCAATTCTAGAGTGAAGCCCCCTCCGTCTTAAAGCCATGAGATGCGGGCCCGTTGCCCTCCAGAACCCGGCTATCCATGCACTCCACCGCGGGGTAATCCTAGTACAGAAAAGAAAATATGTACAACGGGTACATCGACCTCAACCCGGTCGTGCCCCAAAAGAATAATATACAAACAGGCAGTGACGGCAGTCCACATGTCGGACCCTCGCCCCACAATATCAAATGTACAAATAAAACTAAAAAGCACTAATATTGCACCAAGCTATCCACCACGACAAATCCGCAACAACACAGCACAACACAGAGCATCAATGTGAATATCACGTTTGCAAATCCGTCTAAAAGGACTATAACGATTAGACAAGATTTACCGATCAAATGACATTCACGGTGACAGATAGAAATGTAATGCACTGCAAACTTTAAACAATGTTAGAAAATATCGAATTCGAAATAACCCCTGAATAGCCCAAACAACCTGATAAAACTTTATCAAACTGGGCTACACAAACAACACCACTGAACCAAAACCACAGAGACAAGACAACACCCCAAAAATAAACCCCAGAGGAGATCAACTGGCTGGAGACCTCGGTTTTGGTGAGCTTGGGCTCGGCCAAAATCCAAGGGGTAGGATCTGTCTTTGGGGTGTGGTCTTGTGGTTTCTTAAGTAGTCTTCTGCACATGTTTAAATAATTTTTCTAGACACTTTGAAAAACAACAGAAACTGCTAATTCAGTGGCGATGTTTGGGTTTTGTTTCGGTTTTGATACTTTAACATTGTCTAAACAAGCTAGATTACGGTTAATGGGTGGCTCTGATACCATGTTGGATTACGGCAGCGTCCTGGCCGTCAATCCGAGGCCAAATGTGGAACAAAAATTTTATAACTTGGCGCTACCGCAACCAATCACCCGGATCGAACCATTAACCGTTAACTAGCTAATTAACAAAGTGTTTAGAGATTATACCGATCGATCCGTGTCCTTCGGTCTTTAGCCACCATCCTTAGCTCCTCACGGCATCTCCAATCTCGCTCGATCTCCGGTCTCCTCGTCGAAGTGGCACCACGTCAACGAATCTTTATATGGGCTCCCGCCTCAATAACCGAGGCAACTCGGACATGAAGTTTGCTAGCCGACATGTCCAAGATGAAGTAGAGTATGAGTGTGAATACTTTGTCTCAAGGCACCCAAGCATTTGGATGGAGGTAAATGAAGTTGCCATGGATGGAATGAAGTGAGCATAGGATTTGCAAAGAGAAAATCAAATGAGCTTGGCCAATAATGGGCTCGGCCAATTCACAGTGAAGGAAAAAATTCACAGGGGATGGAAAATGGGAGAGGTTCTCTGTGGAAAAATGTGGTGATCAAGTGTGAGGAAAATTGTGATGGATTAATTAACCCAATAAAAACCAACTCTCACCCACATTGCCAGCACACTCACCTCACCCAAAATATCCATCACAAATTCAAAACCAATTAAAGCAAAGAGTGGACTCCTTACCCATGCCTCACCAAATTCCCAAGCAATTTCCATGCCACCTCACCAATGCCCATCCCTCCCCATGCTTTCGAATCTGGCAGCCCCCCAAAAGGAAAAAGGTCACGAAATTTAGGCAAGGAAATGGGCCAAAAATAAAGCTCAAAAAAATTAAACATAAATAAAAATGTTTAAGTCGGGAAAAGAAATTGGCAAATTCAAAAAGTAATCTTGTAACGGATCATAAGAAAACCCCTCGTCCGTATATATATACCCGCATCTGTATTCCGACTGAATACGAATGCAACGAGACAAAAATATTCCAACACAATATAATACTAGGATCCGGATTAAACCAAAGCTAACTAGTATTATCTATCCGAACCATGACACATGCACAAGTGTATGTGTATGTTCGAACCCTTCCATAAAACCATACGGCCTATACAATGTTTCGCCCGAACTTGGGAAACTGTCTGTGGGGGACTCTAATGACTCATCAATACGTTGGCAGTGGATTTAACCACAAGCACGCCAGTGGCACTAGCTGTACGTAACGGCTGCCCATGTATTGAAAGAAAGGGAAGCTGATGAGCGAACTCATCCTGAAACCCTACTGAGCCTAACAGTGACAATATCCGTACAGTCCGGTCTGTTCGTCTAAGAGTATTGCATATCGGGTCTAGGGGGTGGATAAAGTCAGACCCCTAATAACGCGATAATTCATGTCGGTATGAAGCCCATCACCACTTGAGAAACTACTGATCCGAATCAGTAATTCTTGATTACCTTGGCCAAGAATTTCTGGTGATGGCCACCCGTGCACTGTGTGATATCAACCCCCAATACCAGGAGAGACGAATCCCCGACGATCCGCTCACTGCCTCTATGTGGCTCGGGACTGTACCCAACTAAAACCTATTTTCACGACTCCTTTGAGCCGTGGTAGGGTAGTAATCAAACCACAGTGGGAACTCACACGAGACAAATGACGATCTCAGGTCGACAGACTAACCTGTACACATGTCACCTGGGAACTGCTATTTGACAATAGGTATAATACCAACTAGCAGGTTCCCGGCGAGTCCGTCCAGTGTACTCATAACCCAATGAGCACATGTATACTATCTTAGGTGAACAAACTAACACCAATAGCTTGTGAGACCGGGCCACCGCCCCTCGTCGGGGTCTAGATCAGCATACACTAGTCTACTCTGGAGTATCAATGCCCAGTCTCGAAACTCCCACGACTAGGGACATTTAAGGATGTGCTTATAGACCTCCAGTTCCCACGTATATGATCGCCATCATAATGCTGGTAGTCAAGCAAGAATCCTATGGGCTCTATCAACATGTATATGATGATAAAGACAAACTAGATAGCATATTATCATCTCGAGTAAGACTGTTCCACCGGTATAGGTCCTCACTCAATCATCATAATCACCTGCCTGTGACTACGATAATTGCCTTGAGGGCACTATAGCCAACATAATGTTCCCCTCTGATGGATAATCCGGATATCTCCGCAAACTCCTCCAATGAGATTGAAACCTCCCGATCTGATAAGAGAAAGGTGTGGGTCAGGATGTTCCATTGTTCCAGGAAAGATTTGACCCACCACACATGAGGAGTGTGGTAGTGAAAGAGGGATGCATAGATCGCAGGATACAGCCCGGTCTTCAATAGCAGCGATTTCTTGGCCGACGGGATATATCGAGCCCACTGTAGATAGCCAGCCAAATGACGGGGAGTCATTCCTATCATGTAAACTTTCTCCCAAGGACGCGACTCTCCTTGGCATATGCGTCGCCCTAAAATTTCCAAGGCCATCAGCGACTGCATCGGTATTGACGCTATGGAAGACTGAAGATGACCTTCTGAGGTCCAGTTGACCTCTTCTACCACGTAAGTAACCTGAGGTGGGTAAGCATAATGGATCGCGGGGATCGGTTCCGAAAATGCTGCGCAAGCAAAACTGTGCTGACCCCGGATAATTTGACCGTACCATGACCCCCATAGATGAAGAAACTTTTGCTCTGGGTCATAGTCCTGAATAAGTGCGAAGACTTCCCGATCTGTGGGTGCGTCGGCTAAAGCACTCTCCGAGAGAACGACGGGGAAGGAGGAATCGGAAGCCATAGTACATGCACAAAAAAAGGGGGAGGGATTAATTATTTACATAATGTTCAAGACTTTAACATTCTTTTACACCTAAAATTGTACTGCATTACAGTTCAAAGAGAAAGGGGACAAGGGGACCCATAAAATCAAGGTAACACCCCATCAAAGATGAGGCAATCACTCATTAAAAGAATCCAAAAGGATTCTCATTTAATGAGAAAATCTCATTGAACTATGAAGTTAAACCCTCTTGAGAAATGTAATTTGCTAACAGATTTCAAATCTGCAAGGAAAATATGAAAGGGAATAAAATTTCCAAAAGAATTCCTTTAAAAGTAATCTTTCTCAAAGCCAAGCTCTGTAGAAAAATGAGACAAAATCCCAGAAATCCGCTCGAGACATGGAATTAAATTCCAAACAGCCTTCAAAAATCAAGATTAGTAACATGGTAAAACCCTAAAAGAACTTTAAGACCTATGGTCTACTCAAGTAAAAGTTTTAGATTTCTGAGAAGTTATTACAAGAGAAGAGCAAAACTCTCTTAATAGGTTGAAAGAAATTCAAGACAAAAGAGTCTTTTTTAAGGGAAATATGGCCAGAATCCTTACCAAGATTCTTGAAACAGAGTAAAACTCTAAGAGTTTCTTTAAAAACAGAGATCTAAAATCTGAAAAGAGAATTAAATTCTCAAGGAAGGAAGAAGACTCAAGAAGATGAGGAAAACAGCAGTCATCTCAAGGACCAAATGTCCTATTTATAAAACATAAGAAGACGGTTCAACTTCCCAGAAGATCGGACAGTAGAAAAGGTGTCACCGCTGCACTCATGTGTGAGCCAAGTGAGCGCAACGGTGGGAGGGTATTTATTTCCCCCAATAAAAGAGCAAAGCTCTGTTCAAAATTAATGAGGCAGCGCCTCACGTGCTCCTCACGCGGGTGCCAGTGTGCAAAGCACAAAAGAATCTATTAGATTAAATAAGAGTTAAAACTCTAATATAGCACCGCACATGCTCCTCACACGGGCGCCGGTGTGCAAAGCAAAAAAAAAAATAAGAGTTAAAACTCTCAAGTGGCGCCTCACGTGCACAATACGTGAGCGCCGGCGCCCAGATAGAATTAAATTTTACTCTCTGTTAAACAGAGCCGTTGGATCAAAGATCCAACGGAGATGATAAATCATCAAAAATGCAGAATTAAATTCTGTCGGGAGAAAACATTCCCCAAATTGGATCATAAAATAAAATTCTATTTTTGGAATATATTCTCTCAATCTTTCTAAACAAGAAAGATTGCCCTCTGTAAAGAAGAGAACCCTTGGATTAAAAATCCAATGGTGATTAAAAATCACCATTTCACAGAATAAAACTCTGCATATGGAAAATATTTTCCCAATCTTGTTAGAAACAAGAAAATATGTTCTGTAAAACAGAAACCCTTGGATCAAAGATCCAATGGTGGGTGAAATTCCCCAAATTGATTGGGATCTCTTAATGAGAGATTTCTTTAAAGCTAATTAACAAACTTACCTCCAATATATAATGGACCGAAGACTTCAAGTCTGAGAGAGAGGAACCCCCCATAAGCTTTTAAAAACAAAAACAGAAAGCTTCAATAAGGAATAGAGAATTAAATTCTCAAGAAAGAAGATCTCCCTCCTTAAAAACTCTAGGTAAAGAAAAAAAAATGGAGATAAAAACATCTCATTTACATATCTAAGGGTCTAACCCTTCTCGAAGAACCTAGTTCTTTCTCTGGATCTGAGATCCACAAGACAAATCTCCCACAAGTTGAGAATTTAATTCTCATCGGGAGAAACTTGTTCTTGAGAATCAAAGAGTCAGAAAGAAACTAGGAATTAAATTCCACAAAACAAAGCATATAAGAGAAACTTAGTTCTCGTAAAAGAACTTGGTTCTTAAAAATGAAAGCTTGATCCTAGATCTGCAAAACAAAGATCCTATCAAATCATTAATAGGAAAAAATGCTATCAAAAGAGGATAAAAGTGCCCAGCGCCGCATGTGTTCCTCACGTGGGCGACACAGAAGAGTGCTTAGCTCTCACTAGGCAGCGCCCAACACCCAGCACCGCACGTGTTCCTCATGTGGGCGCCACAGAGAGGAGTACTTAGCACTCACTGGGCAGCGCCCAGCGCCGCACGTGTTCCTCACATGGGCGCCACAGAAGGGAGGAGTGCTTAGCACTCACTAAGCAGTGCCCAGCACCCAGCGCCGCACGTGTTCCTCATGTGAGTGCCACAGAAGGGGAGAGTGCTTAGCACTCACTAGGCAGCACCCAGCGCCGCATATGTTCCTCATATGGGCGCCACAGAAGAAGAGTGCTCAGTACTCCATAAACAGCCCAAAACGGCTGAGTGTTCAACACTCATTGGGCAGCGCCCAGCGCCTCGCGTGTTCCCTACATGGACGCCATAAGAGTGCCTAACACTTCATATAAAGAAAAAAAGGAGTAAAGTGTTCAACACTTATTGGACAATCTCCATGACTGAAAGCTCCATAGGATCATATGTGGGCGTCAGAACTCATATAAGTGCTTCGCACTTTTTGCATAAAAAAGGACTGATTAAACATAACCCAAAAAAGTGCTTAGCACTTTTTCAAAAAAAGAGGGGAGGCTAAGCAGACTAAAGCCAAAATAAGCTAAGTTGCTAAAGTCTTGCAACTGAGTCCAAATGATCAGTTGCTGGGTCTTAAATAAGAAAGATCTTGAAATGTTGTTAAGTAGATCTTAGTCTCAAATTAGACTAACGTATCCTTAAAAAAAATCTTAAGGCCACCATAACCCTTCTCTCTCAAATATGAGATTTGGTTCAAGGGTATATCTCTTCACACATCTGATATATGTCTTGCAATTCCTCAACGTCTTCAGAGAGGTGGAAGGTCCCGACGACCAACAACTCCTTTCATCCTATATTGATGCACTTCCAAATTGACGTGCACACCTCAAATTGGATCGTGCCCCAAATTGGGAACATTCCATATCAACATCGTTCACTTCGTCACGTAACAAATACACGTCCGTGCAAGTTGAATGTTGGACCGAAACGTCCTTAAACTAATATTCATCTCCAAAATGGCGATAATGGACCGAAATGTCCTTAAACTAATATTCGCCTCCAAATACGGCGATAATGGACTGAAACGTCCCTAAACTAAAACTTCGCCTCAAACATGGCAATAATGGACCGCGATGTTCTTAAACTAAAATAATCGAGCCCAAATTCTCATATGTTTAAGTCGATCTTAATCTCAAACCAGATTAACGGTCCTTAAATCAACCTATAACAATTCCAATTTCAATGTACATAAAATTATTTAAAAGTTAATGTATAAATGGAGTATTTGAAATCCTGAGTACACTATAAGTGTTTGAATTACTTTTGAACAGCAAGAAAACACTTGTAGCTCATTGGTAAAGCCTTGCACTGCTGTGACGTAGCCCCTGTGATCGAATCCCTCTAGCCACATTATCTTTTATTAATTTTTCTTTTAATATTTTAGAAGCCCAATGGTTTGCATGTGCACTACACATAAGATGATAAGTTACAGAATAATCAAACATATGCATGAGGGTATATGAATCGAGAGGGACACGTGGCCAAAGATCCAACACCCCCCACCGGATTTCGATCGGTGAAACCCGAGAAAAGACCGACACCGCCGGGCTAAACCGTAGGTAAAGCCTTGAAAATTTTTCCCCTGCACCCCTTGGCCTACCCTATTTCTCCTAGACTGTTTTTTTTCTCTGCACAATTTCCAGAGAATAATAAATACCCTTTAATCCAATTTTAATGCATTCTTTAACCCTCTAAATCCTAATCCTACCCTATAAATACAACTGTATCGTTTGGCACTCCTCATTCTGAAATCAAGTGCCAAAACTCTCAAAAATTCTCAAGTTCATATAGTTGTGCAAGTGGAGTTAGTGAATGGCGAAGTTCCAAGAAGATTCCGGCGACGAAATGACGCCCCGACACTTCCCTAGTCTTCCCCTACCTCTCTTCTTTCTCAATAACCAGTAAGTCCCTTCTCCCCATCTCTTTATCTATTCTAAAACTCACATTCTTCAAAACCGGCCGGAAGCGGAGTTAATCTGACTTCCGATTCGGTTTTTCTTTAAAATTCTATTTTTCTTAAGCAATAAATTACCATACTCTCATATAATGTTTAACAAACATTAAAAAACACATTAAAACAAGTTTCATCTCAAAAAAATCTTTCATGCAACTTTTATCGTATTTTTACGGTAAAATACCACTTACTTTATTTTCGACACAAATCAACATAATACTTGTATTACCATTAGAAAATTCATGAGGTAAGGACTTACCTCATCATAACACACATCTTTGATATAGCACGATTTACTTTTGGGAAATGTTTTTGGGAAAATCACGAGTTACAATAAAATACCCTAAACTATTACAAAACCCTTTTTAAAAAAAAAAGAGTATTCATTAATTCCTTGCAATTACGCATCAATAACCCATTTTGGGGTACCCCGATCGGGATGGTGCAGGTTATAGCACGTCCTCGGGCCTAGTAGAACGAGATGCAGACCTTCGCAAGGAGCATTCGATCTCGATGGAATTTTTAATACTATTTTTAAGAAAATGAGATTTCTAAAAAATAAATAAGATTTCTTTTTATTAAATATATATATGAGTATTATCAAAAGATCTATTTTAAATATATTATACAAATATTCCAAGTTTTCTAAATCAAAAGAATCACCATGACATGAAACTACCATCCAAATACAAAACAATTCCAATATTTCATTAAAATACCATATACAATGAAAACTAGGTTTTACTCACTTGAAAGTTCACTTTTATAAAATATAAATCTATGAAAACCCTAAAGACGATAATTAAATACTTGAGGTGTATTTTGAAAATATATCAAAACTATTTTTACATAAAACCCCTTCAAGTTATACTAAATTACAATAAGGACCCTAGTATATATAGGTTTAAGCGGGACAAATTCTCTTGAGCCTCAGGGAGCCGGAGAATGTGGGTACTTTCCTATCTAAGGTAAACAATCTAAAAAACAGTGTTATTACTACGGTAATTGTCTTGGAAAAAGACACAAATCCTGTCGTTCATATGCAGCAGTTACCGATAACATCAAAACTAATTCAGGATTTCAAGTTCTTTTCAAAGTGTCTGACTCGGGCTGAGTCTCAATCTAATCAATCTGACTTAAATATGATTCAAGTATAAACTAAAATACAGCATGAATCCATGAATCCGTCTATTCAATCTATATTGACTGAACCGAACTATGGATATACTCCGTTTACATGACTATCCATTTATATCCATTCCATTTACTGATATCATGGTTTCGGTAAGTCATCCATCTATATAAAAAAACAATACAATCAATACAAAAGACATCGCGGGGTTTATAATGGGGTAGATTGGTATGTAATGTGTTAGAAGTGGCATGAGATTGTAACCTTAATACACCTAACTTGAATATCCATTGTCGTTGTACCGTGGCTGAATAGTTCCTTGTGCTCCGTATACCTTAGTCTCCGGAATAGTTGGACTCCTCTCGTATACATTGGCATATTCTGTACCAAGTTACAAACAACTGCGTTAATATTATAATCAAACATTACTATTCATATTCTCTTTCTGTCTATTCTTTCTCTACTCATCTTTAGGATTTACCGAGCGATTGTTCGCTGACGACATTCCTTTCTTCTTTCTTTGGAATGTTGTTAGGTGATTTAGACGTACTAGAGACCGAGCCCAGTACTGAGGACTTAGAGCAGTTTGCTATCAACCCAGAGCTGTAGGCACTTGTATATACTTTTCATTTCAGTTATGCCTGTTGGATATATGTATGCCCTAGAGGCCATTATATGATAGTGAATGTACTGATGTGTGTATATATATATATATATATTCAAAGGACAGTCTTGCTCGACATGATAGTATGCTATCTGGTTTCTCTTTATCATATGTTCACTTGATCACGTTTTTACTCATTTGGTACATGTTGATAAAGCCCTAAGGATATTGGCTTGACTACTGCAATTATGATGTGGATCATACTAGTGGGACACCTGTACTTTATAAGCATATCCGTGAAATGTTCCTAGTCGTAGGTATATCGAGACAGGGCATTGATATTCCAGTGTAGACTGGCGTATACCATTCTTGTTCCATATGATGGGAGATGGATGATCCCATATCCATCTAGTGTGCTGACACCAAAGATTGTATATGGGTGCTCGGTGAGACAGGGTACACTGAACGGACACACCGAGAACTCCTATGTGGTATTATATCATACGTCGGATAGCAGTTCTCAGGTGACACTGGTACAGGTTAGTCTGTAGACCCGAGATCGCCATAGAGTCTTGTGTGTCCTCCCACTGTATCTTGATCTCCACCCTACTACGGCTCTAATGAGCATAAAAACAGGTGGATTTTGGGTATAGTCCCGAGGCACATAGAGGCAATGAGCGATAGGAGGGGTTTCGTCTCTCCCGGTATTGGGGGTTGATGTTGCGCTGTGCACGATTGGCTATAACAGGAAGTCCCTGGCCAGGGCTGCTGAGATATTACTGATAAGTGTTATCAGTAGTTTCTCGATCTGTTGTAGACCATTTACCGGCATGACTTATTGAGTTATTGGGGTCGACGATTCCATCCCTAGACTCGATATGCAGCATATCTGACGAAGAGACCGGACTGTACGGTAAGTGTTGCCAGATGGATTGACGGGAGTTTTGACAGGTTCGCTTGTTCTTCTTCTGATCGCTCAATACCGGTTTATTAAATCAAATGTTGATTTAATAATGACTTTTAGCTCACTTTTAATAAACCCTATTCTTTTGATGGATGCATGCATGTATATATACATGTTGATGTACATACACACATACATACATGCATATATATCATGGTTGTTGATATATTGAAGATGGCAATGCAAGACTCACATGGTTCATATTAATATATAGTTTTTGTTTTAAGTTAAAAGATAAAGGAAATTAACTAATGACTCATTTCTTTACAAATGACTCATAGTTTCTACACACTTCTTTGTTTGACCATTGACTTAACCTTGGTTAATTTCCTTTGTTCTTTAACTCATCATAAAATATCTAGATTTTTATATTAACCATGGTTTGTTGTGAGAGTGTCTCACGTATATATATCCTTTTGTTTTATTTTTAAAACATAAGAATTATCATTATCTTCAAAAAGCTTTGCCATCTTCATCTTCCTCCTTCTTCAAGATCCTTTTAGATTTGTTTAGAGTGAGGAAAAGAAAAAGAAAGGGTTTTAAGTGATAACATAAACCACTTCATCATCCTACACATCTCTAGCTCTCTTGTGTAGGGTGTTTGCTCCACCGATTTGAAAGATCAAGTGAAGCAACAAGCTTTGAGCAAAGGACTTCGGGTGGATCGTCGTGGACTCGGAAGTGTTCAAGCGAGCCTTTCTAAACTCTAGGAGATCCAAGGAGTCACCCTAGGAAGTCTACAAAGGTTGTAGTTTCTCCACTTAGTGATAGATTAACTTTTACATGTGATACTATTAGTTGTTACTCAATATTTCTAGTTCGATTCCTAGTTAAGTTTGCTTAGCACCTCTTAAAATCAAGTTGTGGCATGTGTGATGCTTCCAAAACCTATATGAGGTGATAAGGAAACCCTACAGTGGTATCAGAGACAAGCTAGAGCTTTAGAGTAACCTAGACGACGTTAAAAACCTCGAACGAACGAAATACGACGCCCAGGGGTGCTCTCTGGACATTTTTCAAAAGCGTGGATTTTTTCACATTAAAAATACTCAGAAAATTGTGCACGGTATTTTATGGGCCCACAAGAAGTACGAAGCCCTAACTCCACTATACGACCGTGGAACCGCGACCAGAATGGTCATTCTGCGGCGGTTCCGCGGCGCTGTTGGTGAAGCTTGGACTGTGCCTTCTTGCGCTGGCCCGTATGTACTTGTTGCAGTTTCTGGTAAACTTTAAAGCTGCTCAAGTGTTGAGCTTTATGAGATGTCTTTGGGTGTTCAATCATTCGATCGAATGTTTTAACCGTGCCTAGTTTATTAGTATGTGATACAATAATTAGAATCTACAAATTTATTTGTTGCGTGTAAATCTAGCATTTCGGTCTCGAGAATAATCGGAAATCTTGTTGAATTATCCGACTTGTTTTGAAAAGGTGTTTTCATGGGTTAGACCTAAATGCAAGCTTTACATTGTTAGGCATGAAATCTTAGATATGTGATATTCCGGGTTTGTGTTGTCTAAAGGCAGTTATGATTCCAATTGTTGTAGTTTTTCATTTTATTTCTCTGTGACCGTAAGTGCAGTATGTGGTGTATCGCCGGTTTCGTTGCGATACATCAACGACAATCGAGGTACGCATACTTACTTACGTTGATGATATATGATATTATGTGTTGCTGAGATATGATATGTAAGATTGTCGTGATTGAATAGCCGGGGGTTTTATGTGAAATGAGAGTTTTCTTTTCATTCATGTAAAATTCAATTGTATGTAATATTCTTTTATTTGGGGCACTTCCGGGTTGAGGATGATGTCACCGGTGTTGTATATTATTTACTTTTCCGCATTATGATAGACCCAAGAAGGAGGGCACAAGTGACCGGGTTCTAGGGTTCAGTGGGAGGCCATCTCGAGGAGTCGAGACCGGGTCTCCTAAACTCCAGAATTGGTAGGGTCACTTGCCGCTCTCGTAGGGGTCTAGGAGTGTGGGCTTGGCTATTCATCACGACCGTGGAATCCGTATTTTCTATTTATGGCTAAATACAAAATACAGACCTCCTAGATATCCTATATTAAATGTGCTTTTGATGCTTATATTATGTGATGTGATCATTTAATATATATATCTGAGACGAATGCAATATGTATGATATATAATAGACGTTGCTTATGTTTTGCACTCATGCTAGCCCCGTCCCAGTATGTCGTTAGTTAAGTAACCTAACGGTGCATAACGGGACACTGTGACGAATGCGAGTGGCATAAGCGTACGTTATATTTTCGTTTCTTTCTGTGATGGCTTTAGGAATTAAATAACGGGACTACATTAATGAGATTAATGTAAAGAAAAATGAACCTAAAAAGATGTTGTAGAATCGGATTTGAAACACACTCGGCCTTTTATGAAAAAGCAAGTATCAAAATGCGGAGCTTAAGCTACTCCTTTTAAACCCATTGGATTCTTTAACGATATCAAGTTCAAAGCGTTAAAAGCTTTCTTAAGAACTATCCACGGCCCTCCGTCATTTTAGAAAGTAGAGTACTTAGTATTCGTGCTGCGTATTTTGACTTTAGTTAAGACGCAGTGTACGATAGCTAAGTGATGTCTTCCTACACTGCATATGATGCAGATTAGCTAGGACATCCATATGATTATGTTGACTTTAGTTAAGGGTCATGTGGGTGGGTCTAGTTAATCACGAAATGACAGGAAGAACTTGACTAAGTACTTATGATATGTTGACCATAGTTAAGGTAATGAGTACTAGGGGTAAAAATAATATCGGGAATTTCAAGAGTTGAAATTTGCAATGAGATTGCATACCTTCTATATGATAGTAGGATCCCGATCCCACTGTGAGCAAAAGTTGCTCCCGGGAGAGTTTTGCACTTTACAATTAGCTAACCCATTAGGTGTCAAGAAAGGTGTCAAACGGGGCCACGCCTCTGGGAAGACGAGGTTTATTTTAATTAGGTCCGTGCGAAAGCACGGGGAACCTCCCTCAAGTACCGGCACTAGCCTGGCTGAACGTTTAGCAAAGTTGTAGAATGTAATTAATCCCGGCTAGTTTTCTTTTTAAAGGTTTTAAAGAAAATTTGATAAAAACAGTGGGAGACATCGATTAGACAAGAAAATAACCAATCTGATCTTTGCAAGAGCTTTCGCTGAGTGTATTCTTTTCTCTCTCTTAATTGGCAAGTACCAATGTTAGGACTCAAGCTTCTACTAGATAAAAATAAACTGAATGGGACCGATTATAAAGACGGGCTGAGGAATCTCAACATTGCCTTGACTTATAATAAGGTATCATATGTCCTCACAGCTCCAACCCTGCCCATCCCAGTGTAGGGTTCCTAGGCACACTAATGGAGTCTCACAAGTGATCAAACACGCTAATTTCTAAAAATTACGGTGCCGAGAAAACCTAGAACGGATCGTTAACTAGATATTTAGGCAAAGCATGCAAGTAAACGGAAATATAGAAATAGGGAAGGGGCTACAACCTTTGTAGATCCGGTCCACCACCTCCTAGGCTCCGTGATGAAGTCCCCTCGCTGTCCAAATTGTATCATGGGCTCTAGCGTCGGCTTCATCGGAGGAAAAACGAGCTAGGTCATCGACGACGTGCCGAAGATGATCTACGTCGAGGCATCGCTAGAACAAGCTCCAACTTCACCAAGTCGGGAAAACTTGTGAAGTAAACACCCTATACAACTTGGCAAGAGGTAGAGGATGAAGAAATAGGAAGTGGGTAAACTTTAGATTTGGATTTCTCACACTTTTCCATCAATCACCATTGATGGTCAAGCTTTCTCTTTCTTGCTCAAGATGAAGAAGAAGAAGAAAAGATATGATAAGTTAAATTAAAAAAAGAACAGAAAATACAATACTTATCATATCTTCAACCATGGTTTAGTGTAGAGACTTAACTTAGGTTAGATGAGTGGTTAGGGTTAGGCATGAGACAAGAATGGTGACTAAGTCAATGCTTCATGAATCTTCAACTAAAAACAAATATAGCCACCATTCATTTCTCTTTTTCTTTTCAAATGAAATAAATAAAAAGATAAATGAATAAGCAAATGAAATGATACCCTAACCACTAACTAACCATGGTTCAATACTTTACACAAAACCAAGAAAGAATGTATCATCAAATATGATACAATCATGTGCACAAAAATATATCGCATATACAATGTGCAATACAAGTGAGTAAATCCATTTAAAGTGAACCAATACTAGTTAATGCAAAGTAATATATCAAATATATAATTATACATTAAATCATTAAATCAACACTTGATTGAATGATCCGGTCATGTCGCATATAACCGGCCAGTATCCAACGTATCGGCTTATCGAATCAATCCTTGATTCGATAACTAGGTTATATCGCATATAACTAATCGATACATTCATCGTGAGAATAGAATACGGTATCACATACACGCATTATTCTCGGTCCCGCACATATCTCATATGCGCTCCTATTTCGTTTCGCTTGAGCCAGGAAACCTCTGTGTAGGACTCTAAAGACTCGTCAATACGCCGGCAGCAGATGTTGATCATATCAAACACCCACAAGCCGCAAGCGGTCTGCTAAACGTAACGGCCACCCGGGTATTGAGCGATCAGAAGATCGACGAGCAAGCCCGCTCACACTCCTGTGAATCTAACCAGTAACACTTACCGTACAGTCCGGTCTGTTCGTCTGATATGTCGCATATCTCGCCTAGGGGTGGTAAACGTCAGACCCCAGTAGCTTGATAAGTCATGCCGACGTGAGGTCCATAACATTCGTGAAACTACTGATAACACTTACCAGTAGGTCACTGCAACCCTGGCCAGAGATTTCCTGTTATGGCCAGTCGAGCATATCACAACATCAACCCCCAATACCGGGAGAGAAGAAACCCCTCCTATCGCTCATTGCCTCCATGTGAATCGGGACTGTACCCAAAAACCACCTGTTTGCACGACTCAGTAGAGCCGTGGTAGGGTGGAAATCAAAGCACAGTGGGAGACACACAAGACTCTATGACGATCTCGGGTCAACGGACTAAGCTGTACCAGTGTCACCAGAGAACTGCCATCTGACGTGAGGTATAATACCATCTGGGAGTTCTCGGTGAGTCCGTTCAGTGTACCCAGTCTCCACTGAGCAACCGCATCCATCTTCGATGTCAAACACCAATGGATATGGGATCATCCATCGCCCATCTCATGGGTCGAGAAGATATTCGCTAGTCTACTCTAGAATATCGATGCCCCGTCTCGATATTCCCACGACTAGGAACAATGAAGGATGTACTCATTGACTACCCAGGCCCCATTAGTATGATCTACATCATAGTCCTAGAAGTCGAGCACACATCCTAAGGGCTTTATCAACATGTAATCAGAGAGACAGAAAGTACACATGTTAAGATAAAGTGCAACCAGATAGCGTACTATCATGTCGAGCAAGAAAGTCCTTCCTATATATGTCCCAGCATCCACTACAATATACATCCAATGTACAGTAATGGCCTCTAGGGCATACATATAACTAACAATCTCCCACTTGCACTAGGGCCATCTGTAGCAGTGGTTGCAGTATCACATACTCAACCATTCCCTAAAAGTCTCTCTTTGGGAAAAAGGCCTTCGTGAGTGGATCCGCCGTGTTGTCCTCTGAGTCTTCTCTCCTAATCCTGATCACCCTGGAGATCAACTATCTCCACGATCAGGTGATGCTGCCTCAGAATTTGTCTGGGTCACTGATGGGACCAGGGTTCCAGGGCCAAAGCCACACTTCCATTGTCATACAATGGCAGGAACCTAGTTCATCTTATGAACCAATATACACCCAAACTTCCTCTTTGGTAGTATCTTCAATAGCGATGTTACCAGCCTTTATCGTCTAGTTTGCCACGGTATCTAGCTTGGAACTCTTCCAACATACCGTCCCTTTACTGAGGGTAAAGACAGTGCCTGTGACTGACATTCAGTCATCCTTATCACCCTGGAACACTTCCAGTGATTCTCCCCAGGATCGATTGATACAATCTCACTATACCTAGTGAGAACCCTAATATCCCTTTAGATCTATCTCATAGGTCCAAATCTCAGGATTTAGGAGGTATCATCTTTATCCTATTTGGAGAATCCTTGTGATAATAGGAGATTGACCGATCGTAGTATAGGAAACTCTTTTCCTATCAAGTGTATGTTGTCTACGTACAATACGAAGATGACCACCTTACTCTCTACTACCCTTTTGTATATACAAGGTTCGTCTACCATTTTGATGAAGTCAAACACTTTGACTATCACATCAAAACAGACGTTCCAACTCCGCGATGCCTGCTTCATTATGTAAAGCAACTTGCACACGTTTCCGCTGCTCCCACTGTTTACGAGGACCTCTGGCTGTGTTCTTATAGACGTTCTCTTCTAAATCAGTATTTAGAAAAGCAGTCATGGCACCCAACTGCCAGATATCGTAGTCATGGTATTTAGCCGTGGTAAGTAGGATCTGGACAGACTTAAGCATAGCTACTGGAAAAAGGTTTCATCATTATCCACGCCTGGTCGATGACGAAAACCTTTAACAAGTCTAGCTTTGAAAGTCTCAACTTTTCCATCTACACCAAGTAATCTTCTCAAGATATACTTGCTCCTGATGGGGATTTAACCCTTCAGATATAGAAGCTAAAGTCCATACTTTGCTGGTGTACATGGATTCCATCTCAGATCGCTAAGCATCCAGCCATTCTTACAGAGTTCCTACTCTCGATGGCCTGCTCGAAACTAGTTGGGTCATCAGCTCATGATGCAATCCTTGCTCCCACTGTCATCGAGAAACTGAGGTATCTCTCAGGCGGATGAGGAACCCTACTAGATCGACGGAGAGGCTGAGGTTCGTCGGGAACTATAGAATCCTTTGGTTCTGTCAAATCATCAACTGCAGTTTTTGTATAGCTGGAACCTTTCCAGTTCTACAGAACTGATCCTGCCTCGATCTTGTCCGGATTTTGCTTTAAACATAGGCCGGACAACCCAAATCTTAACTCGCTTAAGAGATAGGATCTTCCCACACCATATCTCATATGGAGTGGTAGGCACTGATTTGAATCGAACCCTATTCAATAGGTATGCAACTTCATAAGTGCATAACACCCAAAAAGGAAATAGGTAACACTCATCACAGAGCACACCATATCTGATATTGTGCGATTGCTCCGCCCTGATGCACCGTTGTGCTGTGGTGTATTCAGAGGAGTAATACGGAGAAAGAATCTCATTCTCCTTTAGAATGGTCCAGGAATGCCATGCACAAGTATTCTCCTCCCTGATCTTATCATAGGACATAATACTTATACCCGTATTTTGGTTCTCTACTTCTAACTTATATTCTGTGAATACCTCAAAAGTTTCGGACTTATGTTTCAACAGGAATATATGACTGAATCTTGAGAGATTATCAGAGAATATAATGAAGTATAAAGAACCAGTCCTGGCATGTGTAGACGGAGACCTTACATACATCATCATGTATCAGTCCCAAGAGTTTACCAACTCTTCCTCTGTTTCCAGTAAACAGAGCTGGTGTCATTATATCATTGTGACATGACTGGCAAGTTTCACAAGATGTAAATTCAAACTGATTTAAATATGCATCTAAATGTAACTTCAGCTAGTCGGGTCGCATTGATATGACCTAGTCTACAATACCTCAAGAAGAATTCGTTCATTTCTGAACTCTTCCTCTTGTGTGTGTTCTGTATACGAGGAACTGTAGTTTGATTTAGAACGTCAATGCTTTTAGATAACGTGCCTGAACCGATCAACTTTTGATATAGGAAATGTTCAAAACATTATCCATCAATACAAAATTATATTATTTCTTTACTAATAAAGAGACTGATATTATTTTGTATATCAGGTTCGGTATCTAATAGCATTTGTTCAGAATCAATGTATTCGTAATACAGGGTGACAGTGACCAACAGACTTGGCTGCAACACTTGCCCCGTTTTCTGCCTCATGAAACTTATCACCCGTTCTCAGTTTTTCTATCTTTTTGTAGCCCTATGTAACAGATTACATATCTGGGATCCTGATCCGGTATCATATACCCAGGATGCAGAGGATACTGAGAAACAGTTCTTTGTAATGAACACACCCGAAGGAGATGCATCATATGCACTTTCTTCGTTTGGGCGGCATAGGAATTCTGGTATTCCCCTATTTCCTGCTCTGTCTTATAACAATTATAAGTTGGAGCGGGACCAACGTTCCCCAGCTCAGTATAACAAGCGGGTTCGGTCAATACATCCATATTATTATCTTGATTAAGGCATGATATGGTCGCTACCAGGAGAGAGAGAGAAGAAAACACTCTGCGTGCGCTCTTGCAAGATCAGATTGGTTATATATTTTATCTAATCAGGATGGCTCCCACTGTTTTTATCAAATCTTCCTTCAAACCTTAAAAGGAAAGACTAGCCGGGATTAATTACACTCTACAAGTTCGCCAATCTTTCAGCCAGGCCAGTGTCGGTACTTTGAGGGAGGTTCCTCGTGCTTTCGCACGGACCTAATTACTGTAAACCTCGTTTTCCCAGAGGCGTAACCCCGTTGACACCTTTCTAGACACCTACTTGATCGGCTAATTGTAAAGTGCAAAACTTTCCCAGGAGTAACAATTACTCGCAGTGGGTATCGGGATCCAACTATCACATAGAAGGTATGCAATCTCATTGCAAATTTCAACACTTGAAACTCCCGATAAAGGTTTTTACCCCTAGCACCTATGACCTTAACTATGGTCAATAAATCATAAGTACTAGTCAAGTTCTACCCGTCATTTCGTGATTAATTAGACCCACCCACATGACACTTAACTAAGGTCAACAAAGTCACTCGACTGTCCTAACTAATCGCATCGTATGCGGTGTAGGAAGACATCACTTAGCTACCGTACACTGTGCCTTGACTATGGTCAACAAACACAGCACGAATACTAAGTACTCTACTTCCTAAAATGACGGAGGGTTGCGGATGGTTTTTGTGAAAACCTTTAACGCTTTGAACTTGATCTCGTTGCGGAATCAAATGGTTTTTAAATGGAATGTTTTTGAGGCTTTTCTAGTTTTGCTAAAGGGGTCACTCCCGGTGAAGGGATCGTCGGCCCTTTCCTCGTCGAATGAGGTGCGGGATATATCATATATATCGCTGTGCAAAGCAGAAACTATGGAAGCGATCAAAAGACAAACCGAGGGTTGTAGCATCTGCCAGTTATTGCTAAAGGAGTCACTCCAGGTGAAGGGATCTCGGTCCTTTCCTTATCGAATAAGGTGCAGGATGTTCTATAATGAACACCGCGATGCAAAGCAAGAACTGTAGCTACCTGTTTTATTTTGAAATTCGATTCCACAACATCAATTAGGTTTATTTTCTTTCATTAATCTCATTAATGAATATCCCATCATTTAAGTCCACCTAACCATCACAGATAAATATAACGTACGCTTATGCCATCCGCATTCGCCTCGATGTCCCGTCTGCACCGTTAAGTTAGGTAACTAACGCCAGAGCGAGGCAGGGCTAGCGCGGGTGTAAAACATAAGCAACGTCTATATAATATATCATATATACTATATATAATACCTGTCACAGAACATCACATGATCACAGATAAATCACAGCAGAAGAAACATATGAAATATTGGATATACTAGGACGTCCGTGTTTTCAATACGAGCCAGTATAAAACACGGATTCCACGGTCGTGATGAATAGCCAAGCCCACACCCCTAGACCCCTACGAGAGCGGCAAGCAACCCTACCAATTCTAGGGTTAGGAGACCCGGACTCGACTCCTCGAGTTGGTCTCCCACTGGACCCCAAAACCCGGTTACTTGTGCTCCCCTCCTTGGGTCTATCCTAATGCGGAAAAGTAAATAATATACATCAACGGTGACAACTTCCGCAACCTGGAAGCGCCCTAATAAAAGAATATTACATACAAGTTTTTACATGAATGAAAATGAAAAATACTCATCTCACATAAAAAAACCCCGGCTATTCAAACACAACGATCCAATATAACATATCCAGCAACACATAACATCACATGTCATCAACGTAAGTAAATATGCGCATCCCAATTGTCGTTGACATATAGCAACGAAACCGGCGATATCACATATTACACTTACGGTCACAGAAAAGAAAGTGTAAAACTACAACAGTTGGAATCCGCAATCTGCATAGACATCGCATGCCTAATCAAATGAAATACTTAGACATCGCATGCCTAACAATTATAAACCCCGCATTTTAGTCTCAAAATCGAAAACACTTTTCAATATAAAGTCGGGCAATTCAACAAGATTCCCGAAAAACTGATCGAATGCTCGTCGCAAACTTTAGTAGGTGGCCGCACCCCTGATACCGTCGACGAAGTGCAACAAGGCGGAACACCGCTACCGCGAGCACCCGAACGGATGCTTTCGGCGACGGGGTTCTCCTACAGTCACTTGGTCGGGGCTATGGAGTGAGGCTGTCTATTATGTTTACCCGGCGAGTATCCGCGTACGCTACGTGATTGCGACGGACTTTTGATCACATCAAAATTCCGTGGCAACCGATCAAGTGAGACTAAACTGCTACGTTTATAATATTCATTCCGTTATCTCATAACTATTTGTGAATTCCAATTATTGTATCACATTCCGGATAAATAGAAAATGCTAAACTTTTCGATCGAACAATCGAACACCCAAGTTTTCCCGATACAGCTCAACACATGAAATAAGTCTAACAACATTCAGTTCGTGCCTCAGTAACAACGGTCCAGCCGTAGAAGGGTCAAGCCAACGCCTCACATGTGGCACGCCGTACTGTCCCAAACCCGAAGGTTCAAAGGGCAGTTCAAGACGGTCACATAATCGAGTTAAGGTTTGTTGTCTTCTAGAGGGTCCATCGTGTTACTTGCACTACTTAGAACGTCGTTAAACTACGGAAAAATACAACAATTGGAAATTTCCCGGCAGGGGAAAAAGTGGGTATTTATATCCGGTCGAACTTTTTAACATATTCTAAAAATACCCGGAAAAGCACACCGACAAAAATTAGACAGTCCGATCGAATACACCGAGTCCCCAATACAACCCAGAAAATAAAACTCTGGAATAAATATTAAAATATTCCCAGGAAAACCAGCACCAGAAAACAAGAATTACTTTGCAAAGTTTGAAGTCCAATCATGTCACGTGACCGCGGAACCGCCGCAGAAGCCAGGCTTCTGCCGCGGTTCCGCCGCGCAATAGAGGTATCAATGAAAAAATTTTGCATCGTAATTCTTAGAATTCCCTGCTGGATTTTCTGCATATTTTTAATTTCGAAAAAACCACATTTTACAGAAATGTCCAGAGAGCATTTTCAAGTCGGGGTTTTGTGTTCGTTCGGACTTCTAACTCCGTCAGGACTTCGCCTAAGGCTCTAGCTAGGCTCTGATACCACTGTAGGGTTCCTAGGCACACTAATGGAGTCTCACAAGTGATCAAACACGCTAATTTCTAAAAATTACGGTGCCGAGAAAACCTAGAACGGATCGTTAACTAGATATTTAGGCAAAGCATGCAAGTAAACGGAAATATAGAAATAGGGAAGGGGCTACAGCCTTTGTAGATCTGGTCCACCACCTCCTAGGCTCCGTGATGAAGTCCCCTCGCTGTCCAAATTGTATCATGGGCTCTAGCGTCGGCTTCATCGGAGGAAAAACGAGCTAGGTCATCGACGACGTGCCGAAGATGATCTACGTCGAGGCATCGCTAGAACAAGCTCCAACTTCACCAAGTCGGGAAAACTTGTGAAGTAAACACCCTATACAACTTGGCAAGAGGTAGAGGATGAAGAAATAGGAAGTGGGTAAACTTTAGATTTGGATTTCTCACACTTTTCCATCAATCACCATTGATGGTCAAGCTTTCTCTTTCTTGCTCAAGATGAAGAAGAAGAAGAAAAGATATGATAAGTTAAATTAAAAAAAGAAAAGAAAATACAATACTTATTATATCTTCAACCATGGTTTAGTGTAGAGACTTAACTTAGGTTAGATGAGTGGTTAGGGTTAGGCATGAGACAAGAATGGTGACTAAGTCAATGCTTCATGAATCTTCAACTAAAAACAAATATAGCCACCATTCATTTCTCTTTTTCTTTTCAAATGAAATAAATAAAAAGATAAATGAATAAGCAAATGAAATGATACCCTAACCACTAACTAACCATGGTTCAATACTTTACACAAAACCAAGAAAGAATGTATCATCAAACATGATACAATCATGTGCACAAAAATATATCACATATACAATGTGCAATACAAGTGAGTAAATCCATTTAAAGTGAACCAATACTAGTTAATGCAAAGTAATATATCAAATATATAATTATACATTAAATCATTAAATCAACACTTGATTCAATGATCCGGTGATGTCGCATATAACCGGCCAGTATCCAACGTATCGGCTTATCGAATCAATCCTTGATTCGATAACTAGGTTATATCGCATATAACTAATCGATACATTCATCGCGAGAATAGAATACGGTATCACATACACGCATTATTCTCGATCCCGCACATATCTCATATGCGCTCCTATTTCGTTTCGCTTGAGCCAGGAAACTTCTGTGTAGGACTCTAAAGACTCGTCAATACGCCGGCAGCAGATGTTGATCATATCAAACACCCACAAGCCGCAAGCGGTCTGCTAAACGTAACGGCCACCCGGGTATTGAGCGATCAGAAGATCGACGAGCAAGCCCGCTCACACTCCTGTGAATCCAACCAGTAACACTTACCGTACAGTCCGGTCTGTTCGTCTGATATGTCGCATATCTCGCCTAGGGGTGGTAAACGTCAGACCCCAGTAGCTTGATAAGTCATGCCGACGTGAGGTCCATAACATTCGTGAAACTACTGATAACACTTACCAGTAGGTCACTGCAACCCTGGCCAGAGATTTCCTGTTATGGCCAGTCGAGCATAGCACAACATCAACCCCCAATACCGGGAGAGACGAATCCCCTCCTATCGCTCATTGCCTCCATGTGAATCGAGACTGTACCCAAAAACCACCTGTTTGCACGACTCAGTAGAGCCGTGGTAGGGTGGAAATCAAAGCACAGTGGGAGACACACAAGACTCTATGACGATCTCGGGTCAACAGACTAAGCTGTACCAGTGTCACCAGAGAACTGCCATCTGACGTGAGGTATAATACCATCTGGGAGTTCTCGGCGAGTCCGTTCAGTGTACCCAGTCTCCACTGAGCACCCGCATACCATCTTCGATGTCAAACACCAATGGATATGGGATCATCCATCGCCCATCTCATGGGTCGAGAAGATATACGCTAGTCTACTCTGGAATATCGATGCCCCGTCTCGATATTCCCACGACTAGGAACAATGAAGGATGTACTCATTGACTACCCAGGCCCCACTAGTATGATCTACATCATAGTCCTGGAAGTCGAGTACACATCCTAAGGGCTTTATCAACATGTAATCAGAGAGACAGAAAGTACACATGTTAAGATAAAGTGCAACCAGATAGCGTACTATCATGTCGAGCAAGAAAGTCCTTCCTATATATGTCCCAGCATCCACTACAATATACATCCAATGTACAGTAATGGCCTCTAGGGCATACATATAACTAACACCCAGGTCCTAAATCTTCAGTTACGGATAAGGAAATCCGCAAGACATAGGACGCTGACTGTTCCACGGCCAAATGCCTCGCGCTTGCATCGATGGATAACACACATCAGAAGCAGCACGAAAATATGGACCTACAATCCATATTCCTCCATACAAAAGAGTTGTATGAGAGCAATCTCACGTATTACGATACGAAGCATCCAGAAAGCTGTTTCAGATGCGAATGGCCTCTGGCACACCAGTAGGAGACCATGTTCTGAAGATGATAGCTCTCATAGAAGAGCTTGAGGACCTTGGGTGGACAATGGATAATGAGCAATATACGGATATTATTCTGCAGTCTCTCCCATCCACCTTTGCTCAATTTATAGTTAACTTCAACATGCACAACATAGAGAAGGAACTACCTGAACTCCTTAATATGTTAAGGAGTGCAGAGAGCACACTGAAGTCAGTGAAGACTCCCGTTTTTAGTGTTGGGCCATATTCCTCCTCTCGCCCGAAGGCTAAAGCCAAGGGAAAGATGAAGAAGAAACCCACCAAACCTAAGGTTGGAGTCAAAAAGGTTAAGGGGAAAGACAAGTCCATGGTTGGGGAATCGGGGAAAGGAGAATGTTTCCATTGCAAGAAGACGGGACACTGGAAGCTGAACTGTACTGAGTACCTAGAACTCAAAAAGAAGCATGGTGATGCTTCAGCGTCAGGTGTGTTCGTAATTGAAAATTGTTTTTCTATTAACTCTGCTTCCTGGGTATTAGATACCGGTTCGGGTTCTCATATTTGCAATTCTGTGCAGGTGTTGAGAAATAGCAGAGTTTTGAAGACAGGTGATCATACTCTCCAGGTTGGAAATGGTTCCAATGTAAATGCAGTTTCAGTAGGAGAGTATCACCTAGGATTGCCGTCGGGTTGTATATTGGTTTTGAATCCATGTTATTTTGTGCCAAGTATGCTTTGTAATATTATATCCGTTTCTTTGTTAAACAATGAAGGATATCATTTTGCTGTGCAACACAATATTATGAACATTAGACTTAATCAAGAGTTGATTGGTTGTGGTATACTAAATAACGGGATATACGTCCTTAACCAACACACAGTTTTCAACATTCAACACACAAATAAAAGAAAATTTTCAGATATAAATGAAGCTTTTCTTTGGCATTGTAGACTTGGTCATATTAATGAAACAAGACTAAACAAGATTCATAAAGATGGATATTTAAATTCTTTTGAGTATATATCTTATGCAACTTGTCAGTCTTGTATCAAAGGTAAAATGACCAAAACTCCGTTTACTGGACACGGAGAAAGAGCTACTGAGCTCCTAGGCCTCATATATAGTGATGTATATGGGCCAATGTCTACACATGCAAGAGACGGTTTTTCTTACTTCATAACTTTTACTCATGATTTCTCAAGATTCGGTCATGTGTTTTTGATAAAGCATAAGTCTGAAGCTTTCGAGAAATTCAAGGAGTACAAACTTGAAGTAGAAAACCAAACAGGAATAAGAATCAAGATACTTCGATCAGATCGAGGTGGAGAGTACTTAAGTACTAAATTCTTAGACTTCTTAAAAGAGAATGGGATTCTCTCTCAACTCACTCCCCCTTACACACCACAGCACAACGGTGTGTCAGAGCGACGAAATCGTACCCTATTAGATATGGTACGATCCATGATGAGTGATTCTGAGTTACCCCTCTCCTTTTGGGGGCATGCATTGGAAACTGTAGCTTTTCTGTTAAACAAAGTTCCAACCAAGACCGTGTCTACCACTCCATATGAGATATGGCATGGGAAGAGACCATCTCTTAAACGAGTTAAGATTTGGGGTTGTCCGGCTTTTGTCAAAAAGCAGAATCCAGACAAACTAGAGACACGGTCGGTCAAATGTATATTTGTGGGATATCCAAAATATTCGTTTGGCTATCTTTTCTACCACAAGGAAAAACAAAAGGTGTTTGTTTCTCAGTATGCCACATTTTTAGAAAATGAGATTTTTCCAAATGATGCTGATGGCAATGTGGTAGATCTAGAAGAGGTTCTAGAAACACAAGTTACAAATGACGACTTGGCTGAACCTGATGTTGTAAAAGAATCTAATGAACCTCAGCCACTCCGTAGATCTGGTAGGACTTCTCGCCCACTGGAGAGATACTACGGTTTTCTCATTGATGGTGATAGAGAAGATTGCATCATGGATGATGATGATCCTGCCAGTTTTCATCAAGCTATCATGAGTGGTGATTCTGTGAAATGGCTGGATGCCATGAGATCTGAAATGGAGTCCATGTACACCAACAAAGTATGGACTTTGGAGGATGTACCCTCCGGGATAAAACCTGTAGGATGCAAATGGATCTTTAAAAGAAAGATCGGTGTAGATGGACAGGTGGAGACCTATAAGGCAACGTTGGTAGCGAAAGGTTTTCGTCAAAGACCAGGTTTGGTCTATGACGAGACTTTCTCTCCAGTAGCCATGCTTAAAACCATTCGGATCCTACTTGCTATTGCTGCTCACTACGACTATGAAATCTGGCAGATGGACGTTAAAACTGCATTTCTAAATGGTGATTTAGATGAATGCCTTTATATGGATCAGCCAGAGGGCTTCATTGACAGTGGGAGCAGCGGAAAAGCATGTAAGTTGCTTAAATCCATTTATGGATTAAAGCAGGAATCACGGAGTTGGAACATCTGTTTTGATGATGTTATCAAAGAGTTTGATTTCATCAAAAATCCAGATGAACCTTGTGTTTATAAGAAGACTGTAGGGAGATCTGTCGCATTCCTCGTATTGTACGTGGATGACATACTTCTGATAGGAAATGATATTCCTATGCTACAGTCGGTCAAATCATTCTTATCACAAAGGTTCTCCATGAAGGACCTGGGTGATGCCACGTACATATTGGGCATACGGATCTATAGGGATAGATCAAAACGGTTATTGGAATTGTCCCAAACCAAGTACATCAACACCATCCTAAAGAGGTTTAGTATGGAAGACTCCAAGCGGGTGCCTTACCCGCTTGCCATGGAGTCACTCTCTCCAAGGACGATTGCCCAAAGTCTGACAAAGAGAGAGCTCACATGAGCATTACTCCCTATGCTTTGGCAGTAGAATCGATAATGTATGCGATGTTGTGTACACATCCTGATGTAGCTTATGCACTTAGTGTAGTAAGCAGGTATCAGTCAAATCCAGGGGAGAATCACTGGACTGCTGTGAAGAACATTCTTAAGTACTTGCGAAGGACTAAAGAATTGTTCTTGGTGTATGGTAACAGGGATCTCCAAATGGAGGCCTTTACCGATTCAAGCTTCCAGAGTAACAAGGATGACAGCAAGTCTATCTCAGGGTTTGCATTTACCCTAAATGGAGGGACGGTAAGTTGGAAGAGTTCCAAACAGGATACCGTTGTAGATTCAACGATGGAAGCTGAGTACATTGCTGCAAATGATGCTGCCAAGGAAGCCGTCTGGATGAGGAAGTTCATCTCGGAGCTAGGAGTAGTTCCAACCATTATTGATCCATTACCTTTGTATTGTGACAATAATGGGGCTATGGCATTAGCCAAAGAGCCTAGGTCCCATCAGAAGTCCAGACACATCTTGAGGCGATATCATCTGATCCGGGAGATAGTTGATCACCACGAGATCAAGATCAAGAGAGTAGATACAAAGGATAACACTGCGGATCCATTCACCAAGGCCTTCCCTTAGCTGCAGCATGAGCAACTTTTTGAGATGTTGGGTATGAGATACGCCAATAATTGGCCTTAGTGCAAGTGGGAGATTGTTGGATATATGTATGCCCTAGAGGCCATTATATGATAGTGAATGTACTGATGTGTGTGTGTGTGTGTGTGTGTATTCAAAGGACAGTCTTGCTCGACATGATAGTATGCTATCTGGTTTCTCTTTATCATATGTTCACTTGATCATGTTTT
This sequence comes from Agapanthus africanus, assembly GCA_030015575.1. NCBI lineage: Eukaryota > Viridiplantae > Streptophyta > Magnoliopsida > Asparagales > Amaryllidaceae > Agapanthus > Agapanthus africanus. Next base: position 182,045,438 of record CM057350.1, on the reverse strand, counting down.
TACTCATTTGGTACATGTTGATAAAGCCCTAAGGATATTGGCTTGACTACTGGGATTATGATGTGGATCATACTAGTGGGACACCTGTAGTTTATAAGCATATCCTTGAAATGTTCCTAGTCGTAGATATATCGAGACAGGGCATCGATATTCCAGTGTAGACTAGCGTATACCATTCTTGTTCCATATGATGGGTGATGGATGATCCCATATCCATCTGGTGTGCTGACACCAAAGATTGTATACGGGTGCTATGTGAGACTGGGTACACTGAACGGACTCACCGAGAACTCTTATGTGGTATTATATCATACGTCGGATAGCAGTTCTCAGGTGACACTGGTACAGGTTGGTCTATAGACCCGAGATCGCCATAGAGTCTTGTGTGTCCTCCCACTATATCTTGATCTCCACCCTACTACGGCTCTACTGAGTCGTACAAACAGGTGGATTTTGGGTACAGTTCCGAGGCACATGGAGGCAATGAGCGATAGGAAGGGTTTCGTCTCTCCCGGTATTGGGGGTTGATGTTGCGCTGTGCACGATTGGCTATAACAGGAAGTCCCTGGCCAGGGCTGCTGAGATATTACTGATAAGTGTTATCAGTAGTTTCTCGATCTGTTGTAGACCATATACCGACATGACTTATTGAGTTATTGGGGTCGACGATTCCATCCCTAGACTCGATATGCAGCATATCTGATGAAGAGACCGGACTGTACGGTAAGTGTTGCCAGATGGATTGACGGGAGTTTTGACAAGTTCGCTTGTTCTTCTTCTGATCGCTCAATACCCCGATGGCCGTTACGTTTATCTGACCGCTTGCGGCTTGTAGGTGTTTGATATGGTCATCACCTACTACCGGTGTATTGACGAGTCTTAGAGTCCCACACAGAAGTTTCCTAGCTCAGGTAGAACGATGTGGTGTGCATATAAGATATGCGCAGGAACTCGATTAAATACGTGTATGAGATACCGTATGTTAATCGGATGTTTACTATTGGTCGGGTCGTATGTGATATGACCGGTTTATTAAATCAAATGTTGATTTAATAATGACTTTTAGCTCACTTTTAATAAACCCTATTCTTTTGATGGATCCATGCATGTATATGTACATGTTGATGTACATACACACATACATACATGCATATATATTATGGTTGTTGATATATTGAAGATGGCAATGCAAGACTCACATGGTTCATATTAATATATAGTTTTTGTTTTAAGTTAAAAGATAAAGGAAATTAACTAATGACTCATTTCTTTACAAATGACTCATAGTTTCTACGCACTTCTTTGTTTGACCATTGACTTAACCTTGGTTAATTTCCTTTGTTCTTTAACTCATCACAAAATATCTAGATATTTATATTAACCATGGTTTGTTGTGAGAGTGTCTCACATATATATATCCTTTTGTTTTATTTTTAAAACATAAGAATTATCATTATCTTCAAAAAGCTTTGCCATCTTCATCTTCCTCCTTCTTCAAGATCTTTTTAGATTCGTTTAGAGTGAGGAAAAGAAAAAGAAAGGGTTTTAAGTGATAACATAAACCACTTCATCATCCTACACATCTCTAGCTCTCTTGTGTAGGGTGTTTGCTCCACCGATTTGAAAGATCAAGTGAAGCAACAAGCTTTGAGCAAAGGACTTCGGGTGGATCGTCGTGGACTCGGAAGTGTTCAAGCGAGCCTTTCCAAACTCTAGGAGATCCAAAGAGTCACCCTAGGAGGTCTACAAAGGTTGTAGTTTCTCCACTTAGTGATAGATTAACTTTTACATGTGATACTATTAATTGCTACTCAATATTTCTAGTTTGATTCCTAGTTAAGTTTGCTTAGCACCTCTTAAAATCAAAGTTGTGGCATGTGTGATGATTCCAAACCCTATATGAGGTGATAAGGAAACCCTACAATGCCATTGTTTAGGCATTTCTTTCTGTCCATGTATTTACATTCCAGTTGTACCTGTAAAAGAATGTTTAATAACTAAAGTTGATGTTCATTTATATTCCTGCCTCTTGTGTACATTTACTGTATATTGCTTAGATACGCTTAGCGTGTTTACTTCTGAGTAAATACGTAGCGGGCCTCGCCGCGTCCCCTTGCAGTACACCGGGAAGCGGGGCGTGACACAACCCAAACCCAAATCTAAAAATATACGGATTTGGACTAATTCTAGGGTTAGGAGACCCCTACGAGAGCGGCAACCAACACTGCCAATTCTAGGGTTAGGAGACCCGATCTCGACTCCTCGAGATGGTCTCCCACTGGACCCTAGAACCCGGTTACTTGTGCTCCCCGTCTTGGGTCTACCTAATGCGGAAAAGTAAATAATATACAACGATGACATCATCCTCAGCCCGGAAGTGCCCCAATAAAAGAATATTACATACAAATGAATTTTACATGAATGAAGAAAAGAAAAACTCTCATCTCACATAAAACCCCCGGCTATTCAAACGCGACGATCCAATACAACATATCACAGCAACACATAATATCTCATATCATCAACGTAAGTAAGTATGCGTATCCCGATTGTCGTTGATGTATAGCAACGAAGCCGGCGATACACCACATACTACGGTTACGGTCACAGAAAAGAAAGTGTAAAACTACAATAGTTGGAATCCGCAACCTCTTTAGACATCGCATGCCTAACCAAATGAATTCGTTAGACATCGCATGCCTAACAATTATAAACCCCGCGTTTTAGTCTCATTATCGAAAACTCTTTTCAATATTAAGTCGGGCAATTCAACAAGATTCCCGATATCCTGATCGAATGCTCGTCGCAAACTTTAGTAGACGGCCGCACCCCCAGATGCCGTCGACGAAGTGCACTAAGGTGGAACATCGCTGCCGCGAGCACCCGAACGGATGCTTTTGGCGACGGGATTCTCCTACAGTCACTTGGTCGGGGCTATGGGGTGTGGCTATCAATTAAGTTTACCAGACGAGTATCCGCGTACGCTACGTGATTGCGACGGACTTTTGATCACATCAAAATTCCGTGGCAACCGATCATCTGAGACTGAACTGCTAGATTTATAACATTCAAATTAGTTATCTCATAACTACCTGTGGATTCTAAATATTGTATCACTTTCCAGATAAATAGACAATGTTAAACATTCCGATCGAATAATCAAACACCCAAGATTTCCCCAATATATCTCAACACTTGAAATCAGTTTAAAAACATCCATCACATGCCACAGTACCAATGGTCCAGCCGTAGAAGGGTCAAGCCAACGCCTCACATGTGGCACGCCGTACTGCCTCAAACCCTAAGGTTTATAGGCAGTTCAAGACGGTCACATAATCGAGTTAAGGTTTGTTGTCTTCTAGAGGGTCCACCACGTTACTTGCATGACTTTACGAAAGTTTCAAACACGAGAAAAAATCCAACTTTTGAAAATTTTCCGACAGGGGAAAAAGTGAGTTATTGATATCCGTTCGAACTTTTTAACACGATCTAAAAAATTATCCGGACAAGCTAAAAAAAGTTAAATTATCCGATCGAATCAACGATTCCCCAATACAACCCTAGAAAACTCAACACTTGAGTGGAATTAAAAAATTCCCAGAAAATATTACAAGAAAGGACCTAAGAATAATTACATGAAATTCCATGGACGAAGTCACAATTTTGGCCGCGGAATCGCCGCCAAACCCTTGGTTTGGCCACGGTTCCGCGGTCAAATAATTGACTTAGTTGACCGTACTTCACAGTAATTCTTAGTTTTTCCTGATTGTTTTTCTGAGAATTTTTAATTCATAAAAAATCACAGTTTTGAAAAATGTACAGAGAAGGGTAAACATCGGGGTTTCCGGGTTCGATCGGACTTTAAACTTCGTCTAGACTTCGCCTAAAGCTCTAGCTTGGCTCTGATACCACTGTAGGGTTGCTAGGCACGCTCACAAGGTTCTACGAGGCATCAACCATGCCCGATTTAAAAATTAGCCGTGCCGAACAACCCAAAGCCGGATCTTTAAACTAGAGTTTAGGCGAAAAAAAGTATGTTAAACAGTTTAACACTAAGTGAGAGGGATTACAACCTTTGTAGATCCGGTCCTTCACTTCTAAAGCTCCGTGTTGAAGTCTCTTCGCTGCGATCATTGTGTTCCGGACTCTCGAGAGGTTCCACGAAAAGAAAGATGCAGTCTTGCTTCCGATCTTCGATACAAATATGATCTACCTTGAAGTTTCGTTAACACAAGCTAACACTCATAATATGAAGTGAACACCCTCATCTAAATGGCAAGAATAAATGAGGATGATGAAGTAGGATTATTGCTCTCTTTTATTTTCATTTACTCACTCATTTTTCATCACAAATAAAAAGCAAGAAAGCTTTGCAAAAGGAGGAAGAAGAAGAAGAAAATGATCCATTCCTTTTGTGATGAATAATGAAAGGATTAATATGATGAAATAATGCAACCATGGTTGACTAAACCATTATAGAGAATTAACCAAGGGCTAGGGTTTGGGTTGGGTTAAGTATGAGTCATAGATAAATATCAACACAAATATCTTTATCATGACAAAAAGAAACCTTCTAGAATCTACTAGAAGTCTTAACCCTAATCCAAACCCTAATCATGTTTAAACTCCACTAAACATGTTGCATTAGTTATCATATCATGTTACAATATTATATATTACATATATAATATTTATCGTAACAAAATAAAATAATACATTTAACATATATCGCATATATATCAATGTATTACCCGAGTGAGAAAAAGAATCTTTTAGTGAGCTAATATTAGTTAATGTAATTTAATATATCATATATATTATTATACATTAAATTATCGAATCAACACTTGATCCGACAATCCGGCTATATCGCATATAACCGACTAATATTTATCCGTACCGATTCATCGAATCAACACTTGATCCGATGACCCGGCTGATATCATATATCGCGAGAATAGAATACGGTATCTCATATCGTATTATCCTCGGTCCTGCACATATCACATATGTGCCCCTACTCCGTTTCGCCTGAGCCAAGAAACCTCTGTGTAAGACTCTAAAGAATCGTCGATACGCCGGCAGTAGGTGATGATCATATCAAACACCCACAAGCTGCAAGCGGTCAGCTAAACGTAACAACCACCCAGGTATTGAGCGCTCAGAAGATCAACAAGCAAGCCTGTACATTCTCCTGTGAATCCAAACAGTAACACTCCCGTACAGTCCGGTCTCGTCGTTTGATATGTCGCATATCTCGCCTAGGGGTGGTAAACGTCAGACCCTTGTAGCTCGATAAGTCGTGTCGATATGAGGTCTATAACAGTTCAAGAAACTACTGATAACACTTACCAGTAAATCTCAGCAACCCTGGCCAGGGATTTCTGGTTATAGCCAATCGAACACAGCACAACATCAACTCCCTATACCGGGAGAGACGAATCCCCCCCTATCGCCCATTGCCTCCAGGTGATTCGGGACTGTACCCAAAAGCCACCTTTTTGCACGCCCTCTTGGACGTGGTATGATGGAAATCAAAGCACAGTGGGAATCACATAAGACTCTATGACGATCTCGGGTCAACAGACTACTCTGTACCAGTGTCACCGGAGAACTGCCATCTGACGTGAAGTATAATACCATCTTGGAGTTCTCGGCGAGTCCGTCCAGTGTACCCAGTCTCCACTGAGCTCCCGTACACCATCCTTGATGTCAAACACCGAGGATATGGGATCATCCATCGCCTATCATATGGTTCAAGATGCGTATACGCTAGTCTACTCTGGTGCATCGATGCCCTGTCTCGATACACCCTCGACTAGGAACAGTTATAGGATGCACTCATTGACTACCGTGGCCCCACTAGTATGATCTCATCATAGTCCTAGTAGTCGAGTACATATCCTAAGGGCTTTATCTGTAGGGTTCCTAGGCACTCTCAAGAGGTCTCACAAGGCATCAACCATGCCAATTTCAAAATTTACGGTGCCGAGAAACCCAAGACTACGGATCGTTAACTAGAAATCTAGGCGAAAGATGCAACTAGTAAACTACTTTACTAAGAGAACGGAAATACAACCTTTGTAGATCCGGTTCTCCACCTCCATAGCTCCGCAATGAAGTCTCCTCGCTGTCCAAATGGAAACCCGGGCTCTAACGTCGGCTTCATCGGAGAAATGGGCGGGCAAGGTCGTCGGCTTCGTGCCGAAGATGATCTACGTCGAGGCATCGCTAGATCAAGCTCCAACTTCACCAAGTCATGAAACTTATGAAGAAAACACACTCTACTACTTGGCAAGAGGTAGAGGATGAAGAAATAGGAAGTGGGTTCACTTTAGAATTGGATTTCTCACTCTTTTTCATCAATCACCATTGATGAAGTCAAGGTTTCTTCAAGTAGAAGATGAAGAAGAAGATAGAAATATTATGATAAGTTATTTTTTTTAAAATAGAAAAGAAAAGCAATCCTTATCATAATACAACCATGGTAATGTGTAGAGAGTTAATCATGGTTAAATGGAATGGTTAGGGTTTAGCATGAGACAAAATGGTCACTTGGTCAAAGTCTTCATGAAGCTTCATCAAGCTTCATGAATGAAAAGAAACCATTTTCTCTTTACATGCCTAAAAAGGAAATAACCTAAATAATTAGTTAAGATAATCAAAACCCCAACCATTTAAATAACCATGGTTTAATTCTTTACACAAAAACCCTAGCAAACATGTATCATCAAACATGATACAATCATTTGCACAAAAATATATCACATATACAACTTGTGCAATCCAAGTGAGAAAATCCATATAAAGTGAACCAATACTAGTTAATACAAAGTAATATATCAAATATATAATTATACATTAAATCATTAAATCAACACTTGATTTAACGATCCGGTCATATCGCATATAACCGACTAGTATCCTATGTATCGGTTTATCGAATCAATGCTTGAATCGATAACTAGGTTATATTGCATACAACCAATCGATACATTTATCGCGAGAATGGAATACGATATCACATACACGCATTATTCTCGGTCCCGCACATGTCTCATATGCGCTCCTATTTCGTTTCGCTTGAGCCAGGAAACCTCTGTGTAGGACTCTAAAGACTCGTCAATACGCCGACAGCAGATGATGATCATATCAAACACCCACAAGCCGCAAGCGGTCTGCTAAACGTAACGGCCACCCGGGTATTGAGCGATCAGAAGATCGACGAGCAAGCCCGCTCATACTCCTATGAATCCAACCAGTAACACTTACCGTACAGTCCGGTCTGTTCGTCTGATATGTCGCATATCTCGCCTAGGGGTGGTAAACGTCAGACCCCAATAGCTCGATAAGTCGTGTCGATATGAGGTCTATAACAGTTCGAGAAACTACTGGTAACACTTACCAGCAAATCTCAGCAACCCTGGCCAGGGATTTCCGGTTATAGCCAATCGAACACAGTACAACATCAACTCCCTATACCGGGAGAGACGAATCCCCTCCTATCGCTCATTGCCTCCATGTGATTCGGGACTGTACCCAAAAAACACCGTTTTGCACGCCCTCTTGGACGTGGTAAGATGGAAATCAAAGCACAGTGGGAACCACACAAGACTTTATGACGATCTCGGGTCAACAGACTACTCTGTACCAGTGTCACCAAAGAACTGCCATCTGACGTAAGGTATAATACCATCTGGAAGTTCTCGGCAAGTCCGTCCAGTGTACCCAGTCTCCACTGAGCACCCGTATATCATCTCTGATGTCAAACACCAATGTATATGGGATCATCCATCGCCCATCTGTATGGGTCGAGAAGGTACACGCCAGTCTACTCTGGTATATCGATGCCCCGTCTCGATACACCCACGACTAGGGACTTTGAAGGATGTACTTATGGACTACCATGTCCCCACTAGTATGATCCGCATCATAGTTCAGGTAGTCAAGTACACATCCTAAAGGCTTTACCAACATGTAACAGAGAGACAATCAGTATACACGTTAAGGTAAAGTTCAACCAGATAGCATACTATCATGTCGAGCAAGAAAGTCCTCCCTATATATGTCCCAGCATCCACTACAATATACATCCAATGTACAGTAATGGCCTCTAGGGCATACATATAACTAACAATCTCCCACTTGCACTAGAGCCATCTGATAGCAGTGGTTGTAGTATCTCATACTCAACCATACCATAAAAATCTCTCTCTGGGAACATGCCTTTGTGAGTGGATCCGCTGTGTTGTCCTCTGAGTCTACTCCCCTAACCTTGATCACCTTGGAGATCAACCATCTCCATGATCAGGTGATACTGCCTTAGAATAAATCTGGATCACTGATGGGACCGGCGTTCCTTGGCATAAGCTACAACTCCATTGTCACACAATGGTTGGAACGTAGTTCATCTCATGAACCAATATACACCCAAACATCCTCCTTGGTAGCATCTTAAGTAGCGATGTATCCTGCCTTTATCGTCTAGTATGTCACGGTATCTAGCTTGGAACTCTTCCAACATACCTTCCCTTTACTGAGGGTAAAGACAATGCCTGTGACTGACATTCAGTCGTCTTTATCACCCTGGAACCATTCCAGTGATTCTCCCCAGGGTCGATTGATACCTTCTCACTACAACTAGTGAGAATCCTAACATCCATTTAGATCTATCTCATAGATCCAAAACCCAGGATTTAAGAGGTATCATTTTGATCCTATATGGAGGATCATTGTGATAAGCGGAGATTGACCGAGCGTAGCATAGGAAACTCCTTCCCTATCAAGAGCATGACATCCACGTACTATACGAGGATCACCACCATACTCCCTACTACCTTTTTGTTTATACAAGGTTCATCTACCATTTTGATGATGTCAAACTCTTTGACTTATCCATCAAAACAGATGTTCCATCTCAGCGATGCCTGCTTTATCCAATAAAACATTTTGTACACGTTTCCGCTGCTCCCACTGTTTACGAAGCCCTCTGGCTGTGTACTTATAGACGTCCTCTTCTAAAACATCATTTAGAAAAGCAGTCATGGCACCCAACCGCCAGATATCGTAGTCATGGTATGTAGCCGTGGCAAGTAGGATCTGGATGGACTTATGCATAGTCACTTGAAAAGGTTTCATCATAATCCACGCCTGGTCGATGATGAAAAGCTTTAACAAGTCTAGCTTTGAAAGTCTCAACTTTTCCATCTACACCAAGTAATCTTCTCAAGATATACTTGCTCCTGATGGGGATTTAACCCTTCAGATATTGCAACCAAAGTCCATAGTTGGTGTACATGGATTCCATCTCAGATCGCTAAGCATCCAGCCATTCTTACAGAGTCCCACCCCTGATGGCCAGTTCGAAACTAGTTGGGTCATCATCTCATGATGCAATCCTCGCTCCCACTGTCATAGAGAAACCGAAGTAGCTCTCAGGTGGGTGAGGAACCCTACTAGATCGGCGGAGAGGCTGAGGTTCGTTGGTATCTTTTGAATCCTTTGGTTCTGTCAAATCATCAGCTGCAGTTTTGTATAGCTGGAACCTTTCCAGTTCTACATAACAGACCTTGCCTCGAGCTTGTCCGGATTTTGCTTTTCAGACATAGCCCGGACAACCCCAAATCTTAACTAACTTAAGAGATGGGCTCTTCCCTTATCATATCAAATATGAAGTGGTAGGCAACTGATTTGATTTGAACCCTATTCAATAGGTATGCAGCTTCTCAAGTGCATAACTCCCAAAAAGGAAATGGGTAACTCAGTAGTACTCATCATAGAGCACACCTTATCACATAGGGTGTTATTGCTCCGCCCCGATAGACCATCGTGCTATGGTGTATACGGAGGAGTAATGCTGAGAGAATCTCATTCTCCTTTAGAATAGTTCAGGATTTCCGTGCTCAAGTATTCTCCTCCTTGATCTCATCAAAGGACATAATACTTATACCCGTATTGGTTCTCTACTTCTAACTTATATTCTGTGAATATCTCAAAAGGTTCAGACTTATGTTTCAACAGGAACATAGGTCTGAATCTCGAAAGATCATCAGAGAATGTAATGAAGTACAAAGAACCAGTCCTGGCATATGTAGACAGGGAACCTTACATACATCAACATGTATCATCCCAAGAGTTTACTAACTCTTTCTCTGTTTCCAATAAACAGAGCTGGTGTCATTATATCTTTGTGACTTGACTGGCAAGTTTCACAAGATGTAAATTCAAACAGATTTAAACATGCATCTAAATGTAACTTCAGCTAGTCAGGTCGCATTGATATGACCTAGTCTACAATACCTCAAGAAAAATTCGTTCATTTCTGAACTCTTCCTCTTGTGTGTGTTCCATATACTAAAGAACTGTAGTTTGATTTAGAACATTAATGCTTTTAGATAACGTGCCTGAACCGATCAACTTTTGATATAGGAAATGTTCAAAACATTATCCAATAATACAAAATTTTATCATTTCTTTACTGATAAAGAGACTGATATGATTTTGTATATCAGGTTCGGTATCTAATAACATTTTGTTCAGAATCAATGTATTGGTAATACAGGGTGACAGTGACCAACAGACTTGGCTGCAACTCTTGCCCCGTTTTCTGCCTCATGAAACTTATCACCCGTTCTCAGTTCTCTACCTTTCTGTAGCCCTATATAACAGATTACATATCTGGGATCCTGATCTGGTATCACATACCCAGGACATAGAGGATACAGAGAAACAGTTCTTTGTAATGAACACACCCGAAGATGATGCATCATCATGCACTCTCTTCGTTTGGGTGGCACGGGAATTCTGGGAATCCCCAATTTCCTGCTCTGTCTTATAACAATTATAAGTTGGAGCGGGACCAACGTTCCCCAGCTCAGTATAACAAGCGGGTTCGGTCAATAATCCGTATTATTATCTTGATTAAGGCGTGATATGGTCGCTACCTGGAGAGAGAGAGAAGAAAACACTCAGCGTGCGCTCTTGCAAGAATAGATTGGTTATTATTTTATCTAATCAGGATGGCTCCCACTGCTTTTTATCAAATCTTCCTTCAAACCCTAAAAGGAAAGACTAGCCGGGATTAATTACACACTACAAGTTCGCCAATCTTTCAGCCAGGCCAGTGTCGGTACTTTAAAGGAGGTCCCCCGTGCTTTCGCACGAACCTAATTAATGTAAACCTCGTTTTTCCAGAGGCGTAACCTCGTTAACACCTTTCTAGACACCTACTTGATCGGCTAATTGTAATGTGTAAAACTCTCCCAGGAGTAACTCTTACTCGCAGCGGGTATCGGGATCCAACTATCTCATAGAAGGTATGCAATCTCATTGCAAATTTCAACACTTGAAATTCCCGATAATATTTTGCCCCTAACCTCCTATGACCTTGACAAAGGCCAACAAACCATAGGATGCTAGTCAAGTTCAACCCGTCATTTCCTGATTGAATTAAACCACCCGCACGGCCCTTGACAAAGGCCAACAAGGTCGCACGACTACCCTAATCCAATCTGCATCATATGCATAAACAGATAAGCACCAGTTAGCTACCGCACACTGCGCTTTGACAAAGGCCAACAAACGCAGCACGAACACTAACTACTACTTATCTGAAATGACGGAGGGCTACGACAGGTTTTTCTGAAAACCTATTGCGTAATGAACTTGATATCGTTGTAGAATCAAATGATTTTAAAAATGGAGTGTTTTTGGGGCTTTTCTAGTTTTGCTAAAGGAGTCACTCCCGGTGAAGGGATCGTCGGTCCTTTCCTCGTCGAATGAGGTGCGGGATATATCATATATATCACTGTGCAAAGCAAAAACTCTTTAAAAGAAATCAAAAGACAAACCGAGTGTGTAGCATCTGCCAGTTATTGCTAAAGGAGTCACTCCCGGTGAAGGAATCTCGGTCCTTTCCTTATCGAATAAGGTGCAGGATATATCACATATACCTCTGTGCAAAGCAAGAACTGTAGCTACCTGTTTTATTTTGAAATTCGATTCTACAACATCTTAGGTTTCTTTTATTTCATTAATCACATTAATGAAGTCCCATCATTTAAGGTACCTAAACATCACAGATAAATACGACGTACACTTATGCCATCCGCATTCGCCTCGATGTCCCCTCGTGCACCGTTAGGTTAGGTAACTAACGGCAGAGCGGGGCAGGGCTAGCGTGGGTGTAAAACATAAGCAACGTTTATATAATATATCATATATAATATATATAATATCTGTCACAGAACATCACATGATCACACCACAGATAAATCACAGCAGAAGAAACATATGAAATATTGGATATACTAGGACGTCCGTGTTTTCAATACGAGCCAGTATAAAACACGGATTCCACGGTCGTGATGAATAGCCAATCCCATACCCCTAGACCCCTACAAGAGCGGCAAGCAACCCTACCAATTCTAGGGTTAGGAGACCCGGACTCGAGTCCTCGAGTTGGTCTCCCACTGGACCCCAGAACACGGTTACTTGTGCTCCCCTCCTTGGGTCTATCCTAGTGCGGAAAAGAAAATAATATACAAAGGGTGACATCTTCCGCAACCTGGAAGTGCCCCAATAAAATAATATTACATACAAGTTTTTACATGAATGAAAATGAAAAACACCCATCTCACATAAAAAAACCCCGGCTATTCAAACACGACGATCCAATATAACATATCCAGCAACACATAACATCACATGTCATCAACGTAAGTAAATATGCGCATCCCAATTGACGTTGACATATAGCAACGAAACCGGCGATATCACACATTACACTTACGGTCACAGAAAAGAAAGTGTAAAACTACAACAGTTGGAATCCGCAACCTCTTTAGACATCGCATGCCTAATCAAATGAATACCTTAGACATCGCATGCCTAACTATTATAAACCCTGCATTTTAGTCTCAAAATCGAAAACATTTTTCAATACCAAGTCGGGCAATTCAACAGGATTCCCGACAATTTGATCGAATGCTCGTCGCAAACTTCAGTAGACAGCCGCACCCCCGATACCGTCGACGAAGTGCACCAAGGCGGAACACCGCTACCGCGAGCACCCGAACGGATGCTTTCGGCGACGGGGTTCTCCTACAGTCACTTGGTTGGGGCTATGGAGCGAGGCTGTCTATTAAGTTTACCCGGCGAGTATCCGCGTACGCTACGTGATTGCGGCGGACTTTTGATCACATCAAAATTCCGTGGCAACCGATCAAGTGAGACTAAAGTGCTATGTTTATAACATTCATTCAGTTATCTCATAACTAATTGTGAATTCCAATTATTTTATCCCATTCCAGATAAATAGAAAATGTTAAACTTTCCGATCGAACAGTCGAACACCCAAGTTTTCCCAAAACAGATCAACACATGAAACAAGTCTAAAAACATTCAGTTCGTGCCTCAGTACCAACGGTCCAGCCGTAGAAGGGTCAAGCCAACGCCTCACATGTGGCACGCCGTACTGCCCCAAATCCGAAGGTTCAAAGGGCAGTTCAAGACGGTCACATAATCGAGTTAAGGTTTGTTGTCTTCTAGAGGGACCATCTCGTTACTTGCACTACTTAGAACGTCTTTAAACCTCGGAAAAATCCAACACTTGGAAATTTCCCGACAGGGGAAAAATTGGGTATTTATATCCGGTCGAACTTTTTAACATATTCTAAAATTATCCGGAAAGCCACACAGACAAAATTTGATAATCCGATCGAACATTCGAATCCCAAAAACAGCCCAGAAAATTCAACTCTTGAATAAATATTAAAAATTCCTATAAAATACAGCACATACAGAAACTAATTACTGTGCAAACCACGTGCATTGATTCAGTATTACGGCCGCGGAACTGCCGCGGAAGCCAGGGTGGCGCCGCGGTTCCGCGGCTCATCTGTCGAATCAATTGCACGTGCTTTACAGTAATTCATCATATTCCCTGCTGAATTTTTTAGCAATTTTTAATTCACAAAAATCCAAAAATTCATAAAATTTCCATAGAGCAATTTTTGTGTTAGGGTTTCGGTTCGTTTGGATTTCAAACTCCGTCTAGACTTCGCCTAAGGCTCTAGCTAGTCTCTGATACCACTGTAGGGTTCCTAGGCACTCTCAAGAGGTCTCACAAGGCATCAACCATGCCAATTTCAAAATTTACGGTGCCGAGAAACCCTAGACTACGGATCGTTAACTAGAAATCTAGGCGAAAGATGCAACTAGTAAACTACTTTACTAAGAGAACGGAAATACAACCTTTGTAGATCCGGTTCTCCACCTCCATAGCTCCGCAATGAAGTCTCCTCGCTGTCCAAATGGAAACCCGGGCTCTAACGTCGGCTTCATCGGAAAAATGGGCGGGCAAGGTCGTCGGCTTCGTGCCGAAGATGATCTACGTCGAGGCATCGCTAGATCAAGATCCAACTTCCCCAAGTCATGAAACTTGTGAAGAAAACACACTCTACTACTTGGCAAGAGGTAGAGGATGAAGAAATAGGAAGTGGGTTCACTTTAGAATTAGATTTCTCACTCTTTTTCATCAATCACCATTGATGAAGTCAAGGTTTCTTCAAGTAGAAGATGAAGAAGAAGATAGAAATATTATGATAAGTTATTTTTTTTAAAATAGAAAAGAAAAGCAATCCTTATCATAATGCAACCATGGTAATGTGTAGAGAGTTAATCATGGTTAAATGGAATGGTTAGGGTTTAGCATGAGACAAAATGGTCACTTGGTCAAAGTCTTCATGAAGCTTCATCAAGCTTCATGAATGAAAAGAAACCATTTTCTCTTTACATGCCTAAAAAGGAAATAACCTAAATAATTAGTTAAGATAATCAAAACCCCAACCATTTAAATAACCATGGTTTAATTCTTTACACAAAAACCCTAGCAAACATGTATCATCAAACATGATACAATCATTTGCACAAAAATATATCACATATACAACTTGTGCAATCCAAGTGAGAAAATCCATATAAAGTGAACCAATACTAGTTAATGCAAAGTAATATATCAAATATATAATTATACATTAAATCATTAAATCAACACTTGATTTAACGATCCGGTCATATCGCATATAACCGACTAGTATCCTATGTATCGGTTTATCGAATCAATGCTTGAATCGATAACTAGGTTATATCGCATACAACCAATCGATACATTTATCGCGAGAATGGAATACGGTATCACATACACGCATTATTCTCGGTCCCGCACATATCGCATATGCGCTCCCATTTCGTTTCGCTTTAGCCAGGAAACCTCTGTGTAGGACTCTAAAGACTCGTCAATACGCCGGCAGCAGATGATGATCATATCAAACACCCACAAGCCACAAGCGGTCTGCTAAACGTAACGGCCACCCGGGTATTGAGCGATCAGAAGATCGATGAGCAAGCCCGCTCACACTCCTGTGAATCCAACCAGTAACACTTACCGTACAGTCCGGTCTGTTCGTCTGATATGTCGCATATCTCGCCTAGGGGTGGTAAACGTCAGACCCCAATAGCTCGATAAGTCGTGTCGATATGAGGTCAATAACAGTTCGAGAAACTACTGGTAACACTTACCAGTAAATCTCAGCAACCCTGGCTAGGGATTTCCGGTTATAGCCAATCGAACACAGCACAACATCAACTCCCTATACCGGGAGAGACGAATCCCCTCCTATCGCTCATTGCCTCCATGTGATTCGGGACTGTACCCAAAAACCACCGTTTTGCACGCCCTCTTGGACGTGGTAAAATGGAAATCAAAGCACAGTGGGAACCACACAAGACTCTATGACGATCTCGGGTCAACAGACTACTCTGTACCAGTGTCACCAGAGAACTGCCATCTGACGTAAGGTATAATACCATCTGGGAGTTCTCGGCGAGTCCGTCCAGTGTACCCAGTCTCCATTGAGCACCCGTATATCATCTCTGATGTCAAACACCAATGTATATGGGATCATCCATCGCCCATCTGTATGGGTCGAGAAGGTACACGCTAGTCTACTCTGGTATATTGATGCCCCGTCTCGATACACCCACGACTAGGGACTTTGAAGGATGTACTTATGGACTACCATGTCCCCACTAGTATGATCCACATCATAGTTCAGGTAGTCAAGTACACATCCTAAGGGCTTTACCAACATGTAACAGAGAGACAATCAGTATACACGTTAAGGTAAAGTTCAACCAGATAGCATACTATCATGTCGAGCAAGAAAGTCCTCCCTATATATGTCCCAGCATCCACTACAATATACATCCAATGTACAGTAATGGCCTCTAGGGCATACATATAACTAACATTATCAACATGTAACATAGAGACAATCAGAGTACATGTTAAGATAAAGTACAACCAGATAGCATACTATCATGTCGAGCAAGAATGTCCTCCCTATATATGTCCAAGCATCCATTACAATATACATCATATGCACAGTAATGCCCTCTAGGGCATACATATAACTAACAATCTCGCACTTACACTAGGGCCATCTGTTGTGGTATCACATACCCAACAATTTGCTGTGGTTGAAGTATCTCATACTCAACCATCCCATAAAAGTCTCTACTGGGAAAAAGGCCTTTGTGAGTGGATCCGCGCTGTCGTCCTCTGTGTCTACTCTCCTAACCTTGATCTCCCTGGAGATCAACACTCTCCATGATCAGGTGATACTGCCTAAGAATTATATCTGGATTTCTAATGAGACGGTAGTTCCTTGGCATAAGCCACAACTCTATTGTCACACAATGGTAGGAACGAAGTTCATCTCATGAACTTATATATATCCAGACTGCCTCTTTGGTAGCATCTTTGGTAACGATGTATCTTGCCTTTAATCGTCTAGTATGTCACGGTATCTAGCTTGGAACTCTTCCAACATACCGTCCCTCCACTGAGGGTATAGACAATGCCTACGACTGACATTCAGTCGTCCTTATCACCCTGGAACCTTTCCAGTGATTCTCCCCAGGATCGATTGATACCATCTCACTACTCCTAGTGAGAATCCTAACATCCAAATAGATCTATCTCATAGATCCATAACTCAGGATTTAGGAGGTATCAGTATGATCCTATATAGAGAATCCTTGTGATAAGCGGAGATTGACCGAGCGTAGCATAGGAAACTCTTTCCCTATCAAGAGTATGTCATCCACGTACTCTACAAGGATCACCACCATACTCCCTGCAACCTTTTTGTATATACTAGGTTCATCTACCATTTTGATAAAGTCAAACTCTTTGACTACCACATCAAAACAGATGTTCCAACTCCGCGATGCCTGCTTTATCCTATAAAGCATCTTGCACACGTTTCCGCTGCTCCCACTGTCTACGAAGCCCTCTGGCTGTTTACTTATAGACGCTCTCTTCTAAAACATCATTTAGAAAAGCTGTCATGACACCCAACCACCAGATATCGTAGTCATAGTATGTAGCCGTGGCAAGTAGGATCTGGATGGACTTAAGCATAGCTTTGAAAGGCTCAACTTTTCCATGTACACCAAGTAATCTTCTCAAGATATACTCGCTTCTGATGGGGATTTAACCCTTCAGATAAAGCAACCAAAGTCCATACTTTGTTGGTGTATAAGGATTCCATCTCAGATCACTAAGCATCCAACCATTCTTACAGAGTCCCACTCCTGATGGCCAGCTCGAAACTAGTTAGGTCATCATCTCATGATGCAATCCTCGCTCCCACTGTCATAGAGAAACCGAAGTAACTCTCAGGTGGATGAGGAACCCTACTAGATCGGCGGAGAGGCTGAGGTTCGTTGGAAACTATTGAATCCTTTGGTTCTACCAAATCATCAGCTGCAGTTTGTATAGATGGAACCTTTTCAGTTCTACATAACAGACCTTGCCTCGAGCTTGTCCGGATTTTGCTTTTAGACATAGGCCGGACAACCCCAAATCTTAACAAACTTAAGATATGGGCTCTTCCCTTTCCATATCACATATGAAGTGGTAGGCAACTGATTTGATTTGAACCCTATTCAATAGGTATGCAGCTTCACAAGTGCATAATTCCCAAAAGGAAATAGGAAACTCAGTAGTACTCATCATAGAACGCACCATATCATATATGGTGCTATTGCTCTGCCCCGATACACCGACGTGCTGTGGTGTATACGGAGGAGTAATGCTGAGAGAGAATCTCATTCTCTTTTAGAATAGTCCAGAAATTCCGTGCTCAAGTATTCTCCTCCTTGATCTCATCAAAGGACATAATACTTATACCCGGTTTTGGTTCTCTACTTCTAACTTATATTCTGTGAGTATCTCAAAAGCTTTGGACTTGTGTTTCAACTGGAACATATGTCTGAATCTAGAGAGATCATCAGTGAATATAATGAAGTACAAAGAACCGGTCTTGGCATGTGTAGACAGGGGACTTTCATATATCAGCATATATCAATCCCAAGAGTTCACTAACTCTTTCTCTGTTTCCAATAAACAGAGCTGTGGTCATCTTATCTTTGTGACATGACCGGAAAGTTTCACAAGATGTAAATTCAAACTAATTTAAATATGCATCTTTATGTAACTTTAGCTAGTCGGGTCGCATTGATATGACCTAATCTACAATGCCTCAAGAAGGATTCGTTCATTTCTGAACTCTTCCTCTTGTGTGTGTTCTATATACTAAGAACTGTAGTTTGATTTAGAACGTCAATGTTTTTAGATAACGTGCCTGAGCCGATCAACTCTTGATATAGGAAATGTTCAAAACATAATCCAACAATAAAAAATTATATCCTTCTTTACTAATAAAGAGACTGATATGATGTTGTATATCAGGTTCGGTATCTAATAACATTTGTTCAGAATCAATGTATTCTGGTAATACAGGGTGATAGTAACCAACAGACTTGGCTGCAACACTTGCACCGTTTCTATCTCATGAAACTTATCACCCGTTCTCAGTTCTCTACCTATCTGTAGCCCATGTTGTAGGGTTCCTAGGCACTCTAATGGAGTCTCACAAGGCATCAAACACGGCCAATTAAAATTTTACAAGTGCCTACAAACCCTAATACGGATCGTTAACTAGATAATGAAGCGATGCAAGCATGTAAACGAATTAAATGCTAAAGGAAAGTGGCTACAACCTTTGTAGATCCGGTCCTCCACCTCCATGGCTCCGCGATGAAGTCTCCTCGCTGTACAAATCGGATCTTGGGCTCTAGCGTCGGCTTCATCGGAGGAAAAACGGGCTAGGTCATCGACGACGATGCCGAAGATGATCTACGTCGAGGCATCGCTAGATCAAGCTCCAACTTCACCAAGTCAAGAAAACTTGTGAAGGAAACACCCTATACTACTTGGCAAGAGGTAGAGGATGAAGAAATAGGAAGTGGGTAGACTTTATATTTGGATTTCTCACACTTTTTCATCAATCACTATTGATGTAGCAAGCTTTCTTCATGGAAGAAGAAGATGAAGAAGAAGAAGATGATATATATCATAAGTGTTTTAAAATAAAAACAATATGATACTTATCATAATCTCAACCATGGTTTAGTGTAGAGATTTAACTAAGGTTAGATGAGTGGTTAGGGTTAGAGAAGAGACAAGAATGGTGGACTTGTTCAAAACTTCAAGAAGCTTCAACAAAAAACAAACTAAGCCACCATTTTTTTTTCTCTTTATCATTTTCTTTTTCCAAAATAAACAAAAAGAATAAATAAATGAATAAGTAAATAAAATGATACCCTAACCACTAACTAACCATGGTTTAATACTTTACACAAAACCAAGCTAGAATGTATCATCAAACATGATACAATCATGTGCACCAAAAAAATATATCATATATACAATGTGCAATACAAGTGAGTAAATCCAATTTAAGTGAACCTATACTAGTTAATGCAAAGTAATATATCAAATATATAATTATGCATTAAATCATTAAATCAACACTTGATTTAACGATCCGGTCATATCGCATATAACCGACTAATATCAATAGTAACAACTTATCGAATCAACACTTGATCCGATAACCCGGCTATATCGCATATAACCGATCAATGTTACAAATAGCGAGAATCAAATACAGTATCATATACTGGTATTATTCTCGGTCCCGTACATATCTCATATGCGCTCCTATTTCGTTTCGCTTGAGCTAGGAAACCTCTGTGTAGGACTCTAAAGACTCGTCAATACGCGGGCAGCAGATGATGATCATATCAAACACCCACAAGCCGCAAGCGGTCTGCTAAACGTAACGGCCACCCGGGTATTGAGCAATCAGAAGATCGACGAGCAAGCCCGCTCACACTCCTGTGAATCCAACCAGTAACACTTACCGTACAGTCCGGTCTGTTCGTCTGATATGTCGCATATCTCGCCTAGGGGTGGTAAACGTCAGACCCCAGTAGCTCGATAAGTCATGCCGACTTGAGGTCCATAATATTCGTGAAACTACTGATAACTCTTACCAGTATATCACTGCAACCCTGGCCAGGGATTTCCTGTTATGGCCAGTCGAGCATAGCGCAACATCAACCCCCAATACCGGGAGAGACGAATCCCCTCCTATCGCTCATTGCCTCCATGTGAATCGGGACTGTACCCAAAAACCACCTGTTTGCACGACTCAGTAGAGCCGTGGTAGGGTGGAAATCAAAGCACAGTGGGAGACACACAAGACTCTATGACGATCTCGGGTCAACAGACTAGGCTGTACCAGTGTCACCAGAGAACTGCCATCTGACGTGAGGTATAATACTATCTGGGAGTTCTCGGCGAGTCCGTTCAGTGTACCCAGTCTTCACTGAGCACCCGCATACCATCTCCGATGTCAAACACCAATGGATATGGTATCATCCATCGCCCATCACATGGGTCGAGAAGATATACGCTAGTCTACTCTGGAATATCGATGCCCCGTCTCGATATTCCCACGACTAGGAACAATGAAGGATGTACTCATTGACTACCCAGGCCCCACTAGTATGATCTTCATCATAGTCCTGGAAGTCGAGTACACATCCTAAGGGCTTTATCAACATGTAATCAGAGAGACAGAAAGTATACATGTTAAGATAAAGAGCAACCAGATAGCGTACTATCATGTCGAGCAAGAAAGTCCTACCTATATATGTCCCAGCATCGACTACAATATACATCCAATGTACAGTAATAGCCTCTAGGGCATACATATAACTAACAATCTCCCACTTGCACTAGGGCCATCTGTAGCAGTAGTTGTAGTATCTGATACTCAACCATCCCCTAAAAGTCTCTCTTTGGGAAAAGGCCTTCGTGAGTGGATCCGCCGTGTTGTCCTCTAAGTCTACTCTCCTAACCTCGATCACCCTGGAGATCAACTATCTCCATGATCAGGTGATGCTGCCTCAGAATATGTCTGGGTCACTGATGGGACCAGGGTTCCAGGGCCAAAGCCACAGTTCCATTGTCACATAATGGTAGGAACCTAGTTCATCCTATGAACCAATATACACCCAAACTGCCTCTTTGGTAGTATCTTTAATAGCGATGTTACCAGCCTTTATCGTCTAGTTTGTCACGGTATCTAGCTTCGAACTCTTCCAACATACCGTCCCTTTACTGAGGGTAAAGACAATGCCTGTGACTGATATTCAGTCGTCTTTATCACCCTGGAACACTTCCAGCGATTCTCCCCAGGATCGACTGATATTATCTCACTATAGTTAGTGAGAATCCTAAAATCTATTTAGATCTATCTCATAGATCCAAATCCCAGGATTTAGGAGGTATAACTTTGATCCTTTATGGAGAATCTATGTGATAAGAGGAGATCGACCGATCGTAGTATAGGAAATTCCTTTCCTATCAAGAGTATGTTGTCCATGTACAATACGAGGATGACCACCTTACTCTCTACTACCGTTTTGTATATACAAGGTTCATCTACTATTTTGATGAAGTCTAATACTTTGACTACCACATCAAAACAGATGTTCCAACTCCGCGATGCCTGCTTTATCCTGTAAAGCAACTTGCACACGTTTCCGCTGCTCCCACTGTTTACGAAGCCCTCTGGGTGTGTTCTTATAGACTCTCTTTTCTAAATCAATATTTAGAAAAGTAGTCATGGCACCCAACCACCAGATATCGTAGTCATGGTATGTAGCCGTGGCAAGTAGGATCTGGATGGACTTAAACATAGTCCCTGGAAAAGGTTTCATCATTATCCGTGCCTGGTTGATGATGAAAACCTTTAACAAGTCTAGCTTTGAAAGTTTCAACTTTTCCATCTACACCAAGTAATCTTCTCAAGATATACTTGCTCCCAATGGGGATTTAACCCTTCAGATATAGCAACCAAAGTCCATACTTTGTTGGTGTATATGGATTCTATCTCAGATGGCTAAGCATCCAGCCATTCTTACAGAGTCCCTACTCTCGATGGCCTGCTCGAAACTGGTTGGGTCATCATCTCATGATGCAATCCTCGCTCCCACTGTCATCGAGAAACCGAGGTATCTCTCAGGCAGGCGAGGAACCCTACCAGATCGGCGGAGATGCTGAGGTTCGTCGGGGACTATAGAATCCTTTGGTTCTGTCAAATCTTCAGCTGTAGTTTTGAATAGCTGGAACCTTTCCAGTTCTACAGAACTGACCTTGCCTCGATCTTGTTCGGATTTTGCTTTTGACATAGGCCGGACAATCCCAAATCTTAACTCACTTAAGAGATAGGATCTTCCCACACCATATCTTATATGGAGTGGTAGGCACTGATTTGATTCGAACCTAATTCAATAGGTATGCAGCTTCTCAAGCGCATAACTCCCAAAAAGGAATTTGGTAACTCAGTAATACTCGTCATAGAGCACACCTTATCATATAGGGTGTGATTGCTCCGCCCCGATACACCAATGTGCTATGGTTATTCGGAGGAGTAATACTGAGAGAGAATCTCATTTTCCTTTAGAATAGTCCAAGGATTCCATGCACAAGTATTCTCCTCCCTGATCTCATCATAGGACATAATACTTATACCCGTATTTTGGTTCTCTACTTCCTAGTTATATTCTGTGAATACCTCAAAAGGTTCGGACTTATATTTCAACAGGAATATATGACTGAATCTTGAGAGATTATCAGAGAATATAATGAAGTATAAAGAACCAGTCCTGGCATGTGTAGACAGGAGACCTTACATACATCATTATGTGTCAGTCCCAAGAGTTTACTAACTCTTTCTCTGTTTCCAGCAAACGGAGCTATGGTCATCTAATTTATGTGACATGACTGGAAAGATTCACAAGATGTAAATTCAAACTGATTTAAATATGCATCTAAAATGTAACTTCAGCCAGTCGGGTCGCATTGATGTGACCTAGTCTACAATGCCTCAAGAAGGATTCGTTCATTTCTGAACATTTCTTCTTGTGTGTGTTCAGTATACAAGGAACTGTAGTTTGATTTAGAACGTCAATACTTTAGATAATGTGCCTGAACCGATCAACTTTTGATATAGGAAATGTTCAAAACATTATCCAACAATACAAAATTATATCATTTCTTTACTAATAAAGAGACTGATATGATTTTGTATATCAGGTTCGGTATCTAATAGCATTTGTTCAGAATCAATGTATTGGTAATACAGGGTGACAGTGACCAATAGACTTGGCTGCAACACTTGCCCCGTTTTCTGCCTCATGAAACTTATCACCCGTTCTCAGTTTTTCTACCTTTTGTAGCCCTATGTAACAGATTACATATCTGGGATCCTGATCCGGTATCAAATACCCAGGATGCAGAGGATACTGAGAAACAGTTCTTTGTAATGAACACACCCGAAGGAGATGCATCATATGCACTTTCTTCGTTTGGGCGGCATAGGAATTCTGGTATTCCCTATTTCCTGCTCTGTCTTATAACAATTATAAGTTGGAGCGGGACCAACATTCCCCAGCTCAGTATAACAAGCGGGTTCGGTCAATACATCCATTTTATTATCTTGATTAAGGCGTGATATGGTCGCTACCAGGAGAGAAAGAGAAGAAAACACTCTGCGTGCGCTCTTGCAAGATCAGACTGGTTATATATTTTATCTAATCAGGATGGCTCCCACTGTTTTTATCAAATCTTCCTTCAAACCTTAAAAGGAAAAACTAGCCGGGATTAATTACACTCTACAAGTTCGCCAATCTTTCAGCCAGGCCAGTGTCGGTACTTTGAGGGAGGTTCCCCGTGCTTTCGCACAGACCTAATTACAGTAAATCTCGTATTCCCAGAGGCGTAACCCCGTTGACACCTTTCTAGACACCTACTTGATCGGCTAATTGCAAAGTGCAAAACTCTCCCAGGAGTAACAATTACTCGCAGTGGGTATCGGGATCCAACTATCATATAGAAGGTATGCAATCTCATTGCAAATTTCAACACTTGAAACTCCCGATAAAGGTTTTTACCCCTAGCACCTATGACCTTAACTATGGTCAACAAATCATAAGTACTAGTCAAGTTCTGTAAGGTTAGTATAGCACCCTATGAAGTGTTATGAAGCATCACATGACCTAAAGTTTTCCTTTTTAAGGTGCTAAACCAACATGCAAGTGGATCGATCCTAGAAAATTAGGGTTTACTATACTTAAAGCTAACAAAAGTTAGGGTTTGAAGGCTACAACCTTTGTAGCTCCCGTTTTTGCTTCGCTCCTTAGGCTCTTTAGTGTTGAAACGAGGTCCTCTTGAACTCCCCTTGTGTCCACGATGATCCACCGCGGAGATATCCGTCCAAGCTCGCTACTTCGTCAAACCGAAGATAACACTCTAAACGAAACGGCTAAGCTTGTGTAGAATGTTGTTGTGGCTTTGGATCTCACTTCAAAAACCTTTCTTTGATTGTGTTTTTCTCACTAGAAAAAACTAGAGAGGAGAAGATGAAGAAGGATGAAAATGGTGGCTAATTTTCTTCAAGAGATAAAAAGATAACCATAAGGTTAACTTGCAAAAGAAAAATAAATATCACTATATATATTTATTCCTTCTTGACTCCAACCATGATTAAATAATAGATGATTAATTTAACTTGGGTTTAGAATGATAAAGGAAAAGATAACCATGGTTTAGTGGTAGGTGAGAATGGTTAGGTTAAAAGAAGCATGTAGAAACTAGCATAATTATCCTTTCCTTTTCATTTTCTTTTAAAACCAAAATTAAATAATTATCCATTGTTTAATCTATGGTGTGAGGCTTATATTTCCACCATTTCCATATATAATCAACCATGATGGTTTGATGTATGTATGTGTACATGTATGCACATCTTCATGTGCATGAAACTAGAAAAGAAAAATAGAAACACATGCATTCATGCATACATCCATCAAACCCTAGAAAGGTTTTGAGTGAGAAAACTAATGGTTAAATGATAAATCAACACTTGATTTATCAATTCGGTCATATCTCATATGACCCCACCAAAAGCAGTTCACCCGATCAATGTTCGGTATCATATACGCACATTTCAATCGGGTGCATGCGCATATCGCATATGCGCACCACAACGTTTCGCCTGGACTGGGTAACTCCTCTGTGGGACTCTAAGACTCGTCAATACGCCGGCAGAGGGTAATGATCATATCAAGTGCCCTCAAGCCGCAAGAGGTCAGCTAAACGTAACGGCCACCCGGGTATTGAACGATCAGAAGACAACAAGCGAACCTGCTACAACTCCCGTCGAGCCATCCGACAACACTACCGTACAGTCCGATCTCTTCGTCAGATATGCTGCATATCGAGCCTAGGGATGGTCACGTCGACCCCAATAACTCAATAAGTCGTGTCGGTGAATGGTCTATAACAGATCGAGAAACTACTGATAACACTTATCAGCAAATCTCAGCAGCCCTGGCCAGGCACTTGCTGTTATAACCAGTCGAGCACAGCACAGCATCAACTCCCAATACCGGGAGAGACGAAACCCCTCCTATCGCTCATCGTCTTCGTGTGTCTCGGGACTGTACCCAACGGCCACCTGTTTGCACGACTCAGTAGAGCCGTGGTAGGGTGGCAATCAAAGTGCAGTGGGAGAACACACAAAAATCCATGACGATCTCGGGTCTACAGACTAACCTGTACCAGTGTCACCTGAGAACTGCTATCCGACGATAGATATAATTCCATATAGGAGTTCTCGGCGAGTCCGTCCAGTGTACCCAGTCACCACTGAGCACCCGTGTATGATCTTGATGTCAAACATCGATGAATGTGGGAACATCCATCGCCCATCGTATGGGTCTAGTATCATATACGCTAGTCTACTCTGGTATATCGATGCCCCATCTCGATATACCTACGACTAGGGACGTTCCAGGATATGCTTATAGACTACAGATGTCCCACTAGTATGATCTCCATCATAATCAGAGTAGTCAAGCCGATATCCTCAGGGCTTTATCAGCATGTATGAATGAATAAAAGTATGATCAAATAAACATGTCAGATAAAGAAGAACCAGATAGCATACTATCATGTCGAGCAAGAATGCAAACTGAATATATATATACATGTATAGATACATCCACTATCACATAATGGCCTCTAGGGCATACATATATCCAACAATCTCCCACTTGCACTAAGGCCAGTTATTGGCGTATCTCATACCCAACATCTCAAAAAGTCGCTCATGCTGCGGCTGAGGGAGAGCCTTGGTGAATGGATCCGCGGCGTTGTTCTTTGTGTCTACTCTCTTAATCTCGATCTCACGGCGATCTACAATCTCCCGGATAAAATGAAAGCGCCTCAGGATATGTCTGGACCGCTGATGGGATCTGGGCTCCTTGGCTAACGCCATTGCCCCATTATTGTCACAATACAAAGGTATTGGATCAATAATGGTTGGAACTACTCCTAGCTCCGAGACGAACTTTTTCATCCAGACAGCTTCCTTGGCGGCATCATTTACAGCAATGTACTCAGCTTCCATCGTAGAGTCTGCAACGGTATCTTGTTTGGAACTCTTCCAACTTACCGCCCCTCCATTGAGGGTAAATACAAACCCTGAGATAGATTTGCTGTCATCCTTATCGCTCTGGAAGCTCGAATCGGTAAAGGCCTCCATTTGGAGATCTTTATTACCATACACCAAGAACAATTCTTTAGTCCTTCGTAAGTACTTAAGAATGTTCTTCACAGCTGTCCAGTGGTTCTCCCCTGGGTTGGATTGATACCTGCTTACAACACTAAGTGCATAAGCTACATCTGGGCGTGTACATAACATCGCATACATTATAGATCCTACTGCCGAAGCATAAGGTATAATGCTCATGCGAGCTCTCTCTTCATCGGTCTTTAGACAAGAATCCTTGGAGAGAGTGACTCCATGGCAAGCGGGTAAGGCACCCCGCATGGAGTCTTCCATACTAAACCTCTTTAGGATGGTGTTGATGTACCTGGTTTGGGACAGTCACAATAACTTTTTGGATCTATCCCTATAGATCCTTATGCCCAGGATGTATGTGGCATCACCCAGGTCCTT
This sequence comes from Agapanthus africanus, assembly GCA_030015575.1. Lineage (NCBI taxonomy): Eukaryota > Viridiplantae > Streptophyta > Magnoliopsida > Asparagales > Amaryllidaceae > Agapanthus > Agapanthus africanus. The sequence continues at coordinate 182,017,932 of CM057350.1, read as the reverse complement.
CATGGAGAACCTTAGTGATAAGAATGATTTGACCGACTGTAGCATAGGAATATCATTTCCTATCAGAAGAATGTCATCCACGTACAATACGAGGAATGTGACAGCTCTTCCTACAGCCTTCCTATAAACACAAGGTTCATCTGGATTTTTGATGAAATCAAACTCTTTGATAACATCATCGAAACAGATGTTCCAACTCCGAGATGCCTGCTTTAACCCATATATGGATTTAAGCAATCTACATGCTTTCTCGCTGCTCCCACTGTCAATGAAGCCCTCCGGCTGATCCATATAAACACATTCTTCTAAATCTCCATTTAGGAATGCTGTTTTAACGTCCATCTGCCAAATTTCATAGTCGTAGTGAGCAGCAATAGCAAGTAGGATCCGAATAGATTTAAGCATGGCTACGGGCGAAAAAGTTTCGTCATAGTCCAAACCTGGTCTTTGACGAAAACCTTTCGCCACAAGTCTTGCCTTATAGGTCTCTACCTGCCCATCCACACCAATCTTTCTTTTAAAGATCCATTTGCACCCTACAGGTTTTACCCCAGGGGGTACAACATCCAAAGTCCATACTTTGTTGGTGTACATAGACTCCATTTCGGATCTCATGGCATCCAGCCACTTCACAGAGTCACCACTCGTGATAGCTTGCTGAAAACTGGTAGGATCATCATCTTCCATGATACAGTCTTCTCTGTCACCATCAATGAGGAAACCGTAGTACCTCTCCGGTGGGCGAGAAGTCCTACCAGACCTACGGAGTGGCCGAGGTTCTTCAGTTTCTGTTGCAACAGCCGGTTCAACCAAATCGTCATTTGTAGTTTGTGTCTCCAGAACCTCTTCCAGATCTACTACCTTGCCATCATCATTATCTGTGAAAAACTCTTTTTCCAAGAATGTGGCATACTGAGAAACAAACACCTTTTGTTCCTCTTTGTGGTAGAACAGATATCCATAAGAATTCTTTGGATATCCCACAAAGTTACACATGACTGACCGTGTCTCGAGTTTGTCCGGATTCTGTTTTTTAACATAGGCCGGGCAACCCCAAATCTTAATTCTCTTAAGAGATGGTCTCTTCCCATTCCATATCTCATATGGCGTGGTAGACACGGCTTTGGTCGGAACCCTGTTTAGCAGAAACGCTGCAGTCTCCAACGCATGTCCCCAAAACGAGACAGGTAACTCAGCATCACTCATCATGGACCGGACCATATCTAATAGGGTCCTATTCCGTCGTTCTGACACACCGTTGTGCTGTGGTGTGTAAGGAGGAGTGAGCTGAGAGAGAATCCCATTCTCTTTTAGGAAGTTTGCAAATTCTGTACTGAGATACTCACCACCTCGATCTGATCGAAGCATCTTAATACTCAAGCCGGTTTGTTTTTCTACTTCTTGTTTATATTCAATAAATTTCTCGAAAGCTTCGGACTTGTGCTTTAATAAAAATACATGACCGAATCTTGAGAAATCGTCGGTGAATGTAATGAAGTATGAAAAACCGCCTCTAGCTTGTGTAGACATTGGCCCACATACATCACTATGTATGAGGCCCAGGAGCTGAGTAGCTCTTTCTCCGTGTCCAGTAAACGGAGTTTTGGTCATTTTACCCTTGATACAAGACTGGCAAGTCGCATAAGATTTATATTCAAAAGAGTTTAAATATCCATCTTTATGTAACTTGTTTAGTCTTATTTCGTTAATATGACCAAGTCTACAGTGCCAAAGAAAAGCTTCATTTAATTCTGAAAGTTTTCTTTTATTAGTGTGTTGTATACTGAAAACTGTGTGTTGATTTAGGACATATATTCCGTTATTAAGTGTACCATACCCAACCAACATTTGATTTAGGTGAATGTTCATAACATTGTTCTGCAACACAAAATTATATCCTTCATTGTCCAACAAAGATATGGATATTATATTACATAGCATATCAGGTACAAAATAACATGGATTCAAAATCAAAATACATCCAGACGGCAACCCCAAGTGATACTCTCCCACTGCGACTGTATGTACATTGGAACCATTTCCAACGCGGAGAGTATGGTCACCTGTCTTCAAAACCTTGCTATTTCTCAGCCCCTGCATAGAATTGCAAATGTGAGAACCTGAACCGGTATCCAATACCCAGGAAGCAGAGTTTATAGAAAAACAGTTTTCAGTCACAAACGCACCTGAAGCAGAAGCATCACCATGCTTCTTCTTAAGACTTAGGTACTCCGTGCAGTTGCGCTTCCAATGTCCTGTCCTGTGGCAATGAAAACACTCGCCTTTCCCTGGGACTCCAGCCGTGGACTTTCCCTTTCCCTTCACCTTTTTGACTCCGCCCTTAGGATTAGTGGGTTTCTTCTTTTTCTTTCCCTTGGCCTTAGCTTTCGAGCGAGAAGAAGAAGACTGTCCAATCGTCATAACGGGAGTCTTTGCTGACTTCATAGTGCTCTCTGCACTCCTTAACATATTAAGGAGTTCAGGGAGGTCCTTCTCCATGCCATGCATGTTGAAGTTCACTATGAACTGAGCAAAGGTGGAGGGGAGGGACTGCAGAATAATATCTATATATTGTTCATTGTCCATAGTCCATCCGAGGTCCTCAAGCTCTTCTATAAGAGCTATCATCTTCAAAACATGGTCTGCTACTGGTGTGCCAGGGGCCATCCGCATGTGAAACAGTTTCTTTGATGCCTCGTATCGTAATACGCGGGACTGCTCCCCATACAACTCCTTTGTATGGAGCAGTATCCCGTGAATGTCCATGTCCTCGTGCTGCTTTTGATGTGTGTTATCCATCGATGCAAGCGCGAGGCATGTGGCCGTGGCACAGTCAGCGTCCCATGTCTTGCGGACTTCTATGTCCGCAACTGAGGATTTTGGGCCTGGGACGGGCGGGGCTGAAGCCGTGAGGACATATGATACTTTATCATAAGTCAAGGCGATCTTCAGATTCCTTAGCCAGTCTTTATAGTTGGTCCCGTTCAGTTTGTTTTTATCTAGTAGAAGCTTAAGTCCAGTCATTGGTATCTGCCATTAAGAGAGAGAAAAGAATACACTCAGCGAAAGCTCTTGCATAGATTAGATTGGTTTATTATCTTGTCTAATCGATGTTTCCCACTGCTTTTTATCAAGTTTTTCTTTCAAACCTTAAAAAGAAAAACTAGCCAGGATTAATTACAGTCTACAACTTCGCTAACCTTTCAGCCAGGCCAGTGTCGGTACTTTGAGGGAGGTTCCCCGTGCTTTCGCACGAACCTAATTAGAGTAAACCTCGTTTTCCCAGAGGCGGAGCCCCGTTAACACCTTTCTAGACACCTAATGAGTTAGCTAATTGTAAACTGCAAAACTCTCCTAGGAGCAACTATTGCCCACAGTGGGATCGGGATCCAACCATCACATGGAAGGTATGCAATCTCATTGCAAATTTCAACATTTGAAATTCCCGATGTAATTTTTACCCCTAGCACTTATGACCTTAACTATGGTCAACAAATCATAAGTACCAGTCAAGTTCTACCCGTCATTTCTTGATTAATTAGACCCACCCATATGACCCTTAACTATGGTCAACAAAGTCGCATGAATGTCCTAATTAATCTGCATCATATGCAGTGTAGGAAGACATCACTTAGCTACCGTTCACTACGCCTTAACTAAAGTCAACAAACGTAGCACGAATACTAAGTACTCTACTTCCTAAAATGACGGAGGGTTGCGAATGATTTTTAAAAAAATCTTTAACGCTTTGAACTTGATATCGTTGTAGAATCAAACAGTTTTTCAAAAGGAGTGGCTTAAGCTCCGCAGTTTTGAAATATAACTTTTTCATAAATAGCCGAGTAGTTTTCAAATCCGATTCTACAACATCTTTTTAGGTTTATTTTCTTTACATTAATCACATTAATGTAATCCCATCATTTAAGTCCTAAAGCCAATCACAGAAAAGAAACGAAAATAACACGTACGCTTATGCCATCCGCATTCGCCGCAATGTTCCGTTATGCACCGTTAGGTTACTTAACTAACGGCATACCGGGACGGGACTAGCGCGGGTGTAAAACATAAGCAACGTCTACTATATATCATATATATAATATGTCATTCGTCTCAGATATCACAGAACACAGGCAGCAGAAATATAGATATAACGTGGGATATACTAGGACGTCCGTATTTAGTATTTAGCCAGAATAGAAAATACGGATTCCACAGTCGCGATGAATAGCCAAGCCCACACCCTGGACCCCTACGAGAGCGGCAAGTGACCCTACCAATCCTGGAGTTTAGGAGACCCGGTCTCGACTCCTCGAGATGGCCTCCCACTGAACCCCAGAACCCGGTCACCTGTGCTCTCCTCCTTGGGTCCATCCTAATGCGGAAAAGAAAATAATATACAACACTGGTGACACAACCGCAACCTGGAAGTGCCCCAAATAAAAGAATATTACATTACATTTGAATTTACATGAATGAAAATACAAAACTCTCATCTCACAAAAACCCCCCGGCTATTCGATCGCGACAATCCTGCACATCATATCTCAGCAACACATAATATCACATATCATCAACGTAAGTAAGTATGCGTATCCCGATTGTCGTTGATGTATAGCAACGAAACCGGCGATATCTAACATACTACACTTACGGTCACAGAAAAGAAAGTGTAAAACTACAATATTTGGAATCCAGATTCTCTTTAGACATCATAAATGCGAAATATCATATATTCCGTATTTCATACCTAAACCATATGAATTCCACATATTGTATCACATTCCAGACAAACAGACAGTATTAAAGTTTTCGAACGAACAATCAAGCACCCAAGATTCACTAAAGCTCAACACTTGAGCAGGGTTCAAAAAATTTGGAGTGTGACACAGTAGCGGCGGTCCAGCCGTAGAAGGGTCAAGCCAACGCCTCACATGTGGCACGCCGTACTGCCCCAAACCCGAGGGTTCAAAAGGTAGTTCGAGACGGTCACATAATCGAGTTAAGGTTTGTTGTCTTCTAGAGGGACCACCGCAAAAAGACTTGCACGTATTTCCAAATTATTTAAACCCCGTGAATATTGAGTAAATGATATTCGTTCAAACACTTCAATACTTTCTAGTTTACCCGGAAAAGCTACGAAATGAAAGTCCCGATCGAATCGATGAATCCAAAAACATCTCCAGAATTTTTCAAAATATTATTCAGTATAAAAATACCCAAAACATTATACATGCAGAAAATAGAATTACTGCAGAAACAGAAAACCCTAATTCATTTGTACGGCCGCGGAACAGCGGCCTAAGCAAGCTTAGGCCGCGTTTCCGCGGCTAAAACTACTGTTCATTGAAATATTTTTCTGCCGTAATTCTTATATTTTACTGCTGTGATTTTTAGATATTTTTAATTCTGCAAAATGTCAATTTTTAGAAAATTTCCAGAGAGCATCAAAAAATACGGTATTTTTGTCCGATCGGGGTTTTCACTTCGTCAAAACGTCGCCTAATGTTCTAGGTTGGCTCTGATACCAATGTAAGGTTAGTATAGCACCCTATGAAGTGTTATGAAGCATCACATGACCTAAAGTTTTCCTTTTTAAGGTGCTAAACCAACATGCAAGTGGATCGATCCTAGAAAATTAGGGTTTACTATACTTAAAGCTAACAAAAGTTAGGGTTTGAAGGCTACAACCTTTGTAGCTCCCGTTTTTGCTTCGCTCCTTAGGCTCTTTAGTGTTGAAACGAGGTCCTCTTGAACTCCCCTTGTGTCCACGATGATCCACCGCGGAGATATCCGTCCAAGCTCGCTACTTCGTCAAACCGAAGATAACACTCTAAACGAAACGGCTAAGCTTGTGTAGAATGTTGTTGTGTCTTTGGATCTCACTTCAAAAACCTTTCTTTGATTGTGTTTTTCTCACTAGAAAAAACTAGAGAGGAGAAGATGAAGAAGGATGAAAATGGTGGCTAATTTTCTTCAAGAGATAAAAAGATAACCATAAGGTTAACTTGCAAAAGAAAAATAAATATCACTATATATATTTATTCCTTCTTGGCTCCAACCATGATTAAATAATAGATGATTAATTTAACTTGGGTTTAGAATGATAAAGGAAAAGATAACCATGGTTTAGTGGTGGGTGAGAATGGTTAGGTTAAAAGAAGCATGTAGAAACTAGCATAATTATCCTTTCCTTTTCATTTTCTTTTAAAACCAAAATTAAATAATTATCCATTGTTTAATCTATGGTGTGAGGCTTATATTGCCACCATTTCCATATATAATCAACCATGATGGTTTGATGTATGTATGTGTACATGTATGCACATCTTCATGTGCATGAAACTAGAAAAGAAAAATAGAAACACATGCATTCATGCATACATCCATCAAACCCTAGAAAGGTTTTGAGTGAGAAAACTAATGGTTAAATGATAAATCAACACTTGATTTATCAATCCGGTCATATCTCATATGACCCCACCAAAAGCAGTTCACCCGATCAATGTTCGGTATCATATACGCACATTTCAATCGGGTGCATGCGCATATCGCATATGCGCACCACAACGTTTCGCCTGGACTGGGTAACTCCTCTGTGGGACTCTAAGACTCGTCAATACGCCGGCAGAGGGTAATGAACATATCAAGTTCCCTCAAGCCGCAAGAGGTCAGCTAAACGTAACGGCCACCCGGGTATTGAACGATCAGAAGACAACAAGCGAACCTGCTACAACTCCCGTCGAGCCATCCGACAACACTACCGTACAGTCCGGTCTCTTCGTCAGATATGCTGCATATCGAGCCTAGGGATGGTCACGTCGACCCCAATAACTCAATAAGTCGTGTCGGTGAATGGTCTATAACAGATCGAGAAACTACTGATAACACTTATCAGCAAATCTCAGCAGCCCTGGCCAGGGACTTGCTGTTATAACCAGTCGAGCACAGCACAGCATCAACTCCCAATACCGGGAGAGACGAAACCCCTCCTATCGCTCATCGTCTTCGTGTGTCTCGGGACTGTACCCAACGGCCACCTGTTTGCACGACTCAGTAGAGCCGTGGTAGGGTGGCAATCAAAGTGCAGTGGGAGAACACACAAAACTCCATGACGATCTCGGGTCTACAGACTAACCTGTACCAGTGTCACCTGAGAACTTCTATCCGACGATAGATATAATTCCATATAGGAGTTCTCGGCGAGTCCGTCCAGTGTACCCAGTCACCACTGAGCACCCGTGTATGATCTTGATGTCAAACATCGATGAATGTAGGAACATCCATCGCCCATCGTATGGGTCTAGTATCATATACGCTAGTATACTCTGGTATATCGATGCCCCATCTCGATATACCTACGACTAGGGACGTTCCAGGATATGCTTATAGACTACAGATGTCCCACTAGTATGATCTCCATCATAATCAGAGTAGTCAAGCCGATATCCTCAGGGCTTTATCAGCATGTATGAATGAATAAAAGCATGATCAAATAAACATGTCAGATAAAGAAGAACCAGATAGCATACTATCATGTCGAGCAAGAATGCAAACTGAATATATATATACATGTATAGATACATCCACTATCACATAATGGCCTCTAGGGCATACATATATCCAACAAGTTCTACCCGTCATTTCATGATTAATTAGACCCACCCACATGACCCTTAACTAAGGTCAACAAAGTCAGGCGACTGTCCTGACTAATCGCATCATATGCGGTGTAGGAAGACATTACTTAGCTACCGTACACTGTGCCTTGACTATGGTCAACAAACACAGCACGAATACTAAGTACTCTACTTCCTAAAATGACGGAGGGTTGCGAATGGTTTTTGTGAAAACCTTTAACGCTTTGAACTTGATCTCGTTGCGGAATCAAATAGTTTTTAAATGGAATGTTTTCGAGGCTTTTTCTAGTTTTGCTAAAAGGGTCACTCCCAGTGAAGGGATCGTCGGCCCTTTCCTAGTCGAATGAGGTGCGGGATATATCATATATATCCCTGTGCAAAGCGGAAACTATAGAAGCGATCAAATGACAAACCGAGGGTTGTAGCATCTGCCAGTTATTGCTAAAGGAGTCACTCCCGGTGAAGGGATCTCGGTCCTTTCCTCATCGAATAAGGTGCAGGATGTTCTATAATGAACACCGCGATGCAAAGCAAGAACTGTAGCTAGCTGTTTTTATTTTGAAATTCGATTCCACAACATCAATTAGGTTTATTTTCTTTCATTAATCTCATTAATGAATATCCCATCATTAAAGTCCACCTAAACATCACAGATAAATATAACGTACGCTTATGCCATCCGCATTCGCCTCGATGTCCCGTCTGCACCGTTAGGTTAGGTAACTAACGGCAGAGCGGGGCAGGGCTAGCGCGAGTGTAAAACATAAGCAACGTTTATATAATATATCATATATACTATATACTATATCTGTCACAGAACATCACATGATCACATCACAGATAACGCAGCAGAAAATATCATATGAAATATTGGATATACTAGGACGTCCGTGTTTTCAATACGAGCCAGTATAAAACACGGATTCCATGGTCATGAAGAATAGCCAATCCCACACCCCTAGACCCCTACGAGAGCGGCAAGGAACCCTACCAATTCTAGGATTAGGAGACCCGGACTCGACTCCTCGAGTTGGTCTCCCACTGGACCCCAGAACCCGGTTACTTGTGCTCCCCTCCTTGGGTCTATCTTAATGCGGAAAAGTAAATAATATACATCAACGGTGACATCTTCCGCAACCTGGAAGTGCCCCAATAAAAGAATATTACATACAAGTTTTTACATGAATGAAAATGAAAAACACTCATCTCACATAAAACCCCCCGGCTATTCAAACACGACGATCTAATATAACATATCCAGCAACACATAACATCACATGTCATCAACGTAAGCAAACATGTGTATCCCAATTGTCGTTGACATATAGCAACGAAACCGGCGATATCACATATTACACTTACAGTCACAGAAAAGAAAGTGTAAAACTACAACAGTTGGAATCCGCAACCTCCTCAGACATCACATGCCTGACCAAATGAATTACTTAGACATCGCATGCCTAACAATTATAAACCCCGCATTTTTGTCTCATTATCGAAAACCCTTTTCAATATCAAGTCGGGCAATTCAACAGGATTCCCGACATCCTGATCGAATGCTCGTCGCAAACTTCAGTAGACGGCAGCACCCCCGATACCGGCGACGAAGTGCACCAAGGCGGAACACCGCTACCGTGAGCACCCGAACGGATGCTTTCGGCGACGGGGTTCTCCTACAGTCACTTGGTCGGGGCTATGGAGTGAGGCTGTCTATTAAGTTTACCCGGCGAGTATCCGCGTACACTACGTGATTGCGACGGACTTTTGATCACATCAAAAATCCCTTGGCAACCGATCAAATGAGACTAAATTGCTATGTTTATAACATTCATTCAGTTATCACATAACTTTTATGAATTCCAATTGTTGTATCACATTCCGGATAAACAGAAAATGTTAAACTTTCCGATTGAACATTCGAACACCCAAGTTTTCCCGAAACAGCTCAATACATGAAATAAGTCTAACAACATTCAGTTCGTGCCTCAGTACCAACGGTCCAGCCGTAGAAGGGTCAAGGCAACGCCTCACATGTGGCACGCCGTACTGCCCCAAACCCGAAGGTTCAAAGGGCAGTTCAAGACGGTCACATAATCGAGTTAAGGTTTGTTGTCTTCTAGAGGGTCCATCGCGTTACTTGCACTACTTAGAACGTCGTTAAACTACGGAAAAATCCAACAATTGGAAATTTCCCGGCAGGGGAAAAAGTGGGTATTTATATCCGGTCGAACTTTTTAACATATTCTAAAATACCCGGAAAAACACACTGACAAAATTAGACAATCCGATCGATACACTGAGTTCCCAATACAACCCAGAAAATAAAACTCTGGAATAAATATTAAAATATTCCCAGGAAAACCAGCACTAAAAACTAGGAGTTACTGTGAAAATTTAAACAGATGATGGGACAACTTGGCCGCGGAACCACCGCACAAGCCATGCTTGTGCCGCGGTTCCGCCGCACTCTAGAGGAATCATGCTCTCGAATTTCACAGTAATTCTTAGGAATACCTGCTGATTTTTCTGCATATTTTTAATTCACAAAAATCCACGAATTTCAAAAATGTCCAGAGAGCATGTTAAAATCGGGGTTTCGGGTCGATCAGACTTCTAACTCCGTCTACGCATCGCCTAAGGCTCTAGCTAGGCTCTGATACCACTGTAGGGTTCCTAGGCACTCTAATGGAGTCTCACAAGGCATCAAACACGGCCAATTAAAATTTTACAAGTGCCTACAAACCCTAATACGGATCGTTAACTAGATAATGAGGCGATGCAAGCATGTAAACGAATTAAATGCTAAAGGAAAGTGGCTACAACCTTTGTAGATCCGGTCCTCCACTTCCATGGCTCCGCGATGAAGTCTCCTCGCTGTACAAATCGGATCTTGGGCTCTAGCGTCGGCTTCATCGGAGGAAAAATGTAGGGTTCCTAGGCACTCTTGTGAAGGTTCTAAAGGCATCAAACATGCCCGGATAAAATTTTAGACGTGCCGAACAACCCAAAGCCGGGATCTTTGCTAGATTATTAGGGTTTAACATGCAAGAAGATAACTTTTATCTAAGTGTAAGGGATTACAACCTTTGTAGTCCGCTCCTTCACTTCACAAGCTCCGAGTAGAAGTCCCTTTGCCGCGATCCACGATCTCCCGGACTCATGAGAGGCTCCACGACTCGAACGATCCATGCTAGCTCGAAGTATTCCAAATCTCCGATGATCTACCTTGAAGTTGCTACGACTCAAGCTTTCTCACTCAAAAGAGAAGAACACACTAATCCCATGGGCTAGATGAGATGAGGATGAGAGAGTAGTAATTTTGCTTTCTTTTTAAATCATTTTCTCATTTTATTTCATCACTAAAGAAAAACTAGCAAGCTTTCTTGAAGAAGGAAGAAGATGATAATGAAAAGATAATGATAATCCTTTTTTTTTGTGATGAATAGAATAAATCTATATGATTGATTATTAACCATGGTCAAGGATGAGTGGCTAAGAATGTGTAGAGAATAAACTAGGGTTAGGGTTTGGTTGAGTTAAGAATGTGTCATCAACAAATATCTTAACCATGACAAAAGAATAAAGCTTCTAGAATGTGCATGAAGCTACTAACCCAAATCAAACCCTAACCTCAATTAATCATCCTTAAACATGTTTAACAATTAATCATATCATGTCACAATAATATATATCACATATATATTATATATTTGCAACAAAAGAAAATAATACAATTAACATATATCGCATATATATCAATGTATCATCCACTGAGAAAATGAAATAATAAAGTGAGCCAATATTAGATAATGTAATAATATATCATATATATTATTATACATTAAATCATCGAATCAACACTTGATCCGACGATCCGGCTATATCGAATATAACCGACTAATATATCATGTACCGATTCATCGAATCAACACTTGATCCGATGTCCCGATTCATATCTAAATATCGCGAGAATATAATACGGTATCTCATATCGCATTATTCTCGGTCCTGCACATATCACATATGTGCCTCTACTCCGTTTCGCCTGAGCCAAGAAACCTCTATGTAGGACTCTAAAGAATCGTCAATACGCCGGTAGCAGGTGATGATCATATCAATCACCCACAAGCTGCAAGCGGTCAGCTAAACGTAACAGCCACCCAGGTATTGAGCGATCAGAAGATCAACAAGCTAGCCTGTGCGTTCTCCTGTGAATCCAACCAGTAACACTCCCGTACAGTCCGGTCTGTTCGTCTGATATGTCGCATATCAAGTCTAGGGGTGGTATACGTCAGACCCCAGTAACCGATAAGTCGTGTCGATGTATGGCTCATAACGGGTCGAGAAACTACTAGTAACACTTACCAGTAAATCTCTATATCAGCCCTGGCCAGGGACTTCCAGTTATAGCCAATCGAACACAGCACAACATCAACTCCCTATACCGGGAGAGACGAATCCCCTCCTATCGCTCATTGCCTCCATGTGATTCGGGACTGTACCCAAAAGCCACCGGTTTGCACGCCCTCTTGGACGTGGTACGGTGGTAATCAAAGCACAGTGGGAATCACACAAGACTCTATGACGATCTCGGGTCTACAGACTACCCTGTACCAGTGTCATCGGAGAACTGCCATCTGACGTGTGGTATAGCACCATCTGGGAGTTCTCGGCGAGTCCGTCCAGTGTACCCAGTCTCTACTGAGCACCCGTATACCATCCTTGATGTCCAACACCGATGGATATGGGATCATCCATCGCCCATCATATGGGTCAAGATGCGTATGCGCTAGTCTACTCTGGTGTATCGATGTCCTGTCTCGATATACCCTCGACTAGGAACAGTTATAGGATGTACTCATCGACTACCAAGGCCCCACTAGTATGATCTCATCATAGTCCCAGTAGTCGAGTACAGATCCTAAGGGCTTTATCAACATGTGAGAGTAAAACAGTAAACCAATACAAGTCAACATGTTAAGATAAAGTGAAACCAAATAGCATACTATCATGACGAGCAAGAAAGTCATCTCTATATATATCCAAGAATCCATTATAATATACATCATATGTACAACAATGGCCTCTAGGGCATATACATAACTAACAATCTCCCACTTGCACTAAGGCCAGCTGCTGTAGTATCTCATACCTAGCATCCCGAATAATCTCTCAAACTGTATCTGGGGAATAGCCTTCGTGAATGGATCCGCAGTGTTGTCCTTCGTATCTACTCTCCTGACCTCGATCTCCCGGCGATCAACTATCTCCCTGATCAGGTGATACCGCCTCAGAATATGTCTGGACTTCTGATGGGACCTGGGTTCCTTGGCCAAAGCCACAGCTCCATTGTTATCGCAATACAGAGGTATTGGATGCTCAATGGATGGAACCACACCAAGTTCACTAATGAACTTCTTGATCCAGACAGCTTCTTTGGCAGCATCGTTGGCAGCGATGTATTCAGCCTCCATCGTTGAGTCTGCAACGGTATCCTGTTTGGAACTCTTCCAACATACCGCCCCTCCATTGAGGGTAAAGACAAAACCCGAATGCGACTTAGAGTCGTCCTTATCACTTTGGAAGCTGGAATCGGTAAAGGACTCCTCCTGGAGTTCTCCGTTACCATACACCAAGAACATCTCCTTAGTCCTTCGCAAGTACTTGAGAATGTTCTTCACAGCTGTCCAGTGACTCTCTCCAGGATCTGCTTGATACCGACTCACTACACTTAGTGAGTATGCTACATCGGGTCTGGTACATAGCATCGCATACATGATAGAGTCTACTGCCAAAGCATAGGGTATCCCTTGCATGCGAGCTCTCTCCAAATCAGTCTTGGGAGACATCTCTTTGGAGAGAGTGAGTCCAGAGATCGTGGGTTGGTTCCCACGCTTGGATTCTTCCATACTAAACCTCTTTAGTATGGTGTCAATGTACCTGGATTGGGACATTCCCAGTATCCGTTTAGATCTATCTCTATAGATCATGATTCCCAATATGCAGGAGGCATCACCTAGATCTTTCATTGAGAATCTCTATGATAAGAAGAGCTTGACTGATTGCAGCATAGGAATATCATTTCCTATCAAGAGTATGTCATCCACGTACAATACGAGGAAGACTACCTTACCCTCTGCTACCTTCTTATAGATACAAGGTTCATCTATATTTTTGATGAAGTCAAACTCTTTGACTACAACATCAAAACAGATGTTCCAACTCCGCGATGCTTGCTTTAACCCATAAATGGATTTAAGCAGCTTGCACACCTTTCCGCTGCTCCCACTATCTACGAAGCCCTCTGGCTGAGTCATGTACACGCACTCTTCTAAATCACCGTTTAGAAAGGCGGTCTTAACATCCATTTGCCAGATTTCGTAGTCATGGTATGCAGCAATGGCAAGTAAGATCCGGATGGACTTAAGCATAGCCACAGGAGAAAAGGTTTCGTCATAGTCCACACCTGGTCGTTGACGAAAACCCTTTGCTATAAGTCTAGCTTTGAAAGTCTCAACTTTTCCATCTACACCAAATTTCTTTTTAAAGATCCACTTGCTCCCAATGGGTTTTACCCCTTCAGGAGCAATTTCCAAAGTCCATACTTTGTTGGTGTACATGGATTCCATCTCAGATCGCATTGCATCCAGCCATTTCACAGAGTCACCACTCGTGATGGCCTGCTCGAAACTAGTAGGGTCATCATCATTCATGATGCAATCCTCGCTTCCACCATCAATGAGAAAACCGTAGTATCTCTCAGGTGGACGAGAAACCCTACTAGATCGGCGGAGAGGCTGGGGTTCGTCGGCTACTACTGAATCCTCTGGTTCCACTAAATCTTCAGTTGTAATTTGTGTTTCTGGAACCTCTTCCAGCTCTACCTCTTTGCCACTAATTTCTTTTTCAAGAAATTCCTTTTCTAAAAAGGTGGCATATTGAGAAACAAACACTTTTTGTTCCTCAGCGTGATAGAAAATATATCCTTGAGAATTCTTTGGATATCCTACAAACTTACAAAGAACTGATCGTGCCTCGAGTTTGTCCGGATTTAGTCTTTTTACATAGGCCGGACAACCCCATATCTTAAACCGTTTAAAATATGGTCTCATTCCCCTCCATATCTCATATGGGGTTGTAGGCACTGATTTAGACGGAACTTGATTCAATATGTATGCTGCTGTCTCAAGTGCATACCCCCAGAAGGAAATAGGTAACTCAGCTGTACTCATCATAGAGCGCACCATATCTAATAGGGTGTGATTCCTCCGCTCCGATACACCGTTGTGTTGTGGTGTATAAGGAGGAGTAAGCTGAGAGAGAATCCCATTCTCTTTTAGATAATCTAGGAACTCATTGCTTAAGTATTCACCTCCTCGATCAGATCGAAGAATCTTAATACTTTTGCCCATTTGATTCTCTACTTCGTGCTTATATTCTCTGAATTTCTCAAAAGCTTCAGACTTGTGTTTCAACAGGAACACATGTCCGTATCTAGAGAGATCGTCAGTGAATGTAATGAAGTAGGAAGAACCGTTCCTAGCATGCGTAAACATGGGACCGCATACATCACTATGTATCAGTCCTAAGAGTTCAGTAACTCTCTCTCCGTGTCCACTAAACGGAGCTTTGGTCATTTTTCCTTTGAGACATGAATGGCAAGTATCATAAGATGATAATTCGAATGGATTCAAATAACCATCTTTATGTAACTTAGCCAGTCGTGTCGCATTGATATGACCAAGTCTACAATGCCACAAGTAGGATTCGTTCATATCTGAACTTTTCCTCTTGTGTGTGTTTTGTATATTCAGGACTGTATTCTGATTTAGAATGAATATGCCATTATGCAACGAGCCTGATGCAATCAACTTTTGATTTAGGAATATGTTCATAACATTATCCTGTACTACAAAATTATATCCCTCTTTACTCAATAAAGAAACTGATATAATGTTGCACATCATGTTCGGTATATAATAGCACTCATTTAGAATCAGTGTATTATGACTTGGTAATACAAGGTGATATTCGCCAACTGCTTTGGCTACAATACTTGCACCGTTCCCTACTTGAACGGAATGATCACCTTTTCCCAGTTCTCTACCTTTACGTAGCCCATGTAACTGTTTACATATGTGGGATCCTGATCCGGTATCTAATACCCAGGACGTAGGGTGAACTGAGAAACAGTTCTCAATAACTAACACACCCGAAGAAGATGCATCAACATGCATGTTCTTTTGGGCGGCGTGAGAATCTAGATATTCTCCTGTTTCCTGTTCAGTCTTATAACTCTTATAAGAAAGAACGGGTCCAACGTTCCCCTGCTCAGTACAATAATTAGGTTTAGTCAATACATCCATATTATTATCTTGATTATGGCCTGAAATGGTCGCTACCTGGAGAGAGAGAGAAGAAAACACTTTAGCGTATGCTCTTGCAAGATTAGATTGGTTATTATCTTATCTAATCAGGATGTCTCCCACTGTTTTTATCAAATCTACCTTAAAACCCTAAAAGGTAAGATTAGCCGGGATTAATTACACCCTACAATTTCGTCAATCTTTCAGCCAGATCAGTGTCGGTACTTTGAGGGAGGTTCCCCGTGCTTTCGCACGGACCTAATTAAAGTAAACCTCGTTTTCTCAGAGGCGTAACCTCGTTAACACTTTTCTAGACACCTACTTGATCGGCTAATTGTCTTGTGTAAAACTCTCCCAGGAGTAACACTTACTCGCAGTGGGTATCGGGATCCAACTATCTCATAGGAGGTATGCAATCTCATTGCAAATTTCAACACTTGAAATTCCCGATAATGCTTTTACCCCTAGCAACTCATGACCTTAACATGGTCAACAAATCATAAGTGCTAGCCAAGTTCAACCCGTCATTTCCCGATTGAATTAAACCCACCCGTACGACCCTTAACATGGTCAACAAAGTCGTACGAATACCCTAATCCAATCACATCTCATGTTTTAGCAGATAAGTATTAATTAGCTACCGTACACTACGCCTTAACATGGTCAACAAACGCAGCACGAATACTAAGAAGTACTTATCTGAAATGACGGAGGGCTACGCAGGTTTTTCAGAAAACCCTGAGCGTAATGAACTTGATATCGTCGTAGAATCGAGTGAAGTTTTGAAACGGAGTGTTTTTGAGGCTTTTCTTAGTTTCGCTAAAGGGGTCACTCCCGGTGAAGGGATCGTCGGCCCTTTCCTCATCGAATAAGGTGCAGGATATATCATATATACCGCTGTGCAAAGAAAAACACTAAAAGCAATCAAAAGACAAACCGCGTTTTGTAGCATCTGCCAGTTTTGCTAAAGGAGTCACTCCCGGTGAAGGGATCGCGGTCCTTTCCTCATCGAATAAGGTGCTGGATATATCGTATATATCACTGTGCAAAGCAAAACTGCAGCTACCCTTTTTGTTAAGTTTTTGATTCTACAACATCTTTAGGTTTCTTTTCTTTTATTAATCTCATTAATAAAATCCCACCAGCTTATGCTTCCTAAGCATCACAGAAGAAACGAAAGCAGTAATATTTATATATCAGTATATATATATAGTATAAGCATTCGTCTCAGGCAGTAATATGATCTCATCACAGAACATTGCAGCAGAAGAACATATATGAAATATTGGATATACTAGGACGTCCGTGTTTTCAATACGAGCCTGTATAAAACACGGATTCCACGGTCGCGACGAATAGCGAAACCCACATCCCAAGACCCCTACGAGAGCGGCAAGTAACACTGCCAATTCTAGGGTTAGGAGACCCGGTCTCGACTCCTCGAGATGGCCTCCCACTGGACCCTTGAACCCGGTTACTTGTGCTCCCCACCTTGGGTCTACCTAATGCGGAAAAGTAAATAATATACACTGGTGACAGCAACCGCAACCTGGAAGTGCCCCAAATAAAAGAATATTACATTACAAATGAATTTTACATGAATGAAAATAAAAACCCTCATCTCACATAAAACCCCCAGCTATTCAGAACGCGACGATCCAATATAACATATCACAGCAACACATAATATCTCATATCAACAACGTAAGTAAATATGCGCATCCCAATTGTCGTTGAATCATATAGCAACGAAACCGGCGATATCACATATTACACTTACGATCACAGAAAAGAAAGTGTAAAACTACAATATTTGGAATCCACAATCACTTTAGACATCGTAAATCCGAAATATCACATACTCCGCATTTCATGCCTAACTCTATGAATTCCACATATTGTATCACATTCTAGATAAATAGACAGTATTAAACTTTCCGAACAGATAATCAAACACCCAAAATTTCCTAAACTGCTCAACACTTGAGCGGGGTTCAAATAATCCCAGAATATGTCACAGTACCGGTGATCCAGCCGTAGAAGGGTCAAGCCAACGCCTCACATGTGGCACGCCGTACTGCCCCAAACCCGAAGGTTCAAAAGGCAGTTCAAGACGGTCACATAATCGAGTTAAGGTTTGTTGTCTTCTAGAGGGTCCACCGCTTAACTTGTACAATTTTTCCGAAAGATTTAAACCCGAATAAATTTCAACACTTGAAAATTTGCCGTACCCGGAAATAGTAAGTTAATGATATCCGTTCAAATAGTTTAACAGTTTCTAAATATCCGGAAAGAAATACGAATTTAAATATTCCGATCGATCCTACTATTACCAAATAAACCCCAGATTTTTAAACACCTGAAACAGATTAAAAATACCCAGAATAGTCAGCATGTACCTACGGTTATTACCAAGAAGCCACGTGTCTCCAATCGACCAATCCGCCACGGAACCGCCGCGCAAGCAAGCTTGCGCCGCGTTTCCGCGGCCGTTTGATCGACTTGGGGGCTCGGGCTTCTTGATAATTCTTATAATTACCTGCTGATTTTTTTACATATTTTTAATTCAGAAAAATCCTAAAATTTAAAAAATTTCCAGAGAGGGGTCTTTTTGCGTCGTTTCGGGTTCGATCGGAGTTTTAACTTCGTAAACACATCGCCTAATGCTCTAGCTAGGCTCTGACACCACTGTAGGGTTCCTAGGCACTCTTGTGAAGGTTCTAAAGGCATCAAACATGCCCGGATAAAATTTTAGACGTGCCGAACAACCCAAAGCCGGGATCTTTGCTAGATTATTAGGGTTTAACATGCAAGAAGATAACTTTTATCTAAGTGTAAGGGATTACAACCTTTGTAGTCCGCTCCTTCACTTCACAAGCTCCGAGTAGAAGTCCCTTTGCCGCGATCCACGATCTCCCGGACTCATGAGAGGCTCCACGACTCGAACGATCCATGCTAGCTCGAAGTATTCCAAATCTCCGATGATCTACCTTGAAGTTGCTACGACTCAAGCTTTCTCACTCAAAAGAGAAGAACACACTAATCCCATGGGCTAGATGAGATGAGGATGAGAGAGTAGTAATTTTGCTTTCTTTTTAAATCATTTTCTCATTTTATTTCATCACTAAAGAAAAACTAGCAAGCTTTCTTGAAGAAGGAAGAAGATGATAATGAAAAGATAATGATAATCCTTTTTTTTTGTGATGAATAGAATAAATCTATATGATTGATTATTAACCATGGTCAAGGATGAGTGGCTAAGAATTTGTAGAGAATAAACTAGGGTTAGGGTTTGGTTGAGTTAAGAATGTGTCATCAACAAATATCTTAACCATGACAAAAGAATAAAGCTTCTAGAATATGCATGAAGCTACTAACCCAAATCAAACCCTAACCTCAATTAATCATCCTTAAACATGTTTAACAATTAATCATATCATGTCACAATAATATATATCACATATATATTATATATTTGCAACAAAAGAAAATAATACAATTAACATATATCGCATATATATCAATGTATCATCCACTGAGAAAATGAAATAATAAAGTGAGCCAATATTAGATAATGTAATAATATATCATATATATTATTATACATTAAATCATCGAATCAACACTTGATCCGACGATCCGGCTATATCGAATATAACCGACTAATATATCATACCGATTCATCGAATCAACACTTGATCCGATGTCCCGATTCATATCTAAATATCGCGAGAATATAATACGGTATCTCATATCGCATTATTCTCGGTCCTGCACATATCACATATGTGCCTCTACTCCGTTTCGCCTGAGCTAAGAAACCTCTGTGTAGGACTCTAAAGAATCGTCAATACGCTGGTAGCAGGTGATGATCATATCAATCACACACAAGCTGCAAGCGGTCAGCTAAACGTAACAGCCACCCAGGTATTGAGCGATCAGAAGATCAACAAGCTAGCCTGTGCGTTCTCCTGTGAATCCAACCAGTAACACTCCCGTACAGTCCGGTCTGTTCGTCTGATATGTCGCATATCAAGTCTAGGGGTGGTATACGTCAGACCCCAGTAACCGATAAGTCGTGTCGATGTATGGCTCATAACGGGTCGAGAAACTACTAGTAACACTTACCAGTAAATCTCTATATCAGCCCTGGCCAGGGACTTCCAGTTATAGCCAATCGAACACAGCACAACATCAACTCCCTATACCGGGAGAGACGAATCCCCTCCTATCGCTCATTGCCTCCATATGATTCGGGACTGTACCCAAAAGCCACCGTTTTGCACGCCCTCTTGGACGTGGTAAGGTGGAAATCAAAGCACAGTGGGAATCACACAAGACTCTATGACGATCTCGGGTCTACAGACTACCCTGTACCAGTGTCACCGGAGAACTGCCATCTGACCTGTGGTATAGCACCATCTGGGAGTTCTCGGCGAGTCTGTCCAGTGTACCCAGTCTCTACTGAGCACCCGTATACCATCCTTGATGTCCAACACCAATGGATATGGGATCATCCATCGCCCATCATATGGGTCAAGATGCGTATGCGCTAGTCTACTCTGGTGTATCGATGTCCTGTCTCGATATACCCTCGACTAGGAACAGTTATAGGATGTACTCATCGACTACCAAGGCCCCACTAGTATGATCTCATCATAGTCCCAGTAGTCGAGTACAGATCCTAAGGGCTTTATCAACATGTGAGAGTAAAACAGTAAACCAATACAAGTCAACATGTTAAGATAAAGTGAAACCAAATAGCATACTATCATGACGAGAAAGAAAGTCATCTCTATATATATCCAAGCATCCATTATAATATACATCATATGTACAACAATGGCCTCTAGGGCATATACATAACTAACAAAAAACGGGCTAGGTCATCGACGACGATGCCGAAGATGATCTACGTCGAGGCATCGCTAGATCAAGCTCCAACTTCACCAAGTCAAGAAAACTTGTGAAGGAAACACCCTATACTACTTGGCAAGAGGTAGGGGATGAAGAAATAGGAAGTGGGTAGACTTTAGATTTGGATTTCTCATACTTTTTCATCAATCACCATTGATGTAGCAAGCTTTCTTCATGGAAGAAGAAGATGAAGAAGAAGAAGATGATATATATCATAAGTGTTTTAAAATAAAAACAATATGATACTTATCATAATCTCAACCATGGTTTAGTGTAGAGATTTAACTAAGATTAGATGAGTGGTTAGGGTTAGAGAAGAGACAAGAATGGTGGACTTGTTCAAAACTTCAAGAAGCTTCAACAAAAAAACAAACTAAGCCACCATTTTTTTTCTCTTTATCATTTTCTTTTTCCAAAATAAACAAAAAGAATAAATAAATGAATAAGTAAATAAAATGATACCCTAACCACTAACTAACCATGGTTTAATACTTTACACAAAACCAAGCTAGAATGTATCATCAAACATGATACAATCATATGCACCAAAAAAATATATCACATATACAATGTGCAATACAAGTGAGTAAATCCAATTTAAGTGAACCTATACTAGTTAATGCAAAGTAATATATCAAATATATAATTATGCATTAAATCATTAAATCAACACTTGATTTAACGATCCGGTCATATCGCATATAACCGACTAATATCAATAGTAACAACTTATCGAATCAACACTTGATCCGATAACCCGGCTATATCGCATATAACCGATCAATGTTACAAATCGCGAGAATCAAATACAGTATCATATACTGGTATTATTCTCGGTCCCGCACATATCTCATATGCGCTCCTATTTCGTTTCGCTTGAGCTAGGAAACCTCTGTGTAGGACTCTAAAGACTCGTCAATACGCCGGCAGCAGATGATGATCATATCAAACACCCACAAGCCGCAAGCGGTCTGCTAAACGTAACGGCCACCCGGGTATTGAGCGATCAGAAGATCGACGAGCAAGCCCGCTCACACTCCTGTGAATCCAACCAGTAACACTTACCGTACAGTCCGGTCTGTTCGTCTGATATGTCGCATATCTCGCCTAGGCGTGGTAAACGTCAGACCCCAGTAGCTCGATAAGTCATGCCGACTTGAGGTCCATAACATTCGTGAAACTACTGATAACTCTTACCAGTATATCACTGCAACCCTGGCCAGGGATTTCCTGTTATGGCCAGTCGAGCATAGCACAACATCAACCCCCAATACCGGGAGAGACGAATCCCCTCCTATCGCTCATTGCCTCCATGTGAATCGGGACTGTACCCAAAAACCACCTGTTTGCACGACTCAGTAGAGCCGTGGTAGGGTGGAAATCAAAGCACAGTGGGAGACACACAAGACTCTATGACGATCTCGGGTCAACAGACTAGGCTGTACCAGTGTCACCAGAGAACTGCCATCTGACGTGAGGTATAATACCATCTGGGAGTTCTCGGCGAGTCCGTTCAGTGTACCCAGTCTTCACTGAGCACCCGCATACCATCTCCGATGTTAAACACCAATGGATATGGGATCATCCATCGCCCATCACATGGGTCGAGAAGATATACGCTAGTCTACTCTGGAATATTGATGCCCCGTCTCGATATTCCCACGACTAGGAACAATGAAGGATGTACTCATTGACTACCCAGGCCCCACTAGTATGATCTTCATCATAGTCCTGGAAGTCGAGTACACATCCTAAGGGCTTTATCAACATGTAATCAGCGAGACAGAAAGTATACATGTTAAGATAAAGAGCAACCAGATAGCGTACTATCATGTCGAGCAAGAAAGTCCTACCTATATATGTCCCAGCATCCACGACAATATACATCCGATGTACAGTAATGGCCTCTAGGGCATACATATAACTAACACATGTAACAGATTACATATGCGGGATCCTGATCCGGTATCACATACCCAGGACGTAAAGGATGCTGAGAAACAGCTCTATGTAATGAACACAACCGAAGAAGATGCATCAACATGCACTTTCTTCGTTTGGGCGGCACGGGAAATCTGGTATTCCCTAATTTCCTGCTCTGTCTTATAACAATTATAAGTTGGAGCGGGACCAACGTTCCCCATCTCAGTATAACAAGCGGGTTCGGTCAATATATCTGTATTATTATCTTGATTAAGGCGTGATATGGTCGCTACCTGGAGAGAGAAAGAAGAAAACACTCAGCGTATGCTCTTGCAAGATTAGATTGGTTATCTAATATATCTAATCAGGATGTCTCCCACTGTTTTAATCAAATCTTCCTTCAAACCCTAAAAGGAAAGACTAGCCGGGATTTAATTACACCCTACAAGTTCGCCAATCTTTCAGCCAGGCCAGTGCCGGTACTTTGAGGGAGGTTCCCCGTGCTTTCGCACAGACCTAATTAAAGTAAACCTCGTTTTCCCAGGGGTGTAACCCCGTTGACACCTTTCTAGACACCTACTTGATTGGCTAATTGTAATGTGTAAAACTCTCCCAGGAGTAACTCTTACTCGCAGCGGGTATTGGGATCCAACTATCTCATAGAAGGTATGCAATCTCATTGCAAATTTCAACACTTGAAATTTCCAATAATATTTTACCCCTAGCGTCCTATGACCTTGACAGAGGTCAACAAACCATAGACTGCTAGTCAAGTTCAACCCGTCATTTCCTTATTGAAGTAAACCCACCCGCACGACCCTTGACAGAGGTCAACAAGGTCGCACGACTACCCTAAATCAATCATATCATATGCTTATACAGATAAGCACTAATCAGCTACCGCATACTACGCCTTGACAGAGGTCAACAAACGTAGCACGAATACTAACTATTACTTATTTGAAATGACGGAGGGCTACGACAGGTTTTTAAGAAAACCCTTTGCGTAATGAACTTGATATCGTTGTAGAATCGAGTGATTTTAAATGGAGTGTTTTTGAGGCTTTTCTAGTTTTTCTAAAGAGGTCACTCCCGGTGAAGGGATCGTCGGCTCTTTCCTCATCGAATAAGGTGCAGGGTATATTATATATACCGCTGTGCAAAGCAAAACTATAGAAGCAATCAAAAGACAAACCGAGTTTGTAGCATCTGCTAGTTTCACTAAAGAGGTCACTCCCGATGAAGGGATCTCGGCTCTTTCCTTATCGAATAAGGTGCTGGATGTTCTACAAGGAACACCGCTATGCAAAGCAAGAACTAGAGCTACCAGTTTTTAAACAAGTTTCTACAACATTTTTAGGTTTCTTTTATTTCATTAATCTCATTAATGAAGTCCCATTTTATTATGCTTCACAAGCATCTCATTTGAAACGAAATCTGCAATATAACATATATCTCATATACATAATATAAACATTCGTCTCAGGCAGTAATATGATCTCATCACAGAACATTGCAGCAGAAGAAACATATATGAAATATTGGATATACTAGGACGTCCATGTTTTAATACGAGCCTGTATAAAACATGGATTCCACGGTCGCGATGAATAGCCAAACCCACATCCCTAGACCCCTACGAGAGCGGCAAGCAACACTGCCAATTCTAGGGTTATGAGACCCGATCTCGACTCCTCGAGATGGTCTCCCACTGGACCCTAGAACCCGGTTATTTGTGCTCCCCGCCTTGGGTCTACCTAATGCGGAAAAGTAAATAATATACAACGGTGACATCATCCTCAGCCCGGAACTGCCCCAATAAAAGAATATTACATACAAATGAATTTTACATGAATGAAAAAAGAAAAACTCTCATCTCACATAAAACCCCCGGCTATTCAAACGCGACGATCTAATACAATATATCACAGCAATACATAATATCTCATATCATCAACGTAAGCACGTATGCGTATCCCGATTGTCGTTGATATATAGCAACGAAGCCGGCGATACACCACATACTACGCTTACGGTCACAGAAAAGAAAGTGTAAAACTACAACAGTTGGAATCCGCAACCTCTTTAGACATCGCATGCCTAACCAAATGAATTCCTTAGACATCGCATGCCTAACAATTATAAACCCCGCGTTTTAGTCTCATTATCGAAAACTCTTTTCAATATTAAGTCGGGCAATTCAACAAGATTCCCGATATCCTGATCGAATGCTCGTCGCAAACTTTAGTAGACGGCCGCACCCCCAGATGCCGTCGACGAAGTGCACTAAGGCGGAACATCGCTGCCGCGAGCACCCGAACGGATGCTTTTGGCGACGGGGTTCTTCTACAGTCACTTGGTCGGGGCTATGGGGCGTGGCTATCTATGAAGTTTACCTGGCAAGTATCCGCGTACGCTACGTGATTACGACGGACTTTTGATCACATCAAAATTCCGTGGCAACCGATCATCTGAGACTGAACTGCTAGATTTATAACATTCAAATTAGTTATCTCATAACTACCTGTGGATTCCAAATATTGTATCACATTCCAGATAAATAGACAATGTTAAACATTCTGATCGAATAATCAAACACCCAAGATTTCCCCAATATATCTCAACACTTAAAATCAGTTTAAAAACATCCATCACATGCCACAGTACCAATGGTCCAGCCGTAGAAGGGTCAAGCCAACGCCTCACATGTGGCACGCCGTACTGCCTCAAACCCTAAGGTTTATAGGCAGTTCAAGACGGTCACATAATCGAGTTAAGGTTTGTTGTCTTCTAGAGGGTCCACCGCATTACTTGCATGACTTTACGAAAGTTTCAAACACGAGAAAAAATCCAACTTTTGAAAATTTTCCGACAGGGGAAAAAGTGAGTTATTGATATCCGTTCGAACTTTTTAACACGATCTAAAAAATTATCCGGACAAGCTAAACAAAGTTAAATTATCCGATCGAATCAACGATTCCCCAATACAACCCTAGAAAACTCAACACTTGAGTGGAATTAAAAAATTCCCAGAAAATATTAACAAGAAAGGACCTAAGAATAATTACATGAAATTCCAGGGACTAAGTCACAATTTTGGCCGCGGAACCGTCGCCAAACCCTTGGTTTGGCCGCGGTTCCACGGTCAAATAATTGACTTAGTTGACCGTACTTCACAGTAATTCTTAGTTTTTCCTGATTGTTTTTCTGAGAATTTTTAATTCATAAAAAATCACAGTTTTGAAAAATGTACAGAGAAGGGTAAACATCGGGGTTTTCGGGTTCGATCGGACTTTAAACTTCGTCTAGACTTCGCCTAAAGCTCTAGCTTGGCTCTGATACCACTGTAGGGTTGCTAGGCACGCTCACAAGGTTCTACGAGGCATCAACCATGCCCGATTTAAAAATTAGCCGTGCCGAACAACCCAAAGCCGGATCTTTAAACTAGAGTTTAGGCGAAAACAAGTATGTTAAACAGTTTAACACTAAGTGAGAGGGATTACAACCTTTGTAGATCCGGTCCTTCACTTCTAAAGCTCCGTGTTGAAGTCGCTTCGCTGCGATCATTGTGTTCCGGACTCTCGAGAGGTTCCACGAAGAGAAAGATGCAGTCTTGCTTCCGATCTTCGATACAAAGATGATCTACCTTGAAGTTTCGTTAACACAAGCTAACACTCATAATATGAAGTGAACACCCTTATCTAAATGGCAAGGATAGATTAGGATGATGAAGTAGGATTATTTCTCTCTTTTATTTTCATTTACTCACTCATTTTTCATCACAAATAAAAAGCAAGAAAGCTTTGCAAAAGGAGGAAGAAGAAGAAGAAAATGATCCATTCCTTTTGTGATGAATAATGAAAGGATTAATATGATGAAATAATGCAACCATGGTTGACTAAACCATTGTAGAGAATTAACCAAGGGCTAGGGTTTGGGTTGGGTTAAGTATGAGTCATAGATAAATATCAACACAAATATCTTTATCATGACAAAAAGAAAACTTCTAGAATCTACTAGAAGTCTTAACCCTAATCCAAACCCTAATCATGTTTAAACTCCACTAAACATGTTGCATTAGTTATCATATCATGTTACAATATTATATATCACATATATAATATTTATCGTAACAAAATAAAATAATACATTTAACATATATCGCATATATATCAATGTATTACCCGAGTGAGAAAAAGAATCTTTTAGTGAGCTAATATTAGTTAATGTAATTTAATATATCATATATATTATTATACATTAAATTATCGAATCAACACTTGATCCGACAATCCGGCTATATCGCATATAACCGACTAATATTTATCCGTACCGATTCATCGAATCAACATTTGATCCGATGACCCGGCTGATATCATATATCGCGAGAATAGAATATGGTATCTCATATCGCATTATCCTCGGTCCCGCACATATCACATATGTGCCCCTACTCCGTTTCGCCTGAGCCAAGAAACCTCTGTGTAGGACTCTAAAGAATCATCGATACGCCGGCAGTAGGTGATGATCATATCAAACACCCACAAGCTGCAAGCGGTCAGCTAAACGTAACAGCCACCCAGGTATTGAGCGCTCAGAAGATCAACAAGCAAGCCTGTACATTCTCCTGTGAATCCAAACAGCAACACTCCCGTACAGTCCGGTCTCGTCGTCTGATATGTCGCATATCTCGCCTAGGGGTAGTAAACGTCAGACCCCAGTAGCTCGATAAGTCGTGTCGATATGAGGTCTATAACAGTTCGAGAAACTACTGATAACACTTACCAGTAAATCTCAGCAACCCTGGCCAGGGATTTCTGGTTATAGCCAATCGAACACAGCACAACATCAACTCCCTATACCGGGAGAGACGAACCCCCTCCTATCGCTCATTGCCTCCATGTGATTCGGGACTGTACCCAAATGCCACCTTTTTGCACGCCCTCTTGGACGTGGTATGATGGAATCAAAGCACAGTGGGAATCACACAAGACTCTATGACGATCTCGGGTCAACAGACTACTCTGTACAAATGTCACCGGAGAACTGCCATCTGATGTGAGGTATAATACCATCTGGGAGTTCTCGGCGAGTCCGTCCAGTGTACCCAGTCTCCACTGAGCACCCATACACCATCCTTGATGTCAAACACCGATGGATATGGGATCATCCATCGCCTATCATATGGGTCAAGATGCGTATACGCTAGTCTACTCTGGTGCATCGATGCCCTGTCTCGATACACCCTCGACTAGGAACAGTTATAGGATGCACTCGTCGACTACCATGGCCCCACTAGTATGATCTCATCATAGTCCCAGTAGTCGAGTACATATCCTAAGGGCTTTATCAACATGTAACATAGAGACAATCAGAGTACATGTTAAGATAAAGTACAACCAGATAGCATACTATCTTGTCGAGCAAGAATGCCCTCCCTATATATGTCCAAGCATCCATTACAATATACATCATATGCACAGTAATGGCCTCTAGGGCATACATATAACTAACAGAACTCAGACAAGATGATCTATCCCAGTTCATCTCTATTTCCGGCGGTAAACATACCACCTTTGTAAATTTTAATCCACAACAATATAAAGCAATAATAATAGGCATCCCCAAGCGAGAGCTAGCTCTTCGCCAATAGGCGGAATCACAACCACACAAATAAAAATATACGACGCCAAAGGAGAAGATCAAACACAGAAAAAAAAGTAAAGAAACCAAAACATCATCAAGTAAACCAGAAATAAATAATAAATACATATCTGTGACTCTAGGTCCGAAAGAATATGCAATCTGTGGTTTCTAAGTCTACCGAATATACATAGTCTGGTTGATGGAGCTTTTAACTAGATATAACTGAATAAATAAATACAAATAGTGGTCACGATTCAAAGTGTACCCACCTACTAAAGAAAATCACCCAGAAGGAAACTGTGTGCCAGCAAGCCGCTACTGAATCCGTGCGGTCAAACCTGCAAGAAAACTATTGCACAACAGGGATGAGTTGCCAACTCGTGAGTAGAAGACATCACCGGTAGAAATCGAATGTATGACGATCTGCTAGGTCATACAATAATATAATAATAATATACAAATGTCGAGTGGTAATAAGGGTGATAGTATAAACATAAGCATATTAATACTAATACAATTGTGCCCGTGTCATGAAGTGGTACCATGTCATCTGTATCAGTATAGGTGTATCATCCAACGTGTGTCTATCAACGACACACCAAATCATCATAAAAACCTGAGTGCCCAGCATCGACACTCGAACATCATAAAAACCGTGTCCAGCAGCAAAACATATGTCACGACCCGCAGGGTACGGAACGTGACTGGCACTTAAGTTTACGAGACATCTCAAGGCGTCCGTAAAATAAGTAAGCCAAAGCCCAGAAAACAAAACCAATTAAGCAAAAGAGTGAAGAAAACCCAAACATTTGAAAGCAAGTTTATCAAATAAGTCATGTAAAACACTTTTTAAAAACAATACCAACTTTTCCCGAAAATTTCGGTAGAGTCTCCTTTGTAAATACTGGCCCCCAAAAATGGGTACAACAAAATATATACATGAATCCAACAAAATAGGGCATCCCCAAGCGGGAGCTAGCTCTTCGCCATAAGGCGGTCACAAATCCCACGCAATGTAAAATGACAACAAGCATAATAACATAAAGAAGCATGAAAAAAAAGTAGCATGTCGGCTCAAGTGAGCTCGACCCCAAAATACAGCATAAAATCCACAACCCTCACAGTCTCATCTCTAGGTTAATATACAATAATCTGATAGAAACAGTAGATGGAGTACACTAGATACAAGAATATACAAGGTGGTACAAAATAATAACATAACCCACCTATGAGCAAATCTCGAGCCCAAGCAAAACGGGCAAAAGAACAAGTGCGCCCGCCGCTACTGAACTGACGGAGCGGACCTGCAAAAGACTGTGGCACAACGGGGGTGAGTTGCCAACTCGTGAGTAATAAATAACATCTGCAAAGGCTATCGTATGCATGCACACAAGCATCCTAGCATCTAAAATACAGGTATGACTGGATGCACTAGCAGGTGTGTATATCATATCAGTGTGCTAATATGTATGCAACATGAATATCTGAGGTCTCAATATGTATATATAAGAAATATTTATTCTCTTTTTGTTTTTGAAACTCTTTTAGAATGCCAGCATAATGTCAATGAATCGACAAAAATCGGTGTCCAGCAACGACACCCAAAAGCTGTCTCAAATCTCATAAATGTATCTCTGGCCTCAGCCGTCCGGCTGACCCATCTCAAATATCAATATCTCATCATCTAGCGGCCACGGTCGGTATCCTCTGGATATCCGCCGTCCCAAACAGTCACCGGTAGGTAATCCGTCCCCTGCCAGGCTCAACGTCATCACCACATTCCTCTTACCCCGGGGTACCTTACCGGGCCCACCATGTACCCGTGCCGGTTCCTCCACTCCTCGACACGGATTTCCAAATCCACAGCAAACTCATGGTGGACGACACTTACATCACTAGAAAACCGCAATTTTACATATTTCAAAAATATAATAAGTTTAGAAATTTTGCGGTTTTTCCCCGAAATCCAGCAATATCATAAAATCTCAAGAAATCCTCATAAGTGCATATATCAATGATAATGAATGCGTATGATATCAATAATTAAGTTGCGATGTGTGATCAATGGATTAAGCATGAACAATTAATATGATGAAGTACATGCACATGAATAGCAATACTACGGTTTCATTTTTAAGGAATTAAAGGCAATAGTACCAGTTTAAGTATCGATTAGTAAAAGGTTTCAATTTAAAAGTTATCTAGTGTGGTGGCATGGCAATTACCAGGGTGTGTGTGTAAACATGAATAGTGCTCGTGCTGCATATAAAAACCTGGTAATGGTGCATGTGTCCTACAATTGAGTTTGCGTATATGGGTATAACATATTGATCTAATTGCAGCAATTATCATGCCAGTAATATTATTCTAATGTCACAAGTGGATATCCAGTTTACTATTTTTCAGTTTACTAAATCTATCGGGCGACTTGCGCCATCCAAACGATCGTCCCCCGTAGATGTTAAATCTACTCACCGGGATCCCTGGCTAGCTGTGTCCAATCACCGCCTTTCCCTTTCGCGCCGCGTCTGACGTTTCCGCGACCGAATCTGGAATTTACATCAATACCAAATATAAGGTTACACATTCAAGAACGACGCTAAACCCCAACGAAACTACTAAAGTTCGCTAGCTAGGTACAACGTGCACAAAGTGCGCGGAACACACGCGAAAATCACAAAACTGCCGAAAAACGCCGATTTGGGTCGCCCGGGGAAACTAAAACCCGACTACCCAAAAATCCGCACTCACGCATCCTAAAATTCGTAGGACAAGCCATTACAATCATCAAGATGTCGAAAATAATCCATCACATAATTTATATAAAAAATCTAGTAAGCAGATACATTCCAAAAATCGGTGCAACGTCGCCGATTTGCGACAAAACGACTACAATCTAGCATACTCACCCAAGCACACTACAAGCAATCCACACACACTAATTACAACACATTAACCATGATTCCAATCCTATTTTCCATAAACAACCATTCTTGAATTCATAACTTAGCAATTTCCAAATCCATTTCCACACTTGAAAGCATAATTTAACACAACAAAAGCCCACTTAAGAAAATTAACCTCTTAGGTTAGGTTAGCAAAACACTAGATAGAAAATTAGGTTTAATCAATTAAATAATGCTTTCTAAAACTTAATCCACTCACTAATCAAGCTTCACAAACCAATTCCAAACATAAACCCTCTCTTGAAAATTTAAAACAACAATTTCACCCTTCTAAAATTAACTAATTTAGCAAAATTGAAAACTATAACAACAAGATAACTATATGGATTAGTTAATTAACCACTAGATTAATTATAAAACAACTTAATTAACTATTATGGCTTTCAAACCCTAGTTAGATTTTTCAAGCAAAACCTAAGAAAACTAGATTAAACTACACTAAATTAACACTAAACCATACAACATAAGAACTTAAACAAAAGAATTTAACATGATAGAAATTATACCTCTTGATCTATGGATCAAGCAAGAAAATTTTGCTCCACTTTATGGCCTCAAGCACCAAGATCCAAGCAAGAATGGTTAAGGAAAGCATAGCATAAGGATTTTGTGTTGAAAAAGAGAAGGATTTGTGGATTTTTATTGAATTTTGTTGCAAATTTTGAAGAAAATGAGAGAGAAAGAGAAGGAAAATAATGGAGATGGGGGATGGTGCAGGTTTCGGCCAGAATTGAGGTGAGGGGGAGGGTGTGGGCAAGTGGGGAAAGTCAAGGGTCAAGTTCCAAGGTCAAATGCACCATACTTTGTCCAATATATTTAAAATAAATCCATAAACAATCCCAATTTCACACAAGAAGGCAACCAAAGAAAGGAGCCCAGAAATTTCTGGTCATGGCCAGGGTTGGGCTGTTCTAGGGCTGAGGGAAAAGAAAGAGGGGTTTTACAAAAGAAATTTTTATGCAAAAAGGCCCCCTACAACTCAAAAATTGCAAGTTTTAGCTCAAAATTCAATAAATTCGTTTCAATTCATAAAAATTTGTTAAAATCAAAATAAATTACTAAAAATTCATGTTATCACTAGATTATAATTATCATAATTTTAGAGATTAAAATTAGCCCGGAAAAATTTGTATTTATCGCTTATTTAATGTATTTTTTTACCGGCTTAAAATAATATTAAAAAATTGAAAAATAGGGAAAATTTTTTAAATGACCAAAATTTCATAATTAACTCATTAGCTACTAAAAACAAGTTATTACCTATCCATTTAAGGTATAATTAGCCCTAAACTGCAAAATATCGAGAAAGACGGTTTTCGGAAAAATACCGAATTTTCACCGAATTTCAGGAAAACATCAAAACGACATTTCAAGACGCTACAATCTTCCCCCCTTAAAGAAATTCGGTCCCCGAATTTAAAAAAAAAAAAATAGCTACGCGTACCTTCAAAGAGATGGGGATACTTCTTCCTTATCTCGCCCTCGGTCTCCCAGGTAACCTCCTCGCTGCTCGGGCTACGCCAAAGGACCTTGACGGTTGGTATAATCTTCGACCTCAACTTCTTCACCTGCCGATCCAGGATGGCCACCGGCTGCTCTGCAAAAGAAAGGTCGCGCTCTAGCTGGACTGTCGGGTGCTGAATCGCATGCGAAGGGTCGTGAAGGTACTTGCGGAGCATCGAAACATGAAAAACGGGGTGAACATCGGGAAAGCTGGGAGGAAGAGCCAAACGATATGCAAATGCGCCGACACGCTCGAGGATCTCGAAGGGACCTACGAATCTAGGGCTAAGTTTCCCCTTTCGCCCAAAACGCATCACGCCCTTCATCGGAGAGACCCTCAGAAAAACATGGTCGCCAACTGTGAACTCTAACCTGCGACGGCGCCTATCTGCATAGGATTTCTGTCTGCTCTGAGCCGCTCTCATCCGGTCTCGGATCAACTGGATCTTCGATGTCGTCTCCTCAACAAGCTGCGGCCCCAAAATGCTGTTCTCGCTGAGCTCTGTCCAACGAACGGGCGATCTGCATCTCCTCCCATACAATGCCTCGAAAGGTGCCATCTGAATAGTATCCTGGAAGCTGTTGTTGTAGGAGAACTCCACTAGAGGTAAATGACGATCCCAGCTACCACCAAAGTCTAAAACGCACGCTCTGAGCATGTCCTCGAGAGTCTGAATGGTCCGCTCTGACTGTCCGTCGGTCTGCGGATGAAACGCTGTGCTGAAGCTCAACCGAGTGCCCAAAGCCTCCTGAAGTCTCTGCCAAAGTCGGCTGGTGAACTGAGTGCCTCGATCTGACACGATACAAGTCGGTACGCCATGTAGTCGCACGATCTCGTCAATATAGAGCTGAGCATACTGAGCGAAGCTGAAAGTCGTCTTCACTGGAAGGAAGTGAGCCGCTTTCGTCAATCTATCCACGATCACCCAGATGGAGTCGTACCCTCGACTGGTCCTGGGTAGACCCACAACGAAGTCCATCGAAATCTGCTCCCATTTCCACTCTGGAATGGGTAACGGCTGTAGCTCTCCTGCGGGCCTCTGGTGCTCGGCCTTGACTAGCTGACAAGTCAGGCATCTCGAAACGAACTCCGCAATGTCCCTCTTCATCCCGTCCCACCAGTAGGTCTCTCTCATATCATGGTACATCTTGGTGGAACCGGGGTGGACACTATACACTGATCGGTGTGCCTCCTCAAGAATGTCGCGCCGCAATCCATCAGCATCCGGTACGCACAGTCTAGATCCATATCGTAAAATCCCCTGATCGTCAACCACGAACTCGGAAAATCTGCCCTGTCCCATCTGTGCCATGATCTCTGAGCAACGGTCGTCACTGCGCTGTGCCTCATATATACGGTCAAGCAACTGTGGGCGTGCACGAACATGCGCGAGCTGTCCCCCTGTCTGAGTGAACTCGAACTCAACCCGGCTGTCGCATAACATCTGCCAATCAGCTGACGACTGCCTCTGCACTGCGCGCAAAAAGGATAGACTACCCCCGGGCCTCCTACTCAACGCATCTGCCACCACATTCGCCTTGCCGGGATGATATAAGATCTCGCAGTCGTAGTCTTTCACCAACTCCATCCAACGACGCTGTCTGAGTTTCAGGTCTCGCTGCTGAAATATGTACTTTAAGCTCTTGTGATCGGTGAATATCTGACATAACTCGCCGTAAAGGTAATGTCGCCAAATCTTCAGTGCAAAGACCACTGCAGCCATCTCCAAATCATGAGTGGGGTAGTTCTGTTCATGCTTCTTCAACTGCCGAGAAGCATAAGCGATCACCCGGCCATGCTGCATCAATACGCATCCTAATCCCACTCGCGAAGCATCACAGTAGACAACAAATCCGCCTGATCCCGAAGGCAAAGATAATACCGGCGCCGTAGTCAAACAAGTCCGTAGCTGCTGAAAACTGCGCTCGCACTCCTCTGTCCAAACGAAAGGAACTCCCTTCCGGGTCAAACCGGTCAACGGTGCAGCTATACGGGAGAAGTCCTGAACAAAACGCCTGTAGTAGCCCGCCAAGCCTAGAAAACTACGGATCTCAGTAACCGATGTAGGTCGGGGCCACTGCTGAACAGCCTCAATCTTCTTCGGGTCCACACAAATGCTGTCTCTCGTAACCACGTGACCTAAGAATCCGACGCTGTCCAGCCAGAAAGCACACTTGGAGAACTTCGCGAACAGCTGGTGCTCCCTCAGAGTCTGTAACGAAATCCGCAAGTGCTGCTCGTGCTCCTCTCTGCTCCGGGAGTACACCAAGATATCGTCGATAAACACGATGATGAACAAGTCAAGATACGGCCTGAATGTACGGTTCATCAAATCCATAAATGCTGCTGGGGCGTTGGTGAGTCCGAACGACATCACCAAAAACTCGTAGTGGCCGTAGCGCGTGCGGAAAGCTGTCCTCGGTATATCCTCTTGTCGAACTCGCAGCTGATGGTATCCTGATCGCAAGTCGATCCTCGAAAAATACCCCGCACCCTGAAGCTGGTCGAACAAGTCATCAAT
Organism: Agapanthus africanus; assembly: GCA_030015575.1. NCBI lineage: Eukaryota > Viridiplantae > Streptophyta > Magnoliopsida > Asparagales > Amaryllidaceae > Agapanthus > Agapanthus africanus. Next base: position 181,982,452 of record CM057350.1, on the reverse strand, counting down.
GCGCGGCAACGGATATCTGTTCCGAACGGTAACTTTGTTCAGCTGGCGGTAGTCGATACATAAGCGCAAACTTCCATCCTTCTTCTTGACAAACAGGACCGGAGCACCCCACGGAGAAACACTCGGTCGAAAAAGCCCCTTATCCAACAAATCCTGCAACTGATCCTTCAGCTCTCGAAGCTCTGCCGGGGCCATCCGATAAGGCGGTATAGAAATAGGCCCCGAACCGGGAATCAAATCAATGCAGAACTCAACATCGCGCTCAGGCGGTAGCCCAGGTAGCTCATCAGGGAAAACATCAGGGAACTCACAAACTACCGGGACCCGGTCCAACGGAACCTCTGCAGCTCGCGTATCACAAACAAACGCTAAGAATCCCTGACATCCCTTCCGCAAGAGCTGACCAGCGCGAAGAGACGAAATTAAGCTGGGAAGGGCGACACTACGGTCTCCCTGAATAACAAGGACTGGCTCTCCCGAAAAGCTAAATCTGACTGCCTTCTCACGGCAGTCCACCGAAGCATAACAAGTGGCTAGCCAATCCATGCCCAGAAGCACATCAAAGTCCAACATATCGAGGAGTATCAAATCAACTGATGAATCCCTCTCCCCGATACGAACGGAACACAAACGAAATACAAACCGAGCGACAAACGACTCGCCTACCGGAGTAACAACAACAAGCGGCTGATCTAACGACGACGACTCACGGCCCAACATCGGTGCAAAGTGTGTAGATACGTACGAATGTGTGGAACCTGGGTCGAATAATACCCGTGCGTCGAAAGAACAAACTGGCAAGGTACCTGTCACAACGGCATTGGATGCCTGGGCATCCTGCGGTGTCAAAGCAAATACTCGGGCCTGTCCTCCACCGATAGCGGGCTGACCTCGACCTCGGCCTCTGCCTCCTCGTCCTCTCTGAACAGGACCGCCACGTCCACGGCCTCTCGGTGCACCTAACTGGCGTGGAGCATCGCCTGGGATAGGAAGTAGGGCTCTCTGAGGAGGGGGTGGTGATGGTGGTAGGGTCACATGCGGAACTGTCGCTACTCCCTGTCGTCTCACCGGACAGTCTCTGACAAGATGGTGCAAACTCCCTCACCCAAAACATCCTGGCGACGGCTGCTGCCCCTGGGGGTAAGAACCATATAACTGTCCCCGCCCAAATCCTCTGCCAGGCCTATCTCTCGGAAAGAATCTGGCGCGCTGCCTCTGAGGCGGTACATCGGTGCGCATCCTATTCGGCCCAGAAACGGCCGAAGTCCGCGATATACGTGCCTCCATCCGCAATGCCGTATCCATAGCAGCTGAATAAGTGTCGTAGTGCTGGGCGCCAATGGCAAGATATAGCTGGGCATCAAGTCCCTGTACGAACCTCTTCACCATCTTCTCCTCGGTATCCACCAAATACTGAGCATATCGGGATAACTGTGTAAACTGGATGTCATACTCAGACACCGTCATCCCAGGTGTCTTGACTAAGGCCTCGAAGCTGCGAGCTCTGGCGTCACGAACGCTCTCTGGAAGGAAACGGGCTAGAAAGACCGCTGTAAACTCGGCCCAAGTCATAGGCGGTAGATCTGCAGCTCGACCTCTCAAGACTGACTCCCACCATGTCTGCGCGAGACCCTCTAGTCGGAAACTCGCAAGCTCTACCCATCGATCATCCGAACATCTCAGCGAACGGCAGATCCTGGCTAAACTGTCAAGGAACGTCTGTGGGTCCTCCGCTGCCTCGGTGCCGGTGAATACTGGAGGTCTCAGCCTCATGAAATCCTGTAGTGAAACCGGAATGGCCACGGTGGTAGTAGTAGGAGCAGGTATCATGGTCGTCTGTGATGTAGTAGGTACGTCATCCGGCCTCGGTGTACGACTGGCTGCAACTAGGGATCCTACCATCTGACGCAGCTCCTGCATGCCTCCCATCATCTGTCGCAACTCCTCCATACCGGTCTCGAGCCTATCCATACGGCCTGGGGAAGGTGGATCGGTCAGTCCCTGCGGCGTAGGCATACCGCCCTGCTCAGTCCTAGTCTCGGACGAGCCAGCTCGAATCTCGTCTCTGGCGGCAGCCCTCTGTGCCCTCGTAGCCTTCGGCGGCATAGTGGCTGTTACAGGATAATGGATAGTAAGAACAGTGCAAAAGGATCATAGGATACACGGAATTGAAGAAAGAATTTTCAAGCAAGTATACCCTAAAGTCACTTAGGCGGAGTACCGTATCGTAAGTATGCCGCGGACATACGCACGCTACGTTACCCTGCTTAAGTCACTTACTCCATCTACCAAGGGTCATCCTACACTCACAAAGGTAAAACCTATCGCTCTGATACCAACTTTGTCACGACCCGCAGGGTACGGAACGTGACTGGCACTTAAGTTTACGAGACGTCTCAAGGCGTCCGTAAAATAAGTAAGCCAAAGCCCAGAAAACAAAACCAATTAAGCAAAAGAGTGAAGAAAACCCAAACATTTGAAAGCAAGTTTATCAAATAAGTCATGTAAAACACTTTTTAAAAACAATACCAACTTTTCCCGAAAATTTCGGTAGAGTCTCCTTTGTAAATACTGGCCCCCAAAAATGGGTACAACAAAATATAGACATGAATCCAACAAAATAGGGCATCCCCAAGCGGGAGCTAGCTCTTCGCCATAAGGCGGTCACAAATCCCACGCAATGTAAAATGACAACAAGCATAATAATCATAAAGAAGCATGAAAAAAAAGTAGCATGTCGGCTCAAGTGAGCTCGACCCCAAAATACAGCATAAAATCCACAACCCTCACAGTCTCATCTCTAGGTCAATATACAATAATCTGGTAGAAACAGTAGATGGAGTACACTAGATACAAGAATATACAAGGTGGTACAAAATAATAACATAACCCACCTATGAGCAAATCTCGAGCCCAAGCAAAACGGGCAAAAGAACAAGTGCGCCCGCCGCTACTGAACTGACGGAGCGGACCTGCAAAAGACTGTGGCACAACGGGGGTGAGTTGCCAACTCGTGAGTAATAAATAACATCTGCAAAGGCTATCGTATGCATGCACACAAGCATCCTAGCATCTAAAATACAGGTATGACTAGATGCACTAGCAGGTGTGTATATCATATCAGTGTGCTAATATGTATGCAACATGAATATCTGAGGTCTCAATATGTATATATAAGAAATATTTATTCTCTTTTTGTTTTTGAAACTCTTTTAGAATGCCAGCATAATGTCAATGAATCGACAAAAATCGGTGTCCAGCAACGACACCCAAAAGCTGTCTTAAATCTCATAAATGTATCTCTGGCCTCAGCCGTCCGGCTGACCCATCTCAAATATCAATATCTCATCATCTAGCGGCCACGGTCGGTATCCTCTGGATATCCGCCGTCCCAAACAGTCACCGGTAGGTAATCCGTCCCCTGCCAGGCTCAACGTCATCACCACATTCCTCTTGCCCCGGGGTACCTTACCGGGCCCACCATGTACCCGTGCCGGTTCCTCCACTTCTCGACACGGATTTCCAAATCCACAGCAAACTCATGGTGGACGACACTTACATCACTAGAAAACCGCAATTTTACATATTTCAAAAATATAATAAGTTTAGAAATTTTGCGGTTTTTCCCCGAAATCCAGCAATATCATAAAATCTCAAGAAATCCTCATAAGTGCATATATCAATGATAATGAATGCGTATGATATCAATAATTAAGTTGCGATGTGTGATCAATGGATTAAGCATGAACAATTAATATGATGAAGTACATGCACATGAATAGCAATACTACGGTTTCATTTTTAAGGAATTAAAGGCAATAGTACCAGTTTAAGTATCGATTAGTAAAAGGTTTCAATTTAAAAGTTATCTAGTGTGGTGGCATGGCAATTACCAGGGTGTGTGTGTAAACATGAATAGTGCTCGTGCTGCATATAAAAACCTGGTAATGGTGCATGTGTCCTACAATTGAGTTTGCGTATATGGGTATAACATATTGATCTAATTGCAGCAATTATCATGCCAGTAATATTATTCTAATGTCACAAGTGGATATCCAGTTTACTATTTTTCAGTTTACTAAATCTATCGGGCGACTTGCGCCATCCAAACGATCGTCCCCCGTAGATGTTAAATCTACTCACCGGGATCCCTGGCTAGCTGTGTCCAATCACCGCCTTTCCCTTTCGCGCCGCGTCTGACGTTTCCGCGACCGAACCTGGAATTTACATCAATACCAAATATAAGGTTACACATTCAAGAACGACGCTAAACCCCAACGAAACTACTAAAGTTCGCTAGCTAGGTACAACGTGCACAAAGTGCGCGGAACACACGCGAAAATCACAAAACTGCCGAAAAACGCTGATTTGGGTCGCCCGGCGAAACTAAAACCCGACTACCCAAAAATCCGCACTCACGCATCCTAAAAGTCATAGGACAAGCCATTACAATCATCAAGATGTCGAAAATAATCCATCACATAATTTATATAAAAAATCTAGTAAGCAGATACATTCCAAAAATCGGTGCAACGTCGCCGATTTGCGACAAAACGACTACAATCTAGCATACTCACCCAAGCACACTACAAGCAATCCACACACACTAATTACAACACATTAACCATGATTCCAATCCTATTTTCCATAAACAACCATTCTTGAATTCATAACTTAGCAATTTCCAAATCCATTTCCACACTTGAAAGCATAATTTAACACAACAAAAGCCCACTTAAGAAAATTAACCTCTTAGGTTAGGTTAGCAAAACACTAGATAGCAAATTAGGTTTAATCAATTAAATAATGCTTTCTAAAACTTAATCCACTCACTAATCAAGCTTCACAAACCAATTCCAAACATAAACCCTCTCTTGAAAATTTAAAACAACAATTTCACCCTTCTAAAATTAACTAATTTAGCAAAATTGAAAACTATAACAACAAGATAACTATATGGATTAGTTAATTAACCACTAGATTAATTATAAAACAACTTAATTAACTATTATGGCTTTCAAACCCTAGTTAGATTTTTCAAGCAAAACCTAAGAAAACTAGATTAAACTACACTAAATTAACACTAAACCATACAACATAAGAACTTAAACAAAAGAATTTAACATGATAGAAATTATACCTCTTGATCTATGGATCAAGCAAGAAAATTTTGCTCCACTTTATGGCCTCAAGCACCAAGATCCAAGCAAGAATGGTTAAGGAAAGGATAGCATAAGGATTTTGTGTTGAAAAAGAGAAGGATTTGTGGATTTTTATTGAATTTTGTTGCAAATTTTGAAGAAAATGAGAGAGAAAGAGAAGGAAAATAATGGAGATGGGGGATGGTGCAGGTTTCGGCCAGAATTGAGGTGAGGGGGAGGGTGTGGGCAAGTGGGGAAAGTCAAGGGTCAAGTTCCAAGGTCAAATGCACCATACTTTGTCCAATATATTTAAAATAAATCCATACACAATCCCAATTTCACACAAGAAGGCAACCAAAGAAAGGAGCCCAGAAATTTCTGGTCTTGGCCAGGGTTGGGCTGTTCTAGGGCTGAGGGAAAAGAGAGAGGGGTTTTACAAAAGAAATTTTTATGCAAAAAGGCCCCCTACAACTCAAAAATTGCAAGTTTTAGCTCAAAATTCAATAAATTCGTTTCAATTCATAAAAATTTGTTAAAAATCAAAATAAATTACTAAAAATTCATGTTATCACTAAATTATAATTATCATAATTTTAGAGATTAAAATTAGCCCGGAAAAATTTGTATTTATCGCTTATTTAATGTATTTTCTTACCGGCTTAAAATAATATTAAAAAATTGAAAAATAGGGAAAAATTTTTAAATGACCAAAATTTCATAATTAACTCATTAGATACTAAAAACAAGTAATTACCTATCCATTTAAGGTATAATTAGCCCTAAACTGCAAAATATCGAGAAAGACGGTTTTCGGAAAAATACCGAATTTTCACTGAATTTCAGGAAAACATCAAAACGACATTTCAAGACGCTACAACATAAATCCTCATATCTCAGGCGCCGTCGCATCGGATCGGCCCTCATATTTATCTGATCACACGACTCCGGTCGGTATCTTCCGGATATCCGCCGAGCCAAAACTATCACTGGTCAGTAGTGCTCCCGTGCCGGGCTCAACGTCTCTCTATACGATCTTCTTGCCCAAGGGTATCGTACCGGGTGCACCATGTACCCGCAGACGGTGCCTCTTCTCTCCTCGAATCAGGTATACACATAACTCAGAACCTAGAAAACTCATGGTGGACGCCACACATCATATCAAGAAAAACCGCGTTTTTAAAACAATCATAAGTTTTGAAAAATGTATCTGCGGTTTCTCAAATCAAAAAATCTCATGAAAACTGAAATCTCATAAGCGTGAGCCAATAATGAAACAATGAGTACCGACACAGAATAAATCTACAATGCATAACCAGTATGTATATGTATAGAAGTGGCATCTAACTAGGTAAGAAATGCAATATCTAAACTAGCATGTGCGGTAAAGAGTAGTAAGCAATACTAAAAAACTACAAGTTATTTGGTTATACGATGAAGTAGCGATTTCTAATGTGTACGTGGCATGGCAATTACCGATGATGAGTGTATGAGCCGGCGATTATATGTACGTGCAACATGCGCATTATCGGTAATGGTGCATGTGTCCTAACAGACGAGATCATACAAGATAAGGAAAAGAACATGTATGTAAAATGCAAAAATAGAGTAATACGAGCATAGCAGAAAAAGTAAAAAGTAAACGTAACAGTATAAATTACATAGCTACATATGAGCCATACAATTATAGTTTTTAAAAGGGTACTGTTTACCGCTGAAAACAGAGACGGACCAGGATGGATCGTTTTGCCTGAATTTGGGGGCAGATACTATTTGGATTTATCCGTCCACATCTCCGAAGATACCAAGTTGATTTATGACACCATGTATCGGAGGTCTGGACGGATGCGGCCGTTGTAGCAGACTTAGTTAGATTCCCCCTCGTTGTGAGGGGTTTTTGATTGTGGGGACGCTCTTCCCTGCAGGCGCAAGCCCCTGCAGTTAATTACGTTACCGCATCGCGGTAACCACTTTCTCCTGCTCCAGAAGATCACTTCGTGTCGTGTGTACTTGTTTTATTTTTGGTTGCCCGTGGATTATATACGGAGACTAATTTACGTTGTCGCCCGTAGGACGTGGATTAGTCTAGATCCGTATATTCTTAGATTTGGGTTTGGGTTAATTTAAGGATCGTTAATCTCGTTTGAGATTAAGATCAACTTAAATGTTTGTTGATGATACATTAGTCTAATTTTAGATTAAGATCTACTCAACAGGTGTTCGCAGCCGAATACGCAGACGGAACCGTGTAGGTTCGTCTTGCCTGAATTTGGGGGCAGATGCTATTTGGTTTTATCCGTCCACCTCTCCGAAGATGCCAAGTTGATTTATGGCACCGGCTATCGGAGGTTTATACGGATACGGCCGTTGTACAAGAAATCGTCAGATTCCCCCTCATTTGAGGGGTTTTTGATTATGGGGACGCTCTTCCTGTTAGTGTATATGACCTAGGGGCCATTATTGTATCATACTAGCTTGTATATTACTTAATGGAAGCTTGGGATATTCACAGGTATATAACAGTCTTGCTAAACATGGTAGTGTGCTACTTGGTTTTATCTATCTAAATATGTGAGTATACGTATTGATAGAGCTCTTAGGATCTTGCTTGACTACCAGCGTTGTGATGGCAGTTGTTCATATCTGATTTTTGCATTTTCACACCACCTAATTTTTATCACATTGCATATAGATACGTACTCTTGAGCCGTGTTTGCTAGTCAATTACAGGATAAAGGTTCTTGGCTCAAAACGGTGAAATTCATGGAAAAAACACGACAAAACCCGGGTTCTTGCCAACCACAGATAAAACACGGATCTCCGCTCTTTATCCGTCTCTTGCCACACACCAGTTTAAGAGACAAAATGGAAAATGAATGTCATTTTCATGCACAAGGCTCAATGGCAACACAAGATCCAAGAAATCTACACGGAGCTCGAGGAAATCATGACAAAAAGATCCACATCAAATCACCTTTTGCTCAACAGAAATTCTGGAAAAATCGTGAAAAAAATCTGAGAAAACACATATACCAGAATAAAGTACAGAGAAAACCAGGGAAGCACAGAAAGTTGGAGGGCCCAACTCCTCCATACGGCCGTGGAACCGCGGCCAATGGGGGGTCTAGGCTGCGGTTCCGCGGCCATACTGGCGCCGCAGTCGGCCAAACTTCAGGGGTATATTTGTCTTTTCATGAAGGGTCAGAATTTTGCCCTAGGTTTCCATCCCCCTGCCTATAAATAGTCCAGAACCTTGTGAAGCCATGGGTGCATAATCTTGTATTTTTAGGGTTTAGAATACTTGTTCTTCTTCCTCTTCTCATCTCTTCTCCATTGAAAAACTTGTAGTGAGCTTTTGTGAGTGAAGAATGATGAATAAAGAAGTTCATTTTGTTATTATACTTGTCTTGCTCTTTTTATGTTAATCGCTTGTAATCGTTAATTGATAAGTAGTTGTTGTTATTTATTGTTGTTTCTTTCTTTTCTCTTTTTCTTTATCCTTAAAAAAACCATGATACTTACGCTTGATCCTTGCCAAGGTGAGGTCGCAAATAGCTAGTTGTTATCTTCTAATCTCTTTCTTTCTATCTTCCTCTTTGTTTTATTTTCTTTTCATTATGATGTGTGAGTAGTTTCCATACTTGTTAGGGTAGGATAAGGGAAGTTTGAGAGAAGGAAATCTCTCTCACTCTTTCCTTGCCCAACATCTTAAATCAACTCCCGTTAATTGAATCACAATCCGCTCCCTACGGCACCCTATCCTACATGATAGCGGTGATTCCGTAGTGAGACCGGTTGTGGTTGAATTAACCGGAGGTTATGGCTAAGAGCCAAGAACGGACGGACAAGCACCAAAAGGAAGAACTTAAGCGTTAGAAAGCCTAGCTTATACTCGCAAGTTCCTTCCTAGTCGTGCTAATCCCCGTTGTTGTCGATTACCGTAACACCGATATTAAGAGTGGAAACGAAAGAAGTGAGCGACTCCTAACTCAAACTAACCTAATCCTAACCCTAACAAGCTCTCTTTACATATCATTTTAACACTTAGATAATCACAAACAAATCTGGAAAATTGGACTTAACTCGTTAAAGCACATAGAAAAAGATTCCCATCTCCCTGCGGACGACCCGTACTCAACCGGCTAGCTACAAGCGAAACCGTTTTGATTGCGGTAATTAACTAAACTTAAACACGCAGAATCTCTAACAATCAAATGGCGCCGTTGCCGGGGAGATGGTAGTTTATTTCTTTGTGTAATTTCGGGTTAACTTGTGAATATAAATATAACCAAAAAACAAAACAAAAAAAATATACTTTGTAAAGAAAAATCATCTTGTTATTTTTGATTAGTTTTTTTATGCAAGTGTGCAGGATAATACGGAGTTCGAGTTCAGTGCCAAAGACGTGGGAAGATAGACCCACATTTCGCGGCTACACCGCGACAGATCAAAACGAAGCAAACGGTCTACTGTAAAAATCTGGAGCAGATACAGTAAGCAAGTCAAAATTCAGCACATCCAGACAAGCAGAGGACACCCAACAGAGCACACCCAAAAATTTCAGAAGCCCAACTCCACCCTACTGCCGCGGAACCGCGGCATAAGAAGGCTTAGGCCGCGGAACCGCGGCCACTTGGTGCCCTCTGCATCTCAAAATCTCTGTAAGTGTTCCTTGCTTCTCTCCCACTCCTCTGGACTCCAATAAACTGTGTTTTCTGCAGCATTCTTTGCGCAAATTCTCTTCCCCCTTCCAATAAACTGTTCTTGTGCAGGATTCTTTGCGCCGCGCTAAAAAATAAAAATTGTTTGCAGTTGATTTGTTACCGCTTTGCATTCATTAATACGGACTTAAGGGGCTTGAAACCAATTCAGATTGGGTGGAGATTTCATCACCCTTCCCAGGACCCCAGAAATCACAAAAAGCATATGCATTGACCATTGTTAAATTAAAAAATACTAGACTCAGCCCTAAGGACTTCGCGCTCAATAGGACAGAGGACTAGTTACAGGCATCGGCCGTTTATCCTATCTGACTTTTGCGGTGTCTAGGCAAGTGTGTCGAAGGCAAGTGGTTATTTAATTAAGGAACTTCGCGAAAGCGTTGGACAACCTCCCACTTACCTGGCACTTACCTATTCGCAATTGATGGAGAAGAGGCGGTTTGAGGTCCTATTTCTAGCCCTCTGGAACCGTTAGGAGCTGTCTAGCAGACCTAGGTGACCCTAGATCTAGGTGTGATTGTGCATATCTTGTTTGTGATTGCTTAAAGCCGTAAGTCCGTACATATTTCTGTAAAGCTCTTTCTAAAAATAAAATAAAAAAAAGGAAAAAATCAAAAACTTTTATAAAAACTTGCCCTTTGTCGCCAAAATCCATTTTTCACTCACCACCCATCGCCTTTCTCCATTGACGTTTTTCTTACCCTCACCTTCTCCGCTTTGACTATACTAAACTCGTTTAGTGTATTTCCGCTTGGACTCGGGACACTAGCGCCTGCCTAGTCCGCGTTACGTTAGTCGCTACCGACTACGCGATCGACTCAGACGTCGAAACTCCGTCCACTCCTCTTTCACCTTTACCTTTGCCGGCCAACTCCGACGTTGACCGGAATTCTGTTCATACATCTTCACCTTCACCATCACCATCACCAACCTCTTCTTCCGCGATGTCAGGATTTAATCCGAACATCTCTTTGACTACCCCTGGATTGGCTCCACCTCCTACGGAGACCAATAACCCACCACCACCGCCTGTTGTAGCGCCGCAGCGAATCGCGCTCCAGGATCGTTTCTATCCTACCCGTTCTGCACTTCCCACCTGCCTTTCTCTTCCACCGGCCAATGGGGATAATTTTGAAATTAAGCCCCCACTTCATCAACATGCTTCCACGATTTCATGGGCTTGAATCTGAAGATGCTTATATCTTCATCAATAAATTTCAAAACGTTTGTGCCATGATGAAAACTACCCAACTGTCGGACGATGCTATACGTCTACGGGTCATTCCGTTCACTTTATGCGATCTTGCTGAAAAATGGCTGTATAGCACCGCTTCCCACTCCATAACCAGTTGGGACGAGTTTGTTAAAGCGTTTCTCAAAAAGTTCTATCCGAATCATAAAACCGCAATGAAATCAACCAATTCTCTCAGCTTCCTTCTGAACCCTTCTGGAAGTGCTTTGACCGGTACAAAGACCTTCTTGTTCAGTGTCCTCACCACGGTATAGAGAAATGGCAACTTTGCCAAACCTTATACGAGGGCCTGAACCCAGCAACGAAGCAGTTGTTGGAAACCATCTGTCAGGGCCACTTCCTATCAAAATCTGACGAGGAAGCGTGGCAATTCTTTGACGACCTTGCGGAGCAAATGCTACAATGGGAGAGCACCAGACCGACTTCTTCTTCTTCTACCTCCACTTTTACCGGTCAGTCTAGGGTAGGAATTCACTAACTTGATGTCTCTATTGCGATGAAAGCTGAAATGGCTGCAATAACGAGAAAGCTTGAAGCGATAGAGAGCAAATTTTCTTCTCCTGCTCCTACCCCTGTTCTCCCCCTTCGTACCATTTACGCTTGTTGTTCCGATCCTTCTCACTTAACCGAAGAGTGTCCTTACAATCCACCATCGCAAGGACAGGATCAGGTTAATGCTGCATTTCAGCAAAGACCGAGGAATGATCCATACTCTTCCACCTACAATCCCGGTTGGAGAAACCACCCCAATTTCGCCTGGAATCAGAATCAGAATCAATTCCAAGGCAACAATTTCCAAAGGCCCCCTCCGCCGCAACAACAAGCGCAACAACAAACTCAACATCAATTTCAGCAGCCCTTCCAACCCCAACCTTTTCAAAATCAAACGAACAACTTTGCACCCAACAATTCTTTTCCACCAAACAACTTTGTTCCGTCAAACAACGATAAGCTTTCCTCGCTCGAACGATGTCCGGAGGTGTTCGTTAAACAATCGACACAATCCACTGCCAACATCCAGTCTTCCATTCAGTCCTTAGTGCAACACACTGCCGCTCACGGGCAAAGCATCAAGACCATCGAGGCCCAGATTGCACAGCTGAATGCGGCCTTAAGCGAGCGAGAGAAGGGGAAGCTCCTGTCCCAGCCACTCCCAAATCCCGGTCACCCACAGAATGTACATGTTGCTCTTGAACAACAGAACCATAATGTGAGTGCCGTGACCACATTGAGATCGGGAAGGATGCTGCAAAACAACATTGGCACACGGATCAACGATGACACCCCGGCCGCTTCTTCTTCTTCTTCTCCTGCTTCTTCGTCTTCTGAGCCTATTCTCCATTCTTCAAAAGGCTCTCCTTCTTCTCCTTCTTCTTCTTCTTCTTCTTCTTCTTCTTCTTCTGCTCTGAACGGACCCACTTCTCATTCCACGAAAACACCTATTCTAGGATCCGTTCCAACTCCACAATCGCCTCCACAAGCATTAGACTCAACCAATTTTAAAAACGTCCCATTTCCAAACCGGTTGAGGTCTAATAAAAAAAATCCTCAAATGGAGAAGATTCTGGAGTTATTTAAGCAGGTTAACATTAACATTCCTCTTTTAGATGCTGTCCAACAAGTCCCATCCTACGCGAAAATCTTAAAGGACTTGTGCACGAAAAAGAGGAAGTCTCAGGTACCAAAGAAAGTTTTCTTGGCTAGTGCTGTGAGTGATGCTCTTACCCAATCTTTACCACAAAAACGGAAGGACCCTGGCTGTCCTACGATTTCTATTACCATTGGGGATAAGAACATCAACCGCGTACTATTAGATCTTGGTGCCAGTGTTAACCTGCTTCCGTACTCAGTATACGAGCAATTAGGCGTAGGAGAGCTGAAACCCACACACCGTACTCTCCAAATGGCCGACCGATCGATCACCCATCTTAGGGGTGAGCTAGAGGATGTGTTAATCAAAGTCGGGGACTTCATATTCCCCGTTGACTTCATTGTATTAGACACACAGCCTGTAGCTAACCCCCGGAATCAAATTCCGGTGATACTCGGTCGCCCATTCCTCGCAACCTCAAATGCTGTGATCAATTGTCGCAATGGTTCGATGAACCTCTCTTTTGGAAACATGACAATTGAACTCAACATTTTTAGGTTGGGGAATCAGCCCTCCGAACCTAATGCTCATATACTGGACGTCTGCTCGATCCAGGAGATCACCCCTGAAGAGTGTGAATTCGAGGAGTTTCTGTTCGATCATGCTAACCTTAACGCCACTAGTGCGTTCCTCCTCGAACCTGCTGCTGTTTCTGCGCCCGACAATGACTACGAGTGTTTCACTTTCACGAACGATCTTAGCCACTCACCACCCGAGTTTGAATCCTTCGAATTTCTGGATGAGTTACCTGACCCATCCAACTCGGTCGCTTACACTCGTTTTGAACCTTTGCTGGAGTCCTTTGAGTTCGAGACCTCTACACCAATCTTTCCTTCAATCGTTTCACCTCCGACGCTCGAACTCAAGCCTTTGCCGTCTCACCTTAAGTACGCTTACTTAGGTGAGAACGAGACCCTCCCTGTCATCATCTCGGCTTCTTTAGCTCCAGAGCAAGAGAAAGCCCTTCTCGCGGTCTTGCACAGCAACAGGCAAGCTTTTGGCTGGTCCATGGCGGACATCAAGGGGATTAGTCCCCTGATCGTTGAACATCACATTCATCTGATGGATGATGCCAAACCAGCCCGGGATCCACAAAGATGTCTCAATCCAGTCATGAAAGAGGCTGTGAAGAAGGAGATCGTAAAATGTCTGGATAGTGGTATCATTTACCCTATCTCTGATAGCCAGTGGGTTAGCCCCATTCACGTTGTCTCCAAGAAATCAGGTATAACGGTCATCACTAACAAGGCGAATGAGTTAATCCCTACTCGCACCCAAACTGGATGGCGAGTATGCATCGATTACAGAAAACTCAACGCCGCAACGCGGAAGGACCACTTTCCGCTACCTTTCATTGACCAAATGCTTGAACGATTGGCCGGACACGAGTACTACTGCTTTCTTGATGGCTACTCCGGCTATAATCAGATTCCCATCGCCGAAAAAGACCAGGACAAGACCACATTCACTTGTCCTTTCGGCACGTTTGCATATCGTCGCATGCCCTTTGGGTTATCCAATGCGCCCGCTACCTTCCAGCGGTGTATGATGGGAATCTTCTCTGACATGGTGGAAAAATTTCTGGAGATCTTCATGGATGATTTCTCCATCTTCGGCGATTCCTTCAACGAGGGTTTGCTGCATCTTGACGCTGTCCTTACCCGATGTAAGGACAAGAATCTCACTTTGAATTGGGAGAAGTGCCACTTTATGGTGCGCGAAAGTATTGTCTTAGGACATATCATCTCGCAAAATGGCATAGAGGTTGACAAAGCGAAGATTGAGGTCATTTCCAATCTCCCTCCTCCCCGATGCGTCAGAGATATCCGAGCCTTCCTTGGCCATGCCGGTTTCTATAGACGGTTCATCAAGGACTTTAGCAAGATTGCTAGGCCCTTGACTCTTCTACTGGCCAAGGACACGCCATTCGACTTCAACTCGAGCTGTGTGACTGCATTCGAGTCATTGAAAAGCTCACTCACTTCTGCTCCCGTTCTTTCTTCGCCTGACTGGACGCACCCATTTGAGATTATGTGCGATGCATCCGACTTTGCCATTGGTGTTGTCCTTGGACATAAACAAGATGCCGCACGTAATCTATTATGCGAGCCGAACTCTGAACGACGCCCAACTCAATTATACAACAACTGAGAAGGAATTCTTAGCTGTTGTATTTGCTTTAGAGAAGTTCAGGCCCTACCTCATCGGCTCTCCAGTCATTGTCTACACAGACCATTCTGCTCTGCGCCATCTTTTTGCGAAGAAAGATGCAAAATCTCGGTTAATACGTTGGATCCTCTTGCTTCAAGAGTTTGACCTTGTCATTAAGGACAAACGAGGATGTGAAAACGTAGTTGCTGACCATCTCTCACGACTTCCTTCTTCGCCTTCGCTTCCAATTCCGATCAACGACGTTTTCCCGGATGAACAGCTCTTGACAGTATCTTGCGACCCTGGTTCGCAGATATTGTGAACTATTTGGCCACGGGATTACTACCAACTGAATGGTCAAGTCAGGACAGACTTCGCTTCTTATCCCAAGTAAAACACTTTTACTGGGACGAACCCTATCTGTTCAAGTACTGTCCCGACCAGATTATTCGTCGGTGTGTCCCTGACGAGGAATTCAAGA
This sequence comes from Agapanthus africanus, assembly GCA_030015575.1. Taxonomy (NCBI): domain Eukaryota; kingdom Viridiplantae; phylum Streptophyta; class Magnoliopsida; order Asparagales; family Amaryllidaceae; genus Agapanthus; species Agapanthus africanus. The sequence goes on along the minus strand of CM057350.1, from coordinate 181,967,058 downwards.
GTGTGCTGTCATTTTGCCACGATCAAGCATGTGGCGGGCATTTTGGCCCCAGAAAGACAGCTGATAAGATCTTGCAATGTGGTTTCTACTGGCCACAACTCTTCAAAGACGCTCATGACTATTGCAATACTTGCTCCCGGTGCCAACACTTGGGCCGGATATCCCGGAGGAACGAGATGCCGCTCCAACCGATCTTGGTTGTGGAGATTTTCGATGTTTGGGGGATCGATTTCATGGGGCCGTTTCCCAGCTCTTTTGGGAACTTGTACATCCTTCTCGCTGTTGATTACGTCTCTAAGTGGGTCGAGGCTGTGCCTAGCCGGACTAACGACAACAAGGTTGTCGTTAGGTTTCTTAAAGAAAACATTTTCTCCCGTTTTGGGCACCCCCGAGCGATCATTAGCGACAATGGAAGTCATTTCTGCAACAAGACTTTCGAGGCCTTGATGCGAAAATATTTCATTAATCATAAGCTCTCTACGCCCTACCACCCCCAAACCTGCGAGCAGGCCGAAGTTTCAAATCGGCAAATCAAGCAGATACTGGAGAAGACGGTTTCCAAAAACCGTAAGGATTGGTCGCTGAAACTCACTGATGCCCTTTGGGCCTTTCGAACCGCTTATAAGACCGATCTTGGCATGTCTCCCTATCGGCTTGTGTATGGAAAAGCGTGCCACCTACCAGTCGAAATAGAGTATCGCGCATTTTGGGCGATAAAGGAGCTGAATCTGTCTCTCGAAGATGCGGGCAGCCATCGGAAGCTGCAGTTGAACGAATTAAGTGAGCTTAGGGATGAGGCTTACGATAACGCGGTTGTCATTAAGAACCGAACGAAGGTGTTTCACGATAAACACCTTTTGCGCAAAACTTTCGTACCTGGTCAACAGGTACTGCTTTACGACACCAGACTACACTTCCATCCAGGAAAGCTCAGATCTCGCTGGAAAGGGCCGTATTTTGTGTGGAATATGTATCCGCATGGCGTTGTGGATTTGGAGAATCCAAAGGACGGTTCATTTTTCAAAGTGAACGGACACCGACTGAAACCGTACCTTAGCGCCGAACCAACAGAGGAGCTCCTGTTCTTACAGGAGCCGGTTTACCCTGCATAATCTTCCTCTGCCTACCTCCAAACTTCGATTATCCAGCCAAGAACAAGTGGACACTGTTCCAAATAAGTTTGGGGGTATGTATATACCATTTTGTACATTTTTGTGGATATTCTTTTCCATTTTTGCTTTTCTTTTCTTTTCTAAAAAAAAAACGAAAAAAAATATAAAATGTGTGTATAGCTAACCGACAATTTTGACCCATCAAATGATCTATTCATGCAATGACAGTGAGGACACTGTCCAGTTTAAGTTTGGGGGTACGCTCGGTACGCATTTCTTACCTTCGCATTCATATGTATATTTTGCATCTGCATATTAAAATCCATAAAATCCATAAAAATCAGAAAATTTTCTAAAAACATAAAAACTTTTTGTCAAGTTAGCTAGTGGGAGGACTCTGATTCAACATTTCGACGGTTTTGTTTGATAAAATAAGAATAACTAAATCTTATTTTTAGATTTTGAAAACCTGAAAGATAACTCTCCTTTGAAGTTAACTATAGCTGATATACGTCTTTACATCACACTACACGTGTCGTGAGTTTTGGAAATTAGATGACAAGTCTTTTATGTCTAAAAAACTTTTAAATGGATAAATGATTTTCTGAGAATCAAATAGGTTTGTTCTGAAATAAGTAATATCAAGAATAGTTTATGAAGTGAAGTGAATATGAAGGGATATTATTGATGCCTTAATTGGAACTAAGTCTGAAAAATAACCCATCTGAAACTTGATTGGAATGATTACACACCGAACCCACTAAACACGTCTTTTATCCAAAAAATAGTTGAACTGCCGGTTATATCTCCGTTCGTATTGAATCATCATGATTTTCACGACATATTGTCTTTTGTTTTTGGACCTAGGTAACTTGAGTAATTAAGTTCGCTGGGGTGTTTTTACACCTAATGCCCTAAAACCAACTGGTTTGGGTGCATTGGCCCAAAGCTCGCTAAGAAGCCTAGAAAGTCCAGATTAAAACAAAGTCAAGCAAGTGTTCTCTCCGAGTTAAAATTCCTAACGGTTCTTTGTGTGAGAATAATCTTGATAAAAGACAGGCTTTTATAAAAATTTTAGCGGAGATATGAAGGTTTTACTCTATGATAAAGACTATTGCACGTTCACAGAGGTGTGTATGAAATGAAAACAAGAAAAAGGTGGAGTGAAAAATAAGACCTAGTTTCCTGTTAAGGAAGATAGAAATTCTGAAGTTGAAACCTTACTGGAAAACGAAACTTGAAAAATGCTTAACTCTTTATAAAACTTATGTGATCCTTTCAAAATTTTTATCTGGGCTTTATTGTGTGACATGATGACTTAAATTGATCCTTCTGGAAACTTAACGACACTATTTGCACTGCACGTAAAGACATATAAAATCTGTAGTTAAATAAGAAGCGAGGTGTGAAAAATAAAGGTTCGATAGTCTAGATTTAGGATAATAGAATTGTTATTTTCTGAAACAAAACTTTAGGGTTTGAATCTTAGTTATTTTGCAAAACTAGCTTGACCGGATTTCGTGGGTAGTATCCGCTGAAAACCCTCAGGAGACAACACTCCTCCTACTAGGGACACCTAGAGGTTTAACGGCTTGTTGCACATGCTCAGTGCAATCGCGTTCCCTGCGAAAGTGAGGTTAGCAAATTTTTTGTGAATAAATTGGCTTTGCTCGAGACGAGCAAATGATAAGTTTGGGGGTATTTGTTCATATCAGATTTTTGCATTTTCGCACCACCCAATTTTTATCACATTACATATCGGTAGGTACTCTTGAGCCGTGTTTGCTAGTCAATTACAGGATAAAGGTTCTTGGCACTAAACGGTGAAATTCATGGAAAAAACACGACAAAACCCGGGTTCCTGCCAACCACAGATAAAACACGGATCTCCGCTCTTTATTCGTCTGTTGCCACACACCAGTTTAAGAGACAAAATGGCAAATCAATGTCATTTTCATGCACAAGGCTCAATGGCAACACAAGATCCAAGAAATCTACGCGGAGCTCGAGGAAATCATGACAAAAAGATCCACATCAAATCACCTTTTGCTCAACAGAAATTCTGGAAAAATCGTGAAGAAAATCTGAGAAAACACATATACCAGAATAAAGTACAGAGAAAACCAGGAAAGCACAGAAAGTTGGAGGGCCCAACTCCTCCATACGGCCGCGGAACCACGGCCAATGGGGGGTCTAGGCCGCGGTTCTGCGGCCATACTGGCGCCGCAGTCGGCCAAACTTCAGGGGTATATTTGTCTTTTCATGAAGGGTCAGAATTTTGCCCTAGGTTTCCATCCCCCTGCCTATAAATAGTCCAGAACCTTGTGAAGCCATGGGTGCATAATCTTGTATTTTTAGGGTTTAGAATACTTGTTCTTCTTCCTCTTCTCATCTCTTCTCCATTGAAAAACTTGTAGTGAGCTTTTGTGAGTGAAGAATGATGAATAAAGAAGTTCATTTTGTTATTATACTTGTCTTGCTCTTTTTATGTTAATCGCTTGTAATCGTTAATTGATAAGTAGTTGTTGTTATTTATTGTTGTTTCTTTCTTTTCTCCTTTTCTTTATCCTTAAAACAACCATGATGCTTACGCATGATCCTTGCCAAGGTGAGGTCGCAAATAGCTAGTTGTTATCTTCTAATCTCTTTCTTTCTATCTTCCTCTTTGTTTTATTTTCTTTTCATTATGATGTGTGAGTAGTCTCCATACTTGTTACGGTAGGATAAGGGAAGTTTGAGAGAAAGAAATCTCTCTCACTCTTTCCTTGCCCAACATCTTAAATCAACTCCCGTTAATTGAACCACAATCCGCTCCCTATGGCACCCTATCCTACATGATAGCGGTGATTCCGTAGTGAGACCGGTTGTGGTTGAATTAACCGGAGGTTATGGCTAAGAGCCAAGAACGGACGGACAAGCACCAAAAGGAAGAACTTAAGCGTTGGAAAGCCTAGCTTATACTCGCAAGTTCCTTCCTAGTCGTGCTAATCCCCGTTGTTGCCGATTACCGTAACACCGATATTAAGAGTGGCAACGAAAGAAGTGAGCGACTCCAAACTCAAACTAACCTAATCCTAACCCTAACAAGCTCTCTTTACATATCATTTTAACACTTAGATAATCACAAACAAATCTGGAAAATTGGACTTAACTCGTTAAAGCACATAGAAAAAGATTCCCATCTCCCTGCGGACGACCCGTACTCAACCGGCTAGCTACAAGCGAAACCGTTTTGATTGCGGTAATTAACTAAACTTAAACATGCAGAATCTCTAACAATCAGCAGTCACACTAGTGGGGGCTGGGTAGTCTACAAGCACATCCTTTTTCAGGTCCCTAGTCGTAGAATTATCGAGACAGGGCATCGATACTCCGGAGTAGACTAGTGTGTACGCTTTTCATCCCAGTTGGGGAGATGGTCTGTCCCACAGCCGTCAGCACGTCATACTGGAGATAGTATACAGGTGCTCGTTGGGTTACGGGTACACCGGACAGGACTCGCAGAGAACTGTTGGTTGGTTTTATACCAGTCGTCAGTTAACAGTTCCCAGGTGACATGAGTACAGCATAGTCCGCAGACTTGACGCTGCTACTTCGCCTCGAGTGTGTCCCACTGTTCTTAGATTGCTACCCTACCACGGCTCAAAGGAGTCGTGCAAACAGGTAGCAGTTGGGTGCAGTCCCGAGCACTTAGAGGCAGTGGCAGTTAGACAGGATTCGTCTCTCCCAGTATTGGGAGTTGATATCGCGCTGTGTCAGAGAGCCATTACGCAAAGTCCCTGGCCAGGGCAAGCGAGATTTACTGGTAGGTTCCAGTTGTTTCTCAGGGTGCAATGGGCTACGCTCCGACATGACTTATACCGCTATTAGAGGACTGACGCTTGCCGCCCCTCTAGGCCCGATATGCGATAGTCTTAGACGAACAGACCGGACTGTACGGAGATTGTCACATCAGGCTCAGTAGGAGTTCAGATGGGTTTCCTCATCAGCCTTCTTATCGACATCTACCTGGGGACCGTTACGTACAGCTAGTGCCGCTTGCGGTCTATAATTCAACCCACTGCCAGCGTAGTAGTCGAGTCTTTAGATTCCCACACAGAGAGTTTCCCTGCTCCAGGCGAAACGATATAGAGGTCGTATGGTTTTACGACAAGGGTTCGGATGCATACGTGTGTTTACGCACGTACGACTTTCGGACAGTTTTTACTAACCGGGTTTGGTTTAAGCCAGATTCTAGTATCGGGTTATTGGATTTATACAGTCTAAAGTTTTTCCGTGTTTTCACGGATAGGAGGGGCGTTCTCGTAATTTCGCGAGAAGCTTCTAGAAGGATGGTGACTTGGGGGTTTAGGTGGCATAAGCATTAAATGTGATTAGTGACTCATTTGTGTGATTCATCCTTGTCATTAATGCATCATAAATGGTTAATGACTCATGTAGATGAATCACTCATATGTATTTATGAAGCATGGTTGTTAAATCCTTTATTTTATTTATTTGATAAATAATAATGCTTCATATATATCATGAGACATCATTATCTCATTCTCATTCTCATGCTCACCTTCTCTTTCCTCAAGCTCACTCTCTCTTCAAACCCTAATGCTACCACTCATGTATTGAGACCAAGGATTAGAATAGACTAATTAATCCATAACCCTTCTCTATATCATCTAGGTACCTTTGATTAGAAACTAAAGAAACCTAGTTACCTCAAGTTTAGAGGTGAAGCTTGGATTAGAAGCTCTCGGGTGGATCGTCTATTACATAGAGGAGGCCGAGGAGGAGGTGGATAACGTAAAGAAGAAGGACACGGTTCATTAGGTATAATCACTTCTCATAGTAGTTAACAACTTCTATGTTTCTTGTTAGTTATAGTTTAGCAAAGATTCTTCGGTTAGTCGATGTTTACGCAAAGAACAAGATTGTTTTTCATATTTCCGCCTCCCCGCAAGTCGTGGGGTGTAGACATCGACTTACAGTGGTATCAGAGCCTCGCTAAACAATAATTAACTCATTAGCAAAGTCGTATGAATTTCGAACGCAAAACGAACCGAAAAAGACATCGATATCACCATGTTTCTGTCGAATTTAAAACAGGCTCTAAAAATTTTTCAGGGAGCTGCAGTATAACCTACAGAGAAATATAAGAACACTGGAGAAAAATGGGTTCCTGAATCGTCCATACAGCCGCGGAACCGTGGCCGATCCCACCGATCCGCCACGGATCCGCGGCCGAGTTGGTGCCGATTCAACCCAGTTTGCTCCAGTAACTCTTCTGTGATATTTTTGTATTTTCTGAAATGTTTATTTTCTGCTCAAGTCTCAGGTGCACAGAGAAGTTTTGGGAGTAGAATCTGATATGTTTGTTCGATCAAAATTATACGATGTTTGCTAATTTGATTTTATCCGTGATTGTTTAATGTGTTCGTAAACCTCCCCTAACTGCTAGTATGTCGGTTGGCAGGGGGTTGCACATTTCTGTAATGGATTTTAACTGTTTGTGATTATGAACTGTATTGGATTGTTGTGATGATTAGCCGGGGTTTTGTGATGGGTTATTGTTTTAATTCATTCAATGTAAATGTAATTTATTGTAATATTATTTTGCGAGGCACATCCAGGTTGCGGTTGTAGCCACCGTATTATTATTTCATTTTACTGTTTTTGCCCCTAGGATAGACCCAAGGTGGGGTGCACAAACTACCGGGTATTTTGAAGTGTTTAGTGGCCTACTCACGTTGTTGAGGGAGACCGCTTCATTTCGGGTACTTGGCGGGTAGTTTGCTGTACCCGTAGGGGTCTAGGGTGGGTAATGGCTATTCATCACAACTATGTAATCCGTCTTTCATTGCAGGCTCAAAAGAAACGCGGATTGCTTGCATATCCAATAATGTTCATCTGTGATCTGGAATGCCTATTATTGCGTCTGACGAATGTACAATATCTATATATGATAGCTATTTAGACGTCACTTATGTTTTTCACCCGCGCTAGCCCAGCCCCCGCTCTGCCGTTAGTTAAGTAACCTAAAGGGTGATGACGGGACCCAGTGGCGAATGCGGATGGCATAAGAGGACGTTGTATTTTCGTTGTTTTCTGCAATGATAGGTTAATGATGGGACACATTATTATTAATGCAAAGAAAATAAACCAAAGTTTAATCGTTGGAACAATTTAAAAGAAACCACTCGGTTATTTTTAAAACAGAAGATATTTTTTTAATTGCGGAGCTTTAACCACTCCTTTTAAAAGCTATCAGGTTCCTTCGGTTATATCAAGTTCACTACGTTCACGGTTTCGCCAAAACCATTCGTAGCCCTCCGTCATTTCATTTGAGTATTCAGTAGTATTCAAGCTATGTATTTTGACCTAACGCCAAGGCATAGTATTTGATAGCTGCTGGGTATTCATTTGTTGCATAGATAGATGAGTTAGTTTGGGACAGTCGTATTATCATTTTGGTCCGAACGTCAAGGATATATACGGATGGGTTCAAATTAACAAGATAATGATGGGTAGAACTTGACATGTGACTTATGACATTTTGACCTAACGCCAAGGTCATAAGAGCATGGGGCAAAAAAAAATTAATATCGGGAATTTCTAAAGAAACTGAAATTTGCAAAGAGATGCATACCATTTGGTGTTTGATGAATGTTGGTAGGATTCCTTCAGCATTATCAGACGATGATATTTGGATCCCGATCCTACTGTGAGTATATGCTACTTATCAGGATATTCGTCACTTAACGATCAATGCTATAAACCAAGTAGGTGTCAAGAAAGGTGTCAGCGGGGCTACGCCCCCAGAGAAAAGAGGTTATTTAATTAAGGAACTTCGCGAAAGCGTTGGAAAACCTCCCTCGAAGTATCGACACTGGCCTGGCTGAAAGGTTAAGCAAGTATTGTACGGTGAGAATAGTCCTGGCTAGTTCTTCCTTTTTGGTTTGAGGAGGGATTCGAAAAACAGTGGGAGCCATCCAGTTTAGATAAACTAAAAACTACTCTAAACTTGCAAGAGCATCATGCTAAAGTGTTTTCTTCTCTCTCTCCTAATTACAGCGACCCTGAAAATGACTGGACTTAAGTTACTTTTAGAGAAAAATATACTAACAGGGCTGATTAGTCGAAAATACTGCATATTTTAGCCGGCAATTTCCTCATCATTTGCATCCATATAGAAGTGTTCGGCATTCATATTTTACATATTAGCAAAACTGTCGCAAAATATCAGATTGCATGTATTAGACCCTGAAACCGACACTATAAAGGAAATTGACCGCATTTCATGGCATCGCATCATCCCTATATTGCGCAACACTTGTTTTGAGATCTCTGCAGGAAAATCCAGAAGAAAGGCCCACAATCTATACGGTACCGATCAAATATTACGCCAACTCAATGATTTCAGTTCTGGTACCAATCCAAAGAGACAAACTAAAATCAACATATCAAAGAAAGCTCTAAATATTAGCCCAAGACCACAGAAGAAGCCCCAAGCCCCAAGCCTCCTACATGGCCGCGGAACCGCGGCCAGAGCCTGCTTGAGCCGCGGTTCCGCGGCCGTCTTGCCACGTCAGCCCTAAATCTTTGGTGCACAATGCTTAACTCAGGGCCCACATTCAGCTCATATACTTCAAATTCCAGAAGACTCCAGAGACTTCTGCCAGATCAGCAAGCTTTGGGACCAACACTAAACTAGCCTTGTATTCTAAAAACTTCTCCCTAAACCCTAGCTTAAACCCTAAGCTAAGCCTAACAAACTACTTCTAGAAGTCTTTCAACAAACTTTTGGAGGGAACTCACAAAGGCTTAGGGTTTGGGAGATCTATAAATAGGACCCTAGGCTCACTTGTAACAAGGAAATTCATTCATTGAAATTGATTGATCCATTCACTCTCTTTCTTCATCTTCTTCACAAGTCTAGTGAGAGGACTTGAGTGAAACCCTAACCCTAATTCCAATCAAAAGCCAAGATCCCGAGTACCCATCAAGCAAGAAGCCTTGCAACCTTTTATGAGCGAAGCCGATCTTCAACAGAGCAAGTGGTCAAAGCCGATCCGCGACTCACGGAGCCGAGCGACGCCAAATCGAAAATTTAGTTCTTCCTCTTGTAGTTCTTGAGCGACTGTAATCAAATTGTTGATATAAATAAAAGGTGATATTCTTTTATCTTGTTTCCTTTAAATTCTCGCATCATGATATCTTTTCAATTCTTGAATACTTTCTGTGTGATGATGTTTGAGTAATACTCCGCTCGTCGAGGAGTCGAGACGATCAATAGAATGATGATGTAATATATCTTAAATCGATTCTTGAATCCTACGAGTTTTGTAAACCCTAGCAAGTTCAAGAACTGACAACCCAATTCGTTGCGATGCTTTCTTGATTGATATCGCTCGAGATTGGGGAGTTATGATCGTTTCTTGAAATTGTTAGAGGCTAGAATGTGAATGATATCGATGAAAGAATAAGGGTTAAACGATGAAACCCTAGTTTCATCAAGAAAGCCCTAACTCTCATCGATCATCATCGATCTAGTATCAATCCTTCGAAGGACAAGAACACGAAATCTTGAAATTACATCACATCTATAGATCCGATCGATTCCTACGAGCCTCATTTAGATTCTTGACATTTTGGTTGGAAATATCATCGAAACACTGATTCTTGATTTGTTTATCAGTTTCTTAATTCTTGATTAAACATCGTGACACCTGAATCAATCGATAAATTCTTGAATCATGTTTTCTTTTCCTTTCGATTAACTTTTCAATTCAAATAAATTAAATACAGAAACGAATCGCACAATCCCTGTGGACGATCCGCACTCGCTTACGATCTACAACTGACACCGTAGTTGATTGCGGTCAAATATAATTCTTTGATTGTGAGTTCTTTATACAATTTTCTAAATACCAATACAAGATACTATTATCGATCAAATGAAACCGTTATCGGGAAACAATTGATTCGATACTTGCTTTTTACAAACACGACCGAGAATTACACTAAATCAAAATGGCGCCGTTGCCGGGGATCGCGTGCTAATTCGTTTCATATTATAGTTTGAATTGAAAGAATTATTCCATTGTTATTTTGAGACCAAAATTCGTGCAAACCCTAAACAATTTGTTGTGTTTCATTGCAAGGAGATCTGGAGCTTGCAGGAAATTGAAGAAAATTTTTGGAAAATACCAGAGAGCTGAGGGAGTCTACAGAAGCTCCCTGAAGAATTTTGGTGGGGTGATCTCATCAAGAGACCGTGGAAGCGCGGCATAAGGAAGCAATTGCGGCGGAACCGCGGCCCTTCTGGGGGATCTCTGCAAACTTGTTGCTTCAGGTGATTTCTTATCTTCTCCTCTCTCCTCTTTTTAGCTCCAACTAACAGTTTGCTGCAGGATTCTTTGCAAATAATCGCAGCGCCGCAAATTGCAAAAATTAAAATTTGTGCGTGATTTTGTTTCTTGGTTGTTTGCATTCTAAATACGGAAATTAAGGGGCACGGCCAAATCCAAATTAGATGGGGATTTCATTACCCTTCCTAGGCCCCGAAAATCGCAAAACTTGCATCCGCATTGACCCACATTAACTAAAAGAAATCTAGAGAAGACTCTAAGGACTGTCGCTCTCAATTAGGACAAGAGAAGGCCGTGGGTAATTCATTTCTTATCCGCGTTTTCTTGTGGTGCCTAAGGCGAGTGTGTCTAAGGCTTGTGGTTTTTAATTAGGCCCACTACTTACGTAGTGGAGTACCTTCCCACTTACCTGGCACTTATCCGGCCACAGGGCGACAAAGAGACAGTGGAGGATTCTATCCTGCGACTTGTCTTTTGGCAGTTAGGAGCGGTCTAGAGCCGGACCTAGGTGACCACTAGATTCTAGGGTTTTTGTGTGTTGCATTTGTTTTGTCGCATCATTTTTTCAAAAATCCACCCCTTTTTCAAAGCAAGCACCGCATTCATTCATTACCCCTGATTATAAGTCAACGCTGCCACTTGTACAACCCTTTTTAGAGCAAGATAGGCTGGACACGGGATTCTAGTGCCCGTTTAGTCCGCATACCCTTTATCGACTCCGAAGTCGATATTTCTCCATTTACCTTTTCTTTACCCACTACCACACCCACATCGATGGATCCGAATCCATCAAACTTCTTTAACCCTAATCTGCCGCCGTCCGTTGGTGTGCAGAATCCACCCCGCATCTCTCTCCAGGAGAGGTGCTACCCTATTCGAGGTCCTCTTTCGACCTGCTTATCCACACCACCAGCCAACGGGGATAACTTTGAGATTAAGCCCCAGTATATCAATCTTTTACCCAAATTCCACGGACTCGAGACTGAGGACGCTTACGTTTTCATTACCAAATTTGAAAACGTATGCGCAATGATGGGTACGTCACAACTTTCAGTGGATGCAATGCGTCTACGACTTCTTCCATTTACATTGTGCGATATAGCCGAGAAGTGGCTATATAACACTACCGCACACTCTATTATGAATTGGGAAGAATTCGTAGCTGCATTCCTTAAGAAATTTTACCCAATACAAAAGACAGCTCGAATCCGTAGCGAACTTAATCAATTTGCCCAGCTCCCTACTGAACCTTTTTCAAAATGCTTTGAACGTTTCAAGGATCTATTGGTTCAGTGTCCTCATCACGGCATCCCGAGATGGGAGCTTTGCCGAATCATTTATGAGGGCATTAACCCAAGCACTAAACAGATCCTTGAAAACATGTGTCAAGGTACTTTTATGACCAAAGATGATGGGGAAGCTTGGAAGTATTTAGAAGAGTTCGCTGAAAAATCACTACAGTGGGAGAGTGGGACCCAACCATTGAATAGGGGTGGCGTACACCAAATAGATGTGTCCATAGGTGTTCGAGCTGAGATGGCAGCAATGCAAAAGATGCTCGACACTATGGAACACAAATTTTCTGCAGCCTCCCTAAACCCAGTGTCGCTCCCCAAAACTGTTTGTGGGTGCTGTTCTGATCCGTCTCATTTAATGGAAGAATGTCCATTAAACTCTGCGTTTCAAGGTCACGAGCATTCTAATGCCGCATTTCAAAGACCTAGAAACGATCCATATTCTTCCACGTACAATCAGGGTTAGAGGAATCACCCGAATTTCGCTTGGAACCAAAACCAATCTCAAAACACGGTTCCAAACACGAATAATTTTCAAAGGGCTCTTCCTCCACCACAACAGCAACCCCTTCAACTCACTCAGCACCCCTATCAGTCATAAAACTTCCAAAATCAGGTCAACACTCCTGCACAGTCTAATCCTATGACCTGTTCTGACGAATTCTCTCAATTCACTCAAACCATGAAATCACTTTTGTCAAATTTCATAGAGGTTTCGGCTGAGGTTAGATCTTCCGTCGGTGAGATAAAGAAAAACTCAGCGTCCCAAGCTGAGAGTATCAGAACGATGGAAGCTGAAATCGCACGACTAAAAGCCGAAATGAGTGCGAGAGAAAAAAGGAAACTTCCCTCTCAACCCCTACAGAATCCTGGGCATTACAATGTAAATTCCATCACAACGTTGAGATCGGGAAGAGTGCTGAACAATCATGTCGGGGAAGGTATTGATGATACTGAAAATCATATCAACACCCCGGCTGAGACCTTTCCACATACACACACTTCTCCTTCTAATCCTTCTTCTTCTACCACACCATCTTCTCGCGAGCCTATTCTCCATTTCCGATTAGGCTCGACACCTTCTCCCAACCCTTATAGTTCTCCACAGACGGTCCCCATACCTCTTTTGGGACCGCGTCTACCCCCTCTTCCTTCTCATATGATGGACCCTGCGCTTATTGCGAAAGCTCCTTACCCGAATCGATTAAGGGGTAATAGAACGAGTCCTCATATGGAGAAAATTTTGGAAATGTTCAAACAGGTTAACATTAATATTCCTCTCCTAGATGCGATTCAACAAGTCCCCGCGTATGCGAAAATTCTTAAGGACTTGTGCACTAGGAAGAGGAAGACTCAAGTGCCGAAGAAGGTCTTTATGTCTAATAATATTAGCACTGCTTTTATTCCCCAGCTACCAAAGAAACGTAAGGACCCAGGATGTCCTACAATATCGATTTCGATTGGGGGTAAAAACATAAATCGTGCTCTTTTAGACCTTGGCGCAAGTGTTAACCTGCTCCCTTATTCTGTCTATGAGCAATTAGGGATTGGAGAGCTGAAACCTGCTCACTGCACTCTCCAAATGGCAGACCGTTCTATCACCAAACCAAGGGGTGAATTAGAGGATGTATTGATAAAGGTCGGGGAATTTTTTTCCCTGTAGACTTCATTGTACTCGACACACATCCTGTAGCAAACCACCGGGGCCAAATTCCGGTGATTCTGGGTCGTCCTTTCCTTGCCACTTCCAACGCTGTTATAAACGGTAGAAATGGTTCAATGAACTTATCATTTGGAAATATGACCATTGAACTAAATATCTATAAAGTTGGAAGTCAGCCATCAGAACCCTCTGCTCATATTTTAGATGTGTGCTCTGTCCATGAGATCGCTCCCGATAGCTGTGGAGCTGAGGATCTTTGCTTTACTGATCTCGATGACATTACCACATCTCTGCTTGATCTTACACATGATCTTAGTGAGGACACTTTACCTACACTTGAGTCCTGCACTTCTGACTTTTCTCCACCCGAGTCTGTATCTTTCACATGCTCTGAGCTTCTTTGTAAATCCAAAAATCACTCAATGTTCCCTCCTTCTATCATTTCTCCGCCTGAGTTAGATCTCAAAATTTTACCTTCTCACCTTAAATATGCATATCTAGGTGAGAATGAGTCTTTACCGGTTATCATATCCGTTTCTCTTGCATCAGAGCAAGAGAATGCACTTTTATCGGTATTGAGATCTAATAAAGAGGCGTTTGGTTGGAGTATGACGGACATCAAAGGGATTAGTCCCTTGATAGTTGAACATCATATACATGTGATGGATGATGCCAGACCAACCCGAGAACCACAGAGATGGTTGAATCCCGTCATGAAGGAAGCGGTCATGAAAGAGATCGTCAAATGCTTAGATAATGGTATTATATACCCCATCTCCGATAGCCAGTGGGTGAGTCCTATACATGTCGTTCCTAAGAAATCCGGCATCACTGTTATAACCAATGAGGCGAATGAGTTGATTCAGACACGCACCCAAACTGGGTGGCGTGTATGTATTGATTATAGAAAACTCAATGCTGCCACGAGGAAAGACCACTTTCCTCTACCATTCATTGATCAAATGCTGGAACGCTTAGCGCGACGAGAGTATTATTTCTTTATGGACGGATACTCAGGCTATAATCAGGTCCCCATCGCCAAAAAGGATCAAGATAAAACCACTTTTACTTGTCCTTTTGGTACCTTTGCTTACAGTCGCATGCCCTTTGGGTTATGCAATGCTCCCGCTACCTTTCAGCGGTGTATGATGGGGATATTCTCTGATATGGTAGAGAATTTTCTGGAGATCTTTATGGACGATTTCTCGATTTTTGGAGACTCTTTTTCTGATTTCCTATCGAATCTTGACGCTGTTCTTACTCGTTGCAAAGAGAAGAACTTGACTTTGAACTGGGAAAAATGCCATTTTATGGTCCAAGAAGGAATAGTACTTGGACATGTTATTTCACAGAAAGGCATTGAGGTTGACAGAGCTAAGATATATGTCATTCAAAACCTCCCTCATCCCAAAAGCGTCAAAGATATTTGATCTTTCCTTGGCCATGCGGGCTTTTATAGGAGATTCATTAAGGACTTTAGCAAAATTGCTAGACCTTTAACTCTTCTCCTGGCCAAGGAGACGACCTTCCATTTTGACTCGGACTGCGAGACTGCTTTCGACTCACTTAAACACTCACTCACTTCAGCCCCCGTTATATCATCACCAAACTGGGACTACCCTTTTGAGCTGATGTGTGACGCATCTGATTTTGCAGTAGGTGCAGTCTTAGGACAGCACATTGAAAAGATGCCACGCGTGATATACTATGCAAGTAATACCCTGAATGATGCGCAAATCAATTATACAACCACAGAAAAGGAACTTTTAGCCTGTATATCACTGCATCATGTTTTGAATGAAGGTGAGTGAAAAAAGTAAGTTTGGGGGAAGTTCTTTACTTATATATTTTGCCCCCACTAATAATTCCCCCCAGGCTTACAGTTTTTGTAGGTATAGCAATTGGCAACAGTGAGGACACTGTTGAAAACAAGTTTGGGGGAGGTTTGTACTTATTTTTGCATCATTTGCATATCATCTGCATAAGCACAAAACATTTCTTTTAAAAATCTATAAAAATTGAAAAAATTTCAAAACCGATAAAAATTTAAAAATTTTCAAGTATAAAAATAATTTTAATATTTACACCTTTTTGTACATAAATAAGATAATGAAAGTTTAGATAGTGAACAATTATATCCATGAGATTAGAAAAATTTAAGAAAACTAAGAAAATTAGAAGTTTTCTTATACGAACTAGTAATAAGTAGTTATGAGCCGTTGTCCCAAGGGTTAGTAAGATGAAGGACGTCACTAATCTGAGGATAAAAATAAGTCTGAAAAATAATTCCTATTCTGGAAGCCAAACATTTTGAACGTTGATATCCTGCTATTCGCACTTACACACGTCTTAAAGCCTGGGATAGTAGAGGATACCTTGAAATGCTCTTGTCTTAAAGCCGATGTATGAAGGAAATAAAAAGAAAAAGAAAAGTGAATAAAAATATAAAGTGGTGAGAAAAATGGACACTGGTTTTGTTGTGGCCGAAGGCAATAAAAAATGTATAGCGAGGGTGCTTCTTCACCTAGTGCCCTAAGGCCAACTGGTCTGGGAGTCACTGCTATGCCTGAGGTGGTGCAAGACGAGTAAAATACACCAAGTAAGAAAGCACATGAGTAATCGGTCGGTTAGTACCTCAAGAAGTATTAACGGTCGCATGAAAGTGTGTGAGCAATCTCATCTAAATATTCATTAATTAAAAAGTACTGAGGCTGATGGACAAGAGTATGATAGCTTGAATTGAATTCTCCGGGTGTAGGGATGTCTTTACACACACGCAGGGTGATATGATCGATGTTTGGAAGAAAGATAGGAATGAAGAATAAGATGATGTTTTATTGAGGGAGGACGTGATTTCTAACATTTTTTCATGACCATTAAGATAGGGCTCACGACAACCGAAAAGCTAGCTTAGTTGGAAACCCTAATTTTCAAAACTTTTCTTCTACGATTCTTTTCTTTAAATGTAATATTCATGATCTTCCTTTTATTATTGGATTTTGTGGGTGCAATCCGCTGAAAACCCTCAGGAGACAACACTCCTCCTACTAGGGACACCTAGAGGTTTAAAGGCTTGTTGCACGTGCTCAGTGCAATCGTGTTGCCTACGAAAGTGTGCTAGATAGTTTTTCTCTTTCTTTATTTTCTCCTTCTCCTTTTAATAAAACAGTTCGCTCGAGACGATCGAAATTAAGTTTGGGAGAATTTGATTAGTCAAAAATACTGCATATTTTAGCCGGCAATTTCCTCATCATTTGCATCCATATAGAAGTGTTCGGCATTCATATTTTACATATTAGCAAAACTGTCGCAAAATATCAGATTGCATGTATTAGACCCTGAAACCAACACTATAAAGGATATTGACCGCATTTCATGGCATCGCATCATCCCTATATTGCGCAACACTTGTTTTGAGATCTATGCAGGAAAATCCAGAAGAAAGGCCCACAATCTATACGGTACCGATCAAATATTACGCCAACTCAATGATTTCAGTTCTGGTACCAATCCAAAGAGACAAACTAAAATCAACATATCAAAGAAAGCTCCAAATATTAGCCCAAGACCACAGAAGAAGCCCCAAGCCCCAAGCCTCCTACATGGCCGCGGAACCGCGGCCAGAGCCTGCTTGAGCCGCGGTTCCGCGGCCGTCTTGCCACGTCAGCCCTAAATCTTTGGTGCACAATGCTTAACTCAGGGCCCACATTCAGCTCATATACTTCAAATTCCAGAAGACTCCAGAGACTTCTGCCAGATCAGCAAGCTTTGGGACCAACACTAAACTAGCCTTGTATTCTAAAAACTTCTCCCTAAACCCTAGCTTAAACCCTAAGCTAAGCCTAACAAACTACTTCTAGAAGTCTTTCAACAAACTTTTGGAGGGAACTCACAAAGGCTTAGGGTTTGGGAGATCTATAAATAGGACCCTAGGCTCACTTGTAACAAGGAAATTCATTCATTGAAATTGATTGATCCATTCACTCTCTTTCTTCATCTTCTTCACAAGTCTAGTGAGAGGACTTGAGTGAAACCCTAACCCTAATTCCAATCAAAAGCCAAGATCCCGAGTACCCATCAAGCAAGAAGCCTTGCAACCTTTTATGAGCGAAGCCGATCTTCAACAGAGCAAGTGGTCAAAGCCGATCCGCGACTCACGGAGCCGAGCGACGCCAAATCGACAATTTAGTTCTTCCTCTTGTAGTTCTTGAGCGACTGTAATCAAATTATTGATATAAATAAAAGGTGATATTCTTTTATCTTGTTTCCTTTAAATTCTCACATCATGATATCTTTTCAATTCTTGAATACTTTCTGTGTGATGATGTTTGAGTAATACTCCGCTCGTCGAGGAGTCGAGACGATCAATAGAATGATGATGTAATATATCTTAAATCGATTCTTGAATCCTACGAGTTTTGTAAACCCTAGCAAGTTCAAGAACCGACAACCCAATTCGTTGCGATGCTTTCTTGATTGATATCGCTCGAGATTAGGGAGTTATGATCGTTTCTTGAAATTGTTAGAGGCTAGAATGGGAATGATATCGATGAAAGAATAAGGGTTAAACGATGAAACCCTAGTTTCATCAAGAAAGCCCTAACTCTCATCGATCATCATCGATCTAGTATCAATCCTTCGATGGACAAGAACACGAAATCTTGAAATTACATCACATCTATAGATCCGATCGATTCCTACGAGCCTCATTTAGATTCTTGACATTTTGGTTGGAAATATCATCGAAACACTGATTCTTGATTTGTTTATCAGTTTCTTGATTCTTGATTAAACATCGTGACACCTGAATCAATCGATAAATTCTTGAATCATGTTTTCTTTTCCTTTCGATTAACTTTTCAATTCAAACAAATTAAATACAGAAACGAATCGCACAATCCCTGTGGACGATCCGCACTCGCTTACGATCTACAACTGACACCGTAGTTGATTATGGTCAAATATAATTCTTTGATTGTGAGTTCTTTATACAATTTTCTAAATACCAATACAAGATACTATTATCGATCAAATGAAACCGTTATCGGGAAACAATTGATTCGATACTTGCTTTTTACAAACACGACCGAGAATTATACTAAATCAAGGGCCAAACTATAAAGATTGGCTGCGGAATGTCAAAATGGCTTTGACCTATGACAAATTGGGGTACGTCCTCACCGCTAAAGCACCTGCAGTCCCTGGTCCCAAATCCAGTAATGCGGATAAGGAAATCCGCAAAACCTGGGATTTTGATTGCGCGAAGGCCAAGTGCATCGTGCTTGCCTCGATGAACAATGAACATCAGAGGAGGCACGAGGATATGAAACTAGATGCCATATTTCTCCATACAAAGGAACTTTATGGAGAGCAATCTCGTATAGAAAGATACGAGACCTCAAAGAACTTGTTTCGAGCGAGGTTGGCCGTCGGATCATCGGTAGGAGAATATGTCCTAAAGATGGTAGGCTATATGGAAGAGCTCGCAGACCTTGGGACGACTTTGGATAATGAGCTCTATACAGACCTTATTCTCCAGTCCCTTCCTTCCACCTACGCCCGGTTTATTCTGAATTTCAACATTCAAAGAAAAGAAGTTGAACTTCCAGAACTCCTTAACATGTTGAGAAGTGCAGAGGGCACCTTGCAGAAAGCAAGGGAAACACCCGCTATGTTTGTTAGCGGTGCTTCTTCTTCCGGGTCCAAGGCTAGGGCCAAAGGAAGGAAGAAGAAGGCCGCCACCAAACCTAGAGGAGGTGTTAGTAAGGTGGGAGGGAAGGGAAAGAAAAAGATTGCGGTGCCGGTAGTGGCCCAGTATGAGTGCTTCCATTGTCACAGGAAAGGGCACTAGAAGAAGGATTGCAAGGCGTGGAACACCAAGAACCAAGGACCGAAGCAAGCTGTGGCTTCGACTTCAGGTGTGTTTGTCATTGAGAATTGTTTGTCAATCAACTCTACTTCCTGGGTATTGGATACCGGATCAGGATCTCATATATGCAATTCATTGCAGGCACTAAGAAACCGTAGAGTGCTGAAGGAAGGTGATATGACCCTAAAGGTTGCTAACGGAGCTAGCGTGGGAGCTGTGTCCATCGGGGATTATCACCTGGGATTGACGAGTGGACATATTTTGGTTTTACATAACTGTTTTTGTGTACCTAGTTTAACGTGTAATATCATATCAGTTTCCTTGTTATCAAATAAAGGTTATGATTTCACGTTTGTAAGCGATGTTGTTAACATCCACCTTAATCATAGTTTGATTGGGTCCGGTACACTGAATAATGGTATATATGTCTTAAACCAACTCCAGATTTTCAATGTCCAGAACACACTAAAAAGAAAGTCTCCAGATTTAAATAAGGCTTTCTTATGGCATTGTAGACTAAGTCAGATCAATGAGACAAGCTTAACTAAGTTACATAGAGAAGGATATTTGGACTCGTTCGAATATCAAACTTATGCCACTTGTCAATCATGTCTCATAGGAAAGATGACAAAGACTCCATTCACTGGACATGGAGTAAGAGCGAGCGAGCTCTTAGGACTCATACACAGCGATGTATGTGGTCCAATGTCTACACATGCAAGAGGTGTTTTTTCCTATTTCATTACTTTTATGGATGATTACTCAAGATACGGATTCATTTATCTGATGAAACATAAATCTGAGGTTTTTGAGAAATTCCATGAGTATAAGAATGAAGTAGAAAACCAAACCGGCAAAAGTATCAAGACACTAAGATCTGATCGAGGTGGTGAATACTTAAGTGCCGAGTTCCTAGGTTACCTAAAAGAGAAAGGAATTCTCTCTCAGCTTACTCCTCCATACACTCCACAGCATAACGGTGTATCGGAGAGACGGAATCGAACCCTATTGGATATGGTACGTTCCATGATGAGTAATGCTGAGTTACCGCGATCTTTCTGGGGTTATGCGCTAGAATCAGCGGCATATCTTTTGAACATGGTTCCTACCAAGACTGTACCTACAACCCCATATCAGATGTGGAGTGGGAAGAAACCCTATCTTCAGTATCTGAAGATATGGGGATGTCCAGCTTTTGTTAAAAAGCAGCATGTGGACAAGCTCGAGCCACGATCAATAAAATGTCAGTTTGTGCGATATCCAAAGAACTCCAGGGGATATCTATTCTATGACGCAGAGGAACAAAATGTTTTTGTTTCTCGTAATGCCCATTTTCTAGAACATCAGTTTTTAGAAAAGGAAACAAGTGGGCGCGAAATAGAACTGGAAGAAATTCCAGAACCACAAACTACTACTGAAAGTTTGGTAGAACAAGTAGTTCAAGAAGAACAGGACATTCCTGCACCCCTCCGCCGAAGTAGTAGGCCGTCTCATCCTCCTGAGAGATGCTATGGTTTTCTCATAGATGGGGATGGAGAGGATTGCATCATTGATGATGATGAACCTACTAGCTTCCAGCAGGCCATCCAGAGCAGTGACTCCTTACGATGGCTAGATGCAATGCGAAACGAAATAGAGTCCATGTACACCAACAAAGTATGGACTTTGGACTTTGCTCCAGGTGGGGTAAAACCCATAGGATGCAAATGGATCTTCAAGAAAAAGATTGGTGTAGATGGGCAGGTGGAAACCTATAAGGCTAGACTTGTTGCAAATGGTTTTCGTCAAAGACCTGGTTTGGACTATGACGAAACCTTTTCTCCAGTGGCTATGCTCAAATCTATTCGTATCCTTCTTGAAATTGCTGCCTTCCATGATTATGAAATCTGGCAGATGGACGTAAAGACGGCTTTTCTGAATGGTAATTTAGAAGAGTGCGTCTATATGGATCAGCCAGAGGGTTTCAATCAGAGTGGGAGCAGCGGGAAAGTATGCAAGTTGCTTAAGTCCATTTATGGACTGAAGCAAGCATCGCGGAGTTGGAACATCTGTTTTGATGAAACAGTCAAAGAATATGACTTTATCAAAAATCCAAATGAACCATGTATATATAGTAAAGTTGTAGCCAGAAGTGTCGTATTCCTCGTCATGTACGTGGATGACATTTTATTGATAGGAAATGACATTCCTATGCTACAATCTGTCAAAGGATTCTTGTCTCACAGGTTCTCCATGAAAGACCTGGGTGATGCCTCTTGCATTCTAGGGATCCGGATCTATCGTGATAGATCCAAGAGGATGTTGGGACTTTCGCAGTCCAGGTATATCAACACTCTACTGAAAAGATTCAGTATGGAAGATTTTAAGCGCGGTAATCTACCGGCTTGTCACGGAATCACCCTATCCAAAAAGATGTCTCCCAAGACTGATTTGGAAAGGGATCGCATGTCTATTATACCCTACGCTTCTGCGGTAGGCTCTATAATGTATGCGATGTTGTGCACCAGACCAAATGTAGCTTACGCACTCAGCGTGGTAAGCCGGTATCAGTCAGACCCAGGGGAGAATCACTGGATAGCAGTAAAGAACATTCTCAAGTACCTGAGAAGGACTAAGGAGATGTTCTTGGTTTACGACGGAAAAGACCTCAAGTTAGAGGCCTTTGCTGATTCCGGCTTCCAGAGTGATAAGGACGATTCCAAGTCCATGTCGGGTTATGTCTTTTACCCTCAATGGAGGGGCGGTGTGCTGGAAGAGTTCCAAGCAGGACACCGTTGCTGACTCGACGATGTAAGCGGAGTATATTGCTGCTTGCGATGCCGCAAAAGAAGCGGTCTGGATGAAGAAGTTCCTAACAGAACTTCAGGTGGTTCCTACCATTGTTGATCCAATACCTCTGTATTGCGACAACAACGGAGCTATAGCTTTAGCGAAGGAACCAAGGTCCCATCAGAAGTCCAGACACATCTTAAGGCGGTATCACCTGATCAGGGAGATCATTGATCGTCGGGAGATCGAGGTTCGGAGAGTTGCTACTGAAGAGAACATTGCTGATCCATTCATAAAGGCCCTACCTCAGATTCAGTTCGAGAGGCTACTCGAGATCATCGGTCTTCGATATGCCAGTATATGGCCCTAGTGCAAGTGGGAGATTGTTAGTGTATATGTCCTAGGGGCCATTATTGTATCATACTAGCTTGTATATTACTTAATGGAAGCTTGAGATATTCACAGATATATAACAGTCTTGCTAAACATGGTAGTATGCTACTTTGTTTTATCTATCTAAATATGTGAGTATACGTATTGATAGAGCTCTTAGGATCTTGCTTGACAACCAGCGTTGTGATGGCAGTCACACTAGTGGGGGCTGGGTAGTCTACAAGCACATCCTTTTTCAGGTCCCTAGTCGTAGGATTATCGAGACAGGGCATCGATACTCCGGAGTAGACTAGTGTGTACGCTTTTCATCCCAGTTTGTGAGATGGTCTGTCCCACAGCCGTCAGTATGTCGTACTGGGGATAGTATACAGGTGCTCGTTGGGTTACGGGTACACCGGACAGGACTCGCAGGGAACTGTTGGTTGGTTTTATACCAGTCGTCAGTTAACAGTTCCCAGGTGACATGAGTACAGCATAGTCCATAGACTTGACACTGCTACTTCACCTCGAGTGTGTCCCACTGTTCTTAGATTGCTACCCTACCACGGCTCAAAGGAGTCATGCAAACAGGTAGCAGTTGGGTGCAGTCCCGAGCACTTGGAGGCAGTGGCGGTTAGACAGGATTCGTCTCTCCCGGTATTGGGAGTTAATATCGCGCTGTGTCAGAGAGCCATTACGTAAAGTCCCTGGCCAGGGCAAGCGAGATTTACTGGTAAGTTCCAATTGTTTCTCAGGGTGTAATGGGCTACGCTCCGACACGACTTATACCGCTATTAGGGGACTGACGCTTGACGCCCCCCTAGACCCGATATGTAATAGTCTTAGACGAACAGACCGGACTGTACGGAGATTGTCACATCAGGCTCAGTAGGAGTTCGGATGGGTTTCCTCATCGGCTTTCTTATCGACATCTACCTGGGGACCGTTACGTACAGCTAGTGCCGCTTGCGGTCTGTGGTTAAACCCACTGCCAGCGTAGTAGTCGAGTCTTTAGAGTCCCACACAGAGAGTTTCCCTGCTCCAGGCGAAACGATATAGAGGTCGTATGGTTTTACGACAAGGGTTCGGACGCATACGTGTGTTTACGCACTACGACTTTCGGACAGTTTTTACTAACCGGCTTTGGTTTAAACCAGATTCTAGTATCGGGTTATTGGATTTATACAGTCTAAATTTTTCCGTGTTTTCACGGATAGGAGGGGCGTTCTCGTAATTTCACGAGAAGCTTCTAGAAGGATGGTGACTTGGGGGTTTAGGTGGCATAAGCATTAAATGAGATTAGTGACTCATTTGTGTGATTCATCCTTGTCATTAATGTATCATAAATGGTTAATGACTCATGAAGATGAATCACTCATATGTATTTATGTAGCATGGTTGTTAAATCCATTATTTTATTTATTTGATAAATAATAATGCTTCATATATATCATGAGACATCATTATCTCATTATCATTCTCATGCTCACCTTCTCTCTCCTCAAGCTCACTCTCTCTTCAAACCCTAATCCTACCACTCATGTGTTGAGACCAAGGATTAGAATAGATTAATTAATCCATAACCCTTCTCTATATCATCTAGGTACCTTTGATTAGCAACTAAAGAAACCTAGTTACCTCAAGTTTAGAGGTGAAGCTTAGATTGGAAGCTCTCGGGTGGATCATCTATTACATAGAGGAGGCCGAGGAGGAGGTGGATAACGTAAAGAAGAAGGACACGGTTCATTAGGTATAATCACTTCTCATATTTGTTAACAACTTCTATGTTTCTTGTTAGTTATAGTTTAGCAAAGATTCTTCGGTTAATCGATGTTTACGCAAAGAACAAGATCGTTTTTCTTATTTCCGCCTCCCCGCAAGTCGTGGGGTGTAGTACATCGACTTACACTTCCCTGCAGGCGCAACCCCCTGTAGTTAATTACGCTACCGCATCGCGGTAACAACTTTCTCCTTCTCTAGATGGTCACTTCGTGTCGTGTGTGTTTATTTTATTTTTGGTTGCCCGTGGATTGTATACGGAGACTGATTTATGTTGTCGCCCGTAGGACATGAATTAGTCCAAATCCGTATTTTCCTAGATCTGGGTTTAGGTTGGGTTTAAGGATCATTAATCTCATTGAGATTAAGATCAATTTAAACGTTTGTTGAAGATACGTTAGTCTAATTTTAGACTACGATCTACTCAACAAGATTTTGGGATCATTTAGATCCAACGAAAGAGTATTTTGACTCTATCGTTTTAGTTTAGGGACGTTGCGGTCCATTGGGTTTAAGGACATCATAGTCCGTAAATTTAAGAACATCATAGTCCATGAGTTTAAGGACCTCATAGTCCGGTTTAAAGACATCATAGTCTGGTTTAAAGACTATGACCTCATAGTCCGGTTTAAAGACATCATAGTCTGGTTTAAAGACGTCATAGTCTGGTATTTTGGTTTCACAATTTAAGGAGGAGGCAAAAGTTTTTTTTTTATTGGTTCCTCCATCTCTCTGAAGACGTTGAAGAATTACAACGACATGTATCAGAGGTATGAAGAGATGTACCATTGAACCAATATTGGTTGGGGGATCTATAGTCAGGTTTGGGACTTGGGCTCAGTTAAAAATATTGGGAGCACTTGGGCTCAGTTAATCTGAATTGGGGGATTTATGGCCTACTTGGGCCCAGCCCATTCAGTTAAAGTGTTTGAACACTCATTTGGACTCAGTCCATTCATTTTTGAAAAAAATGTTAACATTTGTTTGGGCTCAGGCCCTTTTTGTTCAATAATGCAGAGCATTAATTTTGGGTTATGACACCCCTTCTTCTTTTGTCTTTTTATTGAGTGTTGGACACTCTTTATTATGGCGCGGGGTCCTGTGTGACGAGTGTAGAAAACTCTATGTTAAGAAGCGCCCACGTGAGGAGCACGTAGCGTGCTTGGCGCTGAGCGCCAGATAATGAGAGCAGAGCGCTCTTATCAAATAGCGCTTGGAGCGCTGGGCGCTGAGCGCCAGACTCGGAGCACTAAAGCGCTTCTTTAGAAGTAGCGCTCACGTGAAGCGCACATGGAGCACATGGCACTGAGCGCCAGGCTTGGAGTGCTAGAGCGCTTATTTTTAAAATTGGAGCACTAAGGCTCTTCTTTAACAGATCTGATTAGTTCTGAGTTCTGTGCTCCGAGAATTAAATTTTCTGTTTATAAGAGACTTTGTCTCATGGGTCTAAGAACCGTGTTCTTCTCTTTTTGATGAGATGTTATGATCTCCTCGTTTCTGTGAAAGACTTTGTCTTGTAGATCTGTGATCTAGAAAGAGAACTAAGTTCTCGTGATGTAAGAGTTAAAACTCTCAAATATTAAGGAGATGTTATGATCTCTCTTCTTCTTCTTTTTTGTTTACCTTGAAGAAATTTTCTTCTTCTGAGAGCTTACTCTTCTCTTTTTTCTTTTCTGAGAACTTGAAACTAATGGGGGGTTCCTCCTTCCACGACTTGAAGTCTTGGGTCCTTTATATAGGGGAGGCTGATTTGTTGAATCAGTTAAGGAAATCTTTCCTCTGATTGATTTGGGGATGTTTCGCACCGTTGGATCTTTGATCCAAGGGCTTCTGTTTATAGAAGGCAATCTTCTTGTTTTTTAACAAGATTGGGAAAATATTTTCCCATACAGAACTTATTATGTATCTTGGTGATTTTTAATCACCATTGGATCTTTGATCCAACGGTGCTATGATTTTCAGAGGACAATCATTCCTATTTGGAAAGATTTGAGGAGTATTTCCTCAACAAAACTTTCTTTCTGGTAATTTGATGATTTTTAATCATCTTTGCTGGATCTTTGATCCAAGGGTGGGGAACATTTAGTTCCAACGCTAGCGCTCTCGTGCTTTGCACGTGAGCGCTGCATCAGAGTTTTTGACTCTTGGTGCTAGCGCACTTAGCACCAGCGCTCTCGTGCTTTGCACGTGAGCACTGCATCAGATTCTTTGACTCCTAGCGCTAGCGCACTTAGCGCTAGTGCACTTAGCGCTAGCACTCTCGTGCTTTGCACGTGAGCGCTGCATTAGAGTCTTTGACTTCTAGTGCTAGCGCTCTTGGCGCGAGCGCTCTCGTGCTTTGCACGTGAGCGCTGCCTCAGAGCCTTTGACTCTTAGCGCTGGCGCTCCTGATGCTAGCGCTTTTATAAAGCACTGCTTCATTTCATATTTCAAAATTTGGACAGAGTTTTGCTCTGATTAGGGGAAACAAATGCCCCCCCACCGTTGCGCTCATGTGGCTTACACGTGAGTGCACCGGTGGCAGACTCTCCACCGTTAGATTGTCTTAGATGTTGGATCGACTTCCAGCGTCTATAAATAGGGTCTTTGGCCCCTTTGAGATGACCTCTGTTCATCTTCTTGTTTTTTTTCTTGAGAATTTAATTCTCTTTCAGAGCCAAGCTCTCTGCCTCAGAAAACTCCTTTAGAGTTAAGACTCTGTCAAATTTTTTGGTAAGATTTGAACCCATTAACAGAGCTTTGCTCTACTTAGATCACAGATCTTAAAGATTTTTAGTGTTTCTTATCCCGTAAATTAAAAACCAGAGCTTTGCTCTTTCTAGATCATGGATCAGAAAAAGAAATCAGTTTTAGGGTTCCTTTAACCCATTAACAAAGAACTCTTAGAGTTCGCTTTACAGATCTTTAAAGATCCTGAAGTTTTTAACTTCTGTAAAAAGCTTTGCTTTTAGGGTTTTTGATGGATTGTTCCATCTTCTTTGCAGAGTATGGCCCTTCAGAATTTTTGGGAGAATTGTTATTCCCTCATAATTAGAGTTGACAGATGTCACTCCAATCTGCAGAGCGTTGCTCTCGAGGAGTCTCTCATTAAATGAGAATCCTTTTAGGACTCCCTCCTTAATTGCACAAACTTGAATTTGTTGGGTGTCTTAATTAGCACTTATTTTCTTCATGCGGATATCAAGAGTTGTTAAATCCCCTTATATGTTTCAATAAGCATTTTCTTGATTAGTCCGTCTACTAAACTCTCACTGATTTTTATTTTCAAGCGCTATGGCCGCTCATCTGTACTGTCTTAACAAAATCATTTCTTATAAGGACATTCGCGCATAAGGCGTTTTCAAAACCAGGAGTTTACAAACGCCCAATGCCCTGAAATTATGAATCATTTCAATGCACACAACGGTCAACTACTTCCTCGTCGCTCCGCTCTCTTAAAGATTATAGTGAGAGCAATTTGGGGAGCACTTCCTGGATTTTATAAAGCCATGCCGCTTAATGCACTGGATGACGTTGAAGATAAGGTGCACTCAATGTATCTGACGGGCCTAATCTCGAAGAAGCGGCGAGATAATCTCATTGATATTTTGCATCAAACTTTCCAACAGACGACGATAATCGCTGCTTATCAGAGGGTGGAGGATATCAGCGAAGATCCAAACGCTTGTGATCGTTAGAGGATGCACACAAGAATGGTCAGAAAGGCCAGAAGACGGCCTCACTTTTGAATTTCTTAATCCGTGTCTCGGATTCAATGTTTTGCCATTGTAAACATTTTAATGATGCTTTTGTTTACTATTTTCATCAATGTAAGAACTTTCTGAGGTATGAATAACAAATTTTTCATTTCCATGCGTTTATTTTATCCTTTTCTCACATACATGAGTGGGTACGCGTCGGACGCTCAATTGGACGTAAATCAAATGTTCTCCTTATTGCCTTGCATAATATGTGATTGATGTCCGTGGGTTATGCCTTTTGTTTTGACTTGGTGTAAAGCAATTACGTACTCTTGAGCAGCACCTCGATTTCAACGGCATATAATTTTGGCAAGTGTGGCTTGTAAATAATAGATAGTTGTCCATCTTGAACTCTTTGTAGGGTAGCGATGGCTTAGGAAACAGGTTCGGGTCTGCTGCCTAAGACTTTCGAACTTTATGAGCCATGAGGGTATCATAAAGACTTTTTCTCCCAACGAATCGTGGGGATATCGTAGGTGTATTTTTCTCCTTAGGAATCATGAGGAATCCTAAGTGCGTTTTCTCTTAAGAGTCGTAAGGATTTCACAAGAGAATTTTCTTCCTTACAAGTCGAGAGGACTCGTAAGTGGTTGATGAGTTGACTTGTTCCCGAGTCGAATCGTTGCTTCGACGGGGAGGCCGAGGGTTGACTTTCGCCGTTTTCTACGGTGTTATGGTTGACTTTCGCCGTTTTCTATGGTGTCGGGGTTGACTTTCGCCGTTTTCAATGGTGTCTGGGTCGACTTTCTCCGTTTTCTACGGTGTCGGGGTTGACTTTCTCCATTTTCTACGGTGTCGGGATCGACTTTCGCCGTTTTCTACAGTGTTGGGGTTGACTTTCGCCGTTTTCTACAGTGTCATGGTGGACTTTCGCCGTTTTCTACGGTGTTGGGATCGACTTTCGCCATTTTCTACGGTGTCATGGTTGACTTTCGCCGTTTTTTACGGTGTCGGGATTGAATTTCGCCGTTTTCTATGGTGTCAGGGTTGACTTTCGCCGTTTTCTACGGTGTCGGGATCGACTTTCGCCGTTTTCTACGGTGTCGAGGTTGATTTTCGCCGTTTTTTACGATGTCGGGATCGATTTTCGCTGTTTTTTACGGTGTCGGGATCGACTTTCACCGTTTTCTACGGTGTCATGGTTGACTTTCGCCGTTTTTTACGGTGTCGGGATTGACTTTCGCCGTTTTCTACAGTGTCAGGGTTGACTTTCGCCGTTTTCTATAGTGTCATGGTTGACTTTCGGCGTTTTCTACGGTGTCGGGATCGACTTTTGCCATTTTCTACAGTGTCATGGTTGACTTTCGCCCTTTTTTACGGTGTCGGGATCGACTTTCGCCATTTTCTACGGTGTCATGGTTGACTTTCGCCCTTTTTTACGGTGTCGGGATCGACTTTCGCCATTTTCTACGGTGTCATGGTTGACTTTCGCCGTTTTCTACGGTGTCGGGATCGACTTTCACCGTTTTTTACGGTGTCAGGGTTGACTTTCTCCGTTTTTACGGTGTCGGGGTTGACTTTCGGTTGTCTGTGAACCGTAATGTCTCAGAACTGGGGACTTTGCCGTGGCTCCGATTGGTAGTGCCGCATCCGTATCTTGCTAGAATGAGGAAAAACGCAGTTGTGGGTCTCCAGGCTATAGATATGGTCGTCGAGATTTGGAACTAGGGACTTTGCAATGGCTCCGCTTTGTTGTGACTCTGAGGTCGGTTGTTGACGTTACGTCGTTGTCGATTTTTAGGCTGTACATGTTGCCGTCGAGATCTGGCTCTCCCTTTGATAGAGTTTGTTAGGATATGTGGTTCCCTTTTCGTTTATACCCATGGATTGTATATAGGGGTCAGTATGGACTTACCTGCAGGGCAAAAGTTTCATTTTATATGTATTTTATTTTTTTTTGTTTTCTTTCCGCGATGCTCCATCATTTCAGCTTTTTGTATCGCGAAAGTCGCAATTGCCCAATCATTTCAGCTATTTTTCGTGGTGCCCAATCATTTTGGCTGTTTTTTCCTTTTTTACTCGTTGTTTTTTATAGCGAGTTGCCCAATCATTTAGGCTATTTTTGTATGCATATATTTTACTCACTGATTTTTATTGCGAGTTGCCCAAACATTTCGGCTGTTTCATATGCATTTTTTTTCAGTATGGAACTCAAGGTCTGATACCAATCTTGCATCAGTATTGCTGCGACTGGAATGTTGCCAGGTGCAAATCATCATTTGCCAAAGGAATTAGAATTTGATACCGATTTAGGCATCAGTATCGCTACAACTGGGATATTACCAGGAGCGAATCATCATTTGCCTTTGTTGGTTTGAATAAAGGTGGCTTAGCAAATAGGGTTAAGATCCTGTCGACTAAGGCTTTTGACTTCATGAGCCGTAAGGGTCTCATAAAGGTGTTTCTCCCTAGGAGTCGTGAGGATCTCGTAGGTGTGTTTTTCCTTAAGAATCGTGAGGATTCTTATGTGTATGTTCTCTTGTAAGTCGTAAGGATCTTGCAATAGTGTTTTCTCCTTGTATATCGAGAGGACCTATAAGTGTTTGTTCATCAAACGAGGGCATTCCTCATCGTCGGTGGGACTCGGCAAGGAAATGATTATTTGTGCCCGTGGATTGTATACAAGGATCGGTATTGAACCGCTTGTAGGGCAATCTGAGAAAGGTGATGGCTTAAGAACAGGTTCAGATCCCTTTAGCTTAAGACTTTTGAATCTTATGAACCGTAAGGGTCTCATAAGAGGGTTCTCCTTACGAGTCATGAGGATCTCGTAAGTGTAATTTCTCCTTAGGAATCGTGGGGATCCCTAAGTGTGTCACCCTTTTGTGAGTCGTAAAGATCTCACACAGGTGTTTTCTCCTTACAAGGTCGAGAGGACCTTTCAAGTGTGTTTTAATGAGATTGCGCTCTTTCGGATTTTCACAAACTCGATGGTAGCCCTGCTGTTTTTACTCACGGAGCCTTTTTGGGTTTTCATCCGTGCCCATTTTGCTTGTGGACATACCTTTTTTTTAAGAGTCTACGCCCTTTCGGGTTTTCATAAACATCGTCGATAGCCTTGCTGTTTTTACTCACGGAGCCCTTTCGGGTTTTCATCCGTACCCATTTTGCTTATGGACGTACCGTTTTTTTTACACCACTTCAGCCTGGGGATCCCGGGGGTTTGCAGTAGTTTACGGACATTTCGGTTAAGCGTAGTATTTTTTCAAGAACCGACCGTTTATTGTCCTGAAGGGTCTTTCGCCATGCATATTCATGAGCAAGTAAGCCCCACCTAGGTAGACATTGTATATGATATGCGGGCCTTCATAGTTCGGCTTGAACTTCCCCCGTTTGGCACGATTGGGAATCATAGGTCTCTTGACCACCAGCACGAGTTCACCTTGGCGGAATATTCTCGGCCTAGTCAATCTCTCGTATGAGCGCGTCATCTTCGCTTTGTAGGCCTCCAAGTTTTGCTGCACCATGAACTGAGTTTCATCGAGGGCGTCGAGCTCCTCGAGCCGAAGATGAGCATTCTCTTCGTCTGTTAGCTCGTAATGAACTGCCACTCGTTGAGAAGGTAATTCTATCTCCAAGGGGAGTACTGCTTCAGCGCCGAATACCAATGCATACGGCGTTGTGTTTGTGGCCGTTTTGAACGTGGCTCTATAAGCCCAGAGAGCTTCATGCAGTCTCTCGTGTCAGTCTTTCTTATTTTTGGACACCGTCTTCTTTATGATCTTCGTCAAAGTTTTGTTGAAAGCCTCAGCTAGACCGTTAGCTCGGGGATTATAGACCGACGAGTATCTCCAGTCTATATTATGTTGTTGTGTGAAGCAGCTGATTCTGTGACTTCTGTAGGCTGGCCCGTTATCGGAGATAATCCGTCGCGGAGTGCCGAACCGATAGATGACGTGTGTCTTGACGAAATGGAGGATGTTCTCCGTCTTAACTTCCCTTAGCGGCACTGCTTCTGCCCACTTAGAGAAGTAATCGGTTGTTGCCAATATGAACCGATGTCCTCTGGATGACGCTGGTTTAATGGGCCCAATTACGTCGGTTCCCCACATTTCGAACGGCCAGCTAGCCACAGTTGGGAGTAGCGGGTTTGGATGCTGGTGGATGAAGTCTCCGTGAATTTAGCACTAGTGGCACTGCTTTGCATATTCGAGGCAGTCCTGGATCATCGTGGGCTAATAGTAGCCCATCCTTTTGATCTTCAGTTTCATCCTTGGCCCGGCTTGATGAGAACCGCAGAGTCCGTCATGAGTTTCTTGGATGACTCTCCTTGCTTCTTCTGGTCCCAGGCATCATAGCCACAGGGATTCGAACGATCTCTTATACAGAGTATCATTGACGAAGGCGAAAGACAGAGCTCGTTTCATGAGCTGATGTCTTGGGGACGCATCTTCAGGTGTTTGACGGGATTTGAAGTAGTCTATAAATACTTCTCTCCAATCCTCGGCCTTATCTTGGTCCTCTATTTGTAGGGTTGTTTGCTCGGTTTCTTCCTTTTCTTCAAACGACTCTGGAGATATTTCTGCCGGTGCAAGAACCCGACGGATTTGTACAACGATCCTCACGTCATCGAGGTTTTCGTAAGCCAGTTCTTTAGCGAGTTTGTCTAACGCATCCGCTTTGCTATTTTCCATACGTGGTATGCTTTCCAGAACGTATGAAGGAATTTGAGTCAGCAATTGTTGTACTCTCTCGCCGTACTTTACCAACTCGGGCTTGCACGTTTGATAGTCGCCGTTTACTTGACTAACGACCAGCTGGAAGTCTCCGTATATGAGAAGGTTTTCTATTCCCATGTCGATAGCGATCACAAGACCTGCTATCAAAGCTTCATATTCGGCTTCATTGTTTGTCCTCAGCTCTGTTAAGAAAATGGCAAAGCGCATTATCCCTTCTTGTGGAGTCACGAAGATAAGGCCTACCCCAGATTTGATTATAGGGGAGCTGTGCTTTTGCTTCTTCATGGAAGAAGCCCCATCAAAATAGAGTTCCTATCGGGTATCACTCCCTCCTATCTCCCTGTCAATCGTGTCAAATGCGTGCTCGTCTGGCAATTCGCAATTTAGGGGTGAGTCGGCAGGTATCGGATGCTCAGCGAGGAAGTCGGCGATGGCCTGGCCTTTCACCGCTTTGAGAGGTCGATAGATTATCGAAAACTCCATCAAGAGGAGGGCCCATTTAGCGAGTCATCCTATTAATATGGCTCTTGACATCAAATATTCGATAGGGTCCACTTTTGATATAAGGTGGACCTCATGCGCCAATGCATAGTGCCAAAGCTTCGTTATCGTGAAGATTAGCGCCACGCAGTGTTTTTCGATGGGGGGTAGTTATTTTCTGCCCCCACGAGAACTCGACTCAAATAGTAGAGGGCTCTCTCTTTCCCTTGGTCATTTTCCTATGCCCATAGTGCGCCTAAGGAACCTTTAAGGGCGGTTGTATACAGGATGAGAGGTTTTCCCTTGACTGGAGCGGTCAGCATCGGAGGATTCTACAAGTATTGCTTGATTTCGTCTAGTGTGCTCTGGCATTTACGATCCCAGACGAAAGGGGTCCCCTTCTTCATTAGATAACTGTAGGGGCAGCATTTGCCGGAGAGGTTGGTTATGAACCGTCGGATATATGCGAGCTTTCCTTGGAGAGACCGCAGTTGCTTGAGAGTTCTTGGCGGAGGCATTTCCATGATCGCCTTGAACTTCGACGGGTCTATCTCGATGCCCCGGTGTCGTACGATGAATCCGAGGAACTTGCCTGAGGAAACTCCGAACGTGCATTTCAGAAGGTTCATCTTCAGGTTGTATTTCCGAAGGCGCTGAAGCTCGATCTTCAGATCCTCCCAACGCTCCTCGTACGACTTGCTTTTCACCACGACGTCATTGATATAGAATTCGATGATTTCATGTATGAGGTCATCGAAAATCTTTGTCATGGCCTTCTAATAGGTAGCGCCGATATTCTTCAAGCCGAAAGGCATCACTTTGTAGAAGAATATTCCCAGGGGAGGCCGGAAAGCGGTATGGTTCTGGTCTTCATGATGCATCTTTATTTGATTATATCCTGATGAGCGGTCCATGAAGGAGAAGACTTCATGAGTAGACGTGTTGTCTATAATCAGCTCGGTAACCGGTACGGGAAAGTCATCCTTCGGACAGGCTTTGTTGAGGTCCTGAAAGTCCACGCAGATGCGCACCGTCTCATTTTTCTTCATCACTGGGACGATGTTGGCGATCCAGCCAGGGTATTGAACTTCTTGGATGAAGCCGGAGTCGATTAGCTTCTTAAATTCAGCGTTGATGCTCATTTCAAGTTCGAGCCGCATTCTTCTTGGCGCTTGTTTGACTGGCTTGACGTCCGGGGATATCGCCAATTTATGCACAGTTATTTCCGAATCTAGCCCCGGCATCTCGGAGTAGTTCCATGCGAAGCAATTTTATACTGCATGAGCACGTATTTTAGCGTAGCTATCTGTTCTTCGGACAACAGCTCACTGATGAACATAGGCCTCGGGTCGTTTGCCGTCCCCAAGTCGATTTTCTTTAGGTTGTCCGCAGTAGTATATATTCTATCTTCCAGCTCTTTTGGCGCCAGTGGAAGTTCTGAGATCAACTTATCTTCATCCTCATTTTCGAAGCACCAGGAGAGGCCATCCATATCCTCGCGTACTCCTTCTTCTGATAGTGTTATTGTGTGGCAGGTGCGAGATCGTTTCCAGGACCGATGTTGATATGGTTTTACCTTCACCATATACATTGCATTTGGCATATGCTTTTGCGGTGGGGATACCCTCCAACTGTTTGATAGAGCGAACCTGCCGAGCTGATATTGGTCTTCGACCCAGTTTTTGAAAGTGAATCGGTCTTCAAGAGGATGACCCATTGCTCTTTGATAGGAACAATAATCCGGCTGACAGACCTCGTTTGCTTGTTCGGGGTGCTTGGACTCTGGGAGGGTAATCATCTGATGTTTCACGACGAGGTCGAATATCTTCCTTGTCTTGTCTTGAGGGAAGGAATATTCCCGATCCATCTTCTTCATCAGCGATGGATTCCTGCCGGCCTTTTCTCGATCGCGAGGCTTCTTGGACCTGTTTCACCGTGGTCGAACGTTTTCTCCGTTCTTTAACTTGTTTTTGTGTTCGCGTCGGGCCTTTTTCTTGCCTTGGGAATGCACGGTGAGCTGACGGTGAAAGGCATCGTCATCCCGCATAGCCTGCTGGAGGAAGCACTACATTATTGCTTTCTCATAGATGGCCATTTCGCGGCTGTGATCATTCCGAACCTTTTAACTCACTTCCCGTACTAGCTTGTCCATCTGTTCTTCAAACAACGGATTCAGCATTTTTATAGCAGGGCCTCATTCTGGTTCATCGTCGGCGTCTTTTAAAAGAGTATCTCCTTCTTTATCGAAGTCATGTATAACGTAGCAGTCATGGAATCACTCCCGTTTCTTGGATTGGACATATCCGAGCCCGATCGATTCCATTTTCCCGTTGGGCAATTTTCGCTGAGTTCCGGGGATGTTCCAGATCCTGTTGTAGAACTGAGCTTGTCGGGTTGTCTGTTTGAAGGGTACGTCTTGGCGCCTCAACGGCCTTTTTAATCCTTCTGTGTAGTATCTGGGAAGACGGATGGGCTGGAGCCTGTCAAGTGCCAAATCAGCACCATACCAGATTTCTTTCTCTACGTTGGTATTCGTGGACTGATAAAATAGGATCGCCTTTTCATCTTTTCGCCTGGGAGGGACGTAGAACGTCTGCAGCTCATGCATGCTATATGTCTCGAGCGCGTCGAGCTCTTTGTAATGCTTTTGCAGAACCATGGCGGATCATCTCCAGCGAAGGTCTGTGCTGATGGACGGACCGAGAATACTTCGTTGATCTCGTCTTCAGAGTCACTGCCAAAACCAGAATAGGGGTAGATGGTCTCGGTTGGTTGCATTGGGGCGGTCCTGAATAGACTACCTCTTCCTCCTCCTCGGTATCGCTCCCAAAGACCAGAATAGTGGTGATAGCTTTCTGCTTATTCTCCGTCTTATGGAATCTTTCCGTGTCTTCAAAGTCTGGTAAGAAATACTTTGCATCTTCGTACTTTCAGACTTCATTCACGGAAAATGGGTTCAGCTCTCCTGTCACGGTATACTCGAGACCATCTTTGAAGTAGTTCATACACTGATATTGTGTAGAAGGGATGATATTGTACTTGTGTGACCAAGGCCTGCCGAGCAAAGCGTTGTAGCAGGTCTTGGCGTCAATGACATGAAATTTGATGTCAGTGACGAGCAGCCCAAAAAGTAGGTCAGTATCAAGGATCCGAGCATCCGTGATGACTGGGAGTCAAACCCGGAGATGGTGATATTATCCCGAGCGAGGTGCTAGATGCTCATGCAGATTTCTTTTAGCACCCTGACATTTAGGTGATTGACAGAGGACCCATTGTCAACTAGGATCTTCCCTATCTTGATGTCATGGCAATACCCGGAGACATATAGGGGACGGTTATGCTCGCACGTTCCAAGGAGGAGATCTTCATCGCCGAAAGTGACGTCAGCCGTGTGAACTTCTTCGAGTTCGTCATTCATCTTTTCTTCGGCGAGAAAAGCTTGAAACTATTCAGGCTCTTGTAGTGCCCGGATCAGGGAATCTTGCGCCTCTTTAGACAATAGAAGGGCATCCAAGATGCTCAGCTATGAGGGTATCTTCCTCAAGTGTGCTAGGACGTTGTAATCCACTTTGCTTTTCTTGGGCGGGTCCTTAACCGCCAGCTCTTCGACGACTCGATCATCGAGGGCGATACCCTCAGGGACTTTTTCTTTCCCCTTATCTTTTTTGTTCGATCCCTTGTTTGTGGGTCCGAGATTCTTTTCGGGTAATGTGTGATTACACAGCTGAATGTTTTCGCAGGTCTTTATTCCTTTTGTTTCGGAGATAGATTCTTTGAAGAGAGAGCCGAGGGTTATTTCTTCATCAAAATCGCTCCCGAAAGTAAGAACTTGAGATACCCCGGAACTAACCATGTAACAATCGCCGATAGTTCTTTTGCACTCATCCGTCATGCTTCTCTGCTCTCGACGAGTTTTGCGCTTCATCCGCTTGAAATGCTGTCGATGAGCAACGTATCCCTGCCGCCAATTTTTAAAGGCCATGCATTCCTTGGTAGGGTGTGTGATCCTCCGATGGTATAAGCAGTAGTTTGGATGTGTATCTAGTCCCTCAGGGAACGTATTTTCTGAAGTGTCTTCTTTGAAGGGTAGCAACTTCATTCCCATCGACAGGGCTTTAGCGAACTGCTTCCTTACCTTAAACCTGCTTTTGCTGGCGGCAGAAGTGCTTCTATCCAGTTGGGGTACTCTATGGCTTCTCAATACCGGAGCTTCTTCAACGCGACGTCGACGCTTGCCCCTTTCATATATGGCTGTTTCACGCTCTCGGTCAGATTTGCTTTTTTGAAGAGCTTCGCTCAGCAGTCTGTCAATCAATTCGTCCGATGGCTCCAGGGATTTTGATTCCGGTTCTGGATCTGCCCCTAGTTTCCCTACATCAGGAGCTTCTTTGCCATTTATTGATGAGTGAGAGATCATGTGGCAGTTTGCCACATAATCCTCGGGCTCTTCTGAAGAATTGTCTCCTTCATCGGCGTTATCGGCTTCATTCTCAAGAACATGCTTAAAGAATTTATCCAACGTGATTGGAGTCCATGCATTCTGGTTATATTCTTTCAGTGCATCGATGTATTTCTGCAGATCTGTACGGCTGTCTTCAGGTTGGACAGGCTTCTTGGCCTTCTTCTTTTTCTTTGAAGACTTTGGAGGCTTGGCCTGAATGTTTTGTCCACCTTCACCAACTTTCAACATTGGGCGTGGCTTCAGCATCCTTTCAATAACCTCGGGCTCCAGCGGGCTCTTCCACCTAATCGCCGGACATGCTTGGAAATCTTTCAGCATTCTTTTAGTTTTTGTTGAAAGAACAACTTCCCATGGAGCTTCCTCTACGAATGAGCATGATGCCCCCGGCGTGCCCATATTTTTCGGAGCATATGGTTGTGGCGGGTTTACCCTCCAGTTTTCAAACAACGTGAATTTGCCTTGTTGGTACTGGTCCTCAATCCAGTTTTTGAAGACAATGCAATCTTCGATTGGATGACCCACTATTCGATGGTAGGGGCAATAGTTGGGACTGTTGACGTCACCGGGCTGCAGTGGGTGTTTCGGATCCGGTAGGGTGATGAGCCTGTTGCGCACTACCAACTCGAACAGTCTTCTCATTTTATCCCGAGGAAACGAATAAAGGCGTTTTAGCCTCTCGTTGAAGAGTCGCTGTCTATCACTTTGGCGATCAGCTGGTTTTGGACCACTGGGCTGCTGTTGAGCATTGGCGGCGAAGATCGCTTTCCCTTTCCCCTTTTCATTTTGAGGCTCCATTTTTTAAGAAGACAGTCTATGACCCATCTGATCCATTTGGGCCAGCTTGTCAATCAAGGCCTAGAAGGTAGTCGGCTTGAAAAACATCATGAATTGAGATATGGTTGCCTGCGGATCGAGGGTTCCCACAAACATGCCCACTACAGGAGCCTCTTCTATGCGCTGTTCGCACTTCGACCATAGGTTCCGCCACCGTATCGCATACTGAACCCATGTTTCGCCTGGCTTCACCCTGGCATTGATCAATGCCGTGATTGGGGTGCGTTCGCTAGCGCTTGCGAAACGCTGGGTGAATAGAAATTCCATCTCCGTAAAAGTTTTGACGGAGTCGTTGGGAAGCTCTTGATAGGGTCGTCTAGTTATGACGACTTGGCCGGTTGTTTCATTTTCCTGATGAGCTCGTATCTGTTGAGCTATATAGTCGTCAAGGGCGGCTTTGGAGATGGTCTCCTCTTTGGCTGCTGACAAAGCCGGAAGTGGGTTTGATGTCTCCCCTCTGTCGTCTTCAAGGATAATCGGAGGGTCTTCAGCTGGAGGATCCGGCTGTATCATCATCCCGACCATATCTTGAAATAGAAGCACCATTTGCTTTATGTTAGCCGCTTGTTCCGCGGCCTCTTTGTCTTTCTTCTCGAGGATTCTGCGGAGGAACTTGGCATCGGTTTCTTGTTCCTGACACTGCTCTGACGACGTCTCCGGGCTTTCTTTTCATCCAGTCAGTGCGGCCATCTTCGTTAGCATCTCCTGGAGCTTTTTCTGTTGCTGCTCCTAAGCCTTTGTTATTGATCGGGTGAGTGGTCGATGGCCCATGGAGATACGGCTATCCTCCTTTTCGGAAGCCATGTAAATGGTGTGCACCACCATGCCCCCAGACTTAGGGCGTTTGGATTCAGTGCTTTTGAGCTTTGTCGTGGACATGGGGACTTTCTCCAGCCTTCTTCTTTTGTGGGTGTTCGAAGTTGAGGGGGCCGCTGTGGCGGGCACCCAAGTAGATGACACCTTCTGTGGTATGACAGGGTTGTCCTTCTCTTGCCGAACCTTCATTTTCTTTTGTTGGCGGGAGTAGTCTTGTCACGACCCAAAATTTGGCCCGTAACCGGCACTTAAACTACGTAACGTCTACAGGCGTACGCAACTCAAGTAAGCCGAAACCCAGAAATCTAAACCACCCAAATCTGGATCAACGGAGAAAAACATAGTTTTAACATTTGGAAAATCACAAGTAAAATCTCTAACTCTAGTTTTCTTTCTTGAAAATTTCGGCAGCACCTCCTTTGTAAAAGCTAACCCCGAAAACGGGTACAACACAGATAATATATAAAGCATCCCCAAATGAGAGCAAAATCACGCCCAACGGCAGAGACAATCACCACAACATGTATACGACGCCGAAGCGAAGAATATAAAGGAAAACTGCATAAAGAAGTAAACTTTTCAACAAAACCGGCTCCCATGAGCACTGCACCCAAAGTCACCAAAATAATACAATACCGAATCCTCACAAGTCGTCCTTAAGTCATATACAAACAGTGGTAGATGGAGAATACTAGATCCAACAAAAAGATACACAATGTACAAGCAGATAACCGCAAACCCACCTAAAAGCAAAGGCCTCACTGCCTAACGTAGAGGTATCCGCAAAAGTAGAGATGATAATACGCCCTGCCGCGACTACTCTGAGGGTAAGTCCTGCAAAACACTGTGGCACAACGGGGGTGAGTTGCCAACTCGTAAATAGTAATCAACATCATACTGTAATTGCAAGTATGCACGAACAGTGATTTATCTATCACATGTAATCCGATAGCATAAGTATGATAAGTGAATATGCAACAATCATGTATATCATCAGGGTACTGCAACTACATGAAACAATGCATATCAAAATAATCCTGAGTGTGTAGAATGATATAATAAAATCTCATGCAA
Organism: Agapanthus africanus; assembly: GCA_030015575.1. NCBI lineage: Eukaryota > Viridiplantae > Streptophyta > Magnoliopsida > Asparagales > Amaryllidaceae > Agapanthus > Agapanthus africanus. The sequence goes on along the minus strand of CM057350.1, from coordinate 181,926,752 downwards.
AATCATCAGCATGGAAAAACAAGAGTGTCCCTCACTGACACATCAAATCCCAAATCCTCAGGCACCGCATCCTCAAATCGGCCCTCACATGTAAGTCTCATGGAACCTGAGTGTCTAATATCGACACTCGAAATATCATGAAAACCCGTGTCTAGCATCGACACGTAAATCCCCATAACTCAGGCGCCGTCACCACGACTGGCCCTGACGATATGTCATACCTCACTCCGGTCGGTATCCCCACGATAACCGCCGAGTCTAAATACTATCACCGGTAGGTAGTGGTCCCACCGCCAGGCTTATCGTCTACACCACGAAATCACCACTCGCCCCGGGGTACCATACCGGGTCCACCATGTACCCGCAGACGGTGCCTTCCACTCCTCGAATCGGGTATCACAAGCCAAATCTCAGAACCGAGAAATCACATGGTGGACACACTGAAATATCATATCAAGAGAAACCTAGTTTTCAAACAATACATAGTTTTCTTGAAGTACCCCCACGGTTCTCAAATCCATAAATCATATGAAATCCATATCTCAATGCGTAAATCCATAAAAAAAACTGATATATGCAACATAAAACAACAATATGAGCATATCAAGGGAAATCCACTCTTTTAAATGAATCCATCTTTAAAATATATCTTGCGGTTCCTAAAATCCTCCGAAAAACAAGTGCAGCATCATATGTGGTGTACATGTAAGTATAGCAAGGTTTAAGTATCTACATGTAAGCAAGTATATATGATGCATTTCATAAGCGCAATGATCAACAACTCAATATCACCTATCAAAACAATACCACTTGGGGTACATACGACTATAGCGAAAATATGCGGGTATACATGTCAATATGTGTGCATGATATACATGTAACTGTAATAGAATATGCGGGTGTACATGTCAATATGTGTGCATGATATACATGTAACTGTAATAGAATATGCGGGTGTACATGTCAATATGTGTGCATGATATACATGTAGCTATAATAGACTATGTGGGTGTACATGTCAATATGTATGCAAGATGTACAAGTAGCTATAGTAAGGTATACGTGAAATGGATTAAGAGTTACTATCTTAACTATCCATGTCAAACATAATAACACGTATATAAGTGTCAACAATATCTCCTATGCACAAAGAAATAAGAGTTACTACCTCCACTATCCCTATCCACTACCATATCACGTATGTAGGTGGTTTGTGCGTGTCAAGGCAATAACTGGCGATGTGGGTGTAGCATACAATTTAGTGCTCGTGCAACATGAATCGTCAGAAATTTGTTATATCTAAAGGTACAACAGATACTACTATGCAATGACATTCATATGAAATTAACCAATATGCAATAATATGCAGCTATCCTATCATCTCAGCCCCGATGCCTAACGCCATACGGGCGATTTCCCCGTAGATATTAAATCTACTCACATATGGTCTCCAGATATGAAAATCCGACCACCTGCTTCCCCTTGTTCGCAGCGTCCGAAGTCCCCTGCTTGAGACGCTACAAATTCAAAAACACACAAATAGTGCAAACATCTCAGATTCGACTAATATAACGTAAAACTACACTTTTAACGACGCACCAACACTAAACTAACTCACAAGTCTCCGTCTTGTGGTTAACGTGCGTTGCGACACTACTAAACCAAACTGAGTACAGCAGCTGCATCAGATCACGATTCGTGTCGCAAAACGTAACATGCGGACACAAAACACTAGATTATAGGTAAACGATTCCAGATTTTTTATACTGTAAATACTAAAAAAGTAAACAGTACCAAACACCCTAACCAACAACATACAACTACCCACAAAAGCCAAACCCCAGCACCATCCTACAAAACCGGCGTCGCCGGAATCCGCCAAAGGAGTCGCCGGCCCCGGACGATGGGGTAGTCCTCGTGTCTCAGGTGGTGCTTCAGGGTCACTAGTACATCACTATAATATTGTTTGGTCACTCACTAAAATTTCCAGATCACGGCAGATACAGAGGCTCTAAAAAACACTAAAAACCCGATATTGCACTAATCAATATTGAAAGTGTTCTAAACCATATTCAACGAGCTATGTAATATAAAAACTCCTATTTACCAGTATAGGGATTATACCTATCAACTTTAGCTTAAAAGATCCAAGCTTTCCTAGTTCCAAGTGATCCAAGATGCTAAAACTCAAGACTTGAAGTATATTTTGTGATATATTTTGTAATGTTGGAGAATTTTGAGTTTGGATTGATGCAAAAATGGAAGGGAATGATCAAGAGTAGAAGGGGAGGAAAGGATCTCGGCCAAGTGATAAGGGTGGGGTTTTGTGAGGAATTTCCTAGCTATTTCTCATGATTAATGCTCATAAATGCTTTCACATGCACATGCATGCACCTCTTTGATTCTTTTCTTTTCTTTTCTTTTCTTTAACTTTTAATCCAAGTCAACACAAAGATCTAGATATTGTGGGAAGGTTTTGGTTTACTCAAGCTTGATTTATGGAAAAGATTACAAAAGAGAAATTTCCCAAAAAGCGAATACCGCATTAAAATAATATTAAAATTGGGAAAAATTCTATCTGAACCAAAACATCCCATATACCCCCAAAGCTTGCGCACTAGCTTTATTTTAGCTAAACTAGGTGCTGGCAAGTCTATATGGTCGTTTGAACACAGTCGGGTTAAAACGGAAAATACCGACAATTTAACCCTAAAACGGAAAAATTCTCATAACGATTTCTAAAACGTTACAAGTCTTGGTTAATCACAGAGTCTTGGACCCTTCGCCAGATCCTGTGAATTTTAGAGGACAGCCGTTGAGGGGGCTGCTCTAGCTTTGCCTTTGTAGCGTTCTCCACAGGTGGAGGAGATATTTTCAACACAGCAGTTGGAGAGTTTTTGTGCACCCTCCTAAGTGGTTCAAAACTGTTCCCAGTTGGAACAGCAGTATCGATTTCCACCATTGGAGCTGGTGGGGTCAGTCTAGAAGGGAACTGCCCCCAGCTTTCCTCACTCGGCGCCAGTGGTGACGTCGAGCATGTCGAGCGGCTGGGACCACTTCTGTTGTTGGGGTAGATGCATTTGTTAGTTATATGTATGCCCTAGAGGCCATTACTATACATAGGATGTATATTGTAGTGGATGCTTGGACATATATAGGGAGGACTTTCTTGCTCGACATGATAGTATGCTATCTGGTTGCTCTTACCTTAACGTGTACACTGATTTTCTCTCTGTTACATGTTGGTAAAGCCTTTAGGATGCGTACTTGACTACCTGGACTATGATGCGGATCATACTAGTGGGGACATGGTAGTCCATAAGTACATCTTTCAAAGTCCCTAGTCGTGGGTGTATCGAGACAGGGCATCGATATACCAAAGTATGTAGGGTTCCTAGGCACACTATAGAGGTCTCACAAGGCATCAACCATGCCAATTTCAAATTTTATGGGTGCCGAGAAACCCTAATACGGATCATTGACTAGAAGTTTAGGCGATAAATGAATCTAGTTAACAACTTAACTAAAGATAAGAAGCTACAACCTTTGTAGATCCGGATATCCACTTCCTTGGCTCTACGTAGGCGTCCTCTGGCTGTCCATCTCGAATCCCGGACTCAATCGTCGGCTTGATCGGAGAAATGGGCGGACTAGGTCGTCGGCTTCGTGCCGAAGATGATCTACGTCGAGGCATCACAAGTTCAAGCTCCGACTTCACAAAGTTGTGAAACTTGTGAAGAAAACACCCAAAACAACTTGGCAAGAGGTAGAGGGTGAAGAAATAGGAGGTGGGTTCACTTTAGAATTGGATTTCTCTCACTTTAGCTCAAGTTGGCATTGATGGACTTAAGCTTTTCTTGAAGAAGAAGATGATGAAGAAGAAGAAAGAATATGATAAGTGTTGAATTAAAATGAAAATAAATCAATACTTATCATAAGCTAACTAAGGTTAAGTGTAGAGAATAGACCATGGTAAGTGGGAATGGTTAGGGTTAAGCAAGAAGACAAATGGTCTCTTTAGTCAAAGCTTCATGAAGCTTCAACAAGCTTCATGATAAAAAGAAACCATTTTCTTTTCTTTTATCTATTTAAATAAATAAAGAATGGATAAATAAATATATGAATAACACAAAACCCTAACCATTATCATAACCATGGTTTAATTCTTTGCACAAACCCAAGTAAGTATGTATCATCAAACATGATACAATCAAGTGCACACAAAAGCATATCATATATACAATGTGCACATCAAGTGAGAAAATCCTTTTAAAATGAACCAATACTAGTTAATGCAAATTAATATATCAAATATACAATTATACATTAAATCATTAAATCAACACTTGATTCAATGATCCGGTCATGTCGCACATAACCGACTAGTATACAATGTATCGATTTATCGAATCAATGATTCGATAACTAGGTTATATCGCATACAACCAATCGAAACATTCATCGCGAGAATGAAATACGGTATCACATACACGTATTATTCTCGGTCCCGCACATATCTCATATGCGCTCCTATTTCGTTTCGCTTGAGCCAGGAAACCTCTGTGTAGGACTCTAAAGACTCGTCAATACGCCGGTAGCAGATGATGATCATATCAAGCACCCACAAGCCGCAAGCGGTCTGCTAAACGTAACGGCCATCCGGGTATTGAGCGATCAGAAGATCGACGAGCTAGCCCGCTCACACTCCTATGAATCCAACCAGTAACACTTACCGTACAGTCCGGTCTGTTCGTCTGATATGTCGCATATCAAGTCTAGGGGTGGTAAACGTCAGACCCCAATAACCGATAAGTCGTGCCGATGTGAGGCTCATAACGGGTCGAGAAACTACTGGTAACACTTACCAGCAAATCTCTGATCAGCCCTGGCAAGGGACTTCCCTGTTACGGCCAATCGAGCACAGCGCAACATCAACCCCCAATACCGGGAGAGACGAAACCCCTCCTATCGCTCATTGCCTCCATGTGACTCGGGACTGTACCTAAATACCACCGTTTTGCACGCCCTCATGGACATGGTAAGGTGGAGATCAAAGCACAGTGGGAATCACACAAGACTCTATGACGATCTCGGGTCTACAGACTAACCTGTACAAGTGTCACCTGAGAACTGCCATCTGACGTGAGGTATAATACCATCTGGGAGTCCTCGGCGAGTCCGTCCAGTGTACCCAGTCTCCACTGAGCACCCGTATACCATCTCTGATGTCAAACACCAATGGATATGGGATCATCCATCGCCCATCTCATGGGTCGAGAAGCGTATACGCTAGTCTACACTGGTATATCGATGCCCTGTCTCGATACACCCACGACTAGGGACCTTGAAGGATGTACTTATGGACTACCATGTCCCCACTAGTATGATCTGCATCATAGTCCAGGTAGTCAAGTATACATCCTAAGGGCTTTATCAACATGTAACTATAAGACAGTTTAAAGAGACAAGTGTACATGTTAAGATAAAGAGTAACCAGATAGCATACTATCATATTGAGCAAGAAAGTCATCTCTATATATGTCCAAGCATCCAATATAATATACATCATCTGTACAATACTGGCCTCTAGGGCATACATACAACTAACAGAGTAGACTAGCGTATACCTTCTCGACCCATACAGATGGGCGATGGATGATCCCATATCCATTGGTGTTTGACATCAGAGATGATATACGGGTGCTCAGTGGAGACTGGGTACATTGGACGGACTCGCCGAGAACTCCCACATGGTAATATACCTTACGTCAGATGGCAGTTCTCTGGTGACACTGGTACAGAGTAGTCTGTTGACCCGAGATCGTCATAGAGTCTTGTGTGGTTCCCATTGTGCTTTGATTTCCACCTTACCACGTCCAAGAGGGCGTGCAAAATGGTGGCTTTTGGGTACAGTCCCGAATCACATGGAGGCAATGAGCGATAGGAGGGGATTCGTCTCTCCCGGTATAGGGAGTTGATGTTGCGCAGTGTCCGATTGGCTATAACCGGAAATCCTTGGCCAGGGTTGCTGAGATTTACTGGTAAATGTTACCAGTTGTTTCTCGAACTGTTATAGACCTCATATCGACACGACTTATCGAGCTATTAGGGTCTGACGTTTACCACCCCTAGGCGAGATATGCGACATATCAGACGAACAGACCGGACTGTACGGTAAGTGTTACTGGTTGGATTCACAGGAGTGTGAGCGGGCTTGCTCGTCGATATTCTGATCGCTCAATACCCGGGTGGCCGTTACGTTTAGCAGACCGCTTGCGGCTTGTGGATGTTTGATATGATCATCATCCGCTGCCGGCGTATTGACGAGTCTTTAGAGTCCTACACAGAGGTTTCCTGGCTCAAGCGAAACGAAATAGGAGCGCATATGAGATATGTGCGGGACCGAGAATAATACCAGTATGTGATACTGTATTCGATTCTCGCGATTTGTGACATTGATCGGTTATATGCGATATAGCCGGGTTATCGAATCAAGTGTTGATTCGATAAGATGTTCCTAATGATACTAGTCGGTTATGTGCGACATGACCGGATCATTGAATCAAGTGTTGATTTAATGATTTAATGTATAATTATATATTTGATATATTACTTTGCATTAACTAGTATTGGTTCACTTTAAATTGATTTTCTCACTTGGTGTGCACATTGTATATGTGATATATTTTTGTGTGCACTTGTTTGTATCATGTTTGATGATACATGCAAAATTGGTTAAGTGTAAAGATTGAACCATGGTTATATGAATGGTTAGGGTTGTGATTACTTATTCATTTATTTATTTATTTATTAGTTTTGGAAAATAAAAGCATTAAGAGAAAAAAAACAAAATGTTTTTCTTTCATTCTTTTCTTTCATGAAGCTTGTTGAAGCTTCATGAAGCTTTTGACCAAGTGACCATTTTGTCTTCTTCTTTAACCCTAACCATTCACATAAACTCTAGTTAGCTCTCTACACTTGACCATGGTTCATGATATGATAAGAAATCATTTATTTTCTATTTAGAAATATACTTATCATATTATTCATCTTCTTCTTCTTCTTCTTTCAAAGTAGAAAAAGCTTGACCATCAATGGTGATTGATGAAAAAGGGTGAGAAATCCAATTCTAAAGTGCACGCACCTCCTATTTCTTCACCCTCTACCTCTTGCCAAGTAGTATAGGGTGTTTTCTTCACAAGTTTCATGACTTGGTGAAGTGGGAGCTTGAACTTGTGATGCCTCGACGTAGATCATCTTCGGCATCGACATCGACGACCTAGCCCGCCCATTTCTCCGACGAAGCCGACGCAAGAGTCCGGGATCCGACTTGGACAGCGGAGGGACATCATTGCAGAGCTATGGAGGTGGAGCACCGGATCTACAAAGGTTGTATTTCCGTTCTTTTAGTTAAGTTGTTAACTAGTTGCATGTGTTCGCCTAATATTCTAGTTAACGATCCGTATTAGGGTTTCTCGGCACCCGTAAAATTTGCAATTAGCATGGTCGATGCCTTGTGAGACCTCAATAGTGTGCCTAGGAACCCTACAGCATTGTACCTCATGCTTTGATGAGAAACTGCTGTTGGTATCAGCCTATCAAAGACTGACGTCTGTTGAGAGGGGATGGCCAACCTATCGAAGGCAGACCTTCGAATAGGAGTAGCAGCCTTGGTGATTTCGCCTGAAGCGGGAGTTGGAACGGCCAATCTTGTGAAGACCGACCCCTTAGTAGGAGAATCTCTCTGATGACTTCATTTACTGGAGCAGGGATGGCTATCCGCTTCGGGATAACTCCTTCAGGTATTGTAGGCTTTTTTACGGGCCCAACTGAGCTTTGTCCCAGTCTATTAAAGACCGAGGCGTTAGATTTGGGCGACCCATTGAGAGGGGCCTCGGTAGTTGTAAGCCGATCAAAGACCGACTTCTTTGGGACTTCTTGCGACAGCAATGGGGGCATTGAAGCTCATTGGTAGGAGCATGGTCCCAAAAAACAGCCCAGTGTTGGCTTGTGTCACCTGTTCCACTGGCATCGTAAAAAGGGAGGCCGCTTGAGGCCCATAGGTTACTCCTCCAGTGAGGACGGAGTGAGAATTGTTGTTGCAATTAGTGCAGTTGGAAATCATCGATGTCATCTTCTCTTCTGCGTGAAGCAAGATACCAAATCTTAGTACCTCGAATCCAGGGGCAACCATATTAAACCGCGAACACGACACACAAAGTGTGGAGTGGAAAGAGGAAAAGGTCCCACCGGACGTGCCAGAATCTGTTCGCCGCCGAATACACAGACAGAACCGTGTAAGTTCGTCTTGCCTGAATTTGGGGGCAGATGCAATTTGGTTTTATCCGTCCATCTCTCCGAAGATGCCAAGTTGATTTATGGCACCGGGTATCGGAGGTTTAGATGGATGGGGCCATTGTATCAGACTTCGTCAGATTCCCCCTCATTTGAAGGGTTTTTGATTGTGGGGACGCTTTTCCCTGCAGGCGCAAGCCTCTGCAGTTAATTACGGTACCGCATCGCAGTAAAAACTTTCTCCTTCTCCAGATGGTCACTTCGTGTCTGTGTGTTTATTTTATTTTTGGTTGTCCGTAGATTGTATACGGAGACTAATTTATGTTGTCTCCCGTAGGACGTGGATTAGTCCAAATCCGTATTTTCTTAGATTTGGGGTTGGGTTGGGTTTAAGGATCATTAATCTCATTGAGATTAAGATCAACTTAAACATTTGTTGAGGATACGTTAGTCTAATTTTAGACTAAGATCTACTCAACAAGATTTTGGGATCATTTAGATCCAACGAAAGGGTATTTGGACTCTATCGTTTTAATTTAGGGACGTTGCAGTCCATTGGGTTTAAGGACATCATAGTTCGTAAAGTTTAAGGACATCATAGTCCATGAGTTTAAGGACCTCATAGTCTGGTTTAAAGACGTCATAGTCTGGTATTTTGGTTTCTCAATTTAAGGATGCGCTAAAAGATTTTTGTTTATTGATACCCTCCATCTCTCTGAAGACGTTGAAGAATTACAACGACATGTATCAGAGGTATGAAGAGATGTACCCTTGAACCAATGTTGGTTAGGGGATTTATAGTCCGGTTTGGGACTAAGACCAATTAAAAATATTGGGAGCACATGGGCTCAGTTAATCTGAATTAGGGGATTTATGTCTTACTTGGGCCAGCCCATTCAGTTAAAGTGTTTGAACACTCATTTGGACCCAGTCCATTCATTTTTGAAAAAAATGTTAACATTTGTTTGGGCTCAGGCCCTTTTTGTTCAATAATGCAGAGCATTAATTTTGGGTTCTGACACCCCTTCTTCTTTTGTCTTTTTACTGAGTGTTGGACACTCTTTATTATGGCGCTGGGTCCTGTGTGATGAGTGTAGGACACTCTATGTCAAGAAGCACCCACGTGAGGAGCACGTGGCGCGCTTGGCGCTGAACGCCAGATAATGAGCGCAGAGCGCTCTTATCAAATAGCGCTTGGAGCGCTGGGCGCTGAGCGCCAGACTCGGAGCGCTGGAGCGTTAAAGCGCTTCTTTTGAAGTAGCGCTCACGTGAGGCGTATGTGGAGCGCTTGGCGTTGAACGCCAGGCTTAGAGCGCTGGAGCGCTTCTTTTTAAAATTGGAGCGCTAAGGCTCTTCTTTAACAGATCTGATTAGTTCTAAGTTCTATGCTTCGAGAATTAAATTTTCTGTTTATAAAAGACTTTGTCTTATGGGTCTAAGAACCGTGTTCTTCTCTTTTTGATGAGATGTTATGATCTCCTTGTTTCTGTGAAAGACTTTGTCTTGTAGATCTGTGATCTAGAAAGAGAACTAAGTTCTCGTGATGTGAGAGTTAAAACTCTCAAATATTAAGGAGATGTTATGATCTCTCTTCTTCTTCTTTTTTGTTTACCTTGAAGAAATTTTCTTCTTCTGAGAGCTTACTCTTCTCTTTTTTCTTTTCTGAGAACTTGAAACTTATGGGGGGTTCGTCTTTCCACAACTTGAAGTCTTGGGTCCTTTATATAGGGGAGGCTGATTTGTTGAATCAGTTAAGGAAATCTTTCCTCTGATTGATTTAAGGATGTTTCCCACCGTTGGATCTTTCATCCAAGGGCTTCTATTTTACAGAAGGCAATCTTCTTGTTTTTTTACAAGATTAGGAAAATATTTTCCCATACAGAACTTATTCTGTATCTTGGTGATTTTTAATCACCATTGGATCTTTGATCCAACGGTGCTCTGATTTTCAGAGGACAATCATTCCTGTTTGGAAATATTTGAGGAGTATTTCCTCAACAGAACTTCCTTTCTGGTAATTTGATGATTTTTAATCATCTTTGTTGGATCTTTGATCCAAGGGTGGGGAACATTTAGTTCCAACGCTAGCGCTCTCGTGCTTTGCACATTAGCGCTGCATCGGAGTCTTTGACTCTTGGTGCTAGCGCACTTAGCGCTAGCACTCTCGTGCTTTGCACGTGAGCGCTGCATCAGAGTCTTTGACTCTTAGCGCTGGCGCACTTAGTGCAGCGCTCTCGTGTTTTCCATGTGAGCGCTACATCAGAGTTTTTGACTACTAGTGCTGGCACTCTTGGCGCTAGCGCTCTCGTACTTTGCAAGTGAGCGCTGCCTCAGAGTCTTTGACTCTTAGCGTTGGCGCTCCTGTCGCTAGCACTTTTATGAAGCGCTGCTTCATTTCAAATTTCAAATTTTGAACAGAGCTTTGCTTTGATTGGGGGAAACAACAGGATTTTGGGATCATTCAGACCCAGCAAAAAAGCATTTGGGCTTTATTGCTTTAGTTTATGGACGTTACGGTCCATCGTTAGTTTAAGGACGTTACGGCCCATTTCTAGTTTAAGGACATTGCGGTCTGTTGGGATGTGCTCATCGGTTTGGGAGTGCACCAAAAAGTTGTTGGTTATCGACTCTCCACCTCTCTGAAGACGTTAAAGAATTATAACGACATGTATCAGAGGTGCGGAGAGATGTACCCTTGAATTAAATTCCAGATTGAAGGGAGAGATCATGGGGGACCATCTAAGAATCATTAGTCATTTTTGGTAGATTAAGATTAATTTAGGAGATGTGTGATGGACATCATTCTGGTCAGTTAGTTTGGGAGGTCATGAGCATAGAGGCTCAGTCTATTTGGAGATCCAAGACGTTTTAATCTCAAGAAGACTTAGCTAATTTGGGGCTGAAGTTGGCTTCTTATAGTGTTAAACACTAATATATGCTCGGTGCTCACGTGCTCTCACGTGAGTCTCTAAAGCAATGTTAAAACTGAAATTTGGGGCGCTCACGTGTGGCAAGTGAGGCGCCTGAAAGTTGGCACTGTACACTTGGGTCCAAATTGTTGGAGATAGTGCCCTCAGAGTCAATTATTGGATCACAGACACGTGATTGCAATGATTGAGGGAGGACCTATGCCGGTAGGACAGTCTTACTCAAGATAATAGTATGCTATCTGGTTTATCTTTATCATCGCGTACTGCTTTAGGTGACCTTACATGTCACTATTACGCGTTGATAGAGCCCTTAGAATTCTTGCTTGACAGCCAGCAGTATGATGGTGATCATATACGTGGGAGCTGGTAATCTATAAGCACATCCTTAAAAGGTCCCTAGTCGTGGGAGTTTCGAGAAAGGGCATCGATACTCCAGAGTAGACTAGTGTATACAGTCGAGACCCCGACGAGGGGCGGTGGCCGGTCTCACAAGCCACTGGTGTCAGTTGGTTCACCTAAGATGTATACAGGTGCTCATTGGGTTATGAGTACACTGGACAGGACTCACCGGGAACATGCTAGTTGGTCTTATACCTGACGTCAGATAGCAGTTCCCTGGTGACATGTGTACAGGTTAGTTCATCGACCTGGGATCGTCATTTGTCTCGGGTGAGTTCCTACTGTACTTTGATTACTACCCTACCACGGCTCAAAGGAGTCGTGCAAACAGGTTTTAGTTGGGTACAGTCCCGAGCCACATGGAGGCAGTGAGCGGATCTGCAGGGGTTCGTCTCTCCCGGTATTGGGGGTGAGGTCGCGCTGTGTCTAGGAGAGCCATTACACAAAGCCCTCGGCCGAGGCAGGAGATTTACTGGTAGGTATTCCAGTAGTATCTCAGGGTGTTCTGGGCTACACTCCGACATGACTTGTACCGCTTTTGGGGGTCTGACTTTTACCAACCCCCTAGGCCCGCCATGCGATGCTTATAGACGAACGGACCGGACTGTACGTAAATTGTCACTGACAGGCTCAGTAGGGTGTAAGGATCAGTTCGCTCATCGACGTCCCTTTTGGTCAATGCCTGGTAGCCCGTTACGTATGACTAATACCTTTGACGTGCTAGTGGTTAAATCCACAGCCAAGGAATTGACGAGTCTTTAGAGTCCCCCACAGACCGTTTCTCAAGTTTCGGGCGAAACGCTGTAGAGGCCGTATGGAGATATGGCAGGGTTCGATCATGTACGTGCGGTATTGCACGGATCATAATCGGACGGATAATACTAGCGGGCTTTGGTTTAAGCCGGATCGTAGTATTGTATAGTGTAGATTTTGTCTTATTGCATTTGTATTCGATCGGAATACAAATGCTGGTATGTATATACAGTAGCGGGGTTTTCCTGTAATTTATTACGGGATCGGTTTTTTAGAATTTGCCAGTTTGCTTTCCGTTTCGGCCATTTTCCTTTGTTTCTTTCCTTGGCTGAAAATTGGTGGAGGAGGGCTTATTTGCAAATGTGGAAATTAGCTATTTGGAGGGTTGTTTTTGCAAGTAGTTGCATCATGATGGTTTCATGATGGTTCCACCATCACTTGACTTCCTTGGATAATCATTGCTTGACTATTGTGTAATGAGATGAGTGAAGGGTTTTGGAGTGAGGTTTTTGTTGTGATGATTCTTGATCATCATCACCCTTTCTCTCTCTTGCATTATTATTTTTAATCCACTCTCTCTCTCTCCTCTCATTTCTAGCTGGTTGCATGGCCGGCCACAACCCTTGGGGGCTGTCCAAAATATGGGAGGGGATTTTGCTTCTCATTTGCTTGCTAAAAATTCCCTAAGCCATCAAAAATTCGCATCTCCTTTCCACTTCAGAAAAGAGCAACTTCTAGTAACCCAAAGAGACCAAGAGCACTACACTTATTCTACAGCAATTCTTGGACACGTCGACTCGCCAACTTCGTGCCCGAGTTGCCTCGGTCCAGAGGTGCGAGCCCGTAAAAGAACCCGGCGATGTGGTGCCCTTCCGACGAGGAGATGAAGACCGGAGATTCCGCGGGGAGATCGGGACGACGACGAGAAGACCGAAGGACACGGATCGCTCGGTATATCTTTCTACCCTTTCTCTAGTTAGCTAGGAGTAGGTTAATGGCCCGATCCGGGTTTATGGTCCGCGGTAGCGCCGGTTTATAAAGTTAAGAAATTTTTTTTTTCCGTATTTTGGACTCGGATTGACGGCCGGGGCGCCGCCGTGGTCCAACATGGTATCAGAGCCACGCCATTAACCTAGTCTAGCTTGCTCTAGCGTGTTTAAAGCTTCAATCGAACAAATATTCCAAAACCGCATTTTGAAAAGCATCAGTTTTTGTCGAAATATTTTTGGCTCGAAATTTTTTTCAGTGTGTTGCAGAAAATTGTGCAGGGATTTTTAAGCATTCTGGAAAATTTTGGTTAGGTGATGCTACAATATGACCGCGGAAACACGGCCAAACCCTTAGTTTGGCCGCGGTTCCATGGTGGAAATAAGTCAACGCCGTACCAAAATTTTCCAGTGGCTTTATGAATTGAAAATAGGGTTTTTGGTATATTCTTTTTGGGCCCAGATTTTCTCTGAGTGCTACAGTAGTGCTTTGGGCCCACTTCGGCAAATTTGATCAATCGAAAATTTTAAACATGTTAGTTCATAGTATTTACATTATATCTGCGACCGTGAATGTCATTTGATCGGTAAATCATGTCTAACTGCTATATCCCTTTTAGACGGATTTTCGAACATGACATTCACGTTGATGTTCTGTGTTGTGTTGTGATGTTGCGGATTGGTCGTGGGGGATAGCCTGGATGCAATGGTAGTACAGTTTCGTTTTATATGTACGTTTGACATTGCGGGGCGAGCGTCCGACATGTGGACTGCCGTCACTGCCTGTTTTTATATTATTCTTTTGGGGCACAACCGGGCTGAGGTCGATGTACTCGTTGTATGTATATTTTACTTTCTGTACTAGGATTACCCCGCGGAGGGGTGCACGGATAGCCGGGTTGTAGAGAGCAACGAGCCCACATCTCATGGCGTTGAGACGGAGGGGGCTTAACTTTAGAATTGGCGGGCTATTCGCCGCACTCGTAGGGGGTACTGGTTGACCCAAGGAAGGGTGCCCAAGTTACCGGATTCCGTGAAGTGCTGGTTTGTCCATTCACGTTGCTGAAGGGGGCTGCCTCGCTTCAGGTTTTGGCGGGTATCTTGCCCCGTTCGTAGGGGTCTAGGATTTCATTGCACAGGCTATCCACACGACCAGGGGAAAGTCGGGTTTCAGTAGCGGCTCTATGAAACCCGGGGATCCCAGATATCTGTATTGTTCTGTGATGCTTATTACATTTCTGTGATGTTGCATTTTATCACGCCTTGAGCGAATATTATATATTGATATATATATATACTAATAGATGTTGTATATGTTTTGCATCCGCGCTAGTCCAGTCCCCGCTCTGTCGTTAGTTAAGTAACCTAACGGGTAATGACGGGACCCGGTGGCGAATGCGGATGGCATATACGTACATCATTATTTTCGTTCTTTATTGGTGTGATCAATTGATGGGACTGCATTGATTCGGATCAATGCAAGCTAAACAAACCTATTCTGATGTTGTTGGAACATTTTTCAAAAAGCTGTTATTGTAAGGACGTTCTCTTTTGTTTTGCACAGTGGTATTCGGTTATGAATATCCAGCACCTCAGTCGACGAGGCAAGGGCCAAGATCCCTTCACCGGGAGTGACCCCTTGGACAGAAGTTTGCGTCAGGGCAATAACTTCACTATAGCTGTTTACTTTTACTTTGCATCGTGGTATTCAGTTGGAATATCCTGCACCTCATTCTACGGGGAAAGAACCAAGATCCCTTCACCGGGAGTGACCTCTTTAGCAAAGGTTTTCGTCACTATATTTTTACAAAAGGCTATGCAGTTCCTTCAACGATATCATGTTCATTACGTTAAAATTTTTTCGCCAAAAACTAGACGTAGCCCTTCGTCATTTCTTACGGGTATTATTTAGTATTCGTGCTGCGTTTGTTGACTGTGTCAAGGCGTAGTGTACGGTAGCTAAGTAGTGTTCGTTTGTGGCATATTAATAGGATTGGTTAGGACAGTCGTGCGGCCTTGTTGACTGTGTCAAGTGCTCGTACGGGTGGGTTTAATGCAATCCAGGATAATGACGGGTTGAACTTAACTAGGACTCTTTGATTTGTTGACTGTGTCAAGGTCACTTGGGTCCTAGGGGCAAAAATCACATCGGGAGTTTCTAAAGAAACTGAAACTTGCCAAGCATGCGCATACCTTCTGGAGTGTGATAGCGTGAGTGGATTCCGTCACGTTGTCATGCGATGATAGTTGGATCCCGATTCCCACTGATGAGTTGGTTTACTCCTCAGGTGATCCCGACTAATTCTTCTTTCAGGTTTGGGGAAGAATTTGACGTTACAGTGGGAGGTTTCCTGATTAGATAAAGTGATAACCATTCTGATCTAGGTTAGAGTGCACGCTGAGTGTTTTTTTTCTCTCTCTCTTTGGCAGCGACCATGACCCGACCCTAGACTATGACTCAGTAACCAAATTAACCGAAACTTCTTAAACACTGGCTTTTGGATTGTTAGAGTTGCAAACCTCATTGCCACTTCTACTTTTACCCTTTTTTCTCCAGGACAACCCGTATTACTACGAACATCCACTTCCATTGGATAAAACCATCGTATGATTATATATGAACTCGAAGGAACTTGTTCCAGATTCGAGGATGGTTTCCGGTTCTGGAGAAAACGAATAGGACTATTCAGTTGTCTTTTCCTTTTACCTTCTCTCAGGTTGCGAGTACTCCTTGGTTTAGGAGATAGTACACCTATTATGCTAATTGGATAGTCTTCTTCCAAACCATAGGCAAGTGCCGACCGGTAGGGAATGAAGAAAACCAATTTGCCTAACGATGGTGTACAGAAGGTATTATGTAAAGACAAATGAAGGGATTAGTAAGAGGGCAAAGTAAACCGCGACTGCTATTCACGGCCAAACCAAGTACTTCATTACCACTCCCACTTCACCTTTGTATTTCTCCAGAACACTCCGTATCACTACGAAAATCCACAGTTTATTGAATACTCCATCATATGGTTATATACGAACTCGAAAGGAACTTGTTCCAGTTCGGGGATGGATTCTGGTTCAGGAGAAATAGGAATAAGGTTTATTCAGTTGTCTTTTATCATTACCTTCTCTCGGGTTGCGAGTGTTTCTAGGATTAGGACAGTACACCCATTATGCTTATTGGATAGTCTTCTTCCAAACCATAGGCTGGTGCCGAACGGTAGGGAAGGAAGAAAACCATTTAGCCTAAGAGGGTGTACAGAAGGTAATGACTAAAGACATATAAAGGGATTTGGAGAGATGGCAGAGAAATATACGGTTACAGTTGTGAATCTGGATAATGGAAGAGGCATTACTAAGAATACCCGGATACCCCATCAAAACATTTCAATATTTTAGTTTCACTGTGGACTGTTAAAAGAAAACTGATTTCCCAATTAGACACTTGCTCTACCAGGTATGATTCTCACATTTGTATGGTTTTACAGATGATGAGTGGGAGTAAGTTATTGGGAATTAGGTGATCATCCTCATAATATCGGAATTCGTTGTAATTGGTGATATTTGAGGAAATCACCTGGGTTGTTTGCCGGACGGTTAATATTTGGTTTTGAATATCGTTGTTATGCACCAATTTCAAATTGATATATCTGTACGTCTATTTTTATAGAGTGAGATATACCTTTTTGAAATTATGTCGATGACATTTACCTATATCAGTTGATGGTTAGGTAAGGAGCATTAAACAGCGGTGTAATTCTTCTTAACCATAGGTACAGTTTTCAATCTACGACACACAGGGAATGAGTTATTAGACTCAAGGGACTTATACAGAGTATTGTATGTTGTCCAGCGTCCATGAGGACAGAAGGGTTGGTTCTCGTACTATATTCGGTTTACTTATGACTTCTCTAGTTTTAGACAGGTGTTTCCTAGAAACACAAAGTCTGAGTTTTGAGAAGTTATAGGTATAAGAGTAAAGTAGAGAACCAAGTATTGCAAGTATCGGGATTCTTCAAGGTGATCGAAGATGTAGATACTTGTGTATGGTATTCAGTTAATAGTAATGGTTTTAAGAAACTTGTTTCTCTTTCAGGTTACTCATAATTGGAAGCACTCCTAAGTTGAGTAACGCTGATCGGCATTTTTCCATTTAGTTGACATGCACTGGAGACAGCTGCATGATTTGAATCTGGTTCAATTAAATCAGTGCCTCTGTTTCTGTATTGGATATAGAACGGTTCATATCATGACATTGTTAAGGTACGGGGAGTTGTCCAGCTTATGCTTAAAACCAGACTCTGGACAACTCAAGGCACGTTTCTGTAATGGCTGTTTGTGGGTTGACCCGGGCTATGATGAGGGTTGATTTTCTACCATCTAGAAGATCAATAGTGATATTGTTCTTGACTCGCCACAGTTTTAATAAAAATGAATTTTTTCAGAAAACAGTAGTGGGAGTATGGTAGAACTGGAAGTGATTCCAGAACCGCAAACGATTGCTGAAAATTTGATAAGAACCTAAAGATTCAATCTGATTTGACATTCCATTGGCCACTCCGCAGATATGGTGGGTAACCTCAGGTACCCGAGAGGTACTCTGGTAGCCTCAAGGACGGTGACAGGGAGGTTCTTGTTTACCCAGACTTTCCATTACTGTTGTTCCAGACTGTGAGACCCGGCAGGAGGATGAGTATAGCGTCGTTCTAAACTAGCTTTAGAAGTGTACGTTTATATGACTCTGCCAGAGGGTTGACATGGTCAGTGGGAGCAGCGGAAGCATTAGTGGACAAGTGGCTTATGTTTATTTATAGACTAAAGCAGATATAGCGGAGATAGATCATGTATTTCTGATGTGGCAGTCATAGGTTTGACTTCATCTGAATAGGGGATGGATCTGTTAAGAAGGTAGTAGGGTGTGATGTCCTGGTATTTGGATGACACACACAGAGTAGGAAGTGAAATTCCTTTACTACGATCGGTTATACTTTGGTTGTCATACAGTGGTTTCTCCACATGGGACTTGGATTTTATATCAAACATCCTGGTTACTGGATCTATGGTTTTAGATCTAGATTTGGGTAGTTTCCCAATCTGGGTACTTAGACAGCATTCTAGAAGTGTTTTAGAATGGACGACTCCTGGCACGGTAGTATACCTGCAGGTGATGGGGTCACCCTCTCTAAATGTGTCTTACAGACTAAAGGGGAGAGGGATGTGCATGATTGGCAGATCACTTGCTTAGGCAATTGAGTCAATCATGAGATGTCAAGTACCACACCAGATGTTGTTTTTACAGTAGACGCAATAAGTTGATATTAATCCAATCCTGGAGAAACGATCGGAAGCAGTTTTAGAACATAAGTGGATGTTCTAGGGATATGATAACGACAACCCCATTCCGGAGACGCTTATCATTCAAGACTTCCAAGGTGACCTGGATGACAGAGTGGCTGTCAGAGTTATAGTTTTCCCTCTGATGAGGGGCGGTATTTTGGACAGGTTGTCCAGGCGGATACTGAGGGAGGCATGGCACAGGATACTGATTAAGTTCAGTTGACGATACAGTCTGAAAAGTTTGGATTTGGAGTTCATTTATGAACTAGGTCCCATCAGATATCCATACATACTCTAAGACAGGTATTGCTCATTTCGGGAGATGGCTTTCTCCGTGAACATGAGATAATGAGAGACATAAAAAGAAACATTAGAGCGGATCCACTCACTGAGGCTATTCCTCGAACGCATTAGTTTCGCAAGCGGGTTTTGTGAGACTGATTAGTAGAGGAGTTGGGTGTTCGGTATCACACGGGCTATGAGTATGCGACATCGCAATAATCAGCCTTGAGTGCAAGTGGGAGATTGTTGGAGATAGTGCCCTCAGAGTCAATTATTGGATCACATGTACGTGATTGCAATGATTGAGGGAGGACCTATGCCGGTAGGACAGTCTTACTCAAGATGATAGTATGATATATGGTTTATTTTTATCATCGCGTACTGCTTTAGGTGACCTTACAGGTCACTATTGCGCGTTGATAGAGCCCTTAGGATTCTTGCTTGACAGCCAACAGTATGATGGCGATCATATACGTAAGAGCTGGTAGTCTATAAGCACATCCTTAAAAGGTCCCTAGTCGTGGGAGTTTCGAGACAGGGCATCGATACTCCAGAGTAGACTAGTGTATACAGTCGAGACCCCGACGAGGGGCGGTGGCCGGTCTCACAAGCCACTGGTGTCAGTTGGTTCACCTAAGATGTATACAGGTGCTCATTGGGTTATGAGTACACTGGACAGGACTCGCTGGGAACATACTAGTTGGTCTTATACCTGACGTCAGATAGCAGTTCCCTGGTGACATATGTACAGGTTAGTTCATCGACCTGGGATCGTCATTTGCCTCATATGAGTTCCCACTGTACTTTGATTACTACCCTACCACGGCTCAAAGGAGTCGTGCAAACAGGTTTTAGTTGGGTACAGTCCCGAGACACATGGAGGCAGTGAGCGGATCTGCAGGGGTTCGTCTCTCCCGGTATTAGGGGTGAGGTCGCGCTGTGTCTAGGAGAGCCATTACACAAAGCCCTCAGCCGAGGCAGGAGATTTACTGGTAGGTATTCCAGTAGTATCTCAGGGTGTTCTGGGCTACACTCCGACACGACTTGTACCGCTTTTGGGGGTCTGACTTTTACCAACCCCCTAGGCCCGCCATGCGATACTCATAGACGAACGGACCGGACTGTACGGATATTGTCACTGACAGGCTCAATAGGGTGTCAGGATGAGTTCGCTCATCGACGTCCCTTTTGGTCAATGCCTGGTAGCCCGTTACGTATGGCTAATACTTCTGACGTGCTAGTGGTTAAATCCACAGCCAAGGGATTGACGAGTCTTTAGAGTCCCCCACAGACCGTTTCTCAAGTTTCGGACGAAACGCTGTAGAGGCCGTATGGAGATATGGCAGGGTTCGATCATGTACGTGCGGTATTGCACGGATCATGATCGGACGGATAATACTAGCGGGCTTTGGTTTAAGCCGGATCATAGTATTGTATAGTGTAGATTTTGTCTCATTGCATTTGTATTCGGTCGAAGTATAAATGCGGGTATGTATATACAGTAGCAGGGTTTTCCTGTAATTTATTACGGGATCGGTTTTTTTGAAGTTGCCAGTTTGCTTTCCGTTTCGACCATTTTCCTTTGTTTCTTTCCTTGACTGAAAATTGGTGGAGGAGGGCTTATTTGCAAATGTGGAAATTAGCTATTTGGAGGGTTGTTTTTGCAAGTAGTTGCATCATGATGGTTTCATGATGGTTCCACCATCACTTGACTTCCTTGGATAATCATTGCTTGAATTTTATGTAATGAGATGAGTGATGGGTTTTGGAATGAGGTTTTTGTTGTGATGATTCTTGATCATCATCACCCTTTCTCTCTCTTGCATTATTATTTTTGATCCACTCACTCTCTCCTCTCCTCTCATTTCTAGCTGGTTGCATGGCCGGCCACAAGCCTTGGGGGCTGTCCAAAATATGGGAGGGGATTTTGCTTCTCATTTGCTTGCTAAAAATTCCCTAAGCCATCAAAAATTCACATCTCCTTTCCACTTCATAAAAGGGCAACTTCTAGTAACCCAAAGAGACAAAGAGCACTACACTTATTCTACAGCAATTCTTGGACACGTCGACTCGCCAATTTCGTGCCCGAGTTGCCTCGGTCTAGAGGTGGGAGCCCGTAAAAGAACCCGACGATGTGGTGCCCTTCCGACAAGGAGATGAAGACCGGAGATTCCGCGGGGAGATCGGGACGACGACGAGAAGACCGAAGGACACGGATTGCTCGGTATATCTCTCTACCCTTTCTCTAGTTAGCTAGGAGTAGGTTAATGTCCTGATCAGGGTTTATGGTCCGCGGTGGCGCCGGTTTATAAAGTTAAGAAAATTTTTGTTTCCGCATTTTGGCCTCGGATTGACGGCCGGAGCGCCGCCGTGGTCCAACACAAATCCCCGTCTGTATATAAGTGTTAAACACTTAATTCTTGTGACCATTACGTGTGGGCACGTAAGACGCCCTAGAGTTAGGCACTGCTTCTTTGGGTTTATTCACTCTTCCTTTTATAAGTGCTAAGCACTTAGCTCATATAATGCTCACGTGCGAACACGTGAGGTGCTCAAAAGGGAGTGTTGTCTTTGGATTTTTCCCCTTTTCTATTTAAGCAACTGTTTGGGATCACGTGAGAATACGTGATTCGATCTCAGTCCTTCCTTTTTGTTCCTCAGAGGTGCTCACATAGGAACACGTGAGCCTTTGTTATATAGCATTGAACACTAATGAATCACCAGTCTGTTCTTTTATATGTATGGAGATTTTGATCTGAGCTTTGAGAATTTCAGGCCCTTTTCTTTATAAGAATTAAATTCTTTTGCAGGGTTAAACCATAGTTTTATCAGAGGAATTACATTCCTGTATACTTTTGGAAGAATTAAATTCTATGAACTTGGTTATTTCCCTTAAATTTTGAATCTGCATAACAGAATCTTCCCGATGAAAATTAAATTCTCAACTTGTGGGGAGATCTGCTTCTGCAGACCTCAACCAAAGGAAGAACTAAGTTCTTTTTTTGAAGGGTTAAACCCTTAAGGAAGAGATAAGATAATCTCTATGTCTTTCTTCTTACCCAAGGTTTCTTTTTTCTAAAAGAGAGATCTTCTTCTTTAGAGAATTGAATTCTCTTCTTTTTTTTGCTCTCTCTCTTCTCTTTTCTTTTATAAGTTTGAAGCTTATGGGGTTTTTTCTCTGTACAAGACTTGAAGTTTTGGGTCCTTTATATAGTAGAAGCAAGTTTGTTGAATTTGGGAAGCCATTGTTCTTTCATCTTCTTATTTCCTTGTCTTCCTTGAGAACTTAACTCACTTCTTCAGAGCTTAGTTCTCTGCCCATTGAAATTTCAGAGTTAAACTCTGTCAGAAAGAACCTTTTTAGGTAAAGATCTTGAACGACAAAGAAACCCTTTTCTTTAATTCTCTTTTTTCTGGATTTTAAATCCATCATAATGGCTTTGCTCTCTTCTGAAACCCATCTCTTAGAGACCCAAAAGACGTAATCTTTGAGTAGTAAACCCCAATGTCTTCGAAAATTGGGCATTTCTCCTCTGATCTTTAAGGATTCATGGCATTTTAATTCTATTTTTCGTTTCCCCATCATGGGGGTTTCTGGAATTTAATTCCACTGCTTAAAAGGAATTTAATTCCTCATTAAAGAGCTTAGCTCTGAAAGTTCAAGAGGGCCCTTCGGGAATTTTATTCCCTGGTGTTCTTGAGAATATTTTCATAAGGTTTTACCCTTATTTGCACAAATTTAAATTTGTTGGGTAATTTAACAGAATTCATTTTTTCTATCAAGAGTTGTTTAAACTCCAGTGTCTGCTTAATGAGAATCTTTTTTGATTCTCGCAATGATTATCCTGTCTCATCACTGGTGAGCCACCATATTGATTTTGTGGGGTCCATTAGTTTTGCAATTAGTGGTCCCATGGAACAAACTTCCTATCATTTCCTTCTGTTATATATATATATATAGGTTTCATTAATGGTTTTTCTTTCCCTTATCTCAGGAACAATGGCTTCTCTTCCCTACTTTTCTTATACTCGCTCAGACGCCGCTTTTACGCAATCGCCGTCGGACGAGGAAGCTATGGCAATGATCAGGGCCCATGATAGGCACTGTACTAGTTTGCTCTTATGGGGAGTTTGGTATGGTCACATCATTCGGGGCCGCCATAGCTTTACTTGTGAGGTGTCAACAGAGCCCCTCCGCCCAATATCACTGATGGAGCACCCGCAGACCGCTTATGCAGTGGAGGCGGCTAATTGGACTCCAACAGGCCGGCTTGAGCCGTCAACAACCGGGATACCCAACCAGCCCTTGCTGGCTATAGATATCTTGGGGCACCGCATCTGTCAAGGTGAAGCCCAACCCTGGGGACAAGTTTATAAAGTAGGGCTTACCCCTCGCCACCCAGTAGGCTATCTTCCCTGGGCTCAATATATTCTTTTTGCCCACCGTGCACGATTGCAGAAGGTTGGGCTATATCAAGTGGTGTACGCATCTCTTTTTCATTACCAGGCCCCTCACGTCTGGTGCGTCAAAGCCTTTCTGAACCAATGGAATCTTCCCACCGACACCTTCTTGGTAGGGGATCGCGAGGTCTCTATTTCACTAGAAGAGTTTCGCGAGATCTCTGGATTGCCAATCAGGGGAGAGCATTATAAAGAGTTGCTGCCTCCCAACGAGTACGTGTTCGCGACCATGCTGGCTATGCTTGACGGCATGACTACTGAAAACGCCGTCCGCCATAAGTACCCCAGTCTAATCAAGGTTTTGGGTATTTTTGAGAAACTGTTCGTGAAGTCAGATGGGCAGGGCGTCACCATTGAGAGCTTCATCGTCTGCTTTATTCGTGAAGACGCTTTATCCAAAGAGGCCCCAAAGTTTGCGAACATTGACGACCCTTTTGGGTTTGGGCTGAATAAACTGCCGGCCAAAAAGGAAAACTTACCACAGTTTTATATTCCGGCCTCGTCGGCCGTGTCCTTCGATGCGATTGCGGCCTCTGGTATGGATGAAGAGACCTTCTTCATCAGCTTCATCAGTCTTTGGCTCAATTGGTTCGCCATGCCGACGCATCGACGCTTCATGAGAGCCTCCATCTTCTACCCCGCTTATCGCGTAGCTGAAGGGGCACGATTGGCCGTTGGCATTGCGGGATTGTCGCACTTATATCATGGATTAATCGTTGCGGCCAATACTTCGACCCCAGGTGCTGATGTTGTGAATTTCTCTCTCCACTACTTCACGTCGTGGATTGAGATGCATGAACTGGGAGCATTTGCAGTACATCGACGGCCAGATTTCTATGACTCCTATACCTTCCCACGGGTTATGAGGTTAGTGGATGCTTCCGCTCCCGATCCGACTCAGCTAAGGGCCCTCCGCGTGTTGCTCAACCCATATTCAAACGAGGGCGGGATGGTGTTTAGTGACCGAGTCCTCTCTGCTCCTGCGGGGCCCGTTCAATAGATTTTTGATCTATCAAAAGGGGGAGCGCCATCTTTAAAGCCTAAAGAAATTATGCACCTGTACTCGATTAGGCCAGGCTACTTGGTATTTCGTCAGAATAACATGGCTCTTTTTATGAGGTATAATCCGCACCGCTTTGCCCAGCAATTAAGTTATAACCAGGGTGTCCCTTTCGAGACGTTCTTAGTTGAGCCTATTCTGTCTCTGAAAGTCACTCGTGATGTCATCCATCATTTTATGCGGCTGAACACCGGCTCCCGTTTCATGATCCCTTAGTCCGACTATCTTCTAAGATGTGTAGGGTCTTTCACGGGTTGGTATCGTCATCAAGTCGGTCCTGTCATTGCCGAGGAGAGGCGGGTACTCTTCGAATATAGAGCTTCAGCTCCGACCCAAGCCACTAGCGTTCCATTGCGGCCGCGGACAATGGTTCGCCCTCCATTAAGGAATAGCGGTCCGGTACTTATCTCCAGGACCACTGAAATAGAATCGATCCCTCATACTGCTGGTATGCCGGTGCGTACTAGAGCCGAAGCAAAGGCTCCTAGTGAAGCGCCAGCGGTAGTTTCATCAGTGGCGACATAATCAGCGGTGGTATTGCCAAAGGGGAATACTGGAAGTGAGGTTGTGCAGGGTTCCCTAAGGTCGCCGCTGGGTTTTAGGAGGCATCGACCATGCCGTTTTCAAAAATTTGGCGCGCTAAAGAACCCTAACCTAGAATCTTAACTGGAGAATTAGACGAAAGCTAGAATGTAAATATCTTTATATCTAAGTGAACAAGGAATACAACCTTTGTAGATCGGTCCTTCACTTCATAAGCTCCGTGTAGTAATCCCTTCGCTCCAAGTAGTGATCTCCCGGACTCTAGTAAGGATCCACAAGATGAAATGAACAAGCTTGCTTGAAGTCTTTGAGGCTGAAGATAATCTATGTCTAGGAGACACTAACCCAAGCTACCTCTTCACTAAGTGATGAACTAATGAAGAAACAACCCAATCTAAATGGCTAGTCTAGAAGAGGTTGATGAAGTAGGAATTTTGCTCACTTTAGAAATTATTTTCTCACTCGTTTTCTTCACCTCCCAAAAAGCTAGAGAGCTTGAAGAAGGAGATGAAGAAAAGCAACCATGGAGAGAAGCAAGTGAAGAATGAATCAAGTGGTAAGAATAGCAACCATGGGTGGGATAATATCTCATACTAACTCATGTAGAAACTTAACCATGGTTTGGGATAATGGTTGGGTTAACAAATATCTCAAGTAAAACAAAATTAGTGGACTAGGTCAATGGTCACTATAAGCTTCTCCAAGCTTCTAACCATGTGACTAATTTCCAACTAATTTTGATTTACTCTAAATAAATAAAACCCATCATTATGATAAGCATGGTGTGAGTCTCATACACCCATGTCTCATGTATCATCTAGCATGACACAAAAGAATGTACATTAATATATATCACATATATACTAAGTGTACACAAGTGAGAAAAAGAAATCTTAAGTGAGCTAATATTAGTTAATATAAATTAATATATCAAATATATAATTATACATTAAATTATTAGATCAACACTTGATTTAATAATCCGGCTATATCACATACAACCGACTAATATCAAATGTATCAACATATCGAATCAACACTTGATTCGACAGCCCGGCTATATCACATATAACCGATCGATATCACATATCGCGAGAATAGAATACGGTATCACATACACGTATTAATCTCGGTCCCGCACATATCACATATGCGCTCCTACTTCGTTTCGCCTGAGCCAGGAAACCTCTGTGTAGGACTCTAAAGACTCGTCAATACGCCGGCAGTAGGTGGTGATCATATCAATCATCCATAAGCCGTCAGCGGTCTACTAAACGTAACGGCCCCCGGGTATTGAGCGATCAAAAGATCAACAAGAAAGCCTGCTCATACCCATGTGAATCCAATCAGTAACACTACCGTACAGTCCGGTCTCTTCGTCTAATATGTCGCATATCATAGCCTGGGGGTGGTAAACGTCAGACCCCAATAGCCCTGATAAGTCATGTCGATATAAGGCCCATAACGATTCAAGAAATTACTGATAACACTTACCAGTAAATCTCAGCAACCCTGGCCAGGGATTTCATGTTATGGCCAATCGAGCATAGCGCAACATCAACCCCCAATACTGGGAGAGACGAAATCCCCTCCTATCGCTCATTGCCTCCATCTGACTCGGGACTGTACCCAAAAACCACCGTTTTGCACGATCTCTTGAACGTGGTAAGGTGGAAATCAAAACACGGTGGGAATCACACAAGACTCTATGACAATTTCAGGTCGACAGACAAACCTATACCAGTGTCACCAGAGAACTGCTATCTGACGATAGGCATAACACCATCTAGGAGTTCTCGGCAAGTCCGTCCAGTGTACCCAGTCTTCACTGAGCACCCGTATACCATCTCTGATGTCAAACACCAATAGATATGGGATCATCCATCGCCCATCATATGGGTCGAGAAGCGTATACGCTAGTCTACTCTGGAATTTCGATGCCCTGTCTCGATACTCCCACGAATAGGAATAATTGAAGGATGTACTTACCGACTACCCTTACCCGACTAGTATGATCTACATCATAATCCTGGTAGTCAAGTACTCATCCTAAGGGCTTTATCAACATGTAATAGAGAGACAATAAGTGTACATGTTAAGATAAAGAGCAACCAGATAGCATACTATCATGTCGAGCAAGAAATTCCCCCCTATATATGTACAAGTATCCACTATAATATACATCATATGTACAATAATGGTCTCTAGGGCATACATATAACTAACAATCTCCCACTCGCACTAAGGCCATTTGTTGTAGTATCTTATACTCAACGCCCCATAAAAGTCTTTCTAGGGAAAGACCTCTGTGAGTGGATCCACCGTGTTAACCTTCGTTTCAACTCTCCTTACCTAGATCTTTTGGAGATCAACCATCTCCCTGATCAGGTGATACTGTCCTCAGAATATGTCTGGATCGCTGATGGGACCGGCGTTCCTAGGCCAAAGCCATAACTCCATTGTTTTCACAATAACAGTTATTGGACGCTCAATGGTAGGAACTATGTTCATTTCATGAACAAGAAATTTTCAGACATCCACTTTGGTAGCATCGTTGGTAGCGATGTATTCAGCCTTTAACGTCTAATTTGCCACGGTATCTAGCTTGGAACTCTTCCAACATACCGTCCCTCTACTGAGGGTAAAAACAAAGCCCGAGACTGACTTTCAGTCGACCTTATCACTCTGGAAGCTAGAATTGGTAAAGGACTCCCACTGGAGTTCACCGTCACCAAACCCCAAGAACATTTCTTTAGTGCTTATCAAGTACTTAAGAATGTCCTACACAGCTGTTCAGTGATTCTTCCAAGATCCGATTGATTCTTGATCACTACACCTACTGAGTCAGCTACATCTGGTCTGGTACATAACATCGCATACATGATAGAGCCTACTGCCGAAGCATAAGGTATCCCTTGCATGCGAGCTTTCTCCAAATCAGTCTCAGGAGACAACTTTTTGGAGAGAGTGATTCATGAGTAAGTGGGCGAACCACCATGCTTAGAATCCTCCATACTAAACTCCTTTAGTGTGGTATTAATGTACCTAGATTTGGGACACTCCCAATGTCACGACCCGAAAGAGCACGTGACTGGCCCTTGAACCATATGAAGTCTATAGGACCCCATCTGATCCAAGTAAGCCAAAAGCCCAGAAATCTAAAACCATTTAAAGAGTAAATAAGGAAAACTGGTTTTAAGAAGCAAAGAAATCATGTTTCAAAAATCAAAGTTTTTAAACAACTAAGCCGAATATGCATTTTTAAAAATGTGTTACCTTTCCTGAAAATTTCGGCAGAGTTTCCTTTGTAAAAACTGGCCCCGAACGGGGTACAACAAGAATAATATATATGAAATGATAAAAGGCATCCCCAAGCGGGAGCTAGCTCTTCGTCAATCGACGGTCACAACCACGCAAGCAATAATAATATACAACGCCAAAGGGCGAGGATCAAAACCCAAAAAGAAACTCAAAACAGCCAGAAAACCGTAATACTACAAGCGCGACTCTAAGGTCGAAATAATACAATACTGTTTTCTAAGTCTGAAACAATATACAAGTTTTGGTTGATGGAATTTCTAGATACAATGAATAACACATGAACAATGGTGGTTCTGATACAAAAGAACCCACCTACCCAAGCAAGTCACCCATAAGGGAGCAGTGTGCCAGAAATGCCGCTGTGGAATCTGTGAGGCAAAACCTGCAAGAACTGTGGCACAACGGGGGTGAGTTGCCAACTCGTGAATAGAAAATATCTACAAGCAGAGATCGAATGCATGACCCATCCTAGGTCAATACGATCAGATATAAATAAACCTCAATATGAGTAAGTCTGAAGCATGCTAAACTGGCAAGGAAATCTCTATGCATGAGTGTAGTGCCAAGTGCTCGTGCCAGTGCATCAGGTAATAGCATATCATAAATGTGGGGTATGATCAATGTAATCAAATCTGCATGTACGTGGATCCCATCCACTCATCACCCAATGACAATAACCATCATGCATGTAAATATCATAAAGCATGTGCATGGGAATAATATGAGGATATAAACCATCTGTGTCCCTCGCGACACGTCAAAATCATGGAACCGGAGTGCCCTGCATCGACACTCGAAAACATCATGAAAACTGTGCCCAGCATCTGCACGTAAATCCTCATATATCGGGCTCCGTCAGTCCGGATCGGCCCACAGGCTCTGTCTGCGGTATCGGCCCTCGGCCCCGGCAGTACGCCCATATCCCTCTATCGACTCTGGTCAGTATCCTCCGAATAACCGCCAGGTCCAACCAATCACCGGTAGGTACTCGCCACCCTGCCAGGCTCATCGTCTACTCCACGAAAAACATTTCTTGCCCCTGGGAACCATACCGGGTCCACCATGTACCCGCAATCGGTCTCATCCGCCTCCTCGAATCGGGTTTCACATGTCGCTCTCAGCACCGAGAAAACACATGGTGGACGCACTGAAATATCATATCAAGGGTAACCGGGTTTTAAAACAATTACATATTCTCTTTTTGAAACACCCACGGTTCCCAAAAACCAAAAATATCATGGAAACAACATATCTCAATGCGTATAATCAGAAAGCATGATGTATGCGACATGTAAAGAAATGTAAGCAACATACACTGAATGCAACAGTACTACAGTGTAGTGACATGGCAATTATCGATGATGAAGTGTGTGAGCCGGCAAACAAGTGTACGTGGAACATACGCATCATCGATAATGGTGCTGGTGTCCTAGCAGCATGACTGAAATATATCAACAATACAAGCGATGCAATGCAAATAGCATGAATATGCGGAATCGAATAATCAACGCAACAGTAAAGAACCTGCCTCAATAAATATATCATGCAACCGTGCCTTTTGAAATAAGACGAATCAGGGCTTTTGGTAAAATAAGGGCTACGGTGTTTTAAGAAAAGATGCGTCATTTGAAAATATCCGTATAAACCCTTCTGTCTATCTTTAAAATATCCCCGATTCGTTAGTTTTGAAATAGGTATGACTCGGGTCTAGTCTAATGCCTACAATGCGAACTACGAACCCAACAATCAAGTCAATCGGGAGGGGTATGGAAACCACCTAAATCTGAGTCGATATACATATATATATAGTCGGTGATCTCGCCTCAATAGTATCACGTACGATACAGTATATCATATAACATCCTCGAGTCATGAGTGCGGATCTAACATCAATATAAAGCTCGTACGGTAAATCGTCGTACGGCATCCCAATAGCTGGGTACGGGTCAATATCACATTCATCTCATCACATATCCGGTATCACTACCATCATATCACATCACAATAACGAACTCTGTCATATCGCCGAATCTCACGGCCTCAATCAAACCTCATCGACTCAACTCAATCCCATGTATCATCCTCAATCCTGTATATGAACACATGGTCCCATACCCATGTGTAGATATACACACCCCTATATGCGCACAGATAAATGAAAGAATGCATGCAAGTATATGTATACGTGTATGTGTGGGTGCAACCACTACTCTAGGGTTTCGCACTAAACTAAACCAATACATCCTTATCACCAATAATACCATTATTACCCTCAATAATCCTAAACAACACATAATAAATATATGTGTGTATACGTATTCGTATACATCACCACGGACTGCGGGGGTGCTATACGCCATCCACCCGACTTCTCCCCGTAGATATAATCTACTCACATTGCTTCTCGTGTGCCGATGCCGATGTCGCTATCTTCATCTTCTTCGCCTCAACATCACGTGGGGTACCACAAGGATATCACAAACGCTAAAGCACATGAAAATCACATCGGAAACCAAAACGGCACACGCTACGCCTATAGGTAAAAACCTATAACCTCGCATGCAAACACGATCAATAGTCACTTGTCGTTGACATCCAAACGCCACTCGACAGAAACGAAACACCAAATACCAAAATCCATGCTAAAACAAGTCGTAAACCATGCACCAACATAGGAAAATCAACCCAGATTTTACCCTAGATGGAATCAGTCAAAACTAGACATACCCAGGGTCAAGAATAGAGGAAATGGGGCCAAGCACAAAAATCGAGGCAATTCCCTCCTGCTCTGGCCGCAATTTGCGGCCAGAAGGAATTAATTGGCGGCCGAGGGAATGAGTTGGGGGCTAGGGTTTTGTGTGGTGGTTCCATGGTGCATGCACATCTCACTGTCAACTCAGTTTTATTTTTGGGGTCTCGGGGTGATACCAGATTCCTAATTACGATCAAAGATTCACAGTTTTCCCCGATATCGATTCCGTAATTCCGTATTCTGTGTTCTAGCTTCATGTTTGGTCCAAAAGAACATCACACCAGGGGTTCTAAGGTCACCACCATCCTCAATTTCATGTTTAATCTCAGATCTCACATAAACCCTAACTTAAAGTTTCACCAATCAACCAAACGACAACATATCGACATGAAACTAGAATGGATGCAATAAGAATTGAATTACTAAACTAGGGGTGCAGAAATTATCTCCTTTGGCAACTCAAGAAAATTCTTGAGTTGCTCAAAGTCCTCCAAATCCAATCTTGCTAGGTTCAATGTGTAGCTAGTGAGCTTGGGAGCAAGTTTTGTGAAGTGGGAATGGGGTTTTGGGGTTGATTTCATTGTGGATCTAGGGTTTCATGAAGAGGGAGAGAGAGAGAGGGAGAGGGAGCAGCAGCAGCTCAGTTTGAAGAGGGAAGAGAAAATGAGAAAGGAAATGATGGGGGGGCATGGGTCAAAAGAGGTATGACCTAGACATTCTCTCTCATCATCATACTTACTTTTTCCTTTTCTTTTCTTTTCCTTCACACTCCAATAGTGAACCCAAATGAACAACCATGGCAATGAAATGTAATACAAGTGTAAGAAGTGTGGAAAATGATATGTGCACATTTTTGCACAAAAATGCTAAAAATCCAATTAGCGATTTTTAATCGCAATTAACACTAAATTAGCATATAACTAGTCTTAAAAACTTTAAAATGGCATAATTCCATAAAATACCCTATTTTAGAATTTTCCATAATTTTCCAAAAAATTTCCCCATTTATTTGTATTTAATTATACCGGAATATTAAAATATTTATTAAAATAATATTAAATTATAAAAATTCCCGAAAATAATATTTTATTATTTTGGAGACGTTACAATCTATCCCCCTTAAAGAAATTCGGTCCCCGAATTTAAATTTAAACCCCCAAATACTAAAATATTTCTATACAAATTCCAAGTCATCGGGGCTCCGAAATCAGTAATACATAAAACGTATCATAGCGCAATGCATGCGCACGAGTACTGAGCAGATAACTCAAAAGCAACACTCCATCAAGCATCCCGCAATCATCGGAGTCATGGTAAAGACACAAATGTCAAATCCAATACAAAACCAATATGATATAGATCAGAACTATACATGTAGACATCCAATCTATACATGTGAATAGCTGATGTAAATGCATGTCAAATCTTTTTGAGTCGCTGTGCGATGCGCGTAACACTGCACAGTGGCGGACGTTTTTCATAAGAAAATAACTATATACGTATATATATATATATATCCTTTGTTTAATAGGTACGTTCCGCCGTTTTGAAAACAATTTAGAAGGGTTTCCTTGTTTTTAAACGTTTCGTGTCATATCAGACACGTAGGTATATATATATATCGAGACCATAGCTCGTTCTTGGAAATCCCTTCGAACTATCAATGCATGCAAAATATATCCAGGTACTGTCCTCTGACTAGTCCTGCTCAGTATGAAAACAAATATCCAATATCATAAAAATGTACTGCTCCAAAAGGAATAAATCCCAAAAATGCACATAACATCACCCTGTGCGTCTGGTGCGCACGGAAATCAAAATCCATATATATGCCATACAGGTGCACAAAACAACATCTAGGTGCAACGGGCGTGCACGAAGCATCTGTCATAGGCAACGTGTGTACCTGACAGCCAAAAATCCGGTGCATCTGACATGCACGAAGAATCTCGATTTAGTGCATCGGGTGTGCACCAAAATCGTATCTCAAAACATGCGCCCAACATGCGCGAAAATCCAAATCGGTGCATCCATCGTGCAAAAATGAAAATCTAAACCCTGCGCACTCAACATGCACGGAATCACGAAATCCAATAGCAAACGTCGAACATGCGTAAGTCCAATCAAAAGCACGGAGTGCAAGAATCAATCATCAATATCAGGGTCAAAATCGACGATATAAAATGCGGCTCAATCAAGATCAAGTGTACCGCGATGGAAAGTCTCACAACCGTGTGCATCAGCGTGCACAAAACACATATCAATGCACTATAAGCACATATAAGCTATACCGAGTACAAAATCGAAACAGTAAAAGTACATGAAAACTAAGCTGGAAGCGTAAATCAAATCACCGGCATAAAATAGGCATGAAATCACAATCAACACCTCCAGAGTAATAACTCTGTGCAAGGTATAAATACCCAGTAAGTGCAACCATGGTGCCAAAAACAGAAATCATAGAACTCAGCCATCAAAACCAAATCATGCAAATAGATCGCCAAAATACCAAAATCCCAAGTGACGGATACGTGATAGTCACATCACAAAATCACAAATCATAAATCATAAATCATAAATCATAAATCATAAATCATAAATACCGTCGTCGGTATATCCTCCTTCGAGGTCGAGAAGGTGCCGGTACATCCAATGCTAGCGGTGCAAGATATCTACTTGCCTCATGCTCACGGCTGACGTCCTCTGCCTCTGGTTCCTTATCTTCTCTGTGGATTACCAATCTCGCAATCCATCGGCTCATCGGCCCGGTCAGGTGTGCTAACAGGAACGATTCCATTCTGGCACCTTTCAGGTCATCACTCGGTCTATCCTCACGACCGCTCGTAAAGCAGCACATCTCTGGCGCCAACCTCTGGTCCTCTAAATGCACATTACACATCGGCTCCTGGTGAAAATCTTCTTGCAGCAGTGTACTGGAAGGAATCCCTGCTCAAGGTCTCTTCTGATCTCGCCTAAGCCAAACTGTACGGAGGCTGGTACTCTGGCATAATCTTTCCTCGCTTTCTGGACCTCTGCGCCCTTAGTACAACATCTCCTCGGAAGCTTGTCGCATCCCTGCACCTCTGTATGCATATCCGACCTTTAATCTTAACGGGGTGTAGCACCAGCTCGTCTGCATCTCGCACGAACTTCTTGTCCCACTTGTCTGTATCATCGACCATTTCGACATCGCGTCTCTATCTGCGCACTGCAATGTCCTCGGCTACGGTCCCTCCGAAATCTCTAACACGGACTCGAAATCATGAACTCGGTATCTTCGTCACTCAGTAGGAGATATCTAGCTGATCACGTCCTCAACGTGCGTATCGCATCTTTGATGTCAGCGGAGTGGAACGTCATCTCGTCGAAATCTCATGCGAACTCTTTACTCCACTCTGCTTCAATTTCGACTGATTCGGACTCATCTCATCATGGCTACACAGGCTGCGCTCCAACGGCTACGCTCGTATCTGGAGTCTCCCAAGCAGTGTCCCATCACATGATATCCGAATGATGTCGAATCGTCCAATCGACTCGTCAGAACCTTATAATCCCCCAAGAGCTCAACACCTCGGGTATAGTTTAATAGTATCGAGTACATACCACAGCCTCAGTGGTCCAGCCGTAGAAGGGCAAACCCAAGGCTCACTAATGGCGCCGCGGAACTGCCGCAAACCCTAAGGTTAAAAGGCTTTCACACGGTCATTATGTCGAGTTAGGGTTTCAATCTTCTAGAGGGTCCATAGAATCGCTTGCATGTCTTTCCGAATACTTTAAACTTGGAAAATGTGTTCCTGACACTCGATCGTCTCAATCGACTCTCAATGAATCTGCGTGAAGTCGCCTCTAGCTGTAATCAATCTATCTGGGTGATATCTCATCTTCCGCAGCAACAACTGGCTCCTTCGTCCGTGCGTGGGACAACGCCTCAATCGTCCTGGATAAGCGATAATATCAACGGTCGTCACATCCTGGCTGGCCTCTATCAGTGGCCCAATCCGCGGGTGCCGATCAACACATCCGGAAATCTCATAAAAGTGGTCAATCCAACGCTCATGTCGCGAAAACACAATAAGACGACTCCTCAATATGCAATCGTATGCCTCTGGAATCACGCCCTGGTCAGTCCTCGTCCACGACGAGCTCATGCTGACGCAATTCGAGTCGTAGCTCACTCTGCCCGTGCAATCGTGGCGGCAAAACCATAACCAGTATCGATGAGGATAGATCATAGGAAGGAATATAATACGGTGCAAGGAAATGTACAACCTAAGGTTTCTTAAGCGGAGTGGTGTGTCGTAAGTATGTCGCGGAACATACCCACGGTACGTCACTCTACTTTAGTCACCTATTCCATCAACCAAGGGTCATCCTACGCGACGAAAGTTCGGGTCTAATACCCCCTCGACTAGGTCTAAGTTCCGTAAGGTCAAGCCTAAGTTCCGTATATAGATAACGCCCTAGGGTCCACATAGTCAAACTTAGATTCGAACCTAGGTCAACCTAGCGCTCTGATACCAACTTTTACACGACCCGAAAGAGTACGTGACTGGCCCTTGAACCATATGAAGTCTATAGGACCCCATCTGATCCAAGTAAGCCAAAAGCCCAGAAATCTAAAACCATTTAAGGAGTAAATAAGGAAAACTGGTTTTAAGAAGTAAAAAAATCAAGTTTTAAAAATCAAAGTTTTTAAACAACTAAGCCGAATATGCATTTTTTAAAATGTGTTACCTTTCCTAAAAATTTCGGCAGAGTTTCCTTTGTAAAAACTGGCCCCGAACGGGGTACAACAAGAATAATATATATGAAATGATAAAAGGCATCCCCAAGCGGGAGCTAGCTCTTCGTCAATCGACGGTCACAACCACGCAAGCAATAATAATATACAACGCCAAAGGGCGAGAATCAAAACCTAAAAAGAAACTCAAAACAGCCAGAAAACCGTAATACTACAAGCGCGACTCTAAGGTCGAAATAATACAACATTGTTTTCTAAGTCTGAAACAATATACAAGTTTTGGTTGATTGAATTTTTAGATACAATAAATAATACATGAACAATGGCGGTTCTGATACAAAAGAACCCACCTACCCAAGCAAGTCACCCATAAGGGAGCAGTGTGCCAGAAATGCCGCTATGGAATCTGTACGGCAAAACCTGCAAGAACTGTGGCACAACGGGGGTGAGTTGCCAACTCGTGAATAGAAAATATCTACAAGTAGAGATCGAATGCATGACCCATCCTAGGTCAATACGATCAGATATAAATAAACCTCAATATGAGTAAGTCTGAAGCATGCTAAACTGGCAAGGAAATCTCTATGCATGAGTGTAGTGCCAAGTGCTCGTGCCAGTGCCTCAGGTAATAGCATATCATAAATGTGGGGTATGATCAATGTAATCAAATATGCATGTACAAGGATCCCGTCCACTCGTCACCCAATGACAATAACCATCATGCATGTAAATATCATAAAGCATGTGCATGGGAATAATATGAGGATATAAACCATCTGTGTCCCTCGCGACACGTCAAAATCATGGAACCGGAAGGCCCAGCATCGACACTCGAAAACATCATGAAAACTGTGCCCAGCATCGGTACGTAAATCCTCATATATCGGGCTCCGTCAGTCCGGATCGGCCCACAGGCTCTGTCTGCGGTATCGGCCCTCGGCCCCGGCAGTATACCCATATCCATCTATCGACTCTGGTCAGTATCCTCGGGATAACCGCCAGGTCCAACCAATCACCGGTAGGTACTCACCACCCTGCCAGGCTCATCGTCTACTTCACGAAAAACATTTCTTGCCCCGGGGAACCATACCGGGTCCACCATGTACCCGCAATCGGCCTCATCCGCCTCCTCGAATCGGGTTTCACATGTCGCGCTCAGTACCGAGAAAACACATGGTGGACGCACTGAAATATCATATCAAGGGTAATCGGGTTTTAAAACAATTACACATTCTCTTTTTGAAACACCCACGGTTCCCAAAAACCAGAAATATCATGGAAACAACATATCTCAATGCGTATAATCAGAAAGCATGATGTATGCGACATGTAAAGAAATGTAAGCAACATACACTGAATGCAACAGTACTACAGTGTAGTGACATGGCAATTATCGATGATGAAGTGTGTGAGCCGGCAAACAAGTGTACGTGGAACATACGCATCATCGATAATGGTGCTGGTGTCCTAGCAGCATGACTGAAATATATCAACAATACAAGCGATGCAATGCAAATAGCATGAATATGCGGAATCGAATAATCAACGCAACAGTAAAGAACCTGCCTCAATAGATATATCATGCAACTTTGCCTTTTGAAATAAGACGAATAAGGGCTTTTGGTAAAATAAGGGCTACGGTGTTTTAAGAAAAGATGCGTCATTTGAAAATATCCGTATAAACCCTTCTGCCTATCTTTAAAATATCCCCGATTCTTAGTTTTGAAATAGGTATGACTCGGGTCTAGTCTAACGCCTACTATGCGAACTACGAACCCAACAATCAAGTCAATAGGGAGGGGTATGGAAACCACCTAAATCTGAGTCGATATACATATATATATATAGTCGGTGATCTCGCCTCAATAGTATCACGTACGATACAGTACATCATATAACATCCTCGAGTCATGAGTGCGGATCTAACATCAATATAAAGCTCGTACGGTAAATCGTCGTACGGCATCCCAATAGCTGGGTATGGGTCAATATCACATTCATCTCATCACATATCCGGTATCACTACCATCATATCACATCACAATAACGAACTCTGTCATATCGCCGAATCTCACGGCCTCAATCAAACCTCATCGACTCAACTCAATCCCATGTATCATCCTCAATCCCGTATATGAACACATAGTCCCATACCCATGTGTAGATATACACACCTCTATATGCGCACAGATAAATGAAAGAATGCATGAAAGTATATGTGTACGTGTATGTGTGGGTGCAACCACTACTCTAGGGTTTCGCACTAAACTAAACCAATACATCCTTATCACCAATAATACCATTATTACCCTCAATAATCCTAACAACACATAATAAATATATGTGTGTATACGTATTCGTATACATCACCACGGACTGCGGGGGTGCTATACGCCATCCACCCGACTTCTCCCCGTAGATATAATCTACTCACATTGCTTCTCGTGTGCCGATGCCGATGTCTCTATCTTCATCTTTTTCGCCTCAACATCACGTGGGGTACCTACAAGGATATCACAAACGCTAAAGCACATGAAAATCACATCGGAAACCAAAACGGCACACGCTACGCCTATAGGTAAAAACCTATAACCTCGCATGCAAACACGATCAATAGTCACTTGTCGTTGACGTCCAAACGCCACTCGACAGAAACGAAACACCAAATACCAAAATACATGCTAAAACAAGTCGTAAACCATGCACCAACATAAGAAAATCAACCCAGATTTTACCCTAGATGGAATCAGTCAAAACTAGACATACCCAGGGTCAAGAATAGAGGAAATAGGGCCAAGCACAAAAATCGAGGCAATTCCCTCCTGCTCTGGCTGCAATTTGCGGCCAGAAGGAATTAGTTGGCGGCCGAGGGAATGAGTTGGGGGCTAGGGTTTTGTGTGGTGGTTCCATGGTGCCTGCACATCTCACTGTCAACTCAGTTTTATTTTTGGGGTCTCGAGGTGATAGCAGATTCCTAATTACGATCACAGATTCACAGTTTTCCCCGATATCGATTCCGTAATTCCGTATTCTGTTTTCTAGCTTCAAGTTTGGTCCAAAATAACATCACACTAGGGGTTCTAAGGTCACCACCATCCTCAATTTCATGTTTAATCTCAGATCTCACATAAACCCTAACTTAAAGTTTTACCAATCCACCAAACGACAACATATCGACATGAAATTAGAATGGATGCAATAAGAATTGAATTACTAAACTAGGGGTGCAGAAATTACCTCCTTTGGCAACTCAGAAAAATTCTTGAGTTGCTCAAAGTCCTCCAAATCCAATCTTGCTAAGTTCAATGTGTAGCTAGTGAGCTTGGGAGCAAGTTTTGTGAAGTGGGAATGGGGTTTTGGGGTTGATTTCATTGTGGATCTAGGGTTTCATGAAGAGGGAGAGAGAGAGGGAGAGGGAGCAGCAGCAGCTCAGTTTGAAGAGGGGAGAGAAAATGAGAAAGGAAATGATTGGGGGGCATGGGTCAAAAGAGGTTTGACCTAGACATTCTCTCTCATCATCATACTTACTTTTTCCTTTTCTTTTCTTTTCCTTCACACTCCAATAGTGAACCCAAATGAACAACCATGGCAATGAAATGTAATACAAGTGTAACAAGTGTGGAAAATGATATGTGCACATTTTTGCACAAAAATGCTAAAAATCCAATTAGCGATTTTTAATCGCAATTAAAACTAAATTAGCATATAACTAGTCTTAAAAACTTTAAAATGGCATAATTCCATAAAAATGCCCTATTTTAGAATTTTCTATAATTTTCCAAAAAATTTCCCCATTTATTTGTATTTAATTATACCGGAATATTAAAATATTTATTAAAATAATATTAAATTATAAAAATTCCCAAAAATAATATTTTATTATTTTGGAAACGTTACACCCAATATCCACTTAGATCTATAACCATAGATCACAATCCACAAGATGCGGTAGGTATCATCCAGATCTTCCTTGGAGAATTCTCGTGATAAGAGGAGCTTGACCGAGTGTAGCACAAGAAACCATTTCCTTTCAAGAGTATTTCATCTACGTACAATACGTGGAAGACAACCTTACTCTCTACAACCTTCTTATATATACAAGGTTCATCTACCTTTTTGATGGAGTCAAACTCTTTGGCTGCCACATCAAAACAGATGTTCCAACTCCGCGATACGCGCTTTGATCCTGATGGACTTAAGCGTAGCCACTGGAGAAAAAGTTTCATCATAAACCACACCTGGTTATTGACAAAAACCTTTTACTACAAGTCTAGCTTTGAAAGTATCAACTTTTCCATTTACACCAAGAATCTTATCAAGATCCACTTGCTCCCGATGAGTTTTACCCCTTCAGGTGCAACATTCAAAGTCATACTTTGTTGGTGTACATGGATTCCATCTTTGATCACATAGCATCCAGTCACTTCACAGAGTCCCCACTCGTGATGGCCTGCCTGAACTTGGTTGGGTCATCATCTACCATGATGCAATCCTCGCTCTCACCGTCACCGAGGAAACCGTAGAATCTCTCAGGTGGATGAGAAACCCTACCAGATTTGCGGAGAGGCTGAGCTTCGTTGGAGACTATTGAATCCTTTGGTTTCACCAAATCATCAACTGTTAATTTGTCTAGCTGGAACTCCTTCCAGTTCTACCTCATGACCACTAATTTCTTCATAAGAAATTCCTTTTTCTAAAAAAAGGTGGTATGTTGAGAAACAAAACACCTTTTACTCCTCAGTATGGTAGAAGATATTCACTCACAAATGTTTGGGGATATCCAACAAACTTACAGAACTGACCTTGCCTCGAGCTTGTCCGGATTTTGCTTTTCAACATAGGCCGGACAACCCCATATCTTAACTCATTTAAGACATGGTCTCTTCCCATTCTATATCTCATATAGAGTGGTAGGCATTGATTTGGACGGAACCCCAATCAATAGGTATGCAGCTTCTCAAGTGCATAACACCAAAAGGAAACAGGCAATTCAGTAGTACTCACCATAGAGCGCGTCATAACTCATAGGGCGCGTTACCTCCTCCCCGATACACCGTTTTGCTGTGGTGTACTCGAAGGAGTAAGCTGAGAGAGAATCCTATTCTCCTTTTAGAAACTCCAGGAACTCCATTCGCAAGTATTCGCCTCCCGATCTTATCAAAGGACTTAATACTTTTACCCTTCTGGTTCTTAACTTCAAGCTTATATTCCTTGAATTTCTCAAAAGTTTCAGACTTGTGTTTCAATAGGAACATATGTCTGAATCTTGAGAGATGGTCAGTGAATATAATGAAGTACGAGGAACCAACCCTGGAATTTATAGACATAGGACCGTATACATCACCATGTATCAGTCCCCAGAGTTCAGTAACTCTTTCTCTGTTTCTAGTAAATGGAGTATTGGTCATTTTACCTTTGAGACAAGACTGGCAAGTATCATAAGATAAAAATTCGAACAGATTCTCATATTCATACTTATGTAACTTATCTAGTCGTGTCGCATTGATATGACCTAGTCTACAATGCCGCAAGAAAGATTCGTTCATTTCTGAACTACTCCTCTTGTGTGTGTTCTAGATACTTTGAACTGTGGTTTGATTTAGAACATATATGCTATTATATAATGTACCTGATCCAATCGACTCTTGATTAAGGAAAATATTCACAACATTATCCTGCAATATAAAATTATATCCTTCTTTAACTTAATAAAGAAACTGATGTAATGTTGTATATCGAGTTCGGTATCTAATAGCATTTGTTCAGAATCAATGTATTTACCATTTGGTAATACAAGATGATATTTGCCAACTGATTTGGCTGCAACAATTGTACCATTCTCTAACACTTAGAGATATATCACCCAATCCCAGTTCTCTACCCGTCTGTAGCCCATGTAATAGATTACATATATGGGATCCTGATCTGGTATCTCATACCTAGAACGTAGATGATACTGAGGAACAGTTCTTAGTAACAAACATACCCGAAGAAGATACATCAACATGCACATTCCTCGAATGGGTGGCATAGGAATCCGGATATTCCCCTATTTCCTGCTCGGACTTATAACAATTATAAGATAGAGCGGAACCAACGTTCCCCAGCTTAGTATAATTAGCAGCTTCGGTCAATGCATCCATATTATTATCTTGATTAAGGCATGACATGGTCGCTACTAGGGGAGAGAGAGAGAGAGAAACACTCGGCGTATGCTCTTGCAAGATCAGATTGGTTATTATTTTATGTAATCAGGATGGCTCCCACTGTTTTTATCAAATCTTCCTTCAAACCCTAAAAGGTAAGACTAACCGGGATTAATTACACCCTACAAGTTCGCCAATCTTTTGGCCAGGCCAGTGTCGGTACTTTGAGGGAGGTTTCCCGTGCTTTTGCACGGACCTAATTAAAATAAACCTCGTTTTCCCAGGGGCGTAACCCCGTTAACACCTTTCTAGACTCCTGCTTGATCGGCTAATTGTAATGTGCAAAACTCTTCCAGGAGTAACTCTTACTCGCAGTGGGTATCGGGATCCAACTATCTCATTGAAGATATGCAATCTCATTGCAAATTTCAACACTTGAAATTCCAGATAATACTTTGCCCCTTGCAACTTATGACCTTAACAAAGTCAAAAAATCATAAGAGCTAGCCTAGTTCAACCCGTACATTTCATGATTGAATTAAACCCACCCGTACGACCCTTAACTGTAAGTCCACGGTAGCGCCCCGGCCGTCAAACTATAGGTTAAATGCGGAACAAAAATTTTTAACTGGCGCTATAATATACTTTAACCCGGATCTGCCATTATTGCTAAACTAACAAACTGTAAAGAGAGTAGAAAGGTTATACCGAACGATCCGAGTCCTTCGTTCTTTAACCATCATCCCACGCTCCGTTGCGGCTGCTCCGATCTCGTCGATCTCCGATCTGCTCGTCCAGGTGGCACCACGTCAACGATTCTTTAAACGGGCTCCCGCCTCTGACTCGAGGCAACTCGGTCATCAAGTTTGCTAAAAGAGACGACCAAGAATGATGTAGAGAATGAGTAGAAGACTTTGTCTCGCTTCGTCCAAAACCATGGACGAACGGTTAATGAAGTTGCCAATTGATTCGGGTGATGGAATGAAATGAGCAATGAAATTTCCATACACCCCAAAACTATCATAATCTTTTCATCAAATGAATCATCAAGCAAGTAAGAGAGAGGAGAGGGGCCGGCCACTATATAGGAGTGGGGGGTGAGTGTAGGAGGAGAGAGGTGACCACAAGAACAAATATCATGTGTGAACACAAGAAAATATCTAGTGTGAACACAAAGTGTGAACACAAAAAATGCAACCAATGAAACATCAACACCATTCTAACCTAGTCACCTCTTCTAGAAACTTCTAGAACCTTCCACACTCATCTCAAGAAAAGATAAA
The DNA here is from genome assembly GCA_030015575.1 of Agapanthus africanus. NCBI lineage: Eukaryota > Viridiplantae > Streptophyta > Magnoliopsida > Asparagales > Amaryllidaceae > Agapanthus > Agapanthus africanus. The sequence goes on along the minus strand of CM057350.1, from coordinate 181,883,469 downwards.
TCCGTCTTTAACCGAATGTTAAAAGACGGCTGATAGAAAACTGGAAACTGGCAACTTCCAAAAGCGATCCCGAAACGAATTTCAGGATAACCCCGTAACTGTATAAATATACCCGTATTTGTATTACGACCGAATACAAATGCAACTGAGATAAAGATATTATATCTACTCAATATAATACTCGGATCCGGCTTAAACCAAAGCCGACCAGTATCATCTGCCCGAAATCTGACACGTGCGTAAACGCACGTGCATTTTCCGAACCCTGCCATAAAACCATACGGCCTCTACAACGTTTCGCCCGAACTTGGGAAACTGTCTATGGGGGACTCTAATGACTCGTCAGTACTCTGGCAGTGGGTTTAACCATAAACCGTCGGCGGCACTAGCTATGCGTAACAGCTGCCCATGGACTGACCTCAAGGGAGGCCGATGAGCGAACTCATCCGGAAACCCTACTGAGCCTAACAGTGACAATGTATATACAGTCCGGTCCATTCTTCTATGGGTATTGCATATCTGCCTAGGGGGCTAGTAACGTCAGACCCCCAATAGCAGTATAAGTCGTGTCGGAGTGTAGCCCAATAACACCCTGAGATACTACTGGAGTACCTACCAGTAAATCTCCTGCCACGGCCGTGGGCTTTGTGTAATGGCTCTCCTAGACACAGCACGACCTCACCCCCAATACCGGAAGAGACGAATCCCCTGCCGATCCGCTCACGTGCCTCCATGTGGCTCGGGACTGTACCCAAAAACTACCTGTTTGCACGACTCCTTTGAGCCGTGGTAGGGTAGAAATCAAAGCACAGTGGGAACTCACACGAGACAAATGACGAGCTCAGGTCGATGAACTAACCTGTACACATGTCACCAGGGAACTGCTATCTGACGATATGTATAATACCAACTAGCAGGTTCCCGGCGAGTCCTGTCCGGTGTACTCATAACCCAATGAGCACCTGTATACATCTTAGGTGATCCAACTGACACCAGTGGCTTGTGAGACCGGCCACCGCCCCTCGTCGGGGTCTCGACTGTATACACTAGTCTACTCCGGAGTATCGATGCCCTGTCTCGAAACTCCCACGACTAGGGACCACAATTAAGGATAAGCGTATAAACCACCCAACTCTCACGTATATGATCGCCATCATACTGTTGGTGGTAAAGCAAGATCCTAAGAGCTCCATCAAAGTGTAACATGTAATCAGTCACCTGAACGTGTACACGACTGATAAAGGCAATCCAGATAGCATACTATCATCTCGAGTAAGACTGTCCTACTGGTATAGGTCCTCCGCAATCATTGCAATCACGTACCTGCGATCCAATAATTGACTATGAGGGCACTATCACCAACAATCTCCCACTTGCACTTAAGGCTAATTATTTCGATGTCGACTACTCACAGTCCGTGTGAAACCGAACATCCAACTCCTCTACTAATCAGTTTCACAAAGCCCGTTTGTAAAACTATTGTGTTCGAGAAATAGCCTCAGTGAGTGGATCCTCCTAGATGTTTCTTTCTATATCTCTCTTAATCTCAAATACACGGAGAAAGCCATCTCCCGAATCGAGTAATACCTGTCTTAGAATATGTCTGGATATCTGATGGGACCTAGTTCATAAATGAACTCCAAATCCAAACTTCTTAAACTGTATCGATCACTGAACCTAATCAGTATCCGGCACCTAGCCTCCCACAGTATCCTCTTGGACCACCTGTCCATAATACTGTCCCTTGTCAAAGGGAAAAACTATAACTCTGACAATCACTCTGTCAACCATGTCACCTTTGAAGCCTGGAATGATAATCGTCTCCCGAAGGAGGCCGCCTTCATCAAATCCATAGAACATTTACTTATGTTCTAAAACCGCTTCGTTATGTTTCTCCAGGATTGGATTAATATAAACTTATCGCATCAAGTGCAAAAACAACATCTGGTGTGGTACTTGACATCTCATGATTGACTCAATTGCCTAAGCAAGTGATCTGCCAATCATGCCCATCCCTCTCCCCTTTAGTCTGTAAGACACCTTTAGAGAGGGTGACTCCATCACCTGCAGGTACACCACCATGCCAGGAGTCATCTATTCTAAAAACCATTAGAATACTGTCAAAGTACCCACATTGGGAAACTACCCAAATCCAGATCTAAAACCATAGATCTAGAAACCAGAATGTCAAATATTATATCCATATCCTGTCTGGAGAAACAACTGTGTGACGACCACAGTACAACCAATCATAGTATAGGAATTTTACTTCCTACTCTGTGTATGTCATCCAGATACCGTGACATCACACCATACTACCTTCTTAACAGATCCATCCCCTATTCTGATTGAAGTCAAACCCATGACTGTCACATCAAAATTAGATGATCTATCTCCGCTAAAACTGCTCTAGTCTATAAATAGACGTAAGCTACTTGCCCACTATTCTTCCGCTGCTCCCACTGACTACGACAACCCTCCTACCGGATCTCATAGCCTGGAACAACAGTAGTGTCAAGTTTGGGTAAGCAAGAACCTCCCTGTCACCGTCCTTGAGGCTACCGGAGTACCTCTCGGGTGTCTGAGGTTACCCACCATATCTGCGGAGTGGCTATTGGAATGTCAAACCTGATTGAATATATAGGTCCTAATAAATTTTCCGTAATCGTTCGCGGTTCTGGAATCACTTCCAGTTCTATCATACTCCCATTACTGTTTTTCTGAAAAAATCCATTTTACTAAAACTGTGGCGAGTCAAGAACAATATCACTATTGATCTTCCAAATGGTAGAATATCAACCCTCGTCATAGCCAGGGTCAACCCATAAACAGCCATTATAGAAACGTGCCGTGAGTTATCCAGAGTCTGGTTTTAAGCATAAGCTGGACAACTCCCCGTACCTTAACATCTTTTAAGGTATGAACCATTCGATATCCAATATAGAAACTTTGGCACTTATTTAATTGGAACCAGATTCAAATCATGCAGCTGTCTCCAGAGCATATCAACTTAATGGAAGGAGGCTAATCAACATTACTCAACTTAGGAATCCATCTAATTATGAGTAACCTGAAAGAGAAACAAGTTTCTCAAAAACCATTACTATCATCTGAATACCAATCACAAGAATCTACATCTTCGATCTCTTTGAAGAATCCCGATACTTGTGACACCTGGTTCTCTACTTTATTCTTATACCCACAACTTCTCAAAACTTAGACCTTGTATTTCTACGAAACACTTGTCTAAAAACTAGAGAAGTCATAAGTAAACAGAACATAGTACGAGGACCTACCCCTTTGTCCTGATGGACACTTGGACAACATACAATAATCTGTATAAGACCGCTGAGTTGAACAACTCAAAACCTGTGCGTCGTAGGTTGGAAACTGTACCCTGGCGATTTCCTCAAATATCACCAATGACAACGAATTCCGATATAATGAGGATAATCACCTAATTCCCGATAACTTACTCCCGCTCATCATCTGTAAAACCATACAGATATGAGAATGAAACCTGGTAAATACATACCCTCGGAGTAAGTATCTAATCGGGAAAACAGTTTTCCTTTAACAATGCACTGAAACATGAAAATGTTTTGTAGGGGTATCCTGGTATTCATAGCAATGCCTCTTCCATAATCCAATTCATGACTTCAACCGTATATTTTATTGCCATCTCTCCAAATCCCTTTATTTGTCTTTAGTCATTACCTTCTGTACACCATTGTTAGGCTAAATGGCTTTCTTACTTCCCTACCGTTCGGCACCAGCCTATGGTTTGGAAGAAGATTATCCAGTAAGCATAATAGGTGTACCCTCCTAAACCAAGGAGTACTCGCATCTTGAGAGAAGGTGATGATAAAAGACAATTGAATAATACCTTATTCTTTTAAAGGTGAAGTAGGAGTGGCGATGAAGTACGAGGTTTGGTCGTGAATGATATCAGTCGCAATTTACTTTGCCCTCTTTCTAATCCCTTTATTTTGTCTTTAGTTATTGCCTTCTGCACACCCTACTTAGGCTAATTGGTTTTCTTCATTCCCTACCTTTCGGCACCTGCCTATGGTTTGGAATAAGACTATCCAATAAGCGTAATAGGTGTACTCTCCTAAACCAAGGAGCCCTCACAACCTGAGAGAATGTGATAATAAAAGACAACTGAATAAACCAATTCTATTTCTCCTGAACCTTGATCCATCCTCGAAGAAGTCCCTCCGAGTTCGTATATAACCAAACGATGGATCTATCCAATGGAAGTGGATGTCCGTAGTAATACGGGGTGTTCTGAGAAATGCAAAGGGTAAAAGAAGGAGTGGCAATGACTTATGCAACTCGGACAATCCAAAAGCCAGTATTTTAAGAAGATTCGGTCAACTTGGTCACTGAGTCATAGTCTAGGGTCAGTCAAAGGTCGCTGCCAAAGAGAGAGAGAAAAGAAACACTCTGCGTGCACTCTAACCTAGATCAGAATGGTTATCACTTTATCTAATCCGAAAACCTCCCACTGTCCTGTCAAATTCTCCTCCAAACCTAAAAGAAGAATCAATCGGGATCACCCGAAGAGTAAACCAACTCATCAGTGGGAATCAGAATCCAACTCTCATCGCATGATAACGTGACGGAATCCACTCGTGTTATCACATTCCAGAAGGTATGCGCATGCCTGGCAAGTTTCAGTTTCTTTAGAAACTCCCGATATGATTTTTGCCCCATGCTCTTATGATCATGACTAAGGGCCAACCCATCATAAGTCACATGTCAAGTTCTTCCCATCATTATCTTGTTAATTTGAACCCACCCGTACTCGCCCTTGACTAAGGGCCAACAAGGCTGTACGACTGTCCCAAACCAACGCATCTATCTATGCAACATATGAACACCCCAGCAGCTACCAATCACTATGTCCTAGCTAAGGGCCAGACCAACATAGCTTGAATACTACTGACCATTCATATGAAATGATGGAGGGCTACGGCTGGTTTTTGGCGAAAAACCTTTAACGTAACGAACTTGATATCGCTGAAGGAACCTGATAGCTTTATAAAATATAGTGGCGAAAACCTTTTGCTAAAGAGGTCACTCCCGGTGAAGGGATTTCGGCTCTTTCCTCATGGAATGAGGTGCAAGATATTCCACTGAATACCGCGATGCAAAGCAATTTGTAATCGACTATAGTGAAGTTATTACCCTGACGCAAACTTCTGCCCAAGGGGTCAGTCCCGGTGAAGGGATATCGGCCCTTTGCCCCGTCGAATGAGGTGCAGGATATTCCACCCGAATACCGCTATGCAAAACAAAAAGGAAACGTCTTTGTAATAACACTTTTTAAATTTGTTCCAACAACTGCCAAACAGGTTTGTTTTCCTTTGCATTGATCAGAATCAACGCAGTCCCATCAATAAATCACACCAGAAAAGAACGAAAATAAAATGTACGTATATGCCATCTGCATTCGTCACTGAGTCTCGTCGTCACCCGTTAGGTTACTTAACTAACGACAGAGCGGGGACTGAACTAGCGCGGGTGTAAAACATATACAACATCTAATAGTATATAAACCAATATACAATAATCGCTCCAGGCGTGATAATATGCAACATTACAGAAAAGTAATAAGCATCACAGAACAATACAGATAATCTGGGATCCCCGAGTTTCACAGAGCCGCTGCTGAAACCCGACGTTCACCTGTCGTGTGGATAGCCTGTGCAATGAAACCTAGAACCCTACGGGTGCGGCAAGTTACCCGCCAAAACCTGAAGCGAGGTAGGCCCCTACAGCAAAGTGAATGGACCACCCAGCACTTCACGGAATCCGGTAATCTTGGGCACCCCTCCTTGGGTCAACCTGTACCCCCTATGAGTGCGGCGAATAGTCTGCCAATTCTAGAGTGAGGCCCCTCTGCCTCTCAAAGCTATGAGAGGCCCCTCTGCCTCTCAGACCCCGGCTATCCGTGCACTCCGTCGCGGGGCAAAACCTACTACAGTAATGAAAAATAGTACAACAGGTACATCGACCGCAACCTGTTCGTGCCCCAAAAGAATATTATACAACAGGCAGTGACGGCAGTCCACATGTTGGACGCTCGCCCCGCAATATCAAATGTACAAATAAACTCAAACTGCACTACCGTTGCACACTGCTATCCACCATGACAAATCCGCAACATCACAGCACAACACAGAACATCAACGCGAATGTCACGTTCGCAAACCCGTCTAAAAGAACTATAGCAATCAGACGCGGTTTACCGATCAAATGACATTCCCGGTCGGAGATATAATATAAGTACTGTAAACTAACATGTTTAAATTTCAATTAACTAAATATCACGAAGTGGGCCCCACGAACATCTGTTGAACAGTAACAAAATCTGGGCCCAAAAGATATATACCAAAAACCCCAAATTCCAGACAAGAACCCACAGTGCAAATTTGGGGGCATGATCACACAGAATGGCCGCGGATGCGCGGTCAAACCATAGGTTTGACCGCGATTCCGCGGCAGTATTGTCGAATCATGAGCCCAAATTTGTACGGTGTTCTTAGAAAAGCCTGCACAGATTTCTGTGATATGTAGAATAATATTTGGAACCTTTTAAAAATCAACAGAAACTGTGAAAATGAATTTTGCGGTTTTCGATATCCGGTTCGATCGATATTTTAAACGCGTTAGCACAACTTGGTAAAGCAAAATGGTGAGGCTTTGATACCACTGTAAGTCCACGGTAGCGCCCTAGCCGTCAAACTATAGGTTAAATGCGGAACAAAAACTTTTAACTAGCGCTATCGTATACTTTAACCCGAATCTGCCATTATTGCTAAACTAACAAACTGTAAAGAGAGTAGAAAGGTTATACCGAACGATCCGAGTCCTTCGTTCTTTAACCATCATCCCACGCTCCGTTGCGGCTGCTCCGATCTCGTCGATCTCCGATCTGCTCGTCCACGTGGCACCACGTCAACGATTCTTTAAACGGGCTCCCGCCTCTGACTCGAGGCAACTCGGTCGTCAAGTTTGCTAAAAGAGACAACCAAGAATGATGTAGAGAATGAATAGAAGATTTTGTCTCGCTTCGTCCAAAACCATGGACAAACGGTTAATGAAGTTCCCAATTGATTCGGGTGATGGAATGAAATGAGCAATGAAATTTCCATACACCCCAAAACTATCATAATCTTTTCATCAAATGAATCATCAAGCAAGTGAGAGAGAGGGGAGGGGCCGGCCACTATATAGAAGTGGGGGGGTGAGTGTAGGAGGAGGGAGGTGACCATAAGAACAAATATCATGTGTGAACACAAGAAAATATCTAGTGTGAACACAAAGTGTGAACACAAAGTGTGAACACAAAAAATGCAACCAATGAAACATCAACACCATTCTAACCTAGTCACCTCTTCTAGAAACTTCTAGAACCTTCCACACTCATCTCAAGAAAAGATAAATCCGTCTTTAACCGAATGTTAAAAGACGGCTGATAAAAAACTGGAAACTGGCAACTTCCAAAAGCGATCCCGAAACGAATTTCAGGATAACCCCGTAACTGTATAAATATACCCGCATTTGTATTACGACCGAATACAAATGCAACTGAGACAAAGATATTATATCTACTCAATATAATACTCGGATCCGGCTTAAACCAAAGCCGACCAGTATCATCTGCCCGAAATCTGACACGTGCGTAAACGCACGTGCATTTTCCGAACCCTGCCATAAAACCATACGGCCTCTACAACGTTTCGCCCGAACTTGGGAAACTGTCTGTGGGGGACTCTAATGACTCGTCAGTACCCTGGCAGTGGGTTTAACCACAAACCGTCAGCGGCACTAGCTATGCGTAACGGCTGCCCATGGACTGACCTCAAGGGAGGCCGATGAGCGAACTCATCCGGAAACCCTACTGAGCCTAACAGTGACAATGTATATACAGTCCGGTCCGTTCGTCTATGAGTATCGCATATTTGCCTAGGGAGCTAGTAACGTCAGACCCCCAATAGCCGTATAAGTCGTGTCGGAGTGTAGCCCAATAACACCCTGAGATACTACTGGAGTACCTACCAGTAAATCTCCTGCCACGGCCGTGGGCTTTGTGTAATGGCTCTCCTAGACACAGCACGACCTCACCCCAATACCGGGAGAGACGAATCCCCTGCCGATCCGCTCACGTGCCTCCATGTGGCTCGGGACTGTACCCAAAAACTACCTGTTTGCACGACTCCTTTGAGCCGTGGTAGGGTAGAAATCAAAGCATAGTGGGAACTCACACGAGACAAATGACGACCTCAGGTCGATGAACTAACCTGTACAAATGTCACCAGGGAACTGCTATCTGACGATATGTATAATACCAACTAGCAGGTTCCCGGCGAGTTCTGTCTGGTGTACTCATAACCCAATGAGCACCTGTATACATCTTAGGTGATCCAACTGACACCAGTGGCTTGTGAGACCGGCCACCGCCCCTCGTCGGGGTCTCGACTGTATACACTAGTCTACTCCGGAGTATCGATGCCCTGTCTCGAAACTCCCACGACTAGGGACCACAATTAAGGATAAGCGTATAAACCATCCAACTCTCACGTATATGATCGCCATCATACTGTTGGTGGTAAAGCAAGATCCTAAGGGCTCCATCAAAGTGTAACATGTAATCAGTCACCTGAACATGTACACGACTGATAAAGGCAAACCAGATAGCATACTATCATCTCGAGTAAGACTGTCCTACTGGTATAGGTCCTCCGCAATCATTGCAATCACGTACCTGCGATCCAATAATTGACTATGAGGGCACTATCACCAACATTAACGAGGTCAACAAAGTCGTATGAGTACCCTAATCCAATCGCATCACATGCTTAAGCAGATAAGCACTAATCAGCTACCATACACTACGCCTTAACAAGGTCAACAAACGTGGCACGAATACTAAGTAGCACTTATCTGAAATGACGGAGGGCTACGACAGGTTTTTAAGAAAACTTTTTGCGTAATGAACTTAATATCGTTGTAGAATCGAGTGATTTTGAAAAGAAGTGTTTTTTAGGCTTTTGCTAGTTTTGCTAAAGAGGTCACTCCCGGTGAAGGGATCTCGGCTCTTTCCTCATCGAATGAGGTACTAGATATTTCACAAATACCACTATGCAAAGCATGAACTAAAAAGCAATCAAAAGACAAAACCGAGTGTATTGTAGCATCTGCCAGTTTCGCTAAAGAGGTCACTCCCGGTGAAGGGATCTCGGCTCTTTCTTTATCGAATAAGGTGCTGGATATTCTACAAGGAATACCGCTATGCAAATCAAGAACTAGAGCTACCAGTTTTTAAAACAAGATTCTACAACATCATTAGGTTTCTTTTATTTCATTAATCTCATTAATGAGGTCCGATCAATTATGCTTCCTAAGCATCACAGAAGAAACGAAAACATCAATATTTATTATATATCATATATATAATATGAGCATTCGTCTCATCATATAAAGTGATCACATCACATAATATCAGCAGCAGAAGAACATATATGAAATATTGGATATACTAGGAATTCCGTGTTTTAAATTAAGCCAGTAAAAAACGCGGATTCCACGGTCGTGATGAATAGCCAAACACCTCCACGAGAGCTGCAAGCAACCCTACCAATTCTAGAGTTAGGAGACCCGGTCTCGACTCCTCGAGCCGGTCTCCCACTGGACTCTAGAACCCGGTTACTTGTGCTCTCCTCCTTGGGTCTATCCTAATAATGAAAAGTAAATAATATACATCAATGGTGACAACATCCTCAACCCGGAAGTGCCCCAATAAAAGAATATTACATACAAATCTTTACATGAATGAAAATGAAAAACCCTCATCTCACATAAAAAAAACCGGCTATTCAAAACACGACGATCCAATATAACATATCACAGCAACACATAACATCACATGTCATCAACGAAAGTAAATATGCGTATCCCAATTTTCATTGACATATAGCAATGAAACCGGCGATACACCACATATTACACTTATGGTCGCAGAAAAGAAAGTGAAAACTACAACAATTGGAATCCACAACCTTCTTAGACATCATAAACCTAATGTATCACATACTTTGGATTTCATGCCTAACCAAATGAATTTCTTAGACATCACATGCCTAACAATTATAAACCCCGCATTTTAGTCTTGATATTGAAAACACTTTTCAATAACCAGTAGGGTAATTCAACAAGATTCCCAACAACCTGATCGAATGCTCAACGGAAACTTTAGTAGACGGCCGCACCCCCGATGCCATCGACGAAGTGCACTTAGGCGGAACATCGAGGCCGTGAGCACCCGAACGGATTCTTTTGGCGACGGGCTCTTTTACAGTCACTTGGTCGGGGCTATGAGGCATGGCTATCTAATAAGGTTACCTGGCGAGTATCCGCGTACGCTGCGTGATTGCGACAGACTTTTGATCCACATCAAAATCCCGTAGCAACAAATCAAATGAGACTGAATTGCTAGATTTATAAAATTCAAATTAGTTTTCATAAAACTAAATATTGTGGATTCCAAGTATTGTATCATAATCACAGATAGCTAAATGATGTTAAACTTTTCGATCGAATCAACAAACACCCAAAATTTCCCAAAGAGCTCAACACTTGAGCGGAGTTTAAAAATCACCCAGAACATGCCACAGCACTTATGGACCAACCGTAGAAGGGTCAACCCTTGCCTCACCTATAGCGCCGTGGAACTACCACAAACTCTAGGGTTTGATGGCGGTTCCAACGGTCATAGAATCGAGTTAGGTTTTCGTTCTTCTAGAGGGTCCATAGAATCACCTGCATGATTTTCTGAAGATCTTAAAGTTGGAAAAATCCAACTCTTGGAAAATTTCCAGCGAGGGAGAAAATGGGTTATTGATATCCGTTCGAACTTTTTAACATCATCTAAATAACCAGAAACGATGTTAGAATTACTACTACGAACCACTCTGAATTACTTTTACAGAAAGATAACATCGCATGCAATCTTAGTAAATACAAGCAACACCTGAAATACCAAAATCCAGAGACTGGAACACAGATCCAAAACGAACCCTAGAAAAGTCAGGAAAACCGGTGGGTCTGGTCCTTTATGAACATGTGGCGGGTCCAAATCCGGCGATAGGAGTTCGTTTTCGTCTGGTGTTCATGTTACATCTCATGCAACATTCTGCAGCTGCTTAAAAAAATTTTAGATGACTTAAAAATTTCGACAGAAACTTGGTTTTTGTTTCGGGTGTTTTGGAGTTGTTTCGGTTTCATAATTCTACAAATATCTTTTAATTCTCTAGGCTCTGATACCACTACAGGGTTTCCTAGCGTCGCCGCTGGGTTTCGGGAGGTATCGACCATGCCGTTTTCAAAAATTTGGCGCGCTAAAGAACCTTAACCTAGAATCTTAACTAGAGAATTAGACAAAAGCTAGAATGTAAACATCTTTACATCTAAATGAACAAGGAATACAACCTTTGTACACTGGTCCTTCACTTCATAAGCTTCGTGTAGTAGTCCCTTCGCTCCTAGTAGTGATCTTCCGGACTCTAGTAAGGCTCCACAAGGTGAAATGAATAAGTTTGCTTGAAATCTTTGAGGCCGAAGATGATTTACGTCGAGGAGACACTAACCCAAGCTACATCTTCACTAAGTGATGAACTAGTGAAGAAACAACCCAATCTAAATGGCTAGTCTAGAAGAGGTTGATGAAGTAAGAATTTTGCTCACTTTAGAAATTATTTTCTCACTCGTTTTCTTCACCTCCCAAAAAGCTAGAGAGCTTGAGGAAGGAGATGAAGAAAAGCAACCATGGAGAGAACCAAGTGAAGAATCAATCGAGTGGTGAGAATAGCAACCATGGGTGAGATAATATCTCATACTAACTCATGTAGAGACTTAACCATGGCTTGGGATAATGGTTGGGTTAACAAATATCTCATGTAAAACAAAATTAGTGGACTAAGTCAATGGTCACTACAAGCTTCTCCAAGCTTCTAACCATGTGTCTAATTTCCAACTAATTTTGATTTACTCTAAATAAATAAAACGCATCATTATGATAAGCATGGTGTGAGTCTCATACACCCATATCTCATGTATCATCTAGTATGACACAAAAGAATGTATATTAATATATATCACAAATATATTAAGCGTACACAAGTGAGAAAAAGAAATCTTAAGTGAGCTAATATTAGTTAATATATCAAATATATAATTATACATTAAATTATTAAATCAACACTTGATTTAATAATCCGGCTATATCACATACAACCAACTAATATCAAATGTATCAACATATCGAATCAACACTTAATTCGACAGCTCGGCTATATCACATATAACCGACCGATATCACATATCGCAAGAATAGAATACGGTATCACATACACGTATTAATCTCGGTCCCGTACATATCACATATGCGCTCCTACTTCGTTTCGCCTGAGCCAGGAAATCTCTGTGTAGGACTCTAAAGACTCGTTAATACGCCGGCAGAAGGTGGTGATCATATCAGTCACCCACAAGCAGTCAGCGGTCTGGTAAACGTAACGTCCGCCTGGGTATTGAGCGATCAGAAAATCAACAAGTAAGCCTGCTCATACTCCTGCGAATCCAACCAGTAACACTACCGTACAGTCCGGTCTTTTCGTCTGATATCGCATATCACAGCGTGGGGGTTGTAAACGTCAGACCCCGATAGCCCTGATAAGTCATGCCGATATGAGGCCCATAACGATTCGAGAAACTACTGATAACACTTACCAGTAAATCTCAGTAACTCTGTCTAGGGATTTCCTGTTATGGCCAATCGAGCATAGCGCAACATCAACCCCCAATACCGGGAGAGACGAAATCACCTCGTATCGCTCATTGCCTCCATATGACTCGGGACTGTACCCAAAAACCACCGTTTTGCATGATCTCTTGAATGTGGTAAGGTGGAAATCAAAGCACAGTGGGAATCATACAAAACTTTATGACGATCTCGGGTCGACAGACAAACCTGTACTAGTGTCACCAGAGAACTACTATCTAACAATAGGTATAATACCATCTAGGAGTTCTCGGCGAGTCCGTCCAGCATACCCAGTCTCCACTGAGCACCCGTATACCATCTCTGATGTCAGACACTAATGGATATGGGATCATCCATCGTCCATCATATGAGTCGAGAAACGTATACGCTAGTCTACTCTGGAATATCGATGCCCCGTCTCGATACTCCTATGACTAGGAACAATTGAAGGATGTACTTACCGACTACCCTTGCCCTACTAGTATGATCTGCATCATAATCCTGGTAGTCAAGTACTCATCCTAAAGGCTTTATCAACATGTAATAGAGAGACAATAAGTGTACATGTTAAGATAAAGAGCAACCATATAGCATACTATCATGTCGAGCAAGAAAGTCCTCACTATATATGTCCAAGCATCCACTATAATATACATCATATGTACAATAATGGCATCTAGGGCATACATATAAGTAACAGGTTGGTAAACGTCGTGCCAAAGCGCCGAGGGGAAGGAAACTTTCTTCGGTTAGTGCTAGCACAAGTTCTAAGAGGAGGAAGAGATCGGTCGCCGGCTTACTTGACACCTTTCATGAGTCCGAGCCGTTCATTCATGATGAACCGATAGCTATGGAGGAATCGGATGACAGTCTTATTTATCCTGGCTCGTCCACCGAGGAAGTTGTGCAGTTGGCTGAGGCTTTATGGTGCTCACAGGATGAGACCGAGAAAATGAAGCCCTACCCTCCAGTTATCTTCTATGACGTTGATCCATCATTACGGTGGTTACATATGGGTCCTTGCTAATGGAAGAAGAACAGGCCCTCAAACAGCCTATAACAATCGCCTTCGAAGACGAGCTTGCATTAAAGACAGGCAGTCATTCATCTGCGCTTGAACCCCGGTGAGCGCACTTAGAAAGAAAGGAAAAACGTCTCGAGAAAGCCATACTTCAAGCTCCTTGGTGCATTGGTATGCGTCTTTCTCATGTCCTTTTAGCGAATAGTCTGTATTATTTTTATGTTTTCTTATTTTTGCGAAAACTTTGTAGGGACTTCTGCAGTAGAAGCGAGTTTGAGTACGGATTGGGCTATATTTGCAGATTCTACAAACATCTCCCGTGATGCACCGACAGGTGTAAAGGAGACTATTAAAGCTGCTACTCTTGTTGTGGAGCTTCCAGTGGTAACTTCTATTCCTCCAGTGTCTATTCTTCCAGCAGAGGTGACTTCACCGGCCACAGCTCCTATGGACATCTCTAGTGACGCACCGAAGGGTTTAGAAGAGGTTACCGGAGCCGTTAGTCATGTCTTGGAGTTCCCGGTGGCGACTGTTGTTCCTCAATTGGAAGCTGCCTCACTGGCCTATATCCCCAGCAATAGACCTGAGGGTGTGGAGGAGCCTGCCGAAGCTGCCATCCCTCCAGTTCAAGGAGGGTGAAGTATCGAAGGTAATCTTCTATATTTCACTTTAACGATCCTTCTGTTATCTGAACCCTTCTTTCCTTCAGAATTGCGGGAATTGGCAGCCTCCATCATAGATCTATCTTCCAGGAAAACCTTCCAACATTTTCTTGATATGGCTGCCCCACAGGCGATACCCCCGCAAAGCATAGTCTTTTCTTCCGGGCAAGGTTGGTGTCCCCTTTTGTTTTATTATTATCCTTTATAACGATGCTAATATGCGCTCCACAGTTCTGGAATCCAGTGACGAGGTCGAGATCCTCGATGGGACTGGGGATCTCTCAAACCCCCTTGCATGACTGTGGGTAAATGAGGTTTTATCTTTGGTATTTCTTTGTCTATTCCATGTTTATGAATCTCACCGAATGTTCACAAATCTTGACAACTCTGCTAACCCTAACTCCGTTGGAATCTCGGATCTTCATGCCACCGGGTCCCTTTACCCGGCGTGCATCTGAAAGGATGGCAAGACAAAGCATCTACTCACTGACGGCTCTCATTGAAGACCTTCGCGCTATTACCTCTGTCACAGCCAAAGAATTTGCTATTGAATCCATTGCTTCCTTGTCCGTTCTCGCCACCTATCATGATGAAGCATTGGTACGTGTCTGGGTTGAGTATTGTCGCTGAGTGGAGGGCTGCCTACACGGGCTCGAGTGCATCCGCCTTCCTTCCGACATCCTAACTGTAAAATCAAGTTTGAGGGGATGGATCGAACGGTGCGCATCCAATCTGCAGTCATGCGAGAAGAGGCTCAACTGGAAGTTTTCGGAGAGGGAGTTAGCTTCGAATGCTTTGGGGGAACTTCAGGCTCAGCTTACGGCCAAGACCACTCGCGCATACGAAATTTGGCGGGTGCTTCAAGAAGCTATTACAGAGGTGTGGCTTTTGACAAAGCCGTTATCTTTACCCGTGAGATAGTTGAAGCCCATAAAGTCGCCGAAAAGGAGCTTGAGAGTCGGTTTTCTTCATATCATAATCAGCAGACTCAGGCGGGGACTCGGCTTGCCGCGCTAACGGAGCTTGAAGCCGAGCTCCAGCGGAAGAATGACGAACTAACTAGCTTATCCGCCATCTTAAACACATTTTTTGTGTATTCTCCTTCCTCTTTTTGTATTCACCCATGAATAAGAGTATTTTGTATTCATTTTGATTCATGAATAAAAGGCAGATTTTTCATCATACTAGTGCTTTTCTTTCTTCTACTGTCTTGGCTTGGTAGTTTATATACTCATCTCGGAGTATCTAGTTTTTAAACTTATTTTGGAGCTTGTTTAGTTCACCTCCCTCGGGCTTGCAGGCAATCCTATCCTAATGTCACAGTTAAACCCTGCTCTTTACGACAGAAGTCCGTTAGGGTCCGTGGTACTAAGGTTTTTTTGTCCGTCGTACCGTCGCGTTGGCTGACGCATTCCCTGATACGCATTCTTGTTGTTCGAATAGCCCTCCAACTATCATGTCGCTGATCCATTCGGGGCTGACAAAACGTCCTCAAATAATCTCTCGGGTCATATTACCGTCAGGAAAATACATTCTTCTTAGAAATCGTGAGGATTTCTAAATGTTCGTCGCCTCCATGAGTCGCAAGGATCTCACTCGGGTATTTTTTCCTTACGAATTGTGAGGATCCGTAAGTAGCTTCTTTACTTCAGTGGCATGTAACTTTGGCAAATGTGGCCCGTAAATAGTGTACAAGAGTCAGTTTGGATCTTCTTGTTGGGCAGCGATAGCTTAGGAAACAGGTTTGGATCTGCCGCCTAAGACTTTTCAACTTTATGAGCCGTGAGGGTCTCATAAAGACTTTTCTCCCTATGAGTCGAGAGGATCCCGCAGGTGTATTTTCTCCTTAGAAGTCGTGAAGACTCCTAAGTGCGTTTTCTCTTGAGAGACGTAAGGATCTCACAAGAGAATTTTCCCCCTTACAAGTCGAGAGGACTCGTAAGTGGTTTTTTTTCTTCCTTGTCGATATTCGACTTTGGAGAATATGGATGGTGGATGTAGGGTTCCTAGGCACCCTAATGAGGTCTCACAAGGCATCAACCATGACAATTTACAATTTTTACGGTGCCGAGAAACCCTAACAAGGACCATTGGCTAGAAATCTAGGCGAAAAAGCTAACTAGTTAACACTTAACTAAGAGATACGGAAATACAACCTTTGTAGATCCGGTGCTCCACCTCCTAAGCTCCGCAACGAAGTCTCCTCGCTGTCCAAGACCAATCCCGGGCTCTAGCGTCGGCTTCGTCGGAGAATAAGCGAGCTAGGTCGTCGATGTCCATGCCGAAGATGATCTACGTCGAGGCATCGCTAAATCAAGCTCCACCTTCACCTTGCCATGAAAACTTGTGAAGGAAACACACTCTACTACTTGGAAAGAGGTAGAGGATGAAGAAATAGGAAGTGGGTAGACTTTAGAATTGGATTTCTCACTCATTTCATCAATCCACCATTGATGAAGGAAGGTTTCTTCAAGTGAAGAAGAAGAAGAAGATGATAAAGAATTATGATAAGAATAATAGAATAGAAAATGAATAATCATTTCTTATCATAATTTAACTATGGTAATGTGTAGAGAGTTGACCATAGTTAAATGAATGGTTAGGGTTTGATAGATGAAGACAAAAGGGTTAGATTGGTCAAAGCTTCATGAAGCTTCACTAAGCTTCATGAAAGAAACCCTTTTGTTTTCTTCTTCTCATTTATCTTTTATATCCAAATGAAAAGATAAATGAATTAATAAAATAAAACCCTAATCATTTACTTAACATAGGTTTAACTCATTACACAAAACCCTAGCATGCTTGCATCATCAAACATGATACAAACAAGTGCATAAAATCATATCGTATATGCAATGCGCACGTCCGAGTGAGAAAATCCATCTAAAGTGAACCGATACTAGTTAATGCAAAGTAATATATCAAATATATAATTATGCATTAAATCATTAAATCAACACTTGATTTAACGATCCGGTCATGTCGCACACAACCGACTAGTATACAATGTATCGGCTTATCGAATCAATACTTGATTCGATAACTAGGTTATATCGCATACAACCATTCGACACATTCATCGCGAGAATAGAATACGGTATCACATACTCGAATCATTCTCGGTCCCGCACATATCTCATATGCGCTCCTATTTCGTTTCGCTTGAGCCAGGAAACCTCTGTGTAGGACTCTAAAGACTCGTCAATACACCGGCAGCAGATGATGATCATATCAAACACCCACAAGCCGCAAGCGGTCTGCTAAACGTAACGGCCACCCGGGTATTGAGCGATCTGAAGATCGACGAGCAAGCCCGCTCACACTCCAGTGAATCCAACCAGTAACACTACCGTACAGTCCGGTCTGTCCGTCTGATATGTCGCATATCTCGCCTAGGGGTGGTAAACGTCAGACCCCAATAGCTCGATAAGTCATGTCGATATGAGGTCTATAACAATTCGAGAAACTACTGGTAACACTTACCAGCAAATCTCAGCAACCCTGGCCAGGGATTTCCTGTTATAGCCAATCGAACACAGCGCAACATCAACCCCCTATACCGGGAGAGACGAATCCCTTCCTATCGCTCATTGCCTCCATGTGACTCGGGACTGTACCCAAAAACCACCGTTTTGCATGCCCTCTTGGACGTGGTAAGATGGAAATCAAAGCACAGTGGGAACCACACAAGACTCTATGACGATCTCGGGTCAACAGACTACTCTGTACCAGTGTCACCAGAGAACTGCCATCTGACGTGAGGTATAATACCATCTGGGAGTTCTCGGCGAGTCCGTCCAGTGTACCCAGTCTCTACTGAGCACCCGTATATCATCTCTGATGTCAAACACCAATGGATATGGGATCATCCATCGCCCATCTGTATGGGTCGAGAAGGTATACGCTAGTCTACTCTGGTATATCGATGTCCCGTCTCGATACACCCACGACTAGGGACTTTGAAGGATGTACTTATAGACTACCATGTCCACACTAGTATGATCCGCATCATAGTCCAGGTAGTCAAGTACACATCCTAAGGGCTTTACCAACATGTAACAGAGAGACAATCAGTATACACGTTAAGGTAAAGTTCAACCAGATAGCATACTATCATGTCGAGCAAGAAAGTCCTCCCTATATACGTCCCAGCATCCACTACAATATACATCCTATGAACGGTAATGGCCTCTAGGGCATACATATAACTAACAATCTCCCACTTGCACTAGTGCCATCTGATAGCAGTGGTTGAAGTATCTCATACACAACCATCCCATAAAAATCTCTCTGGGAACAGGCCTTTGTGAGTGGATCCGCTGTGTTGTCCTCTGAGTCTACTCTCCTAACCTCGATCTCCTTGGAGATCAACCATCTCCATGATCAGGTGATACTGCCTTAGAATATGTCTGGATCACTGATGGGACCGGCGTTCCTCGGCATAAGCCATAACTCCATTGTCACACAATGGGAGGAACATAGTTCATCTCATGAACCTATATACACCCAAACAGCCTCTTTGGTAGCATCTTAAGTAGCGATGTATCCTGCCTTTATCGTCTAGTATGTCACGGTATCTAGCTTGGAACTCTTCCAACATACCGTCCCTTTACTGAGGGTAAAGACAATGCCTGTGACTGACACTCAGTCGTCTTTATCACCCTGGAACCATTCCAGTGATTCTCCCCAGGATCGGTTGATACCATCTCACTACATCTAGTGAGAATCCTAACATCCAATTAGATCTATCTCATAGATCCAAACCCAGGATTTAGGAGGTATCACTTTGATCCTTTATGGAGAATCATTGTGATAGGTGGAGATTGATCGAGCGTAGCATAGGAAACTCCTTCCCTATCAAGAGCATGTCATCCACGTACTCTACGAGGATCATTACTATACTCCCTACTACCTTTTTGTTTATACAAGGTTCATCTACCATTTTGATGATGTCAAACACTTTGACTTATCCATCAAAACAGATGTTCCAACTCCGCGATGCCTGCTTTATCATATAAAACATCTTGCACACGTTTCCGCTGCTCCCACTGTCTACGAAGCCCTCTGGCTGTGTTCTTATAGACGTTCTCTTCTAAATCATCATTTAGAAAAGCAGTCAAGGCACCCAACCACCAGATATCGTAGTCATGGTATGTAGCCATGGCAAGTAGGATCTGAATGGACTTAAGCATAGATACTGGAAAAGGTTTCATCATTATCCACGCCTGGTCGATGACGAAAGCCTTTAACAAGTCTAGCTTTGAAAGTCTCAACTCTTCCATCTACACCAAGTAATCTTCTCAAGATATACTTGCTCCTGATGGGGATTTAACCCTTCAGATATAGCAACCAAAGTCCATACTTTGTTGGTGTACATGGATTCCATCTCAGATCACTAAGCATCCAGCCATTCTTACAGAGTCACACTCCTGATGGCCAGCTCGAAACTAGTTGGGTCATCATCTCATGATGCAATCTTCGCTCCCACTGTCATAGAGAAACAGAAGTATCTCTCAGGTAGGTGAGGAACCCTACTAGATCGGCGGAGAGGCTGAGGTTCGTTGGAATCTACTGAATCCTTTGGTTCTATCAAATCATCAGCTGCAGTCTGTATATCTGGAACATTTCCAGTTCTACATAACTGACTTTGCCTCGAGCTTGTCCGGATTTTGCTTTTCAGACATAGGCCGGACAACCCCAAATCTTAACTAGCTTAAGACATGGGCTCTTCCCTTTCCATATCCCATATGGAGTGGTAGGCAGTGATCTGATTTGATTCGAACCCTATTCAATAGGTATGCAACTTCTCAAATGTATAACACCCAATAAGAAAAAGGTAACTCAGTAGTACTCATCATAGAGCACACCATATCATATAGGGTGTGATTGCTCCGCCCCGATATACCATCGTGCTATGGTGTATTCGGAGGAGTAATGCTGAGAGAGAATCTCATTCTCCTTTAGAATAATCCAGGATTTCCGTGCACAAGTATTCTCCTCCTTGATCTCATCATAGGACATAATACTTATACCCGTATTGGTTCTCTACTTCTAACTTATATTCTGTGAATATCTCAAAAGGTTCGGACTTGTGTTTCAACAGGAACATATGTCTGAATCTCGAGAGATTATCAGAGAATGTAATGAAGTACAAAGAACCGGTCTTGGTATATGTAGACTGGGGACCTACATACATCAACATGTATCATCCCAAGAGTTCACTAACTCTTTCTCTGTTTCCAATAAACAGAGCTATGGTCATCTTATCTTTGTGACATGACTGGCGAGTTTCACAAGATGTAAATTCAAACTGATTTAAATATACATCTAAATGTAACTTCAGCTAGTCGGGTCACATTGATCTGACCTAGTCTACAATACCTCAAGAAGAATCCGTTCATTTCTGAACTCTTCCTCTTGTGTGTGTTCCATATACTAAAAACTGTAGTTTGATTTAGAACATCAATGCTTTTAGATAACGTGCCTGAACCGATCAACTTTTGATATAGGAAATGTTCAAAACATTATCCATGAATACAAAATTATATCCTTTCTTTTCTACCAAAGAGAGTGATATGATTTGGTATATCAGGTTCGGTATCTAATAACATTCGTTCAGAATCAATGTATTGTTAATACAGGGTGACAGTGACCGACAGACTTGGCTGCAACACTTGCCAGGTTTTCTGCCTCATGAAACTTATCACCCGTTCTCAGTTCTCTACCTATCTGCAGCCCTATGTAACAGATTACATATCTGGGATCCTGATCCGGTATCATATACCCAGGACGTAAAGGATACTGAGAAACAGTTCTGTATAATGAACAAACCCGAAGATGATGCATCAGCATGCACTCTCTTCGTTTGGGCGGCACGGGAAATCTGGTATTCCCCAATTTCCTGCTCTGTCTTATAACAATTATAAGTTGGAGCGGGACCAACGTTCCCCAGCTCAGTATAACAAGCGGGTGCGGTCAATAATCCGTTTTATTATCTTGATTAAGGCGTGATATGGTCGCTACCTGGAGAGAGAGAGAAGAAAACACTCAACGTGCGCTCTTGCAAGAATAGATTGGTTATTATTTTATCTAATCAGGATGGCTCCCACTGCTTTTTATCAAATATTCCTTCAAACCCTAAAAGGAAAGACTAGCCGGGATTAATTACACACTACAAGTTCGCCAATCTTTCAGCCAGGCCAGTGTCGGTACTTTGAGGGAGGTCCCCCGTGCTTTCGCACGAACCTAATTAATGTAAACCTCGTTTTCCCAGAGGCGTAACCTCGTTGACACCTTTCTAGACACCTACTTGATCGGCTAATTGTAATGTATAAAACTCTCCCAGGAGTAACTCTTACTCGCAGCGGGTATCGAGATCCAACTATCTCATAAAAGGTATGCAATCTCATTGCAAATTTCAACACTTGAAATTCCCAATTATATTTTGCCCCGAACGATCTATGACCTTGACAAGGTCAACAAACCATAGACAGCAAGTCAAGTTCAACCCGTCATTTCTTGATTGAATCAAACCCACCCGCACGACCCTTGACAAGGTCAACAAGGCCGCACGACTATCCTAACCCAATCTGCATCATATGCATAAGCAGATAAATACTGGTTAGCTACCACACACTGCGCCTTGACAAGGTCAACAAACGCAGCACGAATACTAAACAGGATTTATCTGAAATGACGGAGGGCTACGACAGGTTTTTCTGAAAACCTATTGCGTAATGTACTTGATATCGTTGTAGAATCAAATGATTTTAAAATGGAGTGTTTTTTAGGCTTTTCTAGTTTTGCTAAAGGAGTCACTCCCGGTGAAGGGATCGTCGGTCCTTTCCTCGTCGAATGAGGTGCGGGATATATCATATATATCACTGTGCAAAGCAAAAACTCTTAAAAGCAATCAAAAGACAAACCGAGTGTGTAGCATCTGCCAGTTATTGCTAAAGGAGTCACTCCCGGTGAAGGGATCTCGGTCCTTTCCTCATCGAATAAGGTGCAGGATATATCACATATACCGCTGTGCAAAGCAAGAACTGTAGCTACCTGTTTTATTTTGAAATTCAATTCTACAACATCTTAGGTTTCTTTTATTTCATTAATCACATTAATGAAGTCCCATCATTTAAGTACCTAAACATCACAGATAAATACGACGTACACTTATGCCATCCGCATTCGCCTCAATGTCCCCTCGTGCACCGTTAGGTTAGGTAATTAACGGCAGAGCGGGGCAGTGCTAGCGCGGGTGTAAAACATAAGTAACGTCTATATAATATATCATATATACTATATACTGTATCTATCACAGAACATCTCATGATCACATCACAGATATCGCAGCAGAAGAAACATATGAAATATTGGATATACTAGGACGTCCGTGTTTTCAATACGAGCCAGTATAAAACACGGATTCCACGGTCGTGATGAATAGCCAAACCCACACCCCTAGACCCCTACGAGAGCGGCAAGAAACCCTACCAATTCTAGAGTTAGGAGACCCGGACTCGACTCCTCGAGTTGGTCTCCCACTGGACTCCAGAACCCGGTTACTTGTGCTCCCCTCCTTGGGTCTATCCTAGTGCGGAAAAGTAAATAATATACAGACGGTGACAACTTCCGCAACCTGGAAGTGCCCCAATAAAAAGAATATTACATACAAGTTTTTACATGAATGAAAATGAAAAACACTCATCTCACATAAAAACCCCCGGCTATTCAAACACGACGATCCAATATAACATATCCAGCAACACATAACATCACATGTCATCAACGTAAGTAAACATGCGCATCCCAATTGTCGTTGACATATAGCAACGAAACCGGCGATATCACATATTACACTTACGGTCACAGAAAAGAAAGTGTAAAACTACAACAGTTGGAATCCGCAATCACCTCAGACATCGCATGCCTGACCAAATGAATTCTTTAGACATCGCATGCCTAACAATTATAAACCCCGCATTTTAGTCTCATTATCGAAAACTCTTTTCAATATCAAGTCGGGCAATTCAACAAGATTCCCGACATCCTGATCGAATGCTCGTCGTAAACTTCAGTAGACGGCCGCACCCCCGGTACCGTCGACGAAGTGCACCAAGGCGGAACACCGCTACCGCGAGCACCCGAACGGATGCTATCGGCGATGGGGTTCTCCTACAGTCACTTGGTCGGGGCTATGGAGTGAGGCTGTCTATTAAGTTTACCCGGCGAGTATTCGCGTACGCTACGTGATTGCGACGGACTTTTGATCACATCAAAATTCCGTGGCAACCGATCAAGTGAGACTAAACTGCTATGTTTATAACATTCATTCAGTTATCTCATAACTCATTGTGAATTCCAATTATTGTATCCCATTCCAGATAAATAGAAAATGTTAAACTTTTCGATCGAACAGTCAAACACCCAAGTTTTCCCGATACAGATCAACACATGAAACAAGTCTAACAACATTCAGTTCGTGCCTCAGTACCAACGGTCCAGCCGTAGAAGGGTCAAGCCAACGCCTCACATGTGGCACGCCGTACTGCCCCAAACCCGAAGGTTCAAAGGGCAGTTCAAGACGGTCACATAATCGAGTTAAGGTTTGTTGTCTTCTAGAGGGACCATCGCGTTACTTGCACTACTTAGAACGTCGTTAAACTACGAAAAAATCCAACACTTGGAAATTTCCCGACAGGGGAAAAATTGGGTATTTATATCCGGTCGAACTTTTTAACATATTCTAAAAATTTATCCGGAAAGCCACATAGACAAAATTTGATACTCCGATCGAAACACCGAATCCCCAAAACAACCCCAGAAAATTCAACTCTTGAATAAATATTAAAAATTCCCAGAAAAATCAGCATCTGAAAACATGAATTACTGTGCAGAAAGGGGAGGATGACGTCACCATGTTGCCGCGGAACCGCCGCAGAAGCAAGGCTTCTGCCGCGGTTCAACCGCCGTTTATACTGTTCATGAATAAATTTTTGCGCCGTAATTCTTAGAATTCCCTGCTGAATTTTTTACGAATTTTTAATCTGGAAAAATCCCAGTTTTTAGAAAAAGGACAGAGAGCATGTTTGGAATTGGGTTTCGGGTTCGTTCGGACTTCAAATTGCGTCTAGACTTCGCCTAAGGCTCTAGCTAGGCTCTGATACCACTGTAGGGTTCCTAGGCACCCTAATGAGGTCTCACAAGGCATCAACCATGCCAATTTACAATTTTTACGGTGCCGAGAAACCCTAACAAGGACCATTGGCTAGAAATCTACGCGAAAAAGCTAACTAGTTAACACTTAACTAAGAGATACGGAAATACAACCTTTGTAGATCCGGTGCTCCACCTCCTAAGCTCCGCAACAAAGTCTCCTCGCTGTCCAAGACCAATCCCGGGCTCTAGCGTCGGCTTCGTCGGAGAATAAGCGAGCTAGGTCGTCGATGTCCATGCCGAAGATGATCTACGTCGAGGCATCGCTAAATCAAGCTCCACCTTCACCTGGCCATGAAAACTTGTGAAGGAAACACACTCTACTACTTGGCAAGAGATAGATGATGAAGAAATAGGAAGTGGGTAGACTTTAGAATTGGATTTCTCACTCATTTCATCAATCCACCATTGATGAAGGAAGGTTTCTTCAAGTGAAGAAGAAGAAGAAGATGATAAAGAATTATGATAAGAATAATAGAATAGAAAATGAATAATCATTTCTTATCATAATTTAACTATGGTAATGTGTAGAGAGTTGACCATAGTTAAATGAATGGTTAGGGTTTGATAGATGAAGACAAAAGGGTTAGATTGGTCAAAGCTTCATGAAGCTTCACTAAGCTTCATGAAAGAAACCCTTTTGTTTTCTTCTTCTCATTTATCTTTTATATCCAAATGAAAAGATAAATGAATTAATAAAAGAAAACCCTAATCATTTACTTAACATAGGTTTAACTCATTACACAAAACCCTAGCATGCTTGCATCATCAAACATGATACAAACAAGTGCACAAAATCATATCGCATATGCAATGCGCACGTCCGAGTGAGAAAATCCATCTAAAGTGAACCGATACTAGTTAATGCAAAGTAATATATCAAATATATAATTATGCATTAAATCATTAAATCAACACTTGATTTAACGATCCGGTCATGTCGCACACAACCGACTAGTATACAATGTATCGGCTTATCAAATCAATACTTGATTCGATAACTAGGTTATATCGCAAACAACCATTCGACACATTCATCGCGAGAATAGAATACGGTATCACATACTCGAATCATTCTCGGTCCCGCACATATCTCATATGCGCTCCTATTTCGTTTCGCTTGAGCCAGAAAACCTCTGTGTAGGACTCTAAAGACTCGTCAATACGCCGGCAGCAGATGATGATCATATCAAACACCCACAAGCCGCAAGCGGTCTGCTAAACGTAACGGCCACCCGGGTATTGAACGATCTGAAGATCGACGAGCAAGCCCGCTCACACTCCAGTGAATCCAACCAGTAACACTACCGTACAGTCCGGTCTGTTCGTCTGATATGTCGCATATCTCGCCTAGGGGTGGTAAACGTCAGACCCCAATAGCTCGATAAGTCGTGTCGATATGAGGTCTATAACAATTCGAGAAACTACTGGTAACACTTACCAGCAAATCTCAGCAACCCTGGCCAGGGATTTCCTGTTATAGCCAATCGAACACAGCGCAACATCAACCCCCTATACCGGGAGAGACGAATCCCCTCCTATCGCTCATTGCCTCCATGTGACTCGGGACTGTACCCAAAAACCACCGTTTTGCATGCCCTCTTGGACCTGGTAAGATGGAAATCAAAGCACAGTGGGAACCACACAAGACTCTATGACGATCTCGGGTCAACAGACTACTCTGTACTAGTGTCACCAGAGAACTGCCATCTGACGTGAGGTATAATACCATCTGGGAGTTCTCGGCGAGTCCGTCCAGTGTACCCAGTCTCTACTGAGCACCTGTATATCATCTCTGATGTCAAACACCAATGGATATGGGATCATCCATCGCCCATCTGTATGGGTCGAGAAGGTATACGCTAGTCTACTCTGGTATATCGATGCCCCGTCTCGATACACCCACGACTAGGGACTTTGAAGGATGTACTTATAGACTACCATGTCCACACTAGTATGATCCGCATCATAGTCCAGGTAGTCAAGTACACATCCTAAGGGCTTTACCAACATGTAACAGAGAGACAATCAGTATACACGTTAAGGTAAAGTTCAACCAGATAGCATACTATCATGTCGAGCAAGAAAGTCCTCCCTATATACGTCCCAGCATCCACTACAATGTACATCTTATGTACAGTAATGGCCTCTAGGGCATACATATAACTAACAGTGGATAGTATACAATAGTCCATCTTGGACCTACTTGTAGGGCCACAGTGCTTAGGAAACAAGTTGATATCCCCGCTGCCTAAGGCTTTTCACCTTCATGAAGATTTTGTGAAGATGTTTTTCCCTATGAGCCGAGACGAATCGAGAAGCTCTCGCAAGAAAATTATTTTCCTTACGAGTCGAGACGAATCGAGAAGTTCTCGCAAGAATGTCGTAATTTCACAGTTAACCTCTGCTGATAGAAGTCAGTTAGGGTCTGTGGTACTAGGGTTTTGTCCGTCGTACCGTCGCAGTGGCCGATGTATTCCCCGATATGCAATCTTACTATTCGAGTAGCCCCACGACTGTCATGTCTCTGATCCCTTCGGGGGCTGGACAAGACATATTCAAGTAATCTCCCAGGTCATATTACCGTCGAAAGAGCAAGCGTTAGGGATTTTCCATGCCACTTTTAATTGAGGTTAGGCTCAGTTTGGGAGCCCCGATGAGTCACAACCACTCCGCGCTGGTGTGGGATGATCTCCAATAGTCTTTCAGGTTTCATTTGAGTTGCCGTCAAGACCCTGAAGCTAAGGATCTTCCTTAGTTTCGTTTATTGACATTGTGTCTGCTATATTGTGACGAATGTTGAGGTTATCTGTGAACCGTCGAGGCTCGGAACTAGGGACTTTGCCATGGCTCCGTTGTTTTAACCCTGGGGTCGGTGGTTGACGTTGCGTCTGCATCCTGTTGGAGTGAGAGGGAACGCCGAGGTGATCTCTAGGAGGTAGACGTTGCCGTCGAGACTGGGAACTAGGGACTTTGCCATAGCTCCGTTGTTTCGACCCTGTGGTCGGTTGTTGACGTTGCGTCTGCATCCTGTTGGAGTGGAGAAGGAAATCCGGGGTGATCTCCAGGTTGTCTATGAACCGTCGAGATTTGGAACTAGGGACTTTGCCATGGCTCCAATTTGTTGACGCCGCGTCTGCATTCTGTTGGAGTGGAGGAGAAACGCCGTTGTTGATCTCTAGGTTGTAGATGTTGCTATCGAGACTTGGCTCTCTTTCTGATGGAGCCTGGTGGGAAAATGTGGTTCCCTTTTCGTTTATGCCTATAGATTGTATATAGGGGTCGATGTGGACTCACCTGCAGGGCAGAAGTTTCATTTTTTTTTATTTCTTCCCCCGATACTCTATCATTTTAGCTTTTTATATCGCGAAAGTCACGATTGCCAAATCATTTCGGCTATTTTAACGTGGTGTCCAATCATTTCGGCTATTCTTTTCTTTTTTACTCGATGTTTTTTATTGCGAGTTGCCCAAATATTTTGGCTGTTTTTATATGCATATATTTTGCTTGCTGATTTTTATTGCGAGTTGCCCCATCATTTCGGCTATTTCATATGCATTTTTTTGCTCGCTGATTTTTGTTTCGAGTATGGAACTTGAGATCTGATCCCAATCTTGGCATCAGCACGGCTGCGACTGGAATATTGCCAGGAACGAATCATTATTTGCCTTCAAAGGACTTAGAATTTGCTACCAATTTAGACATCAGCATCGCTACCACTGGAATGTTTCCAGGAGCGAATCATCATTTTCCTTTGCTGAATTGAACAAAGGTGGTTTAGCAAACATGGCTAGGATCCTGCCGACTAAGGTTTTTTAACTTCATGAGCCGTAAAGGTCTCATAAAGGTATTTCTCCCTACGAGTCGTGAGGATCTCGTAGGTGTATTTTCTCCTTAGGAGTCATGAGGATTCCTAAGTGTGTTGCTCCTTTTGTGAGTCGTAAGGATCTCACGCAGGTATTTTCTCCTTGTAAGTCGAGAGGACCTACAAGTGTTGTTCACCAAATGGGGAAATTTCGCGCCATTGGTGGAACTAGGTGAGGGAACGTTTATTTGTGCCCGTGGATTGTATACAAGGGTCAATATTGGAGCGCCTGTAGGGCAACTTGGGAGAGATGACGTATTAAGAACAGGTTCAGGTCTCTATATCTTAAGGCTTTTGAATCCTATGAGCCGTGATGGTCTCAAAGGGGGAAATGCTCCTTACGAGTCATGAGGATCTCGTAAGTGTAATTTCTCCTGAGGAATCGTGGGGATCCCTAAGTGTGTTGCTCCCTTGTGAGTCGTAAGGATCTCATGCATGTGTTTTCTCCTTACAAGTTCGAGAGGACCTTGCAGGTGTTTTTATTTTAACAAGATTGCGCCCTTTTGGGTTTTCACAAACTCGCCGGTAACCCTGCTGTTTTTACTCATAAAGCCCTTTCGGGTTTTCATCCGTGTCCATTTCTCTTGTGGACGTACCGTTTTTTTGTCCAATGGAACTTAATAGGGACTTCGCCACCGGAGCAGCTGTGCAGCCAACGAGACTTGAGTTGCAGTCTGCGCTACTGGGACTTGTGGAATCTCAGGTTTTGGCTGATTCTATCTCAGGTGATTCCCCGGTTGAGGTGGTCAATTCCTAAAGTTGAATTCCACTATCGTCGTGTTTGAGGTGACGTATTTAGTTTACGGACATTACAGTCTATTGTTAGTTTAGGGACATCTTGGTCCAGTGTTAGTTTAGGGACATCTCGGTCCATTGTTGCCATTTTGGAATCAATGTTTAGTTTAAGGACATTTCGATCCATTGTTAGTTTAAGGACGTCTTGGTTCATGGCCAGCTTCGAGGCGAAGTTTTGCCGAATACTACATATAGAGTCTTGTCTCAGGAAGACAGCGAGCGGACACGAGCGTCGTCATCTATCATTAACCTGAGTTGTGACTTGTCAAGTGTATTTTTTCTTAAGGAACCGGCCATTTATTGGCCAAAAGGGTCTTTCACCATGCATATCCATAAGCAAATAGGCCCCACCTTGGTAGACCTTGTCGATGATGTACGGACCCTCATAGTTCGGCTCGAATTTCCCCCGCTTTTGCACGGTTGGGGATCATAGGTCTTTTTACGACTAGCACGAGTTCGCCTTGGCGGAATGTTCTCGGCCTGGTTAGTCTTTCGTATGAACGCGTCATCCTTACTTTGTAAGCTTCCAGGTTTTGCTGCGCCATGAGACAAGTTTCATCGAGGGCATCGAGCTCCTCAAGCCGAAGATGGGTATTTTCTTCATCCGTCAGCTCGTATCGAACTACTACTCATAAAGAGGGTAACTCTATCTCCAAGGGAAGTATCGCTTCCGTGCCGAATACCAACACGAATGGCGTAGTATTCGTGGCCGTTTTGAACGTGGTTCGATACGCTCAGAGAGCTTCATGTAGTCTCTCGTGCCAATCCTTTTTGTTTCTGAACACCGTTTTCTTTATGATCTTCGTCAAGGTCTTGTTGAAAGCCTCAGCCAGACCATTAGCTCAGGGATTATAGACTGAAGAGTATCTCCAATCTATTTTATGCTGCTGTGCGAAACGACTGATTTTATGGCTTCTATAGGCTGGCCCGTTATCAGAGATAATTCATCGTGGAGTGCCGAACTGATAAATGACGTGAGTTCTGAAGAAATGGAGGATGTTCTCCATCTTCACTTCTCTTAGCGGTACTGCTTCTTCCCACTAAGAGAAGCAATCGGTTGTTGCTAGTATGAACCGATTTCCCCTAGACAATGCTGGCTCAATGGGGCCGGTTATATCGGTTCCCCACATTTCGAATGGCCAGCTAGCCAACGTCGGGTGTAGCGGATTTGGATGCTGGTGGATGAAGTTTCCGTGAATCTGGCACGAGTGACATTGCTTCGCATATTAGAGGCAGTCCTGAATCATTGTGGGCTAATAGTAGCCCATCCTTTTGATCTTCAGCTTCATCTTTGGCCCAGCCTGATGGGAACGCAGAGTCCGTCATGAGTTTCTTGGATGACTCTCCTTGCTTCTTCTGGTCCCAGGCATCTCAGCCATAAAGAGTCGAACGATCTCTTATATAGAGTATCATTGACGAAGGCAAAAGACAGAGCTCGTTTCATGAGCTGATGTCTTGAAGACTTGTCTTCGGGCATTTGATGGGATTTGAAGTAGTCTATGAAGACTTCTCTCCAATCCTTAGCCTTTTCTTCGTCTCCTATTCGGCAGGCAGCTTGTTTGGTCACTTCCTCTCCTTCAGACAGCTCCGGAGATATTTCTGCTGGTGCGAGAATCCGGCGGCTTTGCACAATGATCCTTACGTCGTCAAGATTTTCATCAGCCAATTCTTTAGCGAGTTTGGCTAATGCATCTGCTTTGCTATTTTCTGCACGTGGTATGCTTTCCAAGATGTAGAAGGGGATTTGATTCAGTAATTGCTGCACTCTTTCGCCATATTTTACCAACTCTGGCTTGCACGTCTGATAGTCGCCATTTACTTGGCTAACGACCAGCTGGAAGTCTCCATATATGAGGAGGTTTTCGATCCCCATGTCGACAGCGATCTCAAGACCTGCTATCAAAGCTTCATATTCCGCTTTGTTGTTTGTTCTTGGCTTCATTAAGGAAAGGGCAAAACGTATTATCTCTCTTTGTGGAGTCACGAAGATGAGTCCTACCCCGGATTTGATTATGGGGGTATTGTGCTTTCGCTTCTTCATGGAAGATGCTCCATCGAAGTAGAGTTCCCATCGGGCATTATTTCCTTCCTCCTTCCTGTCAATTGCATCGAACGCATGTTCATCTGGCAATTCGCAATTTAAGCGAGAGTCGGCTGGTATTGGATGTTCAGCAAGAAAGTCAGTGATGGCCTGGCCCTTCATTGCCCTGAGGGGTCGATAGATTATCGAGAACTCCATCAAGAGGAGGGCCCATTTGGCAAGCCTTCCCGTCAGTATGGCTCTTGACATCAAATATTTGAGAGGATCCACCTTTAATATGAGATGGACCTCATGCGCCAAGGCATAATGTCGAAGCTTCATTATCGCGAAGATCAGTGCCAGGCAATGCTTTTCGATGGGGGAGTAGTTTTTTTCTGCCCCCAGGAGAACTCGACTGAAATAATAGAGAGCTTTCTCCTTTCCCTGATCGTTCTCCTATTCCCATAGTGCGTCTAGAGAACCTTCAAGGGCTGTTGTATACAGGATGAGAGGCATTCCCTTGACCGAAGCAGTCAGTACCGGTGGATTCTGCAGAAATTGCATGATTTCGTCCAGTACACTTTGGAATTTACGATCCCAAATGAACGGGGTCCCCTTCTTCATTAGATGGCCGTAGGGGCGGCATTTGCCGGAGAGGTTGGCTATGAACCGTCGGATATATGCGAGCTTTTCTTCAAAAGACCGCAATTGCTTAAGTGTTCTTAACGAGGGCATTTCCATAATCGCCTTGATCTTTGATGGGTCTACTTCGATGCCTCGGTGTCGTACGATGAATCCTAGGAATTTTCCTGAGGAGACTCCAAACGCGCATTTCAGAGAGTTCATCTTCAGATTATATTTCCGAAAACGCTGGAACACTATTTTCAAATGCTCCCAGTGCTCCTCGTACGATTTGCTTTTCACCACAAGGTCGTCAATGTAGCATTCAACGATCTCATGGATGAGGTCATCAAAGATCTTTGTCATGGCCCTCTGGTAGGTAGCGCCTGCGTTCTTCAAGCCGAAGGGCATCACCTTATAGCAGAATATGCCTAGCGGTGTCCGGAAGGCGGTGTGCTTTTGGGCTTCAGGATGCATTTTTATTTGATTGTAACCTGAAGATCCATCCATGAAGGAGAAAACCTTGTGAGTGGATGTGTTATCGATCATCAGTTCGGTAACAGGTAGTAGAAAGTCATCTTTCGGGCAAGCCTTGTTGAGATCCGAAAGTCCACGCAGATGCGTACTGTCCCATTTTTCTTCATCACTAGGACAATGTTGGCGATCCATTCGGGATATTGAACTTCTTGGATGAAACCGGAGTCAATTAGTTTCTTGACTTCAGCGTTGATACTCATCTCAAGTTCGAGCCGCATTCTTCTTGGCGCCTGTTTGACTGGCTTGACGTCCGGCGATATAGCCAGTTTATACACAGCTATTTCTGGATCTAGTCCCGACATCTCGGAATAGTTCCACGTGAAGCAGCCTTTATACTGCATAAGCACGTCCTTTAGCGTGGCCACCTTCTTTTCAGACAGCAGCTCACTGACGAACGTTGGCCTTGGCTCATTTTCTGTCCCCAAGTCGATTTTTTTCAGGTTGTCCGCTGTGGTGTATATCTTATCTTCCAACTCTTTTGGCGCCAGTAGAAATTCTAAAACCACCTCGTCCTCATCTTCATTTTCGAAGCACCTGGAGAGGTCGTCCATATTCTCGTGCTCTCCTTCATTTGATAGTGTTATCGCGTGGCAGGTATGATCTCGTTTCCAGGCTCGATGCTGATCTAGACTTTCTCTCACAGTGTGGGTTGCTCTTGGCTCATGCTTTCATGGCGGGGCTACCCTCCAACTGTCGAATAGAGAAAACATGTCTTGCAGTTACTGGTATTCGACCCAGTCTTTAAAGGTGAAAAAGTCTTCAAGAGGATGTCCCATTACTCGGTAGTAAGAGCAATAATCTGGGTGATGGACCTCGTTTATTTGCTCGGGGTGCCGAGACTCCGGGAGCGTCATCATTTGATACTTGATGACAAGGTCAAATATTTTCCTTCTCTTTTCTCGGGGGAAAGAGTATTCCCGACCTATCAGCTTCATAAAAAACGGATTCCAGCTGACTTTTTCTCGCTCGCGTGGCTTCTTGGATCCGCTTCGCTGTTTTTGAATGCCATTCCAGTTCTTCACATTGTTTTTTCCTCTGCGTTGGACTTTTCCATTGCCACGAGAGCGCACAGCGGGCTTAGAGTGAAAGACATTGTAGTCTTCTCTTTTCGCAGACTGCTGAGTGAGACGCTGTGTCCTGGTCTTCTCATAAATGGTCATTTCCCAACTGTGGTCATCCCGAACCTTCTGACCGGCTTCTCTCATTATCTTGTCAATTTGTTCTTTGAATGACGGACTTGGAATTTTTACGGCGGGATGTCGCTCTGGTTCAATATTAGCATTATCTGGGACAGCATTCCCTTCTCCACTGGAGTTGTTTATAACATGGCAGTCATGGAATCGCTCCTGTTTCTTAGATCGAACGTATCCAAACCCAGTCGTCTCCATCCCCCCGTTGGGCATCTTTTGCTTAGTCCCAGGAACGTCCCAAATCTTGCTGTAGAACTGGGCATGTCGAGAAGTTTGTTTGAAGGGTGCGCCTTGGCATCTTAATAGCCTTTTCAATTCCTCTGCGTAATATTTAGGCAGACAGATTGGTTGAAGCCTGTCGAGCGCAAGTTCGACACCATGCCAGACTTCTTTCTCCACTTTGGTCTCCGTAGATCGATAGAAGAGGATCGACTTGTTAGTTGTATGTATGCCCTAGAAGCCAGTATTGTACAGATGATGTATATTATATTGGATGCTTGGACATATATAGAGATGACTTTCTTGCTCGATATGATAGTATGCTATCTGGTTGCTCTTTATCTTAACATGTACACTTGTCTCTTTAAACTGTCTTATAGTTACATGTTGATAAAGCCCTTAGGATGAGTACTTGACTACCTGGACTGTGATGCAGATCATACTAGCGGGGACATGGTAGTCCATAAGTACATCCTTCAAGGTCCCTAGTCGTGGGTGTATCGAGACGGGGCATCGATATACCAGAGTAGACTAGCGTATACGCTTCTCGACCCAAGAGATGGGCGATGGATGATCCCATATCCATTGGTGTTTGACATCAGAGATGGTATACGGGTGCTCAGTGGAGACTGGGTACACTGGACGGACTCGCCGAGAACTCCCAGATGGTATTATACCTCACGTCAGATGGCAGTTCTCAGGTGACACTTGTGCAGGTTAGTCTGTAGACCCGAGATCGTCATAGAGTCTTGTGTGATTCCCACTGTGCTTTGATCTCCACCTTACCACGTCCATGAGGGCATGCAAAATGGTGGTCTTTGGGCACAGTCCCGAGTCACATGGAGGCAATGAGCGATAGGAGGGGTTTCGTCTCTCCCGGTATTAGGGGTTGATGTTGCGCTGTGCTCGATTGGCCGTAACAGGGAAGTCCCTGGCCAGGGCTGATCAGAGATTTGCTGGTAAGTGTTACCAGTAGTTTCTCGACCCGTTATGAGCCTTACATCGGCGCGACTTATCGGTTATTGGGGTCTGACGTTTACCACCCCTAGACTTGATATGCGACATATCAGACGAACAGACCAGACTGTACGGTAAGTGTTACATGTTGGATTCACAGGAGTGTGAGCGGGCTAGCTCGTCGATCTTCTGATCGCTCAATACCCGGATGGCCGTTACGTTTAGCAGACCGCTTGCGGCTTGTGGGTGCTTGATATGATCATCATCTGCTACCGGCGTATTGACGAGTCTTTAGAGTCCTACACAGAGGTTTCCTGGCTCAAGCGAAACGAAATAGGAGCGCATAGAAGATATGTGCAGGACCGAGAATAATGCGTGTATGTGATACCGTATTCCATTCTCGCGATGAATGTATCGATTGGTTATATGTGATATAACGTAGATATCGAATCGAGGATTGATTCGATAAGCCGATACATAGGATACTAGTCGGTTATATGCGATATGACCGGATCGTTAAATCAAGTGTTGATTTAATGATTTAATGTATAATTATATATTTGATATATTACTTTGCATTAATTAGTATTGGTTCACTTTAAATGGTTTTTCTCACTCGATGTGCAAATTGTATATGTGATATACTTTTGTGCACATGTTTGTATCATATTTGATGATGCTTGCTCATTTGGTTAAGTGTATAGAATTAAACCATGGTTAAGTTGATGATTAGGGTTTTGCTTTTTCATTTATTTATTTATTTATTTATTTATTTATTTGGAAAAGATAAATATGAGAATGGTGGCTTTCTTTGTTTCTTATTGAAGCTTCATGAAGCTTTGACTTAGTCACCATTCTTGTCTCATGCTTAACCCTAACCATTTGAACTAACCCTAGTTCATTCTCTACACTTAACTATGGTTAAGATTATGATAAGTTTTCATTTTCTTTTTCATTTTAAGGGACTTATGATATTCTTTCTTCTTCTTGATCATCTTCTTCTTCAAGAAAAGCTTAAGTCCATCAATGGCAACTTGAGCAAAAGTGAGAGAAATCCAATTCTAAAGTGAACCCACCTCCTATTTCTTCATCCTCTACCTCTTGCCAAGTAGTATAGGGTGTTTACTTCACAAGTTTCACAACTTGGTGAAGTTGGAGCTTGATCTTGTGTAACCTCGACGTAGATCATCTTCGGCACGAAGCCGACGACCTTGCCCGCCCATTTCTCCGATGAAGCCGATGCTTGAGTCCGGGATTCGAGAAGGACAGCGAGAGGACGTCTACGTGGAGCTAAGGAAGTGGAGAACAGGATCTACAAAGGTTGTAGCTTCTTATCTTTAGTTAAGTTGTTAACTAGATTCGTATT
This sequence comes from Agapanthus africanus, assembly GCA_030015575.1. Classification (NCBI taxonomy): domain Eukaryota; kingdom Viridiplantae; phylum Streptophyta; class Magnoliopsida; order Asparagales; family Amaryllidaceae; genus Agapanthus; species Agapanthus africanus. The sequence goes on along the minus strand of CM057350.1, from coordinate 181,847,172 downwards.
TCGCCTAAACTTCTAGTCAACGATCCGTATTAGGGTTTCTCGGCACCCGTAAAATTTCAAATTGGCATGGTTGATGCCTTGTGAGACCTATAAAGTGTGCCTAGGAACCCTACACGACTTTTCACCTCTTCGCCTGGGAGGGACGTAGAAAGTTTGCAGCTCTTGCACGCCGTATGTATCAAGCGCATTAAGTTACCTATAATGCCGCTGCGGAATCATGGTGATTTGCAAGCTCTGGTCAGCTCCAGTGAAGGTCTGTATTGACGGGCGGACGGAGAACACTGCGTTGGCATCATCCTCAGAGTCACTGCCAAAGACCAAAATAGGAGTAGATTGTCCTGGCCTGCTGCCTTGGGGTTTCCCTGAGAAGACTATCTCTTCATCCTCCTCGGTATCGCTCCCAAAGATCAGGATAGTGGCGATGGCTTTTTGTTTATTCTCCGGTTTATGACATCTTTCCGTGTCTTCGAAGTCAGGTAAGAAGTACTTGGCGTCTTCATATTTGCAGACTTCATTTACAGAGAATGGGTTTAGCTCCCCTGTAACTGTATACTCGAGGACGTCTTTGAAGTACTTCACACACTGATGTTGTGTAGAAAGGATGGTGTTGTACTCATGTAACCAAATCTTGTCGAGCAAAGCGTTGTAGAAAGTCTTGGCCTCGATGACATGAAATTTGATGTCAGTGACGAGCATCCCGAAGTGTAATGTCAGTATTACAGACCCAAGCGTTCATGATGACTGCGAGTCAAACCCAGAGATAGTAATTTTGTCCTAGGCCAGGTGCTGAACGTTCATGCAGATCTCCTTTAGCACCTTCACATTGAGAAGGTTGACGGAGGACCCGTTGTCAACCAGGATCTTCCCTATCTTGATGTCGTGGCAGTATCCGGTTACATATAACGGACGGTTGTGCTCGCACGTTCCGAGGAGGAGGTCTTCATTGTTGAAGGTGATGTCAACTGTGTGAACTTCTTCCAACTCGTCTTTCATCTTTTCTTCTGGAAAGAAGGCTTGAAACCAATTGGGCTCTTGTAACGCCCTGATCAGAGAATCTCGTGCCTCTTTAGACAGGAGAAGGGCATCCAAAATGCTCAATTGTGAGGGTATCTTTCTCAGATGTGCCAGAACATTGTAATCCACCTTGTTTTTCTTTGGCGGTTCCTTGTCTACGAGCTTTTTGACGACTCTATTATCGAGGGAAATTTCCTCATGGACTTTTTCCTTCCCCTTATCTCTTTTGTTTGAACCTTTGTTTGCAGGCCTGAGGTTCTTTTTAGGCAACATACGGTTACGCAGCTGAATGTTCTCGCAGTTCTTCACCTCTTCTTCTTTTCCAGAGGTGGATTCTTTGAAGAGAGGGCCGAGGGTTATTTCTTCATTAGAATCACTCCCGAAGGTAAGAACTTGAGATTTTCCTTTTGTCGAAATGGCATCAACCATATGACAGTTGTCAGTCGTTCCTTCACGCTCGTCTGTCGCGCCTCTTTGTTGTCGATGATCTTCACGCTTCATCCTCTTGAAGTGTTGTCGGTAGGCAACGTATCCCTGCCACCACTTCTTGAAGGTATTGCACTCTTCGGTGGGGTGTGTAACCCTCCGATGGTATAAGCAGTAGTTCGGATGTACATCCGCTTCATCAAGGCACCTACTCCCGGGAGTATTTCCTTTGAAAGATGGCAGCTTCATTCCCATCGACAGGGCTTTGGCAATCGTTTCCCTGTCTTAAATCTACTTTTGTCTGTTGTTGGGTTACCCTTGCACCTAGTCTAGGGTTTGGTAGTATCACTCATGCCATTTTAAAAATTTAGAGAGGTGCAAAGCTAACTAACCATGAATCTTGCTAGAATTTCTAGGGTAACAAGTTTGTATCACATACGAAGAAGTAAAGAGACAGGGATTAAAACCTTTGTAGTCCGTTCCTTCGCTTCATAAGCTCCGTGTTAAGGTCCCTTCGCTACGATCAACATGAACTCTGACTCTCGAGTGGCTCCATGAGGTAAATGAGACACCTTGCTTGTAGTCTTCATGATCCAAGATGATCTACCTTGAAGAATCTCTAACCTAAGCTTACACTTCACTAAACAACTTATTAGAGAAGTGAACACCCTAATCTAAGTGGCTAAAATAGATGAGGATGATGAAGTAGGAATTTAGCTCTCTTTTGTTTTCAAATTCTCACTCAATATCATCACAAAAGAAAAACCTAGTAAAGCTTTTTCAAGAGCTCAAGGAAGAAGAAGATGAATAATTCCTTTTGTGATGAATAATGAATTATTGTAGTGGTTACAAATCCAACCATGGGTTAAGTATGAAGGAGTTAACCCTTGTAGAGAATAAACTAGAGTTAATGGTTTGGATTGGGTTAGAAAATATCTTCACAAAATATCAAGCTAAAGACAAAAGTCAAAGCTTCATGAAGCTTCATGGAAGCTTCATGCAAAAGCTAACCCTAACCAAGTTTAATCCCTAAACCTTTGTTAAATTTGTAACCCTAACATGTTACAATATTATATATCACATATACAATATATTTTGTAACAAAAGAAAATAATACAATTAACATATATCGCATATATATCAATGTATTATCCCGTGAGAAAATGAATCAATAAAGCGAGCTTATATTAGTTAACGTAACATAATATATCACATATATAATTATATATTAAATTATCGAATCAACACTTGATCCGATAACCCGGCTATATTACATATAACCGACTAATATAACATATACCAATTCATCGAATCAACACTTGATCCAATGACCCGGCTATATCACATATACCCGGCCGATATCTCATATCGCGAGAATAAAATACGGTATCTCATATCGTATTATTCTCGGTCCCGCACATATCACATATGTGCTCCTACTCCATTTTGCCTGAGCCAGGAAACCTCTGTGTAGGACTCTAAAGAATCGTCAATATGCCGACAGTAGGTGATGATCATATCAAACACCCACAAGCTGCAAGCGGCCATCTAAACATAACAGCCACCCAGGTAATGAGCGATCAGAAGATCAACAAGCAAGCCTGTACATTCTCCTGTGAATCCAATCAGTAACACTACCGTACAATTCGGTCTCTTCGTCTGATATGTCGCATATCTAGTCTAGGGGTGGTAAACGTCAGACCCCAGTAACCGATAAGTCGTGTCGATGTGAGACTCATAACAGGTCGAGAAACTACTGATAACTCTTACCAGTAGCACTCCATATCAGCCCTGGCCAGGGACTTCCAGTTATAGCCAATCGAACACGGCACATCATCAACTCCCTATACCGGGAGAGACGAAACCCCTCCTATCGCTCATTGCCTCCATGTGATTCGGGACTGTACCCAAAAGCCACCGTTTTTCATGCCCTCTTGGACGTGGTAAGGTGGAAATCAAAACACAGTGGGAATCACACAAGACTCTATGACGATCTCGGGTCTACAGACTAACCTGTACCAGTGTCTGATCGCACGCGGAAAGCGTGTCGGAAGTTCAAAGTTCTAAAGTTTACCGCGATCAGGACGGTGTCGCTATGCAGCTAGCCGGTTGAGCACGGGTCGGTCCACAGGGAGATGGTGTTATCTTACCTTCTTGTCTTAGACGAGTCAATAAAGAATCTGTATGTGTTTGTTTGAGACTAACCTATGTGTTTATCTGCAAGTATAATGTTGTTAAGAAAAGATACGAGATTGTAAGCTAAGAAATCCGTACTCAAAACCTTTGAGCCGAGTCTTGACCAATTGAAGCTAAGCAATCGGCAACAACGTGGATTAGGGGATTTAAGCGCGGTATTCGTGGAATCCGGCTTATTTACCCTTGTCCTTCCGTTCTTGTCTCTTGCTTTCGCCTCCGGCCAAACCGAACGCAACCGGCCGCGGTTAGGAATCACCGTTACCTTGTCAGGGTACGGTGCCTAACGGAGCGCTTGCGTATGGTTTGGGCGAAGTTCAAATGGAAAATAACGGGAAAAGGAATTGGCAAAGAAACGTTAACTTACAATACCGTATTAATTCTTAACAACGACGATAATTACAATATTCACAAAATAAACAAAAGAGAACAAAAAGAAAAGAACAAAGAAAAGAAAAGATACAAGTATTAAAGTGCATGAATATAAATTGCAAGAAAGTAAAGCAAGGTAATAAAAAGCAAGTAATAAATAAGCAAATAAAAAGAACAAGAAACTAGAACTCAAGACAAGCATGCGATCAATAGCCAACCCTTAAACTTGCAAGCTCAATCAAGAGGTTGCAAGATCAAGGGAAGGGTAGAGAACGCATGTGAAATGAAGTGCTAATTCCATGAAAGAATACGACCCTTGAGATCAATAACTAACCCTTAACCATTCAAGCTCAATGAAGAGGTTGAATGATCAAGAGAAAGCAAGAATCTCAAGGGGAAGAAAGAACAAAAGAGAATGATACAAAAGCCTCATCTTCATTAATCTTCCACTCAAAAAGCTCTCACTACAATTTTAATGGAGAAAGAATGAAGAAGAAGAAGAAGAACTATACAAAAGACTACAAAAGAGGAACAAAAGAATAACCCTTGGCTTTGCTCAAGTCTGCTGTATTTATAGGCAGGGAAATGAAACGCTAGAGGCAAATTCTGATACTATATGAAGTCCCCAAAATACCCACAAAAGACGACAAAGTGAGGACCCCACATGGCCGCGGATCCGCGGCTAAGACCCCCCTTTGGCCGCAGATCCGCGGCCCTATGATGGATTTGGGGCATGGTGTTTCTTGTACGGCCCTGATATGCAGTCCCCTGTTGTCTGGTACACCTATTTTCTGAAAATACTTTCACATTTCTTCCAGAATTTCTGTTGAGGAAAGGTGGACTTTTGTGGATGCTTTTGTCATGATTGCCTCGAGCTCCGCGTAGATTTCTTGGAACTAGTTGTTGCCATTGAGCCTTGTGCATGAAGGTGACATTGATTTGATATTTTGTCTTCCTAAACTGGTATCTGGCAACATACGGATGACGAGCGGAGACCGTGTTTTCTCAGTGGTTGGCAGGAACCCGGATTTTATCGTGTTTTCCATGAATTTCACCGTTTTAGAACCGAGAACCTGTATCCTGCAAATATGTAACAAACACGGATTAAAAGCACCTACCTATAAACAACCGAGCGTAAGAATGGGCGGTATAAAATGCAGTATTCTGTGATGAACAAATACCCCCAAACTTAACTTTTGCTCGTCCCGAGCAAAACCAATTATTCACAAAAATAAAATCCTAACCGCACTTTCGCAGGGAACGCGATTGCACTGAGCACGTGCAACAAGCCGTTAAACCTCTAGGTGTCCCTAGTAGGAGGAGTGTTGTCTCCTGAGGGTTTTCAGCGGATACTACCCACAAAATCCGGTCAAGTTGGTTTTGTAAAATAACTAAGATTCAAACCCTAAAGTTTTGTTTTAGAAAATAGCAATTCTATAATCCTAAGTTAGAAATATCCAACCTTTATTTTTCACACCTCGCTTCTTATTTAACTACAGATTTTATATGTCTTTACGTGTAGTGCAAATAGTGTCGTTAAGTTCCAGAAGGATCGATTAAAGTCATCATGTCGCACAAAAAAGCCCAGATAACAATTTTAAAAGGATCACATAAGTTTTATAAAGAGTTAAGCATTTTTCAAGTTTCGTTTTCCAGTAAGGTTTCAACTTCAGAATTTCTATCTTCCTTAACAGGAAACTAAGTCGTATTTTTCACTCCACCTTTTTCTTGTTTTCATTTCATACACACCTCTGTGAGTGTGCAATAGTCTTTATCAAAGAGTAAAACCTTCATATCTCTGTTAAAAATTTTTTTTAAAAGCCTGTCTTTTATCAAGATTATTCTCACACAAAGAACCGTTAGGAATTTTAACTCGGAGAGAACACTTGCTTGACTTTGTTTTAAACTGGACTTTCTAGGCTTCTTAGCGAGCTTTGGGCCAATGCACCCAAACCAGTTGGTTTTAGGGCATTAGGTGTAGAAACACCCCAGCGGACTTAATTACTCAAGTTACCTAGGTCCAAAAACAAAAGACAGTTTGTCGTGAAAATCAGATGATTTAATACGAACGGAGATATAACCGGCAGTTCAAATATTTTTTTGGATAAAAGACGTGTTTAGTGGGTTTGGTGTGTAATCATTCCAATCAAGTTTTAGATGGGTTATTTTTCAGACTTAGCTCCAATTACGGCATCAATAGCATTCCTTCATATTCGCTTTACTTCATAAACTATTCTTGACATTACTTATTTCAGAACAAACCTATTTGATCCTCAGAAAATCATTTATCTGTTTTAAAAGTTTAAACATGAAAGACTTGTCATCTAATTCCCAAAATTCACGACACGTGTAGTATGATGTAAAGACGTATATCAGCTATAGTTAACATCAAAGGAGAGTTATCTTTCAGGTTTTCAAAATCCAAACATAAGATCTAGTTATTCCTATTTTTTTCAAACAAAGACCGTCGAATGTTGAATCAGAGTTCTTCCACAATCTAACTTGACAAAAAAGTTTTTATATTTTTAGAAAATTTTCAGATTTTTATGGATTTTATGGATTTAATATGCAGATGCAAAATATACATATGAATGCGAAGGAAGAAAGCTTACCGAGCACACCCCCAAACTTAAACTTGACAGTGCCCTCACTGTCAAGCTATACCAAGAGGGTTAAAATTGCCGGCGCTTCCTAGAAACAAATTATATACAAAACAAAAAGGAAAACAAAAATATATACAAAAAAGTGTCCCCCCCAAACTTAAGTAAAACAGTGTTTCCACTGTTAGGCGTTGATGTTCAGGTTTAGGGGGGAAAGAACAGTATCAAGCTATACAAGGCCTTACACAGGCCAAAAGTTAACACCAACCATTCAAAGATTTTATCGCTATAATGTACAGGTTGGTGGAAGAAGGCGTAGAGAAAAGAGATGGAGAATACGCGAGACCGTATGGAGATAGAAGTGGTATACGGTCTCGGTATATGAGAGGAAGAAGAATGGCGGAAGGGAAAAAGAAGTGGAATACGAACTTGAGGGTGCAAATGGAGTGAATAGATTAGCACAATTTGTGATGACCGATGTGTGAAAAGTGATTGTGCTAATATATTTACTCGTCGAGAAATTAGGTCAAATCCCTCAAGATTCGAGAGAAACCATGGGTACGCCGAACTTGGTAAACCAGACATACGAAATGAAAGTGAGACGGGTTCTTGCAAGGTCGGAACGATGGAAAGGATGGAGGGAAGTGGTTGAGGAAGGGTATCGGTTAAAGGTTCTGGAGGGTGTACACAGTCAGTGAAAGGAACAGGATGAATTGGAAAATCCGACTCATCAAGCAAAACTGGTTCATCCTCAAAACTATCCTCAATATTCTCCTCAAAATCCATGCTCTTCTCTTCAATGTCCAGACGCATATGGGGTTCGGGAAAAACATTTAATGACTCGGGATGATGATTTGAAGAGACAAACTCAGCCAAATCTACGGGTTCATCATCCAAAATATTCTCGGCGTCAATATCCTTAATCCAGTGAAAATCAAAATTCTCTGACACCTCAAAAGCATGGATATCAATCGATTCAGATTCTAAAGTGGAGGTGTAGAGGTCAAAAGGTTTGGGTGTGGTTTCACTTGGCAAGGTCCCTTCACAATTTGGCAAATCAAACACTACAAAGTCGCACAACTCATTAAACATTCTATCTTCAACTGATAATTCATTTGGGACACTTGATAGACTTTCAATACAGGAGTTGTGGGATTCAAATTGGACCGGGTAGGCTTGATTCGGAAGGGGGTACAGCTCACTCTCTCCACTCAAATTCACAGCCTGTCCTACCGCCTCATCATACATTGGAAAATTTGGAGCTCGCTGGAAACTAGCTACCGGGTCAGTTGGTTGTATGAGAGCGGCCATGGACGCATTCAAATCCATCATTTGTTGGCTGGACGCTACCCTAAAGTCTTCCAACAACTGTTCCAGACTAGACATGGGTTGTGAAGGGGTTTCAATAAAAGATCCAAAGTTGTTTGGATACTGAAAACTCCCAAATGGCGGTTCTGAAGCAATGTCTAGGGAAGGTGAAAAAGTAGGGTAGGACTGGTAGGAATTGAATGGTTGGACAGGGGTAGGATCAACATTTGGATAAGAAGGTGAATGAAATTGTTGATCCCAAGAATTTGAAGTGGTGACAGGAGTGAAAGATCGGCTACGAGATTGTTCAATACGTTCTGCAATAGACATAGGTCTTGGAGTTGCAACATGACTCGAAGAAGGGGTATCAACGTAAGAAGGGGTGAATGTTTGAAATGGTTGATACGAAGTTGATTGCGGAGTTAAATTGTTTGTCCTAGACGCGTATATCCGATCTCTCAATGAAACTTTGGGCATGGAGGGGTCGTTCGATATTCGGCCAAAGCAAGAACCGTAAGAAGTAATGTCTAGTTGTGGGTACCAAAGTTCGGCAAGTGTTTTGCGAGGTGGGGTACCCATGATATGAAGAGAGAGAAAGAAAGGCAGAGAAAAGAAGGGGAAAAAAGAATGTGATAATTTTTTATTTTTTATTTTTTTTTTAGTTTATATATTAACAAAAGAATAAAAAACAATATGGACAAAAACAATCACGACACAAAAATACCACACACCTAATCGTTCTAGGGTTCACCTAGGTCAACTAGACCTGCTCCAGAACTTGATTGTCGAAGTAAAACTGTGTCGAGAAACAGGCTCAAGATACACTGATCACGAGGCCAGGTAAGTGCAGAGATAAGGGGAGGTTTTCCAACGCTTTCGCGAAGTTCCTTAATTAAATAACCCTTTCTCTTTTGGCGGTTGCGCCGTTAACACTTTCCTAGACACCCCGTAAACAATATACCGTTAAGCAAGGTTCTAAACACAGTTAACTTCTCCTAGTGAGCGCGAAGTCCTTAAGGCTTAAAGTCTAATTTCTTTTAAAATTTGTGCGGGTAAACGTTATGCTCAAATTCGTGATTTGTGGGCCACGGAAAAGGTGATGAAATCCTTTACCGTATGTTGTGGGGTTCGCTTGCCCTTAAGTCCGTATTAATGTATGCAATGCGCAATTCAAAAATTCTATAAAGAATCAAACAATCGTTTTTTAGTTTAAGCGCGGCGCTGCAACAAATACGGGTTAGCCAATTTTTTTAGCGTTTGCTAGCGAACTTGCAAAGAATCCTGCAAAGAATAGTATATTGGAAGCGTCGGATTTGAGAAGAAGGTGTTAGTAAAGTACGTACCGTTAAGTTTTGGGTTAGGAAACCCCCGTTGAATCAAATCCGGTAAGCTTGAAAAGTTCGCTTGCGCGGGTCAAACTACCCGGATCTTTGGCACTGTACTTTGTAATCACCTTAGACTTGAATGTACACTTTGCTCCCCACAATTGCAGTTTGCAAATCTGCAAAAATCTGCACACTTGCCCACAAAAATGATCAAGAACAACAAAAAGATTATTTTTTTTTATTTTTTATTTTTTTAAATATATACAAAAAGAATATTAACCCGAATAACAAGAAAGAAAATACGCTACCGTCTCCCCGGCAACGGCGCCATTTGATTGGAAGAATTTGAAGTTAACCGCGATCAGGACGGTGTCGCTATGCAGCTAGCCGGTTGAGCACGGGTCGATCCACAGGGAGATGGTTGTATGTCATTTCTTGTTTTAGACGAGTCAATAAAGAATCTGTATGTGTTTGTTTGAGACTAACCTATGTGTTTATCTGCAAGTATAAAGTTGTTAAGAAAAGATACGAGATTGTAAGCTAAGAAATCCGTACTCAAAACCTTTGAGCCGAGTCTTGACCAATTGAAGCTAAGCAATCGGCAACAACGTGGATTAGGGGATTTAAGCGCGGTATTCGTGGAATCCGGCTTATTTACCCTTATCCTTCCGTTCTTGTCTCTTGCTTTCGCCTCCGGCCAAACCGAACGCAACCGGCCGCGGTTAGGAATCACCGTTACCTTGTCAGGGTACGGTGCCTAACGGAGCGCTTGCGTATGGTTTGGGCGAAGTTCAAATGGAAAATAACGGGAAAAGGAATTGGCAAAGAAACGTTAACTTACAATACCGTATTAATTCTTAACAACGACGATAATTACAACATTCACAAAATAAACAAAAGAGAACAAAAAGAAAAGAACAAAGAAAAGAAAAGATACAAGTATTAAAGTGCATGAATATAAATTGCAAGAAAGTAAAGCAAGGTAATAAAAAGCAAGTAATAAATAAGCAAATAAAAAGAACAAGAAACTAGAACTCAAGACAAGCATGTGATCAATAGCCAACCCTTAAACTTGCAAGCTCAATCAAGAGGTTGCAAGATCAAGGGAAGGGTAGAGAACGCATGTGAAATGAAGTGCTAATTCCATGAAAGAATACGACCCTTGAGATCAATAACTAACCCTTAACCATTCAAGCTCAATGAAGAGGTTGAATGATCAAGAGAAAGCAAGAATCTCAAGGGGAAGAAAGAACAAAAGAGAATGATACAAAAGCCTCATCTTCATTAATCTTCCACTCAAAAAGCTCTCACTACAATTTTAATGGAGAAAGATTGAAGAAGAAGAAGAACTATACAAAAGACTACAAAAGAGGAACAAAAGAATGACCCTTGGCTTTGCTCAAGTCTGCTGTATTTATAGGCAGGGAAATGAAACCCTAGAGGCAAATTCTGATACTATATGAAGTCCCCAAAATACCCACAAAAGACGACAAAGTGAGGACCCCACATGGCCGCGGATCCGCGGCTAAGACCCTCCTTTGGCCGCGGATCCGCGGCCCTATGATGGATTTGGGGCATGGTGTTTCTTGTACGGCCCTGATATGCAGTCCCCTGTTGTCTGGTACACCTATTTTCTGAAAATACTTTCACATTTCTTCCAGAATTTCTGTTGAGGAAAGGTGGACTTTTGTGGATGCTTTTGTCATGATTGCCTCGAGCTCCGCGTAGATTTCTTGGAACTAGTTGTTGCCATTGAGCCTTGTGCATGAAAGTGACATTGATTTGACATTTTGTCTTCCTAAACTGGTATCTGGCAACATATGGATGACGAGCGGAGACCGTGTTTTCTCAGTGGTTGGCAGGAACCCGGATTTTGTCGTGTTTTCCATGAATTTCACCGTTTTAGAACCGAGAACCTGTATCCTGCAAATATGTAACAAACACGGATTAAAAGCACCTACCTATAAACAACCGAGCGTAAGAATGGGCGGTATAAAATGCAGTATTCTGTGATGAACAGTGTCACCGGAGAACTGCTATCTAACGATAGGTATAATACCATCTAGGAGTTCTTGGCGAGTCCGTTCAGTGTACCCAGTCTCCACTGAGCACCCGTACACCATCTTTGATGTCAAACACCGATGGATATGGGATCATCCATCGCCCATCATATGGGTCAAGATGCATATACGCTAGTCTACTCTGGTGTATTGATGCCCTGTCTCGATACACCCTCGACTAGGAACAATTATAGGACGTACTCGTTGACTACCCTGGGAAACGAGTAAGGATGTCTCAACTTCTCTTTGAGGGATCATGGTTTGTTGCTTTGGCGAGCAACCGGTTTCGGGTCACTCTGTTGTTGTTGAGCGTTGACAACGAAGGTCGCTTTCCCTTTGCCCTTTTCATTCCGGGGATCCGTTTTCGAAGAGGATGGCCTATGGCCCATCTGGTCCATTTGGGCTAACTTGTCGATCAAGGCCTGCAAGGTGGTCGGCTTGAATAACATCATATATTGGGATTTAGTTTCCTAAGGATCAATGGTCCCCATGAACATGCCCACGGCAGGAGATTCTTCTATGCGTTGTTCGCATTTTGACCATAGGTTCCTCCACCGAATTGCGTATTGAACCCAGGTTTCTCCCGGCTTCACCCTGGCATTGATTAATGTCGTAATCGGGGTGCGTTCGCTTGCGCTTGTGAAACGCTGCGTGAACAATAGCTCCATTTCTGTAAATGTTTTGATGGAGTCATTCGGAAGCTCCGAGTACCATTCAAATGCTGTCTCCGCCAAGCTGCCGACGAACTAGCGAAGCAGCAGTTTTTCGTCGCCTCCAGTATTGCCGCATAGAGCTATGAACTGAGCAACATGCTGATGGGGATTTCATGTCCTCTTATACACATGTAATTTAGGGATCGTATATCCCAGCGGGTACTTGATTTGATCGTACCAGCCCGGATAAGGTCACCCAGTTCTGACGACTTGGCCAGCCGCTTCGCTTGCCTGATAAGCTCGTATTTGTTGAACTATGTAGTCATCAAAGGCAGCTTTGGAGATCGTCTCCTCCATGACTGCTGATAGAGTCGGAAGAGGGTTTGATGTCTTCCCTCTGTCGTCTTCAATGAATATTGGTGGATTTTCGGCTGGAGGGTCCGGCTGGATCATTATCAAAACCATGTCTTGGAATAGGAGCGTCATCTGCTTTATATTAGCAGCTTGTTCCGCGGCCTCCTTATCCTTTCTTTCCAGCACCCTTCGAAAGAACTCTGCATCAGTCTCTTGCTCCCGACGCTGTTCAGACGATGTTTCCGGGCTTTCTTTTTGCCCAGTGAGTGCTGACATCTTCATTAGCATTTCTTGGAGCTTTTGCTGCTGCTCTTGAGCTTTTGTCAACGATCGAGTGAGTGGTCAATGACTCACGGAAGCAAGACTATCCTCTTTTCCGGAAACCATGTAGACAGTATGTACAACCATGCCCCCATACTTGGGGCGTTTGGGTCCATCACCTTTGGGATTTGCCACCGGTGATGGGAGATCCTCAGGCCTTCTCTTTTTATGGGAGGCCAAAGTTGGAGGGGCTGTTGGAATAGGCACCCATGTGGACTAGGCCTTCCGTTGTATGGTGGAGGGGTGGTCCTCCTCCTGCCGAGCCTTCTTTTTCTCTAGTCGGCGAGACTAATTTTTGTCAATTACAGAGTCTTGGACTTTCTGCCAGACCCTGTGGATTTTGGAGGACGGTCGCTGAGGGGACTGCTTCGGCTTCACCTGTGTCATGTTTTCAGCATGCGGAGGAGACTTCTTTAGTACAGCGCTTGGAGAGTTCTTGCGCACCTTCCTGAGCAGCTCGAAGTTGTTCCCAGTTGGAACAGCAGCGTCAATTTCAATTTCCACCATTGGAGCTGATGGGGTAAGTCCAGAGGGGGAATTGCCCCTAGCTTTCCTCACTTGGTACCAGTAGCGACGTCGAGCATGTCGTGCAGACGGGACTACCTCTGTCGTTAGAGCGGCTTCGTCATGCCCCCTACTCTGATGAGAGGCTGCTGTTGGTATCGGACTGTCAAAGACTGACGTCCGCTGAAAGGGAACGGCCAATCTGTCACAGGCCGACTTTCTGGCAGGGGAAGCATCTTTAACGGCCTCACACGTAGAAGGAGTTGGGAGGACTATCCGTTTTGGGATAGCCTTTACAGGTATCACGAGCCACTTTGCGGGCCCACTTGAACTTAAGCTCAGCCTGTCGAAGACTGAGGCTGTAGACTTGGACGACCCGTTGAGAGGGGACGCGGTGGTTGCAAGTCGATCGAAGACCGACTTCTTGGGAGATTCTTGTAGTGGCACTGGGGCACTGAAGCTTGCTGGCGGGATCATGGTCCCAAAGAACAATCCAGTGGTGGCCTGAGTCACCTGCTCCACTGGCATTATAAAGATGGAGTCCGCTTGGGGCCCGTAAGTCACTCCTCCAGTCGGGGTGGAGCGAGAGTTGATGTTGCAGTTAACACGTGAGCTGGTGTTTAGGAACACGATCCAGAGACATGGACTTAAAAGGAGCGGCTCACGTGTAGCACGTGACCCCCATGGAGTTAAACTTGTTTGCTTATATGCAACAGCCTAACAAAGGGCATCACGTGTTAACACGTGAGCTTCTCTGGCCTACTATTTGTTTTAATATGTTGCCTATATACTTTGTATATAGATGCTCACGTGCTTACACGTGAGGCTCAATTTCAACCTGTCAAGCGCCTATAATCTTTGTATCTAGGCGCTTCACGTGTGGGCACGTGAGGCTCCATTAGTGGGGAATTTTTCCCATTCCTTTTTTCTCTTTTTTTATAAGGGAACAAGTACGAATCATTGTTTTTAGAAAAATAGGAGCTACGGTGATTTGAGAAAAAGATATCATTTGAAAATCTGTAGTGTCCCTTGGAGCTGTCTTTTAAAAATGCATAACGATCCGTTAGTTTTGAAAATAGGTATGGCTCTAATTATATCCTAATGTCTACGTAAGTGATTAGAAAACTATAATTTTCCGAGTCGATACATCCATGAGTCGGTGATATCATGTACGGTGTAATCCGTCATATGACATCCTCGAGTCAAGAGTGTGGATCAATCATCAGGTATATCATATCACATACGGTATAATCTATCATACGGTATAATCTATTGTACGGCATCCTCAAATCAAGAGTACGGTTCAATCATCATGTATATCATATCTCGTACGGTATAATCCGTCGTACGATATCATAAATTAAGGGTACGGATTTATGGTCACGTATATTCTATCATCTCATCTTGTCACATGTCGTCGCAGGTTATAAATATATATCGTCCAATGTCCATATAATGTATCATATCATATCATGAAGTTTCAATCTCATATAACATAATATAGCCTCGTGATATCATGTCCGATCATATCGACTCAAATCATTTTAACCTGTCATATCCTCATCTCGTGATATCATATCGAAATTATCCTCAAATTTACATGTGTGTATATATATATATGTGTGTGTGTGTGTGTGTACATGTACACATACATATGTATATCTACATATCAAACCAAGTGTGTGTGTGTGTGTGACAACATATATACCAATGGCTTAAAACTAAGAAAAATAAGAGCTAAGGGTAAACTTTCCTACGAGTACGCTTATCATAACTTATAGCCTCCTAGAACCCTATTTGCTAGGTATACATATCTAACATATAAATATATATATATATAAAACTATATATAAGTACCATATCATTACGGTTGGGGGTGCTATACGCCGTCCACCCGACTTCCCCTATAGATAGACATCTACTCACCTATAATCATCGCTCTAGCCGAAGTCGATGAACGCCTTGTTCTCCTTTGTCATCCCGAAAGTCCATGCGAAGGTACGTACTGTTCAACGCATATCGTATCACATCAAAATCAAGTCCGGAAACCGATATGGAAAGCGAGACATACATAGGTTAGAACCTATGGTCCACGCATGCAAGAATAACCAAACAACTCCTGACGTTGACGTACAAACGTCAAACGACCGAGTCAAAACTCAAATATGAAAAACCAAGTTTTCAAAAGTCGTAAACCGAAATCAGCAACTTAGAAAAACACTCCCAGATTTTACCCTAGGTGAAATTAGAACATTTTGCATATTGGATAGGCCTATATACCAGATAATTGAGCTATGGACCAAAACCACACCCTATCACAAAGACCAGGCCGCAAATTGCGGCTAAAATGGTTATTTTGGCGGCCAAAAATGGAAGTTGGGGGCTCGGGTTTCTAGGGTATGTTCCTAATAGCCTGCACATCTCTCTGTGTTTGCTAAATATTTTTCAGAGTCCCCGAGTCAAAGCAGATCACATTTCAACAAAAAACCCGATATCGGAAAATTCCAAGTTCATGTTTAGGACTTCTAAACTCAAGTTTGGTCTAGAATTCTACTACTAAAAGGTTTGTGGTCACTAACTAAGCCTCAATTACATTTCCATAACTCAAAATATCCACTAATTATCATCCTAGAATTTTCCAAGATCACTAAACATAACTTATTTAACTCTAAACTATCATAGGAGGTTAGAAAACTTAAACACTTAACTAAAAAGTGAAGGTTTACCTTCAAAGAGCAACTCTAGAAAATTCTAAGGTAGCCAAATTTCTCAAAATCCCAACTTGATCCCACCATGGTGTTTGTAGTAAGCTTAGGAATGATTTTTATGAAGGGAACATAGAATTTTGTTGAATATTTGGGAGGGTTGTATAGTGCTAGTGAGGTAGTGGAGGAGGAGTTAAGGAAAAATGAGGAGGAGATGAGGAAAAGAAAGAAGATGAAGGATGAAGAAAACAAAGGAGAGTGTGTAGAACTTTCTCCACTCCTCTCTCTCTTTCAACCATGCTCTTGTCCCTACCCTCTTTTATTTATTCTTTTCTTAAAAAAGAACAAAACAATTTAAAAGCAAATGAAGCCATGGTTATCAATATGAACAAGTGTTAAAATATGATATGTTGCATGCTATGATACATAAATAAGGTTAATACATAATTAGTAAAATATTAATCAAGTTTAGCTTTAAACTTGTATATAAATAATTGTATAATAATTTATAAAATGTCCAAATCAATAAATGCTTTCATAATTAATAATTCATTTTAAAATTCTAATTATTTTCCAAACTATATGTATATAATCGTACCATTCCATTAAAACTAATTTCCATACTTTTATAATATTCATAAAATTTATTATTTTATTATTTAAATTCCAAAAATAATATTTTATATTTCTGAAATGTTACAATCTTCCCCCCTTAAATAAATTCGGTCCCTGAATTTAAATTTAAACCCTCTAAATACTAAAACATTTCAGTAAAGCAATCAAGTCAACGGGGTTCCGAAATCACGAATACATAAGATATATCATAGCGCAACGCATGCGCCTAAAAACGAGTGCAAACTTTAAAATCGAAACTCCGTCAAGTGTCACGCAATCATGAGAGTTATGAAGAAAATACAAGTTTCAAAATCTACTATTAAAATCAAATATAATATAATTAAGACTATAACATATATATAGTACGCATCCTTATGAAATCGTCTAAACATCTGAAAAAAGTGCATGCGAAATTCTTTTCAAATCGTCGTGCGATGCGTATACCACGACACAAGTAGCGGAAGTTCATTTGTAAAGAAATAGCTATATATCTATATATGTTTTGTCTAACATATACGTCCCGTCTTTTGAAAATGATTTGGAAGGGCTTTCTTTATAAATTTTCGTGTCGCTTATGGACACGTAGGAAAATATTAAGACTATAGCTCTTTTTGAAAATCCTCTCGGTAAATGTCGATGCATGCAAAAACACTCAGGTACTGTCCTCAGACTAGTCCTGCTCAGTTACTATATAATATAGTATATGTCATAAACATGATGCTCGAAGGAAATCAATCTCAAATAGTGCATACAAAAATACCACGTGTGTCTGGTGCGTACGGAAATCGAAATAAAATACAAGTGCTACGAATGTGTACGGAAGCAAAAACTAAGTGCATCGGGTGTGCACGAAAGCATCTGTCAAGTGCAACGGGTGTGCACAACAACAATATCAAGTGCATCTAATATGCACTAAGAATCTTGATTAAGTGCATTTGGTGTGTACGAAATCACATCACGTACGTCATGTGTGCGCAAGAATCTAAATCAGGTGCATCAGGTCCGCACAAAAGTATCTAGTGCAAAAGGGTGCACGATAACGAAAATCAAGTGCACAAGGTATACGAAAACATAAATCTAGTGCACTAGGCTGCACGAAATTAAATATCAAGTATATGAATCAGGATCAACGGTATATAACATACACAAATCAAAAACAAGTATACTGAGATATATGAAATCGTAAACATGTGCAACTGCATGCACAAAAACCATATCAATGCGCTGAAAGCGCACGTGAACTACACCGAGTGCATAAATCAAAATCAAGCGCATACTATATGCATGAAATCATAATCAAGTATCTCGGAGTGCATAAAATCAAAATCGAGTGCAATGGGTATGCACGAAAACGAAAATCAATAGAACTGATATATAAAAATATGAATCAAGTGCAACTGTGGTGCACATAGGAAATATCTGTCAAGTGCAACTATAGTGCACGAAAACATCAATCATGAAACTAAATCATCAAAACTCAAAAGCCTAAAATGATAAGAGCATGACACTCGGATAAATAAACAAATAAAAATAAATGACATTAAGGTACACCTCTTTCAAAGTCGAAAGGTGCCGGTGCACCCAAGGCTGGCAGAGCAAGAATGTCTACTTGCCTCCTGCCCACAGTCTGGTGTCCTTTTCTCTTAGGTCCTCGTCTCTCTTTGTGGATCACCAGTTGCATGACTCCATGGCTCGACAACCCGATTAGGAGTAACGATGGAAACAGTCCCGCTCTGGCGCTTCTCTGAATATCTCCTGACTAATTAATATGGCCATCCGTAATGTAGCATATCAATGATGGCAGCCTCTGGCCCACTGAGTATGTGTGATACAACCGATCCTGAGTCCAAGTCTTTATCGTGTAGTATTCCAGAAATAACCTGCCAAGCTCTCTCCTAGTCTCATCTCTGCCGGACTGCCCGGAAGTTGGCACTCTTTACTTAATCCATTTCTTGTTCCGGGACAGCTGCATTCCCGTCACGACTTTCCTCTGAAAATATGGACGTATCCAACGCCTCTGCTTACGTATCAAGTCTCTGACATCAACGGAGAGGAACGACAACTCGTTAAGACCTCACACGAACCTCTTACTCGTTAAGACCTCGCCCGGAAGTTGGCACTCTTTACTTACCAATTCGGAACCATCTCTTCGTAGTTGTGTGGACTACGGCCCAATTTGGCTATAGTCATATCCATAGTCTCTTGTAAGGAATCGAAACTACGAACTTGGCATCTCTAATACTCTATAAAAAACATCTGGCCAATTACGTTCTCATGAACTCGTCCAAGTCATCGGAGTAATATTCTTTTGCTCGTCCTTTCTCGATTGACTCACAACACGTCTGAGTGAGGCCCCCTTCTAAATGAAGCTAGTTAATTTAATGATCTCGCATCGGAGCCTCCAAACGAACAAAATTTCCTAGTCACTTATCCAAAGGTGACTAGTGACCTTCTATCACATCCCTGCCAATAAACTCATGTGGCTTCAGCTTATAAAATCTAGAGGCGGTATCTTATCAATCTCAGTAGCAGCCGGTTCATCTTTCCGCACGGTAGACAACACATCGATATTCTGGTGCAGATCCCGAACGTTCATGTCAACGAGAATCCTAGTAAAATAATAAATCAATGCGTTCGTATGTCACCGGAATACATCCTGGTCGGTCCTCGTCCCTGATGAGCTCGCTCTGACCGCATCTTTAGCCGCAGCTCTCTCTTTGCTTGTGTAGCCAAGGTAACAGAAACCGCAATCAAATATCGATGAGGATAGATCATAAGAACGAATAGAAGTATGGTACCTAAGAAATGTACATGCTAAGGCTACTTAAGCGGAGCAGCATATCGTAAGTATGCCACGGAACATACACACGGTACGTCACACTACTTAAGTTACCTACTCCATCAACCAAGATCAACCTACGTGACGAAAGTTTGGGTCTAATACCTCCTCAGCCAAGTCTATGTTCCGTAAGGTCAAGCCTAGGTTCCGAAATATATATACGCCCTAGACTCTACATAGTCAAACCTAAACTAGAACCAAGGTTAAACCAAATGCTCTGATACCAAATTTGTCATGACCCGGAAATGGCACGTGACCGGCACTTGAATCACGGGTATAGGACCCCACCGTATTCTAAGTAAGCCAAAGGCCCAGAAATCTAAACCTTTTTGGGAAAATAATGGAGGTGAAGTTTTGAAATAAAGGTATAATGAAATCAAGTTCTTTCTTTAAATGCATAAGTAATGTTATATGAAAATACAATTGGATTATATATCATAGTTGAAAACATTTTCGTCATTTGAAATTTGGGCAGCACTTTCTTTGTAAATTTTTATCCGCAACCAATACAAAGCAATAATAATAGGCATCCCCAAGCGGGAGCTAACTCTTCGCCAATAGGCGGAATCACAACCACACAAATAAAAATATACGACACCAAAGGCGAAGATCAAATACAAAAAAGAAAGTAAAGAAACCAAAACATCATCAAGGAAACCAGAAATAAAGAATAAATACATATCTATGACTCTAGGTCCTAAAGAATATACAATCTATAGTTTCTAAGTCTACCGAATATATATAGTCTGGTTGGTGGAGCTTTTAACTAGATACAACTGAATAAATAATTACAAATGGTGGTCACGATCCAAAGTGTACCCACCTACCAAAGCAAATCACCCAGAAGGAAACTGTGTGCCAGCGAGCCGCTACTGAATCCGTGCGGTCAAACCTATAAGAAAACTGTGGCACAATAGGGGTGAGTTGCCAACTCGTGATTAGAAGACATCACCGGATAGAAATCGAATGTATGAAGATCTCTTAGGTCATACAGTAATATAATAATAATATACTAACATCGAGTGGTAACAAGGGTGATAGTGTAAACATAAGCATATTAATGTTAGTTGTATGTATGCCCTAGAGGCCAGTATTGTACAGATGATATATATTATATTGGATGCTTGGACATATATAGAGAGGACTTTCTTGCTCGATATGATAGTATGCTATATGGTTGCTCTTTATCTTAATATGTATACTTGTCTCTTGATACTGTCTTATAGTTACATGTTGATAAAGCCCTTAGGATGTGTACTTGACTACCAGGACTATGATGCAGATCATACTAGTGGGGCCATGGTAGTCCATAAGTTCATCCTTTAATGTTCCTAGTCATAGGTGTATCGAGACAGGGTATCGATATACCAGAGTAGACTAGTGTATACGCTTCTCGACCCATGAGATGGGCGATGGATGATCCCATATCCATTGGTGTTTGACATCAGAGTAGGTATACGGGTGCTCAGTGGAGACTGGGTACACTGGACGGACTCGCCGAGAACACCCAGATGGTATTATACCTCACGTCAGATGGCAGTTCTCTGGTGACACTTGTGCAGGTTAGTCTGTAGACCCGAGATCGTCATAGAGTCTTGTGTGATTCCCATTTTGCTTTGATTTCCACCTTACCACGTCCAAGAGGGCGTGCAAAACGGTGGTTTTTGGGTACAGTCCCGAGTCACATGAAGGCGATGAGCGATAGGAGGGGTTTCGTCTCTCCCGGTATTGGGGGTTGATGTTGTGCTATGCTCGATTGGCCATAACAGGGAAGTCCCTGGCCAGGGCTGATTTTGAGATTTACTGGTAAGAGTTACCAGTAGTTTCTCGACCCGTTATGAGCCTCACATCGGCATGACTTATCGGTTATTGGGGTCTGACGTTTACCACCCCTAGACTTGATATGCGACATATCAGATGAGGAGACCGGACTGTACGGAAAGTGTTACCGGCAGGCTTTTACAGGAGTTGGAGCGGGCTTGCTTGCTGATCTTCTGATCGCTCAATACCCGGGTGGCCGTTACGTCCAGCTAGTACCGCTGACGGCTTGTGGGTGCTTGATGTGATCATCACCTACTGCCGGCGTATTGACGAGTCTTTAGAGTCCTACATAGAGGTTTTACTGGCTCAGGCAAAACGAAATAGGAGCACGTATGTGATATGTGCGGGACCGAGAATAATGCGTGTATGTGATACCGTATTCTATTCTCGCGACTTTTTGTATTGGTCGGTTATATATGATATAGCCGGGTTATCGAATCAAGTGTTGATTCGATAAGTCGATACAATGGATGTTAGTCGGTTATATGAGATATGACCGGATTATTAAGTCAAGTATTGATTTAATAATTTAGTGTATAATTGTATATTAGATATACTAGTTTACATTAACTAACACTTGTTCACTTAAGGATTTTTTTCACATGTGCACAACTTTAATATATATGTGATATATATTAAAATGTGTTTTCTTTTTGTATCATGGTTGAGGATACACTTGACATGGGTGTATAAGACATACACCATTCTAATTTTAATGGAGGGGCTTTTATATTTAAAGTAAATCTAAATTGGTTGATATTTGTTAAGTGCATGAAGCTTGTAGAAGCTTTTAGTGCTTTGACAAATTCAACTCAATTTGTTTTGCTTAAGATATTTAGTTAACCCAACCATTAGAATTAGCCGTAGTAATTTCTCTACATGAGTTAGTATATATGATACTCACTCATCATGGTTAGCTCACTCACTTGATTATTATCCTCATCCTTTTTCTTTTGTTCATCTTCTTCTTCTTTGAGCAAAAAGAAAAAGCTTGCTAGGGTTTCAAAAAGAGAGTGAAAGATTGTAAGAAATAAAATTCTAAAGAGAACCCACTTCATATTTCTCCATCCTCTACTAGACTAGCACTTTAGTATAGGGTGATTGCTTCACTAATTCTCTAGTTAGTGAAGTAGTAGCTTGAGTTGATATTCTCTCGACGTAGATCATCTTCGGCCTCGAAGACTTCAAACAAGGACGCGTCTTTCGCCTCGTGAAGCCATGCAAGAGACCGGGAGAACCACGATCGCAGTGAAGGGACTTCAACAAGGAGCTAATGAAGTGAAGGACCGATCTACAAAGGTTGTATTTCGTATTCACGTAGCCGTAAATGCTATTTACTTGCATGTGAAACCCTAATATTCTAGCAAAGATCTTGTTTAGGGTTATTCGGCACGACTAAAATTTTAATCGGGCATAGTTGATGCGTTGTAGAACCTTGTTAGAGTGCCTAGTAACCCTACAGTGGTATCAGAGCCTAGATAAAGCATTAGGCGACGTGTATACGAAGTTAAAACTCCGAACGAACCCCGAAACCTCAAAATCAACCCCTCTCTGGTCATTTTTTAAAAACTGTGATTTTTCTGTATTAAAAATACCTACAAAAATCGGCAGGGAATTCTAATAATTACCACAAAATTCGAGCCCCTAATTCCGTACAACCGCCGCGGAACCGCGGTCCCACCCCACTTTAGGCGGCGGTTCCGCGGCAGTAAAAGTGAATTGTGGACAGAATTTTGTGCAGTAATTTCTGTAGCTATTCCTTATATTTTATAGGTATTTTTTATCTGACTCAAGTGTTGAGTGTTCTGGGGTTTATTTTGTAATCGTTGATTCGATCAGAAAATTTAAATTCGTTATTGTTTTCTGGATAATTTAGAAAGTATTAAAATGTTCGAACGGATATCATTAACTCTATTTTTTCCGGCACGAAAAACTTTCAAGTGTTGAATTTTTCTTGGGTTTAAATCTTTCGGAAAAACGTGCATGTAACACGATGGACCCTCTAAAAGAACACAAACCTTAACTCGATTATGTGACCGTCTTGAACTGCCTCTAAACCTTAGGGTTTGGGGCAGTACGGCGTGCCTCATATGAGGCGTTGGCTTGACCCTTCTACTGCTGGACCGTTGCTACTGGGACGTATTCTGGAATTTTTGAACTCCGCTCAAGTGTTGAGCTATTAAGGAAATCTTGGGTATTTGATTATTCGGTCGGAAAGTTTAATACTGTCTATTTATCTGGAATGTGATACAATATGTGGAATCCATATAGTTAGGCATGAAATGCGAAGTATGTGATATTTCGGATTTACGATGTCTAAAGAGATTGTGGATTCCAAATGTTGTAGTTTTACACTTTCTTTTCTGCGACTGTAAGTATAATATGTGATATCGCCGGTTTCGTTGCTATATGTCAACGACAATTGGGATGCGCATATTTACTTACGTTGATGACATGTGATGTTATGTGTTGCTGGATATGTTATATTGTATCGTCGCGTTCTGAATAGCCGGGGTTTTTTTATGTGAGATGAGAGTTTTTATTTTCATTCATGTAAAATTTATTGTATGTAATATTCTTTTATTGGGGCACTTCCGGGATGAGGTCGATGTCACCATTTGTATATTATTTACTTTTCCGCACTAGGATAGACCCAAGGAGGAGAGCACAAGTAACCGGGTTCTAAAGTCCAGTAGGAGACTAGCTTGAGGAGTCGAGTCCGGGTCTCCTAGCTCTAGAATTGGAAGGGTTGCTTGCCGCTCTCGTAGGGGTCTAGGGATGTGGGTTTGGCTATTCATCGTGACCGTAGAATCCGTGTTTTATAGAGGCTCAAAATAAAACACGGACGTCCTAGTATATCCAATGTTTCATATGTTTCTTCTGCTGCGATATCTGTGATGTAATCATTTGATATGTTGTGATAAATACTGTATATAGTATATATGATATATTATATAGACGTTACTTATGTTTTACACCCGCACTAGCCCTGCCCCGCTCTGCCGTTAGTTACCTAACCTAACGGTGCACGAGGGGACATCGAGGCGAATGCGGATGGCATAAATGTACGTCGTATTTATCTGTGATGTTTAGGTGACTTAAATGATGGGACTTCATTAATATGATTAATGAAAGAAAAGAAACCTAAAAGATGTTGTAGAATCAAATTTTCAAAAAGGGTAGCTACAGTTTTTGCTTTGCATAGCGATATATATGATATATCCTGCACCTTATTCGATGAGGAAAGAGCCGAGATCCCTTCACCGGGAGTGACCTCTTTAGCAAAACTGGCAGATGCTACAACTCTCGGTTTGTCTTTTGATTGCTTTTGGAGTTTTGCTTTGCATAGTGATATATATGATATGTGCTGCACCTTATTCGATGAGGAAAGAGCCGAGATCCCTTCACCGGGAGTGACCTCTTTAGCAAAACTATTGAAAGCCTCAAAATCACTCCATTTCAAAATTCACTTGATTCTACAACGATATCAAGTTCATTACGTAATAGATTTTCAGAAAAACCTGTCGTAATCCTCCGTCATTTCAGATAAGAACTGTTTAGTATTCGTGCTGCGTTTGTTGGCCTTTGTCAAGGCGTAGTGTGCGGTAACTGAATGGTTCTTATCTGCTTATGCATATGATGCAGATTGTTTTGGGGTAGTCGTACGACCTTGTTGGCCTTTGTCAAGGGTCGTGCGGGTGGGTTTGATTCAATCAAGAAATGACGGGTTAAACTTGACTAGCATCCTATGATTTGTTGGCCTTTGTCAAGGTCATAGGGGTTAGGGGAAAAATATTATCGGGAATTTCAAGTGTTGAAATTTGCAATGAGATTGCATACCTTCTATGAGATAGTTGGATCCCGATACCCACTGCGAGTAATTGTTACTCCTGGGAGAGTTTTACACAGGACAATTAGCCGATCAAGTAGGTGTCTAGAAAGGTGTCAACGGGGTTACGCCTCTGGGAAAACGAGGTTTACTTTAATTAGGTCCGTGCGAAAGCACGGGGAACCTCCCTCAAAGTACCGACACTGGCCTGGCTGAAAGATTGGCGAAATTGTAGGGTGTTATTAATCCCGGCTAGTCTTTCCTTTTAGGGTTTGAAGGAAGATTTGATAAAAACAGTGGGAACCATCCTGATTAGATAAAATAATAACCAATCTGATCTTGCAAGAGCATACGCTAAAGTGTTTTCTTCTCTCTCTCTCCAGATAGCGACCATATCATGCCTTAATAAAGATAATAATATGGATGTATTGACCGAACCCGCATGTTATACTGTGTTGGGGAACGTTGGTTCCGTTCTTTCTTATAAGAGTTATAGGACTGAACAGGATATAGGGGAATACCAGGATTCTCAAGCCACCCGAATGAAGAAAGTACATGTTGATGCATTTTCTTCGGGTGTGTTCGTTACAGAGAACTGTTTCTCCATTTGCTCTACATCCTGGGTATTAGATACGGGGTCAGGATCCCATATATGTAATAAGTTACATGGGCTTGGAAAAGGTAGAGAACTTGGAGAAGGTGATAAAGATATAAGGGTTGGAAATGGTGCAATTGTTGCAGCTAAAACCGTCGGGGAATATCACCTTGTATTGCCAACTGGTAATATATTGATTCTAAACAAATGCTATTACATGCCGAACCTGATATGCAACATTATATGGGTTTCTTTACTAAGTAAAGAGGGATATAATTTTGTATTACAGGATAATGTTATGAACATTTTTCTGAACCAAAAGTTGGTTGGATCAGGCACGTTGTGTAATGGCATTTATGTTCTAAATCAATCAACAGTTCTGAGTATAACAAACACACATAAGAGGAAGAGTTCAGAAATGAACGAATCCTTCTTGTGACATTGTAGACTGGGTCACATCAATGCGACACGACTAGCTAGGTTGCATAAGGACAGATATTTGAATCCGTTTGAATTTTCATCTTATAACACTTGCCAGTCATGTCTCAAAGGCAAGATGACCAAAACTCCGTTTACGGGACACGGAGAAAGAGTTACGGAACTCTTGGGACTGGTACATAGTGATGTATGCGGCCCCATATCTACACATGCCAGGGATGGTTCTTCGTACTTCATTACATTCACTGACAATCTCTCTAGATTCGGGTATGTGTTCTTGATGAAACACAAATCAGAAGCTTTTGAGAAATTTGGAGAATATAAACAAGAAGTCGAGAACCAAACCGGGAAAAGTATTAAAATCCTTCGATCTGATCGAGGAGGTGAATACTTGAGCAATGAATTCCTGGACTTCCTAAAAGAGAATGGGATTCTCTCTCAGCTAACTTCTCCATATACACCACAGCACAACGGTGTATCGGAACGGAGGAACCGCACCCTATTAGATATGGTGCGCTCTATGATGAGCACAGCTGAGTTACCTATTTCCTTCTGGGGGTATGCGCTGGAGACAGCAGCATACCTATTGAATCAAGTTCCATCTAAATCTGTACCTACCACACCATATGAGATATGGAGTGGGAAGAGACCATATCTTAAACGAGTTAAGATATGGGGTTGTCCGGCCTATGTCAAAAGGCAAAATCCGGACAAACTCGAGGCACGGTCAGTTCAATGTAAGTTTGTGGGATATCCCAAACATTCACATGGATATCTTTTCTACCATAGCGAGGAACAAAAGGTGTTAGTTTCTCGACATGCCACCTTTTTAGAAAAGGAATTTCTTACAAAAGAAATTAGTGGCGGTGAGGTGGAACTGGAAGAAATTCCGGCTACACTAACTCAAACTGAAGATTTAGTGGAACCAGAGGATTCGGTGGTTCCCGATGAACCCCGGCCACTCCGCCGATCTAGTAGGGTTCCTCACCCACCTGAGAGATACTACGGTTTTCTCATGGATGGAGGGAGCGAGGATTGCATCATGGAGGATGATGACCCAACTAGCTTCGAGTAGGCCATCACGAGTGGGGACTCAGTGAAATGGCTGGATGCAATGCGGTCCGAGATGGAATCCATGTACACCAATAAAGTATGGACTTTGGAAGATGCTCCTGAAAGGGTAAAACCCATTGGGAGCAAGTGGATATTCAAGAAAAAACTTGGTGTGGATGGGAAAGTGGAGACTTTCAAAGCTAGACTTGTTGCAAAGGGTTTTCGTCAAAGACCAAGTGTGGACTATGACGAAACCTTTTCTCCAGTGGCTATGCTTAAATCCATCCGGATCATGCTTGCCATCGCTGCGTATCATGACTACGAAATCTAGCAAATGGATGTTAAGACCGCCTTTCTAAACGGTGATTTAGAAGAGTGCATGTACATGACTCAGCCAGAGGGCTTCGTAGATAGTGGGAGCAGCGGGAAGGTGTGCAAGCTGCTTAAATCCATTTATGGATTAAAGCAAGTATCGCGGAGTTGGAACATCTGCTTTGACGTCGTTATCAAAGAGTTTGATTTCGTCAAAAACATAGATGAACCTTGTATCTACAAGAAGGTGGCAGAGAGTAAGGTTGTCTTCCTCATATTGTACGTGGACGACATACTCTTGATAGGAAATGACATTCCTATGCTGCAATCGGTCAAGCTCTTCTTATCACAAAGATTCTCAATGAAAGATCTAGTTGATGCCTCCTGCATACTGAGAATTATGATCTATAGAGATAGATCTAAAAGGATATTGGGATTGTCCCAATCCAGGTACATTGACACCATACTAAATAGTTTTAGTATGGAAGAATCCAAGCGTGGGAACTTACCCACGATCTCTGGACTCACTCTCTCCAAAGAGATGTCTCCCAAGACTGATTTGGAGAGAGCTCGCATGCAAGCGATACCCTATGCTTCGGCCGTAGGCTCTATCATGTACGCGATGCTATGTACCAGACCCGATGTAGCATACTCACTAAGTGTAGTGAGTAGGTATCAAGCTGATCCTGGAGAGAGTCACTGGACAGCTGTGAAGAGCATTCTCAAGTACTTGTGAAGGACTAAAGAGATGCTATTGGTGTATGGTAACGGAGAACTCCAAGTGGAGTCCTTTACCGATTCGAGCTTCCAGAGTGATAAGGACGACTCTAAGTCGCACTCGGGATTTGTCTTTACCCTTTACGGAGGGGCGGTTAGCTGGAAAAGTTCCAAGCAGGAAACCGTGGCAGACTCGACGATGGAGGCTGAATACATCGCTGCCAACGATGCTGCCAAAGAGGCTGTCTGGATCAAGAAGTTCATTACTGAACTTGGAGTGGTTCCATCCATTGAGCATCCAATACCTTTGTATTGCGATAACAATGGAGCGGTGGCTTTGGCCAAAGAACCCAGGTCCCATCAGCGATCCAGGCATATTCTGAGGCGGTATCACCTGATCCGGGAGATAGTAGATCACCGGGAGATCGAGGTCAGGAGGGTTGACACGAAGAACAACACTGTGGATCCACTCACGAAGGCCATTCCCCAGATACAGTTTGAGAGACTCTTCGGGATGCTTGGTATTCGATACTACAACAGCTGGCCCTAGTGCAAGTGGGAGATTGTTAGTTGTATGTATGCCCTAGAGGCCAGTATTGTACAGATGATGTATATTATATTGGATGCTTGGACATATATAGAGAGGACTTTCTTGCTCGATATGATAGTATGCTATCTGGTTACTCTTTATCTTAATATGTATACTTGTCTCTTGATACTGTCTTATAGTTACATGTTGATAAAGCCCTTAGGATGTGTACTTGACTACCAGGACTACGATGCAGATCATACTAGTGGGGCCATGGTAGTCCATAAGTTCATCCTTTAATGTTCCTAGTCATAGGTGTATCGAGACAGGGTATCGATATACCAGAGTAGACTAGCGTATACGCTTCTCGACCCATGAGATGGGCGATGGATGATCCCATATCCATTGGTGTTTGACATCAGAGATGGTATACGGGTGCTCAGTGGAGACTGGGTACACTGGACGGACTTGCCAAGAACTCCCAGATGGTATTATACCTCACGTCAGATGGCAGTTCTCTGGTGACACTTGTGCAGGTTAGTCTATAGACCCGAAATCATCATAGAGTCTTGTGTGATTTCCACTGTGCTTTGATTTCCACCTTACCACGTCCAAGAGGGCATGCAAAACGGCGGTTTTTAGGTACAGTCCCGAGTCATATGAAGGTGATGAGCGATAGGAGGGGTTTCGTCTCTCCCAGTATTGGGGGTTGATGTTGTGCTGTGCTCGATTAGCCATAACAGGGAAGTCCCTGGCCAGGGCTGATTTTGAGGTTTACTGGTAAGAGTTACCAGTAGTTTCTCGACCCCTTATGAGCCTCACATCGGCACGACTTATCGGTTATTGGGGTCTGACGTTTACCACCCCTAGACTTGATATGCGACATATCAGACGAGGAGACCGGACTGTACGGGAAGTGTTACCGGCAGGCTTTTACAGGAGTTGGAGCGGGCTTGCTTGCTGATCTTCTGATCGCTCAATACCCGGGTGGCCGTTACGTCCAGCTAGTACCGCTGACGGCTTGTGGGTGCTTGATGTGATCATCACCTACTGCCGGCGTATTGACGAGTCTTTAGAGTCCTACATAGAGGTTTTACTGGCTCAGGCAAAACGAAATAGGAGCACGTATGTGATATGTGTGGGACCGAGAATAATGCGTGTATGTGATACCGTATTCTATTCTCGCGACTTTTTGTATCGGTCAGTTATATATGATATAGCCGGGTTATCGAATCAAGTGCTGATTCGATAAGTCGATACAATGGATGTTAGTCGGTTATATGAGATATGACCGGATTATTAAGTCAGGTGTTGATTTAATAATTTAGTGTATAATTGTATATTAGATATACTAGTTTACATTAACTAACACTTGTTCACTTAAGAATTTTTCTCACATGTGCACAACTTTAATATATATGTGATATATATTAAAATGTGTTTTCTTTTTGTATCATGGTTGATGATACACTTGACATGGGTGTATAAGACATACACCATTCTAATTTTAATGGAGGAGTTTTTATATTTAAAGTAAATCTAAATTGGTTGATATTTGTTAAGTGCATGAAGCTTGTAGAAGCTTTTAGTGCTTTGACAAATTCAACTCAATTTGTTTTACTTAAGATATTTAGTTAATCCAACCATTAGAATTAGACATGGTAATGTCTCTACATGAGTTAGTATATGATACTCACTCACCATGGTTAGCTCACTCACTTGATCATTATCCTCATCCTTTTTCCTTTTGTTCATCTTCTTCTTCTTTGAGAAAAAAGAAAAAGCTTGATAGGGTTTCAAAAAGAGAGTGAAAGATTGTGAGAAATAAAATTCTAAAGAGAACCCACTTCCTATTTCTCCATCCTCTACTAGACTAGCACTTTAGTATAGGGTGATTGCTTCACTAGTTCTCTAGTTAGTGAAGTAGTAGCTTGAGTTAATATTCTCTCGACGTAGATCATCTTCGGCCTCGAAGACTTCAAACAAGGACGCGTCTTTCGCCTCGTGAAGCCATGCAAGAGATCGGGAGAACCACGATCGCAGCGAAGGGACTTCAACAAGGAGCTAATGAAGTGAAGGACCGATCTACAAAGGTTGTATTTCGTATTCACTTAGTCGTAAATGCTATTTACTTGCATGTGAAACCCTAATATTCTAGCAAAGATCTTGTTTAGGGTTATTCGGCACGACTAAAATTTTAATCGGGCATAGTTGATGCGTTGTAGAACCTTGTTAGAGTGCCTAGTAACCATACAATTAATACTAATACAATTGTGCCCGTGTCATGAAGTGGTACCATATCATTTATGTCATATATATATGAGTATAGGTGTATCATCCAACGTGTGTCCATCAACGACACACCAAATCATCATAAAAAACTGAGTACCCAGTATCGACACTCGAAAACATCATAAAAACCGTGTCCAGCAGCGACACATAAATCCTCAAATCTCGAGCGCCGTCACATCGGATCGACCCTCATATCCATCTGATCACACGACTCCGGTCGGTATCCTCCGGATATTTGCCGAGCCAAAACTATCACCGGTCGGTAGTGCTCCCCTGCCGGGCTCAACGTCTTTCTATATAATCTTCTTGTCTAGGGGTACCATATTGGGTCCACCATGTATCCGCAGACGGCGCCTCCTCTTTCCTCGAATCGGGTATACACATAACTCAGAACCGAGAAAACTCATGGTGGACGCCACACATCATATCAAGAGAAACCGTGTTTTTAAAACAATCATAAGTTTTGAAAAATGTATCTGTGGTTTCTCAAATCCAGAAATCTCATGAAAACTGAAATCTCATAAGCGTGAGCCAACAATGAAACAATGATTACCGGCACAGGATAATCTATAATGCATAATCAGTATGTATATGTATAGAAGTGGTATCTAACTAGGTAAGAAATACAATATCTAAACTAGCATGTGCAGTAAAGAGTATAAAGCAATACTAATAAGCTACAAGTTATTTGGTTATACGATGAAATAGCGATTTCTAATTTGTACGTGGCATAGCAATTACCGATGATGAGTATGTAAGCCGGCGAGTATGTGTACGTGCAATATGAGTATCATCGGTAATGGTGCATGTGTCTTAGCAGACGAGGTCATACAAGATAAGGAAAAGAATATGTATGTAAAACACAAAAAGAGAATAATACGAGCATAGCAGAAAAAGTAAAAAGTAAACGCAACAGTATAAAATATATAGCTACATATGAACCATACAGTTATAGTTTTAAAAATAGTATGAATCGTTGTTTTTAGAAAAATAGGGGCTACGGTGTTTTGAGAAAAATATATCATTTGAAAATCCAAAGCGTCCCTTATGGTTGTCTTTTAAAAATGCATAACGATCCGTTAGTTTTGAAAATAGGTATGGCTCTAATTATATCCTAATGTCTATGTAAGTGATTAGAAAACAATAATTTTTCGAGTTGATACATACATGAGTCGGCGATCCAGCCTCATAATATCACGTACAGTGTAATCCGTCATACGGCATTCTCGAGTCAAGAGTGCGGATCAATCATCAGGTATATCATATCACATACGGTATAATCTATCGTACGGCATCCTCAAATCAAGAGTACGGGTCAATCATCATGTATATCATATCTCGTACGGTATGATCCATCGTACGATATCATAAATCAAGGGTACGGATCTATGGTCACGTACATTCTATCATCTCATCTAGTCATATGTCGTCGCATGTTATAAATATATATCACCCAATGTCCATATAATGTAGCATATCATATCATGACCTTTCAATCTCATATCACATAACATAGCCTCATGACATCATGTCCGATCATATCGACTCAAATCATTTTAACTTGTCATATCCTCATCTCGTGATATCATATCGAAATTATCCTCAAATTTACATATGTATATATATATATATATGTACATATATACGTGTATATATATGTACATATACGTGTACACGTGTATATATATGTACATACACACCTACACTTGTATATATACGTACATACACGTGTACACGTGTATACGTATACACACGTACACTTGTATATATACGTATATACATGCGTACACGTGTATTTATACATATGTATATATCATATCGAAATTATCCTCAAATTTATATATATATATATATATACACTTACGTACATACGTACATACCTGTGTACATATATATGTACACACACACACACACCCCCCACATATCATACCAAGTGTGGGTGTATGACAACATATATACCAATTGCTCAAAACTAAGAAAAATAAGAGCTAAGGGTTAACCTTCCTGAGAGTACGCTTATCATAACCTATAGTCTCCTAGAACCCTATTTGCTAAGTATACATATCTAACATATAAATATATATATGCAACTATATATAGGTACCCTATCACTACGGTTGCGGGGGTACTATACACCATCTATCCGACTTCCTCTGTAGATATACATCTACTCATCTACTATCCTCGCTCCGAAGTCGATGAACGCCTTTTTCTCCTTTGACGTCCCGAAAGTCCACGCGAAGGTACCTACAGTTCAACGCATATCGTATCGACATCAAAATCAAGTCCGAAAACCTATATGGCAAGCGTGATATACATATATTAGAATCTAAGGTCCACGCATGCAAGAATAACCAAACAACTTCCAACGTTGACGTACAAACGTAAAACGACCGAGTCAAAACTCAAATATCAAAAACCAAGTTTTCGAAAGTCGTAAACCGAAATCAGCAACTTAGAAAAATACTCCCAGATTTTATGCTAGGTTAAATTAGGAAATTTTGCATATTGGATAGGCTTATATACTATATAATTCAGCTATGGACCAAAAACCACACCCTATCACCAAGACCAGGCCGAAAATTGCGGCTAAAATGGTTATTTTGGCGACCAAAAGTGGAAGTTGGGGGCTCGGGTTTCTAGGGTATGTTTCTAATAGCCTGCACATCTCTCTGAGTTTGCTAAATATTTTTCAGAGTCCCCGAGTCAAAGCAGATCACATTTCAACAAAAAACCCGATATCGGAAAATTCTATGTTCATGTTTGGGACTTCTAAACTCAAGTTTGGTCCAGAATTCTACTTCTAAAAGGTTTGTGGTCACTAACTAAGCCTCAATTACATCTCCACAACGCAAAACATCCACTAATTATCATCCTAGAACTTTCCAAGACCACTAAACATAACTTGTTTAACTCTAAACTGTCATAAGAGGTTAAAAAACTTAAACACTTAACTAAAAGGTGAAGGTTTACCTTCAAAGAGCAACTCTAGAAAATTCTAAGGTGGCCAAATTGTTAGTTATATGTATGCCCTAGAGGCCATTACTGTACATTGGATGTATATTGTAGTGGATGCTGGGACATATATAGGGAGGACTTTCTTACTCGACATGATAGTATGCTATCCGGTTGACCTTTACCTTAACGTGTACACTGATTGTCTCTCTGTTACATGTTGGTAAAGCCCTTAGGATGTGTACTTGACTACCTGGACTATGATGCGGATCATACTAGTAGGGACATGGTAGTCCACAAGTACATCCTTCAAAGTCCCTAGTCGTGGGTGTATCGAGACGGGGCATCGATATACCAGAGTAGACTAGCGTGTACCTTCTCGACCCATACAGATGGGCGATGGATGATCGCATATCCATTGGTGTTTGACATCAGAGATGATATACGGGTGCTCAGTAGAGACTGGGTACACTGGACGGACTCGCCGAGAACTCCCAGATGGTATTATACCTCACGTCAGATGGCAGTTCTCTGGTGACACTGGTACAGAGTAGTCTGTTGACCCGAGATCGTCATAGAGTCTTGTGTGGTTCCCACTGTGCTTTGATTTCCATCTTACCACGTCCAAGAAGGCGTGCAAAACGGTGGTTTTTGGGTACAGTCCCGAGTCACATGGAGACAATGAGCGATAGGAGGGGATTCGTCTCTCCCGGTATAGGGAGTTGATGTTGCGCTGTGCTCGATTGGCTATAACAGGAAATCCCTGGCCAGGATTGCTGAGATTTACTGGTAAGTGTTACCAGTAGTTTCTCGAAATGTTATAGACCTCATATCGACACGACTTATCGAGCTATTGGGGTCTGACGTTTACCACCCCTAGGCAAGATATGCGACATATCAGACGATCAGACCGGACTGTACGGTAGTGTTACTGGTTGGATTCACTGGAGTGTGAGCGGGCTTGCTCGTCGATCTTCAGATCGCTCAATACCCGGGTGGCCGTTACGTTTAGCAGACCGCTTGTGGCTTGAGGGTGCTTGATATGATCATCACCTGCTGCCGGCGTATTGACGAGTCTTTAGAGTCCTACACAGAGGTTTCCTGGCTCAAGCGAAACGAAATAGGAGCGCATATGAGATATGTGCGGGACCGAGAATAATACGTGTATGTGATACCGTATTCCATTCTCGCGATGAATGTGTCGAATGGTTGTATGCGATATAACCTAGTTATCGAATCAAGGATTGATTCGATAAGCCGATACATTGTATACTAGTCGGTTGTGTGCGACATGACCGGATCATTGAATCAAGTGTTGATTTAATTATTTAATGCATAATTATATATTTGATATATTACTTTGCATTAACTAGTATCGGTTCACTTTAAGATGGATTTTCTCACTCGGTTGTGCGCATTATATATGTGATATGATTTTGTGCACTTGCTTGTATCATGTTTGATGATACATGCTTTTTGGTTAAGTGTAAAGTATTAAACCTTGGTTAATGAAATGGTTAGGGTTTATTATTTGTTATTCATTTATCTTATTTAATTATCCATTTAATTTTGATAAATGAATAAAAGAAAATGAGAAAAGAATGGTGGCTAATTTTGTTTCATGTTGAAGCTTCTTGAAGCTTTGATCAAGTCAACCATTCTTATCTCATCCTTAACCCTAACCATTCCCACTAACCCTAGTTTAATCTCTACAGTTTACCATGGTTACCTTTATGATAAGAATGATTATTCTTTTCTTTTCTAATTAATCTTATCATAACAATTTCTTCTTCTTCTTCCATGAACTCAAGAAGAAAACCATTCTTCATCAATGGTGATTGATGAAAACAAGTGAGAAATCCAATTCTAAAGTCTACCCACTTCCTATTTCTTCATCCTCTACCTCTTGCCAAGTAGTAGAGTGTGTTTCCTTCATAATTTTTCATGGCTTGGTGAAGGTGGAGCTTGATCTAGTGATGCTTCGACGTAGATCATCTTCGGCACGTCGTCGATGACCTAGCCCGTCCATTTCTCCGACGAAGCCGACGCTAGAGCCCGGGAATTTATTTGGACAGCGAGGGGTCTTCGTTGCGGAGCTATGGAGGTGGAGAACCGGATCTACAAAGGTTGTATTTCCGTTTCCTTTTAGTTAAGATGTTAACTAGTTTTGTTTCGCCTAGTTTTCTAGCCAACGATCCGTTCTAGGGTTTCTCGGCACCGTTTAAATTTTGAAAATGGCATGTTCGATGCCTTGTGAGACCTCATTAGGGTGCCTGGGAACCCTACAGTGGTATCAGAGCCTAGCTAGAGCCTTAGGCGAAGTCTAGACGGAATTTGAAGTCCGAACGAACCCGAAACCCAAAACCAAAATAGCTCTCTGTCCTTTTTTCAAAAACTGGGATTTTTCCAAATTAAAAATTGCTAAAAAATTCAGCAGGGAAAAATAAGAATTACGATGCAAAAATTTTCCAATGAACAGTATTTATTGCGGCGGAACCGCGGCAGAAGCCTAGCTTCTGCGGCGGTTCCGCGGCTATCTGGTGACGTCAGCCCACTTTGTTTGCACAGTAATTCCTGATAAATTATGTTGAGTTTTCTGGAAATTTTTAAAATTTATTCAAGAGTTGAATTTTCTGCTGTGTATTTGGGGATTCGGTGTTTCGATCGGAGTATCAAATTTTGTCTGTGTGGCTTTCCGGATAATTTTTAGAATATGTTAAAAAGTTCAACCGGATATAAATACCCAATTTTTCCCCTGTCGGGAAATTTCCAAGTGTTGGATTTTTCCGTAGTTTAACGACGTTCTAAGTAGTGCAAGTAACTCGATGGACCCTCTAGAAGACAACAAACCTTAACTCGATTATGTGACCGTCTTGAACTGCCCTTTGAACCTTCGGGTTTGGGGCAGTACGGCGTGCCACATGTGAGGCGTTGGCTTGACCCTTCTACGGCTGGACCGTCGGTACTGAGGCACGAACTGAATGTTGTTAGACTCATATTTCATGTGTTGATTGTATCGGGAAAACTTGGGTGTTCGATTGTTCGATCGAAAAGTTTAGCATTTTCTATTTATCCGGAATGGGATACAATAATTGGAATTCACAAGTAGTTATGAGATAACTGAATGAATGTTATAAACATAGCAGTCTAGTCTCACTTGATCGGTTGCCACGGAATTTTGATGTGATCAAAAGTCCGTCGCAATCTTGTAGCGTACGCGGATACTCGCCGGATAAACTTAATAGGCAGCCTCACTCCATAGCCCCGACCAAGTGACTGTAGGAGAACCCCGTCGCCGAAAGCATCCGTCCGGGTGCTCGCGGCAGCGGTGTTCCGCCTTGGTGCACTTCGTCGACGGCGTCAGGGGTGCGGCCGCCTACTAAAGTTTGCGACGAGTATTCGATCAGGATGTCGGTAATCTTGTTGAATTACCCGACTAAATATTGAAAAGTGTTTTCGATTTTGAGACTAAAATGCGGGGTTTATAATTGTTAGGCATGCGATGTCTAAGGAATTCATTTGATTAGGCATGCGATGTCTAAAGAGATTGCGGATTCCAACTGTTGTAGTTTTACACTTTCTTTTATGTGACCGTAAGTGTAATATGTGATATCGCCGGTTTCGTTGCTATATGTCAACGACAATTGGGATGCGCATATTTACTTACGTTGATGACATGTGATGTTATGTGTTGCTGGATATGTTATATTGGATCGTCTTGTTTGAATAGCCGGGGTTTTTATGTGAGATGAGTGTTTTTCATTTTCATTCATGTAAAAACTTGTACGTAATATTCTTTTATTGGGGCACTTCCAGGTTGCGGAAGTTGTCACCGTTTGTATATTATTTACTTTTCCGCACTAGGATAGACCCAAAGAGGAGGGCACAAGTAACCGGGTTCTGGAGTCCAGTGGGAGACCAACTCGAGGAGTCGAGTCCGGGTCTCCTAACTCTAGAATTGGTAGGGTTGCTTGCCGCTCTCGTAGGGGTCTAGGGGTGTGGGTTTGGCTATTCATCGCAACCGTGGAATCCGTGTTTTGTACTGGCTCGTATTGAAAACACGGACGTCCTAGTATATCCAATATTTCATATGATTCTTCTGCTGCGATATCTGTGATGTGATCATGTGATGTTCTGTGATAGATACAGTATATAGTATATATGGTATATTATATAGGCGTTACTTATGTTTTACACCCGCGCTAGCCCTGCCCCGCTCTGCCGTTAGTTACCTAACCTAACAGTGCACGAGGGGACATCGAGGCGAATGCGGATGGCATAAGTGTACGTCGTATTTATCTGTGATGTTTAGGTAATTTAAATGATGGGACTTCATTAATGTGATTAATGAAAATAAAAGAAACCTAAGATGTTGTAGAATCGAATTTCAAAATTAAAACAGGTAGCTACAGTTCTTGCTTTGCACAGCGGTATATATGATATATCCTGCACCTTATTCGATGAGGAAAGGACCGAGATCCCTTCACCGGGAGTGACTCCTTTAGCAATAACTGGCAGATGCTACAACCCTCGGTTTGTCTTTTGATTGCTTTTAAGTGTTTTTGCTTTGCACAGTGATATATATGATATATCCCGCACCTCATTCGACGAGGAAAGGACCGACGATCCCTTCACCGGGAGTGACTCCTTTAGCAAAACTAGAAAAGCCTCAAAAACACTCCATTTCAAAATTCATTCGATCCTACAACGATATCAAGTTCATTACGCAATAGGTTTTCATAAAAACCTGTCATAGCCCTCCGTTATTTCAGATAAGTAGTAGTTAGTATTCGTGCTGCGTTTGTTGGCCTTTGTCAAGGCGCAGTGTGCGGTAGCTAACTGGTGCTTATCTGCTTATGCATATGATGCAGATTGGGTTAGGGTAGTCGTGCGACCTTGTTGGCCTTTGTCAAGGGTCGTGCGGGTGGGTTTAATTCAATCAAGAAATGACGGGTTGAACTTGACTAGCATCCTATGGTTTGTTGGCCTTTGTCAAGGTCATAGGAGGTTAGGGGCAAAATATTATCGGGAATTTCAAGTGTTGAAATTTGCAATGAGATTGCATACCTTCTATGAGATAGTTGGATCCCGATACCCGCTGAGAGTAAGTGTTACTCCTGGGAGAGTTTTATACATTACAATTAGCCGATCAAGTAGGTGTCTAGAAAGGTGTCAACGGGGTTACGCCTCTGGGAAAACGAGGTTTACATTAATTAGGTCCGTGCGAAAGCACGGGGGACCTCCCTCAAAGTACCGACACTGGCCTGGCTGAAAGATTGGCGAACTTGTAGTGTGTAATTAATCCCGGCTAGTCTTTCCTTTTAGGGTTTGAAGGAAGATTTGATAAAAAGCAGTGGGAGCCATCCTGATTAGATAAAATAATAACCAATCTATTCTTGCAAGAGCGCACGCTGAGTGTCTTCTTCTCTCTCTCTCCAGGTAGCGACCATATCACGCCTTAATCAAGATAATAATACGGATTATTGACCGAACCCGCTTGTTATACTGAGCTGGGGAACGTTGGTTCCGCTCCAACTTATAATTGTTATAAGACAGAGCAGGAAATTGGGGATTACCAGAATTCCCGTGCCGCCCAAACGAAGAGAGTGCATGCCGATGCATCATCTTCGGGTGTGTTCACTACAAAGAACTGTTTCTCTGTATCCTCCGCATCCTGGTATATGATACCGGATAAGGATCCCAGATATGTAATCTGTTACATAGGGCTACAAAAGGGTAGAAAAACTGAGAACGGGTGATAAGTTTCATGAGACAGAAAACGGGGCAAGAGTTGCAGCCAAGTCTGTCGGTCACTGTCACCCTGTATTACCAATACATTGATTCTGAACGAATGTTATTAGATACCGAACCTGATATACCAAATCATATCACTCTCTTTGTTAGAAAAGAAAGGATATAATTTTGTATTGATGGATAAT
Organism: Agapanthus africanus; assembly: GCA_030015575.1. Taxonomy (NCBI): domain Eukaryota; kingdom Viridiplantae; phylum Streptophyta; class Magnoliopsida; order Asparagales; family Amaryllidaceae; genus Agapanthus; species Agapanthus africanus. Next base: position 181,807,403 of record CM057350.1, on the reverse strand, counting down.
GTTTTGAACATTTCCTATATCAAAAGTTGATCGGTTCAGGCACGTTATCTAAAAGTATTGATGTTCTAAATCAAACTACAGTTCTTAGTATATGGAACACACACAAGAGGAAGAGTTCAGAAATGAACGGACTCTTCTTGAGGTATTGTAGACTAGGTCAGATCAATGTGACCCGACTAGCTGAAGTTACATTTAGATGCATATTTAAATCAGTTTGAATTTACATCTTCTGAAACTTGCCAGTCATGTCACAAAGATAAGATGACCATAGCTCCGTTTACTGGAAACAGAGAAAGAGTTAGTGAACTCTTGGGATGATACATGTTGATGTATGTAGGTCCCCTGTCTACACATACCAGGACTGGTTCTTTATACTTCATTATATTCTCTGATAATCTCTCAAGATTCGGACATATGTTCCTGTTGAAACACAAGTACGAACCTTTTGAGATATTCACAGAATATAAGTTAGAATTAGAGAACCAATACGGTATAAGTATTATGTCCTATGATGAGATCAAGGAGGAGAATACTTGTGCATAGAATTCCTGGACTATTCTAAAGGAGAATGAGATTCTCTCTCGGCATTACTCCTCCGAATACACCATAGCACGATGGTATATCGGGGCGGAGCAATCACACCCTATATGATATGGTGTGCTCTATGATGAGTATTACTGAGTTACCTATTTCCTTTTAGGGGTTATGCACTTGAGAAGCTGCATACCTATTGAATAGGTTCGAATCAAATCAGTTGCCTACCACTCCATATGAGATATGGAAAGGGAAGAGCCCATGTCTTAAGCTAGTTAAGATTTGGGGTTGTCCGGCCTATGTCTAAAAGCAAAATACGGACAAGCTCGAGGCAAGGTCTGTAATGTAGAACTGAAAATGTTCCAGCCATACAAACTGCAGCTGATGATTTGATAGAACCAAAGGATTCAGTTGATTCCAACGAACCTCAGCCTCTCCGCAGATCTAGTAGGGTTCCTCACCCACCTGAGAGTTACTTCGGTTTCTCTATGACAGTGGGAGCGAGGATTGCATCATGAGATGATGATCCAACTAGCTTCGAGCTGGCCATCAGGAGTAAGACTCTGTAAGAATAGCTGGATGCTTAGCGATCTGAGATGGAATCCATATACACCAACAAAGTATGGACTTTGGTTGCTATATCTGAAGGGTTAAATCCCCATCAGGAGCAAGTATATCTTGAGAAGATTACTTGGTGTATATGGAAAGGTTGAGACTTTCAAAGCTAGACTTGTTAAAGGTTTTCGTCATCAACCAAGCGTGGATAATGATGAAACTTTTTCAAGCAACTATGCTTAAGTCCATCCAGATCCTACTTGTCACGGCTACATACCATGACTACGATATCTGGTGGTTGGGTGTCATGACTGCTTTTCTAAATGATGTTTTAGAAGAGTACGTCTATAAGTACACAGCCAGAGGGCTTCGTAGACAGTGGGAGCAGCGGAAACGTGTGCAAGATGCTTTATAGGATAAAGCAGGCATCGCGGAGTTGGAACATCTGTTTTGATGGATTAGTCAAAGAAGTTGACATCATCAAAATGGTAGATGAACCTTGTATAAACAAAAAGGTAGTAGGGTGTATGGTGGTGATCCTCGTAGAGTACGTGGATGACATACTCTTGATAGGGAAGGAGTTTCCTATGCTACGCTCGATCAATCTCCGATTATCACAAAGATTCTCCATATAGGATCAAAGTGATACCTACTAAATCCTGGATTTTGGATCTATGAGATAGATCTAATTGGATGTTAGGAATCTCACTAGAAGTAGTGAGATGGTATCAATTGATTCTGGGGAGAATCACTGGAAAGGTTCCAGGGTGATAAAGATGACTGAATGTCAGTCACAGGCATTGTCTTTACCTTCAGTAAATGGATGGTATGTTGGAAGAGTTCCAAGCTAGATACCGTGACATACTAGACGATAAAGGCTGGATACATCGCTACTTAAGATGCTACCAAAGAGGCTGTTTGGGTGTATATTGGTTCATGAGATGAACTATGTTCCTCCCATTGTGTGACAGTAGAGTTGTGGCTTATGCCAAGGAACGCCGGTCCCATCAGTGATCCAGACATATTCTAAGGCAGTATCACTTGATCATGGAGATGGTTGATCTCCAGGGAGATCGACGTTAGGAGAGTACACTCAGAGGACAACACAGCGGATCCACTCACAAAGGCCTGTTCCCAGAGAGAGACTTTTATGGGATGGTTGAGTATGAGATACTACAACCACTGCTACAGATGGCCCTAGTGCAAGTGGGAGATTGTTAGTTATATGTATGCCCTAGAGGCCATTACTGTACATTGGATGTATATTGTAGTGGATGCTGGGACATATATAGGGAGGACTTTCTTGCTCGACATGATAGTATGCTATCTGGTTGACCTTTACCTTAACGTGTACACTGATTGTCTCTCTGTTACATGTTGGTAAAGCCCTTAGGATGTGTACTTGACTACCTGGACTATGATGCGGATCATACTAGTGGGGACATGGTAGTCCACAAGTACATCCTTCAAAGTCCCTAGTCGTGGGTGTATCGAGACGGGGCATCGATATACCAGAGTAGACTAGCGTGTACCTTCTCGACCCATACAGATGGGCGATGGATGATCCCATATCCATTGGTGTTTGACATCAGAGATGATATACGGGTGCTCAGTAGAGACTGGGTACACTGGACGGACTCGCCGAGAACTCCCAGATGGTATTATACCTCACGTCAGATGGCAGTTCTCTGGTGACACTGGTACAGAGTAGTCTGTTGACCCGAGATCGTCATAGAGTCTTGTGTGGTTCCCACTGTGCTTTGATTTCCATCTTACCACGTCCAAGAGGGCGTGCAAAACGGTGGTTTTTGGGTACAGTCCCGAGTCACATGGAGACAATGAGCGATAGGAGGGAATTCGTCTCTCCCGGTATAGAGAGTTGATGTTGCGCTGTGCTCGATTGGCTATAACCGGAAATCCCTGGCCAGGGTTGCTGAGATTTACTGGTAAGTGTTACCAGTAGTTTCTCGAAATGTTATAGACCTCATATCGACACGACTTATCGAGCTATTGGGGTCTGACGTTTACCACCCCTAGGAAAGATATGCGACATATCAGACGATCAGACCGGACTGTACGGTAGTGTTACTGGTTGGATTCACTGGAGTGTGAGCGGGCTTGCTCGTCGATCTTCAGATCGCTCAATACCCGGGTGGCCGTTACGTTTAGCAGACCGCTTGCGGCTTGTGGGTGCTTGATATGATCATCACCTGCTGCCGGCGTATTGACGAGTCTTTAGAGTCCTACACAGAGGTTTCCTGGCTCAAGCGAAACGAAATAGGAGCGCATATGAGATATGTGCGGGACCGAGAATAATACGTGTATGTGATACCGTATTCCATTCTCGCGATGAATGTGTCGAATGGTTGTATGCGATATAACCTAGTTATCGAATCAAGGATTGATTCGATAAGCCGATACATTGTATACTAGTCGGTTGTGTGCGACATGACCGGATCATTGAATCAAGTGTTGATTTAATTATTTAATGCATAATTATATATTTGACATATTACTTTGCATTAACTAGTATCGGTTCACTTTAAGATGGATTTTCTCACTCGGTTGTGCGCATTATATATGTGATATGATTTTGTGCACTTGCTTGTATCATGTTTGATGATACATGCTTTTTGGTTAAGTGTAAAGTATTAAACCTTGGTTAATGAAATGGTTAGGGTTTATTATTTGTTATTCATTTATCTTATTTAATTATCCATTTAATTTTGATAAATGAATAAAAGAAAATGAGAAAAGAATGGTGGCTAATTTTGTTTCATGTTGAAGCTTCTTGAAGCTTTGATCAAGTCAACCATTCTTATCTCATCCTTAACCCTAACCATTTCCACTAACCCTAGTTTAATCTCTACACTTTACCATGGTTACCTTTATGATAAGAATGATTATTCTTTTCTTTTCTAATTAATCTTATCATAACAATTTCTTCTTCTTCTTCCATGAACTCAAGAAGAAAACCATTCTTCATCAATGGTGATTGATGAAAACAAGTGAGAAATCCAATTCTAAAGTCTACCCACTTCCTATTTCTTCATCCTCTACCTCTTGCCAAGTAGTAGAGTGTGTTTCCTTCACAAGTTTTCATGGCTTGGTGAAGGTGGAGCTTGATCTAGCGATGCTTCGACGTAGATCATCTTCGGCACGTCGTCGATGACCTAGCCCGTCCATTTCTCCGACGAAGCCGACGCTAGAGCCCGGGAATTTATTTGGACAGCGAGGGGTCTTCGTTGCGGAGCTATGGAGGTGGAGAACCGGATCTACAAAGGTTGTATTTCCGTTTCCTTTTAGTTAAGATGTTAACTAGTTTTGTTTCGCCTAGTTTTCTAGCCAACGATCCGTTCTAGGGTTTCTCGGCACCGTTTAAATTTTGAAAATGGCATGTTCGATGCCTTGTGAGACCTCATTAGGGTGCCTGAGAACCCTACACAAATTGCTCAAAGTCCCAACTTGATCCTACCATGGTGTTTGTAGTAAGCTTAGGAGTGATTTTTGTGAAGGGGGTATGGGATTTTGTTGAATATTTGGGAGGGTTGTATGGTGGTAGTGGAGGAGGAGTTAAGGAAAAATGATGAGGAGATGAGGAAGAGAAAGAAGTTGAAGGATGAAGAAAACAAAAGAGAGTGTGTAGAACTTTCTCCACTCCTCTCTCTCTCTCTCTCTCAACCATGCTCTTTTCTCCACCCTCTTTAATTTATTCTTTTCTAAAAAAAGAACAAAAAGATTTAAAAGCAAATGAAGCCATGGTTATCAATATGAACAAATGTTACAATATGATATGTTGCATGTCATGATACATAAATAAGGTTAATACATAATTAGTAAACTATTAATCAAGTTTAGCATTAAACTTGTATATAAATAATTGTATAATAATTTATAAAATGTCCAAATCAAATAAATGCTTCCATAATTAATAATTCATTTTAAAATTCTAATTAGTTTCCAAACTATATGTATATAATCGTACCATTTCATTAAAACTAATTTCCATACTTTTATAATATTCATAAAATTTATTATTTTATTATTTAAATTCCCAAAATAATAGTTTATATTTCTGAAATCTTACAATTTCCCAACTACCGCCAAAGCCGAGATGGTGGAGAAATTTATCACGCTGAAGCAAAATGGTCACCGAGTGGATGTCTATGCCGCAGAGTTTAACAGGCTGAGTCGCTTTCCACCGTACATGGTAGCCACCGAAGCCACCAGGGCCAGACAGTTTCAACAGGGGCTCAATATTGAGCCGCAGCAACTTATCGTGTCTCTCGACCTACAGACCTTCGTGCAGGTGTTGAACGCTACCCGGGTACAGGAAAGGTTGGCAGAGAAGGCCAAGGGCCAGCGATCGTGGATAGGAGGCCCCATGTAGTTCCATCATGAGCTGTCACTTCTCCTCGTGAAGCAATCCCAATTCACAGGCCAGGGGTAACGCAGATATAGCATACCTTCTCACCTCAGCAGCCGCAGCGGAGGGCTCTAACTTGCGACTCTTGCCAGAGGCCAGGACACATGCAGAGAGATTGTCGCAGAGCCAAGGGACAGTATTTGATTTGAGGATTCGACGAACACAGGGTCAGCGGGTGTCCCTAGAGGTCCGAGCTATAAAGAGGGTCCGAAAAACAACAGCCATCATTCTGCACTTCATCTCAGAGGAGTCCACCTCTGGCATCTTAGCGGCGATTATTTGATTAGAGGCAGACTGGTATGATTCGAAATTAGGGGCAGGCTTTCACCTTGATTGCCGAGCAGGCGGAAGCTTCTGGAGAAGTGGTTACAGGTACTCTCCTTGTTCATTCTGTACCAGCTAGAGTTCTATTTGATTTGAGTGCTTCACATTGCTTTATTTCTGCACGGTTTGTAAACACACACTCTATACCTCATGAGTCGTTGACCAAGGGCTGGGAGATACATACGGGTAACGAAATTATTGTGTCCAGCCAAGAGTGTAGGTTGTGCCCTGTAGTAGTTTGTGGCAGAGAATTTTATGAAAACTTCCTTTTGATTGGGACTGATAGCTATGACGCCATTCTGGGGATGGATTGGCTGAGCACATTCTATGCCGTTATCAACTGCCTCACTAGGAGTGTGACATTTCGCATCCCTAATCACCCGGAGTTCGTATTCGTCGGCGGTATCGAGTCATTGGAGCCAGCTAAATTTCAAGCGAAGCCAAAGACCTTGACTGCTATGGAGATAGACGAAAAGCAGCAGCGGAGGTAGTTCGAAAGTTTCTTGATGTGTTCCTCGAAGATATACCTGGTTTACCCCGCCTCACATATTGGGTTTTTCGATTGACCTAATTCCAGGTACGACGCCAGTTTCCAAGGCTCCTTACAGGATGGCGCCAGTTGAGTTGGCAAAATTGAAGAAGCATATAGAAGATCTTCTGGACAAAGGATTTATCCGTCTAAGTACTTCCCCGTGGGGTGCTCATGTGTTATTGGTGAAGAAGAAAGATGGTTCTTTGCACATGTGCATCGATTACCGTGAGTTGAATGGGGTGACAGTGAAGAACAAGTATCTCATTCCCCGTATCGATGACTTTTTCGATCATCTAGATAGTGCCCAGGTGTTTTCTAAGCTGGACCTTCAGTCAGGGTATCACCAAATCAGAGTCAAGGCAGAGGATGTATGCAAGATGGCTTTTCAGACCCGACCCGATATGGCCACTATGAATTTCTTGTGATGTCGTTCGGTGTTACTAATTCACCCGCCATATTTATGGACTTGATGAACAAGGTTTTCTCCAAATACTTAGACCAGTTTGTCGTTGTATTCATCAACGACATTCTAGTCTGCTCCAAAGTCGAGAAGAGCATCTACGAATTATGTTGTAGATTCTGTGGGAGAAGCTCTATGCTAAGCTGAGTAAGTGCGATTTTTGGCTCGACAAGGTGCAATTTCTGGGACATGTCGTTTCGAGTGATGGCATTTCAGTGGATCCGTCGAAAATTGAATCTATCAAAGACTGGCCGACACCGAAATCAGTAGATGTAATAAGAAGTTTTATGGGATTGGTTGGGTATTATCGATGGTTGGTTCAAGATTTTGCCAGAGTAGCAAAACCCTTGACAAAGTTTACATGGAAGGAGGTACCTTATATTTGGTCGGAGTAGTGCACCCAGGCGTTCGAGCTGTTAAAGCAGAAGTTGACCACGGCCCTAATTCTGACTGTGCCAGATAGTTCCGGTGGTTTGGTCGTTCATGGTGACATGTCGGGAAAGAGTTTAAGTTGTGTTTTGATGCAGCATAATCGGGTAGTGGTTTACGCCTCTCGGCGGTTGAAGACCCACGAGAAGAACTACCCCATGCATGAGTTGGAGTTAGCGGCCGTTGTGTTCGCCTTGAAGATTTGGAGGCATTACTTACTGGGTGAAAAAGTGGAGGTGTACACGGATCATAAAATTTTGAAATATGTGTTCACTCAAAAGGAGCTGAATATGAGATGGCGCAGATGGCTGGAGCTGATGGCAGACTACGATATTGATCTGCAGTATCATCCGGGGAAGGCGAACATCGTTCCTGATGCTCTCAGTCGCAGGCCATCAGCTATATTGCTGACTCGTCAGAAAGGGATTCTCGAAGATCTTCAGATACTCGAGTTTAAGGTACTCTGAGTGTGCCCGGATAGCTCTGGTAGTTGCAGGTTTAGTCATCGCTTGTAGATCGCATTAAAGTTGTACAGGCTGGAGACTCTCAGTTGTAGAATTTCAGAGGATTAGTTGAGGCTAGGATGAGGACAGACTTGCTAATTCATGTAGATGCTTCCCTGAGATTTGGCAGTCAGTTGTGTGTTCCAAAGGAAGGTATTCGAGATGAAGTTCTAGCTGAGGCACATAGTTCCGCTTACTGGGTGCATCCGGGAGGCACTAAAATGTACAGAGATCTGAGGCAGCACTTCTGATGGAACAGAATGAAGAGAGAGATTGCTCGCTCTGTCTCCAAGTCTCTAGTATGTCAACAGATGAAAGTTGAGTATTAGAGAGTAGCTGGGTTATTGCAACCGCTTCCGGTACTGGAGTGGAAATAGGAGCACATCACTGATCCCTTATAAAAAAGGGGGAGAAGGAAAAAAAGAGGAGAATTCCCCACGTCTTAAGCCTCCTATATGCAAAGCATATAAGTGCTGCAACCAAACAACTAAAGGCTAAACAGGCCTCACGTGTTAAGCATGTGAGCGCATATATGCAAAGCATATAAGCGCTGCAACCAAACAACTAAAGGCTAAACAGGCCTCACGTGTTAAGCATGTGAGCGCGTATATGCAAAGCATATAACTGCTACATAAACAAATTATGGCGCGCCCGGTGGGACCTATTCCTCTTTCCACTCCACACTTCGTGTGTCGTGTTTTGCGAACAAAATCGCGGTTCACTATGATTACCCTTGGATTCAAGGTACTAAAACTTGGTGTCTTTCTCCTGTCTAGAGAAAATCAATGGCTCTCAACTGTATCTCATGCAACAGCAACTCCCGCTCCACCCCAACTAGAGGAGTGACCTATAGGCCCAACGTGGCCTCTATTTTTTCAATGCCGGTGGGGCAGATCACGCAGGCCACTACCGGACTATTCTTCAGGACTATGCTCCTACCTATGAGTTTCGGTGCCTCAACGCCACTAGAAGAAGATCCTACAAGGTCAATTTTTAATCGACTAGCAGCAACGACGGCCCCCATTAGCAAGCCGTCAAACTCTGGAATCTCACTCTTCAACAGGCTGAGCAAAAGCTCGAATGGGCCCGTAAAGAAGCTCATTATACCTAAAAGGGCTACCCTAAAACAGTTAGCCATTCCTGCCCCTACTACAGGTGAAGCCGTCAAAGGTGCTTCCCTTATCAGACGATCAGTTTTCGAAAGATTGGCTGGCTCTCCTCAAACTTTAACAACGACGTCGGTCTTCAACTGGCTAATACCAATTGAAGCTCCTCAGCAAAACCAAGGGCATGATGAAGCTGCCTTCAAAACTAAGGCGGTTCCTTCAGTAAGGCACGCTTGACGTCGCCACTGGCGCCGAGTGAGAGAAGCTGGGGACAACTCTCCCTCTTGACTCACCCTCACCAGCTCCAATGGTGGAAGTCGACGCTGCTCTTCTAACCGGGAACAACTTTGATCAGCTTAAAAGGATGCGTAAAAACTACCTAACGGAAATCACCCCACCTGCAAAAGTTACAGTGTAGGCAAAGCCAGAGCGGCCTTACTAGCGGCTTTTCTCGCAAATTCATAGGGTTTGGAGAAAAGGCCAAGACTCTGTGATTGACCAAAACTACTCTTGTCAACCAAAGAAATCGAAGCTTCAGTAAGAAAAAGATCACTCCTCCGCCATACAACGGGGGACTTCTCCTAAACAGGTACCTGTCACAACGGCTCCTTCAACTCCAATCTCTCATAAAAGAACGAGGCTGGAGAAAACTCTACCGCCCACGGCAAATTCCAAAGGCGATGGACCTAAACACCCTAAGTCTGGAGGCATAACCATACATACGGTCTATATGGCCAACGGTAAAGAAGAGAGCGGTGCTTCGGTGAGTCACCGATCGCAAACCCGATCGCTGACTAAGACTCAGTAGCAACAACAAAAGCTCTAAGAAATGCTGAACAAAATGAAGGTACTCACTGAACAAAAAGAAAGTCCGGATAAAGAGGACGAACAACTCCAAGAGTAAAAGACTAATACAGAGTTTCTGCGTAGTGTGCTCGAGAGAAAGGATAAAGAAGCCACTGAGCAAGCTGCTAACATAAAGCAGATGGCTCTCTTATTCCAAGACATGGTTGGAATGATGATCCAGCCAGAACCCCCGGCTGAAGATCTGCTGATAATCATCTAGGATGACAGAGGGTAAATATCAAACCCTCCTCCGGCCTTATCAGCGACCAAGGAGGAAACGATCTCCAAGGCTGTCCTTGATGATTACATTGCTCAACAAATAAGAGCTCATCAAGCTAACGAAGCAGCCAACTAAATTGTCAGAACCGGACGACCGTATCTAGGCTGGTATGATCAAATCAAATACACGCCGGGATATATGATCCCCAACTTCTATGTCTACAAAGGAACATGCAACCCTCACCAACACGTCGCGCAATTCAGAGCTCTGTACGGCAACACTGGAGGCGAAGAAAATTTGTTGCTTTGCCAGTTCGTCGGCAGCCTATCAGAAACAGCCTTCGAATGGTACTCGGAGCTCCCAAATAATTCCGTGAAAACATTCGTAGAGATGGAACGGCTGTTCACACAGCGTTTCGCCAGCGCGAGCGAGCGCACTCCGATCACAACATTAATCAATGCAGGGTAAATACGGGAGAAACATGGGTTCAATACACGATCCGGTGATGGAAGCTGTGGTCTAAGTGCGAACAGCGCATTGAAGAATCTCCTGCCGTGGGCATGTTCATCGGGACCCTTGATCCTCAAACGACTGTGTCCCAGTTCATGACGTTTTTCAAGCCCACAACCCTTCAGGCTCTGATAGATAAACTGGCCCAAATGGACCAGATGGGCTATGGGCCTTCCTCCTCAAATAAGGACCCTCGAAATGCTAAGGGCAAAAGGAAAGAATCCTTCATTGCTAACATGCAACAACAGCCAAGTAGCCCAAAACAAGCTGCTCGCCAAAACAACGCGCGTCCACGCCCGTCCTTGGAAGAAAGACTAAGACGAGCTTACTCTTTTCTGAGGAGATTGTTCGAACTGGCAATGCGTAATAAACTCATCACATTACCAGACCTCGGTGTCCACCGCAACCTGGCGACATCAAAAACCCTAATTACCGCTCCAATTACAGAATAGTGAGCCACCCAATTGAAGATTACTACGTCTTCAAAAACTGGGTCGAGGACCAGTATCAACAGGGGAAATTCACGCTGTCTGATAACTGGAAGGTAATCCCACCCCAGAAGCACACTTCCAAAAAGGTGGATGTGCAGGGGGCGTCATGCTCACTCGTGGAAGAAACTCCATGGGTGGTCGTTCTTTCAGCGAAAACCAAAAGGATGTTGAAGGATCTGTAAGTTTGTCCGGAGGATCTGTAAGTTTCTGGAGGAGTACAACCAGAAGGCGCGGACACCGGTCACGCTCGAAGAGCTCCTCAAGTATATTCTTGAGGACGAACATAGTGACAATGATGAGGAAAATGACTCATCAGAAGACACCGAACACCGTGTAGTAAGTTGCCACATGGACTCACATTCGTCGTTATATGATGAAGAAGCTCCCTCAGCGTCAGGAAACAACGCAGAGGAACTGAGGGTAGAATCGGTGCTAAAATCCCCAGAACTGCCAGAAGACCCGATCGAGAGGTTGTTAAACGATGCCTTTCAAAAAAGCAAAGTTGACTGAGAACGCCAGACAGCCATATATGAAAAAGCTAAACGTCAGCGTCAGGATAAAGAAGTTGTGGTGAAGATGATTCGTAAAGTACTCCGACCAAACCAAAGCACACATGCTACAAATAAGAGCATGATCAAAACAGAGAAGCGGTTCGCCAAAGCCCTGTCAATAGGGATGAAGCTGCCACCTCTCATAAGGAACACTCCCGGGATCATGTGCTTCGATGGAGAAGAATCACATCCAGACTACTGCCTATATCATCAGAGGGTCACTCACCCTACCGAGGAATGCAGTGCCTTCAAGAAGTGGTGGTAAGGATACGTTGCCCATCAAAAACACTTCAAAATGATGAAGCGCAATGCTCACGCTCGTCAGCGGCAAAATAGTGAGACGAAAACACCTGAAGAAATGACCGGCAACTGTCATATGGTTGATACCAGTTCGGAAAGGAAGAAACCCTAAGTTCTTACCTTCGGGAGCGATTCTAAGGACGAAATACCCCTCAACCCTCTCTTCAAAGACTCCACCTCCGAAAAGAAAAGGAGGAGAAGAACTGCGAGAATATTCAGCTGCGTATCTGTACGCTGCCTGAGAAGAATCTCAAACCTACAAACAAAGGTTCGAACAAAAAGGACAAAGGGAAAGGGAAAATCCTTGAGGAAATTGCCCTCAACAATGGAGTGGTAAAAGAGCTCACCACAGAAGATCCGCCTAAAAAAAGCAAGGTGGATTAAAACGTCCTGGCACATCTGACGAAAATACCCTTATAACTGAGCATATTGGATGCTCTCCTGCTATCCAAAGAGGCACAAGATTCTCTGAACAATGCATTACAAGAGCCCGATCAGTTCCAAGGTTTCTTCGCAGAAGAGAAGATGAACTGGCAGAGGTCCACACGGCTGACATTACATTCAGCGATGAAGATCTCGTCCTCGGTACATGCGGACATAATCGCTCGTTATACGTCACCGGGTACTGCCATGACATCAAGATAGGGAAAATCTTTGTCGACAACGAATCCTCCATCAACCTTCTTAACTTAAGAGTTCTGATGGAAATTTGCATGAATATTCAGCACTTTACTGAAGATAAAATTACCATCTCCGGGTTCGACTCATAGTCGTCACGGACGCTTGGGTCCACAATACTGACGCTACACTTCAAGCTGCTCGTCACTAACATTAAATTTCATGTCATTGACGCCAAGACTGGCTATAACGCTTTGCTCGGCAAGCCTTGGCTACACGAATACAATGTCATCCCTTCTATACAACATCAGTATATGAAGTACTTCAAGGATGGTTTGAAGTACATCGTCACGGGAGAGCTAAACCCGTTCTCAGTAAACGAAGTTCGGAAATACGAAGACACGAAGTACTTCCTACCAGACTTCGAGGATACTGAAAGGTTCCACAAGCCGGAGAATAAACAGAAATTCATCGCCACTATCCCGATCTTTGGGAGCGATACCGAGGAAGATGAAGAAATAGTCTAATCGGAGCAACCCTAAAAAGAAAACAATAAACCCGGACCATCTACTCCTATCTTGGTCTTTGCCAGCGACTCTAAGTATGAGGCCAACGCAGTGTTCTCCGTCCACCCGTCAATGCGAACTTTTGCCGGAGCAGACCAGAGTCTACAAATTACAATGGCTCCGCTTCGGTATTACAAGGAACTTGATGCGCTCAATACATACAGCGTACAAGAGGTATAAACGTTCTACGTGCCGCTTAGACGAAGGGGTGAAAAGACAATCCTCTTCTACCAATCTACGGAGACCAAAGTAGAAAAAGAAGTTTGGCATGGTGCCGATTTTGCCCTCGACAGGCTTCAACCCATCAGCCTGCCAAGATATTACGCGAAGGGATTGAAAAAGCTGTTAAGATGCCAAGGTGTACCCCTCGAACAAACTGTTCGACAAGCCCAATTTTACAAAATGATTTTGGATATTCCCGGAACTCGGCGAAAGATGCCCAATGGGAAGATGGAGACAACCGGGTTCGAATATGTTCGTTCCAAGAAATGGAGCAGATCTACAATTGCCACGTCATAAACAGCTCAAGTGAAGCGAAAAACGCTCTTCCAAATAGCCGTGACATCAAATCGGAGCAAGCTCCTGTTATAAAAACGTTGAGTCCTTCGCTAGAAGAACAAATTGACAAGCTAATAAAAGAAGCTTGTTAAATGAGCCGAGACAACCACAGCTGCGAAATGGCCATTTATGAAAAGGCCAGAACACAGCGTCTCAACCAGCAATCTGCGGAGAAAATGGACCGTAATGCTCTTCATCCCCGGCCCAATATATGTTCTCACGAAAGGGGAAAACCCTGAAATGGAGGAAAAAACAGGGCAAAGAATGCAAACAATGTTCGAAGACAACAAAGCGGATCCAAGACACCGTGCATTCGAGAAAAACTCGATTGGAGCCCATCCTTTATAAAGAAAATGGGTCGGGGATACTCTTTCCCCAAGAAAAGACAAGAAAAATATTCAACCTTGTCATAAAGCACCAAATGATGACGCTTCCGGAGTCTAGGCACCCCGAACAAATAAACGAGGTCCATCATCCCGATTATTGCTCATATCACCGAGTAATAGGTCACCCCCTTAAAGACCGCTTCACCTTCAAAACTGGGTAGAAAAGCTTTATCGATAAGGCAGGTTCGCTTTATCCCACAGCTGGAGGGTAACCCCGCTACAAAGGCATGAGCCAAAAAAGACCTACCCCGTCAGGATAGGACCAGCTCAACCAAAATAATGGAAGCAAACTCGTACCTGCCATATGATAACACATTCAAAAGAGGGAGGGCAAGAGGCTATGAATGACCTCTACAGGTGTTAGTTATATGTATGCCCTATAGGCCATTACTGTACATACGATGTATATTGTAGTGGATGCTTGGACATATATGTAGGGTTTCTTGGCACCCTAACGAGGTCACACAAGGCATCGAACATGCCAAATTAATATTTTAACGGTGCCGAGAGACCCGACTACGGATCGTTTGCTAGATGTCTAGGCGAAAAAGAACTAGTTAACAAATTAACTAATGAGAATACGGAAATACAACCTTTGTAGATCCGTTGCTCCACCTCCATAGCTCCGCAACGAAGTTATCTCCGCTGTCCAAAAGGAATCCGGGCTCTAGCGTCGTCTTCGTCGGAGAATGGGCGGGCTAGGTCGTCGATGTCCAAGCCGAAGATGATCTACGTCGAGGCATCGATGAATCAAGCTCCACCTTCACCAAGTCATGAAACTTGTGAAGGAAACACACTCTACTACTTGGCAAGAGGTAGAGGATGAAGAAATAGGAAGTGGGTAGACTTTAGATTTGGATTTCTCACTCTTTTTCATCACTTGCCATTGATGGGGCAAGCTTTCTTCACTTGAAGAATGAAGAAGAAGAAGGAAATAGTTATGATAAGTTAATTAAAAATGAAAAGAAAAATCAAAACATATCATAATCTAAACCATGGTCAAGTGTAGAGATTAAACTAGGGTTAAATCAAATGGTTAGGTTAAGCATGAGATAAGAATGGTGGACAAAGTCAAAGGTTCATGAATCTTCAACTACAAACAAAGAAAGCCACCATTCTTCTCATTTCTTTTTCCAAAAAGAAAATAAATAAATAAATGAATAAATAGATATGAAAAACAAAACCCTAACCATTTAAATAACCATGGTTTAATCTTTACACAAACTCAAGTAAACATGTATCATCAAACATGATACAAAGAAGTGCACAAAAGTATATCACATATACAATGTGTACAATCCGAGTGAGAAAATCCATTTAAAGTGAACCAATACTAGTTAACGCAAAGTAATATATCAAATATATAATTATGCATTAAATCATTAAATCAACACTTGATTTAACGATCCGGTTATGTCGCACACAACCGACTAGTATACAATATATCGGCTTATCGAATCAACGCTTGAATCGATAACTAGGTTATATCGCATACAACCATTCGATACATTTATCGCGAGAATAGAATACGGTATCACATACACGCATTATTCTCGGTCCCGCACATATCTCATATGCGCTCCTATTTCGTTTCGCTTGAGCCAGGAAACCTCTGTGTAGGACTCTAAAGACTCGTCAATACGCCGGCAGCAGATGATGATCATATCAAACACCCACAAGCCGCAAGCGGTCTGCTAAACGTAACGGCCACCCGGGTATTGAGCGATCTGAAGATCGACGAGCAAGCCCGCTCACACTCCAGTGAATCCGACCAGTAACACTACCGTACAGTCCGGTCTGATCGTCTGATATGTCGCATATCTCGCCTAGGGGTGGTAAACGTCAGACCCCAATAGCTCAATAAGTCGTGTCGATATGAGGTCTATAACTGTTCGAGAAACTACTGGTAACACTTACCAGTAAATCTCAGCAACCCTGGCCAGGGATTTCCTGTTATAGCCAATCGAACACAGCGCAACATCAACTCCCTATACCGGGAGAGACGAATCCCCTCCTATCGCTCATTGTCTCCATGTGACTCGGGACTGTACCCAAAAACCACCGTTTTGCACGCCCTCTTGGACGTGGTAAGATGGAAATCAAAGCACAGTGGGAACCACACAAGACACTATGACGATCTCGGGTCAACAGACTACTCTGTACCAGTGTCACCAGAGAACCGCCATCTGACGTGAGGTATAATACCATCTGGGAGTTCTCGGCGAGTCCGTCCAGTGTACCCAGTCTCTACTGAGCACCCGTATATCATCTCTGATGTCAAACACCAATGGATATGGGATCATCCATCGCCCATCTGTATGGGTCGAGAAGGTATACGCTAGTCTACCCTGGTATATCGATGCCCCGTCTCGATACACCCTCGACTAGGGACTTTGAAGGATGTACTTATGGACTACCATGTCCCCACTAGTATGATCTGCATCATAGTCCAGGTAGTCAAGTACAGATCCTAAGGGCTTTACCAACATGTAACAGAGAGACAATCAGTATACACGTTAAGGTAAAGTTCAACCAGATAGCATACTATCATGTCGAGCAAGAAAGTCCTCCCTATATATGTCCCAGCATCCACTACAATATACATCCTATGTACAGTAATGGCCTCTAGGGCATATATATAACTAACAATCTCCCACTTGCACTAGGGCCATCTGATAGCAGTGGTTGCAGTATCTCATACTCAACCATCCCATAAAAGTCTCTCTCTAGGAACAGGCCTTTGTGAGTGGATCCGCTGTGTTGTCCTCTGAGTCTACTCTCCTAACCTCGATCTCCCTGGAGATCAACCATCTCCATGATCAAGTGATACTGCCTTTAGAATATGTCCGGATCACTGATGGGACCGGCGTTCCTTGGCATAAGCCACAACTCCATTGTCACACAATGGGAGGAACATAGTTCATCTCATGAACCAATATACACCCAAACAGCCTCTTTGGTAGCATCTTAAGTAGCGATGTATCCAGCCTTTATCGTCTAGTATGCCACGGTATCTAGCTTGGAACTCTTCCAACATACCGTCCCTTTACTGAGGGTAAAGACAATGCCCGCGACTGACATTCAGTCGTCTTTATCACCCTGGAACCCTTCCAGTGATTCTCCCCAGGATCGGTTGATATCATCTCACTACAATTAGTGAGAATCCTAACATCCAATTAAATCTATCTCATAGATCTAAAACTCAGGATTTAGGAGGTATCATTTTGATCCTGCACGGAGAATCATTGTGATAAACGGAGATTGATCGAGCGTAGCATAAGAAACTCCTTTCTTATCAAGAGTATGTCATCCACGTACTCTACGAGGATCTCCACCATACTCCCTACTACCTTTTTGTTTATACAAGGTTCATCTACCATTTTGATGATGTCAAACTGTTTGACTATTACATCAAAACAGACGTTCCAACTCCGCGATGCCTGCTTTATCCTATAAAGCATCTTGTACACGTTTCCGCTGCTCCCACTGTCTACGAGGCCCTCTGGCTGTGTACTTATAGACGCTTTCTTTTAAAATATCATTTAGAAAAGCAGTCATGACACCCATCCACCAGATATCGTAGTCATGGTATGTAGCCGTGGCAAGTAGGATCTGGATGGACTTAAGCATAGCTACTTGAAAAGGTTTCATCATCATCCATACCTGGTCAATGATGTAGACCTTTAACAAGTCTAGCTTTGAAAGTCTCAACTCTTCCATGTACACCAAGTAATCTTCTCAAGATATACTTACTCCTGATGGGGATTTAACCCTTCAGATATAGCAACCAAAGTCCATACTTTGTTGGTGTATAAGGATTCCATCTCAGATCGATAAACATCCAGCCATTCTTACAGAGTCTTACTCTTGATGGCCAGCTCGAAGCTAGTTGGGTCATCATCTCATGATGCAATCTTCGCTCCCACTGTCATAGAGAAACCGAAGTATCTCTCAGGTGGGTGAGAAACCCTACTAGATCGGCGGAGAGGCTGAGGTTCGTTGGTCTCTACTGAATCCTTTGGTTTTATCAAATCATCTGCTGCAGTTTGTATAGCTGGAACCTTTCCAGTTCTACATTACAGACCTTGCCTCGAGCTTGTCCGAATTTTGTTTTTAGACATAGGCCGGACAACTCCAAATCTTAACTAGCTTAAGACATGGGCTCTTCCATTTCCCATATCACATATGAAGTGGTAGGCAACTGATTTGATTGGAACCTAATTCAATAGGTATGCAACTTCATAAGTGCATAACTCCCAAAAGGAAAAAGGTAACTCAGTAGTACTCATCATAGAGCACACCATATCACATAGGGTGCTATTGCTCCGCCCCGATATACCATCGTGTTATGGTGTATATGGAGGAGTAATGCTGAGAGAGAATCTCATTCTCCTTTAGAATAATCCAGGATTTCCGTGCACAAGTACTCTCCTCCTTGATCTCATCATAGGACATAATACTTATACCCGTATTGGTTCTCTACTTCTAACTTATATTCTGTGACTATCTCAAAAGGTTCGGACTTGTGTTTCAACAAGAACATAGATCTGAATCTCGAGAGATTATCAGAGAATGTAATGAAGTACAAAGAACCGGTCTTGGCATATGTAGACAGGAGACCTTACATACATCATCATGTATCAGTCCCAAGAGTTCATTAACTCTTTCTCTGTTTCCAGTAAACGGAGCTATGGTCATCTTATCTTTGTGACATGACTGGCGAGTTTCACAAGATGTAAATTCAAACTGATTTAAATATGCATCTATATGTAACTCCAGCTAGTCGGGTCGCATTGATATGACCTAGTCTACAATGCCTCAAGAAGGATCCGTTCATTTCTGAACTCTTCCTCTTGTGTGTGTTCCGTATATTAAGAACTGTGGTTTGATTTAGAACATTAATGCTTTTAGATAACGTGCCTGAACCGATCAACTTTTGATATAGGAAATGTTCAAAACATTATCCAACAATACAAAATTTTATCATTTCTTTACTAATAAAGAGACTGATATGATTTTGTATATCAGGTTCGGTATCTAATATCATTCGTTCAGAATCAATGTATTGTAATACAGGGTGACAGTGACCAACAGACTTGGCTGCAACACTTGCCCCGTTTTCTGCCTCATGAAACTTATCACCCGTTCTCAGTTCTCTACCTATCTGTAGCCCTATGCAACAGATTACATATCTGGGATCCTAATCTGGTATCACATACCCAGGACGTAAAGGATACTGAGAAACAGTTCTGTATAATGAACACACCCGAAGATGATGCATCAGCATGCACTCTCTTCGTTTGGGCGGCACGGGAAATCTGGTATTCCCCAATTTCCTGCTCTGTCTTATAACAATTATAAGTTGGAGCGGGACCAACGTTCCCCAGCTCAGTATAACAAGCGGGTTCGGTCAATAATCCGTTTTATTATCTTGATTAAGGCGTGATATGGTCGCTACCTGGAGAGAGAGAGAAGAAAACACTCAGCGTGCGCTCTTGCAAGAATAGATTGGTTATTATTTTATCTAATCAGGATGGCTCCCACTGCTTTTTATCAAATCTTCCTTCAAACCCTAAAAGGAAAGACTAGCCGGGATTAATTACACACTACAAGTTCGCCAATCTTTCAGCCAGGCCAGTGTCGGTACTTTGAGGGAGGTCCCCCGTGCTTACGCACGAACCTAATTAATGTAAACCTCGTTTTCCCAGAGGCGTAACCTCGTTAACACCTTTCTAGACACCTACTTGATCGGCTAATTGCAATATGTAAAACTCTCCCAGGAGTAACTCTTACTCGCAGCGGGTATCGGGATCCAACTATCTCATAGAAGGTATGCAATCTCATTGCAAATTTCAACACTTGAAATTCCCGATAAAATTTTGCCCCTAACGTGCTATGACCTTGACGAAAGCCAATAAACCATAGCCCGCTAGTCAAGTTCAACCCGTACATTTCTTGATCGAATTAAACCCACCCGCACGACCCTTGACGAAAGCCAACAAAGCCGCACGACTACCCTAATCCAATCGCATCGTATGCTAGCAGATAAGCAGCATATAGCTACCGCACACTGCACCTTGACGAAAGCCAACAAATGCAGCACGAATACTATATACAACTTATCTGAAATGACGGAGGGCTACGACAGGTTTTTCTGAAAACCTATTGCGTAATGAACTTGATATCGTTGTAGGATCGAATGAATTTTAAAATGGAGTGCTTTTGAGGCTTTTCTAGTTTTGCTAAAGGAGTCACTCCCGGTGAAGGGATCGTCGGTCCTTTCCTCGTCGAATGAGGTGCGGGATATATCATATATATCACTGTGCAAAGCAAAAACACTTAAAAGCAATCAAAATACAAACCGAGTGTGTAGCATCTGCCAGTTATTGCTAAAGGAGTCACTCCCGGTGAAGGGATCTCGGTCCTTTCCTCATCGAATAAGGTGCAGGATATATCACATATACCGCTGTACAAAGCAAGAACTGTAGCTACCTGTTTTATTTTGAAATTCGATTCTACAACATCTTAGGTTTCTTTTATTTCATTAATCATATTAATGAAGTCCCATCATTTAAGTACCTAAACATCACAGATAAATACGACGTACACTTATGCCATCCGCATTCGCCTCGATGTCCCCTCGTGCACCGTTAGGTTAGGTAACTAACGACAGAGCGGGGCAGGGCTAGCGCGGGTGTAAAACATAAGTAACGTCTATATAATATATCATATATACTGTATACTGTATCTATCACAGAACATCACATGATTACATCACAGATATGGCAGCAGAAGAATCATATGAAATATTGGATATACTAGGACGTCCGTGTTTTCAATACGAGCCAGTATAAAACACGGATTCCACGGTCGTGATGAATAGCCAAACCCACACCCCTAGACCCCTACGAGAGCGGCAAGCAACCCTACCAATTCTAGAGTTAGGAGACCCGGACTCGACTCCTCGAGTTGGTCTCCCACTGGACTCCAGAACCCGGTTACTTGTGCCCTCCTCCTTGGGTCTATCCTAGTGCAGAAAAGTAAATAATATACAAAGGGTGACAACTTCCGCAACCTGGAAGCGCCCCAAATAAAAGAATATTACATACAAGTTTTTACATGAATGAAAATGAAAAACACTCATCTCACATAAAAACCCCCGGCTATTCAAACACGACGATCCAATATAACATATCCAGCAACACATAACATCACATGTCATCAACGTAAGTAAATATGTCCATCCCAATTGTCGTTGACATATAGCAACGAAACCGGCGATATCACATATTACACTTACGGTCACAGAAAAGAAAGTGCAAAACTACAACAGTTGGAATCCGCAACCTCCTCAGACATCACATGCCTGACCAAATGAATTCCTTAGACATCACATGCCTAACTATTATAAACCCCGCATTTTAGTCTCTTTATCGAAAACACTTTTCAATACCAAGTCGGGCAATTCAACAGGATTCCCGACATTTTGATCGAATGCTCGTCAGAAACTTCAGTAGACGGCCACACCCCCGATACCGTCGACGAAGTGCACCAAGGCGGAACACCGCTACCGCGAGCACCCGGAGGGATGCTTTCGGCGACGGGGTTCTCCTACAGTCACTTGGTCGGGGCTATGGAGTGAGGCTGTCTATTAAGTTTACCCGGGGAGTATCCGCGTACGCTACGTGATTGCGACGGACTTTTGATCACATCAAAATTCCGTGGCAACCGATCAATCGAGACTAAAGTGTTATGTTTATAACATTCATTCAGTTATCTCATAACTACTTGTGAATTCCAATTATTGTATCCCATTCCGGATAAATAGAAAATGTCAAACTTTCCGATCGAACAATCGAACACCCAAGTTTTCCCGAAACTGATCAACACATGAAACAAGTATAACAACATTCCGTTCGTGCCTCGGTACCAACGGTCCAGCCGTAGAAGGGTCAAGCCAACGCCTCACATGAGGCACGCCGTACTGCCCCAAACCCGAAGGTTCAAAGGGCAGTTCAAGACGGTCACATAATCGAGTTAAGGTTTGTTGTCTTCTAGAGGGACCATCGAGTTACTTGCACTACTTAGAACATCGTTAAACTACGGAAAAATCCAACACTTGGAAATTTCCCGACAGGGGAAAAATTGGGTATTTATATCCGGTCGAACTTTTTAACATATTCTAAAATTTATCCGGAAAGCCAAATAGACAAAATTTGATACCCCGATCGAAACACCGAATCCCCAAAACAATTGCAGAAAATTCAACTCTTGAATCAATATTAAAAATTCCCAGAAAACTCAGCAGAATTTATCAGGAGTTACTGTGCAAACAAAGTGGGCTGACGTCACCAAGTGGCCGCTGATCAGCCGCAGAAGCCATGCTTCTGCCGCTGATCCGCCGCGAAAAATACTGTTCACCAGAAACTTTTTGCACCGTAATTCTTATTTTTCCCTGCTGAATTTTTTAGCAATTTTTAATTTGGAAAAATCCACTGTTTTCAAAAAAGTACAGAGAGCATATTTTGGGTTTCGGTTTTGGGTCGTTCGGACTTCAAATTCCGTCTACGCTTCGCCTAAAGCTCTAGCTAGGCTCTGATACCACTGTAGGGTTCCTTGGCACCCTAACGAGGTCACACAAGGCATCGAACATGCCAAATTAATATTTTAACGGTGCCGAGAGACCCGACTACGGATCGTTTGCTAGATGTCTAGGCGAAAAAGAACTAGTTAACAAATTAACTAATGAGAATACGGAAATACAACCTTTGTAGATCCGGTGCTCCACCTCCATAGCTCCGCAACGAAGTTATCTCCGCTGTCCAAAAGGAATCCGGGCTCTAGCGTCGTCTTCGTCGGAGAATGGGCGGGCTAGGTCGTCGATGTCCAAGCCGAAGATGATCTACGTCGAGGCATCGATGAATCAAGCTCCACCTTCACCAAGTCATGAAACTTGTGAAGGAAACACACTCTACTACTTGGCAAGAGGTAGAGGATGAAGAAATAGGAAGTGGGTAGACTTTAGATTTGGATTTCTCACTCTTTTTCATCACTTGCCATTGATGGGGCAAGCTTTCTTCACTTGAAGAATGAAGAAGAAGAAGGAAATAGTTATGATAAGTTAATTAAAAATGAAAAGAAAAATCAAAACTTATCATAATCTAAACCATGGTCAAGTGTAGAGATTAAACTAGGGTTAAATCAAATGGTTAGGTTAAGCATGAGATAAGAATGGTGGACAAAGTCAAAGGTTCATGAATCTTCAACTACAAACAAAGAAAGCCACCATTCTTTTCATTTCTT
The DNA here is from genome assembly GCA_030015575.1 of Agapanthus africanus. Classification (NCBI taxonomy): domain Eukaryota; kingdom Viridiplantae; phylum Streptophyta; class Magnoliopsida; order Asparagales; family Amaryllidaceae; genus Agapanthus; species Agapanthus africanus. The sequence continues at coordinate 181,784,185 of CM057350.1, read as the reverse complement.
TTTCCAAAAAGAAAATAAATAAATAAATGAATAAATAGATATGAAAAACAAAACCCTAACCATTTAAATAACCATGGTTTAATCTTTACACAAACTCAAGTAAACATGTATCATCAAACATGATACAAAGAAGTGCACAAAAGTATATCACATATACAATGTGTACAATCCGAGTGAGAAAATCCATTTAAAGTGAACCAATACTAGTTAACGCAAAGTAATATATCAAATATATAATTATGCATTAAATCATTAAATCAACACTTGATTTAACGATCCGGTTATGTCGCACACAACCGACTAGTATACAATATATCGGCTTATCGAATCAACGCTTGAATCGATAACTAGGTTATATCGCATACAACCATTCGATACATTTATCGCGAGAATAGAATACGGTATCACATACACGCATTATTCTCGGTCCCGCACATATCTCATATGCGCTCCTATTTCGTTTCGCTTGAGCCAGGAAACCTCTGTGTAGGACTCTAAAGACTCGTCAATACGCCGGCAGCAGATGATGATCATATCAAACACCCACAAGCCGCAAGCGGTCTGCTAAACGTAACGGCCACCCGGGTATTGAGCGATCTGAAGATCGACGAGCAAGCCCGCTCACACTCCAGTGAATCCGACCAGTAACACTACCGTACAGTCCGGTCTGATCGTCTGATATGTCGCATATCTCGCCTAGGGGTGGTAAACGTCAGACCCCAATAGCTCAATAAGTCGTGTCGATATGAGGTCTATAACTGTTCGAGAAACTACTGGTAACACTTACCAGTAAATCTCAGCAACCCTGGCCAGGGATTTCCTGTTATAGCCAATCGAACACAGCGCAACATCAACTCCCTATACCGGGAGAGACGAATCCCCTCCTATCGCTCATTGTCTCCATGTGACTCGGGACTGTACCCAAAAACCACCGTTTTGCACGCCCTCTTGGACGTGGTAAGATGGAAATCAAAGCACAGTGGGAACCACACAAGACTCTATGACGATCTCGGGTCAACAGACTACTCTGTACCAGTGTCACCAGAGAACCGCCATCTGACGTGAGGTATAATACCATCTGGGAGTTCTCGGCGAGTCCGTCCAGTGTACCCAGTCTCTACTGAGCACCCGTATATCATCTCTGATGTCAAACACCAATGGATATGGGATCATCCATCGCCCATCTGTATGGGTCGAGAAGGTATACGCTAGTCTACCCTGGTATATCGATGCCCCGTCTCGATACACCCTCGACTAGGGACTTTGAAGGATGTACTTATGGACTACCATGTCCCCACTAGTATGATCTGCATCATAGTCCAGGTAGTCAAGTACAGATCCTAAGGGCTTTACCAACATGTAACAGAGAGACAATCAGTATACACGTTAAGGTAAAGTTCAACCAGATAGCATACTATCATGTCGAGCAAGAAAGTCCTCCCTATATATGTCCCAGCATCCACTACAATATACATCCTATGTACAGTAATGGCCTCTAGGGCATACATATAACTAACAATATATATGGAGGACTTTCTTGCTCGACATGATAGTATGCTATCTGGTTGCTCTTTATCTTAACATGTACACTGATTGTCTATATGTTACATGTTGATAAAGCCCTTAGGATGAGTACTTGACTACCAGGATTATAATGCAGACCATACTAGTGGGGACAGAGTAGTCACTAAGTACATCCTTCAAATGTTCCTAGTCGAGGGTGTATCGAGACAGGGCATCAAAATACCAGAGTAGACTAGCGTATAGCTTCTCGACCAATGTAGATGGGCGATGGATGATCTCATATCCATTGGTGTTTGATATCAGAGACAGTATACGGGTGCTCAGTGGAGACTGGGTACACTGAACGGACTTGCCGAGAACTCCCAGATGGTATTATACCTAATGCCAGATGGCAGTTCTCTGGTGACACTAGTAGAGGTTAGTCCGTAGACCCGAGATTATCATAGAGTCTTGTGTGATTCCCACTGTGCTTTGATTTCCACCTTACCACGTTCAAGAGAACGTGGAAAATGGTGGCTTTTGGGTACAGTCCCAAATCACATGGAGGCAATGAGCGATAGGAGGGGTTTCATCTCTCCCGGTATTGGGAGTTGATGTTGCATTGTACTCGATTGGCTATAACAGGAAGTCCCTGGCCAGGGCTGCTTTAGAGATATACTGGTAAGTGTTATCAGTAGTTTCTCGACCCGTTATGAGCCTCATATCGAAACGACTTATCGAGTTACTAGGGTCTGACGTTTACCACCCCTAGACGAGATATGCGACATAGCAGACAAAGAGACCGGACTGTACGGTAGTGTTACTAATTGGACTCGCAGGAGTATGGACAGGCTTGCTTATTGATCTTTTGATCGCTCAATATCCGGTGGCCATTATGTTTAGCAGACCGCTTGCGGCTTGTGAGTGTTTGATATGATCATCACCTACTGCCGGCGTATTGATGAGTCTTTAGAGTGCTACACAGAGATTTCCTGGCTCAAGCGAAACGGAGTAGGAGCACATATGTGATATGTGCGGGACCGAGATTGATACGATATGTGATACTGTATTCTATTCTCACGATATGTGATATCGGTCGGGTATATGTGATAAAGCCGGGTCATCGGATCAAGTGTTGATTCGATGAATTGATACATATTATATTAGTCGGTTATTTGTAACATAGCCGGATTATTAAATCAAGTATAGATTTAATAATTTAATGTATAATTATATATAATATATATTACATTACATTAACTAATATAAGCTCACTTAAATGATTCTTTTTCTCACTTGATGATACATTGATAGATATGTGATATATGTTAATTGTATTATTTTCTTTTGTTACAAAATATTATATATGTAATATATGATATTGTGACATGCTAGGTTATACATGCAACTAAGGTTTATGAGAATCACACCATGATTAGGGTTTATGGTTGGAATTATATATTTATTTTTAGATAATTCAAATTGTGTTGGATATTGTTTAGATATTTATCCATGTTGACTTTGTCCACCCTCTTTAATATTTCTAGGATATTTATTAACCTAACCCTAACCCTAGCTCATGGTTTATTCTCTACATGAGTTAGCCATGACATAATTAAACCATGGTTGCATTTCTAACCTCATTCACTCTCTTCTTCACTTGACTTGAGCTTCTTCTTCTTCATTGATTTTTTGCTCTCTTGACTTGAGAAAAGTGATGAAAATTTATGAGAATATGAAATCTAAAGTGAGCAAAATTCCTATTTCATCATCCTATACTACTTTCCATTTAGTATAGGTTGTTTGATTCACTAATTCCATAATTATTGAAGAGATAGTTTGGGTTAGTGTCTCCTCGACGTAGATCATCTTCGGCCTCGAAGACTTCGAAGCAAGCATGTTCGTTTTTTCAAGGGAGCCTCTCTAGAGTCCGGAGTTCACGATCGCAGCGAAGGGACTACTATGAGCTATTGAAGTGAAGGGCCAGTCTATAAAGGTTGTATTTCTTGCTCACTTTACTTGCAAAGTGTTTGCATTTACATTTCCGTCGGATTTCTAGTTAATAATTCTTAGTTAGGGTTGGCTAGAACGGCGAAAATTTGAATTTAGCATGGATGATACCTCCCGAAACCTGCTGTCATCTTAGGCAACCCTGCAGTGGTATCAGAGCCATGCTAGAAATTTATACGGATTTTTTTAAGATTACGAAACCGAAATAATCTGAAACTTGAAACGGAAAATTGAAGTTTCTGTCGATTTTAAAAGTTGTTCAAAAAAAATTTTAAACAAGTACAGAATGATGTATGAGATATATCAAGAACACCATAAAAATTTCAGGAAAAATGGAGAATTTTTTGCCGGCCCCTAACCCCTCAATCTCGGCCAAATCCGAGCTCCAACCCCTGAAATTTTTTATGTGTTCCATAGACTTGGTTTTGATGTTTCAGGTGTTGTTTGTTTTTGCTAATTTTGCATGTTATGTAATCTTACACTAGAAGCAATTCGGAGTGTTTCGTATTCGTAGTTTCAACATTGTTTCGGGTTATTCACATATTGTCTTTGCGAAGTTAAAAAGTTCGATCGAATGTCAAAAACCCATTTTTCCAAATTTAACGTATTCGGAAAAACATGCAAATGATTCTATGAACCCTCTAGAAGAATGAAACCCTAACTCGACTTTTTGGATCACGGAACCACGGTCAAACTCTAGGGTTTGCCGTAGTTCCGTGGCGACATGAGTGAGGCTTGGGTTTGCCCTTCTACGGCTGGTGCATAGGTACTGTGGCATATTTTGGGTATTATTGAACTATGCTCAAGTGTTGAGCTGTCGGGAAATTGTGAGATTTTGATGAATCAATCGAAAAGTTTAACGTTCGTCCGGATATTATGTGATGGGATACAATATTTGGAATCCACAAAAGTAGTTATGAGATAACTAATTTGAATGTTATAATTATAGCAATTTAGTCTCATTTGATCGGTTGCCACGAGATTTTGATGTGAACAAAAGTCCGTCGCAATCACGTAGCGTACGCGGATACTTGACGGGTAACCTTATTAGATAGCCAGGCCCCATAGCCCCGACCAAGTGACTGTAGGAGAACCCCGTCACTAAAAGCATCCGTTCGGGTGCTCGCGGCAGCGGTGTTCTGCCTTAGTACACTTCGCCGATGGGATCGGGGGGTGCGGCCGTCTACTAAAGTTCCGACGAGCATTCGATCAGGATGTCAGGAATCTTGTTGAATTACCCGACAGGTTATTAGAAAGTGTTTTCAATATCGAGACTAAAATGCGGGGTTTATAATTGTTAGGCATGCGATGTCTAAGGAATTCATTTGGTTAGGCATAAAATCCAAAGTATGAGATACGTTGGGTTTATGATGTCTAAGATGGTTGCGGATTCCAACTGTTGTAGTTTTTCATTTTCTTTTCCGCGACCGTAAGTGTAATATGTAGTGTATCGCCGGTTTCGGTGCTATATGTCAACGACAATTGGGATATGCATATTTACTTGCGTTGATGACATGTGATATTATGTGTTGTTGTGATATGTTATATTGGATCATCGTGTTTGAATAGCCAGGGGTTTTATGTGAGATGAGAGTTTTTATTTTCATTCATGTAAAATTCATTTTATGTAATATTCTTTTATTGGGGCACTTCCGGGTTGAGGATGATGTCACCATTGTATATTATTTACTTTTTCGCATTAGGATAGACACAAGGCGGGGAGCACAAGTAACCGGGTTCTAGAGTCCAGTGGGAGACCATCTCGAAGAGTCGAGGCCGGGTCTCCTAACTCTAGAATTGGTAGGGTTTCTTGCTGCTCTTGTAGGGGTCTAGGGGTGTGGGATTGGCTATTCATCACGACCGTGGAATCCGTGTTTTATACAGGCTTAAATAAAACCCGGAAATCCTAGTATATCCAATATTTCATAAATTGTGTTCTGCTGCGATTTATCTGTGATATGATTACTGTATATGTTGAGATAGATACTGGATATAGTATATGTGATATATTATATAGATGTTGCTTATATTTTAGACCCGCGCTAGCCCTGCCCCGCTCTGCTGTTAGTTACCTAACCTAACGGTGCACGACGGGACATCGAGGTGAATGCGGATGTCATAAGCGTACGTTGTATATCTGTGATGTTTAGGTAACTTAAAATGATAGGACTTCATTAATGAGATTAATGAAATAAAAGAAACCTAAAGATGTTGTAGAAACTTGTCTCGAAAACTGGTAGCTCTAGTTCTTGTTTTGCATAGCGGTATTGTCACGACCCGAAGTTCGGCCCGTGATCGGCACTTAACCACGTAACGTCTACAGACGTAACGCGACTAAGTAAGCCGAAACCCCAGAAATCAAAACCATTAAAAGTAGTGAGTGTTAAAACATTTTAATAGAATCATTAGTTAAAACATTCAGAAAACCTTGGTAATTTAGTAAAATTCTTTAAAGTTTAAGTTATTTTCTTTAAAAATTTCGGCAGCATTTCCTTTGTAAAAACTAGCCCCGAAATCGGGTAAAAGACAAGATATAAGTAAAATGACGTACTATAAGAATAAAGCATCCCAAACGGGAGCAATCACGCCCAACGGCGGAAACCATCACCACAATAATAGTATACGACGCCGTAGCGAAGAATGAGCAAAAATAACTGAAGACAATCATGAAAGATAAAACTGCATAAATAAAGTCGGCTCACAACGAGCTTGACACCAGAGTACAAAATAATATACATCATCATCCTCACAACTGGTCTCTAAGTCAATACATGAAATAGTAAATGGAGAGTACTAGATACAATAATGTGTACAAATGGAAAATAATCGGATACCATAAACCCACCTAGCAGCAATTGGAACTAAGTCTGAAAAATAACCCATCTGAAACTTGATTGGAATGATTACACACCGAACCCACCAAACACGTCTTTTATCCAAAAAAATAATTGAACTGCCGGTTATATCTCCGTTCGTATTAAATCATCTGATTTTCACGCCAAACTGTCTTTTGTTTTTGGACCTAGGTAACTTGAGTAATTAAGTCCGCTGGGGTGTTTCTACACCTAATGCCCTAAAACCAACTGCTTTAGGAGCATTGGCCCAAAGCTCGCTAAGAAGCCTAGAAAGTCCAGATTAAAACAAAGTCAAGCAAGTGTTCTCTCCGAGTTAAAATTCCTAACGGTTCTTTGTGTGAGAATAATCTTGATAAAAGACAGACTTTTATAAAAAAAAAATTTAACAGAGATATGAAGGTTTTATTCTATGATAAAGACTATTGCACATTCACAGAGGTGTGTATGAAATGAAAACAAGAAAAAGGTGGAGTGAAAAATACGACTTAGTTTCCTGTTAAGGAAGATAGAAATTCTGAAGTTGAAACCTTACTGGAAAACGAAACTTGAAAAATACTTAACTCTTTATAAAACTTATGTGATCCTTTTAAAATTGTTATCTGGGCTTTATTGTGCGACATGATGACTTTATTCGATCTTTCGGGAACTTAACGACACTATTTGCACTGCACGTAAAGACATATAAAATCTGTAGTTAAATAAGAAGCGAAGTGTGAAAAATAAAGGTTCGATAGTCTAGACTTAGGATTATAGAATTGTTATTTTCTGAAACAAAACTTTAGGGTTTGAATCTTAGTTATTTTACAAAACTAACTTGACCGGATTTTGTGGGTAGTATCCGCTGAAACCCCTCAGGAGACAACACTCCTCCTACTAAGGACACCTAGAGGTTTAACGGCTTGTTGCACATGCTCAGTGCAATCGCGTTCCCTGCGAAAGTGAGGTTAGGAAATTTTTTGTGAATAATTTGGCTTTGCTCGGGACGAGCAAATGATAAGTTTGGGGGTATTTGTTCATATCAGATTTTTGCATTTTTATACCGCCCAATTTTTATCACATTGCATATCGGTAGGTACTCTTGAGCCGTGTTTGCTAGTCAATTGCAGGATACAGGTTCTCGGCTCTAAACGGTGAAATCCATGGAAAAATACGACAAAATCCGAGTTCCTGCCAACTACAGATAAAACACGGGTCTCCGCTCTTTATCCGTCTGTTGCCACACACCAGTTTAGGAGACAAAATGACAAATCAATTGTCACCTTCATGCACAAAGCACTATGGCAACACCAAAACCAAGAAATCTACGCGGAGCTCAAGAAAATCCATGTCCAAAGTCCACCTTTCCCTCAACAGAAATTCTGGAAGAAATGTGGAAGCATTTTCAGAAAATACATGTACCAGACAAGAGGGGACAGCAGACCAGGGCAGCACAAAAACGCCGACAGACCAACTCAACCATAGGGCGGCAGATCCGCGGCATAAGGAGGCTTAGGCCGCGGATCCGCGGCCGTATGGTGGCGGCAGGTGACCAATTTTTGAGGGTGTTTTGGTCTTTTTGTATGTGTTCTGGTGGTTGCCCTAGGTTTTCATTGTTTAGCCTATAAATAGCCCAGAACTTTGTGAAGGAAGGGGTCGATTCTTGTATTTTCATTTTGCTAGGTTTAGTGTTTTTCTTCTTCCTCTTCTCATCTCTTCTCCATTAAACTTGTAGTGAGCTTGTGAGTGAAGAGTGATGAATAAAGAAGATCATTTTATTATCATGCTTGTCTTGCTTTTTCTATAATTGTTGTAACTTTAATTCGTTAACTAGTTGTTGTTATTTCTTGTTGTTTCTTTCTTCTCTCTTTTTCTTTATCCTTAATACGACAATGATGCTTACGCTCGATCCTCGCCAAGGTGAGGTCGCAAATAGCTAGTCGTATTCTTCTAATCTCTTTCTTTCTATCTTCCTCTTTTGTTTTGTTTTATTTTTCCGTATCATGATGTGTGAGTAGTTCATACTTGTTAGGGTAGGATAAGGGAAGTTTGAGAGAAGGAAATCTCTCTCACTCTTTCCTTGCCCAACAGCTTAATTCGACTCCCGTTAATTGAACCACAATCCGCTCCTTACGGCACCCTATCCTACATGATAGCGGTGATCCCGTAGTGAGACCGGTTGTGGTTGAATTAACCGGAGGTTATGGCTAAGAGCCAAGAACGGACGGACAAGCACCAAAAGAAAGAACTTATGCGTTGGAAAGCCTAGCTTATACTCGCAAGTTCCTTCCTAGTCGTGCTAATCCCCGTTGTTGTCGATTACCGTAACACCGATATTAAGAGGGGCAACGAAAGATGAGGAGACTCCTAACTCAAACTAACCTAATCCTAACCCTAACAAGCTCTCTTTAAATATCAACTCAACACTTAGATAATCACAAACAAATCTGAACTCTCGGACTTAACTCGTTAAAACACACTGAAAAAGACTCCCATCTCCCTGCGGACGACCCGTACTCAACCGGCTAGCTACAACCGAAACCGTCTTGATTGCGGTATTTAAACTAAAACTTGAACACGCAGAATCGCTACCAATCAAGTAAACGGGGAAAAACCGCTCTTTAAATGAATTCAGTTTTAACATCTTATGCGGTCTCCAGTTTTACCAAAAACCAGCTTATCTAGGTAGGCACAATGTATATATGCGTAAGTATGGATGTACCAAAATATATATGCACCAATACGAATATACAACATGTATGTGCAAAAGTATGGATATGCAAATGAGTATGTATACAAGTAACATAATCCTGTCGAATCATATATGAGGTGAGCTACAATATATTGTTCATGGCCATTCTATAGTGTGAGTGTCATGGCAATTTCTAACAGTGTGTGTAACATGCAGATTAGTGCTCGTGCAACATGAACCGTTAGTAACATTGCGGTGTTCTATTAATTTCAAGTCCTTATATAGCAGGGAATATAGTATGCAACAAATAGTATCCATACACAGTCAATGTATATAAATGCAAATATGCCGCTACAATATCCTATCAAGCCCTGACGCATAACTCCATATGGGCGATTTCCCCGTAGATGTTAAATCTACTCACCGTGGTCTCGTGCTAAGTATAGCCGACTACTTGCTTCCCCTTCTTTGCGGCGTCCGACGTACTCGCCTGCGAACCTAGAATTTACACAAAGAATACGCATAAGCTAAAATCCTACAAAAACGCGATATCGAAACCGAACGAGAAACTCGCGTTGTGAACTAAACGCGTGTGTGTCCGATACGCTAAAACATGTGGATACGCGTCTGAAACTACCCCGACACGCGTTGATACGCAACAAACGCAAAACCCACCCACATAATACACGTGTCACGTAAGTTCAAAAGTGTCCAAAATAAGGTATTTTGTTCCAGATTTTTTATACAAGCAGAATTTTAAAAAGTTGCATGTATGAAAGACCTTAAAAAGGTAGCAGACACCAACTCAACAAACCCTGACACCCAGTTCCAACATCTGGCCGTAATTTGCGGCCAGAACCTATATATTTGAGGCCAACCTGGGGAATTGGGGCCCCGTGCTTTGTGTGTGTGGTCTAGGTCTTGTGTACATGCTCCAGAAATTGCAATTTTTGCCTGAAGCAATCGGGTTGAAAGCAGATCACAACAGATCACTAATCTTAATTAAAATGCTAATTTAACACTAAATCAAAACATTATGGTGTTTTAGTGTAACCTGAAACAATTTCTTGGTTAAAACAACACTAACAACACCTAATTAAGTTAAACAAGCCATAAAACCCCTTATTTAACCTAAACTTCACTTAAACCATAAGATTAGCACTAAAAATCACTAAAATACTAGATTTAACTAATTAAACTACAAGTTAAGCAAATGAGTGATTAAAATGGGCTTAATACCTCACAATTGGTCAAGAAGTGGCACCACTTGCTGGTCTAGCCCCAAGAGTTCAGATTTGACTCAAGGATCCATAAAGAAGTGATCTTGGAGTGATAAATGTGAGTTGGTGTGTGGTAGATGTGTTTTAAAATGAAGATTTGAGTTAGTAAATGATGAGAGAATGAGAGGAGATGAAGGGGGCTGGGATGCTGCTGCCTGCTGCTGCTGTGCAGGAAAAATGAGAGGGAAGGGGGAGAGAGAGTGTATGCAAGAAGTCAAAGCCCATGCCTTAATAAATGCCCCCCCATGCCTCTCTCTTTTCTCTCAATTTCTATTTTTCTTATTGTTTTATCTAATTATGGCTTTATAAGGAAAAGAAATGATAATTTGAAAGAGGTGGAAAAAGAAACATGTGTTACAAAATGTGTTAAGTGTGCATGCAAGTTACACTAATCCTTACTTAGGAAAAGTAATTAAGGAAAATTTCTAATTAAGCGAACACATAGCTAAATTATAATTAATAAAACCCATTTATATATAAAAACACATCTCATCATAATTAAAACGGATTTTATTTTATTTTAAGTGGAAATTTAAAATTTACGAGATTTTATGAAAAACACGCATTATTGCTATCTAACGCGAAATTAACCTAAACGAATTTCAAAGCGTTCCAATCTTCCCCCCTTAAAGAAATTCGGCCCCCGAATTTAAAAATCTAGCTACGCGTACCTTCAAAGGGATGGGGATACTTCTTCTTCATCTCTCCCTCGGTCTCCCAAGTGACCTCCTCGCTGCTCGGGCCACGCCAAAGGACCTTGACGGACGGTATAACCTTCGATCTCAATTTCTTCACCTATCGATCCAAGATGACCACCGGCTGCTCTGCAAAAGAAAGGTCGTACTCCAGCTGGATCGTCGGGTGCTGAATCGCATGCGAAAGATCATGAAGATACTTGCGGAGCATCGAAACGTGGAAGACGGAGTGAACGTCTGGGAAACTGGGCGGAAGAGCTAACCGATACGCAACTGCACCAACACGCTCGAAGATCTCGAAGGGGCCCACGTATCTGGGACTAAGCTTCCCCTTCTTTCCAAATCTCATCACGCCTTTCATTGGGGAGACCCTCAAGAAAACATGATCGCCAATAGAAAACTCAAGTCTGCGCCGACGACGTTCCGCGTAAGATCTCTGCCTGCTCTGGGCTGCTCTCATCCTATCGCGAATCAACTGGATCTTCACGGTCGTCTCCTCAACAATCTGCGGCCCTAAAATACTGCTCTCGCTGAGCTCTGTCCAACAGACGGGCGATCTGCATCTCCTCCCATATAGAGCCTCGAATGGTGCCATCTGAATGGTCTCCTGGAAGCTGTTGTTATAGGAGAACTCTACTAAGGGCAGGTGGTGATCCCAGCTACCTCCGAAGTCTAAAACGCACGCTCAGAGCATGTCCTCGAAAGTCTGAATAGTCAGCTCTGACTGGCCGTCGGTCTGCGGATGAAATGTTGTGCTAAAACTCAAGCGGGTGCCCAAAGCCTCCTGAAGCCTCTGCCATAGTCGGCTGGTAAACTGGGTGCCTCGGTCGGACACGATACATATCGGGACTCCATGCAGTCGTACGATCTCGTCGATGTATATCTGGGCATACTGAGCAAATCCGAAAGTGGTCTTCACCGGCAGGAAGTGAGCCACTTTCGTCAATCGGTCCACGATCACCTAAATGGAGTCATACCCTCGACTAGTCCTGGGTAGACCCACAATGAAGTCCATAGAAATCTGTTCATATTTCCACTCCGGAATGGGTAACGGCTGTAGCTCTCCCACGGGCCTCTGGTGCTCGGTCTTGACTTGCTGACAAGTCAGGCATCTCGACACGAAGTCTATGACGTCCTTCTTCATCCCGTCCCACCAGTAAACATCTCTCATATCATGGTACATCTTGGTGGAACCCGGATGAACACTGTACACCGATCGATGTGCCTCCTCAAGAATCTCACGCCGCAGTCCCTCAGCATCTGGTACGCACAGTCTAGTCCCAAATCGCAGTATCCCCTGATCATCAATCATGAACTCGGAAAATCTGCCCTGTCCAATCTGTGCCATGATCTCTGAACAACGGTCGTCACTGTACTGTGCCTCATGTATACGGTCAAGCAACTGTGGGCGTGCACGAACATGCGCAAGCTGTCCCCCAATCGGCGTGAACTCGAACTGCACTCGGTTGTCGCATAAAATCTGCCAATCTGCCGACGACTGCCTCTGCACTGCGCTCAAACAAGATAGACTACCCCCAGGCCTCCTACTCAAGGCATCCACCACTACATTCGCCTTGCCCGGGTGATACAAGATCTCGCAATCGTAGTCCTTTACTAGTTCCATCCAACGGCGCTGTCTAAGATTCAGGTCCCGCTGCTGAAATATGTACTTCAAGCTCTTGTGATCAGTGAATATCTGGCACGACTCGCCATATAGGTAATGTCGCCAGATCTTGAGTGCAAAGACCACTGCAGCCATCTCTAAATCGTGAGTGGGGTAGTTTTGTTCATGTTTCTTCAGCTGCCGAGAAGCATACGCGATCACCCTGTCGTGATGCATCAATACGGACCCTAGCCCCACTCAAGAAGCGTCATAATAGACCACAAATCCGCCCGATCCTGAAGGCAATGATAACACTGGCGTCGTAGTCAAACGAGTCCGTAGCTGCTGAAAGCAATGCTCGCACTCCTCCGTCCAATCGAAAGGAACTCCCTTCCGGGTCAACCCGGTCAACGGTGCAGCAATACGGGAGAAGTCCTGTATAAATCGCCTGTAGTAGCCGGCCAGTCCTAAAAAGCTGCGGATCTCAGTGACTGGTGCGGGTTTGGGCCAACGCTGAACGGACTCGATCTTCTTCGGGTCTACACATATACCATCTCGTGTAATCATGTGACTTAAGAAGTCTACGCTGTCAAGCCAGAATGCACACTTGGAGAATTTTGCGAATAGCCGGTGCTCCCTCAAAGTCTGCAATGTGATCCGCAGGTGCTGCTCATGCTCCTCTCAGCTCCGGGAATACACCAAAATATCGTCAATGAATACGATGATGAACAAATCAAGATACGGCCTGAAAATACGGTTCATCAAGTCCATAAACACTGCTGGGGCGTTGGTGAGTCCGAACGACATCACCAAAAACTCATAATGGCCGTAACGCGTGCGGAAAGCTGTCCTCGGAATATCCTCCTGTCGAACCTGCAGCTGATGGTAGCCTGATCGCAAGTCGATCCTCGAAAAATATCCTGCACCCTGAAGCTTGTCGAATAGGTCGTCGATGCGTGGTAAAGGATATCTGTTCCGCACGGTAACCCTGTTCAGGTGGCGGTAGTCGATACACAAACGCAAACTGCCGTCCTTCTTCTTGACAAACAGGACCGGAGCACCCCAAGGAGACACACTGGGTCGAATAAGCCCGTTATCCAGCAAATCTTGTAACTAACCTTTCAACTCTCTAAGCTCCGCCGGGGCCATCCGATAAGGCGGTATGGAAATAGGCCCCGTGCCGGGAATCAAATCAATACAGAAAACAATATCGCGCTCAGGCGGTAGCCCAGGAAGCTCGTCAGGGAACACATCAGGGAACTCACTAACAATCGGAACCTGGTGCAACGGAACCGCTGTAGCTCTAGTATCGCAAACATAAGCGAGAAATCCCTGATATCCCTTCCTCAAAAGCTGTCCAGCGTGAAGAGAAGAAATCAAGCTGTGAGGGGCGGCACCACGGTCCCCCTGCACAACAAAAGCCGACTCGCCGGGAAAACAAAATCTAACTGTCTTCTCGCGGCAGTCCACAGACACATAGCACGTGACTAACCAATCCATGCCCAAAAGAACGTCGAAGTCCAACATCTCAAGAAGGATCATGTCGACAGGCAACTCTCTCTCGCCAATACGGACAATACACGACCGGAACACGTGTCTAGCAACAAATGATTCGCCCATTGGGGTGGTCACAACAAGCGGCTGATCAAGAAAACCGGACTCTCTACGCAAACTCAGCACGAAATGTGTGACGCAAACTCAGCACGAAATGTGTGACGCAAACTCAGCACGAAATGTGTGGAAACGTACGAGTGCGTGGATCCCGGATCAAACAACATGTGTGTGTCAATAGAACATACCGATAGGGTACCTGAGACTACAGCATTGGACGCCTGCGCGTCCTGATGCGTCAAAGAAAAAACCGGTGCATGTCCCCTACCTGCAACTGGCGGTCCCCTACCAGCAACTAGCTGACCTCTGCCTCGGCCACCCTATCCTCTCTGAATGAACCCTCCGCGGCTATGACCTCTCTGTGCGTAAGTCTGACGTGGAGCAATAGCAGGTACAAGAGGCAACGCACTCTGAGGTGGTGAAGGTTGTAAAGTGACATGCGGTACTGCTGTCTCCCTCCGGCGTATCTCGGTACAATCTCTGATGCGGTGATGGGGACTACCACACCTAAAGCATCCACGTGACGACTGCTGACCCTCCTGGGGATAAGAGCTAAACATCTGACCTCGCCCCGAGTCTCTGCCACCTATACGATGTCTGTCACGGCGTCCGAATGGAGGTCTCCGTGCTGCTGTATCAATACGAATTCTCTTCGGCCCTGGAACTACCGAAGTCTCAGCAAGGCGCTCCTTGACTAATAGGGCTGCGTCTACAGCTACTGCATAAGTCTCGCAATGTTGTGCGCTGATCGCAAGGAACAGTGGGGTAAGCAAGCCTCGAACAAACCTCTTGACTCGTATCTCCTCAGTAGCTACTAAATATGGGGCATAAACAGATAGCTCGGTGAACAGTACGTCGTACTCTGCCACTGTCATCTCCGGAGTCTGACGTAAAGACTCGAACCTGCGCGCTCTAGAATCTCTGACACTCTGTGGAAGGAAGCGGGCAAGGAACACCGTCACGAACTCAGTCCAGGTCATAGGAGGAAGGCCTGCTGCTCTGCCCTTCTCTACCGACTCACACCACTTCTGTGCAAGACCTTCCAGGCGAAAGCTCGAGAACTCTACCCATCTCGCATCTGAGCATCTGAGTGAACGACATATCCGGGCCATCCTATCAATAAAAGACTGTGGGTCCTCGGCTGCATCGGTGCCTGTGAAGACCAGAGGCTTCAGCCTCATAAACTCTGATAGCGATACAGTGATAACCTCTGTGGCTGCAGGTGCAACTGCCTGAACTGTAGGTACCATCGCGGTCCCCGCAACGGGTGGAACTACCTGTGGCCGCTGCGCTCGAAGTGTCTCAACTAGCGACCCTATCATCTGGCGCATCTCCTGCATACCGGCCCCTAGCATAGCGATCTGATCTGTCGAAGGAGGGACAGTCTGCTCTGGTACAACGGGTGTACTGCCCGGGTCAGTCCTCATCTCAGACGAGTCAACTCGAATCTCGGCTCTCACGGCCGCTCTCTGCGCCCTCGTAGTCTTTGGCGGCATAATGGCTGAAAAGAAAGTAGGATTCGATAAGGATACGGAAATCAAATCACAAGAAGGTATATAATCATGAAGGAATTTCAATCAATAAGTGCTAAGGTCACTTAGGCGGAGTACCGTGTCGTGAGTATGCCGCGGAACATACGCACGCTACGCCACTCTGCTTCAGCTACCTACTCCATCATACCAGGGCCATCCTACACTCCGAAAGGTAAAACCTACGCTCTGATACCAACTTTGTCACGACCCGAAGTTCGGCCCGTGACCGGCACTTAACCACGTAACGTCTACAAGCGTAACGCGACTAAGTAAGCCAAAAAACCCAGAAATCAAAACCATTAAAAGTAGTGAGTGTTAAAACATTTAATGGAATCATTTGTTAAAATATTTAGAAAACCTTGGTAATTTAGTAAAATTCTTTAAAGTTTAAGTTGTTTTCTTTAAAAATTTCGGTAGTATTTCCTTTGTAAAAACTAGCCCCGAAATCGGGTACAAGACAAGATATAAGTAAAATGGCGTACTATAAGAATAAAGCATCCCAAACGGGAGTAATCATGCCCAATGGCGGAAATCATCACCACAATAATAGTATACGACGCCGTAGCGAAGAATGAGCAAAAATAAGTGAAGACAATCATGAAAGATAAAACTGCATAAATAAAGTCGGCTCACAACGAGCTTGACACCAGAGTACAAAATAATATACATCATCATCCTCACAACTGGTCTCTAAGTCAATACATGAAATAGTAAATGGAGAGTACTAGATACAATAATGTGTACAAATGGAAAATAACCGGATACCATAAACCCACCTAGCAGCAAAACAGCTCACGCACCAACTGCAGTGGTATCCGTAGCCAAAAAGAAACAAGAGCTAGCCCTGCCGCAACTACTCTGAGGGTCGACTTGCAAGCACTGTGGCACAACGGGGGTGAGTTGCCAACTCGTGAATAGAAGATAACATATAAAGGTAATCTCGAGTATGCACGTACTGCGATATTCTAACATGTGTAATCAGATAACATCTATATGATGAGCTGGGTATGCGATAATCATGCAAAAGTACTCTATCAGGTACTACAACTACATGATGCAATGCATAACAATGAATGCTGAGTATGGGATAAATATCATCAACACGGAATATCAACGTGGAAAAACCCCGGTGTCTACCAAAAACACCCAAAATCTCGATAACTCAGGCGCCGTCACCCTATCCGTCCCTCAATCCTGTAAATCTCATAGAAGCGGGGTGCCCAACATCGGCACCTCAAAATAATAAGAAATACTCGTGTCCAGCATCGACACGCAAACCCTCCTCTCTCAGGCGTCGCATACCAGATCGGTCCTCAGCATGTATTTCATGTCATAACCCCCAGACAGTATCCTCCGGATATCCGTCGGGTCTCCAAACTGTCACCGGAAGGTAGTAGTCCCTCCGCTGGGCTCACCGTCTAACTATACGAGTCTTCTTACCCCGGGGTACCATACCGGGTCCACCATGTACCCGCAGACGGTGCCTACCACTCCTCGAATCGGGTATACTCACACAAGCACTCAAAACCGAGAAAACTCATGGTGGACGCACCAAAATATCATATCAAGAGAAACCGGGTTTTTAAAATAAAGCATGCTTTCTTGAAATAATACCACGGTTCTCAAATCCAGAAATTACATGAAATCCAAACTCAATGCGTAAATCCATGCGATGTGATGTATACATCATAAGGTCGTACTATGAGTAAACGGGGAAAAACCGCTCTTTAAATGAATTCAGTTTTAACATCTCATGCGGTCTCCAGTTTCACCAAAAACCAGTTTATCTAGGTAGGTACAATGTGTATATGCGTAAGTATGGATGTACCAAGGTATATATGCACCAATACGAATATACAACATGTATGTGCACAAGTATGGATATGCAAATGAGTATGTGTACAAGTAACATAATCATGTCGAATCATATATGAGGTGAGCTACAATATATTGTTCATAGTCATTCTATAGTGTGAGTGTCATGGCAATTTCTAACGGTGTGTGTAACATGCAGATTAGTGCTCATGCAACATGAACCGTTAGTAACAGTGCGGTGTTCTATTAATTCCAAGTCCTTATATAACAGGGAATATAGTATGCAACAAATAGTATCCATGCACAGTCAATGTATACAAATGCAAATATGCCGCTACAATATCCTATCAAGCCCTGACGCATAACGCCATATGGGCGATTTCCCCGTAGATGTTAAATCTACTCACTGTGGTCTCGTGCTAAGTGTAGCCGACTACTTGCTTCCCCTTCTTTGCGGCGTCCGACGTACTCACCTGCGAACCTAGAATTTACACAAAGAATACGCATAAGCTAAAATCCTACAAAAACGCGATATCGAAACCGAACGAGAAACTCGCGTCGCGAACTAAATGCGTGTGTCTGATACGCTAAAACATGTAGATACGCGTCTGAAACTACCCCGACACGCGATGGTACGCAGCAAACGCAAAACCCACCCACATAACACACGTGTCGCGTAAGTTCAAAAGTGTTGAAAATAAGGTATTTTGTTCCAGATTTTTTATACAAGCAGAATTTTAAAAAGTTGCATGTACCAAAGACCTTAAAAAGGCAGCAGACACCAACCCAACAAACCCCGACACCCAGTTCCAACATCTGGCCGCAATTTGCGACCAGAACCTATATATTTGCAGCCAATCTGGGGAATTGGGGCCCCGTGCTTTGTGTGTGTGGTCTAGGTCTTGTGTACATGCTCCAGAAATTGCAATTTTTGCCTGAAGCAATCGGGTTGAAAGCAGATCACAACAGAGCACTAATCTTAATTAAAATGCTAATTTAACACTAAATCAAAACATTATGGTGTTTTAGTGTAACCTGAAACAATTTCTTGGTTAAAACAACACCTAATTAAGTTAAACAAGCCATAAAACCCCTAATTTAACCTAAACTTCACTTAAACCACAAGATTAGCACTAAAAATCACTAAAATACTAGATTTAACTAATTAAACTACAAGTTAAGAAAATGAGTGATTAAAATGGGCTTAATACCTCACAATTGGTCAAGAAGTGGCACCACTTGCTGGTCTAGCCCCAAGAGTTCAGATTTGACTCAAGGATCCATAAAGAAGTGATCTTGGAGTGATAAATGTGAGTTGGTGTGAGGTAGATGTGTTTTAAAATGAAGATTTGAGTTAGTAAATGATGAGAGAATGAGAGGAGATGAAGGGGAGGGGGCTGGGATGCTGCTGCCTGCTGCTGCTGTGCAGGAAAAATGAGAGGGAAAGGAGAGAGAGTGTGTGCAAGAAGTCAAAGCCCATGCCTTAATAAATGCCCCTCATGCCTCTCTCTTTTCTCTCAATTTCTATTTTTCTTATTGTTTTATCTAATTATGGCTTTATAAGGGAAAGAAATGACAATTTGAAAGAGGTGGAAAAAGAAACATGTGTTACAAAATGTGTTAAGTATGCATGCAAGTTACACTAATCCTTGCTTAGGAAAAGTAATTAAGGAAAATTTCTAATTAAGCGAACACATAGCTAAATTATAATTAATAAAACCCATTTATATATAAAAACACATCTCATCACAATTAAAACGGATTTTATTTTATTTTAAGTGGAAATTTAAAATTTACGAGATTTTATGAAAAACACGCATTATTGCTATCTAACGCGAAATTAACCTAAACGAATTTCAAAGCGTTACAGGTATTCCTTGTAGAATATCCAGCACCTTATTCGATAAGGAAAGAGCCGAGATCCCTTCACTGGGAGTGACCTCTTTAGCGAAACTAGCAAATGCTACAAACTCAGTTTGTCTTTTGATTGCTTTTATAGTTTTGTTTTGCATAGTGGTATTTGTGAAATATCATGTACCTTATTTGATAAGGAAAGAGCCGAGATCCCTTCACCGGGAGTGACCTCTTTAGCAAAACTAGAAAAGCCTTACAAACACTCTATTTCAAAATCACTCGATTCTACGACGATATCAAGTTCATTACTCAAAAGGTTTTCTTAAAAACCTGTCGTAGCCCTCTGTCATTTCAGATAAGTACTTGTTAGTATTCGTGCTGCGTTTGTTGACTATGTTAAGGCGTAAATTGTGGTAGCAGATTAGTGCTTATCTGCATAAGCATATGGTGCGATTGGATTAGGGTCATGCGGGTGGGTTTAATTCAATCAAGAAATGTACGGGTTGAACTTGACTAGCGGACTATGGGTAGTTTGGCCTGCGTCATGGTCATAGCCACGCTAGGGGCAAAATATTATAGGGAATTTCAAGTGTTCAAATTTGCAATGAGATTGCATACCTTCTATGAGATAGTTGGATCCCGATACCCACTGCGAGTAAGAGTTACTCCTGGGAGAGTTTTACACATTACAATTAGCCGATCAAGTAGGTGTCTAGAAAGGTGTTAACGGGGTTTTGCCTCTGCGAAAATGAGGTTTATTTTAATTAGGTCTGTGCAAAAGCACGGGGAACCTTCCTCAAAGTACCGACACTGGCCTGGCCGAAAGATTGGCGAACTTGTAGGGTATAATTAATCCCGGCTAGTCTTTCCTTTTAGGATTTGAAGGAAGATTTGACTAAAACAGTGGGAGCCATCCTAATTAGATATATTAATAACCAATCTAATCTTGCAAGAGCATACGCTGAGTGTTTTCTTCTCTCTCTCTCTCTCCAAGTAGCGACCATGTCACGCCTTAATTAAGATAATAATATGGATGTATTGACCGAACCCGCTTGTTATACTGAGCTGGGGAACGTTGGTCCCGCTCCAACTTATAATTGTTATAAGACCGAGCAGAAAATAGGGGATTACCAGAATTCCCGTACCGCCCAAACGAAGAAAGTACATGTTGATGCATCTTCTTCAGGTGTGTTCATTACAGAGAACTGATTCTCAGTATCCTCTACGTCCTGGGTATGAGAAACCGGATCAGAATTCCACATATGTAATCTGTTACATGGGCTACAGATAGGTAGAGAACTGGGAATGGGTGATAAGTTTCAAGAGTTGGAAACGGTGCAAGTGTTGCAGCCAAGTATGTTGGCAGTTATCACCCTGTATTACCAAATACATTGATTCTGAACGAATGTTATTAGATACCGAACCTGATATACAACATCATATCAGTCTCTTTATTAAGTAAAGAAAGATATAATTTTGTATTGTTGGATAATGTTTTGAACATTTCCTATATCAAGAGTTGATCGGTTTAGACACGTTATCTTAAAGTATATACATTCTAAATCAAACCACAGTTCTTAACGTACAAAACACACACAAGAAGAAAAGTTCAGAAATGAACGAATCCTTCTTGAGGCGTTATAGACTAGGTCATATCAATGCGACCCGACTAGCTAAGTTACATAAAGTTGCATATTTAAATCAGTTTGAATGTACATCTTATGAAACTTGCCAGTTATGTCACAAAGATAAGTTGGCCATAGCTCCGTTTATTGGAAACAGAGAAACAGTTAGTGAACTCTTGGGATTGATACATGATGATGTATATAAGTCCCCTGTCTACACATGCCAGGACCGGTTCTTTGTACTTCATTACATTCACTGATGATCTCTCAAGATTCGGACATATGTTCCTGTTGAAACACAAGTCTAAAGTTTTTGAGAAATTCAAAGAATATAAGTCAGAAGTAGAGAACCAAAACGGGTATAAGTATTATATCCTTTGATGAGATCAGGGAGGAGAATACTTGAGCACGGAATTCCTGGACTATTCTAAAGGAGAATAAGATTCTCTCTCAGTATTACTCCTCCGTATACACCATAACACGTCGGTATATCGGGACGGAGCAATCGCACCTTATGTGATATGGAGTGCTCTATGATGAGTACTACTGAGTTGCCTATTTCCTTTTAGGGGTTATGCACTTGTGAAGCTGCATACCTATTGAATAGGGTTCTAATCAAATCAGGTGCCTACCACTCCATATGCGATATGGTATGAGAAGAGCCCATGTCTTAAGGATGTTAAGATTTGGGGTTGTCCGGCCTATGTCTAAAATCAAAATCCGGACAAGCTCGAGGCTAGGTCAGTTCTGTAGAAGTTTGTTGGATATCCCAAGCATTCGCAAGGGAATATCTTCTACCACACCGAGAAACAAAAAGTGTTTTGTTCCTCAGCATGCCACCTTTGGGAAAGGGAATTTCTTGTGAAGAAATTAGTGGTCATGAGGTAGAACTGGAAGGAGTTTCAGCTATACAAACTACAGCTGACGATTTGATAGAACCGGAGGATTCAATAATTCCCAATGAACCTCAGCCTCTCCGCCGATCTGGTAGGGTTCATCATCCTCCTGAGAGATACTTCGGTTTCTCTATAACAGTGGGAGCGAAGATTGCATCATGAGATGATGACCTAACTAGTTTCGAGCAGGCCATCAAGAGTGGGGACTCTGTGAGAATGGCTGGATGCTAAGCGATCTGAGATGTAATCTATGTACACCAACAAAGTATGGACTTTGTTTGCTTTATCTGAAGGGTTAAATCCCCATCAGGAGAAAGTAAATCTTGAGAAGATTACTTGGCGTACATAGAAAAGTTGAGACTTTCAAAGCTAAGACTTGTTGCAAAAGGTTCTCGTCATTGACCAGGTGTGGATAATGATGAAACCTTTTCTCCAGTGGCTATGCTTAAGTCCATCCGGATCCTACTTGCCATTGCTACATACCATGACTACGATATCTGGCGGTTGGGTGTCATGACTGCTTTTCTAAATAGTGATTGAGAAGAAAGCATCTATAAGTACACAGCCAGAGGGCTTCGTAGACAGTGGGAGCAACGGAAACGTGTGCAAGTTGTTTTATGGGATAAAACAGGCATCGCGGAGTTGGAACATCTGTTTTGATGTGATAGTCAAAGTGTTTGACTTCATCAAAATAGTAGATGAACCTTGTATATACAAAAAGGTAGTAGGGAGTATGGTGGTGATCCTCGTATTGTACGTGGATGACATACTCTTGATAGGAAAAGAGTTTCCTATGTTACACTCGGTCAATCTCCTCTTATCACAAGGATTCTCCATATAGGATCAAGGTGATACCTCCTAAATCCTGGGTTTTGGATCTATGAGATAGATCTAAATTATGTTAGGATTCTCACTAGGTGTAGTGAGATGGTATCAATCGATCCTATGGAGAATCACTGGATAGCTTCCAGGGTGATAAGGTCGACTGAATGTCAGTCACAAGCATTGTCTTTGCCCTCAGTAGAGGGAAGATATGTTGGAAGAGTTCCAAGCTAGATACCGTGGCAAACTAGACGATAAAAGGCTGGATACATTGCTACTAAGGATGCTACCAAAGAAGTAGTCTGGATGTATAAAGTTCATGAGATGAACTTCGTTCCTACCATTGTGTGACAATGGAGTTGTGGCTTTTGCCTAGGAACCCCCGTCCCATCAGTGATCCAGACATATTCTTAGGTAGTATCACCTGATCATAGAGATGGATGATCTCCAGGGAGATCGAGGTTAGGAGAGTAGACACTGACGAGAACACGGCGGATCCACTCACAAAGGCCTAGTCCCAGGAGAAACTTTTATGGGATGGTTGAGTATGTGATACTTCAACCACTGCTGATTGTTGGGTATGAGATACTACAACAGATGGCCCTAGTGCAAGTGGGAGATTGTTAGTTATATGTATGCCCTAGAGGCCATTACTGTACATACGATATATATTGTAATGGATGCTTGGACATATATATGGAGGACTTTCTTGCTCGACATGATAGTATGTTATCTGGTTGCTCTTTATCTAAACATGTACACTGATTGTCTCTATGTTACATGTTGATAAAGCCCTTAAGATGAGTACTTGACTACCAGGATTATGATGCAGACCATACTAATGGGGACAAAGTAGTCACTAAGTACATCCTTCAAATGTTCCTAGTCGAGGGTGTATTGAGACAGGGCATCAATATACCAGAGTAGACTAGCGTATAGCTTCTCGACCCATGTAGATGGGCGATGGATGATCCCATATCCATTGGTGTTTGACATCAGAGACAGTATACGGGTGCTCAGTGGAGACTGGGTATACTGAACGGACTCACCGAGAACTCCTAGATGGTATTATACCTAACATCAGATGGCGGTTCTCTGGTGACACCGGTAAAGGTTAGTCTGTAGACCCGAGATCGTCATAAAGTCTTGTGTAATTCCCACTGTGCTTTGATTTCCACCTTATCACGTTCAAGATAACGTGCAAAACGGTGGCTTTTGGGTACAGTCCTAAATCATATGGACGCAATGAGCGATAGGAGGGGTTTCGTCTCTCCCAGTATTGGGAGTTGATGTTGCGCTGTGCTCGATTGGCTATAACAGGAGGTCCCTGGCCAGGGATGCTTTAGAGATATACTGGTAAGTGTTATCAGTAGTTTCTCGACCCGTTATGAGCCTCATATCGACATGACTTATCGAATTACTAGGGTCTGACGTTTACCACCCCTAGACGAGATATGCGACATATCAGACGAAGAGATCGGACTGTACGGTAGTGTTACTGATTGGATTCGCAGGAGTATGGACAGGCTTGCTTGTTGATCTTCTGATCGCTCAATACCCGGGTGGCCGTTACGTTTAGCAGACAGCTTGCGTCTTGTGGGTGTTTGATATGATCATCACCTACTGCCGGCGTATTGACGAGTCTTTAGAGTCCTACACAGAGATTTCCTGGCTCAAGCGAAACGGAGTAGGAGCACATATGTGATATGTGCGGGACCGAGATTGATACGATAGGTGATACCGTATTCTATTCTCGCGATATGTGATATCGGCCGGGTATATGTGATATAGCCGGGATAAAGTGTTGATTCGATGAATTGATACATATTATATTAGTCGGTTATTTGTAACATAGCTGGATTATTAAATCAAGCGTTGATTTAATAATTTAATGTATAATTATATATGAGATATATTACATTACATTAACTAATATAAGCTCACTTAAATAATTCTTTTTCTCACTTGATGATACATTGATATATATGTGATATATGTTAATTGTATTATTTTCTTTTGTTACAAAATATTATATATGTGATATATGATATTGTGACATGCTAGGTTATACATGCAACTAGTGTTTATGAGAATCACACCATGATTAGGGTTTATGGTTGGAATTATATATTTATTTGTAGATAATTCAAATTGTGTTGGATATTGTTGAGATATTTATCCATGTTGACTTTGTCCACCCTCTTTGATATTTCTAGGATATTTATTAACCTAACCCTAACCCTAGCTCATGGTTTATTCTCTACATGAGTTAGCCATGACATAATTAAACCATGGTTGCATTTCTAACCTCATTCACTCTCTTCTTCACTTGACTTGAGCTTCTTCTTCTTCATTAAATTTTTGCTCTCTTGAAAGTGATGAAAATTTGTAAGATTTTGAAATCTAAAGCGAGCAAAATTCCTACTTCATCATCCTCTACTACTTGCTATTTAGTATAGGGTGTTTGCTTCACTAATTCCATAATTAGTGAAGAGATAGCTTCGGTTAGTGTCTTCTCGACGTAGATCATCTTCGGCCTCGAAGACTTCGAAGTAAGCATGTTCGTTTCTTCAAGGGAGCCTCTTTAGAGTCTGGAGTTTACGATCGCAGCGAAGGGACTACTACACAGAGCTATTGAAGTGAAGGACCAGTCTACAAAGCTTGTATTCCTTGCTCACTTTACTTGCAAAGTGTTTGCATTTACATTTTCATCGGACTTCTAGTTAACGATTCTTAGTTAGGGTTAGCTAGAACGGCGAAAATTTGAATTTGGCATGGACGATACCTCCCGAAACCTTACTACCGTCCTAGGTAACCCTGCAACAGGTGCTTCACCAACGAAAACGAGAACGAGGTGATCTCAGAGTTTCCACTAGCACCAAAAGAGCTGGAAGATGGGATACACACTACGGCGGACAACCTAAGAAAAATTAACTTAGGGACGGAAAATGATATGAGGCCAACGTTCGTCAGTGAGCTACCATATGAAAAATAGGTGGCCACGTTAAAAAATGTGCTCATGTAGTACAAAGATTGCTTCGCCTGGAACTACTCTGAAATGCCGGGTCTAGATCCAAAAGTGGCAGTACATAAACTGGCGATATCTCCAGGTATAAAACCAATCAAACATGCACCAAGAAGGATGCGACTCGAACTTGAGATGAGTATCAACGCTGAAGTCAAGAAACTAATTGACTCCAGTTTCATCCAAGAAGTTCAATATCCCGACTGGATCGCTAACATCGTTCCGGTAATGAAGAAAAATAGGACGGGTCGCATCTGCATGGATTTTCGGGACCTTAACAAATCTTGCCTTAAGGATGACTTCCCAGTGCCCGTACCGAGCTTATGATCTATAACACGTCTACCCATGAGGTCTTCTCTTTCATGGATGTATCTTCAGGATACAACCAAATAAAAATTCATCCTGAAGACCAGAAGCATACCGCCTTCCGGACCCCGTTGGGCATATTCTGCTATAAGATGATGCCCTTCGGTTTGAAGAACGCTGGTGCTACTTACCAGAGGGCCATGAAAAAGATCTTTGATGACCTCATATATGATATCGTTGAATGCTATATCGACGACCTTGTGATAAAGAGTAAATCTCACGAGGAACATTCAGAACATCTAAAAATAGTGTTTCAACGTCTTCAGAGGTATAATCTAAAGATAAATCCTCTAAAATGCGCGTTTGGAGTTTCCTCAGGAAAATTCCTAGGATTCATCATATGTCACCGAAGTATCGAAATCGACCCCTCAAAGATCAAGGCGATTATGGAAATGCCCATGCTAAGAACCCTCAAACAGCTGCGGTCTCTCCAAAGAAAGCTCACGTATATCCGGTGATTCATAACCAACCTTTCCGGAAAATGCCGTCCCTATAGTCATTTGATGAAGAAAGGGACCCTGTTTGTCTGAGATCAAAAGTGCCAAAATACACTGGACGAAATCAAATAGTACCTGCAAAATCCGCCGGTATTGACTGCTCCGGTTAAGGGAAAACCCCTTATCCTATATACAATAGCCCTTGAGGGTTCTCTAGACGCGCTATGGGCACAGGAGAATGATCAAAGAAAGAAGAGAGCTCTATACTATTTAAGTCGAGTTCTTCTGGGGGCAGAAAGCAACTATTCCCCCATCGAAAAGCATTGCTTGGAACTGATCTTCGCAATAACAAAGCTCAGACATTACGCCTTGGCACACGAGATCCATCTCAAATCGAAGGTGGATCCTCTCAAATATCTAATGTCAAGGACCATACTAACAGGAAGGCTTACCAAATAGGCCCTCCTCCTGATGGAGTTCTCGATAACGTATCGTCCCCTCAAAGCAGTGAAAGGGTAGGCCATTGCCGACTTTCTCGCGGAGCATCCGATACCAGCTGAATCCCCATTAAATTGCAAATTGCCAGATAAACATGCGTTCGACACAATCGAAGAAGAAAATGATCCCCAATGGGAACTCTGCTTCGATGGAGTATCTTCCGTAAAGAAGCGAAAGCAAAACACCCCCATAATCAAAGCTGGGGTGGACCTTATCTTCGTGACTCCACAAGGAGGGATACTGCGCTATGCCCTCTCCTTAACAGAGCCAAGGACTAATAACGAAGCTGAATATGAAGCTTTGATAGCAGGTCTTGAGATCGCTATCGACATGGGAATCAAAGACCTTCTCATATATGGAAACTCCGAGCTGATCATTAACTAAGTAAATGGAAACTATCAGACATGCAAGCTAGAGCGGATAAAGTATGGTGAAAGAGTGCAGCAACTGCTGACATAAATCCTTTCCTATACTCTAGAAAGTATACCGTGTGTGGAAAACATCAAGGCGGATGCACTGGCCAAATTGGCTAAGGAAATGGTCGATGAAGACCACGGTGACGTAAGGATTATTGTGCAAAACCGCAGGATTCTCGTGCCAACAGATATATCTTCGGAAGGCTTGATAGAGCCATCCGAAGGAAAAGAAATGACCGAACAAGTAGCCCTTCGAATAGAGGACGAAGAAAAGGTCATCGACTGGAGGGAAGTCTTCATAGACTACTTAAAATCCCAACGAACGTCCGAAAATGCGTCGTCTAGGCATCAACTCATGAAACGAACTTTGTCTTTCTCCTTCATCAATGATACTCTATATAAGAGAGCGTTCGACTGTATGTGGCTAAGATGCCTGGGACCGGAGGAAGCAAAGAAAGTCGTCCAAGAAACTCATGACGGACTCTGCGGTTCTCATCAAGCCGGGCCAAAGATGAAGCTGAAGATAAAAAGAATAGGTTATTATTGGCCTACGATGATCCAGGACTACCTTGAATATGCAAAACAGTGTCACTTGTGCCAAATTCATGGGGACATCATCCATCAACACCTAAATCCGCTGCACCCGACAGTGGCTAGCTAGCCGTTCGAAATGTGGAGAACCGATATAATTGGCCCTATCAAATCGGTATCATCCAAAAGACATCGGTTCATATTAGCAACAACTGACTACTTCTCTAAAGGGGCAGAAGCAGTACAATTAAGGGAGGTGAAGACGGAGAATATCCTCCACTTCTTCAGAACCCATGTCATATATCGATTCGGTACTCCGCGACGGATAATCTCGGATAATGGGCCAGATTACAGAAGACATAAAATAAACCGCTTCGCACAGCAGCATAAAATAGATTGGAGATACTCTTTAGTCTATAATCCTCGGGCCAGCGGTCTAGCTGAAGAGTTTAACAAGACCTTGATAAAAATTATAAAAACTACGATGTCCAGAAAAAAAGGACTGACACGAAAAATTGCATGAAGCTCTCTGGGCGTACCGAACAACGTTCAAGATGGCCACGAATACAACATCATACACATTGGTGTTCGGTACAGAAGCAGTGCTCCCGTTAGAAATAGATCCCCCCTCTTTACGAGAAGTGGTTCAATACGAGCTGACAGATGAAGAAAATGCTCATCTTAGACTTGAGGAGCTCGACACCCTCGACGAAACTCGCCTTATAGCACAGCAAAATCTGAAGGCTTATAAGGCAAGGATAACACAGTCATACGAAAAACTGACCAGGCCGAGAACATTCCGCCAAGGTGAACTCGTGCTGGTCATCAAAAGACCAATGATCCCCAATCGTTAAAAATGAGGGAAGTTCAAGCCGAACTATGAAGGCCCGTACATCATAGACAAAGTCTACCAAGGTGGAGCCTACCTGCTCATGGATATACACGGCAAAAGACCCTTCCGGCCCATAAACGGCTGATTCCTCAAAAAGTACTACTCTTGAAGAGTCATGACTTAGGTCAATGATAGATGACGACGCTTGTATCCTCTCGCTATCTTCCTATGTCAGAACCCTGAAAGCAGTACCAAAAAAACTAAAGCATCGTCTCAAACACGGCGATGATGGACCGAAACGTTCTTAAACTAGCGCATCGCCTCAAACACGGTGATAATGGATCGAAATTTCCTTAACTAAAATTCGTCCCCAAAATGGGAATGGTGGACCGAAATGTCCTTAAACTAAAATTCGTCCCCAAAATAGGAATGCTGGACCAAAACGTCCATAAACTAATACTAGACCGAAATGTCCCTAAACTAATGTGTTCCCAAAAAAATGGGAATAATGGACCGAAACGTCCTTAAACTAATAATGGACCGAAATGTCATTAAACTAAAATTCGTTCCCAAAATGGAAATGTTGGACTAAAACGTCCTTAAACTAACAATGGACCGAAACGTCCTTAGACTAATGCTGGACCGAAATGTCCCTAAACTAATATCCATCCCCAAAACGGTAATATTGGACGGGAACGTCCTTAAACTAGCATTTCGCCCTAAAATATGGCGATAAAGGACCGTCATGTCCTTAAACTCACACATTTAGCCCTACGGTAAATCCCCATATCGATTACCATGTACAATCCACAGGCATAAACGATTCATAACTCTCCCGGGTCCCATGTGATGTAGTCCTTTGAAGAAGACCGGGGCCTACAGCTAATGGTGTGTTACCTTACGGGCCACCTAAAAAAAAGGGTATGTCCACAAGCGAAATGGACACGGATGAAAACCCGAAAGGGTGCCGTGAGTAAAAACAACAGGACTGCCAGCGAGCTAGTGAAAACCTGAAAGGGCGCGAACTCGTTAAAAAAACAGTATGTCCATAAGCGAAATGGGCATGGATGAAAACTCGAAAGGGCACCGTGAGTAAAAAAGCAGGACTGCCAGCGAACTAATGAAAACCCAAAAGGGCGCAAACTCGTTAAAAAAACAACCTGCGTGAGATCCTTACGACTCACAAAGGAGTAACACAATTAGGAATCCCCACGATTCCTAAAGAGAAATTTTACTTGCGTGATCCTCACGACTCGTAAGGAGAATTCCCTCCTATGAAACCCTCACAGCTCATGGAATTCAAAAGCCTTAAATTACAAGGATCCAAACATGTCCTTAAGCCATCATATCCCCTAAGTTGCCTTACAAGTGTTCCAAAATCGACCCCTGTATACAATTTACGGGCATAAATAAATATATTCCCTACCAAGTTCCACCAATGGCAAGAAATATCCCCATACGGTGAATGACACTTGTAAGTCCTCTCGACTTATAAGGAGAAAACACCTTTGTATGATCCTTACGACTTGTGAGAGAAAGACACACTTAGAAATCCTCACGATTCCTAAGGAGAAATTACACTTGCGAGATCCTCACGACTCATAGGGAGAAATACCTTTATGAGACCCTTACGGCTCATAAACCCACAAAGCCTTAGTCGACAGGATCCTAACCTTGTTTGCTAAGCCACCTTTGTTTAAACCAACAAAAGCAAATGATTATTTGCTCCTGTTAATATCCCTGTTGTAGTGATACTGATGCCTAAATAAGTATCAAATTTCAAGTCTTCTCACGGCAAATGATGATTTCCTCCTGGCAATATTCCAGTGGTAGCAATGCTGATGCCAAGATTGGAATCAGATTTCAAATCCAAAAAAAGCCGAAATGATAAAACGACTCACAATAAAAAGTAGCGAGTAAAAAAACCCGAAATGATAGAGCAACTCGCAATAAAAAACAGCGAGTAAAAACAAAAACAGCCGAAATGAGGGCACCGCGATAAATAGCCGAAATGATTGGGTAATCATGACTTTAGCGACATAATAGCTGAAAAGATAGAGTATCGCGGAAAGAAATAAAAAAATGAAAATGAAACTTTTCTACCCTGCAAGTATGTCCATATTGACTCTTGTATACAATCCATGGGTACAAATGAAAGAAAGGGAACCATATTTTCCCACCACGCTTCGTGAAAAAGAGAACTAAGTCTTGACGATACATATACAATCTAGAGACTATCTTGGCGTTCCTTCTCATTCCAGCAGGATGCAGACGCAACGTCATCAAAAATGACCAAAGGGTCAAATAAAAGTGGAGTAATGGCGAAATCCCAGCTCGGTGTTCCTTCTCATTCCAACAAGATGCAAATGCAACGTCATCAAAAAAGACCCAAAGGTCAAATAAAATTAGAGTAATGGCAAAATCCCAGCTCTAGCTCGGCGTTCCCTCTCATTCCAGCAAGATACAGACGCAACGTCATCATCAAAAAGAAAGACCCAAGGGTCAAAGAAAAAATGGAATAATGGAAAAATCCTAGTTCCAAGTCCTGACGGTTCATATACAACCTAGATACTATCTCGGCGTTCTTTCTCATTCCGGCAGGATGCAGACGCAACGTCATCATAAAAAAGGACCCAAGGGTCAAAGCAAAAATGGAATAATGACAAAATCCTAGCTCCAAATCTTGACGGTACATATACAACCTAGAAAATATCCCGGCGTTCTTTCTCATTCAGACAGGATGCAGACGCAACGTCATCATAAAAAAAAAGGACCCAAGGGTCAAGGCAAAAATAGAGTAATGGAAAAATGCTAGCTCCAAGTCTTGACGGTACATATACAACCTAGAGACTATCCTGGTGTTCCCCTCCACTTCAGCGGGGTGTGGATGCAACTATCAAATGACATTAGAGTAATGGCATATTCCTAGCTCCGGACTTCAATTGCAATACATACAGCATAGAGGTCCTACAGATGTTGTTCAGTCAAAAATATTGCATTCTTAACACATCAATTTTCCTACTCTTTCTAATCATCTAAAGGTGTTTATTGTAAATATGACACGGATTACAAATTCATCTGGAAAATACCAAACACCACGTGTTATAGTTATAATTGACACTCTGAAGGTAAATTGTGTGTTTATTACTATACGCATGATATTGTATATCTCAACACATTTTATCAAGATTGTGTGCAGAAAATTATGCAGGTCAAAGAACTGGAATCGTAAAATTGCCGATAAAATACAGCAAGTCAAAAAATTAAAATCTGGCAGCAATCAAGAAAGAATTATAAGATTCCAGACATTAGACGAAAACCCAAAAGCCTACATCAGAACACCCCATAAAAATAACACATCGATCTCTTCAAATGGCTGCGGAACCGCGGCCGAGTTGGCCGAGTTGCCGCGGATCCGCGGCCGAGTCAGGGTGTCAGAGAACAATAAATCTCCAGAACCTTCTTCTCAACAACCTTGCTTCCTCAAGACACTCCATAACCACGTGGCTTCTTCTGGAAGGCTCTGCATAACAACCTTCTTCTAGAAGGCTCCTTGTAACAACCTCATTCTAGAAGGCTTTCTCTAACAACTTAGCTTATGAGGGAAGATTCATTTGAGATCTATAAAAGGGGATCTAGATCTCAATTTTGGAGTTGTTCATCAAGGGTTTAATATTACACCATTCTAGCACAAATCCAAATCAATTCAATTCAAGTTGCGTGACACAACTTGAGCCAAATCAAGATACATTGAGAGCAAAATCAAGCAACAATCGAAGATCCTTTATTGCAACGCCGATCATCGTCCGAGTAAGAGATCCACGACGATCCACGACTCACGGCGATCGAGCCACGCAAAAATCAACGACAAATTCCCTTTCAAAGAAGCGATCGAGAGCTAGTCTTGTAAACTCGAGTTGAGAGGTATAATTTTAAGGAGATTTAAATAAAGGTGATAATTGTAATTCTCGCTTTCTATACATTCTTGTATTATGAAATTCTTTGTTATTGATTATTCAATTTTCATGATGTGTGAGTGAATTCTCCGCTTGTGGGGGATTCGAGAGAATCGGTAGATCTAGTGATGATAAGATCTTTTTACTAATCTTAAGTCTTATGAGATTTATGAACCTTAGTAAAAAGAATCATTGATGACCTAATTTGAAGCGAGATCAATTTCTTGATTATTTCGTTGCAAATTAGGGATCAAACGATTGATGATTTTCTTTACTAGAGGCTAGATCCGAATGATGATCAATGAAAAGACAAGGGATAGTGAAGGGGAAACACTAGTTTCTTCAATAGATCCCTAATCTTCATTCATTATCATCGATCTAGTTACAAATTATCAATAGATAAGATTAGTCATCTCTAGATACGTCACTACTACTAATTTGATCGAATCCTACAAGCTATTCTTCTTAATCTTGATAAATCAAATTGATATTGGATAAATTCTTGATTTCTTGATTCTTGATATTTTTCTAGATGTTTCTTGAAAATCAAACTCATAAATCTTGAATCGTTTTTTTTACTATTTTCATTTCAATTCATCTAAAACAAGATCGATCAAAACACGAATCTCTGTGGACGATCCGTGCTCACTAACAATCGCTACAAGCGACACCGTTGTTGATTGCGGCGATACAAATTTTTTTGGTTGTGATTACATTTCAAAACACGATCCGAAATTTTAGAATCAATCAGATGTCTACCATATTTCAGCAAAGAATCAGCGCGACATCATCAAAGCAAAAAATGAAGTGACGGAATATTCCTAACTTCGGGTCTTGACGGCGGTACATTCAAAGTCTAAAGACCGTTGGAGATCATCCCAGCCCAGAAGGGTGCGGTTATGACTCGTCGGAGCTCCAAATTGAGCCTAACCTCAAGTAAAAAGCGTCATGGAAAATACCTAGCGCTTGTTCTTCCAACGGTA
Source organism: Agapanthus africanus (assembly GCA_030015575.1). NCBI lineage: Eukaryota > Viridiplantae > Streptophyta > Magnoliopsida > Asparagales > Amaryllidaceae > Agapanthus > Agapanthus africanus. The sequence continues at coordinate 181,750,372 of CM057350.1, read as the reverse complement.
ATATGACCTAAGGAGATTACTTGAAAACGTCTTGTCCAGCCTCAGAAGGGATCAGAGACACGACAATCGCGGGGCAACTCGAACAGCGGCTTAAAGACTGCATATCGAGGAATACATCAGCCAACATGATAGTACCACGGACTAAAATCTTAGTACCACAAACCTAATGGACTTCTGTCATAAAAGAATGGGGGTTATCTGTAACGTTTTAAAAATAAATAAATAAATAAAATCGTTTAAGTGAATTTTATGATTTTCGGTAAAGTAAAACGTACTTTTCGTAAAACTAAACCGTAATTATTTTTGACTATAAATTTAAAAATACCTATTTTAATTATGTTATTACTAGTAAATGGTGTTTATTTAGCCACTTATAATTTTTTAGTTTAATTAAATATTTTTCCTAAATTAATTATTTTAAATATTAACATAAACTTTATTTTCACACTAAATTAGTGTAAATTACAAATTTGAATGGGTTAAATTTGCAAAAATGAACCATTGCATCTTAGAATCAAGTGTGTTTCATGCAAAATTTATTTTCAAAATTTTACAATGGTTCTAGACCATTCTAGGTCAAATGGAGTGAAGAAAATAAAGAATTTTTAAATAAATTCATGAAAAGACTTAATTGTGTGATATTTTTGTGAAACCTTCTACACTTTTCTTCACCTTTTCTCACTCTCCTCTCTTTTCCTCACCTCATGGCCAGCCTCACCTCCATGGGCAGCCCTAAAAATTTTCCCCCATCATTTTTGCATTAAAAATCATCAAAATTCATCAAAAATTCAATAAAAAATCCACAAAATCCTAATAAATTCCTACCCTCTATTCTTTGCTCATCTTTACATGGATTTTGGAGATGGAAAGCATTCATTTTGGAGGCTTATTTTCATGTTTGTATCTCATGTTGTGGAGGTATAAATCTTCTTCTTTTGATTTATTGTTATTAGATGTTTCATTTAAGCATAATTAGATTTAATAAATAATTTCTATCTACAAGTTTTAAAATTCAAGTTAGGGTTTATAAAATTAAGTTATGGTTTTTATTAATTAATTAGGGTTATAATAACTAGTTTAACATTTTTAGAAGTGGAAAATCTTGTATGGATGATATATTGTAAATTGTTTATCCAAAATTGTTTAAATTAATCCATTTTGCAAACTAGATTTCTATATATTGTATATATTGGTAAGATAAAATTCCAATTAATGTTTGTAACACTAGATTGTGGTTTTAATGAGGATATTAACTTGTTAGTGAAATGAAAACTTAAATTGGTTACCAGTTTCTATTGATAATTGAAAAATACTAATAAAAATGCGATTTTGCTAACTAGATTTTGGAAATTCCTAAATAAATGAGGTTTAAAATCCAAATTATGATTTCATTATATTATTATCATCATGAATTGTAGTTTAATACATTAATTTAGGCAAAATCAAGTTTAGTCGTGAAATTATGAAATTTTGCTTGCAAGGTGTTGAAATTGATAAAATTGCAAACTAGGAATTTATTTTTAATACAAATTAGTGTAATAAAAATATGGTAATGGTTTCTATAATCTAGTTATGTTAATTAATGAATATTATGAAAATTAGTTTCTTTTAAACATCAAGTTTTGAAGTAAAACGGTAAATTGGTGTTTTCAGGTTTTTCGAAATCGGACGATTTGATTGATTTTTAGGGTTTCGATGAATTAAGTCATGTTTTATATTATAAGTACTGAGTTTTTAAACTACAAGTTATTTGTTGATGTTTATCTCGATCAATCGGCGTTTGTACGCCGATATCGAGCGATATTTGGTTCTTTTGCATGATCGGGACATAGGTTTTAACCTATGCGCGTTTCGTGCGTCGTTTTGACTTTTGTCCGTGATTCAGTTTATGATATTATATATGTTTGCGTATAGGTACCCCTCACGTGGACTGCGGGCAATAAAGAGGAGGATGACGACATCATTTTCGGCAGACAAGGACCAGGTGAGTAGATATATATCTACGGGGGGAAGTCGGGTGGATGGCGTTTAGCACCCCCGCAAACGTAGAATAGGGATAGTACTTATTATCATTAGAAAGCCAGACGTGACCTTAGATTCTTGATGAGTAGGACCCTAGTAATGACCCTAGGTTGGACTAGACTGATTTAGAAAGACCATACCAGAAGATGAATACCTTGGAAGAGATTCGTAGGTTTCAGGTAGATACACACACACGCACACACTGAGACTCGACGTGGTGTATACGTGTATGTATATATATATATATATATAGAACTAGGTGTAGGTATATATATATATATATATACACACAATACGTATATGTGATACAAGGATGTGATATGATACACGGGGATGAAACAATATAACTGGGCTGATGCCGTGATTCTTGGCTATACAGTCGTGTTATGATGTTAGCGGATCATTAAAAAATGAGATAATGGATTTGTATACTTGAACAATAATAAAGGGTGGTGATGATATTGAAATACATGGGACTCTAAAATAGAACCCGGACCGTAACCTGTGCCTGAAATTCTGATATGGCTTCATATAGGTGTGACTTGATTTCGATATCATATACGTGTGACTTGATTATGATATCATATAGATGTGACTTGATTACGATATGATCTAAGTGTGACTTAATCACAATATGATACATATGACATGATATTTCTGAGGATAAATTAACGATGTATATTTATGCTGACAATGATATATGATTGATGTATGCGATTACAGTATAGCACATTGATCTTGACATGTGTTGATGATGATATTATACGAATGATGAGACACGTAGGTGATACTTGACCCGTACCCCGATATTAGGATGCCGTACGATGGATTCTACCGTACGAGGCATAGATATGATGATTGATCCGCACTCTTGATTCGAGGAAGCCGTACTACGTACGTGACGCTATTGAGGCTGGATCGCCGACTATTAGAGATATGGATTCAGACCTTAGGTGAACTCTTATTTCTTATTGACTAGTTTCTTAGGTTTAGTTCCTTAGGAGGTTAGATGGACACTAGTTTAGGTTCGAGTCAAATAGTTGTAGTTATACTTGTTTATCAAATGAGTGGTTGTTGCACATCTGTCTTACATTCAGGCCGTAATCATTATGGTGCATGGTCATACATATGTTTCTATAATCAGAATAAAACTTTGCCTGTTAGGACACCAGCACCATTACCGATGATGCGCATATTCCACGCACACTTATTTGCCGGCTCACACACATCATCATCGGTAATTGCTATGTCACGTACACTTTAGATCATATTATTTTTTATTGATACAATCAGCTAACAGCTAGATCGATATAATATTGTGATTACTCTCTGGTGTTAGTATAGATATGGTATTTATTACTTAGACATTTCATGCATTCGCATTTTCATGTTATCATGCCGTATTATGGGGCATATGCCGATACTTATCATATACTTACTCATGATTTTGAGATTTTGGATTTCTATGAGATTTCTGGATTTCGGGGAAAACCGCAAGAATATATAAAAACTTCTCTCTCTCTCCTCCTCTCTTTTTAAAACATAAGATGCGGTTTTCTCGTGATGTATGTGTCGTCCATCATGAGATTTCATGTTTTCTGTTGGATTTCGAGACCCGATTCGAGTAGTGGATGAACCGTCTCGGGTACATGGTGGGCCCGGTATGGTACCCCGGGGCAAGAAGATCGAGTTGTAGACGATGAGCCTGGCAGGGGAGGACTACCTACCGGTGATGTCTGGCGCGGCGGATATCCGGAGGATACCGACCGTTGTCATGAGATTTGATGATATGGGCCGATCCGGACTGACGGAGCCCGAGATATTGAGACTATGAGACATTGAGATTATGAGGTATTGAGACTTGAGATTTACATGTTTTGTGTCGATGCTTGACACGGATTTCCATGGATTTCATTGTTGATATTTCAGATTTCTATACACATTTTACTATGATAAAAGCTAAAGATTTCTTATACAGATATATCCAGATTTCAGGATTGATTGTTTTACATTCATGGTGCATTCATACTCATTCACATGACATATTACTATTTGAGGCACTGACACGGGCACGAAGCTTTTGCACTACACGTAGTTTATTACCCTGCCATTACTAGATGATTAGTATTATATTAGTATATTATTATGACCTGGGACAGCGTTGTGCATTCGATTTCTTTTCGCAGATATCTTCTACTCACGAGTTGGCAACTCACCCCCGTTGTGCCAAATTTTATTACAGGTTCGATGTACAGGGTTCCTTGGCAGTTTGCTGGCACATCGTTTCATTCCGGGTGATTTGCACGGTAGGTTGGTTCATTTGTATCTAGACCGCCGTTGTATTTTTATCATTTCATTTATATCTAGTAAGCTCCATCAACCAAACTTGTATTATTTGATAGTTTACTGGACCAGTTATTTACTTCGACCTTAGAGTCGCGCTTGTATTATTATGGTATCTGGTGAATTTGTTTTCTTTTAAGTTTTGAGCCTCGCCCTTTGGCGTTGTATACTATTATGCATTGATGTGATTGTTCCGCCTTTTGGCGTAGAGCTAGCTTCCGTTTGGGGATGCTTTTTATTGTTTGTATATATATTATTCTTGTTTGTACCCGTTTGGGGCCAGTTTTTACAAAGGAGACTCTGCCGTAATTTTTGAGAAAATTGGATGTTGCTTTTAAACTTGTTTTCTACATGTTTTCCTTTACTTCTTCTTCTTTTTATGGTTTAGATTTCTGGGCTTCGGCTTACTTAGGTTACGTTGCGCCTCTAAACGCTTCGTAATCTAAGTGCCGGTCACGTTCCGAACTTTCGGGTCGTGGCATTATCTACATACAATGTTAGGACAAGTTTCCTGTAAACCCAAGGGAGGTAAACTAAAAATACTCCGAAATGAGTACATAAACTAGAGACTACGAAATGAGTGAATAAACTACAAACTCCAGAATGAGTACATAAACTAGAGACTCCGAAATGAGTGAATAAACTACAACCTCCGGAATGAGTACATAAACTTGAGACTCCGAAATGAGTGAATAAACTACAAACTCCGGAATGTGTACATAAACTAGAGACTCCGAAATGATTGAATAAACTACAAACTCCGGAACAAGTACATAAACTACTTCGCGCCAGAGCAAGACAATCAAGAAAAAGAAGGCGCAGATACGAAAGGAAAAGATACTTTTCATTCATACTTCAAAATAGAACTACATACTCTCGGTGCATGCAAAAAAGAGGAAGGGGAAATGCATGATCCTAGATTTACAGTGGCACGACACTGCACTCCAGACATGGATTCTCAAACTCAAAAGCAAGCTTGAGCAATGCGCGTTCATCCTCATCAACCATCTTTTTGTGCATCTTCTGTCGGATGCAAGCATCAGGGTCATCACTAATGTCCTCCACCCTCTGGTATGCTGACTATTGCTTTCTGTTGAAAGACGCGGTGCAAGATGGCGACGAGATTATCTCTCCGTTTCTTTGAGATCAACCCCATCAAGTACACTAAATATACCTTATCCTCGGCGTCATCGAGCGCTTGGAGTGGCATAACCTCAGGACGTCTGGGCAAAGCCTCCTAAATCGACCCAACACTGATCTTTAAAAGTGCAGAGTGGCGGGGGAGCAATCGACCGTTGTAATCATCAATGTGACGCATCACCAAGTCGCATTGGGCGTCAATGAACTCCTGGCCTTGAAAGCGACCCTGGATACGAATCTCCTCATAAGAGATAATCTCTTCAAGATCATATAGATGACCAACCATGGTACCTAAAAAGAAACCGGGTGGAGTCAACAGTAAAAAATGATAGGATTACTAACTCCAAAGATAGTGGGCCTTACGAAACCAAAATGGCGACTCGTCAACGATGAGACAAGTGCCCATTGAGAATCAAAAAGGATTCTCACCAAATGAACAGTGGAGTTAAAAACTCCCAAGAGGGTATTAAAACCCTAAAAAAGGAAAATACTCAAGTACAGGAATGAGAATAAAATTCCTAAAAGTTCCAAAAAAAATAAATTTTTCAGAGCTAAACTCTGCAAGATAAAATGGAATTAAATTCCTCCAATAATGGGATTAAATCGCAGAAATCCCCATGATGAAAAACAGATAGAAAAAATAATGGAATTAAATTCTAGAGAACCACAAAGATCAGGATCAATAATAGGGTAAAATCCTAAGAAGAGAACCAGCGATTCTCAAGGATGCCCATTGATTCAAGACCCACAGTCTACTCAAAAAAGGTTTTTTAAGATCTCCAAGAGATCAGTTCAAGAAAAGAGCCGGGCTCTATTAATGGATTAAAAATCTAAAACAAAATAAAAAGTTTCCTAAGAGCTAAGCTCTGTTCATAATCCTTATCAAAATTCTTTTATGGCAGAGTTTAACTCTGATCAGAGGAGTTCTGTGAGCAGAGACCTAAACTCTGAAATGAGAATTCAATTCTCAAAGGAAAAAAATTCAATGAGGAAGATGAAAAAACAGTAATCACTCCAAGGCCAAAGGCACCATTTATAAAACGTAATGGGAGCGGTTCAACTTTCCATTCCCCTAGGCAATCCAACGGTAGGAAAGATGGACATCGTTGCACTCGCGTGCAAGCCACGTGAGAGCAACGCTGGGGGGAATATGTTCCCTGTTTCCCCCAATCAGAGCAAAGCTCTGTTTGAATTTCAAAAATTCAAAAATTGAAGCAACGCTTCAGATTCCTTGCGCTGCGCGCAACGCGCCACGTGTCAAAAGCAAACACGCCAGCGCTGCGCCCAAGACAGCACACCCAATCAGAGCAAGGCTCTGTTTCAAAAATAAAAATAAAGGAAGCAACGCTTCAGATAACTTGCGCTCTGTGCTGCGCGACACGTGTCAGCGCAGTTGCGTTGCGCTCTGCGCTGCGCTACACGTGTCAGCACAGTTGCGCTGCGCTCTGCGCTGCGCGACACGTGTCAGCGCAGTTGCGCTGCGCGACACGTATCAAGCGCAGGTGCGCTTGCGCCAACTGTGCCAACACTAAATCAGAATTAAAATTCTAGAAAGATCTTTTTAATCTTATTAAAACAAGAAAATTGTCTTCTGTAAAACAGAAACCCTAAGATCAAAGATCCAACGGTGGGGAATATCCCCAGATCAATCACAGAGAGATCTCTGTAACTAACCTAACAAACTAATTGGCCCTATATAAAGGCCCCTAGACTTCAAGTCTCAGATATACAGAGACAGATACAGAACTTCTCTAAAAACTTTGAGAAGAACTCGAAGAGAAAAAGGTAAACCTTTGAAAAAAGAAGAATTTCTTCTAAAAAGATCGATGATCTAAGAACAAGATCAAGATCTTCAATAAAAAAAAGATCAAAAAAGATCCAATCACAAAAAGATAAAAGAAGTAATTTACTTCATTATTAGATCTTTGATCTACATAAAGGCATTGCCTTTTGATGAACATTGGTTCTTGAAGACTTGTTTCTTTGATCTAAATTAGATCAAGATGCGCTCTGTGCTACTGTACAGTGCCTTGCACTCTTGATTTGAGCTCTACGCTCTTGGGTTAGCGCACTGCACCAGAGCGCGCCACGTGTCAGCAGCGCACTAGCGCAGCACACTGGCGCAGCGCACTGCGCTAACAGACTTGCGCTCACCAGAGCATGACATGTGTCACCTCCACATGCGCTGGTGCCTTGCGCTCATTACTTGGCGCAAAGCGCCTGACAAGCCACGTGGCGCACTGTCAGAACATTAAATGCTCTGCATTATTAAAAGGGGTAGAGCCCAATTAAAAGGCATAACAGGCATAATCTAAATTCCATGCATTTAATTAAAGAGCCCAATGCCATGCATTATAAAAGGGCTGATCCCCAAATAAAGGCTCAAACAGCCAGAATAACAAAATGTTCAACTCATATCAACCGAGCCCATATGCTCATAAACCTTCAAACAGACTTTAGTCCCAAATTGGACTATAAATCTCCCAACCAACTTTGGTTCAAGGGTACATCTCTGAACTCCTCTGATATCTGTCGTTGTAATCCTTCAACGTCTTCAGAGAGGTGACAGGTCCCGACGGACATACATTCCATGGACCACCATGTCCTTAAACTGGCAATGGACCATTATGTCCCTAAACTAGAACAATAGAGCCCCCAAATGCTCTTTTGTTGGATCTAAACGATCCCGTTAAGTTGATCTTAGTCTAAAATTAGACTAACGTATCCTTAACAACTGTTTAAGTCGATCTTAGTCTCAAATAAGACTAACGTATCCTTAAACCAAAACCCATAACCCAAATCTGAAAATACGGATTTGGACTAATCCACATCCTACGGACAACAACATAAATTAGTCTCCATATACAATCCACGGGCAACCACCAACAAAACAAACACCCACGACACGAAGTGACCAGCTGGAGAAGGAGAAAGTTGTTACCGCGATGCGGTAGCGTAATTAACTGCAGGGGCTTGCGCCTGCAGGGAAGAGCGTCCCCACAATCAAAAACCCTCGAACAAGGGGGAATCTGACGAAGTCTGCTACATCGGCCGCATCCGTCTAAACCTTCGATACATGGTGCCATAAATCAACTTGGCATCTTCGGAGAGGTGGACGGATAAAACCAAATAGCATCCGCCCCGAATCTCAGGCAAGACGTCCCTGTCTTGTGCGTCTTTCGGAGGAGAACAGATTCTGGCACGCCCGGTGGGACCTCTTCCTGTTTCCACTCTACACTTCGTGTGTCGTGTTCATGAACGAATCGCGGTTTGCTATGGTTACCTGTGGATTTGAGGTACTTAGATTTGGTGTCTTGCTCCGTGCAGAAAACAGAAGATCAATGGCTTCAAACTGCACTACCTGCAACTGCAACTCTCACTCCGTCCTTGCTGGAGGAGTGACTTATGGGCCCCAAGCGGCCTCCCTTTTCAAGATGCCAGTGGAACAGGTAACTCAAGCCACCACTGGACTATTCTTCGGGGCCATGCTCCCACCGATGAGATTCAATACCCCCAATGACGTCGCAAGAAGCTCCAAAGAAGTCAGTCTATGATCGGCTTACAACTGTCGCGGCCCCTCTCAACGGGTCGCCCAAGTCCAATGCCTCAGTTTTCAGCAGACTAGGCCAAAGCTCAAGTGGGCCCATGAACAAGCCCGCGATACCTGAAACAGCCATCCCGAAGCTGATAGCCATCCCAGCTCCTGAAGTCGTCAAGACGGCTTCTCCTGCTAAAGGGTCAGTCTTTACAAGACTGACTGCTCCCGCTCCCGCTCAGAAGTCTGTTTTTGACCGGTTGGATACGGCTTCTCAACGGACATCAGTCTTCAAGAGGCTGACGCCAGCAACAGCCTTTCACCTGAACAGGGGGCAAAACAAAGCCATCCCCATCCCCGAACCAATTCCAACAGCTCGACACGCTCGACGTCGCCACTAGCGCCGAGTGAGAAAAGCTGGGGGCAACTCCCCCTCTGGGCTAACTCTATCAGCCCCAATGGTGGAAGTTGATGCCGCTGTTCCAACTGGAAACAGCTTTGAGCTGCTTAATAGGGTGCACAGGAATTCATCCACAGCAGTGCTGAAAAGATCTTCTCCACCCGTGGAGAATGATACAGAAAACAAACCGGAGCAACCTCCTCGGCGGCTGTCCTCCAAAATTTATAAAGGCTGGCGACAGGTCCAGGAATCGGTGATTAACCAGGACTACTCTCGCCGGCCAAAGAAGCTCAAAGCTTATCAAGAAAAGAGCCATCTCGTGGTAACACAGAAGACGTCAGCCGGCTGGGTGCCCACTGCAACGGCTCCCTCAACATCAACTGCTCAAAAGAAAAGGAGGCCGCAAAAGGCCCCTATGAACATGGCAAACCGTAAAAGCGCTGAGCACAAACGCCCCAAGACTAGGGGCATAACGGTCCATACTATCTACATGGCATCCGGGAAAGAGGAAGGCCGTGCTTCGACGAGTCACCGACAGCTCACCCGATTCGTGACAAAAGCCTAGGAGCAACAACAGAAGCTTCAGGAAATGATGACTGCAATGGCCGCACTTACCGAGCCAAAAGAAAGCTCGGAGGCATCATCAGAGCAGCGTCACGAACAAGAAACTGACGCTGACTTCCTACGCAGAGTCCTCGAAAAGAAGGACAGAGAAGCAGCAGAACAAGCAGCTAATATAAAACAAATGGCACTTCTCTTCCAAGATATGGTAGGAATGATGTTACAGCAGGATCCTCCAGCTGAAGACCCTCCGACCATTACTGAAGACGATAAAGGGGAGACATCTAATCCTCCTCCAGCTCTTTCAGCATCCAAGGAGGAAACCATTTCCAAGGCCACACTGGACGATTATATAGCTCAGCAAATACGAGCTCATCAGGCGAATGAAGCGGCTGGGCAAATTGTTAAAACTGGACGACCCTATCCGAGCTGGTATGACCAAATCAGTTACCCACCGGGATATACGATCCCTAAATTCCATGTATATAAGGGGACAGGAAACCCACACCAGCATGTCGCTCAATTCAGAGCCTTATATGGCAACACTGGAGGCGATAATAAATTGTTGCTTCGCCAATTCGTCGACAGCTTAGCGGAAACGGCCTTCGAATGGTATTCGGAGCTACCTAACGACTCTGTCAAAACATTTGTGGAGATGGAGCTGCTGTTTACACAAAGATCTGCAAGCGCCAGCGAGCGCACCCTAATTACCGCATTGATCAACACCAAGGTAAGGCCAGGCGAAACGTGGGTTCAATACGCAATCCGATGGCGGAACTTGTGGACGAAGTGCGAACAGCGCATCGAAGAAGCACCAGCGGTGGGCATGTTCGTGGACACCCTAGACCCTCATGCAACTATTTCACAGTTCATGATGTTCTTTAAACCGACCATGTTCCAGGCTTTAATTGATAAGCTAGCCCAGATGGATCAAATGGGTCACAGACCGTCTTCCCCGAAGCCGGAACCCCGAAACGACAAGGGTAAAGGGAGGGCGACCTTCGTTGCGAACACCCAACAGCAGCCCAGTGCCCTAAAGCTAGCGGATCAACTGGAAGAGAGACGGCGGTATTATAATGAGAAAATGAAGCGCCCTTATTCATTCCCGCGGGATAAAACGAAGAGGTTGTTCGAGCTGGCGATGCGCAATAGGCTTATCAATCTCCCAAATCCAAGGCGACCACCGCAACCCAGCGAAGTGAATAATCCTAATTATTGCCCTTACCACCAAACGGTAAGTCACCCGATCGAGGATTGTTTCGTCTTTAAGGGATGGATCGAGGATCGGTACCTACAAGGCAAGTTTGCGCTGTCTGAAAAGTGGAAAGTAAACCCACCACAGCCGCACACTCCAAAGAAGACGGACACACCGGGGGCAACTTGTTCTTTTGTTGAAGAAGCTCCATGGGAGGTCGTGCTTTCCGCCAAAACCAAAAAGATGCTGAATGATCTCCAGACATGCCCGGCGATCAGGTGGAAGAACCCGTTGGAACCTGAGGTTATTAAGGGGATGCTGAAGCTGTGCCCAACTCCAAAGATTGGTGATAGCCAAAATGCTCACACTCAGCCGTCAAAATCTTCGAAAAAGAAGAAGAAGTCCAAAAAGGCCGTGAAGCCTGGTGACAAGCGCACGAGCCTGCAAGAACAGATCGACGCGCTAGAGGAATATAATCAGAAGGCGCGGACTCCCATCACGCTCCAAGAGTTCCTCAGCCACGTCTTTCAGGAGGAAGATGATGGAGAAAGCTCGTCAGATGAATCTGAAGGTTACGTAGCAAGTTGTCATGTGATCTCTCACTCGTTTACAGACGATGAAAAGGGTTTTTGCACAGAGAAACTAGGGGCAGGGCCCGAACCAGAACTTCTAGGACCATCAGATGAAATGATTGATGCATTCCTAAACAAAGCCCGTCAGGAAAGCAAAGCCAATCGAGAGCGTGAACTGGCTATATTTGAAAAGGCCAAACGCCAACAACTGGAGGAAAAGGTCGAGACGCCCCGAATGGAGCAAAGCGTCCCTATCGCCAACAAAAGCAAACTTAAAGTAAGGAATCAATTCGCTAGGGCCCTGGCAATAGGAATGAAGTTGCCCTCTTTCAAAGGAAATTCTCCTGGAGGTATACATCTTGATGAAGCGGATATACATCCTAACCTCTGTTTATACCATCAGAGGATTGCACACCCTACCGAGGAGTGCATAGCCTTTAAAAACTGGTGGCAGGGATATGTTGCCCATCGACAACACGTTCAACGAGTAAAGCGCAAGGCTCGTCGGGAACAGAAAAGCACGACAGATGAGCGCAAAAGAGCTGCCGACAACACCAAGGGATTGCAAGTTATCACCTTTGGAAGCGACTCTGACGAAGAAATCGCCCTCGGCCCTCTCTTCAAGGAATCCACCTCCGACACAAAACATGCGAAGATTTGCGACAAAATCTAGCTGCGTAATCGTGCGTTGACCTATGACCGAAACGTCGTTAAACTACTCCCAACCCGCGGCATTTTCAGGCTGACGTAAAAATAAATAAATAAAAAATAAAAAAATAAAAATAAAAACGGTATGTCCATTAGCAAAATGGGCACGGATGAAAACCCGAAAGGGCTCCGTGAGTAAAAACAGCAGGGCTATCGGCGAGTTTTGTGAAAACCCGAAAGGGCGCAACCTCATTAAAATAAAAAAAAGAAATAACAAAAAAAAAGAAAACGGTATGTCCATAAGCAAAATGGGCACGGATGAAAACCCGAAAGGGCTCCGTGAGTAAAAACAGCAGGGCTACCGGCGAGTCTTGTGAAAACCCGAAAGGGCGCAACCTCGTTAAAAGACACTTACAGGGTCCTCTCGACCTTGTCAGGAGAAACCACCCGCGTGAGATCCTTACGACTCACAAGGGAGCAACACACTTAGGGATCCTCACGATTCCTAAGGAGAAATTACACTTGCGAGATCCTCACGACGCGTAAGGAGAACTCTCTTATGGGACCCTCACGGCTCATAAGATTTGAAAGTCTTAAGTTACAGAGACCTGAACCTGTTCTTAAGCAACCCCCACAACCTTCGATATTGCCCTACAAGTGGCTCAATACTGACCCTTGTATACAATCCACGGGCGTGAATAAACATTTTCCTAACCAAGTCCCATCCGTGACTGGAGATATGTTCGCACGGTGAACAACCCTTGTAAGTCCTCTCGACTTATAAGGAGAAAGCACTCTTGTAGGATCCTTATGACTTATAAGAGAACAAACACTTAGGAATCCCCATGACTCCTAAGGAGAAAACACCTACAAGATCCTCATGACTTGTAGGGAGAAATACCTTTGTAAGACCCTTACGGCTCATGAAGTCAAAAGCCTTAGTCGACAGGATCCTAACCCTGTTTACGAAGCCACCTTTGTTCAACATCGACAGAGGTAAATGATGATTCGCTCCTGGCAATATCCTAGTTGTAGCGGTGCTGATGCCGAAATCGGTGTCTAATCCCAAGCTTGCGGCGAAAAGACAGCAAGCCACACATGCATACGAAATAGCCGAAATGATGGGGCAACTTGCAACAAAATCAACAGGTAAAAATGTATGCATGCAAAATAGCCGAAATGATTGGGCAACTCGCAATAAAAAGCAGCGAGTAAAAATAAAATAAATAGCCGAAATGATTGGGCAACTCGCAATAAAAAGCAGCGAGTAAAAATAAAATAAATAGCCGAAATGATTGGGCACCGCGAAAAATAGCCGAAATGATTGGGCAATCGCGACCTTCGCGATATAAAAGCTGAAATGATAGAGCATCACGGAAAGAAATAAAATATATATATATATATATAATGAAATTTATGCCCTACAGGCGATATCACAGTAATCCCAGTATACAATCCAGGGGCACAAACACAGAAGGAAACACATCTTCCCTCCCCATGCTCCAAAACGGGGCCAAGTCTTGACGGCAACTCATATAAAACCTGAAAGACAATCGGAGATCATCCCGCACCAGCGCGGAATGGTCACCACCTTGACGTTCGTCTCAATACAGCAGACGAGATGTCACGACAGCGTTCTTCCTCTAACAGGATTCGGACGTGACAAAGCACACGAAGCAAAGGCCAAATTCCTAGCTTCAGGGTCTTGACGGTAACTCATATAAAACCTGAAAGACCATCGGAGATCATCTCACACCAGCGCGGAGTGGTCACCACCTGGACGTCCGTCTCGATACAGCAGACGAGATGTCACCCCAGCGTTCTTCCTCTAGCAGGATTCAGACGCGACAATCAAACAACGGAGCCACGGCAAAATCCCTAGTTTCAAACCTCGACGGTTCACCAACAACCTAGAGAAAACCGCAACATTCGTCTCGATACAGCAGATGTAATGCCAGCAAACGAAGCAAAGGCCAAATTCCTAGCTTCAGGGTCTTGACGGCAACTCATATAAAACCTGAAAGACTATCGGAGATCATCCCACACCAGCGCGGAGTGGTTATGACTCATCGGGGCTCTCCAAAATGAGCCTAACCTCAAGTAAAAAGCGGCATGGCAAAATTCCTAACGCTTGCTCTTCCGACGGTCAAACTGCCTAGGAGAATTTCTTGAAGACGTCTTGTCCAGCCCCCGAAGGGATCAGAGACACGACAGTCGCAAGGCTACTCGAACAGCAAGATTGCCTATCGAGGAATACATCAGCCAACGCGACGGTACGACGGACAAAACCCTAAGTACCACAGACCCTAACGGACCTCTGTCGTAAAGAGCAGAGGTTAACTGTGACGTTAGGATATTCTTGCGAGAACTGCTCGATTCGTCTCGACTCGTGAGGAAATTAGTGTCTTTGCGAGAACTTCTCAATTCGTCTCGACTTGTGAGATAAAGCCTTAGGCAGCGGGGATTAAAAAACCTGTTTCCTAAGCACTGGGACCCTGCGAGTCGATCCAAAATAGACTCTTGCATACTATTCACGGGTCACACTCTCCAAAGTCGAATCTCGACAAAGAGGGAAACAACCGCTTACGGGTCCTCTCGACTCGTAAGAGGGAAAATTCTCATATAAGATCCTTACGACTTATAAGAGAAAACGCACTTAGGAATCCTCACGATTCCTAAGGAGAAAATACACCTACGAGATCCTCTCGATCCGTAGGGAGAAAAGTCTTTGTGAAACCCTCACAGCTCATAAAGTTGAAAAGTCTTAGGCAGCAGATCTGAACCTGCCTCCTAAGCCATCACTACCTCTTGAAGAAGCCAATATAGGATGCTCGCTCTATCATCTGTCAACCATGTTTACTAAGATAACATGCTGATAATAAAAGAAGGGAGAAAGCGCAGAGATGACATAAGACATTGCAAAAGAAAATGTGTATATCTTTATTCATGAATTCAATTAAGTACAAGGCGAATCGTATAAAAGAATAAAGAATGTATACATATTATTCAAAGATTACAAGTGTATAATTGATACAAAGGCAGCTACTGAGAAGGAAGTGTCTTAAGTAGGCCCATCAGCTGTTCTCGCACTTCTTTCAACGCCTCTTCTTGATCGGCTGCCACCGCCAACTCTGCTTCCACCTGGGCTCGCTGCTGCAAATAGGATGAAAGTTGTTCTTCGACGGCTCGCTGAGCTGCTTCGCGACCTTGGGCATCACGCTCAACGGCATCGAGCTTCTGCTTCAGTGTTAGCCCATCAGAAATACTTTGCAGAAGGCCCTCGAAGATAGCCTTCACCCGGGCAGCGTTCGCGTCGACCTCAGCACGCAGTCGAGCAGACTCACTTGAGGTCACTTGGCATTCCCTCCGCCTTAAAGCCGCTTCTTGTTCCAGATGGCAGAAGTAAGAAGCGCTCTGCTCGATCCATGCCGCCCGTTGAGTACTCGTGCCAAAACCTCGGGGGCAGGGCGCATAAGCTCCAGCTGATACAGGCGGGCCTCGATCTCCCTGCAGTGGTTAACCCAAGACTCGACGACGCCTTCATTATGGAAATTTACAAGCATCGCCAGCATCGGATTAACCTCGGCAGCGAAATATGCGGCGGATGTAGGAGCTTCTGCGTCAAGCTCCTCGACGCATCCGCTCAGCATGCTCAAACTCATCGCAGCACCCTTTGAGGATGGACGCCTGGAGAACGGGCCTGTCGGCATCATGATGCGGGACTCGAAAGGAACCGGAACCGGAGCGACAGCTGCAGAACAAAACACAATCAAATGACGATTTAAGGAATATAAGAAAATCATCAGTGATGGAGTTGACTATACCAGCTGCAGCAGGTGGCAAAGCCAGGAGGACCGGTGGCGCGACTGATCTTACATCTCCTCCTTCGATCTGTAGCACTGCAATCAGGGCAAGGAAGAGTCAGAAATAATTCCATTATTGAAAAAAGAAAGGGCATTAATTGAAAACTATACTCACCAACGCCACTGGAGGAAGCAAGCTCCGACGGGAAGGAGAAGTGTGGGTGCAGCACCTGGTAAAGGTGATCAAAAATCACTCCTACGAAGACGCAATAGTATAACGTCAATACATGAATTATACGGCCGAGAGATAAGACTAATGGGTTACAAATCCATACCTTCTAGCATTTGCGACGGTGCGAGAGAAGGTAGAGAGGTGGCCACCGTCAAGGCAGTAACTAACGGCGCTCCCTCGAGCAATAGGGCATCAGCACTGGCCGCACCTGCGTTAAAAACAAGATAAGCCCTGTCAGGAAGGGTTGCAGAATAAAAAAAGGGGGGACGGTAGCTCAAAATTTACCTGATAAGTCGCCAGCAGAAACGGCGGCGTCTCCCACCTCCATCGGCATAGGTCCACTTCCCGTTGCCTCATCGCCCGACTCTACAGGAGCCGTCGTCACGCTCGCGACGCCGAGAGACGACAAGGAACCGTGAGCGGTGCCCGACTCTTGGGAAAGAACGGCCATCTCATGCTCAGCGATCATACCCATTTTATCCGCTACCACCTCGAGCTCATGTCACGACCTGAAGGTACGGAACGTGACCGGCAGTTAAATTACGAAGCGTCTAGAGGCGCAACGTAATCTAAGTAAGCCGAAGCCCAGAAATCTAAACCATATAAAAGAAGAAGTAAAGAAAAACATGTAGAAAAACAAGTTTAAAAGCAACATCCAATTTGCTCAAAAATTTCGGCAGAGTCTCCTTTGTAAAAACTGGCCCCAAATGGGTACAAACAAGAATAATATATATACAGCAATAAAAAGGCATCCCCAAGCAGGAGCTAGCTCTACGACAACAGGCGGAAACAACCACACCAAGCACAATAATATACAACGCCAAAGGGCGAGGCTCAAAACTCAAAAGAAAACAAATCCACCAGATACCATAATAATACAAGCGTGACTCTAAGGTCGAAATAAATAACTGGTCCTTTAAACTTATCAAGTAATACAAGTTTGGTTGATGGAGCTTACTAGATACCAATGAAATAAATAAAGTACAACGGCGGTCCTGATACAAATGAACCAACCTACCATGCAAATCACCCTGAATGAAAAGATGTGCCAGCAAGCTGCCAAGGAAACCTGTACATCGAACCTGTAATAAAATTTGGCACAACGGGGGTGAGTTGCCAGCTCGTGAGTAGAAGACATCTGCGAAAAGAAATCGAATGCACGACGCTGTCCTAGGTCATAATAATATACTAATATATCACTAGTCATCTAGTAGTGCAGGGTAATAAACTACGCGTAAGTGCAAATGCTCCGTGCTCGTGTCAGCGCCTCAAATAGTAATATGTCGTGTGAATGAGTATGCATGCACCATGAATGTAAAACAATTAACCCTGAAATCTGGATATATCTGTATAAAAAGTCTTTAACTTTCACCATAGTAAAATTTGTATAGAAGTCTGAAACATCATTGATGAAATCCATGGAAATCCATGTCAAGCATCGACACAAAACATGTAAATCACAAGTCTCAATACCTCATAGTCTCAATATCTCGGGCTCCGTCAGTCCGGATCGGCCCATATCATCAAATCTCACGACAACGGTCGGTATCCTCCGAATATCCGCCGCGCCAGACATCACCGGTAGGTAGTCCTCCCCTGCCAGGCTCATCGTCTACAACTCGATCTTCTTGCCCCGGGGTACCATACCGGGCCCACCATGTACCCGAGACGGTTCATCCACTCCTCGAATCGGGTCTCGAAATCCAACAGAAAACATGAAATCTCATGGTGGACGACACATACATCACGAGAAAACCGCATCTTATGCTTTAAAAAGAGAGGGAGAAAGAGAGAGAAGGTTTTATATATATTCTTGCGGTTTTCCCCAAAATCCAGAAATCTCATAGAAATCCAAAATCCCAAAATCATGAGTAAGTGAATGGTAAGTGTCGGCATAAGCCCCATAATACTGCATGATAACATGAA
This sequence comes from Agapanthus africanus, assembly GCA_030015575.1. Lineage (NCBI taxonomy): Eukaryota > Viridiplantae > Streptophyta > Magnoliopsida > Asparagales > Amaryllidaceae > Agapanthus > Agapanthus africanus. The sequence goes on along the minus strand of CM057350.1, from coordinate 181,731,995 downwards.
AATGTGAATGCATGAAATGTCTAAGTAATAAATGCAATATCTAGACTAACACCTGAAAGTAATCACAATACTATATTGATCTAGCCTTTAGCTGATTCTATCATAAAAGATAATAAGTTCTAAAGTGTACGTGACATGGCAATTACCGATGATGTGTGTGTGAGCCGGCAAATAAGTGTACGTGGGACATGCGCATCATCGGTAATGGTGCTGGTGTCCTAACAGGTAGAGTTTCATACTGACTAAAGAAACATATGTATGAACATGCAACTTGATGATTTCAATCTGAATGTAAAGGTAAAATGTGTACTAAACACTCATTTGGAATATACATATCTAACTACAACTATATGACTCGAGCCTCAACTAGTATCTATCTAACCCCCTAAGGAACTAAACTAAAGGAACTAGTCGATAGGAAATAAGAATCCACCTAAGGTCTGAGTCCATATCTGTAATAGTCGGCGATCCAGCCTCAATAGCGTCACGTACATAGTACGGCTTTCTCGAATCAAGAGCGCGGATCAATCATCACATATATGCTTCGTACGGTAAGATCCATCGTACGGCATCCCAATATCGGGGTACGGGTCAAGTATCACCTACGTACATCATCATTCGTATAATATCATCATCAAATAATATCATGATCAAAGGTACTATACTGTAATCGCATACATCCCAATATCATCAATCATATATCATTGTCTGCGAACATATACGTCGTCAATTGTTCCTCAGAAATATCATGTCATATATATCATATCGTAATCAGGTCACACATATATCATATCGTAATCAAGTCACACATATATCATATCATAACCAAGTCACACATATATCATATCGTAATCAAGTCACAGGTTACGGTCCGGGTTCTATTCTAGAGTCTCGTATATCTCAATGTCATCATCACCTATTATCGTTTATGTATACATATCCATTCTCTCATTTTCCAACAATCCGCTAAGATCATAATATGACTCTATAGCCAAGAGATCACGGCATCAAGCCCAGTTATATCGTCTCATCCCCATGTATCATATAACATCCTTATATCACGTATACATGTTGTGTATATATACACCTACACACATTCCTACTTATATATACACATACACATATACACCAAGCCAAGTTTCTGTGTGTGCGTGTGTGTGTCTACCTGAAACCTACGAATTTTCTCCAAGACATTCCTCCTCTGGTAAAGTCTATCTAAATCGGTCTAGTCCAACCTAAGGTCTTTAATAGGGTCCTACTCGCTAAGAATCTAAGGTCACGTCCGACTTCCTAATGACAATAAGCAATATCCCTATTCTACGTTTGCGGGGGTGCTAAACGCCATCCACCCGACTTCCTCCGTAGATATACATCTACTCACCTGGTCCTTGTCTGCCGAAGATGATGCCGCCCTCCTCTTCTTCCTCGTCCGAAGTCCATGCGAGGGGTACCTATACGCAAACATATATAATATCGTAAACTGAATCACGGACAAAACTAAAACGACGCACGAAACGCGCATAGATTAAAACCTATGACCCGCTCATGCAAAAGAACCAAATATCGCTCGATATCGGCGTACAAACGCCGATTGATCGAGATAAAACACCAACAAACAACTCGTAGTTTTAAAACTCATTACTTATAATATAAAACACGATTTAATTCATCGAAACCCTAAAATCGATCAAATCGTCCAATTCCGCAAAACCTTGAAAATGTCAATTTACCGTTTTACTTCAAAACTTGATGTTTAAAAGAAACTAATAGTCATAATATTCATTAAATAATATAACTAGATTATTGAAACCATTACCATATTTTTCTCACACCATTTTGTCTTAATTTAAAATTTCTAGTTTGCAAATTAGCCAAAATTAACACTTGTTAAGCAAAAATTTACAATTCCACTACTAAACTTGATTTTGCATATATTAAAGTGTTAAACCACTCCATGAAACCTTAATAATGAGCTAAAGCCCTAATTAGATTTTTAATACTACATTTTAAATTAATTTCTAAAACCTAGTTTACCGAAATAGCATATTTATCACATTATATTAACTAACAATTTGAAACTAATAATTAGATTAGGTCTTTCATTCATTTAACATGTTAATATTCTCATTAAAACCATAATATAATGATAAAAACCTTAATTAGAATTTTAACACACGAATATATATAATTTATAAAAATCTAGTTAGCAAAATTGCTTAATTTAAACAATTTTGAATGCACAAATTATAATACATCAACCATGCTAGATTTTTCCCTTCTAAAAATGTTAAGCTACTTATTATAACCCCACTTAATTAATAAAAACCCTAACTTGATTTTAGAAACCCTATCTTGAATTTTAAACTTGCAAATAGAATTAATTAAGAAAATCTAAATATGCTAAATAAAAGCATTTAACAACAATTAATCATAAGAATAAAAATTAAACCTTCAAAGCATGAGATCCAAACATGAAAATATGCTTCCAAAATAATGGTTTCTAACTCCAAATTCCATGCTAAATAGGTCAAAGGAAAATGGTAGAGGTTGAATGTTGATTTTTGAGGTTTATTTTTGGATTTTTTGATGAATTTTGATGATTTTTAATGCAAAAATGATGGGGGGGAAATTTTGGGGCTGCCCATGGAGGTGAGGCCGGCCATAAGGTGAGGAAAATAGAGGATGAAGGAATGAAGAATAGTGTAGAATATTCTCCAAAGAAATACACCTTTTATGTCTTTTCATAATTTCTTTATTTTATTAATTTTGTTAATTCAATTCATCATAGAAAACTCTAGAATTTTAAAGACAATTCAAGAATAGATTAGCATGCTAAAAACCTAATTCTAATATGTCATGGTTCACTTTTGAAAAATAAACCCATTGCAAATTGTAATTTACACTAATTTAATGTATATTTAAAAACTTATGTTAATATTTAAAATAATTAATTTAGGAAAAATATTTCATTAAACTAAAAATTTATAAGTGACTAAATAAACACCATTTACTAGTAATTACATGATTAAAATAGGTCTTTTTAAATTTATAATGAAAAATGATTATGGTTAAATTTTACGAAAAATACGTTTTATTTTACCGAAAATCAGAAAATTCACTTAAAGGGTTTTATTTATCTAATTTAATTTTTTTTAATTATTTTTAAAACGTTACAATCTTCCCCCCTTTAAGAAATTCGGTCCCCGAATTTAAATTAAAACTCCCCCTAATTACTAAAACATTCAGCCAAAACACTCAAATCGTCGGGGCTCCGAAATCATCAATACATAACAAAAATCAACTCCGTCAAGCATAACGCAATCATCAGAGTTATGGTGAAAATATAATATCCAAGCCCAATACGAAAACCAACATAATATACATCAAATCTATAACTTATATATAGTGCGCATCGTAGTAAAATCGTCTAAACATCTTAATAAAGAAGCATGCAAAAACCTCTTTTTAAAATCGCCGTGCGATGCACGTGTCACGGCATAAGTAGCGGACGTTTATTTTAAAACAATAGCTATACATATATATATCTTTTAATTAACCTACACATCCCGCCTGGTTACTAAACAAAATAGTAATCATTATAAAAACATACTGTTCAAAATGAAATCAATCCCAATCACAGTATAAAAATATCATGTGCGTCCGGTGCGCACGAAAACCGAAACCAAATACAGATGCCTCGAATACACACAGAACAAAACTGAGTGCAACAGGTGTACACCAAAAACATCTGTCAAGTGCAACGGGCGTGCACGACAATAATATCAGGTGCATCTAATCTGCACAAAACTCCGATTTAGTGCATCTGGTGTGCACAAAATCGCATCAAGTGCGCCAAGTGTGCGCAAGAATCTCAATCAAGTGCACATGGTGTACGAAAAACATACACCGAATATAAAAATTGAAATCACGGTACGAAAAGAAAAAAAAATGCATGAAAACTATGTCGAAGCATACGTCAAAATCATGTGCAACCCATATGCACGAAACCAAATCAATATCTCAAAAGGTATAAAACTAAATCGAGTGCACTGGGTATGTACAAAACAACATCAATACAACTGACATATGAAACACGAATAGAGTGTAATGAATGTACACATAAGAAATACCAATCGTAGAACAAAATCCTCAAAATACCAAAATCCAAACAACGGAAATATGAAATTTAAATCACCAAATCACAATCGTAAACACTATCGTCAATGTGCGCCTTTCTAATGTCAACTGATTCGGACTCGTCTCCTCATCGCGGTGCTGACTGCGCTGCAAACGGCTATGCTCATATTGAGAGCCTCCCGCGTAATCTATCCCTTCACCTGATATCCGGACTACGTTAAACTTTTCGATCGATTCATCAAAATCCCATAATTCCCCGAGAGCTCAACACTCAAGTACAGTTTAAAAATATCCAGTACATGCCCCAGCATCTGCGGACCAGCCGTAGAAGGACAAACCCAAGCCTCGCTAATGGCACCGCGGAACTGCCGTAAACCCTAAGGTTCAAAGGCGTTCTCGTGGTCATTATGTCGAGTTAGGGTTTCATTCTTCTAGAGGGTCCATAGAAATACCTGCATGTTCTTCCGAATACATTAAACTTGGGAAAATGGATCTCTGACAATCGTTCGAACCCTTTAACTTCGTCTGAACAGCATGTGAATACCCTTCTTCCGCACGCTCAACGATGCTTCAATCCTCAAGAATAAACGATACCCTAATGGTTATCGCATTCGAGCCGTAGCTCCCTTTGCCCGTGCGACCATGGTAACAGAAACATCATCCGATATCGACGAAGATAGATCAAAGGAATGGATGAAATACGGTGCAAAGAAATGTAAATCCTAAGGCTTCTTAAGCAGAGTAGCGTATCGTAAGTATGCCGCGGATCATACCCACAGTACGTCACTCTACCTAAGTCACCTACTCCATCAACCAAGGGTCACCCTAGACTTATACAAAGGTTAAACCCAGTGCGCTGATACCAACTTTGTTACGACCCAAAGGTACGGAACGTGACCGGCACTTAAATTATGAAGCGTCTAGAGGCGCAACGTAATCTAAGTAAGCCGAAGCCCAGAAATCTAAACCATATAAAAGAAGAAGTAAAGGAAAACATGTAGAAAAACAAGTTTAAAAGCAACATCCAATTTTCTCAAAAATTTCGGCAAAGTCTCCTTTGTAAAAACTGGCCCCAAACGGGTATAAACAAGAATAATATATATACAGCAATAAAAAGACATCCCCAAGTGGGAGCTAGCTCTACGCCAATAGGCGGAAACAACCACACCAAGCACAAAAATATACAACGCCAAAGGGCGAGGCTCAAAACTCAAAAGAAAACAAATCCACCAGATACCATAATAATACAAGCGTGACTCTAAGGTCGAAATAAATAACTGGTCCTTTAAACTTATCAAGTAATACAAGTTTGGTTGATGGAGCTTACTAGATACCAATGAAATAAATAAAGTACACCGGCGGTCCTGATACAAATGAACCAACCTACCGTGCAAATCACCCTGAATGAAAAGATGTGCCAGCAAGCTGCCAAGGAAACCTGTACATCGAACCTGTAATAAAATTTGGCACAACGGGGGTGAGTTGCCAACTCGTGAGTAGAAGACATCTGCGAAAAGAAATAGAATGCACGATGCTGTCCTAGGTCATAATAATATACTAATATATCACTAGTCATCTAGTAGTGCAGGGTAATAAACTACGCGTAAGTGCAAATGCTCCGTGCTCGTGTCAGTGCCTCGAATAGTAATATGTCGTATGAATGAGTATGCATGCACCATGAATGTAAAACAATCAACCCTGAAATCTGGATATATCTCTATAAAAAGTCTTTAACTTTCACCATAGTAAAATTTGTATAGAAGTCTGACACATCATCGATGAAATCCATGAAAATCCGTGTCAAGCATCGACACAAAACATGTAAATCTCAAGTCTCAATACCTCATAGTCTCAATATCTCGGGCTCCGTCAGTCCGGATCGGCCCATATCATCAAATCTCACGACAACGGTCGGTATCCTCCGGATATCCGCCGCGCCAGACATCACCGGTAGGTAGTCTTCCCCTACCAGGCTCATCGTCTACAACTCGATCTTCTTGCGCAGGGGTACCATACTGTCACGCCCCGCTTCTCGGAGTACGCTAGATTGGGCACGTGACATAGCCAACCATGCTACCTGTAGGTAGGAAGTATCCATCCACAGTCACATTACGGCTGTAAAGATATCAAGAACAAGATAAAACTATCTAAAACATGTCCATAATCCAGAATAACAGGAGTCAATAATAAATAAATGCGGAAGCAAATGATCCAGTACAAATAACTGAAAAGTATGTCCCATAATGCGGGCTCACATCAGGAAATAAATGCAGGAAAATAAACTAACTGCTACTGAACTCACAGCTCAGCCTGCTGGCTGAAATACTCCTGCTCGGACTGCGTCAGCGGTACAGAATCTGGGCCATGCAAAACCCAGACGTCAGCGCGTCATGTCATCAAGTAATATAATATGAACAGTGTAACAGGCAATGCAAAAATAAACATGAATAAAAAATGAGAGTAGCAAATAATGTGAATCGAGCAGTGCAGGGTAGTGTGCAGTGGGTAACTAAACTGTTCTGTCAGGTTTTCTATTCCAAAGTCTTTGAAATCAATTGAGTAATCCTCCATGTAACTCAAAGGATATGTCCCGTTACCCCCCGGGACCACGGATCAGGAATATGTGAACCTGGTTCTGTCCCGTTACCCCCCGGGATCACGGATCAGGAAAATGTAAGAGTCACGAATGGCTCTGTCCCGTTACCCCCCGGGACCACGGATCAAGTAATACCCTTTTAAGTTACACTTTAGTTTACACTTTTGATTTTCCCATACCCCCAAGCTATGTATGTCGAGTCAGGTATTCAGTAATCAAGAACTAATGCCAACACAGGATCAGGTAACAGCAGGTTTGTCTGGATAGACAACAGGAATGGTCCATGAGGACTACATGTCAGGTTTGTTGGCATTAGGCACGAGATCAGGTAACAGGTCAGGTCATGGTACATCAGGTCAAGTCAATAGTAAACGGTACAATACCATGTCAGGTGTATCAATATATATCATGTGTAACAAAGTCAAGTCAAGATGTAACAATATCGTGGGTGTGCTCACAACAGATATATAATCGAACAGGGGATTAACAGCAGGAAATAAGCAATAAATTAAACAACAATGAGCAGTTCATTCAATCACAATAGTGCATTAATATAGTGCAGCCGTTTTATTATATTAACAGGTTTTGGGCACCCTTAGCGGTGCAACAGTTTAAATGATGATGCAATACAGTTATATCAAGCCTTTGAATACGAATATTCGAATGTAATAGAACTACATGGGAAAGTGCTACAATCTATTAAACGGTATAATGTGATTAACAGGTAAACTTGGTTCTTAGGTTAAAAGTGGCAAACTGTAATTTTATGTTAACTGTAAAATGATATATGTCATATTGCAACCAAATGAGAAAATAACTATACCGAGTTAAGTTTTGCAGGTTTAATGAGTCAAAACATATATAATTGTATAGTATAGCATGTAGCAAGTGATACTTGCCTCGACGGGTCGCGAACCGGGAAAAACGGAACGTAACGTCGGCGGGGAAATACGTGACGGACGCACGGTTCACGGATTGAACCCGAACAACGAACAATGGAACCACGCGGATCGGGGTACCTCACTGGAACGTTGGATCAAGTCGTCGGCACCGTCGGATTCCGGCCAAAAAGTGAACAGTAAACAACCACGACTTGCCACCAATGAGGGAAAAGGAAATAGAGAAGAAGAGAGGGGATCTGAGGAGAAGGAACCTTACGGTGGTCTGTAGAGGGGTCGCGAGGATCGACGGCGTCGAAGAACTCCGGCGGTGGCCTACCCGACAGCGACAAAGATCTGCAGATCAAGAATCAACTAGGAGAGAAGGAAAGAAGAAAGGAAGAGAGGAGAGAGGCTTACAGAGCGTTCAAGGGTGGTTTGGTGATCGTCGGCGACGATCCGGGGCGGCGCGGATGCGTGCAGGAGTGTTGCGGGTGGCCGCGGCGAAGATGCAGGGTGCACGGGAAGAAGGGAAACGAGGAAGGAGGCGCGGTGGATTGGTCGAGGGCGAGGATGCTGGTGGTGGTGGCGTCGGCGTTGGGGCTGCAGCGGCGACGGGCACGGTGGCTAGGGTTACGTGAGGGGATTCGCGATGGGTTCTGGAAAATTATGAGGGGGAGGAGGAATAGATATATATATAGGGGAGAGAGAGAGAGGAAGTTAGAGAGAGAGAGAGAGAGAGAAAGAGAAAGGTAGAGAGAGAAGGAGAGAGAGAGGAATAATGGAGGGGGCCCACGGGGTTAAAAAACCCTCGTGATTGGCCAGGGAGATTTTTAAGTGGTTAAAAAGATTTAAAATTAAAGATTTAAGAATCAAAAAAAACTAACAGTGAGAATCATATAAGGTTTCGAATATTTTATTAATTTGGGATTTTGGCGCTAAATGAAACATTTCCAAATTGCGCCCGGCTTGGGTCCAAAAATTTGAAATTTAAATAATAGGATTTTAAGCGGGTTCCAAATTTTAAAATGATATGTTTTATGATTGAAAAGCATACCCCTAAGTCGGACACCTGTACGCGCGCGTAGTCGCCCAAACTCGCCCGTTTCACCGAACGGGACAAGAACTCGACGCGCGGACACTACCACGCGGCTAGGGGTGACGAGTAGGCCAAGATGGATATTTTTAATTTTATTTTAGGTGCTAAAATTTGTTATATGCAGAAATGACTTAGCCAGATAAAATTTTACAGTAAGACCCAAACAAGCAAGATAAATGAAATGAGTAATATCTAATGCTCAACCAATAACAGAAAATAGTAGTACTGGGCTCGGGTGTTACATTATACCCAACTACAAAAGAATTTCGTCCTCGAAATTCCAAGAATACAAGATAGAAAACTATAGGAAAAGGTGAGGAAACTTCTGCCGGATCTCATCTTCTCGTTCCCAAGTGGACTCTCCATGCGATCGATTACCCCAAGAAATGAGCACAAGGGGGATAACCTTGTTCTTAAGAACCTTTTCCCTTAGATCCATGATTTCAACTGGTCGCTCCTCAAAAGTCAGGTCTTCCCGTACTGTTAACTCCGAATGATCCAAGACGTGTGTTTCATCTCGAACATACCTTCGTAATTGAGATACGTGAAACACATCGTGTACACCCGCCAAGGAATGCGGTAACGCCAAACGGTACGCTACTTCTCCAACGCGCTCCAATATCTCGAAGGGTCCAACGAATCGAGGACTAAGCTTCCCTCGACTCCCAAAACGAATCACCCCTCTAGTCGGTGATATTTTCAAGAATACTAAATCACCCACGGCGAACTCTGGAGGTCTTCTTGACGTGTCGGCCCAACTTTTCTGTCTGTCTTGAGCTGCCTTCATGTGCTTTCTGATAGTGTTAACCTTCTCAACTGTCTGTACCACCAAATCTGGTCCCAATAATCTTCGTTCACCAACATCATCCCAACAAACAGGTGAACGGCACTTACGACCATACAAAGCTTCAAACGGAGCCATCTGGATAGTTGCTTGGAAACTATTGTTGTAAGAAAACTCCACCAAGTGTAGGTGATCCTCCCATGAACCCTTGAAGTCCAACATGCATGCTCTCAACATGTCTTCAAGAGTTTGGATCGTTCTCTCCGACTGACCATCAGTTTGAGGATGATAAGCTGTGCTAAACTTCAATCGAGTCCCCAAACTTTCCTGTAAACTCCTCCAGAAGTGTGATAAGAACCGAGTGTCCCGATCGGACACGATACTCACCGGTACGCCATGCAGTCTTACAATCTCCTGCATGTACCGTTCTGCCAAAGTCTCTGTTGATTGACCAACCCGGAAAGGGATAAAGTGATCTGCCTTGGTCAACCGATCGACAATCACCCATACTGCATTGTTGCCCTTTGGACTCCGAGGTAAAGCCGTCACGAAATCCATGGTTATATGTTCCCACTTCCACTGAGGAATCGGAAGTGGTTGCAACAAACCAGCAACCCTTTGGTGTTCAGCCTTGACTTGCTGACATACCAAGCACTTAGCCACGAAGCGAGCAATCTCCCGTTTCATGCCTTCCCACCAGAAATGCTGTCGAATATCACGGTACATCTTTGTGCCTCCCGGATGTATAGAATAAGCTGAACTGTGTGCCTCCCTCATAAGCTCTTCACGAACATCCCCTTTTGGCACACACAAACGGCTACCATACCTCAACGAACCATCTTCGTGGACCAGTAAATATGTTCGTAGTCCGGCTTCAACCTGCTCTCGAAACTTTTGCAGTCTAGGATCCTGCGATTGTGCCGCTTTAATCTTCTCAACCAAGGACGACTGTACCTGCAACTGCATCAACTGTCCCGTAGAATGTGGTAGCACGACCTCCAAGTCAAATCTTTGAAAATCTGCAATGATCTCCCCCTGCGTAGTTAACACCTGAATTGCTGGTAACCGACTCAGCGCATCCGGCACAACATTTACCTTCCCCGGATGGTACTTAAGATCAAGATCGTAGTCAGCCATCAGCTCCAACCATCTACGCTGCCTCATGTTAAGCTCCTTCTGAGTGAACACATACTTCAAGCTCTTATGATCTGTAAAGACTTCGACTCTTTCGCCCAAAAGGTAGTGTCTCCAAATCTTCAAAGCGAAAATCACAGCCGCAAGCTCCAAGTCATGAGTTGGATAATTCTTCTCATGGGTCTTTAATTGTCTCGATGCGTACGCTACAACTTTCCCATGCTGCATCAAAACACATCCCAATCCTTTCCCAGATGCGTCGCTGTGAATCACCAATCCTCCGGAATTGTCTGGCACGGTCAGAATGGGGACGGTTATCAACTTCTGCTTCAACGTCTCGAAAGCTAACGCACACTTATCCGTCCATACAAAAGGTACCTCCTTGCGCGTAAGCTTGGTCAACGGTTCTGCCAAACGAGCGAAATTCTCCACAAATCTCCTGTAGTATCCAGCTAATCCAAGGAAACTTCTTATCTCAGCAGCATTCTTTGGAATAGGCCAATCTCGAACTGCTGCAATCTTTTCTGGATCGACGGCAATGCCATCGCCAGACACAACATGCCCTAAAAACCTTACTTCCTCCAGCCAAAACTCGCATTTACTCATCTTCGCATACAATTTCTCCTGTCTTAACGTCTGCAGTGCGATCTTCAAATGCTCAGCATGCTCTTCAAAACTCTTCGAGTAAACCAGAATATCGTCAATGAATACCACAATAAACTGGTCCAAGAACGGTGAAAAGATTCGGTTCATCAAATTCATGAATATTGCCGGCGCATTCGTTACTCCGAAGGGCATTACTAAGTACTCGTAATGTCCATACCGAGTTCGAAACGTCGTCTTGCAAATATCTTCTGCTTTCACTCGGACCTGATGATATCCGGATCGCAAATCCAGCTTCGAGAATACCCTCGCGCCACTAAGCTGCTCAAAAAGTTCTCCAATACGAGGGATCGGGTACTTGTTCTTGATAGTCACCCGGTTTAATTCTCGATAGTCGATGCACATCCTTCTCGTGCCATCCTTCTTCTTTACTAGAAGGACTGGAGCTCCCCAAGGCGAGTTGCTGCTTCGAATCCAACCCTTCTCAAGCAATTCAGCAACTTGTTTCTTGACTTCCTCTAACTCTACTGGTGCCATTGGATAATACGCTTTAGATACTGGCGCTGCACCAGGAATAAGGTCAATTGCGAACTCCACGTCTCGCTTCGGCGGTAAACCCGATATATCTTCAAACACATCCATAAAATCGTGAACAACCGCCGGCTCTTCATTACTATCAACATCCATTGCTGCAAGAATAACATTTGTCGGCCTAGCCTTAAACTCGACTGGCCCGGCAGAACTGCTTCCTCCAGTGAAGGTAAACTCAGGATGTCCGGGAATCTGGAAAATTACTTTCCTTGCCCTACAGTCAATGTGAGCGTGGAAAGTGCCAAGAAAATCCATTCCCAAGACAACCTCGTAGCCGCCCGTATCAATCACCAAGAAATCTGCAAAAAGCTCCCGTCCGCACACAACAACTGAATAGTCTTTACATTCCTTACTGGATACAATTTTCCCATTCCCAGTGTGTATGTCCCAGAAACTAGACAGGGTCGTGCAGGCAATCGAGTGTGTAGTTATAAACTTGGATGACATAAAACAATGGGATGCACCAGAATCAAATAATGCCACTGCGGGAAAACCATGAACGAGTAGAATACCTGAAACCACTTCTCCTGATGCCTTAGCTTCCTCAGCTGTCAAGGTAAAAGCTCGAGCCTGATTAGGTCCTTGAGTCAGCTGTTTCTGCCCTTGGAACGGTCTCTGCGGAGGCTTCTGAATATCCTCCCTCATACGAAGCTTCGATGGACAGGCACCAACTGCGTGATCAGCCGCTCCACAAACCAAACAAAGTCCCAGCTTCCTTCGACAATCCTTCTGCACGTGCCCAGGTAAACGGCAGTAGTCACAAATCATGCTCTTTCTTCGATCAACGATCACAGGCTTCTTCATGGGTGCTACACCTCGACGGTCCACTGGAATGCCTCTGCGACCATGAGCTCGGTTAGGTACAAATGCGGGCTTCCTTGCCGCAACTGCTGTCTGCTGCAAGCTCCCTTTCATCCCAGATAAACTCTGCTGTTCCCGAGCTGCCGTAAGAACCTGTGAGAAAGTGGTCAAACCCAGGGAGACAATCTGCCTCTGGATGTCCACATCCAAGCTGCGCATGAACCTCCGTGCCCTGTCTGCATCGTTGGCAACTAAAGTTCCAGCGAATCTGCTGAGTCTCGTCCATTCTGCTGCATGCACATCCACGGGTGCTCCATTCTGCCTCAGCCCAATAAACTTCTCTTCCATTTCCTCCCGTGCAGTTCGCGGGAAGAACTTCTCCAGGAAACTCTTAGAAAAAATCCGCCCATTTGATCGGTTTGGGCAAGCGGGTCTCCTCCACAAGCCACCATTCTCGGGCGTAGTCCACTAACTGAATGCGTACCACATCAACTCTTTTGTCATCTGGAATCTGTGCCGCAATCAACAAATTCTCCGTGTCAACTAGCCACTGCTCGGCTGGCAACGGCTCCTCCAAACCAGTAAATGTAGACGGACCCAAACGTCTGAAATCTGCCACGGTCCCTACTCGGTCAACTGGTTTAGCTCCAGCGTTGTTCACAGACTGCTGAACGATCTGCAAACCTTCCTGAAACGAGTCTGCTTGCTGCTGGATCAGCTCGGTCTGCCTCTTTTGATTCTCTAGCATTCCCCTTATCACTCCAAGCATGACGGCTTCGTTCACACGCCTCTGGTACGTCTTCAAATTCTTATCTGCCATATTCCTGAAATCAAGAAAACACCCAACATTAGCATGATGATAGATTTAATATATAGATCAAGGCTAGAACTCCAAGATACTTAAATAGAGTACCGCATTGTAACTATGCCGTGGTATCATAGCCACAATTACTTAACTCCACCCAAGTCGCCTAAGCCCTAGGGATAACAAGAAATCAGGTTTTCGAGTCGACATGCAAAGTAAGTCTGCACGTCGTAAAAGATATAATCAGGAAGAATGTGATTCAAGAATGGTAAATGGCAAAGTGGCAGGACATGTTTCCTAAACACGGGTATTCTGATTCGTGTATTGGGTACAATACCCAACTACAAAAGAATCAGCCCAACTAACCTATGGCTCTGATACCAAAAGAACCATGTCACGCCCCGCTTCCCGGAGTACGCTAGATTGGGCACGTGACATAGCCAACCATGCTACCTGTGGGTAGGAAGTATCCATCCACAGTCACATTACGGCTGTAAAGATATCAAGAACAAGATAAAACTATCTAAAACATGTCCATAATCCAGAATAACAGGAGTCAATAATAAATAAATGTGGAAGCAAATGATCCAGTACAAATAACTGAAAAGTATATCCCATAATGCGGGCTCACATCAGGAAACAAATGCAGGAAAATAAACTAACTGCTACTGAACTCACAGCTCAGCCTGCTGGCTGAAGTACTCCTGCTCGGACTGCGTCAGCGGTACAGAATCTGGGTCATGCAAAACCCAGACGTCAGCGCGTCATGTCATCAAGTAATATAATGTGAACATTGTAACAGGCAATGCAAAAATAAACATGAATAAAAAATAAGAGTAGCAAATAATGTGAATCGAGCAGTGCAGGGTAGTGTGCAGTGGGTAACTAAACTGTTCTGTCAGGTTTTCTATTCTAAAGTCTTTGAAATCAATTGAGTAATCCTCCATGTAACTCAAAGGATATGTCTCGTTACCCCCCGGGACCACGGATCAGGAATATGTGAACCAGTAGTGGTTCTGTCCCGTTACCCCCCGGGACCACGGATCAGGAAAATGTAAGAGTCACGAATGGCTCTGTCCCGTTACCCCCCGGGACCACGGATCAAGTAATACCCTTTTAAGTTACACTTTAGTTTACACTTTTGATTTTCCCATACCCCCAAGCTATGTATGTCGAGTCAGGTATTCAGTAATCAAGAACTAATGCCAACACAGGATCAGGTAACAGCAGGTTTGTCTGGATAGACAACAGGAATGGTCCATGAGGACTACATGTCAGGTTTGTTGGCATTAGGCACGAGATCAGGTAACAGGTCAGGTCATGATACATCAGGTCAAGTCAATAGTAAACGGTACAATACCATGTCAGGTGTATCAATATATATCATGTGTAACAAAGTCAAGTCAAGATGTAACAATATCGTGGGTGTGCTCACAACAGATATATAATCGAACAGGGGATTAACAGCAGGAAATAAGCAATAAATTAAACAACAATGAGCAGTTCATTCAATCACAATAGTGCATTAATATAGTGGAGCCGTTTTATTATATTAACAGGTTTTGGGCACCCTTAGCGGTGCAATAGTTTAAATGATGATGCAATACAGTTATATCAAGCCTTTGAATACGAATATTCGAATGTAATAGAACTACATGGGAAAGTGCTACAATCTATTAAACGGTATAATGTGATTAACAGGTAAACTTGGTTCTTAGGTTAAAAGTGGCAAACTGTAATTTTATGTTAACTGTAAAATGATATATGTCATATTGCAACCAAATGAGAAAATAACTATACCGAATTAAGTTTTGCAGGTTTAATGAGTCAAAACATATATAATTGTATAGTATAGCATGTAGCAAGTGATACTTGCCTCGACGGGTCGCGAACCGGGAAAAACGGAACGTAACGTCGGCGGGGAAACACGCGATGGACGCACGGTTCACGGATTGAACCCGAACAATGAACAATGGAACCACGCGGATCGGGGTACCTCGCTGGAACGTCGGATCAAGTCGTCGGCACCGTCGGATTCTGGCCAAAAAGTGAACAGTAAACAACCACGACTTGCCACCAATGAGGGAAAAGGAAATAGAGAAGAAGAGAGGGGATCTGAGGAGAAGGAACCTTACGGTGGTCTGTAGAGGGGTCGTGAGGATCGACGGCGTCGAAGAACTCCGGCGGTGGCCTACCCGACAACGACAAAGATCTGCAGATCAAGAATCAATTAGGAGAGAAGGAAAGAAGAAAGGAAGAGAGGAGAGAGGCTTACAGAGCGTTCAAGGGTGGTTTGGTTATCGTCGGCGACGATCCGGGGCGGCGCGGACGCGTGCAGGGGTGTTGCGGGTGGCCGCGGCGAAGATACAGGGTGCACGGGAAGAAGGGAAACGAGGAAGGAGGCGCGGTGGATTGGTCGAGGGCGAGGAGGCGAGGATGCTGGTGGTGGTGGCGTCGGCGTTGGGGCTGCGGCGGCGACGGGCACGGTGGCTAGGGTTACATGAGGGGGTTCGCGATGGGTTCTGGAAAATTATGAGGGGGAGGAGGAATAGATATATATATAGGGGAGAGAGAGGGGAAGTTAGAGAGAGAGAGAGAAAGAGAAAGGTAGAGAGAGAAGGAGAGAGAGGAATAATGGAGAGGGCCCACGGGGTTAAAAAACCCTCGTGATTGGCCAGGGAGATTTTTAAGTAGTTAAAAAGATTTAAAATTAAAGATTTAAGAATCAAAAAAAACTAACAGTGAGAATCATATAAGGTTTCGAATATTTTATTAATTTGGGATTTTGGCGCTAAATGAAACATTTCCAAATTGCGCCCGGATTGGGTCCAAAAATTTGAAATTTAAATAATAGGATTTTAAGCGGGTTCCAAATTTTAAAATGATATGTTTTATGATTGAAAAGCATACCCCCAAGTCGGACACCTGTACACGCGCGTAGTCGCCCAAACTCGCCCGTTTCACCGAACGGGATGAGAACTCGACGCGCGGATACTACCACGCGGCTAGGGGTGACGAGTAGGCCAAGATGGATATTTTTAATTTTATTTTAAGTGCTAAAATTTGTTATATGCATAAATGACTTAGCCAGATAAAATTTTACAGTAAGACCCAAACAAGCAAGATAAATGAAATGAGTAATATCTAATACTCAACCAATAACAGAAAATAGTAGTACTGGGCTCGGGTTTTACACATACCGGGCCCACCATGTACCCGAGACGGTTCATCCACTCCTCGAATCGGGTCTCGAAATCCAACAGAAAACATGAAATCTCATGGTGGACGACACATACATCACGAGAAAACCGCAACATATATTTTAAAAAGAGAGGGAGAAAGAGAGAGAAGGTTTTATATATATTCTTGCGGTTTTCCCCCAAAATCCAGAAATCTCATAGAAATCCAAAATCCCAAAATCATGAGTAAGTGAATGGTAAGTGTCGGCATAAGCCCCATAATACTGCATGATAACATGAAAATGTGAATGCATGAAATATCTAAGTAATAAATGCAATGTTTAGACTAACACCTGAGAGTAATCACAATAATATATTGATCTAGCCTTTTGCTGATTCTATCATAAAAGATAATATGTTCTAAAGTGTACGTGACATGGCAATTACCGATGATGTGTGTGTGTGAGCCGGCAAATAAGTGTACGTGGGACATGCGCATCATCGGTAATGGTGCTGGTGTCCTAACAGGCAGAGTTTCATACTGACTAAAGTAACATATGTATGAACATGCAACTTGATGATTTCAATCTGAATATAAAGGTAAAATGTGTACTAAACACTCATTTGGAATATACATATCTAACTACAACTATATGACTCGAGCCTCAACTAGTATCTATTTAACCCCCTAAGGAACTAAACTAAAGGAACTAGTCGATAGGAAATAAGAATCCACCTAAGGTCTGAGTCCATATCTGTAATAGTCGGCGATCCAGCCTCAATAGCGTCACGTACATAGTACGGCTTTCTCGAATCAAGAGCGCGGATCAATCATCACATATATGCTTCGTACGGTAAGATCCATCATACGGCATCCCAATATCGGGGTACGGGTCAAGTATCACCTACGTACATCATCATTCGTATAATATCATCATCAAATAATGTCATGATCAAAGGTACTATACAGTAATCGCATACATCCCAATATCATCAATCATATATCATTGTCTGCGAATATATACGTCGTCAATTGTTCCTCAGAAATATCATGCCATATATATCATATCGTAATCAGGTCACACATATATCATATCGTAATCAAGTCACGCATATATCATATCATAACCAAGTCACACATATATCATATCGTAATCAAGTCACAGGTTACGGTCCGGGTTCTATTCTAGAGTCTCGTATATCTCAATGTCATCATCACGTATTATCGTTTATGTATACATATCCATTCTCTCATTTTCCAACAATCCGCTAAGATCATAATATGACTCTATAGCCAAGAGATCACGGCATCAAGCCCAGTTATATCGTCTCATCCCCATGTATCATATAACATCCTTATATCATGTATACATGTTGTGTATATATACACCTACACACATTCCTACTTATATATACACATACACATATACACCAAGCCAAGTTTCTGTGTGTGCGTGTGTGTGTCTACCTGAAACCTACGAATTTCCTCCAAGACATTCCTCCTCTGGTAAAGTCTATCTAAATCAGTCTAGTCCAACCTAAGGTCTTTAATAGGGTCCTACTCGCCAAGAATCTAAGGTCACGTCCGACTTCCTAATGACAATAAGCAATATCTCTATTTTACGTTTGTGGGGGTGCTAAACGCCATCCACCCGACTTCCCCCGTAGATATATATCTACTCACCTGGTCCTTGTCTGCCGAAGACGATGTCGCCCTCCTCTTCTTCCTCGTCTGAAGTCCATGCGAGGGGTACCTATACGCAAACATATATAATATCGTAAACTGAATCACGGACAAAACCAAAACGATGCACGAAACGCGCATAGGTTAAAACCTATGACCCGCTCATGCAAAAGAACCAAATATCGCTCGATATCGGCGTACAAACGCCGATTGATCGAGATAAAACACCAACAAACAACTCTTAGTTTTAAAACTCATTACTTATAATATAAAACACGATTTAATTCATCGAAACCCTAAAATCGATCAAATCGTCCAATTCCGCAAAACCTTGAAAATGTCAATTTACCGTTTTATTTCAAAACTTGATGTTTCAAAGAAACTAATAGTCATAATATTCATTAAATAACATAACTAGATTATAGAAACCATTACCATATTTTTCTCACACCATTTTATCTTAATTTAAAATTTCTAGTTTGCAAATTAGCCAAAATTAACACTTGTTAAGCAAAAATTTACAATTCCACTACTAAACTTGATTTTGCATATATTAAAGTGTTAAACCACTCCATGAAACCTTAAGAATGAGCTAAAGCCCTAATTAGATTTTTAATACTACATTTTAAATTAATTTCTAAAACCTAGTTTATCGAAATAGCATATTTATCATATTATATTAACTAACAATTTGAAACTAATAATTAGATTAGGTATTTCATTCATTTAACATGTTAATATTCTCATTAAAACCATAATATAATGATAAAAACCTTAATTAGAATTTTAACACACCAATATATATAATTTATAAAAATCTAGTTAGCAAAATTGCTTAATTTAAACAATTTTGAATGCACAAATTATAATACATCAACCATGCTAGATTTTTCCCTTCTAAAAATGTTAAGCTACTTATTATAACCCCACTTAATTAATAAAAACTCTAACTTTATTTTAGAAACCCTATCTTGAATTTTAAACTTGCAAATAGAATTAATTAAGAAAATCTAAATATGCTAAATAAAAGCATTTAACAACAATTAATCATAAGAATAAAAATAATACCTTCAAAGCATGAGATCCAAACATGAAAATATGCTTCCAAAATAATGGTTTCCAAATCCAAATTCCATGCTAAATAGGTCAAAGGAAAATGGTAGAGGTTGAATGTTGATTTTTGAGGTTTATTTTTGGAATGATGAATTTTGATGATTTTTAATGCAAAAATGATGGGGGGGATTTTTGGGGCTGCCCATGGAGGTGAGGCCGGCCATGAGGTGAGGAAAATAGAGGAAGAAGGAATGAAGAATAGTGTAGAATATTCTCCAAAGAAATACACCTTATATGTCTTTTCATAATTTCTTTATTTTATTAATTTTCGTAATTCAATTCATCATAGAAAATTCTAGAATTTTAAAGACAATTCAAGAAGAGATTAGCATGCTAAAAAAATAATTCTAATATGTCATGGTTCACTTTTGAAAAATAAACCCATTGCAAATTGTAATTTACACTAATTTAATGTATATTTAAAAACTTATGTTAATATTTAAAATAATTAATTTAGGAAAAATATTTCATTAAACTAAAAATTTATAAGTGACTAAATAAACACCATTTACTAGTAATTACATGATTAAAATAGGTCTTTTTAAATTTATAATGAAAAATGATTATGGTTAAATTTTATGAAAAATACGTTTTATTTTACCGAAAATTAGAAAATTCACTTAAAGGGTTTTATTTATCTAATTTATTTATTTATTTTAATTATTTTTAAAACGTTACAGCTCAGCGGTCGCAGCCGTCTCGTCCACCGCTGCTATGGGTTCATCGATCGCAGCCGCTCCATCCGCTGCCGCCCCGACTCGGCTGTAGCAGCCGTCTCATCTGCCGCTACCTCGAGATCGGCATCGGCAACCTACTCGAGTATAATAGGCATGACCGTCTCGTCAGCCACTAGCTCAGGCTCGGCGACTACGGCTGCACCGCCTACCGTTGCCTCGGGATCAGCTGTTACCTTCTCCACTGTCCCCTCAGGCTCGACGGTTTCCGCCGCTCCTTCAGTTGGACTCGGCCCTGCAGGACAAGATGTATAAGAACTGATAGTTTTACAACTCTTACAACAAAAGCCTCAAAAAACACATTACCTGAGGTGGATTGATCGTTGGCTTCCCGAGCTGCACGCGCCGCCCGTCTATGAGCAGTAGACAAGGTGACCGGGGGCTCCTCGGAAAGAGTAGCAGTGGGAGTAACGGCGCTTGGGCCCGCTCCCACGGCCAAAGCAGCGCTGAGCTCCTTCGCTACGCGCCTCAAGCGTTTCCTCTCCTCCCGGGCCATCACGACGGACCTCTTGGAAGCCTCCTTCAGCAAGGCGTCGTCGTCCGCGTTCAGAGTTGCCTCCAGAGCCTTCAAGGCATCCATCATCGGCTTTTTGAGTTGGGTCTCTTGCGGCAATTCCGAAGAGGCCGGAACATCAGTAGCTGGCCCGGAGAGAATTCCCGCATCAGTTTGCGGGATAGATCTTTTGGTCCCTGCGATAAGACAAAGAGGGGGTCAGATCACTCATAAGAAATGGAAGGAAAGGCATAGTGAACCGAAATGTACCAATGCCTAAGGATGCTCTGAGTCGTTCCTCCTCCTGGAAAGTTTTGAGGGAAGCAGCGATAGCTTCTTCGGTAGAAATGCCTGTTAAAAAAAGGGGGTAAAGCATTAGTCAAAGACAATGATAAAAGTACGATGCAATGACGGAAAAATACAACTAGTGATTACCCGATTGCGCAAGTTTAGCTAACCACGCATCGCGGCACGCCAATTGCTCTGAAGCTGCGATGGTGGCCGCCAGATCAGTGTCGTCCGGCGGCATAAATAATCCCTCGTTGGTCCCGTACTCACCCAAGCCCTCGCTATAAGGAGCATGATGTTCCTGACTGAACACAACGTCGGCAGAGAGGATCGACTTCTTCTTCCTCTTCTGCACGCGAGCCCCGGGTGCACCCAAAATCAACTTACGCTTCATGGGCACCTTAGGACGGCGGGTCCTGATGTCCGAGCCCACGCCGGATTCAGGTGAAACCACATTCACCGTCTCCACCGGAACGCGAGGCGCTGGGGGCACGTTCACGGTATCACAAGGCAATCCACACGGAGGGCTCAGCACGCGCGGTGGCTCAGCTCCAGCATCTCTCAGCGGAGGAACGACAGGGATCCTTGGCCTCAGGGGAGCTTTGCGGTCGCTGCCAGGGGGCACACCCTTGCGGTCAACCAACAGCCGCTTCTCTTCCCGGATGACGGCACCCATCGCGTGCGCATACCAAGCCACGTATACGTTGAGGGCCCGTGGGACGCAGCTCGGCTCGCTGATAAAGAAATGGGAGCCCGTGTTCAGCCGCATAAAGTGGTGCAGCGCGCTCCGTATCCCCTCCCTGGTGGCCGCAGGTTCTTCCAAAAACGCCTCCAGTGGGACCCCCTGGTTATAGCTTGATTGTTGGGTGAACCGATGGGGGTTGTACCTCATGAAGAGCGCCATATCGTTTTTCCTCAACACCAGGAAGCCCGGCCGGATGGAGTATAAGTGAAGAATCTCCCGGGCTTTCAATACGGAGGCCCCGTCCTTGAAACCATCACGCAGCGCCAATACCGCCTTGGAGGTCTCCAGGCCAATGGTCACGACTTTGTCCGTGAAAGAAATCCTCGCTCCGACCGTGTGCGGACGAAGAAGCAACCCCCTAGCCTCCTGCGGAGACGGATTCACAATCGAGGCGCCAATCAGCCACATAACTCTTGAGAGTCTGCACTTCTCGAAAAACGAGGGGCTCTTATGAATGCCAAATACCCCGAGCATATGCATTTCCATCCACGAAGTGAAGTAGTGCATCGGGAAATTGGCAGGCTGCACCCCAGGTTCATTTGCGTCCGCCGCCACATTGAGTCCATGGTATAGGTGAGCCAGCCCGGCGATTCCGATCAACAACTGTATACCAGCCACCATCCGATGTGCTGGGTAGAAGACAGACGGCCTCATATAACGCGGGTGCATGGGGAGCGCGAACCAACACAGCCACAACCCCAGAAACCCGAGGAAGAAGGTCTCCTCATCGATGCCCGGGGCGGCGATTTCCGATAAGGGCATGATGGCGGCATCGGGAAGGTAGAAACTTTTTTGGTCGTCCTCCAATACTGGTCGACGATCTAAGCCAAAGCCGAAGGGGTCGTCGAGCTTGGCGAACTTTTCACTCCGCTGCGATAGAATCTCCGGTCGAAGGAAGCGGGCGATGAAATCTCCAAAACTAACTCCCCGTCCCCCCGATTCCAAGTAGAGACTCTCATACATATTCAGCACCTTTACCAGACTCGGAAACTGGTGCTGAATAGCATTCTCTGGCGTTAGGCCCATTACCAAAGGCTTGGTGGCGAAGACATACTCATCCGGAGAAAGTAACTCCTCATAGTGCTCTTCCCTCGCCGGTAGGCCGGAAATCTCAGCGAATTCTTCCAGGGGGATGGAGACTTCCCTGTCCGTCAGAAGAAAAGTATGGGTGGGGGTGTTCCATTGTTCCACGAATGCCTTAACCCACTACGTCGGAGGAGCAGGGTACTCAAAGAGCGAGGCATAGACTGCAGGGTACAGACCAATCTTCATCAGATGCGTCTTCTTTGCTGACAAGATATACCTAGCCCACTGCAAATACCCGGCCGATTGTCGAGGGGTCAATCCGAGATTATAAGCTTGTCCCCAAGGGCGCGCCTCACCCTGGCATATCCGTCGCCCCAAAATATCCACGGCCACTGGCGGCTGCACAGGGATGGCAGCAATCGAAGGCTGGAGAAGATCCTCCGAGTTCTAATTTACAACCTCCACGGCATAGTTCACCGGGGGTGCATCCGCATATGGGATCAACGAGATCGGCTCTGAAGGCGTCGCACAGGAGAAGCTTCGACGACCCTTGATGATCTCACTGTACCATCTGCCCCCACAGATGAAGGTTCTTATGCTCTGGGTCGTGATCCTTAATCAGAGCGAGAACCTCCCGGTCCACTGGCGCCTCAGGGAAACCTCCCTCTAAGCGGAAGAACGAGAATGACAGATCAGCAGACATGTTGCCTGCAAAGAAAAATGAAATCCAGCTGTCAGTATCATAATTTAATTTTAATCCCAACGCTTGGCATTTTAAAATTTATACCATACTGCAATGCAGTAGAAAGGGGACCAAAGGGGGACCCACAAAATCCAGATGACAATGCATCAGTTAATAAGACAGCCCCATCATTGGATGAGACTGTCAATTGATGAGGAGATCCCCAAAAGAATACTCTCATTAAATGAGGAATCCCTAGAGACAAGGAGAAAATCTCCCCTTTCAGAGCAAAGCTCTGTCACAGAGTGACACTTGTCAAACTCTGGTCTCAAAGGAATAAAATTCCTTAAAGAGCCTGGCTCTGTAATAATGATGGAAAAATCCATCAAAGGAAAATTAATTCCTAAAAATTAAAAATCTGGGATCTTAAAGATCCATGAAAACTTTTAAGAGTTCATCATCAGAAGATCAAAAGATCTATGTTCTGTCAATGAGCAAAGCTCTGTTCATGGGTTAAGAAACCCTGAAATAAATTCTTGAGAGCAAAGCTCTGTTTGTGAAACCCCAAAGGATTTTCTTTAGATCGAAAGATCTATAAAGAGCAAGGCTCTATTAATTAAAATTAATTTAATTTAAGATTAATTTTTACCTAAAGTTTTTCTAAAAATTCTAACTTTGAAAATGAGAGCAAGGCTCTGAAGTTCTTGAAAACGATAGCAAGGCTCTGAGAATATAAATCTTGAGAAGATGATAAACATCTGAGGAGGGCCAAGGGTCCTATTTATAGGCGCTTATGCGCCCCTTCAACTCCTGAGTTGATCTAACGGTTGGGATATTTCCACCGCTGCACTCACGTGTGCTCCACGTGAGCGCAACAGTGGGGGGGCATTTGTTTCCCCCAATCAGAGCAAAGCTCTGTTTGAATTTCAAAAATTCAAAAATTGAAGCAACGCTTCAGATTCCTTGAGCTGAGCGCAACGCGCCACGTGTCAAAAGCAGACACGCCAGCGCTGCGCCCAAGACAGCACACCCAATCAGAGCAAGGCTCTGTTTTAAAAATAAAAATAAAGGAAGCAACGCTTCAGATAACTTGCGCTCTGCGCTGCGCGACACGTGTCAGCGCAGTTGCGCTGCGCTCTGCGCTGCGCGACACGTGTCAAGCGCAGGTGCGCTTGCGCCAACTGTGCCAGCACTAAATCAGAATTAAAATTCTAGAAAAATCTTTTTAATCTTTTTAATCTTATTAAAACAAGAAGATTGTCTTCTGTAAAACAGAGACCCTATGATCAAAGATCCAACGGTGGGGAAATATCCCCAGATCAATCAGAGAGAGATCTCTGTAACTAACCTAACAAACTAATTGGCCCTATATAAAGGCCCCTAGACTCCAAGTCTCAAATATACAGAGACAGATACAGAACTCCTCTAAAAACTTTGAGAATAACTCGAAGAGAAAAAGGTAAACCTTTGAAAAAAGAAGAATTTCTTCTAAAAAGATCAATGATCTAAGAACAAGATCAAGATCTTCAATAAAAAAAAGATCAAAAAAGATCCAATCACAAAAAGATAAAAGAAGTAATTTACTTCATTATTAGATCTTTTGATCTACATAAAGGCATTGCCTTTTGATGAAACATTGGTTCTTGAAAACTTGTTTCTTTGATCTAAATTAGATCAAGATGCGCATTGCGCTACTGTACAGTGCCTTGCACTCTTGATTTGAGCACTGCGCTCTTGGGTTGGCGCACTGCACCAGAGCGCGCCACGTGTCAGCAGCGCACTGCACTAACAGACTTGCGCTCACCAGAGCATGACACGTGCCACCTCCACATGCGCTAGCGCCTTGCGCTCATTACTTGGCGCAAAGCGCCTAACAAGCCACGTGGCGCACTGTCAAAGCATTAAATGCTCTGCATTATTAAAAGGGGGCAGAGCCCAATTAAAAAGGCCTAACAGGCCTAATCTAAATGCCATGCATTTAATTAAAGAGCCCAATGCTATGCATTATAAAAGGGCTGAGCCCCAAATAAAGGCTCAAACAGCCAGAACAACAAAATGTTCAACTCATATCAACCGAGCCTATATGCTCATAAACCTTCAAACAGACTTTAGTCCCAAATTGGACTATAAATCTCCCAACCAACTTTGGTTCAAGGGTACATCTCTGAACTCCTCTGATATCTGTCATTGTAATCCTTCAACGTCTTCAGAGAGGTGACGGGTCCCGACGGCCATACATTCCATGGACCACCATGTCCTTAAACTGGAAATGGACCATTATGTCCCTAAACTAGAACAATAGAGCCCCCAAATGCTCTTTTGTTAGATCTAAACAATCCCGTTAAGTTGATCTTAGTCTAAAATTAGACTAACGTATCCTTAACAACTGTTTAAGTCGATCTTAGTCTCAAATAAAACTAACGTATCCTTAAACCAAAACCCAAAACCCAAATCTAAGAAAATACGGATTTGGACTAATCCACGTCCTACGGACGACAACATAAATTAGTCTCCGTATACAATCCACGGGCAACCACCAACAAAACAAACACCCACGACACGAAGTGACCAGCTGGAGAAGAAGAAAGTTGTTACCGCGATGCGGTAGAGTAATTAACTGCAGGGGCTTGCGCCTGCAGGGAAGAGCGTCCCCACAATCAAAAACCCCTCGAACGAGGGGGAATCTGACGAAGTCTGCTATATCGGCCACATCCGTCTAAACCTTCGATACATAGTGCCATAAATCAACTCGGTATCTTCGGAGAGGTGGACGGATAAAACCAAATAGCATCTGCCCCGAATCTCAGGCAAGACGTCCATGTCTTGTGCATCTTTCGGAGGGGAACATTCCCTTATAAAAAAGGGGGAGAAAGAAAAAAGAGGAGAATTCCTCACGTCTTAATCCTTACGAGTTAAGCACGTGAGTGCCTATATGCAAAACATACAAGCGCTACATAAACAATCACCATGGATTTATGATGGCACTACCTCGAAGTCCAAGAGGCAACAATATTGTCTGGGTTATTGTTGATCGTCTCACGAAGGCAGTACATTTTATACCTTTCCGAGTGGGACAATCGAAGAAGTCGCTAGCAGAGAGATATATGCAGGAGATTGTGAGGCTGGATAGACTGCTCGTTAGTATCGTGTCTGATCGAGACACCAGGTTCATTTTCTACTTCGGGAAGAGCCTGCAGGAGAGTTTGGGCACTAGTCTCAAGTTCAGCACAGCCTATCATCCGCAGACGAATGGGCAATCCGAGCATACTATCCAGATGCTCATGAATATGTTGAGGGAATGCATGCTGGATTTTCAAGATTCTTGGGAGGATCACCTTCATCTGGTGGAGATTTCGTATAATAACAGCTATCAGGCTAGCATCCAAATGGCACCGTTCGAGGCTCTTTACAAATGGAAGTGTCGATCCTCTCTTTATTAGGATGACGCGGGTGAACAAAGGTTGCTGGGCCCCGAGCTTATAGTTCAGACAGTGAGCAAGGTTCAGATGATCAGGCAGCATATCAAGGCTGCTCAGGACCAACAAAAGGGTTGGACAGATGCCGGTAGAAGGTCGTTGGAGTTTGGTGTTGGTGATCACGTATTTTTGAAGATATCACCTACTCGGGGAGTGATCACGTTTGGTAGTCGTAGGAAGCTCAGTCCCTGATTCATCAGATCTTTTGAGGTGCTAGAGCGAGTAGGAGAGGTGGCTTATCGACTTGTCTTGCCTCCATCGTTAGCCGGTGTGCACAATACTTTCTATGTATCTCAGTTGAGGCGCTACGTTCAGGATAACAGCCATATCTTAGACCATTCAGAGTTGACATTGGGTACCGATCTGTCTTACGAGGAGCAACCTACAACTATTCTCGATCGTAGGGAGAAAATACTGAAGAATCAAGTCATTCCTTTGGTTCGAGTTTCTTGGGGTGGTCGTTCTCTAGGAGAGTCTACCTGGGAATGTGAGGAGGATATTCGTTCACGATTTCCGCACCTGTTTTAGTAGTTGTTTGTTTGTTTGTTCCGTTGTTTTCGTTCTTTAATTTTGAGGACAAAATTTTGTAAGGGGGGTATGATGTAAATCCACAGTTCTATTGTACTTTCTGTATTTAAAATTTTAATCCCAATAAATTTCCATTTAAATCACAAGTTAGTTTCCTAACTTTTTACCAATTATATTTCCTACATTTTCTAATATTTTCCTAATTAAATCTTTCTTTTATATTTTTTTTCTAAACCTAAACCCTAATTAACCCCCACCCCTACCCCCCCACCCCCCCACACACACACACACATATATATATATATATATTAACCTAACTCTAAACACATTTTTTTATTAAAAAAAAAACCTAACCCTTTCCCCGGCACAAGCCCACGCAACCAAGTCCAAACCCGAACCCACACCCACACGAGCCTTTCCCCTTCTCCTTCTTTTCTTTTTCCCTCCTTTTTCTTTTCCCCAGCGTTCCTCCTCTTTCCTCGCAACCGCTTCCTCGCGACCCGTGCTCTCACTACGTCCTCGCCTCGTCGCCAAAGGCCTCGAGATCCCCTCCTCCAAATCCTTCCCTCTCTTTTCTTCTCCTCCCACTTCCTCACGATCGAGCGTCTCCTTCCTCGCAATGATCCCCACAGGAACCGCTCGTCCCCACAACAGCCATGACGAAGCAACTCTCGAGATTCCCCCGCGCCTGCCTCCGAGATCCCCTCCTCTAAACCCTCACCTCCCTCTAACATCCCCCTCTCTATCTCTTTATCTCATTCTCTCTCTCTTTCATTTTTCCTTAACTCTCCACCTCTCCTCTGCAAACCTTCTACTGGCGAATCCGCGTCACCGGAGACACCCCAGAACCCTCGACGACCTCTGCTCCATCGAGCACCACCTTTCTCACTCCACACCACCTACACCTCGACCACCCCATCATAACCCAACTCTTAAGCTCCCGAGAACCCCTACTGCCCCACCAGCTGCTTCCCCAACCATCGCCGCCTCATCGACCACCCTTCTGACTCTAAAGCCTCGACACCGCCGCTGCCACCTCTGCGCCGGCACCGTCCCTCCAAGCTTCGATCACCCATCACTGTGCCCATCTCCTCGGAAGACCAGAGCAGTCGAGCTCCCGCCAAGGCCACCGCCGCTGCCGCCACATTTGGCGACCACCACCTTCACCTCCACCGTCGGTCGCCGTCGACCTCACCTCAGCAACCTCTCTGCATCGCCGCTCCAGCCGATGGCCAAGCCCAGAACCCCATAGCTGAGCCAAGCTTATCGCCGTCGCTACCGTGAATGTGCTGTACTCTCGCTATCGTCGTCGTTGTCGTGCTGATATCATCGCCAGGAAAGTGAAAATCGATCACTTGCTTATTCATGCTAAAGTGTTAGTTAATCAAAGTAATCGTGATAAATGATATCATGCACATACATATCTATTTATAGCTATATTGATAACTTGTACACAAATTATTTCTCCAGCGAACCCTAGTAGTTTGATTGTGATGAATGGAAGACCAACTCGGTCTACTAATCCGTAACATTACCAAATGGAATTTATTTGAACGACATATAGTTTGAATTGATTAAATGGAACCAATATTTCGGTTATTCCCCGTAGATGTAGCTCAAGTGTTCGATGTGATACATGGATGAGTACCCTTTTAAAATACCCATACCTTATGTTTAAGGAATCCTGCTCCTGTTAATAATTATTGTGTAGAGATTTAAGTTAAAAATATTGGGTTTATCAACATGAAATGTCTCCTCCAAAAGCCGACGTTGAATCTGGAATTCACCGCACATGTCACGTTCTAAAATTTACATTAAATTAAATATAGATATAAATGAGATGTTCTAAGGCTCATATCGAAGCTGACTGGATAAACTAGAACCCCCTGTATTTTATATTTCGATACTGCCTTAAAACGGTGATGGAAACTAACTGGAAATACGGCTCTGGACTGCAGTCCAGAACATTATTTTGTATTGATACCTGAACTTAAGCGCCTGTACATCCCTATATAAAACTGAAAATATGCGGAAACCTATATCGCCGCGTAGATAATTTAGTTATCTAACTTATGGTTCTAGTCTCATTTAGTTTTTCTGTCGTTTGATATTTTAATTATATTTTAGATTGTCGATGTGTTCTGTAGTGACGGTTTTCACAATTTGACACTAAACAGAACATATCTTCTAATACACAGAGGCTATCATTGATCCGCTTGATGCGTTGGAAACCTAACAGATATAAATAGGTTTTATTCAACTGGAGAAACACCTGAATCCAAACACAATCTGTAGTAAACTATTTGTGAAGTTGAACTTCCAATTCTGAAACTGGAATTCCAGTAACTAATCGCTAACTTAACATGATAATAAATTCTTAACCTGATTTCCTTTTGACATGAAACTAATTTTACCGCTTAGATAATCATGTATACTTCGTATTACTTTTATATTGTTTTGGCCGATTCTACACGTGTGATTTATGGTGAATTTTGCAAGTTTCATGGCGTTAGATGTTATAATTTAGTGAACATCTGTTTAGTGTATTTCTACCTTATTGTGTGTTTACTTTATACCCAGTGCATAGTGATTGTTTACTTTGAGACCTAGCGACTGATTTGCATTGTCGATAGATAAGTGTTAGCGATTGGGTTATGTCAAGTATGATAGTGAACAAGTGATTGAAAATGATGTTGATAAGTGGTAGCGTGATTGAAAGTGAAAACAATAAGTACTTGTTCACAACCTATCTAAAGACGTTCGTGCTTGCCTACTGGGCAACCACTCACTGTTCGAGCTCACCGGCCGAGCTCACCTGAACACATACTATAATCCGGGAAATGGGGGAAATTAAGGTGGAATCGAACTCGTATTTAGTGAGGTACAGTGACTTAGAGGATGATCATTTGATATTAGCGACATATATTTGGTCGTGGGCCTAGCGGTACGGCTGTAGGGTTATGTCCCGGACAACAGTGGACCGTAGTCTCGGATATGCATGAGACCCTTCTTAAACACGAGCACCCTTTTCCATCGATTAATTTCAATTGCCTTAGTGACTGATAGATAACGGCATACACATTACATGGATTGCTGACATAATACATATACTATACTGTGTACATTCACTTGATATTCCATATTCACATGTTACTGTATTCTGCCGTTAATTTCATGCTTAATATCGTAGTACACACTATATATATATATATATATATATATATTGCTATATGTATCTGTCCGGATGACCTGAGTGTGCATGCTTAGAGAACGTAGTGGACCCAGCTTAGGAGTAGGACCTGTCATTCGAGATCGTGGATATTTAGACCGCGACACCAGCGCTATCGCCTTCTACTTGCAATAAGGATATTGTTATTTCTTTTGGTTAGTTGTTTCTTTCTTACAAATAATTGTATCTTGAAACTCTGTTGATTAAATGTAATAAAGTTGTGAGCTGTGATTTTCTTTACTTTCGTGTTGTGTTTGTTGATTACCATGTAATGATAGAAGACGAAGTATGATAACGGCTGGATTATTTCTTGACTGTAGGAGCATGGCTAGCCTAGTCACCCCTCGTATTCCGTATTTTAGGAAGCGAGGGGTGACACCAATTGTAATCGGAAAATCTCTCGTTGGTCGCTGCAAGTTCTGACATGTGTCAATACTCCATCGTACATGTTCTTGACTATGTTAATGTACTTAACTGGGACCCCCTTATTCATCGTTGTCCCCATAATACCTTCTAGGTATCTTGTCGTACGTTTTCTCTAAGTCAATAAATATCATATACAAATCTCTTCTCCTCTCTCGAAAATACTCCACAAGTTGACGAAACAAATGAATAATCTCTGTCGTCGATCGTCCAGGCATGAACCCAAACTAGTTCTCTGTTATCTTAATATCCTTTCTTAATCTGTGTGCAATCACTCTCTCCCAAAACTCCATAGTGTGACACTTAAGTTTTATTTTACTATAGTTTGAGCAATTTTTAATGTCAACCTTGTTCTTATAGACAGGTATAAGGGTACTTTTTCTTCACTCATTTGGTATCTTTTTGGTTTGCCAAATTTTATTAAACAGATCTGTCAGCCATTTAACGTCTATCTCTCCTAAGTATCTCCAAATCTCGATAGGAATCCCATCTGGACCAACCTCTTTTCTTGATTTCATTCTCTTCAAAACCTCTTTAATCTCAGGTATTCTTATTTTACACATGAAATCATGGTTTATATCTTGAGATTGAATGACAAGTTCATCCAAATTTTTAGTAAAGTTCTCATTGAACAATTTGTCAAAATAATCTCTCCACCTTTCTTTAATATTCTCATCTCGAACTAAAACCTTCTGATCTTTATCATTGACACACTTCACAGCACATAAGTTTCCGGTATTCCTTTCCTGTATCCGAGCAATCCCGTATATATCATTTTCAGCCTCCTTAGTGTCCAACTTTTCGTACAGCTCCTTATAGACCTTAGTTTTAGCTTCCTGAATAGCTTTCTTAACTTTCTTTTTAGCCAATTTATACTTCTCAAATCTCTCTGCATCTCTACTTTTCTTTAAATCTCTATGAGAATCTCTCTTGATTTTAGTAGCAATTTTTACTTCTACATTCCACCATGATGTGTCCTTAGATGGTGGAGCACCACCCCTCGACTTACCAAGTAGATCTCTAGCTATTCTCTTGATACAACTAATCATCTGGTTCCATATTTTGTCTGAATTATTTTCAAACTGACAATCCTCCTCTCAAACTACACGATCTATAAAAACTCTTTGGTTACCTTCTATCAGTCGCAAACCACTTAATTTTAGAATCTACCTTACGTCTAATTTTCCAGGTCCTCTTCTAAATCGAAAATCTAGAACAAAAAGTCTATGTTGAGTGTTTACAGTCTTACCTGGCACTACCTTACAGTCGATGCAATAATTTCTATCAATCCTTCTCGTCAGAAAAAAGTCTATTTGACTTGCACTCGATCCACACCTAAAGGTGATAAGGTGAGACTCATTTTTTCTAAACCAAGTGTTTGCTAAGATTAAGTCATAAGATAAGGCAAAATCTAGAATCGAGCTATCTGCTTCATTCTTTTTTCCAAAACCAAAACCTCCATGGATAGTATCAAACCCATTACGACTAGTACCTACATATCCATTGAGATCACCACCAATAAATAACTTCTCTCTACAGGTATCTTTTACACCATCTCATCTAAATCCTCTCAGAATAGACGTTTACTAGCATCATCAAGACCTATCTGTGGTGTATAAACACTAATAACATTAAAGATCTCCCCATCTAGAATAAGCCTAACCAGTAGAATCCTATCACTTTTTCTCCTGATCACAACTACATTCTCAAGCAACCGTCTATCTATGATTACGCCTACCCCATTACGATTTTTTATCTCTACTCGTATACCAAAACTTATAACCCCAAGACTTTATGACTCTACCCTTTTCACCTACCCATTTAGTTTCTTACAAACACATAATACTAACTTTCCTCCTAATCATCACCTCCACTAATTCTGTTAGTCTATCCGTAAGGGAATCAATGTTTCATGAAGTTAGACGAATCCTGTGAAATCCTTACTTATTTGTCACTACACCCGGGGTCCGATATAACATGCTGCTTCCGGACGACGACCTAAAATCCCTTGCATACTTAACACTACACCCGGAATTCGATGTAGCATCGCTGAGTAGGGAACGCCCCAACGATATTCTTAATATGGTTCATCTCATAAAATGCGACAAAGTTTTACGTTGGCTGTCACAAGCCTAGCACAACCCTTACTCTTGCTCATCCGGACTTGGGACTGGCAACGGTGGGTTTTCTGAGGGTTTTCAAACATAATGTTATGGAAAATTCTAGAGAATTAATAGTGGAAATAAAGGAAAGTGAAATATGAGTTGTCTTTGCTATTATAATAACTAGAAGTCTCATGGATAATGTCATTAATTAAAAAAATAAAAAAATAAAAAAAATGATAAAATTCCAAAAGCCAAAATTGAGAATTGGAGATGTCCATCTCATCTAAGATTTAAGACAAAAATATGAAAATGAAAAATCAACAATTATCTCTCTCTCTCTCTCTCACATTACACATCTTCTCGTTCTTTAAAACCCAAAAATAAATATACATTACAAATTTATACATAAACCCTTATTTCTCTGTTATTCATAAATTTGTAAATTCTATTAAGACCTCTACCCGTATTTATTTAATTTAAATTTAGAAAATTTATAGATATCTTTAGAAATTTCATGTAATGTTTAGTTTAAAAATTTTTAGACAGGCCCTTTATGTTGTTTAAAATATACACACATGTATCGCACATGCAAAATACTAGTATATATAATTTCATCAAGATATTTGCTTTGGTTCAGTGGAAAAATCTACTCTAGAATGCAAGCCTCTCTCGAACCCTTGCATGGGCTTCCCTTGCACAAAAAGGAAGCCCATCCAAAGACTTGAATGGTGCAAGTCTTTACATACTAGATTTTTCCTGATTCGGTAGTAAAACGGATAGAAAACGGTATTTAATTTTTTTATCTAGAATTAACAATAATTAAATAAGCAATGAGTAATAACTCAATTGGTACGGGCACATCCCCACTTAGGGAGAGTACCGGATTCGAACCCCAAGAATCCAAAGAGAGGAAGTTGCCACTAATTAACGTTTTGGGGGTAAATTCATGGGTCCTTTAGGTACGTGTGTGTATGATGTGCTTGCATGTGGTGTGCTGTTGGTTAGGTTAGGTTTCAAGGCCCAAAGGAAAAACAAATTATTGCCGGTTATGATTTATGTACTTGGAAGTGATTTTAACAAACAGTTGGATCTACTTTGTAGATAGTAGGTGGACGATATTTCATACGCACAAATTTGATTGTTCAAACTAATAAATTGATGACATTATAAAACGGGAACTGAACAATATACAACGTTGGATAAATTAATTTATATAGCAAATCTGAACCGTTTATTTTAACCGCTACCGCTACTTAAAGTAGCAGCTCATATTATATAAAAGAGGAAACCGTCTCAGCAGTTTCAGCGGTTTTGTATTTTGAGATCGAAATTGGGCAATTTTTGTTATGATTTGAACTGCTATTCTTGCTAGGATTCTCTTAATTCTTGGATCGAATTCATACTGTAAATTAATTAATTTAATTAGTACATGGTTTGTTATTTTTTTGAGATTTTTGCTGGGATTTTAGATGTAAATTAAGGTTTTTGTTCCGTGATTAGAATTGTAATTGTTGCTGGGTATTCTCATGTTTCTTGGATCGATTTTATAACATAAATCAATGAGTTCTATTGTTTTTTCGTCTGTTTTTACTACTATTGCTGCTTCTTTTTTCATCCAACGTTGATGTTAACCGTTTTGATTTGTTAGATTATTTTTTATTTTAACCGCTACCTAAACTAGAGGTTCTGAATTGTTGGATTATTTTTTCATCCAAGGTTGATGTTAACCGTAGTAGTTCTGATTTGCGGTTCTGATTTGTTGGATTCATTTTCATCCAACATTGATGTTAACCCCTACTTTAAGTAGCGGTTTTGATTTGTTGAATTCTTTTTTATTTTAATCGCTGCTTTAAGTATAGTTTAAATATAAACCGTTGGATTTATAAACGGTTCTGATTTGTTGTATAATTTTTTATCCAATCAGAATCACTACATTAAGTAGCGGTTAAAATAAAAAAGAATCCAACGACTCAGAACCGTTTAATATCAACGTTGGATGTAACAAGAAGAAGGAAAAGGAATACTGAAAACAAACGAAGAAACAATATAACCTATTAATTTATGTTAGAAAATCGATTTAAGAAACATGAGAATACCCAGAAACAATTGCAATTCAAATCACTGAGAAAAAACCCCAATTCACATCTTAAAACCCTAACAAAAACCCCAAAAAGTAACAAACCATATACTAATTAAAGTAATTAAATCAAGAGAATACCCAGCAAAGATAACAGTTCAAATCATACCAAAAATCGTCCAATTTCGATCTCAAAATCCTGAACCGCTGAAACTATTTGGACGGTTTTCTCTTTTATATAATATGAACCGCTTCTTTAAGCAGCGGTTAAATATTTTAACCTGTCTTTTAAGTAGCGATTAAATCTTAACCGTTTATTTTAGACACTACTTAAAATAGCGATTAAAATAGATTCAGATTTGTTGGATAAATTAATTTATCCAAAGTTGTACGCTAGGACCGGGCCCTAATAAAACATGACATAAAATTTTTGGATCCATCAAGAAGAAAGTCTTTCCAGCTTGTTAGGTAATCCAATTTATGGGATTAGAAGCTAAAAAATGTAGTTTCGAATTAGGTAAACATGCATGCATCAATTTCGAGTATGAAAGAAGCTATACATGAACCTTATTTTATTTTTTACATTTTGGAGTACGGTGATGGAAATTGAGGCAAGGAGATTTTCGACTCTTCTAAGAAACATTCGATCCCTGATTGCAGGATGGAAAATGAAATTATCATCAATTCCAGCTCGATTAA
Organism: Agapanthus africanus; assembly: GCA_030015575.1. Lineage (NCBI taxonomy): Eukaryota > Viridiplantae > Streptophyta > Magnoliopsida > Asparagales > Amaryllidaceae > Agapanthus > Agapanthus africanus. The sequence continues at coordinate 181,696,086 of CM057350.1, read as the reverse complement.
CTCTCCTAGAATCAGTCATTGGCATGTTACCATCTTACTATTTCCGGGTAACAGCGACCCCGAAAAGGCGTACTGCAAGAAGTAGGTACAATAAAATTATGACACGGTTTCTTTAGGTTGGGAAAAGAAAAAGAGCTGATTATTACATATGAATAAACACATCCACTGCATCAACTTGCTTTGAACAGCATGTTTACTAGTATAACTATCAAGTCCCCGCTGCCACCATACTTTTCTCCTATATGTGAGGCCAGGCACCCATCGAGCTCATCTCATCTCTTTTACCAATGACAATCCCGTTCAATTACCAATGACATTCACGATCACTAAGCTCACATGTTATGAATCGCTGTAACTGTTTATTTATTGCTTGTTCCAGATGCAGCATCCAAGAAGGAACACATGGAAAGAAACATGATGGATTACACAGGCATACACATGAAACATATTGATAGATTACATACTCAACAGGTAACCATTAATACACTTGCTTCTACCTGCTGAGCCCTGCTGCCACTGCTCAAACTCCCTTGATTGATTTCTTCCTAAAGAGAAAGGCAAGGAAAGAGCCGAGTATAGGCCACGTAGTTACAACAGCAATATAAGCAAGCAGCCACATCGATCTCCCATTCTGTCTCGAAAGCTTATTTATAGATATCCTTACTTGAGCCGTCATATCAGTGAATATTTTGGATACACTGTCTTCATGTGAATTCGTTGCCATGATCTCTTCAATTTTAACTGAATCATTACTAGTATCGGGTTTTGGGTCAAGCGTAGCTGTGTCGGTATCAGATGAGGAGACCATTGCTCCTTCGTTCTCAGATTCCCCATCGTTTCTTACCGCACTAATCAGTCCATCTTCCATTATATTTAAATAAGGTGACTTGTCAATTGAAGATTCCAGAGAATAATGCACACCACTGTTCTCTACCTGCAATCATACACTCCACAACTTAGCTTGATACCGAAGTGTACGACATAACTCGTAAAACATAAAAAAAATGAGGAACTTTCATAAATAAAGTTTTAAAGAAACCTGTTGCTGTCCATGCATGTACGGGCTAGAGTTTAAAACAGAAAGGAATTCACCGACGGCTCCAACCCACCTTCAAAGAATACAAACACCATTTTTTCATATTAAGCTTCTACTAAACATTTGACAGATTTCTGCTCCACCAAATCCATCTGTCTTTTCACCGCCATTTATTTATTTCTTATATAAATCATGCTGCATATTAAAGTGTCACTATTTTTTCATAAAACTTCTGACGCAAGATTTAGCACAGGAATACAAATCGCAATTTTGTGTTTGTTCCATTGTTACTGTCATAAGATGATATGCAGCCAAATGTTCCAAGGTACCCAACAAAAAAATTCTTATAAATATATTCAATTATAATATGAGAATCATCATCTAAGCATGTAACCATCACAATGGGGTAAGATGTGCACAAGGTTTATAGAAGACTGACAAATCTTTTAGTTTTGATAACTGTTATCGTCTTTTAAGCATTGATATCCTTGACCAGGAAACTACATTCCAGACAATCTTATATTGGAAACGGTGCTCAAGACCAGTTATATTGTATCCCTGCATTATTTAGGTGGTCACCGTGTTTTGGTAAGTGACCAGAGAAAACAACCACCCCCCACCCCACCAGCAAAAGAAAGAAAGAAAGAAAGAGTTGGGGGGGGGGGGGGGGAGGAACTTACGGTCAGATGACAGACAATGTTTGGAAAATTATATTGCTCACGTTTGAGCTTAATAAAGTAATGATGGTATCATTACAGGTAAAATAAAAGGAGAGTTTTCAAACTGCAGGAGAAGGTAAGATGAGCATAATACCATAAGCTGTGTGCAGTAATTCCTTTGAAAAATGCAAGATGGCCTCCATGTGGTAAGGTTGCCAAAACAATATTCTTGTTTGCCCTATGAAAAAAAATACTTATACGGTGACTAAAATTAAAAATATACGGCAAAGTACATAATTCTAGATAGAGCATGATTCCACAAGAGGAATGACTATACCAACTATACCTGCACTCATCCCAGGGAATTGCCTCACTAGTGCAAACTGGATCATCGAGAGCACTGACGCAGAGCAGAGGAACAGATACACCCTCAACAAAACTAACAGAACTGCAGTGGCGATAGTACGTATCCACTGTCTGAGCAGACAACTACAAATTGAGCATCTCATAAAGCAAACTGTATAAGTAGACATAGGTAGATGAGACCTGATACCTCAAACTTTGCAACAATGCAAGTTGCGTGGTTATCAAAGTCCCGGACAGAACGTGACTGCATAGGCAACAGAAAGGGGTAGATCAGGCCTAACAGGAAAAGAATTTGAGAGCAATAGAGCCTACATTAAGTATATCTTTAATTTTAAGCTTTCAAAATTGAAAGAATTACAGTTGCATGATATATTCCTAAATGTGTGTGTGTGTGTGTGTGTGTGTGAGGGGGGAGAGAGAGAGAGAGAGTCCACCACAGATCACAGTTAGTCAATATTTCCAATCAAGAAAAAAAAAATCCTTGATTATTGACTAGCATTTATACAAATCTCAAAAAGGATATGATAATAACTCAACTCCACGAATATTCCAATTCAATGTTGAAACTCAATTAGATCAACTCAGTTTTAAGAAATTATATCTACTAGGAAAATGAATCCTCAGAATCTAAAAGGACTGCCAATTCTAGTTAAACCCAAATTATAATCAACAATGAAGTATATCTAAATAAAATAACTACAATTTTTTTTCCAAAAAAATATATCGACAGATTATCCTCTGATTCACTCAGCTCTACATTAATTCTCTTCCACTTGAAGGGGGGTGTTCTCATTGACTTAAATGATGGGATTGATGAAAGGATCCAATGAGTCTCTTATCGAAAGGAAATATATGACTCGAAGTAGGCAAAAAAGGAGGTACCGCAAAGCCAAAACAAAACGTTCTTGTGGTGTAAAAAAATCAAGTAGCCAACATCCATAAATTTCAGATTTTACGGGTGGAGCAGTTGCATACAGTTCATATTTTGAAAAGATTTTGCAACTTCTGTCACAGCTACAATCAGCTCTATTAATAGTGGAGTAACATGCTTCAGGCAAACAGAGCAATCTTCAAAACCATTATTAATGATCCTGCAGTCATCTTTGAGAGCATAGTTTACTCATTGAGACCATTCTTCGAAATTTGTCGCAGACTCGTGCAGTATTCATTAAATGAACTCCTTAGGTCGTCAATTAGATGCAAGAATACAACATATATTTTAGGAGCAATCACCATGATGGAGAAGATGCCAATACATGAAACAGCTGCAGGCAGAATCTGCTATCTTGACTGATCTTGATGTTACACTGAAATTACTGGATCTTCAAAGTTGATAGCGAAGGCTCTAATACTAAAGCAATAAAGAATAGGGAAGGAACGGTTCGGCACCAAATTAATAAAACAAGAAAAAGAGAGGAGAGAGAAGAGCAAGATCAACGGATTTCCCTTGTTTAGATACAATGGATTTTCCTTGTTTATCTGACTTGCATTTGTAGAGAACTAGAAAAGGATAATATAAAAACACCAACTTGAATATCAATTCAAGTTTTCAGTTCTCATCTAAATCAACTAAAGTTTAACTAAAAGATAGAATGATAGAATGCTAAGTATTTCAAAATACTGTCTCAAAGCTACTTAAGTTCTTAATGCAAACTCAGCATTCAAGCAGAAATCTTAAACGCCTATATAAATCAAATAACTAAACAAGATAAAATATGTTTTACTGACAATGGCTACATATAATTCCAAGGACACAATGTTGGCTTCAGATGATTATCCGACCCACTTTTCAGTGAGGCCATTTGGTTACTAGAAAATGGAATTGCTGTAACATTTGTTTTTAAAAAATTGGAAAAAAAAATGAAAAATTGTGTCTCTCATAATTGGTTATCAGCAACTTAAGTTGGAATCAGTATTGAGTTGCAACTTGCTACAATTGTTGCAACCAAAATGGTAGCAATAAATGTTGCGACTGTCAGATATGTGATCACGGCAATCATTAGAGGTGCTACATAAGCATATCATAAACTGACCCAAGAAAATTTGCAATATGTTGCATTCCTATTTATCATTTGTTCAACCAAACACAAAAGGTTAATTGGATTTGAAAATACAACGGCTGAAAACAACCAAAATGAGGCTTTCCAATTTGCAACAATTGCTGCGAGGTGAGCAGCAAATGTTGCTGCATGCAATGATCAGTTCATATTGTTGCGAACCAAAAAGCCCCTTAGTTTTGCATCAGAGGGTGACCAACAATTATATAAAGCATATGCCGTAACGTTCAGCAGTTAAATCTGAAGGTGCAACCAAGGAAAAAACTATCATTTGACCACAACATGTCTCACTTCTTATGTTTGCAAGTCTAAATTGAGAAACTTCTAAATAAAGACGGGACGACTATATATTAATGTGAAATAGAAAGCAAGTCATTAAGTGGCATGACTATAGCATACTAATCACTGGCCGGTCAAAGCATGCGTTCTGTTACTTGATTAAGTTATAAATTTGCACAGTCCACATCTGAAAACTAAAAGGAAGAAACAGAAGCATACCCTACTGATCCCGTCCCAGTTTGCCATCCGAGTTAAGACTGTCTGATGTCTGCGGCAAGAGGCAAAATCCAACTACAGGATAAATACAAATTACGAGAAAAATAGACCTAAGAAAGATAATTGACATTTACAAGATGAAATCATCTACTATACCAGATAACAAGTTTAATAGAAACATACAATTGAGCATAACCTTTTAGACCAATAGCGAGAGCTCTGTCATACAACCGCTGGACAAGCTTGCGATTGATAAACCTGTCACACACCTACAAATTTGCATGAAAGGTAAATAACGCCAAAAGAAATAAGCAAGAAAACCTAGCAAAGAACCCTAAAATACAAGAAAGATAACATTAAGCAACATCAAATTTCTTGCTTCGGCAAAAAAACATCAATTCAAATTTCTTATCCTATGGCCTTCAATATTAGCTTGTACAAATCCTGAAGGGCTAGCCTGGGGCGATGTTAAATTCCCACAAAATATTCTCATTATAATACAAAAAGGGTTTCAAGAATATGTGATTTTCTCAGACATCACATATCATTCTGAGGTGATTAAAAGTCCATCCAAAAAGGTGCCTGTCGAATATTTCCCTCACCCTGGGCATCTTATATGACCGATATCGTTGTCCCTACCATGACCAGCATCATCCTCACTGTCATGACCAATGCCACCAGCCCTGCCATTATTAATGCTGTGGTTGTCATTACCACATCCTTTGTCTTCACTGTTGTGGCCACTTTCATCACTGTTGCCTTCACCGCCACTGTGCTAGCCTCCATTGTCATTATCACCGCCTCCACAGAACCTCACCGCCATAATTGTTGATGTTGCATGCCGCTGTTGCTCCACGACTACCAACATCGCCGCCATTGCAACCACAACCACCATGACCAAAGCCGCCTCCATCATAAACCATCTGGAGTACATATAATTCTTGGAGAAGCTATGAAACTGAATAATTGTATCCTTGCAATTAAAGCTACACCAGAGATGGTTCATGGCAAACCTTAGAGATTGTAGCCACAAACTAATTTGTTGCAAGATAAGTTTAAATTCACCTCACAAGAGTACTCAAATAGCAGAGATAAGTTTAATCAAGTTAAACTCATAAGATACGATGGGGTGGAAGTGGAACAGATGGTAGGGCACGCGAAATTGTGTTAAGGTCAACTATAGAGGTGTCAAATGGGTGATCCGGGCCGGTAATTGTGGATGGTGGGTAAAATGAATACATGTAAAATTACCAGGAGTTAAACTGGAACTAAAATATTGACCCATCACCCGACTCGACGGGTGGGAATGCAGGTAAACCATGTACGGACAAAAATGGCTCATTCATGAGCTGGTTAGCAGGCAGCTTATATTATACATAGTTAAAAAGTAAATAAATTCCGAATGTTCTATTAAATTGTAGTCATTACATATATGAAAACATGTATATAAGCGCACAAATTCCAAAATAAAAGCACAAACAAAGTTGTATAACCAAAAAACAAACATTTTAATTGAAAAAACTTCACATAAAGCAATGTTAGATGGCTTATAGTTGTTATTTGAAAGCTCCACAATATTATTTTCATCCTCGCCTTTATCTTCAATATGGGTTGGGTAATACCTACGAAACCGCGGATCGATCGATTTCGAACCGGCGGTAATTATGAGTGGGTCAGCTACGATAAGTTCTAAACATAGAAAATTCTTGACCCGTGACCCGTGTTTTACGGGTCGGCCCATGGGTCAAAAGGGTTGGAAGTCATTCTTGACAGCTACATTCAACTAACACAAAAAAAAGAGACTGAAGCCCCGAGGGGTGTTAAATGTTAATTTTAATCCACAAAAAAGGGGGAAATATGAACCTGCAAGTTAAATTATTTTCATGTGTATGATTCTTCATGCAATTATGGAAAGTGATATGCAGAAAATGCCAATGGTTAAAATCGCATCCATCAGCTACGCTTCCAAACTTCCAATACATATACATAATGATCTTCTCTATGTAGGATGGATCCAGAAAAGAAATTTAGTGAAATTTTAACAAGCGAGAACCAAAAGTAAAACGGATACTCACATATGACTAGCAATATACCTTCAGTTTTGATATATTAAATATTAAAGAAAGAACAAGGAAAAACATTAATGAGATGAGCAATATTTTATATAAGAAATGTTTGCTGCAAACAATCTAAAATTTGAGAAAACTAACCACAAGATCCCATGGAGAACAAATAGAAGCTGCCCCAGCAAGAGGGGTGTTCTCCCCTTCTTCCCCCAAGTACTTAACCTGAAACCAGAACCAACAGATTTATAAAAGGGAAACAAAATATACAATATAATTACTCAAGAATATTTGTATACAAAATCTTAAGTGATTAAGGTAAGCAATAGTTGATATTTAGATGGAAAGTTCAACTAGATGATTTGATTCTCCATAATCAGAAAGCTCCGACATAAGGCAATATATGACATTTTTCAGACAAACTGTGCAAATCTTAATGTCAGTAAGAAATACATCAGACGGTAATAAGCTTATGAAAAATCTTCCCTAATGACAAAAGAGAATTAAGAAACATGGACACTGAGAATTGATGCCGCACATTCTGATATAGGCAAGTGGTTGTGCAGGAATGTCCCATACAGAGTGGCGGGCAGCCTATTCTTTAAACATGAGGGATTGTCTCATGATGGGATATTAAATTTAAGAAAACAAATGCCTAAAGAATATGTCAGTTGTGCTCCAAAGTCCAAACCCTATTAATCATCCCTTCTCTTCTGATATAAGGAGAAACCACGCAAGTTTCCAGTATTTCCTATATCACAACCTATACATCAAAGTGGAAGTCTAGGTCCTGGACAAATTGAATATGTTGAAGTAAAAGACTTGGTCCTGGACAATTGATTAACTCCAGGCCAAGCCACCTATTTACAACAGGAATATTGCAGCTCTTTTACATACAACTCATGGCTAGATCATAAACATAAAAGTGCTATGCTATACCATTAAATTTCTCTGACAATAAAAAGTATTAGCTATTACCAAACAGATATGTACAGCAATAAAGTCACCAATCTAGAATTCAAGCCACTCTGCATCAAAAGGGGAAAATAAGTATTACCAAAATATTTGCTCCAATGCTGGTACCAATGGCAAAGAGGGGAGCCTTGGGATACTCTTTATGAAGCTTATTAACAACCTCACGTACATCTTCCGTCCATCCAGCATTATAAAAGCAATCTGACTAGCCAAGAAGATAAGATAAATCATAAGGACTGCACATAAGTGGAAAGCCTAAAAGTATATACTATATATAAACACTCAAATATTCTTAAGAAATGCAAAAGTAGATGAGATAAGTCAATATGGTTTAAATATTAGTTGATCACGTGATTCAAAACTCAAAAGCCAAAAGAAAGTATGATATACAATCATAGAGATGATAAATGTATACCGTAATGCAAAGTGGGAACATGTTTTCATTTGGTTATTTTGGCAACTATCACGCCTCATAAATGAACACATTTATCTGACAGAAAATTTTATTGCTACCTTCTGAGCTCTCACAGAGCCCAAGAGAACTTTTAGAGATGGTCTTTTGATGTATGGCTTAAACTTAACAATCAATGTTATTCTTATAATGCAATGCATCAATTGTATGTAGGAAGGTACGAATGTGGTTGCTTATAGTGATAAATACTGCATTAAACTTCACATCGAGTAACTTCAATGTGGGATCTGCTTTGTAGTTTACCCATTACGACAGGTTACAGCTAAAATGATGGTGACGATAATTATGGTGATGACAGCTATGGCAAGACTTGAATGTTGATCGGTTCGAATTAGGTTGCTTATAAGTTATAATGATGAATACTTGCCCAAACTTCCCATGTAACAATATCAATGTGAACTGACATCTGCTCCATAGCTGACCCATTCTGGTGGGTTAAGGCTAAAATGACAATGGCAAGGATTATGATGATGCAAGCTAACTATAAATGTATGACGAGCATGTTTATGTTAATTGGATACGTCCTATTATAGGCTGCATACTCCTATATGGATATGCACAGGAAGTATACACATGTCATATTCGACACATGTCCTCTCTAAGGCGCGTCTAGCAGCGGCTTGTTCATCCCAAGAAACAAGACTGCCAAATTTGTTTTTTGTCCTTTATGGATGGTATAATATTTCACTGTTGTGTATAATGATATTTTATGACATATAGTCCGCAGACATCATTTAAACGTATTTGAATATTGAGAGTTGGAAAATGTTTTTGGCATATAGTGACATATTATGGCCTATAAGTTATCATCACCATTTGATTCTCCTTTGTGATACACACATAACCCATGCATTAGGACGAAATTCTACTATGACACTCTAAACCTGTATTCCAAACTCTTCTTCATGCCCTGTAACATACATTACTATAAATGTATGGCGAGACTTGCATGTTTATGTTAATTGGATACGTCCTATTATAGGCTGCATACTCCTATATGGATATGCACAGGAAGTATACACATGTCATATTCGACACATGTCCTCTCTAAGGCGTGTCTAGCAGCGGCTTGTTCATCCCAAGAAACAAGACTGCCAAATTTGTTTTTTGTCCTTTATGGATGGTATAATATTTCACTGTTGTGTATAATGATATTTTATGACATATAGTCCGCAGACATCATTTAAACGTATTTGAATATCGAGAGTTGGAAAATGTTTTTGGCATATAGTGACATATTATGGCCTATAAGTTATCATCACCATTTGATTCTCCTTTGTGATACACACATAACCCATGCATTAGGACGAAATTCTACTGACACTCTAAACCTGTATTCCAAACTCTTCTTCATGCCCTGTAACATACATTACTATAAATATCAAGTCCTCTCCAGGAAAATGACCCAAACTACAAGATATTAAAAGATCTCGACACTCAAACAGTGTCTGCAAATTTGAAAATTTAGATAGACTACTATAATTATAACCATTAATGGAAATACCGAATTGAATAGTCCAAATTCAGTTTTTCTAAGTAAATGAAAACAATGACTGGCTACTAGTATCGATATATCGGAAGATTAACTGTCCAATATGAGTTTGACTTCCAAGTAAATGAATGGCCTAACAAACTACAAGAGTCATGCAACAAAATACACGAAGCAAAAGAGGCTTCTTTATTCATCCCCAAAAAAGGCCTTTTACCTTCTATAAACCAAGTCAATGTTCCTTACACCTCAGATTGGGAAAATTCTATGGTGTGCCGGCCGTATATGCCCGGTCATGAGAGAGAAAGATATAAGCACAAAGGCCCCACCAAGCTGCCCATAGGTGCCCGAAAATCTCCCTCTCTTTCTCTCCTGCCCGGGTGATACACCCGGCACACCGAATAATTTCTTCTCATATTGGCTAAATTGCACAAAAGTATCCATGAACTTTTCACCTTTTTTGCGGTTGATACCATTACTTCAATGATTAGAGATAGCTACCATGAACTACTACTTCCGGTTGCAATTTAATACCATTTTACTAGTATCAATCGCAAAAAATATGAAAGTTCTATAGTATACCCATGATATCTATTTGCAATTATTAAAATTCATGGTATCAATCGCAGAAAACATGAAAATTCATGGGTACCTTTGTGCAATTTAGCCCCTCAGATTTATTGCAACAGTAAGTAGGAAGCTAGAATTTCATTAAGCTATGCTCCCTCGAATGATTTCAGTATGCATGCAACGGTGTAGAGAGGGAGGGGGAGAGCTTACAGTAATGGAGATGCCACCCAGTCCACGATGGTTACCAACAACAACATTCCAACCCTGCTTCGCCATTCTGTAGACCAAATGTCTTATGTACTGCATAGCATGTTAGGTGGAAACAAAATAAGAAACCCCTAAAATAATCGCAAAAATCTTCACCTCGCAAAAAAAATGCAAGCAATCATTTATGGTAAAGAACACCACAAATACATAGTCACCATTATCTGTTGTACAAAGAACTTGCAATAACCTAGATTATCATTCTGAGGTGAGTGCATAACATAAAGCTCACTGAAAATAATGATGATGATAATGTAAGTCTCTTCATGACAAATTATATGCACGTAGATGGACTTCCGTATGTTTGTAAGAAGCTTGCACATGAACGCGTGTGAGAGAGAGAGAGAGAGTGTGTGTGTGTAATGCCAATGAGAGAACTTGGGCCAAAACCTTATTGCTGCACAATGAGTCATGATCTATGACATTTCTAATGCTCTAAAAAGATCATAATTTAGGATCACTTTTGCAATGCATAAGTTAGATGTACGACCAACTAAACGTGATGTGTGGATCCTTAACTTTTAAAAAAAACTTTTATATGTTAAGCTGTGATTTATTATCCATTTATCTAACAACTCAACTGAAGGACAATTTCAAAATGCATTCAGAGCATCTAGAGGTCGCTGTTTGAGCTTTAAGATGATGTAATTCATTATAGATAAAGTTTCATATACACATGCACCCTTGCACACCTTTTTAGAGACATAATGCAAGCGAAAATCCTCACGGCAAGACCCTTGCCTTATCTATACATATAAACATGCTATCAGGCTTCCAATAAGCATTGAAAGCCAACAAAAACTTAAAATATTGATCGCTCACCTATTAGTCTAGAGAAAGGATCTCCCTCTGCTCTTCATATATTCTCTTTGTTGCTCCTTAAAAAATACCAATTAGGGGATGGGCGAGAATATCTGTCTTTGATAACAATTTGACCATCTATGCCCATTAGAGGAATTACCAAGAATCTACAGAGCATTTCTTGGTGGGGTGACACCTTATAATATCTATGGTTTTTCCTTGATTAGAGCATTATGGATGGCGGTTCTTTGCAAGTGATTAGGGGCACAAGGACTGAAAAATCGCCACTTAAAGCAAACGTTTTAAAGAGCTTTACACTCCATAAGTGATATTAATCAAAGGATGAGCATATATGGAGGCCAACATTGGAATCTCGTGGATTCAGATTGAGCAGGTCCAAGACAGCATATATGCATTGCAAATTTAGTAACCGGAGAAGTCAAAACCATATTGGTATAACATTGGAAGGGCAAGAATTATCACCGAGCGACCAGTTTAGATATCTAGGTTCCATCATCCAAAAGAATGGGGAGATCGATAGTGATGTTAATCAAAGGATCCAAGCTGGTTGGTTGAAATGGAGGAGTGCAACAGGGATCTTGTGTGATCGTAACTTTCGTTAAAATTGAAAGGGAAGTTTTATCGGAGCGCTATTCGGCCTGCCTTATTATATGGTACAGAATGCTGGGCTCCTAAAAAGCATCATACATAAAAGATGCACGTAGCGGAGATGCGCATGTTTCGTTGGATGTGCGATAACACTAGAAAAGATAAGGTGCGAAATGAGGATATTCGTGCAAAAGTTGGTGTAGCACCTGTGGAGAAGAAGGTGCAGGAAAGCCGGCTAAGATGGTTTGGTCATGTGCGACGCAGACCTATGGAAGCACCGGTTCGACGAATAGATACTCTCGATATGGACAATGGCAAAAGGGCCAAAGGGAGACTGAAGAAAACATGGATGGAGGTGATACGAAACGATATGGTTGTCAAAGGACTCAATGCAAGTATATTGTTCGATAGGAGTGAGTGGAGGCGGAGGATTCATGTCCTGGACCCGGCGTGATTCTCATGTTGGTTCATGTAGCCTACCCCATATGCTTGAGATAAAAGGCTCAATTGTTGTTGTTTACACTCCATAAGTGATGACAAGACAGTTTTCTGCCCTATCCTAGATTTGAACCCTACTCCCGGTTGTCATCGTCCCCTTTTTGAAGCGAGTCTTGTACATGCAAATACACTTAACCTTTCAGCTAAACCCACATTTTCCCTTTGGCATTTCTCTCTCAATTTTACCTTTAAGTCAAACAGCACTTGTTCCTATTTTACATTTTTGGGAGAAACATACACCATTGTTTACCCCAATGAGATAAAATACTGCTCTCCCCTAGGCAGTCCCTCCTTTCTCATTATGCCAGGCACCAATCAACTCCCAGACAGATCCGTTACAAGAAATGCATCATCTAAGGATATGAATTCTAGAAAATTATACAAAAAACACAATTTTCATCAAAGCCTTTAGCCTTTTCTATTGGAGACAACATTATACTAGCAAAGCCTTCAATGAGATGCTCTGTAATTTGTACTATCTAATATGGTCATGAAATGTATCATGACTTGCATGGGATATATATTGTGAACTAAAACTAGACTCTTATTAAGAAGGCTTAATTCCAAAAGACCACCAAACCTTTTAGCTAAAATTCGAGAAACCCCCAAAAACTTTTAAAATGCTTAAGAAACTACCACAAAACTTTCAAAATACGCAAGAAACTGGCACAAAAACTTTCAAAAACTACGAGAAACCCCCCAAAATCAGGTTCCATGTCAGCAATAAATAACACAAAACAGCATACCATTGGGGTTTCTCGTAATTTTAAAACTATTTGGGGGTTTCTCGTATTTTAGCTAAAAGCTTTGGGTTTTTTTGGAATTAAGCCTATTAAGAAAGACAAAGTAAGCCACTATCCAAACTATGCTGAATGATGTTATATAAACCTGTTTACTCTTTCTACATTGTCAATCTTGTAATTCAAAGAAACAAAAGATAGATAATATTATTCAAGTCAATTTCGTAACAAATTAAACATAATAACTTACTGGAGAAGCAGAATCGCTGGTAAGTCCAGGAACCACAATTACAAGAGGAGTTGAATCATCTTTTGAGAGGCCCCGGACACGGTCATAAGAACCACCAGCAACTGCAACTGTAAAGTGTACAACATGCAAAGCTATAAGAAGTTGCCAGCAACCACCATTGAAATAGAATGAAATGATGCATCCAAGATTGCCTTTTCTTGTTCTTCTTTTCATCTTTTGCATAGAAATCTTTGATTTTGCAAACTAATAACTCTTTTGAAAGTGTCTAATATTGGATACTGCTAGAGTAATATAGTAGTCAACATGCACGGGGAACTTAGATCATGTGCCCTTAAGTAATAACAATACACAAGAAAATCATAGACCAATACACAAAATAAAGCAACTAGGCCAAAATAAACTACTGCAGCAGTGACATTATAGATGAAGACACATTCTTATTGTATCATAAGCTATAAATGCGATGCTTACCATCTGAAGCTAGCAACCAATCCAAAGCAATAGTTCCCCCATCACGAACGGTGTACAATTGCCTGAATTGTCACAAATAACTTTGTATGTAATACAGAAATAAAACACATTTGCTATCATTTCTACTTAGTTAGCTTACAGACCATTGTATTGTGATATCATATTATCGTTGGTCCATTTGTAAACCATCAATAAGTACTCAGACATGTATGCATTTTGTTTTAAATATCTTTTGTTATTTCCAAAAAAACAATCTATTGTAAAGCAGAAATACATATTGTGTAAGGTCGCTTAAGAGGGTTCTTCAATTCCTAACCGGGATTTGTCAACTCCATCAAAGAGCTTCTTGCTACCACTGCTTGTTTGTTCAAACATTTGTGATACAGAAAAAAAGCATAACATCATGACCCAAAGTATACCCGTGAAGCAGCGGAAGGGAGAGTCACTTTGGTCCTGTACATCTATGTTAGCCAAGAATGGTGTCTTAAGAAGTGGCCGTTTCAAGCATCTAATTGCCGCTCACTGTTGTCCCTTTAGGCCCACTTATACAGTCTATTACAGTCATACCTACAATCTTTCTTTTCTTTCCTCCTACTGTTCTTTTCTTTTTTTTCTCTATTTACCATACAGTTTCTAGAAAGATGGTGTGTGCGCGCGCGCGCGCGTGTGTTCTCTGTCTTCTGCTACTCTGAATCTGAGATATTTATAAAGCTCGTGATTGAGTAATATATTTCTTCAATTCTTTCTTTTTCTTATGTAAAATGTGAATGAAATTGTGTTTAATTATTTTAGAATGTAAATGCTTTGTTGAATCATTGTGAAAGGTGAATCAAATTTGTCTAATAGGCAAGGAACATAAATGCATCACTGGGAAGTGTTGGATTTCCGTTGTAAGACCAAACTCTAAGAGGTTGAGATCAGCTCAACTGACCACTCTGCTTTTATATCCCTCTTCTAAAACATTGCAAAGCAGCTATACCTTCTTTGCAAAGTAGAAAATTCCCTTGTGTGTTTCATGTGTATTGTTCTTTTGTAAGGGTTGGTTCATAGGTGGGTATGGATGTGTGTGGGAGTGGGAGTTGTGTGGGTGAGTTAGGGTTGGGATTGCGAAAAGAGTAAGTGGGTGTACTCAACTTTGCTTGTGGTGGGATGTTTGGCTTTAAATAATATTTTGGTGCACAACCCAATCATTTAAGCTTCTACTTTTGAGGTAGCATTGCAACATGCACAAAAATATTATGAGAACATCTATGTACGTTAATGCGAGAGAAAGTCAGAACATTGGTAGTATTAAGTCGTATGGTGGCTAGCAACCTATATCAAACAACTTAGGACTTTAGCTAAAAGTGGTTATGAACAACTTGACAACATCCTTTTCTTCTTTTCCCCTTGTATTTTTCTTCTTTCTCCTCTCTTAGGCATGACAGAAATTGCCGATAAGCCATCTTATTGAGGTTATGGTCAGTTAGTTAACTTAACATGTGGGATTAAGCTCCAGATTACATCTAAAGCATTTTTCATAGCATTACCAGCATTAGTATGATTATTGTGAAATTAGATAAACAAATAGAAGTCATGAATCAGTTCAGATTGGATAAATAAACTGCAACATCTGGCTTTTGAAAAAAAAAATTAATTTAAATTATAAAAACTTCAGTTTTTGAGCTACAAACTTAATTCTGAATGGCCTTTCAAATACAATCCATAAATTTCCACACACACACAAAATGCAAAAATTACCTCGTATAACAAAACGTTGGGGGCCTCCCAAAAAAATTAAGGAAAGTCGTCTGAAAATGAGGGCTCGCAAGCCACGGCGTCGTCAAATACCTTCATAAATCCAATCATCACAAAATCAATTTCATCCCCAAACAAACTCCAACAAAAATCAAATCAAATTCACCTCTCGTGAAGAATCCGACATTTAGAAGCCACGCCTTCATAGATCTTCGACGATGGATTGTAGGTGAGCACCACTCGATCTCCCCTGAATCCTCGCAGGACGTCTCTAAGGAAATGAAACTCGAGAAAATTGTAGAGGAAAATGAGAATGCAAATCGATAAGGCGATGATGTACTGCGATGTCTCGATCATCGAAAAGGCTTTGAGGATGAGAATGGGGATTGTGATGTCGGCATCTTCGATCGAGCACACCATTGAGGCGATCGTGAGATTTCGAAACCCTAGGGTTAGCGCTAAAACGGAGGAGAGAGAGAAAGGGGTTTGACGTGCGCGGCAGAGGAAGATGCGGCGGTCTTTTGTGGATTGGAATTTGTTACAAGGAATCTCTGTGTTTGTAAAGTTTGGGTTTTTTATACATAACCCCTCTGATCTTTCATATTTATTCAGAACCCCTTAAATTTTACATGTTGCTGCAGACACATCTCGCCGTCGAAGCGGACATACATAAAATGAATGTTAGCAAAGTTAACGTTATGTCTACACCATAAGACCATGTCGTCGATGTTTCATCAAATCTTAACTTCAAACCCCTCAAACTTTCATTATAAGATATAGAAAAATATTAATTAAACTAATACCCGTTAGGCCAAATTTTTTAAAAGTTTAGAAAAATATATTTCTTGTATATAATTACTTTAAAAAATGATGCAATTTGAAACAAAAAGCTCGTTTTTCTTTTTACTCTGAATAATCAAGGAAAAGTTTAACATTGCAACTCGAAACGTTGAGGTCTTGAATAGATATCAAGGTTTTTACAGTTTCAAGGGATATTAAAAAAAAGATTAGAGAAGGGTGTATGTAAATGCAAAAGATTATATGGGGTATTAAGAAGGCCCTAAAATGTCCTTAAAATCCAAATTAAGATTTCATCTTACACTGCACTGCAAAATGGTTATATACAATTCAATTCAATGTTCAATACGGTTCTTCATTACTCAAGTTGTTGAGTAGGGCAACCATCCTTTGGAATTTTGTTTCATTGATGTCCTTGTTTGAGCTTCCCAAAGCAATGAAAGTAAATCAAAGCAGTTGGCATATACGACATTATTGTATTCTTTTACCACCAAAGTTTGTGAACTTTTAGCAATGAGCTGGAGAGAATCTTTCTTGGATAGAATCTTTCTCCTTGTTAGATTCGCACTGGAGGTGACAGCTTTGGACTTGTGAGGTCAACATGTATGAGATCTTTGGGGCCGGTTTGGTTGCATGATTATGGATTTGGATCTGGATTTTGGATTGTGGAATCCTGGGATTCCATGATTTTGTGTTTAGTTGATAGATTTGGATTTCTATGATTCCTTTGTTTTTTATGGGGGGCCCACCACAAAACAAGAATTCTTGAATCCTAAAAAATTTCAAGGATTTTCAATGATTTGACACTATTCATTATACTTTTAGATGGGACCCGTGTACTTTATTTATTTAATAATCCTCTCTCTATCTATCTCTCTCTAAAATCCTCAAATCAAAATCCCACTTTTTTTCACCAACCAAACAAAGATTACAAGGATCTACAAATTCAATGCTAGGAATCCAAAATCAACCAAATAACAAATTACCAAATCCAGAAATTTCAACCGTACCATTTTGGAATCCAAATTCCATAATCCTGCAACCAAACAGGCCCTTACTGTTTGCAATTAATTAATTTTTTTGCTCGGCACCTTATCCTTTTTTTACTTCAGAAGATTAAGATGAATTACTTTAGGTCAAAGGCCAAAGGTAATTTAACCTAACGTCAGCTTAAGTGTGGCTGTCAACCAATCTTAAGAGTGTTCTCGAACCCAATAGTCTGTAATCCAGAGGTAAGGAACTACGGGCCCGAATCAAGTGGTAGTAGCGGTACTTCAACTTAGTGTTAAAGTATTCCATACTCAACAGGCTATAATTCAGGAGTAAGGAAACATGGGCTCTCATGATAAATTGTAAGTGTTAGTAGACATAGATTCATGAACTAGGGAAACTCCTGAGATTCCATTGACTACCCAACACCCCGTGTATATTTACTCCATGATTAAGATTACAAGACTTGATCAAGTCCATGAATACAAAACGTGATGTGATATCAAGATTGAGTTCTTGTAGTCATGTCAAGTGTAAATCATGTCATTTGTATTCATGGTTCGAGTCTAGTTGGTTTCAAGTATACTTGTTAAGTTCATTTTGTAACATTTCAGGAAAATAAAATATTATTTTTTGGGAATTTATATAATTAAATAATAAATATCTTGAATATCTTGATAATGCGGTATAATCAACTACAGATAAATTGGGAAATATTTGGAAAATTATAGGAATTACGGAAATGAGGGTGTTTTATATGATTTAAGCAAATTATAAATTTTTTATGATTAATTATATTCCATTTTAATGCTAATCGCGATTAAATATCACTAATCGTGTATTAAACTTGTTTTGTGCACGTGACATGCACCATGTCATGTTTTACATTTGTTACATTTTCCTGCCATGTCCTTTTCTTTTCTTGCTTGGATTTGTTTTTAAAATGAAATGAAAAGAAAAGATAAAGGAAAAGATAAAGAAAGGAAAACAAAAGAAAAGAATAAAGAAAGGGAAAATATTAGAATATGAGGTATGAACAAGAGAGAGAGAGGGGGTGAGAGGTCAACCTTGGCATGGCTCATTATTTTCATTCATCATCTTCATCTTTCCTCTCCCCTCTCCTCACATGGCTGCCCTCCTCTCTCCCCTCTTCTACCTCTTCAACACAACCCTGAATCCACACAAAAACCATATTTTCCCTTCATGAAAAACATGCAAAAGATCACTACAAGCATGGGAGATCAAGAAAAATTCGATTTTGAGCTCTAGGAGATTCTAGGGTTTGCCAAACGAGATATATTCTTCATCACTAGTGTAGTGTTTCAATTCCTTTAGCATCCATGGTAGTTTAGAAGTGATATTGTGTAGTTTAGTGGGACATAGAAATTCCTAGAAAAGGTTTTGTGAAATTCATGAATTGAGGTAGTGTAATTGGGCTTAGTGATGACCTTAAACCCCCTTAGTGACTAAAACCCAGATCAAACCTGAACTGAAGTCTAAAACTTGAAACTTTTCATGTCGGTTTTGTGTGTAAAGTGAGGGTGCAGGGAATCTGGAGTGACCCGAGACCAATACTAGAAAAACAAACAACACTAATAGCCTAGATGGACCACCACGAGACCACCCTGCCAAAACGAACCCCATCCAAGCTACCAGAACCAAGCAGGCCGGAATTTAGGGGTGTGTGGCCGGCCATGTAGTGGAGTTGGGTGCCCAGGTTTCTTCTGTAGATCATATGCCTTATGTACTTCACCCCGGTACTGTTTGTGCACCTTGTTTTCACCTGAACTAAAATCTGGGACCACTTTATTGGGTTGCTGCTTTGAATTCCTCGATGTTTATGAATTCAAGTTTTGGTATTTGTGTTTTGTATCGGTCACTTGACGTTTGTGCGTAGATATCGGGTGTTTTTGGGCTCTTTTGTGTGAGTAGACTATAGGTTTTAACCTATGAGTGATTCGTGTGTCGTTTCAATTGCGAATTGGATTTTAATGCGGCATGATATGTTATGATATGTAGGTACCCTCACGAGGACTTCAAGACGACAAGCAAGCGCGTGGCGACATCGGCATCGGCAAGCGAAGATCAAGATGAGTAGATATATATCTATGGGGGAAGTCGGGTGGATGGCGTATAGCACCTCCGCAGTTTCGTAGTGTTGTATACGAATACGTATACCTATATATATAAATATGTTTATTGTGATACGTGGATGATTATCAAGATAGATTTTAGATGTTCATGGGTTAGTTTTAATGTATTAGAAGTAACTTAGTTATTTTCTTAGTCGCGAACCCTAGAATAAGGTTTACCTACACGCGCACGCACACACGCTTACATTTTATTTACTTGTGCGTATATGGGGATATGTATATATATACGCATAGGTATGCGACTATGTATATATATACGTATACATATACATGGATAATGAGGATAGTATATGGTATTTGGAGATGAGTCAATGAGATTGGGCATGATGCCACGAGATCGGTGATATGATTTGGATCGTATTATGAGATACGACATGATATTATAGCGGGTCCTCAGGCGTTGTGTTTTCATACACACGCATATATATATATATATATATATATATATATATATATATATATATATATATATATATATATGGTATCAGTATGTACTAGACTTTAGATCAGGACCCCTAATACAGGATATGATGATAAGGATACCAGATGAATAATGAGATAATGTGATATTCGACCCGTACCAAGATTTGGGATGCCGTACGATGGATTTACCGTACGAGCTATATATTGATGATAGATCCGCACTCTTGACTCGAGAATGTCATGTTATATATTGTATCATATGTGATACTATTGAGGCGGGATCACCGACTATTATATATATATATATATATATATATATATATATATATATATATATATATCGACTCAGATTTAGGTGGTTGCTTACCTTTTCGATTAGCCTGTTAGTTTAGTCCTGTAGTTTACTTATAGATGTTAGACTAGACTCGAGTCATATCTATTTCAAAACTAACGAATCGTGAGTATTTTAAAGACAGGCCAAGGGATTCTACGGATATTTTAAAGGACGTACCTTTCTTAAAAACACCGTAGCCCTTATTTTATAAACGCCACGATTCGTATTATTTCAAATGTCAAAACTGTATGACTCACATATATAGTAATGTATTGTAATACCCAGTCCTTTATACACCAATACCCGTATTTTGTTACTTGCAAAATTGCTTATTTATATTTCAAGTATTTTATTTATTTTAAAACTCTAACCCCTTATATTTATTTTCTCAGATTTTGCCCAATCCATTAGCCCACTCCTTTTCCATTTCTTTAAATCCTTTTAAACTCATAACCCAAACCCAAACCTTATTTCCTTTTTATTTCTCTATTTCCTCAGCCAGCCCACTCTCCATATTTTTCCCTTTATTTTACTCCATTCCCTTAAACCAGCCCAAACCCTAACTCTCTTTTCTTTTATCCTCCCGAGCCGGCCCACTAGCACCCTTCCCTTTCCTTTCAATTTTCCCTTCCTTTTAATTAATTTTTCCGGCCCAACTTTCCTTTATTTTTCTCCTCCATTTTCTTACAGCCCAAACCCGGCCCACTCCCCAACCCTACCCGCTTCACCCCCTTCCTCTCTCTCTTCTTCAGTTCTCGCGTCCTTCCCGCTCATTTGCTTTCCCATTCCCACGACGCGCACGTCCCCGAGCCCACTCCCCGTCGCGACCACGTCCCCGCTTCCTCACCCACGACCGCGCGCGCATGCTCACCTTCCCCATCGACCACGCCCCTCTCTCTCTCTTCACCTCCTCGCACCTCGAGCTCGAGACCCTTCTCCACCCACACACCCACCTCCTCTGTCACCGCCCACGCCCCTCGCCTGTCCTCATCGCCGACGTTCAACTCTTCGTCGTTGACCATACCCACACCCCCGCCTCCACCTCCTCGCCTTCCTTCCATTCTCCACCTCTCTTCCTCCACCTACCCCCCGACTCCCTTCCCTGCACACCGACGAGAACCCAACCCCCAACCGTGCCTGCGTCTCGTCGACGTCGGAGCTCGCCTCACCGTCGACTTCTCCTTCTCGCCTACACCAACCACCAGACCCCCGACCACCTCAAGCACCCATCGCCGCCGACCTCCACCTTCGGCCACCTCTGAGCACCGCAACCTCCACCTCTCCGCTGCCTCCTCTTGTCTCCTGAGCCGTTGCTTGCAACTCCGAGCTCCATTCATCGAGCCCCCTGCACACCAGCTCCGAGCTCCAACCAAGACACACCTCCTCACTGCACCCCCTCCTCCGAGCCTCGCCCCACGTCACTACACCCTCACCGGCGATCACCTCAGCCACCGCCGTGCACCTTGCCGTCTCCTCCTCTTCCGGCCACCGCCACAGCCCAGTGACCCTGCACCCACCACCTCCAGCCGCCGTCCAAGCTCGCCATCGCCATCGTGAACTCGAGCTCGAGCCAAGTCGAGGCTGCCGTGCCGTGCGTGTGTCGCGATCGCGCCGCTGCCGTATCGTCGTCAACACGTCACCAGGCAAGTTTGATACTTGCTTCATGCTAATTTTTATATTACAATTCAAGTTATCAATAATTTCCGCATACACTTTTCGTATGAATCGTTATAATCCACGTGCTCGATACAAAACCCGAATGAGAGAAAACTGTTAAATTAACGGTAACATATAACATGTGATAGCCCGGGATATAATGAATGTCCCTTGAGACTTTGGTACCAATACAATGTCGTTTGTTCACGTACAATGACGTCCCGATTTCTGTCGTAAGACCTGAAAACTTGCGGACATGCTAAATCGTAAAATTTATAATAAATTGTGTACAAACCGGATTTTAGCATTATATGGCTCGTATCGAAGCTAACTGTTGAACCTACTGTATTATATTATTGATCACTGAATTTTAATAAACTATGATAGAGATAATTACGGAGGATTACGATTCTGGACTGCAGTCCAGAACGGAAATCCCAGTAAACCCCTGTTTATAAACCCCTGTTATCCCTGTTCAATTATGAGAAAGCATGGAACCCTATATCGTTACATAGATAATTGAATTATATTTCTTCCTCCACTGATCTCACTGGATTCCTCAACCGTTTGACATTTTTAACTCATTTTATAATGTTGATACGTTGTGCTGAATTCTGCAGAGGCAGACTTTACACATCGAACATAACCTATCCATAACTCCCTGTCGCCATAATATATTACTGATCCGCCAATTGCGGTGGAAACCCAACTGATATACCTAAAAAAAATTGAACTATAGCATCGCCTAAATACGATACCAACTGGGATTAAAATGCGTTACGAAATGGTCTTCCGATTCTGAAACCGGATTTCCAGCAGTGAACGCTTAAAATGAAATGGCCATATCTAGCGATCCTGAAACCCGATTGACGTGAAACCAATTTTGATGGATAGAAAATTAAACATACTGCTTACCCCCCGTTCATTGTTTTGCTAAATTTTGCATGTATGATTTATGATAAATTATGTAAGTGGTAGGATACCGACTGATGATATCTTAATCATGCCTTAATTATCGTATTCTCATCACATTATATGGATGTCATTGCATTGGTAATCTAGTGATCATATGCATTACCCAGTGTTAGGTATTAGTGTTTGATTGTGGCAAGTACGTTAGTGTTTAACCATGAATGGATAAGTGAAAGCGACACGTACTTGTACACAATCAATGGACCCTATTGATTTATTGCATTGTCGACGTCTGTGGGACATGTATAAGTGTGACTATAATTGGTATGGGACGATTATGGAAGCACTTGTATGGGTGTCACAGGTAAGGCACCAAACACTGTTCATTTATCTTGGGTATCATTCGAGACATGCTTGATGGAGACCCTGTTTTCAGTTCTCGCGTAGACTTGTCATGGACCGACTGATATTTGAGTTTATGGTTGGCGTTTGATGTAGACCACGGGGTGTGGGGTAGTTTGAGTGTGAGTTCAACAGAATCTTGGGAGTCCCATGCCGGCACATACAGCGATTCTGGAGATATATGGGGATATTACTGATTATTAGCGAGCGACTCGGGCCCGTGTTCCCTTGTCCTTGGGTCCTACCCTTGGGTGGGGGATACTCACGAGTGGTTGACTCTCACACTTGGACTGACGATAGGTTTAGCGACCTGTACAGTGAGACTTAGAGACTGATAGGGTTAGTGACATTGACATGTATTGCTCACTGATTTTACATACCTGACATACTACTTACTGCCTTACTGTTTACCTGCTCTATTGGATACCTGCATTGGCTACTTCATGTTCACGTCTTTATTCTTCTGATTACTGTTACATATTCGTTATTATTGCATGAGTTCACATTTGTATCTACATATATATAATGCTATCGTGTCGTTCTGACGACCTGAGTATGCATGCTCAGAGTGAGAGGTGGTTCTAGCTTGGACCAGGACCTGACGTACCGCGAGGACATCACGGACATCTTTATCAGCGACCCAGAGCTACACTTCCTCGATCTCCATCTGGTTAGTTCTTTTGATTTAAATACTGCATTTCTCACTACCTGTACATTGATTACTGATTACCACATAGTGCTAGAAGCCGAAGAGTGACTACGGAGGAATATTTTCTCGACCGTAGGAGCATGGCTGGCCTTGTCAACCCCTCGTATTCCGTATTTTGGGAAGCGGGGCGTGACATGGTTTTGTTGGTATCAGAGCCAGGTTTTGCTTCGACTGGGATTGCAGTTCCGTGTAGTGCTTGACAATCTAAGACATCCTTCAGTCTAGATTGTAAACTTGTTATTCTTGATCTTGATTCACATAGTATGTTCTGCTATACATTTTGATCCATCCGCAAGAGTTTTGGGTGACTTAGTAGAGTTACGTGGTTGTAATTGTGAACTGCAGTATAGTTACAATACCGTACTCTATTTGAGTGACTTGGAGTTCTACAGTTGATTTCCACTTGTTTGAATTTCACCGCACCCGATATTCTTGATTCTTTGCCTAATCCATATTGTATTTTAATTCTTATAGCTTATGCCTTATATCGTCCTCAAAATTGTTGTTTCAGGACCATGTCTTCCAACGACCCTTCTTCTATCTCCACTCCCCAGGATCAGACCGTCGAGATTTTGAATATACTGCAAGGTCTGAAGGAAGCCCAGGAGCGAACGAACGACCTGTTATATGAAGGATTAAGAAGGCAGATGACTCAGGCACCAGCGGAAGCCTCCAATCGTAAGGGAATCCCCATTAAACAAGGAAAAGAGATGAAGATGAAGCGCCCACTGGTTCCCCAGCAACGGAAGAAGCAGAAGACTCAACGTTATGGTGCAAGAAGCCAAGACACTTTCAGAGAGATTGTCGCAGTGCCAAAGGGCAATGCCTGATTTGCGGATCCAGCGAACACCTTGTCAATGGTTGCCCTAAAAGGAAGGAGTTATAAGGAGGAGATTCGTCCACACTCTCCACTCCTGCTAAGTGATGGTTATTTCGTAGTTTGAACTTCGAGGAATAGTACGGACCCAGCGCTGGATTCAACTCGCGTGACGAGAATGCAGCGGTTTAGAAATCAAAGGAGAATCTTCACATTTTCTGCTTTCAATAAAAAAAAATGTTGTCACTCTTTTATAAATATTTCCTTTCGTTTGAGATCTTGTATCCGCTGAACTTTTAGTTGAGTGTAATAAAATTTTGAGTTGTGATGTATGTATTGTTCCCTTGCTTCTCACTTTATTTATACTATTTACTGCATCAGCATTCTAAATTTTGATTTTTCAGTCCTTACCTACCGCATATTTTCCTTGTACTCCGTATCCTTGATTATTTTCTTAAAGTGTTCCACTGTCTAATCATGACTCTTTCTTTTTAGGCCATGGCCCACCCTGGAGTAGCGCTGCCTCTAGATGAGGACACACGGTCGTGCGTTTCCTTGGACTGCATTCTGGTGAGTTCAGATGACGAGATCAATGGCCCACAGGTGATTTTCGGAAAGAGCGATTCTGAGGGTGAGGGATTTGCAGCCCCAGAAGTCGACATGATCAGCGACTCTGACGACGAAGAAGAGAACCCCGAAGAAGACCCAATAGAGGAAGACCCCGAAGAGGACCCGATAGAGGGAGATCCCGAGGAGGACCCGATAGAAAAGAATCCAGGAGAGGAAGACCTTGGGAAGAATCCAATGGAAGAAAATCCCATAGAAGAAGGCCCAGAAGAAGAGAATCACGTGGAAGCAGATCTCGATGAAGAAGCTCCAGCCGAGGAAGGAGGACCAGAGGAACAAGACCCCATGGCAGAAGAACCTCCAGTGGCGATCCCTGCGAGGCGCTATGGAAATGGACGCCCCTATCTGAGCGCGCGAGCCTACCGTTACCTACTGAACTTCCACAACCGCGACTGATGTGATTTAGCTTTGTCTCCTCTGGCCAAATAAATCTGTGTATAGCTTAGAGCCACTCTTTATCTTTCGTGTGTACCTTGTTTGAAATTTTCTGGAATGATAATAAAATTGCTGAGTTCGCTAATCTTCTGATTTTTGATTCGCATGATGCATTACCGTCTTCCTCCCCAATAAACTTCTTCTCTCCTGAGATTCATGACTGTTCACCCTTGCACCCCTTGCTGACTCGACCCCAGTCTCTTCGACATTCAGTTTGAAGTACCACAGTCCGACCTTTTGAGTGGACCATACTCCATTGTAACCCCTACCCTGGCCAGCCCTATACATTTGTGTGCTATCTCCTACTACCATAATTATATTCAGTGGCATCGTATTCAAAATTTAGCTTCCACTATCTTGTGTTTACCAAAATTTCGTGTTATTGACTACTTCCGTTTTACCCATTTTAAATGATTTACTTCTCTTCACATTTTCAATAGCGCAACCATATATCGCGCATATTATTTTGTCACATGTCTCTTATTTTCACCATATGGGTTTTCTAAGTTATTTTAATATTTTTTTTGATCGATACATTATTCTGAAATGTTTTAAACTATCGACAAACCCTTCACTATTTTATTATTGTTACTTTATTTTCCCGGGTATTATGCTTATAGTTGGCTATTATAAATGGTTATTGTTAGTTATATGTATGCCCTAGAGGCCATTACTATACATAGGATGTATATTGTAGTGGATGCTTGGACATATATAGGGAGGACTTTCTTGCTCGACATGATAGTATGCTATCTGGTTGCTCTTTACCTTAACGTGTACACTGATTGTCTCTCTGTTACATGTTGGTAAAGCCCTTAGGGTGTGTACTTGACTACCTGGACTATGATGCGGATCATACTAGTGGGGACATGGTAGTCCATAAGTACATCCTTCAAGGTCCCTAGTCGTGGGTATATCGAGACGGGGCATCGATATACCAGAGTAGACTAGCGTATACCTTCTCGACCCATACAGATGGGCGATGGATGATCCCATATCCATTAGTGTTTGACATCAGAGATGATATACGGGTGCTCAGTGGAGACTGGGTACACTGGACGGACTCGCCGAGAACTCCCAGATGGTATTATACCTTACGACAGATGGCAGTTCTCTGGTGACACTGGTACAGAGTAGTCTGTTGACCCGAGATCGTCATAGAGTCTTGTGTGGTTCCCACTGTACTTTGATTTCCACCTTACCACGTCCAAGAGGGCGTGAAAAACGGTGGTTTTTGGGTACAGTCCCGAGTCACATGGAGGCGATGAGCGATAGGAGGGGATTCGTCTCTCCCGGTATAGGGAGTTGATGTTGCGCTGTGTTCGATTGGCTATAACCGAAAATCTCTGGTCAGGGTTGCTGAGATTTACTGGTAAGTGTTACCAGTAGTTTCTCGAACTGTTATAGACCTCATATCGACATGACTTATCGAGCTATTGGGGTCTGACGTTTACCACCCCTAGGCGAGATATGCGACATATCAGACAATCAGACCGGACTGTACGGTAAGTGTTACTGGTTGGATTCACAGGAGTATGAGCGGGCTTGCTCGTCGATCTTCTGATCGCTCAATACCCGGGTGGCCGTTACGTTTAGCAGACCGCTTGCGGCTTGTGGGTGATTGATATGATCATCACCTGCTGCCGGCGTATTGACGAGTCTTTAGAGTCCTACACAGAGGTTTCCTGGCTCAAGCGAAACGAAATAAGAGCGCATATGAGATATGTGCGGGACCGAGAATAATGCGTGTATGTGATACCGTATTCCATTCTCGCGATAAATGTATCGAATGGTTGTATGCGATATAACCTAGTTATCGAATCAAGGATTGATTCGATAAGCTGATACATTGGATACTAGTCGGCTATGTGCGACATGACCGGATCATTGAATCAAGTGTTGATTTGATGATTTAATGCATAATTATATATTTGATATATTACTTTGCATTAACTAGTATTGGTTCACTTTAAATGGATTTTCTCACTTGGATTGTGCACATTGTATATGTGATATATTTTTATGCACAAGATTGTATCATGTTTGATGATACATGTTAACTTGGTTAAGTGTAAAGATTAAACCAAAGTTAAGTTAATGATTAGGGTTTTGCTTTTCTTTCTTATTTATTTATTTATTTATTTTGGAAAGAATAAAGAGAAAATGGTGGCTTTCTTTGTTTGTAGTTGAATCTTCATGAAGGTTTGACTTTCTAACCATTTTGTCTTCATGCTTAACCCTAACCATTTAAACAAACCATGGTCTATTCTCTACACTTAACTAGGGTTAGGATATGATAAGTATTCATATTATTTTCTATTTTGAATATACTTATGATATTCCTTCTTGCTTCTTCTTCTTCTCCACTTGAAGAAAGCTTGACTTCATCAATGGTGAATTGATGAAATGAGTGAGAAATCCAATTCTAAAGTGAACCCACTTTCTATTTCTTCATCCTCTACCTCTTGCCAAGTAGTATAGGGTGTTTCCTTCACAAGTTTTCATGGCTTGGTGAAGGTGGAGCTTGATCTAGTGATGCCTCGACGTAGATCATCTTCGGCATCGTCGTCGATGACCTAGCCCGCTTTTTCTCCGATGAAGCCGATGCAAGAGTCATGGTTCGATTTGGACAGCGGAGAGGACTTCATCATGGAGCTATGGAGGTGGAGAAACGGATCTACAAAGGTTGTATTTCCGTTCTTTTAGTTTAGTTGTAAACTAGTTGCATCTTTCGCCTAAATATCTAGTTAACGATCCGTATTAGGGTTTCTCGGCACCCGTAAAATTTGAAATTGGCATGGTTGATGCCTTGTGAGACCTCATTAGAGTGCCTAGGAACCCTACAGTGGTATCAGAGCCTAGCTAGAGCCTTAGGCGATGCGTAGACGAAGTTTGAAACCCGAACGAACCCGAAACCCTAAACCAAACATGCTCTCTGGACTTTTTCTAAAATCTGGGATTTTTCCACATTAAAAATGCTTAAAAAATTCAGCAGGGAATTATAAGAATTACGGTGCAAAATTTGACTCATGAACAGTACAAAGTGTGGCGGAACCGCGGCAGAAGCATGCCTTCTGCGGCGGTTCCGCGGCCAAAGGATGACATCATCATCCCCTGTTTGCACAGTAACTCCTATTTTATTATGCTGGATTTTCTGGGAATTTTTAATATTTATTCAAGAGTTGAATTTTCTGGGGTTGTTTTGGGGATTCGGTGTTTCGATCGGAGTATCAGATTTTGTCTATGTGGCTTTCCGGATAATTTTTGAATATGTTAAAAAGTTCGACCGGATATAAATACCCAATTTTTCCCCTGTCGGGAAATTTCCAAGTGTTGGATTTTTCCGTAGTTTAACGACGTTCTAAGTAGTGCAAGTAACGCGATGGTCCCTCTAGAAGACAACAAACCTTAACTCGATTATGTGACCGTCTTGAACTGCCCTTTGAACCTTCGGGTTTTGGACAGTACGGCGTGCCACATGTGAGGCGTTGGCTTGACCCTTCTACGGCTGGACCGTTGGTACTGAGGCACGAACTGAATGTTTTTAGACTTGTTTCATGTGTTGATCTGTTTTGGGAAAACTTGGGTGTTCGACTGTTCGATCGGAAAGTTTAACATTTTCTATTTATCTGGAATGGGATACAATAATTGGAATTCACAATTAGTTATGAGATAACTGAATGAATGTTATAAACATAGCACTTTAGTCTCACTTGATCGGTTGCCACGGAATTTTGATGTGATCAAAAGTCCGTCGCAATCACGTAGCGTACGCGGATACTCGCCGGGTAAACTTAATAGACAGCCTCGCTCCATAGCCCCGACCAAGTGACTATAGGAGAACCTCGTCGCCGAAAGCATCCGTCCGGGTGCTTGCGGTAGCGGTGTTCCGCCTTGGTGCACTTCGTCGACGGTATCGGGGGGTGCGGCCGTCTACTGAAGTTTGCAACGAGCATTCGATCAGGATGTCGGGAATCTTGTTGAATTGCCCGACTTGATATTGAAAAGAGTTTTCGATAATGAGA
Organism: Agapanthus africanus; assembly: GCA_030015575.1. Lineage (NCBI taxonomy): Eukaryota > Viridiplantae > Streptophyta > Magnoliopsida > Asparagales > Amaryllidaceae > Agapanthus > Agapanthus africanus. The sequence goes on along the minus strand of CM057350.1, from coordinate 181,666,253 downwards.
CTAAAATGCGGGGTTTATAATTGTTAGGCATGCGATGTTTAAGGTATTCATTTGATTAGGCATGCGATGTCTATGCAGATTGCGGATTCCAACTGTTGTAGTTTTACACTTTCTTTTCTGCGACCGTAAGTGTAATATGTGATATCACCGGTTTCGTTGCTATATGTCAACGACAATTGGGATGGACATATTTACTTACGTTGATGACATGTGATGTTATGTGTTGCTGGATATGTTATATTGGATCGTCGTGTTTGAATAGCCGGGGGTTTTTATGTGAGATGAGTGTTTTTCATTTTCATTCATGTAAAAACTTGTATGTAATATTCTTTTATTGGGGCACTTTCAGGTTGCGGAAGCTGTCACCTTTTGTATATTATTTACTTTTCCGCACTAGGATAGACCCAAGGAGGGGAGCACAAGTAACCGGGTTCTGGGGTCCAGTGGGAGACCAACTCGAGGAGTCGAGTCCGGGTCTCCTAACTCTAGAATTGGTAGGGTTGCTTGTCGCTCTCGTAGGGGTCTAGGGGTGTGGGTTTGGCTATTCATCACGACCGTAGAATCCGTGTTTTATACTGGCTCGTATTGAAAACACGGACGTCCTAGTATATCCAATATTTTATATGATTCTTCTGCTGCGATATCTGTGATGTGATCATTTGATATTCTGTGATAGATACTATATATAGTATATATGATATATTATATAGGCGTTACTTATGTTTTACACCCGCGCTAGCCCTGCCCCGCTCTGCCGTTAGTTACCTAACCTAACGGTGCACGAGGGGACATCGAGGCGAATGCGGATGGCATAAGTGTACGTCGTATTTATCTGTGATGTTTAGGTACTTAAATGATGGGACTTCATTAATGTGATTAATGAAATAAAAGAAACCTAATGATGTTGTAGAATCGAATTTCAAAATAAAACAGGTAGCTACAGTTCTTGCTTTGCACAGCGGTATATATGATATATCCTGCACCTTATTCGATGAGGAAAGGACCGAGATCCCTTCACCTGGAGTGACTCCTTTAGCAATAACTGGCAGATGCTACACACTCGGTTTGTCTTTTGATTGCTTCTATAGTTTCTGCTTTGCACAGTGATATATATGATATATCCCGCACCTCATTCGACGAGGAAAGGACCGACGATCCCTTCACCGGGAGTGACTCCTTTAGCAAAACTAGAAAAGCCTAAAAAACACTCCATTTTAAAATCATTTGATTCTACAACGATATCAAGTTCATTACGCAATAGGTTTTCAGAAAAACCTGTCGTAGCCCTCCGTCATTTCAGATAAGTAGTAGTTAGTATTCGTGCTGCGTTTGTTGGCCTTTGTCAAGGCGCAGTGTGCGGTAGCTAACTGGTGCTTATCTGCTTATGCATATGATGCAGATTGGGTTAGGGGAGTCGTGCGACCTTGTTGGCCTTTGTCAAGGGTCGTGCGGGTGGGTTTGATTCAATCAGGAAATGACGGGTTGAACTTGACTAGCATCCTATGGTTTGTTGGCTTTTGTCAAGGTCATAGGAGGTTAGGGGCAAAATATTATCGGGAATTTCAAGTGTTGAAATTTGCAATGAGATTGCATACCTTCTATGAGATAGTTGGATCCCGATACCCACTGCGAGTAAGAGTTACTCCTGGGAGAGTTTTACACATTGCAACTAGCTGATCAAGTAGGTGTCTAGAAAGGTGTTAACGAGGTTACGCCTCTGGGAAAACGAGGTTTACATTAATTAGGTTCGTGCGAAAGCACGGGGGACCTCCCTCAAAGTACCGACACTGGCCTGGCTGAAAGATTGGCGAACTTGTAGTGTGTAATTAATCCCGGCTAGTCTTTCCTTTTAGGGTTTGAAGGAAGATTTGATAAAAAACAGTGGGAGCCATCCTGATTAGATAAAATAATAACCAATCTATTCTTGCAAGAGCGCACGCTGAGTGTTTTCTTCTCTCTCTCTCCAGGTAGTGACCATATCACGCCTTAATCAAGATAATAATACGGAATATTGACCGAACCCGCTTGTTATACTGAGCTGGGGAACGTTGGTCCCGCTCCAACTTATAATTGTTATAAGACAGAGCAGGAAATAGAGGAATACCAGAATTCCTTTGCCGCCCAAACGAAGGAAGTGCATATGATGCATCTTCTTCGGGTGTGTTCATTACAAAGAACTGTTTCTCAGTATCCTCCACATCCTGGGTATATGATACCGGATCAGGATCCCAGATATGTAATCTGTTACATAGGGCTACAGATAGGTAGAGAACTGAGAACGGGTGATAAGTTTCATGAGACAGAAAACGGGGCAAGAGTTGCAACCAAGTCTGTTGGTCACTGTCACCCTGTATTACCAATACATTGATTCTGAACGAATGTTATTAGATACCGAACCTGATATACAAAATCATATCAATCTCTTTATTAGTAAAGAAAGGATATAATTTTGTATTGTTGGATAATGTTTTGAACATTTCCTATATCAAAAGTTGATCGGTTCAGGCACGTTATCTAAAAGCATTGATGTTCTAAATCAAACTACAGTTCTTTAGTATATGGAACACACATAAGAGGAAGAGTTCAGAAATGAACAAATCCTTCTTGAGGCTTTGTAGACTAGGTCATATCAATGCGACCCGACTGACTGAAGTTACATATAGATGCATATTTAAACCAGTTTGAATTTACATCTTGTGAAACTTGCCAGTCATGTCACTGAGATAAGATGACCATAGCTCCGTTTACTGGAAACAGAGAAAGGGTTGGTGAACTCTTGAGATGATACATGTTGATGTATGTAAGGTCCCCTGTCTACATATGCCAGGACTGGTTCTTTGTACTTCGTTACATTCTCTGATGATCTCTTTTGATTCAGACATATGTTCCTGTTAAAACACAAGTCAGAACCTTTTGAGATATTCACAGAATATAAGTTAGAAGAAGAGAACCAATACGGGTATAAGTATTATGTCCTATGATGAGATCAGGGAGGAGAATACTTGTGCATGGAATTCCTGGACTATTCTAAAGGAGAATGAGATTCTCTCTCAGCATTACTCCTCCGAATACACCATGGCACGATGGTATATCGGAGCGGAGCCATCACACCCTATATGATAAGGTGTGCTCTATGATGAGTACTACTGAGTCACCTGTTTCCTTTTGGGAGTTATGCACTTGAGAAGCTGCATACCTATTGAATAGGGTTCAAATCAAATCAGTTGCCTACCATTTCATATGTGATATGATAAGGGAAGAGCCCATATCTTCAGTTGGTTAAGATTTGGGGGTTGTCCGGGCTATGTCTAAAAGCAAAATCCGGACAAGCTCGAGGCAAGGTCAGTTATGTAGAACTGGAAATGTTCCAGCTATACAAACTGCAGCTGATGATTTGAAAGAACCAAAGGATTCAATAGTTACCAACGAACCTCAGCCACTCCGCCGATCTAGTAAGGTTCCTCACCCACCTGAGAGATACTTCGGTTACTCTATGACAGTGGGAGCGAGGATTGCATCATGAGATGATGACCCAATTAGTTTCGAGTTGGCCATCAGGAGTGGGACTCTATAAGAATGGCTGGATGCTTAGCGATCTGAGATGGAATCCATGCACACCAACAAAGTATGGACTTTGGTTGCTATATCTGAAGGGTTAAATCCCCATCAGGAGCAAGTATATCTTGAGAAGATTACTTGGTGTAGATGGAAAAGTTGAGACTTTCAAAACTAGACTTGTTAAAGCTTTTCGTCATTGACCAGGCGTGGACGATGATGAAACCTTTTCAAGTGGCTATACTTAAGTCCATCCAGATCCTACTTGCCACGGCTACATACCATGACTACGATATCTGGCGGTTGGGTGCCATGACTGCTTTTCTAAATGATGTTTTAGAAGAGAGAGTCTATAAGTACACAGCCAGAGGGCTTCGTAGACAGTGGGAGCAGCGGAAACGTGCACAAGATGCTTTATAAGATAAAGCAGGTATCGCGGAGTTGGAACATCTGTTTTGATGTAGTAGTCAAACAGTTTGACATCATCAAAATGGTAGATGAACCTTGTATATACAAAAAAGGTAGTAGGGAGTATGGTGATGATCCTCGTAGAGTACGTGGATGACATACTCTTGATAAGAAAGGAGTTTCCTATTCTACGCTCGGTCAATCTCCGCTTATCACAATGATTCTCCATAAAGGATCAAAGTGATACCTCCTAAATCCTGGGTTTTGGATCTATGAGATAGATCTAATTGGATGTTAGGATTCTCACTAGTTGTAGTGAGATGGTATCAATCGATCCTGGGGAGAATCACTGGAAGGGTTCCAGGGTGATAAAGACGACTGAATGTCAGTCGCAGGTATTGTCTTTACCCTCAGTAATGGGACGGTATGTTGGAAGAGTTCCAAGCTTGATACCGTGGCATAATAGACGATAAAGGCTGGATACATCGCTATTTGAGATGCTACCAAAGAGGCAGTCTGGATGTATATTTGTTCATGAGATGAACTTAGTTCCTCCCATTGTGTGACAATGGAGTTGTGGCTTATGCCAAGGAACGCCCGTCCCATCAGTGATCCAGACATATTCTAAGGCAGTATCACCTGATCATGGAGATGGTTGATCTCCAGGGTGATCGAGGTTAGGAGAGTAGACTCAGAGGACAACACGGCGGATCCACTCACGAAGGCCTATTCCCAGAGAGAGATTTTTATGGGATGGTTGAGTATGAGATACTGCAACCACTGCTACAGATGGCCCTAGTGCAAGTGGGAGATGGTTAGTTATATGTATGCCCTAGAGGCCATTACTATACATAGGATGTATATTGTAGTGGATGCTTGGACATATATAGGGAGGACTTTCTTGCTCGACATGATAGTATGCTATCTGGTTGCACTTTACCTTAATGTGTACACTGATTGTCTCTCTGTTACATGTTGGTAAAGCCCTTAGGGTGTGTACTTGACTACCTGGACTATGATGCGGATCATACTAGTGGGGACATGGTAGTCCATAAGTACATCCTTCAAGGTCCCTAGTCGTGGGTATATCGAGACGGGGCATCGATATACCAGAGTAGACTAGCGTATACCTTCTCGACCCATACAGATGGGCGATGGATGATCCCATATCCATTAGTGTTTGACATCAGAGATGATATACGGGTGCTCAGTGGAGACTGGGTACACTGGACGGACTCGCCGAGAACTCCCAGATGGTATTATACCTTACGACAGATGGCAGTTCTCTGGTGACACTGGTACAGAGTAGTCTGTTGACCCGAGATCGTCATAGAGTCTTGTGTGGTTCCCACTGTGCTTTGATTTCCACCTTACCACGTCCAAGAGGGCATGCAAAACGGTGGTTTTTGGGTACAGTCCCGAGTCACATGGAGGCGATGAGCGATAGGAGGGGATTCGTCTCTCCCGGTATAGGGAGTTGATGTTGCGCTGTGTTCGATTGGCTATAACCGGAAATCCCTGGCCAGGGTTGCTGAGATTTACTGGTAAGTGTTACCAGTAGTTTCTCGAACTGTTATAGACCTCATATCGACACGACTTATCGAGCTATTGGGGTCTGACGTTTACCACCCCTAGGCGAGATATGCGACATATCAGACGATCAGACCGGACTGTACGGTAAGCGTTACTGGTTGGATTCACAGGAGTATGAGCAGGCTTGCTCGTCGATCTTCTGATCGCTCAATACCCGGGTGGCCGTTACGTTTAGCAGACCGCTTGCGGCTTGTGGGTGATTGATATGATCATCACCTGCTGCCGGCATATTGACGAGTCTTTAGAGTCCTACACAGAGGTTTCCTGGCTCAAGCGAAACGAAATAGGAGCGCATATGAGATATGTGCGGGACCGAGAATAATGCGTGTATGTGATACCGTATTCCATTCTCGCGATAAATGTATCGAATGGTTGTATGCGATATAACCTAGTTATCGAATCAAGGATTGATTCGATAAGCCGATACATTGGATACTAGTCGGCTATGTGCGACATGACCGGATCATTGAATCAAGTGTTGATTTGATGATTTAATGCATAATTATATATTTGATATATTACTTTGCATTAACTAGTATTGGTTCACTTTAAATGGATTTTCTCACTTGGATTGTGCACATTGTATATGTGATATATTTTTATGCACAAGATTGTATCATGTTTGATGATATATGTTAACTTGGTTAAGTGTAAAGATTAAACCATGGTTAAGTTAATGATTAGGGTTTTGCTTTTCTTTCTTATTTATTTATTTATTTATTTTGGAAAGAATAAAGAGAAAATGGTGGCTTTCTTTGTTTGTAGTTGAATCTTCATGAAGGTTTGACTTTCTAACCATTTTGTCTTCATGCTTAACCCTAACCATTTAAACAAACCATGGTCTATTCTCTACACTTAACTAGGGTTAGGATATGATAAGTATTCATATTATTTTCTATTTTGAATATACTTATGATATTCCTTCTTGCTTCTTCTTCTTCTTCACTTGAAGAAAGCTTGACTTCATCAATGGTGAATTGATGAAATGAGTGAGAAATCCAATTCTAAAGTGAACCCACTTCCTATTTCTTCATCCTCTACCTCTTGCCAAGTAGAATAGGGTGTTTCCTTCACAAGTTTTCATGGCTTGGTGAAGGTGGAGTTTGATCTAGTGATGCCTCGACGTAGATCATCTTCGGCATCGTCGTCGATGACCTAGCCCGCTTTTTCTCCGATGAAGCCGATGCAAGAGTCATGGTTCGATTTGGACAGCGGAGAGGACTTCATCATGGAGCTATGGAGGTGGAGAAACGGATCTACAAAGGTTGTATTTCCGTTCTTTTAGTTTAGTTGTAAACTAGTTGCATCTTTCGCCTAAATATCTAGTTAAAGATCCGTATTAGGGTTTCTCGGCACCCGTAAAATTTGAAATTGGCATGGTTGATGCCTTGTGAGACCTCATTAGAGTGCCTATGAACCCTACAGTTATGCCTTATGCTATTATTTTAGCCGCGCTATTTTTGATATACGTATGTATGTATATATTTAGGATTTTGATTTTATCTAGCTGCTTCTACGTAGAACCCTATATAGCAGTATTTGAGTCTGTGGTTCTTCGCATATTATTTATAGCTTATCGTTTATTTTAAATTTCGAGGACGAAATTTTTGTAAGGGTGGTAAGACGTAATACCCAGTCCTTTATACACCAATACCCGTATTTTGTTACTTGCAAAATTGCTTATTTATATTTCAAGTATTTTATTTATTTTAAAACCCTAACCCCTTATATTTATTTTCTCAGATTTTACCCAATCCATTAGCCCACTCCCTTTCCATTTCTTTAAATCCTTTTAAACTCATAACCCAAACCCAAACCTTATTTCCTTTTTATTTCTCTATTTCCCCAGCCAGCCCACTCTCCATATTTTTCTCTTTATTTTACTCCATTCCTTTAACCCAGTCCAAACCCTAACTCTCTTTTCTTTTATCCTCCCGAGCCAGCCCACTAGCACCCTTCCCTTCCCTTTCAATTTTCCCTTCCTTTTAATTAATTTTTCCGGCCCAACTTCCCTTTATTTTTCTCCTTCATTTTCCTACAGCCCAAACCCGGCCCACTCCCCAACCCTACCCGCTTCACCCCCCTTCCTCTCTCTTTTCTTCAGTTCTCGCGTCCTTCCCGCTCATTTGCTTTCCCACTCCCACGACGCGCACGTCCCCGAGCCCACTCCCCGTCGCGACCACGTCCCTGCTTCCTTACCCACGACCGCGCGCGCATGCTCACTTTCCCCATCGACCACGCCCCTCTCTCTCTCTCTCTTCACCCCCTCGCACCTCGAGCCCGAGACCCTTCTCCACCCACACATCCACCTCCTCTGTCACCGCCCACGCCCCTCACCTGTCCTCGTCGCCGACGTTCAACTCTTCGTCGTCGACCATACCCACACCCCCGTCTCTACCTCCTCGCCTTCCTTCCCTTCTCCCCTTCTCTTCCTCCACCTACCCCCCGACTCCCTTCCCTGCACACCGACGAGAACCCAACCCACAACCGTGCCTGCGACTCGTCGACGTCGGAGCTCGCCTCATCGTCGACTTCTCCTTCTCGGCTACACCAACCACCAGACCCCGACCACCTCAAGCATGTTGGAGATAGTGCCCTCAGAGTCAATTATTGGATCACAGGCACGTGATTGCAATGATTGAGGGAGGACCTATCCCGGTACAACAGTCTTACTCGAGATGATAGTTTGCTATCTGGTTTACCTTTATCATCGTGTACTGCTTTAGGTGACCTGACATGTCGCTATTGCACGTTGATAGAGCCCCTAGGATTCTTGCTTGACTGCCGGCAGTATGAGGGCGATCATATACGTGGGATCTGGTAGTCTATAAGCACATCCTTAAAAGGTCCCTAGTTGTAGGAGTTTCGAGACAGGGCATCGAAACTCCAGAGTAGACTAGTGTATACAGTCGAGACCCCGACGAGGGGCGGTGGCCGGTCTCATAAGCCACTGGTGTCAGTTGGTTCACCTAAGATGTATACAGGTGCTCATTGGGTTATGAGTACACCGGGCAGGACTCGCCGGGAACATGCTAGTTGGTCTTATACCTGACGTCAGATAGCAGTTCCCAGGTGACATGTGTACAGGTTAGTTCATCGACCCGGGGATCGTCATTTGTCTCGTATGAGTTCCCACTGTGCTTTGATTACTACCCTACCACGGCTCAAAGGAGTCGTGCAAACAGGTTTTAGTTGGGTACAGTCCCGAGCCACATGGAGGCAGTGAGCGGATCTTCAGGGGTTCATCTCTCCCGGTATTGGGGGTGAGGTCGCGCTGTGTCTAGGAGAGCCATTACACAAAGACCTTGGCCAAGGCAGGAGATTTACTGGTAGGTATTCCAGTAGTATCTCAGGGTGTTCTGGGCTACACTCCGACACGACTTGTACCGCTTTTGGGGGTCTGACTTTTACCAACCCCCTAGGCCCGACATGCGATGCTCATAGACGAACGGACCGGACTGTACGGATATTGTCACTGACAGGCTCAGTAGGGTGTCAGGATGAGTTCGCTCATCGACGTCCCTTTTAGTCAATAACTGGTGGCCCGTTACGTATTGGCTTATACCTCTGACGTGCTAGTGGTTAAATCCACAGCCATAGTATTGACGAGTCTTTAGAGTCCACCACACTTTCAGTTACTCAGGTTTTCGGGCGAAATGCTGTAGAGGCCGTATGGAGATATGGCAGGGTCCGATCAGATACGTGCGGTATTGCACGGATCAGGATCGGACAGTTTTGTACTAGTGGCCGTATGGGTATATGGCAGGGTTCGATCAGATACGTGCGGTATTGCACGGATCAGGATCGGACAGATATTACTAGCCGGCTTTAGTTTAAGCCGGATCCTAGTTTAGTACAGTGTAGATTTTGTCTCATTGCATTTGTATCCGGACGGAATACAGATGCGGGTGTGTATGCACTGTATGGGGTTTTCCTGTAATTTATTACGGGACCAGTTTTCTGGAGTTGCCAGTTTGCATTCCGTTCCGGCCGGTTTTCCTTTGTTCTTTCCCGGCCGGACTTTTCCGATGGAGGGTGTTATTTGCAAGTTTGCAAATAACACATTGTGGAGGATTTATTTGCAAGATGATTTATTATGATAGCATCTTTTTGATTCCATTCTCTTTACTTGCTTTTTGTTGATAAGAAAGGATTAGATGTGATTAGAGTTTGATGTGAGATGGTTATGATTATGTTTTGGATGTGGTCACCACTTATGCTCCTACCATCACCTCCCTTCATGCTTCATAATCTTTCCACCACCATTTTCTAAGGATGAAGGTTTTTCATGAGAAAAGAGAGAAGAAAAAGAGAAGAAGAAGAGAGCTTCATCTTTGAGAGAGTAGCATTCTTGATCTCATTTTTCATGTTAAGAAAAATGCAAGCACCATTTTTCTTATCTTGTTTCCTCCATCATCTTCAAATGGCAACAAACCCAAATGAGACATAGCTTCAACCCTACACATTCTACAGCAAATCTTGGACGCGTCGGCTAGCCTACTTCGCGCCCGAGTTGCCTCGGTATTGAGGTGGGAGCCCGTAAAAGATACAGGCGATGTGGTGCCCTTCCGGCGAGGAGGCGACGACCGGAGTTTCCGCAGGAGATCGGGACGACGAGGAGAAGACCGGAGGACTCGGATCATTCGGTATATCTCTTTCCCTTCTTGTTAGTAGCTTAGACTTAATGGTTACGATCCGGGGTTTAGTGCGCGGTGGTGCCGGTTTGCTAAGTCCGCAAAATCAAAGTTTATCACCGTTTCCGCATTTGGCCGTCGGGTTGACGGCCGGGGCGCCGCCGTGCACTTACAGTGGTATCAGAGCCTCGCCATTAACTTCGTCTAGCTTCGTTTGGTGTGTTTGCATTTCCGATCGACCAAAATTTCCAAAAAACCGTATTTTTTGTTCACATCAGTTTCTGTTGAAATATTTTGGTCTCGAAAATTTTTTCAGGTTGTAAAATATTGATGTACTGGAAAATCTAAAAACTCTGTGAAATTTCGATGAAGTGAATCCACAGTTGGAGCGCGGAACCGCCGCACAAACCCCCATTCCGCCGCCCTTCCGCCGCACACTGTGGAGATCACTGCACCAATTTTTTTCAGAGGCTTTCTGGGCTTAAAATATGGGTTTTGGAATATTAAAATAGGGCCCAGGTTTTCTGTGAGTGCTACAGTTTTGATTGGGGGACCACTTGTTAATTTTTGATCGATCGGATATTTTTAAACACATCTTTCACAGTATTTACATTATATCTGCGACCGTGAATGTCACTCGATCGGTAAATCCGGTCTAACTGCTATAGCCCGGTTAGACGGATTTGCGAACGTGACTTTCGCGTTGATGTTCTATGTTTATGCTGTGATGTTGCGGATCGGTCGTGGGGGATAGCCTGGATGCAATGCTAGTACAGTTGTGGTTGTTTTATGTACATTTGTTATTGCGGGGCGAGCGTCCGACATGTGGACTGCCGTCACTGCCTGTTTGTATTATTCTTTTGGGGCACGACCTGGTTGCGGTCGATGTACCCGGTGTATGTATATTTTACTTTCTGTACTAGGTTTACCCCGCGGTGGGGTGCACGGATGGTCGGGATCTAGAGGGCAACAAGCCCGCATCTCATGGCATTGAGACGGAGGGGGCTTCACTCTGGGATTGGCGGGCTATTCGCCGCACTCGTAGGGGGTACAGGTTGACCCAGGAGGGGTGCCCAAGTTACCGGATTCCGTGAAGTGCTGGGTGGTCCATTCACGGTGCTGAAGGGGGCTGCCTCGCTTCAGGTTTTGGCGGGTGACTTGCCGTGCCCGTAGGGGTCTAGGATTTCATTGCACAGGCTATCCACACGACCAGGGAAACGTCGGGTTTCAGTAGTGGCTCTGTGAAACCCGGGGATCCCAGATATCTGTATTGTTCTGTGATGCTGTACATTTCTGTGATGTTGCATTTCTTTTCACGCCTTGAGCGAAATATAATATATTGGTATATATATTAGTAGATGTTGTATATGTTTTTCATCCGCGCTAGTCCAGTCCCCGCTCTGTCGTTAGTAAGCTAACCTAACGAGTGATGACGGGACCCAGTGGCGAATGCGGATGGCATATACGTACGTCAGTATATTTTCGTTCTTTGTGGTGTGATCAATGATGGGACTGCATTGATTCGGATCAATGCAAGTTAAACAAACCTATTCTGATGTTGTTGGAACACTTTTCAAAAAGCTGTTATTGCAAGGACGTTCTCTTTTGTTTTGCATCGTGGTATTCATTTGGAATATCCTGCTCCTCAGTCGACGAGGCAAGGGCCGAGATCCCTTCACCGGGAGTGACCCCTTGGACAAAAGTTTGCGTCAGGGCAATAACTTCACTATAGCCGATTACTTTTGCTTTGCATCGTGGTATTCAGTTGGAATATCCTACACCTCATTCTACGGGGAAAGAGCCGAGATCCCTTCACCGGGAGTGACCTCTTTAGCAGCGGTTTTCGTCACTATATTTTCTAAAAAGCTATCAGTTCCTTCAACGATATCAAGTTCATTACGTTAAAGGTTTTCGCCAGAAACCATTCGTAGCCCTCCGTCGTTTCATATGGGTAGTCAATAGTATTCAAGCTGTGTTTGTTGGCCAAAGTCAAGGCACAGTGTTTGGTAGCTGTTGGTTATTCATATGCAGCATAGATAGATGCGTTGGTTTGGGGCAGTCGTATAGCCTTGTTGGCCAAAGTCAAGGGCTTGTACGGGTGGGCTCAGATTAACTTGGAGAATGACGGGCAGAACTTGACATGTGACTTATGATTTGTTGGCCAAAGTCAAGGTCATAAGAGCATGGGGTAAAAATCACATCGGGAGTTTCAAAAGTACTAAAACTTGCCAGATATGCGCATACCTTCTGGAGTGTGACACCGTGAGCGGATTCCGTCACGTTATCATGCAGTGATAGTTGGATCCCGATTCCCACTGATGAGTTGGTTTACTCCTCGGGTGACCCCGACTAATTCTTCTTTCAGGTTTGGAGGAGAATTTGAGGTACAGTGGGAGGTTTCCAGATTAGATAAATTGGTAACCATTCTGATCTTGGTTAGAGTGCACGCTGAGTGTTTCTTTTCTCTCTCTCTCTAGCAGCGACCATTGACCCGACCCTAGACTATGACTCAGTGACCAAGTTGACCGAACCTACTTAACACTGGCTTTTGGATTGTCAGAGTTGCAGACCTCATTGCCACTCCTACTTTTACCCTTTTCTCCAGGACACCCCGTATTGCTGCGAACGTCCACTTCCATTGGACAAAGCCATCGTATGGTTAGATACGAACTCGAAGGAATTCGAGGATGGTTTCCGATTCTGGAGAAAACGGATAGGATTATTCAGTTGTCTTTTCCCTTTTTGCCTTCTCTCAAGTTACGAGTACTCCTTAGCTTAGGAGATAGTACACCTATTATGCAAATTGGATAGTCTTCTTCCAAACCTTAGGCTGGTGCCGACCGGTAGGGAATGGAGAAAACCAATTAGCCTAAACGGTGTGCAGAAGGTATTAAGATTAAGACAAAGCAAGGGATTAGTAAGAGGGCAAAGTAAATTGCGACTGATATTCACAACCAAACCAAGTATTTCTTCGCCAATCCTAAATCACCTTTGTATTTCTCCAGGACACTCCGTATCACTACGAAGATCCACAATTTATTGGATACTCCATCGTATGGTTATATACGAACTCGAAAGGAACTTGTTCCAGTTCGGGGATGGATTCTGGTCCAGGAGAAATAGGAATAAGGTTTATTCGGTTGGCTTTTATCTTCACCTTCTCTCGCATTGCGAGTGCTCCTAGGATTAGGACAGTACACCCATTATGCTTATTGGATAGTCTTCTTCCAAACCATAGGCTGGTGCCGAACGGTAGGGAAGGAAGAAAACCAATTGGCCTAAAGGGGTGTACAGAAGGTAATGACTAAAGACATATAAAGGGATTTGGACAGATGGCAAAGAATTATACGTTTATAGTTGTGAATCTGGATAATGGTAGATGCATTGCTAGGAATACCCGGATACCCCATCGAAACATTTCAATGTTTCAGTTCACTGTGTGCTGTTAAAAGAAAACTGATTTCCCGATTAGGTACTTACTCCAGGGTATGTATTTACCAGGTATGATTCTCACATCTGTATGGTTTTACAGATGATGAGTGGGAGTAGGTTATTGGGAATTGGGTGATCATCCTCATTATATCGGGATTCGTTGTAATCGGTGATATTTAAGGAAATCACCTGGGCTGTTTGCCGGTCGGCAAATATTTGGTTTTGAATATCCGCTTTTATGCACCAATTTCAAATTGATATATCTGTACGTCTATTTTCATAGAGTGAGATATACCTTTTGATATTATGTCGATGACATTTACCTATATCAGTGGATGGTTAGGTAAGGAGCATTAAACAGCGGTGTAATTCTTCTTAACCATAAGTACAGTTTTCAACCTACGACACACAGTGAAAGAGTTGTTAGACTCAGCGGACTTATACAAAGTATTGTGTGTTGTCCAGTGTCCATTAGGATAGAGGGGTTGGTCCTCATACTATATTCTGTTTACTTTTAACTTCTCTAGTTCTTAGACGTGTGTTTCATAGAAACACAGGGTCTAAGTTTTGAGGAGTTATAGGTATTTGAATAGAGTAGAGAACCAGGTGTAACAAGTATCGGGATTCTTCAAAGTGATCGAAGATGTAGATACTTGTGTATGGTATTCAGTTGATAGTAATGATAAAGAGAAATTACTTCTTTTTCAGGTTACTCATAATTGGAAGCATTCCTAAGTTGAGTAACGCTGATCGACCTCTTTCCATTTAGTTGACATGCACTGGAGATAGCTGCATGATTTGAATCTGGTTTAATTAAATCAGTGCCTCTGGTTCTATATTGGATATAGTACAGTTCATATCTTAACATTGTTAAGGTACGGGAAGTTGTCCGGCTTATGATTAAAACCAGACTCTGGATAACTCAAGGCACGTTTCTGTAATGGCTGTTTGTGGGTTGACCCAGACTATGACGAGGGTTGATTTTCTACCATCTGGCAGATCAATAGAAATATTGTTTTAGACTCGCCACAGTTTTATTAAAAATGGATTTTTTCAAAAACAGTAGTGGGAGTATGGTAGAACTGGAAGTAATTCCAGAACCGCAAACGATTACTGGAGATTTGATGAGGAACCTAAAGATTCAATCTGATTTGACATTCCATTGGCCACTCCGCAGATAAGGTGGGTAACTTCAGGCACCCGAGAGGTACTCCGGTAGCCTCAAGGACGGTGACAGGGAAGTTCTTGTTTACCCACACTTGCCATTGTTGTTGTTCCAGGCTGCGAGACCCGGTAGGAGGATGAGTATAGCGTCGTTCTAAACTAGCTTCAGAAGTGCACGTCTATATGACTCTGCCAGAGGGTTGTCGTAGTCAGTGGGAGCAGCGGAAGCATTGGTGGACATCAGGCTTATGTCTATTTATAGACTAAAGCAGATGTAGCGGAAATAGATCATCTATTTCTGATGTGACAGTCATAAGTTTGACGTCATCAGAATAGAGGATGGATCTGTTGAGAAGGTAGTAGGGTGTGATATCCGGGTTTTGGATGACATACACAAAGTAGGAAAAGAAACTCCTATACTACGATCGGTTATACTATGGTCGTCACACAGTGGTTTCTCCACATGGGACTTGGACATTATATCAGACATACTGGTTACTAGATCTATGTTTCTAGATCTAGATTTGGGTGGTTTCCCAATCAGGGTACCTTGACAGCATTCTAAGAGTATTTAGAATGGACGACTCCTGGCACGGTAGTGTACCTGCAGGTGATGGAGTCACCCTCTCTAAAGGTGTCTTATAGACTAAAGTAGAGAGGGATGTGCATGATTGGCAGATCACTTGCTTAGGCAATGAGTCAATCATGAGATGTCAAGTACCACACCAGATGTTGTTCTTGCACTAGATGCAATAAGTTGATATTGATCCAATCCTGGAGAAACAGTCGGAAGCAGTTTTAGAACATAAGTGGATGTTCTAGGGATATGATAACGACAGCCTCATTGGGGAGACAGTTATCATTCCAGGCTTCCAAGGTGACATGGACGACAAGGAAGTTGTCAGAGTTATAGTTTTTTCCTTTTGACAAGGGGGCAGTGTTTTGGACAGGTGATCCAAGGCAATACTGAGGGTGGCATGGCGCAGGATACTGATTAAGTTCAGTTGACGATACAGTCTAAGAAGTTTGGATTTGGAGTTCATTTATGAACTAAGTCCCATCAGACATCCAGACATTCTAAGACAGGTATTGCTCATTTCGGGAGATGGTTTTCTCCGCGAACTTGAGATATAGAGAGATATAGAAAGAAACATCAAGGCGGATCCACTCGCTGAGGCTATTCCTTGAACGCAATAGTTTCACAAACGAGCTTTGTGAGACTGACCAGTAGAGGAGTTGGGTGTTCGGTATCACACGGGCTGTGAGTATGCGACATCGCAATAATTAGCCTTGAGTGCAAGTGGGAGATTGTTGGAGATAGTGCCCTCAGAGTCAATTATTGGATCACAGGCACGTGATTGCAATGATTGAGGGAGGACTTATCCCGGTACAACAGTCTTACTCGAGATGATAGTTTGCTATCTAGTTTACCTTTATCATCGTGTACTGCTTTAGGTGACCTGACAGGTCGCTATTGCACGTTGATAGAGCCCCTAGGATTCTTGCTTGACTGCCGGCAGTATGAGGGCGATCATATACGTGGGAGCTGGTAGTCTATAAGCACATCCTTAAAAGGTCCCTAGTTGTAGGAGTTTCGAGACAGGGCATCGAAACTCCAGAGTAGACTAGTGTATACAGTCGAGACCCCGACGAGGGGCGGTGGCCGGTCTCACAAGCCACTGGTGTCAGTTGGTTCACCTAAGATGTATACAGGTGCTCATTGGGTTATGAGTACACCGGACAGGACTCGCCGGGAACATGCTAGTTGGTCTTATACCTGACGTCAGATAGCAGTTCCCAGGTGACATGTGTACAGGTTAGTTCATCGACCCGGGGATCGTCATTTGTCTCGTGTGAGTTCCCACTGTGCTTTGATTACTATCCTACCACGGCTCAAAGGAGTCGTGCAAACAGGTTTTAGTTGGGTACAGTCCCGAGCCACATGGAGGCAGTGAGCGGATCTTCAGGGGTTCGTCTCTCCCGGTATTGGGGGTGAGGTCGCGCTGTGTCTAGGAGAGCCATTACACAAAGACCTTGGCCAAGGCAGGAGATTTACTGGTAGGTATTCCAGTAGTATCTCAGGGTGTTCTGGGCTACACTCCGACACGACTTGTACCGCTTTTGGGGGTCTGACTTTTACCAACCCCCTAGGCCCGACATGCGATGCTCATAGACGAACGGACCGGACTGTACGGATATTGTCACTGACAGGCTCAGTAGGGTGTCAGGATGAGTTCGCTCATCGACGTCCCTTTTAGTCAATAACTGGTGGCCCGTTACGTATTGGCTTATATCTCTGACGTGCTAGTGGTTAAATCCACAGCCATAGTATTGACGAGTCTTTAGAGTCCACCACACTTTCAGTTACTCAGGTTTTCGGGCGAAATGCTGTAGAGGCCGTATGGAGATATGGCAGGGTCCGATCAGATACGTGCGGTATTGCACGGATCAGGATCGGACAGTTTTGTACTAGTGGCCGTATGGGTATATGGCAGGGTTCGATCAGATACATGCGGTATTGCACGGATCAGGATCGGACGGATATTACTAGCCGGCTTTAGTTTAAGCCGGATCCTAGTTTAGTACAGTGTAGATTTTGTCTCATTGCATTTGTATCCGGACGGAATACAGATGCGGGTGTGTATGCACTGTATGGGGTTTTCCTGTAATTTATTACGGGACCAGTTTTCTGGAGTTGCCAGTTTGCATTCCGTTCCGGCCGGTTTTCCTTTGTTCTTTCCCGGCCGGACTTTTCCGATGGAGGGTGTTATTTGCAAGTTTGCAAATAACACATTGTGGAGGATTTATTTGCAAGATGATTTATTATGATAGCATCTTTTTGATTCCATTCTCTTTACTTGCTTTTTGTTGATAAGAAAGGATTAGATGTGATTAGAGTTTGATGTGAGATGGTTATGATTATGTTTTGGATGTGGTCACCACTTATGCTCCTACCATCACCTCCCTTCATGCTTCATAATCTTTCCACCACCATTTTCTAAGGATGAAGGTTTTTCATGAGAAAAGAGAGAAGAAAAAGAGAAGAAGAAGAGAGCTTCATCTTTGAGAGAGTAGCATTCTTGATCTCATTTTTCATGTTAAGAAAAATGCAAGCACCATTTTTCTTATCTTGTTTCCTCCATCATCTTCAAATGGCAACAAACCCAAATGAGACATAGCTTCAACCCTACACATTCTACAGCAAATCTTGGACGCGTCGGCTAGCCTACTTCGCGCCCGAGTTGCCTCGGTATTGAGGTGGGAGCCCGTAAAAGATACAGGCGATGTGGTGCCCTTCCGGCGAGGAGGCGACGACCGGAGTTTCCGCAGGAGATCGGGACGACGAGGAGAAGACCGGAGGACTCGGATCATTCGGTATATCTCTTTCCCTTCTTGTTAGTAGCTTAGACTTAATGGTTACGATCCGGGGTTTAGTGCGCGGTGGTGCCGGTTTGCTAAGTCCGCAAAATCAAAGTTTATCACCGTTTCCGCATTTGGCCGTCGGGTTGACGGCCGGGGCGCCGCCGTGCACTTACAAAGCACCCATCGCCGCCGACCTCCACCTTCGGTCACCTCTGAGCACCGCAACCTCTACCTCTCCGCTGCCTCCTCTTGTTTCCTGAGCCGTTGCTTGCAACTCCGAGCTCCACTCATTGAGCCCCCTGCACACCAGCTCCGAGCTCCAACCAAGACCCACCTCCTCACTGCACCCCCTCCTCCGAGCCTCACCCCACGTCACTGCACCCTCACCGGCGATCACCTCAGCCACCGCCGTGCACCTCGCCGTCTCCTCCTCTTCCGGCCACCGCCACAGCCCAGCGACCCTGCACCCACCACCTCCAGCCGCCGTCCAAGCTCGCCGTCGCCGTCGTGAACTCGAGCTCGATCCAAGTCGAGGCTGCCGTGCCGTGCGTGTGTCGCGATCGCGCCGCTGCCGTACCATCGTCAACATGTCACCAGGCAAGTTTGATACTTGCTTCATGCTAATTTTTATATTACAATTCAAGTTATCAATAATTTCTGCATACACTTTTCGTGTGAGTAGTTATAATCCACGTGCTCGATGCAAAACCCGAATAAGAGAAAATCGTTAAATTGATGGCAACATATAACATGT
The DNA here is from genome assembly GCA_030015575.1 of Agapanthus africanus. NCBI lineage: Eukaryota > Viridiplantae > Streptophyta > Magnoliopsida > Asparagales > Amaryllidaceae > Agapanthus > Agapanthus africanus. The sequence continues at coordinate 181,647,350 of CM057350.1, read as the reverse complement.
GATGGCCCGGGCTATAATGAATGCCCCTTGAGACTTTGGTACCAATACAATGTCGTTTGCTCACGTACAATGACGTCCCGATTTCTGTCGTAAGACCTGAAAACTTGCGGATATGCTAAACCGTAAAATTTATTATAAATTGTGGACAAACTGGATTTTAGAGTTTGATGGCTCGTATCAAAGCTAACTGTTGAACCTACTGTATTATATTATTAATCACTGAATTTTAATAAACTATGATAGAGATAATTATGGAGGATTACGATTCTGGACTGCAGTCCAGAACGAAAATCCCAGTAAACCCCTATTTATAAACCCCTATATATCCCTGTTCAATTATGAGAAAGCACGGAACACTATATAGTTACATAGAGAATTGAATTATCTTTCTTCCTCCACTGGTCTCACTGGATTCCTCAACCGTTTGACATTTTTAACTCATTTTATAATGTTGATACGTTGTGCTGAATTCTGCAGAGGCAGACTTTACATATCGAACATAACCTGTCCATAACTCCCTGTCGCCATAATATATTACTGATCCGCTAATTGCGGTGGAAACCCAACTGATATACCTAAAAAAATTTCAACTATAGCGTCGCCTAAATACGATCCCAACTGGGATTAAAATGCGTTACGAAACGGTCTTCCGATTCTGAAACCGGATTTCCAGCAGTGAACGCTTAAAATGAAATGGCCATATCTAGCGATCCTGAAATCCGATTGACATGAAACCAATTTTGATGGATAGATAATTAAACATACTGCTTACCCCCTGTTCATTGTTTTGCTAAATTTTGCATGTATGATTTATGATAAATTATGCAAGTGGTAGGACACCGACTGATGATATCTTAATCATGCCTTAATTATCGTATTCTCATCACATTATATGGATGTCATTGCATTGGTAACCTAGTGATCATATGTATTACCCAGTGTTAGGTATTAGTGTTTGATTGTGGCAAGTACGTTAGTGTTTAAGCATGAATGGATAAGTGAAAGTGACACGTACTTGTACACAATCAATGGACCCTATTGATTTATTGCATTGTCGACGTCTGTGGGACGTGTATAAGTGTGACTATAATTGGTATGGGATGATTATGGAAGCACTTGTATGGGTGTCACAGGTAAGGCACCAAACACTGTCCATTTATCTTGGGTATCAGTCGAGACATGCTTGATGGAGACCCTGTCTTCAGTTCTCGCGTAGACTTGTCATGGACCGACTGGTATTTGAGTTTATGGTTGGCGTTTGATGTAGACCACGGGGTGTGGGGTAGTTTGAGTGTGAGTTCAACAGAATTTCGGGAGTCCCATACCGGCACATACAGCGATTCTGGAGATATATGGGGATATTACTAATTATTAGCGAACGACTCGGGCCCGTGTTCCCTTGTCATTGGGTTCTACCCTTGGGTGGGGGATACTCACGAGTGGTTGACTCTCACACTTGGACTGACGATAGGTTTAGCGACCTGTACAGTGAGACTTAGAGACTGATAGGGTTAATGACATTGACATGTATTGCTCACTGATTTTACATACCTGACATACTACTTACTGCCTTACTGTTTACCTGCTCTATTGGATACCTGCATTGGCTACTTCATGTTCACGTTTTTATTCTTCTGATTACTGTTACATATTCGTTATTATTGCACGATTTCACATTTGTATCTACATATATATAATGTTATCGTGTCGCTCTGACGACCTGAGTATGCATGCTCAGAGTGAGAAGTGGTTCTAGCTTGGACCAGGACCTGACGTACCGTGAGGACATCACGGATATCTTTATCAGCGACCCAGAGCTACACTTCCTCGATCTCCATCTGGTTAGTTCTTTTGATTTAAATACTGCATTTCTCATTACCTGTACATTGATTACTAATTACCACATAGTGCTAGAAGCCGAAGTGTGACTACGGGGGAATATTTTCTCGACCGTAGGAGCATGGCTGGCCTTGTCAACCCCTCGTATTCCGTATTTTGGGAAGCGGGACGTGACATGTATATTCTTTATTGCTACGTTTACCATTCATTTTCCGTATATTCTATTATTCGCATCGCATTGCATGCTTATTTGTGTTTTCGTAATTATTATGAAACCCATGCTGTCAGGACACCAGCACCATTACCGATGATGCGTATGCTCCACGTACACCTGCTTGCCGGCTCATACACATCATCATCGGTAATTGCCATGTCACGTACACTTTAGAGAATATTAATTCATTGATATCGCTTGGTAGCTGATAGTTCCGATATATTATCATTGTGCTAGATTAGATATTGCATTTATTTACTGTGTTATCTCATGCATGTATATTCAAATATTCATTTGCCATGCGATAGTATGGGCCAGTCCGGATTGCCGGAGGCCAGTATTCATTATTTATTTACATCGTGATTTGTTGATTTCGGATTTCCATGAGATTTATGGATTTGGAGAAACCGCAAGGATTTTATAAACTGATTATCATTTTTAAAGATAAAATTGCGGTTTTCTCATGATATGATTTGAGATATGTCCACCATGAGTTTTCTCGGCTCCTGAGCGATATCATACACCCGATTCGAGAAGGAGGAGGAATCGTCTTTGGGTGCATGGTGGACCCGGTGCGGTACCCCGGGACGAGAAGGTCGCAGATGATGGCGTTGAGCCTGAGACAGGGGAGCACTACTGACCGGTGATTGTATTGTGACTCGACAGATATCCGGAGGATACCGATCGGAGTACAGGCCAGTCCGGATAGCCGGAGCCTGAGGTTTTGAGATTTGAGGATATAGGCCATTCCGGATAGCCGGAGTCCTAGATATTGAGATTCGAGATTACAGGCCAGTCCGGATTGCCGGAGCCTGAGATATTGAGATATTGAGATTTATGTTTTGTGTTGATACTTGACACTGATTTTATGTTGATTTTATTGATGATACATCGATTTATATATACAGAAATCTCACTAAACTAAGAAAACAGTTTTCATATTCATGATGTATTCTGTTTTCATTATATTGCATTTATACCTCATATTTATGATATATTGCTACCTGAGGCACTGACACGAGCACTTGGTATTACACTTATGTATAGATGTTTACCCTTGCCACCTTATCATGCTTCAGACTTTATCATTTTGAGGATATATTATGATCGTATTGATCTAGGATTGAGTCATACATACGATTTCTGCTCTGTGATATTTTCTACTCATGAGTTGGCAACTCACCCCCGTTGTGCTACAGTTTCTTGCAGGTTTTGCCGTACAGGTTTTCCTTGGCGGTTTGCTGGCACATTACTTCATTCCGGGTGATTGCTTTGGTAGGTGGGTTCACCCGCATCGTGACCACCATTGTACTTATGTATATTCAGTTGTATCTAGAAACTCCATCAACCAGACTTGTATTATTTATAGACTTAGAAAACCAGTTGTATATTATTTCGACCTTAGAGTCGCTCGTTGTATTATTATGGGTTTTCTTGATGATTTTGAGTTTCCTTTTGAGTTTTGATCATATCCCTTCGGCGTTGTATATTATATTGCTTGCGTGGTTGTGACCATCAATTGACGAAGAGCTAGCTCCCGCTTGGGGATGCCTTTATTCATATTATGCATGTTGTACCCCTTTTGGGGCCAGTATTTACAAAGGAAACTCTGCCGAAATTTTTAGAAAAGACTTGAGATTTTAAAAATGCATACTTCGGCTTATGTTATTAAAACCACTTGCTTTAAAATAAGCTTTCTTTACTTCTTCCTTAAAATGGTTTAGATTTCTGGGATTTTTGGCTTACTTGAATTAGATGGGGTCCTATAGACTTCATATGATTCAAGTGTCAGTCATGTACCATTTCGGGTCATAACAAAGTTGGTATTAGAGCGCTAGGTTAACCTTGGTTCGAGTCTATGTTTGACTATGCAGAGGCTAGGGCGTTTGTATATATACGGAATTTAGGCTTGACCTTACGGAACTTAGACTTAGTCGAGGGGGTATTAGACCCGAACTTTCGTCGCGTAGGTTGACCTTGGTTGATGGAGTGGGTGACTTAAGGAGAGTGACGTACCGTATGTATGTTCCGCGGCATACTTACGATACGCTACTCCGCATAAGAATCCTTAGGATGTACATTTCCTTGCACAGCATTATATTCATTCTTATAATCTATCCTCATCGATATCGGTTTATGGTTTTGCTGCCACGATTTCACGGGCAGGGAGAGCTATGGCTAGAGTTGCGGTCAGCACGAGCTCGTCACGGACGAGGACTGACCAGGGCGTGATTCCAGGGACACACGATTGTATGATGTGTCATTTTATTGTATTTTCGCTCCATGAGCGTTTGATGGATCGCTTTTACAAGATTTCTCGGACGTGCAGATCAGCACCAGAGGATTGGGCCACTGCTAGAGGCCAGCTAGAATGTGATGACCGTCAATGCACCAATTATTCTTGATGATTTAGGCACTGTTCAGCGTGCGGACGAATGAGCCAGTTGTTGCTGCGAATGACAAGATATCGCCCCAGATGTTTGGAGCTATTGCCCCACGAGTTGTACTTAGATATATGTTAGAAGATCGCTAGTCACCCAAGGAGGAATGACTAGGACATGTGATTCGTTGCCTACCCCAATGCGAGGTCATCAGATTGATTGATTCCAGTTAGAGCAGACTTCACGCAGATACATTGGGAGTCGAAGGAAAACGATCGAATGTCAGAAACCCATTTTCCAAGTTTAAAGTATTCGGAAAAACATGCAAGTAATTCCGTGGACCCTCTAGAAGAATGAAACCCTAAGTCGATATAATGACCATAAGAACGCTTTGAAACCTTAGGGTTTGCAGCAGTTCATCGGTGCCATTAATGAGGCTTGGGTTTGCCCTTCTACGGCTGGTCCATAGGTGCTGTGGCATGTACTCGATATTATTAAACTGTACTCAAGATGTTGAGCTCTTGGGGGATTATGGAACTTTGATGAATCGATCGAAAGGTTCGACGTCATTCGGATATCATGTGATGGGATACATTGCTTGGGAGACTCCAGATACGAGTATAGCTATTAGAGCGCAGTCCATGCAGCCACGAAGAGACGAGTCCGAATCAGTCGACATTAGAGAAAAGTGGAGTAGAGGTTCGTGCGAGATCTTGATGAAATGACGTTCCACTCCGCTGACATCAGAGATGTGATACGCATGCAGAGGCGTTGTATATGGATATACCTTCCAGAAGGAGTCGCGATCAGTATGCAGCCGTTCCGGAACAAGAATAGACTTAGTAAAGGGTGATAACTTTCGGGCAGTTCGGCAGAAACGAGATTTTGAGGGAGACTTTGACAGAACCTTTCTGGGATACAATACGAGAAGACTTGGACCCAGGATCGGTCATATTACGCACACCCAGTAGGCCAGAGTTCGGCATCGTCGACGAGATATATAATGAGTGACTATGATAGTTGGCCAGAGATCTTTAGAGGATATGCCAGAGCGGGACTGTTTCCGTCGTCATTCCATATTGGGCCATTGAGCCGAGGAGCTATATAACTAGCAATTCTCAGGGAGAGACGAGAGCCTAAAGGTACCAGGCGCCAGACCGTGAACAGGAGGCAAGAAAATATCTTGCTTTGCTAGCATTGGATGCACCGACACCTTCTCGACTGCGAAGGATGGACATATCGACGACAATGTTTACGATTTAGGATTTGGTGATTCGAATATCACGTATCCGTCATTTTGGATTTCGGTATTTTGGGCAATTTATTTGCATGATTGAGTTTTCGTGCACCACGGTTGCACTCGGTTTCGATTTGATATCATTAGAGATGTTGATTTTGATTTCATGCCTATAGTATGCATGTGATTTGATTTGTGCTTTCAACATAGTTTTCATGCACCTTTAGTATTTTGATTCGATTTGTGCACACTGATGCACATGGTTGTGAGATTATATACCATGGTATACCTGATTTGGATTTGGATTGAAATGTGTTGTATACCGTCGATTTCGATTGTGAGACTCGATATTTGTTTTCGTGCACCTTATGCACTTGACTTGGATTCTTGCGCATACTTGACGCGTTTGATGCGATTTTGATGCACACCAGATGCACTAAATCGGGATTCTTCGTGCATATCAGATGCACCTGATATTGCTGTCAGGCACATCCATGCCTTTGACAGGTGTTTTCGTGCACACCCGTTGCACTTAGATTGGTTCTGTGCACATGCACAGCACATTCATTGATTTCGATTTCTATGTGCACCAGACGCACGTGGTATGGTTACATGTACTATTGAGTACGATTTCTTTTGAGCGGTACGTTTTCATGATATTTATTGTTTGGTGTAGTAGCTGGGCAGGACTAGTCTGAGAACAGTACCTGCATATATATTTTGCATGCATAGATAGTTATCGAAGGGATTTCCAAAAGAAAGCTATAGTCTCAATATTTACCTACGTGTCCGAGATGACACGAGACATTTAATAAAGGGAACCCTTCTAAATTATTTTTTTCAAAACGGCGAGACGTGTATGTTAAACAAAGGATATATATATATATATATAGTTATTTTCTTACAATAGACGTCCGCCACTGTGCAGTGATACGCGCATCGCACGGCGACTTGAAAATGTTTGGCGTGCATTTCTTTCAGATGTTTTAACAATGTTTACATGTATAGTTTGATGTATACCATGTTGGTTTTCATATTGGACTTGGACATTTGTGTCTTCACCATAACTCCGATAATTGCGTGATACTTGACGGAGTTTTGATTTTGGTTTACATACTCGTTTTTCATGCGCATGCATTGCGCTATGATACGTTTTATGTATTTATGATTGCGGAGCCCCGACGACTTGATCATTTTACTAAAATGTTTTAGTATTTGAGGGGTTTAAATTTTAAATTCGGGGACCGAATTTCTTTAAGGGGGGAAGACTGTAACATTTCAGAAAAATAAAATATTATTTTTAGGAATTTATATAATTAAATAATAAATATTATGAATATCATGATAATGCGGTATAATCAACTACAGATAAATTGGAAAATATTTGAAAATTATAGGAATTACGGAAATGAGGTTGTTCTATATGATTTAAGCAAATTATAAATTCTTTATGATTATTTATATTCCATTTTAATGCTAATCGCGATTAAATATCACTAATCGTGTATTAAGCTTGTTTTGTGCACGTGACATGCACTATGTCATGTTTTACATTTGCTACATTTTCCTACCATGTCTTTTTCTTTTCTTGCTTGGATTTGTTTTTAAAATGAAAAGAAAAGAAAAGATAAAGGAAAAGATAAAGAAAGGGAAACAAAAGAAAAGAATAAAGAAAGGGAAAATATTAGAATATGAGGTATGGGCAAGAAAGAGAGAGCGGGTGAGGGGTCAACCTTGGCATGGCTCATTATTTTCATTCATCATCTTCATCTTTCCTCTCACCTCTCCTCACATGGCTACCCTCCTCTCTCCCCTCCTCTACCTCTTCAACACAACCCAAAATCCACACAAAAACCATATTTTCCCTTCATGAAAAACATGCAAAAGCTCACTACAAGCATGGGAGATCAAGAAAAATTCGATTTTGAGCTCTAAGGGATTCTAGGGTTTGCCAAATGAGGTATATTCTTCATCACTAGTGTAGTGTTTCAATTCCTTTAGCATCCATGGTAGTTTAGAAGTGATATTGTGTAGTTTAGTGGGACATGGAAATTCCTAGAAAAGGTTTTGTGAAATTCATGAATTGAGATAGTGTAATTGGGCTTAGTGATGACCTTAAACCCCCCTAGTGACTAAAACCCAGATCAAACCTGAACTGAACTCTAAAACTTGAAACTTGAAACTTTCCATGTCGGTTTTGTGTGTAAAGTGAGGGTGCAGGGAAACTGGTGTGACCCGAGACCAATACTAGAAAAGCAAACAACACTAATAGCTTAGATGGACCACCACGAGACCACCCTGCCAAAATGAACCCCATCCAAGCTGCCAGAACCGAGCAGGCCGGAATTTAGGGGTGTGTGGCCAGCCATGTAGTGGAGTTGGGTGCCCAGGTTTCTTCTGTAGATCATATGCTTCCTATACTTCACCCCAGTACTGTTTGTGCACCTTGTTTTCACCTGAACTAAAATCTGGGACCACTTTATTGGGTTGCTTCTTTGAATTCCTCGATGTTTATGAATTTAAGTTTTGGTATTTGTGTTTTGTATCGGTCACTTGACGTTTGTACGTCAAAATCGGGTGTTTTTGGGCTCTTTTGTGTGAGTAGACTATAGGTTTTAAACTATGAGTGATTCGTGTGTCGTTTCGATTGCGAATTGGATTTTAATGCGGCATGATATGTTATGATATGTAGGTACCCTCACGAGGACTTCGAGACGACAAGCAAGCGCGTGGCGACATCGGCATCGGCAAGCGAAGATTAAGGTGAGTAGATATATATCTACGGGGGAAGTCGGGTGGATGACGTATAGCACCCTCGCAGTTTCGTAGTGTTGTATACGAATACGTATACCTATATATATAAATATGTTTATTGTGATACGTGGATGATTATCAAGATAGATTTTAGATGTTCATGGGTTAGTTTTAGTGTATTAGAAGTAACTTAGTTATTTTCTTAGTCACGAACCCTAGAATAAGGTTTACCTACACGCGCGCACACACACGGTTACATTTTATTTACTTGTGCGTATATGGGGATATGTATATATATACACATATAAGTATAGGACTATATATATATATATATACGTATACATATATATGGATAATGAGGATAGTATATGGTATTTGGAGATGAGTCGATGAGATTGGGCATGATGCCACGAGATCGGTGATATGATTTGGATCGTATTATGAGATACGACATGATGTTATAGCGGGTCCTTAGGCGTTGTGTTTTCATACACACGCATATATATATATATATATATATTTATATATTTGTAGATGGTATCAGTATGTACTAGACTTTAGATCAGTACCCCTAATACATGATATGATGATAAGGATACCAGATGAATAATAAGATAATGTGATATTCGGCCCGTACCAAGATTTGGGATGCCGTACGATGGATTTACCGTACGAGCTATATATTGATGATAGATCCGCACTCTTGACTTGAGGATGTCATGTTATATATTGTATCATATGTGATACTATTGAGGCGGGATCACCGACTATTATATGTTATATATATATATCGACTCAGATTTAGGTGGTTTGCTTACCCTTTCGATTAGCCTGTTAGTTTAGTCCTGTAGTTTACTTATAGATGTTAGACTAGACTCGAGTCATATCTATTTCAAAACTAACGAATCGTGAGTATTTTAAAGACAGGCCAAGGGATTATACGGATACTTCAAAGGACATACCTTTCTTAAAAACACCACAGCCCTTATTTTATAAACGCCACGATTCGTATTATTTCAAATGTCAAAACTGTATGACTCATATATATAGTAATGTGTATTCTTAATTGCTGCGTTTACCATTCATTTTCCGCATATTCTATTATTCAAATCGCATTTCATGCTTATTTGTGTTTTCGTAATTATTATGAAACCCATGCTGTCAAGACACCAGCACCATTACCGATGATGCGTATACTCCACGTACACCTGCTTGCCGGCTCACATACATCATCATCGGTAATTGCCATATCACGTACACTTTAGAGAATATTAATTCATTGATATCGCTTGGTAGCTGATAGTTCCGAGATATTATTATTGTGCTAGATTAGATATTGCATTTATTTACTGTGTTATCTCATGCATGTACATTCATATATTCATTTTCCATGCGATAGTATGGGCCAGTCCGGATTGCCGGAGCCCAGTATTCATTATTTATTTACATCGTGATTTGTTGATTTCGGATTTCCATGAGATTTATGGATTTGGAGAAACCGCAAGGATTTTATAAACTGATTATCATTTTTAAAGATAAAATTGCGGTTTTCTTATGATATGATTTGAGATATGTCCACCATGAGTTTTCTCGGCTTCTGAGCGATATCATACACCCGATTCGAGGAGGAGGAGGAACCGTCTTTGGGTGCATGGTGGACCCGATGCGGTACCCCGGGACGAGAAGGTCGCAGATGATGGCGTTGAGCCTGAGACAGGGGAGCACTACTGACCGGTGATTGTATTGTGATTCGACGGATATCCGGAGGATACCGATCGGAGTACATGCCAGTCCGGATAGCCAGAGCCTGAGGTTTTGAGATTTGAGAATATGGGCCAGTCCGGATAGCCGGAGCCCTAGATATTGAGATTCGAGATTACAGGCCAGTCCGGATTGCCGGAGCCTGAGATATTGAGATATTGGGATTTATGTTTTGTGTCGATACTTAACACTGATTTCATGTTGATTTCATTGATGATACCTCGATTTATATATACAGAAATCTCACTAAAGTAAGAAAACAGTTTTCACATTCATGATGTATTCTGTTTTTATTATATTGCATTTATACCTCCTTATATTTATGATATGTTGCTACCCGAGACACTGACACGAGCACTTGGTATTACACTTATGTATAAATGTTTACCCTTGCCAGCTTATCATGCTTCAGACATTATCATTTTGAGGATATATTATGATCGTATTGACCTAGGATTGAGTCATACATACGATTTTTACTCTGTGATATTTTCTACTCACGAGTTGGCAACTCACCCCCGTTGTGCCACAGTTTCTTGCAGGTTTGCCCTACAGGTTTTCCTTGCCGGCTTGCTGGCACATTACTTCATTCCGGATGATTGCTTTGGTAGGTAGGTTCACCCGCATCGTGACCACCATTGTACTTATGTATATTCAGTTGTATCTAGAAACTCCATTAACTAGACTTGTATTATTTATAGACTTAGAAGACCAGTTGTATATTATTTCGACCTTAGAGTCATGCGTTGTATTATTATGGGTTTTCTTGATGATTTTGAGTTTCCTTTTGAGCTTTGATCCTCGCCCTTCGGCGTTGTATATTATATTGCTTGCATGGTTGTGACCGTCAATTGACGAAGAGCTAGCTCCCGCTTGGGGATGTCTTTATTCATATTATCCATGTTGTATCCCTTTTGGGGCCAGTATTTACAAAGGAAACTCTGCCAAAATTTTTAGAAAAGACTTGAGATTTTAAAAATGCATATCTCGGCTTATGTTATTAAAACTACTTGCTTTAAAATAAGTTTTCTTCACTTCTTCCTTAAAATGGTTTAGATTTATGGGATTTTTGGCTTACTTGAATTAGATGGGGTCCTATAGACTTCATATGATTCAAGTGCCAGTCATATTCCATTTTGGGTCGTGACACATTTATACATGTCAAATTTTCAAGTAGATAGATTGGGTGCAAATTCGTGTTCAAGTCATGTTCAGAGTTAGGTTTAAGTCAAGTTTAAGTTTAAATTCAAGTTTAAGTTAGATTAGAATTCAAGTCAATTTGTGATCCGAGTTCAAGTTCTAATCATATCTTATTAAAAGATTTATCTTTTGAAAATTTTATGTTTGGGAATAATCGGCAACCGCTGAACATAGACGGCAGAATTTGTGTTTTTTTCCAAAGGCGATTGCCATTGATAATTCATTTAATTTATAATGTTATCTAACATGGATAGGTAAGCACTCATTTTCTCCGGCTTGATACCGTTTAACCCATGATTAATATAAGGTCCTTAAATATTTATTCAAGTTTATTATGTGTATTTGCATGTTTGCATTTCTCGAGAGGGTTTTATGTAAAATGTTTTATTATTGTTTTAAAAATAAATCTCAAGAGTGTTTTTGACAAAAAAATGTTAATTTTAGAATGTCAAGAGTTTTTATGAAATATATTTTAGATTTAGTGGAATTTTAGTGATAAAACCTAATTTTTAAAAGTTTATGGTATTTTTATGAAAAATCCATCTTTTGGAAACTTGAAGTTATTTTCTTAAAAACTTTAATCTTTTCATTTTAGAGAAATCTAATTTTCACAAATTTGTTTTTCTTTGGGAAAAAACAAATATATGAATTAAATTATTTTAAATTTATTTTAACTTTGTTTAAAAGTTTGTATTTTCTTTAAAACCGTATTTTATTCCTTTTGATACCGAACTCTCCACGAGGAGTTCTGCATCTCACTATACCATACCAAGAATGTGCGATAATCCTCACTATCCACAAAACAGGTTCCCTAACGAGAGTTGTAGAGGCGTAATTGTTAGTTGTATGTATGCCCTAGAGGCCAGTATTGTACAGATTATGTATATTATATTGGATTCTTGGACATATATAGAGATGACTTTCTTGCTCGACATGATAGTATGCTATCTGGTTGCTCTTTATCTTAACATGTACACTAGTCTCTTTATACTGTCTTATAGTTACATGTTGGTAAAGCCCTTAGGATTTGTACTTGACTACCTGGACTATGATGCAGATCATACTAGTGGGGACATGGTAGTCCATAAGTACAGCCTTCAAGGTCCCTAGTCGTGGGTGTATCGAGACGGGGCATCGATATACCAGAGTAGACTAGCGTATACGCTTCTCGACCCATGTGATGGGCGATGGATGATCCCATATCCATTGGTGTTTGACATCAGAGATGGTGTACGGGTGCTCAGTGGAGACTGGGTACACTGGACGGACTCGCCGAGAACTCCCAGATGGTATTATACCTCACGTCAGATGGCAGTTCTCAGGTGACACTTGTACAGGATAGTCTGTAGACCCGAGATCGTCATAGAGTCTTGTGTGATTCCCACTGTGCTTTGATCTCCACCTTACCACGTCCATGAGGGCGTGCAAAACGGTGGTCTTTGGGTATAGTCCCGAGTCACATGGAGGCAATGAGCGATAGGAGGGGTTTCGTCTCTCCCGGTATTGGGGGTAGATGTTGCGCTGTGCTCGATTGGCCGTAACAGGGAAGTCCCTGGCCAGGGCTGATCAGAGATTTGCTGGTAAGTGTTACCAGTAGTTTCTCGACCCGTTACGAGCCTCACATCGGCACGACTTATCGGGTTATTGGGGTCTGACGTTTACCACCCCTAGACTTGATATGCGACGTATCAGACGAAGAGACCGGACTGTACGGTAAGTGTTACTGGTCGGATTCGCAGGAGTATGAGCGGGCTAGCTCGTCGATCTTCTGATCGCTCAATACCCGGGTGGCCGATACGTTTAGCAGACCGCTTGCGGCTTGTGGGTGCTTGATATGATCATCATCTGCTACCGGCGTATTGACGAGTCTTTAGAGTCCTACACAGAGGTTTCCTGGTTCAAGCGAAACGAAATAGGAGCGCATATGAGATATGTGCAGGACCGAGAATAATGCGTGTATATGATACCGCATTTCATTCTCGCGATAAATGTTTCGATTGGTTATATTTGATATGACCTAGTTATCGAATCATTGATTCGATAAATCGATACATTGAATACTAGTCGGTTATGTGCGACATGACCGGATCATTGAATCAAATGTTGATTTAATGATTTAATGTATAATTATATATTTGATATATTACTTTGCATTAACTAGTATTGGTTCACTTTATACGGATTTTCTCACTTGATGCACATAGTATATGTGATATGCTTTTGTGCACTTTTTTGTATCATGTTTGATGATACTTGATCATTTAGTTAAGTATATAGAATTAATCCATGGTTAATTTGATAATTAGGGTTTTGCATATTCATTTATTTATTTATTTGTTTATTTATTTATTTGGAAAAGATAAAGATAAGAATGGTGGCTTTCTTTGTCATTAGTTGAAGCTTCATGAAGCCTTGACTTTTGTAACCATCCTTATCTTCATGCTTAACCCTAACACATCCAAGTGACCATGGTTAATTCTCTACACTTAACCCTAGTTTAAGTTATGATAAGTATTTGATTTTCTATTTCTTTTTAATAGAACTTATCATAACTATCTTGATCTTCTTCTTCTTCTTCAAGCTTGCTACTTTAATGGCAACTTGAGCAAAAGTGAGTAAAATCCAATTCCAAAGAGAACCCACCTCCTATTTCTTCACCCTCTACCTCTTGCCAAGTCGTTTTGGGTGTTTACTTCATAAGTTTCACAAGTTTGTGAAGTCGGAGCTTGAACTTGCGATGCCTCGAGGTAGATCGTCTTTGACACAAAGCCGACGACCTAGCTTGCCCGTTTCTCCGATGAAGCCAAAGTCCGAGTTTGGGAATCGAGATGGACAGCGAGAGGATGCCTTCGTGGAGCCAAGGAAGAGGATTACCGGATCTACAAAGGTTGTAGCATCTAACCTATAGTTAATTTGTTAACTAGTTTTATATTTCGCCTAGACATCTAGCAACGATCCGTTAACTAGGGTTTCTCGGCACCATAATTTTTAAATTTGGCATGTTTGATGCCTTGTGAGACCTCTATAGGGTGCCTAGGAACCTTTCACTAGTATCAGAGCCTAGCTAGAGCCTTAGGCGAAGTCTAGACGGAATTTGAAGTCCGAACGAACCCGAAACCCGATCACAAACATGCTCTCTGTACTTTTTCTGAAAACGTGGATTTTTCCAGATTAAAAATTACCAAAAAATTCAGCAGGTAATTTCATAAGTTACTGTGAAACACGTGTTACTAAATCGATAACACAGGCGCGGAACCGCGGCCCCCACCATAGACATAGCGGCGGTTCCGCGGCCGGTGTGTTGATTTATAGCAAGTGGATTGCACAGTAATTCATTACTTGTAGTGCTGAGTCTTCTGGGAATGTTTAATATTCATTCAAGAGTTGAATTTTCTGGGGTTGTTTTGGGGATTCGGTATTTCGATCGGAATATCAAATTTTGTCTTTTGTGTATTTCCGGATAATTTCCAGAATATGTTAAAAAGTTCGACCGCATATAAATACCCAATTTTTCCCCTGTCGGGAAATTTCCAAGTGTTGGATTTTTCCGTAGTTTAACGACGTTCTAAGTAGTGCAAGTAACGCGATGGACCCTCTAGAAGACAACAAACCTTAACTCGATTATGTGACCGTCTTGAACTGCCCTTTGAACCTTCGGGTTTGGGGCAGTACGGCGTGCCACATGTGAGGCGTTGGCTTGACCCTTCTACGGCTGGACCGTCGGTACTGAGGCACGAACTGAATGTAGTTAGACTTATTTCATGTGTTGAGCTGTATCGGGAAAACTTGGGTATTCGACTGTTCGATCGAAAAGTTTAACATTTTCTGTTTATCTGGAATGTGATACAATAATTGGAATTCACAAACAGTTATGTGATAACTGAATGAATGTTATAAATCTAGCAATTTAGTCCCATATGATATTGAAAAGAGTTTTCGATAATGAGACTAAAATGCGGGATTTATATCTGTTAGGCATGCGATGTCTAAAGAGATTGCGGATTCCAATTGTTGTAGTTTTACACTTTCTTTTCTGTGACCGTAAGTGTAGTATGTTCATATCGCCGGTTCCGTTGCTATACGTCAACGACAATTGGGGTATGCATACTTACTTACGTTGATGACATGTGATGTTATGTGTTGCTGGATATGTTATATTGGATCGTCGTATTCGAATAGCCGGGGGTTTTTATGTGAGATGAGTGTTTTTCATTTTCATTCATGTAAAAACTTGTATGTAATATTCTTTTATTTGGGGCACTTCCAGGTAGCGGAAGATGTCACCTTTTGTATATTATTTACTTTTCCGCATTAGGATAGACCCAAGGAGGGGAGCACAAGTAACCGGGTTCTGGGGTCCAGTGGGAGACCAACTCGAGGAGTCGAGTCCGGGTCTCCTAACCCTAGAATTGACAGGGTTGCTTGCCGCTCTCGTAGGGGTCTAGGGGTATGGGATTGGCTATTCATCACGACCGTGGAATCCGTGTTTTATACTGGCTCGTATTGAAAACACGGACGTCCTAGTATATCCAATATTTCATATGTTTATTCTGCTGCGATATTTGTGTTGTGACTCTGTGATGGATATAGTATATATGATATATTATATAGACGTTACTTATGTTTTACACCCGCGCTAGCCCTGCCCTGCTCTGTCGTTAGTTACCTAACCTAACGGTGCATGAGGGGACATCGAGGCGAATGCGGATGGCATAAGTGTACGTCATATCTATCTGTGATGTTTAGGTATTTAAATGATGGGACTTCATTAATGTGATTAATGAAAGATAAGAAACCTAAGATGTTGTGGAATCGAATTTTAAAATAAAACAGGTAGCTACAGTTCTTGCTTTGCACAGCGATATATATGATATATCCCGCACCTCATTCGATGAGGAAAGGACCGAGATCCCTTCACCGGGAGTGACTCCTTTAGCAATAACTGGCAGATGCTACACACTCGGTTTGCTTTTGACTGCTTTTGGGTTTTTGCTTTGCACAGCGATATATATGATATATCCCACACCTCATTCGACGAGGAAAGGACCGAGATCCCTTCGCCGGGAGTGACTCCTTTAGCAAAACTAGAAAAGCCTCAAAATCACTCCATTTCAAAACTTCATTTGATTCTACAATGATATAAAGTTCATTACGCAAAGGGTTTTCTTAAAAACCTGACGTAGCCCTCCGTCATTTCAGATAAGTAATAGTTAGTATTCGTGCTGCGTTTGTTGACTCAGTCAAGGCGTAGTGTGCGGTAGCTGATTACTATTTATCTGTTTATGCATATGATGCAGATTGGATTAGGGTAGTCGTGCGGCCTTGTTGACTTAGTCAAGGGTCGTGCGGGTGGGTTTAATTCAATCAGGAAATGACGGGTTGAACTTTACTTGCGGTCTATGGTTTGTTGACTCAGTCAAGGTCATAGATCGCCTGGGGCAAAATATTATCGGGAATTTCAAGTGTTGAAATTTGCAATGAGATTGCATACCTTCTATGAGATAGTTGGATCCCGATACCCACTGCGAGTAAGAGTTACTCCTGGGAGAGTTTTATACATTACAATTAGCCGATCAAGTAGGTGTCTAGAAAGGTGTTAACGAGGTTACGCCTCTGGGAAAACGAGGTTTACATTAATTAGGTTCGTGCGAAAGCACGGGGGACCTCCCTCAAAGTACCGACACTAGCCTGGCTGAAAGATTGGCGAACTTGTAGTGTGTAATTAATCCCGGCTAGTCTTTCCTTTTAGGGTTTGGAGGAAGATTTGATAAAAAGCAGTGGGAGCCATCCTGATTAGATAAGATAATAACCAATCTGATCTTGCACGAGCATACGCTAAAGTGTTTTCTTCTCTCTCTCTCCAGGTAGCGACCATTTCATGCCCTAATGAAGATAATAATATGGATGTATTGACCGAACCCGCATGTTATACTGTGCAGGGGAACGTTGGACCCGTTCTATCTTATAAATGTTATAAGACTGAACAGGAAACAGGAGAATATCTGGATTCTCACACCGCCCAAACGGAGAACATGCATGTTGATGCATCATCTTCGGGTGTGTTTGTCATTGAGAACTGTTTCTCAGTTCACCCTACGTCCTGGGTATTAGATACCGGGTCAGGATCCCATATATGTAAGATGTTACATGGGCTGCGAAAAGGTAGAGAACTGAGAAAAGGTGAACATTCCGTTCATGTAGGGAATGGGGCAAATGTTGCAGCCAAAGCAGTTGGCATATATCACCTGGTATTACCAAATGGTGATACACTAGTCCTGAATGAGTGCTATTATATACCGAACATGATGTGCAACATTATATCAGTTTCTTTATTAAGTAAAGAAGGCTATAATTTTGTAGTAAAGGATAATGTTATGAACATATTCCTAGATCAAAGGTTGATTGCATCAGGCTCGCTACATAATGGCATATTCATTCTCAATCAAAATACAGTCTTCAATATACAAAACACACACAAAAAGAAAAGCTCAGAAATGAACGAATCCTTCTTGTGGCACTGTAGACTTGGCCATATCAATGAGACACGACTAGCTAAGTTGCATAAGAACGGATATTTGAATTCATTCGAATTATCATCTTATGACACTTGCCATTCATGTCTCAAAGGAAAAATGACCAAAACTCCGTTTAAAGGACACGGAGAAAGAGTTACTGAACTCTTGGGACCGGTGCATAGTGATGTATGCGGTCCAATGTCTACACACGCCAGAAATGGTTCTTCCTACTTCATTACATTCACTGACGATCTCTCTAGATACGGGCATGTGTTCCTGTTGAAACACAAGTCTGAAGCTTTTGAGAAATTCAAAGAATATAAGCACGAGGTAGAGAACCAAACGGGCAAAAGTATTAAGGTTCTTCGATCTGATCGAGGAGGTGAATACTTAAGCAGTGAATTCCTGGATTATCTAAAAGAGAATGGGATTCTCTCTCAGCTTACTCCTCCTTATACACCACAACACAACGGTGTATCGGAACGAAGGAATCGCACCCTATTAGATATGGTGCGTTCAATGATGAGTAATGCTGAGTTACCTATTTCCTTTTGGGGATATGCGCTTGAGACAGCCATATACCTATTGAATCTGGTTCCGTCTAAATCTGTACCTACCACACCATATGAGATATGGAGTGGGAAGAGACCATATTTTAAGCGAATTAAGATATGGGGTTGTCCGGCCTATGTCAAAAAGCAAAATCCGGACAAACTCGAGGCACGATCAGTCCTTTGCAAGTTTGTGGGATATCCTAAGAATTCTCAAGGATATTTTTTCTACCAAGCGGAGGAACAAAGAGTGTTTGTTGCTCAACATGCCACCTTTTTGGAAAGGGAATTTCTTGCAAAAGAAATTAATGGCAAAAAGGTAGAGCTGGAAGAGGTTCCAGCACCACAAACTGCAACTGACAATTTAGTAGAACTAGAGGATTCAGTGGTGCCCGACGTACCCCAGCCTCTCCGCCGATCTAGTAGGGTTTCTCGTCCACCTGAGAGATACTATGGTTTTCTCATTGATGGTGGTAGTGAGGATTGCATCATGGAGGATGATGACCCAACTAGCTTCGAGCAGGCCATCACGAGTGGGGACTCAGTGAAATGGCTGGATGCTATGCGGTCCGAGATGGATTCCATGTACACCAACAAAGTATGGACTTTGGAATTTGCTTCTGAAGGGGTAAAACCCATTGGGAGCAAGTGGATCTTTAAGAAGAAACTTGGTGTAGATGGGAAAGTGGAGACTTTCAAAGCTAGACTTGTAGCAAAGGGTTTTCGTCAAAGACCAGGTGTGGACTATGACGAGACCTTTTCTCCAGTGGCTATGCTTAAATCCATCCGGATCATGCTTGCCATCGCTGCATATCATGATTACGAAATCTGGCAAATGGATGTTAAGACTGCCTTTCTAAACGGTGATTTAGAAGAGTGCGTGTACATGACTCAGCCAGAGGGCTTCGTAGACAGTGGGAGCAGCGAGAAGGTGTGCAAGCTGCTTAAATCCATTTATGGATTAAAGCAAGCATCGCGGAGTTGGAACATCTGCTTTGACGTCGTTATCAAAGAGTTTGATTTCGTCAAAAATCCAGATGAACCTTGTATCTACAGGAAGGTGGCAGAGAGTAAGGTTGTCTTCCTTGTATTGTACGTGGACGATATACTCTTGATAGGAAATGATATTCCTATGCTGCAATCGGTCAAGCTCTTCTTATCACAAAGATTCTCAATGAAAGATCTTGGTGATGCCTCCTGCATATTGGGAATTAGGATCTATAGAGATAGATCCAAAAGGATTTTGGGATTGTCCCAATCCAGGTACATTGACACCATACTAAAGAGGTTTAGTATGGAAGAGTCCAAGCGTGGGAACTTGCCCACGATCTCTGGAGTCACTCTCTCCAAAGAGATGTCTCCCAAGACTGATTTCGAGAGAGCTCGCATGCAAGGTATACCCTATGCTTCGGCAGTAGGCTCTATCATGTATGCGATGCTATGTACCAGACCCGATGTAGCATACTTACTAAGTATAGTGAGCAGGTATCAAGCTGATCCTGGAGAGAGTCACTGGACAGCTGTGAAGAGCATTCTCAAGTACTTGCGAAGGACTAGAGATATGTTCTTGGTGTATGGTAACGGAGGACTCCAAGTGGAGTCCTTTACCGATTCGAGCTTCCAGAGTGATAAGGACGACTCTAAGTCGCAGTCGGGTTTTGTCTTTACCCTTTACGGAGGGGCGGTTAGCTGGAAGAGTTCCAAGCAGGAAACCGTGGCAGACTCGACGATGGAGGCTGAATACATCGCTGCCAACGATGCTGCCAAAGAGGCTGTCTGGATCAAAAAGTTCATTACTGAACTTGGAGTGGTTCCATCCATTGAGCATCCAATACCTTTGTATTGCGATAACAATGGAGCGGTGGCTTTGGCCAAGGAACCCAGGTCCCATCAGCGATCCAGGCATATTCTGAGGCGGTATCACCTGATCCGGGAGATAGTTGATCGCCGGGAGATCGAGGTCAGGAGAGTTGACACGAAGAACAACACGGCGGATCCACTCACGAAGGCCATTCCCCAGATACAGTTTGAGAGACTCTTCGGGATGCTCGGTATGAGATACTACAGCAGCTGGCCCTAGTGCAAGTGGGAGATTGTTAGTTGTATGTATGCCCTAGAGGCCAGTATTGTACAGATTATGTATATTATATTGGATGCTTGGACATATATAGAGATGACTTTCTTGCTTGATATGATAGTATGCTATCTGGTTGCTCTTTATCTTAACATGTACACTAGTCTCTTTATACTGTCTTATAGTTATATGTTGGTAAAGCCCTTAGGATTTGTACTTGACTACCTGGACTATGATGCAGATCATACTAGTGGGGACATGGTAGTCCATAAGTACAGCCTTCAAGGTCCCTAGTCGTGGGTGTATCGAGACGGGGTATCGATATACCAGAGTAGACTAGCGTATACGCTTCTCGACCCATATGATGGGCGATGGATGATCCCATATCCATTGGTGTTTGACATCAGAGATGGTGTACGGGTGCTCAGTGGAGACTGGGTACACTGGACGGACTCGCCGAGAACTCCCAGATGGTATTATACCTCACGTCAGATGGCAGTTCTCAGGTGACACTTGTACAGGATAGTCTGTAGACCCGAGATCGTCATAGAGTCTTGTGTGATTCCCACTGTGCTTTGATCTCCACCTTACCACGTCCATGAGGGCGTGCAAAACGGTGGTCTTTGGGTATAGTCCCGAGTCACATGGAGGCAATGAGCGATAGGAGGGGTTTCGTCTCTCCCGGTATTGGGGGTAGATGTTGCGCTGTGCTCGATTGGCCGTAACAGGGAAGTCCCTGGCCAGGGCTGATCAGAGATTTGCTGGTAAGTGTTACCAGTAGTTTCTCGACCCATTACGAGCCTCACATCGGCACGACTTATCGGGTTATTGGGGTCTGACGTTTACCACCCCTAGACTTGATATGCGACGTATCAGACGAAGAGACCGGACTGTACGGTAAGTGTTACTGGTCGGATTCGCAGGAGTGTGAGCGGGCTAGCTCGTCGATCTTCTGATCGCTCAATACCCGGGTGGCCGTTACATTTAGCAGACCGCTTGCGGCTTGTGGGTGCTTGATATGATCATCATCTGCTACCGGCGTATTGATGAGTCTTTAGAGTCCTACACAGAGGTTTCCTGGTTCAAGCGAAACGAAATAGGAGCGCATATGAGATATGTGCAGGACCGAGAATAATGCGTGTATGTGATACCGCATTTCATTCTCGCGATAAATGTTTCGATTGGTTATATTTGATATGACTTAGTTATCGAATCATTGATTCGATAAATCGATACATTGAATACTAGTCGGTTATGTGCGACATGACCGGATCATTGAATCAAATGTTGATTTAATGATTTAATGTATAATTATATATTTGATATATTACTTTGCATTAACTAGTATTGGTTCACTTTATACGGATTTTCTCACTTGATGCACATAGTATATGTGATATGCTTTTGTGCACTTTTTTGTATCATGTTTGATGATACTTGATCATTTAGTTAAGTATATAGAATTAATCCATGGTTAATTTGATAATTAGGGTTTTGCATATTCATTTATTTATTTATTTGTTTATTTATTTATTTGGAAAAGATAAAGATAAGAATGGTGGCTTTCTTTGTCATTAGTTGAAGCTTCATGAAGCCTTGACTTTTGTAACCATCCTTATCTTCATGCTTAACCCTAACACATCCAAGTGACCATGGTTAATTCTCTACACTTAACCCTAGTTTAAGTTATGATAAGTATTTGATTTTCTATTTCTTTTTAATAGAACTTATCATAACTATCTTGATCTTCTTCTTCTTCTTCAAGCTTGCTACTTTAATGGCAACTTGAGCAAAAGTGAGTAAAATCCAATTCCAAAGAGAACCCACCTCCTATTTCTTCACCCTCTACCTCTTGCCAAGTCGTTTTGGGTGTTTACTTCACAAGTTTCACAAGTTTGTGAAGTCGGAGCTTGAACTTGCGATGCCTCGAGGTAGATCGTCTTTGACACAAAGCCGACGACCTAGCTTGCCCGTTTCTCCGATGAAGCCAAAGTCCGAGTTTGGGAATCGAGATGGACAGCGAGAGGATGCCTTCGTGGAGCCAAGGAAGAGGATTACCGGATCTACAAAGGTTGTAGCATCTAACCTATAGTTAATTTGTTAACTAGTTTTATATTTCGCCTAGACATCTAGCAACGATCCGTTAACTAGGGTTTCTCGGCACCATAATTTTTAAATTTGGCATGTTCGATGCCTTGTGAGACCTCTATAGGGTGCCTAGGAACCTTTCAGTATTTGCAAAATAAAATTTCATATTTTACTTGAAGGTATTTTAGTGTAATTCGATTTTTTTAGAAAACGTTAATAAGTATGAGATCGTGTTATGTTCCTAAGTGTGCGTGAGTGGGGTAGGCCATTACCCCGTGCGTTATCACTAGACAATATTCACAACTTCATATTAAAATATTAGAGATTACATGAAACCAATATATGCAATAGCTTTGCATGAATATAATCTAAACAAAGTGTAAGTTATAAATTAACACAAGATCAGATAGGTGACGATTAAAAACATGAGGTGTGTTAAATATCAAAATAAATTAATTAGTTTTCGTGAAAGTAGTTTATGTTTTTTTTTTATAATGGGTATATATTTAAAGAATATTATTTTGGTGGGAAAAAATATATTGACAAGACAAGTGTTTGATTCAATAGGAGAAGAAGAAGTTTAAAGGAGATGAAGAAGGGAGGGACTTACTCGCGGTGTGAATCGGTCTAACAACCGATTCACCATTTTACAAAGGAGATATGTAATGGTGCGATATTCAGTTTATTGCTGCGGTTGCGGTTGTCGTTGACGATGGCACAATGGTGCGTAGCGTCGATGTGGTTGATGATGGCGAGAAGAAGTTAGGGATGCTCGGCTTGAACGAAATCGTCACTTAGGTGAAGAGGATCGGAGAGAGGGATCTTCTGAAGTCCTTTGGCTAATTGTGGAGCAAAGAATGAGGAGAAAAGCATGGGAAGAATTATCAAAGTATTTTGGAGGAGGTTCTTCAGAAATTTTCAGAGGATGAATGAGTTGGTCAGCCATGGATATTTATAGGAGAAATGTAATGAAGAATAATGAATTAAAATGAGAGTTAAACACATTAAAAGAGAATTAAGTGGGAAAATGAAGGGGTGGCAGCTCTCTAGATGAGTGGGGAGGTTTCGGGGTATGGAAACGAAAAGATGGATGTTCAAAAGTTGCACCGAGCCGAGTGGGGCCCGTTTGGGCTTGGTCTGGCTGCCTGAACTGTTAGCTATAGTTCCCTTACGACAATTATTGTAATCGCAGGAAGGCGATTGTGATGATTGAGGGAGGACCTATACGGGTAGAACATTCTTACTCAAGATAATAGTATGCTATCTGATTTGATTTTATCATCATGTACATGTATTATTTGGTATTACAGATCACAATTACATGTTGATAGAGCCCATAGGATTCTTAACTATCAGGGTTATTGTGGCGATCACACTTGTGAGAACTGGGTAGTCTATAAGCAAATCCTTAAATGTCCCTAGTCATAGAAATATCGAGACCGAGTATCGATATTCCAGAGTAGACTAGTGTATACGTTTCTTGTTGGCTATAGTGCCCTCAAGTCAATTATTGTAATCGTAGGTACGCGATTGTGATGATTGAGGGAGGACCTATACGGGTAGAACAGTCTTACTCAAAATGATAGTATGCTATCTGGTTTGCCTTTATCATTATGTACATGTATTATGTGGTATTACAGATCACTATTACATGTTGATAGAGCCCATAGGATTCTTACTTGATTACCAGTATTATGATGGAGATCATATACGTGGGAGCTGGGTGGTTTATAAGCGCATCCTTAAATGTCCCTAGTCAAAAGAGTATCGAGACTGGGTATCAATACTCCGGAGTAGACTAGTGTATACTTTTCGAGACCCCGACGAAGGGCGGTAGCCGGTCTCACAAGCCATTGGTGTCAGTTAGTCACTTAAAATAGTATACAGGTGCTCATTGGGTTATGAGTACACTGTACGGACTTATCGGGAACATGCTAGTTGGTATTATACCTATTGTCAGATAGTAGTTCCCAGGAGACATGAGTACAGGTTAGTCCGTCGACCTGAGATTGTCATTTGTCTCGTGTGAGTTCCCACTGTGTTTTAATTACTACCCTACCACGGCTCAAAGAAGTCGTGGAAACAGGTTTTAGTTGGGTACAGTCCTGAGCCACATTGTAACAACCTTAAACTTTCTGAACAAAATTTTTGTAAAGTACAGAAAGGAGTACCTTAGTCTGAGCACAACTTAAAAGTATTTCTTGTTTAAGAACAGCAAGAAAGCACTTATAGCTCATTAGTAAAGTCTTGCACTGCTGTGACATAGCCCCTGTGTTCAAATCCCCCAAGCTACATATTATTTTTAATGATTTTTCTTTTAAACTTTTTGGAAGCCCAAAAGTTTACACGTGCAATACACGTAAAAATGTCACAGAAAAAAAATATGTGGAAAAGGTTGTATGTACCGAGTAGGACACGTGGCAAGAATCCAGACCGCAACCCCTCTAAATTGACCGGCGAGATAGCCCCTTGGGCCGGCGTCGCCGGTTCCCCCGTGGGGAATGCTCCTAAATTTTTCCCCAACATCCCTTGGCCTCCTCCCATACTCCTCTGCAGTTTTATTTCTCTGTAAATTTACAGAAATATTAAATTCACCTCTTTAATCCATTTTAATGCATTTTTAATTCTCATTTTTAATTCTCTAAACCCTAATTCTATCCTATAAATACCACCCCACACCCTAGCCCTCTATATTCCGAAAAGTATCATCAAAACTCTCAAATTTTTCCAAGTCAATTTAGTTGTACAAGTGGAGTTAGCCCAATGTTATCTTCCGGCGACGACTCGGGACAAATCCGGCGACACCGCGACTCCACGAAACTCTCAAACTCTTCCTCTACCTCTCCTCTCTCATCTGATCCAGTAAGTTCCCTCTCTTCTTCCCTCTTATTGACTTAAAAAGTTCTCTTCTCAAAACTCATCGAAAGCGGAGTTATTCTGACTTCCGATTCTAATTTTGTTAAAAACACGACTTTTCTTAATAACCAAACATCCATATTGTTACATCTTTTTTAGTAATCTTTAAACAAATATTTAGAGCAAGTTTCAATTCAAAATACAATATTATACAACTTTTATTTCAATTTTACGGTTAAATACCACAAAGTTTATTTACAGTATCATTTCATCATATTTGCTCATATTATCTCTAGAAAACTCACGAGGTAATGACCTGCCTCATCACAACACTCATCATGACATAGCACGATAGATTTTGGAACAATATTTTATGGGATAATTACAATTTTACAATAAAATACCTTTAACTAATAAAATTGTATTCTTTAAAATTGTTTTAATTAAATTCCTTGCAATTAAGCCTCTACAACCCATTTTGGGGAACCCGATTTGGATGGTGCGGGTTATTGCACATCCTCGGAACTAGTTGAGCGAGATGCAGACCTCCTCACGAAGCATCCGATCTCGATGGAATTTTTAATACAATTTTTAAGAAAAACGTGAATTTCTATTTAATAAATAAAATTTATTTTTAATAATTATATATATATAATTATCAAACTATCTATTTTAAATATATAATAAATTCCATATTTTCTAAATAAAATAAAAGAATCACAAGTTTCAAGAAAATACCTTTATCAATCCATACAATTCCAATTTATACAAAAATACCATATATTATTAAAGCTAGGTATTTATTCACTAGAATACTTCACTTTTAAAATCTACATCCATGAAAACCCTAAATACTGCTTGAGGTTTATTTTGAAAGTTTATCAAAACTATTTTTCATAAAACTCCCTCAAGTTTATTAATTTACAATAAGGACCCTAGTAAATATAGGTTTAAGCGGGACCAATTTTTTGAGCCTCAGGAAGCCGTAGAAAGTGGGTGCCTGCCTATTTAAGGTAGGAAACTAAACCGGGGTTATCAATACGGTAATTGGCTTGGAAAAAGTCACAAATCCTGCCGTCCATGTGCAGCAGTTATCGGTAACTCCAAAACCTAATTTAGGAATCAAATTCTATTAAGTGTCTGATTCAGACAGAGTCTCAGTCAAATCTGAATACAATTCCAATCTACATACAGTTCAAATATAACTCCAATACATCATGAATCCATATATACTAGAACTTGAACATGAATACCAGAATACTATCAAATATCAACATCACTCGACTGGACCGAACCATGGATATATATTGACTTGATTATATGACTATCCGTTTATATCCGATCCGTTTACATGAACAACTGATATAATGGTTTTGACAAGTCTTATACAACAAATCCTTACAAACAATACAATATTCATTTACGGGGTTTTTAAGGGGTAGACTAGTACGGAATGTGTTAAAAGTGGCACGATGGTGCTCACTATAATACACTTAACCTGAACATCCGTTGCCGTTGTCCCGTGGGTTTTGACGGGGCCTTGTACTCCTTATTCCTTAGTCCACGGAGCAAGTTGGACTCCTCTCGTATACACTGGCACATTCTGTACCAAGCTACAAACAACTACGTTAACATAACAAACAGACATATACTAGTTATATTCTCTTATATGTCTATTCTATTTCTATATTTCTTTGGGACTTACCGAGCGATTGTTCGCTGACGACATTCCTTTTTTATTCTTTCTTTGGAATTTTGTCAGGAGGACCCGACTCTCTGAAGATCGAGCCCGGCCAGGAAGATTTGGAGCAGTTTATTGAGGATCCCGAGCTCTAGTCACTTGTATATACTTTACTTTCAGTTCATGCCATTGTTCAGGCATTGCTTTCCACATTGTATTTACTTTTCAGTTGTATTGTAAAGAATGTTTAATTAATAAACAGTTGTTTTTCATTTACATCTCATGTCTACGCTTAACGTGTTTACTTTTGAGTAAATACGTCGCGTGCATTGTCGCGTCTCCTTATCTATACACCGGGAAGCGGGGTGTGACAGGTTTTGTTGGTGGCCCATGCAGGTCAGTTCTGCATGAAGTCATACCATGCAGGGTCAGTTCTGCATGAAAACCTAAGCAATACATCACAATAATCAGCAACTGAAACATTTTTTACATTTCCTATTCTTTGAATCTATCCTAACCCTATATTTTCTTTCAAGGTTATAGATTCCCCGAACAATATGAGCACGAACGCTAATGTCAACACCACACCACCTCCTCTACCACTTACACCTATCGTAGCAGTTCCTATCAACGAGCAGACGGTATTACTTGAGGCAATTAAGAGCCTCTTGGAGGGACAGCAGTAGCAGACTGCTATACTTCTATACCACCTAGAAGCTGAGGCACCTGGAGTGAAGCAATTCCGGGAACTGCATTCGAAGAAATTCTCTGGGAAAGAGAGCCCCTTGGAAGCTGAAGAATGGGCTCAGTCGATTGAACACTGTTTCCCCCAATCAGAGAGCAAAGCTCTATTTAAAATTTCAAAATTTGAAATTTGAAATGAGGCAGCGCCTCATAAGAGCGCTAGCGCCAAGAGCGCAGCGCTAGGAGTCAAAGACTCTGAGGCAGCGCTCACGTGCAAAGCACGAGAGCGCGCTAGGAGTCAAAGACTCTGAGGCAGCACTCACGTGCAAAGCACGAAAGCGCCAGCGCCGAGAGCGCCAGCGCTAAAGACTCTGAGACAGCGCCTCACGTGCAAAGCACGAGAGCACCAGCGCTAAGTGCGCTAGCGCCAAGAGTCAAAGACTCTGAGACAGCGCCTCACGTGCAAAGCACGAGAGCGCTAGTGCTAGAACTAAACGTTCTCCACCCTTGGACCAAAGATCCAACAAAGATGATTAAAAATCATCAAATTACCAGAATAAAATTCTGTTGGAGAAATACTCCTCAAATCTTTCTAAACAGGAAAGATTGTGCTCTGTAAATCAGAGCACCGTTGGATCAAAGATCCAATGGTGATTAAAAATCACCAAGATACAGAATAAGTTCCGTATGGGAAAATATTTTCCCAATCTTGTTAAAAACAAAAAGATTGTCTTCTGTAAAAAAGAAGCCCTAGGATCAAAGATCCAATGGTGGGAAAACATCTCCAAATTAATCAGAGAAAGATTCCCTAAACCGATTCAACAAATCAGCCTCCCCTATATAAAGGACCCAAGACTTCAAGTCTTGCACAGAGGAACCCCCCGACAAACTTTAAGAAACTTCAAAGACGAAAGCAATTTCTTCTCAAGATAAATAGCAAGAAGAGAGATCATGACATCTCCTCCATATTTGAGAGTTTAACTCTCACATCAGAAGAACTTAGTTCTTTTTCAGATCACGGATCTATAAGACAAAGTCTTTCATGAAAGTAAAAGAGATCATAGTATCTCAACAAAAAGAGAAGAACTTAGTTCTTAGATCTATGAGACAAAGTCTCTTATAAATCGAGAATTTAATTCATAGAGCACATAACTAATCAGAGCTACCAGAGAAGAGCCTTAGCGCTCCAATTTTATAAGAAGCGCCTTAGCACTCCAAGTCTGGCGCTCAGCGCCCAGCGCTATTTAAAAGAAGCGCTTTAGTGCTCCAAGTCTGGCGCTCAGCGTCCAGCGCTCCAAGCGCTATTTCATAAGAAGCGCTTTAGTGCCAAACGCGCCACGTGCTCCTCACATGGGCGCTATTTTATAAGAAGCGCCTTAGCGCTCCAAGTCTGGCGCTCAGCGCCAGACGTGCCACGTGCTCCTTACATGGGCGCTATTTTAAAAGAAGTGTTTTAGCGCTCCAGCGCTCCAAATCTGGCGCTCAGCGTCAAGCGCTCTACGTGTTCCCCACGTGGGCGCTATCTCAGAAGAAGTGCCTTAGCGCTCCAAGTCTGGCGCTCATCGCCAAGCGCTTTATACATAAAGCGCTATCTACATAAAGGTTCTGTTCATAAGGCGCTCTGCGCTACAAAGAATGTTCAACACTCAATAAAAGACAAAAGAAAAAGGGGTGTCAGAACCCAAATTAATGCTCAGCATTATTGAACAAAAAGGGACCGAGCCCAAACAAATGTTCAACACCCAAACAAATGTTCAACATTTTAATCAAAACTGAGTGGGCCGAGCCCAAGTTGGCCATAAGTCCCTAAATCAGATCAACTGAGCCCATGTGCTCACAATTGGTCTTAGTCCCAAGCCTGACTACAGATCTCCCAACCAACACTGGTTCAAGGGTACATCTCTTCATTCCTCTGATATGTGTCGTTGTAATTCTTCAACGTCTTCAGAGAGGTGGCGGGTCCCGACAACCAGAAACTCTATAGACTATGACGTCTTTAAATTATGGACTATGACGTCCTTAAACTTCATGGACTATGATGTCCTTAAATGTAGCACATTAGAATGTGATTAGGGGTTATTATGCTCTAATGTGGGGTTTTTAGTAAAAAGTTTACCAAAACGGTTTTCAAATATTTTATCTGGATTTATGAATATTTTATTAGAATTTAATTTAGACTGCACACAAATGTGCATGCTAACTAGGGTAAGTCTGGGGTTAAACCATGTTTAGATAACCATGGTGGACTAACCCATTTAATTAAGTTAATTTGAATTAATTAGATGTATTAGTTTTGCTTTTTTTTAAAATATAATTAGCATTGTGTTAGGGGTTGACTTGGGTTGGGGGGAGAGAGAGAGAGAGCATGATGGCATGAGCCATGCTAGGTCATGATGAGAGAGAGAGAGAGAGAGGGGTTAACTCTCTTTCCTTTTCTTTCTTTTTCAAACAATTATTTCCCTCACTCTCATTTCTCTTTTTCACATCTCTTTCTCCCTCTCACTCACACACACACCCAGCATCAGTAGCAGCAACTGAAGCAACAGCAGCATCAGCATCAGCATCACAGCAGCAGCAACATTTGCAACAGCAACAACAGTAACAACAACAGCAGCAACAGCAGCAGCTGCAGCAAGAGCCCACCCCCATCTCCTTCTTCCTCTTCTCCTTCTTCTTGCACCTAGGATCAAGTGAGATATAATTTTTAAACTTAACCTCTTGTTTTGCTAAAGAATATGGTTGTTAAGCGTTAATTAGTGTTTAATGTGATTTTAGTACTAGAATTGTGATTTAAGTGGAGTTTTGGCCAAGTGATGATTTTTTATGGCTAAAGTAGCTTAACTAAGTGTTTATAAGGCCATTTAAAACAAGTGTTGCACCAGATTTCACAAAAATACCAGATTGTTTCAATTTAGTGTAAATTAGCATTGTAATGTAGACTTTTAGCCATTTTAAGATCTGCTGTTGACCCGAGTGCTTCAGGAAAAATCTGAGTTAACTGGAGCATACTCTTTAGACCTTGATCACACACACAGAACACGAGACCCCCAACCCATCTTATGGCCGCAGTTTTATTCATTCTGGCCATAATTTGCGGCCAGATAGGGGAGTCTGATGTTGGGGTTGTGTCTGTGGGAGTCTTCTGTATAATTAGGGTTTTTGGTATATGCAACTTTTTATATTTTCACTCGAGTCAAAATCTGGGACTTAAAACCCTTTTTCGATACTTTTTAACTCGTGGGACATGTGTGTTTTGTGTGTTAGGTCTGTGGTGCACTGCGCAACACAGCGAGTCGGGGTGGTTTCTGGTGAGGCTACATACGTTTTGACGTATCGAGTGCACGCGCGTTTAGTTTCCAACGCGAGTTTTTCCCTTGATCGTGATATCGCATTTTTGGCAGGGTTTAGCCTTATGTGCATTGTTTGTGTGTTTTTAGGGACGATCGCAGAGACGTCGGACGTGGCGCGGAAGGGAAAAGCGGTGGTTGGACCCGGCTAGCACGAGATCACGGGTGAGTAGATGTAACATCAACGGGGGGAAATCGTTTGGATGGCGCAATACGCCCGATAGTTTGAGTAATTTAAAAGACTTCTAGTGGTACTAGTATTTATGAGTATGATGCTTACTTGAACATCTTACTGCATTCATGATCCTATATATTTACATACATGTGCGAACTCATTTCATAGGACACTTGCACTATTGCCAGGGTTTTATGCAGCACGAGCACTATTCATGTGGACACACATGCCTTGGTGATTGCTATGCCACAACACTAGATAACTTATATAACCTGAAATCTAGAACAATTTCACTATATATGATGCTTAAACCTGTGTTCCTCAGGATGAACATGTAGGATTGCTAGTCATATACATGTACTGTAAGTCTACGGTAGCGCCCCGGCCGTCAATCCGAGGCCAAATGCGGAAACAAAAACTTTTTAGGAAATCGGCGCTATCATAGTCTTTCATCCGGATCAAACCATTAACACTAAACTAGCTCACTACTAAGAAGTGAAAGTGGCTATACCGATCGATCCGTGTCCTTCGGTCTTTGGCCACCGTCCCAAGCTCCTCGCGGCATCTCCGATCTCCGGTCTCCTCGTCGGAAAGGGTACCACATCTACGAATCCTTTTACGGGCTCCCCTTCGAACCGAAGCAACTCGGACACGAAGTTTGCTAGCCGACGTGTCCAAGGTGAAGTAGAGAATGTGTGTGATAACTTTGTCTCTTGACACTTTAGGATTCTCAACATATGAGATGGGTAGAGTGGAGGTTAAAGAGGATGCCATGGGAGAAAATGTGAGCTAAAGAAGGAAGAAGAAAAAGATGCTTGCTTTGTTATTGTGTTGAATTATTGTTGTGAGCACAAGAATGAAAACCCAAGAGCCAACCCAAAGCCTATGGCTGCCCTCTCTCTCTCCATCCATCAATTCAACACAATAAACAAATCCTAATGTGACATTAGCACAAATAAAGAGACCATGAGTCACTAAACATGTCCATATCACATTAAATGCACCTCATCATGAAATCCACTCACAATTTCCACATGTAAACATTAATCC
Organism: Agapanthus africanus; assembly: GCA_030015575.1. Taxonomy (NCBI): domain Eukaryota; kingdom Viridiplantae; phylum Streptophyta; class Magnoliopsida; order Asparagales; family Amaryllidaceae; genus Agapanthus; species Agapanthus africanus. The sequence continues at coordinate 181,614,943 of CM057350.1, read as the reverse complement.
AAACGTTTACAACAACAAAAAGATACAGTAACATCTAAAGTAAACTCGTGACGGATCACAAGGATACCCCTTACCTATATATAAATACCTGAATCCGCATTCCGACTGAATGCGAATGCGATGAGACAAAAGTAATCCAACAAATCTAATACTAGGATCCGGCTTAAACCAAATCCCACTAGTATGATCCGTCCGATCATGATCCATGCACAAGTGCACGTATATGACCGAACCCTGCCATATATCATACGGCCTCTACAACGTTTCGCCCGAAACTTGAGAAATTGTCTGTGGGGGACTCTAAAGACTCGTCAATATTTTGGCTGTGGATTTAACCACAAACACGTCAGTGGTACTAGTTGTACGTAACGGGATACCAGGTATTGACCAAAAGGGAGGTCGATGAGTGAACTCATCCTGACACCCTACTGAGCCTGTCGGTGTCAATATCCGTACAGTCTGGTCCGTTCGTCTATGAGCATCGCGTGTCGGGCTTAGGGGGTTAGTAAAAGTCAGACCCCCAAAAGCGGTACAAGTCATGTTGGAGTGTAGCCCAGAACACCCTGAGATACTACTGGAATACCTACCAGTAAATCTCGTGCCTTGGCCAAGGACTTCGTGTAATGGCTCTCCTAGACACAGCACGATCTCACCCCCAATACCGGGAGAGACGAAACCCCTGCCGATCCGCTCACTGCCTCCATGTGGCTCGGGGCTGTACCCAACTAAAACATGTTTGCAAGACTCCTTTGAGCCGTGGTAGGGTGGTAATCAAAGCACAGTGGGAACTCACATGAGACAAATGACTATCTCAGGTCGATGAACTAACCTGTACATATGTCACCAGGGAACTGCTATCTGACGTTAGGTATAAAACCAACTAGCATGTTCCCGGCGAGTCCTGTCCGGTGTACTCATAACCCAATAAGCACCTGTATACGTCTTAGGTGAACCAACTGATACCAATGGCTTGTGAGACCAGCCACCGCCCCTCATCGGGGTCTCAATCCGTATACACTAGTCTACTCTGGAGTATCGATGCCCTGTCTCGAAACTCCCTCGACTAGGGACCTTTTAAGGATGTGCTTATAGACCCCAGCTCCCACGTATATGATCGCCATCATACTGCTGGCCGTCAAGTAAGAATCCTAAGGGCGCTATCAACGTGTAATAGTAATCTGTAATATCACCTAAAGCATGTACACGATGATAAAGATAAACCAGATAGCATACTATCATCTTGAGTAAGACTGTCCTTCCGGCATAGGTCCTCCCTCAATCATTGCAATCACGTGCCTGTGATCCAATAATTGACTTTGAGGGCACTATATCCAACAATCTTCCACTTGCACTTAAGGCTAATTATTGCGATGTCGCATACTCATAGCCCGTGTGATACCGAACACCCAACTTCTCTACTGATCAGTCTCACAAAACTTGTTTGTGAAACTATTGCGTTCGAGAAATAGCCTCAGTTAGTGGATCCGCTCTGATGTTTCTTTCTATGTCTCTCTTTATCTCAAGTTCGCGGAGAAAGCCATCTCCCGAAACGAGCAATACATGTCTTAGAATATGTCTGGATATTTGATAGGACCTAGTTCACAAATGAACTCCAAATCCAAACTTTTTTAGACTGTATCGTCAACTGAACTTAATCAGTATCCTGCGCAATGCCTCCCTCAGTATCCGCTTGGACCACATGTCCAAACTACTGCCCTCGTCAGAGGGAAAGCTATAACTCTGACAGTCACTCTGTCATCCAGGTCACTTTGGAATCCTGGAATGATAACCGTCTCCCGAAGGTGGTTGTCGTTATCATATCACTAGAACATCCACTTATGTTCTAAAACTGCTTCCGAATGTTTCTTCAGGATTGGATTAATATCAACTTATTGCATCTAGTGCAAAAACAATATCTGGTGTGGTACTTGACATCTCATGATTGACTCAATTGCCGAATCATGCACATCCCTCTCCCTTTAGTCTGTAAGACACCTTTATAGAGGGTGACTCCATCACCTGCAGGTATACTACTGTGCCAGGAGTCGTCCATTCTAAAACACCTTTAGAATGCTGTCTTAGTATCCAAATTGGGAAACTACCCAAATCTAGATCTAAAACCATAGATCTAGTAACCATAATGTCTGATATAATATCCATATCCTATGTGGAGAAACCACTGTGTAACAACCAAAGTATAACCGATCGTAGTATAGGAATTTCACTTCCTACTCTGTGTATGTCATCCAAATACTAGGACATCACACCCTATTACCTTCTTAACAGATCCATCCCCTATTCTGATGAAGTCAAAGCCCATGACTTTCACATCAAAAATAGATGATCTATCTCCGCTATATCTGCTTTAGTCTATAAATAGACAAAAGCTACTTGCCCACTATTCTTCCGCTGCTCCCACTGACTACGACAACCCTCTCGCAGAGTCATATACACGTGCACTTCTAAAGCTAGTTTAGAACGACACTATACTCATCCTCCTGCCAGGTCTCATAGCTTGGAACAACAGTAGTGTCAAGTCTGGGTAAACAAGAACCTCCCTGTCACCGTCCTTGAGGATACCGGAGTACCTCTCGGGTGCTTGAGGTTCCCCTACATATCTGCGGAGTGGCTAATGGAATGACAATCCAGATTGAATCTTTAGGTCATATTAAATTTTCAGTAATCGTTTGCGGTTCTGGAATCACTTCCAGTTCTACCATACTCCCACTACTGTTTTCTGAAAAAATCCATTTTACTAAAACTGTGGCGAGTCAAGAACAATATCACTATTGATCTTCTAGATGGTAGAAAGTCAACCCTCGTCATAACCCGGGTTAACCCACAAACAGCCATTACAGAAACGCGCCTTGAGTTATCCAAAGTCTGGTTTTAAGCATAAGCCGGACAACTCCCCGTACTTTAACATTGTTAAGATATGAACTATTCTATATCCAATATAGAAACAGAGGCACTAATTTAATTGGAACCAGATTCAAATCACGCAGCTGTCTCCAGTGCATGTCAACTAAATGGAAGGAGGCCAATCAGCGTTACTCAACTTAGGAATGCATCCAGATATGAGTAACCTTAAAGAGAAACAAGTTTCTCAAAATTATTACTATCAACTGAATACCTGATTGTAAGAGATTTAGCGTGCTTGCGCTTTTAAAAGATGAATAAAAAATGTTTATTTATAACCGCAATCAAGAACGGCGTCGCTTGGTAGCTAGCCGGTGAGTATGGGTCGGTCCACAGGGATATTGTGTATTTCCTAATTTGGTCTAACGAGTTAATTCCAAACGGTGTGAATTGATTGATTAAATCTAAAAACTAAGTTTTATCTAGACTAGAGTCTTGCTAGGGTTAGGTTTAGGTTAAGTTTGGAAATGTAAAGATTTCCCACCGCTTTCAATGCCCTAATTTAGATCTACTAGGTGTTATGGTAACAATTAATAAAGGGGATTAGTACCATCGGGAAGAAACGATATTTCTTCCTCTAGGTTCTTGTCCTTCCTTTCTTAGTTCTTAGCCTAACGTCCATGGAAAAGATATACAACCGGTCCTTTATACTACGGTATCATCGCTACCTCGGGGGATAGGGTGCCGTAGGGAACGATGTGTTATGTATGCATGGAATCCTATACAAACTTATGATGGACAAGAAAGGGATGAGAGATTTTCATCTCTCAAGCCTTCCCCAAATCTAACCCTAACAAGCGAGGTGACTACTCGCTCATTAGGGAATTGAAAAACATTTCTAATTAATTTAACTAGGGAAGATAAGAAAATTTAAACTAGGGCAATGAAAAGAAAACATACTAATTTTATTGATGGCTCTCTCCAAACATTTACACAGGATTTAATTTCTGAAATAGATGAATAAAAAGAGGCATAACCTAAAACAGGTTTTTAGGGTTCTATTTATAGATTCATAGAAACCCTAGGTTACAATCGCGTCATATCTGTTTTTACAAATTTACCCTCTAAGAAAAAGACCTAGTCAACGCACCGCCAGGGCACCGACATTTTTCCACCGACACGGGTCCTTGATGGCCGCGGTTCCGCGGCCAAAGCCCACGTTTGGCCGCGGTTCCGCGGCCGTATTTGGGCTTTGTTGGCTCATTTTCTTTGGGCTGATTCCTATTGCATTTTCTTGGTTTTTCTTCAGTTGTTTTCTCAGATTGGCTTCTGGTTCTCTTCCAGATCTCCACAGTGAATAAAGTCGTGGACTTTTACCGCTTGCTTCGTGTCGAAGTCTTGAACCTTGCTTTGCCTTTGTGCTTTGTGAAATTGTCCATTGATCTTCGTTTAGTCTTCAAACTGTAGGCAAGATAAAGATTCTCTGTTTGTTGCTCGAAGTCTCACTTTTGCATCGTCTTTTCATTGTTTTCACTGTTTTTGTTCCAAGAGCCTGTAACCTGCAACTATGTAGCAGACATGGGTCAAAAGCACCTGTTTGTTTGTAAACTGAATAAGAATGGGGAATAAAATAATGCAAAATTATGGTATGAACAAATACCCCCAAACTTATCTTTTGCTCGTCCTCGAGCAAACCTAGTTTTATTCTTAACAAAATCCTAACCTCACTTTCGCATGGAAACGCGATTGCACTGAGCTCGTGCAACAAGCCGTTAAACCTCTAGGTGTCCCTAATAGGAGGAGTGTTGTCTCCTGAGGGTTTTCAGCGGATACTACCCACAAAATCCTATCAATTTGGCCAATTAACTTTTATTCTCCAATTAGGTTTTTCAACAAGGAATTCTATTATCTTCGACTCATAAATTATCCACCCGTATTTTTCACGCTTCCTTATCATTTAACTTAAGATTATATATATTCTTATGAATTTACTTAGCTTAGGAATTTTTATCATCTCTATTAAAGATATAAGTCCTATTTTCATTGCTATCTCTTATCTAAACCCCAATTATATACCCCTACGTGTGTGTATATATCACCCCTACACTTGGAAATTCAATCAAGCTATTATACTCTTGTCCATCGTCCAAAGTACTTTTTAATTGGTGAATTTTTAGATGAAATTGCTCACACATTCTTCATACGACCGTTAATACTTCTTGAGGTACCAACGACCGATTACAAAATGTGTTCGCACATTAAAGAGTAATTCCTAGTCTTGTAATCCCTAAGGCTTTAGCAGTGACTCCCAAACCAGTTGGTCTAAGGCACTAGGTGATAAAGCACCCTCGCTAAATATTTTTTCTATTTATGCAGCCTTAAGTAATTACAAAAACCAGTGTTCATTTTTTTTATCTCTTTATTCACACTTGTATTTTTATTTTATTTTTCTTCGTACTAAGGACTTTAGACAAGAGCATTTCAAGGTCTCTTCTACTATTCCAAGTTTCAAGGTTCGTGTTTGTGCAATTTGTAGGGTATATATTTTTAGAATTTAGACTTAAGCTAGGAATTATTTTTCAAAGTTATACTTTAATAAAAATATCAATACTTTTCTTTTGTTTTAATTTAGCCCAAGAAGTCAACTCAAAATTTGCCTATTTCTAAATAAACTACAAAGACATATATTTTCTACCGTTAAATTTTAAGAAAGGTTATTTTTAGGGTTTTTAATTGGCTAAGTCTAGGATCTAGTTTTTCCTAGCTAGTTAACCTTCTTGTCAAACTTAAGTCAATTATAGCCAAAATTGAATGTTTCTATTTTTATAATTTTTCAAATTTTCAATTTTTATGGGTTTTAAAATAAGTATGCAAATGCAAAAATATACATATGAATGCGAAGGAAGAAAGGTTACCGAGCACACCCCCAAAGTTAAACTTGACAGTGTCCTCACTGTCATGCTATACCAAGAGGGTCAAAATGTCGGCACTCCTCTGTTTATTTATTTACAATTTTTTTTTCTTTTTTTTATTGTTAAAAGAAAAACAAAATATATATACAAAAAGATCCCCCCTAAACTTAAGTGAAACAGTGTTTCCACTGTTTTAAGCGTTAAAGTTCAGAGTTAGGGAGGAGAAAAATCAAACTATATAAGGCCTTACATAGGCCAAAGGTTAGCACCAACCATTCAAAAATTCTATCGTGATAATGGTAGGGTTGGTGGAAGAATAGAGTGTAGAGAAAGGAGTTGAGAAACACACGAGACCGTATGGGAAGAAAGGTGGAATATGGTCTCGGTGGAGGAGAAGAATGTCGGAAAAGAGAAAGAAGTGTAGCACGAACTTGAGAGTGTAAATTGAGTGAATAAATTAGCGCAATTTGTGATGACCGATGTGTTAAAAGCGATTGTGCTAATCTATCAACCCGTCGAGAAATGGGGTTAAATCCCTCAAGATTCGCAAGAAAACATGGGTACTTTGAACTTGGTAAACCATCCATTGAAAATGGAAACGCGACGGATTCTTACGTGGTCGAAACGATAGGAAGGACGAAAGGGAGTGATTTAGGGATAGTCTTATTCTCACCTAAGTAATCTGTCTCGAACTTGAAGGATTCTATTAATGGTTTGAAATGACTGTAAGCAACCGAGTCTGATGGTTCAACTAACTCATCTGAAAATTCAAAGGACTCAAACTCGGGCGGTGAGTCTTCACAATCGTCCGAAAAAGTGAAACACTCGTAATCGTTATCAGCTGTGAGAACTGTGTCAGATTCAAAGAGGTACGCACTAGTGGCGTCAAAACTGTTGTGATCGAAGAGAAATATTTCAAGCTCACAGTCCTCCTGCGTGATCTTTTGTGTGGTCGGAACGATGGAAATGAGGGAGGGTGATTTAGGAAGTATAACAGTTAAAGGTTCATGAGGATGAATTGGAAAATCCGACTCGTCAAACAAAAATGGTTCATCCTCAATACTATCCTCAATACTCTCCTCAATACTCTCCTCAATATTATCCTCATAATTCTCCTCAAAAGTTATTTCATCCATGCTATTATCATCAAAATCAAGACGCATATGAAGTTCGGGAGAAACATTTAATGACTCGGGATGATGAATTGGAGAGAAAATTTCAGTCAAATCTACGGGTTCATCATCCAAAATATTCCCTGCGTCAATATCCTCAATCAAGTGAAAATCAATTTTCTTAGACACCTCATCAAAAGCATGGATATTTATCAATTCTGGTTCTAGATTGGAGGTGTAGAGATCAAAAGGATTGGTGACGGTTTCACTCGAAAGGGGCTCTTCACAATCTGGCAAATCAAGCACTATAAAGTCGCACAACTCATTAAACGTTTTATTTTTAACTGGTGAATCATTTGGGACACTTGTTTGAAAACCAGAGTTGTGGGATTCAATTGAGGATGGGTAGGTTTGATTTGGAAGTGTGTAGAACTCACTCTCACCACTTAAATTCTCACTCTGTCCAACCGCCTCATCATACATTGGAAAATTTGGAGCTAGTTGGAAACTAGCTACCGGTTCACTAGGTTGCATAAGGGCGGCAATGGACGCATCCACATTCCTCACCATTTGGTTAGTCGCTACTATATAAGCTTCCAACGACTGTTCTAGACTAGACAAGGGTTGTGAAGGGGTTTCAGTAAAAGATTCAAAATTGTTTGGATTTTGGAAACTCCCAAATGGTTGTGTAGAAGTAATGTCTATGGAAGGTGTGAAAGTTAGGTAGGACTGGTAGGAATTGAATGGTTGGACAGGAGTAGGATCAACATTTGGATAAAAAGGTAAATGGACTCGTTGATCCCAAGAACTGGAAGTATTGAAAGGAGTGAAAGATCGGTTATGAGATTGTTCAATATGTTCAGCAATAGACATGGGTTTAGGAGTTACAACAGGACTCGAAGAGGGAGTATCAACGTAGAAAGGTGGTGAAGGTTGAAATGGTTGATACAAAGTGGATTGTGGAGTCGAATTGTTTCTTCAAGACGCTTCTATTCGATCTTTCAAAGAAATTTTGGGCATGAAGGGGTCATCAGTAATTCGACCAAAACAATTCGCGTAAGAAGCAATGTTTGGATGAGGGTACCAAAGTTCGGCAAGAGTTTTGGGAGGTGGGGTACCCATGATATAAGAAAGGAGAAGAAAAAGAATGTGGGGTGCACGGATTTCTTAGCGACAATTTGTAAGTTTTTGTAAATTTTTTTTCTTTTTTTTCCTTTTGTGTTTTCTTCTTCTTTTTTTATGGAGCTTTTTGCAAAAAAAGATTTTCAATAAAAGGCTTAAACACACGTTCAACCACAAATGCACAATCAGGCCTAGATCTAGGGTCACCTAGGTCAGCTAGACAGCTCCTAACTGTTCCAAAGGGCAAGAAGTAGGACCTCAAACCGCCTCTTCACCGTCAATTGTGGCCAGGTAAGTGCCAGGTAAGTGGGAGGTTCTCCACTACGTAAGTAGTGGGCCTAATTAAGTAACCACTTGCCTTAGACACACTTGTCTAGACACCACAAAATCAGGTTAGGATCAACGGTCGATGTCTACAACTAGTCCTTTGTCCTATTGAGCGCGAAGTCCTTAGATCTGAGTCTAATCTTTTTTAATTAAATGATGGTCAATGCAATATGCCTTATGTGATTTCTGGGGTCCTGGAAAGGGTGATGAAATCCCCACCCAATCTGGATTGGTGTAAAAGCCCCTTAAAGTCCAATTAAAATATGCAAAGCAGTAAACACAATCAAACACTTACAAATTTTTTTTAGCGCGGCGCAAAGAATCCTGCACAAGATTAATTATTGGAAGGGGGAGAGATTTTTTTAGCGCAAAGAATCCTGCAGGAAATTTTTACAGAAGATATATCAGGGGTTGCAGAGAAGGTTCAAGGGAGCTTACAGCGATTTTTTCTGATGATGACGTCACCTAATGACCGCGGATGCGCGGTCAAAGCGCTACTTCGGCGGCGGAAACACGGCGGCGGCGGCAGTTCGGTTCCCAAAAATTTTTCCGCCCCTCTGGTTTGACTTTTCTCTGCTGTTCAGATCTAAGGTTTTCTGTTTTGATCTCTGGATTTTTCCAGATCCGAACTTGTTTGTCGATCCTGCAAAATTCACACGAAAATACCCTTCACAAAATAACAAGATGATAAATTTTTATATTTTTTTTCCAGTTTTTATGATTTTTTTAATTTTATATTAACCCGAAATTGCAAAAAGAAAATAGCACGCCATCCCCGGCAACGGCGCCATTTGATTGTAAGAGATTTAGCGTGCTTGCGCTTTTAAAAGATGAATAAAAAATATTTATTTATAACCGCAATCAAGAACGGCGTCGCTTGGTAGCTAGCCGGTGAGTACGGGTCGGTCCACAGGGATATTGTGTATTTCTTAATTTGGTCTAACGAGTTAATTCCAAACTGTGTGAATGGATTGATTAAATCTATAAACTAAGTTTTATCTAGACTAGAGTCTTGCTAGGGTTAGGTTTAGGTTAAGTTTGGAAATGTAAAGATTTCCCACCGCTTTCAATGCCCTAATTTAGATCTACTAGGTGTTATGGTAACAATTAATAAAGGGGATTAGTACCATCGGGAACAAACGATGTTTCTTCCTCTAGATTCTTGTCCTTCCTTTCTTAATTCCTAGCCTAACGTCCATGGAAGACATATACAACCGGTCCTTTATACTACGGTATCACCGCTACCTCGGGGGATAGGGTGCCGTAGGGAACGGTGTGTTATGTATGCATGGAATCCTATAAAAACTTATGATGGGCAAGAAAGGAGTGAGAGATTTTCATCTTTCAAGCCTTCCCCAAATCTAACCCTAACAAGCGAGGAGACTACTCGCTCATTAGAGAATTGAAAAACATTTCTAATTAATTTAACTAGGGCAGATAAGAAAATTTAAACTAGGGCAATGAAAAGAAAACTTACTAATTTTATTGATGGCTCTCTCCAAACATTTACACAAGATTTAATTTTTGAAATAGATGAATAAAAAGAGGCATAACCTAAAACAGGTTTTTAGGGTTCTATTTATAGATTCATAGAAATCCTAGGTTACAATCGCGTCATATCTGTTTTTACAAATTTACCCCCTAAGAAAAAGACCTAGTCAACGCACTGCCAGGGCACCGACATTTTTCCACCGACACGGGTCCTTGATGGCCGCGTTTCCACGGCCAAAGCCCACGTTTGGCCGCGGTTCCACGGCCGTATTTGTGCTTTGTTGGCTCATTTTCTTTGGGCTGATTCCTGTTGCATTTTTCTTGGTTTTTCTTTAGTTGTTTTCTCAGATTGGCTTCTGGTTCTCTTCCAGATCTTCACAGTGAATAAATTCGTGGACTTTTATCGCTTGCTTCGTGTCGAAGTCTTGAACCTTGCTCTGCCTTTGTGCTTTGTGAAATTGTCCATTGATCTTCGTTTAGTCTTCAAACTGTAGGCAAGATAAAGATTCTCTGTTTGTTGCTCGAAGTCTCACTTTTGCATCGTCTTTTCATTGTTTTCACTAATTTTGTTCCGAGAGCCTGTAACCTGCTACTATGTTGCAGACATGGGTCAAAAGCACCTGTTTGTTTGTAAATTGAATAAGAATAGGGAATAAAATAATGCAAAATTATGGTATGAACAATACCATACACAAATATCTACATCTTCGATCACCTTGAAGAATCCTGATACTTGCAACACCTGGTTCTCTACTTTATTCTTATACCTATAATTTCTCAAAACTTAGACCTTGCATTTCTACGAAACACATGTCTAAGAACTAGAGAAGTCACAAGTAAACAAAATATAGTACGAGGACCAATCCCTCTGTCCTAATGGACACTGGACAACATACAATACTTTGTATAAGTCCTTTGAGTCAAATAACTCAAACCCTGTGCGTCGTAGGTTGAAAACTGTACTATGGCTGTGAAGAATTACACCGTTGTTGAATGCTCCTTATCTAACCATCAACTGATATAGGTAAATGTCATGGACATAATTTCAAAAAGTTATATCTCACTTTATAAAAATAAACGTACAGATATATCAATTTGAAATTGGTGCATAACAATGGATATTCAAAACCAAATATTTGCCGTCCGGCAAACAACCCGGGCGATTTCCTCAAATATCACCAAATATAACGAATCCCGATATAATGAGAACGATCACCCAATTCCCAATAACTTACTCCCACTCATCATCTGTAAAACCATACAGATATGAGAATCATACCTGGTAAATACATACCCTGGAGTAAGGGCTAATTGGGAAATCAGTTTTCTTTTAACAACGCATAGTGAAACTAAAACATGAAAATGTTTCGAAAGGGTATCCGGGTATTCCTAGTAATGCCTCTTCCATTATCAGATTCACAACTGTAACCGTATATTTCTTTGCCATCCTCCAAATCCCTTTATTTGTCTTTACTCGTTACCTTCTGTACACCCCTTTAGGCTAAATGGTTTTCTTCCCTCCCTACCGTTCGGCACCAACCTATGGTTTGGAAGAAGACTATCCAATAAGCATAATGGGTGTAATCTCCTAATCATAGGAGAACTCGTAACCTGAGAGAATGTGAAGATAAAAAATAACTGAATAAACCTTATTCCTATTTCTCCTGAACCAGAATCCATCCCCGAACTGGAACAAGTTCCTTCGAGTTCGTATATAACTATACGATGGAATATCCAATAACTGTGGATCTTCGTAGTGATACGGGGTGTTCTGGAGAAATACCAAGGTGAAATAGGAGTGGCGATGAAATATGTGGTTTGGTCATGAATGATAGCAGTTGCAATTTACTTTGCCCTCTTTCTGATCCCTTTATTTGTCTTTACTTAATACCTTCTGTACACCACACTTAGGCTAATTGGTTTTCTTCATTCCCCACATTTCGGCACCTGCCTATGGTTTGGAAGAAAACTATCCAATAAGCGTAATAGGTGTACCCTTTCCTAATCCTAGGAGCCCTCACAACCCGAGAGAAGGTAAAAGGAAAAGACAACTGAATAGTCCTATTCAATCTCTCCAGAACCAGAATCCATCCTCGAATTCGGAACAAGTTCCTTCGAGTTCGTATATAACCATACGATGGATTTATCCAATGGAAGTGGATGTTCGTAATAATACGGGGTGTTCTGAAGAAATGCAAAGGGTAAAAGAAGGAGTGGCAATGATGTATGTAACTCAGACAATCCAAAAGCCAGTGTTTTAAGAAAGTTCGGTCAACTTGGTCACTGAGTCATAGTCTAGGGTCGGGCCATGGTCGTAGCTAAAGAGAGAGAGAAAAGAAACACTCTGCGTGCACTCTAACGTAGATCAGAATGGTTATCACTTTATCTAATCAGGAAGCCTCCCACTGTATCCTCAAATTCTCCACCAAACCTGAAAGAAGAATTAGTCGGGATCACCCGAGGAGTAAACCAACTCATCAATGGGAATCGGGATCCAACTATCATCGCATGATAACGTGACGGAATCCACTCACGTTATCACACTCCAGAAGGTATGCGCATGCCTGGCAAGTTTCTGTTTCTTTAGAAACTCCCGATATGATTTTTACGCCATGCTCTTATGACCTTGACGAAAGCCAACATATCATAAGTCACATGTCAAGTTCTACCCGTCATTATCCAGGTTAATTTGAACCCACCCGTACATACCCTTGACGAAGGCCAAAATAGTAGTACGACTGTCCCAAACTAACGCATCTATCTATGCAACAGAAAAGTAACAAATAGCTATCATACACTATGCCTTGACGAAGGCCAACATACATAGCATGAATACTAAGTGCCACCTTTCTGAAATGACAGAGGGCTACGAATGGTTTTTGGCGAAAAACCTTTAACGTAATGAACTTGATATCGTTGAAGGAATCGGATAGCTTTTTACAAAAATATAGTGGCGAAAACCTTTGCTAAAGAGATCAATACCGGTGAAGGGATCTCGGCTCTTTCCCCGTAGAATGAGGTGCAGGATATTCCAACTGAATACCACGATGCAAAGCAAAAAGTAATCGACTATAGTGAAGTTATTACCCTAACGCAAAATTCTGTCCAAGGGGTCACTCCCGGTGAAGGGATCTCGGCCCTTGCCTCGTCGACTGAGGTGCTGGATATTCATAACCGAATACCACTGTGCAAAACAAAAGAGAACGTCTTGTAATAACAGCTTTTTGAAAAAATGTTCCAACAATATCAAATAGGTTTGTTTAGCTTGCATTGATCCGAATCAATGCAATCCCATCAATTGATCACACCAATAAAGAACGAAAATATGATGTACATATATACCATCCGCATTCGCCACTGGGTCCCGTCATCACCCGTTAGGTTACTTAACTAACGACAGAGCGGGGACTGGACTAGCGCGGATGTAAAACATATACAATATCTACTAGTATATATATATCAATATATAATAATCGCTCATGGCGTGATAAATGCAACATCACAGAAATGTAATAAGCATCACAGAACAATACAGATAATCTGGGATCCCCGAGTTTCCTTTGAACCGCAACTGAAACCCGACGTTCTCCTGGTCGTGTGGATAGCCTGTGCAATGAAATCCTAGACCCCTACGGGCGCGGCAAGTTACTCGCCAAAACCTGAAGCGAGGCATCCCCCTTCAACAAAGTGAATGGACCACCCAGCACTTTACGGAATCCGGTAACTTGAGCACCCCTTCTTGGGTCAATCTATACCCCCTACGAGTGCAGCGAATAGCCCGCCAATTCTAGAGTAAAGCCCCCTCCGTCTCAAAGCCATGAGATGCGGGCTCGTTGCCCTCTAGAACCCGGCTATCCGTGCACACCACCGCGGGGTAATCCTAGTACAGAAAATAAAAATATGTACAACGGGTACATCGACCTCAACCCGGTCGTGCCCCAAAAGAATAATATACAAACAGGCAGTGACAGCAGTCCACATGTCAGACGCTCGCCCCGCAATATCAAATGTACAAATAAAACAAAACTGTGCTAACATTGCACCAAGCTATCCACCACGACAAATCCGCAACAACACAGCATACCACAGAACATCAACGCGAATGTCACGTTCGCAAATCCGTCTAAAAGAGCTATAGCAATTAGACAAGATTTACCGCTCGAATGACATTCACGGTCACAGATATAAAGTAAGCACTGTGAACTAACTTATTTAAAATTTTCGATCGATAAAATTTCCAGAAGTGGGCCCCAAGTACAAATCCCAGTACTCAAAATAATTTTTCGACGACAAAAAAATTTCGACAGAAACTTTGAACTTGGAATTGTAGTTTTGGAAATTTTGTCCGATCGATATTTTAAACATGTTAGAACAAACTAGTATGTGTTAATGGCATGGCTCTGATACCATGTAAGTCTACGGTAGCGCCCCGGCCGTCAATCCGAGGCCAAATGCGGAAACAAAAACTTTTTAGGAAACCGGCGCTATCGTAGTCTTTCACCCGGATCGAACCATTAACACTAAACTAGCTAACTACTAAGAAGTGAAAGTGGCTATACCGATCGATCCGTGTCCTTCGGTCTTTGGCCACCATCCCAAGCTCCTCGCGGCATCTCCGATCTCTGGTCTCCTCGTCGGAAAGGGCACCACATCTACGAATCCTTTTACGGGCTCCCGCTTCGAACCAAAGCAACTCGGACACGAAGTTTGCTAGCCGACGTGTCCAAGGTGAAGTAGAGAATGTGTGTGATAACTTTGTCTCTTGACACTCTAGGATTCTCAACACATGAGATGGGTAGAGTGGAGGTTAAAGATGATGCCATGGGAGAAAATGTGAGCTAGAGAAAGAAGAAGAAAAAGAGGCTTGCTTTGTTATTGTGTTGAATTATTGTTGTGAGCACAAGAATGAAAACCCAAGAACCAACCCAAAGCCTATGGCTGCGCTCTCTCTCTCCATCCATCAATTCAACACAATAAACAAATCCTAATGTGACATTAGCACAAATAAAGAGACCATGAGTCACTAAACATGTCCATGTCACATTAAATGCACCTCATCATGAAATCCACTCACAATTTCAACATGTAAACATTAATCCAAATGTTTACAACAACAAAAAGATACGGCAACATCTAAAGTAAACTCGTGACGGATCACAAGGATACCCCTTACCTGTATATACATACCTGCATCCGCATTCCGACTGAATGCGAATGCGATGAGACGAAAGTAATCCAACAAATCTAATACTAGGATCCGGCTTAAACCAAAGCCCACTAGTATGATCCGTCCGATCATGATCCATGCACAAGTGCACGTATATGACCGAACCCTGTCATATATCATACGGCCTCTACAACGTTTCGCTCGAAACTTAAGAAACTGTCTGTGGGGGACTCTAAAGACTCGTCAATACTTTGGCTGTGGAGTTAACCACTAGCACTCAGTGTTACTAGCTGTACGTAACGGGATACCAGGTATTGACCAAAAGGGAGGTCGATGAGCGAACTCATCCTCACACCCTACTGAGCCTATTAATGACAATATCCGTACAGTCCGGTCCGTTTGTCTATGAGCATCGCATGTTGGGCCTAGGGGGTTGGTAAAAGTCAGACCCCCAAAAGCGGTACAAGTCGTGTCGGAGTATAGTCCAGAACACTCTGAGATACTACTGGAATACCTACCAGTAAATCTCGTGCCTTGTCCAAGGACTTCGTGTAATGGCTCTCCTAGACACAGCGCGATCTCACCCCCAATACCGGGAGAGACGAAACCCCTGCCGATCCGCTCACTGCCTCCATGTGGCTCGGGACTGTACCCAACTAAAACATGTTTGCAAGACTCCTTTGAGCCGTGGTAGGGTAGTAATCAAAGCACAGTGGGAACTCACATGAGACAAATGACTATCTCAGGTCGATGAACTAACCTGTACATATGTCACCAGGGAACTGCTATCTGACACTAGGTATAAAACAAACTAGCATGTTCCCGGCGAGTCCTGTCCGGTGTACTCATAACCCAATGAGCACCTGTATACGTCTTAGGTGAACCAACTGACACTAATGGCCTGTAAGACCAGCCATCGCCCCTCGTCGGGGTTTCGATTCGTATACATTAGTCTACTCTGGAGTATCAATGCCCTGTCTCGAAACTCCCTCGACTAGGGACCTTTTAAGGATGTGCTTATAGACCCCAGCTCCCACGTATATGATCGCCATCATACTGCTGGCCGTCAAGCAAGAATCCTAAGGGCTCTATCAACGTGTAATAGTAATCTGTAATATCACCTAAAGCATGTACACGATGATAAAGATAAACCAGATAGCATACTATCATCTTGAGTAAGACTGTCCTTTCGGCATAGGTCCTCCCTCAATCATTGCAATCACGTGCCTGCGATCCAATAATTGACTTTGAGGGCACTATATCCAACATGTACTTCATTACATCATTTGTTCATGCCTAGCCTATTAGTCATACATTGCAGTTCGATTTGTTGATATTATAGGCATTCATTATCATTGACATGTGCACTTATGCTGATATTTCAAAAGAGATTTCTAAGAATAAAATAATGATTTTCTTATATAAACATATTCATATCACGAGTTGAAATTGATTCATGTTGCATACATACCTGCTAGTACATCATGCCAGATTAGTATTGTAAATTGATCCATGTTGCATACATATCTGCTAGTATATCATGCCATATCAGTATTGTTGATATCATGACACTTGCGTGCATGCTTACGGTAGCCTCTATAGATATTATTTATTACTCACGAGTTGGCAACTCCCCCCCGTTGTGCTACAGCCTTTTTGCAGGTCCGCTCCGTCAGCACAGTAGCGGCGGACGCACTTGCTCCTTTTGCTCCTTTTGCCTGGACTTGAGACTTTTGCTCGTAGGTGGGTTGTGGTATCATTTTGGTTTCCACCTTGTATATTCATTGTATCTAGAGTACTCCATCTACTGTACCTGTTATTGTATTGGTATATATTGGCCTAGAGACGATGTAGTGAGATTTGTGGACTTTTATGTTGTATTTGGGGGTCGAGCTCACTTGAGCCGACATGATGTTTATTACTTGTTCCTTTATTACTTATTTTGCACATTGCTGATTTATATTGCGTGGAATTTGAGTCCGCTTCGGCGAAGAGCTAGCTCCCGCTTGGGGATGCCTTTTTCATGTTATTTATATATTCCTGTTTTGTACCCGTTTGGGGGGCCAGTTTTTACAAAGGAGACTCTGCCGAAATTTTCAGAAAAATGGATGTTGCTTTAAAAAAGCTTGAGGTGACTTATTTGATTAAAAATTGCTTTCAATAAATTGGTTTTTTCTTCACTCTATTGCTTAAATGGGTTTTGATTTCTGGGCTTTGGCTTACTTAGATTGCGTACGCCTTGAGACGTTTCGTAATTTAAGTGCCAGTCGCATTCCGTACCATTCGGGTCGTGACAAAGTTGGTATCAGAGCGATTGGTTTTACCTTTCTGAGTGTAGGATGACCCTTGGTAGATGGAGTAAGTGACTTAAGCAGGGCAACGTAGCGTGTGTATGTCCGCGGCATACTTGCGATACGGTACTCCGCCTAAGTGACTTTAGGATATGCTTGTTTGAAAATTCCTTCTTCAATTCTGTGTATCCTATGATTCTATTGCACTGTTCTTATTATCCTGTTTCCTGTACCAGCCACTATGCCGCCGAAGGCTACGAGAGCGCAGAGGGCTGCCACCCGAGATGAGATCCGAGCAGGCTCGTCCGAGACGAGGACCGAGCAGGACGGTGTACCTACTTTCCAGGGACAGACTGATCCGCCTTCCCCAGGCCGTATGGATAGGCTAGAGTCTGGTATGGAGGAGCTACGACAGATGATGGGAGATATGCAGGAGTTACGACAGATGGTGGGATCCTTAGTAGAGGCCAGTCATGCACCGAGATCGGAGGACATACCTACCACAGCACATACTACCATACTACCTGCTGCCCAGACAGTTGCTCCTCCTACTACTACCGTGGCTATTCCAGTATCGCTACAGGATTTCATGAGGCTGAGACCCCCAGTCTTCACCGGCACTGATGCAGCGGAGGACCCGCAGACATTCTTTGACAAATTAGCTAGGATTTGCCGTTCGCTCAGATGTTCCGATGACAGATAGGTGGAGCTTACGAGTTTCCGTTTAGAGGGCCTTGCGCAGACATGGTGTGAGTCGGTCGAGAGAGGTCAAGCTGCAGGTCTACCTCCTATGACTTGGGCCGAGTTCACAGCAGTATTTCTAGCCCGTTTCCTTTCAGAGAGCGTTCGTGATGCTAGAGCTCGTAGTTTTGAGGCTTTGCGCAAGACTCTAGGGATGACGGTGTCCGAGTATGATGTCCAGTTTACACAGTTGTCCAGATATGCTTGTTCATATCATAATTTTGCATTATTATATTCCCCATTCTTAATCATATTGCAAATAGATAGGTGCTTTTGATCCATGTCTGCTAAATAGTTGCAGGTTACAGGTTCTCGGAACAATACAGTGAAAATGGTGAAAAGACGCTACAAAAGTGAGACTACGACCAACAAATAAATGAATCTGCAAGATGCCGCCTATAGTTAAGGAACAAATGAAGATCAATGAACAGTTCGATTTCACAAAGCACGAAGGCAGCACAAGATTCAAGACTTCAACACGAAGCGAACGGTAAAAGTCAACAACATTTCTGCACTGTGGAAATCTGGAAGAAACTAGAAAAGATTCTGAAGAACCAAGTGAAGAAAACAGAAGCAAATAGCAACATGAAGCAACCCAGAGAAATAGAGACAGAGACCCCATCATATGGCCGCGGATCCGCGGCCAAACATGGCTTATGGCCGCGGTTCCGCGGCCGTGCTGAGCACGTGTCGGTGCATTTTGTCGGTGGGTGTCGGTGCGTTGACCAGGCTTCTCAGGGTAGTTTTGTAATTTTAGATA
The DNA here is from genome assembly GCA_030015575.1 of Agapanthus africanus. Classification (NCBI taxonomy): domain Eukaryota; kingdom Viridiplantae; phylum Streptophyta; class Magnoliopsida; order Asparagales; family Amaryllidaceae; genus Agapanthus; species Agapanthus africanus. Next base: position 181,596,161 of record CM057350.1, on the reverse strand, counting down.
TAGATTAGATGTAAATCCTAGGTTTTCTATTATCTATAAATAGAAAGCCTACCGCTCTTTTTGGAGCATGCCTCTTTTTATTTTCCTAGTTTAAAATTTCATTCCTTGTAATTGTCAAAGAGTGCATCAATAAAAAAGTAAGTTTCTTTTATCTTGAAATTTTATCTAGAAATTTTATTTCTCTGCCGTAGTTATTTTCCGCAATTTTTTATCTGCCGCACTTATTACATAAAAACCATAAAAAATGAATTCTTTTATTAATTCCCTAATGAGTGAGTAGTTCCTCACTTGTTAGGGTTAGATTTGGGGAAGGTTTGAGAGATGAAAATCTCTCACCCCTTTCTTGCCCGTTCAATATTTTTAAATTAGGACTCTATGCAAACAAGCACACACCGCTCACTACGGCACCCTATCCCACGAGGTAGCGGTGATTCCATAGTTAAAGACCGGTTGTGTTTGATTTCCATGGAGGTTAGGGGTAAGAGTTAAGAAAGGACGGACAGGGACCAAAGGGAAGAAACCTAGTTATCCGCCCGATCGTGCTAATCCCCTTTGTTAACTATTACCTTAACACCTAAAAGTTCTTAAATCGGGCAAAGAAAGCGGTGAGAATAATTGACTTTCCAAACTAACCTAATCCTAACCCTAGCAAGGTTTTAATCCTAATCAAACTCAACTTCAGTTTTTATTGAAAATCAAAAACCTACCATAAATAGGAATTGACTCGTTAGAACAACTAGAAAATACACGTAATCCCTGTGGACCGACCCGTACTCAACCGGCTAGCTACCAAGCGACACCGTTCTTGATTGCGGTTAATTCTTTGATTTCAAAAACGCATAAGCATAAATCTCTACCAATCAAATGGCGCCGTTGCCGGGGATGGCGTAGTTATTTTCTTTTTTGTAATTTCGGGTTAATTAAAAATTTGAAAAATCATAAAAACTGAAAAATATAAAAACAAAAAATATAAAAATTTTATCATCTTGTTACATTTTGAAGGGTTTTTGTTTGAATTGTGCAGGATCGGAAAGACGAACAGATTCAGATCTGGAAAAATCCAGTGAGCAACACAACAAACAGCAGATCTGAACAAATAGAGGAGAACCACAACAGACAACAGAAGAAGTTTGGAGGCCTGAGTCAACCATTCAACCGCGGAACCGCGGTCATAGGCAGCAATTGGCGGCGGAAACGCGGCTCTTTGCTGACGTCAGCACGTGGAAACTTCTCTGTAAGCACTCTTTTCCTCTCTTCTGCCCTCTGTAGTCCTCTAAAAAAATTTCCTGCAGGGTTCTTTGCGCAAAAATTTCTCCCCCTTCTCCAATAACTTGATCTTGTGCAGGATTCTTTGCGCCGCAATAAAAGAAATTTTTTTTGGCAAGTGTTTTGAATTTTTGTGTATTTATTGCTTTGCATTTTTAAAACGGACTTTTAAGGGGCTATAACACCAATCTAGCTTGGGTGGGGATTTCATTACCCTTCCTAGGACCCCAAAAATCACAAAAAGCATTCGCATCAACCTTTGAGTTAATTAAAAAAATATTAGACTCAGCCTATAAGGACTGTCGTGCTCATTAGGACAAAGGAATAGTTGTAGGCATCGGTCGTTTATCTAAACCAGACTTTGTGGTGTCTAGGCTAGACAAGTGGGAAAGGTAATTTAAAAGGCCCATCTCACGGTGATTCATGAGAGGATCCCTCCTTTCTTTACTTGTGCTTACCTGGACACAATTGGTGGTGAAGAGGCGATTTGAAGATCTCACAACTTGCCTTTTGGAATAGTTAGGAGCAGTCTAGTTGACTTAGGAGACCCTAGCTCTAGGCTTGATTGTGCATATTGTGATTGCTTGATCGTGTGTCTAAGCTCTTTATAAAAATCTTTTGCAAAAACTCCTTATAAAAAAAACACAAAACAAAATTTTTTTACAAAAAAGACTTGCCATTTTTGTCGCCATAAATCCATTGCACCCACTGCAACGGCATTAACGAGATGTTGGGATTCAATCCTAACAACCCCTTACCTGCGGGACTGATTCCACCTCCACTAGGTGTGAATAACCCACCACACCTTCCTGTCGATGCGCCCCAACGAATCGCGCTCCAGGATCTTTTCTATCCCATACGCACCGCACTTCCCACTTGTCTTTCACTTCCACCGGCTAATGAGAATAACTTTGAAATTAAACCCCACTTCATCAATATGTTGCCCAAATTTCACGGGCTGGAATCCGAAGATGCCTACATCTTCATTAACAAATTCCAGAATGTTTACGCAATGATGAAGACCACACAACTTTCTGATGATGCTATAAGGCAACGTGTCATTCCATTCACCTTATGTGACCTAGCTGAAAAATGGTTATATAGCACAGCATCACACTCCATAAAAAATTGGGAAGAGTTTGTTAAGGCTTTTCTAAAAAAGTTTTACTCACACCATAAGACCGCGAGAATTCGCAACGAAATTATTCAATTTTTCCAGCTTCCTTCCGATCCTTTTTGGAAGTGTTTTGAAAGATTTAAGGACCTCCTTGTTCAGCGCCCTCACCACGGTATCGAGAATTGACAACTTTGCCAAACTTTATACGAAGGACTGAACCCAGCAACTAAGCAGTTGTTGAAAACCATTTGTCAAGGTCACTTTCTTATAAAATCTAGCGAGGAAGCTTGGCAATTTCTCGACGATCTTGCTGAACAAACGCTTCAGTGGGAAAGCACCAAGCCCACTTCATCTACTTCATCAGGTCAGTCTAGGGCAGGCATACATCAACTTGATATGTCGATTGCAATGAAGGCCGAAATGGCTGCACTCACGAAAAAAGTAGAAGCAATTGAGAGCAAATTCTCATCGCCCTCTCCTGCCCCAGCTTTACCCCCACGCACTATTTATGCTTGTTGTTCGGATCCGTCCCATCTTACTGAAGAGTGTCTTTACAATCTACCTGTTCAAGGACAAGATCAAGTCAATGCTACCTTTCAGCGAAGATAAAGAAATGATCCATACTCTTCAACTTACAATCCTGGTTGGAGGAGCCACCCAAATTTTGCTTGGAATCAAAATCAACAACAATTCCAAGGCAACAACAACTTTCAAAGGCCTCCTCTACAACAATAAGCCCCTCAACAAACTCAATATCAGCAACCTTTCCAACCCCAACCTTATCCAAACCAAATGAACAATTTTGTACCCAACAACTCTTATCCTTAAAACAATTTTGTTCAGCCGAATAACGATAAGGTTTCCTCGCTAGAACAAAGTTTGGATACGTTTTTAAAACAATCTACAAAATCGTCATCAAGCATCCAGTCTTCCATTGAGTCTTTGGTGCAAAACAGTGCTTCACATGATCAGAGCATCAAAACAATTGAGGCACAAATTGCAAAACTGAATGCTGCGTTAAGCGAGCGAGAAAAGGGAAAGCTTCCGTCTCAACCATTGCCATATTCCGGTCACACACACAACGCACATGTTGCGTATGAACAACAAAATCATAATGTAAATGCTGTGGCTATGTTGAGATCTGGAAGAGTGTTGCACAATAATGTGGGTATTAGTGATGACACCCCGGCCGCCGCTTCTTTTTCTTCTTCTTCTTCTTCTTCTTCTTCTTCCTCTTCATCTTCTTCGTCATCTTCTTCTTCGTCAGAGCCTGTTATTCATTCTTCACAAGGCTCTACTTCTTCAAATTCGAACGGACCCACATCTCACTCCACGATAACACCAACACCGGGATCCGTTCCAACTCCGCAATCTACTCCACAAACGTTGGACTCAACAAATTTTCAAAATATTCCATTTCCAAACAGGTTGAGATCCAATAAACAAACTCCACAAATGGAGAAAATTGTGGTGTTATTCAAACAGGTTAGCATTAACATACCTCTCTTGGATGCAATCCAACAAGTCCCTTTTTAAGCTAAAATCTTGAAGGACTTATGCACCAAGAAGAGGAAATCTCAGGTACCCAAGAAAGTATTCGTAATTAGTGCTGTGAGCAATGCTCTTACCCAACCTTTGCCCCAAAAATGAAAGGACCCTGGCTGTCCTACAATTTCAATAACAATTGGGGATAAGAACATAAATCGCGCACTTTAGATCTTGGTTCCAGTGTTAACCTGCTTCCCTATTCCGTTTATGAGCAATTAGGCATTGGAGAGTTGAAACCCACTCATTGTACTCTCCAAATAGCCGATCGATTCATCACCCATCCTAGGGGTGAGTTAGAGGATGTGTTGATTAAAGTAGGGGACTTCATATTCCCTGTTGATTTCATTGTTATGGACACACAGCCTGTGGCTAACCTATGGAACCAAATTCCGGAGATCCTAGGTCGACCATTTTTGGCCACTTCTAATGCTGTAATCAACTGTCGTAACGGCTCTATGACTCTATCCTTCGGGAAGATGTCAAGTGAGTTCAACATTTACAAGATGGGAAGTCTGCCTTCCGAACCTTTTACTCATGCATATTCTGTCGAATTAATGGATGTCGATAGCAGCGAATTTGATCAGCTTCAGGATACTGATCTAGACTCTTTTCATACGTTGTTTGACCCAACTATGTATTATACACATACGGACTCTTCCATTAAGTCGTCCGGGTCAACATCGACCGCTGTTTATGAATCTTTCATGGAGTCTAGAGACCGCCCAACTCTTTCGGATGACATTATTCTTCGGGGTATCGATGAAAGCTTTGAGAAAATTTTCGCTGATGAACTCGTATTTTTAGCAAACACGGGTGTTGAGATGAATTTACTCCAAAAAGAAATTGAACCTCCACCCCTTCTTCTTGACAATCACAAAAATGCGAGTAATCTATCGTCAAAATCACTTTGTCGTCTCTTCAAATTGAGATGCAACCCACTTCTGTTACACCACTTATCTCTTCCCCACTTCTTTGTGATTCTAGACAACATCCTCTTCCACCAATTGCCGTGTTTCACTGATAAATTCTTCGAATGGCTGGTATTAACTTTTGGCCTTTGCAAAGCTTGGCATTGGCTTGTATCATTGTTTAATTCAAGTTTAGGGGAGATTATGTTGGTTCTAAAAAGAAAATGATTTTTTGCCAACCGTATGATTGAGGGTACGTTTACCACTTGTAAATATAAAAATAAATTTTTTGGGGTATTTTTGTAAATTTCCAGTTTTAATAAAATAAAAATAAATAAAAAAATAAATAGGGGAGTGCCGACAATTTTGACCCTCTTGGTGTAGCCTGACAGTGAGGACACTGTCAAGATTAAGTTTGGGGGTGTGCTCGGTAAGGTTTCTTCCTTCGCATTCATGTGTATATTTTTGCATTTGCATACTTATTTTAAAACCCATAAAAATCAAAAAAAATTAATGGGTATAAAAATTGAAAAATTCAATTTTGGCTATATTTGACTTAAGTTCAACATGACGGTTGAATAGTAGGGAAAAACTAGATCCTAAATATAGTAAATTAAAACCCCTAAAAATAACCTTTCTTAAAGTTTAACTGTAGAAAATATATGTCCTTATAGTTTATTTAGAAATGGGCAAATTTTGAGTTCAGTTCTTAAGCTAAGTCAAAATAAGGGTAGAGTATTGAATTTTTATTTGAAGTGTAAGTCTGAAAAATAATTCTGAACCTTAAGTCTAAATTCTGAAAATATATACCCTACAATTAGCACATACACGCACCTTGAAACTTGAGATAGTAGAGGATACCTTGAATTGCTCTTGTCTAAAATCCTTAGTATAAAAAAGAAATTATAAGTGTGAATAAAGAGATATAAAAAAATGAACACTGGTTTTGTAATTACTTAAGGCTGCGTAAAATAAAAAAATATAGAGAGGGTGCTTTATCACCTAGTGTCTTAGACCAACTGGTTTGGGAGTCACTGCTAAAGCCTTAGGTATTACAAGACGATGAATTATGCCTTAATGTGCAAACACATTTTGTAATCGGTCGTTAGTATCTCAAGAAGTATTAACGGTCGCATGAAGGATGTGTGAGCAATTTCATATAAAAATTCACCAACTAAAACTACTTTGGATGATGGACAAGAGTATAATAGCTTGAATTGAATTTCCAAGTGTAGGGGTGATACTTACACATACGTAGGGGTATATGATTGGGGTTTGGATAAGAGATAGGAATGAAAAATAGGACTTATATCTTCAGTAGAAATGATAAAAATTAATAAGTTGAGATGGAACCTTAGAAGGAAAACTCAAAAGATACTAAAAGCTAAATAAATTTACAGAACATATACAATCTTAAGTTAAATGATAAGGAAGCGTGAAAAATATGGGTTGGTAATTTTTGAGTTGAAGATAATAGAATTTCTTGCTAGAACACTGAAGTGAAGAATAAAAGTGAATAGGCCAAATTGATCGGATTTTGTGGGTAGTATCCACTGAAAACCCTCAGGAGACAACACTCCTCCTACTAGGGACACCTAGAGGTTTAACGGCTTGTTGCACGAGCTCAGTGCAATCGCGTTTCCCTGCGAAAGTGAGGTTAGGATTTTTCGAGAATAAAACTAGTTTTGCTCGGGACGAGCAAAAGATAAGTTTGGGGTTTTTTGTTCATATCATAATTTTGCATTATTATATTCTCCATTCTTAATCATATTGCAAATAAATAGGTGCTTTTGATCCATGTCTGCTAAAGTTGCAGGTTACAGGTTCTCGGAACAATACAGTGAAAATGGTGAAAAGACGCTACAAAAGTGAGACTACGACCAACAAATAAATAAATTTGCAAGATGCTGCCTACAGTTAAGGAATAAATGAAGATCAATGAACAGTTCGATTTCACAAAGCACGAAGGCAGCACAAGATTCAAGACTTCAACACGAAACGAACGGTAAAAGTCCACAACATTTCTGCACCATGGAAATCTGGAAGAAACTAGAAAAGATTCTGAAGAACCAAGTGAAGAAAACAGAAGCAAATAGCAACATGAGCAACCCAGAGAAATAGAGACAGAGACCCCATCATATGGCCGTGGATCCGCGTCCAAACATGGCTTATGGCCGCGGTTCCGCAGCCGTGCTGAGCACGTGTTGGTGCATTTTGTCGGTGGGTGTCGGTGCGTTGACCAGGCTTCTCAGGGTAGTTTTGTAATTTTAGATATGGATCAGATGTAAACCCTAAGTTTTCTATTATCTATAAATAGGAAGCCTACTGCTCTTTTTGGAGCATGCCTCTTTTTATTTTCCTAGTTTAAAATTTCATTCCTTATAATTGTCAAAGAGTGCATCAATAGAAAAGTAAGTTTCTTTTATCTAGAAATTTTATTTCTCTGCCGTAGTTATTTTCCGCAATTTTTTATCTGCCGTAGTTATTAAATAAAAACCATAAAAAATGAATTCCTTTATTAATTCCCTAATGAGTGAGTAGTTCCTCACTTGTTAGGGTTAGGTTTGGGGAAGGTTTGAGAGATAAAAATCTCTCACCCCTTTCTTACCCGTTCAATATTTTTAAATTAGGACTCTATGCAAACAAGCACACACCGCTCACTACGGCACCCTATCCCACGAGGTAGCGATGATTCCATAGTTAAAGACCGGTTGTGTTTGATTTCCATGGAGGTTAGGGGTAAGAGTTAAGAAAGGAAGGACAAGGACCAAAGGGAAGAAACCTAGTTATTCGCCCGATCGTGCTAATCCCCTTTGTTAACTATTACCTTAACACCTAAAAGTTCTTAATTAGGTTAAAGAAAGCGGTGAGAATAATTGACTTTCCAAACTAACCTAATCCTAACCCTATCAAGGTTTTAATCCTAATCAAACTCAACTTCAGTTTTTATTGAAAATCAAAAACCTACCACAAATAGGAATTGACTCGTTAGAACAACTAGAAAATACACGTAATCCCTGTGGACCGACCCGTACTCAACCGGCTAGCTACCAAGCGATACCGTTCTTGATTGCGGTTAATTCTTCGATCACAAATAGCATAAGCACTAAATCTTTCAACAATCAATGCTCCGTACTTGGTTGATACTGAAGAGAAGAGGGTGAAGAGGTTTATGTAGGGACTTGACACCCAGTTATTTCTTGCCATCGGCGCCCAGCACTTCGACACTTACGCAGCTGTTATGGACATGGCCTTACGGATGTAGGTGCGCATTTCAGAGACTTCGGCCGTTTTTGGGCCGAAGAGGATTCGTACAGATATGCCAGCTCAGAGGCATCGTGACATATTCTTTCTGAGAGATGGTGGCGGTAGAGGAGTTGGACGGGGTCAGCTATTTGGTTCTTATCCACAGGGACAGCAGGCGTCGCCAGGATGTTTTGTGTGCGGGAGTCCGCACCATCGTATCAGAGACCATATGGTGAGACGACAGGAAGCGGCGACAGTTCCACACGTGACTTTACCACCTTCACCACCTCCTCAGAGAGCTCTACTTCTTATCCCCGGTGATGCTCCATGTCAGATAGATGCCCCCAGAGGCCGTGGACGCGGCGGTCCTGTTCAGAAGGGACGAGGAGGCAGTGGTCGAGACAGAGGTCAGCCAGCTATTGGTGGAGGACAGGCCTGAGTATTCGCTTTGACTCCACAGGATGCGCAGGCATCCAATGCCGTTGTGACAGGTACCTTCTCAGTACGTTCTTTCGACGCGCGAGTATTATTCGACCCAGGTTCCACACATTCGAATGTATCTACATACTTTGCACCAATGTTGGGCCACGAGTCATCGTCGTTAGATTAGCCGCTTGTGGTTATTACTCCGGTAGGCGAGTTGTTTGTCGCTCGTTTGGTGTTTCGTTTGTGTTCCGTTCGCATTGGAGAGAGGGATTCATCGGTTGATTTGATTCTCCTCGATATGTTGGAGTTTGATGTGCTTCTGGGAATGGACTGGCTTGCCACTTTTTATGCATCTGTGGACTGCCGTGAGAAGGCAGTCAGATTTAGCTTTCCGGGAGAGCCAGTCCTTGTTATTCAGGGAGACCGCAGTATCACCCTTCCCAGCTTGATTTCGTCTCTTTGCGCCGGTCAGCTCTTGCGGAAGGGATGTCAGGGATTCTTAGCTTATGTTTGTGATACTCGAGCTGCAGAGGTTCCTTTAGACCAGGTCCCGATTGTGTGTGAGTTCCCTGATGTCTTCCCTGACGAGCTGCTTGGGTTACCACCAGAGCGCGATGTTGAGTTTTGCATTGACTTGATTCCCGGCTTGGGGCCTATTTCCATATCGCCTTATCGGATGGCCCCGGCGGAGCTTAGAGAGCTGAAGGATCAGTTGCAGGATTTGTTAGATAAAGAGCTTATTCGACCAAGTGTTTCTTCGTGGGGTGCTCCTGTCCTGTTTGTCAAGAAGAAAGACGGCAGTTTGCGCTTGTGCATTGATTACCGCCAGCTGAACAGGGTTACCGTATGGAACAGATATCCCTTACCACGTATTGATGATTTGTTCGACCAGCTTCAGGGTGCGGGATACTTTTCGAGGATTGACTTGCGATCGGGTTACCATCAGTTGCGGGTGCGGCAGGAGGATATTCCGAGGACGGCTTTTCGCATACGTTACGGGTACTATGAGTTTTTGGTGATGTCGTTTGGACTCACCAATGCACCAGCCGCGTTTATGGACTTGATGAACCGCATTTTCAGGATGTATCTAGATCTGTTCATCATCGTGTTTATTGACGACATTTTGGTGTATTTCCGGAGCCGAGAGGAGCACGGCAGCATTTGCGGATCACATTACAGACTTTGAGGGAGCACCAGCTGTTCGCGAAATTCTCCAAGTGCGCGTTTTGGCTTGACAGCGTTGATTTCTTGGGTCACGTGATTACGAGAGATGGCATATGTGTGGACCCGAAGAAGATCGAGGCCGTTTAGCATTGGCCCAGACCGACATCAGTTACGGAGATCCGCAGTTTCCTAGGCCCGGCTGGCTACTACCAACGATTTGTTCAGGACTTCTCCCTTATTACTGCACTGTTGACCGGGTTGACCCGGAAAGGAGTTCCTTTTGATTGGACCGAGGCGTGCGAGCATAGCTTCCAGCAGTTGAAGACTCGTCTTACTACTGCACCAGTGTTGTCATTGCCTTCGGGATCGGGCGGATTCGTGGTTTATTGCGACGCTTCGTGAGTGGGAATAGGTTGCGTGTTGATGCAGTACGACAGAGTTATCGCATATGCTTCTCGGCAGCTGAAGATACATGAACAGAACTATCCTACGCACGATTTAGAGATGGCTGCAGTGGTGTCTGCACTCAAGATCTGGAGACATTACCTATACGGAGAGTCGTGCCAGATATTTACGGACCATAAGAGCTTGAAGTACATATTTCAACAACGAGACCCGAATCTGAGACAGCGCCGTTGGATGGAGCTGGTGAAAGACTATGATTGCAAAATCCTTTACCATCCGGGCAAGGCGAACGTGGTGGCAGATGCTTTGAGTAGGATGCCTGGAGGTAGTTTATCTTATTTGAGCGCCGTACAGAGGCAGCCGTCAGCAGATTGGTAGATTTTATGCGGCAGCCGAGTTGAGTTCGAGTTCACTCCGACCGGGGGACAGCTTGCGCATATTCGTGCACGTCCGCAGTTGCTTGACCTTATTCGCGAGGCACAACCCAGTGATGACCGTCTTTCAGAGATCATGGAGCAGATTTGGCAGGGCAGAGATTCCGAGTTCGTGATCGATGATCAGGGGGTACTGCGATTTGGAACTCGATTGTGCATACCAGATTCTGAGGGACCGCGGCGTGAGATTCTTGAGGAGGCGCATAGATCGATATATAGCGTTCATCCAGGTTCCACCAAGATGTACCACGATCTGAGAGATGTTTATTGGTGGGACATAATGAAGAGGGACGTCACAGACTTCGTGTTGAGATGCCTGACTTGTCAATAAGTCAAGGCCGAGCACTAGAGGCCCGCGGGAGAGTTGCAGCTTTTGCCCATTCCGGAGTGGAAATGGGAGCAGATTTCTATGGACTTCGTTGTGGGTCTACCCAGGACCGGTCGAGGGTATGACTCCATTTGGGTGATCGTGGATCGATTGACGTAAGCGGCTCACTTCCTGCCCGTGAAGACCACTTTCGGTTTTGCTCAGTATGCCCAGATTTACATCGACGAGTTCATACGGTTGCATGGTGTCCCGACTTGTATCGTGTCAGACCGAGACACCTGGTTTACCAGCCGACTATGGCAGAGACTTCAGGAGGCGTTGGGCACCCGTTTGAGTTTTGGCGCAGCATTTCATCCGCAGACCGACGGCGAGTCAGAGCGGACTATTCAGACTCTCAAGGACATGCTCCGAGCGTGCGTTTTAGACTTCGGTGGTAGCTGGGATCATCATTTACCCTTAGTGGAGTTCTCCTACAACAACAGCTTCCAGGATACTATTCAGATAGCACCTTTTGAGGCCTTGTATGGGAGGAGATGTAGATCGCCCGTCTGTTGGACTGAGCTTAGCGAGAGCAGTATTTTGGAGACGCAGATCGTGCAGGAGACGACCGAGAAAGTACAGTTGATTCGAGATCGGATGAAAGCGGCTCAGAGCAGGCAGAAATCGTATGCAGACAGACGCCGTCGCAGACTAGAGTTTGCAGTTGGTGATCATGATTTTCTGAGGGTCTCTCCGATGAAGGGCATGATGAGATTTGGGCGAAAAGGAAAGCTTAGTCCCAGATTTGTGGGTCCCTTCGAGATCCTCGTGCGTATCGGCGCAGTTGCATATCGTTTGGCTCTTCCACCCGACTTCCCGGATGTTCACCACGTCTTCCATGTGTCGATACTTCGCAGATATCTTCATGACCCCTCTCACACGATTCAGCATCAGACCGTTCAGCTTGAGCGCGATCTTTCATTCACCGAGCAGCTAGTAGTGATATTGGATCGGCAGGTGAAGAAACTTCGATCAAAGGTCTTGCCATCTGTGAAGGTTCTTTGGCGCAGCCCGAATGGTGAAGAGATCACTTGGGAGGTCGAGGTCGAGATGCGGAAGAAATTCCCTCATCTCTTTGAAGGTACGCGTGGCTATATATTCAAATTCGGGGACGAATTTTTTTTAAGGGGGGAAGATTGTAGCATCTTAGAATGTGATTAGGGGTTATTATGCTTTAATGTGGGATTTTTAGTAAAAAGTTTACCAAAATGGTTTTCAAATATTTTATCTGGATTTATGAATATTTTATTAGAATTTAATTTGGACTGTGTTCCCGCCAAAAAATTTCTGCACAAAAGAGCCCAAGGTATCAAACGGCAACAATACGTTTAAGAAAATGTGAACCAGTATTTTTCGGGCTGTATTTTGACAAACTTTCGGATGTCAAACAGCTAAATTCTGATGGCATCGAAATTATCTCGAAAAAACCTTCGATTTGATATATTATGGGCTTCATAATTCATCCGGGATCAAAAGTTATGAGCAAATATGCTATGCACGTGTAATCTAAGGAAGAAAATGCGAACCAGTATTTTCCGGGCTGCATTTTGACAAACTCCTGAATGAGAAACAGCTAAATTCTGATGGTATCGAAAGTGTCTTGAAAAATTCTTCGATTTGATATATTATAGGCCTCATAATTCATCCGGGATCAAAAGTTATGAGGCATCACGTGCTCACACGTGACCGGGCATTATGTACCCACACGTGACCGGGCATCACGTGCAGACACGTGACCATTTACAGCAAAGCCAGTAGGTACTGAATAAAATAAATAATTGGAAATAATTAATCAGTGGGGTCACGTGCCAATACGTGATGGGCCTTTAAACCCACTGAAAAGAATTAAAGGTATAATAAAATAACACGGAAAAATCCCAATGGGGCATCACGTGCCAACACGTGACCAAGGGTCACGTGCTGACATATGATAATTCCTGAGTTCTTTAAAACAACAGAATTAAATTCTGGTCAAATGCTTAATCAGGGGGTTACGTGCCAACACGTGATGGGTTGCTAATGATCTATGAATTAATAGAATTAAATTCTAATTAAGAGATAATCAAAAACCCTAACTGGAAAAATATTTCTCTAAATCTTTCCAAACAAAAAAAATTGTGTTCTGTAAAATGGAGCACCGTTGGATTAAAAATCCAATGGTGATTAAAAATCACCAATTTATGGAAAGATTTTATACAAGGAAAGATTTCCCTAAAATTTGCCAGGAATAACAGATAAAATATCTTTTGGATTAAAAATCCAATGGTGAAAAACATTCACTGGATGATCTAAAAGATCTTGTTGGTTACAAAAAACAACTAAAATCTTTCAATGAAAGATTGACAAAACAAATTGATTCTTTTCTTTCTCCTATAAATAGGAGCCAAGAAGAGAAGAGAGGAGGATTTTTTTTTTTGGGAAATATACAACAACAGAGAGAAAAAAGAGAGGAGAATTTAATCCTCAAGAGAGAAAAAGAAGATCTCTTCAGAAAAAGAAAACCCTAGGTGAGAAAGGGAAAGAGATCTAAGCTCCATAAAACAAAAAGAGAATTTAATTCTAAATTTAAGAGTTTAACTTTTCTGAATAAGAACTTAGTTCTTCCTTAGATTGAAGATCTGCAGAAGCAGATCTCCTCACAAGTTGAGAATTTAATTCTCATCGGGGAGATTCTGCCATGCAGTTCCAAAACTTAGAGGGAGAATTGAGTTTTGAGAATTTAATTCTCCCAAATTCATAGGAATTTAATTCCTCCAAATGAAACTAGGGTTTAACCCTATATGAGAATTTAATTCTCCCAAATTTATAGGAATTTAATTTCTCCAAATGAAACTAAGGTTTAACCCTATATAAGAATTTAATTCTTCCAAATACACAGGAATTTAATTCCTTTAAACAGAACTAGGGTTTAACCCCATAAAAGAATTTAATTCTTAAAAACAAGAAACTTAAAGCTCTCCATGCACATAAAGATCAAAGTATCCAACGTGATCACATGGTAACACGTGACCCTCATCCTCAATGAGTAAAAAAGAATGAACAAGACTAGGTCACGTACCCCCACGTGACCCTCAAACAGACCCTCAAAATGAGAAAGAAAAAGCTCGGAGCCAATGCCTCACGTGCTCACATGTGACTCTCAAAACAAAAGAGAACAAATCCAAGAGCAGAATCAATTTTGGGCGCCCTCACGTGTCCCCACGTGACCCCTAATAAACACTTTAATAATCAATGCATGGGTACCCATCACGTGCCCACACGTGATGGTCTGAAGACCAAAAGTGTTTAACACTAACTGAATATTCTGAGAACAAAATAATGGAAGTCTGGTCCCCATCTTCAGACGTCTCACGTGACCCCACGTGACCAATTCAATTTTAGTGTTTAACACTATTTTCAGCACATCACGTGGGAGCACGTGATCGCCAAATATCCTCTAATGTTTAACACTATTTTAAAGCCAAGCTTAGCGTAAATTGGTTAAGTTTTCCATAGGCAAATCTCCCCTTCAACTGAACCTTAAAATCCAGAGTTATAATGAATGGTTTGTGCTCAGCCAAAGACAAAATTTTGTCAGAGCCCCCAGACTCATGTTTAGCATTGCTAAATAATGGGGGGTTGAACCCAGACAAATGTTCAACAGTCCCAATAAAAGTCCAACATTTCAAACTTAATTGGACTTAGCCCAAGTTGGCCATAAGTCCTCAACTCAGATTCAACTGAGCCCATGTGCTCATAATCTAATTAATTGATCTTAGTCCCAAATTGGACTACAGATTTCCCAATCAATTTTGGTTCAAGGGTACATCTTTTCACTCCTTTGATATTTGTCATTGTAATTCTTCAACGTCTTCAAAGAGGTGACGGGTCCTGATAACCAATCACTCCATGGACTGTGGGGTCTTTAAACTCATGGACTATGATGTCCTTAAACTTTACAGACTATGACGTCTTTAAACCTCGGAATGTGGGGTCCCTTTAAACCCACGGACTATGATGTCCTTAACCTTGGACTGTGGGGTCCTTTAAACCCATGGACTATGATGCCCTTAACCTCGGACTGTGGGGTCCTTTAAACCCATGGACTATGATGTTCTTAACCTTGGACCACCATGTCCTTAAATTGGTAATCGACCGCAATGTCTCTAAACTTAACAATAGAGCCCAAATGCTCTCTTGTTGGATCTAAACGATCCCGTTAAGTAGATCTTAGTCTAAAATTAGACTAACGTATCCTTAACAAACGTTTAAGTTGATTTTAGTCTCAAATGAGACTAACGTATTTTTAAACCCAACCCCCAAACCCAAATCTAAGAAGATACGGATTTGGACTAATCCACGCCTTACGGGCGACAACATAAATTAGTCTCCGTATACAATCCACGGGAAACCAAAAACAAAACAAACACCCACGACGTGAAGTGACCATCTGGAGAAGGAGAAAGTGGTTACCGTGATGCGGTAGCGTAATTAACTGCAGGGGCTTGCGCCTGCAGGGAAGAGCGTCCCCATAATCAAAACCCCTCAACGAGGGGGAATCTGACGAAATCTGCTATATCGGCTGCATCCGTTTAAACCTTCGATATACGGTGCCATAAATCAACTTGGCATCTTCGGAGTGGTGGACGGATAGCACCAATTAGCATCTGCCCTCGAAATTCAGGCAAGACGGATCTACGCGGTCACGTCTCTGTGATTCGGAGGGGAACAGATTCTGGCACGCTCTGTAGGACCTTTTCCTCTTTCCACTCCACACTTCGTGTGTCGTGTTCGCGAACGAATCGCGGTTTGCTATGGTTGCCTGTGGATTCGAGGTACTAAGATTTGGTGTCTTGCTCCGTGCAGAAAACAAAAGATCAATGGCTTCAAACTGCACTAACTGCAACTGCAATTCTCGCTCCGTCTCGTCCGGAGGAGTGAATTACGGGCCTCAAGCGGCCTCCATCTTCGCTATGCCGGTGGAACAGGTGATTCAGGCCACCACTGGATTGTTCTTCGGGACCATGATTCCGCCAACAAGCTTCAGCGCTCCTTTACCATCGCAAGAAGCTCCGAAGAAGTCGGTCTTTGATCGGCTTGCAACTACTGCGGCCCCTCTCAACGGGTCGTCCAAGTCCACTGCCTCAGTTTTCAATAGACGG
Organism: Agapanthus africanus; assembly: GCA_030015575.1. Classification (NCBI taxonomy): domain Eukaryota; kingdom Viridiplantae; phylum Streptophyta; class Magnoliopsida; order Asparagales; family Amaryllidaceae; genus Agapanthus; species Agapanthus africanus. The sequence goes on along the minus strand of CM057350.1, from coordinate 181,580,139 downwards.
GGCCGAAGCTCAGATAGGCCCATGAAGAAGCCCACAATTTCTGAAGAGCTTATCCCGAAGCGGATAGCCATTCCTGCCCCTGAAGTCGTCAAAGCGGCTTCCCCTGCTAAGGAGTCAGTCTTTGCAAGACTGACCATTCCAACTCTCACTCCAGGTAAAGTTATGAAGGCCGTTTCCCCTGTTCGAAAGTCGTCCTTCGCAAGGCTGACTATCCCTTCTCAACGGACGTCAGTCTTCGACAGGCTAGCGCCAATAACAGTCTCTCCTCAAAATAGGGGGCATGGAAAAGCTGATCCAACAGCGAAGGTGATCCCGATCGCACGACATGCTCGACGTTACCACTGGCGCCGAGTGAGGAAAGCTGGGGGCAATTCCCGTTTTGGACTAACTCCACCAACTCCAATGGTGCAAGTTGATGTTGCTGTTCCAACTAGGAACAGTTTTGAACTACTTAACAGAGTACGCAGGAGTTCGCTAACTGCTGTGCCGAAAAGATCTCCTCCACATATGGAGAATACCCCAAAGGCGAAGCCGGAATAGCCCTCTCAGCGTCTGTCCTCTAAAATTTACAAAGTCTGGCGTCAAGTCCAAGACTCGGTGATTGATCAAGACTATCCCCGCCAACAGAAAAAGATGAAAGCACGGCGAGAAGAGGACTATCCTGTCAAGCCACAGAAGGTGTCATCTGTTTGGGTACCCGCTGCAATGGCCCCCTCAACTTCGACCGCCCATAAGAGGAGAATGCCGGAGAAAATTCCCATGTATGCGACGAATCGCAGGACCACTGAACCCAAACGCCCCAAGTCTGGGGGCATGGTGGTACATACCATTTATATGGCATCCAAAAAAGAGGATAGCCGTATCTCCACGGGTCATCGACTGCTTACGCGATCTGTGACAAAGCTTAGGAGCAACAACAACAAAAGCTCCAAGAAATGCTAACAGCTATGGCCGCACTTACGGGACCGAAAGCAAGCCCAGAGATATCCTCGGACCAGCGCCGTGAGCAGGAAACTGATGCTGAATTCCTCCGGAGAATGCTTGATAAGAAGGACAAAGAGGCCGCGGAACAAGCGGCCAATATAAAACAAACGGCCCTTCTATTCCAAGAGATGGTGGGCATGATGATCCAGCCGGATCCCCCAGCCGAAGATCCTCCAGTAGAGGAGAGACATCAAATCCTTTGCCGGCTCTGTCAACAGCCAAGTAGGAGGCAATCTCCAAACCTGCCCTGAATGATTACATCGCTCAGTAGATACGAGTTCACCAGGCGAATGAAGCGGCTGGGCAAATTGTTAAAGCTGGATGACCCTATCCGGGTTGGTATGAATAAATAAAGTACCCGCCGGGATACACGATCCCTAAATTCCATATATATAAGGGGACGGGAAATCCACATCAGCACGTCGCTCAATTCAGAGCCTTGTGCGGCAACACCGGAGGTGATGATAAACTACTACTCCGCCAGTTCGTTGGCAGTTTGGCGGAGACGGCCTTCGAATGGTATTCAGAGCTTCCAAATGACTCCGTCAAAACATTCACAGAGATGGAGCTGTTATTCACCCAGCGTTTCGCAAGCGCCAGCAAACGCACTCCAATCACGGCGTTGATCAATGCCAGGGTGAAACCAGGCGAAACTTGGGTTCAGTATGCGATACGGTGGCGCAACCTATGGTCGAAGTGCGAACAGCGCAGAGAAGAAGCTCTTGCAGTAGGCATGTTTATGGGAACCCTTGATCCCCAGGCGACCATATCCCAATTCATGATGTTCTTCAAGCCGACCACCTTCCAGGCCTTGATCGACAAGCTGGACCAAATGGACCAGATGGGCCATAGACCATCCTCCTCAAAGACGGATCCTCGGAATGAGAAAGGGAAAGGGAAAGCAACCTTCGTTGCCAACGCTCAACAACAACCGAGTGGCCCGAGACCGGTTGTTCGCCAAAGCAACAAGCGGCAATCCCTTGATGAGAAGTTGAGACGTCCTTACTCATTTCCCCAGGATAAAACAAGGAAACTGTTTGAACTGGCAGTGCGCAATGGGCTCATTACTCCACCGGAGTCGAGACACCCACCGCAACCGAACGACGTCAACGATCCCAATTACTGCCCCTACTACCGAGTATTGGGCCATCCGATCGAAGACTGCTCGTCTTCAAAAATTGGGTTGAAGACCAGTATCAACAGGGCAAGTTCGCGTTGTCCGAAAACTGGAAGGTAAATCTGCCACAACCACATGCTCTGAAAAAGATGGACATGCCGGAGGCATCGTGCTCATTCATAAAGGAAGCTCCATGGGAAGTTGTTCTTTCGGCAAAAACTAAAAGAATGCTGAAAGGTCTTCAAACATATCCGGCGATTAGGTGGAAAAGCCCGCAAGAGCCGGAGATCATCGACGGGATGCTGAAACCATGCCCAACATCGGGAATTAATAGAAACGGGAAAAGCACCCAGGAACAGCCGTCACAGTCTTCGAAGAAAAAGAAGAAGACCAAAAAGCCCGCACAATCTAACGACAAGCGCACGGATCTGCAAAAGCATATTGATGCGCTGAAAGAATACAACCAAACGGCGCGAACTCCAGTCACATTTCAAGAGTTTCTCAGTCACATCCTTGAGAATGAAGATAACGACAATGATGAGGGAGACGACTTGTAAGAAGAATCCGAAGATTACGTGGCAAGTTGCCACATGATCGCTCATTTGTCGTTAAGTAACAAAGCAGCTCACTCGGCATTAGGAGATAACGTAGAGGAGCTGGGGGCAGGAGCAGTACCAAAACCCTTGGATTATGTGACAAGGTCTATCAAGGAGAAACCTGCTTGTTCATAAAGCATCCGGCGAAACTTCACCTCAAAGCTACAGAGGACCGAAATGTCCCTAAACTAACAATGGACAGCAATGTCCTAAAACTTGCAACTAACCGAGACGTTTATAAACTACTACGGATAGCAGCATCCCAAGGCTGACAAAAAAAACGGTATGTCCACAAGCAAAATGGGCACGGATGAAAACCCGAAAGGGCGCCGTGAGTAAAAACAGCAGGACTACCGGCGATATTTGTGAAAATCCGAAAGGGCGCAGACTCGTAAAAGAAAAGAAGAACGGTACGTCCGTAAGCAAAATGGGCACAGATGAAAACCCGAAAGGGCTCCGTGAGTAAAAACAGCAGGACTACCGGCGAGTTTTGTGAAAACCCGAAAGGGCGCAATCTCGTTAAAAGACACTTGCAAGGTCCTCTCTACCCTGTAAAGAGAAACCACCTGCGTGAGATCCTTACGACTCACAAAGGAGAAATACACTTAGGAATCCTCATGATTCCTAAGGAGAAATTACACTTACGAGATCCTCACGACTCGTAAGGAGAATTCCCCCTTGAGACCCTCACGGCTCATAGGGTTCAAAAGCCTTAAGCTACAGGGATCTGAACCTGTTCTTAAGCCATCACAATCCCCAGATTGCCCTACAAGCGTTTAAATACTGACTCTTGTATACAATCCACGGGCACGAATAAACATTTCCCTAACAAAGTCACACTGGCGACTAGGGATATGCTCACACGATGAACGACCTTTGTTTGTCCTCTCGACTTATATAGAGAAAACACTCTTGTAAGATCCTTACGACTTATAAGAGAACACACACTTAGGAATTCTCACGATTCTTAAGGAGAAACCGCACCTACGTGATCCTCACGACTCGTAGGGAGAAATACCTTTATGAGACCTTTACGGCTCATGAAGTCAAAAGCCTTAGTCGATAGGATCTTAACCCTGTTCGCTAAGCCACCTTTGTTCGACATCGATAGAGGCAAATGATGATTCGCTCCTGGCAATGTCCCAGTGGTAGCGATGCTGATGCCTAAATCGATATCAAATTCCAAGTCCTTTCATGGCAAATGATGATTCGCTCCTGGCAATATTCCAGTCGCAGCGATGCTGATGCTAAGATTGGCATCATATTCCAAATTCCATACTCGTGGCAAAAAGTCAACGAGCTAAAAATGCATATGAAATAGGCGAAATGATGGGGCAACTTGTAACGAAATCAGCAAGTAAAAATGTATGCATACAAAATAGCCAAAATGGTTGGGCAACTCGCAATAAAAAGCAGCGAGTAAATAAAACAAATAGCTGAAATGATTGGGCACCGCGAAAAATAGCCGAAATGATTGGGCAATCGCGACTTTCGCGATATAAAAGCTGAAATGATAGAGCATCGCGGAAAGAAAACAAAAAAAATAATAACATAAAATGAAATTTTTTCCCTGCAGGTGAGGTCATATTGACCCCTGTATATAATCTATGGGCACAAACAAGAAGGGAACCATATCGTCCCACCAGGCTTCGTCGAAGCGAAGCCAAATCTCGACGGTTCACAGACAGCCTAGAGATCACCAACGGCGTTTCTCCTTACTCCAGCAGGATGCGGATGCGACGTCAACAAATGACCCCATGGTCAAAACAACGGAACCATGACAAAGTCCCCTAGTTCCAAATCTCGACGGTTCACAGACAGCCCAGAAATCACCAACAACGTTCCTCTTTATTCCAGCAGGATTCAGACACGACAATCAACCTTGGAGCCATGGCAAAGTCCCTGTTCCAAATCTCGACGGTTCACAGACAGCCCAGAGATCACCAACAGCGTTCCTCCTCATTCCAGCAGGATTCAGACGCGACAATCAACCTTGGAGCCATGGCAAAGCCCCAGTTCTAAGACTCTATGGTTCACAGACAAGCTAGAGTCATCCAATGACCCCGTCGCGGAAACACGTCATCAAATGACCCTACCGCGGAAACACGTCATCAAATGACCCCGTCTCGGATACACGTCAGCAAATGACCCCATCGTGGAAACACGTCATCAAATGACCCCGCCACGGAAACGCGTCATCAAATGACCCCTCGCGGAAACACGTCATCAAATGACCCCGCCACAGAAACGCGTCATCAAATGACCCCGTCTCGGAAATACGTTATCCAATGACTCTGTCTCGGAAACAAGTCAACCAACCCCAGGGAAATCAGTGCCCTTGGCAACCTCCTCGATTCAGGGAATTCAGCGTCCTTGATGAGAGCATCTCGATTCGCGTCGATCCGCAGAGAAATTAGCGTCTTTGCAGGAATACCTCGACTCGTCTCAACCCAAAGGAAATCAGTGTCCTTGGCAACCTCCTCGATTCAGGGAAATCAGCGTTCTTGATGAGAGCATCTCGATTCGGGTCGACCCGCAGAGAAATCAGCGTCTTTGCAGGAATATCTCGATTCATTTCAACTCCGAGGAAATCAGCGTCCTTGGCAAAAACCTCGATTCAGGGAAATCAGCGTCCTTGACGAGAGCATCTCGATTCGTCTCAATTTCGAGGAAATCGGCATCCTTGGCAAATACCTCGATTCAGGGAAATCAGCATTCTTGACGAGAACATTTCGATTCGCGCCGACCCGCAGAGAAATCAGTGTCTTTGCAGGAATATACAACGTCAACAAAGCGGAGCCGCGACAAAGTTCCCAGTTCCATAACTCGGCGGTACACAGACAACCCAAAGTCAACCCTCGACCTCCCTGTTGAAGCAATGCTTTGACTCGGGAGTAGGTCAACTCATCAATCACCTACGAGTCCTCTCGACTTGTAAGGAAGAAAATTTTCTTGTGAGATCTTTAGGACTCTCAGGAGAAAACACACTTAGGAATACTCACGATTCCTAAGGAGAAAATACACCTATAAGATCCTCTCGACTCGTAGGGAGAAAAAATCTTTATGTGACCCTCACGGCTCATAAAGTTGAAAAGTATTAGGCAACAGATCTGAACCTGTTTCCTAAGCCATCGCTTCTTATCTCAATTCAGGAAAATCAGCGTCCTTGGCGAGAACCTCTCGATTCGTTTCGACCCGCAAGGAAATCAGCGTCTTTGCGAGAATCTCTCGATTCGTCTCAACTTGCGGGGAAATTAGTGTCCCTACGCATAAAGAAAATTCTTTTGTGGGATCCTTATGATTCTCGGGAGAAAACGCACTTAGGAGTCCTCACGACTCCTAAGGAGAAAAAACACCTACGGGATCCTCACGACTCGTAGGGAGAAAAGCCTTTGTGAGACCCTCACGGCTCATAAAGTTGGAAAGTCTTAGGCAATAGAACCTAACCCTGTTTCCTAAGCCATCGCTACCCTATAAAGAGTTTAAGATGAACTGTTATCTACCATCTATGGGCCACACTTGCCAAAGGTACATGCCATTGAAATGGAGAAGTTACTTATGAGCATATAAACTACTTTACGCCAGAGTAAAACATAGAGAAATATAAGGGTGCGGCTCATGGAGCTGAGGGTTTGGAACAATGTCCCTTAAGAGTCGAGATTTGAGTCAATGATAAATGACGACGCTTGTATCCGCTCGTTATCTTCTCAGATCAAGATTCTGAAAATTATATACCAACCCGAAACTGGTCATACGCTATGAATTACTCTGCACTACTTCACCCACATATATACTTATGTGGGCAAAGTAATGGTGGGCATTTGTTCCCGCCAAAAAATTTCTGTGCAAAAGAGCCCAAGGTATCAAATGGCAGCGATACGTTTAAGAAAATATGAACCAGAATTTTTCGAGCTGTATTTTGATAAACTTCCGAATGTGAAACAGCTAAATTTTGATGGTATCGAAAGCGACTCGAAAAATCCTTCGATTTGATATATTATGGGCTTCATAATTCATCCGGGAACAAAAATTATGAGCAAATATACTATGCACGTGTAATCTAAGAAAGAAAATGCGAACCAGTATTTTCCGGGCTGCATTTTGACAAACTCCCGAATGAGAAACAGCTAAATTCTAATGGTATAGAAAGTGTCTCGAAAAATTCTTCGATTTGATATATTATGGGCCTCATAATTCATCCGGGATCAAAAGTTATGAGGCATCACGTGCCCACACGTGACCGGGTATCACGTGCAGACACGTGACCATTTACAGGCAAAGCCAGTAGGCACTGAATAAAATAAATAATTAGAAATAATTAATCAGTGGGGTCACATGCCAACATGTGATGGGCTTTTAAACCCACTGAAAAGAATTAAAGTTATAATAAAATAACACGGAAAAATCCCAATGGGGGATCACGTGCCAACACGTGACCAAGGGTCACGTGCTGACACGTGATAATTCCTGAGTTCTTTAAAATAACAGAATTAAATTCTGGTCAAATGCTTAATCAGGGGTTACGTGCCAACACGTGATGGGTTACTAAAGATTTATGAATTAGTAGAATTAAATTCTAATTAAGAGGTAATCAAAAACCCTAACTGGAAAAATATTTCTCTAAATCTTTCCAAACAAAAAAGATGGTGCTCTGTAAAATGGAGCACCGTTGGATTAAAAATCCAATGGTGATTAAAAATCACCAATTTATGGAAAGATTTTATACAAGGAAAGATTTCCCTGAAATTTTCCATGAATAACAGATAAAATATCTTTTGGATTAAAAATCCAATGGTGAATAAAATTCACTGGATGATCTAAAAGATCATGTTGGTTACAAAAAACAACTAAAATCTTTTAATGAAAGATTGAAAAAACAAATTGATTCTTTTCTTTCTCCTATAAATAGGAGCTAAGAAGAGAAGAGAGGAGGATTTTTTTTGGGAAATATACAACAACAGAGAGAAAAAAGAGAGGAGAATTTAATTCTCAAGAGAGAAAAAGAAGATCTCTTCAGAAAAAGAAAACCCTAGGTGAGAAAGGGAAAGAGATCTAAGCTCCATAAAACAAAAAGAGAATTTAATTCTAAATTTAAGAGTTTAACTCTTCTGAATAAGAACTTAGTTCTTCCTTTGGTTGAAGATCTGCAGAAGCAGATCTCCCCACAAGTTGAGAATTTAATTCTCATCGGGGAGATTCTGCCATGCAGATCCAAAACTTAGAGGGAGAATTGAGTTTTGAGAATTTAATTCTCCCACATTCATAGGAATTTAATTTTTCCAAATGAAACTAGGGTTTAACCCTATATGAGAATTTAATTCTCCCAAATTCATATGAATTTAATTCCGCCAAATGAAACTAGGGTTTAACCCTATATAAGAATTTAATTCTTCCAAATACACAGGAATTTAATTCCTCTAAACAGAACTAGGTTTAACCCCATAAAAGAATTTATTCTTAAAAACAAGAAACTTAAAGCTCTCCATGCACATAAAGATCAAAGTATCCAACGTGATCACGTGGTAACACGTGACCCTCATCCTCAATGAGTAAAAAAGAATGAACAAGACTAGGTCACGTACCCCCACGTGATCCTCAAACAGACCCCTCAAAATGAGAAAGAAAAAGCTCGGAGCCAATGCCTCACGTGCTCACACGTGACTTTAAAAACAAAAGGGAACAAATCCAAGAGCAGAATCAATTTTGGGCGCCCTCACGTGTCCCCACGTGACCCCTAATAAACACTTTAATAATCAATGCATGGGTACCCATCACGTGCCCACACATGATGGTCTGAAGACTAAAAGTATTTAACACTAACTGAATACTCTGAGAACAAAATAATGGAAGTCTGGCACCCATTTTCAGACGTCTCACGTGACCCCACGTGACCAATTCAATTTTAGTGTTTAACACTATTTTCAGCACATCACGTAGGAGCACGTGATCGCCAAATATCCTCTAGTGTTTAATACTATTTTAAAGCCAAGCTTAGCCTAAATTGGTTAAGTTTTCCAGAGGCAAATCTCCCCTTCAATTGAACCTTAAAATCCAGAGTTATAATGAATGGTTAGTGCTCAGCCAAAAACAAAATGTTGCCAGAGCCTCCAGACTCATGTTTAACATTGCTAAATAATGGGGGGTTGAACCCAGACAAATGTTCAACAGTCCCAATAAAAGTCCAACATTTCAAATTTAATTGGACTTAGCCCAAGTTGGCCATAAGTCTTCAACTCAGATTCAACTAAGCCCATGTGCTCATAATCCAATTAATTGATCTTTGTCCCAAATTGGACTACAGATTTCCCAATCAATTTTGGTTCAAGGGTACATCTCTTCACTCCTTTTATATTTTTCGTTGTAATTCTTCATTTCTTCAAAGAGATGACGGGTCCTGATAACCAATTACTCCATGGACTGTGGGGTCTTTAAACTCATGGACTATGATGTCCTTAAACTTTACAGACTATGACGTCTTTAAACCTCAGGCTGTGGGGTCCCTTTAAACCCACGGACTATGATGCCCTTAACCTCGGACTGTGGGGTCCTTTAAACCAACGGACTATGATGTCCTTAACCTCGGACTGTGGGGTCCTTTAAACCCATGGACTATGATGTAAATTGGTTAAGTTTTCCAGAGGCAAATCTCCCCTTCAACTGAACCTTAAAATCCAGAGTTATAATGAATGGTTAGTGCTCAGCCAAAGATAAAATGTTGCCAGAGCCCCCAGACTCATGTTTAGCATTACTAAATAATGGGGGGTTGAACCCAGACAAATGTTCAACTGTCCCAATAAAAGTCCAACATTTCAAACTTAATTGGACTTAGCCCAAGTTGGCCATAAGTCCTTAACTCAGATTCAACTGAGCCCATGTGCTCATAATCTAATTAATTGATCTTAGTCCCAAATTGGACTACAGATTTCCTAATCAACTTTGGTTCAAGGGTACATCTCTTCACTCCTTTGATATTTGTCGTTGTAATTCTTCAACGTCTTCAAAGAGGTGACGGGTCCTGATAACTAATCACTCCATGGATTGTGGGGTTTTTAAACTTATGGACTATGATGTCCTTAAACTTTATAGACTATGACATCTTTAAACCTCGGACTGTGGGGTCCTTTTAAACCCACGGACTATGATGTCCTTAACCTCGGACTGTGGGGTCCTTTAAACCCATGGATATGATGTCCTTAACCTCGGACTGTGGGGTCCTTTAAACCCATGGACTATGTTGTCCTTAACCTTGGACCACCATGTCCTTAAACTAGTAATCGACCGCAATGTCCCTAAACTAAACAATAGAGCCCAAATGCTCTCTTGTTGGATCCAAACGATCCCGTTAAGTAGATCTTAGTCTAAAATTAGACTAACATATCCTTAACAAACGTTTAAGTTGATCTTAATCTCAAATGAGACTAACATATCCTTAAACTAAACCCCCAAACCCAAATCTAAGAAAATACGGATTTGGACTAATCCACGCCCTACGGGTGACAACATAAATTAGTCTCCGTATATAATCCACGGGAAACCAAAAACAAAACAAACGCCCACGACGCGAAGTGATCATCTGGAGAAGGAGAAAGTGGTTACCGCGATGCGGTAGCGTAATTAACTGCAGGGGCTTGCGCCTGTAGGGAAGAGCGTCTCCACAATCAAAAACCTCTCAACGAGGGGGAATCTGACGAAGTGTCACGACCCGAAAGAGCACGTGACTGGCCCTTGAACCATATGAAGTCTATAGGACCCCATCTGATCCAAGTAAGCCAAAAGCCCAGCAATCTAAAACCATTTAAAGAGTAAATAAGGAAAACTGTTTTTGAAAAGTAAGGAAATCATGTTTGAAAATCAAGTTTTTAAATAACTAAGCCGAATATGAATTTTTAAAATGTGTAATTTTTCCTGAAAATTTCGGCAGAGTTTCCTTTGTAAAAACGGGCCCCGAACGGGGTACAACAAGAATAATATATATGACATGATAAAAGGCATCCCCAAGCGGGAGCTAGCTCTTCGTCAATCGACGGTCACAACCACGCAAGCAATAATAATATACAACGCCAAGGGGCGAGGATCAAAACTGAAAAGAAACTCAAAAACAGCCAGAAAACCGCAATACTACAAGCGCGACTCTAAGGTCGAAACAATACAACACTGATTTCTAAGTCTGAAACAAACTACAAGTTTTGGTTGATGGACAATTCTAGATACAATAAATAATACATGAACAAGGGCGGTTCTGATACAAAAGAACCCACCTATCCAAGCAAGTCACCCATAAGGAAGCAGTGTGCCAGAAATGCCGCTATGGAATCTGTACGGCAAACCTGCAAGAACTGGGGCACAACGGGGGTGAGTTGCCAACTCGTGAATAGAAAATATCTACAAGCAGAGATCGAATGCATGACCCATCCTAGGTCAATACGATCAGATATAAATAAACCTCAATATGAATAAAGCTGAAGCATGCTAAACTGGCAATGTAATCTCTACATGAGTGTAGTGCCAAGTGCTCGTGCTAGTGCCTCAGGTAATAGCATGTCATGAATATGAGGTATAACCAATGTAATCAAATCTGCACACTCGTGGATCCCGTCCACTCGTCACCCACTGACAATAACCACCATGCATGTAAATATCATGAATCATGTGCATGGGAAATAATATGAGGATATAACCACCCGTGTCCCTCGCGACACATCAAAATCATGGAACCAGGGTGCCCAGCATCGACACCCGAAAACATCATGAAAACTGTGCCCAGCATCGGCACGTAAATCCTCATATATCGGGCTCCGTCAGTCCGGATCGGCCCGCGGGCTCTGTCTGCGGTATCGGCCCTCGGCCCCGGCAGTATGCCCAAAACATCTATCGACTCTGGTCGGTATCCTCCGGATAACCGCCAGATCCAACCAATCACCGGTAGGTACTCGCCCGTCTCCAGGCTCAATCGGCAAAGCTCGTCGATCATCTTGCCGAGGGGAACCATACCGGGTCCACCATGTACCCGCAATCGGCTCATCCACGCCTCGATTCGGGTTACACATATCGCTCTCAGCACCGAGAAAACACATGGTGGACGCACTGAAATATCATATCAAGGGTAACCGGGTTTTTAAAGAAATGACATATTCTCTTTTGAAATACCCTCGGTTCCCAAATCCAGAAATATCATAGAAACAACATATCTCAATGCGTACAGTCAAAGCATGATGTATGCGGCATGTAACAGTAATGCAAGCATATCAGTAAGTCATGCAACATGGAATAATAATGTGCACATGTCGAGGGAGACCGCTCTTTTAAAAGGAATCTGTTTTTAAAGAGTATCTTGCGGTTCCCAAATCCCCAATCAAGCTAGAATCATCTATATATGTGTACAGGTATAAGTGTACAATATGCCATGCCAGAATCATATCATGAATGCAATAGTACTATAGTGTAGTGACATGGCAATTATCGATGATGAGTGTGTGAGCCGGCAACAAGTGTACGTGGAACATATACATCATCGATAATGGTGCTGGTGTCCTAGCAGCATGACTGAATGTCACAACAATACAAGCGATGCAATGCAAATAGCAGGAATATGCGGAAACGAATGATCAACGCAAAAGTACAGAACCTGCCCCAATAGATATGTCATGCAACCTTGCCTTTTGAAATAAGACGAATCAGGGCTTTTGGTAAAGTAAGGGCTACGGTGTTTTAAGAAAAGATGCATCATTTGAAAATATCCGTATAACCCTTCTGCTTATCTTTAAAATATCCCCGATTCGTTAGTTTTGAAATAGGTATGACTCGGTCTAGTCTAATGTCTACTAAATAATCTAGACAGGAGGGGTATGAAACCACCTAATCTGAGTCAATATATAAATATAGATATGATAGTCGGTGATCTCGCCTCAATAACATATCGTATGATATCCTCGAGTCATGAGTGCGGATCTATCATCAATATCGGCTCGTACGGTAAATCGTCGTACGGCATCCCAATAGCTGGGTAGGGGTCAATATCACACTATCTCATCACATATCAGGTATCACTTATCATCAGATCACACAATCTGGGGTACTACTGTAAGTCTAGTACAAATCGACACCATCTATAAAATATGAATGCGGGTAAAGCACATGTCCAAAGGCCCGCTAAAACTATCATATCGCACCTCAAAGGCAAACTATGTCACATCGCCGATCTCACGGCCTCACATCAAGTATCATCTCAAACCACGTATCATCCTCCAATCCCGTATATAAACACATAGTCCCATACCCATGTGTAGATATACGCACCATCATATGCACTCTAATAAATGAAAGAATGAATGCAAGTATGTGTGTAAATGTATGTGTGAGTGCAACCACTACTCTAGGGTTCGCACTATACTAAACCAATATATTCTTATCATCAAAATATCATTATTACCATCAATAACCCTAAACAACACATAATAAATATTCGTGTGTATACGTATTCGTATACATCACCACGGACTGCGGGGGTGCTATACGCCATCCACCCGACTTCTCCCCGTAGATATAAATCTACTCACCTTGCTTCTCGTGTGCCAAAGCCGATGTCGCTATCTTCACCTCCTTTGCCTCAACATCACGCGGGGTACCTACAAGTATATCACAATGCTAAAGCACATGAAAATCACATCGGAAACCAAAATAGCACACGCTACCCGCATAGGTAAAAACCCATCGACTCGTATGTAAACACAATCAAAATCCACTTGTCGTTGACGTCCAAACGCCACCCGACAGGAATGAATCACCAAATACCAAAATCCATGCTAAAACAAGTCCCAAATTATACACCAACATAGGAAAATCAACCCAGATTTCACCCTAGATGGAATCAGTCAAAACTAGACATACTCAGGGTCAAAACTAGAGGAAATGGGGGCATGCACAGAAAACGAGGCAATTCCTTAAAATACCTTATTTTAGAATTTTCCATAATTTTTCCCCATTTATCTGTATTTAATTATACCAGAATATTAAAATATTCATTAAAATAATATTAAATTATAAAATTTCCCAAAAATCATATTTTATTATTTTGAAGACGTTACAATCTACCCCCCTTAAAGAAATTCGGTCCCCGAATTTAAATTTAAAACCCCAAATTCTAAAACATTTCGATACGAATTCTAAGTCGTCGGGGCTCCGAAATCATCAACACATAAAACGTCACAGCGCAATGCATGCGCATGAGTACTGAGCAGATAACTCAAAAACAATGCTCCATCAAGCATCCCGCAATCATCGGAGTCAAGGTAAGGACACAATGTCAAATCCAATACAAAACCGATATGATATGGATCAGAACTACACATGCAGACATCCAATCTATACATGTGAATAGCTGATGCAACTGTATGCCAAATCCTTTTTAAGTCGCTGTGCGATGCGCATAACACTGCACAGTGGCGGACGTTTTTCATAAGAAAGTAACTATATATGTATATATATATCCTTTGTTTAATAAGCACGTTCCGCCGTTTTGAAAACAATCAGAAGGGTTTCCTTGTTTTTTTTAAAACGTTTCGTGTCATATCGGACACGTAGGTATATACTGAGACTATAGCTCGCTCTTTGGAAATCCCTTCGATAACTATCGATGGATGCAAAAAAAAAAAAATATCCAGGTACTGTCCTCTGACTAGTCCTGCTCAGTAAGAAAATAATATCCAATATCATAAAAATGTACTGTTCCAAAAGGAATAAATCTCAAAAATATACATAACACCACCCTGTGCGTCTGACGCGCACGGAAATCAAAATCCATATATGCGCTAAACATGTGCACAAAACAACATCTAGGTGCAACGGGTGTGCACGAAGCATCTGTCATAGGCAACATGTGTGCCTGACAGCCAAAACAGGTGCATCTGACATGCACGAAGAATCTCGATTTAGTGCATCTGGTGTGCCCCAAAATCGTATCTCAAAACATGCGCCCAACATGCGCGAAAATCCAAATCGGTGCATCCATCATGCACGAATGAAAATCTAGACCCTGCGCACTCAATATGCACGGAATCACAAAATCCAATAGCAACGTCGAATATGCGTAAGTCCAGTCAAAAGCATGGAGTGCAAGAATCCACATCAATATCACAATCAAAATCGACATACCGAAAGGCATCAAATCGAAGTCAGGTGCAATCGTAATGCACAAAATATAAATCCGGTGCAACAAAGGCACGAAATATAAATCTGATGCGATAAACGCAAGAAACATAAAACTGGTGCGACAAATGCATGAAGTATAGAACTGGTGCATCCCATGCACAAATACCAAGCAATAACTCAAATACGTAAGCAGCAACACCAAGTGTATCCAGATATGAAGAAAATCATAAACGTGTGCAGCTGCGGGCACAAAACACATATCGATGCACTACAAGCACATATAAGCTATGCCGAGTGCAAAATCAAAACACTAAAATTACATGAAACTCTGCTGGAAGCGTAAATCAAATCACCAGCATAAAATAGGCATGAAATCGCAATCAACAGCTCAAGAGTAATAACTATGTACAAGGTATAAATACCCAGTAGGTGCAACCATGGTGCACAAAATCAAATATCATGAAACTCAGTCATCAAGACTAAATCATGCGAATAGATCGCCCAAAATACCGAAATCCAAAGCAACGGATACGTGATAATCAAATCACAAAATCACAAATCATAATTACCGTCGTCGGTATACCCTCCTTCAGGGTCGAGAAGGTACCGGTACATCCGATGCTAGCGGCACAAGATATCTACTTGCCTCTTGCTCGCGGCTGGCGTCCTCTGCCTCTGGTTCCTGATCTTTCCTGTAGATTACCAACTCGCAATCCATCGGCTCATCGGCCCGGTCAGGTGTGCTGACAGGAACGATTCCGTTCTTGCACTTCCCTGGTCATCTCTCGGTCAATCCTCACGACCGCTCGTAAAGCAGCACATCTCTGGCGCCGACCTCGGGTCCTCTGAATGCATATCACACATCCGATCCTGGGTGCAACTCTTATTGCAGCAGTGTACTGGAAGGAATCCTACTCAAGGTCTCTTCTGATCTTGCCTAAGCCAAACTGTAAGGAGGCTGGTACTCTGGCGTAATCTTTTCTCGCTCTCTGGACCTCTGCGTCCTTAGTACAACATCTCCTCGGAAGCTGGTCGCATCTTTGCGCCTCTGTATGCATGTCCGGCCTTTAATCTTAACGGGGTGTGGTAACAGCTCGTCTGCCTCTCGCACGAACTTCTTGTCCCGCTTGTCTGTATCATCGACCATTCGACGTCGCGTCTTTATCTGCACACTGCAATGTCCTCGTCTACGGTCCACCCGAAGTCTCTAACACGGACTCGAAATCACGAACTCAGTATCTTCATCACTCAGTAGAAGATATCTAGTCGAACACGTCCTCAGCGTGCATATCGCATCTCTGATGTCAGCGGAGTGGAACGTCATATCGTCGAAATCTCGTGCAAACTCTTTACTCCACCTTGCTCCACTATCGACTGATTCGGACTCATCTCATCATGGCTACACAGACTGCGCTCCGACGGCTATGCTCGTATCTAGAGTCTCCCAAGCAGTGTCCCATCACATGATATCCGAATGATGTCGAATCATCCGATCGACTCGTCAGAACCTCACAATCCCCCAAGAGCTCAACATCTCGGGTACAGTTTAATAGTATCGAGTACATGCCACAGCGTCGGTGGTCCAGCCGTAGAAGGGCAAACCCAAGCCTCACTAATGGCGCCGAGGAACTGCCGCAAACCCTAAGGTTCAAAGGCTTTCACACGGTCATTCAGTCGAGTTAGGGTTTCATTCTTCTAGAGGGTCCATAGAATCACCTGCATGTCTTTCCGTATACTTTAAACTTGGAAAATAGGTTCCTGACATTCGATCGTCTCAATCGACTCTCAACGAATCTGCGTGAAGTCGCCTCTAGCTGGAATCAATCTACCTGATGACCTCGCATCGGGGTAAGCGAACGAACCACATGTCCTAGTCATTCATCCTCGATGACTAGCGACTCACTATCATGTCTCCAAGAACATGCCATGCTGCAGTAGCTCCAATCATCTGGGCGATATCTCATCACTCGCAGCAACAACTGGCTCATTCGTCGGTACGCTAAGTAGCGCCTCAATCATCATGAATAAGCGATAATATCAACGGTCATCACAACCTGGCTGGCCTCTATCAATGGCTCAATCCTCTGGTACTGTCCGGTACATCCGAGAAATCTCGCAACAGCGATCTGTCAAACGCTCAAAGTGCGGAAACACAAAATACGAAGCCTCAATGCAACCGTATGTCTCTGGAATCACGCCCCGGTCAGCCCTCGTCCGCGACGAGCTCATGCTGACAACTCGAGCCGTAGCTCACTCTGCCCGTGCAATCGCGGCAGCAAAACCACAACCAGTATCGATGAAGATAGATCATAGGAAGGAATATGACACAATGCAAGGAAATGTACAACCTAAGGTTTCTTAAGCGGAGTGGCGTGTCGTAAGTATGCCGCGGAACATACCAACGGTACGTCACTCTACTTTAGTCACCTATTCCATCAACCAAGGGTCATCCTACGCGAAGAAAGTTCGGGTCTAATACCCCCTCGACCAAGTCTAAGTTCCGTAAGGTCAAGCCTAAGTTTCTTATATAGATAACGCCCCAGGCTCCACATAGTCAAACTTAGACTCGAACCAAGGTCAACCTAGCGCTCTGATACCAACTTTGTCACGACCCGAAAGAGCACGTGACTGGCCCTTGAACCATATGAAGTCTATAGGACCCCATCTGATCCAAGTAAGCCAAAAGCCCAGCAATCTAAAACCATTTAAAGAGTAAATAAGGAAAACTGTTTTTGAAAAGTAAGGAAATCATGTTTGAAAATCAAGTTTTTAAATAACTAAGCCGAATATGAATTTTTAAAATGTGTAATTTTTCCTGAAAATTTCGGCAGAGTTTCCTTTGTAAAAACGGGCCCCGAACGGGGTACAACAAGAATAATATATATGACATGATAAAAGGCATCCCCAAGCGGGAGCTAGCTCTTCGTCAATCGACGGTCACAACCACGCAAGCAATAATAATATACAACGCCAAGGGGCGAGGATCAAAACTGAAAAGAAACTCAAAAACAGCCAGAAAACCGCAATACTACAAGCGCGACTCTAAGGTCGAAACAATACAACACTGATTTCTAAGTCTGAAACAAACTACAAGTTTTGGTTGATGGACAATTCTAGATACAATAAATAATACATGAACAAGGGCGGTTCTGATACAAAAGAACCCACCTATCCAAGCAAGTCACCCATAAGGAAGCAGTGTGCCAGAAATGCCGCTATGGAATCTGTACGGCAAACCTGCAAGAACTGGGGCACAACGGGGGTGAGTTGCCAACTCGTGAATAGAAAATATCTACAAGCAGAGATCGAATGCATGACCCATCCTAGGTCAATACGATCAGATATAAATAAACCTCAATATGAATAAAGCTGAAGCATGCTAAACTGGCAATGTAATCTCTACATGAGTGTAGTGCCAAGTGCTCGTGCTAGTGCCTCAGGTAATAGCATGTCATGAATATGAGGTATAACCAATGTAATCAAATCTGCACACTCGTGGATCCCGTCCACTCGTCACCCACTGACAATAACCACCATGCATGTAAATATCATGAATCATGTGCATGGGAAATAATATGAGGATATAACCACCCGTGTCCCTCGCGACACATCAAAATCATGGAACCAGGGTGCCCAGCATCGACACCCGAAAACATCATGAAAACTGTGCCCAGCATCGGCACGTAAATCCTCATATATCGGGCTCCGTCAGTCCGGATCGGCCCGCGGGCTCTGTCTGCGGTATCGGCCCTCGGCCCCGGCAGTATGCCCAAAACATCTATCGACTCTGGTCGGTATCCTCCGGATAACCGCCAGGTCCAACCAATCACCGGTAGGTACTCGCCCGTCTCCAGGCTCAATCGGCAAAGCTCGTCGATCATCTTGCCGAGGGGAACCATACCGGGTCCACCATGTACCCGCAATCGGCTCATCCACGCCTCGATTCGGGTTACACATATCGCTCTCAGCACCGAGAAAACACATGGTGGACGCACTGAAATATCATATCAAGGGTAACCGGGTTTTTAAAGAAATGACATATTCTCTTTTGAAATACCCTCGGTTCCCAAATCCAGAAATATCATAGAAACAACATATCTCAATGCGTACAGTCAAAGCATGATGTATGCGGCATGTAACAGTAATGCAAGCATATCAGTAAGTCATGCAACATGGAATAATAATGTGCACATGTCGAGGGAGACCGCTCTTTTAAAAGGAATCTGTTTTTAAAGAGTATCTTGCGGTTCCCAAATCCCCAATCAAGCTAGAATCATCTATATATGTGTACAGGTATAAGTGTACAATATGCCATGCCAGAATCATATCATGAATGCAATAGTACTATAGTGTAGTGACATGGCAATTATCGATGATGAGTGTGTGAGCCGGCAACAAGTGTACGTGGAACATATACATCATCGATAATGGTGCTGGTGTCCTAGCAGCATGACTGAATGTCACAACAATACAAGCGATGCAATGCAAATAGCAGGAATATGCGGAAACGAATGATCAACGCAAAAGTACAGAACCTGCCCCAATAGATATGTCATGCAACCTTGCCTTTTGAAATAAGACGAATCAGGGCTTTTGGTAAAGTAAGGGCTACGGTGTTTTAAGAAAAGATGCATCATTTGAAAATATCCGTATAACCCTTCTGCTTATCTTTAAAATATCCCCGATTCGTTAGTTTTGAAATAGGTATGACTCGGTCTAGTCTAATGTCTACTAAATAATCTAGACAGGAGGGGTATGAAACCACCTAATCTGAGTCAATATATAAATATAGATATGATAGTCGGTGATCTCGCCTCAATAACATATCGTATGATATCCTCGAGTCATGAGTGCGGATCTATCATCAATATCGGCTCGTACGGTAAATCGTCGTACGGCATCCCAATAGCTGGGTAGGGGTCAATATCACACTATCTCATCACATATCAGGTATCACTTATCATCAGATCACACAATCTGGGGTACTACTGTAAGTCTAGTACAAATCGACACCATCTATAAAATATGAATGCGGGTAAAGCACATGTCCAAAGGCCCGCTAAAACTATCATATCGCACCTCAAAGGCAAACTATGTCACATCGCCGATCTCACGGCCTCACATCAAGTATCATCTCAAACCACGTATCATCCTCCAATCCCGTATATAAACACATAGTCCCATACCCATGTGTAGATATACGCACCATCATATGCACTCTAATAAATGAAAGAATGAATGCAAGTATGTGTGTAAATGTATGTGTGAGTGCAACCACTACTCTAGGGTTCGCACTATACTAAACCAATATATTCTTATCATCAAAATATCATTATTACCATCAATAACCCTAAACAACACATAATAAATATTCGTGTGTATACGTATTCGTATACATCACCACGGACTGCGGGGGTGCTATACGCCATCCACCCGACTTCTCCCCGTAGATATAAATCTACTCACCTTGCTTCTCGTGTGCCAAAGCCGATGTCGCTATCTTCACCTCCTTTGCCTCAACATCACGCGGGGTACCTACAAGTATATCACAATGCTAAAGCACATGAAAATCACATCGGAAACCAAAATAGCACACGCTACCCGCATAGGTAAAAACCCATCGACTCGTATGTAAACACAATCAAAATCCACTTGTCGTTGACGTCCAAACGCCACCCGACAGGAATGAATCACCAAATACCAAAATCCATGCTAAAACAAGTCCCAAATTATACACCAACATAGGAAAATCAACCCAGATTTCACCCTAGATGGAATCAGTCAAAACTAGACATACTCAGGGTCAAAACTAGAGGAAATGGGGGCATGCACAGAAAACGAGGCAATTCCTTAAAATACCTTATTTTAGAATTTTCCATAATTTTTCCCCATTTATCTGTATTTAATTATACCAGAATATTAAAATATTCATTAAAATAATATTAAATTATAAAATTTCCCAAAAATCATATTTTATTATTTTGAAGACGTTACAATCTACCCCCCTTAAAGAAATTCGGTCCCCGAATTTAAATTTAAAACCCCAAATTCTAAAACATTTCGATACGAATTCCAAGTCGTCGGGACTCCGAAATCATCAACACATAAAACGTCACAGCGCAATGCATGCGCATGAGTACTGAGCAGATAACTCAAAAACAATGCTCCATCAAGCATCCCGCAATCATCGGAGTCAAGGTAAGGACACAATGTCAAATCCAATACAAAACCGATATGATATGGATCAGAACTACACATGCAGACATCCAATCTATACATGTGAATAGCTGATGCAACTGTATGCCAAATCCTTTTTAAGTCGCTGTGCGATGCGCATAACACTGCACAGTGGCGGACGTTTTTCATAAGAAAGTAACTATATATGTATATATATATCCTTTGTTTAATAAGCACGTTCCGCCGTTTTGAAAACAATCAGAAGGGTTTCCTTGTTTTTTTTAAAACGTTTCGTGTCATATCGGACACGTAGGTATATACTGAGACTATAGCTCGCTCTTTGGAAATCCCTTCGATAACTATCGATGGATGCAAAAAAAAAAAAATATCCAGGTACTGTCCTCTGACTAGTCCTGCTCAGTAAGAAAATAATATCCAATATCATAAAAATGTACTGTTCCAAAAGGAATAAATCTCAAAAATATACATAACACCACCCTGTGCGTCTGACGCGCACGGAAATCAAAATCCATATATGCGCTAAACATGTGCACAAAACAACATCTAGGTGCAACGGGTGTGCACGAAGCATCTGTCATAGGCAACATGTGTGCCTGACAGCCAAAACAGGTGCATCTGACATGCACGAAGAATCTCGATTTAGTGCATCTGGTGTGCCCCAAAATCGTATCTCAAAACATGCGCCCAACATGCGCGAAAATCCAAATCGGTGCATCCATCATGCACGAATGAAAATCTAGACCCTGCGCACTCAATATGCACGGAATCACAAAATCCAATAGCAACGTCGAATATGCGTAAGTCCAGTCAAAAGCATGGAGTGCAAGAATCCACATCAATATCACAATCAAAATCGACATACCGAAAGGCATCAAATCGAAGTCAGGTGCAATCGTAATGCACAAAATATAAATCCGGTGCAACAAAGGCACGAAATATAAATCTGATGCGATAAACGCAAGAAACATAAAACTGGTGCGACAAATGCATGAAGTATAGAACTGGTGCATCCCATGCACAAATACCAAGCAATAACTCAAATACGTAAGCAGCAACACCAAGTGTATCCAGATATGAAGAAAATCATAAACGTGTGCAGCTGCGGGCACAAAACACATATCGATGCACTACAAGCACATATAAGCTATGCCGAGTGCAAAATCAAAACACTAAAATTACATGAAACTCTGCTGGAAGCGTAAATCAAATCACCAGCATAAAATAGGCATGAAATCGCAATCAACAGCTCAAGAGTAATAACTATGTACAAGGTATAAATACCCAGTAGGTGCAACCATGGTGCACAAAATCAAATATCATGAAACTCAGTCATCAAGACTAAATCATGCGAATAGATCGCCCAAAATACCGAAATCCAAAGCAACGGATACGTGATAATCAAATCACAAAATCACAAATCATAATTACCGTCGTCGGTATACCCTCCTTCAGGGTCGAGAAGGTACCGGTACATCCGATGCTAGCGGCACAAGATATCTACTTGCCTCTTGCTCGCGGCTGGCGTCCTCTGCCTCTGGTTCCTGATCTTTCCTGTAGATTACCAACTCGCAATCCATCGGCTCATCGGCCCGGTCAGGTGTGCTGACAGGAACGATTCCGTTCTTGCACTTCCCTGGTCATCTCTCGGTCAATCCTCACGACCGCTCGTAAAGAAGCACATCTCTGGCGCCGACCTCGGGTCCTCTGAATGCATATCACACATCCGATCCTGGGTGCAACTCTTATTGCAGCAGTGTACTGGAAGGAATCCTACTCAAGGTCTCTTCTGATCTTGCCTAAGCCAAACTGTAAGGAGGCTGGTACTCTGGCGTAATCTTTTCTCGCTCTCTGGACCTCTGCGTCCTTAGTACAACATCTCCTCGGAAGCTGGTCGCATCTTTGCGCCTCTGTATGCATGTCCGGCCTTTAATCTTAACGGGGTGTGGTAACAGCTCGTCTGCCTCTCGCACGAACTTCTTGTCCCGCTTGTCTGTATCATCGACCATTCGACGTCGCGTCTTTATCTGCACACTGCAATGTCCTCGTCTACGGTCCACCCGAAGTCTCTAACACGGACTCGAAATCACGAACTCAGTATCTTCATCACTCAGTAGAAGATATCTAGCCGAACACGTCCTCAGCGTGCATATCGCATCTCTGATGTCAGCGGAGTGGAACGTCATATCGTCGAAATCTCGTGCAAACTCTTTACTCCACCTTGCTCCACTATCGACTGATTCGGACTCATCTCATCATGGCTACACAGACTGCGCTCCGACGGCTATGCTCGTATCTAGAGTCTCCCAAGCAGTGTCCCATCACATGATATCCGAATGATGTCGAATCATCCGATCGACTCGTCAGAACCTCACAATCCCCCAAGAGCTCAACATCTCGGGTACAGTTTAATAGTATCGAGTACATGCCACAGCATCGGTGGTCCAGCCGTAGAAGGGCAAACCCAAGCCTCACTAATGGCGCCGAGGAACTGCCGCAAACCCTAAGGTTCAAAGGCTTTCACACGGTCATTCAGTCGAGTTAGGGTTTCATTCTTCTAGAGGGTCCATAGAATCACCTGCATGTCTTTCCGTATACTTTAAACTTGGAAAATAGGTTCCTGACATTCGATCGTCTCAATCGACTCTCAACGAATCTGCGTGAAGTCGCCTCTAGCTGGAATCAATCTACCTGATGACCTCGCATCGGGGTAAGCGAACGAACCACATGTCCTAGTCATTCATCCTCGGTGACTAGCGACTCACTATCATGTCTCCAAGAACATGCCATGCTGCAGTAGCTCCAATCATCTGGGCGATATCTCATCACTCGCAGCAACAACTGGCTCATTCGTCGGTATGCTAAGTAGCGCCTCAATCATCATGAATAAGCGATAATATCAACGGTCATCACAACCTGGCTGGCCTCTATCAATGGCTCAATCCTCTGGTACTGTCCGGTACATCCGAGAAATCTCGCAACAGCGATCTGTCAAACGCTCAAAGTGCGGAAACACAAAATACGAAGCCTCAATGCAACCGTATGTCTCTGGAATCACGCCCCGGTCAGCCCTCGTCCGCGACGAGCTCATGCTGACAACTCGAGCCGTAGCTCACTCTGCCCGTGCAATCGCGGCAGCAAAACCACAACCAGTATCGATGAAGATAGATCATAGGAAGGAATATGACACAATGCAAGGAAATGTACAACCTAAGGTTTCTTAAGCGGAGTGGCGTGTCGTAAGTATGCCGCGGAACATACCAACGGTACGTCACTCTACTTTAGTCACCTATTCCATCAACCAAGGGTCATCCTACGCGAAGAAAGTTCGGGTCTAATACCCCCTCGACCAAGTCTAAGTTCCGTAAGGTCAAGCCTAAGTTTCTTATATAGATAACGCCCCAGGCTCCACATAGTCAAACTTAGACTCGAACCAAGGTCAACCTAGCGCTCTGATACCAACTTTGTCACGACCCGAAAGAGCACGTGACTGGCCCTTGAACCATATGAAGTCTATAGGACCCCATCTGATCCAAGTAAGCCAAAAGCCCAGCAATCTAAAACCATTTAAAGAGTAAATAAGGAAAACTGTTTTTGAAAAGTAAGGAAATCATGTTTGAAAATCAAGTTTTTAAATAACTAAGCCGAATATGAATTTTTAAAATGTGTAATTTTTCCTGAAAATTTCGGCAGAGTTTCCTTTGTAAAAACGGGCCCCGAACGGGGTACAACAAGAATAATATATATGACATGATAAAAGGCATCCCCAAGCGGGAGCTAGCTCTTCGTCAATCGACGGTCACAACCACGCAAGCAATAATAATATACAACGCCAAGGGGCGAGGATCAAAACTGAAAAGAAACTCAAAAACAGCCAGAAAACCGCAATACTACAAGCGCGACTCTAAGGTCGAAACAATACAACACTGATTTCTAAGTCTGAAACAAACTACAAGTTTTGGTTGATGGACAATTCTAGATACAATAAATAATACATGAACAAGGGCGGTTCTGATACAAAAGAACCCACCTATCCAAGCAAGTCACCCATAAGGAAGCAGTGTGCCAGAAATGCCGCTATGGAATCTGTACGGCAAACCTGCAAGAACTGGGGCACAACGGGGGTGAGTTGCCAACTCGTGAATAGAAAATATCTACAAGCAGAGATCGAATGCATGACCCATCCTAGGTCAATACGATCAGATATAAATAAACCTCAATATGAATAAAGCTGAAGCATGCTAAACTGGCAATGTAATCTCTACATGAGTGTAGTGCCAAGTGCTCGTGCTAGTGCCTCAGGTAATAGCATGTCATGAATATGAGGTATAACCAATGTAATCAAATCTGCACACTCGTGGATCCCGTCCACTCGTCACCCACTGACAATAACCACCATGCATGTAAATATCATGAATCATGTGCATGGGAAATAATATGAGGATATAACCACCCGTGTCCCTCGCGACACATCAAAATCATGGAACCAGGGTGCCCAGCATCGACACCCGAAAACATCATGAAAACTGTGCCCAGCATCGGCACGTAAATCCTCATATATCGGGCTCCGTCAGTCCGGATCGGCCCGCGGGCTCTGTCTGCGGTATCGGCCCTCGGCCCCGGCAGTATGCCCAAAACATCTATCGACTCTGGTCGGTATCCTCCGGATAACCGCCAGGTCCAACCAATCACCGGTAGGTACTCGCCCGTCTCCAGGCTCAATCGGCAAAGCTCGTCGATCATCTTGCCGAGGGGAACCATACCGGGTCCACCATGTACCCGCAATCGGCTCATCCACGCCTCGATTCGGGTTACACATATCGCTCTCAGCACCGAGAAAACACATGGTGGACGCACTGAAATATCATATCAAGGGTAACCGGGTTTTTAAAGAAATGACATATTCTCTTTTGAAATACCCTCGGTTCCCAAATCCAGAAATATCATAGAAACAACATATCTCAATGCGTACAGTCAAAGCATGATGTATGCGGCATGTAACAGTAATGCAAGCATATCAGTAAGTCATGCAACATGGAATAATAATGTGCACATGTCGAGGGAGACCGCTCTTTTAAAAGGAATCTGTTTTTAAAGAGTATCTTGCGGTTCCCAAATCCCCAATCAAGCTAGAATCATCTATATATGTGTACAGGTATAAGTGTACAATATGCCATGCCAGAATCATATCATGAATGCAATAGTACTATAGTGTAGTGACATGGCAATTATCGATGATGAGTGTGTGAGCCGGCAACAAGTGTACGTGGAACATATACATCATCGATAATGGTGCTGGTGTCCTAGCAGCATGACTGAATGTCACAACAATACAAGCGATGCAATGCAAATAGCAGGAATATGCGGAAACGAATGATCAACGCAAAAGTACAGAACCTGCCCCAATAGATATGTCATGCAACCTTGCCTTTTGAAATAAGACGAATCAGGGCTTTTGGTAAAGTAAGGGCTACGGTGTTTTAAGAAAAGATGCATCATTTGAAAATATCCGTATAACCCTTCTGCTTATCTTTAAAATATCCCCGATTCGTTAGTTTTGAAATAGGTATGACTCGGTCTAGTCTAATGTCTACTAAATAATCTAGACAGGAGGGGTATGAAACCACCTAATCTGAGTCAATATATAAATATAGATATGATAGTCGGTGATCTCGCCTCAATAACATATCGTATGATATCCTCGAGTCATGAGTGCGGATCTATCATCAATATCGGCTCGTACGGTAAATCGTCGTACGGCATCCCAATAGCTGGGTAGGGGTCAATATCACACTATCTCATCACATATCAGGTATCACTTATCATCAGATCACACAATCTGGGGTACTACTGTAAGTCTAGTACAAATCGACACCATCTATAAAATATGAATGCGGGTAAAGCACATGTCCAAAGGCCCGCTAAAACTATCATATCGCACCTCAAAGGCAAACTATGTCACATCGCCGATCTCACGGCCTCACATCAAGTATCATCTCAAACCACGTATCATCCTCCAATCCCGTATATAAACACATAGTCCCATACCCATGTGTAGATATACGCACCATCATATGCACTCTAATAAATGAAAGAATGAATGCAAGTATGTGTGTAAATGTATGTGTGAGTGCAACCACTACTCTAGGGTTCGCACTATACTAAACCAATATATTCTTATCATCAAAATATCATTATTACCATCAATAACCCTAAACAACACATAATAAATATTCGTGTGTATACGTATTCGTATACATCACCACGGACTGCGGGGGTGCTATACGCCATCCACCCGACTTCTCCCCGTAGATATAAATCTACTCACCTTGCTTCTCGTGTGCCAAAGCCGATGTCGCTATCTTCACCTCCTTTGCCTCAACATCACGCGGGGTACCTACAAGTATATCACAATGCTAAAGCACATGAAAATCACATCGGAAACCAAAATAGCACACGCTACCCGCATAGGTAAAAACCCATCGACTCGTATGTAAACACAATCAAAATCCACTTGTCGTTGACGTCCAAACGCCACCCGACAGGAATGAATCACCAAATACCAAAATCCATGCTAAAACAAGTCCCAAATTATACACCAACATAGGAAAATCAACCCAGATTTCACCCTAGATGGAATCAGTCAAAACTAGACATACTCAGGGTCAAAACTAGAGGAAATGGGGGCATGCACAGAAAACGAGGCAATTCCTTAAAATACCTTATTTTAGAATTTTCCATAATTTTTCCCCATTTATCTGTATTTAATTATACCAGAATATTAAAATATTCATTAAAATAATATTAAATTATAAAATTTCCCAAAAATCATATTTTATTATTTTGAAGACGTTACACGAAGTCTGCTATATCGGCCACATCCGTTTAAACCTTCGATATACGATGCCATAAATCAACTTGGTATCTTCGGAGAGGTGGACGGATAGCACCAATTAGCATCTACCCTCGAAATTCAGGCAAGACGGACCTACGCGGTCGCGTCTCTGTGATTCGGAGGGGAACAGACTGCACACACATGCGCATGTTAACTAGGGTTAAGTTTGGGGTTAAACCATGTTTAGATAACCGTGGTGGACTAACCCATTAAATTAAGTTAATTTCAATTAATTAGATGTATTAGTTTTCCTTTTTTTTAAAATATAATTAGCATTGTGTTAGGGGTTGACTTGGGTTGGGGAGAGAGAGAGCATGATGGCATGAGCCATGCTAGGTCATGATGAGATAGAGAGGGGGGTTGACTCTCTTTCCTTTTCTTTCTTTTTCAAACAATTATTTCCCTCACTCTCATTTCTCTTTCTCACATCTCTTTCTCCCTCTCACTCACACACACACCCATCATCATCAGCAGCAGTTGAAGCAACAGCAGCAACAGCATCAGAAGCATCAGCAGCAGCAACATCAGCATCACAGCAGCAGCAGCATTTGCAACGGAAACAACAGTAACAACAACAGCAGCTGCAGCACGAGCTCACCCCCTTCTCCTTCTTCCTCTTCTCCTTCTTCTTGCACCTAGGATCAAGTGAGGTATAATTTTTAAACTTAACCTCTTTCTTTGCTAAAGAATATGGTTGTTAAGCCTTAATTAGTTTTTAATGTGATTTTAGTACTAGAATTGTGATTTAAGTGGAGTTTTGTCCAAGTGATGATTTTTTATGGCTAAAGTAGCTTAACTAAGTGTTTATAAGGCCATTTAAAACAAGTGTTGCACCAGATTTCACAAAAATACCAGATTGTTTCAATTTAGTGTAAATTAGCGTTTTAATATAGACTTTTAGCCATTTTAAGATCTGCTGTTAACCTGAGTGCTTCAGGAAAAATCTGAGTTAACTGAAGCATATTCTTTAGACCTTGATCACACACAGAACACGAGACCCTCTACCCACCTTATGGCCGCAGTTTTATTCATTCTGGCCGCAATTTGCGGCCAGATGGGGGAGTCTGATGTTGGGGTTGGGTCTGTGGGAGTTTACTGTATAATTAGGGTTTTTGATATATGCAACTTTTTATATTTTCACTCGAGTCAAAATCTGGGACTTAAAACCCTTTTTCGATACTTTTTAACTCGTGCGACATGTGTGTTTTGTGTGTTGGGTCTGTGATGCACTGCGCGACACGGCGAGTCGGGGTGGTTTCTGGTGAGGCTACACACGTTTTGACGTATCGAGTGCACGCGCGTTTAGTTTCCAACGCGAGTTTTTCCCTTGATCGTGATATTGCAGGGTTTAGCCTTATGTGCATTGTTTGTATGTTTCTAGAGACGATCGCGGAGACGTCGGACGTGGCGCGGAAGGGAAAAGCGGTGGTTGGACCCGCTAGCACGAGATCACGGGTGAGTAGATGTAACATCTACGGGGGAAAATCGTTTGGATGGCGCAAGACGCCCGATAGTTTGAGTAATTTAAAAGACTTCTAGTGGTACTAGTATTTATGAGTATGATGTTTACTTGAATATCTTGCTGCATTCATGATCCTATATATTTACATACATGTGCGAACTCATTTCATAGGACACTTGCACTATTACCGGGGTTTTATGCAGCACGAGCACTATTCATGCGGACACACACGCCTTGGTGATTGCTATGCCACAACACTAGATAACTTGTATAACCTGAAATCTAGAACAATTTCACTATATATGATGCTTAAACCTGTGCTAATGCATTTAAATTCCTCAGGATGAACATATAGGATTGCTAGTCATATGCATGTACTTCATTACATCATTTGTTCATGCCTAGCCTATTAGTCATACATTGCAGTTCGATTTGTTGATATTATAGGCATTCATTATCATTGACATGTGCACTTATTATGATTTTCTTGAGGATTTCAGCACTTGAGATTTATGAGATTTTGGGAAAAAGCCGCAAGGATTTAATAAACCTGATATTATTTTAAACATTGAAAGTTGCGGTTTTTCTCGTGATATGATACATGTGTCGTCCACCATGAGTTTTCTGTTGGTTTTCGAGACCCGTTTTGAGGAGTTGTATGAACCGTCTTGGGTACATGGTGGGCCCGGTAAGGTACCCCGGGGCAAGATGATCGAGGTGTAGACCATGAGCCTGGCAGGGGCAGACTACCTACCGGTGATTGTTGGCGCGGCGGATATCCAGAGGATACCGACCGTGGCCGTGAGATGTTGAGATATTGATACTTTGAGATGG
The DNA here is from genome assembly GCA_030015575.1 of Agapanthus africanus. Classification (NCBI taxonomy): domain Eukaryota; kingdom Viridiplantae; phylum Streptophyta; class Magnoliopsida; order Asparagales; family Amaryllidaceae; genus Agapanthus; species Agapanthus africanus. Next base: position 181,549,909 of record CM057350.1, on the reverse strand, counting down.
GTTAGCCGGACGGCTGGGGCCAGAGATACTGTAATATGGATACATGAGATTTGAGATAGTTATTGAGGTGTCGATGCTGGACACGGATTTCTGTTGATTCTATTGATATTATGCTGATATTTCAAAAGAGATTTCTAAGAAGAAAATAATGATTTTCTTATATAAACATATTCAGATCACGAGTTGAAATTGATTCATATTGCATACATACCTGCTAATACATCATGCCAGATTAGTATTGTAAATTGATCCATGTTGCATACATATCTGCTAGTATATCATGCCATATCAATATTGTTGATGTTATGACACTTGTGTGCATGCTTACGATAGGCTCTATAGATGTTATTTATTACTCACGAGTTGGCAACTCACCCCCATTGTGCCACAGCCTTTTTGCAGGTCCGCTCCGTCAGCACAGTAGCGGCGGATGCACTTGCTCCTTTTGCTCCTTTTGCCTGGACTTGAGACTTTTGCTCGTAGGTGGATTGTGATATCATTTTGGTTTCCACCTTGTATATTCATTGTATTTAGAGTACTCCATCTACTGTACCTGTTATTGTATTGATGTATATTGGCCTAGAGACGAGGCGATGATATTTGTGGACTTTTATGTTGTATTTTGGGGTCGAGCTCACTTGAGCCGACATGATGTTTATTACTTGTGCCTTTATTACTTATTTTGCACATTGCTGATTTATATTGCATGGAATTTGAGTCCGCTTCGGCGAAGAGCTAGCTCCCGCTTGGGGATGCCTTTTTTCATGTTATTTATATATTCCTGTTTTGTACCCGTTTGGGGGGGGGGAGTTTTTACAAAGGAGACTCTGCCGAAATTTTCAGAAAAATGGATGTTTCTTTATAAAAGCTTGAGGTGACTTATTTGATTAAAAATTGCTTTCAATAAATTGGTTTTTTCTTCACTCTATTGCTTAAATGGGTTTTGATTTCTGGGCTTTGGCTTACTTTGATTGCGTACGCCTTGAGACGTTTCGTAATTTAAGTGCCGGTCGCGTTCCGTACCTTTCGGGTCATGACATTAAACTTATGGACCGCAACATCCTTAAACTAAACTCTATAGACTATGACGTCTTTAAACTATGGACTATGATGTCCTTAAACTCCATGGACTATGATGTTCTTAAACTTATGGACCGCAATGTCTCTAAACTAAAACGATAGAGTCCAAATACTCTTTCGTCGGATCTAAATGATCCCAAAATCCTGTTGAGTAAATCTTAGGCTAAAATTAGACTAACGTATCCTCAATAAACGTTTGAGTTGACCTTAGTATAAAACAAGACTAACGGTCCTCAAACCAACCCAAACCCAAATCTAAGAAAATACGGATTTGGACTAATCTACGCCCTACGGGCGACAACATAAATTAGTCTCCGTATACAATCCACGAACAACCAAAAACAAAACAAACACACACGACACGAAGTGACCTTCTGGAGCAGGAGAAAGTGGTTACTGCGATGCGGTAACGTAATTAACTGCAGGGGCTTGCGCCTGCAGGGAAGAGCGTCCCCACAATCAAAAACTCCTCACAATGAGGGGGAATCTGATGAAATCTGCTACAATGGCCGCATCCGTCCAAACCTTCGATACACGGTGCCATTAATCAACTTGGCATCTTCAGAGAGGTGGACAGATAAAACCCAATGTTGGAGATAGTGCCCTCAGAGTCAATTATTAGGTCACAGGTACGTGATTGTAATGATTGAGGGAGGACCTATCCCGGTAGGACAGTCTTACTCGAGATGATAGTATGCTATCTGGTTTACCTTTATCATCGTGTACTGTTTTAGGTGACCTGACACGTCGCTATTACACGTTGATAGAGCCCCTAGGATTCTTGCTTGACCACCAGCAGTATGAGGGCGATCATATAAGTGGGAGCTGGGGGTCTACAAGCATATCCTTAAAAGGTCCCTAGTCGTGGGAGTTTCGAGACCGGGCATCGATACTCCATTAGTAGACTAGTGTATACAGTCGAGACCCCGACGAGGGGCGGTGGCCGGTCTCACAAGCCACTGGTGTCAGTTGGATCACCTAAGATGTATACAGGTGCTCATTGGGTTATGAGTACACCGGACAGGACTCGCCGGGAACATGCTAGTTGGTCATATACCAGACGTCAGATGGCAGTTCCCTGGTGACATGTGTGCAGGTTAGTTCATCGACCTGGGGATCGTCATTTGTCTCGTGTGAGTTCCCACTGTACTTTGATTACTACCCTACCACGGCTCAAAGGAGTCGTGCAAACAGGTTTTAGTTGAGTACAGTCCCGAGCCACATGGAGGCAGTGAGCGTATCTTCAGGGGTTCGTCTCTCCCGGTATTGGGGGTGAGGTCGTGCTGTGTCTAGGAGAGCCATTACACAAAGTCCTTGGCCAAGGCAAGGAGATTTACTGGTAGGTATTCCAGTAGTATCTCAGGGTGTTCTGGGCTACACTCCGACACGACTTGTACCGCTTTTGGGGGTCTGACTTTTACCAACCCCCTAGGCCCGCCATGCGATGCTCATAGACGAACGGACCGGACTGCACGGATATTGTCACTGACAGGCTCAGTAGGGTGTCAGGATGAGTTCGCTCATCGACGTCCCTTTTAGTCAATAGCTGGTGGCCCGTTACGTATTGGCTTATACCTCTGACGTGCTAGTGGTTAAATCCACAGCCATAGTATTGACGAGTCTTTAGAGTCCACCACACTTTCAGTTACTCAAGTTTCGGGCGAAACGCTGTAGAGGCCGTATGGAGATATGGCAGGGTCCGATCAGATACGTGCGGTATTGCACGGATCAGGATCGGACGGTTTGTACTAGTAGCCGTATAGGTATATGGCAGGGTTCGATCAGATACGTGCGGTATTGCACGGATCAGGATCGAACGGATATTACTAGCCGGCTTTGGTTTAAGCCGGTCCTAGTTTAGTACAGTGTAGATTTTGTCTCTTTGCATTTGTATCCGGACGGAATACAGATGCGGGTGTGTATGCACAGTATCGGGGTTTTCCTGTAATTTATTATGGGACCAGTTTTCTGGGGTTGCCAGTTTGCATTCCGTTCCGGCCGGTTTTCTCTTTTTCCTTCCCGGCCGGACTTTTCCGATGGAGGGGGTAATTTGCAGTTTTGCAAATTACATTTGTGGAGGGGTTTTCTTGCATAAAGATCTATTATGATAGCTTTCTTTTCTTGCACCATGACTTTCTTTGTTTGTGATTTGATAAGGGTATGGGTTTGATGTGAGTTGAAGCATGCTTGCATGTTTCTTTGTCTTGGTTGTGGTCACCCCTTCTTCACTCCTACACTCACCTCCCTTCATCATATATATCCATTCTTTCCTCCACCAATTTCCTTGATGATTTTGGCCGGCCACTTCATGGTGGAGAAGAAAAATGAGAGATTGATTTATGTGCTTCATTTGTTCATCTCATTTGGCTTGCAAAATTGGTAGCTTCATTTCCCTCCAAAGTTCAATCTTCATTCCTCCATCCAAAGGCAACAAACCCCAAAGTGAGACATCCACTCTACACTACACTTCCTACAGCATATCTTGAGCATGTCGAGTTGCCGGCTTCATGCCCGAGTTGCCTCGGTATTGAGGCGGGAGCCCGTAAAAGACGAAGGCGATGTGGTGCCCTTTCCGACGAGGAGGAGACGGACGGAGATCCCGCGAGGAGATCGGAGTGGAGATGAAGACCGGAGGACTCGGATCAGTCGGTATATCTCTAACCCGTATTCTAGTTAGCTTAGACTTGTTAATGGTTACGATCCGGAGTTTAGTGCGCGGTGGTGCCGGTTTGCAAAGTCCGCAAAAATTTAAGTTTATCACCGTTTCCGCATTCCGGCGTCGGATTGACGCCCGGGGCGCCGCCGTGCACTTACAGTGGTATCAGAGCCTCACCATTAACTTAGTCTAGCTTTGTGTAATGTGTTTGCATTTCCGATCGATCAAAAAGTTCCAAAACTGCATTTTACCCACGACAGTTTCTGTTGAAATTTTTCAGTCTCGAAAAATTTTTCAGGTTGTAAAATATTGATGTACTGGAAAATCTAAGAGTTCTGTAAAAATTTGACGAAGTAACTCCACAGTTGGAGCGCGGAACCGCCGCGAAAACCACCTTTGTGCGGCCCTTCCGCCGCGCACTATTCACATCACTTCACCATTTTTTTACAGAGGCCTTCTGGGCTTAAAATATGGGCTTTGGAATATTAAAGTTGGGCCAATTGTTTCTGTGAGTGCTACAGTTTTCTTTGGGGCCCACTTGTTAATTGTTTGATCAATCGGAAATTTTTTAAACACATTTTTCACAGTATTTACATTATATCTGCGACCGTGAATGTCACTCGATCGGTAAATCCGGTCTAACTGCTATAGCCCGGTTAGACGGATTTGCGAACGTGACTTTCACGTTGATGTTCTATGTATTTGCTGTGATGTTGCGGATCGGTCGTGGGGGATAGCCTGGATGCAATGCTAGTACAGTTTTTGTTGTATTATGTACATTTGCTATTGCGGGGCGAGCGTCCGACATGTGGACTGCCGTCACTGCCTGATTGTATTATTATTTTGGGGCACGACCTGGTTGCGGTCGATGTACCCGTTGTATGTATATTTTACTTTCTGTACTAGGATTGCCCCGCGGAGGGGTGCACGGATAGCCGGGTTCTGGAGGGCAACAAGCCCGCATCTCATGGCATTGAGACGGAAGGGGCTTCACTCTAGGATTGGCGGGCTATTCGCCGCACTCGTAGGGGGTACAGGTTGACCCAGGAGGGGTGCCCAAGTTACCGGATTCCGTGAAGTGCTGGGTGGTCCATTCACGGAGCTGAAGGGGGCTGCCTCGCTTCAGGTTTTGGCGGGTGACTTGCCGCGCCCGTAGGGGTCTAGGTTTTCATTGCACAGGCTATCCACACGACCAGGGGAACGTCGGGTTTCAGCGGCTCTGTGAAACCCGGGGATCCCAGATATCTGTATTGTTTCTGTGATGCTGTTCATTCTCTGTGATGTTGCATTTTATTCACGCCTTGAGCGAATATAATATATTGGTATATATATTAGTAGATGTTGTATATGTTTTGCTTCCGCGCTAGTCCAGTCCCCGCTCTGTCGTTAGTTAGCTAACCTAACGGGTAATGACGGGACCCAGTGGCGAATGCGGATGGCATATACGTACGTCAGTATATTTTCGTTCTTTGTGGTGTGATCAATTGATGGGACTGCGTTGATTCGGATCAATACAAGTTAAAACAAACCTAATCTGATGTTGTTGGAACACTTTTCAAAAAGCTGTTATTGCAAGGACGTTCATTTCTGTTTTGCATCGTGGTATTCATTTGGAATATCCTGCTCCTCAGTCGACGAGGCAAGGGCCGAGATCCCTTCACCGGGAGTGACCCCTTGGACAGAAGTTTGCGTCAGGGCATTAACTTCACTATAGCCGATTACTTTTGCTTTGCACCGTGGTATTCAGTTGGAATATCCTGCACCTCATTCTACGGGGAAAGAGCCGAGATCCCTTCACCGGGAGTGACCTCTTTAGTAAAGGTTTTCGTCACTATATTTTCTAAAAAGCTATCAGTTCCTTCAACGATATCAAGTTCTTTACGTTAAAGGTTTTCGCCAGAAACCATTCGTAGCCCTCCGTCGTTTCAGACGGGTAGCACGTAGTATTCATGCTATGTTTGTTGACCTTCGTCAAGGCATAGTGTATGGTAGCTGCTTGTTACCTTTCTGCTGCATAGATAGATGCGTTGGTTTGGGACAGTCGTACAGCCTTGTTGACCTTCGTCAAGGGCTTGTACGGGTGGATTCAAATTAACCTGGATAATGACGGGTAGAACTTGACATGTGACTTATGATTTGTTGACCTTCGCCAAGGTCATAAGAGCATGGGGCAGAAATCACATCGGGAGTTTCAAAAGAACTGAAACTTGCCAGATATGCGCATACCTTCTGGAGTGTGTTGACGTGAGCGGATTCCGTCACGTTATCATGCGATGATAGTTGGATCCCGATTCCCACTGATGAGTTGGTTTACTCCTCGGGTGTTCCCGACTAATTCTTCTTTCAGGTTTGGAGGAGAATTTGAGGTACAGTGGGAGGATTCCAGATTAGATAAATTGGTAACCATTCTGATCTAGGTTAGAGTGCACGCTGAGTGTTTCTTTTCTCTCTCTCTTTGGCAGCGACCATTGACCCGACCCTAAGACTATGACTCAGTGACCAAGTTGACCGAACCTTCTTAAACACTGGCTTTTGGATTGTCAGAGTTGCAGACCTCATTGCCACTCCTACTTTTACCCTTTTCTCCAGGACACCCCGTATTACTGCGAACGTCCACTTCCATTGGACAAAACCATCGTATGGTTAGATACGAACTCGAAGGAATTCGAGGATGGTTTCCGGTTCTGGAGAAAACGGATAGGATTATTCAGTTGTCTTTTCCTTTTACCCTCTCTCAGGTTACGAGTACTCCTTGGTTTAGGGGTAGTACACCTATTACGCAAATTGGATTGTCTTCTTCCAAACCTTAGGCTGGTGCCGACCGGTAGGGAATGAAGAAAACCAATTAGCATAACGATGGTGTGCAGAAGGTATTAAGTTCAGACAAAGCAAGGGATTAGTAAGAGGGCAAAGTAAATTGCAACAGATATTCACGACCAAACCAAATATTTCATTACCACTCCCACATCACCTTTGCATTTCTCCAGGACACTCCGTATCACTACGAAGATCCACAGTTTATTTGGATACTCCATCGTATGGTTATATACGAACTCGAATGGAACTTGTTCCAGTTCGGGGATGGATTCTGGTTCAGGAGAAATAGGAATAAGGTTTATTCGGTTGTCTTTTATCTTCACCCTCTCTCATTGCGAGTGTTCCTAGGATTGGGACAGTACACCCATTATGCTTATTGGATAGTCTTCTTCCAAACCATAGGCTGGTGCCGAACGGTAGGGAAGGAAGAAAACCATTTGGCATAAAGGGGTGTGCAGAAGGTAATGACTAAAGACATATGAAGGGATGTGGAGAGATGGCAATGAATTATACGGTTGTAGTTGTGAATCTGGATAATGGAAGAGGCATTACTATGAATACCGGGATACCCCACGAAACATTTCAATGTTTCAGTTTCACTGTGTAATGTTAAAGGAAAACTGATTTCCCGATTAGATACTTACTCCAGGGTATGTATTTACCAGGTACGATTCTCACATCTGTATGGTTTTATAGATGATGAGTGGGAGTAAGTTATTGGGAATTGGGTGATTATCCTCATTATATCGGGATTCGTTGTAATCGGTGATATTTGAGGAAATCACCTGGGCTGTTTGCCGGTCGGCAAATATTTGGTTTTGAATATCCGCTGTTATGCACCAATTTCAAATTGATATATCTGTACGTCTATTTTCATAGAGTGAGATATACCTTTCTGAAATTATGTCTACGACATTTACCTATATCAGTGGATGGTTAGGTAAGGAGCATTAAACAGCGGTGTAATTCTTCTTAACCATAAGTACAGTTTTCGACCTACGACACACAGTGAATGAGTTATCAGACTCAAGGGACTTATACAAAGTATTGTATGTTGTCCAGGGTCCATCGGGACAGAGGGGTTGGTCCTCGTACTACATTCAGTTTACTTATGACTTCTCTAGTTTTTAGACAAGTGTTTCGTGGAAACACAGGGTCCGAATTTGGAGAAGTTATTGGTATTTGAATAGAGTAGAGAACCAGGTATAGCAAGTATCGGGATTCTTCAAAGAGATCGAAGATGTAGATACTTGTGTATGGTATTCAGTTGATAGTAATGATAAAGAGATCTTGCTTCTCTTTCAGGTTACTCATAATTGGAAGTATTCCTAAGTTGAGTAACGCTGATCGGCCTTCTTCCATTTAGTTGACATGCGCTGGGGACAGCTGCATGATTTGAATCTGGTTCAATTAAATCAGTGCCTCTATTTTTATATTGGATATAGAACAGTTCATATCTTAACGATGTTAAGGTACGGGGAGTTGTCCGGTTTATGATTAAAACCAGACACTGGATAACTCTAGGCACGTTTCTGTAATGGCTGTTTGTGGGTTGACCCAGGTTATGACGCGGGTTGATTTTCTACCATCTGGATGAACAATAGCAATATTGTTCTAGACTCGCCACAGTTTTATTAAAAATGGATTTTTTCAGAAAACAGTAGTGGGAGTATGGTAGAACTGGAAGTGATTCCAGAACCACAAACGATTACTGAAGATTTGATAAGAAACCTAAAGATTCAATCTGGATTGACATTCCATTGGCCACTCCGCAGATAAGGTGGGTAACTTCAGGCACCCGAGAGGCACTACGGTGGCCTCAAGGACGGTGACAGGGAAGTTCTTGTTTACCCACAATTGCCATTGCTGTTGTTCCAGGTTACGAGACCCGGCGGGAGGATGAGTATAGCGTCGTTCTAAAACTAGTTTTAGAAGTGTACGTGTATATGACTCTGCCAGAGGGTTGTCGTAGTCAGTGGGAGCAGCGGAAGCATTGGTGGACAGGTAGCTTATGTCTATTTATAGACTAAAGCAGATGTAGCGGAGATAGATCATCTATTTCTGACGTGACAGTCATAGGTTTGACTTCATCAGAATAGGAGATGGATCTGTTGAGAAGGTAGTAGGATGTGATGTCATGGTATTTGGATGACATACACAAAGTAGGAAAAGAAACTCCTACACTACGATCAGTTATACTTTGGTCGTCACACAGTTGTTTCTCCACATAGGAATTGGGTATTGTATCTGACATACTGGTTACTGGATCTATGGTTATAGATCTAGATTTGGGTGGTTTCCCAATCAGGGTACTTGACAGCATTCTAAGAGTATTTAGGATGGACGACTCCTGGCACGGTAGTGTACCTGCAGATAATGGAGTCACCCTCTCCAAAGGTGTCTTACAGACTAAAAGGGAGAGGGACGGGCATGATTGGCAGATCACTTGCTCAGGCAATTGAGTCAATCGTGAGATGTCAAGTACCACACCAGATGTTGTTCTTGCACTAGATGCAACAAGTTGACATTAATCCAATCCTGGAGAAACAGTCGGAAGCAGTTTTAGAACATAAGTAGATGTTCTAGGGATATGATAACGACAGCCTCATTCAGGAGACGGTTATCATTCCAGGCTTCCAAGGTGACATGGACGACAAGGAGGTTGTCAGAGTTATAGTTTTCCCTCTAACGAGGGGCAGTATTTTGGACAGGTGATCCAAGGCAATACTGAGGGAGGCATGGCGCGCAGGATACTGATTAAGTTCAGTTGACGATATAGTCTAAGAAGTTTGGATTTGGAGTTCATTTATGAGCTAGGTCCTATCAGACATCCAGACATATTCTGAGACAGGTATTACTCTTTTCGAGAGATGGGTTTCTCCGCGAACTTGAGATATAGAGAGACATAGAAAGAAACAACTAAGCGGATCCACTCACTGAGGCTATTCCTCGAACGCAATAGTTCCGCAAACGAGCTTTGTGAGACTGACTAGTAGAGGAGTTGGATGTTCGGTATCACACGGGCTGTGAGTATGCGACATCGCAATAATTAGCCTTGAGTGCAAGTGGGAGATTGTTGGAGATAGTGCCCTCAGAGTCAATTATTAGGTCACAGGTACGTGATTGTAATGATTGAGGGAGGACCTATCCCGGTAGGACAGTCTTACTCGAGATGATAGTATGCTATCTGGTTTACCTTTATCATCGTGTACTGTTTTAGGTGACCTGACACGTCGCTATTACACGTTGATAGAGCCCCTAGGATTCTTGCTTGACCACCAGCAGTATGAGGGCGATCATATAAGTGGGAGCTGGGGGTCTACAAGCATATCCTTAAAAGGTCCCTAGTCGTGGGAGTTTCGAGACCGGGCATCGATACTCCATTAGTAGACTAGTGTATACAGTCGAGACCCCGACGAGGGGCGGTGGCCGGTCTCACAAGCCACTGGTGTCAGTTGGATCACCTAAGATGTATACAGGTGCTCATTGGGTTATGAGTACACCGGACAGGACTCGCCGGGAACATGCTAGTTGGTCATATACCAGACGTCAGATGGCAGTTCCCTGGTGACATGTGTGCAGGTTAGTTCATCGACCTGGGGATCGTCATTTGTCTCGTGTGAGTTCCCACTGTACTTTGATTACTACCCTACCACGGCTCAAAGGAGTCGTGCAAACAGGTTTTAGTTGGGTACAGTCCCGAGCCACATGGAGGCAGTGAGCGTATCTTCAGGGGTTCGTCTCTCCCGGTATTGGGGGTGAGGTCGTGCTGTGTCTAGGAGAGCCATTACACAAAGTCCTTGGCCAAGGCAAGGAGATTTACTGGTAGGTATTCCAGTAGTATCTCAGGGTGTTCTGGGCTACACTCCGACACGACTTGTACCGCTTTTGGGGGTCTGACTTTTACCAACCCCCTAGGCCCGCCATGTGATGCTCATAGACGAACGGACCGGACTGCACGGATATTGTCACTGACAGGCTCAGTAGGGTGTCAGGATGAGTTCGCTCATCGACGTCCCTTTTAGTCAATAGCTGGTGGCCCGTTACGTATTGGCTTATACCTCTGACGTGCTAGTGGTTAAATCCACAGCCATAGTATTGACGAGTCTTTAGAGTCCACCACACTTTCAGTTACTCAAGTTTCGGGCGAAACGCTGTAGAGGCCGTATGGAGATATGGCAGGGTCCGATCAGATACGTGCGGTATTGCACGGATCAGGATCGGACGGTTTGTACTAGTAGCCGTATAGGTATATGGCAGGGTTCGATCAGATACGTGCGGTATTGCACGGATCAGGATCGAACGGATATTACTAGCCGGCTTTGGTTTAAGCCGGTCCTAGTTTAGTACAGTGTAGATTTTGTCTCTTTGCATTTGTATCCGGACGGAATACAGATGCGGGTGTGTATGCACAGTATCGGGGTTTTCCTGTAATTTATTATGGGACCAGTTTTCTGGGGTTGCCAGTTTGCATTCCGTTCCGGCCGGTTTTCTCTTTTCCTTCCCGGCCGGACTTTTCCGATGGAGGGGGTAATTTGCAGTTTTGCAAATTACATTTGTGGAGGGGTTTTCTTGCATAAAGATCTATTATGATAGCTTTCTTTTCTTGCACCATGACTTTCTTTGTTTGTGATTTGATAAGGGTATGGGTTTGATGTGAGTTGAAGCATGCTTGCATGTTTCTTTGTCTTGGTTGTGGTCACCCCTTCTTCACTCCTACACTCACCTCCCTTCATCATATATATCCATTCTTTCCTCCACCAATTTCCTTGATGATTTTGGCCGGCCACTTCATGGTGGAGAAGAAAAATGAGAGATTGATTTATGTGCTTCATTTGTTCATCTCATTTGGCTTGCAAAATTGGTAGCTTCATTTCCCTCCAAAGTTCAATCTTCATTCCTCCATCCAAAGGCAACAAACCCCAAAGTGAGACATCCACTCTACACTACACTTCCTACAGCATATCTTGAGCATGTCGAGTTGCCGGCTTCATGCCCGAGTTGCCTCGGTATTGAGGCGGGAGCCCGTAAAAGACGAAGGCGATGTGGTGCCCTTTCCGACGAGGAGGAGACGGACGGAGATCCCGCGAGGAGATCGGAGTGGAGATGAAGACCGGAGGACTCGGATCAGTCGGTATATCTCTAACCCGTATTCTAGTTAGCTTAGACTTGTTAATGGTTACGATCCGGAGTTTAGTGCGCGGTGGTGCCGGTTTGCAAAGTCCGCAAAAATTTAAGTTTATCACCGTTTCCGCATTCCGGCGTCGGATTGACGCCCGGGGCGCCGCCGTGCACTTACACCCAATAGCATCGGCCTCCAAATTCAGGCAAGACGACCTATCCTGGTTTCGTCTCTGTTTTCGGCGGTAAACAGATTCTGGCACGCCCGGTGGGACCTTTTCCTCTTTCCACTCCACACTTCATGTGTCATGTTCACGAACGAATCGCGGTTTAATATGGTTGCCCCTAGATTCGAGGTACTAATATTTGGTGTCTTGCTCTATGCAGAAAAGAAGATGGTGTCAATGGCTTCCAACTGCGCCAACTGCAATAGTTGCAACAACTCCCACTCCGTCCTTGCTGGAGGAGTGACCTATGGGCCTCAAGTGGCCTCCATTTTCGCGATGCCAGTGGAACAGGTGACACAGGCCACCACTGGGTTGTTCTTCGGGACTATGCTCTCACCAATGAGCTTCAACGCCCTAGTGCCATCGCAAGAAGCTCCGAAAAAGTCGGTCTTTGATCGGCTTGCAACTACCGTGGCCCCTCTCAACGGTTCGCCCAAATCCAACGCCTCGGTCTTTAACAGACTGGGCCAAAGCTCTAATGGGCCTATGAAGAAGCCCGCAATACCTGAAGGGGTTATCCCGAAATGGATAGCTATCCCTGCTCCAGTAGATGAAGCCATTAGAGAGACTTCTCCTACTAAGGGGTCGGTCTTCACAAGACTGGCCGTTCCAACTCCCACTCCAGGAGAAGTCACCAAGGCTGCTACCCCTGCTCGAAAGTCTGCCTTCAACAGGCTGGCCATCCCCTCTCAATGGACATCAGTCTTTGACAGGCTGACACCAACAACATTTTCTCATCAAAGCACGAAGTACGATGCAGCTACCCCGACAACGGATGTGATCCCATCTGCAAGACGCGCTCGACGTCGCCACTGGCGCCAAGTGTGGAAAGTTGGGGGCAGTTCCCCTTCTGGACTGACTCTGCCAGCTCCAATGGTGGAAATCGATGCTGCTGTTCCAACTGGGAACAGCTTTGAACCACTTAGGAGGGTGCGCAAAAAATCTCCAACTGCTGTATTGAAAAGATCTCCTCCACCTGTGGAGAACACTACAAAGGCAAAGCTAGAGCAGCCCCCTCAGCGGCTGTCCTAAAAAATTCACAGGGTCTGGCGAAGGGTCCAAGACTCCGTGATTAACCAAGACTACTCCCGCCGACCAAAGAAAATGAAGGTTCGGCAAGAGAAGGACCACCCTGTCGTGCTACAGAAGGTGTTATCTACTTGGGTGCCCGCTGCAACGGCCCCCTAAACTTCGACCGCCTACAAAAGAAGAAGGCCGGAGAAAATCCCCGTATCCGCGACAAAGCTCAAAGGCACTGAATTCAAATGCCCCAAGTCTAGGGGCATGGTGGTGCACACCATTTACATGGCTTCCGGTAAAGAGGATAGTCATATCTCCATGGGCCATTGACCACTCACCCGATCAGTAACAAAGGCTCAGGAGCAACAACAGCAAAATCTCTAAAAGATGCTAACGAAGATGGCTGCACTCACTGGGCCAAAAGAAAGCCCGAAAACATCATCGGAGCAGCGTCAGGAGCAGGAAACCGATGCCGAGTTCATCCGCAGAATCCTCGAGAAGAAAGACAAAGAGGCCGCGGAACAAGCGGCCAACATAAAACAAATGGTGCTTTTATTCCAAGATATGGTCGGGATGATGATACAGCCGGATCCTCCAGCTGAAAACCCTCCGATTATCCTTGAAGATGACAGAGGGGAGACATCAAACCCTCTTCTTGCTTGTTCAACAGCCAAAGAGGAGACGATCTCGAAAGCCGTCCTTGACGACTATATAGCTCAACAGATACGAGCTCATCAGTCGATCGAAGCGGATGGCCAAATCGTCAAGACTGGACGACCCTGTTGGGCTACGGTAGCGCCCCGACCGTCAATCCGAGGCCAAACGCGGAACAAAAACTTTTCAAACTGGCGCTAACGTAACCCTAAAACCCGGATCATGCCATTAACCCTATACTAGTTAACTGTAAAAAGGAGTTTAAGAGATTATACCGATCGATCCGTGTCCTTCGGTCTTTAACCTCTTCCCAAGCTCCTCGCGGCTGCTCCAAGATAAGTTCGATCTCCGGTCTCCTTTGCCGAAAAAGATCCACGTCGAGAGTTCTTAATACGGGCTCCCGCTTCAAACCGAAGCAACTCGGGCATCCAGTTTGCTTGCCTAGATGCCCAAGATGAGTAGAGATAGTGTGTGAATATCTTGTCTCAAAGCACCCAATGATTTAGGCGGAGGTAAATGAAAATGCCAAGAGGTGAAGAAGTGAGCATAGAATTTGGCTTTGAGAAAAATGAGCTCTCTGTGGAATTGAGGAAGTGGTGATGGCTAATCTTTTTCTTGAGGTGGCTGATGTTTTTCTTGTAGTAAAAAAAATGAGCAACAAAAAAAATCCCTGCACCCTCAATTCGCAGCCACCAATCAAAACCCACAGCCACCTCATTAATTTCCTTCTCACTCAAAAATTCAGCCACCCAATTAATTCCACAAAAAACTCACAATTAATAAATCAAACAAGCAAGGTCCATGCCTCAATAAATGCTCACTAAAAACCAAGCCAAAACCCATGCTCTACTTTCCACCTCACTAAAACATTAACCATAAATGTTTTATGGAAAAAGAAAATAGCAATTCAAAAGTAAACTTGTAACGAATTAAAAGGACACTCCTCATCCGTATATACATACCCGTATCCGTATTCTGACTGAATACGAATACTACGAGACGAAAGTAATCCAACAATCTAATATTAGGATCTGGCTTAAACCAAAACCCACTAGTATGATTCGTCCGATCATGATCCGTGCACGAGTGCACGCATATGATCGAACCCTGCCATAAAACCATACGGCCTCTACAACGTTTCGCCCGAACTAGAGAAACCCTCTGTGTGGGACTCTAAAGACTCGTCAATATGCTGGCAGTGAGTTTAACCACCAGCACGTCAGTGGCACTACCTGTACGTAACGGCTATCCAGGTATTGAGCGAAAGGGAGGCCGACGAGCGAACTCATCCTGAAACCCTACTGAGCCTATCTATGACAATCTCCGTATAGTCCGGTCTGTTCGTCTAAGAGTATCGCATATCGGGCCTAGGGGGATGGTAAACGTCAGACCCCCAAAAGCGGTATAAGTCATGTCGGAGTGTAGCCCAGAACACCTTGAGAAACTACTGGAATACCTACAGTAAATTTCACTTGCCTTGGCCAAGGAATTTGTGTAATGGCTCTCCAAATACAGCGCGATATCAACCCCCAATACCGGGAGAGACGAATCCTATCTAACCGCCACTACCTCCAAGTGATTCGGGATTGCACCCAACTACTACCTGTTTGCATGACTCCTTTGAGCCGTGGTAGGATAGAAATCAAAGAACAGTGGGAACACACTTGAGGCGAAGTAGCAGTGTCAAGTCAACGGACTATCCTATACTCATGTCACCTGGGAACTGCTACCTGACGATAGGTATAGTACTATCCAGCAGTACCCCTACGAGTCCGTCTGGTGTACTCATAACCCAATGAGCACCTGTATACTATCTTAGGTGAACCAACTAACACCAATGGCTTATGAGACCAGCCACCACCCCTCGTCGTGGTCTCGATCCATATACACTAGTCTACTATCAGAGTACCGATGCCCAGTCTCGAAACTCCCATGACTAGGGACACATTAAGGATGTGCAGGCCACCCAACTCTCACATATATGATCGCCATCATACTGCTAGTAGTCAAGCAAGAATCCTATGGGCTCTATAAACATGTAATAGTGATCTGTAATGTCACTTGAAGCATGTACATGATGATAAAGACAAACCAGATAGCATACTATCATCTCGAGTAAGACTGTTCTACTGGTATAGGTCCTCTCTCAATCATTGCAATCACGTGCCTGTGATCCAATAACTGACTTGAGGGCACTATAGCCAACAGACCCTAATGTTGGGTTACTAGGCACTGTCACAAGGTTCTACAAGGCATCAATCATGCCCGATTTAAATTTTAGAAGTGCCGAACAACCCAAAGCAAGGATCTTTGCTAGATTATTAGAGTTAAACATGCAAGTAAACATCTTTACAACTAAGAGAGAGGGATTACAACCTTTGTAGTCCGCTCCATCGCTTCATAAGCTCCGAATAGTAGTCCCTTCGCCGCAATCCATGATCTCCCAGACTCAAGAGAGGCTCCACAAGCCGAACGATCCATGCTTTCTTGAAGTCTTCCTTTACGAAGATGATCTACCTTGAAGTTCCTTTAACTCAAGCTCTCACTTCTCTAATCAAGTATTAGACAAGTGAACACCCTAATCTAAGTGGCTAGAATAGATGAGGATGATGAAGTAGGATTTTAGCTCTCTTTTATTTTCTTAATCTCACACTAATTCATCACAAAACCAAAAGCTAGAAAGCTTTGCAAGGAGGAAGAAGAAGATGAATTCTTTTGTGATGAATAATGAATTGTTACTATGCTTACAAATGAACCTTGAGTTAATAATATGAAGCATTAACTCATGTAGAGAGTTGACTAGGGTTAAGGGTTTGGGTTGGGTTAAAAAATATCTCCAAAATATCAACACATAATATCTTTGCTGAAAACAAAACATAAGCTTCTAGAAGCTTCAAGAAAAGTCTAACCCAAATCAAACCCTAACCATGTTTAATCTCCACTAATCATGTTGTATTTGTAAACATAACTTGTTACAATATTATATATCACATATATAATATATTTTTGTAACAAAAGAAAATAATACAATTAACATATATCGCATATATATCAATGTATTATCCGGTGAGAAAATGAATCAATAAAGCGAGCCAATATTAGATAATGAAATGTAATATATCACATATATAATTATACATTAAATTATCGAATCAACACTTGATCCGACAATCCGGCTATTTCTCAAATAACCGACTAATATAATCTGTATCAGCTTATTGAATCAACACTTGATCCGATGACCCGGCTATATCACATATACCCGGTCGATATCATATATCGCGAGAATAAAATACGGTATCTCATATCGTAATATTCTTGATCCCGCACATATCATTTATGTGCTCCTACTCCGTTTTTCCTGAGTCAAGAAATCTCTGTGTAGGACTCTAAAGAATCGTCAATATGCCGGCAGTAGGTGATGATCATATCAAACACCCACAAGCTGCAAGCGGTCAGCTAAATGTAACAGCCATCCAGGTATTGAGCGATCAGAAGATCAACAAGCAAGCCTGTATATTCTCCTGTGAATCCAATCAGTAACACTCCCGTACAGTCCGGTCTCTTCGTCTGATATGTCGCATATCTAGTCTAGGGGTGGTAAACGTCAGACCCCAGTAACCGATAAGTCGTGTCGATGTGAGGCTTATTACAGGTCGAGAAACTACTGACAACACTTACCAGTAGCACTCTATATCAGCCCTGGCCAGGGACTTCCAGTTATAGCCAATCGAATACAGCACAACATCAACTCCCTATACCGGGAGAGACGAAACCCCTCCTATCGCTCATTGCCTCCATGTGATTCGGGACTGTACCTAAAAGCCACCTTTTTGCACGCCCTCTTGGACATGGTAAGGTGGAAATCAAAGCACAGTAGGAATCACACAAGACTCTATGACGATCTCGGGTCTACAGAATACCCTGTACCAGTGTCACTAGAGAACTGCCATCTGACGTGAGGTATAATACCATCTAGGAGTTCTCGGCGAGTCCGTTCAGTGTACCCAGTCTCCACTGAGCACCCGTACACCATCTTTGATATCAAACACTGATGGACATGGGATCATCCATCGCCCATCATATGGGTCAAGATGCGTATACGCTAGTCTACTCTGGTGTATCGATGCCCTGTCTCGATACACCCTTGACTAGGAACAGTTATAGGATGTACTCGTTGACTACCCTGTCCCTACTAGTATGATCTCATCATAGTCCCAGTAGTCGAGTACATATCCTAAGGGCTTTATCAACATGTGAGAACAAGACAGTAAACTAATACAAGTCAACATGTTAAGATAAAGTGAAACCAAATAGCATACTATCATGACGAGCAAGAAAGTCCTCTCTATATATATCCAAGCATCCATTATAATATACATCATATATACAACAATGGCCTCTAGGGCATATACATAACTAACAATCTCCCACTTGCACTAAGGCTAGCTATTGTAGTATCTCATACCCAGCATCCCGAAGAGTCTCTCAAACTGTGTCTGGGGAATGGCCTTCGTGAGTGGATCCGCAGTGTTGTCCTTCGTATCAACTCTCCTGACCTCGATCTCTCGGCGATCAACTATCTCCCGGATCAGGTGATACCGCCTCAGAATATGTCTGGACTTCTGATGGGACCTGGGTTCCTTGGCCAAAGCCACAGTTCCATTGTTATCACAATACATAGGTATTGGATACTCAATGGATGGAACCACACCAAGTTCAGTAATGAACTTCTTCATCCAGACAGCCTCTTTTGCAGCATCGTTGGCAGCGATGTATTCAGCCTCCATCGTCGAGTCTACAATGGTTTCCTGTTTGGAACTCTTCCAACACACCGCCCCTCCATTGAGGGTAAAGACAAATCCCGAGTGCAACTTAGAGTCGTCCTTATCACTTTGGAAGCTTGAATCGGTAAAGGACTCCACCTGTAGTTCTCCGTTACCATACACCAAGAACATCTCCTTAGTTCTTCTCAAGTACTTGAGAATGTTCTTTACATCTATCCAGTGCTCTCTCCAGGATCTGCTTGATACCTACTCACTATACTTAGTGAGTATACTACATCGGGTCTGGTACATAGCATCGCATACATGATAGATCCTACTTCCGAAGTATAAGGTATCCCTTGCATGCGAGCTCTCTCCAAATCAGTCTTGGGAGACATCTCTTTGGAGAGAGTGAGTCCAGAGATCGTGGGTAGGTTCCCACGCTTGGATTCTTCCATACTAAACCTCTTTAGTATGGTGTCAATGTACCTGGATTGGGACAATCCCAGTATCCGTTTAGATCTATCTCTATAGATCATAATTCCTAGTATGCATGAGGCATCACCAAGATCTTTCATTGAGAATCTTTATGATAAGAAGAGCTTGACCGATTGCATCATAGGAACACCATTTGCTATCAAGAGTATGTCATCGACGTACAATACGAGGAAGATAACCTTACTCTCTGCAACCTTCTTATATATACAAAGTTCATCTACGTTTTTGATGAAGTCAGACTCTTTGACTACAACATCAAAGCAGATGTTCCAACTCCGCGATGCTTGCTTTAACCCATAAATGGATTTAAGCAGCTTGCACACCTTTCCGCTGCTCCCACTATCTACGAATCCTTCTGGCTGAGTCATGTACACGCACTTTTCTAAATCACCATTTAGAAAGGCGGTCTTAACATCCATTTGCCAGATTTTATAGTCATGGTATGCGGCAATGGCAAGTAAGATCCGGATGGACTTAAGAATAGCCACTGGAGAAAAGATTTCGTCATAATCCACACCTGGTCGTTGATAAAAACCCTTTGCAACAAGTCTAGCTTTGAAAGTCTCCACTTTTACATCTACACCAAGTTTCCTTTTAAAAATCCATTTGCTCCCAATGGGTTTTACCCCTTCAGGAGCAACTTTTAAAGTCCATACTTTGTTAGTGTACATGGATTCCATCTCAGATCGTATTGCATCCAGCCATTTCACAAAGCCACCACTCGTGATGGCCTGCTCGAAACTAGTCGGGTCATCATCTTCCATGATGCAATCCTCGCTCCTATCATCAATGAGAAAACCATAGTATCTCTCAGGTGGATGAGAAACCCTACTAGATCGGCGGAGAGGCTGGGGTTCGTTGGATACTATCGAGTCATCTTGTTCCACTAAATCTTCAGTTGTAATTTGTTCTGCTGGAACTTCTTCCAGCTCTACCGCATCGCCACTAATTTCTTTTGCAAGAAATTCCTTTTCTAAAAAGGTGGCATGTCGAGAAACAAACACCTTTTGTTCCTCGCCGTGGTAGAAAAGATATCCATGTGAATATTTAGGATATCCTACAAACTTACAAAGAACTGACCGTGCCCCGAGTTTGTCCGGATTTTGCTTTTTGACATAGGCCGGACAACCCCATATCTTAACTCGTTTAAGACATGGTCTCTTCCCACTCCATATTTCATATGGTGTGGTAGGTACAGATTTAGATGGAACTTGATTCAATAGGTATGCAGCTGTCTCCAGCGCATGTCCCCAGAAGGAAATAGGTAACTCAGTAGTGCTCATCATAAAGCGCACCATATCTAATAGGGTGCGATTCCTCCGCTCCGATACACTGTTGTGCTGTGGTGTATAAGGAGGAGTAAGCTGAGAGAGAATCCCATTCTCTTTTAGATAGTCTAGGAACTCATTGCTCAAGTATTCTCCTCCTCGATCAGATCGAAGGATCTTAATACTTTTGCCCGTTTGGTTCTCTACTTCGTGCTTATATTCCCTGAATTTCTCAAAAGCTTCATACTTGTGTTTCATTAGGAATACATGTCCGTATCTTGAGAGATCGTCAGTTAATGTAATGAAGTAGGAAGAACCGTTCCTGGCATGTGTAGACATGGGACCGTATAAATCACTATGTATCAATCCCAAGAGTTTTGTAACTCTTTCTTCGTGTCCACTAAACGGAGATTTGGTCAATTTTCCTTTGAGACATGAATGGCAAGTTTTATTGTTGGAGATAGTGCCCTCAGAGTCAATTATTAGGTCACAGGTACGTGATTGTAATGATTGAGGGAGGACCTATCCCGGTAGGACAGTCTTACTCGAGATGATAGTATGCTATCTGGTTTACCTTTATCATCGTGTACTGCTTTAGGTGACATGACACGTCGCTATTACACGTTGATAGAGCCCCTAGGATTCTTGCTTGACCACCAGCAGTATGAGGGCGATCATATAAGTGGGAGCTGGGGGTCTACAAGCATATCCTTAAAAGGTCCCTAGTCGTGGGAGTTTCGAGACCGGGCATCGATACTCCATTAGTAGACTAGTGTATACAGTCGAGACCCCGACGAGGGGCGGTGGCCGGTCTCACAAGCCACTGGTGTCAGTTGGATCACCTAAGATGTATACAGGTGCTCATTGGGTTATGAGTACACCGGACAGGACTCGCCGGGAACATGCTAGTTGGTCATATACCCGACGTCAGATGGCAGTTCCCTGGTGACATGTGTGCAGGTTAGTTCATCGACCTGGGGATCGTCATTTGTCTCGTGTGAGTTCCCACTGTACTTTGATTACTACCCTACCACGGCTCAAAGGAGTCGTGCAAACAGGTTTTAGTTGGGTACAGTCCCGAGCCATATGGAGGCAGTGAGCGTATCTTCAGGGGTTCGTCTCTCCCGGTATTGGGGGTGAGGTCGTGCTGTGTCTAGGAGAGCCATTACACAAAGTCCTTGGCCAAGGCAAGGAGATTTACTGGTAGGTATTCCAGTAGTATCTCAGGGTGTTCTGGGCTACACTCCGACACGACTTGTACCGCTTTTGGGGGTCTGACTTTTACCAACCCCCTAGGCCCGCCATGCGATACTCATAGACGAACGGACCGGACTGCACGGATATTGTCACTGACAGGCTCAGTTGGGTGTCGGGGTGAGCTTCCTCATCGACGTCCCTTTTGGTCAATAGCTGGTGGCCCGTCACGTATTGGCTTATACCTCTGACGGGCTAGTGGTTAAATCCACAGCCATAGTATTGACGAGTCTTTAGAGTCCACCACACTTTCAGTTACTCAGCTTTCGGGCGAAACGCTGTAGAGGCCGTATGGAGATATGGCAGGGTCCCATCAGATACGTGCGGTATTGCACGGATCAGGATCGGACGGTTTGTACTAGTAGCCGTATAAGTATATGGCAGGGTTCGATCAGATACGTGCGGTATTGCACGGATCGGGATCGAACGGATATTACTAGCCGGCTTTGGTTTAAGCCGGTCCTAGTTTAGTACAGTGTAGATTTTGTCTCATTGCATTTGTATCCGGACGGAATACAGATGCGGGTGTGTATGCACAGTATTGGGGTTTTCCTGTAATTTATTACGGGACCAGTTTTCTGGAGTTGCCAGTTTGCATTCCGTTCCGGCCGGTTTTCCTTTGCTTTTTTCCGGCCGGACTTTTCCGATGGAGGGGGTTATTTGCAATTGTGCAAATAACATTTGTGGAGGGGGTTTCTTGTAAATGTTTGATTATGATAGCTATCATTTTCTTTTCAACCATGCTTTTGCTTTATGAGATTTGATTGTGATAAAGTGAGGGTATGGGTTGAATAGTGTGAAGCATGGTTGTATGTTTATTTGTCTCTTGATATGGTCACCTTTCTTATGCTCCTACACTCACCTCCCTTTGCATTATGTGTTGATTCCTCCACCATTCTCATTCTCACTAGAAGAGAGTTTTATTCATGGTTGAGAAAAAGAAAGAGTGAGAAGAAGAAGAGAGAGCTTCATTCATGAGAGTTTTCTTTCTTGATCTAGTTTTCATGCTAGAAAAATGCAAGCACCATTTTTCTAATCCTTGTTTCCTCCATCATCCTCATTGGCAACAACATAACCCCAAAGAGACAAGCATCTTCTACACTACATTCTACAGCATATCTTGGGCATGTCGAGTTGCCGGCTTCATGCTCGAGTTGCCTCGGTATTGAGGCGGGAGCCCGTAAAAGACGAAGGCGATGTGGTGCCCTTTCCGGCGAGGAGGCGACGAGGAGGAGAAGGACGGAGATCCCGCGAGGAGATCGGAGTGGAGATGAAGACCGGAGGACTTGGATCGTCGGTATACATCTCTTCCCTTTCTTTTTAGTAGCGTAGACTAGTTAATGGTTCGATCCGGAGTTTAGTGCGCGGTGGTGCCGGTTTGCAAAGTCCGCAAAATTTGAGTTTATCACCGTTTCCGCATTCCGGCGTCGGATTGACGGCCGGGGCGCCGCCGTGCACTTACAGTGGTATCAGAGCCTCGCCATTAACTTCGTCTAGCTTTTGTGTAATGTGTTTTACGTTTCCGATCGAACAAAATCCCGAAAACCCGTATTTCTTTGCACATCAGTTTCTGTCGAATTTTTTTTGAGTCTAAAAATTTTTCAGGTGGTCTCAGAATGATGTGCAGGGAAAACTAAGCACACTGTAAAAATTTGGTACCTTGATCTCCCCATACAGCCGCGGAAGGGCGGCCAAATCCATGCTTTGGCCGCGCTTCCGCCGCTTATTTTACTGTTCACCACCCCAAATTTTTCCAGTGTGTTTCTGAGTGATAAGTGTGGTTTTTGGAATATTAGAATTGGGCCCAGGTTTTCTGTGGTTGCTACAGTTTTGTTTGGGGGCCCACTTGTTAATGTTTGATCAATCGGAATATTTTAAACACATTTTTCACAGTATTTACATTATATCTGCGACCGTGAATGTCACTCGATCGGTAAATCCGGTCTAACTGCTATAGCCCGGTTAGACGGATTTGCGAACGTGATTTTCACGTTGATGTTCTATGTATTTGCTGTGATGTTGCGGATCGGTCGTGGGGGATAGCCTGGATGCAATGCTAGTACAGTTTTGTTTGTATTATGTACATTTGATATTGCGGGGCGAGCGTCCGACATGTGGACTGTCGTCACTGCCTGATTGTATTATTATTTTGGGGCACGACCTGGTTGCGGTCGATGTACCCGGTGTATGTATATTTTACTTTCTGTACTAGGATTACCCCGCGGAGGGGTGCACGGATAGCCGGGTTCTAGAGGGCAGCAAGCCCGCATCTCATGGCATTGGGACGGAGGGGGCTTCACTCTAGAATTGGCAGGCTATTCGCCGCACTCGTAGGGGGTACAGGTTTGACCCAGGAGG
Source organism: Agapanthus africanus (assembly GCA_030015575.1). Taxonomy (NCBI): domain Eukaryota; kingdom Viridiplantae; phylum Streptophyta; class Magnoliopsida; order Asparagales; family Amaryllidaceae; genus Agapanthus; species Agapanthus africanus. Next base: position 181,526,190 of record CM057350.1, on the reverse strand, counting down.
GGTGCCCAAGTTGCCGGATTCCGTGAAGTGCTGGGTGGTCCATTCACGGCGCTGAAGGGGGCTGCCTCGCTTCAGGTTTTGGCGGGTGACTTGCCGCGCCCGTAGGGGCCTAGGATTTCATTGCACAGGCTATCCACACGACCAGGGGAACGTCGGGTTTCAGCGGCTCTGTGAAACCCGGGGATCCCAGATATCTGTATTGTTTCTGTGATGCTGTTCATTATCTGTGATGTTGCATTCTATTCACGCCTTGAGCGAAATATAATATACTGGTGTATATATTAGTAGATGTTGTATATGTTTTGCATCCGCGCTAGTCCAGTCCCCGCTCTGTCGTTAGTTAGCTAACCTAACGGGTAATGACGGGACCCAGTGGCGAATGCGGATGGCATATACGTACATCAGTATATTTTCGTTCTTTTTGGTGTGATCAATTGATGGGACTGCATTGATTCGGATCAATGCAAGTTAAAACAAACCTAATCTGATGTTGTTGGAACACTTTTCAAAAAGCTGTTATTGCAAGGACGTTCACTTTTGTTTTGCATCGCGGTATTCATTTAGAATATCCTGCTCCTCAGTCGACGAGGCAAGGGCCGAGATCCCTTCACCGGGAGTGACCCCTTGGACAGAAGTTTGCGTCAGGACATTAACTTCACTATAGCCGATTACTTTTGCTTTGCACCGTGGTATTCATTTGGAATATCCTGCACCTCATTCTACGGGGAAAGAGCCGAGATCCCTTCACCGGGAGTGACCTCTTTAGCGGAAGTTGTCGTCACTATATTTCTAAAAAGCTATCCGTTCCTTCAACGATATCAAGTTCTTTACGTTAAAGGTTTTCGCCAGAAACCATTCGTAGCCCTCCGTCGTTTCATATGGGTGGTCAATAGTATTCAAGCTGTGTATGTTGGCCAAAGTCAAGGCACAGTGATTGGTAGCTATTGGGGTATTCATATGCAGCATAGATAGATGCGTTGGTTTGGGACAGTCGTGCTGCCATTTTGGCCAAAGTCAAGGGTATGTACGGGTGGATTCAAATTAACCTGGAGAATGACGGGTAGAACTTGACATGTGACTTATGATATGTTGGCCAAAGTCAAGGTCATAAGAGCATGGGGCAGAAATTACATCGGGAGTTTCAAAAGAACTGAAACTTGCCAGATATGCGCATACCTTCTGGAGTGTGATACCGTGAGCGGATTCCGTCACGTTATCATGCGATGAGAGTTGGATCCCGATTCCTACTGATAAGTTAGTTTACTCCTCGGGTAACCCCGACTAATTCTTCTTTCAGGTTTGGAGGAGAATTTGAGGTACAGTGGGAGGATTCCAGATTAGATAAATTGGTGACCATTCTGATCTAGGTTAGAGTGCACGCTGAGTGTTTCTTTTCTCTCTCTCTTTGGCAGCGACCATTGACCCGACCCTAAGACTTTGACTCAGTGACCAAGTTGACCGAACCTTCTTAAACACCGGCTTTTGGATTGTCAGAGTTGCAGACCTCATTGCCACTCCTACTTTTACCCTTTTCTCCAGGACACCCCGTATTTCTACGAACGTCCACTTCCATTGGACAAAACCATCGTATGGTTAGATACGAACTCGAAGGGATTCGAGGATGGTTTCCGGTTCTGGAGAAAACGGATAGGATTATTCAGTTGTCTTTTCCTTTTACCCTCTCTCAGGTTACGAGTACTCCTTGGTTTAGGGGTAGTACACCTATTACGCAAATTGGATTGTCTTCTTCCAAACCTTAGGCTGGTGCCGACCGGTAGGGAATGAAGAAAACCAATTAGCATAACGATGGTGTGCAGAAGGTATTAAGTTCAGACAAAGCAAGGGATTAGTAAGAGGGCAAAGTAAATTGCAACATATATTCACGACCAAACCAAATATTTCGTTACCACTCCCACATCACCTTTGTATTTCTCCAGGACACTCCGTATCACTACGAAGATCCACAGTTTATTTGGATACTCCATCGTATGGTTATATACGAACTCGGATGGAACTTGTTCCAGTTCGGGGATGGATTCTGGTTCAGGAGAAATAGGAATAAAGTACATTCAGGTGTCTTTTATCTTCACCTTCTCTCGTGTTGCGAGTATTCCTAGGATTGGGACAGTACACCCATTATGCTTACTGGATAGTCTTCTTCCAAACCATAGGCTGGTGCCGAACGGTAGGGAAGGAAGAAAACCATTTGGCCTAAAGGGGTGTGCAGAAGGTAAAGACTAAAGACATATGAAGGGATTTGGAGAGGTGGCAGAGAACTATACGGTTACAGTCGTGAATCTGGAAGAGGCATTACTAGGAATACCAGAATACCCCATCGGAACATTTCAATGTTTCAGTTTCACTGTGTAATGTTAAAGGAAAACTGATTTCCCGATTAGATACTTACTCCAGGGTATGTATTTACCAGGTACGATTCTCACATCTGTATGGTTTTACAGATGATGAGTGGGAGTAAGTTATTGGGAATTGGGTGATTATCCTCATTATATCGGGATTCGTTGTAATCGGTGATATTTGAGGAATTCACCTGGGCTGTTTGCCGGTCGGCAAATATTTGGTTTTGAATATCCGCTGTTATGCACCAATTTCAAATTGATATATCTGTACGTCTATTTTCATAGAGTGAGATATACCTTTCTGAAATTATGTCTATGACATTTACCTATATCAGTGGATGGTTAGGTAAGGAGCATTAAACAGCGGTGTAATTCTTCTTAACCATAAGTACAGTTTTCAACCTACGACACACAGTAAATGAGTTATCAGACTCAAGGGACTTGTACAGAGTATTGTATGTTGTCCAGGGTCCATCAGGACAGAGGGGATGGTCCTCGTACTATATTCAGTTTACTTATGACTCCTCTAATTTTTAGACAGGTGTTTCGTGGAAACACAGGGTCCGAATTTGGAGAAGTTATAGGTATTTGAATAGAGTAGAGAACCAGGTATAGCAAGTATCGGGATTCTTCAAGGTGATCGAAGATGTAGATACTTGTGGTATTCAGTTGAAAGTGATGATTAAGAGAAATTGCTTCTCTTTCAGGTTACTCATAATTGGAAGCATTCCTAAGTTGAGTAACGCTGATCGGCCTCCTTCCATTTAGTTGACATGCGCTGGGGACAGCTGCATGATTTGAATCTGGTTCAATTAAATCAGTGCCTCTGTTTTTATATTGGATATAGAACAGTTCATATCTTAACGATGTTAAGGTACGGGGAGTTGTCCGGTTTATGATTAAAACCAGACACTGGATAACTCAAGGCACGTTTCTGTAATGGCTGTTTGTGGGTTGACTTTCTACCATCTGGATGAACAATAGCAATATTGTTCTAGACTCGCCACAGTTTTATTAAAAATGGATTTTTTTTCAGAAAAACAGTAGTGGGAGTATGGTAGAACTGGAAGTGATTCCAAAACCGCAAACGATTACTGAAGATTTGATAAGGAACCTAAAGATTCAATCTGGATTGACATTCCATTGGCCACTCCGCAGATAAAGTGGGTAACTTCAGGCACCCGAGAGGTACTACAGTAGCCTCAAGGACGGTTACAGGGAAGTTCTTGTTTACCCACAATTACCATTGCTGTTGTTCCAGGCTGCGAGACCCGGCAGGAGGATGAGTATAGCGTCGTTCTAAACTTGCTTTAGAAGTGTACGTCTATATGACTCTGCCAGAGGGTTGTCGTAGTCAGTGGGAGCAGCGGAAGCATTGGTGGACAAGTAGCTTATGTCTATTTATAGACTAAAGCAGATGTAGCGGAGATAGATCATCTATTTCTGACGTGACAGTCATGGGTTTGACTTCATCAGAATAGGGGATGGATCTGTTGAGAAGGTAGTAGGGTGTGATATCCTGGTATTTGGATGATATACACAGAGTAGGAAAAGAAACTCCTACACTACGATCGGTTATACTTTGGTCGTCACACAGTGGTTTCTCCACAAAGGACATGGATTTTATATCAGACATACTGGTTACTAGATCTATGGTTTTAGATCTAGATTTGGGTGGTTTCCCAATCAGGGTACTTGACAGCATTCTAAGAGTATTTAGGATGGACGACTCCTGGCACGGTAGTGTACCTGCAGGTAATGGAGTCACCCTCTCTAAAGGTGTCTTACAGACTAAAGGGGAGAGGGACGTGCATGATTGGCAGATCACTTGCTTAGGCAATTGAGTCAATCATGAGATGTCAAGTACCACACCAGATGTTGTTCTTGCACTAGATGCAATAAGTTGACATTAATCCAATCCTGGAGAAACAGTCGGAAGCAGTTTTAGAACATAAGTGGATGTTCTAGGGATATGATAACGACAGCCTCATTTAGGAGACAGTTATCATTCCAGGCTTCCAAGGTGACATGGACAACAAGGAGGTTGTCAGAGTTATAGTTTTCCCTCTGACGAGGGGCAGTATTTTGGACAGGTGGTCCAAGGCAATACTGAGGGAGGCATGGCGCGCAGGATACTGATTAAGTTCAGTTGACGATACAGTCTAAGAAGTTTGGATTTGGAGTTCATTTATGAGCTATGTCCCATCAGACATCCAGACACATTCTAAGACAGGTAATGCTCATTTCGGGAGATGGGTTTCTCCGCGAACTTGAGATATAGAGAGACATAGAAAGAAACTACTAAGCGGATCCACTCACTGAGGCTATTCCTCGAACGCAATAGTTCCGCAAACGAGCTTTGTGAGACTGACTAGTAGAGGAGTTGGATGTTCGGTATCACACGGGCTGTGAGTATGCGACATCGCAATAATTAGCCTTGAGTGCAAGTGGGAGATTGTTGGAGATAGTGCCCTCAGAGTCAATTATTAGGTCACAGGTACGTGATTGTAATGATTGAGGGAGGACCTATCCCGGTAGGACAGTCTTACTCGAGATGATAGTATGCTATCTGGTTTACCTTTATCATCGTGTACTGCTTTAGGTGACATGACACGTCGCTATTACACGTTGATAGAGCCCCTAGGATTCTTGCTTGACCACCAGCAGTATGAGGGCGATCATATAAGTGGGAGCTGGGGGTCTACAAGCATATCCTTAAAAGGTCCCTAGTCGTGGGAGTTTCGAGACCGGGCATCGATACTCCATTAGTAGACTAGTGTATACAGTCGAGACCCCGACGAGGGGCGGTGGCCGGTCTCACAAGCCACTGGTGTCAGTTGGATCACCTAAGATGTATACAGGTGCTCATTGGGTTATGAGTACACCGGACAGGACTCGCCGGGAACATGCTAGTTGGTCATATACCCGACGTCAGATGGCAGTTCCCTGGTGACATGTGTGCAGGTTAGTTCATCGACCTGGGGATCGTCATTTGTCTCGTGTGAGTTCCCACTGTACTTTGATTACTACCCTACCACGGCTCAAAGGAGTCGTGCAAACAGGTTTTAGTTGGGTACAGTCCCGAGCCATATGGAGGCAGTGAGCGTATCTTCAGGGGTTCGTCTCTCCCGGTATTGGGGGTGAGGTCGTGCTGTGTCTAGGAGAGCCATTACACAAAGTCCTTGGCCAAGGCAAGGAGATTTACTGGTAGGTATTCCAGTAGTATCTCAGGGTGTTCTGGGCTACACTCCGACACGACTTGTACCGCTTTTGGGGGTCTGACTTTTACCAACCCCCTAGGCCCGCCATGCGATACTCATAGACGAACGGACCGGACTGCACGGATATTGTCACTGACAGGCTCAGTTGGGTGTCGGGGTGAGCTTCCTCATCGACGTCCCTTTTGGTCAATAGCTGGTGGCCCGTCACGTATTGGCTTATACCTCTGACGGGCTAGTGGTTAAATCCACAGCCATAGTATTGACGAGTCTTTAGAGTCCACCACACTTTCAGTTACTCAGCTTTCGGGCGAAACGCTGTAGAGGCCGTATGGAGATATGGCAGGGTCCCATCAGATACGTGCGGTATTGCACGGATCAGGATCGGACGGTTTGTACTAGTAGCCGTATAAGTATATGGCAGGGTTCGATCAGATACGTGCGGTATTGCACGGATCGGGATCGAACGGATATTACTAGCCGGCTTTGGTTTAAGCCGGTCCTAGTTTAGTACAGTGTAGATTTTGTCTCATTGCATTTGTATCCGGACGGAATACAGATGCGGGTGTGTATGCACAGTATTGGGGTTTTCCTGTAATTTATTACGGGACCAGTTTTCTGGAGTTGCCAGTTTGCATTCCGTTCCGGCCGGTTTTCCTTTGCTTTTTCCCGGCCGGACTTTTCCGATGGAGGGGGTTATTTGCAATTGTGCAAATAACATTTGTGGAGGGGGTTTCTTGTAAATGTTTGATTATGATAGCTATCATTTTCTTTTCAACCATGCTTTTGCTTTATGAGATTTGATTGTGATAAAGTGAGGGTATGGGTTGAATAGTGTGAAGCATGGTTGTATGTTTATTTGTCTCTTGATATGGTCACCTTTCTTATGCTCCTACACTCACCTCCCTTTGCATTATGTGTTGATTCCTCCACCATTCTCATTCTCACTAGAAGAGAGTTTTATTCATGGTTGAGAAAAAGAAAGAGTGAGAAGAAGAAGAGAGAGCTTCATTCATGAGAGTTTTCTTTCTTGATCTAGTTTTCATGCTAGAAAAATGCAAGCACCATTTTTCTAATCCTTGTTTCCTCCATCATCCTCATTGGCAACAACATAACCCCAAAGAGACAAGCATCTTCTACACTACATTCTACAGCATATCTTGGGCATGTCGAGTTGCCGGCTTCATGCTCGAGTTGCCTCGGTATTGAGGCGGGAGCCCGTAAAAGACGAAGGCGATGTGGTGCCCTTTCCGGCGAGGAGGCGACGAGGAGGAGAAGGACGGAGATCCCGCGAGGAGATCGGAGTGGAGATGAAGACCGGAGGACTTGGATCGTCGGTATACATCTCTTCCCTTTCTTTTTAGTAGCGTAGACTAGTTAATGGTTCGATCCGGAGTTTAGTGCGCGGTGGTGCCGGTTTGCAAAGTCCGCAAAATTTGAGTTTATCACCGTTTCCGCATTCCGGCGTCGGATTGACGGCCGGGGCGCCGCCGTGCACTTACATTTATAAGATGATAATTCGAACGGATTCAAATATCCATCCTTATTTAACTTAGTCTACAATGCCATAAGAAGGATTCGTTCATTTCTGAACTCTTCCTCTTGTGTGCGTTTTGTATATTAAGGACTGTAGTTTGATTGAGAATGAATATGCTATTATGTAACGAGCCTGATCCAATCAACTTTTGATTTAGGAAGATGTTCATAACATTATCCTGTATTATAAAATTATATCCTTCTTTAGTTAATAAAGAAACTGATATAATGTTGCACATCATGTTCGGTATATAATAGCACTCGTTCAGAATCAATGTATTACTACTTGGTAATACAAGGTGATATTCGCCAACAGCTTTGGCTGCAATATCTACACCATTCCCTACTCTTACAGAATGATCACTCATTCCTAGTTCTCTACCTTTACGTAGCCCAAGTAACATATTACATATATGGGATCCTGACCCGATATCTAATACCCAGGACGTAGAGTGAACTGAGAAACAGTTCTTGATAACTAACACATCCAAAGAAGATGCATCAACATGCTTTTTCTTCGCTTGGGTGGCTTGAGAATCCATATTTTCTCCTATTTCCTGCTCAGTCTTATAACACTTATAAGAAAAAACGGGACCAACGTTCCCCTGCTCAGTATAATAAGCGGGTTCAATCAATACATCCATATTATTATCTTGATTAAGGCCTGACATGGTCGCTACCTGGAGAGAGAAAGAAGGAAACATTTTAGCGTATGCTCTTGCAAGATTTAGATTGGTTATTATCTTATCTAATCAGGATGTCTCCTACTGTTTTTATCAAATCTTCCTTCAAACCCTAAAAGGAAAAACTAGCCGGGATTAATTACACCTTACGAGTTCACCAATCTTTCAGTCAGATCAGTGTTGGTACTTTGAGGGAGGTTCCCCGTGCTCTCGCACAGACCTAATTAAAATAAACCTCGTTTTCCCAGAGGCATAACCCCGTTAACACCTTTCTAGTCACTTACTTGACCGGCTAATTGTCCTGTGTAAAACTCTTCCAGGAGTAACTTTTACTCGCAGTGGGTATCAGGATTTATCTATCTCATAGAAAGTATGCAATCTCATTGCAAATTTTAACACTTGAAATTCCCGATAATGCTTTTGCCCCTAACCCCCGATGACCTTGACAAAGGCCAACAAACCATAGGAAGCTAGTCAAGTTCAACCCGTCATTTCTTGATTGAAATAAACCCACCCGCACGACCCTTGACAAAGGACAACAAGGTCGTACGACTACCCTAATCCAATCGCATCACATGCTTAAACAGATAAGTACTAGTCAGCTACCGTACACTACGCCTTGACAAAGGCCAACAAACACAGCGCGGATACTAAATAGTCTTTATCTGAAATGACGGAGGGCTACGCAATAGGTTTTTCAGAAAATCTATTGTGTAATGAACTTGATATCATTGTAGAAACAAGTGACTTTTGAAAAGGAGTGTTTTTGAGGCTTTTCTAGTTTCGCTAAAGAGGTCACTCCCGGTAAAGAGATCTCGGCTCTTTCCTCATCGAATAAGGTGCAGGATATTTCATAAATACCGCTGTGCAAAGCAAGAACTATAGAAGCAATCAAAAACTAATCCGTGAGTGTGTAGCATCTGCCAGTTTTGCAAAAGAGGTCACTCCCGGTGAAGGGATCTCGGCTCTTTCCTTATCGAATAAGGTGCAGGGTATATCATATATAACGCTGTGCAAAGAAAAATTGTAGCTACCCTTTTTATAAAGTTTTGATTCTACAGCATCTTTTAGGTTTCTTTTCTTTTATTAATCTCATTAATAAATCCCATCAGTTATGCTTCCTAAGCATCACAGAAGAAACGAAAGCTGTAATATTTATATATCATATATATAGTATAAGCATTCGTCTCAGACAGTAATATGATCTCATCACAGAACATTGCAGCAGAAGATAACATATGAAATATTGGATATATTAGGACGTCCGTGTTTTGCATCGAGCCTGTATAAAACACGGATTCCACGGTCGCGATGAATAGCCAAACCCACATCCCTAGACCCCTACGAGAGCAGCAAGCAACTTTGCCAATTCTAGGGTTAGGAGACCCGGTCTCGACTCCTCGAGATGGCCTTCCACTGGACCCTAGAACCCGGTTACTTGTGCTCCTCTCCTTGGGTCTACCTAATGCGGAAAAGTAAATAATATACAATAGTGACATCATCCTCAGCCCGGAAGTGCCCCAATAAAAGAATATTACATATAATGAATTTTACATGAATGAAAATAAAAAACCTCATCTCACATAAAACCCCTAGCTATTCAGAACACGACGATCCAATATAACATATCACAGCGACACATAATATCTCATATCATCAACGTAAGCAAGTATACGTACCCCGATTGTCGTTGATGTATAGCAACGAAGCCGGCGATACACCATATACTACGCTTACGGTCACAGAAAAGAAAGTGTAAAACTACAACATTTGGAATCCACAATCACTTAGACATCTTAAATCCGAAATATCACATACTGTAAGGTTAGTCTAGCACCCTATGAAGAGTTTTGAAGCATCACATGTCCAAAAGTTTAAATTTTTATGGTGCTAAACAAACACGCAAAGGAATCGATCCTAGAAAATTAGGGTTATGAAACTATAAGCTAGTAAAGATTAGGGTTTGAAGGCTACAGCCTTTGTAGCTCCCCTTTTCTAGACTCCTTGGTGTCTTGGGTTGTTGAATCAAGGTCCTCTTGAAGTCCCCTTGCGTCCACGACGATCCACCACGGAGTTCTCCGTCCAAGCTCGCTACTTTGGAAAACCGAAGGAAACACTCTAATCAAGTTGGCTAGACTTGAGTAGAATGAGGTTGTGGCTTAGGATTTCTCTTCAAAAACCTTTCTTTAATGGTGTTTAACTCACTAGAAGAAACTAGAGAGGAAAAGATGAAGGAGGATGAAGATGGTGGCTAATTTTAGCAAGAGGTGTAAAAAGATAACCTTGAGTTAAGAAGAAAATGAAATATATATCACTATATATATTTATTTCCTTCTTAAGTTCAACCATGATTAAATGATGGATAGTTAGTTTAACTTGGGTTTTAAATGATAAAGAGAAGGATAACCATAGGTTAGTGGTAGTTGAGATAGGTTAGGTTAGAAGAAGAGTGTAGAATCAAGAATGATTATCCTTTTCTTTTTCATTTTGCTTTAAAACCAAAATTAAATAATAATCCATTATTTAATCTATGGTGTGAGTCTTATATTGCCACCATTTCCATATGCTAATAACCATGATGGATGGGTGTATGTATGTATGCATGTATGCACATCCACATGTGCATGAAACTAGAATGGAAGAAAGAAACACATGCATGCATGCATACATCCATCAAACCCTAGAAAGGTTTCAAGTGAGAAAACTAATGGTTAGATGATAAATCAACACTTAATTTATCAATCCGGTCATATCTCATACGACCCCACCAAAAGCAGGCCACCCGATCAATGTTCGGTATCATATACGCACATTTTAATCGGGTGCATGCGCATATCGCATATGCGCACCACAACGTTTCGCCTGGACTGGGTAACTCCTTTGTGGGACTCTAAGACTCGTCAATACGCCGGCAGAGGGTAATGATCATATCAAGTCCCCCAAGCCGCAAGTCAGCTAAATGTAACGGCTACCCGGGTATTGAGCGATCAGAAGAAAACAAGCGAACCTGCTACAACTCCCGTCGAGCCATCCGGCAACACTACCGTACAGTCCGGTCTCTTCGTCAGATATGCTGCATATCGAGCCTAGGGATGGTCACGTCGACCCCAATAACTCAATAAGTCGTGCCGGTGAATGGTCTATAACAGATCGAGAAACTACTGATAACACTTATCAGCAAATCTCAGCAGCCCTGGCCAGGGACTTGCTGTTATAACCAGTCGGGCACAGCACAGCATCAACTCCCAATACCGGGAGAGACGAAACCCCTCCTATCGCTCATCGTCTTCGTGTGTCTCGGGACTGTACCCAACGGCCACCTGTTTGCACGACTCAGTAGAGCCGTGGTAGGGTGGTAATCAAAGTACAGTGGGAGAACACACAAGGCTCTATGACGATCTCGGGTCTACAGACTAACCTGTACCAGTGTCACCTGAGAACTGCTATCCGACGATAGATATAATTCCATATAGGAGTTCTCGGTGAGTCCGTCCAGTGTACCCAGTCACCACTGAGCACCCGTATATGATCTTGATGTCAAACATCGATGAATGTGGGAACATTCATCGCCCATCGTATGGGTCTAGTATCATATACGCTAGTCTACTCTGGTATATCGATGCCCCGTCTCGATACACCTCCGACTAGGGACATTTCAGGATATGCTTATAGACTACAGATGTCCCACTAGTATGATCTCCATCATAATCAGAGTAGTCAAGCCGATATCCCCAGGGCTTTATCAGCATGTATGAATGAATAAAAGCATGATCAAATCAACATGTCAGATAAAGAATAACCAGATAGCATACTATCATGTCGAGCAAGAATGCAAACTGAATATATATACATGTATAGATACATCCACTATCACATAATGGCCTCTATGGCATACATATATCCAACAATCTCCCACTTGCACTAAGGCTAGTTATTGGCGTATCTCATACCCATCATCTCAAAAAGTCGCTCATGCTGTGGCTGAGGGAGGGCCTTGGTGAGTGGATCCGCGGCGTTGTTCTTTGTATCTACTCTCTTAATCTCGATCTCGCGGCGATCTACAATCTCCCGGATCAAATGAAAGCGCCTCAGGATATGTCTGGACCGCTGATGGGATCTGGGCTCCTTGGCTAACGCCATCGCCCCATTATTGTCACAATACAAAGGTATTGGATCAATAATGGTTGGAACTACTCCTAGCTCCGAGACGAACTTCTTCATCCAGACGGCTTCCTTGGCGGCATGATTTGCAGCAATGTACTCAGCTTCCATCGTAGAGTCTGCAACGGTATCTTGTTTGGAACTCTTCCAACTTACCGCCCCTCCATTGAGGGTAAATACAAACCCTGAGATAGATTTGCTGTCATCCTTATCGCTCTGGAAGCTCGAATCGGTAAAGGCCTCCATTTGGAGATCTGTATTACCATACACCAAGAACATTTCTTTAGTCCTTCGTAAGTACTTAAGAATGTTCTTCACAGCTGTCCAGTGGTTCTCCCCTGGGTTGGATTGATTCCTGCTTACAACACTAAGTGCATAAGCTACATCTGGGCGTGTACATAACATCGCATACATTATAGACCCTACTGCCGAAGCATAAGGTATAATGCTCATGCGAGCTCTCTCTTCATCGGTCTTTGGACAAGAATCCTTGGAGAGAGTGACTCCATGGCAAGCGGGTAAGGCACCCCGCTTGGAGTCTTCCATACTAAACCTCTTTAGGATGGTGTTGATGTACCTGGTTTGGGACAATCCCAATAACTTTTTGGATCTATCCCTATAGATCCTTATGCCCAGGATGTATGTGGCATCACCCAGGTCCTTCATGGAGAACCTTAGTGATAAGAATGATTTGACCGACTGTAGCATAGGAATATCATTTCCTATCAGAAGAATATCATCCACGTACAATACGAGGAATGTGACAGCTCTTCCTACAGCCTTCTTATAAACACAAGGTTCATCTGGATTTTTGATGAAATCAAACTCTTTGATAACATCATCGAAACAGATGTTCCAACTCCGAGATGCCTGCTTTAACCCATATATGGATTTAAGCAATCTACATGCTTTCTCGCTGCTCCCACTGTCAATGAAGCCCTCTGGCTGATCCATATAAACGCATTCTTCTAAATCTCCATTTAGAAATGCTGTTTTAACGTCCATCTGCCAGATTTCATAGTCGTAGTGAGCAGCAATAGCAAGTAGGATCCGAATGGATTTAAGCATGGCTACGGGCGAAAAAGTTTCGTCATAGTCCAAACCTGGTCTTTGACGAAAACCTTTCGCCACAAGTCTTGCCTTATAGGTCTCTACCTGCCCATCCACACCAGTCTTTCTTTTAAAGATCCATTTGCACCCTATAGGTTTTACCCCAGGGGGTACAACGTCCAAAGTCCATACTTTGTTGGTGTACATAGACTCCATTTCGGATCTCATGGCATCCAGCCACTTCACAGAGTCACCACTCGTGATAGCTTGCTGAAAACTGGTAGGATCATCATCATCCATGATGCAATCTTCTCCGTTACCATCAATAAGGAAACCGTAGTACCTCTTCGGTGGGCGAGAAGTCCTACCAGACCTACGGAGTGGCCGAGGTTCTTCAGTTTCTGTTGCAACAGCCGGTTCAACCAAATCGTCATTTGTAGTTTGTGTTTCCAGAACCTCTTCTAGATCTACTACCTTGCCATCATCTTTATCTGTGAAAAACTCTTTTTCCAAGAATGTGGCATACTGAGAAACAAACACTTTTTGTTCCTCTTTGTGGTAGAACAGATATCCATAAGAATTCTTTGGATATCCCACAAAGTTACATATGACTGACCGTGTCTCGAGTTTGTCCGGATTCTGCTTTTTAACATAGGCCGGGCAACCCCAAATCTTAATTCTTTTAAGAGATGGTCTCTTTCCATTCCATATCTCATATGGCGTGGTAGACACGGCTTTGGTTGGAACCCTGTTTAGCAGAAACGTTGCAGTCTCCAATGCATGCCCCCAAAACGAGACTGGTAACTCAGCGTCACTCATCATGGACCGGACCATATCTAATAGGGTCCTATTCCGTCGTTCTGACACACCGTTGTGCTGTGGTGTGTAAGGAGGAGTGAGCTGGGAGAGAATCCCATTCTCCTTTAGGAAGTTTGCAAATTCTGTACTGAGATACTCTCCACCTCGATCTGATCGAAGCATCTTAATACTCCAGCCGGTTTGTTTTTCTACTTCTTGTTTATATTCAACGAATTTCTCGAAAGCGTCGGACTTGTGCTTTAATAAAAATACATGACCGAATCTTGAGAAATCGTCGGTGAATGTAATGAAGTATGAAAAACCGCCTCTAGCCTGTGTAGACATTGGCCCACATACATCACTATGTATGAGGCCAAGGAGCTGAGTAGCTCTTTTTCCGTGTCCGGTAAACGGAGTTTTGGTCATTTTACCCTTGATACAAGACTGGCAAGTCGCATAAGATTTATATTCAAAAGAGTTTAAATATCCATCTTTGTGTAACCTGTTTAGTCTTGTTTTGTTAATATGACCAAGTCTACAATGCCAAAGAAAAGCTTCATTTAATTCTGAAAGTTTTCTTTTATTAGTGTGTTGTATACTGAAAACTGTGTGTTGATTTAGGACATATATTCCGTTATTAAGCGTACTATACCCAACCAACATTTGATTTAGGTGAATGTTTATAACATTGTTCTGCAATACAAAATTATATCCTTCATTGTCCAACAAAGAAACGGATATTATATTACATAGCATACTTGGTACAAAATAACATGGATTCAAAATCAAAATACATCCAGATGGCAACCCCAAGTGATACTCTCCCACTGCGACTGTATGTACATTGGAACCATTTCCAACGCGGAGAGTATGGTCACCTGTCTTCAAAACCTTGCTATTTCTCAGCCCCTGCATAGAATTGCAAATGTGAGAACCTGAACCGGTATCCAATACCCAGGAAGCAGAGTTTATAGAAAAACAGTTTTCAGTCACAAACGCACCTGAAGCAGAAGCATCACCATGCTTCTTCTTGAGACTTAAGTACTCCGTGCAATTGCGCTTCCAATGTCCTGTCTTGTGGCAATGAAAACATTCGCCTTTCCCCGAGTCTCCAGCCTTGGACTTTCCCTTTCCCTTCACCTTTTTAACTCCGCCCTTAGGATTAGTGGGTTTCTTCTTTTTCTTTCCCTTGGCCTTGGCTTTCGGGCGAGAAGAGGAAGACTGTCCAATAGTCATAACGGGAGTTTTTGCTAACTTCATAGTGTGCTCTCTGCACTCCTTAACATATTAAGGAGTTCAGGGAGGTCCTTCTCCATGCCATGCATGTTGAAGTTCACTATGAACTGAGTAAAGGTGGAGGGGAGGGACTGCAGAATAATATCTATATATTGTTCATTGTCCATTGTCCATCCAAGGTCCTCAAGCTCTTCTATAAGAGCTATCATCTTCAGAACATGGTCTCCTACTGGTGTGCCAGGGGCCATTCCCATCTGAAACAATTTCTTTGATGCTTCGTATCGTAATACGCGGGATTGCTCCCCATACAACTCCTTTGTATGGAGTAATATACCGTGAATGTCCATGTCCTCGTGCTGCTTTTGATGTGTGTTATCCATCGATGCAAGTGCGAGGCATGTGGCCGTGGCGCAGTCAGCGTCCCATGTCTTGCGGACTCAATGTCCGCAACTGAGGATTTTGGACCAGGGACGGGCGGGGCTGAAGCCGTGAGGACATATGATACTTTATCATAAGTCAAGGCGATTTTCAGATTCCTCAGCCAGTCTTTATAGTTGGTCCCATTCAGTTTGTTTTTATCTAGTAGAAGCTTAAGTCCAGTCATTGGTATCTGCCATTAAGAGAGAGAAAAGAATACACTCAGCGAAAGCTCTTGCACAGATTAGATTGGTTTATTATCTTGTCTAATCGATGTTTCCCACTGCTTTTTATCAAGTTTTTCTTTCAAACCTTAAAAAGAAAAACTAGCCAGGATTAATTACAATCTACAACTTCGCTAACCGTTCAGCCTGGCCAGTGTCGGTACTTTGAGGGAGGTTCCCCGTGCTTTCGCACGGACCTAATTAGAGTAAACCTCGTTTTCCCAGAGGCGGAGCCCCGTTAACACCTTTCTAGACACCTAATGAGTTAGCTAATTGTAAACTGTAAAACTCTCCTAGGAGCAACTATTGCCCACAGTGGGATCGGGATCCAACCATCACATGGAAGGTATGCAATCTCATTGCAAATTTCAACACTTGAAATTCCCGATGTAATTTTTACCCCTAGTACTTATGACCTCAACTATGGTCAACAAATCATAAGTACCAGTCAAGTTCTACCCGTCATTTCTTGATCAATTAGACCCACCCATATGACCCTTAACTATAGTCAACAAAGTCGCATGAATGTCCTAATTAATCTGCATCATATGCAGTGTAGGAAGACATCACTTAGCTACTGTACACTACGCCTTAACTAAAGTCAACAAACGTAGCACGAATACTAAGTACTCTACTTCCTAAAATGACGGAGGGTTGCGAATGATTTTTAAGAAAATCTTTAACGCTTTGAACTTGATATCGTTGTAGAATCAAACAGTTTTCAAAAGGAGTGGCTTAAGCTCCGCAGTTTTGAAATATAGCTTTTTCATAAATAGCCGAGTGGTTTTCAAATCCGATTCTACAACATCTTTTTAGGTTTATTTTCTTTACATTAATCATATTAATGTAATCCCATCATTTAAGTCCTTAAGCCAGTCACAGAAAAGAAACGAAAATAACACGTACGCTTATGCCATCCGCATTCGCCGCAATGTTCCGTTATGCACCGTTAGGTTACTTAACTAACGGCATACCGGGACGGGACTAGCGCGGGTGTAAAACATAAGCAACGTCTACTATATATCATATATATAATATGTCATTCATCTCAGATATCACAGAACACAGGCAGCAGAAACATAGATATAACGTGGGATATCCTAGGACGTCCGTATTTAGTATTTAGCCAGAATAGAAAATACGGATTCCACAGTCGCGATGAATAGCCAAGCCCACACCCTGGACCCCTACGAGAGCAGCAAGTGACCCTACCAATCCTGGAGTTTAGGAGACCCGGTCTCGACTCCTCGAGATGGCCTCCCACTGAACCCCAGAACCCGGTCACCTGTGCTCCCCTCCTTGGGTCCATCCTAATGCGGAAAAGTAAATAATATACAACATCGGCGACACAACCTCAACCCGGAAGTGCCCCAAATAAAAGAATATTACATTACATTTGAATTTACATGAATGAAAATATAAAACTCTCATCTCACAAAAACCCCCCGGCTATTCGATCGCGACAATCCTGCACATCATATCTCAGCAACACATAATATCACATATCATCAACGTAAGTAAGTATGCGTACCCCGATTGTCGTTGATGTATAGCAACGAAACCGGCGATATCGAACATACTACACTTACGGTCACAGAAAAGAAAGTGTAAAACTACAATATTTGGAATCCAGATTCTCTTTAGACATTATAAATGCGAAATATCACATATTTCGTATTTCATGCCTAAACTATATGAATTCCACATATTGTATCACATTCCAGACAAACAGACAGTATTAAAGTTTTCGAACGAACGATCAAATACCCAAGATTCACTAAAGCTCAACACTTGAGCAGGGTTCAAAAAATCCGGAGTGTGACACAGTAGTAGCGGTCCAGCCGTAGAAGGGTCAAGCCAACGCCTCACATGTGGCATGCCGTACTGCCCCAAACCCTAAGGTTCAAAAGGCAGTTCGAGACGGTCACATAATCGAGTTAAGGTTTGTTGTCTTCTAGAGGGACCACCGCAAAAATACTTGCACGTATCTCCAAAGTATTTAAACCCCGTGAATAGTGAGTAAATGATACTCGTTCAAACACTTCAATACTTTCTAATTTACCCGGAAAAGCTACGAAATGAAAATCCCGATCGAAATGACGAGTCCAAAACCATCTCCAGAATTTTTCAAAACCAAATACAGATTAAAAATATCCAAAAATTTATACAAGAAGATTCATGAATTACTGTACAAAAAATATTCATCAATTCATTTATACGGCCCCGGAACCGCGGCCTAAGCAAGCATAGGCCGCGTTTCCGCGGCGAGAATCACTGTTCATGGAATAATTTTTGTATCGTAATCCTTATGTTTTCCTGATGTATTTTTTATATATTTTAATTCTGAAAAATGTCAATTTTTAGAAAATTTCCAGAGAGCACCCTAAAAAGTCGTATTTCGGTTCGATCGGAGTTTTAACTTCGTAAAAAGGTCGCCTAATGTTCTAGGTCGGCTCTGATACCAATGTAGGTCAGGCAGCCACCCCATCCAATGGGGTCACCGTGGCACCAACGGGTCCCTCAGCAGCTACTTTTTACGCATGCCCCCTCGCGAGGACTACAACCCGCCGGAACACCTTCCGGTCTCGGGACACCCTGGGGGTAAGAGCCTATGCTTCGCCACACTGTCACACAGTGAGAACCCCCCATAGGTCGACATCCAATGCCTAGTAGCTCTGATACCAATGTAAGGTTAGTCTAGCACCCTATGAAGAGTTTTGAAGCATCACATGTCCAAAAGTTTAAATTTTTATGGTGCTAAACAAACACGCAAAGGAATCGATCCTAGAAAATTAGGGTTATGAAACTATAAGCTAGTAAAGATTAGGGTTTGAAGGCTACAACCTTTGTAGCTCCCCTTTGCTAGACTCCTTGGTGTCTTGGGTTGTTGAATCAAGGTCCTCTTGAAGTCCCCTTGCGTCCACGACGATCCCCCACGGAGTTCTCCGTCCAAGCTCGCTACTTTGGAAAACCGAAGGAAACACTCTAATCAAGTTGGCTAGACTTGAGTAGAATGAGGTTGTGGCTTAGGATCTCTCTTCAAAAACCTTTCTTTAATGGTGTTTAACTCACTAGAAGAAACTAGAGAGGAAAAGATGAAGGAGGATGAAGATGGTGGCTAATTTTAGCAAGAGGTGTAAAAAGATAACCTTGAGTTAAGAAGAAAATGAAATATATATCACTATATATATTTATTTCCTTCTTAACTTCAACCATGATTAAATGATGGATAGTTAGTTTAACTTGGGTTTTAAATGATAAAGAGAAGGATAACCATAGGTTAGTGGTAGTTGAGATAGGTTAGGTTAGAAGAAGAGTGTAGAATCAAGAATGATTATCCTTTTCTTTTTCATTTTGCTTTAAAACCAAAATTAAATAATAATCCATTATTTAATCTATGGTGTGAGTCTTATATTGCCACCATTTCCATATGCTAACAACCATGATGGATGGGTGTATGTATGTATGCATGTATGCACATCCACATGTGCATGAAACTAGAATGGAAGAAAGAAACACATGCATGCATGCATACATCCATCAAACCCTAGAAAGGTTTCAAGTGAGAAAACTAATGGTTAGATGATAAATCAACACTTAATTTATCAATCCGGTCATATCTCATACGACCCCACCAAAAGCAGGCCACCCGATCAATGTTCGGTATCATATACGCACATTTTAATCGGGTGCATGCCCATATCGCATATGCGCACCACAACATTTCGCCTGGACTGGGTAACTCCTTTGTGGGACTCTAAGACTCGTCAATACGCCGGCAGAGGGTAATGATCATATCAAGTCCCCCAAGCCGCAAGCATTCAGCTAAACGTAACGGCTACCCGGGTATTGAGCGATCAGAAGAAAACAAGCGAACCTGCTACAACTCCCGTCGAGCCATCCGGAAACACTACCGTACAGTCCGGTCTCTTCGTCAGATATGCTGCATATCGAGCCTAGGGATGGTCACGTCGACCCCAATAACTCAATAAGTCGTGCCGGTGAATAGTCTATAACAGATCGAGAAACTACTGATAACACTTATCAGCAAATCTCAGCAGCCCTGGCCAGGGACTTGCTGTTATAACCAGTCGGGCACATCACAGCATCAACTCCCAATAACGGGAGAGACGAAACCCCTCCTATCGCTCTTCGTCTTCGTGTGTCTCGGGACTGTACCCAACGGCCACCTGTTTGCACGACTCAGTAGAGCCGTGGTAGGATGGTAATCAAAGTACAGTGGGAGAACACACAAGGCTCTATGACGATCTCGGGTCTACAGACTAACCTGTACCAGTGTCACCTGAGAACTGCTATCCGACGATAGATATAATTCCATATAGGAGTTCTCGGTGAGTCCGTCCAGTGTACCCAGTCACCACTGAGCACCCGTATATGATCTTGATGTCAAACATCGATGAATGTGGGAACATTCATCACCCATCGTATGGGTCTAGTATCATATACGCTAGTCTACTCTGGTATATCGATGCCCCGTCTCGATACACCTCCGACTAGGGACATTTCAGGATATGCTTATAGACTACAGATGTCCCACTAGTATGATCTCCATCATAATCAGAGTAGTCAAGCCGATATCCCCAGGGCTTTATCAGCATGTATGAATGAATAAAAGCATGATCAAATCAACATGTCAGATAAAGAATAACCAGATAGCATACTATCATGTCGAGCAAGAATGCAAACTGAATATATATACATGTATAGATAAATCCACTATCACATAATGGCCTCTAGGGCATACATATATCCAACACATACTTCGCATTTCATGCCTAACTACATGAATTCCACATATTGTATCACATTTCAGATAAATAGACAATATTAAACTTTCTGATCGAACAATCATATACCCAATATTTCCCAAATAGCTCAACACTTGAGCGGAGTTCAAAAAATCCCAGAACATGTCACAGCCCTAATGAACCAGCCGTAGAAGGGTCAAACCAACGCCTCACATGTGGCAACGCTAAACTACCACAAACCTAAGGGTTCAGTGGAAGTTTTGACGGTCACATAATCGAGTTAAGGTTACGTTCTTCTAGAGGGTCCACAGATATACTTGCATTTTTTTCCGAAAGATTCAAACTCAAGAAAAATTCAACACTTGAAAGTTTTTCGTGTTGGGAAAAAGCGAGTTATTGATATCCGTTCGAACATTTTAACTCGTTCTAAATTATCCGGAAAACACTTAAACGAAGTTAAACTTTCCGATCGAATCAACGGATACAAAAGATTTCCAGAAAACTCAACACTTGAGTAGAATTAAAAATTCCCAGAAGTATGCAAAAGTACCTACGGATGTTACAGTGAAAAAAGGTAACCCTAATACCCCTGTACGGCCGCGGAACCGCCGCTCAAGGCATGGTATTGCCGCGGTTCCACGACGCTTTAAGGGAATTAGGATGTCGTTTTTCACAGTAATCCTTAGAATTCCCTGCTTAATTTTCTGAGTATTTTTAATACAGAACAAATCAACATTTTAAAAAATTTCCAGAGAGGGGTTCAAAACCGACGTTTCGGGGATCGATCGGACTTTTAACTTCGTATACACGTCGCCTAATGCTCTAACTAGGCTCTGATACCACTGTAGGGTTACTAGGCACTGTCACAAGGTTCTACAAGGCATCAACCATGCCCGATTTAAATTTTAGAAGTGCCGAACAACCCAAAGCAAGGATCTTTGCTAGATTATTAGGGTTAAACATGCAAGTAAACATCTTTACAACTAAGAGAAAGAGATTACAACCTTTGTAGTCCGCTCCTTCGCTTCATAAGCTCCGAGTAGTAGTCCCTTCGCCGCAATCCATGATCTCCCGGACTCAAGAGAGGCTCCACAAGACGAACGATCCATGCTTGCTTGAAGTCTTCCTTTTCGAAGATGATCTACCTTGAAGTTCCTTTAACTCAAGCTCTCACTTCTCTAATCAAGTATTAGACAAGTGAACACCCTAATCTACGTGGCTAGAATAGATGAGGATGATGAAGTAGAATTTTAGCTCTCTTTTATTTTCTTAATCTCACACTAATTCATCACAAAACCAAAAGCTAGAAAGCTTTGCAAGGAGGAAGAAGAAGATGAATTCTTTTGTGATGAATGATGAATTCTTTTGTGATGCATAATGAATTGTTACTATGCTTGCAAATGAACCTTGAGTTAATAATATGAAGTATTAACTCATGTAGAGAGTTGACTAGGGTTAAGGGTTTGGGTTGGGTTAAAAAATATCTCCAAAATATCAACACATAATATCTTTGCTGAAAACAAAACAAAAGCTTCTAGAAGCTTCAAGAAAAGTCTAACCCGAATCAAACCCTAACGATGTTTAATCTCCACTAATCATGTTGCATTTGTAAACATAACTTGTTACAATATTATATATCACATATATAATATATTTTTGTAACAAAAGAAAATAATACAATTAACATATATCGCATATATATCAATGTATTATCCGGTGAGAAAATGAATCAATAAAGCGAGCCAATATTAGATAATATAATGTAATATATCACATATATAATTATACATTAAATTATCGAATCAACACTTGATCCGACAATCCGGCTATTTCTCAAACAACCGACTAATATAATCTGTATCAGCTTATCGAATCAACACTTGATCCGATGACCCGGCTATATCACATATACCCGGCCGATATCATATATTGCGAGAATAAAATACGGTATCTCATATCGTAATATTCTCGATCCCGCACATATCACATATGTGCTCCTACTCCGTTTTGCCTGAGTCAAGAAACCTCTGTGTAGGACTCTAAAGAATCGTCAATACGCCGGCAGTAGGTGATGATCATATCAAACACTCACAAGCTACAAGCGGTCAGCTAAACGTAACGGCCACCCAGGTATTGAGCGATCAGAAGATAAACAAGCAAGCCTGTACATTCTCCTGTGAATCCAATCAGTAACACTCCCGTACAGTCCGGTCTCTTCATCTGATATGTCGCATATCTAGTCTAGGGGTGGTAAACGTCAGACCCCAGTAACCGATAAGTCGTGTCGATGTGAGGCTTATAACAGATCGAGAAACTACTGACAACACTTACCAGTAGCACTCTATATCAGCCCTGGCCAGGGACTTCTAGTTATAGCCAATCGAACACAGCACAACATCAACTCCCTATACCGGGAGAGACGAAACCCCTCCTATCGCTCATTGCCTCCATGTGATTCGGGACAGTACCCAAAAGCCACCGTTTTTCATGCCCTCTTGGATGTGGTAAGGTGGAAATCAAAGCACAGTGGGAATCACACAAGACTCTATGACGATCTCGGGTCTACAGACTACCCTGTACCAGTGTCACCAGAGAACTGCCATCTGACGTGAGGTATAATACCATCTGGGAGTTTTCGGCGAGTCCGTTCAGTGTACCCAGTCTCCACTGAGCACCCGTACACCATCTTTGATGTCAAACACCGATGGATATAGGATCATCCATCGCCCATCATATGGGTCAAGATGCGTATACGCTAGTCTACTCTGGTGTATCGATGCCCTGTCTCGATACACCCTTGACTAGGAACAGTTATAGGATGTACTCGTTGACTACCCTGGCCCCACTAGTATGATCTCATCATAGTCCCAGTAGTCGAGTACATATCCTAAGGGCTTTATCAACATGTGAGAATAAGACAGTAAACTAATACAAGTCAACATGTTAAGATAAAGTGAAACCAAATAGCATACTATCATGACGAGCAAGAAAGTCCTCTCTCTATATATCCCAGCTTCCATTATAATATACATCATATGTACAACAATGGCCTCTAGGGCATATACATAACTAACACCTATCCGGGTTGGTAAAGTACTCACCGGGATACACGATCCCTAAATTTCACGTGTATAAGGGGACGGGTAATCTACACCAGCACATTACTCAATTCAGAGCCTTGTGCGGTAATACTGGGGGTGACGATAAACTGCTGCTTCGTCAGTTTGTTGGCAGCTTGTCGGAGACAGCATTCGAATGGTACTCCGAGCTCCCTAATGACTCTGTCAAGACATTTGCAGAAATGGAGCTACTGTTTACATAAAAGTTCGCAAGCGCCAGCGAACGCACCCCAATCACGGCGTTGATCAATGCCAGGGTGAAGCCAGGCGAAACATGGGTTCAGTATGCGATATGGTGGCGAAACCTATGGTCGAAGTACGAACAGCGCATAGAGGAAGCTCCTGCCGTGGGCATGTTTGTGGGAACTCTCGATCCGCAGGCAACCATATCCCAGTTCATGATGTTTTTCAAGCCGACTACCTTCCAGGGTTTGATTGAAAAGCTGGCCCAAATGGATCAGATGGGCCATAGACCGTATTCCTCGAAAATGGAGCCTCGAAATGAAAAGGGGAAAGGGAAAGCGACCTTCGTCGCCAATGCTCAGTAGCAGCCCAGTGGTCCAAAACCAACTGATCGCCAAAACGATAGACATCGATTCTTCAACGAGATGCTAAAACGCCCTTATTCGTTTCCCGGGATAAAACGAGAAGATTGTTCGAGCTGGCGGTGCGCAACAGGCTCATCATCCTGCCGGATCCGAAACGCCTATTGTAACCCGGTGACGTCAACAGTCTCAACTATTTCCCCTACCATCGAATAATGGGCCATCCAATCGAAGATTGCTTTGTCTTCAAAAACTGGATTGAGGACCTGTACCAGCAAGGCAAATTCGCGTTGTCTGAAAACTGGAGGGTAAACCTGCCATAACCACACGCTCCGAAAATGATGGACACGCCGGGGGCATCGTGCTCGTTTATAGAGGAAGCTCCATGGGAAGTTGTTCTTTCGACAAAAGCTAAAAGAATGCTGAAAGATCTCCAAGCATGTCCGGCGATTAGGTGGAAGAACCCGTTGGAGCCCGAGATTATTGAGGGGATGCTGAAGCCTCGCCCAACGCTGAAAGTTGGTGAAAGTGGACAAAACATTTAGGCCAAGCCTCCAAAGTCTTTAAAGAAAAAGAAGAAGGCCAAGAAGCTCGTCCAACCCGAAGACAGCCATACAGGTCTGCAGAAATACATCGATGCACTAGAAGAATATAACCAGAAGGCACGGACCCCAATCACGTTTGATGAATTCTTTAAGCATGTTCTTGAGAATGAAGCCGATGACGCTGATGAAGGAGACAATTATTCAGAAGATCCCGAGGATTATGTGACAAGCTGCCACATGATCTCTCACTCATCAATAAAAGGCAAAGAAGCTCCTGATGCAGAGAAACTGGGGGCAGATCCAGAACCGGAATCAAAATCCTTGGAGCCATCGGACGAATTGGTTGACAGACTGCTGAGCGAAGCTCTTCAGAAAAGCAAATCTGACCGAGAGCGTGAAGTGACCATATATGAAAGGGCCAAGCGTCGGCGTCACGTTGAAGAAGCTCCGGTATTGAGAAGCTATAGAGTACCCCAACCGGATAGAAGCACTTCTGCCGCCAGCAAAAGCAGGTTTAAGACAAGGAAGCAGTTCGCTAAAGCCCTGTCGATGGGAATGAAGTTGCCACCTTTTAAAGAAGACACTTCAGAAAATACGTTCCCTGACGAACTAGACGCACATCCAAACTACTGCTTATACCATCGGAGGATCACACACCCTACCGAGGAATGCATGGCCTTTAAAAATTGGTGGCAGGGATACGTTGCTTATCGACAGCATTTCAAGCGGATGAAGCACAAAACTCGTCGAGAGTAGAGAAGCACGACAGATGAGCGCAAAAGAACTGCCGGCGACTGTCACATGGTTGTTTCCGGGGGATCCCAAGTTCTCACTTTCGGGAGCGATTCTGATGAAGAAATATCCCTCGGCCCTCTCTTCAAGGAATCCATCTCCGAAACAGATGAGATGAAGACCTGCGAGAATATTCAGCTGCCTAATCGCACGTTACCTGAAAAGAATCTCGGACCCACAAACAAGGGATCGAACAAAAAATATAAGAGGAAAGAAAAAGTCCCTGAAGATATCGCCCTCAATGACCGAGTCATCGAAGAGCTTGCAGCCAAGGACCCACCCAAGAAAAGCAAGGTGGATTACAATGTTCTGGCACAACTGAGGAAGATACCCTCGCAGCTGAGCATTCTCGATGCCCTTCTGCTATCTAAAGAGGCAAGAGATTCTCTGATCAAGGCACTACAAGATCCCGAACAGTTTCAAGCTTTCCTTGCCAAAGAAAAGATGAAGGACGAGCTGGAAGAAGTGCACACTGCTGACGTCACTTTCGGCGATGAAGACCTCCTCCTCGGGACGTGCGAGTACAACCACCCCCTGTATGTCACCGGATAATGCCATGACATCAAGATAGGGAAGATCTTAGTTGATAACGGGTCCTCTATCAACCTCCTAAATGTGAGGGTGTTAAAAGAAATCTGCATGAGCATCCAGCACCTCGCTCGGGATAAAATCACCATCTCCGGGTTCGACTTCCAGTCATCACGGACGCTCGGGTCTGTGATACTGACGTTATGCTTTGGGATTCTCGTCACTGACATCATGTTTCATGTCATTGATGCTAAGACTTGCTACAACGCTTTGCTCGACAGGCCTTGGTTACACGAATACAACATCATCCCTTTCACACAACATCAGTGTATGAAGTACTTCAAAGATGGTCTCGAGTATACCGTGATAGGGGAGCTGAACCATTCTCCGTGAATGAAGTCCGAAAGTACGAAGATGCAAAATATTTCTTACCAGACTTTGAAGACACGGAAAGATGCCATAAGCCGAAGAATAAGCAGAAATCCATCACCACTATTCCGGTCTTTGGGAGTGATACCGTGGAGGAGGAAAAGATAGTCTATTTAGGATCGCCCCAATGCAACAAACCGGGACCGTCTACCCCTATTCTGGTCTTTGGCAGCGAATCTGAAGACGAGGTCAACGCAGTATTCTCGGTCCGTCCATCAATGCAGGCCTTCACTCGAGATGATCAGAGTTTGCAAATTGCCATGGTTCCGCGGCAGCACTACAGAGAGCTTGATGCGCTGGAGACATATAGTGTGCAAGAGCTGCAGACATTCTACGTCCCTCCCACGCAAAGAGGTGAAAAGACGATCCTATTCTATCGATCCATAGAGACTAAAGTCGAAAGAGAAGTCTGGCACGATGCCGATCCTACGCTCGACAGACTCCAACCTATCCGTCTTCCCAGATACTATACAGAGGGATTGAAAAGGTTACTAAGATGCCAAGGCGTTCCTTTCAAACAAACTTCTCGACAAGCTCAGTTCTACAACAGGATTTGGAATATCCCCGGAACTCAGCGAAAATTGCCTAACGGGAGAATGGAAATGATTGGGCTTGGATATGTTTAATCCAAGAAACGGGAGCGATTCCATGGCTGCTACGTTATACGTGACTTCGATGAAGAAGGAAATGCGCTGTTAGAAGACACTACAATTGAACCAAAACGAGATCCTGCCGTAAAAATGCCAAGGCCGTCGTTTGAAGAACAGATGGACAAGCTAATAAGGGAAGTGGGTTAAAAGGTCCGGGATGACCACAACTATGAAATGGCCATTTACGAGAAAGCCAGGACACAACGCCTCCTTCAGCAGGCCAGAGAGGATGACAATGTCCTTCGTCGCCAGCCCGTCATACAGAAGACCCGACGCGGAGGCAAAAACAAATTAAAGAACGAAAAAATGGTTCGACAGCGGCAAAGCGGGTCCAGGAAGCCACGCGATCGAGAATTGAGCAGCCGGGATCCGTCTCTTATAAAGAAGATGGGTCGAGTATATTCTTTTCCCTAAGACAAAACAAGGAAGATATTCGATCTTGTCATGAAACATCAAATGATTACGCTCCTGGAGTCCAAACAGCCCGAACAAGCAGACGAAGTCTCTCACCCGGATTATTGCTCCTATCACCGAGCGATAGTGTCACGACCCGAAATAGCACGTGACTGGCACTTGAATCACATGAAGTCTATAGGACCCCATCTAATTCAAGTAAGCTAAAAGCCCAGAGATCTAAAACCATTTTAAGGAGTAAATAAGAAAACTGCTTTTTGAGAAGTAAGGAAAACATGTTTTAAAAAGCAAGGTTTTTAAATAAGTAAGCCAAATATGCATTTTTAAAATATAAAGTCTTTTCTGAAAATTTCGGCAGAGTTTCCCTTGTAAATACTGGCCCCAAACGGGGTACAACATGAATAGTATATATACAATGATAAAAGGCATCCCCAAGCGGGAGCTAGCTCTTCGTCAATCGACGGTCACAACCACGCAAGCAGTATAATATACAACGCCGAATGGCGAGGATCAAAACTCAAAAAGGAAACTCAAAATCAGCATGAAAACCATAATACTAAAACGCGCGACTCTAAGGTCGAAATAATACACAACTGGTTTTCTAAGTCTGAAACAATAAATATACATGTTTGGTTGATGGAATTACTAGATACAACTGAATACAATAAATACAAGGGTGGTCACGATGCGAGTGAACGCACCTACCAATGCAATCACCCAGACAGGAAGCAGTGTGCCAGAAAAGCCGCAATGAAACCTGTACGGCAAAATCTGCAAGAACTGTGGCACAACGGGGGTGAGTTGGCAACTCATGAATAGAAAACATCACAGAGCAGAAATCGTATGTATGACTCAATCCTAGGTCAATACGATCAGATATATATATAAACCTCAAATGAATAAGTCTGAAGCAAGATAAGGTGGCAATGTAACATCTATACATGAGTGTAGTGCCAAGTGCTCGTGCCAGTGCCTCAGGTAATAACATATCATAAATATGAGGTATGATCAATATTGACTATATCATGAAGTCCATAAGTATATGGATATCATCCAACTATGTAATCAATGTCATCATGTATGTGGAGCTCATCCAACTATGTGATCAATGTCATCAATGTCAACTATATGTATGTGGATATCATCCACGTGTCACCCAATGACATTAAGCATCACGCATGTAAATATCGAAAATCATATGCATGGAAGTATGAGGATATAATCAACATGCGTCCCTCGCGACACATCAAAATCATGGAACCGGAGTGTCCAGCATCGACACTCGAAAATATCATGAAAGCTGTGCCCAGCATCGGCACGTAAATCCTCATATATCGGGCTCCGTCAGTCCGGATCGGCCCACGGGCTCTGTCAGTCCAGATCGGCCCATATCATCTCTCGACTCCGGTCGGTATCCTTCGGATATCCGCCGAGCCCTAATACTATCACCGGTAGGTAGTAGTCCCTCTGCTAGGCTCACTGTCTACTACACAGCAATCCGTTCTCGCCCCGGGGTACCATACCGGGTCTACCATATACCCGCAATTGGCCTCATCCGCCTCCTCGAATTGGGTTCACATGTCGCTCTCAGAACCGAGAAAACACATGGTGGACGGACTGAAATATCATATCAAGGGTAATCGGGTGTTTAAAACAATTACATACTCTCTTTTGAAATACCCACGGTTCCCAAATCCAGAAATATCATGGAACAACATATCTCAATGCGTATAATCAAAATGCATGATGTATGCCACATGTAAAAGAAATGTAAGCATATCAGTATATCATGCAACATGGAATAGTAATATGCACATATTGAGGGAAGACAGCTCTTTTAAAATGAATCAGTTTTAAAGAGTATCTTGCGGTTCCCAAATCTCTAATCAAGCCAGAATCATCTATGTATGTGCAGATACGTATGTATGCAAGAATGGGTGTACAATATGTAAGTACACAAGTATGAATGTACAATAGGTATGTGCACAAGTATGGGTTTACAATATATGAGTACACAAGTATGAATGTATAATAGGTATGTGCACAAGTATGGGTGTACAATAGGTATGTACACAAGTATGCCATGCAAGGGTCATATCCTGAATGCAACAGTACTACAGTGTGGTGACATGGCAATTATCGATGATGAAGTGTGTGAGCCGGCAAGCAGGTGTACGTGGAACATATGCATCATCGATAATGGTGCTGGTGTCCTAACAGCATGATTTTTATATAACAATAACCATTTGCACATGCAATGCGATGCGAATAACAAGAATATGCAGAAATCGACTAATAAATGCAACAGTGACGCATCTGTAAGTCTACGCTAGCGCCCTGGCCGTCTACAGACGCCAAATGCGGAACAAAAACTTTTTAACTGGCGCTATCGTATACTTTAACCCGGATCTGCCATTATTGCTAAACTAACAAACTGTAAAGAGTGTAGAAAGGTTATACCGAACGATCCGAGTCCTTCGTTCTTTAACCATCATCCCACGCTCCGTTGCGGCTGCTCCGATCTCATCGATCTCCGATCTGCTCGTCGAGGTGGCACCACGTCGACGATTCTTTAAACGGGCTCCCGCCTCTGACTCGAGGCAACTCGGTCGTCAAGTTTGCTAAAAGAGACGACCAAGAATGATGTAGAGAATGAGTAGATGACTTTGTCTCACTTCGTCCAAATCCGTGGACGATCGGTTAATGAAGTTGCCGAGGGAAATGAAATGGAACAAGAAATGAACTATGAAATTTCCATGCATCCAAAACTTTGGTCTTTTCTTTTTAACAACCAAAATCTTTTCAAGTGAGTGAGTGAAGGAGGAGAGAGAGGGCCGGCCATATATATGCAAAGAGGGAGGTGAGTGTAGGAGAGGGGAGAGAGTGACTATAAGAACAAATATCAACCACAAATATCCTTCATGCAAACAAAACATCATTAATGCAAATGGTGATTCATTAACCTAGTCACCATTGCATTAATGGCTCCATTAAAGCACTAATGACTCACTAGCCTCATCACCACTTCTAGAAGCTTCTAGAATGATGACTCACCCTTATCCAAGAAAAGATAAATCCGTCTTTAACCGAATGTTAAAAGACGGCTGTTAGAAAACTGGAAACTGGCAACTTCTAAAAGTGATCCTGAAACGACTTTCAGGATAACCCCGTAACTGTATAAATATACCCGCATCTGTATTTCGACCGAATACAAATGCAACTGAGACAAAGATATTATATCTACTCAATATAATACTCGGATCCGGCTTAAACCAAAGCCGACCAGTATCAACTGCCCGAAAAATAACACGTGCGTAAACGCACGTGCATTTTCCGAACCCTGCCATAAAACCATACGGCCTCTACAACGTTTCGCCCGAACTTGGGAAACTGTCTGTGGGGGACTCTAATGACTCGTCAGTACCCTGGCAGTGGGTTTAACCACAAACCGTCAGCGGCACTAGCAATGCGTAACGGCTGCCCATGGACTGACCTCAAGGGAGGCCGATGAGCGAACTCATCTGGAAACCCTACTGAGCCTAACAGTGACAATGTATATACAGTCCGGTCCGTTCGTCTATGAGTATCGCATATCTGCCTAGGGGGCTAGTAACGTCAGACCCCTAATAGCAGTATAAGTCGTGTCGGAGTGTAGCCCAATAACATCCTGAGATACTACTGGAGTACCTACCAGTAAATCTCCTGCCACGGCCGTGGGCTTTGTGTAATGGCTCTCCTAGACACAGCACGATCTCGCCCCCAATACAGGGAGAGACGAATCCCCTGCCGATCCGCTCACGTGCCTCCATATGGCTCGGGACTGTACCCAAAAACTACCTGTTTGCACGCCTCCTTTGAGCCGTGGTAGGGTAGAAATCAAAGCACAGTGGGAACTCACACGAGACAAATGACGACCTCAGGTAGATGAACTAACCTGTACAAATGTCACCAGGGAACTGCTATCTGACGATAGGTATAGTAATAACTAGCAGATTCCCGGCGAGTCCTGTCCGGTGTACTCATAACCCAATGAGCACCTGTATACATCTTAGGTGATCCAACTGACACCAGTGGCTTGTGAGACCGGCCACCGCCCCTCGTCGGGGTCTCGACTGTATACACTAGTCTACTCCGGAGTATCGATGCCCTGTCTCGAAACTCCCACGACTAGGGACCACAATTAAGGATATGCATATAAACCACCCAACTCTCACGTATATGATCGCCATCATACTGTTGGTGGTAAAGCAAGATCCTAAGGGCTCTATCAAAGTGTAACATGTAATCAGTCACCTGAACATGTACACGACTGATAAAGGCAAACCAGATAGCATACTATCATCTCGAGTAAGACTGTCCTACCGGTATAGGTCCTCCGCAATCATTGCAATCACGTACCTGCGATCCAATAATTGACTATGAGGGCACTATCTCCAACAATCTCCCACTTGCACTCAAGGCTAATTATTGCAATGTCGACTACTCACAGCCCGTGTGAAAACGAACATCCAACTCCTCTACTAATCAGTTTCACAAAGCCCGTTTGTAAAACTATTGTGTTCGAGAAATAGCCTCAGTGAGTGGATCCGCCTAGATGTTTCTTTCTATATCTCTCTTAATCTCAAGTTCGCGGAGAAAGCCATCTCCCGAATTGAGTAATACCTGTCTTAGAATATGTCTGGATATCTGATGGGACCTAGTTCATAAATGAACTCCAAATCCAAACTTCTTAGACTGTATCAATCACTGAACCTAATCAGTATCCGGCACCATGCCACCCACAGTATCCTCTTGGACCCCCTGTCCATAATACTGTCTCTCGTCAGAGGGAAAAACTATAACTCTGACAATCACTCTGTCAACCATGTCACCTTTGAAGCCTGGAATGATAACTGTCTCCCGAAAGAGGCTGCCGTAATCAAATCCGTAGAACATGCACTTATGTTCTAAAACTGCTTCCTTATGTTTCTCCAGGATTGGATTAATACAAACTTATTGCATCTAGTGCAAAAACAACATCTGGTGCGGTACTTGACATCTCATGATTGACTCAGTTGCCTAAGCAAGTGATCTGCCAATCATGCACAGCCCTCTCCACTTTAGTCTATACGACACCTTTAGAGAGGGTGACTCCATCACCTGCAGGTACACCACCATGCTAAGAGTCATCTATTCTAAAAACCATTAGAATATCTGTCAAAGTACCCACATTAGGAAACTACCCAAACCTAGATCTAAAATCATAGATCTAGAAACCAGAATGTCAAATATTATATCCATATCCTGTCTGGAGAAACAACTGTGTGACGACCACAGTACAACCGATCATAGTATAGGAATTTTACTTCCTACTTTGTGTATGTCATCCAGATACCTTGACATCACACCCTACTACCTTCTTAACAGATCCATCCCCTATTCTGATTGAAGTCAAACCCATGACTGTCATATCAAAATTAGATGATCTATCTCCGCTATAACTGCTCTAGTCTATAAATAGACATAAGCATCTTGCCCACTATGCTTCCGTTGCTCCCACTGACTACGACAACCCTCTTACCGGGTCTCATAGCCTGGAACAACAGTAGTGTCAAGTCTTGGTAGATAAGAACCTCCCTGTCACCGTCCTTGAGGCTACCGAAGTACCTCTCGGGTGTCTGAGGTTACCCACCATATCTGCGGAGTGGCTAATGGAATGTCAAACCTGATTGAATATATAGGTCCTATTAAATTTTCCATAATCGTTCGCGGTTCTGGAATCACTTCCAGTTCTACCATACTTCCACTACTGTTTTCTGAAAAAATCCATTTTACTAAAACTGTGGCGAGTCAAGAACAATATCACTATTGATCTTCCAAATGGTAGAATATCAACCCTCGTCATAGCCAGGGTCAACCCACAAACAGCCATTACAGAAACGTGCCCTGAGTTATCCAAAGTCTGGTTTTAAGCATAAGCTGGACAACTCCCCGTACCTTAACATTTTTTTTAAGGTACGAACAATTCTATATCCAATATAGAAACTTTGGCACTTATTTAATTGGAACCTGATTCAAATCATGCAGTTGTCTCCAGTGCATATCAACTTAATGGAAAGAGGTTAATCGGCATTACTCAACTTAGGAATCCATCTAATTATGAGTAACCTGAAAGAGAAACACGTTTCTCAAAACCATCACTATCATCCGAATACCAATCACAAGAATCTACATCTTCGATCTCTTTGAAGAATCCCGATACTTGTGATACCTGGTTCTCTACTTTATTCTTATACCCACAACTTCTCAAAACTTAGACCATGTATTTCTACGAAACACTTGTCTAAATACTAGAGAAGTTATAAGTAAACAGAACATAGTACGAGGACCTACCCCTTTGTCCTGAATGACACTTGGACAACATACAATACTCTGTATAAGTCCGCTGAGTTTAACAACTCATAACCTGTGCGTCGTAGGTTGAAAACTGTACCCTGGCGATTTCCTCAAATATCACCAATTACAATGAATTCCGATATAATGAGGATGATCACCTAATTCCCAATAACTTACTCCCACTCATCATCTGTAAAACCATACAGATATGAAAATGAAACCTGGTAAATACATACCCTTGGAGTAAGTATCTAATCGGGAAAACAGTTTTCCTTTAACAATGCACTGAAACATGAAAATGTTTCCTAGGGGTATTTTGGTATTCATAGTAATGCCTCTTCCATAATCCAATTCATGACTTTAACCGTATATTTCTTTGCCATCTCTCCAAATCCCTTTATTTGTCTTTAGTCGTTACCTTCTGTACACCATTGTTAGGCTAAATGGTTTTCTTCCTTCCCTACCGTTCGGCACCAGCCTATGGTTTGGAAGAAGACTATCCAGTAAGCATAATAGGTGTACCCTCCTAAACCAAGAAGTACTCGCATCTCGAGAGAAGGTGATGATAAAAGACAACTGAATAATACCTTATTCTTTTAAAGGTGAAATAGGAGTGGCGATGAAGTACGCGGTTTTGGTCGTGAATGATATCAGTCGCAATTTACTTTGCCCTCTTTCTAATCCCTTTATTTTGTCTTTACATATTACCTTCTGCACACCCTACTTAGGCTAATTGGTTTTCTTCATTCCCTACCTTTCGGCACCTGCCTATGGTTTGGAATAAGACTATCCAATAAGCGTAATAGGTGTACTCTCCTAAACCAAGGAGCTCTCGCAACCTGAGAGAAGGTGATAATAAAAGACAACTGAATAAACCAATTCTATTTCTCCTGAACCTTGATCCATCCTCCAAGAAGTCCCTTCGAGTTCGTATATAACCATACGATGGATCTATCCAATGGAAGTGGATGTCCGTAGTAATACGGGCGTTCTGAGAAATTCAAAGGGTAAAAGAAGGAGTGGCAATGACTTATGCAACTCGGACAATCCAAAAGCCAGTATTTTAAGAAGGTTCGGTCAACTTGGTCGCTGAGTCATAGTCTAGGGTCGGTCAAAGGTCGCTGCCAAAGAGAGAGAGAAAAGAAACACTCTGCGTGCACTCTAACCTAGATCAGAATGGTTATCACTTTATCTAATCCGGAAACCTCCCACTGTCCTGTCAAATTCTCCCCCAAACCTGAAAGAAGAATCAATCGGGATCACCCGAAAAGTAAACCAACTCATCAGTGGGAATCGGGATCCAACTCTCATCGCATGATAACGTGATGGAATGCATCCACGTTACTCATACTCCAGAAGGTATGCGCATACTTGGCAAGTTTTAGTTTCTTTAGAAACTCCCGATATGATTTATGCTCCATGCTCTTATGACCTTGGCGTAAGTCAACAAATCATAAGTCACATGTCAAGTTCTGCCCGTCATTATCTTGTTAATTTGAACCCACCCGTACATACCCTTGACGTAAGCCAACAAGGTAATACGACTGTCCCAAACCAACTCATCTATCTATGCAACAAATGAATACCCAGCAGCTACCAAACACTATGCCTTGACGTAAGCCAACAAACATAGCTTGAATACTACTGACCATCCATAAGAAACGACGGAGGGCTACGGCTGGTTTTTGGCGAAAAACCTTTAACGTAGTGAACTTGATCTCGTTGAAGGAACCTGCTAGCTTTTTAAAATATAGTGGCGAAAACCTTTTGCTAAAGAGGTCACTCCCGGTAAAGGGATCTCGGCTCTTTCCTCGTGGAATGAGGTGCAGGATATTCCACTGAATACCGCTATGCAAAGCAACTTGTAATCGACTATAGTGAAGTTATTACCCTGACGCAAACTTCTGCCCAAGGGGTCAGTCCCGGTGAAGGGATATCAACCCTTGCCCCGTCGAATGAGGTGCAGGATATTCCACGGAATACCGCTATGCAAAACAAAAGGAAACGACTTTGCAATAACACTTTTTAAATTTGTTCCAACAACTGTAAACAGGTTTGTTTTACTTTGCATTGATCAGAATCAACGCAGTCCCATCAATCAATCACACCAGAAAAGAACGAAAATAAAATGTACGTATATGCCATCCGCATTCGTCACTGGGTCCCGTCATCACCCGTTAGGTTACTTAACTAACGACAGAGCGGGGACTGGACTAGCGCGGGTGTAAAACATATACAACATCTAATAGTATATAAACCAATATACAATAATCGCTCCAGGCGTGATAATATGCAACATTACAGAAAAGTAATAAGTATCACAGAACAATACAGATAACTGGGATCCCCGAGTTTCACAGAGCCGCTGCTGAAACTCGACGTTCCCCTGTCGTGTGGATAGCCTGTGCAATGAAACCTAGACCCCTACGGGTGCGGCAAGTTACCCGCCAAAACCTGAAGCGAGGCAGCCCCTTACAGCAAAGTGAATGGACCACCCAGCACTTCACGGAATCCGGTAATCTTGGGCACCCCTCCTTGGGTCAACCTGTACCCCCTACGAGTGCGGCGAATAGTCTGCTAATTTTAGAGGGGGACCCCTCTGCCTCTCAAAGCCATGAGATGCGGACCCGTTGCCCTCCAGAACCCGGCTATCCGTGCACTCCGTCGCGGGGCAAAACCTAGTACAGTAATGAAAAATAGTACAACAGGTACATCGACCGCAACCTGGTCGTGCCCCAAAAGAATATTATACAACAGGCAGTGACGGCAGTCCACATGTTGGACGCTCGCCCCGCAATATCAAATGTACAAATAAACTCAAACTGTACTACCATTGCACACTGCTATCCACCACGACAAATCCGCAACATCACAGCACAACACAGAACATCAACGCGAATGTCACGTTCGCAAACCCGTCTA
Organism: Agapanthus africanus; assembly: GCA_030015575.1. NCBI lineage: Eukaryota > Viridiplantae > Streptophyta > Magnoliopsida > Asparagales > Amaryllidaceae > Agapanthus > Agapanthus africanus. The sequence goes on along the minus strand of CM057350.1, from coordinate 181,489,422 downwards.
AAAGAACTATAGCAATCATACGCGGTTTACCGATCAAATGACATTCCCGGTCGGAGATATAATGTAAGCACTGTAAACTAACATGTTTAAATTTCGATCGACTAAATATCACAAAGTGGGCCCCACGCAAATCTGTTGAACAGTAATAAAATCTGGGCCCAAAAGATATATACCAAAACCCCCAAATTCCAGAGAAGAATACACTGTGCAAATTTGGGGGCATGATCGCTCAGAACGGCCGCGGATGCGGGGCCAAACCATGGGTTTGGCCGCGTTTCCGCGGCTGTCTTGTCGATTCACGTGCTCAAATTTGTACGGCGTTCTTAAAAAACCCTGCACAGTTTTCTGAGATGTGTGGAATATTTTTAGGACACCATTTAAAATCAACAGAAACTGTCAAATTGGAAAAATGCGATTTTTGATTTCCGGTTCGATCGATATTTTAAACGCGTTAGCACAAGTTAGTATAGCAAAATGGTGAGGCTCTGATACCACTGTAAGTCTATGCTAGCGCCCTGGCCGTCTACAGACGCCAAATGCGGAACAAAAACTTTTTAACTGGCGCTATCGTATACTTTAATTCGGATTTGCCATTATTGCTAAACTAACAAACTGTAAAGAGTGTACAAAGGTTATACCGAACGATCCGAGTCCTTCGTTCTTTAACCATCATCCCACGCTCCGTTGCGGCTGCTCCGATCTTATCGATCTCCGATCTGCTCGTCGAGGTGGCACCACGTCGACGATTCTTTAAACGGGCTCCCGCCTCTGACTCGAGGCAACTCGGTCGTCAAGTTTGCTAAAAGAGACGACCAAGAATGATGTAGAGAATGAGTAGATGACTTTGTCTCACTTCGTCCAAATCCGTGGACGATCGGTTAATGAAGTTGCCGAGGGAAATGAAATGGAACAAGAAATGAACTATGAAATTTCCATGCATCCAAAACTTTGGTCTTTTCTTTTTAACAACCAAAATCTTTTCAAGTGAGTGAGTGAAGGAGGAGAGAGAGGGCCGGCCATATATATGCAAAGAGGGAGGTGAGTGTAGGAGAGGGGAGAGTGACTATAAGAACAAATATCAACCACAAATATCCTTCATGCAAACAAAACATCATTAATGCAAATGGTGATTCATTAACCTAGTCACCATTGCATTAATGGCTCCATTAAAGCACTAATGACTCACTAGCCTCATCACCACTTCTAGAAGCTTCTAGAATGATGACTCACCCTTATCCAAGAAAAGATAAATCCGTCTTTAACCGAATGTTAAAAGACGGCCGATAGAAAACTGGAAACTGGCAACTTCCAAAAGTGATCCTGAAACGACTTTCAGGATAACCCCGTAACTGTATAAATATACCCGCATCTGTATTTCGACCGAATACAAATGCAACTGAGACAAAGATATTATATCTACTCAATATAATACTCGGATCCGGCTTAAACCAAAGCCGACCAGTATCAACTGCCCGAAAAATAACACGTGCGTAAACGCACGTGCATTTTCCGAACCCTGCCATAAAACCATACGGCCTCTACAACGTTTCGCCCAAACTTGGGAAACTGTCTGTAGGGGACTCTAATGACTCGTCAGTACCCTGGCAGTGGGTTTAACCACAAACCGTCAGCGGCACTAGCAATGCGTAACGGCTGCCCATGGACTGACCTCAAGGGAGGCCGATGAGCGAACTCATCCGGAAACCCTACTGAGCCTAACAGTGACAATGTATATACAGTCCGGTCCGTTCGTCTATGAGTATCGCATATCTGCCTAGGGGGCTAGTAACGTCAGACCCCCATTAGCAGTATAAGTCATGTCGGAGTGTAGCCCAATAACACCCTGAGATACTACTGGAGTACCTACCAGTAAATCTCCTGCCATGGCCGTGGGCTTTGTGTAATGGCTCTCCTAGACACAGCACGATCTCGCCCCCAATACCGGGAGAGACGAATCCCCTGCCGATCCGCTCACGTGCCTCCATATGGCTCGGGACTGTACCCAAAAACTACCTGTTTGCACGACTCCTTTGAGCCGTGGTAGGGTAGAAATCAAAGCACAGTGGGAACTCACACGAGACAAATGACGACCTCAGGTCGATGAACTAACCTGTACACATGTCACCAGGGAACTGCTATCTGACGATAGGTATAGTACTAACTAGCAGATTCCCGGCGAGTCCTGTCCGGTGTACTCATAACCCAATGAGCACCTGTATACATCTTAGGTGATCCAACTGACACCAGTGGCTTGTGAGACCGGCCACCGCCCCTCGTCGGGGTCTCGACTGTATACACTAGTCTACTCCGGAGTATCGATGCCCTGTCTCGAAACTCCCACGACTAGGGACCACAATTAAGGATATGCATATAAACCACCCAACTCTCACGTATATGATCGCCATCATACTGTTGGTGGTAAAGCAAGATCCTAAGGGCTCTATCGAAGTGTAACATGTAATCAGTCACCTGAACATGTACACGACTGATAAAGGCAAACCAGATAGCATACTATCATCTCGAGTAAGACTGTCCTACCGGTATAGGTCCTCCGCACTCATTGCAATCACGTACCTGCGATCCAATAATTGACTATGAGGGCACTATCTCCAACAGCATCTGCATCAATATAAAAAATGTCATACAGTTTGCCATTTGAAATAAGACGAATCGGGGTTTTTGGTAAAATAAGGGCTACGGTGTTTTTAAGAAAAGATGTGTCTTTTGAAAATATCCATAGAATCCCTTTACCTATCTTTGAAATAATCCAGATTTGTTAGTTTTTGAAATAGGTATGACATCGTCCTAGCCTAACATCTACTAGCAAAACTACAGCTCTAACTAACTAGCTAAACGGGAGGGGTATGGAAACCACCTAAATCTGAGTCGATATATATATATATATATATATATATATATATATATATATATATATATATATATATATATAATAGTCGGTGATCCCGCCTCAAAGGTACCGTGTACGATACAATATCATATGACATGCTCGAGTCATGGGATCGGATCTATCATCAATGTAAAGCTCGCACGGTAAATCATCGTACGACATCCCAATAGCTGGGTACGGGTCAATATCACATTCATCTTATCAATTATCTGATATCCTTATCGTCATATCACATGATCTGGGGTACTGATCTAAGTCAAGTACAAATCGATACCATCTATATAAATATATGTGCGTGTATGAAAACACGCCTAAAGGCCCGCTAAAATATCATGTCGTATCCCAAATACGAACCACATCATATCACCGATCTCATGGCACCATGCCCAATATCATCGACTCATCTCCAAACATCATCCACTATCCTCATCATCCAGGTATAAGTATAACAGATAAGCATGCGTGTGCGTGTGGGTGTAAACCTATTCTAGGGTTCGCAACTAGGAACTATACTAGTTTACCTCTACGCCCTAATCCAACCATAGTACACCTAATCTCAACTCAAATATCCACGACACACAATAAGCTATCATATATATAGTATATATATATACTATACTAAACATCGAACTGCGGGGGTGCTATACGCCATCCACCCGACTTCCCCCGTAGATATAATCTACTCACCTGCATCCTGCATGTCGGTGTCGATGTCGCCTTCATCTTCTTCATCGTATGAAGCCCTCGAGAAGGTACTTACAAGATAACACAATCGCAAATGCACATTAAAATCACATCGGGAAAACCAAACGACGCGCTAAGGCCTATAGGTTAGAACCTATGGACTACGCTTTTAAAACCATCAAACCATCCTAGATATCGTCGTACAAACGTAAAGTGATCGAGGTAAAACACAATACTAGAAATCCAGAATTCAAAATACGCAAAATGAAATCACGAATCAAAACAGCAACTCAGGAAAAAGGCTCCAGATTCTATCCTAGGTCAAATTGGTCAATTTTGCATATGCCAAGGGTCTAGTTTACTGGAGATGGGGCCATGGAAGAAACACGAACCCAAATGGACCAGGTCTGGCCGCAATTTGTGGCCAGAGGGATTAAATCTGGGGCCATAGTGTGGAGTTAGGGGCTGGGGTTTTGGTGGTAGCTTCCTAGGTGCCTGCATGTATCACTATCCTTGCAAAATAATTTTCAGAGTCTTGGGGTGATAGCTGATTCCATTTTACCTCCACAGAATTCAGAATTTTCCGATATCAGCTTTTCTAAATTCTTATTCCGGGGTTCTAGTCTCTGGTTTAGGTCTTAATTCTAGCACCAGGGGGTTTGTGAGGCCTCTACTGAGCTCAATTGCCCGTCACAATTCTCAATTTCCAATACCCTGACTAGAATTCTTCTAAGTCCACAAAACCACTCGATATCGGTTATAATCTAACATGGGGGTAAAAGTAATGGAAACACTAAGCTTATGGTTCAGAAAATACCTCATTTGACAACTTAAGAAAATTCTTGAGTTGCCCCAAATGGCCAAAATCCTTGTTTTCTTGGTCCAATGTGATTCCCTTGAGCTTGTGCATCTTTATAAAGAAAAGGGCAATGGGTTTTGAGTTGATTTTCATGGTGTATTGGGGGGTTGAAGATGGAGGAGGAGGGGTGTGTGCAGCAGCAGCAGCAACAAAGGGAGGAGAGGGGAGAGAAATGGGAGGATGAAATGATGAGGGATGGCTCATGACTCAAGTTGACCCTCACCCACTCTTTCTCTCTTTTCACCATGCCTAATATAATACTCTTTTCTTTTCTTTTCTAATCCATTTTCCTTCTTTCTCCAATAGTAAACCCAAAACAAACCATGGTAGAAAATGCACAAGTGTGAAAAAGACTTTGTGCATGCTATTTGCACAAAACACGCTTAATCCGCGATTAGCGATTTTTAATCGCGATTAGCACTAAAATAGCATATAATTAATCATAAAAACTTAAAATTTGCATAATTCACATAAAACACCCTCTTTTAGTAATTTCTATAATTTTTTTTAAAATTTTCCCCATTTATCGGTATTTAATTATACCGCCTTATTAAAATATTCAAAATTTTATTATTAAATTATAAAAATTCTCCAAAAATAATATTTTATTATTTTGAAATGTTACAATCTTCCCCCCTTAAAGAAATTCGGTCCCCGAATTTAAATTTAAACCCCCAAATTCTAAAACATTTCAATAAAAAGTCCAAGTCGTCGGGGCTCCGAAATCATCAATACAGAAAACGCATCATAGCGCAATGCATGCGCATGAGAAATGAGTAGATAACTCAAAATCAAAACTCCGTCAAGCATCCCGCAATCATCGGAGTCATGGTAAAGACACAAATGTCAAATCCACAATAAAACCAATATGATATAGATCAGAACTATACATATAAACATCAAATCAATACATGTAAATATCTAAAAGAAATGCATGCCAAAATATTTCCCAGGTACTGTCCTCTGACTAGTCCTGTTCAGTACGAAAATAAATAGCAAATATCATAAAAATGTACTGGTCCATAAGAAATAAATCCCAAAAATGTATATAAGAATACCCTGTGCGTCTGGTGTGCACGGAAATCAAAATCCACATATGTGCCATACATGTGCACAGAAACATCATCTAGGTGCAACGGGTGTGCACGAAACATCTGTCATAGGCAACGTGTATGCCTGACAGCAAAATCAGGTGCATCTGACATGCACAAGGAATCCCGATTTAGTGCATCTGGTGTGCACCAAAATCGCATCTCAAAACATGCGCTCATCACGCGCGAAAATCCAAATCAAATGCACGGAGTGCAAGAATTGAACTTCAATATCCGAATCAAAGACGACGGTATACAATACGGCTCAATCCAAATCAGGTATACCGCGGTGTATAGTCTTACAACCATGTGCATCAGCGTGCACAAATCAAATCTAAGCACAAAAGCGCATGAAAACTATGCTGAAAGCATAAGTCAAATCACATGCATAGTATAGGCATGAAACCAAAACCAACATATCAAATGACATCAAACCGAAATCCAAGGTGACGGATACATGATAATCGAATCACAAAATCGCAAATCATAAATACTGTTGTCGATATGTCCTCCTTCAAAGTCGAGAAGGTGTCGGTGCATCCAATGCTAGCAGCGCAAGATATCTACTTGTCTCCTGCTCACGGTCTGGCGTCCTCTGTCTCTGGGCCCTTATCTTCTCTGTGGATTATCAATTTCGTAATCTCTCGGCTCATCAGCCCGGTCAGGTATGCTAACAGGGACGATTCCATCCTGGCACTTCTCTGGTCACCTTTCGGTATGGCCACTCGTAAAGCAGCACGTTACTGGCGCCGACTTCTGGTCCTATGAATACACATCACACATCTGATCCTAGGTGCAATTCTTATCGCATCAGTGTCCTGAAAGGAATCCTGCTCAAGATCTCTTCCGATTTCGCCTATGCCGAACTGTACGGAGGCTGGTACTCTTGCATAATCTTTTCTCGCTCTCTGGACATCGGCGTCCTCAGCACAGCATTTTCTCGGAAACTGGTCACATCCCAACGCCTCTGTAGACATATCCGACCTTTAATCTTAACGGGGAGTAACAACAGCTCGTTGGCATCTCGCACGAACCTCTTGTCCCGCTTGTCCGTAACATCGTCTACTTCGACGTCACGTCTCTATCTGCGCACTGCAAATGTTCTCGGCTACGGTCCATCCAAAGTCTCTCACACGGACTGGAAAACACGAACTCGGTATCTTCATCACCCTGTGGAAGATATCTTGCCGAACATGTCCTCAGGAGCTCGTCCCAATCTGCGGAGGTATACTCCATACTCGTCCTTTCTTGTGTAAGTCCACGTTGCGACCCCCGGTTGTTACGGGGAGGCGGAAACGGTATAAAAATCAAATTTTTAGCGCATGGGGCAACATGGACTAACAAAGTCGGGATCTTTTCTAAACTAAAACTAGTAAACAAGCTAAAGAGAGTTAGCTACTCGGAAAGATGGTTATACCTAAACTTGAACTCCTTCTTCTTCAAACTTTGTAGAGGTTGATGGTTCTTTCCTCGTCGTCTTCTTCCGTCAAAGATAGATCCACCTGAGGGTTCAACCTTCGGGCTCTTTCTCGAACTTTGAGAGAACTAGAATCTTCGGCTTGCTAAACCTTTGATCCTAGAGTGAGTAGAGAGTGTCTAAGGGGTATTTTCTTTTCAAGGAGAGGGATTCTCAACACATGAGAAGGATTCTCCTTGAGCTTGAGGAAGAAGAAGATGAAGTGAGGAGAGAGAATGGTTATGATAGAATGAGCTCTCTTTTTCCTTTTGCAACCATATCAAAAAGAAAAAGAATTATCTAAATAATAATAATAATTCAAATGAGAATAGTTGATGGTTGTTTTGGAATGACCACTATCATAACTTCATTAAATGAATGTAAGCTAGAATCAAGGAGCATCCTTGCAAAGTAATGATGATGGTCAAACATTCAACCATGGTCAACAAGTCAACCATGGTCAACAAGTCAACAAAACCAACCATGACATAATTTCATTTAATTACTATTATTAATTGATATTTCATAATTCCATTAGGGTTTGGAAAAAGACGACTGTCAACTGTGCATACGCACCCGTTCCGAAACCCTAATGAAAAACCTCTTCCTCCGCCTCAAACAACTGTGCATACACACCTGCATTCTCGTTCCGAGGAACAAGAATACTGAGAGATAAAAGCAACCCCAAAACATATACCAGTATCTGGCTCAAACCAGAGCCTGCTAGTATAATCCGTCCGGACTCCAAAAGTGCACAAGTGCATGGATGAGAACGAACCCTGCCGCAAAAACCATGCGACCTCTACTCTGTTTTACCCAGAGGCGAATACCCTCTGTGTGGGACTCTAAAGACTCGACACTACGCTGGCAGTGGGTTTAACCACAGACCGCAAGCGGCACTAGCTGTGCGTAACGGTCCCCAGGTAGATGCCGACAAGAAGGCTGACGAGGTGAACCCCATCTGAACTCCTACTGAGTCTGAATGTGACATTCTCCGTATAGTCCGGTCTGTTCGTCTGATACATCGCATGGCGGGCCTAGGGGGCGGTAAACGTCAGTCCCCTAATAGCGGTACAAGTCGTGTCGGAGTGAAGCCCAAAACACCCTGAGATAATACTGGAAGCCTACCAGTATATCTCGCTTGCCCTGGCCAGGGACTACTCGTGTAATGGCTCTCCTAGACACAGCGCGGTGTCAACCCCCAATACCGGGAGAGACGAATCCTGTCTAACCGTCACTGCCTCCAAGTGCTTCGGGACTGCACCCAACCACTACCTGTTTGCACGACTCCTTTGAGCCGTGGTAGGGTAGTAGTCAAAGTACAGTGGGAACACACTCGAGGCGAAGTGCCAGTGTCAAGTCAGCGGACTAAGCTGTACTCATGTCACCTGGGAACTGATAACTGACGATAGGTATAATACCAACCTGTCAGTTCCCGACGAGTCCTGTCCAGTGTACTCGTAACCCAACGAGCACCCGTATACTATCTCCAGTACGACGTACTGATGGCTGTGGGACAGACCATCTCCCACACTGGGATGAGAAGCGCATACGCTAGTCTACTCCGGAGTATCGATGCCCTGTCTCGATAGTCCTGCGACTAGGGACCTGTATAAGGATGTGCTTATAGATTACCCAGCCCCCACTAGTGTGACTGCCATCACAACGCTGGTAATCAAGTAAAGATCCTAAGGGCTCCACTAATGTGTATAGGTGATATCGCAAAATAAACACATGTACACATTGAAGTAGAAACAAACCAAGTAGCATACTACTATATTGAGCAAGATTGTTTATACAAGGTGAATATCCCAAGCTTCCATTAAGTAATATACAAACTAGTATGATACAGTAATGGCCTCTAGGGAATATACACTAACAATCTCCCACTTGCACTAAGGCCATGTACTGGCGTATCGAAGACCTATCATCTCGATCAGCCGCTCGAACTGAGTCTGGGGTAGGGCCTTGGTGAATGGATCTGCAGTGTTTTCTTCTGAAGCAACCCTCCGAACCTCGATCTCCTTGCGATCCACGATCTCCCTGATCAGGTGATACCGCCTCAAGATGTGCCTGGATCTCTGATGGGACCTGGGTTCCTTCGCTAAAGCTATAGCCCCGTTGTTGTCGCAATATAGAGGTATTGGGTCAACAATGGACGGCACCACCTGAAGTTCTTTCAAGAACTTCCTTATCCAGACAGCTTCTTTTGCGGCATCAGATGCAGCGATGTATTCCGCTTCCATCGTCGAGTCTGCAACGGTTTCCTGTTTGGAACTCTTCCAACACACCGCCCCTCCATTGAGGGTAAAGACAAAACCCGACATGGACTTGGAATCATCCTTGTCACTCTGGAAGCTGGAGTCAGCAAAGGCCTCGATCTGGAGGTCTTTTCCGCCATACACCAAGAACATCTCCTTAGTCTTTCTTAGGTACTTGAGAATGTTCTTTACTGCTATCCAGTGTTTCTCCCCAGGGTTTGACTGATACCGTCTTACTACACTCAGTGCATAAGCTACATCCGGTCTGGTACACAACATCGCATACATTATAGAGCCTACCGCAGAAGCGTAGGGTATAATAGACATGCGATCCCTCTCCAAATCAGTCTTGGGAGACATCTCTTTAGAAAGGGTGATCCCGTGACAAGCCGGTAGGTTACCGCGCTTGGAATCTTCCATACTGAATCTCTTCAGTATAGTGTCGATGTACCTGGACTGTGAAAGTCCTAATATCCTCTTGGATCTATCACGATGGATCCGGATCCCCAGGATGTACGAAGCATCACCCAGGTCTTTCATGGAGAACCTTTGTGACAAGAACCCCTTGACAGATTGTAGCATAGGAATGTCATTTCCTATTAAGAGAATGTCATCCACGTATAAAACGAGGAATACTACAGTTCTCGCTACAAATCTACTATAGATGCATGGTTCATCTGGATTTTTGATAAAGCCAAATTCCTTGACCGTCTCATCAAAACAGATGTTCCAACTCCGCGATGCCTGCTTTAGTCCATAGATGGACTTAAGCAACTTGCACACCTTTCCGCTGCTCCCACTCTGAATGAAACCCTCTGGCTGATCCATATAGACACACTCCTCTAAATTTCCATTTAGAAAAGCGGTTTTTACGTCCATCTGCCAAATCTCATAATCGTGGAAGGCAGCAATGGCAAGAAGGATCCGAATGGATTTCAGCATAGCCACTGGAGAAAAGGTTTCGTCATAGTCCAAGCCAGGTCTTTGACGGAAACCCTTTGCTACAAGTCTAGCTTTATAGGTCTCAACCTGTCCATCTACACCAATCTTCCTTTTGAAGATCCACTTGCATCCTACTGGTTTTACCCCGTCTGGAGCAATGTCCAACGTCCATACTTTGTTGGTGTACATGGACTCCATTTCGGTCCGCATTGCATCCAGCCATTTTACCGAGTCAACGCTCTGAACGTCCTGCTGGAAGCTAGTAGGCTCATCATAATCTATGATGCAATCCTCTCTATCCCCGTCTATGAGAAAACCGTAGTATCTCTCGGGCGGATGAGACTGCCTACTACTCCTGCGGAGCGGCGTAGGAATGTCCTGTTCTTTCGAACCCTCTGGTTCCACTATGCTTTCAATAATAGTCTGAGGTTCTGGAATTTCTTCCAGTTCTATTGCGCTCCCACTTACTTCTTTTTCTAAGAACCGATGTTCCAGAAAATGGGCATTACGAGAAACAAGGACTTTTTGTTCCTCTGCGTAATAGAAAAGATACCCCCTGGAGTTCTTTGGGTATCCCACAAACTTGCACAGTACTGAGCGTGCCTCGAGCTTGTCCGTATGCTGCTTTTTGACATAAGCTGGACATCCCCAAATCTTCAGGTACTGAAGATAGGGTTTCTTCCCACTCCATAACTCATATGGTGTGGTAGGCACAGTCTTAGTAGGAACTCGGTTCAAAAGGTATGCAGCTGTTTCTAGCGCATACCCCCAGAATGATCGCGGTAACTCAGCGTTACTCACCATGGACCGTACCATATCCAATAGGGTCCGGTTCCGTCTCTCCGATACACCGTTATGTTGCGGAGTGTATGGAGGAGTAAGCTGAGAGAGAATCCCATTCTCTTTTAAGTAATTCAGGAACTCGGCACTTAAGTATTCTCCACCTCGATCCGATCTTAGAATCTTGATACTTTTGCCGGTTTTTTTTTCAACTTCATTCTTATATTCCTGGAACTTTTCAAAGGCTTCGGACTTATGTTTCATTAAGAAGACATAACCGTACCTTGAAAAGTCATCCGTAAAAGTAATGAAGTAAGAATAACCGCTTCGCGCATGTGTAGACATTGGACCGCACACGTCGCTGTGTACGAGTCCCAAGAGCTCGCTTGCTCTTACTCCGTGTCCAGTGAACGGAGTCTTTGTCATCTTTCCTTTGAGACAGGATTGACAAGTGGCATACGATTGATATTCGAACGGATCCAAATACCCTTCTGTATGTAACTTAGTCAACCTTCTCTCATTGATGTGACCCAGTCTACAATGCCATAAGAAAGTCTGATTGATTTCCGGAGACTTTCTTTTGTGTGTATTCTGGACATTAAAAATCTGTGGTTGGTTCAATACGTATACCATTGCTCAATGTACCTGACCCAATCAGAACTTGATTAAGGTGAATGTTTACAACATTACTTACAAACGCAAATTCATAACCTTCTTTAGAAACCAAAGATACAGAAATGATATTACAAGTTGCGTTGGGTACAAAAAAGCAATTACGCAAAACCAAAACATGCCCATCTGACATTCCCAGGTGATAGTCCCCCACGGCTTTAGCATCCATGCTAGCTCCGTTCGCAACTCTGAGGGCCATGTCACCTGCCTTCAAAACCCTACGGTTTCTCAACGCCTGCAAAGAATTACAGATATGAGATCCTGATCCGGTATCCAATACCCAGGAAGTAGAGTTTATAGAAAGACAGTTTTCAATAACATACACACCTGAAGCTGAAACCGCAACCTGCTTCAGTTCCTGTGTCCTGGCTTTCCAAGCCCTGCAATCTTTCTTCCAGTGTCCACTCTTGTGACAATAGAAGCATTCCTCTTTACCCACAAGCTTCCCCGCTATCTTTGTTGCCTTTGCTTTTCCCTTCGTATCCACTTTACTAACACCGCCCCTTGGTTTGGCGGGGGCTTTCCTCTTCTTTCCCTTGGCTTTCGCCTTGGACCTAGAAGAAGAAGATCCTCCTACAAACAAAGTGGATGTTTCCCTACCTTTCTGTAGGGTGCCCTCTGCACTCCTCAGCATGTTGAGGAGTTCTGAAAGTTCAACTTCTTTTTCTTGCAAGTTGAAATTCAGTATGAACTGGGCGTAAGTGGAAGGAAGGGACTGGAGAACTAAGTCCGTATAGAGCTCACTCTCCAACGTGGTCCCAAGTTCTGCGAGCTCCTCAATGTAGCCTATCATCTTAAGCACGTGGTCCGCTACCGATGATCCGACGGCCAACTTTGCCGAAAATAACTTCTTCGACACTTCGTATCTTGCGATACGAGACTGCTCTCCATACAGTTCTTTTGTATGAAGAAATATGGATTCCAAGTCCATATTCTCATGCCTCCTCTGATGTTCCATGTCCATAGAGGCAAGCACGAGGCATCTGGCCTTCGCGCAATCAATCTCCCAAGTCTTACGGATTTCCTTATCCGCGACGCTGGAGGTGGGACCTGGGACGGGGGGAGCTTTGGTGGTAAGAAGATACCCCAGCTTGTCGTAAGTGATTGCCATTTTGACATTCCTTAGCCAATCTTTGTAGTTTGGCCCTGTCAGTATGTTTTTATCTAGAAGTAACTTAAGTCCAGTCATTTCGATTTGGTTGCTGCAGGGGGGAGAGAAGAAACACTTTAGCACGATGCTCTTGCAAGTTTAGAATGGTTTTTAATTTGTCTAAACAGGATGGCTCCCACTGTCTCTCGAATCCCTCCTCAAACCATAAAGGAAGAATTAGCCTGGATCAATCCCACCGCACAATACTTGCTTAACCGTTCAGCCAGGCCAGTGTCGGTACTTCGAGGGAGGTTTTCCAACGCTTTCGCGAAGTTCCTTAATTTAAGAACCTCTTTTCCCTGGGGGCGTAGCCCCGCTAACACCTTTCTAGGCACCTACTAGGTTTATAGCATTGATCGTTTAGTGAGAAATTTCCCGAGGAGTAGCATATACTCACAGTAGGATCGGGATCCAAATATCATCGCGTGACGAAACTGAAGGAATCCTACCAGAATCATCACACTCCAAATGGTATGCAAATCTAGCAAGTTTCAGTACTTGTGAAACTCCCGATGTGGATTTTTGCCCCATGCTCTTATGACCTTGGCGTGAGGTCAAAATGTCATAAGTCACATGTCAAGTTCTTCCCATCATTATTCCGGTTAATTTGAACCCACCCGTACCTACCCTTGACGTAGGCCAAAATGGCAGTACGACTGTCTCAAACCAACGCATTCTATCTATGCAACAGATAAATATCCGGCAGCTACCAATCACCATGCCTTGGCGTGAGGTCAAAATACATAGCTTGAATACTACCGTATATTTAACTGAAATGATGGAGGGCTACGAATGGTTTTGGCGAAACCGTGAACGTAGTGAACTTGATATAATCGATGGAACGAGATAGCTTTTAGAAGGAGTGGCTCAAGCTCCGCATTTAAAAGTTAGTTTTCAAAAGAACCGAGTGGTTTTTCGAAAGTGTTCCAACGACTTTAACTTGGTTTATTATCTTGCATTAGTTCTTTTAATGCGTGATATTCTTGCATTAGTTCTTTTAATGCGTCCCATCATTTAACCCTATCATTGCAGAAAACAACCAAAATACGAGGTACGCTTATGCCATTCGCATTCGCCACGGGGTCCCGTCATCACCCGTTAGGTTACTTAACTAACGACAGAGCGGGGGCTGGGCTAGCGCGGCTGTAAAACATAAGCAACGCCTAAATATAAAGCAATGATAGACATTACAGATCACAGATGAATACATTGGATATACTAGGAATCCGCAATCCGTTCGAGCCTGCAACGAAAAGCGGATTACACGGTCGCGGTGAATAGCCAAAACCCCACCCAAGACCCCTACGGGTGCGGCAAACTACCCGCTAAGAACCCGGTAGTTTGTGCACCCCTCCATGGGTCTATCCTAGGAGCAAAAATAGTAAAAAGAATTATACAATGACGGCTACAACCCCGACCCGGTTGTGCGGCCATACAAATAATATTATTACATCAATTTACATTTACAAATGAATGAAAGAAAAACAAAAGCTCATCTCACATCCACCCCGGCTATTCACCCGCGACAGTCCAACACATTCATATACACATTCCAATATCAAACACAGATCACAGAGATGTATAACCCCGACTAATCGACTTATAGCGATTAGCCGACGTTCAATACATGTAAACATCACAGATATAACCAACATAGTCAAAGTGTAGTGAAGTTCGGAAAAAAAATACGGATTTATAGGACCCCAAAAGTAAATTTCTTTTCTGGAAAATCTGGGCACATATAACATATTTGAAAAATCCCAAAACCCTACCAGAAGAACACTGCACAAAACACGATCACATGAAGAGCCCAAACGGCGGCGGATCCGCGGCGACGAGAATAGCTGAGGCCGCGGATCCGCGGCGGTTTGAAGGATTCATGGGATTGTTTTTCTTGGGTGTTCTCACAAAACCCTGAGCCGATTTTAGGAGTAAAAAGTTTTACTTTTAGAGCAAAAAAAATTTCAACAGAAACTTAGGGTTTTAGAATTTCCGGTTTTGCGATTTTTCGGTTTCGAACTTCCATACACTTCGCTACCAAGCTAGTTTAAGTTTAGTTAGGCTCTGATACCACTGTAAGTCCACGTTGCGACCCCCGGTTCTTACGGGGAGGCGGAAACGGTATAAAAATCAAATTTTTAGCGCATGGGGCATGGACTAACAAAGTCGGGATCTTTTCTAAACTAAAACTAGTAAACAAGCTAAAGAGAGTTAGCTACTCGGAAAGATGGTTATACCTAAACTTGACCTCCTTCTTCTTCAAACTTTGTAGAGGTTGATGGTTCTTTCCTCGTCGCCTTCTTCCGTCAAAGATGGATCCACCTGAGGGTTCAACCTTCGGGCTCTTTCTCGAACTTTGAGAGAACTAGAATCTTCGGCTTACTAAACCTTTGATCCTAGAGTGAGTAGAGAGTGTCTAAGGGGTGTTTTCTTTTCAAGGAGAGGGATTCTCAACACATGAGAAGGATTCTCCTTGAGCTTGAGGAAGAAGAAGATGAAGTGAGGAGAGAGAATGGTTATGATAGAATGAGCTCTCTTTTTCCTTTTGCAACCATATCAAAAAGAAAAAGAATTATCTAAATAATAATAATAATTCAAATGAGAATAGTTGATGGTTGTTTTGGAATGACCACTATCATAACTTCATTAAATGAATGTAAGCTAGAATCAAGGAGCATCCTTGCAAAGTAATGATGATGGTCAAACATTCAACCATGGTCAACAAGTCAACCATGGTCAACAAGTCAACAAAACCAACCATGACATAATTTCATTTAATTACTATTATTAATTGATATTTCATAATTCCATTAGGGTTTGGAAAAAGACGACTGTCAACTGTGCATACGCACCCGTTCCGAAACCCTAATGAAAAACCTCTTCCTCCGCCTCAAACAACTGTGCATACACACCTGCATTCTCGTTCCGAGGAACAAGAATACTGAGAGATAAAAGCAACCCCAAAACATATACCAGTATCTGGCTCAAACCAGAGCCTGCTAGTATAATCCGTCCGGACTCCAAAAGTGCACAAGTGCACGGATGAGAACGAAGTGTATATGCCCTAGAGGCCATTACTGTATCATCTTGATCAATTCACAACGTATCTGGGTGAGGTCCTCTATCCGAACCTGGTCAACTATCTCGTCGACGATGCCGAACTCTGGCCTGCTGGGTGTGTGCAATATGACCACTCCTGGGTCCAAGTCTTCTTTTATAGTATTCCAGAAAGGTCCTGTCAAGGTCTCTCTCTAATCTCGTTTCCGCCGAATTGCCCGGAAGTTATCATCTTTACTATATCTGTTTCTTGTTCCGGAATGGCTGCATACTCATCGCGACTCTTTCTGGAAGATATATCCATATACAACGCCTTTGCATGCGTATCGCATCTCTGATGTCAGCGGAGTGGAACGTCGTCTCGTCGAAATCTCGTGCGAACTCTTTACTCCACTCAGCTCCAATGTCGACTGATTCGGACTCGTCTTCTCATGGCTGCATGGACTGCGCTCCAACGGCTATACTCGCATCTGGAGTCTCTCAAGCAATGTGTCCCATCACATGATATCCGAATGATATCGAACCATACGATCGATTTGTCAAAACCTCATAATCCCCTAAGAGATCAACATCTTGAGTACAGTTTAATAGTATTCCGGTACATACCACAGCACCTGTGGACCAACCGTAGAAGGGCAAACCCAAGCCTCACAAATGGCACCGCTAAACTGCCGCAAACCCTAAGGTTCGAAGGCGTTCCATGGTCATTACGTCGAGTTAGGGTTTCATTCTTCTAGAGGGTCCATAGCATTACTTGCATTGTCTCCGAATACTTTAAACTTGGAAATAGGTTCCTGACATTCGACCGTCTCTATCGACTCTCAACGAATCTGAGTGGAGTCATCTCTAACTGGAATCAATCTATCTGATGACCTCGCATCGGGGTAAATGAACGAACTACATGCCTTAGTCATTCATCCTCGGGGACTAGCGACTTACCATCACATTTCTAAGTATATGCTCATGCTGCAGCAGCTCCAACATCTGGGCGATGTCTCGTCATTTGCAGCAACAACTTGCTCATTCGTTTGTACACTGAACAGTGCCTAAGCGATATATCAAGGGTCATCACAATCTGGCTGGACTCAGCAGTAGCCTGATCCTCTAGTGCCGATCTGCACGTCCGAGAAATCTCGTAAAAGCGATCTGTCAAACGCTCATGGCGCGAAAACACACTAAAACGACGCCTCTATGCAATCGTACGTCTCTGGAATCATTCCCTGGTCAGTCTTCGTCCGTGACGAGCTCATGCTGACGCAACTCTAGCCGTAGCTCTCTCTGCCCGTGTAATCGTGGCAGCAAAATCATAACCAATATCGATGAGGATAGATCATAGGAATGAATATAATACTGTGCAAGGAAATGTACATCCTAAGATATCTTAAGAGGAGTAGCGTATCGTAAATATGCCGCGGAACATACGTACGGTGCGTCACTCTACTCAAGCTACCTACTCCATCAACCAAGGGTCATCCTACGCGACGAAAGTTCGGGTATAATACCCCCTCGACTAAGTCTAAGTTCCGTAAGGTTAAGCCTAAGTTCCGTATATATATAAACGCTCTAGGCTCCACATAGTCAAACTTAGACTCGAACCAAGGTTAACCTAGTGCTCTGATACCAACTTTGTTATGACCCAAAATAGCACGTGACTGGCACTTGAATCACATGAAGTCTATAGGACCCCATCTAATTCAAGTAAGCCAAAAGCCCAGAGATCTAAAACCATTTTAAGGAGTAAATAAGGAAAACTGGTTTTTGAGAAGTAAGGAAAACATGTTTTAAAAAGCAAGGTTTTTAAATAAGTAAGCCGAATATGCATTTTTAAATTATATAGTCTTTTCTGAAAATTTTGGCAGAGTTTCCCTTGTAAATACTGGCCCCAAATGGGGTACAACATGAATAGTATATATACAATGATAAAAAGCATCCCCAAGCGGGAGCTAGCTCTTCGTCAATCGACGGTCACAACCACGCAAGCAGTATAATATACAACGCTGAATGGCGAGGATCAAAACTCAAAAAGGAAACTCAAAATCAGCATGAAAACCATAATACTACAACGCGCGACTCTAAGGTCGAAATAGTACACAACTGGTTTTCTAAGTCTGAAACAATAAATATACATGTTTGGTTGATGGAATTACTAGATACAACTGAATACAATAAATACAAGGGTGGTCACGATGCGAGTGAACCCACCTACCAATGCAATCACCCAGACAGGAAGCAGTGTGCCAGAAAAGCTGCAATGAAACCCGTACGGCAAAACCTGCAAGAACTGTGGCACAACGGAGGTGAGTTGCCAACTCGTGAATAGAAAACATCACAGAGCAGAAATCGTATGTATGACTCAATCCTAGGTCAATACAATCAGATATATATATAAACCTCAAATGAATAAGTCTGAAGCAAGATAAGGTGGCAATGTAACATCTATACATGACTGTAGTGCTAAGTGCTCGTGCCAGTGCCTCAGGTAATAACATATCATAAATATGAGGTATGATCAATATCGACTATATCATGAAGTTCATAAGTATGTGGATATCATCCAACTATGTAATCAATGTCATCATGTATGTGGATCTCGTCCAACTATGTGATCAATGTCAACTATATGTATGTGGATATCGTCCACGTATCACCCAATGACAATAAGCATCACGCATGTAAATATCAAAAAGCATATGCATGGAAGTATGAGGATATAATCAACAAGTGTCCCTCACGACACATCAAAATCATGGAACCGGAGTGTCCAGCATCGACACTCGAAAACATCATGAAAGCTGTGCTCAGCATCGGCCCGTAAATCCTCATATATCGGGCTCCGTCAGTCCGGATCGGCCCACGGGCTCCGTCAGTCCGGATTGGCCCATATCATCTGTCGACTCCGGTCGGTATCCTCCGGATATCCACCGAGCTCTAATACTATCACCGGTAGGTAGTAGTCCCTCTGCCAGGCTCACCGTCTACTACACAGCGATCCGTTCTCGCCCTGGGGTACCATACTGGGTCTACCATATATCCGCAATCGGCCTCATCCGCCTCCTCGAATCGGGTTCACATGTCGCTCTCAGAACCGAGAACACATAGTGGACGGACTGAAATATCATATCAAGGGTAACCGGGTTTTTAAAACAATTACATACTCTCTTTTGAAATACCCACGGTTCCCAAATCTAGAAATATCATGGAACAACATATCTCAATGCGTATAATCAAATGGCTTGATGTATGCGACATGTAAAAGAAATGTAAGCATATCAGTATATCATGCAACATGGAATAGTAATATGCACATATTGAGGGAAAACCGCTCTTTTAAAATGAATCAGTTTTAAAGAGTATCTTGCGGTTCCCAAATCTCTAATCAAGCCAGAATCATCTATGTATGTGCAGATACGTATGCATGCAAGAATGGGTGTACAATATGTAAGTACACAAGTATGAATGTACAATAGGTATGTGCACAAGTATAAGTATGGGTGTACAATATGTGAGTACACAAGTATGAATGTAGGTATGTACACAAGTATGCCATGCAAGGGTCATATCCTGAATGCAACAGTACTACAGTGTAGTGACATGGCAATTATCGATGATGAAGTGTGTGAGCCGGCAAGCAGCTGTACGTGGAACATATGCATCATCGATAATGGTGCTGGTGTCCTAACAGCATGATTTTTATATAACAATAACCATTTGCACATCGAATGCGATGCGAATAACAAGAATATGCAGAAATCGACTAATAAATGCAACAGTGACGCATCTGCATCAATATAAAAAATGCCATACAGTTTGCCATTGGAAATAAGACGAATCGGGGTTTGTGGTAAAATAAGGGTTACGGTGTTTTTAAGAAAAGATGCGTCTTTTGATAATATCCGTAGAATCCCTTTGCCTATCTTTGAAATAATCCCGATTCGTTAGTTTTTGAAATAGGTATGATATCGGCCTAGCCTAAATTCTACTAGCAAAACTACAGCTCTAACTAACTAGCTAAACGGGAGGGGTATGGAAACCACCTAAATCCGAGTCGATATATATATATATATATATATATATATATATATATATATAATAGTCGGTGATCCCGCCTCAAAGGTACCTCGTACGATACAATATCATATGACATCCTCGAGTCATGAGTGCGGATCTATCATCAATGTAAAGCTCGTACGGTAAATCATCGTACGGCATCCCAATAGTTGGGTACGGGTCCATATCACATTCATCTCATCAATTATCTGGTATCCTTATCGACATATCACATGATCTGTGGTACTGATCTAAGTCTAGTACAAATCGATACCATCTATATAAATATATGTGCGTGTATGAAAACATGCTTAAAGGCCCGCTAAAATATCATGTCGTATCCCAAATACGAACCACATCATATCACCGATCTCATGGCACCATGCCCAATATCATCGACTCATCTCCAAACATCATCCACTATCCTCATCATCCAGGTATAGGTATAACAGATAAGCATGTGTGTGCGTATGGGTGTAAACCTATTCTAGGGTTCGCAACTAAGAACTGTACTAGTTTACCTCTACGCCTAATCCAACCATAGTACACCTAATCTCAACTCAAATATCCACGACACACAATAAACTATCATATATATAGTATATATATACTATACTAAACATCGAACCGCGGGGGTGCTATACGCCATTCACCCGACTTCCCCCGTAGATATAATCTACTCACCTGCATCCTGCGTGTCGGTGTCGATGTCGCCTTCATCTTCTTCATCGTATGAAGCCCTCGAGAAGGTACCTACTGTAGGGTTCCTAGGCACACTCAAGAGGTTCCACAAGGCATCAACCATGCCAAATTCAAAAATTTAGGTGCCGAGAAACCCTAATATAGATCGTTAACTAGAAATTAGGCGAAACTACAAGCTACTAAACTGCTTTAGTGCTAAGTGAAAAGGGCTACAACCTTTGTAGATCTGGTCCACCACTTCTTTAGCTCCGTGATGACGTCCTTTCGCTGCGATCACCGGGATCCCGGATTCTTGCGATGGTTTCGTCGGAGAAATGAGCGGGCTAGGTCGTTGACTTCGATGCCGAAGATGATCTACGTCTAGGCAACTCTAACTCAAGCTCCATCTTCACTAGCTCATGAAACTTGTGAAGAAAACACCCTATACAACATGGCAAGTGGTAGAGGATGAAGAAATAGGAAGTGGGTTCACTTTGGATTTGGATTTCTCACTAGGTTTCGACACTTGAAAATTTTCTAGCAATGGTTTTCTTTCTTCTTGAAGAAGAAGAAGAAGAAGGAAAAAGAATGAATAATTCATCAAAAGAAAATTCAAGTGGAGACTTATCATAATGCAACCATGGGTGAGTTAACTTGTGTAGAGAATAAACTAGGGTTTAGGTGAATGGTTAGGTTAAGGAAAGAAAAAAATGGTCAAAACTTTTCAAAGCTTCATGAAGCTTCAAGTATAGAACAAAATAAGCCACCATTTTATTTCTTGCCAAAATAAATAAATAAATAAATAAATAATACCTTAACCATTAACCTAAACTATGGTTTAAAGCACGCACACCCAAGTTTGCATGTATCATCAAACATGATACAAACTAGTGCACAAACATATATCATATATACAATGTGCACAATCTAGTGAGAAAATAATCTTAAGTGAACCAATACTAGTTAATGTAAAGTAATATATCAAATATATAATTACACATTAAATCATTAAATCAACACTTGATTTAATGATCCGGTCATACTGCATACAACCGACTAATATCAAGTGTATCAATGTATCAAATCAACATTTGATTCGGTAACCCGGCTATATCTCATATAACCGTCCAATGATACAAATCGCGAGAATATAATACAGTATCACATACTGGTATTATTCTCGGTCCCGCACATATCTCATATGCGCTCCTATTTCGTTTCACTTGAGCCAGGAAACCTCTGTGTAGGACTCTAAAGGCTCGTCAATACGCCGACAGCAGGTGATGATCATATCAAACACCCACAAGTCGCAAGCGGTCTGCTGAACGTAACGGCCACCCGGGTATTGAGCGATCAGAAGATCCACGAGCAAGCCCGCTCACACTCCTGTGAATCCAACTAGTAACACTACCGTACAGTCCGGTCTGTTCGTCTGATATGTCGCATATCTCGTCTAGGGGTGGTAAACGTCAGAACCCAATAACTCGATAAGTCGTGTCGATATGAGGCTCATAACGGGTCGAGAAACTACACTTACCAGTAAATCCCTAAAGCAGCCTTGGCCAAGGACTTCCTGTTATAGCCAATCGAGCACAGTGCAACATCAACTCCCTATACCGGGAGAGACGAAACCCCTCCTATCGCTCATTGCCTTCATGTGATTCGGGATTGTACCCAAAAGCCACCTTTTTGCACGCCCTCTTGGACGTGGTATGATGGAAATCAAAGCACAGTGGGAATCACACAAGACTCTATGACGATCTCGGGTCTACAGACTAACCTACACCAGTGTCACCAGAGAACTGCCATCTGACGTAAGGTATAAAACCATCTGGGAGTTCTCGGCGAGTCCGTCCAGTGTACCCAGTCTCCACTGAGCACCCGTATATCATCTCTGATGTCAAACACCAATGGATATGGGATCATCCATCGTCTATCTATATGGGTCGAGAAGGTATACGCTAGTCTACTATGGTATATCGATGCCCCGTCTCGATACACCCACGACTAGGGACTTTGAAGGATGTACTTATAGACTATCATGTCCCCACTAGTATGATCCTCATCATAGTCAAGGTAGTCAAGTACACATCCTAATGGCTTTACCAACATGTAACAGAGAGACAATCAGTGTACACGTTAAGATAAAGAGTAACCAGATAGCATACTATAATATCGAGCAAGAAAGTCATCCCTATATATGTCGAAGCATCCACTACAATATACATCCCATGTATAGTAATGGCCTCTAGGGCATACATATAACTAACACCTACAAGATAACACAATCACAAATGCACATTAAAATCACGTCGGGAAAACCAAACGACGCGCTAAGGCCTATAGGTTAGAACCTATGGACTACGCTTTTAAAACCATCAAACCATCGTCGATATCGTCGTACAAACGTCAAGTGATCGAGGTAAAACACAATACTAGAAATCCAGAATTCAAAATACGCAAAACGAAATCACGAATCAAAACAACAACTCAGGAAAAAGGCTCCAGATTCTATCCTAGGTCAAATTGGTCAATTTTGCATATGCCAAGGGTCTAGTTTATTGGAGATGGGGCCATGGAAGAAACACGAACCCAAATGGGCCAGGTCTGGCCGAAATTTGCGACCTGAGGGATTAAATCTGCGGCCGTAGTGTGGAGTCAGGGGCTGGGGTTTTGGTGGTAGCTTCCTAGGTGCCTGCATGTATCACTGTCCTTGCAAAATAATTTTCAGAGTCTCGGGGTGATAGCAGATTCCATTTTACCTCCATAGAATTCAAAATTTTCCGATATCGGATTTTCTAAATCCGTATTCCGGGGTTCTAGTCTCTGGTTTAGATCTTAATTCTAGCACTAGGGGATTTGTGAGGCCTCTCAATTGCCCATCACAATTCTCAATTTCCAATACCCTAACTAGAATTCTTCTAAGTCCACAAAACCACTCGATATCGGTTCTAATCTAACATGGGGGTAAAAGTAATGGAAACACTAAGCTTATAGTTCAGAAAATACCTCATTTGGTAACTTAAGAAAATTCTTGAGTTGCCCCAAGTGGCCAAAATCCTAGCTTTCTTGGTCTAATGTGCTTCCCTTAAGCTTATGCATCTTTTTAAAGAAAAGGGCAATGGGGTTTGAGTTGATTTTCATGGTGTATTGGGGGGTTGAAGATGGAGGAGGGGGGGGGGTGTGCAGCAGTAGCAGCAACAAAGGGAGGAGAGGGTAGAGAAATGGGAGGATGAAATGATGAGGGATGGCTCATGACTCAAGTTGACCCTCACCCACTCTTTCTCTCTCTTCACCATACCTAATATAATACTCTTTTCTTTTCTTTTCTAATCCATTTTCCTTCTCTCCTCAATAGTAAACCTAAAACAAACCATGGTAGAAAATGCATAAGTGTGAAAAGGACTTTGTGCATGCTATTTGCACAAAACACGCTTAATCCGCGATTAGCGATTTTTAATCGCGATTAGCACTAAAATAGCATATAATTAATCATAAAAACTTAAAATTTGCATAATTCATATAAAACACCCTCTTTTAGTAATTTCTATAATTTTTTCAAATTTTTCCCCATTTATCAGTATTTAATTATACCGCCTTATTAAAATATTCAAAATTTTATTATTAAATTATAAAAATTCCCCCAAAATAATATTTTATTATTTTGAAATGTTACAGATAGGTCATCCTCGCTAAGACTGCTTCACATTCAAAAATTGGGTAGAAGACCAGTATCAGCAAGGCAGGTTCGCTCTATCCA
This sequence comes from Agapanthus africanus, assembly GCA_030015575.1. Classification (NCBI taxonomy): domain Eukaryota; kingdom Viridiplantae; phylum Streptophyta; class Magnoliopsida; order Asparagales; family Amaryllidaceae; genus Agapanthus; species Agapanthus africanus. The sequence continues at coordinate 181,465,074 of CM057350.1, read as the reverse complement.
GCAGTTGGAGGGTAGCCCCACCGCAAAGACATGTGCTAAAAGCGACGTATATGGCTGGAGTAGAACCAGATCAATATCGGTCTTGGAAACGATCTCGTACCTGCTACATGATAACACGGTCAGAAGAAAGAGAGCGCGAGAAAATGGGTGACCTCTCCCATTGCTTCGCAAATGAAGATGAAGACGAGGTAATCTCAGAACTTCCACCGACGCCAAAAGAGCTGAAAGATGGAATACATACTACTGCGGACACCCTAAGGAAAATCGACTTAGGGACGGCAAACGACCCAAGGCTTACGTTCGTCAGTGAGCTGTTGTCCGAAGAACAGATAGCTACGCTAAAAGACGTGCTCATGCAGTATAAAGACTGCTTCGTATGGAACTATTCCGAGATACCAGGGCTAGATTCAGAGATAGCGGTGCATAAATTGGCGATATCTCCAGACGTCAAGCCAATCAAACAAGCACCAAGAAGGATGCGGCTCGAACTTGAAATGAGCATCAACACCGAGGTTAAGAAGCTAATCGACTCCGGCTTCATCCAAGAGGTTCAGTACCCTGATTGGATCGCCAACATCGTCCCAGTGATGAAGAAAAATGGGACGGTGCGCATCTGCGTAGACTTTCGGGACCTCAACAAAGCTTACCCGAAGGATGATTTTCTCGTACCAGTTACCGAGCTGATGATAGATAACACGTCCACTCACGAAGTATTCTCATTCATGGATGGATCATCGGGGTACAATCAAATAAAAATGCACCCCAAAGACCAGAAGCATACCACTTTTCGGACTCCTATGGGCATATTCTGCTACAAAGTGATTCCTTTCGGTCTGAAGAACGCCGGTGCTACCTATCAGAGGGCCATGACGAAGATTTTCGATGACCTCATACATGAAATCGTCGAATGCTATATCGATGACCTCGTAGTGAAAAGCAAATCGCCCGAGGAGCATTGGGAGTATCTGAAGATAGTGTTCCAATGTCTTCGGAAATACAACCTGAAGATGAACTCTCTAAAATGCATGTTCGGAGTTTACTCAGGCAAATTCCTAGGATTCATCGTACGACACCGGGGCATCGAGATAGACCCATCGAAGATCAAGGCGATCATGGAAATGCCTCCTCCAAGAACTCTCAAGCAACTGCGGTCTCTCCAAGGAAAGATCGCATATATCCGACGATTCATAGCTAACGTCTCTGGTAAATGCCGCCGCTACAGTTATCTAATGAAAAAGGGGACCCCGTTCGCCTGGGATTGCAAATGCCAAAGCGCACTAGACGAAATCAAGCAATACTTGCAGAATCCGCCAGTACTGACCGCTCCGGTCAAGGGAAAGTCTCTCATCCTGTACACAACAGCCCTTTAAGGTTCTTTAGGTGCGCTATGGGCACAGGAGAATGACCAAGGGAAAGAGAGAGCCCTTTACTATTTAAGTCGAGTTCTCCTGGGGGCAGAAAACAACTACCCCCCATCGAAAAACACTGCCTGGTGTTAATCTTCGAGATAACGAAGCTCAGACACTATATGTTGGCGCATGAGGTCCACCTCATATCAAAAGTGGATCCTCTCAAATATTTGATGTCAAGAGCCATACTAACGGGATGGCTCGCTAAATGGTCCCTCCTCTTAATGGAGTTCTTGATAATATACCGACCTCTCAAGGCAATGAAAGGCCAGGCCATCGCTGACTTCCTCGTCGAGCATCCAATACCTGCCAATTCACCCCTAAATTGCGAATTGCCACACGAACACGCGTTTGACATGATCGACAGGGAGAGAGGAGAGAGTGATACCCAATGGGAACTCTACTTTGATGGGGTATCTTCCATGAAGAAGCGAAAGCACAGCTCCCCCATAATCAAATCTGGGGTAGGACTCATCTTCGTGACTCCTCAAGGAGGGATAATGCGCTTTTCCTTTTGCTTGACAGAGCCGAGGACAAACAATGAAGCAGAATATGAAGCTTTGATAGCAGATCTTGAGATCGCCGTCGACATGGGAATCGAAAACCTCCTCATATACGGAGACTCCCAGCTGGTCGTTAGTCAAGTAAACGGCGACTATCAAACGTGCAAACCATAGTTGGTAAAGTACGGCGAGAGAGTGCAACAATTGCTGACTCAAATCCCTTCCTACGCCCTAGAAAGCATACCGCTTGCGGAGAATAGTAAAGCGGATGCATTAGTCAAACTCGCTAAAGAACTGGCTGACGAAAACCTCGATGACGTGAGGAACGTTGTGCAAAGCCGTCGGGTTCTTTCACCGGCAGAAATATCTCCGGAGTTGTCTGAAGAAAGGAAGAGACCAAGCAAACAGACCCACAAATAGAAGACCAGGAAAAGGCTAAGGATTGGAGAGAAGTCTTTATAGACTACTTCAAATCCCGTCGAACACCTGAAGATGCATCCTCAAGACATCAGCTCATTAAACGAGCTCCGTCTTTCGCCTTCATCAATGACACGCTGTATAAAAGATTGTTCGACTCCCTATGGCTGAGATGCCTGGGACCGGAAGAAGCAAGGAGAGTCGTCCAAGAAACTCACGACAGACTCTGCGGTTCTCATCAAGCCGGGCCAAAGATGAAGCTGAAGATCAAAAGGATGGGCTACTATTGGCCCACGATGATTCAGGATTGTCTCGAATACGCGAAACAATGCCACTTGCGACAAATTCACGGGGACTTCATCCACCACCATCCAAACTTGCTACACCCAACAGTGGCTAGCTGGCCGTTCAAAATATGGGGAACCGACATAATTGGGCCCATAGAACCAGCATCATTCAAAGGACATCGGTTCATATTGGCAACAACTGATTACTTCTCCAAGTGGGCAGAAGAAGTACCGCTAAGAGAAGTGAAGACGGAGAATATTCTCCTTTTCTTCAAGACACACGTCATCTATCGGTTTGGCACTCCATGACGGATTATCTCTGATAACGGGCCGGCCTACAGAAGTCATAAAATTAGCCGATTCGCACAACAGCATAGTATAGACTGGAAATACTCTTCGGTCTATAATCCCCGAGCTAATGGTCTAGCTGAGGCTTTCAACAAGACCTTGATAAAGATCATAAAGAAAATGGTGTCCAGAAATAAAAAGGACTGGCACGAGAGACTACATGAAGCTCTCTGGGCGTATCGGACCACGTTCAAAACAGCCACCAACACAACGCCATATGCGTTGGTATTCGGCACAGAAGCAGTACTCCCCTTATAGATAGAGCTACCATCCCTACGAGTGGCGGTTAATTACGAGCTAACAGACGAAGAGAATGCTCATCTTCGGCTTGAGGAGCTCGACGCCCTTGACAAAATCCGGCTCATGGAACAGCAAAACTTGGAGACTTACAAAGAAAAGATGACATGCTTATACGAGAGATTGACTAGGCCGAGAACATTCTGCCAAAACGAACTCGTGTTAGTGGTTAAGAGACCTATGATCCCCAATCGTGCCAAACGGAGGAAATTCGAGCCGAACTATGAAGGCCCGTACATTATAGACAAAGTCTATCAAGGTGGGGCTTACTTGCTTATGGATATGCATAGCGAAAGACCCTTCCGACCAATAAACGGCAGATTCCTTAAGAAGTACTACGCTTGACGAGTCACGAACAGGTTAATGATGGATGACGACGCCTATGTCCGCTCGCTATCTTCTTGAGTCCAGACTCTAAAAATAGTATCCAACGATACCCCATCCCAAACACGGAAAACTACAGACCGAAGCGTCTACAAACCGCAGCATCCTAAGGCTGACGCAATATATATATATATATATATATATAATGTTATGTCCATAAGCAAAATGGGCACGGATGAAAATCCGAAAGGGCGCAATCTCGTTAAAAGACACTTGCAAGGTCCTCTCGACCTTGTAAGGAGAAAATACCTGCGTGAAATCCTTACGAATCACAAGGGAGCAACACACTTAGGGATCCCCACGATTCCTAAGGAGAATTTACACTTACGAGATCCTCATGAATCGTAAGGAGAATTCCCCTATGAGACCCTCACGGCTCATAGGATTCAAAGCCTTAAGCTACAGGGATCTAAACCTGTTCTTAAGCCGTCATACACCCCGATATTGCCCTACAAGCGGTTATATATTGACCCTTGTATACAATCCACGGGCACAAATAAATGTCTCTCGCACCAAGTTCCGCCAATGGAGTGAAATCCCCCTGTTTGGTGAACAGACACTTGTAAGTCCTCTCGACTTATAAGGAGAAAATTCTCTTATGAGATCCTTAAGACTTATAAGAGAGAACACCACTTAGAAGTCCTCATGACTTTTAACGAGAACATACACCTATGAGATCCTCACGACTCGTAGGGAGAAACACCTTTATGAGACCCTTACGGCTCATGAAGTCAAAAGCCTTAGTCGACAGGATCCTAACCCTGTTTACTAAGCCACCTTTGTTTGAATCGACAAAGGCAAATGATGATTCGCTCCTGGCAATATCCCAGTAATAGCGACGCTGATGCGTAAATCGGTATCAAATTCCAAGTCTAAACTCGTGATAAAAATCAGCGAGCCAAAAATGCATATGAAATAGTCGAAATGATGGGGCAACTTGTAACAAAATCAGCAAGTAAAATATATGCATACAAAATAGCCGAAATGATTGGGCAACTCGCAATAAAAAAAAGCAGCGAGTAAAAAGAAAAATAGACGAAATGATTGGGCACCGCAAAAAATAGCCGAAATGATTGGGCAATCGCGACTTTCGCGATACAAAAAGCTGAAATGATAGAGCATCGCGGAAAGAAAACAAAATATACATATAAAATGAAACTTTTGCCCTGCAGGTAAGTCCATACTGACCCCTGTATACAATCCATAGGCATAAACGAAAAGGGAACCACATTTCCCGACAGACTCTATCAAAGGGAGAGTCAGGTCTCAGCGGCAATATCTGCATCCCAGAAGACCAGCAACGGCATTCCTCCTCATGCCAGCAGGACATGGACGCAACACTACCAATCGGAGCCACGGCAAAGTCCCCGGTTCCAAGACTCTACGGTTCACAGACAATCGAAAGTCAATCCCGACACCGTATAAAACGGAGAAAGTAGATCCCTACACCATAGAAAACGGAGAAAGTCAACCCCAACACCATAGAAAATGGAGAAAGTCGATCCCGACACCGTTGAAAACGGAGAAAGTTAATCCCGACACCGTAGAAAACGGAGAAAGTCGATCCCGACACCGTAGAAAATGGAGAAAGTCAACCCTTACACCGTAGAAAACGGAGAAAGTCAACTCTTACACCATAAGAAACGGAGAAAGTCAACCCCGACACCGTACAAAACTGAGAAAGTCGATCCCGACACCGTAGGAAACGGAGAACCGACACCGTAGAAAACGGAGAAAGTCGACCCCGACACCGTAGAAAATGGAGAAAGTCAACCCTTGACCTCCCCATCGGAGCAATGCTTCGATTCGGAAACAAGTCAACTCACCAACCACTTATGAGTCCTCTCGACTTGTAAGGGAGAAAATTCTCTTGTGAGATCCTTACAACTCTCAAAAGAAAACTCACTTAGGAATCCTCACGATTCCTAAGGAGAAAATACACCTACGAGATCCTCACGACTCGTAGGGAGAAAAGTCTTTATGAGACCCTCACGGCTCATAAAGTTGGAAAGTCTTAGGCAACAGTTCCTAACCCTATTTCCTAAGCCATCGCTACCCTATAAGGAGTTCAAGATGGACAGCTATCTACTATCTACATGCCACATTTGCTAAAATCACAAGCCAACAACACAGCAGAGAAAAGAAAGCGATAGTCGGAGATAAAAAATGTGTCCTTTATTCATGAATTCAATTGAATACGAGATACATCATATAAAATAAAAAATGAAATGAATACATATTATTCATAAATTACAATTGATACAAAGACGACTATTGAGAAGGAGGAGATTTTAGCAAATCAGCAAGCCGCTCGCTCACTCCTCTCAGCTCTTTTTCATGATCAGCCGCCGTGGCCAGCCCCGCTTTGACTCGGGCCCGTTGCTGCAAACAGGTTGAAAGTTTCTCATCGATTTCCCGCCGAGCTGCCTCACGACTCTGCGCATCCTGCTCAGTGAGGTCAAGCTTCTGCCTCAGCGTTAGTTCGTCAAGAATACATCGTAGGAGGCCCTCAAAGATAGGTTTTAGCCGTGCAGCATTCGCGTTAACCTAGGCACACAGCCGGGCAGATTCGCCTGAAGCTTCCTCGCGTTCCTTCCGCCTCAAGGTCGCCTCTTGTTCGAAATGGTAGAGGAAGGGAACGCTCTGCTCAACCCATGCAGCCCGCTGGAAGTTCAAAGCCAACACTTCCAGAGCGGGACGCCTGAACTCAATCCCATACAGACATGCCTCGATCTTCCTACAGTAGTTAACCCAAGACTCGACGACGCCCTCGTTGCGGAAGTTCACGAGCATCGCCAACATGAGATTAACCTCAGCAGCAAAACCTGCAGCAGATGCGAAAGCCTCGGCGTCAAGATCCTCGACGAACTCGCTCAACATTTGCTGGCTATTCGCAGCACCCCTGGAAGATGGGCGTTTAGCAAAGGGCCCTGTCAGCATTAGGATTCAAGACTCGAAGGGAGCTGGAGTCGGTGCGATTGCTGCAAAACAAGTTATGGTCCAATGTCGGCTAAAGAGATAAAGAAAATGCTTGAGCGATGAAGTCTACTATACCGGCTGCAACAGATGGCAAAGTTGGGAGTACCAAAGGTGCGACTATTCTCTCGTCCCCTCCTCCAATCTGTAACACTGCAATCAATTCAAAGAAGAATTAGCAACGACATAGTTGCCCATAAAAGAAAAGAAAGGATGTCGGTTAAAAAACTATACTCACCGACACCGGCAAGCAGGACGACTTCTGACTGGAAGGAGAAATGTGGATTCAGCATCTGATACAGATGGTCAAAAAGGACTCCTGCAAAGTTATGCCAATACACTGTCAGTACAAGGAGGATAATACCCACGATGAAACCAATAAGTTGCAAACCCTTACCTTCCAGCATTCCAGAGGATATAGGAGAAGGCGAAGGGACAACAACCATCATGGCAGTGACCGAAGGTGTTTCAGATGACATAATCTCAGCGTTCGCTACACCTACAAACAAAATGCCGTCAGAAAGAACTGAAAGAGATTGTGAAATAAAAGGGAAGCAGCGACCCAACACCTACCTGATTAGTCATCAGCCGAAACCGCGACGAGAGCATCACTAAGCGCAGCGGCTTCTTCGCTCTCCTTCAGTGGAATAGTTTTGGCACCCGTGACCTCGTCCCCTGATTCGACGAGGGCCGTCATAACACTCGCAATGCCATCCGATAGCAGGGAACCATAAGGGGAAAGAGCGGCGGTTTGGGCAATCCCGAACTCCCGAGAGAGAGAGTAGCCGTTTCGGGCTCTGTGGTCGCCGTCTTCTCACCTGTCGCCTCATCGCCAATGCTTGGCCCTGCAAGATATAGTATATCAGAAGTTGCGGATCAAGTAAAAATGAAAAGACCGGGCATTACATTACCTGGTGATGGATTCTCAGTTGCCTCCCGAGCCACGCGCACGACCTGTTTATGAGCGGTAGACAGGGCAGCTGGAGCATCCTCTGGAGGAATAGCAACAGATGGGATGGTGCTTGAACCTGCACCTACAGCCAAGCTGACATCACGTTCCCTTGACGCGTGCTTTCTATGCTTCTTGTCGGCCTTGGCAGTGAGAAGTGATCTCCTCAAGACCTCCGTCAAAGGGACGTCATCGTCCGAACCAGGAGCTGCCTCTGGAGCTGTTACGGCGTCCGTCGTTGGCTGCTTAAGCGAAGCCACTTGAGGCAATACTGAGGGAGCTGGGGCCTCAGCAGCCGGCTCTAGAAGTGTCGCCGCATCACCACGCAGAATTGGAACCACACTCGGGATAACCTGAGTAGAGGTAGTCCCTACAATAAGATAAAAAGGAAGGGCAAACCACGAATAAAGAAAAAGGGAATAAAGGAACAACAAACCGAAGTATACCAAGGCCTAAGGAAGCTCGAAGCCTCTCTTCCTCTTCGAAAGTCTTGAGGGAAGCCGCGGGAGCCTCTTCGGCGGAGATACCTGTTGAAGAAGAAAGCGTCAGTCAAAGTATACTAATTAACATATATATATATATATATATATATATATATATATATATATATACAACCACGGAAAGATACGACTGAAGTGTATCTGACTGTGCAATGGTGATCAGTGCTGCTTCATCGCGAGCTAGTTGCTCCGAAACCGCGATGGCAGCCTCCAGATTGGTATCATCCGGCGCAATGAATAAACCCTCATTGGTCCCGTACTTATTTAAGCCTTCGCTGTAAGGAGCATGAGGCTCCTGGCCGAATGCAACGTCCGAATAAAATAACGACTTCGTCTTCTTCTACGAGCGGACGCCGGCAGCCGGCAACAGGAGCTTGCGCTTGGCGGGCAACTTTGGGCGGCGAGTTCCGATCTCCATACCCATGCCAGAATCGAGAGACGCTGCAGGCATCGCTTCTACAGGCGCACGAGGTAGAGGCTTATCAGGAAAAGTGCGCGGGACCACAGCCGCAACAGCTTCTCTTAGGGGAGGACGAATGATGGTCCGCCGCTTCAAGGGAACGGTTAGATTACCCGCTGGGACAGCACCCTTGCGATCAAGCAATAATCATTTTTCTTCCCTGATAACAGCGCCCATCGCGTGCTGGTACCACGCCACGTACACATTCAAAGCTTTCGGAACGTAGCTTGGCTTGCTGATAAAGAAGTTAGACCCGGTATTTAGCCGCATGAAATGGTGCGGCGCACTACAAATACCTTCCTCTGTAGTAGTAGGCTCAGCTAAAAAGGCTTTAAGAGGGACACCCTGATTGTAGCTTGATTGTTGAGCAAAGCGGTGCGGGTTGTATCTCATGAACATCGCCGCATCGTTCTGCCTAAACACTAAAAAGCCCGGCCTGATTGAATATAAGTGAAGAATCTCCCGAGCTTTCAAGGTAGAAACCCCGTCTTTGAAGGTGTCCCGCAGCAGCTGCACCGTCTTAGAGGATTCCTTGCTGATAGTCATGACCTTATCGACGAAGGTCATGCCATCCCCGACCGTACGCAGGCAAAGAATCAGACCCCGAGCCTCTCGCTGAGTCGGTTCCAAAGCGGAAGCATCAACCAGCCGCATAACCCGAGGAAAGTTATAACTTTCATAGAAATGGGGCCTCTTGTGGATTCCAAAGGCGCCGAGCATATGCAGCTCGAGCCACGAAGTGAAATAATGTATTGGGAAGTTTACGGGCTGCACCTCCGGTTGGGTGGTGTCTGTCGCCAAGCTAAGGCCATGATACAAATGAGCCATCCCAGCAATCCCAACGGCAACCTGCGTCCCTTCAACCATTCGGTGAGCCGGGTAGAAAACGGACGGCCTGATGTAGCGAGGGTGCATGGGGAGCACAAACCAGCTTAACCATAAACCAAGGAACCCTAAAAAGAACGCCTCTTCGTCGATGTCTTGAGCGGCAAGTTCTGCAAAAGGGACGACCGCGGCGTTTTGGAGGAAGAAATTCTTTTGATCTGCTTCCGCTGTTGGTCAGCTATCCAAGCCAAAACCGAAAGGATCGTCGAGCTTGGCAAACTTCCCACCTTGTTTCGACAAGACTTCCGGGCGAAGAAAACAGGCGATGAAATCCATAAAGCTGACCCCGTGGCTTCCGGATCCGAGAAACAGGCTCTCGTAAACATTTAACACCTTGATCAAGCTTGGGAATCGATGCTGAATGACATTCTCTGGGGTCAGACCCATCACTACTGATCGAGTGGCGAAAATGTACTCGTCAGGGGGTAATATCTCCTCATAATGTTCCCCTCTGACGGGCAAGCCGGAGATCTCCGCGAACTCCTCTAAAGAAATTGAAACTTCCCGATCTAATAGAAGGAAGGTGTGAGTTGGAACGTTCCATTGTTCCAAAAAAGGTTTGACCCACCATACAGGGGGCATACTATACTGGAAGAGAGAAGCATAAATCGCGGGATACAACCCGAGCTTTAGCAGCTGCGATTTCTTGGCCGATAAGATGTATCAAGCCCACTGCAGATATCCGGCTGAATGAAGGGGAGTCAAGCCTATCATGTATGGCTGTCCCTAAGGGCGCGACTTGCCTTGACATATACACCGCCCCAGAGTATCCAAAGCCATTGGTGGCTGTACGGGTATCGCGGCCATAGAAGGCTGAAGGCAACCCTCCGAAGTCCAGTTGACTTCCTCTACGGCATAGTTCACTGGGGGTCAGTCGGCGTAATGGATCGCTGAAATGGGCTCCGAAGGTGCTGCGCAAGAAAAGCTACGCCGAACCCTGATGATCTGATTGTACCACGTTGCCCATAAATGAAGAGACTTTTGCTCCGGGTCATGGTCTTTGATCAGTGCAAAGATTTCCCTATCCACGGGCGCGTTAGGGAATGCGCTTTCCGGACGAACGAAAGGGAAAGAGGTGTCAAAAGACATAGTACCTATGCGAAGAAGAACAGAAATTGGCTGTCAAGGCTGCAATTCAAATTCTGACACTTGGTACTTAAAATTTGTACCACATTGAAATGCAGTGGAAAGGGACCAAAGGGGGACCCACCAAATCAAGGTGACGGCTCATCATTGATGAGATAATCACTCATTAAATAGGAAATCCTAAAAGGATTCTTATCTAATGAGAAGCCCCTCGAGCCAAGGAGTTAAACTCCCTTGAGAGCAACGCTCTGCAGACAGAAATGACATCTGTCAAAATTAATCATGAGAGGAATAAAATTCCCCCAAAATTTTAAGAGTTTTGCTCTGTGAAGACGATGGAACCCTAAAAAAGAAAAGCTTTGCTAAGTTAAAAAATCCAAGATCTTCAAGATCTGAGAACAAACTCTAAGAGTTCTTCATGGAAGAGGAACAGTGTTCCAGTTCATGGGTTAAAATCACCTTAAAAAGATTCTATCTTAAAGATCTACGATCTAAAGATGAGCACGGCTCTGTTAATGGGTAAAACCCTAAAACACTTTAAAGACCTACGATCTGAGAAGAGAAAAGCTCTATTAATAAGTTCAATTCTTACCAAATTTGGGCAGAGTTTTGACTCTAAGAAATTTCTTAAGGCAGAGAGCTTGGTTTTGAAGGAGAATTCAATTCTCAGAAAAACAAGAAAATAAGAAGATGAACAAACAGTCATCTCAAGGGCCAAAGGCCCTATTTATAGGTGCTGGAAGTCGGTTCAACTTCCAAGTTGATCCAATGGTGGAAAAGCTGCCACCGCTGCACTCACGTGTGAGCCACGTGAGCGCAACGGGGGGGGGGACATTTGTTTCCCCAAATCAGAAAGTAAAGCTCTATTTAAAATTTCAAAATTTGAAATTTGAAATGAGTTAGCGCCTCATAAGAGCGCTCGTGCTAAGAGCGCCAGCGCTAGGAGTTAAAGACTCTGAGGCAGCGCTCACGTGCAAAGCACGAAAGCGTTAGCGCCAAGAGCGCCAGCGCTAGGAGTCAAAGACTCTAAGGCAGCGCTCACGTGCAAAGCATGAGAGCGCTGGCGCCGAGAGCGCCAACGCTAAAGAGTCTTAGGCAGCGCCTCACATGCAAAGCACGAGCGCGCTAGCGCCAAGAGTCAAAGACTCTGAGACAGCGCCTCACGTGCAAAGCACGAGAGCGCTAGCACTAGAACTAAACGTTCTCCACCCTTGGACCAAAGATCCGACAAAGATGATTAAAAATCATCAAATTACAAGAATAAAATTCTGTTGGGGAAATACTTCTCAAATCTTTCCAAACAGGAAAGATTGTGCTCTGTAAATCAGAGCACCATTGGATCAAAGATCCAATGGTGATTAAAAATCACCAAGATACAGAATAAGTTCTGTATGGGAAAATATTTTCCCAATCTTATTAAAAACAAGAAGATTGTCTTCTATAAAACAGAAGCAAGCCCTAGGATCAAAGATCCAATGGTGGGGAAACATCCCCAAATCAATCAGAGAAAGATTCCTTGAACTGATTCAATAAATCATCCTCCCCTATATAAAGGACCCAAGACTTCAAGTCTTGCACAGAGGAAACCCCCTACAAACTTTAAGAAACTTCAAAGACGAGAGCAATTTCTTCTCAAGGTAAATAGCAAGAAGAGAGATCATGGCATCTCCTCCATATTTGAGAGTTTAACTCTCACATCAGAAGAACTTAGTTCTTTTTCAGATCACAGATCTATAAGACAAAGTCTTTCACGAAAGTAAAAGAGATCATAGCATCTCATCAAAAAGAGAAGAACTTAGTTCTTAGATCCATGAGACAAAGTCTCTTATGAATCGAGAATTTAATTCTCAGAGCACAAAACTAATCAGAGCTATCAGAGAAGAGCCTTAGCGCTCCAATTTTATAAGAAGCGCCTTAGCACTCCAAGTCCGGCGCTCAGCGCCCAGCGCTCCAAGCGCTATTTTAAAAGAAGCGCTTTACTACTCTAAGTCTGGCGCTCAACGCCCAGCGCTCCAAGCGCTATTTCATAAGAAGCGTTTTAGCACTCCAAGTCTGGCGCTCAACGCCAAGCACGCCACGTGCTCCTCACGTGGGCGCTATTTTATAAGAAGCGCCTTAGCGCTCTAAGTCTGGCGCTCAGCGCTAAGCGCGCCACGTGCTCCTCACATAGGCGCTATTCTAAAAGAAGCGCTTTAGCGCTCCAGCGCTCCAAATCTGTCACTCAGCGCCAAGCGCTCCACGTGCTCCCCACGTCGGCGCTATCTCAGAAGAAGCGCCTCAGCGCTCTAAGTTTGGCGCTCATCGCCAAGCGCTCTGTACATAAAGCACTCTCTATATAAATGTTCTGTACATAAAGCGCTCTGCACTACAAAGAGTGTTCAACACTCAATAAAAGACAAAAGAAAAAGGGTGTTAGAACCCAAATTAATGCTCAATATTATTGAACAAAAAGGGACTGACCCTAAACAAATGTTCAACACCCAAACAAATGTTCAACATTTTAATCAAAACCGAGTGGGCTGAGCCCAGCCATAAGTCCCTAACTCAGATCAACTGAGCCCATGTGCTCACAATTGGTCTTAGTCCCAAGCTTGACTACAGATCTCCCAACCAACACTGGTTCAATGGTACATCTCTCCATTCCTATGATATGTGTCGTTGTAATTCTTCAACGTATTCAGAGAGGTGGTGGTTCCCGACAACCAGAAACTCTATAGACTATGACATCTTTAAACTATGGACTATGATGTCCTTAAACTCCATGGACTATGATGTCCTTAAACTTATGGACCACAACGTCCTTAAACTAAACTCTATAGACTATGACGTCTTTAAACTATGGACTATGATGTCCTTAAACTCCATGGACTATGATGTCCTTAAACTTATGGACCGCAATGTCCCTAAACTAAAACGATAGAGTCCAAATACTCTTTCGTCGGATCTAAATGATCCCAAAATCCTGTTGAGTAGATCTTAGGCTAAAATTAGAGTAACGTATTTTCAACAAACGTTTGAGTTGACCGTAGTCTAAAACAAGACTAACGGTCCTCAAACCAACCCAAATCCAAATCTAAGAAAATACGGATTAGGACTAATCCACGCCCTACGGGCAACAAAATAAATTAGTCTCCGTATACAATTCACGGGCAACCAAAAACAAAACAAACACACACGACACGAAGTGACTTTCTGGAGCAGGAGAAAGTTGTTACCATGATGTGGTAACGTAATTAACCGCAGGGGCTTGCGCCTGCAGAGAAGAGCATCCCCACAATCAAAAACTCCTCATAATGAGGGGGAATCTGACGAAGTCCGCTACAGCGGCAGCATCCGTCCAAACCTTCGATACACGGTGCCATAAATCAACTTGGCATCTTCGGAGAGGTGGACGGATAAAACCCAATAGCATCTGCCACCAAATCCAGGCAAGACGACTTATCCCGGTTTCGTCTCTGTTTTCGGTGGTAAACAAAGACAATCTGGCAGCAGCACAAGTGCCAGACATTGCTTGGATAAAGGTTGCGAAGCTGCAACTTAGTGATAACACCCGAGTATGGTGGAAGGCGGAAGAAAGCCGTCTTGTCCAGCCGTTCGAATGGAGGATTTTTTGCGAGATGTTCGACGCGAAATATTTCCTCGAGACTGACCGATTCGACATGGAGCAATTCATCCACCTACAACAAGGCTCTATGTGGAGCAAATTTATGGATGAATATGATACTGAGTTCACTATGTTGAGCAGATTGGCGGCACATCTCATACCGACTGCTGAGATCAGGGCCAGAAGATTTCAGCAGGGTTTGGACCATGAGATCCAAGCTGCATTAGCTATAGGGGATTTCCCACCCACGACTTAGCTTTGAAGGCTGCCGGTCGATACGAGACAGTAGTGAAGAAGAAGGGCAGACCTCAATCTGCCGGTATGAAGCGTCCTGCTACTCAGATAGCAGGAGGAGCCTCTTCCAGGCCACCGTTTGTACCCAGGGGAGCGGAAGTAACATTTAACCAGTCAAGTCTAGACTTTTGCTACTACTGTAAGAGGGATGAACACTTGTTGAAAGACTGCAGGCACGCAAACGGTCTGTGCTTAGTTTGTGACGCATCTGTTGGGGTAAAAATTTACACCCCGGTTGACCAAGTCAAAATCAAAGTGAACCCCAAGCCAAGTGGGCCCATGCCTAGGTCAAGTAGGCCCATGCCCGAGTCGAGCCCGAACATGAAGCAGCCGACCTCCCCATGCCACAATAATTTTTTTTGTAATAAATAATTTTGGTGTTTTTTATAAATAAATGTAAGAAAAATGGGCATAAAGCCAAATTTTTGTAAAACCCATGGCTCATGTGCAAAAGAAATGAGCACATGAGGTATGGGATGGGCAAAATGCCATTTTGTAAAGCCCAAGGGGCTATATGTAAAGTGTGTAGCCTATAAAGGCAAAGAGGATGAAAATATCTCAAGAACTTTTCTCTTTCTCAAAAATTAGCGTCTGTGCCTCCTTCTCCTTCCTCAAGGTTCTAAACCTTCTTCTTTTTTTATGAATTAAATCAAGAGTTTAACTCTTCCTTTTCCAAAAATAAATCGTTTTTCACACAAAACCCACAAAGGGGAGCTCGGATCTTCCATCAGATTTCAAAAAAGGGAGATTTTAAATCTCACCCCCTTTTTTCTCCAAGATTCGTCCAACCGAGAGGAAGAAGAAGGAGACCCACCTCCACAAACCCCACTTTGGAGAAGATCCATGGCTCAAGGGAGAAGAAAGGGTCCCCTTTCATTAGCTCCAAAAATATCTTAGGAGTTTAACTCCTTAAAAAAAATAATACACACACACACACACACATATAGATAGATATATAAAATAATAAATCTTTCTTTTTGGGAGTACAACTCCCAGTGTAGGGGCTAAGCCCCTTTGTCCTCTTTGTCAGGAGTTCAGCTTCAAAAGTCAAATCGGGAGCATAGCTCCCAGTGCAGAGACTAAATCCCTTTTCTTGTTGACGCCCAGTGCCCGCGTGCCAAGCACGTGGGGCGCCGGCGCCCAGCGCCCGAGTTCCAGGCAAGTGGGGCGCCCGTGCCCAGCGCCCGCATGCCTTGTACGTAGGGCGCTAGCGCCCAGCGTCTAGCGCCCGTGTGCCAGGCATGAGAGGCGCTGTCGCCCAGCGCCCACGTGCCAGGCACGTGAGGCGCTGGCACCTATGCGTCCTTTGGACGCTATTCTTTCCTTTTTTTTATATACACATATACTCCACAACACTGTCCCCGTTAGAAAATTTTCTAACGGGGAGTTGCCCCGCACCCCGCAAGATGGTTGCTAGCCTCCTTGACCCCCAGCGCGCTATCCGGGTAGCGGGACCCTGTAAAACTCTGTGGGGACCCCGATGTATCCAAAACCCCTCAAGACACACATACGCACACAGCACATTGAGTTCGCATGACCTGTTTGACCCGTTAATCGGAGGTTCCCTTGCTCCAAAGGCGAGGGGTAATTAACGGTAGCTTAGTCCACGGCTGCCGGAGATTCGGATCCCCACAATCAATAAACCCCAGCCTATCCTAGGCAGTGGGAATCTGTAGTATGCCTGAAAAACACGCGCGTATTCCCATCTCAATGGGGTGACAAAAAACACCCTACAGATTCTGGCACACTCGGTAGGACCTATCTCTCCTCCCATATTTCGGGTCAAGTGTTCATGCGAACTCATTTAACATATATACCGATGTTTGTATTGAAATAATGTTTTTTTGTGCAGCAATCAACTTTGAACGACGATGTCAACTTTCGAAGCGACCCCGATCCAGTACGTGGTCAAGATCAATGCCCGTGTGGTTCTCCCTGCAAGTCTCAGCCGGCAATGGGAGGAGCCACCCCGTCAATTCTGTTCCGTCATCATCTACCCTGCTGGAAGCGCTCATTTAGTGGAGGTCACGACAAACCAAGCGGCCAAACCGATCTCAAGGGGCAGGAGGCCGAACGTTGTGGTCGCCAAAGCATCCCACCCCAAATGCAAATCTGTATTCGAACGGCTCTCCACTGTTCCGACTGGGGGCAAGGCCGTCAATACCAATAGCACCACAAAGCATCTCCAGCAAGCTCAGATGGTGCCCTTGACAATCGCACGAGCAGGTATCTTCTCTGGGCTTTCTGTCAATCAGTCTACGGCGTCTTCCCGAAGAGCCGAAGTCTACCAAGTACTTAAAACAGAAAGGTTAAGGCAGAAGCGGCTCAGGTATCGAGCCAACAAGAAGGCCAAGACTTCGGCCAAGTGGAATCTTGTGAGGTTCCAAGAGCAGGGTTACTCCGTGACGACAGCTGAGTCGGCCGTAAAAATCAGCAATTCCTTCGAACCTCTGAAGTGGGTTCAGAAAAACGCCATGACCGCCAGAATCAAGAAGACAGCGGTCCGAACAATGCTGCAAAGAGACGTGTCCCAGCCCTAACAGAGAAAGTATGACACCGTCTCTTCAAGAGTCTATCAGGCGTTCTGTGCCACATGAAAATAGCGGGGGAAAGACAATAGGGAAGCGCCAACACTATTTAAGAACCTGGTCAGGCCAACCATCTTCAATCGATTGTCCGCTGCCAAAACAGAAGGGCCAAGTTGGTGGTCCGCAAAATCAGCTGCCAATAATGAAAAGACAACTGGATATGTTATCCATATGGTCTATATGGCAGGCGCGCGTCCCAGCGACAACTTGCGCAGCAAAAATAAGGATGGGACCACCACATCCCAAGCCCAATCCGGCTTGAATGTGGTTTTCGTTTCCCAAGATCATCCGCCTCCGCCGGACGAGGAAAACCCTCTCGATGAGGCCGATAGGCAGAGAGATCCCTCAGTCCATGTAGAGTCAAGCTCGGACAGCGAGGAAGAGCCGACTTTCCGCCCTAAGACCGCAGAGCAAGAGCTGCTTTAAGAACTCCGAAAACAGCTCAGGAGCAAAGATAAAGAGATGGCCAAGCTTTACTCCAAAATCGACGACCTAACGAATGTTGTGATGCGGCTCATGGCTCAAATTGCTCAGGCATCTCCCAATCAAGCATAAGTCTCTACCCATGAGCCGGGTGATGACAACCCGAAGCAACCGATGCCTGTCCCCTTGGGTCTAAAATTGGGCGAGCTGCACGAAAGCCGACCACATTCCGCTTCTGGGATGCCTTGGCCCTAGATAGCTCCATCCCGCTAACACAAGATCGGATAATGGATTTGGTCACCAGCAAGGTTAAAACATTGGTGTCCGAAGCTGAAGCTCAGAAAGAAATTGGCAGTAGTGGACGGTCGTATCCCGCACAATACGATCTGATTGAGTTCCCCAGCGGCTATGTCATTCCTAAATTTGGATGATTTGACGCGACGGGAAACGCGAATCAGCACGTCGCCCACTTTAAAGCATCGTGCGAAAATACACGGGGCAATGATGCGCTCCTTCTTCGTCAGTTTGTCAATAGCTTGACCAGTGTCGCTTTCGACTGGTACGCGAGTATACCAGACGGGTCCATCATTACCTTTGCCTAAATGGAGTCTCTGTTTCGGCAAAGGTTCATGAGTGTCAGTGATAAAATCTCCATTGCTAACCTTGTGAGGACCAAGCCGGGGAACAATGAAAGCAACACCGACTTTATCGCCCGATGGCGTAATCTCACTGTCAAGTGCGAACCGCCACTGGAGAAGGACCAGTCCTTCAGCCTTCTCATTGGGAAGCTCAGCAATTGGATGGTCCCATTCTTATGTACAGCAGGCCTCAAGACATTTCAGGAACTGACCAAGAAAGTCCAAATGCTGGAACGCTCGAAGCAAGAGTCTATCACGGACTCTCAGAGAGATAAGACTTGGAATAGAAAGAGGAACGACAACCGTAGAAGCGGGAATTCCAATAGTACCAATGTCCTCAATGCGTTTGATAATGAAGACAAGCGAAAGGCGGACGATTCCAAAACCAACCGGTCTCGAAAGGCAGTGCTAGGAGAAGAAGGGCCTTCCCTAGAGGAGAAAAAGAACAAGGTTTACTCTTTCAGAAGGGACAAGGTCCGCAAGATATTCAAAGATGCCTTGAACAACGGGTTACGATTGCCAGAGTCAAAAAGACTCCGCGAAGCAAAAATGACCGACAATCCCCTGTATTTCCCGTACCACAGAGTAGTGAGCCATGCGATTAAGGATTGCTATATTTTCAAAGACTGGGTCGAGAAGCAGTATAAGACTGGAGAGATCGAGCTGTCCAAGAGTATGTTGGTGAACAATCAAGTTGCAACCACTAACTTTATACAGACAAAAGCTTAAGCCTTCTGGGAGCAAACATCTAAACCCGCTACCCCGAGGAAGGAAACCGATTCGCCGCAGCCTCCATGGAGCATGCACATATCTAACAAGACGAAGAATATGCTAAAGCTACTTTGGAAAGAGCCCAGAACAGAATGGGAAGGGCAGAAGAAGCCCGCCATTCCAGCTGCCAATTTGGTTCAATCAAGCTCAAAATCCAAAAAACTCAAGAAGAAGAAAAGTGCAGCTCGACGTGAAAAGGAGTCTCCAGAGAGATTGACCATTCAAAAATACATCGATTCCCTCGAAGACTATGAACAAAAGGAAAGAACTCTAATTCGATCGAAGGAGTTCTTCCCTGTAGAAGCAGCTGAGATTCTGGAGGAGCTAGAAGAAGACTCCAATGAAGATATCCCTATAGTGACCTGCTACGCAATCCATCTTGGTAGCGACTCTGAGGAGAAGCTCTGTTTTCCCAAAGAGGACGAGGAGCTCACAACAAAGGTTAACTAAGTCCAGCTCAGAAGTGGCAGGGCTCTACCGCCAAATCAAGGCAACGCCCCAAAAGGGAAGGAAAAACAAGTTGTTAATGAAGAAGATGGCGGAGAGCTGGCTCATGAAAATTCGAGTCCTTTCTCGGTGGACTATAATGTCTTGGCTCATCTTCGGAAACTTCCGTCTCTCCTGAGCATCTACGATGCCTTGGCTCTATCTAAAGAGCTTAGAGATGTTCTCATTCATGCTCTACAAAACCTCGAGCGGTATCAGGCTCGCTTTGCGGAAATTAATATGAAAGAAGCCCAGTACGCTCTGTATGCCGCCGCCGTCGCATTTAAGGACGAAGACTTGCTATTGGGAACAGCTGAGCATAATCGGCCGCTTTACGTGACCGGGTACAACGACGGAGATCGGATTAATCGCATATTGATTGATCCGGGATCCTCAGTGAACATCATGAACTTGCGGACTCTGAAGAGTTTTTCAATGGACGTCCGACACCTGTCAAGGGAAAGGATTGTCATTCAAGTCTTCAATCAAAACTGCTAGTAAGTTCTGGGGTCTATAGCTCTGCCAATCAAATTTGGGGATCTGCAAACCGAAGCTAAGATATACGTGATCGACGCTGACATATCTTATAAGGTTCTTCTGGGACAACCGTGGCTCCACGATTACGGCATCGTTCTATCAACTCTCCATCAGTGCATGAAATATACCAAAAACAGAGAAGAAAGATGCATTGATGGAGACATCCAGCCACTCGGTGTGCATGAAGTCCGATATGAAGATTCTCGGTACTTTGTGAATCTCCAAAGTGCTGAGCCACAGCTGAACAAAGACAGAACAGCCCCGAAACTCAAATGCAAATCTGAGCCGGCTATCACGTTCAAATGCAAAAAACCCCAAGTGCGTCCGCATTTCGGCAGTGACACTGATGAGTCCGACGCTGGAAGTCCATCCTTCCATAAAACTCGCCTACATTTCGGTAGCGATACGGACGAATCTGATACCGAAGGCCCATCCGACAGCAAAATCTCCCTCATTTTGGCAACGACACTGAAGAGTCGGAGGAAGAAGACCCGTCTTACAACAGCTATGCAGATTGGGCCCTCATGCAAAAAGCAAAGCTAAGAGAAACGTTCGAGATTACAGAAGGGTCCCTAGCTATCATAAGGGTGCTGGAGCAAATGTGCAAGGAGCTAAATGCATTGTCAGTCTCCACCGTGGACCAGCTTAAAACCTTCTACATTCCTGGAAGAAAAAGTGGACAGAAGGGCATCCTGTTCTATGGGTGAAACCCTATCACGCACCCGGATGATTTGTCTATCACGTGCCTTCCCTATGAGAGAGGCATAAGAGCCGTCCTCAATTCCAGATATTATGCGCCCGAGATGCGGGAATATTTTAAAAAGTGCGGATGTCAGTTTATCAAACGAACTCCGAAGCAAAGTTTTATGAAGGGCTATGGCACCCACCTCAGGTCCGAGTACTTATCGATGGACGAATTCCAGATAGACGGGGCATAGGTTTCACTCAACCTGATTCCAAAGCATTCTACATGATTCATATTGGTGAAGACAATAAAGTGTCAAATGATGAAGACGAGCTAGCCGAGCCAGAAGAAGCCTCTCAAGAGGTTGAAGATGGCAGACAAGCACCCTTTGATGAGCTAACCGAGATCGATTTGGGAATGCCTGGTAATCCAAGGCCGACCTACATTAGCTCACTCTGGTCAGAAGAAATGAAGGAGCAGATAATTGCCCTGCTGCATGAGTTCGCCGACTGTTTCGTGTGGACGTACAAAGAAATGCCTGGCCTTTCCTTTGAAGTGGCCGTGCATAAGCTGTCTATATCTCCTGATGCCAAGCCAGTCAAACAAGTTCCTCGAAGAATGAGAGGGGAGATAGAAGAAAAGGTCATCGATGAAACCAAGAAACTCTTCGATGCTGGTTTCATCAGAAAAGAGAAATATGAGGACTGGATCGCATGCATCGTCCCGGTGAAAAAGAAGAATGGGCAGATCTGAGTTTGCGTCGATTTCAGAGATCTTAACAAGGCATGCCTTAAAGATGATTTCCCGCTACTGGTCATGGAAATGATGGTCGACGATACCTCAAATTACGAGCTGTTCACCTTCATGGATGGCTCGTCTGGATATAATCAGATCAAGATGTAGCCCGAGGATGAGAAACACACAGCATTTCGAACTCCGATTGGAATATACTGCTACAAGGTGATGCCATTTGGATTAAAGAACGCAGGTGCTACATATCAAAGGGCAATGACCAATATCTTTGATGACCTAATCCATAAAGTCGTCGAATGTTATGTTGATGATTTGGTCGTCAAGACTAAAGCCAAGACCGATCACATCAAGGATCTTAGGACCGTTCTCACTAGACTGAGGGAATATGATCTGAGGATGAATCCTTTGAAGTGCGCTTTTAGCGTGTCATTGGGAAAATTCCTGGGCTTTATAGTCCGACATCGGGGGATCGAAGTTGACCCATCCAAGATAAAGGCCATCATGGAGATGCCCCCTCCAAAGAGTCTAACGCAGCTAAGATCGTTTCAAGGCAAGATCACTTACATATGAAGGTTCATCTCGAACCTATCGGGAAGATGTAGGCCCTTCTCAAAACATATAAAGAAAGGAGCTCCTTTTGTCTGGGATGCCGAATGTCAAGAAGCGTTCGAAAGTATCAAACGGTATCTGTTGCACCCTCCAGTTCTTGCTGCTCCTATTCTAAATAAACCGTTGATTCTCTATACTGCCGCGCTGGATGAGTCACCCGGTGTGCTCCTTTCCCAGAACAACGAGGAGGGAAAAGAAAATGCCCTCTACTACCTCAGTCAAACTTTAGTCGGGGCAGAACACAACTATTCCCCGATCGAAAAGCAATGCCTGGCTCTAATACCCGCTGTGAAGAAGCTGAAGCACTATCTGCTTGCTCATCGGGTTATGCTGATCTCTAAGGTCGACCCTCTCAAACACTTAATGACCAAAGTAAGCCTCACAGGCAGAATGGCAAGATGGGCTGTCATGTTGCTTGAGTTTGACATAGTTTATACTCCTCAGAAAGCAATAAAAGGGCAAGCCCTCTCCGATTTCCTCGCTGCTCATTCTATACCAGAAGGGTCGGCGCTAAATTGTGAATTACCCGATGAACAAGTGCTGCACCTCGAGGATAGCGAGCCATGTTGGGAGCTTTACTTCGATGGAGCCTCATCAATAAGAACCTCCAGTAAATCAAGCGTCCCGAAGATAAAAGCAGGGATAGGATTGGTGTTCATTACGCCATCGATGGGAACCCTACGACGTTCTTTTGCTCTCACCGAGCCTCGCACAAACAACGAGGCTGAGTATGAGGCTCTGATAGCTGGTCTGGAGGACGCTATAGAAATGGAAATCCTTCGGCTACGAGTCCATGGTGATTCCCAGCTTGTTGTCAACCAAGTAAGTGGAGACTATAAGATATACAAACCTGAGTTAGGTCGGTACAAAAGCCGGGTGGTGGAGCTTATGAAACAGTTCACCCATATTGAGCTGATGAGAGTTTCTAAGGCGTTGAATGGAAAAGTTGACGTACTTGCTCGCTTAGCTACGGAGCTGGCTGATCCTCACATAGACGAAATTCTGATCACAATCAGAAGTCGGTAAATTCTACCCCCAGTCTCTCTACGAGAAGAGGAAAGCACGGAACAGAAGAGCAGTCCTGCCGAAGAAGCTTCGAACGTTCAAGACGAACCCGATTTTAGAGAGCCCTTCATAGGGTACCTCCGATACGACAAGCTGCCCGAAGGAAAACCTGTGAGGATTCAACTGAAGAAAAGAGCTCTTCGCTATGTGTTTGTAAATAATATGCTATACCGTAGATCATATGACCAACTCTGGCTCAGACGTCTGTCATCGGCCGAAGCCCAGAAAGTCATGAAAGAAGTTCACTCAGGCATCTGCGAAGCTCACCAATCCGGCCCCAAAATGCGGCTTCAAATCAAACGACTTGGATATTACTGGCCTACAATGATAAGGGATTGTGGGGAGCATGCAAAGAAGTGTCATCTCTGCCAAATTCACGGTGACTTCATTCATAAGCATCCCAATTTGCTGCATCCCACGGTAGCGTCATGGCCCTTAAAAGTTTAGGGTACCGACATAGTTGGCCCAATTGATCCTCCATCATCTAAAGGCCACTGGTTCATATTGGCCGCAACTGACTACTTCTCCAGATGGGCTGAAGCTGTCCCGCTAAAAGAAGTCAAGAAAGAAGATATTCTGACGTTCTTCCGACATAATATTCTATACCGCTTACACCGAGAAGAATCATATCTAACAACGGGCTTTCTTTCAAGAGCTTCAAAGTCTCAAGGTTCGCTACTCAACACAAGATAGACTAGAGATATTCCTCCATCTATAATCCAAGGGCCAATGGGCTAGCCAAAGACTTCAATAAAACCCTGTGCAAGCTCCTATGGAAAAATGCTTCAGCCAACAAGAGAGATTGGAATCTCAAACTTCATGAGTCGTTGTGGGCATATTGTACCATGCACCGTACTCCAACTCAGTCCACTCCATACTCATTGCTCTTCGGAGTGGAAGCGGTCCTCCCCCTCGACGTCGAAGTTCCAAGCTTAAGAATGGCCGTTCAGCACGAGTTGACGGAGGAGGAAAACGTGCTCCTTCGGCTTGAAGAGCTCGACGCCCTCGAAGAAAAGAGGCTCGCGGTGCAGCAAAATATGGAGCTATACCGAGCCCAAATGTCATGGGCCTATGACAAGATGACCCGTCTCCGCGCTTTCAAGAAAGGAGAATTGGTGTTGGTCCTCAAAAGGCCGATCATCCCCAATCGACATGCCAAAGGAAAATTCGAGCCAAACTGGGAAGGACCATACGTCATCGAGAAATTGTTCGATGGAGGATCCTACCAACTAATAAGTGCCAAGGGAGAAAGGCCCATGCCACCCATCAATGGACGATATCCCAAGAAATACTATACGTGAATGCTCCAAGTCGCAGACGAATTGAGCACACCGGCCCTATGGTCTGGATCATACATCCTGTAAAACCGTATACAATCCACGGGCATAAAAGACCCCTATCTCTCCCAAGTCCTACCGGTGAGAGTACATTTAAAGTTCCACCAGCAATGAAGATTCGCCAATGTTAAAAAAAATAGGTATGTCCATAAGCAAAATGGGCACGGATGAAAACCCGAAAGGGCTCCGTGAGTAAAAACAGCAGGACTGCCGGCGAGTTTGTGAAAATCCGAAAGGGCGCAAACTCGTAAAAAAAAGAGATAAAATACACTCGCAAAGTCCTCTTGACCTTGTGAGGAGAAAATCCCTATATGAGATCCTTACGACTCACAAAGGAGCAACACACTTAGGAATCCCCACGATTCCTAGGGAGAAATACACCTGCGAGATCCTCTTAACTCGTAGGAAGAAAATACTTTTATGAGACCTTTACGGCTCATTAAATCGAAAAGCATTAGGTGATAGGGATCTAAACCTGTCTTTTGAGCCATCGTTCCCCAACGGGCAACGGGAAATGACGAGTCGCTCCTGGCGCTACGCTTTAGTGTTAGCGGTGTTGATGCCGACCCAAAACCTAAATCCCGAGTCTTCCCAAAGGAAAATGATGAGTCGCTCGTGGCACTACGCTTCAGTGTTAGCGGTGCTGATGCCGACCTAAAACCTAAATCCCAAGTCTTCCCAAAGAAAAATGATGAATTGCTCCTGGCACCTATGCTTCAGTGTTAGCAATGCTGATGCCGACCTAACCCTAAAATTCCAAACTTTCGAGCCAATAGACCTCTAAGTCTTTAAACTGGGAACAGATGACCTCTAAGTCGTTAAACTGGGAACAGATGACCCCTAAGTCGTTAAACTAGGAACAAGGGAAACCCCCTCACGGCAAATGATGATTCGCTCCTGGTACCATATTCCAGTGTAGCGGTGCCGATGCCAAATCAAAACCAAAATCCCCAAATCCTCTCATGGCAAATGATGATTCGCTCCCGGTACCATATTCCAGTGCAGCGATATTGATGTCAACCCAAATCATATCAAATCAGCAAGACAACCAACAACCTCCTAGGCGGAATCAAGCTCCACCACAGAAACAAGTCGAATCGCAATTCAACTTCAACCTTGACACCGCAAGAAGTGGAGCAAGTCGAATCAAGCACCGACCGTCCAAGTTGTAAAAAGGACAGCACCGACCATCCAAGTCATAAAATGGAAAACATCGACCGTCTACGTCGTAAAAGTGGCAGCACCGACCATCCAAGTCGCTAAAAGGGCAGCACCGACCGTCCAAGTCGCAAAAAGGGCAGAACCGACCGTCCAAGTCATAATAAGGGCAGCACCGACCGTCAAAGTCACAAAAAGGGCAGCACCGACCGTCCAAGTCTCAAAAAGGGAAACACCGACCGTCCAAGTCCCTAAAAGGGCAGCACCGACAGTCCAAGTCGCAAAAATGGCAGAACCGACCGTCTAAGTCGCAAAAAGGGCAATACCGACCGTCCAAGTCGCTAAAATGGTAGAACCGACTGTCCACGTCGCAAAAAGGGTAGCACCGACTGTCCACGTGCTAAAATGGCAGCACTAACCGTCCAAGTCGCATAAAGGGCAGAACCGACTATCCACGTCTCTAAAATTGCAAAAATAACCGTCCATGTCGCAAAAATTGCAGCACCGACCGTCCACGTCACAAAAAGGGCAGTATCGACCTCCACGTCGTCAAAACGGGAACCAAATTAAATCTACCTCTACGCGAAAGAAGGTCCATCAATTTCATGCACACAACCCACATATGTAGTGTGCATTTATTGATGGGGGAAATTTGTTGGGGTAAAAATTTACACCCCGGTTGACCAAGTCAAAATCAAAGTCAACCCCAAGCCAAGTGGGCCTAAGCCCAGGTCAAGTGGGCCCATGCCCGAGTCGAGCCCGAACATGAAGCGGCTGATCTCCCCATGCCACAATAAAATTTTTTGTTATAAATAATTTTGGTGTTTTTTTATGAATAAATGTAAGAAAAATGGGCATAAAGCCAAATTATTGTAAAACTCATAGCTCATGTGCAAAAGAAATAAGCACATGAGGTATGGGATGGGAAAAATGCCATTTTGTAAAGCCCAAGGGGCTATATGTAAAGTGTGTTGCCTATAAAGGCAAAGAGGATGAAAATATCTCAAGAACTTTCTCTCTCTCTCAAAAATTAGGGTCTGTGCCTCCTTCTCCTTCCTCAAGGTTCTAAACCTTCTTCTTTTTAAAAAAAAAATTAAATCAAGAGTTTAACTCTTCCTTTTCCAAAAATAAATAGTTTTTCACCACAAAACCCACAAAGGGGAGCTCGGATCTTCCATCAGATTTCAAAAATGGGAGATTTTTAAATCTCACCCTCCCTTTTCTCTAAGATTCGTCCAACCAAGAGGAAGAAGAAGGAGACCCACCTCCAAAAACCCTACTTTGGGAAAGATCCAGGGCTCAAGGGAGAAGAAAGGGCCCCCTTTCATCAGCTCCAAAAATATCTTAGGAGTTTAACTCCTCAAAAAAATAATACATATATATAGATATATAAAATAATAAATCTTTCTTTTTGGGAGTACAACTCCTAGTGCAGGGGTTAAGCCCCTTTGTCCTCTTTGTTAGGAGTTCAGCTCCAAAAGTCAAATCGAGAGCATAGCTCCCAGTGCAGGGACCATATCCCTTTTTCTGCAGACGCCTAGCGCCTGCATGCCAAGCACGTGGGGGCGCCGGCGCCCAGCGCCCGCATGCCAAGCACGTAGGGCGCTGGTGCCCAGCACCCGCGTGCCAAACACGTGCGGCGCTGGCACCCAGCGTCCTGCCCGTGTGCCAGGCACGTGAGGCACCTGCGCCCAGCGCCCGCGTGCCAGGCACGTGAGGCGCTGGTACCCACGCGTCCTTTGGACGCTATTCTTTCCTTTTTTTTATATACACATATACTCCACAACACTGTCCCTGTTAGAAAAAATTTCTAACGGGGCACTGCCCCGCACCCCGCAAGGGGGATGCTAGCCCCCTTGACCCCCAGCCCATTATCTGGGTAGCCGGACCCCCGTAAAACTCTGCGGGTACCCCGATATATCCAAAACCTCTCAAGACACACATACGCACACAACACATTGAGTTCGCATGACCTGTTTGACCCGTCAATCGGAGGTTCCCTTGCTCCAAAGGCGAGGGTTAATTAACGGCAGCTTAGTCTGCGGCTGCCGGAGATTCGGATCCCCACAATCAATAAACCCCAGCCTACCCTAGGCAGGTGGAATCTGTAGTATGCCTGATAAGTGCGTGCGTATTCTCATCTCAATGGGGTGACAAAAAACACCTTACAACATCCACTCACGATATTGGGACATGTCCTCATCGACACAACCCAGTTCCAACACACATCAACTATCCGCAGCAGCCAACTATTCAGGCACCTGCACCTCGTCTTGCTCTCCCAGCTCCACCTCCACATGGACCTCCTGCACAGCCTAATCACCAATTCCATTAGGCACTTAGGAACATGCCCCAAGGAAAGAGGAATATGCCTCCAGCTAGGAGGAACGTACCGCGGTGTCAGGCTTACACATTAGCGGCAGTAGAAGCCGAGGCTATAGACCAAGGTAACACTGGTAATTCCCTTCAATCTTTTCAAACCCTTGCATCATCTCATTACTTTTCATGCACTACTAGTATTTCTTTCACCACCACCATCACCAAATTTTATTGTATCTGTTACAACTTCCTCCTATAAATTTCGAGGACGAAATTTTTATAAGGATGGTAGAATGTAACAACCCTAAACTTTCTGTACAAAATTTTTGTAAAGTACAGAAAGGAGTACCTTAGCCTGAGCATAACATAAAAGTATTTCTTGTTTAAGAACAGCAAGAAAGCACTTGCAGCTCATTGGTAAAGCCTTGCACTGCTGTGACATAGCCCCTGTGTTCAAATCCCCCTAGCCACATATTATTTTTAATGATTTTTCTTTCAAACTTTTTGGAAGCCCAAAAGTTTACACATGCAATACACGTTAAAATGAAAAGTCACAGAAAACAAACATGTGGAAAAGGTTGTATGTACTGAGTAGGATACGTGGCAAGAATCCAGACACTAACCCTACCAAATTGACTGGCGAGATAGCCCCTTGGGCCGGCGCCGCCGGGCCCCCCATGGGGAATGCTCCCAAATTTTCCCCCCAATACCCCTTGGCCTCCCCCACTACTCCTCTGCTGTTTGATTTCTCTGTAAATTTACAGAAAGATTAAATTCACCTCTTTAATCCATTTTAATTCTCATTTTTAATTCCCTAAACCCTAATTCTATCCTATAAACACCACTCCACACCCTAGCCCTCTTTATTCTGAAATCTATCATCAAAACTCTCAAATTTTTCCAAATCAATTTAGTTGTACAGGTGGAGTTAGCCCAAGGTCATCTTCTGGCGACGATTCAGGACAAATCCGGCGACACCGCGACTCCACGAAGCTCTCAAATTCTTTCTTTACCTCCCCCCTCTCATCTAATCCAGTAAGTCCCCTCTCCTCTTCCCTCTTATTGACTTAAAAAGTTCTCTTCTCAAAACTCATCGGAAGCAGAGTTTTTCCGACTTCCGAATCTAGTTTTGTTAAAAACATAACTTTTCTTAATAACTAAACATCCATATTGTTACATCTTGTTTAGTAATTTTAAAACAAACATTTAGAGCAAATTTCAATTCAAAATACAATATTATAGAACTTTTATTTCAATTTTAAGGTTAAATACCACAAAGTTTATTTACGGCATCATTTCATTATATTTGCTCATATTACCTTTAGAAAACTCATGAGTTAATGACCTACCTCATCACAACACTTATCATGACATAGCACGATGGTTTTTGGAACAATATTTTGTGGGATAAATACAGTTTTACAATAAAATACCTTAAACTAATAAAACCGTATTCTTTAAGATTGTTTTAATTAAATTCCTTGCAATTAAGCCTCTACAACCCATTTTGGGGAACCCGATTTGGATGGTATGGGTTATCGCACATCCTCGGAACTAGTAGAGCGAGATGAAGACCTCCTCACGGAGCATCCGATCTCGATGGAATTTTTAAGAAAAACGTGAATTTCTATTTAATAAATAAAATTTATTTTTAATAATTATATATATATATATATAATTATCAAACTATCTATTTTAAATATATAATAAATTCAATGTTTTCTAAATAAAAGAAAAGAATCACAAGTTTCAAGAAAATACCTTTATCAATCCATACAATTCCAATTTACACAAAAATACCATATATTATTAATGCTAGGTATTTGTTCACTAGAATACCTCACTTTTAAAATCTACATCTATGAAAATCCTAAATACGATAAATAAATGCTTGAGGTTTATTTTGAAAGTTTATCAAAACTATTTTTCATAAAACCCCCTCAAGTTTATTAATTTACAATAAGAACCCTAGTAAATATAGGTTTAAGCGGGACCAATTCTCTTGAATCTTAGGGAGCCGGAGAAAGTGTGTACTTGCCTATTTAAGATAGGAAACTAAACCGGGGTTATCAATACGGCAGCTGGCTTAGAAAAAGTCACAAATCCTGCCGTCCATGTGCAGCAGTTACCGATAACTCCAAAAGTTAATTCAGGAATCAAATTCTGTTAAGTGTCTGACTCAAACAGAGTCTCGGTCAAATCTGAATACAATTCCAATCTACATACAATTCATATATAACTCCAATACATCATGAATCCATATATACTGAAACTTGAACATGAATACTAGAATACTATCAAATATCAACATCACTCGACTGGTCGAACCATGGATATATATTGAATTTATTACATGACTATACATTTATATCCGATCCGTTTACATGAACAACTGATATCATGGTTTCGGCAAGTCTTATATAACAAATCCTTACAAACAATACAATATTCATTTACGGGGTTTTTAAGGGGTAGACTGGTACGGAATGTGTTAAAAGTGGCACGATGATGGCCACTATAATACACCTAACCTGAACATCCATTGCCGTTGTCCCGTGGGTTTTGACGTGGCCTTGTACTCCTTATACCTTAGTCCATGGGGCAAGTTGGACTCCTCTCGTATACACTGGCACATTCTGTACCAAGCTACAAACAACTACGTTAACATAACAAACAGGTATATACCAGTTATATTCTCTTATTTTTCTATTCTATTTCTATATTTCTTTTGGACTTATCGAACGATTGTTCGCTGACGACATTCCTTTTCAATTCTTTCTTTGGAATGTCGTCAGGAGGACCCGACTATCTGGAGATCGAGCCCAGCCAGGAAGACTTGGAACAGTTTATTGAGGATCTCGAGCTCTAGTCACTTGTATATACTTTACTTTACTTTCAGTTCATGCCATTGTTTAGGCATTGCTTTCCACATTGTATTTACTTTTCAGTTGTATTGTAAAGAATGTTTAATAAATAAAAAGTTTCTGTTCATTTACATCTCATGTCTTTCTTGTGTACATTTATATTATATTGCTTATTTACACTTAACGTGTTTACTTCTGAGTAAATACATCGCGTGTCTCGTTGCGTCTCCTTATCCATACACCGGGAAGCGGGACGTGACACATGTTTGGATACCTATAACAGCAGCAAGGTTTCGGGAGGCATCGTCCATACCAATTTCAAATTTTTTCCGTTCTAGATAACCCTAGCCATGAATCTTTAACTAGAGAATCAAACTAAACTTCATGTTAACAACTTAACATCTAAGAGTTAGGGATTACAACCTTTGTAGTCCGTTCCTTCACTTCATAAGCTCCGAGTTGAGGTCCCTTCGCTGTGATCATTAAGCTCCCGGACTCTATAAAGGCTCAATGAGGTGAATGAGACATCCTTGCTTGAAGACTTCACAATCCAAGATGATCTACCTTGAGGAATCACAAACCCAAGCTCTCACTTCACTAATGAGGTATTAGTGAAGCAAACACCCTAATCTAATTGGCTAGAATAGATGAGGATGATGAAGTAGGAATTTTGCTCTCTTTAGTTTTCTTTTTCTCTTAATCATTCATCACAAAATAAAAAGCTAGAAAGCTTTTGTGAGGAGGAAGAAGAAGATCAAGAGTGATGAATGAAAATGAATTATTGTGTGAGGTTAGAAATGCAACCAAGGGTTAAGCATGGCATGTTAACCCTTGTAGAGACTTAACCATGAGTTAGATTTAGGGTAATATCTTAGAAATATCCAAAGGGGTGGACTTAGTCAAAACATCACGAAGCTTCTTCAAAACTCATCCATGACTTAATCCATACAATTTGAATTACCAAAATAAATATAAATCCAACCATAAACTCAAGCATAGTTTAATCTCACAAACCCTAGTTGCATTTGTAACCTAGCATGTTACAATATTATGTATCACATATATAATATTTAATGTAACAAAATAAAATAATACAATTAACATATATCACATATATATCAATACATCATCAAGTGAGAAAAAGAATCATTTAAGTGAGCATATTAGTTAATGTAATGTAATATATCACATATATAATTATACATTAAATTATTAAATCAACACTTGATTTAATAACCCGGCTATATTACATATAACCGACTAATATAATATGTATCTTTTTATCGAATCAACACTTGATCCGATAACCCGGCTATATCACATATACCCGGCCGATATCATATATCGCGAGAATAGAATACGGTATCTCATATCGTATTAATCTCGGTCTCGCACATATCACATATGTGCTCCTACTCCATTTCGTCTGAGCCAGGAAACCTCTATGTAGGACTCTAAAGACTCGTCAATACGCCGGCAGTAGGTGATGATCATATCAAACACTCACAAGCTGCAAGCGGTCAGCTAAACGTAACAGCCACCCGGGTATTGAGTGATCAGAAGTCAACAAGCAAGCCTGCACACACTCCTGTGAATCCAATCAGTAACACTACCCTACAGTCCGGTCTCTTTGTCTGATATGTCGCATATCCAGTCTAGGGGTGATAAATGTCAGACCCCAGTAACTGATAAGTCGTGTCTATGTGAGGCTCATAACGGGTCGTGAAACTACTGATAACACTTACCAGTAGCACTCCATATCAGCCTTGGCCAGGCACTTCCAGTCATAGCCAATCGAATACAACACAACATCAACCCCCAATACCGGGAGAGACGAAACCCCTCCTATCGCTCATTGCCTCCATGTGATTCAGGAATGTACCCAAAAGCCACCGTTTTGCACGTTCTCATGAACGTGGTAAGGTGGAAATCAAAGCACAGTGGGAATCACACAAGATTCTATGACGATCTCGGGTCTACAGACTAACCTTTACCAGTGTCACTAGAGAACTGCTATCTAACGATAGGTATAATACTATCTAGGAGTTCTCGGCGAGTCCGTTTAGTATACCCAGTCTCCACTGAATACCCATATACCATCTTTGATGTCAAACACCAATGGATGCGGGATCATCCATTGCCCATCATATGGGTCAAGAAGCGTATACGCTAGTCTACTCTGGAGTATCGATGCCCTGTCTCGATACACCCTCGACTAGGAACAATTATAGGATGTACTTTTGGACTACCCTGGCCCCACTATTATGATCTGCATCATAGTCCGAGTAGTCAAGTACATATCCTAAGGGCTTTATCAACATGTGAGAGCAAGACAGTAAACCAATACAAGTCAACATGTTAAGACAAAGTAAAACCAGATAGCATACTATCATATCGAGCAAGAAAGTCCTCTCTATATATTTCCAAGCATCCACTATAATATACATCACATGTACAATAGTGGCCTCTAGGGCATATACATAACTAACAACACATATGGAGGCAGTGAGCGAATCGTCGGGGATTCGTCTCTCCCGGTATTGGAGGTTGATATCGCGCAGTGCTTCATGGTCATCACTAAAAATTCTTGGCCAAGGTAGTCGAGAATTACTGATTGGATCAGTAGTTTCTCAGTGGGTGCTGGGCTTCATACCGACACGAAATATCACGTTATTAGGGGTTTGACTTTATCCACCCCCTAGACCTGATATGCGATACTTTTAGACGAACAGACCGGAATGTATGGAGATTGTCATGGAAAAGCTCAGTAGGAGTTCGGATGAGTTTGCTCGTCGGCCTTCCTTTCGTTCAATACCTGGGTAGCCGTTATGTACAACTAGTGCCGCTGACGTGCTTATGGTTAAACCCACTGCCAGCGTATTGACGAGTCTTTAGAGTCCCACACAGAGGGTTTCCCTGGTGTAGAAGAAACGATGTAGTAGCCGTATTGGATACGTGCAGGGTTCCGATCGAATGAGTGTATTATGTACCCGGCCTTTCGATCGGACGGTTGATAATACTTGCCGGCACGGGTTTGAGCCGGATTATTAAATCGGGTATTGATTTAATAATTTATGTATATGTATTTCGATATGTATATTCTAGTATTATGTTCTTTTTGTTATTCTATCTCTTTGGGTATTCGTATTTCGGTATGAATACAGGTATGTATATACAGTAGAATGTAATCCGTATTTATCCGGAAAACATTCTAGAAGGTGGACACCTCATTTTGGATTGACCATTTATTTTAAATGGATAATGAGGTGGATAATTGAGAGAGGGGAGTATGGTGAGAACCATGCTTGCATAGTGTGCACAAATGAATTATTAATTCATTTGTGCAAACTATTCAAGCAAAGGTTGAATATTAAATTGGAAAATTGTGTTTTATAAAACATGGCTTCATTCTTCACTTGGTCACTGGATGAAAGATGGAAAAGAAAAGAGTTGGATGGTTCATTATTTTTTAGCATGCCATCTTCATTCTCACCATTAGCTTCACTCCGTCACTCCTTTTATTG
Organism: Agapanthus africanus; assembly: GCA_030015575.1. Lineage (NCBI taxonomy): Eukaryota > Viridiplantae > Streptophyta > Magnoliopsida > Asparagales > Amaryllidaceae > Agapanthus > Agapanthus africanus. The sequence goes on along the minus strand of CM057350.1, from coordinate 181,430,918 downwards.
AGTTCCTCCACCTTCATCTTCAACCTCCACTCTACCCTCTCATGTGTTGAGAATCAAGAGAGGAGGTGAGCTAGAGATACACTTAGAACACTCTACTACATCCTAGGCATTCTAGACTAGCCATCTAGAATCTCTAGTTGTTTCACTTGTTTCATTATGTGGAGCTAGAGCCATGAGCTACATCTCTCGGGTGGATCATCTTTGACAGAGGAAGACCGACGGCCAAGCTCGATCCAAAGGATCTCAAGGAGCTAATGGAGATGGTGGAAGACCGAAGGACATGGTTCGTTCGGTATAACACTCTATCACATTAGTTAGACCCTTAAAGATTCCTAATTTCATGTTTGGATTCGATTCTAGGTAGTTGTTTCTGGCGCCAAGTTCTTTAAACGCCAAAATTTTTGTTCCTCAATCGGCCATGGTAGATGGCCAGGGCGCTAGGAAACCAAACATAGTATCAGAGCCACCTAAACATTAGAAACTAGTAGTAGACGATGCATTAGTTTCAAAACCGAAAAACTATGATTTCAAAACCCACTCTCTCTTCTTGAATTTTTTTGATCTCTGAATTTTTTTTAAACAATTGCAGAGTTATAGTTAAGACATTAGAATGATACAGAATGAAAACGAGGTATTTTCATCCAAACTTGGCCGGCCACATTGCCCAAAAAACCGTCCTCACCTTTTTTACTATTCACTATGGGCCCCATTTTCATTCTGTGTCTTGGGTTTTGTAAATTGGTTTTTTTGGTCTTGTTTGTTTTCCCCAGATTTCATTTAGTGTTGTCTTTGCTTTGGGGGGAACTTGGAAAGTTTTAAAACTTGAAATTTTGCATCGTTGATATCTGTGATGTGGTGTATGTGTTTTTCAAACGTCTTCTATTTGCTATATGTCGTTTAGACGGGGTTGCACATACTTGCTTATACTGCTGTGATGTTGATATCTGTGATGGCTATGTTCGGATTGTCGTGTGGGATAGCCTCTTGTGCAATGGTAGTTGTACAGTTTAGATTCATTTGTATATTTGTTATTGCGGGGCGAGTGTCCGACATGTGGACTTCTGTTTTTCCGCCAGATTGTATATTCTTTTATTGGGGCACGACCGGGTTGAGGTCGATGTCGCCATTGTATATATTCTTTTCTTTTCTGTACTAGGATTACCCCGCGGTGGAGTGCTCGAGTAGCCGGGTTCTAGAGGGTAACGGGCCCGCATCTCATGGCGTTGAGACGGAGGGGGCTTACTATAGAATTGGCGGGCTATTTGCCACACTCGTAGGGGGTATAGGATGACCCACGGAGGGGGTGCTCAAGTTACCGGATTCCATGAAGTGCTGGGTGGACCATTCACTTTGTTGATTGGGGTTGCCTCACTTCTAAGATTGGCGGGTAACTTGCCGCACTCGTAGGGGTCCAGGTTTACATTGCATAGGCTATCCACATGACCGGGGAACGTCGGGTTTCATTTGCGGCTCAAAAGAAACTCGGGGCTCCTAGATTATCCGTTATTCTGTGTTTCTTATCGCTTTTCTGTGATGTTTCTTAAATCATGCCTGGGACGAATGTTATATATATATATTTATATATACTAGTAGATGTTGTATATGTTTTGCATCCGCGCTAGTCCAGCCCCCGCTCTGCCGTTAGTTAAGTAACCTAACGGTGCATGACGAGGCCCCGTGGAGAATGCGGATGGCATATACGTACATTTTATTTTCGTTCCTTTTTCTGGTGTGATATGGATTAATTGATGGGACTGCGTTAATTTTGATTAATGCAAGAAAAACAATCCTATATGATGTTGTTGGAACCAATTTTTGAAAACTGTTATTACAGACGTTTCTTTTTGCTTTGCAGAGTGGTATTCGGTTATGAATATCCAGCACCTCGTTTGACGAGGCAAGAGCCGAGATCCCTTCATAGGGAGTGACCTCTTAGGAAAAAATTTGCATCAGTGTAATAACTTCACTATAGTCAATACTTTTTCTTTGCATCGTGGTATTCAGTTAGAAATATTCTGCACATCATTCGATGAGGAAAGAGTTGAGATCCCTTCATAGGGAGTGACCTCTTTAGCAAAAGTTTATGCCACTATATATTTGTAAAACTACTTGGGTTTCTTCAACGATATCAAGTTCATTACGTTAAAGGTTTTTCGCCAAAAACCAGCCGTAGCCCTCCATCATTTCCTATGAGTAGTGCTCAGTATTCGTGCTGCGTATGTTGGCATTGTCAAGACGTAGTGTACGGTAGCTGAGTATTACTTGTTTGTAGCTTTAGATGTGATTGGTTATGACAGTCGTACGATCATGTTGGCATTGTCAAAGACTCATACGGGTGGGTTTAATGCAATCAAGATAATGACGGGTTGAACTTGACTATGACCCTTTGATATGTTGGCAATGTCAAGGTCACTTGGATCCTAGGGGTAAAAACCACATCGGGAGTTTTAAATATACAGGAAACTTACCAGGCATACGCATACCTTCTGGAGTGTGGTGATTTGAGTGGCTTCCATAAAGTTATCATGTGATGATAGTTGAATCCCGATTCCCACTGATGAGTAGGTATTACTCCTCGGGTGATTTTCAGATGATCCCGACTAATTCTCATTTTAAGGTTTGAAGGAGAATCCGAGGAAATAGTGGGATCCATCCTGATTAGATAAAGTAATTAACCAATATAATCTAGGTTAGAGTGCACGCTGAGTGTCTCTTTTCTCTCTCTCTTTGGTAGCGACCATGGCCTGACCTTAAAAAAAACTCATAAACCAAATTAACCGAACCTTCTTAAAACACTTTGGCTATTGGATTGTCATTAGTCGCATATATCATTGCTGCTCCTATTTTCCCTTTGCATTTTTCCAGAATACTCCGTATCACTACGAAAATCCACATTTCTTGGATATTCCATCCTATAGTTACATACGAACTCGAAGGAACTTGTTCCAGTTCAAGGATGGATTCCGGTTTTGGAGAAACTGAATAGGATTATTCGGTTGTCTTTTCCCTTTACCTTCTCTCAGGTTGCGAGTGCTCCCAGTATTAGGAGAGTACACCTATTGCGCTTATTGGATATTCTTCTTCCAAACCATAGGCAGGTGTCGAAAGGTAGGGAAGGAAGAAAACCAATTAGCCTAAGTGTGGTGTACAGAAGGTAATAAGTAAATACATATAAAGGGATTGCAGTGAGGGCAAGGAAGTATACGATTACTGTCATGAATCTGGATAGTGGAAGAAGCATTATTAGGAATACCCGGCCACCCCTTCAAAACATTTCATGTTTAAGTTTTTTTTGTGCGGTGTTAAGTGAAAACTATTTTCCCAATTAGATTCTAACTTCAGGGTATGTATTTACCAGACTTGATTCTCACATCTGTATGGCGTTACAGATGATGAGTGGGAGTAAGATATTGGAAATTGGGTGATTAGATCCTCTATATATCAAAATTCTTTGTAATTGGTGATATTTGAGGAAATCACCTGGTTTTTGCCTGACGTCAAATATTTGGTTTTGAATATCCATTGTTATTCACCAATTTCAAACTGATATATCTGTACGTTTATTTTATAAAGTGAGATATAAAATTTTGAAATTATGTTTATAATATTTACCTATATCAGTTGATGGTTAGGTAAGGTGCATTCAACAATGGTGTAATTCTTCTTAACCATAGCACAGTTTTCAACCTATGACGCACAGGCTTTGAGTTATTAAACTCAGTGGACTTATACAGAGTATTGTATGTTGTCCGGTGTCCGTTAGGACAAAGGGGTTGGTACTCGTACTATATTCTGTTTACTCATGATTTCTCTAGTTTTAGACAAGTATTTCGTTGAAATACAAAGTCCAGATTTTGAGAAAATATAGGTATAAGAATAAAATAGAGAACCATATATTGCAAGTATCAGGATTCTTCAAGGTGATCGAAGATGTAGATACTTGTGTTTGGTATTCCATTGTAAGTAATAGTTTTGAGAACTTGCTTCTCTCTCAGATTACTCATGCGTGGGTACGCTCCTTGATGAGTAATGCTACTTGACCTCCTTCCATCTAGTTGATATGCACTGGAAATGGTTGCATGTATTTTGAATCTGGTTCAAATTAAATTAGTGCCTTTGTTTCTATATTGGATATATAGAATGGATTCATATCTTAACGATGTTAAGGTATATGGATTTGTCCGTCTTATGCTTAAAACCAGAATCCGGATAAACTCTAGACACGTTTCAGTAATGGCAGTTTGTGGGTTTTCCCGGGCTTTGACGAGGGTTAACATTCTACCATCTGGAAGATCAATAGTTACATTGTTCTTGACTCGCTACAGTTTTAGTAAAATGGATTCTTTTCAGAAAACATTAGTGGGAGTATGGTAGAACTGGAAATTATTCTAGAACCACAAACGATTACTGAAAATTTAACAGAACCTAAATATTCAATTGGATTCGACATTCCATTACCCACTCCGCAGATTTTGTGGGTAACCTCAGCCACTCGAAAGGTACTTCAGTCTCTTCAAAGACGGTGACAAGGAGATTTTTGATTACCCAAATTTGCCACTACTGCTGTTCTAAACTATGAGATCTGGTAGGAGGATGAGTATAACGTCATTCTAAATTAGCTTTAGAAGTGCACGTGTATATGACTCTGTCAGAAGGTTGTTGTAGTTAGTGGGAGCAGCGGAAGTATAGTGGGCAAGTAGCTTATTCTATTTATAAACTAAAGCAGGTATAGTAGAGATAGATCGTCTAGTTTTGATATGACAGTCATAGAGTTGGACTTTATCAGAACAACAGATGGACCTAATAAGAAGGTGGTAGGGAGTGATGTCCTGGTTTTTGGATGACATGCTCTTTATAGGAAGTGATATTCCTATACTATGATTGGTTATACCGTAGTTGTCACAAGGTGTTTCTCCATATAGGATCTGGATAAAATGTTAGGAATTCTGGTAACTAAAGCTATAGTTTTAGATCTAGATTTGGGAAGTGTCCCAATTTGGGTACTTGACACTATTCTAAAGTATTTTATGAAAGTGTGTCTTAGCATCTCTACTAGGTTTCCACATGCATCAAGTATGCAATTTTAAAAAATCTAGAGGTCTAAACTACACTAACCTAGAATCGAACTAGAGAATTAGGGTTTCTATACATGTAAAAAACTTTACACTAAGTGAATGGAGAATACAACCTTTGTAGACCGGTCATTTACTTCTAAAGCTTCAAGTAGTAGTCCCTTAGCTCTAAATAGTGCTCCCTAGAACTCTTCTTAGGCTCCACTTGGTGAAAAGAACAAGCTTGCTTCGTCGTATTCGAGGCCGAAGATGATCCACTTTAAAGTTACTCTAACTCAAGCTCGCTCTTCACTAATCAAGAATTAATGAAGCAAACAACTTAATCTTATGGGCTAGATGAGAGTAGGTTGATGAAGTAGGAATTTTTCTCACTTTAGAAATCTCTATCTCTTTTTCTTTTCTCACCTCACAAAAGCTAAAGAGCAAAAAAAGAGATGAAGAAGATGATTAACTTGGATGAGAAAATATCTCAAGTGATAAGTAGAGAGAGTTAACCATGGGCTAAAGATAATAGTTGGGTTATAAAATATCTAGAGTAAAAAAAATATTAGTGGGGTGAGTCATGACTTCTACATGCTTCAACAAGTATCTTAAGCCATCCTCATTTCCACCTAAATTTTGAATTAACTCTTAATAAATAATCACCCAAATATCTTTAGTCTTGGTGTAAATCTCATACGCCCATGTCCAATGCATCATCCACCATGACACAATATATTAATACATATATTAATATATATCACATATATATTAAATGTATTTCAAAGAGAAGAAATTCTTTAGTGAGCACAATATTAGTTAATATATATATTAATATATCAAATATAAAAATATATATCAAATTATTAAATCAACACTTGATTCAATAATCCGGTTATATCATACATAACCGAATAATATCATTTATAAGTATATCACATTATTGAATCAACAATTGATTCAATAACCCGGTCATATCACATATAACCGACAATATTCAATACTACATTAAATTAACACTTGATTCAACAATCCGGCTATATCACATATAACCTTACCGATATCACATATCGCGAGATTAGAATACGGTATCACATACTCGTATTTAATCAAGCTCCCGCACATATCACCATATGTGCCCTACTTCGTTTCGCTTGAGCTAGGAAACCTCTGTGCGGGACTTAAAAAACTCGTCAATACGCCAGCAGTAGATAATGATTACATCAGTCACCCACAAGCCGTCAGCGGTACTAGCTGGACGTAATAGCTATCTAGGTATTGAGCGAATAGAAGATCAACAAGCAAGCTTGTCCAAACTCCCCGCAAAGCCAATAAGCAACACTTGCTATACAGTCTGGTCTCTTCGTCTGATATGTCGCATATCAAGGCTAGGGATGGAATTGTCAGACCCCAGTAACTTGATAAGTTATGCCAATGTGTGGCTTATAACCATTCGAGAAACTACTGATAACACTTACCAGTAAATCTCATCAGCCCTGGCCAGGGACTTGCTGTTATAGCCAATCGAGCATAACACAACATCAACTCCCTATAACGGGAGAGACGAAACCCCTCCTATCGCTCATTGCCTCCATGTGACTCGGGACTGTACCCAAAATCCACCTATTTGCACGACTCCTTTGAGCCGTGGTAGGGAGGAAATAAAAGCACAGTGGGAACCACACAAGACTCTATGACGATCTCGGGTCTACAGACTAACTTGTACCAGTGTGACACTATCTGACGATAGGTATGATACCAACTAGGAGTTCTCGGCGAGTCCTGTTCGGTGTACCCATTCTGTAATGAGCACTTGTGTACAATCTTTGATGTCAAACACCAATGGATGTGGGATCAACCATCGCCTCATACAGGGTCAAGAAACGTATACACTAGTTTACTCTGGAATATCGATGCCCTGTCTCGATACTCTCTTGACTAGTAATGGTTAAAGGTGCTTGCGGACTACCCAAGCCCCACTAGTATGATCTGCATCATAGTCCTGGTAGTCAAGCCAACATTCTAAGGGCTTTATCAACATGTATCAGATAGACAATATAGTAATACTGGTGTACATGTTAATATAAAGAGCAACTAGATAGCATACTATCATGTAGAGAAAGAAAGTCCTCTGTATATATATGTCCAAGCATCCACTATAATATACAATAATGGCCTCTAGGGTATACATATTCCTAACAATCTCCCATTTGCACTAAGGCCAGTTGTTGTAATATCTAAAACCCAACATCCCAAAAAGTCTCTCAAATTGCGTCTGGGGGAGGGCCTTTATGAGTGGATCCACTGTGTTATCCTTCGTGTCAACTCTTCTGATCTTGATCTCCCGGCGATCAACTATCTCCCGGATCAGGTGATACCGCCTAAGAATATGTCTCGATCGCTAATGGGACCAGGGTTCCTTGGCCAAAACCACAGCTCTTTTGTTATCACAATACAGGGGTATTGGATCCTCAATGGATGGAACCACACCAAGTTCAGCAATGAACTTCTTCATCCAAACAGCCTCTTTTGCAGCATCGTTGGCAGCGATGTATTCAGCCTCCATCGTTGAGTCTGCCATGATATCTTGCTTAGAACTCTTCCAACATACCGTCCCTCCATTGAGGGTGAAGACAAAACCCGAGACCGACTTACTGTCGTCCTTATCACTCTGGAAGCTCGAATCGGTAAAGGATTCCACCTGGAGTTCTCCGTTACCATACACCAAGAACATTTCTTTAGTCCTTCTCAAGTACTTAAGAATGTTCTTCACAGTTGTCCAGTGCTTCTCCCCGGGATCTGATTGATACCAACTTACCACACTAAGTGCGTAAGCTACATCCGGTCTGGTACATAATATCGCGTACATGATTGACCCAACTGCAGAAACATAGGGTATTCCTTGCATGCGAGCCCTCCAAATCAGTCTTGGGAGATATCTCTTTGGAGAGAGTGATTCCTGAGCAAGCGGGTAAATTATCATGCTTAGAATCTTCCATACTAAACCTTTTTAGTATGGTGTCAATGTACCTGGATTGGGACAATCCCAATATCCTCTTAGATCTATCTCTATAGATATTAATCCCCAGGATGTAGGAGGCAGCACCTAAATCTTTTATGGAGAACTTTTGTGATAAGAAGATCTTGACCGAGTGTAGCATAGAAATATCATTTCCTATCAAGAGTAGGTCATCCACGTACAATACGAGAAAGACAGCCTTACTCTTTACAACCTTCTTGTATATACAAGGTTCATCTACGTTTTTGATGAAGTCAAACTCTTTGACTACCACATCAAAACAGATGTTCCAGCTCCGCGATGCCTGCTTTAATCCGTAGATTGATTTAAGCAGCCTACATACCTTTCTGCTTCTTCTACTATCTATGAAGCCTTCTAGCAGTGTCATGTACACGCTCTCTTCTAAATCACCATTTAGAAAAGCGGCCTTGACGTCCATCTACCAGATTTCGTAGTCATGGTATGTAGCAATGGAAAGTATGATCTTGATGGACTTAGCATAGCCACTGGAGAAAAGGTTTCATCATAGTCGACACCTGATTGTTGACGAAAACATTTTGCTACAAGTCTAGCTTTGAAGGTCTCAACCTTTCCATCTACACCATGTTTCTTCTTAAAGATCCACTTGCTCTCGATGGGTTTTAACCCTTTAGGAGCAACTTCCAAAGTCCATACTTTGTTGGTGTACATGGATTCTATCTCAGATTGCATTGCATCCAACCATTTCACAGAGTCTCCACTTATGATGGCCTGCTCAAAACTGGTTGGGTCATCATCTTCCATGATGCAATCCTTGCTCCCACCGTCTATGAGAAAACCGTACTATCTCTCAGGTGGATGAGGAACCCTACTGGATCTGCGGAGTGGTTGTGGTTCGTAGGGGACTATTGAATCCTTCGGTTCTACCAAATCATCAATTATAGTTTATGCAGATGGAACTTCTTCCAGTTCTACCTTATTACCACTAATTTCTTTTTCAAGAAATTTCTTTTCTAAAAAGGCAGCATTTTGAGAAACAAACACCTTTAGTTTCTTAGTGTGGTAGAAGATATGCCCTCGCGAATGTTTGGGATATCCAACAAACTTACACAGAACGGACCTTGCCTCAAGCTTGTCCGGATTTTGCTTTTTAACATAAGCCGGACAACCCCATATCTTAATGATGTCTCTTCCCCTCCCATATCTCATATGTAGTGGTAGGCACGGATTTGGTTGGAACTCGATTCAATAGGTATGCTGCTGTCTCAAGCGCATAACCCTAAAAGGAAATAGGTAACTCAGCATTACTCATCATAGAGCGCACCATATCTAATAGGGTACGATTTCTCTGCTCTAAAACTCCATTGTGCTTTGGTGTATACGGAGGAGTAAGCTGAGAGAGAATCATATTCTCTTTTAAGTAGTCTCGGAATTCCATGCTCAAGTATTCTCCTCCCCGATCAGATCGAAGGACTTTAATACTTTTACCCGTTCAGTTCTCGACTTCGCACTTATATTCCTTGAATTTCTCAAAAGCTTCAGATTTTTGTTTCAACAAAAACACATGTCCGAATCTTGAGAGATCACCGGTGAATGTAATAAAGTATGAGGAACTATTTCTGGCATGCGTAGACATAGGACCATATACATCACTATGTATCAGTCCTAAGAGTTCAGTAGCTCTTTCTCTGTGTCCAGTAAACGAGGTTTTGGTCATCTTGCCTTTGAGACAAGACTGGAAAGTTTCATAAGATGTAATTTCGAACGGATTCAAATATCCATCTTTATGCAACTTCGCCAGTCTTATCGCATTGATATGGCCAAGTCTACAATGCCACAAAAAGGATTCGTTCGTTTCTGAACTTTTCCTCTTGTGTGTGTTCTGTATGTTTAGAACTGCAGTTTGATTTAGAACGTATATACCGTTATACAACGTACCAAACCCAATCAACATTTGATTTAAGAAAATGTTCATAACATTTTTCTCTAGTACAAATTTATATCCTTTTTTATCTAATAAAGAAATTGATATTATATTGCACATCATTTTTGGTACGAAATAACAGTCATTCAGAATCAGTGTATTACCATTTGGTAATAAAAGGTGATATTCGCCAACTGCTTTGGCTGCAACAATTGTACCATTCCCTACTACGAGAGATTTATCACCCTTTCCCAGTTCTCTACTTCTTTATAACCTATATAACATATTACATACGTGGGATCCTGATCTGGTATCCAATACCCAGGACGTAGAGCATACTGAGAAACAGTTCTCGGTTACGAACACATCCGAAGAAGATGCATCATCATGCTTTTTCTTCGTTCGGGTTGCATGGGAATCCGTATATTCCCTTATTCCTTGCTCAGACTTATGACAATCATAAGAAAAAGCGGAACCAACGTTCCCCAGCTCAGTATAATAGGCGGGTTCGGTCAATACATCCATATTATTATCTTGATTAAGGAGTGTCATGGTCGCTACCTGGAGAGAGAGAAGAGAACACTTTAGCTTGCGCTCTTGCAAGATTAGATTGGTTATTATCTTATCTAATCAGGATGGCTCCTACTATTTTTATCAAATCTTCCTTCAAATCCAAAATGGTAAGATTAGCCGGGATTAATTACACCCTTCAAGTTCGCCAATCGGTCAGCTAGGCAGGTATTGGTACTCCGAGAGAGTCTCCCAGTGCTTTTGCATAGAACTAATTAAATGACCTCGTTTCCGCAGGGGCATGACCCCGTTAACACCTTTCTTAGACACCTACTGCATTAGCTAATTTTAAAGTGCAAAACTCTCCCAAGAGTAACTCTTACTCACAGTGGGTATCGAGATCCAACTATCTCATAGAAGGTATGCAATCTCATTGCAAATTTCAACACTTGAAATTCCCAATATTAATTTTTACCCCTAGTGACTTATGACCTTAACGGGGGTCAACAAACCATAAGCTGCTAGTCAAGTTCAATCCGTCATTTCGTGATTGAATTAAACCCACCCGCACGACTCTTGACGGATGTCAACAAGGCCGCACGACTACCCTAATCCAATCGCATCATATGCGGCAGATAATTACTAATCAGCTTGTAACACCTTAGAATGTGTTTTGTGGCTAATTTTATTTTAATATATAGTTTTTAATAAAAAAAAGTTTACCAAATTGATTTTCAATTATTTTATCCTATTTAATGAATATTTTATTAGATTTTTCCTAGCCTTGCACACATTTGTGCATGTTAACTAGGGTGTTAATTTGGGGTTTAGCCATGATTAGCAACATGGTGAACTAACCATTCCCTAATCTAGTTTTATAAATTGTATTAGGTGCTTTTGGGTTTTAATTGTGTATGGTTGTTTTTAAAAAAAAATTAAATGAAAAAAGGATTTTAAATTTGTTTGAAGTGTTGACCATGAGAGAGATAGAGAGAGAATGAGCATGGGGCAACATGGCATGAGCCATGCTCATTTAATGAAGTGAGAGAGAGTGAGAAGGGGGGTTGAATTGTTTCTCTCATTTCTCATTCTCACTCTCATTTCCTTCACACTCTCACACTCTCACACACTCACACCAGCAGCCGTCAGCAGCAGCAGAGAAGCAGCAACAGCATCAGCAGCAAGCAGCTTCAGCAGCAGACAACAACAACATCAGCAGCAAGCAGCTTCAGCAGCAGACAGCAACAGCATCAGCAGCAGCTTCTGGCAGCAGCAGCAGGAGCCCAGCAGCAGTAGAAACCCCTCATCTCCTCCATCCACTCCTTCTCCTGCTCTCTAGGGTCCCTTAGGGTATATGTTCTAAACTCAATTCCCTTTTTCCTAGCTTGTGTGTAGAATTAGCTTCGGTTTGTGTTAAATAGTGAGTTTAGTGCTAAATATGGTGAATTGTGTGGACTTTTGATTAAGTAATGATTGTGTTGGTTAACCCTGCCTATTTAAGTGTTATTAGGGTCACTTTAACTGAGATTTAACCCAGATTTCACTAAAATACCATAGGGTTTCCATTTTGTGCAAAATTAGCGGTTTTAAGGGATATTGGGGATTTCTGTGATCTGCTTTTGACCCGGACTCTTCAGGATAAAATTGAGGAAACTGGAGCATGCTTTCTAGGTCTAGAACACACCATCAGAAAATGAGCCCCTATTTCTAAAACATGGCCGCAAATTAAAGCAATCTATTCGCAAATTGCGGCCAGGAAGGAGAACTGGGTGTTGGGTTTTTATGTAGGGTAGTCTGCTGTGTTCTCTAGTGTTTTGGCATATGTAGTTTTGTATGATTTTACCTGTAGCAAAATCTGGGATCATATATCGCATTTCTAGTTCGTTATGTTTGCGCGATATGCGCGATACGTGAGTGGGTTCTGTGATCCAGCGTGTCGCGGCGTGTCACGGTAGTTTTAGACGCGTATATACACGTTTCAGCGTACCGTGCACACGCGCGTTTAGTTCGCGACGCGAGTTTCTCATTTGGTTTCGATATCGCGTTTTACGAGATATTTTTCTTATATATGGATTTCTTGTATAATTTCCAGGTTCGCAGACGGGTACGTCGGGCGTAGCCACGAAAGGGAAGCAGGTGGTCGGCTACGTGTAGCACGCGACCAGGTGAGTAAATTTAACATCTACAGGGGAATCGCCCGCATTGCGTTATGCGTCTGGGCTAGGAATGTCAATACCCGTCGCATATTCTAGGTTATATTTAGAATTGTGCATTCACCCTATTACTTAGATATAGTTGTACTGTGACCAGTAGCCGTAAGACACTGCACATATTACTGACGGTTCATATTGCACGAGCATGGATTGTATGCTACACACACACCGTCAATAATTGCCATGTCACACACAACCACTTATAGATATTATATTGCTTGGTTAGGGACTTTGCGACATTGTTTCACATTACTTATCACATATGATATTTAGCTGTAGATATACCTTACTCACATATTCCACTTATACCCAGGGGGTATACTTCATCAGTTCTTATAGGTAGATGCCTATACATTGCTACCCCTGTATGTTACACATATATTCAGTTGCAGTTACATATTTACCTTTACTGATGTTACTTAGCAGTTTTCCTTTTATATGCTCGCATTTCAGTTTATGTCGCATATATTCTATTCATGGATTTGCGCATTCTTATATGGATTTTTCATGATGTTTTCTGGATTTGGGAACCGCGGGAGTTCATGAAATTATGCATACATTGAAAAACCCAGTTTCCTTGATATGATATTTGCACATCCACCATGAGTTTTATCGGTTCTGATATATATATACCCCTACGAGGAGGCGTCGAGGCCGTAGAGGGTACATGGTGGGGCCCGGAGGTACCCCGGGGCAAGAAAGGGATGTCGATGTACCACGCCGATGAGCCCGTCAGGGGAGCCATACCGTCCGGTGATAGTACCAATGACTCGGCGGTGATCAAGGGGATACCGTTGGGAGTCATGTACGTATGGATACGTGAAAAGACGAGGGTCAGAGCTATGCACTCGTGCTTTTCGGGATAGCGTATGATACGTACCTATCAGGATGCTAGTCTTGGTGACGGCATCTGATAGATCAGTAATTCTGTGTCTATGCTTGGCACATTGGTTTCATGATATTTCTAATTATTCTTTGTATATATAACAGGGGATTTAGCCGCTGTTATATATACCCTTACACCAATATTAGTGGAGTGGGACGCTAATATATGTGTATTGATCCCATCATTTTTATCTATGCAAATATATATTTAGGGTGTTAGAATTTTACTTGGGATTTTATTTGGGATATCAGGTGATTCATGGAAATTGGATACTGGATACATATGAGATTGCTGATTTGTACATTCGGGATATAGGAGATTTATTCGATATTGTACATTGAGGAGATATGAGACTTATATGATATGAAAGCCGAGTGGGGGCTGATTTGAGGAATTGGGATTTTGAGTGTCTTGATGGATTGTGATCCTACCACGATGTCAGGATTCCGTGGAAATGACATATTTCTCTCCATACCTCACACCTATTTGTTTATGCACTGTTTCATGTATTAGTAGTACCTGTTAGTGTACCCTTCATGATTGTTGCATATTTACATTCTCATATCCTTATTGCATGATTATTGTATACTGATTGTCATATCATTATTGCTCCATATATTTGTTGTACCTGCTAGTGTACTTTCCATTATTCTGCACTCATATGACCTGTTATTACTGTTAAATCGCATATCTTAGATTCATGCTGTACGTACATACCTGCGATTACCTGCATATGATATCTACTATTCATGAGTTGGCAACTCACTCCCGTTGTGCCACAGTTGTTTTGCAGGGTGTTTCCCTAGAGTAGTCGAGGCAGGCTATTCATCCATCATCTGTTGCTACAGATATTGCATCGGCTCACAGTGTGCTATTTTGCTTAATTGGGTTTTGGTGGTTATCTGTATTTTGTATTGTAAATTGATGTATTCTTGTACTCTCCATCTACTGTTATTTTGTTGACTTAGAGACTTGGTGAGGACGATATTGTATATTATTTGTGGATTTGTTGACTTTTATACAGTTTCCTTTCTATTGTCTTTTATTTCTTCGCTACGGCGTCGTATATTTGCGATGGTGATTGTTTTCCGCCTTTGGGCGTGTATTTGCTCCCGTTTGGGGATGCTTCATTTATATTTATGTTGTACCTATCTTTGGGCTAGTTTTTAAAAAGGAGGTGTTGCCAAAATTTTAAAGAAAGAAAGTTGGGCTTTAAAAGAATTTGGGTTATGATTTCAAATGTTTCAAAACTGCTATTATCTTTTCTTGTCTTTTTAGTGGTTTAGATTTCTGGGTTTTGTCTTTCTTTTACTGCGTTACGTCTTTAGGCGTTGCGTAGTATTATGGCCGTCACGTGCCAATTTCGGGTCGTGACAAAGTTGGTATCAGAGCGCTAGGTTTTACCTTTCGGAGTGTAGGATGATCTTGGTATGATGGAGTAGGTTACTTAAGCAGAGTAACGTAGTGTGTGTATGTCTGCAGCATACTCACGATGCGGTACTTCGCCTTAAGTGACCTAAGTACAAATTGCTTGAAATTCCTTCCTTGATGATTCATATCCTTGTGATTCGATTTCCGTATTCTTATTGAATCTTATCTCTATTTATAGCCTTGCCGTCAATGACTATGGGGACTCAGAGTGATGTAGCGAGGGCCGAGGTCAGAGTTGGTTCGGGTGAGACGAGCACTGACCAGGATGGTACTCTTGTTGCACAGGTGCAGACGGATCAGCCTTCGACAGATCAGCTCGCTAGGCTTGTGGTCGAGATGCAGGACTTGCGCCAGACGATGAGTTCATTTGTTAAGACCGTTCGAGCGCTACGACAGGAGCTTGTCACCCCTGTTACTCAGTTGTTCTTTGGGATCAGCATGCAGCAGTCAGTCACCTACATAGCACCAGTGGATGCAGCTCCAGTTGACGAGGCACATATTCCAGAGACTCGGAGGGTTCCGGAACAGAGGAGGACTCGTACCAGTGTACCAGCCCAGAGACAGAGGTTTAGTCATCGAGATAGATTTCATGGCCGTCGTGGGAGTAGCAGAGGTTTCGGACGAGGACAGCCGTCCAGCTCTCATCCCCAGGAGGGTCAGCAGTCACCACTTGGATGTTTTCGATGCGGAAGCCTTCAGCACTTCGTCAGACATTGTTCCTTAGCACATCGTCAGGGACATGTCCAGAGAGGTCGTGGACGTGGAAGGTTCGCTCAGAGGAGTTAGTCTACCAGAGGAGTTCAGCCAGTTGCGGGTAGGGGGCAGATACAGGAGTTTGCTTCTACTCATCAGGACGCGCAGGCGTCCAATGCAGAGTTTTCAGGTATCCTTAATTTATATGTTCATTTGATGTATTCGTTTGTTTTTCACACTTGTGCCGTGTTAGGTAGATTAGCCTTTTGTTGTGTTAAGTTCTATCAGCGATTCTTTTGTTGCGCGACACGTATATCAGTTGTGTGCCAATCGGATAGGAGATAGAGATTCGTCCGTCGTTTCGATCCTTCTAGAGACGTTGGATTTGACGTTCTCCTGGGCACGGACTGGTGATTGATCTCAAAAACTATCTATTAACCGCAATCAAGAACGGCGTCGCTTGGTAGCTAGCCGGTGAGTACGGGTCGGTCCATAGGGATGTTGTGAATCTCCGATTCGTTCTTACGAGTTAATTCCGAAGGGTGTTCGGATTACTTATTAAATCTAAAATTCCTAATTAACATAGGGCAATTATCTAGATCTATTCTTGCTAGGGTTAGGTTTAGGGATGGTTTGGAAATGCAATTAAATCTCAACGCTTTCTATACCCGAATGAAGATCTGTGAGGAGTTATGGTAATTATCAATAAAGGGGATTAGATCCATTCGGGAAGGTGTTCCTTCCTCTAGGTTCTTGTCCTTCCTTTAGAGATCCTTACCCTAACCTCCATGGAAAACGCGCGCAACCGGGCTTTTACACTACGGTGTCATCGTTACCTCGAGGGGTAGGATGCCGTAGGGCGCGGTGTGTGCGTGTATGCATGGAGTCCTATTGTAAATATTTGGTGGGTAAGAAAGGGATGAGAGATCTCATCTCTCAAAATCCTTCCCCAAAGCTAAACCCTAAACAAGTTCCTAGGGCATGAAATTAAATCTACCTAGGGCAAAGAATTGAAATCTAAACTAGGGCGAGAAATTAAATCTACTTACAGATGCATCCCTCCAATCATCCATGCAGGGTTGTCAGATCTGAATTTCTGAATGGAAAAGAAACACCGATGCTCTCCAAAAGAATTTCTGAATTTTTATTAAAAGGAGGCATGAAAAGAATACAATGATTTGGGCTTCTATTTATAGGAGATAGAAACCCTAGGTTACAATTGATTCGCATGTCTACATTTACCAAAATATCCTTAGGAAGACCTAGTCAAAGTAGACTTCCAAGCTTTGGTAAAATTTTATGTCTGGAAATTTTGGAACTGATTCTGGGCTTCTTGGGCTTTTTATTTCTTTGGATCTTTATTCAATTTGGCTTCTCTATTTCTTCCAGATCTCCAGTGAACAATTGTAGTGGACTTTTAACCGTTTGCTTTGTAATCTTGGACCTTGCGTTGCCTTGTACTGATCTTTTGTGTAGGCTTGATTAAGATCCTTCTATTTGTTGGTCAAAAGTCCCTTTTTTGTATCGTCTTTTGTCTTTTTCACTGTTTTCGCTCCAAGAACCTGTAACCTGTAATATGTAGCAGACATGCGTCAAAAGCACCTGTTTATTTATAAAAAGAATAAGAATGGGGAATATAATAATGCAATATTATGGTATGAACAAATACCCCCAAACTTATCTTTTGCTCGTCCTCGAGCAAACTTATTTTTATTCACTAAAATCCTAACCACACTTTCGCAGGGAAACACGATTGCACTGAGCTCGCGCAATAAGCCGTTAAACCTCTAGGTGTCCCTAGTAGGAGGAGTGTTGTCTCCTGAGGGTTTTCAGCGGATACTACCCACAAAATCCTATCAATTCGGCCCATTAACTTTTGTTCTCCAATTAGGTTTTCTAACAAGGAATTCTATTATCTTTGACCCGTAAATTATCCACCCATATTCTTCACGCTTCCTCATTATTTAACTTAAGATTATATATGTTCTATAGACTTACTTAGCTTTCGGCATTTTTTAAGTTTTCCTTCTAGGGTTCCATCTCCACTTAGGAATTTTTATCAACTCTTACTAAAGATACAAGTTCTATTCTTCATTTCTTTCTCTCATCTAAACTCCAATCACATATCCCCACGTGTGTGTATAATTCACCCCTACACTTGGAAATTCAAATCAAGCAATCATACCCTTGTCCGTTGTCCAAAGTACTTATTAGTAGGTGAATTTTTAATTGAATTTTGCTTACACATCCTTCATGCGACCGTTAATACTTCTTGAGGTACCAACGACCGATTACAAAATGCGTTTGCACTTTTAAAGCATAATTCCTAGTCTTGCAACATCCAAGGCTTTTTAGCAGTGACTCCCAAACCAGTTGGTCTAAGGCACTAGGTGATGAAGCACTCTCGCTAAATATTTTTCTATTTTTCCAGCCTTAAGTAATCACAAAAATCAGTGTCCATTTTTTTTATTCTTCATTCACACTTATATATATATATATATATATATTTCATTTTCATTGCACTAAGGACTTTAGATAAGAGCATTTCAAGGTCTCTTTTACTATTCAAAGTTTCAAGGTGCGTGATTGTGCAAATTGTAGGATATACATTTTCAGAATCTAGACTTAAACTAGGAACTATTTTTCAAATTTATACTCTAATAAGAACATCAATACTTTTCCTTTGTTTCGACTTAGCCCAAGAAGTGAACCCAAAATTTGCCTATTTCTAAATAAATTACAAAGACATATACTTTCTACCGCTAAACTTTAAGGAAGGCTATTTTTAGGGTTTTTAATTTACTAAGTCTAAGATCTAGTTGTTCCTACCCAGTTAACCTGTTTATCAAACTCAAGTCAAATACGGCCAAGATTGAATACATTGATTTTTATAATTTTTGAAATTTTTCAAATTTTTATGGGTTTTCAAATAAGTATGCAAATGCAAAACTATGTACAAATGAATGCGAAGGAAAGAAGACGTACCGAGCATACCCCCAAACTTGAACTTGACAGTTTCCTCACTGTCATACTAAACCAAGAGGGTCAAAATGTCGGCACTCCCCTGTTTATTTATTTACAATTTTTTTTAATGTTTTGAATTTTTATTTTATTTTTTATAGAAAAAGAAAGCAAAAATATATATACATATATACAACAAGGTTCCCCCCAAACTTAAGCTTGGCCTTACACAAGCCAAAGGTTAGCACCAACCATTCAAAAATCTTATCGTGGTAATGATCGAGTTGGTGAAAGAATGGGGTGGAAAGAAAAGAGATGAGAAGCACACGAGACCGTGTGGGAAGAAGAATGGAATATGGTCTCGGTGGAGGAGAAGAATGGCGGAAAGGAGAAAGAAGTGGAGTACGATCTTGAGGGTGTAAATCGAGTGAATAAATCAGCACAATTTGTGATGACCGATATGTTAAAAGCGATTGCGCTAACCTATCAACCCGTCGAGAAATGGGGTCAAATCTTTCAAGATTCGCAAGAAAACATGGGTACGCCGAACTTGGTATAGGAGATGAAAACGTAACGGTCTCTTGTACGGTCGGAACAATGGGAAAAACGAAAGGGAGTAAATTAGGGATAGTCTCATTCTCACCGTAATAAACTGTTTCGAACTTGAAAGATTCCATTAATGGTTCGAAACTACTATAATCAACCGAGTCTGATGGCTCATCTGAAAATGTAAAGGACTCAAACTCGGGCGGTGAGTCATCAACATCGTCCAAAAAAGTGAAACACTCATAGGTGTTATCGTCTGTGAGAATTGTGTCAGATTCAAAGGAAAAGGTTTCAAGCTCACAGTCTTCAAGCGGGGTCGGAACGACGGGAAGAAGGGAGGGTGATATAACAGTCAAAGGTTCAGGAGGATGAATTGGAAAATCAGACACATCAAACAAAAATAATTCAACCTCAATATTATCCTTAAGACTCTCCTCAATACTATCCTCAATATTTAACTCATCCATGCCATTATCATCAAAATCAAGACGCATGCGAGATTCAGGAGAAACATTTAATAACTCAGGATGATGATTTGAACATAACATTTCAATTAAATCGACAGGTTCATCATTCGAAATATTCCCGGCGTCTATATCCTCAATTAAGTGAAAATCAATTTCTTTAGACACCTCCTCAAAAGCATGGATGTTTATCAATTTAGGTTCTAGAGTGGAGGTGTAAAGATCAAACGGATTAGGTGCGGTTTCACTCGAAAGGGGTTCCTCATAATCTGGCAAATCAAACACTACAAATTCGCTCAACTCATCATTTTGGACACATGTTTGAAAATTGGAGTTGTTGGATTCAATTGGGTATGGGTAGGTTTGATTTGGAAATCCTCTCTCATTCTCACTCTGTCCAACCGCCTCCTTATACATTGAAAATTTTTGAGCTAGCGGGAAACTAGCTACCGGTTCACTAGGTTGCATAAGGGCGGCCACGGACGCTTCCACATTCCTAGTCATTTTATTTGTTGCAGCAATATAAGCCTCCAACGACTCTTCCAAACTAGACATGGGTGTTGAGGGGGTTTCGGTAAAAGATTCGAAATTGTTTAGATATGTGAAACTCTCAAAAGGCTGTGTAGAAACAGTGTCTAGTGAAGGTGGGAAGGTCGGGTAGGATTGGTAGGAAGTGGGTGGTTGGTCAGGTGTAGGGTCAACATGTGGATAAAAAGGTGAATAGTCTTGTTGATCCCTAGAACTAGATAAGTGGAGAGGGGTGAAAGATCGGCTGCAAGATTGAGCAATATGCTCAGCAAAGGACATCGGCTTAGGAGTGACAGAAGGACTTGAAAAAGTGGTATCAACATATTGAAGTGGTAAAGGTTGACTTGGTTGACACGAAGTGGGTTGAAAAGTCAAACTGTTTCTCCTAGACGCCTCTATTTGATCTTTCAAAGATATTTTAGGCAAGGAAGGATCGTCTTTAAATTGACCGAACAAATTGACGTACGATGCAAAATTAGGTTCGGGATACCAAAGTTCGGCAAGTGATTTGTTATGTGGGGTACCCATGTTAGAAGAAAGGGTGAAAGAAAGAAAGATGGGTGGTGGTGCAAGGATTTATTTGCGGCTAATTTTTTTTTTTGCAAGTTTCTATAAAAGATTTGTCCTTTTTCTTTTTCTTTATTTGAAAATTGTTGCAAAAAGATTTTTAGTAAAAGATATGCAACAGAAAAATATTACTTGCAATCGGTTATTATTTTAAGCATATCACAACGAATCTTTATTTGGAAAAATTTGTTGCAAAAAGATATTCGAGAAAAGATATGCAACAAAAAAGATTACTTGCAATCACTTTCTAATTTAAACAAATCGCAAAAATCCTGCACAAGATTGTTATATGGAAGGGAAGATTTTTTTAAGCACAAGGAATCCTGCAGAAGATTTGACAAAAGATATATGGGGATTTGCAGAGGGAATAAATAGGAAACAAACCATGCAAAAATTTCGCGATGATGATGCAAGAGGGCCGCGGAAAGGCGACGGGAGCGCGCTTAAGCAGCGGTTTAGCGGTGGGATGGAGGCTTCAGGGCTCCAAAAAATTTCTGCTGTTCTGTACTTGTAATCTCTCTCTGTTTTGATGTATCCTTTTCTGTTTCGAACTCTGAATTTTTCCAGATCCGATTTTGTATATCCTGCAAAATTCAAACAACAAAGTATCCCTTCCAAAAATAACAGATGAAATATTTTTATATTTTTTATGATTTTTCAGATTTTTTATTTTATTAAGATTAACCCGAAATTGCAAAAAGGAAATTTCTACGCCATCCCCGGCAACGACGCCATTTGATTGATCTTAAAAACTATCTATTAACCGCAATCAAGAACGGCGTCGCTTGGTAGCTAGCCGGTGAGTACGGGTCGGGCCACAGGGATGTTGTGAATCTCCGATTCGTTCTTACGAGTTAATTCCGAAGGGTGTTCGGATTACTTATTAAATCTAAAAATCCTAATTAACCTAGGGCAATTATCTAGATCTATTCTTGCTAGGGTTAGGTTTAGGGATGGTTTGGAAATGCAATTAAATCTCAACGCTTTCTATACCCGAATGAAGATCTGTGAGGAGTTATGGTAATTATCAATAAAGGGGATTAGATCCATTCGGGAAGGTGTTCCTTCCTCTAGGTTCTTGTCCTTCTTTTAGAGATCCTTACCCTAACCTCCATGGAAAACGCGCGCAACCGGGCTTTTACACTACGGTGTCATCGTTACCTCGAGAGGTAGGATGCCGTAGGGCGCGGTGTGTGCGTGTATGCATGGAGTCTTATTGTAAATATTTGGTGGGTAAGAAAGGGATGAGAGATCTCATCTCTCAAAATCCTTCCCCAAAGCTAAACCCTAAACAAGTTCCTAGGGCATGAAATTAAATCTACCTAGGGCAAAAAATTGAAATCTAAACTAGGGCGAGAAATTAAATCTACTTACAGATGCATCCCTCCAATCATCCATGCAGGGTTGTCAGATCTGAATTTCTAAATGGAAAAGAAACACCGATGCTCTCCAAAAAGGATTTCTGGAATTTTTTATTAAAAGGAGGCATGAAAAGAATACAATGATTTGGGCTTCTATTTATAGGAGATAGAAACCCTAGGTTACAATTGATTCGCATGTCTACATTTACCAAAATATCCTTAGGAAGACCTAGTCAAAGTAGACTTCCAAGCTTTGGTAAAATTTTATGTCTGGAAATTTTGGAACTGATTCTGGGCTTCTTGGGCTTTTTATTTCTTTGGATCTTTATTCAATTTGGTTTCTCTATTTCTTCCAGATCTCCAGTGAACAATTGTAGTGGACTTTTAACCGTTTGCTTTGTAATCTTGGACCTTGCGTTGCCTTGTACTGATCTTTTGTGTAGACTTGATTAAGATCCTTCTATTTGTTGGTCAAAAGTCCCTTTTTTGTGTCGTCTTTTGTCTTTTTCACTGTTTTCGCTCCAAGAACCTGTAACCTGTAATATGTAGCAGACATGCGTCAAAAGCACCTGTTTATTTATAAAAAGAATAAGAATGGGGAATATAATAATGCAATATTATGGTATGAACAACTGGTTAGTTACGTGCTAGGCGTCTGTGGACTACCATGAGGAAACAGTTAGGTTTGTTTTCCCCGGCGAGTCAGTTCTTGTTGTGCAGGTGGATAGTTGTGCCGCCTCTCACAGCTTGAATTCAGTCTTTTTCGCTAGTCGGCTATTGAGGAGATGTCGTGGATTCTTGGCGTTCATTCGTAATACCGTAGCCACAGTTAGGATTGTTGGACCGGGTTCCTTTCGTGCTAGAGTTTTCCGACGTTGTTCCAGATGAGCCGGCGAAACTTAGGGACCTAAAGGATCAGCTGCAGAGTTGTTTGTTGGGGAGTTTCGTGCGTCTGAGTGTTTCGCTTTTGGAAGCTCCTATTTCTGTTCGTCAAGGGGAAAGATGGCAGTTTAAGGTTGTGTTTCGAAGGATCGTTAATTGAATCGGCTTACGGTGCGGATAGGTATCCTTTACCTCGCAGTGACGATTTCTTCGATCAGCTCCATAGTGCGAGACATTTTCTAAGTTTGTTCGGGATCAGGTTATCATTATTGCGGTTCGGAGTGATGGTATTCCGAAGACTGCCTTGTGCTTACTACGGGCTTTGTGTGTATTAGTGAGTCATTGGATTCACTGATGCCCTAGCAGCATTCGTAGATATGATGAACCGGATTTCTTCAGGCCGTTCCTCGACCAGTTATTGTTGTGTGATTTATGACATTCTGGTTTGATTAATGTGTCTTGAGGAACAGGAGCAGCACTTGAGGATTTGTTATACAGATACTGGGAGAGCCCCAGCGGTCTGCTAGATTCTCGGAGTGTTCCTTCAGGATTGCTTGTGTTGACTCCTAGGTCTTGTAGTCACGGGAGATGGTTTTGTATGGTTCCGAGGGAGATCGTGGCCGTATAGCTTAGGCCCAGACTTGTGAGCAGGACGTAGGTCCGCAGATTTTTGGGCTTAGCAGGTTTTTACCGCCGTTTCGTGCAGAATTGATAGAGTAGTGCTGCACCGTCGACTGAATTGACTGGGAAGGAGGTTTCTTTTCTTCGAACTGAGGCATGTGTGCGGATTTTTCGGCAGTTGAAGATTCGGTTAACAACTGCATCAGTTCCTTCTTTGTTTTCTGGTTCGGGCGACCTTGTGGTTTAACTGTAATGTTTCTTGAGTGTGGCTCGATATTGTACTGAGGTGACACTATAGAGTTATCGCTTTTGCTTCCTTACTTTGGAGGAAGTACGAGAAGGATATTCCACCCATGATCTGGAGATGGCCGCGGTGGTTTTGCGTTGGAGATTTGGAGACACTATTTGTTCGAGAGTCGTGTCAAATTTTCACGGACCACCAGAGCTAATGTGCACCTTCCTGCTGCGGATTTTGATTGTTGTGATAGTCTTCTGTAGATTTACAGTTCTTGTGCGATCGTTGAGTACAGCTTAAGTTCGTTTCTACTGAAGGGACAGCTTGCTCATGTCCACCCCCGACCACTTTTTCTTTAATCGTTTTCGCGAGACACTGCCCACCGATGCTCGTTTGTCAGAGATACTTAAGCATCTCGGCTGGGTAATGATTCGGAGTCCTTAATTTGTGACACGGGTGTGCTAAGTTAGGGACGCGTTTGTGTACCTGATATTATCGGGTAGAGACGTGAAATCCTAGAGCAAGCACATCAGTCATTTCTCTGTATTCATTCAAGTTCCACCAACACTCGACGTGACTTGTGAGATAGTTACGGGTGGGAAAGGATGTAAAGAGAAGTTTCAGGTTTTGTTTCAAGGTGTCTGTCTTGTTGTGTGCTTAGGTTGAGCATTTAAGACCGGCTGGAGAGTTGCAACTTTAACCGTTCCGAAGAGGGAGTGGGAGCAGATCTCCACGAATTTCGTTATGGTGTCTACCCAGGTTTAGTCAGGGTGTGAATCCATTCGGATGCTTGTCGTCCGGTTTTGCTCAGTTTGCTCAGTTGTTCTTTGTTAGTTGTGCGTTCGTATTAATTGTTGTCGGCAGTTGGGGATCGTCACTCGCCATTGTCAGGATTCTTCTTCAATAGCTGTTATCAGGAGACACTCCAATTGGCAACCTTTAGGTTTAGGGGTTAAATCGTGTCGATCACCAGTTTGTTATTTTTCTGACTCTGCGTAAGTAGGATTTTGGACCCCAGCTAGTCTAGAGACTTCGGAGATGATCCAGTTGATTCAGGTCAGGATGAGAGTAGCCCAGCGCAAATAGAGGTCTTATGCCGACTGTGTTGGTCGTAGACATAAGTGCGCAGTGGGAAATCATGTATTCCTGCGGATTTTTCCGATAAATGACGTGTTGAGTTTTGGGAAGCTTATCCCAGGATTGTAGGTCCTTCTGAGATCCTTTAAGCGAGTTAGTTTCGTTGCCTTTAATTTGGCACTTCTGCCCAGATTATTGAGTTTTCACCCCGTATTCCTTGTGATGATACTTTACAATTACCTTCATGACCTTTCTCACATGATTTGGCACCAGACCATTTGGCTTGGACACGATCGTTTCGCTCACCGGCAGCCATTTGTGTTAATGGCTCGGCAGGTAAAGAAACTTCGGTCAAGGGTCTTGCCATCTGTGAACGGTTTCCTTGGACGTAGCCGTATAGTGAGGTAATCACTTGGGAGGCTGCAAACGAGATTTGAGAGTTGTAATCTTCTCTTTGAAGGTACGCGTAGCAGTATATTTTTAAATCCGGAGACGAATTTCTTTTAAGGGGGGAGATTGTAACACCTTAGAATGTGTTTTGTGGCTAATTTTATTTTAATATATAGTTTTTAATAAAAAAAGTTTACCAAATTGATTTTCAATTATTTTATCCTATTTAATGAATATTTTATTAGATTTTCCTATCCTTGCACACACTTGTGCATGTTAACTAGGGTGTTAATTTGGGGTTTAGCCATGATTAGCAACATGATGAACTAACCATTCCCTAATCTAGTTTTATAAATTGTATTAGGTGCTTTTGGGTTTTAATTGTGTATGGTTGTTTTAAAAAAAAATAAAATGAAAAAAGGATTTTAAATTTTTTTGAAGTGTTGACCATTAGAGAGAGAGAGAGAGAGAGAGAAAGAATGAGCATGGGGCAACATGGCATGAGCCATGCTCATTTAATGAAGTGAGAGAGAGTGAGAAGGGGGGGTTGAATTGTTTCTCTCATTTCTCATTCTCACTCTCATTTCCCTCACACTCTCGCACTCTCACACACTCACACCAGCAGCCATCAGCAGCAGCAGAGAAGCATCAGCAGCATCAGCAGCAAGCAGCTTCAGCAGCAGACAGCAATATCATCAGCAGCAAGCAGCTTCAGCAGTAGACAGCAACAGCATCAGCAGCAGCTTCTGGCAGCAGCAGCAGGAGCCCAGCAGCAGTAGCAACCCCTCATCTCCTCCATCCACTCCTTCTCCTGCTCCCTAGGGTCCCTTAGGGTATATGTTCTAAACTCAATTCCCTTTTTCTTAGCTTGTGTGTAGAATTAGCTTCGGTTTGTGTTAAATAGTGAGTTTAGTGCTAAATATGGTGAATTGTGTGGACTTTTGATTAAGTAATGATTGTGTTGGTTAACCCTGCCTATTTAAGTGTTATTAGGGTCATTTTAACTGAGATTTAACCCATATTTCACTAAAATACCATAGGGTTTCCATTTTGTGCAAAATTAGCGTTTTTAAGCGATATTGGGGATTTCTGTGATCTGCTTTTGACCCGAACTCTTCAGGATAAAATTGAGGAAACTGGAGCATGCTTACTAGGTCTAGAACACACCACCAGAACACGAGCCCTTATTTCCAAAACTTGGCCGCAAATTAAAGTAATCTGGCCGCAAATTGCGGCCAGGAAGGAGAACTGGGTGTTGGGTTTTTGTGTAGGGTAGTCTGCTGTGTTCTCTAGTGTTTTGGCATGTATAGTTTTGTATGATTTTACCTGTAGCAAAATCTGGGATCATATATCGTATTTCTAGTTCGTTGTGTTTGCGCGATACGCGCGATACGTGAGTGGTTTCTGTGATCCAGCGTGTCGCGGTTGTTTTAGACGCGTATATACACGTTTCAGCGTACCGTGCACACGCGCGTTTAGTTCACGACGCGAGTTTCTTGTTTGGTTTCAATATCGTGTTTTGTGAGATATTTTGCTTATATATGGATTTCTTGTATAATTTCCAGGTTCGCAAGCGGGTACGTCGGGCGCAGCCACGAAAGGGAAGCAGGTGGTCGGCTACGTGTAGCACGCGACCAGGTGAGTAGATTTAACATCTACAGGGGAATCGCCCGGATGGCGTTATGTGTCTGGGCTAGGAATGTCAATAGCTGTGGCATATTCTAGGTTATATTTAGAATTGTGCATTCATCCTATTACTTAGATGTAGTTGTACTGTGACTAGTAGCCGTACGACACTGCACATATTATTGACGGTTCATGTTGCACGAGCACGGATTGTATGCTACACACACATCGTCAATAATTTCCATGTCACACACAAACCACTTATAGATATTATTGCTTGGTTAGGGACTTTGCGACATCGTTTCACATTACTTATCACATATGACATTTAGCTGTAGATATACTTACTCACATATTCCAGTTATACCCAGGGGGTATACTTCATCAGTTCTTATAGGTAGATGCCTATACATTGCTACCCCTGTATGTTACACATATATTCAGTTGCAGTTACATATTTACCTTTACTGATGTTACTTAGCAGTTTTCCTTTTATATGCTCGCATTTCAGTTTATGTCTCATATATTCTATTCATGGATTTGCGCATTCTTATATGGATTTTTCATGATATTTTCTGGATTTGGGAACCACGGGAGTTCATGAAATTATGCATACATTGAAAAACCCGGTTTTCTTGATATGATATTTGCGCATCTACGATGAGTTTTATCGGTTCTGATATATATATACCCCTACGAGGAGGCGTCGAGGCCGTAGAGGGTACATGGTGCGGCCCGGAGGTACCCCGGGGCAAGAAAGGGATGTCGATGTACCACGCCGATGAGCCCATCACGGGAGCCATACCGTCCGGTGATAGTACCAATGACTCGGCGGTGATCAAGGGGATACCGTTGGGAGTCACGTACGTATGGATACGTGAAAAGACGAGGGTCAGAGCTATGCACTCGTGCTTTTCGGGATAGCGTATGATACGTACCTATCAGGATGCTAGTCTTGGTGACGGCATCTGATAGATTAGTATTTCTGTGTCAATGCTTGGCACATTGGTTTCATGATATTTCTAATTATTCTTTGTATATATAACATGGGATTTAGCCGCTGTTATATATACCCTTACACCAATATTAGTGGAGTGGGACGCTAATATATGTGTATTGACCCCATCATTTTTATTTATGCAAATATATATTTAGGATGCTAGAATTTTACTAGGGATTTGATTTGGGATATCAGGTGATTCATGGAGATTGGATACCGGATACATATGAGATTGCTGATTTGTACATTCGGGATATAAGAGATTTATTCGATATTGTACATTGAGGAGATATGAGACTTATATGATATGAAAGCCGATTGGGGACTGATTTGAGAAATTGGGATTTTGAGTGTCTTGATGGATTGTGATCCTACCACGATGTCAGGATTCCGTGGAAATAACATATTTCTCTCCATACCTCACTCCTATTTGTTTATGCGCTGTTTCATGTATTAGTAGTATCTGTTAGTGTACCCTTCATGATTGTTGCATATTTACATTCTCATATCCTTATTGCATGATTATTGTATACTGATTGTCATATCATTATTGCTCCATATATTTGTTGTACCTGATAGTATACTTTCCATTATTCTGCACTCATATGACCTGTTATTACTGTTAAATCGCATATCTTAGATTCATGCTGTACATACATACCTGCGATTACCTGCATATGTTATCTACTATTCACGAGTTTGAAACTCACCCCCGTTGTGCCACAGTTGTTTTGCATGGTGTTTCCCTAGAGTAGTCGATGCAGGCTATTCATCCATCATCTTTTGCTACAGATACCGCATCGGCTCACAGTGTTCTATTTTGCTTAGGTGGGTTTTGGTGGTTATCTGTATTTTGTATTGTATATTGATGTATGCTTGTACTCTCCATCTACTGTTATTTTGTTGACTTAGAGACTTGGTGAGGACGATATTGTATATTATTTATGGATTTGTTGACTTTTATACAGTTTCCTTTCTATTGTCTTTTATTTCTTCGCCACGGCGTCGTATATTTGTGATGGTGATTGTTTTCCGCCTTTGGACGTGTATTTTCTACCGTTTGGGGATACTTCATTTATATTTATGTTGTACCTATCTTTGGGCTAGATTTTACAAAGGGGGTGTTGCCAAAATTTTAAAGAAAGAAAGTTGGGCTTTAAAAGAATTTGGGTTGTGATTTCAAATGTTTCAAAACTGCTATTATCTTTTCTTGTCTTTTTAATGGTTTAGATTTCTGGGTTTTGGATTTCTTTTGCTGCGTTACGTCTTTAGGCGTTGCGTAATATTAGGGCCGTCACGTGCCAATTTCGGGTCGTGACACAGCTACCGTATACTACGCCTTGACGGAGTCAACAAACGCAGCACGAATACTAAATAGTACTTATCTGAAATGATGGAGGGCTACGACTGGTTTTGAAGAAAACCTTTAACATAATAAACTTGATATCGTTGTAGAATCTAGTGATTTGAAAAGGAGTGGTTTAAACTCTGCTTTTAAAATCGAGTAGTTTTCAAAACAAACCGACTAGGTTGTAGCATTTGCTAGCTTGTACTAAAGAAGTCATTCCCGGTGAAGGGATCTCGGCTATTTCCTTATCAAATGAGGTGCTGGATATCCATCAAAGAATACCGCTATGTAAAGCAATAACTAGAGCTACCTTTTTGAAAAATTTGATTCTACAACATCTTTAGGCTTATTTTCTTTCATTAATCTCATTAATGAATTCCCATCATTTATGTTTGCTAAACATCACAGAAGAAACGAAAATAGAACGTACGCTCATGCCATCCGCATTCGCCACGGGGCCCCGTCATGCACCGTTAGGTTACTTAACTAACGGCAGAGCAGGGGTTGGACTAGCGCGGGTGAAAAACATAAGCAACGTTTTTTATATATATCATATATATACAGCATTCGTCTCAGGAAGTTATATGATCATATCACAGAACACAGGCAGCAGAAAACAACATATGAAATATTGGAGATACTAGGAGGTCTGTGTTATAAATTCAGCCAGTAATGAAAAACACGGATTCCATAGCCGTGATGAATAGCCAAACCCACATCCCTAGACTCTTACGAGAGCGGCAAGCAACCCTGCCAATTCTAGAGTTAGGAGACCCGGTCTCGACTCCTCAAGATGGTCTTCTACTGGACTTTAAAATCCGGTTACTTGTGCTCCCCGCCTTGGGTCTATCCTAATGAGGAAAAGTAAATAATATACATCAATAGTGACATCATCCAATCTAGAAGTGTCCCAATAAAAGAATATTACATACAGTTTTTACATGAATGAAAATAGAAAAACTCTCATCTCACGCAAAAAACCCCGGCCATTCAATCATGACGATCCAATATAACATATCACAGCAACACATAACATCACATGTCATCAACGTAAGTAAATATGCGTATCTCGAAAGTCATTGACGTATAGCAACGAGATCGGCGATGCACCACATATTACACTTACGGTCGCAGAAAAGAAATGAAACATACAATAATTAGAATCCGCATATCCTTAGACATCATAAACTCGGAATACCTCATATCTTGGATTTCATGCCTAACCCTTTGAATCTTGCATTTATGTCTCGAATTGAAAACACTTTTCAATATAAAGTCGGGTAATTCAATAAGATGCCCGAGGTGATGATCGAATACTCATCAGGAAGTTTAGTAGATTACCGCACCCCCAATGCCGTCAACGAAGTGCACATAGGCGGAACACCGTGGCCGCGAGCACTCGAGTGGATGCTTTTGGCTATGGTGTTCTCCTATAGTCACTTATGTTGGATATGTATGCCCTAGAGGCCTTCACTGTACAGGATGCTAGGGATATATATGTACAGGACAATTTTGCTTGATATGATAGTATGCTATTTGGTTTGTCTTTATCTTAACATGTGATATGTTTTACTTTGTATTTCATATCTTGTATACATGTTGATAAAGCCCATTGGATTTTTGCCTAACTACCTGCGTTGTGATGGCGATCATACTAGTGGAAGCTGGGTAGTCAATAGGCACATCCTTAAAAGCGTCCCTAGTCGTAGGAGTAACGAGACTGGGCATCGTTACTCCAGAGTAGACTAGTGTATATATATCTAGACCCTGATGAGGGGCGATGGATTGGTCCCGCAGCTATTGGTGAAGTGCACCTAAGATTGTATACATGTGCTCACTGCATGTGAGTACACCGGACATGACTCGCCGAGAACTGACTAGATGGTATTATACCTAGCGTCAGATAGCAGTTCTCTGGTGACATGAGTGCAGATAGTCTGTCGACCTGAGGTCGTCATTTGTCTCGTGTGAGTTCCCACCGTGCTTTGATTACTTCCCTACTACGGCTTAAAGGAGTCCTGCAAACAGGTTTTAGTTGGGTACAGTCCCGAGCTACATAGAGGCAGTGAGCGACTGTTGGGGATTCGTCTCTCCCGGTATAGGGAGTCGATGTCGTGCTATGATGGGTTGGTCATTACCATAAGTCCCTGGCCAGGGCGGATTGAGAATTACTGGTGGTCGGACCAGTAGATTCTCAGATGGTCTTGAGCCACACCGACACGACTTGTCTGGTTATTAGGGGTCTGACATTTTCCACCCTTCTAGACCTTACATACGATACTCTCAGACGAACAGACCGTGCACAAGGTAAAAGGAACAAGACGTAATCGCATAGCACCCACTGAAAGTTGTGTTGTGCTCATCATTGCACATACGTTTTCGAATTTGGTTATAAAAACGTATGCGTCTTCGGATTCAAGCCCGTGGAATTTGGGTAACAAGTTGATGAAGTGGGTTTAATTTCGAAATTACCGCCATTGGCCGGTGAAAGAGAAAGACAAGTAGGAAGGGGTCCACGTATGGGGTAACATCTTTCTTGGAGAGAGATGCGCGGTGGATTCTGCGCACCTACGGGTGGTGGCAGGGTGGTATTGTGAAAATCTGATGGAGATCCGTCCTTCTCGGAAGATGTGGTGGGTAGAGGGGAAATAGAAGATGAAGAAATACCGACTTTGGAGTCGATAGCAAAGACACGGACAAGACGGGCACTAGAATCCCGTGTCCAGCCGATCATGCACTAAGCGGGTTTAGCGCACATAGCAGTGTGTGATATGTAGGAACTCTTTTAAGAAGGTTTGTTTTGAAAAAGTTTCGGATGTGAGACTTGACTCAACAAATCACAAAAATACATAATCAATCCCTAAAACTAGGGTCACTTATGTTAAGTCACTAGACCGCTCCTAGACTTCCAAAGGACAAGTCACAGGATCAATTCTCTACCACCTCTTTATCGCTCTTATGGCCAGGTAAGTGCCAGATAAGTGGAAGGTATCCGCTATACGAATCATCGAAAATAGCGGGCCTAATTAAGTAACCACCTTTCTTAGTCACACATTCCTAGACACCACAAGAGAAATGCAGATAAGCGATAGATTACCCACAATCTTCCTCTGTCCAAATTGAGTACGACGTTCCTTAGAGGCTTGGTCTAGATATTTTTTTAATTAATGTAGGGTGAGAGTATGCTCGTTTTGTGATTTGTGGGGTTTAGGAAGGACGATGAAATCCCCACATAATCTGGATTTGGGTTATTGCCCCTTAATGTCTGGTTAAGATTTGCACAAACAAACCGATATTAAAACACGCAAAAAGATTTTTAAGCGGCGATATTTGCAAAGAATCCTGCAGGAAAAATCAGAATATTGGATCCTAGAGGAGAGAGAAAGATATTAGAAAATTACCTGAAAATTTTGGGGGCCCAAATCCACCAAGCCGCCGCGGTTCCACCGCAATTTGCTTATTCCCGCCGCGGTTCCGCCGCAGGGTAGAAGGTTTGTTCGCCAAAATTTCTTCAGTGCTCCCCTCTGCTCTTCTGAGATATATTGAAAGTCTCTGAATCTCTGTTTCCTTGCTCCAGTTACTCCAAATTCCCTTGCAAAACTCGCACAATAATCGTTAAATATACAAGATGGGGTTTTGGTTCTCGTTTATAATATATTGACTGGATTTTATAAGAAATCAACCCGAATAACAAGAAAAAAATTACAGCCGTTTCCCCATCAACGGCGCCATTTGATTGATGTGATGTTGAAAAAAGTGTGTTAAAAAGTAACCACAATCAAGACGGTGTCGCTAGTAGCTAGCTGCGATGAGTACGGGTCGTCCGCAGGGAAACGTGAACCTTTTTCTTGCATAGACGAGTTGATTGAAGAAGAGTGATTGTTTGTCGTTACGGATATACTACAGATAGAAGATTTATAAAGAAGAGGCTCGTAGGGTTTATAAGACTTAGTAGTAATGGATGACTAATTAAAAATGACTCATTTTATCTTTTAATAGTTTAAAACTAGATCGATAGTGATGAATATAGATTAGGGTTCTTTTGGAAGAAATTAGGGTTTCCCCACTACTAACCCTTGTCCTTGCATTGATCTCTATTCATGTCTATCCCTTAACAAAACAAGTGTTAAACCAATCTCAAATCGCGGTCGTGACCAGCAATAAATTGGTAGTGCGCTCGATAAGGAGGTTAACATTTATTTTGCTAAAATTTATAGACTTTAAAAATGTATAAAAAATGTTAAATGATTTTATCATCTATTGATCTACCCTATCCTACAAACCATAGCAAGGTAGGAATTACTCACTCATGATTTAAGATTTAGAAGAAAGATTGAAGAATGAAAACATGATTAAGATGCAGAAATTGAATGCAAAAAGTAAGTGCAAAAGGAATTAAATAATAAAAACACTACCTTTATTAATCAACTATTGCATACAACTTGTGAAAATAGAGTACAAGAACCCTAATTGCTCTTAGATCTCTATCTTATTGGAAGTAGATGGGTAGTTGATGATCACTCGGATGCGCGGATCGCTTCGGACCTCTTGATTTCTTCAGTGATGATTTTTTATGTGAAGCTCTCGGTCCTTTATATAGTTATAGAAACTAGAAACCCTAGATTCCATATAATAATATATGCTGTTAAAAGCCACTAAATTTCAAATCGTACGGCTCTAGAACCACCGCGGATCCACCACGAATAACATACTTTGGCCGCCCCACCGCGGCATGTTAGTGGCATTAGGACTTGAGATTTTTTCAGCTCACTCTTGTTTACTTGTGGAGTTCCCTTCGATATCTGGATTCTGTGAATAATACTCTGAGTCTCTGCCGTTGCTAAATCTTACGATTTGCTTATATATTTCGGCAGATTTGATTCCGACATTTCGGATCTCTTGGATTCCAGACCTGAGCTAATCTGCACAATATCTCAAATCAAAGTGTTAGTAGTATTTGGTATTTTTGAGATATTATCCTAAGCATTTTATATGATATTATATGTTAAGAATATTGATTAGAAATATTTGATATGATATGCATATTTTAATTACAATATTTTATATAAATATTATATGCATGTATTTTCCCTTATTATGTTAATTATAATGTAAAAACATATGATAATAAACTTTTTACACATAAACCCTCATATATTCTATAATTTCAATAAACACCTTTTAGTACTTAACAATAGTGGGGAAAATGTTCATTCAAATGTGCAATATTTTAGACTAATCAATAGCCCGGAGTGTGTAGTATTAGATGTAATTCTCTATGATGTAATGTCTATTCATATTGCATAGCGAGTGTCCGACATTTGGACTGCCGTCACCGCGGCTTGTATTATTCTTTGGGGTGCGTCCAGGTTGCGGACGTAGTCACCGTTGTATATTCAGTTTTTCCATTATATACACTAGGATTACCCCACGACGGAGTGCTCGAATAGCCGTGTTCTAGAGGGCAACGGGCCTCCATCTTATGGTGTTGAGACCGGAGTGCCTTACTCCAGAATTAGCGGGTTATTCGCCGCACTTGTAGGGGGTATAGGATTGACCCGTGGAGGGGTGCCCAAGTCACCGGATTTTGGAAGTGCTGGGTGGCCCATTCACTTTGTTGATTGGGGTTGCCTCGCTTCTGGGATTGGCGGGTGGCTTGCCGCACTCGTAGGGGTCTAGGTTTCGATACTATGGGCTATCCACATGACCGGGAAAATTTCATTTCATATTTGGCTCCATTGAAATGTACTTTTCCTAGATTATCCGCATTTCCATTCAGTGTTTGCTTCTGCCGTGATGCTTTTATGATGTTACTTGATATCATGCATGAGACGAATGTTTCTATATATATTATATATTTAGTAGTCGCTATATATGTTTTGCATCTGTGCTAGTCCTGTCCCCGCTCTGCCGTAAGTTAAGTAACCTTACGGTGAAGACCCGGGACCTTGTAGCGAATGCGGATGGCATATATGTGCGTGCTTATTTTCGTTTCTTTTTTGGCATGATATGATTAATTGATGAGACTGTATTAATTCTGATTAATGAAAGGAAGATAAACCTAAATGATGTTGTCGGAACCAATTTTAAAACTACTTAGTTTTCTTCAAAACAATAGTCATAATCTTTTGCTTTGCATAGAGGTATTCGGTTAGAAATATCTTGCACCTCATTCGATTATGAAAGAGACTTGATCTCTTCACAGGGAGTATGCTTTTAAGCAAAAGTTTATGTTACTAGTTTTAAAAGTGGAGCCTAAACCACTCCTTTTCAAAACTGCTCGAGTTCCTTTAATGATATCAAGTTCATTATGTTAAAGGTTTTTCGCCAAAAACCAGCCGTATCCATTCATCATTTCAGATTAGTCTTGCTTAATATTTGTGCTGCATATGTTGACTTAGTCAAGGCATAGTGTTTGGTATCTATGTAGTATTTTTCTGCTGCATGGTGATGCGATTGATTAGGATAGTCGTACGGTCATTTTGACCTAGTCAAGGGCTCGTACGGGTGGGTCTAATCAATCCAGGATATGACGGGTTCAACTTGACTTGCGACTTATGATATGTTGACCTACTCAAGGTCATAAGTCGTTTGGTGCAAAAACCATATCAGGAGTTTCAAATATAAGGGAAACTTGCCAAGTTTGCACATACCTTCTGGAGTGTGGTAATTTTGGTCGGCTTCCGTCAAGCTTATCATGCGATGATAGTTGGGTCCTGATTCCCACTGATGAGTAGTTTACTTCTTGGGTTTTCCCGACTAATTCTCCTTTTAGGATTTGAAGGAGAATTCGAGGAAACAGTGGGAGCCATCCTGATTAGATTAAGTGATTAACTAATCTAATCTAGGTTAGAGTGCATACTGAGTGTTTCTTTTCTGTCTCTGGTTTGCGACCATGACCAGCCTTAAACTAAAACTCAACCAACTTAATCGAACCTTCTTACACACTTTGGTTTCGGATTGTCAAAATTCATGACAAAATCGTATATATCTCTGCCATTTCTAATTTCCCTTTGCATTTCTCCAGAACACTCCGTATCACTACGGAGATCCATATTGCTTGGAAATGCCATATCGTATAGTTACATACTAACTCAAAGAAACTTGTTTCAGTTCGAGGATGGCCACGGGTTCTGGAGAAATTGAATAGGATTATTCGGCTGTTTTTTATCTTTAACTTATCTCAGCTTGTGAGGGCTTCTAGTATTAGGAGAATACACCTATTACGCTTATTGGATAGTCTTTTTCCAAACCTTAGGCTGGTGTCCAATGGTAGGGAAAAAAGAAAACCAATTAGTCTAATTGTGGTGTACAGAAGCTAAGAAGTAAAGAAATATAGAAGGATTGCAGTGAGGGCAAGGAAATTTGTGAATACTATCATGAATCTGGATAGTGGAAGAGGCATTACTAGGAATACCCGGCCACCCACTCGAAACATTTTTATGTTTCAGTTTTCCTGTGCGGTGTTAATTGAAAACTGCTTTCCCAATTAGATTCTGACTCCAGAATATGTATTTACCAGATATGATTCTCACATTTGTATGGCGTTACAAATGCTGAGTGGGAGTAGAATATTAGGAATTGGGTGATTAGATTCACAATATCAGAATTCTTTGTAATTTGTGATATTTGAGGAAATCAGCTGGGTTTTGCCTTACGGCAAATATTTAGTTTTGAATAACCGTTGTTATGCACCAATTTTTAAAATTGAATATCTGTATTTTTATTTTATAAAGTGAGATATAAATTTTGAGAATTGTGTTCTAAACATTTACCTTTATCAGTTGAGGATAAGGTAAGGTGCATTGAATAAAGGTATAGAAATTCTTAACCAAAATACAGTTTTAAACTTACAGTACACGGAATTTGAGTTAGTATACTCTAGGGACTTATACATGGTAATGTATGTTGTTCGATGTCCATTAAGACAAGGGGTTGGTACTCATACTATATTCCATTTACTTATGACTTCTCTAGTTTTAGACACGTATTTCGTTTAAATACAAAGTCCAAATTTTGAGAAGTTATAGGTATAAGAATAAAGTAGAGAACCATGCGTTGGAAGTATCAGGGTCTTCGAGATGATCGAAGATGTAGATACTTATGCTACGAATTCCATCATAGTAATTTTGAGAACATGATTCTCTCACAGGTTAC
The DNA here is from genome assembly GCA_030015575.1 of Agapanthus africanus. Lineage (NCBI taxonomy): Eukaryota > Viridiplantae > Streptophyta > Magnoliopsida > Asparagales > Amaryllidaceae > Agapanthus > Agapanthus africanus. The sequence continues at coordinate 181,393,449 of CM057350.1, read as the reverse complement.
TCATCCATGGGTGCGCACCTTGAAGAGTAATGTTGTATGGCCTTTTCCATATGGGATATGCATTGGACGCAGTTGCATAACAATTAAATATGGTTCCATCTAAATTAGTTCCTTTGTTTCTATGTGGACATAGAATGGTTGCGTATCTTGAGGATGTTAAGATATGGAGTTATCCGGTTTCTGTTTAAAAACTGAATCCGGACAAACTCAAGGCTCATTTCTGTAATGGCAGTTTGTGGGTTATTCCAGGCTTTTTAGCAAGGGTTTAGCATTCTACCATTTACAAGATCAAAGGTTATTTTGTTCTTGAGTGGCCACCTTTTTATAAAAGGAATCTTTTTGCAAAAGAAACAAATGGGGGGTATGGTACAACTGGATTTGATTTCAGAACCACAAACGATTTTTGAAAATTTAGTAGAACTTATAGATTCAATTGGATTCGAAAATCTATTAGCCACTCCGCAGATTTAGTGGGTAACCTCAGCCACCCGAGGTACTTCGGTTTCCTCAAAATCGTTGACAGGGAGGTTTTGATGACCCAAGCTTGCCACTACTGCTGTCTTTGGCTATAAGATCCGGCAGGTGGATGACTATAATGTCATTCTAAATTGAATTTAGAAGTGCACGTGTATATAACTCTGCCAGAGGGTTGTTATAGTCAGTGGGAGTAGCGAAACGTGGTGGGCAAGTTGCTTATGTCTATTTATAGACTAAAGTAAGGAGAGCGGAATTGGTCATCTAGTTTGATGTAACAGTCGTCGACTTCATCAGAACAACAGATGGATCTGGTAAGAAGGTACTAGGGAGTGATGTCTTGGTATTTGGATGACATGCTCCTGATAGGAAGCGGTTTTCCTATACTACGATCGGTTATACTGTGAATGTCACAAGGTGTTTCTCCACATAGGATCTAGACAAAATATCAGGTATTCTGGTGACTAGATCTATGGTTTTAGATCTAGATTTGGGAAGTGTCCCAATTTGGATACTTTGACGCTATTCTAAAGTGTTTTAGAATGGATGATTCCTGGCATAGTGGTATATCCACAGGTAATAGAGTCACCCTCTCTAAATAGATGTCTTCTAGACTGATGAGGAAAGAGATTTGCATGATTGACATATCATTTGCTTAGGAAATTGAGTCAATTATGAGATATCAAGTACCACACTGGATATTGCTTTTGCATTAGCTGCAATAAGCATATATTAATCCAATCCTGGAGAAAAATTAGGAAGCAATTATGAACATAAGTGAATGTTCTTTATATATGGTAATGGCAGGCTTTTGAAGGAGGCGGTTACCAGTTTAGGCTTCCAAGGTGACCTGGATGACAGAGTAGCGTCAGAGCTATAAATTTACCTTCTTCAGAGGTGCAGTATGTTGGATAGGTTTCCAAGCAGGATACTGAGGTGGTTATGACGCTTGGTGCTGATTACATCAGCACTGGATACAGTCTAAAGAAGCTTGTTGGATTTGGTGTTCATATTATGAACAAGGTCCCATCAGATATCCAGACAAGTTCTAAAACATGTATCACTCATTTCGGAAGATAGTCATTCTCTACGAAGCTGAGATATAGAGAGATAAAGATAGAAATGTTAGAGCGGATCCACTCATTAAGGCTATTTCTCGAACACGTAAGTTTCTCAAAACAAGTTTTGAGAAACTGACCAGTAGAGAAGTTGGGTATTCGGCAGCACACGAGCTGTGAGTATGTGACACCACAATAATTAGCCTTAAGTGCAAGCAGGAGATTGTTGGATATAGTGCCCGCAAGGCAATTATTGTAATTGTAATTAGGCAATTATGATAATTGAACGAGGACCTATACAGGTAGAACAGTCTTACTCGAGATGATAGTATGCTATCTGGTTTGTCTTTATCATTATGTGTATACGTTTTGATAAAGCCCGTAGGATTATTGCTTGACTACCAGCATTATGATGGAGATCATATCCGTGAGAGCTGGGTGGTCTATAAACGCATCCTTAAATATCCTTAGTCGAGGGAGTATTGAGATTGGGCATCGATACTCCGGAGTAGACTATTGTATACTTTTTGAGACCCCGATGAGGGATGGTGGCCGGTCTCACAAGCCATTGGTGTTGAGTTACCTAAGATAGTATACAGGTGCTCACTGAAGGTGAGTACACTGGAAGGACTCGCCGAGAACTTCCAGATGGTATTATACCTATCGTCAGATGGAAATTCTCTTGTGGCATGAGTACGGGTTAGTCCTTTGACCTGAGATTTTCATTTGTCTCGTCTGATTTCCCACTGTACTTAGATTACTACCCTACCACGGCTCAAAGGAGTCGTGAAAACAGGTTTTAGTTGGGTACAGTCCTGAGCCAAATGGAGGCAGTGAACAATCGTTAGGGATTCGTCTCTCCTAGTATTGGGAGTCGATGTCGTACTGTGTTGGGTCATTGTAACACCCTAGTTCATTTATAACATATTTAATTTGACTATTTTCTAACCTTACGACAGTTTTTTATTATTATCGTTTTGGGTATGGATAGTGCATTTGGATTTGTGGCTAGTATCCGACCCGACCCGCATGATCTAAACCCATCATAGGTCTAGATTACGGCATATCCTTACTAGTACTAAGGATCCATGTACATTTAGATTTGATATTACACTTTTATGATATGTTGTATCTGCATTTCTTTTAGATAATACAAATTATAACAAAATATATATTTTAATACCTAGCATGGCTTGCATCATACCCCATACCTTATGGTTACATCCTGACATCGTGTTCACTTCCTGTTTGATGAAACAGACCCGTTTGGATCGCTACGTTTTGTTACGTGTATCCGTTCTTGGGGGTATGCATTTTATCTAACCAGACGTCACATTATAATTTTAAATGACACATGTATTATCTTTATTTTAAAACTAGATTTTAGAAGAGACCCGGGTATTTTTTTGGATTATTTTTGTATTAGCTATAAAGTCCTAGAAAATATATTATAATATTTTGTATATATCAATAGTTAAAATTATATATATATATATATATATAACTATATTTTTTAACTAATAATATAATCCTCACCATCTCCCCCCTCTCTCTTCTCAATCTCTATCTCTCTCTAACCCTCTGTCTCTCTCTCTCTCCTATCTTTCACACACTCTCTCTCCCTTCTTATATATATATATATAATATATTATATTACCTAATAAATTTAACCCAGCTCTCTCTCTCTCTCTTCCTTACATCTTCTTTCCCCTCCTGCTACGAACCCAAAACTTAAGCCCTAACCCACGCCTGTGTCTTGCCTTCGCCGCTGACTACCTCACCTTCATCACCTCCTCTCCCTCCTCATCATCCCCTCAACCTCATCTCCTTCTCTTCCTTTCCCCGACGACCATGACCCTTGCAACCCAAGCCCGAGCCCTAGCCCTCGTCGTCGACTTCCCCACGTCCGTCCCAACCTCACTATCTCCTCACCCTCGACCACCTTCTTCACCTCTTCTCTTCACCAACACCACACAACCTCTGCTACCACCCTTTCTTTTCCTGACCATCCCTGCACCCAGACCCGACGGCGACCCAACTCCAGGAACTCCCACGTCGTCGTTACCCATCTCCGGTGTCTCGCCGTCGCCGTCAACCTCACCCCATCACCACTCTCACCACTACCTCCTCTCTTCCTCCTCCATTCCCAAGCTCCCTGCATTCCTACACCATAACCCCGACCAACCCTGCAAACCCGACACCCACGCCTGCAACTCCTCACCGTCGATCACCCTGACCCTGTCGTCGTCTCTTCTGTCCCCAGAAGCCAGAGCCAAACCATAACCCCAATCCTTCCATCTCTTTCTTCTATTTTCTTTCTTTCCTTTTGTTGGTTTCTTGATTCTTGGCCATCGCCGGAGTCACGCACGTCACTGAAGATCCGGGCGACCCAGTCGTCGTCCTCATCCAGCGTGGTCACGTCTTGGAGTAGCCAAGTACAGTTCTATATGGGCGTGTGTGCATCGCGACGTTTACCCGATGACGAACGTGACATACATACCCTGTCGTGAGATTCGATCAGGAAAGTTTATCTTCTTACATGCTATGTTAATATATTTACATCCATATGAATAAAAATAATACATGTATTTTAATTCTGCATCAAACATTATAGTTTTACCGTTTTTCGATATCCGTTCGTATCCGTACTGAAAATTGCATATCTAGTTGAATGCCGGAACCTCAGTATATAATATTATTATTATATTAGAACAACGTGCTTTCTAATGTGCATCATACGTAGTCATGGACGTATAAAAATTTATCACAGATAGAAACTTGTGCATCCGTGAATTAACCGTGTCACGATATTCTTTACAGTTTTACATTGGATATCTAGTTGATGCATATACATCACGTGACAGGTTCATGACACACTACCGACTTGTTACATGGATCTTGTTACTAATGCCAACAATATTGACGTGTTGTCCTGATGGACGTAACCTGTTGTCTGCATAGACGAAAACCTGTACCTGCTTGATCCTGTGTTGGCATTAGATCTATCTTGGCAATACCTGACTTGAACACAAACCTGAGGGTAAAGAGGAAATCAAAAATGTAACCGAACGTAACTCAAAAGGCTATTATTACATGTTTGCCGTTTTTCCGGGTATTATGGAATATCCTGTTTGCTGTTTTTCCGGGCGTTACGGAATATCCTGTTTGCCATTTTTCCGGGCGTTAGGGAATAATTACATGTTTGCCGTTTTTCCAGGCGTTACGGAATATCCTGTTTGCCGTTTTGCCAAGCGTTACGGAATAATCCTGTTACTGTGGTCCCGTGGGGAATGAACGGGGTATAGACTGATGGGTTACGATGAGGATTACATTAATTGATTTCAATGACTTATAATATAGATAACCTAGAAGCCCAGTTTTAGGTTACACATCACATGCACAAAACTACCTCACTGTTGATATTTATGTTGTTGATTTATATTCACGTTTACATATCTTGTTACATCCTGGTTATTACTAATGTTTTGATATTATGATGCACCGACGTCTGGGTTTTGCATGGCCTAGTTCCTATACCTTTATCGCAGGTTGGACATGAGTACTTTAGCCGTCAAGCCGAGCAGTGAGAAATTGAGTTTAGTGATGCTTAGTTTAGTTATTTTTCCGCACTTTTATTTCCTGATGTGAGCCTATATTAGGACGTATTTTCAGATGTTGTTTATTGAATATTAATTTGTTTCCACTTATACATTTTATTGACTCTTTTATTTTGGCAAATGGACATGTACTAGCTAGTTTTATATTTTATTGTTCTTGATATCCTATTGACAACCGTAATGTGACTGTGGAGGGATGATTCCTATTCACAGGTAGCATGGTTGTCTCTGTCACGTGCCGTAGTTAGTGTACTCTGGGAAGCGGAGCGTGACAGTCAGCTATCACCAGAAATCCTTAGATAAGGTGGATGAGAATTTCTGATGTGATGTTAGTAGTTTCTCAATAGGTGATGAGCTTCAGACCAGCACAACTTATCGGGTTAGTAGGGGTCTGACGTAATCCACCCCTAGACCCGGTATGCGATTATCTCAGACGAAGAGACCGGACTGTACGGAGATTGTCACGGACAGGCTCAGTAGGGGTACGAATGAGTTTGCTCGTTGGCCTTCCTTTCACTCAATACCTGCGTAGCCATTACGTACAGTTAGTGCCGCTGACGTGCTTGTGGTTAAACCCACTGCCAGCGTATTGATGAGTCTTTAGAGTCCCACACAGAGGATTTTCCCAGTTCAGGAAAAATGATGTAGTGGTCGTATATTGATATGTGCAGGATTCCGATTAGGTATGTGGGCTAGCCATGCGGACTTCAATCGGACGGATGATAATACTACCCGGCTTAGGATTAAGCCGGATTATTAAATCAAGTTTTGATTTAATAATTTACATATATATATTTAGATATGTATATTCTATTATTATGTTCATTGTATTTTTTTATCTATTGGGTATTCTTATTTTGATACGAATACGTGCATGTATTTGCAGGGACGTATTCTTGTATTTATACATGAATACTTCTAGAAGAAGGACAACTCATTCCAAGACTTTTCTTTTTAAGAATTAAGAAATGAGATGGAAAAGATAAATAGTGGAGGGTATGGGCAAATGAATTTATAATTCATTTACAAACTATTCAAGTATGGTTGTAGTTTTAAAATGAAAAAATTCTTCTTACAAAAGTGTTGAATCATGCTTGAATTTAAAAAGGATATTATTCATTCCACCATTCTTGTTTCTCTCTCTTACATGGCTCCTCCTCCTCCTCCTCCTTCTTCCTCTACTTTCTCATGTGTTGAGATTCAAGAGGATTAAGAGAAAGAAAAATCATTAGAACTCTCACACACATCACTAAGTATCCTAGATTAGCATCCTAGCATCTTTAGTTACTTCATGGATGAAGTTGAAGCTTGAACTTGGTTCCCTTGGGTGGATCATCTTCGGCAAAGAAGGGTCGGCTTGCAAGCGTGATGTAGAGCTCTTGAGAGCATGCTAGAGTCCAACCCAATTGGAGCAAATGAAAATGCTATAAAAGTTGTGATTTCTATCCTCTAGTGTTTGCTAGTTTAGGTGTTTGGTTTAGATTCTTGGTTACAAGTTTTTAGTGCCATAAAATTTTTGTTTTCAGATTCCGCATTGGCTGCGGGTTAGCGCTAATAGCTCTAGGAACTTTTTGGTATTTGTATCATAATAAAAATACGAGTATTCATATTTTATACGAATACGGGTATATCTATTTGGATACGAATACGGGTGTATGTATTTGTAGCATACACTTGTATTAGTGTGTGTGTGTGTGTGTGTGTGTGTATTCATATGTATGTATATGTGTATAAATGAGGTGGACTTCTTTTCTTTCTCATCCCTGTAAGTGTATGGTGCTCCTTGCCGTGACTTCTACGGCTTTGCGGAATCAAAAACTTTAAAAAATATTGAGCACAATACACTAAAACCCAAGAATAAAACCTCAAACACTAAACTAAACTAATACTAACTAGAGTTTTAGCTACTGAGTTAGTATTACAACCTTTGTAGACGGTCCTTCGGGTCTTGAAAGGTTCACTCCTCAAGCTCCTAGGTGTTCGGAACGAGATCTTGAAGTCGAACTTCCCACGTTAAAGACGATCCACCCGAGAATGCCAATTCAAGCGATAGCTTCAACCGAAGCAACTAAAGATCGAGTCTTGCTAGGACAAGATACTTATGAGGGTGTAGTTTGTAAAACAAGATGTTCTCTTTTGATCCTCAAAACTCAAGAATAGAAAATGAGGAAGACGATGAAGGAGATGGCAACTAGAGAAATATCTCTACACTTGATGAAAATCCAACCATCACAAAAGTATCTCTCACTTTCTCATTTTATCCCTTCATGCTACAAACAAAAGAGTGGGTAGGCTAGTGACTCACTAGGTGAGTCATAAGCCCACACACTTCTTCAATTATGGAGAAGAAATGTGTGAGAGAGTGTAGCCACCTCATCAAGTATACATACACATGCATTTATATAAATATAAATGCATGTATATAACAAGTATACCTAAACCCGTATAAATACATATACCGTATTTCCACCAAAATATGAATACCGTATTTGTACCGAAAATACAAAATACGTGTATTCTTATTTAGAAAGAAATACATGTATTTGTATCAAAGCACAAATACCCGTATTTATACAAATACACGTATTCGTATAAATACCGTATTCGTGTTAAAATACAAATACCTAAAAAAGGGCAATATAATACTAGTATCAAAACTAACTGTCTTTCAAACCTGCTTGTACTACTAAACCGTTCGATTAAAGCACGTGTATAAATACACGTGTTCAATCGAACACCCGAGCGTACCGAAATACGCAAACTACACCATTTTGCCTGAACCGGGAAACCCTCTGTGTGGGACTTTAAAGACTCGACAATACGCTGGCAGTGGGTTTAACCACAAGCACGTCAGTGGCACTAGCTGTACGTAACGGCTATCCAGATATCTGTCGAAAGGAAGATCGACAAGAGAACTTGTCCGAACCCCTACCGAGCCTATAGGTGACACTCTCTGTACAGTCCGGTCTATTCGTCTAAGAGTATCACATATCTGGCCTAAGGGGTGGTAAACGTCATACCTCTAATAGTGCGAAAAGTTGTGTCGGTGTAGAGCCCAATACAACCTGAGAAACTACTGGTGTACCTACCAGTAAATCTCACTTGCCTTGGCCAGGGACCTTTAGTATTGACAAATTGTAAACAGCGCGATATCAACTACCAATACCGGGAGAGACAAATCCCTTCTATGCCCTACTGCCTCTAAGTGCTTCGGGATTGCACCCAACTACTACCTGTTTGCACGACTCAGTAGAGCCGTGGTAGGGTAGTAATCTAAGTACAGTAGGAACACACTCGAGACGAATAGTGATGTCAAATCAACGGACTGACCTGTACTCATGTCACCGGAGAACTTCTATCCGACGATAAGTATAACACCAACCAGCAGTTCCCCGCGAGTCCATCCATTGTAACTTATAACCCAATGAACACTTGTATACTATCTTTGGTACCGTATACTAATGGCTGCGGGACAGGCCATCTCTCCTGACGGGGATAAGTAGCGTATACACTAGTCTACTCTGGAGTATCAATGCCTTGTCTCGAAAATCCTACGATTAGGGACAATGTTTAAGGATGTGCTTATAGACTATTCAGCCCCCACTACTATGACTACCATTACAACGCTGGTAGTTAAGCAAAGATCCTAAGGGCTCTATCAACATGTATTAGCGATACATAAAAAGATACATATACACATGTTAAGATAGATCAAACTAGATATCATACTATCATATTGAGAAAGACTGTTATATATCTGTATATAACTTCCAAAATATAATATATAATCCAGTACTATACAATAAAGGCCTCTAGGGTATATATCACTAACAATCTCTTCATATTTTTTCAAGAATGGTGTGGGCTTATGACTCACCTTGTGAGTCATAATTTCACTCACACCATTTCTTAAAAGAAAAGAGAAAGAAAAGAAATGATGGATGATTTTTCTAGCCATGCTTGCATGCTTGCTTCATCTTCACCTTTGGTTTTCTTATTCTTCTCTCTTGGGTTTTTTGAAAGTTGAGAATGGAAAAAGAAAAAAAGAGAACACTTAAAGATTACCCACTACTGCATCCTAGTGATCAATTCTTAGAAAGTTTTGATCGTTAGTTGCTTCACTTTGCTATTAGTATGAAGCTAGAGCCTAAGCTAGGGTTTCCTCGGGTGGATCATCTTCGAAAAAGAAGATCAACTCCCAAGCTCGTTCCTGCTGAACCTAAGAGCTAAAGAAGCGGCATAGAAGACGAAGGACGTAACTACAAAAGTAGCCAACACCTATCCGAGTAGTTAAACTCCTTCTTGTGTGCTAGTTTAGTGTTTGGTTTCTATTCTAGATCGTAGTAGTTCATGCTCTTGATTTGAAAATTTTTGTTTTGTATTCCGCATTGGCCGCAAGTTAGCGGTACTAGCACGAGCGTCTACTTACATGAACCACCCTTTGGGCCGCCTGAACCTCTTCTACCTTGAAGTCCGGGTCTAGGTATTTGGTCATTGCTCGGGTTAGGTTTAATTAGGATAATTATATACATATTTTCTCTTAAAACATTTTGTATCCCCATGTAATGCTCGTGCAAACTCTTGAACTTCCAAAACGTTAAAAAGAAAAATATTAAAATAATTGGGGCTGATGGGATTCGAACACGTAGGCTATGGAACAGCAGCGGGGAGTCTTAACCAGAAAGTTACAAGGAGTTTCTTGCACTTATTTCAAGAATTACTTATAACTCAAAATCAGAACTGAATTACGATCTATTTTATTAATTAAACTAAAAGGGACGGTACATGAGATTTAGGGTCACTACATCCTACTCACCTTAGAAAAAATTTCATCCTAGAAATTTACACAAGGATGATGTTGTAACAGATTTCAGGAAAATTTTAGGTTGAAGCAGTCATGAAGCTGGTGCAGGGAATAATATATCGAAGTTGCGTGGGAAAAAAGGAACAAAAGAATGCAAGAATTTTGAAATAGCTGAAGAAATTTTACCAGTGTTATCTTCACCCTTGGCTTCGGCCTTGACGACCGACAATGAGAAAGCCTGACGTCTAGGCATTTTTCTCTGTGTCTATTAGTACATTGATAGCTGACGAGGTAAAGGTGGTTCGCGCAGAGGTGGTGCAGGAAGAGCTAATCGAGTAGGAGGAGCTTGAATAGTTGGTCTAGATGCGGGGGCTGAACCAGCTCGATTCTATGGGTAAGTTCCTATAGTGTTTGATTATTCGCACATGTTTAAGTACGCAATTGATGTTAAATGAGCACTTGATGAGACACGACCCGATAGACTTGCGCACCTATATACGTGCGCACATGATGAGAAATGACCCGAGGGACTTGCACACCTATATACGTGCACACATGAAGTCTAATACATGACATGTGTGCATAAAAGCAAAGCTATTCAGCACAAGAAGAAAAAAGAATGCGAATATAAAGAAAAAGAGTTGCTTTTCATTCAAAAGGTGGATTACCAATTCTGAAAAGTAAAGGACAAATAATAGCAAAAGCTGCTACACCGTTCACAGCGGCAAAAGACTAGCATCAGTGCATGGGTTCTGGAAATCAAAGAGAAGGTCATGCAGGACATCTCAGGAAGCATCCCCCATCTGCTGGTGCTTGCGCTCACGAATACTAGCATTAAGGTTGCCGCTGATATCCTCTGCCCTCCATATGAAGATATGATTGCTTTCTGCTGATATCTCCGGTGCAGAATGTCTATTGCATGGTCTCTTCGGTTCTCGGAAATTAAGCACATTAGATAGACCGAGTGCACCTTATCCTTAGCCCGATCTAGTACATGAAGGGACATCGCCCCGACAATCCCAGGTGTAGCACTCCAGATCACGAGGAAAATCATCTGCAAGAGGGAAGCCCAACAAGAGAACAACCGCCTATAATGATCCTCGAGGCGATAGAGTATAGCCTCGCATTGGGCATCATTATAGGCAGGTTTATAAAAATGGATGTTGGCATTGGAAACAATCTCCTTGATCGAATACAGATGGCTGGCAATGGCACCAAAAGGAAAAGACTGGATAGGCGTCAGTTTACTAAAGGAGTGGAATATGAATATCCAACATTGAAATTGGGTGATTAGAGCCAAACTTAAGCGACGTCCTAAGGTTATCTTAAGTTAAATTAAGTGCGCGACCAAAAGGGTGCACAAGCTAAATCAAATACGCAGCCAAAAGGGGATGCGTGACTCAGTTTAAGATAATTGCGTAAAGGCAGAGGTGCGCACGCGCACTTACCAAATTAGTGAAGAAGCAAAGGCTTCTAACAGAAATAAAGAGTTTCAGAAAAAGTACAATTCTAAAAGGAGTGAGGAAAATGACACCTATTTATAGGGTCTAAAAGGACGGTTCGCATTCTCACGAATCTCGAGGCAGATCCAATGGATTGCAGCTTGACACTTGAATGTCGCCTTGAAAACATGCGAAGATGCAAGTGCACGACTATTAATCAATAGGTGCGCATATGGCTAAAGTCCATCCCAATAGGTACGCACATGTTTAAATGATAAAAGTCATTAAGCACAATGTGTGTGTGCAAAGCACGTGCACACATGGTAGTCACAGGCATATGCAAAGAGGGTGCACATATGACAAGTGCGCGTATGTTTGCTATATACCGTGAAACGCACGTGCGCATTGCGCACTTAACCAAAAAACGCTCCAATAATAACAAACTAAATAAAGTTAGGATCTTCCTGAGACAAGAATAATATGTAACCGATCCTTAATTAACAGGAAAATATTCTATTAGTTAAATACCTTAACAAAATGATCTGTGGATAAAAAATCCAACGGTGCACATGTCACCCTTAATTGATATAAATTAATTAAATATTTTTAAATCAATCTAAAATCAGATTGAGATCAAAACAAACTAAAACAAATCAAACAATCCCTAATTTCTTCTCTCCTATAAATAGGAGCCCCATATGAAGGAATCGTATGCTCGAACCCCCCCATAAACTTGGAAAAATCTCAAGTCATCTTCTTCCTCAGTGAACAAGTGCGCAAGGTAGTAAAAAGATAAAAACTTCTCTTTTTCCTCCATTAACAAGCCGTTGCTTTTATATAGAAGCCGTTGCTTCTTTTTCGAATCCATTGATTCGCTATTTGAAAGATTAAATGATCTTAGGGTTCGTCTCACGTTCATATAGTATACACTTTGATGAGAGATTGATCCAAAGATCCAAGAAAAATAGGATGCACACCATAAACCGGATGAAAACATATAAAAATCGAAGTTTTTACTTCTTTGAAAATAAAAGAAAATAAGAACATAAAACATAGGCCATTGCTTCTTAGAGAAAGCTTTTGCTTTCTGATGAAAAAAAGTGTGCATCTATATTAATGCACACTTAATAAAAATTGATGTCCTTGGGAAAAAGACCCTGGAGATGTGCACATCACGTGATACCCACGTTCGTGCGTTTGATGAAAGATGTCTATAAAGATATGCGAATCATGTGATATCCACGTGTACGCATTTGTTGAAAGCTATCTATAAAGATATACGTGCCACATGATATGCATGTGTGCGCACTTATTGAACATCGCCTATGATGGCATGTACATCACATGATATCAACGTGTGCGCATTTGTTGAACATCGCCTATGAAGGCATGCACATCATGTGATATCCATGTGTGCGCACTCTTTTCAAATAAAACAAACTGGCATGTGCGTTCCATAAGCACTTGAACGACAAATCATAGTTTGACTACTTAATTAAAATTAAATTAAGTATCAAACCTTTCGCTTATTATATATAATATATTGATCAAAATATCAATAAACCTAAGTGATCTTAGTCTCAAAGATAACTAAAGATCCTTAATCCTTACTTGTTAAATTGATCTTAATCCAAAATAGGATTAAAAAGCCTTAACCATATTCCTGAGTTGATCTTAGCCTCAAAGATAACTAACGATCCTCAGAAGACATATTTCGAACTGATGGACCTTGTGTACATGAAATCTGCGTTCTAAGTTCAACCCCAAATTCGCAATATATATATGGATTTGGACTAATCCGTGCCTTACAGGTGATGACATAAACCAGTCTCTGTATACAATCCATGGGTAACCCCAAAATAAACAATATAACACGACACAAAGTGATCTGTCTGGAGCAGGTGAAAGTTGTTATCGCAATGTGATAACGTAATTAACTGCAGGGGTTTGCGCCTACAGAGAAGAGCGTCTTTACAGTCAAAAATCCCTCACAAATGAGGGGGAATCTGATAAAGCCACGCTACATCGGTCGTATCTGTCCAAACCTTCGATATACCGTGCCATAAATCAACTTGGTATTTTCGGAGAGATGGAAGGATATGTTCCAAATAGCATCTACCCCCAAATTTAGGCAAGATATTCTATCCCAGTTCATCTCTGTTTTCGGCGGTAAACAGATTCTAGCATACCTGGTAGGAACTCTTCCTCTTTCCACTTCACACTTCATTTGTCGTGTCTTGCGAACAAATTCATGGTTCGCTATAGTCATGGTTGCCCCTGAATTCGAGATACTAAAATTTGGTGTTTCATCTTTGTGCAGAATCAATGGCCTTCAACTGCACTTCATGCAACAACAACTCTCACTCCATCCCATCAGGAGGAGTTACTTATGGGCCTAATACGGCCTTTATATTCTCTATGCCGGCGCGGCAGGTTACGCAAGCGACCAACAGATTGTTCTTTGGGACCATGCTCCCATCTTTGAGCTGCGGCACCTCAATGCCCAAGGAAGAAGCTCCTCAAAAGTCAGTCTTCGATCGGCTAACTACCGTGGCGGCCCCTATCAATAAGCCATCCAACTCTAGAGTTTCAGTCTTCAATAGGCTGAAAGAAAGCTCGAAGGGCCCTGCAAAGAAGAACATGATCCCTGAGAGGGTTGCCCCAAAATGTCTAACTCTCCCCGTTCCTGCCATACGTGAAGCCAGCAAGAGTGCTTCACCACCAAGACGGTCGGTCTTCGACAGGCTGACCGATCCTACTCCAGCCCCGCCAAGAATGTCCGTCTTCCATTGGCTGACACTAGGCGAAGCTCCCAAGCAACGCCGGGGGCATGATTAGGGTGCCTCTTAAAAGTTCCTAGTGCCCTCGTCGCTAATCCGCGGTCAATGCGGATTCTGAATAACAAAAATTTTCAAGGCACTAAAAACTTATACCCTAGAATCTAAACCAGATACTTAAACTAGCAAACAAAAAAATTAGAAATCACAACCTTTGTAGCGTCTTCATTTACTCCAATTAGGTTAGACTCCAGCATACTCTCAAGAGCTCTGGATTGCGCTTGCAAGCCGGTCTCCCTTCGCCAAAGATGATCCACCCAAGAGAACCAAGTTCAAGCTGTAACTTCATCCATGAAGTAACTAAAGATCTTAGTGTTAGATATAGTGTCCTCAAGGCAATTATTGTAATCAAAGGCAGGTGATTATGATGATTGAGGGATGACCTATACGGATAGAACAGTCTTACTCAAGATGATAGTATGCTATCTGGTTTGTCTTGATCATCATGTACATGCATTATGTGGTATTACAGATCATTATTACATGTTGATAGAGCCCATAAAATTCTTGCTTGACTACCAGCATTATGATGGCCATCATATATGTGGGAGCTAGGTGGTATATAAGCACATCCTTAAATATCCCTAGTCGAGGGAGTATCGAGACTGGGCATTGATACTCCAGAGTAGACTAGTGTGTACTTATTGAGACCCCGATGAGGGGAGATGGCCAGTCTTACAAGCCATTGGTGTCTGTTTTTCACTTAAGATAGTATAGAAGTGCTCATTGGGATATGAGTACACTGGACGGATTCGCTGGGAATATACTAGTTGGTATTATACCTATTGTCAGATAGCATTTCCTAGGTGACATGTGTACAGATTAGTCTGTCGACCTGAGATCGTCATTTGTCTCGTGTGAGTTCCCACCGTGCTTTGATTAATACCCTACGACGGCTCAAAGGAAGCATGCAAACAGGTTTAAATTAGGTACAGTCCCGAGACACATGGAGGCAGTGAGCGGATGGTCGGGGATTCATCTCTCCCGGTATTGGGGGTTGATGTCGCGAAGTGCACGGATAGCCATCACCAGAAATCCTTGGCCAAAGTAGTCGAGAATTACTGATTTGGATTAGTAGTTTCTCAGTTGGTGATGGGCTTCATACCGACACGAAATATCGCGTTATTAGGGGTCTGACTTTATCCACCCCGTAGACTCGATATGCGATACTCTTAGATGAACAGACCGGGCTGTACAAAGATTGTCACGGATAGGCTCAGTAGGGGTTTAGATGAGTTTGCTCGTCGGCCTTCTTTTCGCCCAATACATGGGTAGCCATTACGTACAGCTAGTGTACTGACATGCTTGTGGTTAAACCCACTGCTAGCATATTGATGAGTCTTTAGAGTCCCACACAGAGGGTTTTCCCGCTTCGGGCGAAACGATGTAGAGGCCGTATGGTTTTACGGTAGGGTTTGATCATTTACGTGCACTTGTGCACGTATTATGATTCGGACGGATAATACTAGTGGGCTTTGGTTTAAGCCGGATTCTAGTATTATTTTATTGGATTATTTTCGTCTCTTTGTATTCGTATTTTTCAGAATACGGATACGGGTATGTATATACGGATGCGGGGTATTCTTGTAATTTATTAAAAGGTGCTTCTAGAATAAGACACCTCATTTAGTTTTTAACTATTTAGGATAAATGGTTAATGAGGTGGAGGATGAGGTGTTATTTTTGCATTTATTGAAGTATGGCTTTGTGGTGACTCATGGGATGACTCATGGATTCACTATTGAAGCATGCTTGATATTTGTTTGTGTTGTGAGATTTTTTGGTGAGGCAAGATTCATTTCATTCTTTGTTCACAACACTTAGCCATTTTTTCTTTAGTTGGAAAAATGCTTCACACTCTCATTCTCAAGTTTCTTCTTCTACCTCCACCCTTCAAGTCTTATGTATGGAGAAACCTAGGGTGTTCGGAGACAAATTAATCCATCATTAGATTCTACATCCTCTAGGCTATCTAGTTTAGCGAACTAGATACCCTAGTTACCTCGGCTATGAGGCTAGAGCTCGAATTACAAATTCTCAGGTGGATCATCTTCGATGAAGGGAGACCGACGATCAAGCTTGATCATGGTGGCCTCTAGGAGCCGTGGAAGATGGTTAACGACCAAAGGACATGAATCATTCAGTATAACCATTCTTAACTCCTCTTTATGTTTGCTAGATTAGGGTTAATGGTCGATCCGTATTATAGGGTTATTCTAGCGCCAGTTTTATAAAATTTTTGTTCCGCATTCGGTCACGGTAGATGGCCAGGGCGCCAGCATAACCCAACATGGTATCAGAGCCAACCCATAAACCCTAAACTAGCAATTTTAAATGATGTTTAACGTAACGAAACCGAAACAACTCTGAAACAATACGCAAAGTATTCAAGTTTCTGTCGAATTTTTAATCTTCAAATTTTTTTTAAACAATTGCAGAAGACTACTCTAGAGACAACTAGAACACAGTTTAAAAAGGAGCCCAAAATTCCTTCACTTGGCCTGCGAGATTGCCTTTTTTTCCCGGCGGCGCCGGTTTACTATAGGTTTTGGGTTTTGAATTTTTTTAGGTGTTCTGGAATCTTGAATATTGGGTTTCTGGTATTGTTTGTTTTTGTCCAGATTGCATATTATGTTATCTTTGGTATTGGAGCAATACAGAGTATTTCGAAGTCACTATTTTTAACACCGTTTAAATGTTTTCAGTACATACATTACTATCTGTGACCGTGAATGTCATTCAAGAGGTACAACTCGTCTAACTGCTATATGTTCTTTTAGACGGGTTTGCGAACATGACATTCACGTTGATGTTCTTTATTGTGCTGAGGTTGTGGTTGAATTGTCGTGTTGGATAGCCAGTGGTGCAATGATAGTTGTACAGTTGAGATTCATTTGTACATTTGATATTGCGGGGCGAGCGTCTGACATGTGGACTGTCGTCTCTACCAATTTGTAAATTATTTGTTTGGGGCACGACCGAGTTGAGGTCGATGTCACCCTTGCACATATATTTTCTTTTTTTGTACTAGGATTACCCCGCGGAGGAGTACTCGAATAGCCGGGTTCTAGAGGGCAACGGGCCCGCATCTCATGGCGTTAAGACGGAAGAGGCCTTATTCTAAAATTGGCGGGCTATTCGTCGCACTTGTAGGGTGTACAAGATGACCCACGGAGGGGTCCTCAAGTTACCGGATTTCGTGAAGTGCTGGGTGGCCCATTCACTTTATTGATTAGGGTTGCCTCATTTCTGGGATTGGCAGGTAACTTTCCATGTGTCATGACCTGAAATGGCACGTGACTGGCACTTGAATAATATGAAGTCTATAGGACCCCATCTAATTTGAGTAAGCCAAAAATCCCAGAAATCAAAACCATTTTAAGGGAGAAGTGAAGAAAACTTATTTAAAAGAAAGTGGTTTTAATAACATAAGCTGAAGTATGCATTTTTAAATTCTCATGTCTTTTCTAAAAATTTCGGCAGAGTTTCCTTTGTAAATACTGGCCCCAAAAAGGTACAACATACATAATATATGTAAAGGCATCCCCAAGCGGGATCTAGCTCTTCGCCAATTGGTGGTCACAACCACACAAGCAATATAATATACAACGCCGAAGGGCGAGGATCAAAACTCAAAAGGAAACCCAAAATCATCAAGAAAACTATAATAATACAACGTGCGACTCTAAGGTCGAAAGAATATACAACTGGTCTTCTAAGTCTGAAATAATATACAAGTCTGGTTGATGGAGTTTCTAGATACAACTGAAATAATATAAAGGTACAATGGTGGTCACGATGCAAGTGAACCCACCTACCAAAGCAATCACCCGAAATGAAGCAGTGTGCCAGCAAAGCCGCCAAGGAAACCTGTACGGCAAAACCTGCAAGAAACTGTGGCACAATGGGGGTGAGTTGCCAACACGTGAGTAGAAAACATCACAGAGCAGAAATCGTATGTATGGCTCAATCCTAGGTCATACGATCATAATATATATCCTCAAAATGATGTAGCCTGAAGCATCTAATAATGGCATGGGTAAACATCTATACATAAGTGTAATACCAAGTGCTCGTGTCAGTACCTCAGGTAGCAACATATCATAAAAATGAGGTATGAATGCAATATAATGAAAACAGAATACATCATGCATGTGAAAACTGTTTTCTTAATTTAGTGAGATTTCTGTATATTTAAATCGAGGTATCATCAATGAAATCAACATAGAATCAGTATCAAGTATCGACACAAAACATACATCTCAATATTTCAATATCTCAGGATCCGGCAATCCGGACTGGCCCGTATCCTCAAATCTCAATATCTAGGGCTCCGGCTATACGGACTGGCCCATACTCCGATCGGTATCCTTGGGATATCTGTCGAATCACAATAAAATCACCGGTCGGTAGTGCTCCCCTGCCAGGCTTAACGCCATCATCCACGACCATCTTGCCCCGGGGTACCGCACCGGGTCCACCATGCACCCACAGACGTTTCTTTTCCTCCTCGAATCGGGTGTATGATATCGCTCATGAGCCAAGAAAACTCACGGTGGACACCTCTCAAATCATATCATGAGAAAACCACAATTTTCTATCTTTTAAAAAGATAATATGTTTATAAAATCTTTGCGGTTTCTCCAAATGCAGAAATCTTATGGAAATCTGAAATCATAAATCACGATGTAAATGAATAATGAATACTGGGCTCCGGCAATCCGGACTGGCCCATACTATCGCATGGCAAATGAATATATGAATATACATGCATGAGACTGTGAGTCTACGTTAGCGCCCCGGCAGTCTACAGACGCCAATCGCGGAATAAAACTTTTTAACTTGGCGCTATCGTATACTTTAACCCGGATCTGCCATTATTGCTAAACTAACAAACAGTAAAGAGTGTAGAAATGTTGTACCGACTGATCCGAGTCCTCCGGTCTTCATCTCCACTCCGATCTCCTCGCGGGATCTCCGTCCGTCTCCTCCTCGTCGGAAAGGGCACCACATCGCCTTCGTCTTTTACGGGCTCCCGCCTCAATACCGAGGCAACTCGAGCATGAAGCCGGCAACTCGACATGCTCAAGATTTGCTGTAGAAAGTGTAGAGTAGAATACGCTTTGTCTCAATGGGGTTTTTGTTGCCATGATGGAGGAATCAAGGTGATATGAACTTGGGGATTTTTGAGGCAATGAAAAAAGATATGAAACAATAATTTTTCCACACCCTCACCAAAAATGAAATGATCCATCATCTTCCAATGAAGTGGCCGGCCAAGACTTTTTATGGTGGAGGAAAATCCAAAAGCAAAACAAGAAGGGAGGTTATTGTAGGATAAAGTAAGGAGGTGACCATATCAAAAACATACACCATGCTTTTTCTTACAAACCCATACCCTTTCAATCATCATAAGTCAAAGCAAGTCATGGATGAAAGAAAAGATGCTTATCATAATCAATATATATGCAATAAAACCCCTCCACAAAAGTAATTTGCAAAACTGCAAATTACCCCCTCCATCGGAAAAGTCCGGCCGGGAAAGAACAAAGGAAAACCGGCCGGAACGGAATGCAAACTGGCAACTCCAGAAAACTGGTCCCGTAATAAATTACAGGAAAACCCCGATACTGTGCATACACACCCGCATCTGTATTCCGTCCGGATACAAATGCAAAGAGACAAAATCTACACTGTACTAAACTAGGACCGGCTTAAACCAAAGCCGGCTAGTAATATCCGTTCGATCCTGATCCGTGCAATACCGCACGTATCTGATCGAACCCTGCCATATACCTATACGGCTACTAGTACAAACCGTCCGATCCTGATCCGTGCAATACCGCACGTATCTGATCGGACCCTGCCATATCTCCATACGGCCTCTACAGCGTTTCGCCCGAAAGCTGAGTAACAGAAAGTGTGGTGGACTCTAAAGACTCGTCAATACTATGGCTGTGGATTTAACCACTAGCACGTCAGAGGTATAAGCCAATACGTAACGGGCCACCAGCTATTGACTAAAAGGGACGTCGATGAGCGAACTCATCCTGACACCCTACTGAGCCTGTCAGTGACAATATCCGTGCAGTCCGGTCCGTTCGTCTATGAGTATCGCATGGCGGGCCTAGGGGGTTGGTAAAAGTCAGACCCCCAAAAGCGGTACAAGTCGTGTCGGAGTGTAGCCCAGAACACCCTGAGATACTACTGGAATACCTACCAGTAAATCTCCTTGCCTTGGCCAAGGACTTTGTGTAATGGCTCTCCTAGACACAGCACGACCTCACCCCCAATACCGGGAGAGACGAACCCCTGAAGATACGCTCACTGCCTCCATGTGGCTCGGGACTGTACCCAACTAAAACCTGTTTGCACGACTCCTTTGAGCCATGGTAGGGTAGTAATCAAAGTACAGTGGGAACTCACACGAGACAAATGACGATCCCCAGGTCGATGAACTAACCTGCACACATGTCACCAGGGAACTGCCATCTGACGTCTGGTATATGACCAACTAGCATGTTCCCGGCGAGTCCTGTCCGGTGTACTCATAACCCAATGAGCACCTGTATACATCTTAGGTGATCCAACTGACACCAGTGGCTTGTGAGACCGGCCACCGCCCCTCGTCGGGGTCTCGACTGTATACACTAGTCTACTAATGGAGTATCGATGCCCGGTCTCGAAACTCCCACGACTAGGGACCTTTTAAGGATATGCTTGTAGACCCCCAGCTCCCACTTATATGATCGCCCTCATACTGCTGGTGGTCAAGCAAGAATCCTAGGGGCTCTATCAACGTGTAATAGCGACGTGTCATGTCACCTAAAACAGTACACGATGATAAAGGTAAACCAGATAGCATACTATCATCTCGAGTAAGACTGTCCTACCGGGATAGGTCCTCCCTCAATCATTACAATCACGTACCTGTGACCTAATAATTGACTCTGAGGGCACTATCTCCAACAATCTCCCACTTGCACTCAAGGCTAATTATTGCGATGTCGCATATTCACAGCCCGTGTGATACCGAACATCCAACTCCTCTACTAGTCAGTCTCACAAAGCTCGTTTGCGGAACTATTGCGTTCGAGGAATAGCCTCAGTGAGTGGATCCGCTTAGTTGTATCTTTCTATGTCTCTCTATATCTCAAGTTCGCGGAGAAAGCCATCTCCCGAAATGAGCAAAATCAGTCTTAGAATATGTCTGGATGTCTGATGGGACCTAGCTCATAAATGAACTCCAAATCCAAACTTCTTAGACTGTATTGACAACTGAACTTAATCAGTGTCTTGCGCCATGCCTCCCTCAGTATTGCCTTGGATCATCTGTCTAAAATACTGCCCCTCATTAGAAGGAAAACTACAACTCTGACAACCTCCTTGTCGTCCATGTCACCTTGGAAGCCTGGAATGATAACTGTCTCCTGAATGAGGCTGTCGTTATCATATCCCTAGAACATCCACTTATGTTCTAAAACTTCTTCCGACTGTTTCTCCAGGATTGGATTAATGTCAACTTATTGCATCTTGTGCAAGAACAACATCTGGTGTGGTACTTGACATCTCACGATTGACTCAATTGCCTGAGCAAGTGATCTGCCAATCATGCCCGTCCCTCTCCCCTTTAGTCTGTAAGACACCTTTGGAGAGGGTGACTCCATTACCTGCAGGTACACTACCGTGCCAGGAGTCGTCCATCCTAAATACTCTTAGAATGTTGTCAAGTACCCTGATTGGGAAACCACCCAAATCTAGATCTAAAACCATAGATCTAGTAACCAGTATGTCTGATATAAAATCCATGTCTTTTGTGGAGAAACCACTGTGTGACGACCAAAGTATAACCGATCGTAGTGTAGGAGTTTCTTTTCCTACTCTGTGTATATCATCCAAATACCAGGATATCACACCCTACTACCTTCTCAACAGATCCATCCCCTATTCTGATGAAGTCAAACCCATGACTGTCACGTCAGAAATAGATGATCTATCTCCGCTACATCTGCTTTAGTCTATAAATAGACATAAGCAACCTGTCCACCAATGCTTCTGCTGCTCCCACTGACTACGACAACCCTCTGGCAGAGTCATATAGACGTACACTTCTAAAACTGGTTTAGAACGACGCTATACTCATTCTCCCGCCGGGTCTCGCAGCCTGGAACAACAGCAATGGTAATTGTGGGTAAACAAGAACTTCCCTGTCACCGTCCTTGAGGCCACCGTAGTGCCTCTCGGGTGCCTGAAGTTACCCACCTTATCTGCGGAGTGGCCAATGGAATGTCAATCCAGATTGAATCTTTAGGTTCCTTATCAAATCTTCAGTAATCGTTTGTGGTTCTGGAATCACTTCCAGTTCTACCATACTCCCACTACTGTTTTCTGAAAAAATCCATTTTTAATAAAACTGTGGCGAGTCTAGAACAATATCGCTATTGTTCATCCAGATGGTAGAAAGTCAACCCTCGTCATAGCCTGGGTCAACCCACAAACAGCCATTACAGAAACGTGCCTAGAGTTGTCCAATATCTGGTTTTTAAGCATAAACCGGACAACTCCCCGTACCTTAACATCGTTAAGATATGAACTGTTCTATATCCAATATAGAATCAGAGGCACTGATTTATTTGAACCAGATTCACATCATGCAGCTGTCTCCAGTGCATGTCAACTAAATGGAAAGAGGCCGATCAGCGTTACTCAACTTAGGAATACTTCCAATTATGAGTAACCTGAAAGAGAAGCAAGATCTCTTCATCATTACTATCAACTGAATACCATACACAAGTATCTACATCTTCGATCTCTTTGAAGAATCCCGATACTTGCTATACCTGGTTCTCTACTCTATTCAAATACCTATAACTTCTCCAAATTCGGACCCTGTGTTTCCACGAAACACCTGTCTAAAAATTAGAGAAGTCATAAGTAAACTGAATGTAGTACGAGGACCAACCCCTTTGTCCTGATGGACCCTGGACAACATACAATACTCTGTATAAGTCCCTTGAGTCTGATAACTCATTCACGGTGTGTCGTAGGTTGAAAACTGTACTTATGGTTAAGAAGAATTACACCGCTGTTTAATGCTCCTTACCTAACCATCCACTGATATAGGTAAATGTCGTAGACATAATTTCAGAAAGGTATATCTCACTCTATGAAAATAGACGTACAGATATATCAATTTGAAATTGGTGTATAACTGCGGATATTCAAAACCAAGTATTTGCCGACCGACAAATAACCCAGGTGATTTCCTCAAATATCACCGATTACAACGAATCCCGATATAATGAGGATGATCACCCAATTCCCAATAACTTACTCCCACTCATCATCTGTAAAACCATAAAGATGTGAGAATCGTACCTGGTAAATACATACCCTGGAGTAAGTATCTAATCGGGAAATCAGTTTTTCTTTAACATTACACAGTGAAACTGAAACATTGAAATGTTCCGATGGGGTATTTTGGTATTCCTAGTAATGCCTCTTCCAGATTCACGACTGTAACCGTATAGTTCTTTGCCACCTCTCCAAATCCCTTTTCATGTCTTTAGTCTTTGCCTTCTGCACACCCCTTAGGCCAAATGGTTTTCTTCCTTCCCTACCGTTCGGCACCAGCCTATGGTTTGGAAGAAGACTATCCAATAAGCATAATGG
Organism: Agapanthus africanus; assembly: GCA_030015575.1. Taxonomy (NCBI): domain Eukaryota; kingdom Viridiplantae; phylum Streptophyta; class Magnoliopsida; order Asparagales; family Amaryllidaceae; genus Agapanthus; species Agapanthus africanus. The sequence goes on along the minus strand of CM057350.1, from coordinate 181,369,545 downwards.
GTGTACTGTCCCAATCCTAGGAACACTCGCAATGCGAGAGAAGGTGAAGATAAAAGACACCTGAATGTACTTTATTCCTATTTCTCCTGAACCAGGATCCATCCCCGAACTGGAACAAGTTCCTTTCGAGTTCGTATATAACCATACGATGGATTATCCAAATAAACTGTGGATCTTCGTAGTGATACGGAGTGTCCTGGAGAAATACAAAGGTGATGTGGGAGTGGTAACGAAATATTTGGTTTGGTCGTGAATACCTGTTGCAATTTACTTTGCCCTCTTACTAATCCCTTGCTTTGTCTGAACTTAATACCTTCTGCACACCATCGTTATGCTAATTGGTTTTCTTCATTCCCTACCGGTCGGCACCAGCCTAAGGTTTGGAAGAAGACAATCCAATTTGCGTAATAGGTGTACTACCCCTAAACCAAGGAGTACTCGTAACCTGAGAGAGGGTAAAAGGAAAAGACAACTGAATAGTCCTATCCGTTTTCTCCAGAACCGGAAACCATCCTCGAATCCCTTCGAGTTCGTATCTAACCATACGATGGTTTTGTCCAATGGAAGTGGACGTTCGTAGAAATACGGGGTGTCCTGGAGAAAAGGGTAAAAGTAGGAGTGGCAATGAGGTCTGCAACTCTGACAATCCAAAAGCCGGTGTTTAAGAAGGTTCGGTCAACTTGGTCACTGAGTCAAAGTCTTAGGGTCGGGTCAAATGGTCGCTGCCAGAGAGAGAGAGAAAAGAAACACTCAGCGTGCACTCTAACCTAGATCAGAATGGTTACCAATTTATCTAATCTGGAATCCTCCCACTGTACCTCAAATTCTCCTCCAAACCAGAAAGAAGAATTAGTCGGGGTCACCCGAGGAGTAAACCAACTCATCAGTGGGAATCGGGATCCAACTCTCATCGCATGATAACGTGACGGAATCCGCTCACGGTATCACACTCCAGATGGTATGCGCATATCTGGCAAGTTTCAGTTCTTTTGAAACTCCCGATGTGATTTCTGCCCCATGCTCTTATGACCTTGGCGTGAGGTCAAAATATCATAAGTCACATGTCAAGTTCTGCCCATCATTATCCAGGTTAATTTGAATCCACCCGTACATACCCTTGACGTAGGCCAAAATAGTAGTACGACTGTCCCAAACCAACGCATCTATCTATGCAACAGATAAATACCCGGCAGCTACCAAACACTATGCCTTGGCGTGAGGTCAAAATACATAGCTTGAATACTACCGAATATTTAACTGAAATGATGGAGGGCTACGAATGGTTTCTGGCGAAAACCTTTAACGTAATGAACTTGATATCGTTGAAGGAACGGATAGCTTTTTAGAAATATAGTGACGACAACTTCCGCTAAAGAGGTCACTCCCGGTGAAGGGATCTCGGCTCTTTCCCCGTAGAATGGGGTGCAGGATATTCCAACTGAATACCACGGTGCAAAGCAAAAGTAATCGGCTATAGTGAAGTTAATGCCCTGACGCAAACTTATTGTCCAAGGGGTCACTCCCGGTGAAGGGATCTCGGCCCTTGCCTCGTCGACTGAGGAGCAGGATATTCTAAATGAATACCGCGATGCAAAACAAAAGTGAACGTCCTTGCAATAACAGCTTTTTGAAAAGTGTTCCAACAACATCAGATTAGGTTTGTTTTTAACTTTGCATTGATTCGAATCAATGCAGTCCCATCAATTGATCACACCAAAAAGAACGAAAATATACTGATGTACGTATATGCCATCCGCATTCGCCACTGGGTCCCGTCATTACCCGTTAGGTTAGCTAACTAACGACAGAGCGGGGACTGGACTAGCGCGGATGTAAAACATATACAACATCTACTAATATATATACCAATATATTATATTTCGCTCAAGGCGTGAATGAAATGCAACATCACAGATAATGAACAGCATCACAGAAACAATACAGATATCTGGGATCCCCGGGTTTCACAGAGCCGCTGAAACCCGACGTTCCCCTGGTCGTGTGGATAGCCTGTGCAATGAAATCCTAGACCCCTACGGGCGCGGCAAGTCACCCGCCAAAACCTGAAGCGAGGCAGCCCCTTTCAGCGCCGTGAATGGACCACCCAGCACTTCACGGAATCCGGCAACTTGGGCACCCCTCCTGGGTCAAACCTGTACCCCCTACGAGTGCGGCGAATAGCCTGCCAATCCTAGAGTGAAGCCCCCTCCGTCCCAATGCCATGAGATGCGGGCTTGCTGCCCTCTAGAACCCGGCTATCCGTGCACCCCTCCGCGGGGTAATCCTAGTACAAAAAGTAAAATATACATACACCGGGTACATCGACCGCAACCAGGTCGTGCCCCAAAAGAATAATACAATCAGGCAGTGACGGCAGTCCACATGTCGGACGCTCGCCCCGCAATATCAAATGTACATAATACACTCAAACTGTACTAGCATTGCATCCAGGCTATCTCCCACGACCGATCCGCAACATCACAGCAAATACATAGAACATCAACATGAAAGTCACGTTCGCAAATCCGTCTAACCGGGCTATAGCAGTTAGACCGGATTTACCGATCGAGTGACATTCACGGTCGCAGATATAATGTAAATACTGTGAAAACTAACGTGTTTAAATTTCGATCGACAAAATATCAATAAGTGGGCCCCACGACTTACTGGTGAACAGTAACAAAATCTGGGCAAAAACGATATATATCAAAAACACCAAAAACCCACATAGAACAATCTGACAAAATTTGGGAGCACGTGCTCCCCACGTGGCCGCGGTTGCACGGCCTAACCAAGGGTTTGGCCGCGCTTCCGCGGCGGCTTCTAGGGATCACGACCCCAAATTTTGTCGTCATTCTTAGAAGTTCCTGCTCTGATTTTTAAGACATCCAGAAATCAATTTTGAGACCGTTTAAAAACAACAGAAACTGTCGGCTTGGATTTTTGTAGTTTTCGATTTCCGGTCGGATCGAAGTTTTAAACGCGTTAGCACAAGTTAGCATAGCAAAATGGTGAGGCTCTGATACCACTGTGAGTCTACGTTAGCGCCCCGGCAGTCTACAGACGCCAATCGCGGAATAAAACTTTTTAACTTGGCGCTATCGTATACTTTAACCCGGATCTGCCATTATTGCTAAACTAACAAACAGTAAAGAGTGTAGAAATGTTGTACCGACTGATCCGAGTCCTCCGGTCTTCATCTCCACTCCGATCTCCTCGCGGGATCTCCGTCCGTCTCCTCCTCGTCGGAAAGGGCACCACATCGCCTTCGTCTTTTACGGGCTCCCGCCTCAATACCGAGGCAACTCGAGCATGAAGCCGGCAACTCGACATGCTCAAGATTTGCTGTAGAAAGTGTAGAGTAGAATACGCTTTGTCTCAATGGGGTTTTTGTTGCCATGATGGAGGAATCAAGGTGATATGAACTTGGGGATTTTTGAGGCAATGAAAAAAGATATGAAACAATAATTTTTCCACACCCTCACCAAAAATGAAATGATCCATCATCTTCCAATGAAGTGGCCGGCCAAGACTTTTTATGGTGGAGGAAAATCCAAAAGCAAAACAAGAAGGGAGGTTATTGTAGGATAAAGTAAGGAGGTGACCATATCAAAAACATACACCATGCTTTTTCTTACAAACCCATACCCTTTCAATCATCATAAGTCAAAGCAAGTCATGGATGAAAGAAAAGATGCTTATCATAATCAATATATATGCAATAAAACCCCTCCACAAAAGTAATTTGCAAAACTGCAAATTACCCCCTCCATCGGAAAAGTCCGGCCGGGAAAGAACAAAGGAAAACCGGCCGGAACGGAATGCAAACTGGCAACTCCAGAAAACTGGTCCCGTAATAAATTACAGGAAAACCCCGATACTGTGCATACACACCCGCATCTGTATTCCGTCCGGATACAAATGCAAAGAGACAAAATCTACACTGTACTAAACTAGGACCGGCTTAAACCAAAGCCGGCTAGTAATATCCGTTCGATCCTGATCCGTGCAATACCGCACGTATCTGATCGAACCCTGCCATATACCTATACGGCTACTAGTACAAACCGTCCGATCCTGATCCGTGCAATACCGCACGTATCTGATCGGACCCTGCCATATCTCCATACGGCCTCTACAGCGTTTCGCCCGAAAGCTGAGTAACAGAAAGTGTGGTGGACTCTAAAGACTCGTCAATACTATGGCTGTGGATTTAACCACTAGCACGTCAGAGGTATAAGCCAATACGTAACGGGCCACCAGCTATTGACTAAAAGGGACGTCGATGAGCGAACTCATCCTGACACCCTACTGAGCCTGTCAGTGACAATATCCGTGCAGTCCGGTCCGTTCGTCTATGAGTATCGCATGGCGGGCCTAGGGGGTTGGTAAAAGTCAGACCCCCAAAAGCGGTACAAGTCGTGTCGGAGTGTAGCCCAGAACACCCTGAGATACTACTGGAATACCTACCAGTAAATCTCCTTGCCTTGGCCAAGGACTTTGTGTAATGGCTCTCCTAGACACAGCACGACCTCACCCCCAATACCGGGAGAGACGAACCCCTGAAGATACGCTCACTGCCTCCATGTGGCTCGGGACTGTACCCAACTAAAACCTGTTTGCACGACTCCTTTGAGCCGTGGTAGGGTAGTAATCAAAGTACAGTGGGAACTCACACGAGACAAATGACGATCCCCAGGTCGATGAACTAACCTGCACACATGTCACCAGGGAACTGCCATCTGACGTCTGGTATATGACCAACTAGCATGTTCCCGGCGAGTCCTGTCCGGTGTACTCATAACCCAATGAGCACCTGTATACATCTTAGGTGATCCAACTGACACCAGTGGCTTGTGAGACCGGCCACCGCCCCTCGTCGGGGTCTCGACTGTATACACTAGTCTACTAATGGAGTATCGATGCCCGGTCTTGAAACTCCCACGACTAGGGACCTTTTAAGGATATGCTTGTAGACCCCCAGCTCCCACTTATATGATCGCCCTCATACTGCTGGTGGTCAAGCAAGAATCCTAGGGGCTCTATCAACGTGTAATAGCGACGTGTCATGTCACCTAAAACAGTACACGATGATAAAGGTAAACCAGATAGCATACTATCATCTCGAGTAAGACTGTCCTACCGGGATAGGTCCTCCCTCAATCATTACAATCACGTACCTGTGACCTAATAATTGACTCTGAGGGCACTATCTCCAACAGAGATAACACAATAAATAAATGCAATGTCTAAGCTATCATATAAAAGCAAGCTCACTAGTACTATGTCGAACTATCAGCTAACAACGATATCAATAAATTAATATTCTCTAAAGTGTACGTGATATGGATATTACCGATGATGATGTGTGTGAGCCGGCAAGTAAGTGTTCGTAGACATACGCATCATCGGTAATGGTGCTGGTGTCCTGATAACATGGTTTCAATATAACAATAAAGACACATTTAAACATGCAATGCGATGCGAATAGAAAGAATATGCGGAAAATGAATAATAAGCGCAACAATAAAGAATCTACATTAATTTACACGAGTCATACCGTTTGGCATTGAAATAGCATGAATCGTGCTGTTTAGAAAACAGGGGCTATGGTGTTTCTAAGAAAATGTACGTCCTTTGAAATATCCGTAGAATCGCTTAGCCTGTCTTTAAAATACTCACGATTCGTTAGTTTTTGAAATAGGTATGACTCGAGCCCAGTCTAACATCTACTAAGTAACTACAGGACTAAACTAACAGACTAATCGAAAGGGTAAGGAAAACCACCTAAGTCTGAGTCGATATATATATATATATATATATATATATATATATATATATATATATATATATATATATATATATATAATAGTTGGTGATCCCGCCTCAATAGTATCACATACAATACAATATATACAATGACATCCTCGAGTCAAGAGTGTGGATCAATCATCATAATCATATCACGTACGGTAAATCCATTGTACGGCATCCCAAATCTGGGTACGGGTCAAATATCACATTATCTCATTATTCATCTGGTATCCTTATCATCATATCCTGTATTAGGGGTACTGATCTAAGGTCTAATACATGATGATACCATCTACATATATATATGTGTATGTCTGAAAACACATCGCCTAAAGACCCTCTATAACATCATGTCGTATCTCATAATACGAACCAAATCACATCACCGATCTCATGGCATCATGCCCAATCTCATCGACTCATCTCAAAATATCATATGCTATCCTCATCATCCATGTATATGTATACATATACATACATATATATACATACTCACAAAAATATATGTATATATATATATCTATATCCCCATATACGCACAAGTAATAAAATGTATGCGTGTGTGTGTGCGTGTAGGTAAACCTTATTCTAGGGTTTGCGACTAGAATTAACTAACGACACTATCATCCAATTATACTAAAATCAAATCCATGATTTCCTAAGACCTTACTTGCTAACTATCCATGATTCACATAACACATTTTTATATATATAGATATAATATATCATAGGCTACACTACGAACTGCGGGGGTGCTATACGCCATCCACTCGACTTCCCCCCATAGATATATATCTACTCACCTTGATCCTCGCTTGCTGGAGTCGATGACGCCACGCTCTCTTTATCGTCTCGAAATCCATGTGGGGGTACCTATATGTCATAACATATCGTGTTGCATTAAAATCCAATTCAAAACCAAAACGACAAGCTAAAAGCCTATAGGCTATAACCTACGGACTACGCATGTAAGAAAGGCCAAACAAATCCTTGATGTTGATGTACGAACATCAAACCATCGAGTTAAAAACCCAAATACCAAAACCAAAGTTAAAACGAAGTCGTAAAACAATGCAGAAACTCAAGAAAATGGTCCCAGATTTTACCCTAGGTGAAATTAGCCAATTTTGCATATGGGAAGGGTCTAGTTTAAAGAGAATAGAGCCATGGACCAAACATGAACCTGATCACCTCTACCCTGGCTGCAAATTGCGGCTAGAATGAATATAATTGCAGCCTAAACAGAGGGGTTTGGGCTCGAGTCTCTGTGGTAGCTTCTAGGTTGCCTGCTTGTATCACAGTCTTTACTAAATAATTCCTTGGGTCTCCGGATGTTAGCAGATCTCTAAATAACCTCATAATTTCTACAATTTCCTGATATCGGGGATTCTAAGTTTGTGAATTAGGGTTCTATTCTCTGTTTTAGTTCGATATACAATCACTACAGGGGTTTGTGGCCTCTACTAAACCTCAATTACACTATCACAACTCAACCAAAACCCTAACCTCATCTTGGGATTTTCCAAGCTCACAAAACTATGCACTATCGATTCTAAACATAAATAGATGTTAAAGGAAATGAAATACAATTCTAATGGTGAAGGAAATATCTCTTTTGGCAACTCAAGAATTTTCTTGAGTTGCTCCAAGTCTTCAAAATCTAATTTTTCTTTGTCCAAAGTGTTTGTAGTGGGCTTGTGCATGTTTTTAATGAAGTGGAGATGATATTTTGAGGTGTTTTTGATGATGAAGTAAGGAGTTAGAGGTGGTGGGAGATGGAGGGCAGCCATGGGGGGAAGGAGGGAAGAGAAAATGATGAAGGAGAATGGAGGGAAAACAAATGAGCATGGTTCACTTGACCCCTCACCCTCTCTCTCTCTTGCCCATATCTCATTCTTTATCATTTTCTTTTACTTTTTCTTTTCTATTCTTTTCTTTTGTTTTCTCTTCTCATTTTAAAAACTAAGCCATGCATGAAAAATCTAACAAATGTGTAAAATGACTTGGTGTATGTCATGTGCACAAATAAAGCTTAATGCACGATTAGCGATATTTAATCGGGATTAGAATTAAAATAGAATATAATTAATTATAAAGAATTTTTAATTTGCTTAAATCATATAAAACACCCTCATTTCAGAAATTCCTATAATTTTCTAAATATTTCCCAATTTATCGGTATTTAATTATACCACATTATCAAATATTCATAATATTTATTATTTAATTTTATAAATTCCCAAAAATAATATTTAATTTTTCTGAAATGTTACACCATGCTCGTAGGGGTCTAGGTTTTCATTGCACGGGATATCCACACGACAGGGAATGTCGGGTCTCATTTGCGGCTCAAATGAAACCCGAGACTCCAAAATTATCCACCATTCTGTGTTGCTTGCTGAGATTCTGTGATATTGCTTATATCATGCCTGGGATGAATGTTATATATATATATATACTAGTAGATGTTGTATATGTTGGAGATAGTGCCCTCAGAGTCAATTATTGGATCACAGGCACGTGATTGCAATGATTGAGGGAGGACCTATCCCGGTAGGACAGTCTTACTCAAGATGATAGTATGCTATCTGGTTTATTTTTATCATCGTGTACTGCTTTAGGTGACCTTACGAGTCGCTATTACACGTTGATAGAGCCCCTAGGATTCTTGCTTGACTACCAGCAGTATGAGGGCGATCATATACGTGAGAGCTGGAGTCTATAAGCACATCTTTAAAAGGTCCCTAGTCGTGGGAGTTTCGAGACAGGGCATCGATTCTCCAGAGTAGACTAGTGTATACAGTCGAGACCCCGACGAGGGGCGGTGGCCGGTCTCATAAGCCACTGGTGTCAGTTGGTTCACCTAAGATGTATACAGGTGCTCATTGGGTTATGAGTACACCGGACAGGACTCGCCGGGAACCTGCTAGTTGGGATTATACCAGACGTCAGATAGCAGTTCCCTGGTGACATGTGTACAGGTTAGTTCATCGACCTGAGATCGTCATTTGTCTCGTGTGAGTTCCCACTGTGCTTTGATTACTACCCTACCACGGCTCAAAGGAGTCGTGCAAACAGGTTTTAGTTGGGTACAGTCCCGAGCCACATGGAGGCAGTGAGCGGATCTGCAGGGGTTCGTCTCTCCCGGTATTGGGGGTGAGGTCGCGCTGTGTCTAGGAGAGCCAGAACAAGAAAAGTCCTTGGCCAAGGCAGGAGATTTGCTCGTAGGTATTCCAGTAGTATCTCAGGGTGTTCTAGGCTACACTCCGACATGACTTGTACCTCTATTGGGGGTCTGACTTTTACCAACCCCCTAGGCCCGCCATGCGATGCTCATAGACGAACGGACCGGACTGTACGGATATTGTCACTGACAGGCTCAGTAGGGTGTCAGGATGAGTTCGCTCATCGACGTCCCTTTTGGTCAATACCTGGTAGCCCGTCACGTATTGGCTTATACCTCTGACGTGCCAGTGGTTAAATCCACAGCCATAGTATTGACGAGTCTTTAGAGTCCACCACACACAGTTACTCTAGTTTCGGGCGAAACGCTGTAGAGGCCGTATGGAGATATGGCAGGGTTTGATCAGATACGTGCGGTATTACACGGATCGTGATCGGACGGTTTTTTACTAGCCGGCTTTGGCTTAAGCCGGATCCTAGTATTAGATAGTGTAGTTTTGTCTCTTTGCATTTGTGTTCAGTGGGAATACAAATGCGGGCATGTATATGCAGAAGCGGGGTTTTCCTGTAATTTATTACGGGATCAGTTTTCTGAAGTTGCCAGTTTGCATTCCGTTCCGGCCGGTTTTTTCTTTGTTCCTTCACGGCCGGACTTATCGATGGAAGGGGGTTATTTGCAAGTTTGCAAATAACTAATTGTGGAGGGGTTTCTTGCATGTGTGAGGCATCATGATAGTTTATTCATGATGAGATTCTTTATTGGTCTTTTCCTTTGCTTTTTGAGAAAGGATTGATATGTGAGTTTGGTGTGACCTTTTATCTTGGATTTATCTTTTCTTTTCTCCATGGATTATTTGATTCCATTATCTCCACCATGGAGGAGGGGGCCGGCCACATAAAAAGAAGTGGGGAGAGAGGAAAGTTCATTATGTGAGGAATTGGTTCATATCATGTATTTTTGCTTGCTACCAAAAATCATTCATCTCCAAAGTTATTCTTCCCTCCACATCAACGGCAACTAAACCCCAAAGAGACAAGCTACTACACTTCATCTACAGCACTCCTTGGACGCGTCGGCTAGCCAACTTCGCGCCCGAGTTGCCTCGGTCAAGAGGTGGGAGCCCGTAAAAGATTCCGGCTTTGTGGTGCCCTTTCCGACGAGGAGTTGATGGACGGACATTCCGCGGGAGATCGGAGTGGAGACGAAGACCGAAGGACACGGATCGCTTGGTATAGCTTCTCTACTCTTTTCTACTTTGCTAGTCGCTAGGTTAATGGCCCGATCCGGGTGAAAAGTGCGCGGTGGTGCCGGTTTAATAGTTTTTGAAAGTTTTTGTTTCCGCGTTTCCGGCGTCGGATCGACGGCCGGGGCGCCGCCGCGGGCTTACATTGGTATCAGAGCCACGCCTTTAACCATGCCTAGCATGCTCTAGTATGTTTAAAATCCGATCGAACAAAAATCGCAAAAACCGTATTTCTAATGCATGTGTTCTCTGTTGAAATTTTTCCAGCTCCAAAAATTTTTCAGGTCATTGCAGAAAGACATGCAAGAAATTCTAAGAATTCTGGGAAAATACGATTCACTGATTCCTTACTATGACCGCGGAAACGCGGCCAAACCCCTGGTTTGGCCGCGGTTCCGCGGTGGGTAAGTGGAATCGTTGAACCAAATTTTTCCAGTGGGCTTTTGAATAGGAAATAGGGGTTTTGGGATATTATTTTTGGGCCCAGATTTTCTGTGAGTGCTACAGTACTGCTTGGGGCCCACTTTTATAAATTTGTTCGATCGGATATTTTAAACATGCTAGTTCTCAGTATTTACATTATATCTGCGACCGTGAATGTCACTCGATCGGTAAATCCAGTCTATCTGCTATAGCCCGGTTAGACGGATTTGTGAACGTGACATTCACGTTGATGTTCTGTGTTTTGCTGTAATGTTGCAGATCGGTCGTGGGGGATAGCCTGGTTGCAATGTTAGTACAGTTTTGTTTTATATGTACATTTCATATTGCGGGACGAGCGTCCGACATGTGGACTGAAGTCACTGCCTGTTTGTATTATTCTTTTGGGGCACGACCAGGTTGCGGTCGATGTACCCGTTGTTTGTATATTTTACTTTCTGTACTAGGATTACCCCGCGGAGGGGTGTACGGATAGCCGGATTCTAGAGGGAAACAAGCCCGCATCTCATGGCGTTGAGACGGAGGGGGCTTTACTCTAGAATTGGCGGGCTATTCGCCGCACTCGTAGGGGGTATAGGGTTGACCCAGGAGGGGTGCCTAAGTTACCGGATTCCGTGAAGTGCTGGGTGGTCCATTCACGTTGCTGAAGGGGGCTGCCTCGCTTCAGGTTTTGGCGGGTAACTTGCCGCGCCCGTAGGGGTCTAGGATTTCATTGCACAGGCTATCCACACGACCAGGGGTACGTCGGGTTTCAGTAGCGGCTCTGTGAAACCCGGGGATCCCAGATATCTGTATTGTTCTGTGATGCTGTACTTTTCTGTGCTGCTGCATTTTTATCACGCCTTGAGCAAAAATTATATATTATATATATACTAGTAGATGTTGTATATGTTTTGCATCCGCACTAGTCCAGTCCCCGCTCTGTCGTTAGTTAAGTAACCTAACGGGTGATGACGGGACCCAGTGGCGAATGCGGATGGTATATACGTACATCAGTATATTTTCGTTCTTTGTGGTGTGACCAATTGATGGGACTGCGTTGATTCGGATCAATGCAAGATAAACAAACCTATTCTGATGTTGTTTGAACACTTTTCAAAAAGCTGTTATTGCAAGGGCGTTCTCTTTTGTTTTGCATCGTGGTATTCAGTTGGAATATCCTGCTCCTCAGTCGACGAGGCAAGGGCCGAGATCCCTTCACCGGGAGTGACCCCTTGGACAGAAGTTTGCGTCAGGGCAATAACTTCATTATAGCCGATTGCTTTTGCTTTGCATTGTGCTATTCAGTTGGAATATCCTGCACCTCATTCTACGGGGAAAAAGCCGAGATCCCTTCACCGGGAGTGACCTCTTTAGCAAAGGTTTTCGTCACTATATTTTTATAAAGCTATCAGTTCCTACAACGATATCAAGTTCATTACGTTAAAGGTTTTCGCCAGAAACCATTCGTAGCCCTCCATCATTTCAGTTAAATATTCGGTAGTATTCAAGCTATGTATTTTGACCTCACGCCAAGGCATAGTGTTTGGTAGCTGCCGGGTATTTATCTGTTGCATAGATAGATGCGTTGGTTTGGGACAGTCGTACTACTATTTTGGCCTACGTCAAGGGTATGTACGGGTGGGTTCAAACTAACCTGGACAATGATGGGTAGAACTTGACATGTGACTTATGATATTTTGACCTCACGCCAAGGTCATAAGAGCATGGGGCAAAAATCCACATCGGGAGTTTCAAAAGAACTAAAACTTGCCAGATATACGCATACCTTCTGGAGTGTGATAGCGTGAGAGGATTCCGTCACGTTATCATGCGATGATAGTTAGATCCCGATTCCCACTGATGAGTTGGTTTACTCCTCGGGTGACCCCGGCTAATTCTTCTTTCAGATTTGGGGAAGAATTTGATGTTACAGTAGGAGGTTTCCAGATTAGATAAACTGATAACCATTCTGATCTAGGTTAGAGTGCACGCTGAGTGTTTCTTTTCTCTCTCTCTTTGGCAGCGACCATTGACCCGACCCTAGACTATGACTCAGTGACCAAGTTGACCGAACCTTCTTAACATTGGCTTTTGGATTGTCAGAGTTGCAGACCTCATTGCCACTCCTACTTTTACCCTTTTCTCCAGGACACCCCGTATTACTACGAACGTCCACTTCCATTGGACAAAACCATCGTATGGTTATATACGAACTCGAAGGAATTCGAGGATGGTTTCTGGTTCTGGAGAAAACGGATAGGATTATTCAGTTGTCTTTTCCTTTTACCTTCTCTCAGGTTGCGAGTACTCCTTGGTTTAGGAGATAGTACACCTATTACGCAAATTGGATAGTCTTCTTCCAAACCTTAGGCTGGTGCCGACCGGTAGGGAGTGAAGAAAACCAATTAGCCTAAACGGTGTACAGAAGGTATTGAGTTAAGAAAAAGAAAGGGATTAGTAAGAGGGCAAAGTAAATTGCGACTGCTATTCACGACCAAAGCAAGTATTTCTTCGCCAATCCTAAATCACCTTTGTATTTCTCCAGGACACTCCGTATCACTACGAAGATCCCAAGTTTATTAGATAATCCATCGTATGGTTATATACGAACTCGAAAGGAACTTATTCCAGTTCGGGGATGGATCCTGGTTCAGGAGAAATAGGAATTAAGTTCATTCGGTTGTCTTTTATCTTCACCTTCTCTCGCATTGCGAGTGCTCCTAGGATTAGGACAGTACACCCATTATGCTTATTGGATAGTCTTCTTCCAAACCATAGGCTGGTGCCGAACGGTAGGGAAGGAAGAAAACCATTTGGCCTAAAGGGGTGTACAGAAGCTAATGACTAAAGACATATAAAGGGATTTAGAGAAACGGCAAAGAATTATACGGTTACAGTTGTGAATCTGGATAATGGAAGAGGCATTACTAGGAATACCAGGATACCCCATCGAAACATTTCAATGTTTCAGTTTCACTGTGTACTTTTAAAAGAAAACTGATTTCCCAATTAGACACTTGCTCCAGGGTATGTATTTACCAGGTAGGATTCTCACATCTGTATGGTTTTACAGATGATGAGTGGGAGTAAGTTGTTGGGAATTGGGTGATCATCCTCATTATATCAGGATTCGTTGTAATTGGTGATATTTGAGGAAGTCACCTGGGCTGTTTGCCGGTCGGCAAATATTTGGTTTTGAATATCCGTTGTTATGCACCAATTTCAAATTGATATATCTGTACGTCTATTTTCATAGAGTGAGATATACCTTTTGAAATTATGTCTATGACATTTACCTATATCAGTGGATGGTTAGGTAAGGAGCATTAAACGGCGGTGTAATTCTTCATAACCATAGTACAGTTTTCAACCTACGACACACAGTGAATGAGTCACTAGACTCAAGGGACTTGTACAGAGTATTGTATATTGTCCAGTGTCCATTAGGACAGAGGGGTTGGTCCTCGTACTATATTCTGTTTACTTATGACTTCTCTAGTTCTTAGACAGGTGTTTCGTAGAAACACAGGGTCAGAGTTTTGAGAAGTTATTGGTATAAAAATAAAGTAGAGAACCAGATATTGCAAGTATCGGGATTCTTCAAGGTGATAGAAGATGTAGATACTTGTGTATGGTATTCAGTTGATAGTAATGATTAAGAGAACTTGCTTCTCTTTCAGGTTACTCATAATTGAAAGTATTCCTAAGTTGAGTAACGCTGATCGGCCTCCTTCCATTTAGTTGACATGCACTAGAGACAGTTGCATGATTTGAATCTGGTTCAATTAAATCAGTGCCTCTGTTTCTATATTGGATATAGAACAGTTCATATCTTGACATTGTTAAGATACGGGGAGTTGTCCGGCTTATGCTTAAAACCAGACTCCGGATAACTCAAGGCACGTTTCTGTAATGGCTGTTTGTGGGTTGACCCGGGCTATGACGAGGGTTGACTTTCTACCATCTGGAAGATCAATAGTGATATTGTTCTTAACTCGCCACAGTTTTAATTAAAAATGTTTTTTTTTCAGAAAACAGTAGTGGGAGTATGGTAGAACTGGAAGTGATTCCAGAACCACAAACGATTACTGAAGATTTGATAAAGAACCTAAAGATTCAATCTGGTTTGACATTCCATTGGCCACTCCGCAGATATGGTGGGTAACCTCAGGCACCCGAGAGGTACTTCGGTATGCTCAAGGACGGTGGCAGGGAGGTTCTTGTTTACCCAGACTTTCCATTGCTGTTGTTCCAGACTGTGAGACCCGGCAGGAGGATGAGTATAGCGTCGTTCTAAACTGGCTTTGGAAGTGCACGTGTATATGACTCTGCCAGAGGGTTGTCGTAGTCAGTGGGAGCAGCGGAAGCATTGGTGGACATCAGACTTATGTCTATTTATAGACTAAAGCAGATATAGCGGAGATAGATCATCTATTTCTGATGTGATAGTCATAGGTTTGACTTCATCAGAATAGGGGATGGATCTGTTAAGAAGGTAGTAGGGTGTGATGTCCTGGTATTTGATGACATACACAGAGTAGGAAGTGATATTCCTATACTGCGATCGGTTAAACTTTGGTCGTCATACAGTAGTTTCTCCACACAGGACTTGGATATTATATCAGACATTTTGGTTACTAGATCTATGGTTTTAGATCTAGATTTGGGTGGTTTCCCAATCAGGGTACTTAGACAGCATTCTATGAGTATTTAGAATGGACGACTCCTGGCATGATAGTATACCTGCAGGTAATGGGGTCACCCTCTCTAAAGGTGTCTTACAGACTAAAGGGGAGAGGGATGCGCATGATTGGCAGATCACTTGCTTAGGCAATTGAGTCAATCATGATATGTCAAGTACCACACCAGATGTTGTTCTTGCAGAAGGTGCAATAAGTTGATATTAATCCAATCCTGGAGAAACAGTAGGTTGCAGTTTTAGAACATAAGTGGATGTTCTAGGGATATGATAATGCCAGCCTCCTTTAGGAGACGGTTATCATTCCAGGCTTCCAAGGTGACGTGGACGACAGGGTGGTTGTCAGAGTTATAGTTTTCCCTCTGACGAGGAGCAGTATTTTGGACAGATGGTCCAGGTGGATACTGAGGGAAGGCATGGCGCAGGATACTGATTAAGTTCAGTTGACGATACAGTCTAAGAAGTTTGGATTTGGAGTTCATTTATGAGCTAGGTCCCATCAGACATCCAGACATTCTAAGACAGGTATTGCTCATTTCGGGAGATAGCTTTCTCCGCGAACTTGAGATATAGAGAGACATAGAAAGAAACACCAAAGCGGATCCACTCACTGAGGCTATTCCCCGAACGCAATAGTTTCGCAAACGAGCTTTGTGAGACTGACTAGTAGAGGAGTTGGGTGTTCGGTATCACACAGGCTGTGAGTATGCGACATCGCAATAATTAGCCTTGAGTGCAAGTGGGAGATTGTTGGAGATAGTGCCCTTAGAGTCAATTATTGGATCACAGGCACGTGATTGCAATGATTGAGGGAGGACCTATCCCGGTAGGACAGTCTTACTCAAGATGATAGTATGCTATCTGGTTTATCTTTATCATCGTGTACTGCTTTAGGTGACCTTATGAGTCGCTATTACACGTTGATAGAGCCCCTAGGATTCTTGCTTGACTACCAGCAGTATGAGGGCGATCATATACGTGAGAGCTGGAGTCTATAAGCACATCCTTAAAAGGTCCCTAGTCGTGGGAGTTTCGAGACAGGGCATCGATTCTCCAGAGTAGACTAGTGTATACAGTCGAGACCCCGACGAGGGGCGGTGGCCGGTCTCACAAGCCACTGGTGTCAGTTGGTTCACTTAAGATGTATACAGGTGCTCATTGGGTTATGAGTACACCGGACAAGACTCGCCGGGAACCTGCTAGTTGGGATTATACCAGACGTCAGATAGCAGTTCCCTGGTGACATGTGTACAGGTTAATTCATCGACCTGAGATCGTCATTTGTCTCGTGTGAGTTCCCACTGTGCTTTGATTACTACCCTACCACGGCTCAAAGGAGTCGTGCAAACAGGTTTTAGTTGGGTACAGTCCCGAGCCACATGGAGGCAGTGAGCGGATCTGCAGGGTTCGTCTCTCCCGGTATTGGGGGTGAGGTCGCGCTGTGTCTAGGAGAGCCAGAACATGAAAAGTCCTTGGCCAAGGCAGGAGATTTGCTGGTAGGTATTCCAGTAGTATCTTAGGGTGTTCTGGGCTACACTCCGACATGACTTGTACCGCTATTGGGGGTCTGACTTTTACCAACCTCCTAGGCCCGCCATGCGATGCTCTTAGACGAACGGACCGGACTGTATGGATATTGTCACTGACAGGCTCAGTAGGGTGTCAGGATGAGTTCGCTCATCGACGTCCCTTTTGGTCAATACCTGGTAGCCCGTCACGTATTGGCTTATACCTCTGACGTGCTAGTGGTTAAATCCACAGCCATAGTATTGACGAGTCTTTAGAGTCCACCACACACAGTTACTCTAGTTTCGGGCGAAACGCTGTAGAGGCCGTATGGAGATATGGCAGGGTTCGATCAGATACGTGCGGTATTGCACGGATCGTGATCGGACGGTTTTTTACTAGCCGGCTTTGGCTTAAGCCGGATCCTAGTATTAGATAGTGTAGTTTTGTCTCTTTGCATTTGTGTTCAGTGGGAATACAAATGCGGGCATGTATATGCAGAAGCGGGGTTTTCCTATAATTTATTACGGGATCAGTTTTCTGAAGTTGCCAGTTTGCATTCCATTCCGGCCGGTTTTTTCTTTGTTCCTTCACGGCCGGACTTATCGATGGAAGGGGGTTATTTGCAAGTTTGCAAATAACTAATTGTGGAGGGGTTTCTTGCATGTGTGAGGCATCATGATAGTTTATTCATGATGAGATTCTTTATTGGTCTTTTCCTTTGCTTTTTGAGAAAGGATTGATATGTGAGTTTGGTGTGACCTTTTATCTTGGATTTATCTTTTCTTTTCTCCATGGATTATTTGATTCCATTATCTCCACCATGGAGGAGGGAGCCGGCCACACAAAAAGAAGAGGGGAGAGAGGAAAGTTCATTATGTGAGGAATTGGTTCATATCATGTATTTTTGCTTGCTACCAAAAATCATTCATCTCCAAAGTTATTCTTCCCTCCACATCAAAGGCAACTAAACCCCAAAGAGACAAGCTACTACACTTCATCTACAGCACTCCTTGGACGCGTCGGCTAGCCAACTTCGCGCCCGAGTTGCCTCGGTCAAGAGGTGGGAGCCCGTAAAAGATTCCGGCTTTGTGGTGCCCTTTCCGACGAGGAGTTGATGGACGGACATTCCGCGGGAGATCGGAGTGGAGATGAAGACCGAAGGACACGGAAAACTTGGTATAGCTTCTCTACTCTTTTCTACTTTGCTAGTTGCTAGGTTAATGGCCCGATCCGGGTGAAAAGTGCGCGGTGGTGCCGGTTCAATAGTTTTTGAAAGTTTTTGTTTCCGCGTTTCCGGCGTCGGATCGACGGCCGGGGCGCCGCCGCGGGCTTACAGTATATGTTTTGCACCCACGCTAGTTTAGCCTCCGATCTGCCGTTAGTTAAGTAACCTAACGGTGCATGACGGGACCCCGTGGCGAATGCGGATGGCATATACGTACATTGTATTTTCATTCTTTTCTAGTGTGATATGGATTAATTGATAGGACTGCATTAATTCCGATTAATGCAAGGAAAACAAATCTATTTAATGTTGTTGGAACCAAGTTTTTAAAAAAAGGCATTACAGACGTTTCCTTTCGCTTTGCACAGTGGTATTCAGTTAGGAATATCCTGCACCTCATTCGAAGAGGCAAGAGCCGAGATCCCTTCAAAGGGTGACCTATTGAGCTAAAGTTTGCATCAGTGTAATAACTTTACTATAGTCGATTCTTTTGCTTTGCATCGTGGTATTCAGTTTGGAATATCCTGCACCTCTTTCGATTAGGAAAGATCCGAGATCCCTTCATAGGGAGTGACCTCTTTAGAAAAAGTTTGCGCCACTATATATTTGTAAAACCACTCGGTTCCTTCAATGATATCAAGTTCATTACGTTAAAGGTTTTCCGCCAAAAACCAGCCGTAGCATTCTGTCATTTCAGAAAAGTAGCATCCAATATTCGTGCTATGTTTGTTGGCTTCCGTTAATGCATAGTGTGCGGTAGCTATATGTTATTTTTCTGTTGCATGGATATGCATTAATCTAGGACAGTCGTACAGCCTTGTTGGCATCCATCAAGGGTGATTATGGGTGGATCTAAATTAATCAGGACAATGACGGGTAGAACTTGACTTGCGCTTTATGATTTGTTGGCTTCCGTCAAGGTCATAAGACGCTTGGGGTAAAAATCATATCGGGAGTTTCAAACATACAGGAAACTTTCCAGGAATGTGCATACCTTCTGGAGTGTGGTGACTTGAGTGTCTTCCATCAAGTTATCATGCGATGATAGTTGGATCCCGATTCCCACTGATGAGTAGGTGTTACTCCTCGGGTGATTTTAGATGATCCCGACTAATTCTCCTTTTAGGTTTGAAGGAGAATTCGAGGAAATAGTGGGAGCCATCCTGATTAGATAAAGTGATTAACCAATCTGATCTAGGTTAGAGTGCACGCTGAGTGTTTCTTTTCTCTCTCTCTTTTTGGCAGCGACCATGGACTGACCTAAAAAACTCATGAACCAAGTTAACCGAATTTTCTTAAAACACTTTGGCTTTTTGATTGTCATTTAGTCACATATATTTTTGCCGCTCTTACATCCCCTTTGCATTTCTCCAGAATAATCCGTATCACTACGAAGATCCATATTTCTTGGATATTCCATCGTATAGTTACATACGAACTTGAAGGAACTTGTTCCAGTTCGAGGATGGTTTCTGGTTCTGGAGAAATAGAATAGGATTATTCAGTTGTCTTTTTCCTTTACCTTCTCTCAGGTTGTAAGAGCTCCTAGTATTAGGAGAGTACATCTATTGCGCTTATTGGATAGTCTTCTTCCAAAGCTTAGGTTGGTGCCGAAGGGTAGGGAAGGAAGAAAATCAATTAGCCTAAATGTGGTGTACAGAAGGTAATAAGTAAAGACATATAAAGGGAGTGATGGCAAGAAAATATATGGTCACAGTCATGAATAAGGATAGTGGAAGAGGCATTACTAGGAATACCCGGTTACCCCTCCGAAATATTTTCATGTTTCAGTTTTACTGTGCGGTGTTAATTGAAAACTGTTTTCCCAATTAGATTTAACTCTAGGGTATGTATTTACCAGATTTGATTCTCACATTTTTATGGCGTTACAGATGGTGAGTGGGAGTAAGATATTGGGAATTGGGTGATTAGATCCTCAATATATATCAGAATTATTTGTAATTTGTGATATTTGTGGAAATCACCTGGGTTTTGCTTGACGGCAAATATTTGGTTTTGACTATCTGTTGTTATGTACCAATTTCAAACTGATATATCTGTACGTTTATATTATAAAGTGAGATATAACTTTTTGAAATTATGTCTATGACGTTTACCTATATCAGTTGATGGTTAGGTAAGGTGCATTCAACAACGGTGTAATTCTTCTTAACCACAGCACAATTTTCAACTTTCAACGCACATGGTTTGAGTTATTAAACTCAGTGGACTTATATAAAGTATTGTATGTTGTCTAATGTCCGTTAGGACAAAGGGTTGGTACTCATATTATATTCTGTTTACTCATGACTTCTCCGCTTTTAAACAAGTATTTCGTTGAAATACAAGGTCCAAATTTTGAGAAGTTATAGGTATAAGAATAAAGTAGAGAACCATATGTTACAAGTATCAGGATTCTTCAAGGTGATCGAAGATGTAGATACTTGTTTCAGGTATTCTGCTGTAAATTAATGGTTTTGAGAAATTGCTTCTCTTTCAGGTTATTCATAGGTGGATGCATTCCTTGATGAGTAATGTTGCTTGGCCTCCTTCCATTTCGTTGATATGCACTGGAAACAGCTGCATGTTTTTTTGAATATGGTTCCAATTAAATTAGTGCCCTTGTTTCTATATTGGATATATAGAATGGATTCATATCTTAACGATGTTAAGGTATATGGAGTTGTCTGGCTGATACTTAAAACCAAAATCTGGATAAACTCGAGACATGTTTTATGTATGTAGAAATAACCGCAATCAATAACGATGTCGCGTGTAGCTAGACCGAGATGAGTACGGGTCGTCATCAGGGAAACGTTGAATCTTTTAATCTTACTTTAGGCGTATTGATTAGGAAAGGAGGAAGAATAATGAAAAGTGGAGAATGGTTGTAGATTATAGATCTACGTCAATCACGGATGTAGGATATAGATCTAGGTTAACTACGGATATAGGTTTTATATTAGAAGGGGGCTTGTAGGGTTCGTTAAGATTTAGATTTGATTGATGATGTTTTATGTGTGTATAAATAACCGCAATCAATAATGATGTCGCGTGTAGCTAGACCGAGATGAGTACGGG
This sequence comes from Agapanthus africanus, assembly GCA_030015575.1. Lineage (NCBI taxonomy): Eukaryota > Viridiplantae > Streptophyta > Magnoliopsida > Asparagales > Amaryllidaceae > Agapanthus > Agapanthus africanus. The sequence goes on along the minus strand of CM057350.1, from coordinate 181,348,367 downwards.
TCGTACTCAAAGAAACGTTGAATCTTTTAATCTTACTTTAGGCGTATTGATTAGGAAAGGAGGAAGAATAATGAAAAGTGGAGAATGGTTGTAGATTCTAGATCTCCGTCAATCAAGGATGTAGGATATAGATCTAGGTTAGCTACGGATATAGGTTTTATATTAGAAGGGGGCTTGTAGGGTTCATTAAGATTTAATAGTCATGGATGATTAATTAAAAATTACTCCTTTTATCCTTTAATAAATTTAAAACTAGATCGACAGTGATGCATGTAGATTAGGGTTTCTGGAGGGAAAAGGGTTGCCACTCTTAATCTCTATTTTGACATGGATCTCCGTTCATGTCTAGCCTTTACCAAAACAATTGTTAATCTAATCTCTAGTCATGGTCGTGAATATCAATGAATTGATAGCACGCCCGATTAGGATGTTAAATATTCTTTTGATAAAGTTTTAAACTTTATAAGACGTAAAAGGAGTTAAAGGATTTTTAATCATCCATTGATCTACCCTAATCTTACGAACCGTAACAAGCGGAGAATTACTCGCGCATGATGGAGATAAAAGAACGGATAGAGATCATGAAGAAAATAAAATTCAATAAGAATAAAACAACTACCTTTATTAATCAACTTGATCAATTACACTTTGTTCGTTTAGAAAATGATTACAAAATCCTAGTTTTCTTCTCGATCTCTTCTTAAGGAGGTAGATGAACAGCTGATGATCAACCTGGATTCTTGAGCCATCTTGGACTTCATGATCTCGTCGGTTTGATGATTTTTCCAAGAGGCTCTCGGTCCTTTAAATAGCCTCAAACCCAGAATCCCTAGTTTCCTAATAGGGTAACTAGCTGTTAGGATCCTACCCAAAAAATCTCACATCTTAACTCCTCTAACAGGCCGTGGATCCGCCGCGTTTAGTGGGTTTTGGCCACAGTTTAGCCGCGGATTGGAGGAGTTAGGGATTCATTTTCCTGGGGCTTTATCTCTATAACACGTGGTGATCTTTTGAATATATGGACTTTGAAAATCTTCTCTATGTCTCTGCCAGAATTGGTTTCTTCGATTTACTTAAATATTTCGGCAGATTTGATCTCACCAACTCGGATTTCCTTGATTTCAGTCCTGATATAATTTCTGCACAATATCTCAAAGAATAATGTTAGTAGAATTTGTTTTTATTGAGATATTATCCTAACCATTGCATATGATATTATAGTTTAAGAAAATTGGTTGCAGATATTTGATATGGTATACATATTTAAATAGACTAAATATCATATAGATATTATATGCTTATATTTTCCTTCATAATGTTAATTATAAGATATAAACATATGAAAATAGTATTTTTATAGATAAACCCTCATATGTGTCATATTTATAATAAACACCTTTTCTTATATAAAAATAGTAAGGAAAATGTCATATCAAATGCACGATATTTTCGACTGATTAAATACCCCCAAACTTAACTTTGATCGTCCCGAGCAAACTAGTTATTCAAAAGAAGGAGAAAAAGAAAAACCTAAGTAGCACACTTTCGTAGGCAACACGATTGCACTAAGTACGTGCAACAAGCCGTTGAATCTCTAGGTGTCCCTAGTAGGAGGAGTGTTGTCTCCTAAGGGTTTTCAATAGATTACACCCACAAAATCCTATAATAAAAGAAAGATAGTGAATGTTACATACAAAGATAAGAACTATAAAAGAAAGAATTTCAAAATAAGAGTTTCCAACTACGCTAGTTTTACGGTTGTCATGAGCCTATCTTAATAGTCGTGAAAAGATGTTAGAAATCACACCATCCGTCAATAAAACACCGTCTTTAGTTTTCCTCCCTATCTTTCCTCCAAACATTGATCATGTACCCCTACGTGTGTATAAAAGACATCCCTACACTTAGAGAATTCAATTCAAGCTATCATACTCTTGTCCATCTTCCTTAGTACTTTTTAGTTGGTGAATATTTTAGATGGAATTGCTCACACATTCTTCAAGCGACTGTTAATACTTCTTGAGGTACTAACCAACCGATTACAAAATGTGCTTGCGTATTAAGGAGTAATTCCTCGTCTTGCAACACCTAAGGCTTAGCAGTGGCTCCCAAACCAGTTGGTCTAAGGCACTAGGTGATAAAGCACCCTCGCTATATTTTTTTTAAGCTGCCTTAAGTAATTACAAAACCAGTGTTCATTTTTTTTTTCTTCTTCACCACTTATATATATATATATATTTTTTTCTTCTTCATACTAAGTCTTTTAGACAAGAGCATTTCAAGGTATCCTCTACTATCCTAAGTTTCAAGATGTGTGTAAGTACGTATAGTAGGGCATCAATATTTAGATATTTGGCCTCAAGAATAAGGAAAATTTTTCAGATTTATTTTTATCCTCGGATTAGTAATTTCCTTCATCTTACTAACCCTTAGGACAACGGCTCATAACTACTTATTACTAGTTTCGTTTAAGAAAACATCTAACTTTCTTGCTTTTCTTAAACATTTCCTATCTTTCATATGTAATTTTTTCACTTTCTACTCTTTTATTAAAAAAAAATTGTATAGTGCCAAGTGCCAGAGGATAATTTAGTAAATACAAACCTTCCCCCCAAACCTGTTTTCAGCAGTGTCCTCACTGATGTCATTTTTGAATGCATAGACCTGTAGACTTTGGGAGAGAAATTAAGAGGGGTAAAATAATAATCAAATGAAAACTACCCCCAAATTTGTACTTTAGCACGCACAGATATTCAGTTAAGTCCTTTTTCACTCACCTCCATTCTTAAAATGAGAAAATGTTACCGAAACATGGAGGTGAGGCGGAGGAAATTTAGTTATGATAAAGCGGCTCCTGTAAAAACAGGAGCTCATCCGCTGGGTCAGCAGAAAATTACGGTTTCAATCTATGCCTATTTACTTTAAAAATTGAACCGTTTTTTAACATTTTCAACTTCTACTGCCCCGTGCGGATATACATACCGTACCACAAAAGGTCCTTTACAACAAGATTTTAGCTTACTTGGATGAAGATGGAGACGGGAATCATAAAGAAGGACTTGTTGTCCCGGTGTGATGGTTTTTCTATAAAGGTTTTTATCGTGGAACACTTTAGTCCGGTTCTTTACTATAAGCGCATTATCGTAAGCTTCATCACGGAGTTCGCTTAGCTCATTTAATTGCAGCTTCCGATAGCTGCAGGCTTGATCAAAATCGAAGTTAAGCTCTTTAATAGCCCACATTGCTTTATGTTCAATCTCGACAGGAAGGTGGCAAGCCTTTCCAAACACTGGGCGGTATGGAGACATACCAAGATTGGTCTTATAAGCGGTGCAAAATGCCCAAAGAGCACCCGTTAATTTGGTTGACCAATCTTTACGGTTTTTAGAAACCGTCTTCCCCAAAATTTGTTTTATCTGCCTATTGGAAATCTTAGCTTGCCCGCTCGTTTGGGGATGATAGGGCGTAGAATGTTTGTGGTTGATTGAATATTTCCGCATCAAAGCCTCGGAAGACCGATTACAGAAATGCGTCCCGTTGTAACTAATTATAGCACGAGGGTGCTCGAATCGTGAGAAGATATTATCTTTAAGGAACTTAATAACAACCTTGTTATCATTAGTGCGACATGGTATTGCTTCCACCAATTTTGAGACATAATCAACCGCTAACAAGATATATAAATTCCTAAAAGAGTTGGGAAAAGGGCCCATAAAATCAATACCCCAAATATCGAATATCTCCACAACCAAGATAGGTTGAAGCGGCATCTCATTTCTTCGTGAAATCCGACCCATGTGTTGACACCGATGACAAGTTTTGCAATGATCATATGCGTCTTTAAATAATGTTGGCCAATAAAAGCCACATTGCAAAACTTTCTCCGCCGTTTTACGTGGACCAAAGTGACCGCCATATGCTTGATCATGACAAAATGACAATACACTCTTGAATTCATCGTTAGGGACACGTCTGCGAATGATTTGATCGGAACAATACTTAAACAAGTAAGGTTCATCCCAGTTAAAGTGTTTTACTTGGGATAGAAATCGAAGTTTGTCTTGTTTTGACCAATTTCTCGGAATAAGTCCCGTCGCTAGATAATTCACAATATCCACGAACCAAGGCTCGCAGGATACGGTCAAGAGCTGTTCGTCAGGGAAGGAATCGTTTATTGGCACGGTTAACATTGGTGAAGAATTGATGCGCGAAAGATGGTCGGCTACAACGTTTTCACATCCACTCCTGTCTCGTATGACAAGATCAAATTCTTGTATCAACAAGATCCAACGTATTAGCCTGGCCTTAGCATCCTTCATCGATAAAATGTGTCGTAGGGCGGAGTGATCAGTGCAAACCACTATTGGCAAGCCAATCAAGTAGGGCCTGAATTTTTCTAATGCAAATACAACTGCCAAGAGTTCTTTCTCGGTAGTTGTGTAATTAATTTGTGCATCGTTCAAGGTCCTACTTGCATAGTAAATTACATGTGGCATCTTATCAATGTGTTGTCCTAAGACTGCACCAATAGCAAAATCTGAAGCATCACACATATGCTCGAACGGGTGGTTCCAATCTGGAGATGATAGAATGGGGGCTGTAGTGAGAGATTTTTTAAGCGATTCAAAAGCAGCTTCACAATCCGAATCGAAGTGAAATGTTGTATCCTTGGAAAAGAGAAGAGTTAAGGGTCTAGAAATTTTGCTCAAGTCCTTAATGAATCTCCTATAAAATCCTGCATGACCAAGGAAAGATCATATATCTTTGACGCATTTGGGAGGAGGAATGTTATGGATGACATCAATTTTAGCTCTGTCAACCTCAATGCCTTTTTGTGAAATGATATGTCCAAGGACAATACCTTCTTGGACCGTAAAATGACATTTTTCCCAATTCAAAGTTAAGTTCTTCTCCTAACAGCGGGTAAGAACCGCGTTAAGATGACGTAGGCATTCATCAAAGGAGTCCCCAAATATGGAGAAATCGTCCATAAATATCTCCAGAAAATTCTCAACCATGTCTGAGAATATCTCATCATACACCGCTGAAATATAGCGGGAGCGTTGCATAACCCAAAGGGCATGCGTCTATAAGCAAAAGTACCGAAAGGACAAGTAAATGTTGTTTTATCATGATCTTTTTCGGCGATGGGGACCTGGTTATAGCCAGAGTATCCGTCCAAGAAACAATAGTATTCATGTCCAGCTAATCATTCTAACATCTGGTAAATGAAAGGTAGAGGGAAGTGATCTTTCCTCGTTGCGGCATTGAGTTTTCTGTAATCAATACATACGCGCCACCCCTTTTGGCTGCGTGTTTGGATCAACTCATTATCCTCATTAGTTATGACCGTGATGCTAGACTTTGTAGGGACCACATGAATAGGACTTACCCATTGGCTATCAGATATTGGGTAAATTATACCACTATCTAGGCACTTGACGATTTCTTTCTTTACCGCCTCCTTCATAACGGGATTCAACCGTCTTTGTGGGTCTTGATTTGGCTTGGCTTCATCCATCAGATGTATATAATGTTCAACAATTAAGGGACTAATCCCTTTGATGTCAGCCATTGTCCAACCAAATGCTTGCCGATTTGATCTCAATACCGTCAAAAGAGCGTTCTCTTGCTCTAAAGCTAGAGAAGCGGATATGATCAAGGGCAAAGACTCATTCTCTCCTAAATATGCATATTTAAGATGAGAAAGTAGTGGTTTGAGATCTAGTGTCGGCGGAGAGACGATAGAAGGTGGGGTAAGGGAATGATACTTGGACTCCCTAAGAGGTTCATAACTTGCGTAGAATATTGACTCGGAAAGTGCTACTGACTTTTGCGATGAGTCAACGGATTCAAACTTGGGGATGGACTCATCGAAGGTATCCTCACTATAATAATTTTCCAGATCAAACAATGTCGCACTAGTGTTGTCGAGATCATCATAGCAAAGTACTTCAGCTTCGCACCTGTCGGAAGCTATCTCGTTGATGGAACAGACATCGATTAAATGAGCAGAAGATTCAGATGGTTGACTTCCTAGATTTTAAATATTAAGCTCAATTGTCATCTTCCTGAAGGATAAGTTCATAGAACCGTTACGATAATTAATGACAGCGTTGGAAGTTGCTAGGAAAGGTCGACCGAGTATCACCGGGATTTGGTTGTGTTGTTCGCCACATGCTGTATATCTAAAACAATAAAGTCCACAGGGAATATGAATTCTCCAACTTTGATTAACACATCCTCTAGTTCACCCCTAGGTTGGGCGATAGATCGGTCTGCCATCTGGAAAGTGCCGTGGGCAAGTTTCAACTCTCCTATACCTAGCTGCTCATAGAAGGAATATGAAAGCAAGTTAACACTAGCGCCGAGGTCAAGTAGAGCACGATTGATGCTTTTCCCCCAATATTTATAGATATTGTAGGACAACCGGGGTCCTTACATTTCATAGGCAATTGTTGGGTAAAAGCTGTGCTCACGTTATTTGTCATGAATACCTTTTTCGGCATTTGAGTTTTTCTCTTCCTAGTGCACAAGTCCTTAAGGATTTTCGCATAAGATGGAACTTGTTGAATAGCATCTAGGAGAGGGATATTTATGTTAACTTGCTTAAATATTTCCACAACCTTCTCCATTTGTGCGTTAGGTTTGTTGTCCCTTAACCTGTTTGGAAATGGAGCTTTATCAATAAGTTTTGGGTCCAACATTTATGGAGAAGTTTGTGGGGATGGAATCGATCCCAGAATTGGAGTGGGGATCGTTTTAGGTAGATTCGAAGAAGTGGGCAAAGTGTTCGTGCCTTGGGGAAAACGGAGAATAGGCTCGGAAGAAGGTGGGAGACTAGACGAAATAGGGCAAGAAGTGGAAGCCGGGGTTTTAATTGATCATGATCAATCTGTTCACCCATTTGATTGTTCAACACTCATCCTGATCTCAACGTGGTAATGGCACTCACATTATGATTTTTTGAGTGGCCAGGATTCGGTAGGGGTTGAGACGGAAGTTTCCCTTTTTCTCTCGCACTCATCGCGGCATTTATTTGTAGGGTTCCTAGGCACACTTATGAGGTTCTACAAGGCATCAACCATGCCAAAATCAAAATTTTATGTGCCTAACAACTCTATGCAAGATCGTTAACTAGAGATTAGGCGAAACTACAAGTAAGCAAACTACTTTGCTACTAAGTGAAAGGGATTACAACCTTTGTGGATCCGGTCCTCCACTTCTTTAGCTCCGTGTTGACGTCCCTCCGCTGCGATCATCGGGATCCCGGACTCTAGCGATAGTTTCGTCGGAGAAATGAGCGGGCTTGGTCGTTGACTTCGGTGCCGAAGATGATCTACGTCGAGGCGATTCAAACTCAAGCTCCATCATCACTTGGTCATGAACCTTGTGAAGAAAACACCCTATACAATATGGCAAGTGGTAGAGGATGAAGAAATAGGAAGTGGGTTCACTTTGGATTTGGATTTCTCACTTGATTTCAACACTTGAAATTTTCTAGCAATGGTTTTCTTCTTCATGAAGAAGAAGAAGAAGAAAGAAAAAGAATGAATGAATTATGAATAATAGAAAATCAAGTGAAGTCTTATCATGTTGCAACCAAGGGTGAGAATTCTTGTGTTAGAGAATAAACTAGGGTTTAGGTGAATGATTAGGTTAAGGAACAAAACAAAATGGTAGACTTTTTCCAAGATGCTTTGAAGATTCATGAAGCTTCAAGCCAAAATAAGAAAAGCCATCATTTTGTTTTTCCAAAAATAAATAAAGAAAGAAAATAAGTTAAAACCCTAACCATTAACCTAAACATGGTTTAAAACATACACACATCCAAGTTTGCATGTATCATCAAACATGATACAAACTAGTGCACAAACATATATCATATATACAATGTGCACAATCTAGTGAGAAAAATAATCTTAAGTGAACCAATACTTGTTAATGTAAAGTAATATATTAAATATATAATTATACATTAAATCATTAAATCAACACTTGATTTAATGATCCTGTCATACTGCATATAACCGACTAATATCAAGTGTATCAATATATCGAATCAACATTTGATTCGGTAACCCGGCTATATCTCATATAACCGTCCGATGATACAAATCGCGAGAATAGAATTCAGTATCACATACTGGTATTATTCTCGGTCCCGCACATATCTCATATGCGCTCCTATTTCGTTTCGCTTGAGCCAGGAAACCTCTGTGTAGGACTCTAAAGACTCGTCAATACGCCGGCAGTAGGTGATGATCATATCAAACACCCACAAGCCGCAAGCGGTCTGCTAAACGTAACGGCCACCCGGGTATTGAGCGATCAGAAGATCAACGAGCAAGCCCGGTCACACTCCTGCAAATCCAACCAGTAACACTTACCGCACAGTCCGGTCTGTTCGTCTGATATGTCGCATATCTCGCCTAGGGGTGGTAAACGTCAGACCCCAGTAGCTTGATAAGTCATGCCGATGTAAGGTCCATAACAAGCGTGAAACTACTGATAACTCTTACCAGTATATCACTGCAACCCTGGCCAGGGATTTCCAGTTATGACCAGTCGAACATAGCGCAACATCAACCCCCAATACCGGAAGAGACGAATCCCCTCCTATTGCTCATTTCCTCTATGTGAATCGGGACTGTACCCAAAAACCACCTGTTTGCACGACTCAGTAGAGCCGTGGTAGGGTGGAAATCAAAGCACAGTGGGAGACACACAAGACTCTATGACGATCTCGGGTCAACAGACTAAGCTGTACCAGTGTCACCAGAGAACTGCCATCTGACGTGAGGTATAATACCATCTGGGAGTTCTCGGCGAGTCCGTTCAGTGTACCCAGTCTCCACTGAGCACCCGCATACCATCTCTGATGTCAAACACCAATGGATATGGGATCATCCATCGCCCATCACATGGGTCGAGAAGATATACGCTAGTCTACTCTGGAATATCGATGCCCCGTCTCGATATTCCCACGACTAGGAACATTGAAGGATGTACTCATGAACTACCCAGGCCCCACTAGTATGATATGCATCATAGTCCTGGAAGTCGAGCGCATATCCTATGGGCTTTATCAACATGTAAACGAGAGACATCAAGTATACATGTTAAGATAAAGATCAACCAGATAGCGTACTATCATGTCGAGCAAGAAAGTCCTACCTATATATGTCCCAGCAACCACTACAATATACATCTTATGTACAGTAATGGCCTCTAGGGCATACATATAACTAACAATCTCCCACTTGCACTAGGGCCATCTGTAGCTGTGGTTGTAGTATCTAATACTCAACCATCCCATATAAGTCTCTCTCTGGGAAAAAGCCTTTATGAGTGGATCCGCCGTGTTGTCCTCTGAGTCTACTCTCCTAACCTCGATCACCCTGGAGATCAACTATCTCCATGATTAGGTGATGCTGTCTCAGAATATGTCTGGGTCACTGATGGGACCAGGGTTCCTGGGCCAAAGCCACACTTCCATTGTCACACAATGGTAGGAACCTAGCTCATCTCATGAACCAATATACACCCAAACTGCCTCTTTGGTATTATTTTTAATAGCGATGTTACCAGTCTTTATCGTCTAGTTTGCCACGGTATCTAGCTTGGAACTCTTCCAACATACCGTCCCTCCACTGAAGGTAAAGACAATGCCTGCGATTGACATTCAGTCGTCCTTATCACCCTGGAACTTTTCCAGTGATTCTCCCCAGGATCGATTGATACCATCTCACTAAACCTAGTGAGAACCCTAATATCCATTTAGATCTATCTCATAGATCCAAATCCCAGAATTTAGGAGGTATCACCTTTATCCTATATGGAGAATCTTTGTGATAAGAGGAGATTGACCGTTCGTAGCATAGGAAACTCCTTTTCCTATCAAGAGTATGTTGTTCACGTACAATACGAGGATGACCACCTTACTATCTACTACCTTTTTGTATGTACAAGGTTCATCTACCATTTTGATGAAGTCAAACTATTTGACTACTACATCAAAACAGATGTTCCAACTCCGTGATGCCTGCTTTATCGTGTAAAGCAACTTGCACACGTTTCCGCTGCTCCCACTGTTTACAAAGCCCTCTGGCTGTGTTCTTATAGACGCTCTCTTCTAAATCATTATTTAGAAAAGTAGTCATGGCACCCAACCACCAGATATCGTAGTCATGGTATGTAGCAATGTTAAGTAGGATCTGGATGGACTTAAGCATAGCTACTGGAAAAAGTTTCATCATTATCCACGCCTGGTCGATGATGAAAACCATTAGCAAGTCTAGCTTTGAAAGTCTCAACTTTTCCATCTACACCAAGTAATCTTCTCAAGATATACTTGCTCCTGATGGGGATTTAACCCTTCAGATATAGCAACCAAAGTCCATACTTTGTTGGTGTACATGGATTCCATCTCAGATCGCTAAGCATCCAGCCATTCTTACAGAGTCCCCACTCTTGATGGCCTGCTCGAAACTTGTTGGGTCATCATCTCATGATGCAATCCTCGCTCCCACTGTCATCGAGAAACCGAAGTATCTCTCAGGTGGATGAGGAACCCTGCTAGATCGGCGAAGAGGCTGAGGTTTGTCGGGGACGATTGAATCCTTTGGTTCTATCAAATCATCAGCTGTAGTTTGTATAGCTGGAACTTCTTCCAGTTCTACAGAACTGACCTTGCCTCGATCTTTTCCGGATTTTGCTTTTGACATAGGCCGGACAATCCCAAATCTTAACAAACTTAAGATATGGGCTCTTCCCTTTCCATATCACATATGAAGTGGTAGGCAACTGATTTGATTCGAACCCTATTCAATAGGTATGCAACTTCTCAAGTGCATAACCCCCAAAAGAAAACAGGTAACTCAGTAGTACTCATCATAGAGCACACCATATCTCATAGGGTGCTATTGCTCCGCCCCGATACACCGTTGTGCTGTGGTGTGTTCAGAGGAGTAATACTGAGAGAGAATCTCATTCACCTTTAGAATAGTCCAGGAATTCTATGCACAAGTATTTTCCTCCCTGATCTCATTATAAGAAATAATACTTATACCCGTATTTTGGTTCTCTACTTCTAACTTATATTCTGTGAATATCTCAAAAGTTTCGGACTTGTGTTTCAACAGGAACATATGTTTGAATCTTGAGAGATTATCAGAGAATGTAATAAAGTACAAAGAACCGGTCCTGGCATGTGTAGACAGGGGACCTTACATACATCATCATGTATCAGTCCCAAGAGTTTACTAATTCTTTCTCTGTTTCCAATAAACAGAGCTATGGTCATCTAATCTTTGTGACATGACTGGCAAGTTTCATAAGATGTAAATTCAAACTGATTTGAATATGCATCTAAAATGTAACTTAAGCTAGTCGGGTCACATTGATATGACCTAGTCTACAATACCTCAAGAAGGAATCGTTCATTTCTGAACTCTTCCTCTTGTGTGTGTTCTGTATATTAGGAACTATAGTTTGATTTAGAACGTCAATGCTTTTAGATAACGTGCCTGAACCGATCAACTTTTGAAATGTTCAAAACAATATTCAACAATACAAAATTATATCCTTTCTTTACTAATAAAGAGACTCCTTTCTTTACTAATAAAGAGACTGATATGATTTTGTATATCAGGTTCGGTATCTAATAGCATTTGTTCAGAATCAATGTATTGGTAATACAGGGTGACAGTGACCAACAGACTTGGCCGCAACACTTGCACCGTTTTCTGTCTCATGAAACTTATCACCCGTTCTCAGTTCTCTACCTATTATAGCCCATGTAACAGATTACATATTTGGGATCCTGATCCGGTATCAAATACCCAGGATGTAGAGGATACTGAGAAACAGTTCTTTGTAATGAACACATCCGAAGGAGATGCATCTCATGCACTTTCTTCGTTTGGGCGGCATGGGAATCCTGGCATTCTCCTATTTACTGCTCGGTCTTATAACAATTATAAGTTGGAGCTAGACCAACGTTCCCCAGCTCAGTATAACAAGGGGGTTCGGTCAATACATCCATATTTTTATCTTGATTAAGGCGTGATATGGTCGCTACCTGGAGAGAGAGAGAGAAGAAAACACTCTGCGTGCGCTCTTGCAAGATTAGATTGGTTATATATTTTATCTAATCAGGATGGCTCCCACTGTTTTTATCAAATCTTCCTTCAAACCTTAAAAGGAAAGACTAGCCGGGATTAATTACACTCTACAAGTTCGCCAATCTTTCAGCCATGCCAGTGTCGGTACTTTGAGGGAGGTTCCCCGTGCTTTCGCACGGACCTAATTAAAATAAACCTTGTTTTCCCAGGGGCGTAACCCCGTTGACACCTTTCTAGACACCTACTTGATCGGCTAATTGCAAAGTGCAAAACTCTCCCAGGAGTAACAATTACTCACAGTGGGTATCGGAATCCAACTATCATATAGAAGGTATGCAATCTCATTGCAAATTTCAACACTTGAAACTCCCGATAAAGGTTTTTATCCCTAGCACTTATGACCTTGGCTATGGTCAACAAATCATAAGCACTAGTCAAGTTCTACCCGTCATTTCGTGATTAATTAGACCTACCCATATGACCCTTGGCTAAGGTCAACAAAGCCACATGACTGTCCTAACTAATCGCATGATATGCTGTGTAGGAAGACATCACTTAGCTACCATACACTACGCCTCGGCTATGGTCGACAAACGTAGCACGAATACTAAGTACTCTACTTCCTAACATGACGGAGGGTTGCGGATGGTTTTTAAGAAAACCTTTAACGCTTTGAACTTGATCTCGTTGCGGAATCAAATGGTTTTTAAATGGAGTGTTTTTGAGGCTTTTCTAGTTTTGCTAAAGGGGTCACTCCCGGTGAAGGGATCGTCGGCCCTTTCCTCATCGAATAAGGTGCAGGATATATCATATATACCGCTGTGCAAAGCAAAAACTATAGAAGCAATCAAAAGACAAACCGAGGGTTGTAGCATCTGCCAGTTATTGCTAAAGGGGTCACCCCCGGTGAAGGGATCGTCGGCCCATTCCTCATCGAATAAGGTGCTGGATGTTCTACAAGGAACACCGCTATGCAAAGCAACAACTAGAGCTACCTAATTTTTGAAATTCGATTCCACAACATCTTTTAGGTTTATTTTCTTTCATTAATCTCATTAATGAAGTCCCATCATTAAAGTCCACCTAAACATCACAGATAAATATAACGTACGCTTATGCCATCCGCATTCGCCTCGATGTCCCGTCTGCACCGTTAGGTTAGGTAACTAACGCCAGAGCGAGGCAGGGCTAGCGCAGGTGTAAAACATAAGCAACGTCTATATAATATATCATATATACTATATATAATATCTATCTGAACATATCACATGATCACACCACAGATAACGCAGCAGAAAATAACATATGAAATATTGGATATATTAGGACGTCCGTGTTTTATTTTGAGCCTTAATAAAACACGGATTCCACGGTCGTGATGAATAGCCAATCCCACACCCCTAGACCTCTACGAGAGCGGCAAGCAACCCTACCAATTCTAGAGTTAGGAGACCCGGACTCGACTCCTCGAGATGGTCTCCCACTGGACCCTAGAACCCGGTTACTTGTGCTCCCCTCCTTGGGTCTATCCTAATGCGGAAAAGTAAATGATATACATCAACGGTGACATCTTCCGTAACCTGGAAGTGCCCCAATAAAAGAATATTACATACAAGTTTTTTTACATGAATGAAAATGAAAAACACTCATCTCACATAAAAACCCCCGGCTATTCAAACACGACGATCCAATATAACATATCCAGCAACACATAACATCACATGTCATCAACGTAAGTAAACATGCGTATCCCAATTGTCGTTGACATATAGCAACGAAACCGGCGATATCACATATTACACTTACGGTCACAGAAAAGAAAGTGTAAAACTACAACACTTGGAATCCGCAAACTCTTTAGACATCGCATGCTTAACCAAATGAATTCCTTAGACATCGCATGCCTAACAATTATAAACCCCACATTTTAGTCTCATTATCGAAAACTCTTTTCAATATCAAGTCGGGCAATTCAACAGGATTCCCGACATTCTGATCGAATGCTCGTCGCAAACTTTAGTAGACGGCCGCACCCCGGATACCGTCGATGAAGTGCACTAAGGCGGAACACCGCTACCGCGATCACCCGAACGGATGCTTTCGGCGACGGGGTTCTCCTACAGTCACTTGGTCGGGGCTATGGGGCGTGGCTATCTATTAAGTTTACCGGCGAGTATCCGCGTACGCTACGTGATTGCGACGGACTTTTGATCACATCAAAATTCCGTGGCAACCGATCATTTGAGACTAGACTGCTAGATTTATAATATTCAAATCAGTTATCTCATAACTACTTGTGGATTCCAAATATTGTATCACAATCCAGATAAACAGAAAATGTTAAACTTTCCGATCGAACAATCAAACACCCATGTTTTCCCGAAACAGCTCAACACATGAAATAAGTTTAAAAACATTCATTTCATGCCACAGTACCAACGGTCCAGCCGTAGAAGGGTCAAGCCAACGCCTCACATGTGGCACGCCGTACTGCCCCAAACCCTAAGGTTCAAAGGGCAGTTCAAGACGGTCACATAATCGAGTTAAGGTTTGTTGTCTTCTAGAGGGTCCATCGCGTTACTTGCACTACTTAGAACGTTCTTAAACCACGGAAAAATCCAACACTTGGAAATTTCCTGGCAGGGGAAAAAATGGGTATTTATATCCAGTCGAACTTTTTAACATGTTCTAAAATACTCGGAAAAACATAAACGACGTTAGAATATCCGATCGAATTAACGAGTCCCCAATACACCCCAGAAAACTCAACTCTTGAGTAGAAATTAAAAATTCCCAGAAAACACAAGAAACACTATGAGCAATTACTGTGCAAATAAAAACAAAAGTTACCATAGTACGGCCGCGGAACCGCCGTGTGAGACAAGCTATGGCCGCGGTTCCGCGTCACATTAGACGATGTACGGTTACGTGATGCACAGTAATTCTATATTTTCCCTGCTGATTTTTTTGAGAATTTTTAATAAGGAAAAATCCACAGTTAGTAAAAAAGTACAGAGAGGGGTATCGATTAGGGTTTCGGGGTTCGATCGGGTTTCTAATTTCGTCTACACTTCGCCTAAAGCTCTAGCTAGGCTCTGATACCACTGTAGGGTTCCTAGGCACACTCATGAGGTTCTACAAGGCATCAACCATGCCAAAATCAAAATTTTATGTGCCTAACAACTCTATGCAAGATCGTTAACTAGAGATTAGGCGAAACTACAAGTAAGCAAACTACTTTGCTACTAAGTGAAAGGAATTACAACCTTTGTGGATCCGGTCCTCCACTTCTTTAGCTCCGTGTTGACGTCCCTCCGCTGCGATCATCGGGATCCCGGATTCTTGCAATGGTTTCGTCGGAGAAATGAGTGGGCTAGGTCGTTTGACTTCGGTGCCGAAGATGATCTACGTCGAGGCGACTCAAACTCAAGCTCCATCTTCACTTGGTCATGAACCTTGTGAAGAAAACACCCTATACAATATGGAAAGTGGTAGAGGATGAAGAAATATGAAGTGGGTTCACTTTGGATTTGGATTTCTCACTTGATTTCAACACTTGAAATTTTCTAGCAATGGTTTTCTTCTTCATGAAGAAGAAGAAGAAGAAAGAAAAAGAATGAATGAATTATGAATAATAGAAAATCAAGTGAAGTCTTATCATGTTGCAACCATGGGTGGGAATTCTTGTGTAGAGAATAAACTAGGGTTTAGGTGAATGGTTAGGTTAAGGAACAAAACAAAATGGTAGACTTTTTCCAAGATGCTTTGAAGCTTCATGAAGCTTCAAGCCAAAATAAGAAAAGCCACCATTTTGTTTTTTCAAAAATAAATAAAGAAAGAAAATAAGTTAAAACCCTAACCATTAACCTAAACATGGTTTAAAACATACACACACCCAAGTTTGCATTTATCATCAAACATGATACAAACTAGTGCACAAACATATATCATATATACAATGTGCACAATCTAGTGAGAAAAATAATCTTAAGTGAACCAATACTAGTTAATGTAAAGTAATATATCAAATATATAATTATACATTAAATCATTAAATCAACACTTGATTTAATGATCCTGTCATACTGCATATAACCGACTAATATCAAGTGTATCAATATATCGAATCAACATTTGATTCGGTAACCCGGCTATATCTCATATAACCGTCCGATGATACAAATCGCGAGAATAGAATTCAGTATCACATACTGGTATTATTCTCGGTCCCGCACATATCTCATATGCGCTCCTATTTCGTTTCGCTTGAGCCAGGAAACCTCTGTGTAGGACTCTAAAGACTCGTCAATACGCCGGCAGTAGGTGATGATCATATCAAACACCCACAAGCCGCAAGCGGTCTGCTAAACGTAACGGCCACCCGGGTATTGAGCGATCAGAAGATCAACGAGCAAGCCCGCTCACACTTCTGTGAATCTAACCAGTAACACTTACCGCACAGTCCGGTCTGTTCGTCTGATATGTCGCATATCTCGCCTAGGGTTGGTAAACGTCAGACCCCAGTAGCTTGATAAGTCATGCCGATGTAAGGTCCATAACAAGCGTGAAACTACTGATAACTCTTACCAGTATATCACTGCAACCCTGGCCAGGGATTTCCAGTTATGGCCAGTCGAGCATAGCGCAACATCAACCCCCAATACCGGGAGAGACGAATCCCCTCCTATCGCTCATTGCCTCCATATGAATCGGGACTGTACCCAAAAACCACCTGTTCGCACGACTCAGTAGAGCCGTGGTAGGGTGGAAATCAAAGCACAGTGGGAGACACACAAGACTCTATGACAATCTCGGTTCAACAGACTAAGCTGTACCAGTGTCACCAGAGAACTGCCATCTGACGTGAGGTATAATACCATCTGGGAGTTCTCGGTGAGTCCGTTCAGTGTACCCAGTCTCCACTGAGCACCCGCATACCATTTCTGATGTCAAACACCAATGGATATGGGATCATCCATCGCCCATCACATAGGTCGAGAAGATATACGCTAGTCTACTCTGGAATATCGATGCCCCGTCTCGATATTCCCACGACTAGGAACATTGAAGGATGTACTCATGAACTACCCAAGCCCCACTAGTATGATCTGCATCATAGTCCTGAAAGTCGAGCACATATCCTAAGGGCTTTATCAACATGTAATAGAGAGACATCAAGTATACATGTTAAGATAAAGGTCAACCAGATAGTGTACTATCATGTCGAGCAAGAAAGTCCTACCTATATATGTCCCAGCATCCACTACAATATACATCCTATGTACAGTAATGGCCTCTAGGGCATACATATAACTAACATTATTTATGCACGTTGTGCTTCTATCGATTTTATACTTTCACTGTGGGAGGTGGTGGTCTGTGTTAATGATCGGGTAGAAGACTTTATTTCATCCGTCGATTGCATGGAATGTTTAATAAACATATCCATGCTTCGTTCAAGTGCAGATGAGTTTTCGTTTCCGGCCGTTTGGAAAGAATTGTTGGCCGGGTTTTGAAAAGGTTGCGATTGAAAAGGGTGCTGACTCTGTGGTGGTGGTTGTTGTTGCTGTGGAGGAGGTCTTTGATAATTACTTTGGAACTGGTTTTAATTTTGGTTTTGGTTTTTGTTCCAAGCAAAGTTAGGATGATTCCTCCACCCCTGATTGTATGTGGAAGAATAAGGATCGTTTCTAGGTCGCTGCTGAAAATTAGAATTAGTGTGTTCTTGACATTGAAACGGTGCATTCATAGGACATTCTTCCGTCAAATGTGATGGATCGGAACAGCAACCACACACGGTCTTGGGGAGCGTTACCTGGTTTAGGGAGACTGATGAGAATTAGTTCTCAATAGCGTCGAGTTTCTTTTGCATCGCTGCCATTTCGGCTTTTACTGTGATGGAAACATCGAGCTGATGGATGCCTCTCCTAGATGAAGGTGGTCTAACGCTTTCCCACTGCAAAGTGATTTCAGCGAGATCTTCCAGATATTTCCAGGCTTCACCATCGTCTTTGGACATGAAATTGCATTGACACATGGTTTCAAGCATTTGCTTTGTCGCTAGATTAATGCCTTCATATATAATTCGGTACAGATCCCATCTATGTATTCCATGATGAGGACATTGGACAAGCAGATCCTTAAACCGTTCAAAGCACTTCCAAAATGGTTTATTGGGAAGCTGGGTAAACTGGTTGATTTCGCTCCGAATACGGGCGGCCTTATGATCGAGGTAAAATTCCTTAAGGAATGCTATCACGAATTCATCCCAATTGGTAATAGAGTATGCGGCAGTGTTATAAAGCCATTTTTTTTGCTAAATCGCATAAAGTGAAAGGGAGAAGATGCAAGCGTATAGCATCCACTGAAAGTTGTGATGTACCCATCATTGCACATACGTTTTCGAATTTAGTGATAAAAACATATGCGTCTTTAGACTCAAGCCCGTGAAATTTGGGCAACAGGTTGATGAAGTGGGGTTTAATTTCAAAATTATCTCCATTGGCTGGTGGAATAGATAAACATGTAGGAAGGGGACCGCGTATAGGATAATATCTTTCTTGGAGAGAGATGCGCGGTGGATTCTGCGCCCCGACGGGTGGTGGTAGGGTGGTGTTATAATCTGATGGAGAAGCGTCCATCTCGGTCGATGTGGTGGGTGGAGGGCAAAAAGAAGATGAAGAAGTACTGACTTCGGAGTCGATAACAGGAACGCGGACAAGACGGGCACTAGAATCCCGTGTCCAGCCGAGTATGCACTAAGCGGGTTTAGCGCAAGTGGCAGCGTGTGTGTGATTTAAAATTGGTTTGTTTTAAAAAGTGTCGTACGTGAGACAAATCACACAAAAATGCACAATCAACCCTAGAACTAAAGTTACCTAAGTCAAGTCTCTAGACCGCTCCTAGACTTCCAAAGGATAAGCCGCGTGATTAATCCTCTACCATCTCTTTATCTCTCTTATGGCCAGGTAAGTGCCAGGTAATTGGGAGGTGTCCGCTATACGAATCACCGAAAATAGCGGTCCTAATTAACTAACCACTTACCTAGACACACTTGCCTAGGCACCACAAAAGAAATGTGGATAAGCGATAGATTACCCACGACCTTCCTTTGTCCTTAATGACGCGGCAGTCGTTAGAGTCTTGTTTAAATATTTTTTAATTAATATAGGTTGATGCGGATACCCGTTTTGTGATTTGTGGGGCCTAGGAAGGGTGATGAAATCCCTACCTAATCTGAATTTGGTCTTTGCCCCTTAATATCCGTATTAAATTATGCACAAACAAACCAATTACAAAACTTGCAAAAAGATTTTCTTGCAGCGATATTTCGCAAAGAATCCTGCAGAAAAGATATTTTATTGGATTTCAGAGGAGAGAGAAGGAGTTGAGAAATATACCAGAGAAATTTGGAAGCCTAAATCCCTAATTACGTTGCGGTTCCGCCGCTAATTGGACCTATTTTCCATGGTTCCGCCGCCAAAAAGAGGGATCTCCTGAAGGTTTTTGCTACGTGGCCTTCCTTGCTCCTCTGGATCTTTATGAATGTCTCTGAATCTCTGTTTCCTCAAATCTGTGACTCTAGATCCCTTTGCAAAATTCACACAATAATCGTTAAATACACAATTTGTTATTTTGTTTATTTATGATATGGATCGAATAAGAATTCAACACGAATAGTAAGAAAAAAATATTACGCACGTATCCACGGCAACGGCGCCATTTGAATGATGATGTTTTATGTGTGTAGAAATAACCTCAATCAATAACGGTGTCACGTGTAGCTAGACTGAGATGGGTACGGGTCGTCTCAGAGAAACGTTGAATCTTTTAATCTTACTTTAGGAGTATTGATTAGGAAAGGAGGAAGAATAATGAAAAGTGGAGAATGGATGTAGATTCTAGATATACGTCATTCACGGATGTAGGATATAGATCTAGGTTAACTACGGATGTAGGTTTTATATTAGAAAGGGGCTTGTAGGGTTCGTTAAGATTTAGTAGTCATGGATGATTAATTAAAGATTACTACTTTTATCCTTTAATAGATTTAAAACTATATCGACAGTGATGCATGTAGATTAGGGTTTCTGGAGGGGAAAGGGTTCCCACTCTTAACCCCTATCTTGACATGGATCTCCGTTCATGTCTAGCCTTTACCAAAACGATTATTAATCTAATCTCTAGTCGTGGTCGTGAATATCAATAATTGCCCGATTAGGATATTAACCATTCTTTTGATAAAGTTTATAAACTTTGTAGGACGTAAAAGGAGTTAAAGGATTTTTAATCATCCATTGATCTACCCTAATCCTACGAACCCTAACAAGCGGAGAATTACTCGCACATGATGGAGATAAAAGAACGGATAGAGATCATGAAGAAAATAAAATGCAATAAGAATAAAACAACTACCTTTATTAATCAACTTGATCAATTACACTTTGTTCCTTTAGAAAATGATTACAAAATCCTAGTTTGCTTCTCGATCTCTTCTTAAGGAGGTAGCTGAACAACTAACGATCGACATGGATTCTTGAGCCGTCTTGGACTTCGTAATCTCGTCGGTTTGATGATTTTTCCAAGAGGCTCTCGGTCCTTTAAATAGCCTCAAACCCAGAATCCCTAGTTTCCTAATAGGGTAACTAGCTGTTAGGATCCTACCCAAAAAATCTCACATCTTAACTCCTCTAACAGGCCGCGAATCCACCGCGTTTAGTGGGTTTTGGCCGCGGTTTAGCCGCGGATTAGGGGAGTTAGGGATTCATTTTTCTAGGGCTTTATCTCTATAACACGTGGTGATCTTTTGAATATCTAGACTTTGAAAATCTTCTCTAAGTCTCTGCCAGAATTGGTTTCTTCGATTTATTTGAATATTTCGGCAGATTTGATCTCGCCAACTCGGATTTCCTTGATTTCGATCCTGATATAATTTCTGTACAATATCTCAAAGAATAATGTTAGTAGAATTTATTTTTATTGAGATTATCCTAACCATTGGACATGATATTATAGTTTAAGAAAATCGGTTGCAGATATTTGATATGGTATGCATATTTAAATGGACTAAATATTATATAAAAATTATATGATTATATTTTCCTTCATAATGTTAATTATAAAATATAAACATATAAAAATAGTATTTTTACAAATAAACCCTCATATGTGTCATATTTATAATAAACACCTTTTCTTATATAAAAATAGTAAGGAAAATTTCATATAAAATGCACGATATTTTCGACTGATCAGGTAATGACAGCCTCCTTCGGGAGGTGGTTATCATTTCAGACTTCCAAGGTGATCTAGATGACAGAATGGCTGTCAGAGTTAAAGTTTTTTCTCTTTTGAGGGACAGTATGTTGGACAGGTGGTCCAAGCGGATACTGTGGAAGGCATGGCACAAAATACTGATTAAATTCAGTGGATGATACAGTCTAAGAAGTTTGTTGGATTTGGAGTTCATTTGTGAACTGGGTCCCATCAAACATCCAGAAAAATTCTAAGACAGGTATTGCTCATTTCGGGAGATAGTCTTTCTCCGCGAAGTTGAGATATATAGAGAGATATAGATAGAAACATTGGAGCGGATCCAATCACTGAGGCTATTTCTAGAACGCAGTAGTTTCACAAACGAGCTTTGTGAGACTGATTAGTAGAGAAGTTGGGTGTTCGGTATCAGACGAACTGTGAGTATGCAACACTGCAATTATTAACCTTAAGTGCAAGTCGGAGATTCTTGGATATAGTGACCTCAAGGCAATTATTGTAATCACAAGCAGGTGATTATGATGATTGAGGGAGGATCTATACAGATAGAATAGTCTTACTCAAGATGATAGTATGCTATCTGGTTTGTCTTTATCATGTACATGCATTATGTGGTATTACAGATCACTATTACATGTTGATAGAGCCCATAGGATTCTTTCTTGACTACCATCATTATGATGGCGATCATATACATAGGAGCTGGGAGGTCTATAAGCACATCTTTAAATTTCTCTAGTCGGGAGAGTATTGAGACTGGGCATTGATACTCCAGAGTAGACTAGTGTATACTTATCGAGACTACGACGAGGGGCGGTGGTCGGTCTCATAAGCCATTGGTGTCTGTTTGTCACCTAAGATAGTATGCAGGTGCTCATTGGGATATGAGTACACTGGACGGACTCGCCGGGAACATGCTAGTTGGTATTATACATATTGTCAGATAGCAGTTCCCAGGTGACATGTGTACAGGTTAGTCTGTCGACCTGAGATCTTCATTTTTCTCGTGTGAGTTCCCACTGTGCTTTGATTACTACCCTACCACGGCTCAAAGGAGTCGGGAAAATAGGTTTTAGTTGGGTACAGTCCCGAGCCACATGGAGGCAGTGAGCGGATCGTCGGGGATTCGTCTCTCCCGGTATTGGGGGTTGATGTCGCAAGGTGCACGGGTGGCCCTCACCAGAAATCCTTGGCCAAGGTAGTCGGGAATTACTGATTTGGATCGGTAGTTTCTCAGTCGGTGATGGGCTTCATACCGACACGAAATGTCGCATTATTAGGGGTCTGACTTTATCCACACCTAGATTCGATATGTGATACTCTTAGACGAACAGACTGGACTGTATGGAGATTGTCACGGATAGGCTCAGTAGGGGTTCGGATGAGTTTGCTCGTCGGCCTTCCTTTCGCTCAATACATGGGTAGCCGTTATGTATAGCTAGTGCCACTGACGTGCTTGTGGTTAAACCCACTGCCAGTGTATTGACGAGTCTTTAGAGTCCTACACATAGGGTTTTCCTGCTTCCGGCGAAACGATGTAGAGGTCGAATGGTTTTACGGTAGAGTTCGATCATATACGTGCACTTTTTCACGTATCATGATTCAGACGGATAATACTATTGGGCTTTGGTTTAAGCCGGATTCTAGTATTATTTTATTAGATTATTTTCGTCTCTTTGTATTCGTATTTCTTGGAATACGGATACGGGTATGTATATATGGATGAGGGGTATTCTTGTAATTTATTACAAGGTTCTTCTAGAAGAAGACACCTTATTTAGTTTTTAACCATTTAGGATAAATGGTTAATGAGGTGGAGGATGAGGTGTTATTTTTGTATTTATTGAAGCATGGCTTTTTGGTGACTCATAGGATGACTCATGGATTCACTATTGAAGCATGCTTGATATTTATTTGTGTTGTGAAATTTTTTGGTGAGGCATGATTCATTTCATTCTTTGTTCACAACACTTGGCCATTTTTTCTTTGGTTGGAAAAATGCTTCAAACTCTCATCCTCAAGCTTCTTCTTCTACCTCCACCCTTCAAGTCTCATATGTTGAGAAACCTAGAGTGTTTGGAGACAAAGTAATCCATCATTAGATTTTACGTCCTCTAGGCTATCTAGTTTAGCGAACTAGATACCCTTGTTACCTCGGTTATGAGGTTGGAGCTCGAACTACAAATCCTCAGGTGGATCATTTTCGATGGAGGGAGACTTGCAATCAAGCTTGATCATGGTGTCCTCTAGGAGCTTGGGAAGATGGTTAAAAACCAAAGGACACGGATCATTCAGTATAACCATTCATAACTCCTCTTTATGTTTGCTAGATTAGGGTTAATGGTTGACCCGTATTATGGGGTTATTTTAGCGCCAGTTTTATAAAATTTTTGTGCCGCATTCAGTCACGGTAGATGGCCAGGGCGCCGCATAACCCAACACCTAGGATGCTAATCTAGGATGCTTAGTGATGTGTGTGAGTGTTCTAATGATTTTTCTTTCTTTTAATTCTCTTGAATCTTAACACATGAGAAGATAGAGGAGGAAGAAGAAGGAGGAGCAATGGAAGAGAGAGAAACAAGAATGGTGGAATGAATCAAAATCCTTCACAAATTCAAGCATGCTTCATGTATTTTGTAAAAAGAATTTTTCCATTATAAAACTACAACCATGCTTGAATAGTATTTGCAAATGAATTATAAATTCATTTGACCATACCCTCCATCATTTCTCTTTTCCATCTCATTTCTTAATTTCTTAAAAAGAAAAACCTTGAAATGAGTTGTCCTTCATCTAAAAGTATTCTTGTATAAATACAAGAATACGTCCCCGCAAATATAAGCCCGTATTCGTATCAAAATACGAATACCCAAGTGATAACCCGGATCGACCCATAAGGCATAGATAACAAAACATGCATAGGAGCTAAACTAAAGGGTTATAATGATTATACTGAGATGATCCGTGTCCTTCGGTCTTTAACCTTTATCCTAATCTCCACGAGGCTTCCTTGATCAAGCTTGATCTCCGGGCACCCTCCATCGAAGATGATCCACCCGAGAGTATATGAAACGAGCTCCAACCTCATATCCGAGGTAACTAGGATACCTAGATCGCTACACTAGATAGCCTAGGAGAAGTAAAGAGTGGTGAAGGATTAATTTGTCTCAAGACACCCTAGGTTTCTTAAAACATGAGAGGGTTAGGGTGGAGGTAGAAGAAGATGCCATGAGGATGAGAGTCAGAGCAACTCAAGAAAAAGAATGGCTTTTGTGTTGTGAGCTATTTGTGAATGAGCATGGTAGCAACTAAAGAAAGCAACTCAAGAATAAATATCTCATGGTCTCACAACAAATATCTCTCAACACAAACAAAAAACTTAACATGCCACCGTGAGTCACTAAGTGAGCATGCTAGATTTAATGCCAAAAAAAACTCACTCTCCCCACCTCATTAAACATTTAACCCTAAATGTTTAATACAAAAAGAAGTGGCAACTTCTAGAAACAATCTTGTAAAGAATTACAAGAATACCCCAAACCCGTATATACATACCTGCATCCGTATTCCGACAGAATACGAATACAATGAGATGAAAATAATCCAACAATATAATACAAGGATCCGGTTTAAACCAAAGCCTATTAGTATTATCCGTCCGAATCATGATACGTGCACAAGTGCACGTATATGATCGAACCCTACTATAAAACCATACGGCCTCTACATCGTTTCGCCCGAAGCAGGGAAACTCTCTGTATGGGACTCTAAACACTCGTTAATACGCTGGCAGTGGGTTTAATCACAAGCACGTCAGCGGCACTAGCTGTACGTAATGGCTACCCGGGTATTGAACGAAAGGGAGGCCGACGAGCAAACTCATTCTGAAACCCCTACTGAGCCTGACAGTGACAATATCCGTACAGTCCGGTCTGTTCGTCTATGAGTATCGCATATCGAGTCTAGGGGTGGATAAAGTCAGACCCCTAATAACGCGACATTTAGCGTCGGCATGAAATCCATCACCACCTGACAAACTACCGATCCTAGATCCGTAATTCTCGACTACCTTGGCCAAGGATTTCTGGTGATGGCCACCCGTGCGCAACGCAACATCAACCCCCAATATCGGGAGAGACGAATCCACTGACGATCCGCTCAATGCCTCCATGTGGCTCGAGGCTGTACCCAACTAAAACCTGTTTGCACGACTCCTTTGAACCATGGTAGGGTAGTAATCAAAGCACGGTGGGGACTCACACGAAACAAATGAAGATCTCAGGTCGATAGACTAACCTGTACATATGTCACCTGGGAACTGCTATTTGACAATATGTATAATACCAACTAGCATGTTCCCATCGAGTCCGTCCGGTGTACTCATAACCCAATGAGCACATGTATACATCTTAGGTGAACAAACTGATACCAATGGCTTGTAAGACCGGCCACCGCCCCTTGTCCGGGTCTTGATCAGTATACACTAGTCTACTCTGGAGTATCGATGCCCAGTCTCGAAACTCCCATGACTAGGGATATTTAAGGATGTGCTTATAGACTACTCAGCTCTCACGTATATGATCGCCATCATAATGCTGGTAGTTAAGAAAGAATCCTATGGGCTCTATCAACATGTAATAGTGATCTATAATGCCACCTAAAGCAAGTACATGATGATAAAGACAAACCAGATAGCATACTATCATCTCGAGTAACACTGTTCTATCCATATAAGTCCTCCCTAAATCATCGCAATCGCGTGCCTGTGATCCAATAATTAATTTGAGGGCACTATAGCCAACAATCTCCCATATGCACTTAAGGCTAATTATTGCGATGTCGCATACTCACAGCCCGTGTGATACCGAACACCCAATTTCTCTACTAATCAGTCTCACAAGTCTCGACTGTGAAACTATTGCGTCGAGAAATAGCCTCAGCGAGTGGATCCGCTCCAGTGTTTCTTTCCATATCTCTCAATATCTCAACTTCGTGGAGAAAACTATTTCCCGAAATAAGCAATACCTGTCTTAGAATATGTCTGGATATCTGATGGGACCCAGTTCACAAATGAACACCAAATCCAGCAAACATCTCAGACTGTATCCTCTACTGAATTTAATCAGTATCCTACGCCATGCCTTCCTCAGTATCCGCTTGGACCATCTTTCCAAACTACTTCCCCTCAAAAGAGAGAAAACTATAATTCTGACAGTCGCTCTGTCATCCAGGTCACCTTGGAAGCCTAAAATGTATAGGGTTACTAGGCACTATCACAAGGGTCTATAAGACATCAACCATGCCGAATTTAAAATTTACAAGTGCCGAACAACCTAAAGCGAGGATCATTGCTAGATAATTAAGGTTAACAAAGCATGTAAACAACTTTACATCTAAAGGAAAACGATTACAACCTTTGTAGTCCGCTCCTTCGCTTCATAAGCTCCGAGTAGTAGTCCCTTCATCGCGATCCATGAACTTCCAGACTTTAGAGAGGCTCCACAAGCCGAATGATCCATGCTTGCTTGAAGTCTTCCTTCTCGAAGATGATCTACCTTGAAAAATTTTTAATACAAGCTCTCATTTCTCTAATCAAGTATTAGTGAAGTGAACACCCAAATCTAAATGGCTAGAATAGATGAGGATGATGAAGTAGGAATTTAGCTCTCTTTTTATTTCAATTTCTCACTTTTATTTATCACTTTTCAAAAAGCTAGCAAGCTTTTTTCTAGGAGGAAGAAGAAGAAGAAGTCTTTTGTGATGAATAATGAATTATTGCTATGGTTACAATTGCAACCCTAGGTTAAGAAAGAAAAGCCTTAACCATTGTAGAGAATAAACCATGGAAAAGGGTTTGGGTTGGGTTAAGAAATATCTTCACAAAATATCTAAGGTTAAAACAAAAGTAAAGTTTCTAGAAGCTTCATGAAAAAACTAACCCAAATCAAACCCCTAACTATGTTTAATCTCCACAAATCTTGTTGCATTTGTAATCATAACTTGTTACAATATTATATATCAAATATATAATATATTTTTATAACAAAAGAAAATAATACAATTAACATATATCGCATATATATCAATGTATTACCCGGTGAGAAAATGAATCATTAAAACGAGTTTATATCAGTTAATGTAACGTAATATATCACATATATAATTATACATTAAATTATCGAATCAACACTTGATCCAACAATCCGGCTATTTCACAAATAACCGACTAATATAATCTGTATCAGTTCATCGAATCAACACTTGATCCGATGACCCGGCTATATCACATATACCCGGCCGATATCTAATATTGCGAGAATAGAATACGGTATCTCATATCGTAATATTTTCGATACCGCACATATCACATATGTGCTCCAACTCCGTTTTGCCTGAGTCAAGAAACCTCTGTGTAGGACTCTAAAGAATCGTCAATACGCCGGCAGTAGGTGATGATCATATCAAACACCCACAAGCTGCAAGCGGTCAGCTAAATGTAAAAGCTACCCAGGTATTGATCGATCAAAAGATCAACAAGCAAGCCTGTACATTCTCCTGTGAATCCGATCCGTAACACTACCGTACAGTCCGGTCTCTTCGTCTGATATGTCGCATATCTAGTCTAGGGGTGGTAAACGTCAGACCCTAGTAACCGATAAGTCGTGTCGATGTGAGGCTTATAATAGGTCGAGAAACTACTGATAACACTTACCAGTAGCACTCTATATCAGCCCTGACCAGGGACTTCCAGTTATAGCCAATCGAACACAGCACAACATCAACTCCCTATACCGGGAGAGACGAATCCCCTCCTATCGCTCATTGCCTCCACGTGATTCGGGACTGTACCCAAAATCCACCGTATTGCACGCCCTCTTGGACGTGGTAAGGTGGAAATCAAAGCACAGTGGGAATCACACAAGACTCTATGACGATCTCGGGTCTACAGACTAACCTGCATCAGTGTCACCGGAGAACTGCTATCTGACGATAGGTATATTACCATCTAAGAGTTCTCGGCGAGTCCGTTCAGTGTACCCAGTCTCTATTGAGCACCCGTACACTATCTTTGATGTCAAACACAGATGGATATGGGATCATCCATCGCCCACCATATGGGTCAAGATGCGTATACGTTAGTCTACTCTGGTGTATCGATGCCCTGTCTCGATACACCCTTGACTAGGAACAATTATAGGATGTACTCATAGACTACCGTGGCCCCACTAGTATGATCTCATCATAGTCCCAGTAGTCAAGTACATATCCTAAGGGCTTTATCAACATGTGAGAGCAAGACAGTAAACTAATACAAGTCAACATGTTAAGACAAAGTGAAACCAAATAGCATACTATCATGTCGAGCAAGAAAGTCCTCTCTATATACATCCAAGCATCCACTATAATATACATCATATGTACAACAATGGCCTCTAGGGCATATATATAACTAACAATCTCCCACTTGCACTAAGGCCAGCTGTTGTAGTATCTCATACCCAACATCCCGAAGAGTCTCTCAAACTGTGTCTGGGGAATGGCCTTCATGAGTGGATCCGCAGTGTTGTCCTTCGTATCAACTCTCCTGACCTCGATCTCCCGGCGATCAACAATCTCCCGGATCAGGTGATACCGCCTCAGAATATGTCTGGACTTCTGATGGGATCTGGGTTCCTTGGCCAAAGCCACAGCTCCATTGTTATCACAATACAAAGGTATTGGATGCTCAATGGATGGAACCACACCAAGTTCAGTAATGAATTTCTTCATCCAGACAGCCTCTTTTGTAGCATCGTTGGCAGCGATGTATTCAGCCTCCATCGTCGAGTCTGCAACGGTTTCCTGTTTGGAACTCTTCCAACACACCGCCCCTCAATTGAGGGTAAAGACAAATTCCGAGTGCGACTTAGAGTCATCCTTATCATTTTGGAAGCTCGAATCGGTAAAGGACTCCACCTGGAGTTCTCCGTTACCATACACCAAGAACATCTCTTTAGTCCTTCTCAAGTACTTGAGAATGTTTTTCACAGCTATCCATTGACTCTCTCCAGGATCTGCTTGATACCTACTCTCTATACTTAGTGAGTATGCTACATCGGGTCTGGTACATAGCATCATATACATGATAGAGCCTACTACCGAAGCATAGGGTATTCCTTGCATGCGATCTCTTTCCAAATCAGTCTTGGGAGACATCTCTTTAGAGAGAGTGAGTCCATAGATCGTGGGTTGGTTACCATGCTTGGATTCTTCCATACTAAACCTCTTTAGTATGGTGGCAATGTACCTGGATTGGGACAATCCCAGTATCCTTTTAGATCTATCTCTATAGATCGTAATTCCCAATATGCAGGAGGCATCACCAAGATCTTTCATTGAGAATTTTTGTGATAAGAAGAGCTTGACCGATTGCAGCATAGGAACATCATTTCCTATCAAGAGTATGTCATCGACGTACAATACGAGGAAGACAACCTTACTCTCTGCAACCTTTTTATATATACAAAGTTCATCTACGTTTTTGATGAAGTCATACTCTTTGACTACAACATCAAAGCAGATGTTCCAACTCCGCGATACCTGCTTTAACCCGTAGATGGATTTAAGCAGCTTGCACACCTTTCCGCTGCTCCCACTATCTACGAAGCCCTCTGGCTGAGTCATGTACACGCACTCCTCTAAATCACCATTTAGAAAATCGGTCTTAACATCCATTTTCCAGATTTCGTAGTCATGGTATGCAGCAATGGCAAGTAAGATCCGGATGGACTTAAGCATAGCCACTGGAGAAAAGGTTTCGTCATAATCCACACCTGGTCGTTGACGAAAACCCTTTGCAACAAGTCTAGCTTTGAAAGTCTCCACTTTTCCATCTACACCAAGTTTCTTCTTAAAGATCCATTTGCTCCCAATGGGTTTTACCCCTTCAGGAGCAACTTCCAAAGTCCATACTTTGTTGGTGTACATGGATTCCATATCAGATCGCATTGCATCCAGCCACTTCACAGAGTCACCACTCGTGATGGCCTGCTCGAAACTAGTCGGGTCATCATCTTCCATGATGCAATCCTCGCTCCCACCATCAACGAGAAAACCGTAGTATCTCTCAGGTGGATGAGAAACCCTACTAGATCGGCGGAGAGGCTGGGGTTCGTTGGATACTACTGAATCCTCTAGTTCCAATAAATCATCTGTTGTAGTTTGTTCTGCTGGAACTTCTTCCAGTTCTACCTTAGAGCCACTAATCTCTTTTGCAAGAAATTCCTTTTCTAAAAAGGTGGCGTGTTGAGCAACAAACACTCTTTGTTCCTCACTGTGGTAGAAGATATACCTTCGCGAATACTTGGGATATCCAACAAACTTACATAAAATAGACCTTGCCTCGAGTTTGTCCAGTTTTTTTCTTTTGACATAGGCCGGGAAACCCCATATCTTAACAAAATTAAGATATGTTCTCTTCCCTTCCCATATCTCATATGGGGTGGTAGGCACAGATTTGGTAGGAACTTTATTCAGCAGGTATGCAGCTATCTCCAGTGCATATCCCAAAAGAAAATAGGCAACTCAGCTGTGCTCATCATAGAGCGCACCATATCTAATAGGGTGCGATTCCTCCACTCCGATACACCGTTGTGCTGTGGTGTATAAGGAGGAGTAAGCTGAGAGAGAATCCCATTCTCTTTTAGATAGTCCAGGAACTCATTGCTCAAGTATTCTCCTCCTCGATCAGATCGAAGGATCTTAATACTTTTGCCCGTTTGGTTCTCTACTTCGTGCTTATATTCCCTGAATTTCTCAAAAGCTCGAGACTTGTGTTTCATCAGGAACACATGTCCGTATCTTGAGAGATCGTTAGTGAATGTAATGAAGTAGGAAGAACCGTTACTGGCATGTGTAGACATGGGACCACATACATCACTATGTATCACCCCTAAGAGTTCTGTAACTCTTTCTCCATGTCCACTAAACGGAGTTTTGGTCATCTTGCCTTTGAGACATGACTGGCAAGTATCATAAGATGATAATTCGTACGGATTCAAATATCCATCCTTATGTAACTTAGCTAGCCGTGTCGCATTGATATGACCTAGTCTACAATGCCATAAGAAGGATTCGTTCATTTCTGAACTTTTCCTTTTGTTTGTGTTCTGTACATTAAGAATTGTAGTTTGATTTAGAACGTACATGCCATTATTTAACGATCCTGATCCTATCAACTTTTGATTCAGGAATATGTTCATAACATTATCCTGTATTAAAAAATTATATCCTTTTTTATTCAATAAAGAAACTGATATAATATTGCATATCAGGGTCGGAATGTAATAGCATTTGTTCAGAATTAATGTATTACCATTTGGTAATACTAGGTGATATTCGCCAACTGCTTTGGCTACAACATTTGCACAATTCCTTACTGTTACGGAATGATCACCTATTCCCAGTTCTCTACCTTTACGTAGCCCACGTAACATATTACATATGTGGGATCCTGATCCGGTATCTAATACCCAGGACGTAGAGTGAACTGAGAAACAGTTCTCAATAACTATCACTTCCGAAGAAGATGCATCAGCATGCTTGTTTTTCGTTTGGGCGGTGTGAGAATCCAGATATTCTCCTATTTACTGCTCAGTCTTATAACACTTATAAGCAAGAACGGGACCAACGTTCTCCTGCTCAGTATAATAAGCGGGTTTAGTCAATACATCCATGTTATTATCTTGATTAAGGCCTGACTTGGTCGCTACCTGGAGAGAGAGAGAAGAAAACACTTTAGCGTATGCTCTTGCAAGATTAGATTGGTTATTATCTTATCTAATCAGGATGTCTCCCACTGTTTTTATCAAATCTTCCTTCAAACCCTAAAAGGAAAAACTAGCCGGGATTAATTACACCTTACAAGTTCGCCAATCTTTCAGCCAGGCCAGTGTTGGTACTTTGAGGGCGGTTTCCCGCGCTTTCGCACGGACCTAATTAAAATAAACCTCATTTTCCCAGAGGCTTAACCCCGTAAACACTTTTCTAGTCACCTACTTGATCGGTTAATTGTCCTGTGTAAAATTCTCCCAGGAGTAACTCTTACTCGCAGTGGGTATCGGGATCCAACTATCTCATAGGAGGTATGCAATCTCATTGCAAATTTCAACACTTGAAATTCCTGATAATATTTTGCCCCAAGCATCCCATGACCTTGGCGGAGGTCAACAAATCATAGGGTGCTAGTCAAGTTCAACTCGTTATTTCTTGATTGAATCGAA
Organism: Agapanthus africanus; assembly: GCA_030015575.1. Lineage (NCBI taxonomy): Eukaryota > Viridiplantae > Streptophyta > Magnoliopsida > Asparagales > Amaryllidaceae > Agapanthus > Agapanthus africanus. The sequence goes on along the minus strand of CM057350.1, from coordinate 181,315,708 downwards.
CCCACCCGCACGACCCTTGACGGAGGTCAACAAGGTCGTACGACTACCCTAATCCAATCTGCATCATATGCATAAACAGATAAATACTAGTTAGCTACCGCACACTACGCCTTGACGGAGGTCAACAAACGCAGCACGAATACTAAGTAGGACTTATCTGAAATAACGGAGGGCTACGACAGGTTTTTCAGAAAACCATGAGCGTAATGAACTTGATATCGTTGTAGAAACAAGTGATTTTGAAAAAGGAGTGTTTTTTGAGGCTTTTCTAGTTTCGTTAAAGAGGTCACTCCCGGTGAAGGGATCTCGGCTCTTTCCTCATCGAATAAAGTGCAGGATATTTCATAAATACCGCTGTACAAAGCAAGAACTATAGAAGCAATCAAAAACTAATCCGTGAGTTTGTAGCATCTGCCGGTTTTGCTAAAGTGGTCACTCCCGGTGAAGGGATCTCGGCTCTTTCCTCATCGAATAAGGTGCAGGGTATATCATATATACCGCTGTGCAAAGCAAGACTGTAGCTACTCTTTTTATAAAGTTTTGATTCTACAACATCTTTTTAGGTTTCTTTTCTTTTATTAATCTCATTAATAAATCTCATCAGTTATGCTTCTTAAGCATCACAGAAAAAACGAAAGCTGTAATATTTATATATCATATATATAGTATAAGCATTCGTCTCAGGCAGTAATATGATCTCATCACAAAACATTGCAGCAGAAGATAACATATGAAATATTGGATATACTAGGACGTCCGTATTTTACATCGAGTCTGTATAAAACACGGATTCCACGGTCGCGATGAATAGCCAAACCCACATCCCTAGACCCCTACGAGAGCGGCAAGCAACACTGCCAATTCTAGGGTTAGGAGACCCGGGTCTCGACCGCCTCGAGGTAGCCTCCCACTGGACCCTGGAACCCGGTTACTTATGCTCCCCTCCTTGGGTCTACCTAATGCAGAAAAAGTAAATAATATACAATGGTGACATCATCCTCAACCCGGAAGTTCCCCAATAAAAGAATATTACATACAAATGAATTTTCCATGAATGAAAATAAAAACCCTCATCTCACATAAAACCCCGGCTATTCAGAACACAACGATCCAATATAACATATCACAGCAACACATAATATCTCATATCATCAACGTAAGCAAGTATGCGTATCCCGACTGTCGT